>JBANDB010000001.1:5638600-8457901 GCA_037576215.1 Armillaria gallica | reverse complement strand
AACCCTAACCCTAACCCTAACCCTAACCCTAACCCTAACCCTAACCCTAACCCTAACCCTAACCCTAACCCTAACCCTAACCCTAACCCTAACCCTAACCCTAACCCTAACCCTAACCCTAACCCTAACCCTAACCCTAACCGGTACTCGGCCCGATCGGACCGGACCGATGGTAATAGGCCCGCTTAATGACGAAATGCCGCCGCCCTTCGGGGGCGGGCCTGATTAATAAGCGAATCGACGCTCGGACCTCGGCCTTCGGGCCGGCTTCCGCACCCACGGAGATGGCTAGTCACCACCGAGTTTGATCACGTGACCCCGGGCTGGTACCCGAGGTGATCACGTGTTAGGTAAGCAAGATTTGTCAATAATCTTATCTAATCTAGACCGGGCCTAAGCGGCCCGGCCGTTAATCGTACAATTAATTATTTAATGCCGCGGCGCACGGACCAGGCCTTTAACGAGGCCCTATCCGCGCGTCGTCCTTGAGGCTGCTGCGTAAACGTCACTGAGAGCCAATGGCTATTGTCTCTCATGTCTTGGCAACATGCGACAAACGGTCCCTGAAGAGCTTTAAAAGCGAAACGGGGTGGGATGGCTTAATCTCCATCCCCCGTTGGACCTCAGTTTCGCTCACACAGCAAAGCTCAAGAACCCGCCTTTTGGTGAGTTTCGCTTTGTTCTACGATCCCTGCGATCCTTCGGATCGCACCCCCCTCCCAACGCCTTCGGCGAAGGTCGGGGGGCTAACCCTAAGTCAGCTCTTTGATTCGGATTGCTTGTCAAGTCAAATCCCGATATCCCCGTTTGGCAGCCCAACGAGAGTATCAAATCTCCCGTTGCCCTCGTTTTCCAAACAGATGGATATCTTCATGCCATACGTACTTGACATCAGTCAGAAGACTTACTACGTACTTCCTATTTTACCATCACTACCATCTCTTCCCCAGCCTCGTTCATCTCATGATCTCATCATCCCTTCTCCGACTGCATATACACCCCAAGTCCTACCAACGTTCAAAAAGTCAGAGACTAACTGGCAGTCCATATTTTCTAAGGTAACAAATCCGGTACAGCTGTGGGACTGCTATGCACCCAGAAGCCTCGGAGATTACCCTGATGTGAAGACTATCTGGCAATCATGGAGTGAGGGGACTGTGCTAGATGACATCGGAAGACTACCACCATTACGGTTGATTGAGAATAAATGGGGTAGCTTGAAGAATGGCACTACGGGAAAGGGCAGACTGCCATCATGGAGACCTCGTAATGATGCCAAGGTACGATGCTATGAAATTCCGTTCCATTCCATTATCGCGCTAACGAGATCGTTACCCAGGCCCGAAAAATCTGGGGCAACTATCATTTCTTTGTGAAGCGCATCGAGACCATGATTGCGGAGGGACAAAGCTCAGATGATGTGATCCAGGCCCTTGAAGCGCGACGTCAGGAGCTCCCTGGGAGCAAGACAATCAACGCTCTTCATTCCGCTTTACAGATCAAGAAGAAGTAGGAGAATCAGACTAGTTGTATTATTATTAAATCATATTTCTATATTTATTCCATCCATCCCTAAGATAAGATTCCAACTCCCTATCCCATCCCTCAAAATCCTGGCCTATTGACGAGCACAGCGAGCGAGCGAGGAAAGAATCGGCGAAGTCCAAGGTGTAAAGCGCAGACTTCGCCAGCCAAAAAGTGATCGGCCTGCTAAAAAGTGTGAATAATATTGTGAATCGGGCCCCCAAAACCGTGAATCAAGCTGGCAAAAGTTGTGAACCAGGTGTGACTTCGCCATCGCTGTAGGCCAAAAAGTGTGAATCGCCCCCAGCGAGGGAGACGACTTCGCCAGAGGGTACCTGCCTAAACGGGCGCATTCACAGTTCACAGCCAAATTCAAACTCCGACGATTCACAACAGTTCGCTAAAGAACTCACCGTACCACGCAATCATAGACTGCGTTGTCGTACTCAATGCCTGTGAGACCAATATACTTCCCTGTCTTGCAATCATTTAGCTTGCGTGAAGACCTTACTCATCGGGCGGATCCCCATTTCGTTCAGCAAAAACCATTGGCATTATCTGGAACTGTATCATGAGACATGAACTGTACCTTACACCAATCTGCGCAGTCTCCATTCTCTCCGCCTGCTCTCGAAATTACCCTTTCTCCCAACAGCGGTGTCCAGAATTGAGCATGTGTCGCCGCGGCATGGAAGCAAAGGTCTGTCAGTGTTGCGGAATAGTTACGTCTTGAAGATGACAAGGAATGGAGGAACAAGGCGTGGAAAACGTCCACGAAAGTGGGTGCTCTAAGACGTGGCAGCGGCGGCGTGATTGCAAAGACGACGAGGAACTTTGACACGGTCCTCGTAGCTCCACTGGTGAGTCGTCTCCTCCAAAAAACGGTCTCCGTGGCATTTGAACGCCAGGAGAAAGTCGGTGTTCGTGGTAGAAAGGGGGTGGGTGGGCTGCAGACAACGACGGTGGCGGTACGACGGATACGAGAACCGTATAGACTGTCCACGCAGTTGCGTTTGGTGAAGATACTGCTGGTCAAGTCGTTGCCACTGCGTCTGAGGAAGTAAGAAGAGAGTTGTAGCAGACGTCGGATGCGAGCAAAGGGGGTAAAATCGTCAAAACGTCGTCCGCGGCACGAAGATGACGTTGACGATGACCAATCCGGCGTCGTAGTTCATGGCGTTTGATAGTGATAGTGGGGGAGACGTCATTCCCGGGCTGATTGAGGCTCCAGAAAAGTCGTCGTCGCCGTTACAGGCAAGGAGGATGGTATTGGGGGGAGACGGCGCCTACGCTGCGACGACGGCGGGATTGGTGACGGTCTCCACCCAAGCCGTTGCATCTGCAAAGGGTGCGGACATCGTCGTCGCTGTGCTGGAGGCTCTGAAGAAGTCGGTGCTCGCCATGGTGGTTGAAATTGGGGGAAATCGGGAAATCGGCGGCAACGGCGGCCAAACGACGAGGTTGGTGATCGTAGAACTGGTCCTCATCATGTCTCCCAGTGCCCTTGCTGCAGTAGATACCGCAGCTAAGGAACCGGGAGTGGAGGAAAAAAGTCGCAGCTGTATTTGAAGTAGGGGGTGGTCACGCAAGAGTCGTCCTGTAATCGCGGGCGAAGGGCGAGCCTGGGGGGCGTGGAAGAGGGCCGACGATGTCCATAGGGTGCTCCTCGGTCGCTGGGAATGAGCCTGTAACGAGCCTATGAAAACTCGTTAGCTGCAGCAATAAAAAAGAGTGAAATCGCGCACCATGGTACCAAAATCAACTCCCACGTCGATTATGCAGCCCTGCCGCCTCACAGGCACTGCCCAACACCTGCCAGTGACCATCTGGCATCCCCTTGAGGTCCTCCTAGCTCGCCACGCCGTCTCAGAGCGAAACGGCGCCAGCGAGGGACATGGTTAGTGCCAAGTGGCAAAAATCCGGCACCTGCCAATTTGGGCACGGATCTCGCCACGTGGCTGGACATGCCGATCAATGCCGGGGATTCCGTTGATGTTCAAGCGCGCTCTTTTGCAGACGCGTTTGTGGGTATTCCAGTGCGCCGAAAAGAGGAAAGATGAGGGGATTTGTTGTCACGGTCCGGCACCGCGCCATGGATGGGCATTCTCCTTGAATGAGGAGTGCTGAAGGAGGGGTATAGAACATTGCACATGCATTGTACCTCTACAGACATGCGAGCAATCGACGTTGAGAGGAGTGCGATCGCTCTGGCAGTTCCGTACCGCGCACGTATTGTGCTGCATCCTTGCACGTGCATGCGACTGTCACGTGCAGTGGATGCAGCACAATGTGCCCGCGGTCCCAGCACTTTTGCAGCAAACAAGGTGCCCTTACCTCTCTCGCTCGCTTCTACGGCCACTTCACCCCATGTCTCTCTCCTCTCTCTCCTCTTCTCTTTCTACTCAAACTGGCTGACGGCCTTTCACCTACCGCCCATCCAATAAAGAATAAAGAATAAGCAACGGGCGATGAGTCTTACGGTTCTATTTCCCATCACACACGGATTCATGATATATGACGACTCTCCACCGGGATGTAGCCTAAGAATGAGAGCAACGCATGTGGTTGCGACAATAATGACGAGTGAGACAGACGTCGCGAAGCAATATGAAACTCTCAATGAGTTTCGATAGCTGGTTGCTTGCTCGGAGGATATGCTTAGGAGGAGATAATGAGCTAGGGAGAAGAACATCGCTGGTTGACAACAAAGCTTTATAGGTCATATGCCACCGTACCGTTGATAGAGTGCAATCGTAAAATCGCATGACATATTGACGCACCGCATTAGTTCGTTCACTGTTTTCCGTATGATGAGTAAGGCATTATGCTCTCTCACGGAATCTGATGGAAGTTTAGGGCAGAAAACATCGAGTGCACTGATGCTACGGGTGTTTATAGAGCGCCAGAAAAATAAATCGGTCTGACCATCAAATCTGAAAAGAACGAGATTTATGCGAAAGCTCGAGTAAATTCCTGAGTTCCTATTTCATCTACAGATTCCAGAGAGTTCCCGTCATTGAACCTTCATTAATATTATTCATGAATGCGTCCGTCGCTATTGGAGTTTAACGACAGAAATGAGTAGTCCGAAGACAGTGCAGTCTTGAAGGCACAGCGCTTATCTTAAACGGACAAGTCAGTGTGTTGGAAGCCGTAGACGCCAGTCAGCGGGAAAGGCTATAGTGTTTAAGGCACTGCGTCGTCAATGTGATCATTCTGTACACGTTATCCTGAATTTCACACTACCAGAGCGCTAATGAGTATCGCCGTTATTCTTACCCACGGCCTCCCGCGTAAGTTGCGATCGAGGAAATGTTGACGTCAGCGAAGCGCTTCGTCAATATCATTCGGACCAGTCTAGTAGGTCTGGGGGACAAGTTTCCCGGAACATGGATAAAAAACTGTTGACAGCGAGCGAAATTTTCATCATCCTCATGATATAGCACCGTATTCAAACCATATTATCGGATGGATTCATAGGCGCGCATACAGAGAGGACATAGATCAACCGAGAGATACTGAGTAGAGTAGTAAATGGTGACCATAGGACTGGACATAGGAAATGGAAGACTCTTTGATGCCGTGTCTGGAAAGATGTATGGCGGAATCAGCCTCCGAGACTCACCCAAACAGGAAGAGTGAATGCGGTTACCCTCATGGTGTCCGCGACGTTGAGGCCCTATCAACAAGAGATCAGTCTTCGTGAGAGGATGTCGACCGATCCGGTTGGTAGAACAGATCCGCCAGTGTGAGTAGATTTCGTTCCTGTTAAGAATATGGTTTGTCAAGCTAATATACGAGTGGATGAATACACGAAGAAAAGCCTGGTTCAGAGTGAGGATGTCGGTAAGCTGAGTCCAATTACCAAGAGGGATCCGTGAGTTTGTTAAGGAGCGCTAAGCGTAGGGGCGTCCGCAAGCGCCAAGTGTAATTGACAGGGTTTCCGACAAGCGCTAAGCGTAACCGGTCTTGATCACTTATGTTCACACAGGGACTGTGGAGGTTTAAAGGTGAGTTGATAGTTGAAGATACAATAGTACAGACAGTGTTTATCTACTACAGGTTTCGAGATATTCCTATTCTACAATGTTCTGGTATATTCTGGTAGTAGAAAGAAGGTTAGAGTAAGAGACAGTGCGAGAAAGCCGCTGCCAAGGCCGAGAAGACCGAGTGAAGGTGTATGTTGACTCAGGCCATCATACCGGCATAGACCAATATCCATAACCTGAGTTCCACCAGGGCGTATGGATATAGATCGATGCAGGTTTCCATGAGGTGATAACAACAAGCTTCAAACGGGGACATCATGTCTCCGGCCACTCATGATGGAGCGTGTTTGAAGTAGTCGAGCAGCCATCGGTGTCCTTGCCACGATACAGATAAGCGTCGTATCTGTTGCATTGGAATTAGTCCTTCTTATATGAAGGGCTAGAACTACCGAAGATATGAGGATCTCTTGTCAAAACCTAGAAGATTTGAGATACTTTGGACGAGAGATAAACAAGGTACCGAAAGAGGGAGGAAGGTCCGAGAAGCCGATGTTATCCTATTACGGACACCGGAGTTTGCCATAGTTGAGAAAAGTCTATGAGACAGGCCTTGATATCAAGTCTCGTACACCATAGTGTTCGCACAGCTAACGGCCCCAGAATTAACAACAAGCTCGTTGAAGTTTGAGCCGAGGCCTAAAATCTTAAAAGAGGATACCGGCCCGAGAGCGAAGTAAATTATGAAGTGCACGTGGCACCAATCACGTGGACGCTTTAGGGCAGGGCGGCATCGCATAGCCACGGACGTGTCGACCGGCGTCCTATTGCACGAATTACTTCCACCACGATGAAACTGAAGGAGATCCACAGGACCTCGACATTTACCTGGTCTCCATCCTCTTCTCTTCCTCTCATAGCGACAGGGACGGTCGCTGGTGCGCTCGACGAGTCTTTCAGCAACGAAAGCCAGCTCGAAATTTGGGCCCCCAATTTTCTCGACAAGAATGAATTCGACCTGGGGGTAGAGGGTCAGTCGGGACCAAAAGGCGCTGTGAAGGATACAGCGAGGTACGTCGTCTCGTCTTTATACCGCTAGGTCGCCGCCGATGATGGCAATATAGGTTCAACCGGTTGACGTGGGGGTACGTCGATAGTAGTCGACTACGGGGCGTCATTGCGGCTGGTATGGAGAACGGCGAGCTGGCGTTATGGGATCCAGCGAAGATCCTTGCTGGCGCTGGGTGCGTCGCTGTGCTGTGACCCTTTTTTTCTCTTGCTGAACGCGTCGTACAGCTCCAGCGAGTCTCTCATCCTACGGAATACGAACCACACCGGGCCGGTCAGAGCCTTGGACTTTAATCCTCTGCAGACTCACCTCTTGTCATCGGGCGCCGTTAATGGAGAGGTTCGTAGTCGTTGGTCGGTGTAGCTGCTTTCACTCTGATCTTGGTGCAGGTCTGTATATGGGACCTTAAAGACCCTACGAAGCCGTATGCTCCGACACCTGGATCCAGGAGCACGAAGCTAGACGAGATCACTTCGGTCGCATGGAATCAGCAAGTACCGTATGTTCTTGCTGGGGCGAGCACGACGGGTTACACTGTCGTCTGGGATCTCAGAGGCAAGCGCGAGGTCGTCGCCCTGGCGTACGGTGGTGGAGCCGGAACGCTTGCAGGCCAAGTTAGCGCGACGAACGGTCTTGCTGTTGGTGGGCGAAGAGGGATGAGCGCCATCGCCTGGCATCCAGATAACGTGCGTCGCACCGCCTTTTCTGTGACAGTTTGCTCACTCTATCATTCAGGCTACCAGACTTGTTACCGCATCCGAAGACGATTCGTCTCCCATCATCATGGCCTGGGACCTTCGTAACGCGCGCGCCCCAGAGAAAATTCTTACTGGCCACGAAAAGGGCGTCCTGTCTCTTTCTTGGTGCAAGCAAGATGCTGATATGCTCTTGTCTTGCGGCAAGGACAATAGGGCGCTCTGCTGGAATCCCCAAACATCTGAGATCATCGGCGAGCTCCCAAGCGCATCGAACTGGGCGTTCCAAGTCGAATGGTGCCCTCGTAACCCTGACCTCCTCGCTACTGCCTTCTTCGACGGTACTGTTGGCATCCATTCTATCCAATCGACCAACGAGCCAACAGCGTCAACCGCCCCTGCCACTGCCGGTAACGGCGCCGATATATTTGATTCCACGGGCTATTCACAGACCCAAGGCGGCACGCTTTCCCTCAAGCAGCCGCCGAAGTGGTTGAGACGCCCAGCATCGAATTCTTTCGGTTTTGGCGGCAAGCTGGTATCGGTATCTAACCTTCCCTCTGCGCAAGGGAAGCACCAGAGCGCCGTCGTCCATCTTCGTAAAGTCGTTACCGAACAAGAGCTCGTCGTGCAAGCTACCAAGTTGAAGGCAGCCATTGAAGGAGACTCGTTGAAAGCCTTTGCGCAGGAGAAGGCGGATGCGGGGCCTGATGAACAGGAGGCTTGGAAGGCGCTGCTCAGTCTCTTCCAAGCGGATTCCCGAGATGAGCTCGTAACGCTATTGGGATTTTCGAAGGCAGACATTGCAGCTCGCGTTGCCGAAGCGGTCGAGAAACTCAAGGTCTCAAAGCAGTCTTCGGATGAGGAGATTGAGACAGAAGAAGACGATATCGAGCTGAAGCCTCACGAACCTGTTGTGTCTTTTGCTGAAGAACATACTTTCCACGTTGCTAGCGACGACGATCCTTTTGGAGGATCTGTCGAAAAGACTCCCTCGGAAATCAGTGCCGATGCTACCTCTGAAGGTACTCGTCTTGCTGATATGGAGTCTACTACGACTGCACCTTCTTTGTTTGGTGATGACGGTCCAGGACTACCTCAGCGGGACGTTGCAGGAGCCGACTTTTTCAGTAGCATAGGTCTTTCAGGAGAAAGCGTACCCCCCATCGACGTGCCTCACACGAACTACGGTATCGACTCGTCGGTTGCTGCGACCATTGGATCTGGACCTTCATCGGTGACGTCTGAGACGTCCAAGAGCAACACCTTCAAGATATATCCCGCCGACGAGTCCGAAACTGATCGTCTGGTTACCAAGGCCCTCGTCCTTGGCGACTTTGAGTCCGCGGTGTCGTTGTGTCTCTCGTCGGACCGGTTCGCAGACGCTATCCTTCTCGCAGCGAGAGGAGGTCCCGAGCTCCTACAGCAGACCCAAAAGACGTACTTTGAACGTCGTACGAATACCTATCCCTACCTCCGACTCTTCCAGTCCATCGTCACCAACGACTTGTATGATATTGTTCAAAACGCCGACCTCCAGGAATGGCAAGAGATCTTCGTCGTCATTTGTACGTTTGCGAGCAAGGAAGAGTTCCCCAGCCTCGCTGAACAGCTTGGTCAGAGGCTGGAGTTCCAGTTCGCGGTGTCCAACGCGTCGGAGGATGCAGCCCAGGCCTCTCAGTTCCGTAAGTACGCTATATTGACGTACTTGGCTGCGGCGAAGCTGGAGCGGATCGCGAGTATCTGGTCCGAGGAAATGGCTGAGCAAGAGTCGGTGCTGTTGGCGGACCCGAAGAATCAGGCGGAGTCGTATTATACGGTGCATGCTCAGGCGCTGCAGTCATTCATCGAGAAGGTTACGGTCTTCCGGTCCGCTACGAAGTACGTCGACGGCGATCTTCAGCCGCACTCTGATATCAAGACGTTCAAACTTTCGAATCTGTATGACCGGTACTTCGAGTACGCGGGGCTTCTTGCATCGCAGGGTCTGGCGGAGGAGGCGACGGTGTTTTTGAAGCTGACGCCTAGTGATTATAAGGGCCCTGGTAGTGCGATTCGGGAGCGATTGCTTAGGACGAAGACGGAGTCGGCTGGGACGAGTACGATCAAGATTGGTACGAAGGCTCTCCCGACTCAACCAACCGTTCCCGCAGCGTACCCCGGCTATACGTCATCATTTGCTGCAGCTCCTCAAACAGCACCTTCTCCCTACACATCTCCGTTCTCTGCTGTTTCTCAACCAGCGACGACAGGCGTTTCTCAATATACGCCCTACGCGCCATCTGTGACTGCGCCTGCTCCCGCTCCCGCTCCAACGAATCCTGCCTACGCGCCGCCTCCATCCAACATTGGAGTACCAGCTCCCGGGTTCAATACGTTCAACCAAGGACAGTCGCTGACGCAGCCGCCGCATCTCCGAGCTGCTCTCCCTCCACGTCAGGCTCCTGCTCCCGTCCCGCCTCCTCCCAAGCGTACCGAAAACGGAGGATGGAACGATGCACCCGTTGTTGGTAACCCTCGGAGCCCGAGCGCGTCTGTGCCGTCGAAACCTGCCGCGATCACCTCGCCGTTCCCCAATTCTACCCCGGAGCCGATTCTTGGACCACAAGGAGGACATATCCCACCTCCTCCCCGTCCAGGTAGTGTTGGTGGTGCGAGAGTGCAGCCTGCGCCACCACCGCCGCCGCCACAGCGTGGAATGTATCCTCCTCCTGTGAGGCCACCTTCAGAGGCGAATAGGATCACGTCGCCGCCTCCTCGACTGCCGACGCCTAGTCAATACGCGCCTCGTCCGCGACAAACGCCTCCTCCGGGACAGTTTGGGCGTCAACCGCACCAGCACCATCCTCCGCCTACGGGTCCGTACGTTCGTGCTACGCCACCTCCGGGTCAGGGACCGTACGCTCATGCTCCTCCTCCGCCTGAGCAAGCCGGTCCATACGGACCTGCTCAAGTAGGATCGTATGCTCCAGCGCAGGCGCAGGGGGGTGCGTACGCACCTCCTCCAGGTGCTCAGCGACAGCAACAGCAGCCACCGCCGACGGGACCTATGGCCCCTCCACCACCACCACCACCACCATCGAGCGCATCGAGTTCGTCTCGCGCGGTGAAGGCGCCTCCTGCACCAAAATATCGTACGTGGATAATGTGATGTTGCTTTCGTGCTCTGATAGTTTACGTTTGTAGCTCCTGGTGATCGTACGCATATCCCGGATAACCTCCGACCTGCGTATGAAATCTTGTCGGCGCAGTTGAGCCATTTGAGGCAGGTTACACCGGTATGATTGATCTTTGTTTCTTGTGGCTGTTCTGATGGATGATGGTGTAGCCTACGCAAAAACGCCAGGTCGACGATGTGGAGAGGCGGGTGAACCCGTTGTTTGATGCGTTGAATTGTGAAACGTTGTCGAAGCCTGTTGCTGATCAGTTGCTGGTGTTGACTAGGGGTGAGTGGTTTTTGGTGACTTTTTTTGTGAGATGTTGACTGAAGTTCGTTTAGCTATGGAAGCTCATGATAGGCCTGCGGCGCTCGCCATTCATGTCGATTTGTTAACAAGGGGATCGCAGACGGATGATATCGCGTTGTGGATGTCGGGGGTTAAGCAGTTGATTATGCGGCTGTAGGGATACGATATGATATGTGTTTTTTCTTTCTTTTCTAGAATGGACCACAATGAATGCTTTTTCACGAGCAACGCCGCTTGAGAAGCCTTCGTCTCGTTCAAGGTTATGTCCAGTCCATCTATTTTGCTCAGGGCGTACTCGGCGCAGGTGAGAATGGAATCCCATAACATTCATTCCATTTTATCGAGAAGTTTGGCGAGTAGCGCGTTTAATAAGGATCCTGGATTATCTGCTGACCTGACCGAGCCAAGTCTGAGCAGCACAGGCGTTCATGACCAGACTCGGAAATGACTAATCTTAGCGTAAGGCATCTGACGGGCGTACGTCATTTTTACCGGGCTTTTCGAAAGCGGGCCTTGAATCGGTATGAATGCCGCCCCTTTCTATAAGAACAGCTCGAAGGCTGAGCACAGCTTTCGTTACTGCTAGCATGTCTACTACCACCATCCGCGTCGTCGACGAACCGGGCGAGGAAAGGAAAGTCGAAGGCCGCCCAGCACATTGGACCTCTGACAAGCCTGTGTGGTTCCAGAATCCGTGGCCGAGCTGGAGGACAAACGGGAAGGTGGATGGGCTAGGCATGGTGCGTGTACTTTGTCTCTGTCAATCTTTCAATATCCTAAATATTGGCTCTTAGCTCGCGGTACTCATCCGCAATCAACCCGAGATACCCAAAGTTGGCGTTCCTGTGAGAACGCCTACATGGGGTACGGAGGAGGAGCGTCAAGGCGATGTCAAGGCGACGTGGTTGGGCCACGCGTGTTTTCTCGTCGAGTTCCCGTTTGTGGCTTCGCTTGGCCGTGGCGCGAGGGTGCTGTTCGATCCTGTGTTCAGCGATAGATGTTCGCCTAGTCAGGCTTTCGGACCGAAGAGGTATACGGAGATGCCGTGTAAGATTGAGGATATACCAGAAGTGGATGCTGTTGTTATATCGGCGAGCAGCTTGTTGTTCTACTAACGCTTGAACGAAAGCTAATGCTGTTCTTAGCATAACCATTATGACCAGTGCGCGTCGTCCTCTTCAGCCGCGTCGCATGCTAACCTCTCTTAGTCTAGATACACACACCATAACCACGCTTTTCAAACGAGCTCGTCCGCCTCATATATTCGCTCCACTCGGAAATGAAAGCTATTTCGCGTCGATAGGGATACCCAAGGACCACGCGCATACACTCGATTGGTGGGACGCCCGACGCGTGGAGGTATCAGGAACGTCCTTTAAGTTGACTTGTACTCCTGCGCAGCATTGGACAGGTCGCGGGGCATTTGACCAGGGCAAGACCCTCTGGGCGAGTTGGGCTGCTGAGGGAGAGGGTAAGAAGGTGTATTTCGCGGGTGATACAGGATATCGATCTGTTAAGGATGACGAGAACGAGGACGAGCGCCCGGTCTGTCCTGCCTTCAAGGAGATTGGAGAGAAGTTTGGCAAATTTGATCTGGCGATTATTCCTATCGGGTAGGCATAGGTTTTATTTTCGCTTTCATGCTGTTGATGATTTATAGGGCGTACAAGCCGAGATGGTTCATGTCAACTATTCATTGTGCGCCGCAAGATAGTGTCCGTATCTTCAAGGATGTCAGGGCAAAAAAGGCGATTGCTATGCATTGGGGGTGAGCCGTTCTTGATGTCTTCGTTTCTAAGATTGAATTCTTTTCAGTACTTGGGTTTTGACGACGGAGGAGATTATGGAGCCGCCCAAGAGGCTGGCTGAAGAGTGTACGAAGATTGGTATACCCGATGGCGACTTTCTTCTCAGTGATGTCGGCGAGACGAAATTCTTTTAACGCCTTACTGTATTCTGTAGGTATTAACTGGTTTGATATTCCAGTCACTTCGCATCAGGATCAAAAAACAGAGTCACATCATGTTACGTCCCTTCTACGACTGGCTTTTCATCTCAACAAAATGAAAGCATTCAACACCATTCGTTACTCAGGGAATTGAACCCTGTTGTCGTCGAATCATACCATTTCACGACGTCAGAAATGAAATAAACTAGCTGGCAAGGACAAACCCTGCGATAACGTCGTATGTGTGCCCGAGCTAAGCGGTAGTACAGAGATCTTTCTTCACTGTCAGCTGGGCTAAGACGAAGAAATCAAACTGCTATGGGACCGACGCTTTCTTGGTAACACTCAAGATTGCACCACATCCGGATATTTATTAGCACACCAGGATGATTGTGTGATTTTCGGTCTCGGCAATAAAGCAACACTTCAGTTCCTTTTTGACTAGGTTTCATGGAGGTTTGAAAAAGAGAGTAATAGACATGCACTCCATTCGAATATAAGGAATTGAACCCTTCATAGCGAGGTAGCCTCTGACGATTACGCCATATCCGATAAGTACTTGGCTCCTTCAAGTACTTGATCACATATATTTTTCGTACCTAACGGAATTATACCCGAGGGGCCCCCCCACAAAGGAAGACTCTTCGTTGTGTCTTACCGTCGAAATTCGTGGTAAAAAATATCTTCATCCAGAGGCTCGTGGGCTCTGCAGAAGCTATAACCACCAAAAACCATGGCTGAAGAGCATGCTGAGATCAACATAGCAGACAGCGACTTTCTTCTTAGTGATGTCAGCGAGACGAAATATGTTGAGTATTTCCTTGCTTCGTCCCGCTGGACGGAGCTGATTAGATATTCCAGTCACTTCTCATACAATCGACAACTAAAAAGCAAGAGCGCGTCATGTTACATTCATTCCGAAATGTAGAGTACTACAATGTTCTCTCCACCCACTAGAAAAATCATGAAGATTCGCAACTCAGGGAATTGACGTTGGTTTAACACTTTGCTGTTCAATCAGTTTCGAATGGAAAGAAACTCGTAGACAAGGATAACTCCCACGGAAAAATTTCCGCACTGATGGCGTCAATAGTAACCGAATATATATATATACACCTTAGTCCCCTTCTTCTTCGTAAGTATAAAGTCGCCTGTGTCGTTGAGGAAAAAAAGAATATGAAATGACATCTATCCAGTCAGATGTGAGGAATCGAACCACTGCGAAGCCCGGCAACTCTTGAGCTATATCTGTACTCTGAGTTAGCGATTACATATTCACATGTCGGAACGCACTCGTCCGCAGGTGTGATCGTACGCCGCGCACGAGGGTTGTCCGAGGGAAAGACGGTTTTCACCAAAGGAAGGTAAGTGTATAAGAAGCCCCTCAGGTTGTACCATGTTGAACAAATGGAGAAAGAGCCGTTGCCTTTGGCTGAGTACTTGTGTTCGAGTTTGAGGGGTGCTACAAGAGAGAAAATTTCGCGCGTACGAAGAGCGTTTGTGCAAAAAAGAGACTCCGCAGTCAATTCGGATATCAGTATCCTAGGGAATCGAACCCCGAGCTTCCTGCAAACGGATGATTCGCCGTTGGCCCATACTGTCTTGTTGTTCAAACTCTCAGTGGGCGTAAAGAGCTCCATGCCGCAGAATATGGTGAGGAGAAGGCATGGCCTGGATACCTGTGATATCAATATTGGAATGCGCGCGGTTAATGAACACACGTAAGTACCAAAGCAACCGATAGGAATTCAAGTAAGGATCAACATAATGACATTGGAAAGTACGAGAACAATCTCGACTATTCATAATTTCATCAACCTTAATATCCGTTGTTGGCCAACAGGTTCACAGTGCCAGAAGCTAATTCAAGAGTCAGGAGAACAGTACATTATCGACCCCAAAAATATACTCACGGATGTTGCTCAAAACGCCAGATACGCCTAAAGACTTGATGAGGGTGCTGATTGCCGCGGGACTCTGGTTACCGTTGAGCCCGATGAGGTATGCGACGAGACCGGAGACGTGGGGGGTAGCCTACGTGATAAGTAAGATATTGCAATTCAGGTCAATCGCTGGGCTGAGTACTCACCATGCTGGTTCCACTGATGTTGTTCGTACGGGTGGTTCCTCCGATCCAGGAACTCGTGATGTATTGTCCGGGTGCGAAGATGTCTACGACCGAGCTAGCGAGGGAGGACGTATTAGTAGAGAGTGTGCGAAAAAAGGAGAACTGTCCTTTACCCGTAGTTAGAAAAGGATGCACGGGCATCAGCGATAGTGGTAGCTCCTACAGTGATGGCAGCTGCGACACGAGCAGGGCTGGTGCCTGATGCATTCGTGTTATCTACAATCAAAGATGAGACAGTGAGAATTTGAACATAGCAAAGATACTCGCCGTTCCCTGCTGCGACGACGACGTGGATACCAGCATTGATGACCTATGAAAACGTGAGGTCACGGAAGCAGTAGGAGTAGAGAAGATGGATCTACTTACGGCGATAATACCATTATCGAATGTTGTAGAGGCGGAGCCACCAAGGGAAAGAGAAACAATGGATGGTTTACCGGAGGCTTCTGTATCAGGTTTCAGCTTTGTGATTCACCAAGGTTTTGAAGAGATACACGAACCAACGGCGTCAATAACCCATTCCAAACCGGCGAGGATATCGGAAATGTAGCCCGAACCGGAGTCGTCGAGTACCTTGACAGCGATGAGGTGGACGGACTGGGGTAAGTAGTCAGCAAATAGGAGAATAATCCAACGAAAAAAGGAAGAACTTTGGCGACGCCATATTGGGTTCCGCCGACAGTGCCACTTAAGTTATAGTTTAGTTTAACGATAGAACACGGTCAAGACATAGACTTACGCTACGTGGGTACCATGGCCGTTTCCGTCAGCGTTGCTGTAGCACGATTAATCAGTGATGGAAAAGAAAGTAAACGGGACATACGCATAGCCACCGAAGGTCGCTCCCCAGGATGCGCGACCACCAAAGGTAGACTGGAACTCAGTGAGAAGATTATGACAGGAGTTCTCGATCTATTCTTACGTGCGCAGTGTAGATACCTGGCGTCACAATGCATCAAGAGACAGCTATTTTGTCGAGCCATGTGATACTCACCGGTATCAACAACGTAGACATCGACACCGGCACCACCAGAAGGGTCATAGTTATACCTGTAGGTCAGGGCGCTTCCGGAGACGCGATTAGACAATATATCAGTCACGGTAGAACAATGCTTTACGTGGTATCCGAACTACCGAGAGCAGCTCTTTGGGAGATCCTAGCCAGACCCCAAGGCGCATTCGTCCTGGTGATAGGTGAGCTAGATAGGAAGATATCGGAAGATGATAGCATACTGGGTCGTGGTGACGGAAACGATGCCATCCTGAGCGATGGACTCTAGCAAGAAGTAGTGAGCAACCATGAATCGCGGATAAACTCCTAGTATTGAGAAACCTACCGACATCTAAGAGAAATGCGGTCAGCGTTGGATTTGGAAAGGAAAAAGAACAAAACTAACCGGGATTGCCCCGAATGTTGTTGAGATCGTTGTCGTTGAGGATACCTGTTGGAATTCAGCAAGCGAATGCGAAAGCGGAAATAAATAATGTACCAGCAAAACCGTTAGAGGTGCGGTTGAACACAGCAGTAACAGAGGATCCAAGGTTCTCGAGAAGCCCATCTTTCGATGCGCCTTCTTTGAGAGTAACGATGTATCCTTTAGGCTTGACCTTTCCTGCAAAAGTCTCGACATCGCGAAGCGCGATATTGGGAGCACCCAATACCGCAGGAGCGAGAGCAGCTACGAGGGAAAGAGTAGTAGTGAAGAACGAGAGCATTGTCGAAAGAGGATTTCACGATTGAGTAGAAAGGCTCGTCTTTCTCCGCACTGAAAAAACAGGCTTTTAAATGCGTCCAAGTATCACGATATATTGCGTGCCAGGTGAGGTTCATCCTCACCAAAGATACGTGCAGACTGGCAACGCGTATAGGCACGAGTCGAAGAGTCGCGGTACATGTGGTCTGTTGCCATTTACAGACACCAGATCCTCCCACGATAGGGGATTGAATACCGTTGCATCAATCGTAAGGAGTTGTCAATCTTGCGCAATGTGAGGGTTTTGCTACAGGCTGGATAGCATCAGTCAACAGTTCACTAGGAGCATGCGGTTCTTACCAGGATCTGGCTTTTACTCTTATGCGGGCTTGACTTGGCACCTTCGCCAAGTACAGGCCGCAGGATCGTCGTCAATGCATATTTCTGGGTAGATAATTCAGATTTTGCACTTTGTCATGTACCGATGATAGTAGTATTACCTTCCAGTCAGATGGCGTGGATGGTAGTGATTATCTGTCACTGTGCGGCCAAGAGCACCATAAATCGTGGCGGATTTCATGCCATAGACGAGAAGAGATAAACATTATGCCAAGGTATAGTTCCATGCAAGTCCTTACCTGACGATCTGTCTGGAGCCAAGGCTTCCGCTTGTCAGAATCGAGACAAAAACCAGCCAATGTTCGACTCTGACGCTAGTTCGCATAAAGCCCGTCTTGCACATGAATAACTGCTCGGAGTATGAAACATTTTGCACTAGAGAGTATGATATCTTTCAAGGTTCCTAATTTTGATGTCAGGTGAATGTCTCGCAATAAGGTAGAGCCAAAGATAAAGACGTACACATTATGGCTCAGATGCTGGGCAGGGACTGTTCTATTTTCGAGGATAAATAATGCATGAAGGAACATTTAAACTAGCGGAATGAGGTATGACCTTGTAAGAAGCATCCCATTGGAGAAGGTAGCGATCCAAAGAGATGAAAATGCTACAAACATGCCACCGATGGATAAGAAAGTGATACATTATCCAGATGTTTTGAGACTCTTAGGTTCTTGCCAAGTTTCAACGAGATATACGAATAAACAGAGCAGAGCATGACTAGACGTTGAAGAGAACAAGGAAATGCAGCAGGTACTTGCGTCGTCGTCACACTTCAAGAGGACCGATTGATTGCCGAAAATTGTCGATTTCGGGCGACAGAAGCTCGGGCCGGCTTTTGCCGATAATTTCTTCTGTACCACACCATCATGTCGTCCAAGGGATACGGGTGATACGGTGTTATCCTCGCTTACTGCTGTATGCCCCGCTCTCAGGGTCATAAAACTCGCTCAACAAATTCGTTGACCTCCAGCGCCTCAACCACCTCTAAGCGCACCTTTTCCAAACCGTCGTGACCTGGAAGAAAGGAACATGACAAGTGAATAGAATGACCACCGATGAGAATTTGCTGTTGAAAGGTGTCGTAAGTTAATCAATATGTTCGATTTAAGAAAGGATCTTCTTAGCATGCACAGAGCAGCCAATCAGTGCTAGTGCGCGTACGCTCAATTGTCAATCACGCTGACGAGCTAGCTCTTGCGCCTGAATCACTGAGGCTTTTCCTGGACCATTCAGATGTTGGACTTGAGCAACTCAAGGACACTGATTGAGCCCGATCTGGCGCTGGTCTTAGACTTGTATGAGGAAAGGTGAAGGAGGGTGAACAGGTCGCCTACGATTGGTAGGATCTGTGCGTACGCGCCATTTCAGTCCAATTTCATTCTGATTTTACGACAGATATTCGTCGTGTATAATAACATCGGCAAGGACACGACAAGGAGCGACAATTTGGCTCAAGTTTTGAGTACGCCAGCTCGTATCTTCTAATGATGTTCGCAGTTTAAATTTCTTTCTTCAGGATCAATATAAGGTCTCAAAAGCCTTCATCAAGACAAAGAACACGGAAGATGACGACGTGTAGCCATCAAGACGTCGGAGACTGACCATAAATGTGGCTTCCAGGAGGTTTCTCTCTTGAATCGTCTCTTTTCGGGCGCAGATTATACAAGGGAGTATGCAGACATGGGAAAGATAACGTCGTGAGGCGACGCGTGTTTCCTCATAGACTTACCGTTAAGACACTCTGCGCACACTGGGCTGTCGGCGGAGAGGGGAAAAGGTCTATTTCATTCCTGATACCGGCTATTCATCTGCTAAGATGAGGATGAGCGTCAAGCGTCCTGCCTTCAAGGCGGTCCGCGACAGGCTTTGATGATTTAATGTGGCGATGGTTCCTATTGGTGGGAAAGGCAAACGCTATGCATCGGGGTGAGCCAACGTTCATATATATATATATCTCCAGGCTTATTGTCAACCTAGCCCGTGGATTTTGACGAAGTCGCATAAGATTATCGATCCGCCGAAGAGGTCGAGTGAGGACATTATGACTTTCGCCCGTGTCAGCTACTAGTTATTTCCATTCACACTTAGTCGAAGAATAAAACCCGTTTTCATGACAACGGAGTTCGTTTCCCTAAATCTTGTTTATTGGAACGATTTTTTTCATGCAATGCAATGTGCTTCGTAATCTCCTTCAAGTAGCGCCTGAGGAGTTGTTATAACAACGATCGCCGACGGGAAGCCGGCTGGACGTTGGAGTGTCCCTTCGTCATTATTCCTGGTATCAGATGGAATTACAGTGTGTATTTCGTGTCTCCGACATCGCTGAGAAAAAGGACGTTCGGCAAGCACCATTTCGATATTGTATTGGCGCATGACCTAAAAAACTAAAACCCCTAAAACTCTTGATTCGATGTAGGGAATTGAACCCCTGCCTATGACCGCTACTTGGTGATTACACTATAGATGGGTCAGAAAAGATCAGCTGGAGAGAACGAGCATACGTAGTCTTTCTTCCTCGCATGATTTACCAGCTGGGTAATCTCGAATGTCAGTTCGGGATGGAGCGAGATCAGAGGTGCTGGTGAACGTTTGCGTTCGAAAAAAAAAAGAAAATACAACGTATTGACAGGGTCAATTAGAATATAGGGAATCGAATCCCTCGCCACTAACGCGCCAGCTTTTAGGTGATATCCACTAGTTGGAGAAAATACAATTGAGTGTGTGAGAATCACGGGGACTTAATCAACGAAAAACAAAAAAACATGGAATACACATCTGAAAGGTCAGATAAGGGAAATTGAACCCAGAGTAAAGGCAGACGAGCCGCTATGCCATATCTAAGCTGATAGTGAGGTGCAAGACGCCATATTCCACACGGTAAGAAGGAATACTAGCGGATGGAAAAAGATGTTTGTGCAGGGAATCATAGCCTACTTTATACGACGGATAGCGAGAAAGATATTCTCCTGGAATCTAAATCACTTGGTTAGTCGACGAAGAGAATTCGCGAGTCGAGGCCGTCATCGGCCCCATGAAGCATAGAAAAGTAGCTGCGCCGGTCAAAAGGATTACTCTAGGGTGGCAGGGCATTCGGATATAGGGAATCGAACCCCCAAGGCTGTCATGAGAGATAGCCATCAGACCATAGCCGAATAACGATGACGAAAATAAATATAGTAGTAGATTCGACACCACGGAAGACGTCTTCGTCGCCCAGGGACCCACACTTTGATCTATGACTCTTCTCCGAGTCCGCATTCAGGGGGAATCGAGTCTCGACAAGCTCCCCAGCGCATTGCGCTTAGAATAGCGCGTGTTTCTACGCCTGCAGTGTGATTTCGCAGTGATGATTGGCAGGCTCGCGGACTTTCTCCTGATGTCGGCTATGTGCATGAAGGAGGAACGAGCAACGTGACGAGCAGCTGTGTCAGCGGGATTCGGGATTAGGTGAATTCCCTTTCAGTACAGCATAAATATCTGTACTGCTGTTGTAGTTCGATGGGGTCAAGCACGAATGCTATGGATTTATCAATCTAGTTCCAAGGGTTGAGTGATTGGAGATAATGTGTGGGGTAAATGGGGATAATAGTGTGCTTGGTGAGATGTGGATTGTGAGAATGATGTGGTGTGATCAGAAATAGTATTGTTGGTAATAGTCAAGAATGGTAATGTGGGTTTGTGGATGGAATGGCAATATGGTGTGTGATTGGTGTCGAGAATGATAATATTGGAGTGGTCGAGAATGGTAATACTGGCTGTTGTCGAGAATGGTGATACTGGGAATGGAAATGTAGCTGGTTAAGGCATAGCACGGATGCATCCGCGGATGGATCCGGATCCGTCCTGCGGATATCAGTGTACCTGATAGGTGATATCCGCATCCGCAGGTGTGGCTGTGCACGGATATCCGCATCCGCGGCATCCGCACCGCGGATATCTGTCTGTTTTAGCCAAAAACCCGATTTTCACATATCTTAATGGGCATTGACCCGTTGCTTCTAAGATTTTAAACATGAATTCTACACTATGAGGTGTATCTAAACGCCGCATTCGATCACTCAAGAGTGCCCAAACTGCAAGACATAAAAATCGGGCAAAAATGCGGTATTTATTCCACTTATGTTTAGGCACACAGCTCCAAGGCCAGCTTAAACTGCCAGGCAAGGTTAAAGTTATATTTGTAAGCATTTAAAACAGTCTCAGAAATATTTTTGGCTGCATCCATCAACAAATAAGAGCCAGAAAGAAGAATACAACTTGTAAATAAAATCAATGTAATCTCCGATTGCTTCCTGCAGGCCAGGATGACTCCCGATCAAAAATCGGATCGCGGATTCGAATTCCCCGACCTCGAAAACACTAGGACGCACTGACAAACTAAATCTCGCTATCGAAACGAGTGGTGGAAAAAGAAAGTGATCTTTAACAGAAAGTCAATAAAATCTCCGATCGCTTCCCGCAGGCCTGGATGGCCTCCGATAGCAAATCGAACGGTGAATTCAAATTACTTGACCCAAAATACATTAAAAAAACCTTGCCACACTAGTTCTACTATCAAAACAATGACTGGAAAAATAAAGTAAACTTTGACAGAAAATTAAGAAAATCTCCGTTTGCTTACTACGGATCAGGGTGGCCTCCGATTGTAAATCCGACGCCGGATTCGGGATCCTCGACCTCTAAAACCCTAGGATGAACATTTTGCAGGTGGGGAATGAGACAGACACTGAAATAAATAGAATATCCGCGGATATTGCAAGTCACAAAAATCATATCCGCATCCGGCGGATCCGGATGCCACGGATGCGGATATCCGGGCACAGCCACATCCGCAGGTATTTTTTCGGATATCTGTTCGGATATCTGTGGATCATCCGCATCCGTGCTATGCCTTATAGCTGGTATTCGAGAATGATAATGTTGTGGGTAATCGAGAATGGTAATATCGTGGGTTGGTATCGGGAATGGTAATATCGTTGGTTGGAGTCGAGAGTGGTAATATTGCTGGTTGGTAATGGGAATGGTAATATCGTTGGTTGGTGTCGAGAATGGAGATGTTGTTGGAATTCAAGAATGATAATGCTGTTGGTGATCGAGAATGATAATATTGCTGGTATCCGAGAATGGTTTGTTAAGCTCTTGTAAAATCTCTTGAGGCGCTGAAATATTCAGGTCTTGTAATCTTGTGGTGTAATCTGTGGGGTAATTGTCTCTGAATTGTTCTACTCCTACTTTCACATATTTATACTATTCTACTGTTTGTATCTAGGTTTGTTCAATCCAGTGGTTGGCTATGTTAGACCAGTGCCTATGACACTGGTTTTATGCAGTGTGTACTGACTTTAGCCTGTGTTCACACTGGTTCCTGCCTGTGTGAGTACTGGCTTGATCCTATGTTCTACATTTCTATTCCTTCTACACTCCTTCCTTCTTTACTAGTATTCCCTTGTTAAGTCTGGCTTCAGCCTGACATCCGCAGGGAACAAAGAAATCAACTGTCCTCAGTTGTCAAGAGTGCTTTTCAAGATAAATCTTGAAATTCTACAGAACAGTGTGGATACTCTGAAGTCCTTGAATATAAACAATAGTATGTATTTACCAGAGTATGTAAAAAAAATGCATGTTTTCTGAGAAGAGTGTAATCCTAGTAGCTGATAGAAGAATGTACCATAATTTCTTGGAACAATTGTATCAAGTAAAAATAACACATGAGTCACAAAAGTCACCAAATATTAAATCCTATGTGTCTGCCCATGTCACCCTATGCGTAGGGTGTGTAGGGGTTTGGACTCCCACATTGCAATACAATTTCCCTTGGCGTGAATGCTCCTGATGCTGAGGCTGTGCTAGCCCAATGGGTGTCATCACAAAAGGTCCTTCATGAGCGATGTGTGGACCATAGGGGATGTATTTGACTGGTTGCCTGTCATCGACTCGATCTTCGAGTAGAATAACTGACAACTGCTGAAAGTATCTGTCTTGGCACTGGAGAGCAGAGACTTTGAACCTTTGTATCTGTGTCAGGGCGAGTTTGTCGACTGGGACAAGGATGTGGATGAAGAACTCCACTTCAGTGATTTCCCCGATCTGGAAATTCTGGAAGGCAACTTTAATGAGCCCATACTGCCCATCCAGATAGTCAAGTGATCAAACTTGTCCCATCCCATATACATCAGTGTCATAGATGTAGTCAAAGATAGCGACCCTGTCCTTCGACGTCCACCGAATCAGGGGAAGTTTTACTTTCTCCACTGAAGCTTGAAAGATGAAGGAGTATGACACTATAGTGGCAGTGGGATTAAGAGGACGTGGATAGCGTACGGCATTGGGACTAGGACAAGGGCTGTAGGGAACATGAAAAATCTCCATATCATGAAAGTTAACCATGCCAGAGTGCTGGATGGGCGGTTGTGAAGGGTTATGGTCAATTTTGTGAGCTCGAACCTGCAAGGTGACTTGGGTGTGGCATTGCGTAGAGGGGTGCATGATGGAATTACCGTGAGGTCTGAGTAGATGGTCGTTGGATTGAGCGTTGAAATGGGGGTTGCGGTTTTGCCAATTGCTGCGACATGTGTAAGAGGGTCATCGGCTACCTGCGCAGCAAAAAGAGTAAAGAGAATTCTTCTATTACTCTATTGCATTTGCAGGGTGGAATGAATGCCTATCTTGTTACGTGTTGCGCAGGTTAAGACAATCTGTTGCCTTATTACATGTACGCAACATTGGTGATTTCTCCTTGGCTTTTTCCTCTTTATTCAACTTGATCCCAATCAGATTCAGAACCCTCTTCTACTCTTGATATCTTTTCGGTATATTGGCTAGGATCTGCAGAATGGCCACCTCCATGAATTAACGTTTGGAATTCTGGCCCGTTTCGGGAAATATATGGGTATAACCGAAATGCTGCGACATTTTTCCGAAGAAGAGTCCCATCTAACTCCTTCAATTTATAACTTCCTCCTTGGGTCTGCTGAGCCACTTCGTATGGTCCCAAATATCGGGGATGTGTTTTAAATCGGTTGACTGTCATCTCCAATCGGCTATTTTGAACCAATACCAGATCTCCAGGCTTGTATTTGGTTTTCAATATTCGGTGTTCAAATCGTTTGATAAACTGTTCTCGTGAATTGAGTCGGGCTGTTTTTAAAGCATCAGCAGCTTTTTCAAGATCGATTGCATGTCGAGAGAGTTGCCAAATCCGTAAGGCCAATAGATCAGATGTTGTCATCCCAGATCAGAATCCTTCTACCATGAATGTAGTGTCTATCAAATCAAAGGGCAATAATGGCTCCACTCCATGCAGCAAGAAATAAGGGGAATATCCTGTTATGCTGCTGACAGTGACTCAGTCTGCAAATACTGCAGCATCTAAGTATTTATGCCAATTCTTGATTTTTCCATCTTTAACACACTTTGGGCAGGCTTTCACCATTGCTTCTCATAGTATGAAGTGACCTCGTTCTACTACTCCTCCTGCCCGCTTGTTGTAAGGTGACACTCGTACGTGAGGTATATTCAGTCTCCTGATCAGTATTTCAAATGCTCCCTTTACCTCAGGCCCATTGTCGGTGACTACTTGTCCAATGGCGCCATATTGGCAGTAAATCTTTTCCCAAAAGAATTTTGCCAGTTCTTTTGAGTTGTTATTGATCAAGGGACTAGCCTCAACAACACCTGTCAAGTCATCTTTGGCACAAACAATGTATCCATAGTTCTTAGAACGAGGACTCATGAACATGACATCCACGAAGACTTTTTCAAATATGGTTACAGGCATAGAGATGGTTGGTGGCAATAACATTTGGGTTAGCTGCCGAATCTGACATTCATGACATGAGGATACATGTTGGTGCACATCCGTCCGCATTCCAGGCCAGAATGTTCTGATTCGTAATACATCATAGACTGCTTGTTCTCCTTTATGACCTAGCTGATCATGCACTTCTATAAGAATTCTTTTCCGGATGTCAGGGTCCAGAACAACCAGTAATGGTGATTTCTCCTTGTTCCGTTTGAACATTCGGCCATCTGGAGTAACATAATACTGTGAGGCTTTCTTATAGAATTTCTTTTCTGTGGCTGCTGTGGCTTTGACTGGCAATGAGCGATCCTCATGTAATTCTTTGATTTCCCTGAGCATGTTGTCTTGTATTTTTGTGTGCTCCATGCGACCCAGCAGAACTCAGGCCGGTGCTCCAGCAGTGATTTGTTGTATGAAGGTATCGATTTGTTGTACTGCTTTTTGGTCAGGTATGTATGCCAATAATGTCATATCATCTAGCCAAGAATCATCGTATTCCTCAGGGGGAGGTGTCTCATTTTCCCCTAAGTCTCGACGGGACAATGCATCTGGGCCTCGGAACTTCATTCCGGGAATGTGGATCAAAGTGAAATCAAATAATAATATCCCCTGTATCCATCTATTCATTGCCGCATTAGGTTGCATGTCAGGAGCACTTATCATTCCCTTAATATATTTGGCATCTACTTCCACATGGAAGTTTTCAAGGCCAATAATATATTTTCTCCATGCACGCAAGGCACGGAATAGCCCATATAATTCCAATTTAGGCTGGGAATATTGGCTTTCTTGTTCATTGAGTGGAATAGATCCATAGTGAGCTGGTCTCTGTTTACCATTTTCATCAATTTGAGAGAGAATAAAGCCTACGGCCTTCTGACTAGTATCCACTGATAGATACACGGGTAACTGGGACTTGTAGTCAATGGCTCGTAAGGCAGGAGCAGAGCTCACTCGATTCTTCAGTACGTCAAATGCCTCCTTTTGGGCATCTCCCCAATCAAACTCAAAATTCTTCCTGACTAGGTCTATTAGTGGCCATGCAAGTTTGGAATAGTCTTTTATCCAAATTCGGACAGTTCCACACAGTCCTAAGAAACCCCTAACCTCTGTGCTGGTTTTCAGCACTGGCCAGTTCAAAATCTTCTTGACTCGCCCATCTTCGGGATGTCTTCCTTCAGCAGAACATAGCTGTCCTAATATTATAACACTGGGGCAGCAGATTTGTGTCTTCTTTGGTGAGAAGGTCCCACCGGCATATTTTACACGATGCATTATTCTGTGAACATCATTGGCATGCTCCCAGATAAACTGTCGTATTCCTGGATTTTCAGGAATTGTGCTTGGTTGACCATCAGCATTCAAATATCGGGTTTGAGGTTCTCTGATAGGAAGGTCATCAATAAAGATATTGGCCACATGGGGAATTTCATCTTGTAAGATGAATACCATGCAATTCTGAAATTCTGCGGGTGAATTGGTGTAGCCCATGGGCAATGCTGTAATGCGCAACAATCCTAGGGGTGTGTAGAAAGCAGTTAAGTCTCTTGACCTAACATCAACTTTTCTTGCATCAAATCCCCAAAACATGTCGAACATGGTGTAGCATTGACATCCTCCATATGGTTCTATGAAGTCATCAGGTTCAGGAATTTGTCCCGCATCACGTATTGAAATCTTGTTAAGGGGCTGCAGATCATGGATCAATCATAAGGCACCACTCTTCTTTAGAATGCAGAACCATCTGCTCCGATATGATGACTGGCTAGCTTCGTAGACTCCTGCTTCGATTTTACTTTTCAGGAATTCTATGACTTTTTGCCTAATTCCAGGTGGTATGGGAATATTCTTGTACTCCCAGGGGGTATGTTCGATGACAGGCATAATGTAGTCAGAGAAATATTCTTGACTGAATGTTCCTCGGTCTTTTTCCTCATATGGAAGAGTTTGCTCATTCAATTTCAACACGTGTTTGAATAGCTTTTCTTCTTCTGGCCAAAGGAAATTATCCTGATTCACATTCAATTCCTTCATACGTTCCTCTGTCAGTCGTTCTGTGGACTGGAAGTCAGGTGGATTTGTTGGTAGTGTTTCTAGAGTCAACAAAGGATTTTGTGGAATGGTTTGGCGCACTCGTGCTTCTTCAGGGAAGGTCGTGGATACTGGTTTGACCTTTTGATCAACTCGTTTGTACATGGTGAATGCACGGGCACACGATGTTTGGATTTCTTCTCTGATCCAAAAGAGATCTTCGTCAGGTACAACAATAATGTCTCCTTCTTCGAATGGGTAATCCTGGATTGTATACACTTGGTTTTCTTCATCATCTTCACATGGCTGCAAATAATGCCGCCATTTCTCCTTTTGGTCATGTAATATTCTTCTTTTCCTTCTCCATGTTAGTTCAGGAATATTTCCTGACTTATGTTCTTCATAGACCTGAGTATCGGAAACCCGAAAATAAAAGGACCAAAATAATTTGCATAATTGCTTGGTTTTCGGCGGTGTCCAAATTCTCGGTTCGAAGCTCGTTGTCAAGTACTGTAGGCCTTGCTCTTTCTTTCGAGCTTGGTTTACAAGTTGACGTGTGGCCATAAAAGTTGTCGGATTCCATTGGCTCAGTAATATATAAGTAGTAGTAAGATTCAGAGACGTAAACGAAAGTGTCTGGGGGTATGAATGCGCGGTAAGTGAGTAGTTAAACGAAATAGTCTGGGGGTATGAATGCTCAGTAAATAAAGAAGTAAACGAAATTGTCTGGGGGTATGAATGCACGGTAAGTAAAAGAATAAACGAAATTGTCTGGGGGTATGAATGCACAGTAAGTATTATCAAATAAAAGAAAGAAATCGGAATTGAGAAGTAACATGGTAAAATATCTAGCAGAATAGTCAGCGAGTTCTCCGCAGGGAACAAAGAGATTGATAGTACCTTATCAATCCTCTTCATCGTAGTAATGAAGGTCGTAGTCATCTCCTCGAAAGGAACGGTGATGTCCTTCATCATCATAATATACTGTTGAGTCGATATATCCTTTCTCGAATAGTTTGCGAACTTCGTCGGCCATGAAGCATTCTGCACCGCATGCAAACCTAATATTGTTAGAAAGCTCACCGCGTCCCTCATGCTCGAATATGGCTGTCGCGTGGAATAACAATTCGTCCTCGTCGACCGTAAGCAAGGGATTCCTGGGCGTACGTGGCTCCCGAGGTGCACCGGTTTGAGGGTCGTTGTGAATGCAACAGCAATTAAAGCCTTGCATATACGACGTATAACGGCTATCGAGGTAGCGAAATGAATTGCAATGCCAATAGAAATAATGGCGAGTATCGTCCTCGGGGCTAAGCCTGTCAATGGAGTCTCGCCACTGACTGAGGACGAGCTGCTTCACAATGAGGCCTAAAAGTCTTCTAATACAGATACGAGTTACACGTATCTTGCTGATGACGGGGCCCCAAGGGTTAGTGCGCACGGAAGAGTCCATGGATTTAGTACTATCGAGGAAGGTGTACGGACCGTCATCTTCGAAAAGATTGTAGGTCTGGATATATGAAATAATCCGTTTCCCCACCGTGACCTGTTCTTGAGCTGGTCCAAGTTCCCATTTTTCAAGGAACGTGACGATAGCAGGCGAGGGAACAGTGGTTTCTACCCCGTTATCTAGATTCTGCACCTGCCGAAGATTGTGAAGAACCTCTTCTAGAAGATCAGGGATGCTTACCAGTCTTCTAGCCTGAACTTTGTCTTCCTTCCTGTGAGCACGCATCTGCTTTCCCCACCTTCCTAGGTGCATCAAACGACTTCGCTCGTTCCTTTCTTCAAATATCTTGATGCATATGTTTTCCAACTCTTCTTGTGTCATTCGTGGGTGGCCTACTGCCCAGTCCGCTACTTCGACGTCAAGGTCCCGCAAAAACTCGTGAACCTTGATTGCTAAGGTCGAGATCTTGAATTCCTCGGTTCCACGAATGCTCGAATATTTTTCATGCGAAGGTGGAATGAGTCCATTGAACTCGTCGTGTAATGGGCTATTATCGTTGGCCCCTTGAAAATGATGGATGATTTGGAAACGGAAAGGGTACTCGGCGCTGTTGTATGGTGGAGGGGAGAGTGGTCCGTTGTCCATAGGTATGAACTCGAAGGCTCGACACCATTGATCATCGTGTTTGCGAGTAATGTACGTGAAGGCATTGTTTCGGCCTTGCTCATCGAATTCCGAGGTCCGAATAACGTAGTGCTTGGGTAGGTATGCTTGTGTTGCGCGTACTAAGGTCGTAGCAGGTCCAATGCGTACGGGTTCCAGCTTGTAAAATACTGATTTGAGGTTCCCTCGGCGCATCTCGTCAAGGCTCAAGGGAGAGTAAGCATAGGCATCGTTGCTGCTGTCGATTTGGCCTGAAGATGGGGAGGAAGAATCTTCTGGGGGAGAATCTTCATGGATGGGAGATGACAGGTCGATGCTTCGAGCCCCAGAATAGGCTCGTGCTGGAGACGAGTCTTGCTCTGAGTCTGAGGACGTCGAAGCGTAGACGTCTGGGTTCTGACTCAGTCGTAAGTCAAGACGGAGAGTCGGCGTGTTCGTGGAGGTATCTACCTTCCAAAGATCGTGCTTAGAGTGCTCCTCTAGCTCAAAATCTTCAGGTACAAGCTCGATGTTCTTGCGCCGAATGCAAGGATCTAAGTCTTGATCCTGTAGCATTATCGCATCCTTGTTGAGCACTGGCAAGGATACCATATGCTTCAAAGGAGTATCGGACACTATAGGTGAATGTACCTGGGTGAGATATACTTGGGCGAGACTTGCCGACTGCGAGGATTCCTCAATGGGCATCAAGGACGACGAGAGTTGGCTTATTTGCTGTCGACGCCCAGGTATAGGTGTCAGAGATCGATGGAGGCTAGCCGTGGCCTGCACGGAAGAGCTATCCATTTTATCTGCAAAGGTGTTGAAGCTTTTTAGCGTGTTGGAAGAATAAAATAAGATTTTATTACACATACCCATTGAATATGAAGGTGGCAAAGCTTGTTCCTCGCTATCTTCTGAGGTCTCCGTTGCTTGCATCGTCGGTATCACGTCGCAGTCATCGACGTTCGATGAACCTGGGGGTAAGATCCTTGGACTCATGATCTCTCCATCCTCGGGGTCAGAACTATCCACACTGATTAGCCCTGGAGGCAAGTCTGTCAAGGGTGTATCCCTGGCAGTGATTCCCGATCCTTCGAGAGTGAAAAACTCTGGTCGGAAGTACAGCATCCTGTGAGAGACAGGTGTGTCGTCGCTAGAGCTAGCACGGCAAGGGAAGAGGGTCTGATGGAGGGTGATGAGGAAGAGTGGGTTATGCAGCAGTAATGCGCATCCCTTCTCGTTGACTGCTTTGATTAGAGTACGCGTTGTGTAGTCCATGCGTAGCCCCATTTCACGAGGTAGCTCGCTCATTCGACGCGTCAATTGAGGCTCATTCAGGCGCATTACGAGGCCGTAGTCAGTAGGAATGCGAAATATTTCGCAGGCTTCGTCCCTCTTGATTTGAATAATACGCATGGTCAAGACAAGAAACATTGGAGGTAGCACAAGATGGAGGGGGTGGTCCTCGTTGATGAACTGATTTGGCGGGGACTGCGCAATAGCTGGACGGTTCCAAGGGTCAGAGGAAAGTCGGCACACAAAGGTGTGTACTAGCCTACCTTTCTCCGCCATGGCCTGGGCCTCGATGTCGTCAATGACGTGGCGAGCAGACGGTGCTCTGCTGCTTCCCGCTGTTGCGTTGGTTGGGCTAGAAATTAGGCGTGGTTGAGGCATAGTTCTTTGAACTTGCGCGACGGAATCGCTCGAGCTCTCGTTGCCCGTTTCCAGTGCGGAGTTGATGGAGGAGTCGTATCCCTCCGAGCTTGAGGACACGTCGTCGCTGTCCGAGTCCCTTCCATTGTAGCGTCCGTGTACTGTAATTGCTTCTCCCAAGCGTGCTACAACACGATAAACCTTTGCTTTCTTATCAGGGGATAATGACTTACGTTCGTATTCCCCTGGAAAAAATAATATTACTGCGTGTCCTACGTGTGATGAGATGGGTTCTGCATCTGGCCCTTGTAACTCGGCAAGGGTCGCATTAAATGCGTGTGTGCGTTGGAGTCGTTGGCCATCAAACATATCGGTTTCGAGGCGCAGGGCATTGTTTGCCGTGAGGAGAATAGCGTGAAAGGAATCGGCAGTAGTGACGTCGGGATGGGATAGGGAGTTGCGTAAGAAGCTAAGTTGTGTTCGTCCTGTGGAGTCGAGGATGGGGAAGTATTCAGCAGAGTGGGATAGTGGTGCTGGTCGAGATACACGGTTGGGAGGAATAATAGTGACAGGGTCTTCATCTTCTGCCTCATTTGTGATGGCCCGCAGACGATTCCGGATGTCCCGGTCCGCAGAATAAATCGGCATTGGCTGCGGCATCTGTAATGGTTCGAGTTGTGTTTGGGGGCTTGAATAATCATACGATGGTTTGTTTTTCCGTTTCCTTCTTTCTGCTCGCTCTTTATACTCGCGAAATCTTTTCCTTTTCCTCAATATCTCGCTCAGTCGTCTGATCTCTGTTTCAAACGCGTCAAAAATATCCTGCTGGGAACAAAAGTAAGTTTTACTTTCATCATTGGTATCAGGTGGCAGTCCTAATACTGACCACAATGGTAGCCTAGCTCTGGGGTATTGCACGCGTTCTCCGCGTATCCGATTGTATAGGGTTACTTCTTGATTCCCCACAGGGTACTGGTTCGGCACTGTGAGTCTGATATCTTTGTCTCGTTTGAAGGGGTCCCAATGTCTTTACAGTGCCTTCAACGCGTAACTCCATCGTTCTGCATTTCGATTTCGGTACGCTGTACTTCGTCTCGCAGTATCCTGGTTCTGAAACAGAGATTGGGACAGCATATCATTGGCTGTACAGATTTCTCGGTGTCTCAGGTGTTCGAGGGCACGACGTCTCGTTGCTCTGGGTGTCTCTAAGCTTCGATTCATCTGATGGAAGGACTGTGGCGTGGTGGAGGGTATGCCAGGATAAGGGTTTTGCATAGCCAGAAATGACCAGTACGTGACTGGCGATCCTATCTCGACGACTTCCTGACCTTCATCTATTTTCCAGGATCCCTGGAATTTTACATTGCTTGTTTGCGCCAATAAGGTCGGTGCCATTCCATTGACTCCAGCTTCCCATTTCTCATCGACGACAAGTAGCTCTGTATATTCTTTAGGGCTCGCTGGGTTGGCATACACTAGGTATGTCCCTTCAACGTGTTCGTCTACGGATACCAAATTCCCTCGGATCCATGGTCACCCTAGCAGAAGCTGAAATCCAACGTTATAACTGCCTACGAAGAATACCGCGTTTGTAACGATGCTAGCTTGATGAATATAGACATTATTGAATTGTCCATGAAGTGTGCCTTCGTTTCCGTTCGCGTCTGAACACCGAATTTCTCGCAGTGGTGTTATAGGATATTGCTTATTGAGTTCTCGTGCCACGGATTGGCATACTATGTTGATTTCTGACCCGGAATCAACAATAGCTTTCACAATTAACTGCCTTCCTCCGATTCCCAGGTTTACCGATATTACTATCAGTGGAGCTCTCATTATCGGCTGCTCTCGTATCAGATCCATTCTCACCAGATTGACTTTGGCTGGCTCCGAGTCTGACACGTCCAGGTAATGACTACTCCCAGTTTCTAGGGGTTCAGCTATTCTCACACTGCAGTATTGTAGTTCTCTGACAATGCGTTTACACAATTCAGGACTACAAGCCATAAGTTCCCCCATTGATACCGTCACAGGAGCATTCAGCGTCAATCGCATGAGGCTATCGGCTTCAAACTTCTTGGTAATCAATGGCTGTCTTTCGGCTCTTCGTTTCGCAATGACATCCTCACTCAGGGTGGTGCTTGGATTCTGTCCCACCACTGCCGGAGGTAAGCTATTTGTCATTTCGACATCTTCCATTTCAGACACAATAGGATTCCGAGTGGGGCGTGCATCAATTGGGATGGGTTCAGGCGGTGGTTTGCTGTCAGATGTCCTCGTGCCCCATGCATGGATGCTGGGTATGTCTGCTGTGAGTTGCGTATTTGGATTCATGCGTGTTCCATATGGATTTGTGGACACAGCCCTTGTGGGGCCATTAGGCATGCCTTTTGCACATTGAGAGGTGCTATTCGCAGGGCCTTTGACCACAGCTTGACGTTCTCATACTCGTGTTTTGATCTCCTTTTGGTCCCTCGCAACTGCATACATTTGTACTGGCGAGTCATACTCTGTATCTTCTTCGTCCTTGTAGTAATCATTGAAATATGACTCGTCAATTTGCATCTCGTACACATCGGCATAGTCTTCTTCGAACTCCCCTTCCTCGTCTGGGTAAGCTCTCATCAAATTGGACTGCATAGTGGTCCTTTGTATGGCCTCCTTGAATGTTTCCGTGCCTCGGCGCCGTATGAGATTGCCATCACGGTATGTTAGTCTTCCGAATTCATCTTTCTTGATTTTTCCGGTGGAGACCCATTCATTTATAGAAGGACACTGCCGCATCATGTGATCGTGTTCTCCACAACCAAAACAGAATAACTCAGCTATGTCTCGGGCTGTGTTGAGTGGTATTCTGCTTCGAGCCTGAGTGTAGGGCATTGTATTGGCCTTCATAGGTGCCGCTACAATATCTGCGACTGCTGCATCTTTCTTTGTAGCCCTATAATAAATCTGTGCATAGTCAGTATCACTTACTTTCATCCTTGAGAGCTGATCCACTAGCTTCTCTACTTCATCGTCCTCTTTGTCTGGACTCTGACCAGATTTATGGCTTGAGGATGGGGTCTTCCTTTTCCCTTTTTCTTTCCCTGTAGTAGGCTCCTCTGTCTTCTTCTTAGCCATGTCTGAATCGGAAGAGTCTGATTTGTTCGAAGAGGTACCTTCAGTTGATTCATCACTCTCAGATGACTCTGATTTGGGCTTCTTCTTCCTCTTTTTCTTCTTCTTCCTTCGTCTCCGATGATCTCTCTTAGAATCCCGGTCAGACTCACTAGTTGAACTAGCTTCAGTATCAGATGCTAATTCACTGTCGGTTGTGGACAAGTCTGAATCAGATATCTTTGGCAAGTTTTTGTGCTTCCTCTTCTGATGCTTTGACTTTCAAGCAGTCAAGTCAGCATCAAATCGGTCCCATGTAAAGATCCCATATACAATTTTTGAAATCTCGTTTCTTGGTATCACTTTTCGGGGATCATATCCTGGGTGAGCAGCTAGGTATTGTGCTTCCACACTTTCACGAAGCTTCTTGTTTAGCCCATACCAAAATTTGGTATGCTGCTCATCCTGAGTTATTTTTCCCTTGTGTCGTAACCAATTGGCTATCGTTAGGAATTCAACCTCGTACGCTTTAAAGCGTTTAAGATTATTCATTCCCCTCTTGCGCCAGTCATCTGTCAATTGATCTAAGTCACTGACTAGATAACGAGATTCGTTTAATTCCACATTGTAATAGGTGAGTATGTCCGTTTCTAGCTGATTCCACTTTTCATCAACAAAACTATCCAATGCTTCGATAAATCTTGTGACTCAAGTGGAGCAATAATCAACTATTCTCCGGCATTTTTCCTTGTCAGATACATTATACACGGCACACATTTGCTTGTATTGCCGAATAAATTTCTTGACTGAATCATATTTTCCCGTGAATTTAGCTGGTGCTGTCTTAGCTCCCAACAATGGCATCATATCGGGTGTACGATTCAGAGTGCTGGCAGATGCTGTGGAAGCATTAGCCACCATTGGTTGGACAGTATTTACTCCCGTAGCTGGAGTATGTCCAAATATTGATGTTCCTTTTTGTCCTAATGGCTGATGAGTACCTGCATACATCCCAGCTGATGCTGAAGTAGATGTCCTTGGTACTGAAGTATTCTGGAAAGAGGAACTTGAGGGTTCTGCATCAGAGGTAAGATTACTCCGATGAATGTCTGGCCTATGCCATCCTTGTGGAAATTCTACTCCCTCCTCTTCTTTATCAGGTGGAGAGGAAGCATTTGTAGGTATCCGAGACGGTCCTGCACCAGAACTGGGGTGCTGGCCATCTAATGGGCTGCTCGTCATATTGTGAAAATTGAGTGTTTGAACTAGGTTGATTAGGTTTAGACCCCCTCATGGTGGGCTCCAGAAATGTCAGTGGGATTTGGGATTAGGTGAATTCCCTTTCAGTACAGCATAAATATCTGTACTGCTGTTATAGTTCGATGGGGTCAAGCATGAATGCTATGGATTTATCAATCTAGTTCCAAGGGTTGAGTGATTGGAGATAATGTGTGGGGTAAATGGGGATAATAGTGTGCTTGGTGAGATGTGGATTGTGAGAATGATGTGGTGTGATCAGAAATAGTATTGTTGGTAATAGTCAAGAATGGTAATGTGGGTTTGTGGATGGAATGGCAATATGGTGTGTGATTGGTGTCGAGAATGATAATATTGGAGTGGTCGAGAATGGTAATACTGGCTGTTGTCGAGAATGGTGATACTGGGAATGGAAATGTAGCTGGTATTCGAGAATGATAATGTTGTGGGTAATCGAGAATGGTAATATCGTGGGTTGGTATCGGGAATGGTAATATCGTTGGTTGGAGTCGAGAGTGGTAATATTGCTGGTTGGTAATGGGAATGGTAATATCGTTGGTTGGTGTCGAGAATGGAGATGTTGTTGGAATTCAAGAATGATAATGCTGTTGGTGATCGAGAATGATAATATTGCTGGTATCCGAGAATGGTTTGTTAAGCTCTTGTAAAATCTCTTGAGGCGCTGAAATATTCAGGTCTTGTAATCTTGTGGTGTAATCTGTGGGGTAATTGTCTCTGAATTGTTCTACTCCTACTTTCACATATTTATACTATTCTACTGTTTGTATCTAGGTTTGTTCAATCCAGTGGTTGGCTATGTTAGACCAGTGCCTATGACACTGGTTTTATGCAGTGTGTACTGACTTTAGCCTGTGTTCACACTGGTTCCTGCCTGTGTGAGTACTGGCTTGATCCTATGTTCTACATTTCTATTCCTTCTACACTCCTTCCTTCTTTACTAGTATTCCCTTGTTAAGTCTGGCTTCAGCCTGACAGCTGTTGTTAACTTAGAGGTGCAAGTGTAAGTACTGTACTGCATAGCTACAAATGCGATACCTTGAATTTGATGTGGTGCTTGCTGCTACCACTATCCGTCCTCCTGCTACATCTACACTCTGCGTAAACGAGGAATGTCTTAAAGTCAACTGGTCTTGCTCTCTGTTGTTTCACATCCGAATAATAAATCGGCTGGCCAGGATGATTGTATGGTTTTCGAACAAGGGAGACGCATGATGAATTCATGGAAACATATTCAATCTTCGCCCGCAGCCGCTCACATATCCGAGATACACGAATCTGTGGAAAACGGCTCCTTACCGTGGTCGTGTATTTGTGGGCAGGATGCCCCAACTTAGCGGGTTGCACTATGCTGGGCGCTTAAACGAAATCATAGAGAAACACTGTTGGAGATTCATTTGAATATAAGCCTGGGCGATAAATGGCTGGCGATGAATCCATGTCCACTGAATGGATGGACACATAAAAGCCTCAATGAAACCAGAAAGTTCTTTTTTGTAGTTCTGGTCGTTACTCAAGGAAGTTCACAGGACATGTTGGTGGAAAGCTCAGAAAAACAAACTTTCCTTCGAGATTCGTACCCTGGGAATCGAACCCTAGCTGTTGGACCGTATACGATTACAGTAATGTGATTGTGATCAGGAACAATAGAAGGGCTTTAAATAGGCTTCGATGTCTCTCCACGGTCGAGTATACACAGGACAACTATCTATTAGAAATGGAAAGAATTTCGAGGAGGGTAAAGCTGATCCCATAAATATCAAATCTACCGGATAACCTCGGTCATTACGATTCATGGCAAGGTAATCGAACCCTTGGCTTTGATTGTCGTCACCTGCCCTTGCACCAGATCAGGATGTGTAATTGGAATAGCATAGGGAACTTAGCCCCGTCCCAGAACTGAGAATACTTACTCATATGGAGTCACAAAATATTGTAGCTAGAGAGAAAGAACGATAATGCATGCATCGGTTGTTCGAATGAGCTGTGCACTGCATTTTTGAACTGGCAGTGGGAATGGCTACATGGGACTGTTGCGGTGAAAAACGAGTCGGAGGATGGGGAAGATGAAAAGACGTAAGGCGGAAAGTGCCGGCGGCCTGGCCGAACGTCATCCGAGGTCTACGTCATCGTTGCCAAGGCACTTGTGCATTCCTTTCATCCACCGGTACATATGCCGAAGAAGAGCTCGAAGACTGGGTACCGCCTTACATATCGTCAACGAGGACAAGAAAGCGAGGAGGTCGGTTAGCACATTGGAGCTCCAGGACGCACGGGAGGATGGATATGCTAAGCATGGTGCGTGTTTGTGTTCCTGGTTTTCCGTCGCTGATCGTTTTTTAGCACGACACCGCCTTGCCTAAAGTCGGTGCGACTCGTATTCCTGCAAAGACACCGACGTGGAGCATGCAACATTGAAGTGACGCGGTTGGCCCACGCGTGGTTTCTTGTCGATCTGCCGTCGGTCGCTTCGCTAGGGAGAGCCCCGTTTGACCCTGTGTTCAGTGACAGGTTCCAGAGGTCGATGGAGTCATTATCTTGGTGAGCAACTCATTCTTGGATTTAAACGTGGTTCATGATATTCTTAGCGTAATCCTTACGACAAGTATGGGTCGTTCTCTTCAGCTCCGTCTCCTGCTAGACACGCTGCTCAAACGGACCCGCCCATCCCATATATCCCCTCTGCTCGGAAACAAGGACTCCGATAGGGATACTTTCAGGTCACGCACATACTCGACTGGTGGTCGACCGATGCGTGGAGATACCCAGAAGTCCTGACTTGTGCTCCCGTGCAGCATCGGACCGGTTGGGGAGGGCGAGACCCCGAAAGGGGCCCTTTGACTACTTACAAGCGGTTGTGGTTCTAGAATCTACATCTGACCTGAAGGCCTGAAGGACAAAGGAGAAGATGGACTGGCTGAGCATGGTGCGTTTTGCGCCTCGGGGGATACTGTCGTTAGGGCGCTGATCATTGGTCTATTCTTTCGCAGCGATCCTAAAGTCCGCCAAGACGGTGACATGGGATATGGAGCTTCACGCCGATGTGGTCGAGCCATGCGTGTTGCTTCGTCGAGTTTATGTTTGTCACCTCATTAGAGAGAAAAGCAAGGCTAGCGTTCGATCGAGCGACCGATGCCAGTCTCTGTACGAGTACTTTACCTGCTATAACCAGTACGTCGTCGTCATCAGCCCGTTACCTGACTCACGTCTCCTAGCATAGATTCACGCACCATAGCCATGCTCTTTGAACGGACCCGCGCAGCACAAAGGCAATACTTCACTCCGCTTGGGAATGAACAGTGCTTTGAATAGTACCATGGACATCGACGTACGCTCGATTCGTGTTACGCCCGACATATGGAGATACCCAGGACATGCTTCAAGTTGCGCCGAGCATTTCACGAGTTGAGGCCATTCGATCAGAGAAAGACTCTCGGGCGAAAGTGTACTTCGCTAGCGACGCGTCGAAGATGGAGGAGATAAGGAGCAGGAAAAGCCGGTGTGAGGAGATCAAGGAGCGGATTCGAGCTGGCTTTGATTCCCATCGGGTATGTGGAGTGCTCGTTTGCGTCTACGAGGCTTATGAGTACAGTTGGTTCATGGCCACTTTGATTGTGCGCCGCTGGATAGAGTCCGCTTTTTCGAGGATGTGCGGACGAGAAAGGCGGTCGTATGCATTGGTGGTGCGCCATCCTTTATACCTTTCGTCCATACGCTTATTCTCACCTAGGACGTGGATCTGAAGATTACGGAGCTATGTAGAGTGTAAGATGATTGGTCTAGACGACCGAGACTTTCTTCGCAAAATATATTTCCATTGCTTACCATATTCTATGCAACGCTGCAGGAAATATACACAGATGGTTGCTCTACAATGTGATTTTTATCAGCGCCAGCGGCACATATGAGACCAAAATTGATGGCTCATGTAAAACATATTCTGTACACGCTTCGTTCGGACACGGGGGATTGAACCCCGAGCTTTCATGAGTACCACTTGCCGTTACGTGACATCCGAATCATAACCTAGCTCCCAGGGACCGTTAATGCTTGGTGTATATTATTTGGCTATGTGGTTCGAAATGGGTTGAAATCGCGCCCTCGTGCATGATTACATGTCCTGGGCGGGGAGTTTGAATTCTAGAGGAACCTTTTCGTATATTTGCGAGAGCGTGAAAGCCATTCAGTCGTGTAATACGCTAGGCAGGTCTGGCTGGCGCGATCGACTGGAAATTGATGTTCACGAAACATGTCTCTAGCGAGTTGGGCTGGACGTTTGTTCTCAACTTCACCGGGTTGAGAGCTTCATAAGATTCAAACACCCGCATACAGCGGTCGGACGGAAGAAAAGAATGAAGTACTGAGCACAAAACCTACACAGTCTAGGGGAATCGAACCCCTACTAGGCTTATTGTAATAACAGCCGTTACGCCACACCCGTATACATATCAGCATGGAAGGAACAAGCACGGCCCCCACGTAAATACGTGCTTGAAACTATTCCTTTCGACTGTGATCCTAGTATGACGAGATACGTTAAATCTCGGTAACTAGAGGAAGAGCCTTTCGACTTCTTACTTAACGGAGATGCACATCTGTCGGTACGACTCGGAAAAAGCTTACTTACAAAATCTGAGAACCGTACCCTAGGGAATCGAACCCCAAGCGTCCCTCCTGCATGGAAGAGTCACCGTTAGACTAGGGTACAACAAGGCATTAGGAATAGGTTCCGCGGTTGTGAAGTTCGAAATTCATGCCTACGAGCCGCATGACTGTGTAACGGGGCTGGCGGGAAAAAGACGCACGCCGTCTGGGAAGTATCACTCGGATATTGGGAGATGAACTCACTCTGCAATTCAGTTGTCTGACAAAGACGCTGAAATGAGCATTAACATTTCGGCAGAAGGAATGACATTGGCTTACCATGTACTACTATGACATGGAATTGAACTTTGATCGTATATGCATTTTGTCGTCCAAGAGTACGGTAGCGGTGGTCTATCAAATGCTTGCATCCAAGAGGATAAGTAGTCCGCTTACCCGCAAAACGTAGTTACAATCAAGGCAGTCGGGAGAATTCAACAAGGGAGGACAGGTCCGAGGTCGGTTGAATATGTCAGACTGGAGCCTAAGTTGATACTTCTGCGAAAAGGCCTCACCCAACGAACGGAAGACGCTGCTATTCTAAAACGTGGCTTACTTTCGTCCCAGTTAAGAGGCGATGCAGTGGCTGATGATTGGACGAAGACGATGGCGTTGATCAAATGTTGTGCAGAACGTATAAGCACATCGAGAGAGTAAAAACCCTCCATGTATGAGAAACAACACTTCAAACCAATAACGAGGCAACTGAGCGTAGCAGAAACGTAAATTTGCTTACTCTTTCTCCTGGGACGACGATTCGTCTTCTCAGTTCAAAATCAAAGCTGGCAGTTCCACCGTGGGTTTGGATCCCACTGGTGTCTTGAGGACAATAATCAGCGTACAGACAAGTTACTCACCCTTACTCATGGGGCGACGATCCGTAATTTGAGTGTGATATTGTAGCTTTAACACGGTGACATTGGCCCAAGAAATTGACTGGAAGATACAAAAGTATAGAGCGAAAACAGAACGGCGAGCTTTGGGGGGGACGATAATTCGTCGTCTCGATGCAATATTGACGGTGCTACAATGTCCACAATGGTCTGGAAGGTTTAATTGCATACAACAAGAACGGAAAGGTAAGCCCAGTTGATGGGACTGAACTAAGATGATAATCACGGTGGGAAGTGAAAGAGGAAGGTACGCGGGCAAGAAGAATTCAGCGTGGTAGCCTGCGTGGCTGCGTGGTCGCGTGGAGCGTGGCTGCGTGGCTGCGTGGCTGTCAGCGTGGTTGACACATTGCCGCACTCCTATCAAAAGTTGATCAAGTCCATCAAACGCGACGAGAGTCGACGCGTCCCGTTAATTTCTGTTGCTTTTTTCCCAGAGAACCAGCTTCATTATGATCTGTAAGGTTTAAATACGAATGCATTGGTAGGATATTGAACACTTTAAAATGTGGTCAATAGTATGAACCTATCATTTGAAGGGGATTGACAAGTTTAAGAGTATCAAAAGCATTGTAGCCGAAGTAGATAATTTTATGAGTATCATAACAGTATAAAAGTGCCTTAGAGGCAGTTGTCTAAGCTAGAAGTAATGAGGTACACGATGTGGGGTTCCCTGTGAAGAGCACACCAATGGAAGAATACAGTATTCTTTAGTTGGAATGAGCGACACCAAAGAAACAAGCCAGTTAAAATGTAATTACGCGAATGATACACTTTCTAAGGGCAACCTTGTATGGACCAGCGTTATCTCAATGCGTGGTGCCTGCGTGGTAAATCAGCGTGGCTGTGCGTGGTCAGCCTGCGTGGTGTGCCTGCGTGGCTGCGTGGCTGCGTGGCTGCGTGGTCGACCTGCGTGGTCCAAGGTATTTCTGTACATGACGAAGAGCTATTCTGGTGGGAATTAAGTTATCAGTTTGGTCATTATTGGAGCAATCAAGGAGGAATTGACATGAAGTCGGCATTGAATTGATGGTCATAGTGTTGCGACATCTTTGGATGACGACTTCAAGCCCGAAACATGATAGAGTAAGTAATTTCTGGTGCTTATTGTTCTCAAGATCATAGATACATGCATGTAAGATACAATAGTGTCTACGTATCATAGTATGAAAGTGACATCGAAGGTCTGATTACGATAATAGGCTAAATTGAACCCTGAAGTAATTTTCTAATCAGGGTATGTTTTCTGGAGACCGTTCGCAAAAGAAAGCAAAATAAACATGAGAATATCTTTATGAAGGCTTTCTGGGCATTATGCAGTATATATATGAAAATAAGTTGAGTTCAACTAGAGTTTCACTAATAATGCGTGGCTGCGTGGCCACGCACCACGCCAGCGTGGTACCACGCAGGTGACCACGCGGAATTTCTAGTGCCCGGGAATTTCTGCCCTATTCAATTCCCGTCTTCTTCGTCGTTTTGATGAATGAAGCTGTGCGTGGGGGACATGTATTATGGACGAGGGCGCAATTCTAACCCGTTTCGAACCACACAGCCAAATCACAGGGAAACCCAATACACCAATCGTTAACGGTCCTTGGGTGCTAGGTTATGATTCGGATGTCATGTAACAGCAAGTTGTACTGATGCAAGCTCAGATTTCAATTCGCTGTGTCCGAATGAAATGGATAGGAACAGAATATCTTTTGCACAAGCGCATCAATTTTGGTCTCATGCATGCCGCTGGCGCTGATAAAACTCACAGTGTAAAGCAGCCATCTGTGTATATTTGCCTAATATTAAATAGGGTATGGTAAGCAATGAAAATATATTTTGTGAAGAAAGTCCCAGTCGCCTAGACCAATCATATTACACTCTACATGGCTCCAAAATCTCCCATATTCTCGAGATCCACTTCCTAGACGAGAATAAGTAATATGGATGAAAGGTATAGAAGACGGCGCACCACAAATGCATAACGATCGCTTTTCTCATCCGGGCATCCTCAAAAACGCGGATTCTATCGTGCAGCGCACAATGTATAGTGGCCATGAACCAACTCTATTCATAATGCATAAGCACTAAGCACTAATCACTGGAACGACATGAGACTCATAAATGCAAACGGGCGCTGCACATACCTGATGCTAATCAGTTTCAGCTGGAATCCGCTTCTCAATTCCCGGCACACTGGCTTTTCCTCCTCATCTTTTCCATCTTCGACTGAAAGATAAATGGCATCGTGAGCCAAGTACACCCACAACCGAGAGTCTTTCCCTGATCAAATGGCCTCATTTAGGCGGCGCTGCAAGTTAACTTGAAGCACGTTCTGGGTATCTCCACACATCGGGCAAACCATGAATCATGTCTGTTGGTGTTAAGAATCAGGGTGTTTAGAGTAATACACGAAGTAATGAATACTCGAGTAAAACCCAAGTTGTGAGCGAAGATGTCCTAAAGCCGAGTTCTAACCACCAAGAGGGATCCGATATGGGTGCTAAAAAGCGCTAGGAATAGTTAACGAGGGCATCAGCAAGCGCTAGGCGTAGTCGGAAAGCAATTGACTGGCAAGCGCTGGGCATAACCGATCAAAGATGCTTAAATCACACAGTTAAGTTGATGTTGAAGAGTAGTGAAATTAGATTAAGATTTACAATAGTACAGACTGTGATTATATACTAGAGGTTTCGAGTCATTATTGTTCTACAATTTTCTACTGTATTCTGGTGTCTGTAGGAAAAATAGAGAAAGTAAGAGAAGATACGAGCGAGTCACCTTTGAGACCGAGAAGCCCGAGTACAGGCATGTGTTGACTCATAGGCCGAGTCGGCAGGTACCTGATATCCATAACAGTTGGGTTACTCAAAGTAATTTTTGTTCCCAAGCAGAGTGATGTGCTGCATTTGTGGTTCACCGGTCTGTTGAAAGTGCATGCCTATGGTGCGTGAATGACATGAGTCAGGTAATGAGCTGATGACGATGATGTACTGGTGATAGTAGAGTACACGTTCAGTGACTGGCTAGGCAAGCATCAGTCGCTGACTCGCTTCCATTTCTCCCAAAGGATGCGACAAACAGAAACTCGACGAGGCAACACGCATGGCTCGACCACTTTGGCGTGAACCTCCATATCCCATGTTGCTGTCTCTGAGACGACAATCAAAGCCAAGGATTTGATTACCTTGCCATGAATCGTAATGACCAAAGTTATCTGGTATATTTGATATTCACGGGATCAGTTTTACCCTCTTCAAAATTCTTTCCATTTCTAATAGATAGTTGTCCTGTGTGTACTCGACCATGGAGAGACATCAAAGCCTATTCAAAGCCCTTTTATTGTTCCTGATCACAATCACATTACTGTAATCATATACAGTCCAACCCCTAGGGTTCAATTCCCAGGGTACGAATCTCGAAGGAAAGTTTTTTTTTTCTGAGCTTTCCACCAACATGTCCTGTGAACTTCCTTGAGTAACGACCAGAACTACAAAAAAGAACTTTCTGGTTTCATTGAGGCTTTTATGTGTCCATCCATTCAGTGGACATGGATTCATCGCCAGCCATTTATCGCCCAGGCTTATATTCAAATGAATCCCCAACAGTGTTTCTCTATTATTTTGTTTAAGTGCCCAGTATAGTGCAACCCGCCAACTTGGGGCATCCTGCCTACAAATACACGACCACGGTAAGGAGCTGTTTTCCACAGATTCACATATCTCGAATATGTGAGTGGCTGCGGGCGAAGATTGAATATTCTCCCATGAATTCATCATGCATCTCCCTTGTTTGAAAACCATACAATCATCCTGGCCAGCCGGTTTATTATTCGGACGGGAAACAACAGTGAGCAAGGCAGTTGACTTGAAGAAGACATTCTGACGCCTTGGGCAGCCATGTCCATTCGGTGTCATTTGCGCAGAGTGTAGATGTAGCAGGAGGACGGACAGCAGTAGCAGCAAGCACCACATCAAATTCAAGGTATCGCATTTGTAGCTATGTCGTGCACTACTTACACTCGCACCTCTAAGTTAACAACAGCTGCTCATTCCGTTGCTCCTTCCTCCTTCATGCACATAGCGAACATCAGTAGAAAGTCCGCGAGCCTGCCAGTCATCATTGTGAAATTACACTGCAGGCGTAGAAACATGCAGTATTCTCAGCGCAATGCACTGGGCAGGCTGTCGAGACTCGATTCTGTTTGAATGCAGACTCTTAGGATAGTCAGAGATCAGAGTGTGGGACCCTGGGCGATGAAGACATCTTCCAGGGCATCAAACCTACTACTATGTTCATCTTTGTCATCATTATTCAGCTATGGTCTGATGGCTATTCTCTATGGCCTTTGTGGTTTGATTCCCTATATCCGAATACCTTACCACCATAGACTCTAGAGTAATCCTTTTTGGCAGGTTTGCAGGTACATCTCTGTGCTTCATGTGGCTTGATGATGGCCTCGACTTGTGAATTTTCTTTGTCAACTAACAGAGTGATTGCGACTCCAGGAGAATATCTTTCTCGCTATCTGTCATATAAAGTAGGCTATGATTCCCTGCACAAAATTCTCTTTCCATCCGCTAGTATTCATTCTTACCATGCAGAATGTGGCACCCTGCATCTCACTATCAGTTCAGATATGGCATAGCAGCTAGTCCGCTGTTACTCTGTGTTCAAATCCCCTTATCTGATCTTTCAGATCTGTATTCCACTTTTTTTTTTCCCCCTTTATCAAGTCCCCATGATTCTCACACACTTGATTGTATTTTCTCCAACTGGTGGATATCACCTAAAAGCTGGCATGTTAGTGGCAAGGGATTGGATTCCCTATATTCTAATTAGTGATGTCTGGGTCAGGCTTAAAGCCCATGACCCAGCCTGACCCAGCCTGACCCGACCCTAAAAAGCCCGGCCCTGGTGGAGGGCTTTGGTGGGCTCAGAGGTCGGGCTCAAGCTATGGAAAGCCCGAGCCCTGGTCAGTTGTGGTAATATGCTATTATCAGCTTTATAGATGGTGAGTATGATTCTTTTGTCATGTCAAAGCCTCAATATGACAACTTACAGCAAAAATTAGCATAAGAATGTCACATATACCTCATCTCATGCATATAGATGCCAAAAGCCTTGTCAAAAGCCCAAGCCTGACCTGACCCAGGCCCGACCTGGAGGAGGGCTTTGGTGGGCTCGGGGCTCGGGCTCACACTTTGTCAAAGCTTGACCCTCCAAAGCCAGGCCCAAGCCTAAAAAACCCAGCCCAACCCAACCTGGACATCACTAATTTTAATTGACCTGCAAATACGTGAGTTTTTTGCCCAGACCCAGCAATATCATTGGTGGATAGTAGTGTCTACCACTGTATAGTAGTAGGCACTGGTAGACGTTGTCTAATGACGTATTACAACTTCATATAAGGTACATCACTGATCATGATTAGATACCGCTGGAATTTCATCTTTTTCCTGTACCTCACCCTGATCGACTATCGCACTAGATTCTACTGTTGTATACTATGGGCTACTATACATCGGCATTGCATCAGCAGCATTGGTCAGTCCGTCGGGAATATATATACCCGCTAATTTCCATTGCTTTCCACAATATTCTATGGCACCCTGCTGTGCCTGGTTTTGCTGCCAACCCAATCAGAATCTTGTGCAAAGTCAGTCATATCAAATACCTGATTCCACTCTTATTTCTCCCCATTTTGGATCCTGCTTCGTTCAAAGGCAAGCTGTCAACAAACTGCAAGAAGCATAGCTTCCTTTGGCCGCTTTCTTGCCAGCTTGGCATTCGAGACCGTGCTGAAGACCAGATGAAGTTCACTAATAAAAATCTCGTCGCTGATATCACTGCTCATTTTCAGCAGAACCCTGAGCTTTTTGAGGACAATCTCTACAAGAAATTGCACGTACCAGGGCTGGACTTGATAGCTCAATCAGGCAATGCCAATGTGGGCAATCCGAAGGCTACTTTGGAGGTCAACACAGTTAATAGGAGTTTGAGACGAGGCAAGGCCGGTTCAAGGTTCGAATCTCATTCTTGCTGGGAATGGTTCGTTGATTTTGTCTACTAGTAATACTCAAGGTAGCAAAAAGACGAAGAGAAGCTCTGACAAGAATATAGAGGATGATTTTGCTGAGGAGGAAGCAAAAGGGTCCACGGCAACAGGGTGCATCTACTGTCCTTTCACCTGATCTTTGTATTTATCCTCTGCATTTTCTCAGAGTCCTCAAAACACTTCTTTTATCGAAAACACCAGTCGCACCACCCGCAAGTCATATTCACCTAGGAAAGGCAGTGACAAAGGGTAAAGAGATGACAAAGGGGGCGGAAGGGAAAGGTAAGCCATCTTCTCCTTGTACAGGACATTCCTCAAAGTACTACTTTAGGGAAAGCTATAGTTGTTGACTCCAGTCCCACATCCAGTCCAGCTTCATCGGTTAGCCAAGACAAGGAGGATCAAGACAAGGAGATCTCTGACATTACTGTGGCCAGGGCCAATCACATCTTCAAGAAATATGGGTCCTACACCGTCATGAAGACCATCCAAGAACCATATGGTACACATTCCAGGGATCTGTAATTCATGAACTCGTTTAAAAACTCATTTAGTGTCCATTAACCTTGTTCCGGTTGACAAGAATGCAAATAAGCTTCAAGAATCGGTGTATGAGGTTGGCTTGACTATAGAGAAGGTGACGATATATTTGTGTTCTGAGCCCGGACAGAGTGGTCGACAATTTGCGGTGAAGTATTCAGAAATTCTTCCGGAACTGGTCACCACGTCATCTCCAACAAAAGGTTCGTTCTACTGTCTCTCATTGTTTTCAATGGACTAACTTCCATTGTCAGAGCAAGGTGGACGATTCATGCGGCCAGGAATTGCACAGCTGGACAAGCTGATGTATCTTGGACCCATTGAGAGCTTTCAGAGCATGAATCCTCTGCCAATTGTACCATACGCTGATTTTTGCGATGTCAGAAAGCTTGGGGATGATGTATGGGTCGCAGATATATTTCAGGAGATAGACAGCAACTGGGTGAGTTTATAGTGTTGTGCGGCTTCCGCAATTTAATTCGCTCACACCATCATTGCAGAGCTCTATTACGAAGATCAAAAAGAATCCCCAGGCTGAAAACAAGCAAGCCACGGAGAAATCTGGCATAGACGAGGACATTGTGAAGTATATTCAAAACGACATTATGCAGCTTCCCGCCGGCTTGCAGGAGCACAAAATATTCACCTCGCAGGCAGAGACAGCTCAAACAGCACTCATACGCTACAAGCGCTATGAGGAGAATCTGGCAAAGATTCCCAACGCTTGGAGTGTCGAAAAGGAGGGTAATTTCAGGATTCCTGAAGGTACGATGCTGTTTATTTATGATCAATTTATCTTAAAGATGTTTAGATGATCCCCGATTCCCTGGTATCATGTTCATGGAGGGGGATTTGCACCCTATCTTTCACTTCAAGCCCACAAATCATGGCAAGAACAAGAGACAATTTGGCAAAAGAACCCGCGAGCGCCATCTGCATACAATTGGTGGTTGGTTCAAGGACCCAGATGGCGCAATGAATGATATATATGGTACGATGAAGCTATCAGAATTCAACATTGAACTTCAACAGCTCGGCATGGCCAAGGATGCTGAGGTAGATAAGAAGAAGAGAGAGAAAGAGGCTCTTTACGGTGGATAAGGCTGATGAGTCGAGTGAAGAGAGCAAGCCCAGTTGTTGCAGAGGTGAGAGTTCATCGAAGGGAAAGGGGAAACGGGTGGAGGCTACCCCACCAGATTCTTCGTTGTCGGAAGAATCTGCTTCAGAGGAAGAGAAGCACCCACACAAGAAAGCGAAGCATGCCAAGGTATCGTCTTCAAAAGTTTCCAAGTTGAAGGCTAGTCGGCATGTGGACCTTGATTCTGACGATCTGGATGGCGATGAATCAATTTTTTACTGCAGCAATGAAGACGCTTAGTTTATAAGTAGACTAGTTATATCCAAATAGGTAGAACCCGAATGCAAATGAAATTCATCTTGCCATCTTGACCTTGAACCGTGACGTGTCTACTATGCCTGGATCTGCACAAAGCCTCGTCAATGTGCTATGTGTCTATTTCCCTCCTGGATTGTCTCTTGAAAATGTTGTCCTGGTACTGAGCACATTCCTATTGTTGTATCCTCTGGTACGACTTCATAATAACCAGCGCCAAGATCCAAATCAGCGGCAACAGACAGCATGGATGACTGGATTGATTGCCATCCTGGCAAAATCCTTCGACCCTCATGATACGGAGGGATGGTTTGATGAAGAAGAAAGGTTTACCCTAGCTCAGAACATGGCGACAGATGCAGACATCCTTTATGAATTCCTTGGTGTTGACATAACAAAGCTGCTTTCTGAGATCTTCTCTCAACCTTATCCCATCCTCGCCACTGATTTACTGTGCTGTGTAGTATGTCCCCATGGTACAGAATACATAACACTACGCCACAGAGAAGACATTCAAACTGTGTCTCTTCTTACTGCAAATCGAACCTGGACACAGGCTTATCTTGCCATCGCTGAATGCAAGGTCTGCCACACACGATATTATCCAGATTGTTATGTATACGAAGGGGATACTCCAGGAAAGCGGTTTCAGAGGCTTCGTTGTGATGCCAAGTATCTTCGCATCTCAAAGCATGGAGTCTGGGCAGATAGATCTATTGCACTGGATCAGGAGGAGGCAATACTGAGCTTTCACTGCAGTTGGTCGAGTTTTGCAGACTGGACCAATAGAAGGATAAAAACCGGATGCAATCTAACATTCCGGCAATCACAGTGCCTGTTCATTGAGCACTTCTCACGGCATCTCTTGGTTGCACATGGAATGCATGACACGTTCTCTTGTCATGCCAATTCGAAGACCGACATCCTAGTATCAGCAGTGCAGGAAGAGATAGGCAGAGATGGTGGGATTGTTCCTGGTGCTATTGAACATGCATGTATGGATTGCACCCACCAGAAATGTTATCAGCAGGATTTGATTGATGAAGGAGCCAATTTAGGAGAGGAAGTCGGCATGATTGCAGGTGATGATGATGTCGAAGGACTTGAGGGATCCAGCGAAGAGATCAATGTATGTTTATTTTGATTTTGATTCTGATTCTACTTTCCATCTAATGATACATGTAGAATATGGAGCCTGATCTGAAAAATGGCACCGAAATTGACACTGTGGATCAACTTTATGCCCAAGTCCTCGCTGAGAATCACTTGATGCCAGAAGGACCACGTGGATACTCACGCTTAGCTGTGATGGATGGCAAGACAATGTGTCACCGAGTATGTTGTTTCACATCCAATATGTATAAATATTAGTGTCTGACACATTGAAATAGAATTGCACAGTGCCAGGGTGTACTGGAGCTTTAACGAACTACAAGAATGGGAGATTCTGCCAGGATCATCTTCTTGAAGGGCTTCATGATATTTGTGGCATTTATTCCTGTGGACAGCCTGTGTCACTGCTTGGTTCGCTGACTTGCAACAACCCTGCTCACTGCACATGGTATGAAAAGTACTGTAAACGGTTCAAGCACATGACATTTCCTGGGGTGCAGAGGGTCATACGAGCACAACAGGCTCGTGCTATAGATGCCTTGACAGACTCATCGACCCCCGTTACTAGTGTCCCTTTTTGTGTTCATCTTCCAGAGCTCGAAGGTATCACTGGAAATGAGATCGTTCACACCTTCCGAGCCAGAACGACATACTGCCTTCAAACTGTTCAATGGGCTTGCGGTACACCAATTGGATGGGGGAAATGTTTCATGGCAGAAAGTCCTTCGCAAGTCCTTACAATTATTGACAACATCTGGAAAGATCATTCACAGTACAAGCTGAACTTCATCGCCTATGATTCTTCTTGTAAAATTCTCCACCACATCGTCACACAGAAGCCTTCGAATCCATGGATAGCTTCAACTAAATTCATTGTTGATGCTTGGCATTACATCAGTCATAAGGCCACCGATTCACTTTGCCGGTTATGGTGCAATCCTTCACCAAGGAATGGTGCTCAGCCAGACTTGGTGCTGGTTGCAAAAGATGATAATAGACATCCTCATTTGACTCATGCTTTCAATACTGAAACAGCAGAACAGTTCAATGCATGGTTAAATGGATTTGAGGCACAGCTGTGTCAGATGTCTAATGTGAACTATGACTTTTTTGTTCACTGTCTGATGTTGCTGTACAAGGAGGATATTGCTCAAAGGATAGAGAAGAAGGGAAGGGAATTAGATGAGCAGTTCTGGGAGGATGTTTTGTAGATGTACAAGATCTCTGAATATGACTACCTATTATGGCAACTGGCCTGTCACTCGCAGATCAACTCATTTGGATAATATAAGTGCTTATATACTGGATAATCTCCAAGTCAATGGATACACATGAAGATGTATACAAGTATTTCATCATAAAATATTTATGAAGTGTTCAGTTACACATGGAAGGCCACAAGAAACTTGCAGAAGTTATCAGCACAGCCACACATTCGTGGGGATCATGCATGACTGTTTCCTGATGTACAGAGACTATCTTGGTGTGTTCTTTATACTATTTCAGTACTCAAGAAATTGTTTGAGAAACATTGAAGTACAAAATATATCATACAGGCTGCATGTAGGGACATGCATAGTATCTGCACAGAATGGTATATACTATCATGCAGGAGGATATAGTGTTCCCTAGTGGTCTACAGTGGGTATGTGCTTGAGACAAGTGAGAATGTATACTGTACAACAAGAGATAACTCATGTATGATGCTGGTACTTTACTGTTTACCACTGTCAACTATCATATTATACTATGGAGTAGTATTGTTTCTTCACATTGTCTTCATAATTCACAGTGATGTACAGTAGAGACTGCTGGTATGTAGTAGAATTATTGGGGGTCCTATGGTGTACAACAGTGTATGATAGTAGTTTGTTCAGCAGATGTAGATGATTATTCCACTGTACAACACTGTATTCTGTTGTGTAATACACTTGTATTTCTACTGTATGATTGTGTTATCTAATGTGAATACAGTGGATTATGGTGTACTTTATCATGATAAAACTTCACATTTGGGAGAAATATTTAATCTAAATATACAGTGGATTACAGTGTCAGATGGCAGAGTATAATATACTGTGATAATGTATGACACTAGATAATAGTGGCCAGACTACCTTTGCACAGTGCCGGCTAAATACTGAAATACATTGTAATTTTTTTCGAATGCCAACATTCACCAGCACCTCTGATCTTGCTCTATCTTGAACTGATATTCGAGATTATCTAGCTGGTAAATTTTGCGAGGAAGAAAGAGTACATATGCTTGTCCTCTTCAACTGATCTTTTCTGACACATCTACTGTACTATTTTGACCTTATCTTCATGGCTTGTGACATGTTATGCCACATCTTCAGCTGGGAAGATCTTCACAGATCACTGTAGTCTGTGACATGTTATGTACATCTACACATTGTAAATTATTCAGTTGCTGTAGCAGTCTTGTGGCTCAATGCTGTGACCGAGTAGCTAGGTCTCCAGTTCAACCCTCCTTGAGTGTGACTTTTTGCCATCCACGACATCATGAAAGGCTGGATTTGCTGAATGGGCCATGGAATCCACCTTTAAGCTGCCAGAACGGAGTCGCCATTGCCGCATCATCAAACCAAATCATTGGTATGACAGAAATGTCTGGGAACATGCATAGACACTCAAGGAAGGAGTTTTTTATTATTCTTACTTGAAAAAGACACTATTTTGAAACTTTTTTGTGTCTCTTCACTGAGGCCTGTGACATGTTATCAGGTATGCATATCTTCATTTCACAAGCTGCTGTGACCTGTGACATGAAGATAAGGTCGAAATAGTACAGTATAGTGTAATCACCAAGTAGCAGTCATTGGCACAAGCCTCTGCCCCATGTCTTCGTCACGATTGCCAGACCCTCATACCTCAGGTCCTGGCAACCTGACTGTGACACGTGACTTCAGCTTGTTGGGGCCCGCCCCAAACCTGGCTTTCTACTTGAGAGTTGCTTGGAAGTGTCAATTATTAGTCTCATAGATGTCAGATAGATGCTACACTATTGCTGTTGAATTATGTATCTTTGCTCCTACATCTGCATCAGACTCAGAGCTCACAGTGTTCTTTAAATATGCTTCCATTTGTATATATTTTGGATTCAAAGTAGGGCTTGAATGCCTTCACATTGTAATATATATGATGACAGGTCTACAGCTGTAGACTATACAAAATATCTTGCCTATGGTATGGTATGGCTAATGTCAAATCTGTATCTTGTCTATACTGTTGTCCATATATAGATAGTTTCATGACAACAGCAAATGACTGTCATCAAAATGTAAGTGTAATTTGCTTCATTGAGATCATAATTACTGACCTCAATGACATTGAATAGTCCCCTACCATTCCCTCAACAACTGTACTTCAACCATATAAGTATGGCTGTATTTTGGGTCGTCAAAAGTGCTCACAGTGCAGACCCATATCTGTATCCACTGTATGTAGCCACTGTGATACAGATACAGTGCACATCCTTACAGCTGTATGAATGATGGTGTGAAATTTGAAGTTTGAACACTGCTAAGTCCCATGTTAAAGTGGTTATGTTACAGGGTAAGGCTCATGTTAGGAAATAAATTAGTGTGCAATATCAACTAAGTTCTAAATGGTCTCCTTGTATATGCATCCAGGTGTTACAGTATAACTGTAGTAAATATCTATAGTAAATCTTATGGCATTGAGAAGCCACACCTTGCAGGGACATGATTGTGTCAGTGAAGCCCAATGTTTGTTCAATACTGTAGTGCAGCTGCATAGTGGTAGGTAATGCATGTATAGTATAGACTCTCCTTCTTAGGGACAGTGATCAGAATACAATTTACTCCTCCTTGTTGATTCTACCTGCTGGGTAGGGATGCCCACTGTACTGTATACAGTTATGGCCATAAGCTGTATAGTGAAAGGGTCTCAACAGTATGGTATGGGTTTTGCTCATATACTGTACCATACCTGTCCCTAATAGCCTATGTGGGTGGCATTTAGGAGGACAGTGACCTGTCTTGAATGATATTCATGGTCAAAACATTATATTTTGTTAATTGCACTCATGACATGTATAGGATAATAAGTATACACCCTGATTTAACCTACCCATACAAATATGGCCATAAAAATCTGAATTCCAAAGTGCTGATGGTACAGGTACAGGCCTGTATATATGGTACCCATATCCACTATATGTATAGAGCATCTCTACTGCTGGGGAAGGCTTGCAAATGCCTTGTATGAATTAGTAACAAATTAGCATGCATCTGTATCACCTATATTTGAATGATCTCAGGGCCCCTGATTCTATATGTGAACTTCACATCTGATGCTTGTTGACTTGTTTAACATTGCACAATGCTTGTTAAACTTGCTCAATACTCACTTTGCAGCCTACAGCATGCATAATTTGTAAATTTCCTATGTTCAGTGAGTACTAGGTGCCATCCATGCCAATGATGTGCCATGGGGGGATTACAGAGGCAGCACCACAGCAAAATTGAAGCTCGTTGCTGTAGAGAGGCAGCAGTGATGGCAGTGCAGCAAAATTGAAACTCAGCCGGACTGGTCCGTGAGATGGCAATGGCCGGAAATTCAAAGTCCGCCTTATTATGTCATCTTCACTACCTGTCTTAATATATAGATGGGTTCAATTCCCTACATCAAATCAAGAGTTTTGAGGGTTTTGGTTTCTTAGATAAGACACCAATACAATATCGAAATGGTACTTGCTGAAGGTCCTTTTTCTCAGCTATGTCGGAGACACAAAATACACACTGTAATTCCATCTGATACCAGGAATGATAACAAAGGATACTCCAACGTCCAGCTGGCTTCGCATCAGCGATCGTTGTTATAACAACTCCTCAGGCGCTACTTGAAGGAGATTACAAAGCACATTGCATTGCAGGAAAAAAATTGTTCCAGTAAACAAGATTCAGGGAAACGAATTCCGGTGTCATGAAACAGGTTTTACTCCTCGACTAAGTGCTAGTGGAAATAACTAGTAGCTGACATGGATGAAACTCTTAATGTCCTCAGTCGACCTCTTCAGCAGATCTGTAATCTCATCCAACTTCATCAAAATCCACAGTCTAGGTTGTGAATAAGCCTGGAGATATATATATCTATGAACGTTGGCTCATCCCGATGCATAGCTTTTGCCTTTCCCACCAATAGGAACCATCGCCACATTCAATCATCAAAGCCTGTCGCGGACCACCTTGAAGGCAGGACGCTTGATGCTCATCCTCATCTTAGCAGATGAATAGCCAGTATCAGGAATGAAATAGACCTGTTCCCCTCTCCGCTGACAGCCCAGTGTGCACTGAGTGTCTTGATGGTAAGTCTATGAGGAAACACACATTGCCCCACGATGTTATCTTTCCCATGTCTGCATACTCTCTTGTATGATCTGCACCTGAAAAATACGATTCAAGAGAGAAACCTCCTGGAAGCCACATTTCTGGCCAGTCTCAGATGTCTTGATGGCTACACGTCATCATCTTCCATGTTCTCTGTCTTGATGAAGGCTTTTGAGACCTTATGTTGATCTTGAAGAAAGAAATTCAAACTGTGAACATGATTAGAAGATACGAGGTTGTGTACTCAAAACTTGAGCCAAATTCTTGCTCGTTGATGTGCCCTTGCCAATGTGATTATACATGACAAATATCTGTAGTAAAATCAGAATGAAATTGGACTGTAATGACATGTATGCACAGATCCTACAAATCGTAGGCAACCTGTTTACCCTCATCCACCTTTCCTCATACAAGTCCAAGACCAGCACCAGATCGGGCTCAATCAGTGACCTTGAGCTCCTCAAGTCCAACATCTGAATGGTCCAAGAAAAGCTTCAGCGATTCAGGCGCAAGAGCTAGCTTGTCAGCCTGATTGACAATTGAGCAGACATGTACTAGCACTGATTGGCTGCACTGTGCATGCTAAGATCCTTTCCTAAACCAAATATATTGATTAACTTACGACACCTTTCAATGGAAAATTCTCATCAGTGGTCACTCAATTCACTTATCATGTTCCTTTTCTTCCAGGTCACGATGGTTTGGAAAAGGTGTGCATAGAGGTTGTTGAGATGCTGGAGGTCAACGAATTCCATGAACAAGTTCTATGACCTTTAGAGCTGGGGGAACAGTGGCAAGCAAGGATAACACCATATCACCCATATCCCTTGGACGAAATGATGGTGGTAGAGAAGAAATTATCGGCAAATGTCGGCCTGAGCTTATGTCACTTGAAATCGACAATTGTTGGCAATCTATGGAATACAAGACTGGTATGCTCTATTTCAAATGCATCTGTGCCTTAATACCCTGGATACCTCTGTATTGCCAAATATAGATATGAGTTCTTTATAAATATAATAAATACAACTATTTTGGGAAAACCTTTTTAGTACTGTAGCTCCATGTATGGAAGCAATAAAGGTAAGGAATAAAAGAGGATTGATTGTGTTGCTTATAATCAACATTTGAATGGTGGAAAGGGTGGTCAGTTGCTTAGGTTAGAGTTGGAGGTGTTAGACATGTCTAAAATTCTTAATGATGTCTGGGTCAGACCAAGGAGGTGCTGGAAGGAAAGAAGCTAGTTTATTTAGTTGTTGTGGCTCCTAAATGCCACCCATATACAGTATACAGGCAAAACCTGTACCATACCATTGAGGCCCTTTTGCCATATGGCTTACGGCCATAATTTGTATGGCCATAACCGTATATGGTATGGTGTGCATCCCTAACAGTAACAGTGGACATCCCTACAAGTTCCACAGAAGAAATCAGCTGCACAATGTCTCAAATGTGTGAGCACAAAACAGCTATGCAGAGGAATAGGAAAACATAAAGACAGAATAAAATCAAGCCAACTGAGATGAGATGAGAAGAGAAAAGATGAAGATCTACAGTATAAATGCTAATATTTAAGCACAGTCACAGATGCATGCATCTTAGTCACAACTGATATTCTTTCTATATATGTATTAATATAGTAAAATCAATGTGTCTGAGGTCCTACTACTATGTATAGTAAGAAAAAATATACACACACACACCAGCTATACATATAACCGGAGTGTACCAGTCTTGTATTCCATAGCAATCAATCAGTCCTCTTGAAGTGTGACGACCTTGCTACCATATCCAATGGGATGTCTCTTAGAAGGTCATACCTCCTTCCACTATTTTAATGTTCCTTCATGCATTATTTACCTTCACAAATAGAACAGGCCCTGCCCAGCATTTGAGCCATAATGTGTACGTCTTTATCTTTGGGTCTACCTTATTGTGAGACATTTACCTGACATCAAAATTAGGGATCTTGAAAGATATCATACTCTCTGGTGCAAAGTTTTTGATCCTTTGAGCAGTCATTCATGTCCAAGATTGGCTTTATGTGAACTAGCATCAGAGTCGAACTTTGTCTGGTTATTGTCTCGATTCTGACAAGCAGAAATCTTTGCTCTAGACAAATCATTAGGAAGAACTTGCATGGAACTATATCTTGGCATAATGTTTATCTCTTCTCATCTATAGCATGAAATCTGCCATGATGTATAGTGCTCTTGGCCATGCAGAGACAGATATTCACTACCATCCATGCCATCTGACTGGAAGGTGATACTACTTTTATCAGTACATAACAATGTGCAAAATCTGAATTATCCACCCAGAAATAGACATTGATGAGGATCCTGCAGACTGTACTTGGTGAAGGTGCCAAGTCAAGCTTGCATATGAGTAAAAGCGAGATCCTGATAAGAACTGCATGCTCCTAGTTAGAGATATTCATGAGTGTCACTCGCAGACACTTGCGTTTTTTTGTTATTTAAAGAACTCATGATTGAGAAATACAAAAAGGATGAAAAAATAACCAATCTCCACCATGTTTTGAGCTCTATTCAATGGTGATTGGGGTTTTATATTTGAATGACATTCATAAATCCTTAATGTGCTTGAAATATAAAACCCCAATTACCATTGAATAGAGCTCAAAAAATGATGGAGATTGGTTATTTTTTCGTCCTTTTTGCATATTTTGATCATGAGTTCTTCAAATAACAAAAAAACGCAAGTGTCTGCGAGTGACACTCATGAAGATCTCTACTCCTAGTGCAGGCCTTAAATCCCTTCTATTCTATTAACAGACTGTGATAGCAGTACCGGTCATAATGTAATATTGACTGTAGTCTGAGAGAGCAACTAATTAGTTACTATCTCTGGTATAGCCACTATGCTGGGATTGGGGGGGGGGCACTCATTGCAGCGGTTCTCCACCCTCATGCTCACTGCTAGGATTAAAATAGATTCCTCAAATTATTTGTAATTATTATCCGATATGAAATTTGTTTCTGATTCCATCTGGGTAAATTTAGAATTCTTTTATGTGATGGGTTATTTTTACATTTCGTTCTTGGATGTTGTTTGATTCCATCAATCCCATTGTCATGAAGAATCTTGGACCCCCCATGTGAGTGCTATTCTTAGCCACTTGACCTGTCATGTCACCTCCCACATTTCCACCTTCATATGTTTTCTTCCACCTTATTATCTCTCCCTACACACATGTTTTCTATGTTTCGTTTTCTGGAAGACTATGCCTCCTCAATACTCTTGTGATCACTAGTGAATATCATTCTCTGTTCATCTCCACAGAATGTTTGCATGAATCATTTCCCAACACCATGCTCCAAGCTACACCCCCAAATATTAACCCAGCTGCTGGTACAACACATAAAGTTTCTTCTGTACTTGCTCTACCATTCTGGTAAACATGTAACAGTCCAATGTTCCCTGCAAGCTGGACGATGTAATGCAGTCTAACTCCCATCTACAAGAAGTCTGCCAAATCACATGAAGTCTGGGCAATTTGACTCAGTAAGGTAAATCTTCATATTATAGTATGAAACGTTAACAATGCTCAGTACAGATGGTAGATATCACAACCTTGGGCTACTTCTTCTTGGTCTTTGGTTTCGCAGTGCCAGGTTTTACCCTTGTCACACTGTCAGACCAGGCGCGCTCAGCTAGGATGAGAATCTCCTTAGGTGCTGGCCTGGAACAAAGTCTTTTCTCATGTGTTGACACCAAAGTCCCCTTTGTAAGAACACATTTAGAAGGATGGGAGCACTTTGCAGGCTTGGGAATGGCTTGTCCATTGGTGACAGGGTCTCTGTTCGCATTGAGCACCTTCGAAACAGGAGAAGGAGTACCAGATGGCCAGTTGCGAGTGGGCTTAGCATGTAGCAAGACTACAACTTGATCTGCATCACTGACTGTGTTCTGTTTAGTGGTGGCTGGGTTGAAAGAGGCAGCTGAAATGTTGCTAGGTGGAGGCATAGGCACTCTGGGGCCTGGGTTGACTGGAGGTGAAGGGATGTTGTCAGAATTGCCATGAACTTCTTTCACACATTTGTCGACGTTATCAACATCAAGACCACAAGTGATGGGTTCTTCACTCTGCTCATTCTGTACTGGTGTCTCATCTGTGTCCACAACCATGTCTGGCATCAATAAGGGTGACCTGTCACTGGGCAGGGGTATAGGCATACTGGGGGAAGGGTTGACTGGAGGCAAGGGGCTGGAGGCAAGGGGAATTTGTCAGAATTATACTGGACTTCTTCAGCCCATTGATCCATGTCATCAATATGATCAAGGCAAGTGACTTCATCATCCTTTCCTGCAATCCCACTTGCACCCTTGTCAACATCACTCTCTATGTCATTGTTTTTCATCCCAGATGTACTACTGCCTGGGACTCTAGTGGAAGTTTTAAGAGTTTGAGCCTCATGAATCTCGGGAGCTGTCATGGAAATGTCAATGGAATATTGAATACATACTTAAATGTGTGTACGATAGACCTGTCGAAGGAACCTCATGAATGGCGACAAGTATGTTTCCTTAAACTTAGGATACACCTGCCCAAACATTCACCTGTGTGGGTCTTCCCCTGCATGAAATCTACAAATATATACTACATGAGAACAATACATAGTGAAATCAGGCAGAAGACACACCTGTAGCTCGAGATTTTCCCATTTTTGAAAGGATCGGGGCCACCCATGATCATCATGATCATGCACTCAGTAGCTTTAGACAGGGCTGCGATGAATGTTTTGATCTGAGATGGTGCTGCCTTCATTGCACTGGAGAATTATAAGATTTTATTAAAAGTGCTTGATGGACACAAAAATGTATGCCGCATACATCTCAGGGGTTAAAAAACCATCCTCTGCAGCAGTGAGCAGCACCTGTTCCTTAACCCATTGCAAAACCATCTGCTGAATCTCATTGCTCTCAGCTTCGAAGACCTCCTTTGTCATGTCTTTGATCAGCTTCAACACCTCACCTCGTGTACTGCCCTCCTTCTTCCTCTGGATAACAATAGGCTTGACACATGTTGCATAGAACTTCTGGGAATATATTTCTTCCACCATCAAGGTATGCATTTTTGGCTTGGGAAATATATCATTGATGCAGATGGTGGCTTCGGTCTTCTTGGCAGAGCCGTGATTTTGGAACCATTCTTTCATGTGCTAGTGAAAACATTAAATCAATGATCAGGACAAGGGAGCAAGGTAAAGTACTAACCTTGCAGTCCACTGTGGCAGTCATCGTACTTCTCAATGGAAAAACCAACCACCACCCTGGCATGAAATCATCCAAGAAATTACTGATTGCTGCTTTCTTTCCCTTCTTGGATTGGGCGGTGCAATAATCGGGTACCCCCCCTTCCAAATAGTTCCACTGAAGCGCTGACACCCAAGGTTTCAGCCCTGGCTTTGATGAGTCACTACAGCAGCCTCTGCTTGTGGCACTGATGGCTGTGGCAATGGTTAATTCTCCATCTAATCAAAGCTAATCAGTGCGGAACCTATTTTTATGACAAATGACCATACCTTTGGTTGGAAATGCTTAGATGCTTGTCCTCTCTTCGACTTTTACCAAATGGGTAAGGCCATGAAACTGTTCAGTTATACACAGCGTAGACAATGCCAACATACTCTGCATCAGCATGTTCAACTCCAGCCCAAATTTGTGGCCAAATAATTACAAATTTATCCATGGGAGTATTTAAGGTTGATATCGATCAATGGGACCTTTCCTTACCCTTGATTGTTACCACCATCAATCACCTACAATCACCCCTTGCTCCATTTGCTCCCATGGCCCAGAAACAGCTCAACCTTTCCCCTGAGGCTGTCAGGGTCCTTTTAGAGGCACTCTCTGTCTTCAACCTTGGCTGTGTGTATTTGATTGCCATTCCCCCTCCTCTTTCCTGACTCTTCTCTGCAGCCACCGGTGATGTGAACACCTCATCTGCACCTGTGGTGTTATCCAACAAAGCTAACAACTCTGCTACTTCTGCAGTCCCAGCAGCCAACACCGTGGCTCCACCTGCAATGCAGCAAGGAGTGGTGAGGGCACATCCTGTTGGAGGTATGTCACTTCATTGCTTGCCTGGGAACATTGACATGCTCTGCAAGCGTTTACACATGTAATTTTGCAATTTCTTCAAGGGAATACATACTACAGGGTCTAGATACTAAGGCACTAGGAAACTCAACAGAGCACAAGGTTTATAATGCCAGTAATGAGATTACCAGAGTAAAGCTGGGTGGTAGGGCTTCACACCATCACCGTATAGTACAGTTGTATGGGTGCCATCGTATGGGTACCATATCCATACCATCAGGGGATCCAGTCCATTTTGGACTATATGGCTCCTATACAGGTACCTGAAAATGGCCATATTTGTGAGTTTTTTTGAGCTGTCTAGATACAAAACAATGAAAGCTTACCATTTATGCAATATTTGACCCTTTTTTTGCTCCTATAGGTAACTGTTAGACACCATATGGTTGAAATAGCCGTCACTGTCACTGTTCCGTCGAGGCCAAAATTCTGATGGTTGACAGCCATCCTCCATACGGCCATATACTATATATGGTACGGCACGAAGCCCTACTGGGTGGAGCGCATGACTTAACCTAAGAACAGTACTAGAAAGGCTGCACTAGGTATAAAGTCCCAGTGCTTGACACTAAGTGCTCTGACAGGGCATAGCACGCATGTGCTAAAAATAGAACAGGACATGCTTGTGAGATAATTAAAACTTCATGCAACATTGATCTATGACACATGAGGCCTGGCAGATCTCAAACTTAGAGCTCTAGCCTTTGTGATGTCAGCACTCGAGTAAATCTGAAGTTTCTGACATTGGCCAAAGTGCACAAGGCCTACACAAGGAGTGCGTTGCCTGCACTACAATAGGATTCCCTAAGAGAATATTATGAAGTGAAATAAGAGTCACACGCTAGGCTGCAACTCTGAGGAGATAGCAACCGATGTCAGTGTATGTGTAACAGCGATGTTAACCGACATCGCAAAGCTCAGAGACAGGATCTGGCCCCGAGTCAGACTCCTGAGTCAGCACCAAGCTATGGCATGATAATTGTGACATGCATGGGATGCAGGTGAAGGTGCTCAGCAACTTAAATAATACTATATTGGGTGGTACTGATTTGTAGGACATAGAATAGATAAATAGTGCAGTGTAATTGTAGTGTACACATTTCAGACCCCTGTTGTAGTCACGTGCAAGCCTCCAGCTTGACGCTGTAGCTTCAGGATTAGTTTGTAACTTCGAGCGAGAGAATATCCCTAGAATTGATATCATATGGAGTGAATTGAGTTGTGCGTGAGGCATAGAAAGCTAATGCAGCACTTGTGTTACTGTTAATTGGTTGGGTGACTTGTACTCTGATCTGAGAAGAAGAGTGTAGTGTCATTGAGGATGCACTCTTGTGCTTTGAGGGTTTCGTGTGATGCGAGGCACTACAGGTGGCAGAGGTTTAAACCCTTTTGCTTGATTAGTGCTCGCTTGAGGGTATATATTTCCCAAGTGGCATAGGTTCAAACCCTGTGGCTTGCGGATGGGGTTTTATAAGTTTTTCTGTGTCTCTGGATTGCATAGGTTAAAACCCTGTGGATCTACAATCGGTTTGGAAGCTTGAGTGCATAGGTTTGAATCCTGTGGCTTTAGTGGAAGGTTTTGTGAAGTGTTTCTGCTTGGAGTGCAAAGCTTTGAGTCATGTGTAGTGTGTTTCAAGTCATTTGAGGTCATTCCATGTGTCACTCTAGACTTTGTGAGGGTTTTGTGTATGTCTCTTGATGTTGCACGTATTGTACTACACCTTGCCTTGAGGCCCAGTGACAACTGTCACTCCTCTTGTTATTAAAAGCCTTTGGACTTAGAGAGATCAAGATACTTGACACATGCTATCACTGTACTTCCGTATCTTATATTTTGAGAGTTTGGTTCTTGTGTTTCTATCTGCTTCTATCGCATCAGAATCCTCCAACGAACTTGAGGGTTTTTGTGTGTAGTGTCGGGTGTGGGTGTGATCAGTGTCTTTGATGCTGTTGCATTTCTAGCTTGTGCACACAGAGTCTCTTCAACATCTCTCACTGTTTCTTTTATCTAGTATCTGCTTCTAGCACTCTGTCTGCCACCCATCCCAAGTTGTTGCCAGTCACTTTGAGGAACCCCTTCACTGGGTTTCCTCACGAGGTTTAGCCCGTTGCATTGGCCAGCAGTGTAACCGCTTCAGTTCAGACTCCAACCCCACCCCCTGCCCAAGTTCACTCAGGCTTCCACTGCTCCAACTGTGGGGCTTTTAACCTGGCTGTAGGCCAAACTGGTGAGATGTTCTATGTGATCACTGTGGGCAGGCAGGTTGGTGTCTTCACTAACTGGTGTGTATTTTTCTTCTTCTTCACTTTCATCCATGACTAACACATTCTGCTCATAGGGAGATTGTGCAGCCTCTCATCTCTGGAGTGCACCACACATGTCACAAAAAATATTGCACTGCTGCTGAGGTGGAGGAGGCATTCAAGACTGCTCTCACTGAAGGCAAAGTTCATGTACTTTGAAAGGGTTTGATTTAGTCCCATCATATCTTCTTGTTATCTCACTGTTATCTTTACTGCTGTGGTGCTCGCTCACTTTTTTTCTGTTATTGTTTTCTCTCTTTAAAAAATCTCAAAATTGCTCAAAAAAATGTATGTGTTCTGTAGTTAGCTGTAGTCATTTTAGCTAGTTCAAAATATACTGTGATGATACCCATAAAAATTTGCTTGATGATTTTCCTAACAGCTGCAAACATTTCAGCATGATCCAGAACTGTGCAGTAGTTGTGGGTGGCTTCGGCATTGTCTGACAAGTACTCTAGATGCTTGTCACTGTGAGTTAGTCATGCTAGTACTGCCATGACCTACATCAATGACAATGAGAATCTTCTGTGAGTCTTCATCTATTACTCTGCAACTCAATTTAAACTGGGTTCCTAGTGCAACTGCACTCGCAATGATTTGGCGGCACCAACCAAAGGCCCAGATCCCTGAAGGGTGTGTCATGAAATTTTTATATTATTAATCTAGACTGATCATATGACAGGTTCATGATTGTGGCTGCTTTCAATCCCCTTGCTTGTGTGGAGATGATGTATAAGATGAGATCGTTGAAAATTCAACCCTGGTGCCCAAACGACGAAGCGGTTGAGAGAACCTGGGCAGAAAACACTGTTGCCAAACCTCACTGCTTGGATGGTGAAGTGGTTGAGAGAACCTGAGCTAAATACACTGTTACCAAACCTCACTCCTGTACCTCTCCCCATGCATATTATAAGGCTTGCCTGTAGATGCTTGATAAATTGATTATCTCTCACACAATTTCCTCTAGTTCAGTCATACAAATTCAAATAGAAATTGCACAAAATTGCTGCTTCCTGTTTCAGTGACTGTGGTGTGACTGGTCTGTCCAGGGAGAAATGAGCGACAATGACCTCACCATGCACTTGTTTCCCAATAAACACACATTGGCATGGGTAGGCAGCCTTGAAAGACCTCTGAGGATCTACTATAAATATTGGGCATCAGTGAGTGCCATCAATCTTGTTCAAATGCTGATTTTAATTTTTATCATTATAAAATCATCAGGCAATGTAACTACGATCGCCACCACATATTGCACTGCTGCAGCACAGTCAATCCAAGTTCAATCAATGTGAAGGTATGTCCCTCCTCTCTCCTTCTGAAAAATGCATCGCTGATCTCAGTAATATCTAGGCAAGACACTGAAAGCCTTGAAAGACCTTCAGGTATGACTGGCACTGCCTACATGTTTTTGTATCAGCAGAGCATGCCATTCTGCTGACTTTATTTCCTGCCTTTTTTGGGCATCAGCCCCTTCAACTCTACCATTGACATCAGCCAAATTGGCCAGATGTCTCCATCCTTACCTGACCTTGATGCAAGTGCCTCCAGACCTTCAGAGGCTATGGGTATGACAGTCTTATCTTACCAATACAAAACAGTCCATACTAACAACCTGCAGTGGATGAACTGAGTTGTCACTCATGAGAATGACCTTGCAAGTACAGTACCCAGAATAAAAAGGCAGCCACTCATGCTCAGGTGCAGCAGGGCTACTACAAATGGTGTGTATAATCATTTGTCGTTCTGCTTTTCCTGCTGGATACTTTCCTCCCAGTAATCATGAACATGTATGTTGCGAGGCACATAGAAACTATCAGAAAGGCTCCAGCAACTATGAGCATGATCGCTGTCACATTGTTCCCACCCAATTCTGATGACCCCATCCTCATGGTGCCCCAACAGTGCCATGGTACGTTCATCCACTTGTTCAAGTTTCCATTGCCTCAATGCTGTTTTTACAGAATATCAAAAGTTGCTACTCCCAAGGACTGGACACATGGCATCAACAGCATCCAGAACAAGCTCACTCAACACTTGGAAAATCAAAGCCAAGCTTCCATCTCTGCCATCGCATATGCTGAGGTGACTGGGCCCTGTGCTGCTGACCCAGGAGCTGCCATTGGTACTGTGCTGCAACCATTTACCAAATTGCATGGCTGGATCAATCTCATTGTGACTAACATCTATCGAAAACTCAGCTGCACAGAGCTGTGGAAGGAGGCAACAGCAGTCTGTCTGGCTATTAAAGAAGTGGTTGATTTGCTTGAGGATTTATTATGCTCAGCAATCTCTGGCACCAATGAGCTACAGTCAGCATTCCGTGAAGGTACACTAGCCTACTTGAATGTATAGCTGTATAGCTCTTCTATGCAACCTTTCCTATTATCTCCACTGAGTCAGCCATGTTCATTCCTTTCTTGGAATGATGGACTTTGAATGACAACCTCGCAGACAACAGGTGACCAGATTCCTTTCTTGTCTCTACCCCTTTTCACCTTTCATCTCATCTTGCCTACATGGCCTTGAAGACTCTATAAGACATGCCTGGTTAGGCTTCTTCACGACACTTCTTGGGCTGCTCGCCAACTCATCAAACCATTTATGGACAATGACAAGTCCTTCAACCTTTGCATCACTCTGGACTACACTTCATTGTTCCCCAGACTATGTCGCATAATGAAGATGCCAATTGTTGGGATTTGCCTCCAAGACCAGTATGTCACTCATTGTTTCTGAGGCTAGCATTGAGCAATCTTGGATTGGCAGATGTGTATACCCAAAACCCTCATCAACACATGGGTGGAGAACACTCTCAGAGAGCACCTTGGCATCTACATACATGCCATTGAGTGTGAGGAGACCACAAAGTTCTAGACATGGTTTTTGGATATGTGGGTTAGGATCCATCCAGAGATGGTGACCAATCCTTGGGAGCGTCAATTCAAGGCCAGTGTCTTTGCATGCTATAAGGTATGTAATGGATATCTTCTCTCATGCTCATAACCTGATTCCCCACCAGCACCTGGAACAACAGCTCAACTGGAATGGCGGTCAGTCAGCCAAGAATGATGTCACCGCATCCTACCACTGGTCACCATCACCTGAGATGGACTTGTCATCTAGCGAGACGGGCTCATCCTCAGGTGACTCGCAGACTTCCTCACAACCTGACACATGGAACCAAAGCCCTTCTTGTGCAAGCTCTGACCTAGGATGGCCTGACAATGAATACAAATCAGAGGCAACTGGTGCAAAGAACACCACCAAGTGCAAGAAGATCAGATTTGAGTTTAGGCTTCGAGCGAAGACCAGGCTCCTGTACTGGTGTGCGGCACTACCTAGACACAGAGATGATGCCCAAGAATGGGAGAGACTTGATGTGGATACATGGGTCGAAGCTATGGGGTATAATGAAGTTGAAGCTGAGGTACAGGTGACTAGTCTGACTGTCCAGGGTGTCACTACCAGATATAATCAATATTGATGTTGGTATGATATTTTAGATATTTATATGTGCAGAATATTTACCATCATATAAAAAAGGGTTTTGTTTGGCTAGCACCTGGACTCGACCACTGATTTCATTGCAATTCTTTCACAAGCTTCAGTGACCTAGAATGTGAAGACTCCTGAAATGATCAAAGATCGTTGCTGATGCTGTCTTCAATGAGAACAATCTCAATGAGGACACTGAAACTCCCTCTCCAGTATGCCTGTGACATACAGATTTTAATGTGAACAGTGGTTCTCATTTATGGTCCACCACAAGCTATCATGACATCCCTCCCAGTCCTGTCAAACCTAGGAGAACACTTCCCAATCCCATACTGGATGCAGAGGACCTATCCTGACTGGACAGTCCCACACTGGATGAAGAAAATAGCAACTCAGACTTGGATAATGAAGATGATCCTCATGCCACTATGGATCCTCAGGCATCCACTGAAGATGCAGATATTCAACAGGCAAGTCGGCCTTCTGTTTTATCATTGCACCTAAAAATCATTTGATTAAGATGACCCCCATCTTTGGGACTGGCTGCTGTAGATCTGGGATTTCTTGGAGGAGCTTTTTCGACATGAATCGCCAGGCCAGTTTGCCACACAATGTGTGGGATGTCAAGCATCTACATCAGGAGATGGCCAGACATTGTATCAATGTAGCTCATGTAATGAGTGTTTCTTGTTCTGTTCTGAGTGTTGTTACAATTTATTCATTCTCCTTATCTTATCTTCAGCACTTATCTTATCTCATCTCACCTGTAGGCACCCAGACCAATCTACACATGGTTACCGAGCAACTTCAATAGTACTTTGCAACTGTCATTCACTTTACGCATGTTCTCGCTTCCTTTTCTCACCAACGACTTATTCTTAGACTCTCACTTTTCATATATAAGTAGTGTAGCTCTTGCTGTATGGACTCCAGCTTCAAGCTAATGTTTATTCATACCAATCTCTTCACTTAATACTCACCTAGAACTAAGACATTAGTCTTATCTCCTTTTGCCACAAGACTCAACAGTGACTGCCCGAACACAAGACAGCCATTGTTTACTCTTGATTGGAGGTTGGGTCTAACAAGTGTATTGTACAATGACATTACGTGAATCCCTTCCATCATATCGAGGTATGGCCTTTCCTTTCATATCATGCACCATTTCTCACCATCTTTAGGAATGGACTGGTACCTACTTCAAGCACACCACCTTAGGTGAACTGGATATGATCTTTGCCCTAGGACATGATCCTGACAGCTGTTGCATGACTCCCCACCAAGGATGGCTCCAGGTAATTGATATTGATGGCATTCAAACTGTTTATGTCGACTACTGCAACTGTACCCAATCTCTGGGCCGATAGCACCAGCTCCTCTGTTCCCACCTTTTCCCTTCAACAGTTGTTGAGCCACAAATGGCTACCACGTTTCAGACATTAGAGGTTTTTCATTTGCTCTTGTTCATGTCGAAGGTTCCTGAAAATGAATTTTATCACACTTTGGTATGCCTGACTGATAATACCAGTACACATCAACCTCCAGTAAGTATGGCAGTGTTCAGAAGCTCATAACCTGACAGCTGAATGATTGAGCTAGAATCAGTTCCAAGCATTTATGAGGATGGTCTGTGAATGGTGGCACCTCAAGCTTCTGAAGCAGAAACTGGACAGATCACCTCAGGATTTCAAAGACACAGCTCCTGGCAAACTACCTGTTCCAGTTGGGTCATTGGCCGTGAAATCCCCAGCATGCCCATGGCCTGGCATCAATTTGGATGAGGGATGGGAGACCGATCAACAAGATCTGTATGTCTATTTCTCAGTCCTAGGCATATTTACAGCAAGCCACCCATTAATTGTAACTTAATCTATTAGTAACTGCAATGTCAATACAGCCATAATGTATTAAACCCTTGTAAGTGTAGTCAGGTCTAATTGATTAAAGACCTACACCTACAGTGAGATTTGGCAGGGACATTTCAGCCAGATGACAGCTCAATTGCCAAACCTGGATGACTAATAGGTTAGTGCAAAGGACTAAGAGGCATGCTCATCATGCACAACCATGGCTCACACCGAGCAAGATGATTATGAGGGCAGACCCTGAAAATAGGGTGCCCCATGTTGCCAAGTTGGGATGTGGTGATGCCATTGATGGGTTTTGGTCTCCTGGAGTGTGCTTCTTGTGTTTCAAGGGGGATCCCCAGTGTCCTTTGGTGGACATTCTGCATCGCGATTCACCACTGTGTCTGATTTCATTCAGGACACAGTGAAAGTTGCTTCTTATTCCTTTGATATGTTTTTTTAATAATAAAAAATCAGAAAACATTGCTACCCCCGCAGGGCCAAATTTTTTTATTCTGACAATGTAAATCACACGAACAAGGTAAGAGGCACAGAACCTTAGTACGCAAACAGCTAGTATGTAGAATAGCTAGTGGTAGCAATATCATCATCGGTCGTGTCTGTTTTGTCCATGTCAAAACCTGAACATTTGAATAGGCATCGCCGTTGTTAGCTGTTGGCATTCTAATCCTTGCCCTACCATTCTGTGTGTGCCCTCCTGCCTTACCTTGCCTCACCGCACCAGCCTTCCATTTATCGCCCACATTACAGCACCGCTCTCGTACTCTCTCCATTCCCAGACAAACCACCCACTCCTCGTGCATCACCATTGCCATCGGAAACTGCTTAGCCTGCTATTGGGTTCGTGGTCCTAGATGGTATTTGATTTTCTCACGTCGAATCCTGTCAATGGGCAGTGAGAAACGCATGGGTATGGGCAAATGCCAATGGTGAGGTTCCTTGTAGGTGGTAGTAGACATTGTACATGAATTTCGGAGCAGCAATACAGCGCAGCCTCGTTGAAGATCTTATGTGTGGGGCGGGGATGTACTGGGGCCTCGTGAACCACCAAACACCTTAAGAATGTCCTAGAACACACATACATAAGTGACGAGAATGAATAAAGCATGCCTTTGCTTTATGATTGGGATGATTTGCCTCGCAGAAGTGGGTATGACGAGCTAGATACGATGCATGCTCCCTGTACTGGCTGGTCATAATATTGCACTGAAAAAAAGGAAAACACGCACACCATCTCAATAAAAGTCAATCAATTTCTCATTTGCCCCTATTCTATCAACAAGCCAGATGCCGTCCGATGAAGCATGTCCCAGGAGAGATGAGACATGGAGAAGGAGAAAAGACGTGGCAGTTAGCTGCTTACTTAATTTGATCTTGCGATTCCATTTGATCGGCAGTCGGCAGTATATTGAACCGGTCGGTCAATCTCTTCAAACATACATGCTTAGAATGATATTAATTCCAGAGAAGCGTAAATCTCCTAGTTCTGACTGTTGTTTAGGTGCAATATACATGAAAAGTAGTTACTGCACAGACCCTAGGAAAGTGCCTGACCATTGGTCAAGTCAAAACATTATTACTTCGATGGCAAACAATTGCTGGTCAAACGTTGCGAGCTCAGTACAGTGCTCTTAGTTGTACATGTATAATGATTTTAAACTGATTTAAATTCATTCTGCATATTCTGGGCTTGGTAATGTCCAAAGAGGTAGTGCATTGCAACTGGAATTGTTAGCTTTGTCCTATATCACGATCTCATACTCCTTACTAGATACAGGCAGACAGAAACAATGTTTCGAGAGGCTTTGTCATCGAGTTCAGCAGGCGGTCCGATTCTCTGGATAACCATCGATGGCACATCCAGAGACATGTTGCTCACGCATCCATTGAAAATGATGCGGTATTGATTCATTTGACTGGTTGTTATGATTTAGCAGGTACCTGAGAGTATGTGTTCAAATTTATGTGTAACAGACCCTTCTGTAGCACATAAAACCCACCATTGCCTTTTCTTCCTGAAAGCCGAAATCGTTCTGGAGCAGATCGAAGCATAGAAGACAAATACATAGGATAGATAAAGATGTGTCATCATTAGGCGGAAGCTGGAAGCGAAAAAATCAAAAACATAAGACAGAAAACATATCAGTAACATATCCGAAACCCAGAACATGTAATTAATGGATCCCAAGCGATGGACAACATGATCATATAAAGATAGATATCCATATGGACAAAAAATCTGCGGAGGAACCAAGAAGCACCAGAGGTACAAGAAATCAGACCAAAAAAGAAGTCAAGATAAAATTAGAATAGAAGGAAAAGGGATGGCGCACCAAACAGCGAGCGCGAATGCGCCCCACCACGAGAGTGCGTGGGATCCTGTGCTAGAGGTGGGAGGGATTACAGTACAAATTATTAATTAACACCTACTTGCAGTTGTACTGATTATTACATTACGACAGCACTCCTATAGCAGTCTATTAATTCAATAGAAGGGCATTAATGCCTGAGCAAGTTTATTATACCCTTAAGATGGAAATATACATTCTATGTCTCTATTGATGCTAACTTCCAATTGGTCCGGTTTGTGGTATCTAACGCTGGTCGTGATCCCTGTTTAATCAATGGAGCGGGTTTCGTAGTGGCCCAGGAGGAGTTTAGGAAGCATGTCGCTGAATATGGCAAATGTATCCTGTTTCACCCTAGTGATTGCCGTGGTCATCAGGCAGTGAAGCTGGCCACTAGCAAACGTGGCATGGGGTTGGCCACCAGCGGTGTTGCTACGGTCGATTGTGCTCGTCACGATTCGAAGGGTCTGGCGGCAGTGACAATCCTTGATCATGGTGAAGAGTAAGTGTCTGTACTTCTGGTGGCTAGCCTTACTTATTCTGTTTGCAGACAAGTACGAATGGATTATATTTTTTGCTCTCGAATGCAGCAGTCAGCCCCCCCACGTGTCGTGGTATCGTACGATATCAATTGTCAATGGTCCAAGAAATTATGGGACCACATCGCAATATATCCTACCTCCATGAAGCCCCCCCAGGACCCTAGCGACTTCGTCTATCTTATTTCGAAGTTCCATCTCCCGGCACATATACCAAGTTGTCATATAAAGTACTCCTTTTACAAGACACCATATGTTGGGGAGACAGATGGAGAAGCCCCCGAGGGCGGTTGGAGTCGTCTCAATCAGCTGGCCGCGAGTTTGAAAGTGATAGGACTGGGTGGTTACCTGGACACCCTCGATGATCATATCGGCAACTACAATTACAGGAAGTCAGCCTTGATGTGTAAGAAGCCTTCCGCGTTGTATTGACGTATCTGATAGATTGCGTTCCAGGTTCGACGCTTTTGAAAGGGATCAAGGAAGCAATTCCCGCCCGATCTTTTTATGGCGTGGTGTATGTCGAATTCACGGCGTCTCTTCCATCCGAGGATGTTCACTTGTGGACTGAGGCTGTGGAAGGATGGGAGAGAGACCCAGTGAATGCAGTCAACCCTTTCGACACTACTGTTGCTCGTAAACGTCTAATTTTATCATTGTATATCTCATATTTGACATTGCTTGCCAGAATTGACCACCACGAAGGTTCGCTTGACACTGGCAGAAGAAGAAGCGGCAGAGCTGTCGAAGATCATTGCACGCGAAGCTCAGCAAAATCAAGCGGCGGCAGAGGGAGGACTCGAAGTGTATTTTTATTCGTGTGAGAGTACCGACATAGAGATCAGAGGAGGAGCATCAAGGCAAGATCAAGGCAATGTGGTTAGGCTACATTGCCTCTTGGTCCCGATAAACTATGAAGGCGAGCCTCTATTGCTAAACACCAGATATATTCGAGACCATGCAGTCGTCATCCTGGTGAGCAACTCATTCCTGGACCTAGCCATGGCTAATACTGTTGTTAGTGTAATACTGATGTATGTGTGGATCTCTTTCACTCTGTCACCTGCGAGTGCTCACTGTTCGTAGTACACACATACTCTAACTGCGCTCTCCAAACGGACCCACGGACCCCATATATCGGCTCTACTTGGAGACGAAGGCTATTTCGATAAGGGCACGCATATACACTCAACTGGTAGGGCGCCCAACACGTGGAGATATTTTGATTGCCGGAACATCCTTCAAGCCAACTTCTTGCGCAGTACTCCACTTGTCTAGTGTGTAGGAGTCAAATGGTGCATGTCGACCGTACAGTGCATGCCCAAGGATAGTGTGCGCATCTTCCAGGATATTAGAATGAACAAAGCCGTCGCGATGCATTGGGGGTGAGTCGTCTTCTATGGTTCTTGTCCCAATGTTTACGAACATCTAGGACTTGGATCCTAATGACGGAATAGGAGCCTCGCTGATGAGTGCAAGAATATTGGTATACACAATGGCAATTTTCATGTTACCAATATTGGCGAGACGAAATATTTTCAATTCCTTTGTGCTTTGCTGAATATTAATGACAAACTGGTGCCTTTTCCCGTCATTTTGTATCAATGATTCTTTTGAACAATTCTGATTTACGCCATTCAGAAGTGAAGCGCCATCTACCTCAGCCTCCCTCAAAAGAAATGTATTGCTTCAATCAACAAAAATGCGAACATTCGTAACTCAGGGAGTTGAACCTTGGTGTCTGGCATGAATCCTTGGCATTCAACCAAGCCCGAACAACTGACGAGGATGAACCTGTATATGAAATGCCATGACCCTGTATTCATTACGTTCTCAATAGCCGGCAATTTCTGCCCTATTCCATTACCGTCTTCGTCCTTGTTTTGAATCTGAAGCCATGCGTGGGGCTGAGGATAAAAAGCATCGACCAAAAGCATGAAGCTATTCAGCTTGGTGGAATAGAACCATTGCGAAGTCTCCGCTAACTCTTGAGCTATTTCTGGTCTGTAAACAGAGGGTGACATCGGAGTCTCGCCCCATCCAAAAAACTTACATATATTGACCATCAAAAAGGTCTTGTTGAGCGTCGCCACGGATTTTCAATCTAGGGATTTGAGCCTCGGCGTCCTTCTATGGATCCTGTAAGGCTCCCTGGGGACGAGATGCATTAAGCGCCAATCCACTTCCTTTCCCGCTTCGGCAGTTGTCCTGCTATTTTGTTCATCGCCGTCCATTGCAAAAGTCTGAGCAAGAAGTATACGTGCCTGATGCCAAGGAGAAGCTGCTATTGAGAATTGCCAGAAGTGAATCAAAAGATTACGTTTGCAACCGAAATCTCATGACATGCACAGTTCAATCAATTAGTAATAACACCCGCACTCTTACGATATGTTCGTCTCTTCCTGTCCTTCCTATCGATGTATTGACGGAGGTAAATGTGTGGATAGGGCTTGTTACTCTGATGATCTGCTGCATCATGATTGCAACCGTAATGTTTGGCTTCCGACAGCGGAATGAGATTGTTGTAGTCCCAGTGGGGACTGTTTTTGCCTTTACCCAACTTCGATCTTCGATGCCTGATGCACCTGATGGTTTTGGTGTCCTCTCAATATCTGTACTGGGCTCCAGCTGAAGTGTCGACTCGTCCAGGCGATGTCCTCGGCATGTACTGCTTGATATGGATCACGAACTGTTGATTGACTTCTTTCTTATGCAGATTTTGCTGGCCTACTTCCATGCCTTGTCCTTCTATCGATTTCCGTAAGTGCATTACATCACTCTGGTCCAAACTCTTATGTTCTTTTATCAATATAGGCTGTAACAATGGTTGGTATCTACTTATTTGTTAACCCAGATGACCCGGCTCGTAGACCCTTCACTATGGGGGAAATAGGTGTGCTCTTATCAATGTTCTGAAGGAATAATGGTGAATGTGTTCGCAGGGTATATGCTACGTTATTATATGCGGCGCGCCTCAGGGATCTCAATGGATATGGCATGAAAAGAAGTCGATGTGAACTGTGGACCTCATAGAATTGTAAAGTCTTTAGAATCATTAGACAAAGACGCCAAAGGCAGAATGTGCTTTGTGATAGGTCATCTGACCCTGATTTCTGATGGATATTGAGTCGATCTATCACCATTACGAGTCAGCTTGTGGTCTGGGAGTTTGCGTGTCGTACATGGTGGGGGCTTCAATGAGGTATGATGCGTCTTTAAGCATGATGTGAATATAGGGAATTGGACCCCCTTCCGGCGGTTGATAGTCGGAGCAACGGTGAAAAAACATACATAAGGATATTTAATATGCGGAAGACGTAGATACAATATACTAGAATCGAGACTTAAAGTCAGCAGATGCTGATGCTGGTAGGAGGAGTGAACGTGTCAAAGTCAGATGACTCATGGTCGGAATATGCCAGACACGTGCTACGCATACCTTGGGCAATAGAAATTCCGCGTGGTCACCTGCGTGGTACCACGCTGGCGTGGTGCGTGGCCACGCAGCCACGCATTATTAGTGAAACTCTAGTTGAACTCAACTTATTTTCGTATATATACTGCATAATGCCCAGAAAGCCTTCATAAAGATATTCTCATGTTTATTTTGCTTTCTTTTGCGAACGGTCTCCAGAAAACATACCCTGATTAGAAAATTACTTCAGGGTTCAATTTAGCCTATTATCGTAATCAGACCTTCGATGTCACTTTCATACTATGATACGTAGACACTATTGTATCTTACATGCATGTATCTATGATCTTGAGAACAATAAGCACCAGAAATTACTTACTCTATCATGTTTCGGGCTTGAAGTCGTCATCCAAAGATGTCGCAACACTATGACCATCAATTCAATGCCGACTTCATGTCAATTCCTCCTTGATTGCTCCAATAATGACCAAACTGATAACTTAATTCCCACCAGAATAGCTCTTCGTCATGTACAGAAATACCTTGGACCACACAGGTCGACCACGCAGCGACGCAACCACGCAGCCACGCAGGCACACCACGCAGGCTGACCACGCACAGCCACGCTGATTTACCACGCAGGCACCACGCATTGAGATAACGCTGGTCCATACAAGGTTGCCCTTAGAAAGTGTATCATTCGCGTAATTACATTTTAATTGGCTTGTTTCTTTGGTGTCGCTCATTCCAACTAAAGAATACTGTATTCTTCCATTGGTGTGCTCTTCACAGGGAACCCCACATCGTGTACCTCATTACTTCTAGCTTAGACAACTGCCTCTAAGGCACTTTTATACTGTTATGATACTCATAAAATTATCTACTTCGGCTACAATGCTTTTGATACTCTTAAACTTGTCAATCCCCTTCAAATGATAGGTTCATACTATTGACCACATTTTAAAGTGTTCAATATCCTACCAATGCATTCGTATTTAAACCTTACAGATCATAATGAAGCTGGTTCTCTGGGAAAAAAGCAACAGAAATTAACGGGACGCGTCGACTCTCGTCGCGTTTGATGGACTTGATCAACTTTTGATAGGAGTGCGGCAATGTGTCAACCACGCTGACAGCCACGCAGCCACGCAGCCACGCTCCACGCGACCACGCAGCCACGCAGGCTACCACGCTGAATTCTTCTTGCCCGAAATTCCCGGGTACTGAGAACGTGATGATACAGGGTTATGGCATTTCATTTACAGGTTCATCCTCTTCAGTTGTTCGGGCTCGGTTGAATGACAATGATTGATGCTGGACACCAGGGTTCAACTCCCTGAGTTACGAATGTTCGCGTTTTCGCTTATTGAAGCAATAGCTTTCTTTTTGAGGGGAGGTGGGACAGACGATGCTTCATTTCTGAATGACGTAAATCAGAATCATCCAAAAGAATCGTTGAGACGAAATGACTGAAATAGACAACCAGTTCGTGCCTAATACTTAGCTAAGCACAAAGAAATTCAAAGAAATTCGTCCCGCCGATATCGCTAACATGAAAGTCGCCATCGTCTATACCAATATTCTTGCACTCATCAGAGAGTCTACCTATTCCGTTGTTAGGGTCCAAGTCCTAGATGTTCATGAACATTGGGACAAAAAGCATAGAAGACGGCTCACCCCCAATGCATCGTGACGGCCTTGCTTGTCCTAATATCCTGGAAGATGTGCACACTATCCTGGGGTGTGCACTGTACGGTCGACATGCATCATTTGATTTCTACGCACTAGACCAGTGAAGTACTGTGTAAGAAGTCGGCTTGAAGGATGTTCCGGCAATCAAAATATCTCCATGTGTTGGGTGCCCTAATACCAGTTGAGTGTATGTGCGTGCCCTTATCGAAATAGCTTTCCTTTACAAGTAGAGCCGATATATGGGTTCGTGGTTCCGTTTGGAGAGTGTGGTTAGAGTATGTGTGTATAGGCTACGAAGGGTAAGCGCTCGCAGACGACAGAGTGAAAGAGATCCACACATACTTTCCATAAGTATTACGCTAACAACAGTATTAGCCACAGCTATGTCCAGGAATGAGTTATTCACCAGGATAACGACTGCATGGTCTCGAGTACATCTTGTGTTTAGCGATAGAGGCCCGCCTGCTTAGTTTATCGGGACGAAGAGGTGATGTAGCCTAACCACATCGCCTTGATCTTACATTGATGCTCCTCCTCTGATCTCTATGTCGGTGTTCTCACACGAATAAAAATACTCCCAACTCCTTGAGACTGTTTCGCGTGATAGACGAGCTATCAAACAATTAGCGACGACAGGCCAGGAGCACAAACACCCACCTTACCGTTCGTCCTCTGGATTCTCGAACCGTAAAGGCTTCTCGGAGGTTCAATACGCTGAGCGATGTCATTTCTCCTTTTCCTCATCAACGATGCGGATGGCTGTGGTCGATGGCATAGTTGTAGATAAAGCGGTGCTCAGTCTGTGAGTTACTCTTAGACAAAGGAACGACATACGTACTGATTTCAACCTCAATGGGGACACCGATACTGAGGGAAGGACGCGCAAAGCTTTTCCTGAGGCGCTCAACCGGGAAGATTCTTTCCCCACTTTGAGAAGGTTATCTTATCCCAGGGAGAGGGGGACATACAAGACGGGGCGTGGTCGGAATGTACGGATGCATGAGTATGAGAATGTGGGTGCGAAGGACTGGAGGCGGCAGCGAAGAGGAACGGTGTTCGGACCGAGCTGGTTTCGAGGGATCTGGAGTATAAGGTTAAGGGTGCTTAGAGGCGAGCAGGGTTCGCTGCTATGGGTAGGAGGGGGGTATTGGTGAAACGAATAGATGTATTTATTGTAGGCGGAAGTCTCGCACCTCTGTCTCTTCTGTTATTCTTCGAGTTTATTTGTCTCATTGTTAAGTACCTATACTGCTTGGTAAATGAAATATATGCGCTACAACTCAAGGAGCTGTTAGTCCGTCTTGCTTTGCTTAAGGTTGTTCTAGTATTTCTGAAATGACTTGTACTCCTTCCATTCACCGTCCAGAAACCATCTTGCGTCAAATTTCCCGTCGATCTGTTTATTATCGATGACACTGTGCTGAGAATTACCCTCGACCCATTCTTCCCTTTTGCGAACCAAGAATTAACAAGAGAAATTGTTATCTGGTGTATAGCCGGTGCTGACTCTGGTTACAGCGTTTAACCTCAAGCCCGATTTTCACAGTCGAGACTAGCCAAAGGAATCTCAACAACGTTAAATGACTTCCGTCTCATTGTCCGTATGCGAATTCGAGCACAGTGTGCCCATATTTTGGTGGTGTTCCAAATGCGCCGAATAAACAATCGTAACACATTCACTGCAAGCTTGTTGAACATTCTTTCATCAGACTGTCGATGAAGGCGCACCTAATTCGCCCCAAGTGAAGGCCTTACGAGACGGATCATGTGGGTCGGTGAATAAGTAAATGCCAACCATTGTCACGGCCTATCGTAGGACAATAAATATTTGACGGGAGAAAATCGATGCACGTACGCAGATTGACAGGAGGACGAGGCACGGCAGTAGCCCTGCAAAATCTGTGCAGGAAAGAGGTAAGTCAGCTGATGGCCATTGATATAAAGTATGACGGGCCGAGTATGTCGCCTAGTGGAGTTGGTGCTTGAGTCGACGCCCTGTACCTTCTAGAGGAACAAAAATGACGTACCAAATCCTTCTGGAGCCCCGGGCATGGTGGACCGTAGTTGAGTAAAGGCAAACACAGTCCCGATTGGGACTACAACGATCTCGTTCCGTTGTCGATAGCCGAAGACCACGGTTGTAATCATTATGAGACAAATCATGAGAGTGACCATCCCTATCCATATAAAGAAGGCGCATGAGCTCAGAAAATCCACAGAGTATAAGAGGAATACTGAACAGAATGTGACAGTGATGACAAGACAGTATCCGATAACAAGGGTGCTGCGTTGGAGCAGTACACCTGCAGAGATGATTTCTTGTCCAAAGAACAGCCGCTGGTCCGAGGGGCTGATATCATTGCCAATTGCAATTTTGAAATCGCTGATAGACGTTCCGTCAGAAGATCCAATGATTAAAAAACCAGAAAACTTACACAAGGAATCGAGATACTGAATCAAGGGTTAGGGAGACAGATTTGTTTGTCAATGCCTCTTCAGCAAAAGCGAATATTGATGTCAGGTAACTGATACATTGGTAGCCAAGGTCAGATAAGTAACGCGAGCAAAAGAGTGTAGTACCAGTCAAAAGGGTAGAAGGTCAAGAATCCGTTGCTGATCACTGCGGTTGGCCGGTTGCCCCGAAACAAATATTGGTACAGTGGGTCGATGACGAACTTCGTGCGGAAGGAGTGAGTGCTTCCCAGTAGGTCATGGCTAGCATCGGTGATGTTCCATATGAAGGTGGGGTCTGTAGGTCTGTTGTTACTGGAGGGACCGACATCGGGTCTGTCATCTGAAGGAGATAAATTCCTCCAAAAGGGATTTTCTATGACCCATTTCTCGAGAATTCTAGACAAAATAGCTCACGGGTCAAAGAAGATGTTAACTGCCGGGCAATCAAAGAAGCAGGAGTCACCATCGACACCCCACTCCACGAGCATAGTGGCTTCACGAACATCAGCTGAGATCAAGTCAGCATGGAGAGTGATCTTACGTTGCTATGAGTGGCGTCTATAGAGAAACGAGCAAGGAGTCTTACGGTTCTTTTCGTATCGTCCAAATGCATACTATTCGTATCGTCCAAATACGCACTCGTATATACAAGTTGGTCACTGGTATTTTGCCTGAGAGCCAGTGTGAGACATAAGGTCGGAACGATGATTAGGAATAAGAGAGTGGTGGCAAAGCAACATGAAACCCTTGATGGGCTTCGAGGGCTGGTCGTTTGCTCGGAGGACATTCTTGAGAGCAGGTAATGAGCTAGGGAGATTGAAGTAGATCATTGGTTGAAAGCAAGGTTTTATAGGTTCATGTCACGCAGGATGCTGTATTGGAAATAGCATTTTCTTTCGCTACTGTTGAAGTGTTCTCTTTGTTCAGGTGGATATAATGTAATCGTTAACTCACACGAGGTATCGGGGAGGCCACGAACCATGATAAGCAGACGTATTCAATGGAAGGCATCGCATTAGTTGGTTCCGTGCTTCCGGTACGATGGGTACGGTATTGCGCTCTCACGCGGACTGTGATGCGAATGTAGGGCAGATTGAGCCGTAAAATATCCGTTGAGATGCCGTGATATTACATCGAGAATACTGATATTGCAGGTGCTCCTAGCACTTGAACACAGAGTGAGTCAGACGAGCACCCCAGGAATAAATGAATTTTAGAGCATCGTATATCGAGGAGACGTTTTCAGGTTGTGTTTAACCAGCAGTAGGGACTCCAGTGTTTCACAGTGTTATCGATGGGAAAGATGAAGCCAGCGATAGCGCCTATCATTGAACCTTGTCGTATCAGAAGTGCGAGGGGAATAGACATATTGAATGGGTGCGAGAAGTGGCCGAGAGATAGAGCGCTTATCATAAACCGGAGAGAAGTGTTCGTTAAAGTCAGTGTCGAGCGCTAAGCTCTCGCACAATTAGCGGACTTTCAATGACAGCTGTACGCTGTATGGTCGAATTCGCTAATGGCTGTGGTCCTCCTCGTAATCGCTGTACTCGGGCAGGTCTACATTGCGTCGGGCAGATAGTTATTTTATGCGTCGAGTTGTATCGTTCCTATCCAAAGGTATTGGAGGATGCCGCTAAAGCGCGGCATGTGAGGCCTGTTTCCCCGTGTATCAGTTATCTGAGTGCATGGGTACACGATGCCATGGTGCAGTCACTGCAGAGGCCGGTACATTTTTAATGGCCTAAATCGGAACCTTAAATGGTTTCGATTTCAGCTTCAGTTTTTACGCCCTTGTTTTCCCCGCTGTAATACGAAAAGGTACCTCAAGTCCATTGTTCTATAGGGGGAAAAGTTTTTCATACCGTTTTACTGATGGCCTTTTCAGGACCGAGAAAGGCTTCGCTAAATCAAAACCTTTTAAGGTTTCGTTTTTTACCAGCTAAAATGAACTGGCCTCTGCTGTGAGTAAGCTGGGATCCCCAAGTTATCTGAGATAAGACCGGGGCATTTCCGATCGTGACCCTCCTTGCTGTGGACCATGGTCAAGGAGTGGTAGCAACGAGCTTCGAATGGGGATATCACCGCTCGGGCTGTTCACGATAAGGCTTATTGGTGGTAGCTAGATGCTGTAGACGTCCATGCTACGATCAATATAACTGTGGTATCTATTGCATCAGAATTAGTCCCATGTACATAACCGGCGGGGAATCACTGAATATTAGACCTGTGAGCGGTCTCCTACAATGAACAAGCTACCTGATGCTTGTTCATTGTAGGAGACCGCTCACAGGTCTAACTGAAGATACGAAAATCTCATTTCGAAATCTAAACATATTTAGGCACGTGAACGAGATAGGTATAGGAGAAATAAGGCACTGTACCGGTGAGAGTATGACTGGAGGAACGTCCAACAAACTGACGAGCTTTGGTTCATGGTGAGTCTGCGCAAGTGGACCGGCAACAATGGCATACACCCATCAGATGACGTGACAAGCTTCTGCCCCGGTGCCGGTCCTTCCGCTGCGGCTCTTCCTCGACTTGCGCTGTCTTTGCTTTCTGTTTACCTCAATCGAGTCGCCGGGCGAGTATAAGGGGGCTCCTCTACATAATGGTTTCCTTTCAACTGTTCTCGCGACTGTCTAATCATGCATCTTCGCGTCCAGTAACCCTCTCCTTATTTTCCAGGTATTGCAATGAACATTTAATACTGACTAACTCCAAGTCTCGCCTTTACCAAAAGTACCGCCTTCTTCAGTTATTTTGTCTATACGGCCTAAAAGCGTTCACGGTTGAGGTTTACTATTCAGCGTTCCATTTCCACGGCCAGGTTTCTTTCCATCCTGGCACAGCCATTCTTAAATGGCGCTCATTACGTCTTGATACCCTGCTCTCCTTATGGAATGCTTGTATCCAACTTGATTTGGCACGCTGCGACTCAACTGCGAGTATTCTATTCCACATCGCACACCGCTCTGGGCTCAATTCCCTCTATCCGACGTTTGCATATCAATTCCGCCTTTTTTCAGAGATCGACCTCCGGCTCCATGCTACAGTTAATCTTGCAGCCCTAAGCATACTCTTGATCTTGCCAAAGTAGTAAGACTTTATGGTTATGCACCGACTTATTGTTTATCTGTTTTTCTCCTCTTCTACTAGTGGATATCTTCCAATCGCTAGTGTGTTACTGGCGGAGACGGGGGGGGGGGCAAGGGTTTGATTCTCTACATCCAAGTTGAACTGGAAATCTATGTTTTAAAGCACCCTCATTTTCGCACCCATCCCAGCTCGGAAGGGTTAGCATGCGATGGTGCTGAGGAAGGTGACGCATACAATTCATAATGATTATGCTAACAATAACATCAACCGCGACTTAGTTTGACAACGGAATGCACACCGAGAAAATCACTGCATCCGCATCCGGTATATCGTCAATCTTCCATGGAAATTCAGTGCACCTCTTAGGGTCAAGAAACTTGCTGGACGAGCACAAATCACTGAAGACGGGATCGAACAGAACTCTCCAGCCTCTCCCTAGCAAACCGACAAATGGCAGCTCGACGAGGTAACACACGTGCCTTGACACCTCGTTTTTATCTCGCTTCGATGATCCTCGTTTGTACCTCACGTTGGCATCCTCACAGGAATACCAGTCGTTCGGGTTTTTGCCAAAGCATGGTTGTTATGCGTCACATGACTTACCTATCTGAAGATTAGCGACGAAATACGGGGACCAAGAACACGTACGATGTTCAGTGTATCCTTCCTTCCGTTTGTCCACCAACTCGGCCAAGGAAGCTTGAACAATTTCAGCTTGTCTAATGCCTTGGACGAGCCACTTTCTCATTCTTGCAGTCGTCAACAACACGGATGGCGGCGGTTGAAATCAAAGCTTTACATACAGCGGAACTCAGTCTTTGAACTGTTCTTATAGGAAGGGATGGCGTACCCGCCGATTCATGCCCAAAATCCGCATAGACATAGTGGGCATAAGTGGCAACGATGACGTACACCGGTCCTATGAGGTGTCAAGGTTCTGCCGTGGTTATGGCCCTCTTGAGGCTGCCTCTCGACCAATTCTCGACTTGTGCTTTCTCAACTGCTCAACATCGTCCAACTCCCCCAATGAAAGCAAATTCTTGCTGTTTACTGCCTAAGCGTTTATGAAAAGGTAGTCTACGATACTTTCCCTTTCGCCGGTGTTGATTAACTCATCGCGCACGTATGAGAAGGTTTATCTCGGAGTCCCCAGGAGTCGTTCTACTCTACTTGTCTCGCGACTGACTACTCTAATATCGTTTCCTCCAGTATAAATTCTGTGCGCTACGTATTGCGCCGTAAATCTGAGCATTTACTCATTCCAAGTCGCAGCCCGGCCTAAAGTACGGTCTTCGTTCGTCGATGCCGTCTCATAGCTACGATGGTCTACATTAATATTCGAAGCTCTATTCGCTACGTCTGAACTTCTTTCCATACTGGTGCAAACCCTTTTAAATAGCCCGTGTCACATATCGATACAGGTCTCGATACTCCGGCTCTCATTTGAGATGCACTTGTGGCCCATACAGTCTAGGGGGACTCGAACCCCTACTAGGCTTATCATAACAACAGTCGTTACGCCACACCCGTAGACATAGCAGCATGAAAGGAATAAGTACGGGCCCCGCGTCAACCTTGAATACGTACTTGCAGGATTGCGCACCAGAATGTTCAACCGTGATCCTAGTATCGAAGAGATTAATTCACTTACCGACACATATGTGTTAGTAAAAACGGCGCAACTCATAAAAACGATTTGATTTCTAAATCTGGAATACATACCCATAGGGAAATGAACCTCAAACATCCATACGCGTCGTTAGAGTAAGTACAAGCTGGCTGACAATGTATTGGGAATAGGTTTTGTGGTTGTCATCGAATTCATCCTGACGAGCCGTGTCAGCTGAGGAGCTTGTGTGACTGGGCTACTGGGACAAAAGTACGCCGTGTGTGAGGTATCACTTGGATATGAGGAATTCTATTCCTATCCGTAGTTGTGATGGAGACGTTAGCATACCCGAGATACATCAAGAGGATGTAAGTATTTCGGCTGCAAACCCAGCATTGTCCACAAGGAAGCGTAGGAGAAATTGTGGAGGGCAGAAACAATATAAATGTCTCGACGTACGCAGCGAAAAAAAGGTATGTCAACTTTCATTACCGTGGATTCGTACCCTAGGGTATTGAACCCGAGGTGTCCAACATGCCGTTAGACCATATACGATAATGTAGTATCGGAGAGGAAGAGCAATAAAGCGTACATCCACGACAGCTTTCCTCGCTTCAGTTACTTTGGGATTCCTGCAGACTTGAACCCTCTACTGATGGAGAACCTGGAGACGAGACGAGACCTTCTGACGAAAAAAAAAAAAAAACAACCATACGACAGCAATAGTACAGAGGGAATTGAACCCCAGGGTCCGATATATGAACTTGCCGTTGTACTAGATCCGGATACAGAATAACCTAGAAATTCGGGTCGTCTATTCCTATGCTGACGTTCGTAAGGCGGTGCTCATACTTGGCAGGTGTTTGAAAAGTGGAGTCGAACGTCCCTCTGCGAACTAAAAAAGGCGCTCGTGCAAAACGATGTGCCAAATAGCTATGATTTGTACCTTAGGGAATTGAACCCCAGGCGTCCGGCAAGCCGTTGGATCATATCCAGTAGGGTACATGTCAACATAAACATATGTCTGCGAGAGCAGTAAAAGGACTTTGGGGATGATCGAGGAGTCTCGATGTAGAGCCGTTACTTATTTGCTCCGCTGAGGGTGACTAGCCTGAAAGTATGAAAAAGAAGGTTTCGAGAGATTCAGTGAATGAATACCCTAGGGAATCGAACCCCAGGCATCCAGCTCACCGTTAGACAACTAGACTACACATTGGGGATAGTTCCATGACATTGACTGTGAGGAGGTTACTTGTTTTGCTTCGAGGTGGAGCGGTTGTAAATGCGAAGCTCCTTGAAAATGAAAGATGTTCGAACAAAATTGATCACTCCTGAAAAACGAATATTTGGCTCTTAGTATTTGTACTCGGGGGTTCGACGTGTAACAGTCGCCATTGCGCTAGATCTGGATCGAGGATGGCCTAGCTTAGGAATCTTTGTGGGTTTGGTCCATTGGCAATGACGGTTTTGTTATTTACAGGGATGCGAGCATTTGAAAGGTCGAAACCGTTTAGCTGAATTCGAATATGAGGAATTAGATCCACAAGATTTGAATGAACCAAGCATCGGACCAGTTGCTGTTTCATTTACTAGCTGGGTTGGGAGCGTGAATAAGGTCGCTTTAAAATAAGCAGAAGTTGAATGAAGGAGTAGGCTGTCCCCAGTGACACGCTAGCGATTGGACGATATTCACTAGTTGAAGAGTCGGAACAAATGGGATAAGTAATCAGTCAGCGCGTAACAATGAAACCTTACGATTTTGGCCCAATCCAGAGTAGGTGTAGGGCAGAAAGATGGACTTTCAGATGAAGCCTGACGTACCTGATAAAAGAGGCAAAATTGTTGAAGGAGATGTCGGATAGAGGGAACCGAACCCCAGAGCGGTGTGACAACCGTTACACAATGTCCGACCCTGAATAGAATACTCACTCACTATTCAAGATACCGCTCATTCGGAGTCGAATATGAGCTGACACGGAAAGCTGACAGTTAAACCAGGTTGGATACATGACGAGACTCGGAGCCCAGGTATCAGCTAAAATGAACTACTTGCTCCAGGGTGACGAAAATAGATCAGGATGTAGGCGATTGAAAGTAAATGCGAGGCCTGACGCCGATGCTGATCGTTAATCCATCCGGTGAGTTAGGCGTTTGAGAAAGCGCAAGTCGACGAAGAACCACGGCAGGCACCGCACTTGTCATTTTGGGACACGTCATCGGACCGGCGTACGTCATGGTCGCCGCGGCACTTGCGCACGCCCACCATGTCTCGGGTTTTGAATTGGTCCGTATGCCTTTCCTTTCTATAAGAGCAGCTCGAAGACTGAGCGCGTCTATATCTACAGCTATGCTTTCCACCACTGCCATCCGTGTCGTTGACGAAGACAAGAAAGAGAAAGGAGGTCGCCCTGCGCATTGGACATCTGACAAGCCTTTATGGTTCCAGAATCCATGGCCGAGCTGGAGGTCGAATGGGAGGATGGATACTCTTCGCATAGTATGTGTTTTTCCTTCAGGTCGGCGGTTGCTAATCCTCAGATAGGTCGGCCATGTCACGCGAAACAGCCCTGCCCTGCCGAAAGTTGGAGCTGCTGGGATTCCTGTTAGGACACCGACGTGGGGTTCACAGGAGGAGCATCAAGGCGAGATCAAGGCGACGTGGTTAGGCCACGCGTGTTACCTCGTCGAGCTGCCGTTTGTGACTTCGCTAGGGAGAGGCGCGAGGATACTCTTCGATCCCGTCTTCAGCGATCGGTGCTCGCCTAGCCAGTCTTTTGGTCCGAAGAGGTTCACGGAGCCTCCGTGCAAGATCGAGGATATACCAGAGGTGGATTCGGTCGTCATCTCGGTGAGTAGATCATTATCAGACTAAGCCGCGGCTAACGCTGTTGCTAGCATAATCATTACGACCAGTACGTGTCACCCTCCTGAGTGCCTTCACCTACTAACCTCTCCTAGCCTAGACAACCAGACTTTATCCACGCTCTTTAAACGATCCCGACTACCGCATATCTTCGCACCGCTAGGCAATGAAAAGCACTTCAAATCGATCGGAATACCCAACGGACACGCACATACACTCGATTGGTGGGACGCACGACGCGTGGAGATACCTGGCACGTCCTTCAAGCTTACTTGCACTCCTGCACAGCATTTTACTGGCCGAGGGCCGCTCGACCAGGGAAAGACCCTCTGGTCAAGCTGGGCTGTCGAGGGTGAGGGTAAGAAGGTGTACTTCGCTGGTGACACAGGCTATCGATCCGTCAAAGACGGAGAGGATGAAGCGGACAGACCAGTGTGTCCTGCCTTCAAAGAGATTGGGGAGCGCTTTGGTGGTTTTGATCTGGCGATGATTCCCATTGGGTACGTGCCGTTCTCGTTTGCATTTCTTCATCTCATGTCCTTCTAGAGCGTACAATCCAAGATGGTTCATGTCAACTATACATTGCGCGCCGCAGGATAGCGTGCGTATCTTCAAGGATATCAGGGCGAAGAAGGCAGTTGCAATGCATTGGGGGTGAGCTATCATTTATACCTTTCTTCCATGGTCCTAATTTCTTCTAGGACATGGATTCTAACGACAGAAGATATTACAGAGCCACCAAAGAGGTTAGCTGAAGAGTGCAAGAAGATTGGTATCGACGAGGGTGACTTCCTTGTCAGCGATATCGGCGAGACGAAATACTTCTAGTACTTGATTCGATATTACACATATTTCAGTAGAAATGGGAGGTGAATGGACCATCCAACGTAATGATCACTTCTCATCGGCTATCTCAGCACATACGTAACATCAAACTGACGACTTTCGCAATAAAAACCAAGTATTTCGCAATCGCCGCATATAATTCAGACGCGGGGAATTGAAACCTAGGTGGACATGATATTGCTCGCTGTTACACCACCCTCCCTGGCAAGATAGTCTTCGTCCTAGAGTTTGACCAGGGACACCTTCTGACGCAAGACGAGGAGATGAAATAACGAGCTGCTCAGATTTGTATTCGGAGAGCACTACTGATTGGTCTGGTATACTTTGAAGACCACGAACCTACTAGATGATGAGAACAAACACGTCAAATTCTGTGGCATACTCACAATATGGGGAGCGTGATCTTGGGCAGTGCGCGCTTCATTGAATATGGAGAATTGAACCTTCTTGGTGTCGCTACTCGAGATAAAATTCAGAATTAGAGCCACGTGCAGACTACGCTCATCAAAAAGCTGGCAAGTTGCTAAATAGTTCGGATACAGGGAATTGAACTCCTACTTATATGTGATAGCAATAGCTGTTACACCACCTGCGAATGTAAATACAAAGATGAGTATGTGTATCTTAGCCTTCTTCTTATCTGGGAGGATGGTGCACGCCGGTGTTCAAACTCAAGGCCAAGAGGTGATGACCCTATTTGGCATGATCAGGCACCGGCGCGTCGCTTATTCCTCTCTCACCGCCATCATCGTGTATCCTTGTTCGTTCCCACACTCACCTCAGCTTTGTAGTAACTCGATTCCAGTGTTGTTTTATCACTAACTCGGAGTTTTCAGTGCCTTAGATGTTGACACGGTAGCTCCTCGGTGTTCTCTCGTTCACTAGGACTTGGGTTTTGCTCACTCAATGGCTCTTGTACGTCTGTCTGTTGTGGCTGGCGTCCCAACTCTCGGAGCAGCTCGGGAAGCGGATTCAGAGATATGTAAACCATCGGGTGAGCCGTACTGACCTTCATAGTTGCTGCAAAGGCCATTGATCAGGCACACGTCTAGCCGTCGATTTGAGGCGTTTTCTACGCGTCATATCCGAAGTTGATGGGTGAACGCATCGCTTCATCATGGAAACCATGCATCGTATGTCTCCGTTCATTCTTTTCCTTATATGCCTCCGATATAGACTTTTGGTATCCGAGATGGCAAGATCGTTATCTCGGCAAGAGAATCTGGACCTGCTTCGTGTACCTTTTCGATACAGACAGGATGGAACGATGCACTGGGGCTATACCGTCTGTAGACGATTGCTCATCGCCTGGACATTGTAAGTCGATACTACGTCTACTTTTACCCTTCCATCTAACAAGCTTCTGATAGCAGTAGCATGCTATAACCTTCGGACAAACCTCGCGGTGGGTGAAGGTGATGCTGTTTTGATTATTCTTGCGCTTATAGTCCCTAGTATCCCCAGCGAGAGCATGAGCGAGACGAGCAGAAGGGCCGCTCTTGATGGGGGACCCACTTTGTTTTCCTGCTCGTGGACGGTCGTCCGTCATATGTGGTTCCATGATCAAGGTAAGCGCCATTCAATGCATTTTCCTTTCTTTAACTTCCTTTCTCGACGACAGTCTCGGGCTTTCTGCATTATAAGCCAACATCGCAGAGCTCATCGCTGTTCAGATTGTAAATCTTTTTGTTTTGCACTTTATCCAATATCGATCACTGAGATCCAGGTCTGCGGAGCCTAGTAGAGGCAACGCCACATGCAGGGTTAAGCTATCTCTCGTATGTGACCTTGCTGCTGCTGAAACTTATGCGAATGTAAGATCGGCTCACTGATGTTGGACATCCTGACTCCTGGGAGCATTCTGTATAGGGGATGTTGCTGTTAACAATAGAGCCAGGAGAATTTTGCGTTTTTGAGTTGCACGCTTGCGTTCACTTGCGTTTATTTGCATTTCATTTGCGTTTCATTTGTAATCATTTGCGTTTCCTATCAATGTGTTTATGACATCATCAATGCATGTTGGTACATATGAATGCGAGGGAAATATACGCACCAGACTACTTCCGATGCTTTTTTGATCCTTGAGAGTTTTCACCACTGTTCCGGATAGATTTCAGTGTCCAGTTCAGTATTGGAGACATAATAAACAATAATTTACCTACCTACGATGCCCCCTCAGAAGGTCGGATGATCTGTTTGCACCACAATACTATCAGAAAATCAGTGGAAGCCTGCACACGAGTCAAATTATGTGAATGCATGCACCAATGGAGGTAACGCAAGCATTTCAATCACAAACGCATGCGTCGACATGATTTATGCATGCGTTTGAAAGTGAACGCATGCGTTCTAACATTTCTCGCAAGTGTTTAAGCACGAACGCAAATGGTAAAAATATCTAACGCATGCGTTACAAGGTGAACGCAAATGAACGCAAATGTGACAGACCTGTCACATTTGCGTTTGACACTAATTTAAATCGAGTTCAACCGTTCCGGTCTCGCCAGCTTTCTACCCGTTACCGTCTCGTTTGATTAATCTGTGTACTTATTGGCGTACTTACTTTCTATAGACCATCATCTGCTGAGTTAGAATCACCATCCCTCAATTTGTGACGGGTATGCTTAGCTGGTGGCTGATATTCCTCGCTACCATCGGTGGGTCTTAGCTCGACCGATTCTGCTGGGATTTTGGATGCAGCCCGCCGCTTTCTCGTGCCCTTTCTCAGCAATGTATGTCTTGGGCATGTTCGCCTTTGCATTTGTTCCCTCGCCTCTTCCTTCTCTAGCTCGGTTCTGTGCCATTTCGCTATCTCCTCTTTATCATATTCCGGCCCCATTTGGCTAGAAATAAATGTTGGGACTAATAACTATTGAGGTAATCTAAATCTGTTGGAGAAACAGTATCATAAGCATAGAAGGATTACAGCGCAAGACAGATGATCAATGTAGATGTGGCGGTAGAGCGTGAGTTCCGAAATGGGTTCTTAGATGCCCGATCAGTTTGAGATGTTGGCTGTACCTATTGCCGGGCTCACGACTATCATCGACATTTCTACATGTTGCAACTGGATATACAGCACACAATGCACAGGTCTACTGAGGATATGCATCAAAGACTCGAGAGAGTCGATCATGTCACGCACGCAAACGATGTCACACTCGAAACGCAAATGCATTTGATCGAATGCAAATGCAATTTATTCAAACGTGTGCATATGAACGCAAACGCAAATGCAAACGGAAACTCGCAAGGGAACGCAAGCGTGCAAGGGGAAAACGCAAAATTCTACGTGCCCGGAACCATAAAGGCTTGACGGAGGTCCAATACGCTGAGCGATGTCATTTCCCTTTCTTTTCCTCATCAACGATGCGGATCACTGTGGTTGATAGCATAGCTGTAGATGAAGCGGTGCTCAGTCTGTGAGCTTTTATTATACAAAGGAACGACATACATACTAATTCGAGCTTTGGTTCATGGTGGGTCTGCGCAAGTGGACCGGCAACGATAACGTAGACTCATCAGATGATGTGACAAGCTTCTGCCACGGTGCCGGTCCTTCTGCTGCGGCTCCTCCTCGACTTGCACTTTATTTGCTTTCTGTTTACCTCAATCGAGTCGCCGGGCGGATATGAGGGGGCTCCTCTACATAATGGTTCCCTTTCCATTGCTCTCGCGACTAAGAGACGAAATGAAAATTTGCATAGAGATGATTATACCAAACAGGCCGGGTTTTTGTAGACAACAATTCTGCATCTAATACAGACCAAAATTTCAATTGTCGAAGACGGTAAGGTCTTGGAGATTAGTTACCAAAAGAAATCAGAGTTTGTCGGCGGTCGCCAAATACAAGACAGGAAATGATGTAAACATGGGAACTATCGTGCCTTCAGCCGAGGAAAGATCCCCTTGGTTCCGAATTTTCTTACATCAGCATGCGTCAATGGTAGTTTGGTAGGGAATTAGGGAATTACCGGATCCCAAAAAGGTTAAAGCCGGGACTTGCGCCATATTTAGATTTTAGCGCTGCATCGTAATGATATTGACACGTTGCACGCGACTTCACTGTGTACGACTATCTCTGATACTTATTGAACGCTTCATTACTGTAAATTTCTCAATAACTTCCATTAACGGTCCAATCATCGTCTTTGAATCCCTCGAAGGCCTCAGCACTGCTGGCTTTGGTCATCTTTTCGGCACATCCGTACACACTTTGTTGATGTGAATTGCGTTTTATTGATATACATATCCTCACGTTCACACGGCCAAGGAATATTATCCCGTCCTTTCCTCTTGGCATACGGTTGAATGCCCGGCCAAGCTAGGCCAAGCCCTACAAAGCGCCATACAAAACCAAGGTCGCTTGGAGGCCAAGACCGCTTCAGCATTGCCCTGGATCGTTTCAAAGGCTTGGCCCGCTCATTCCTTCCTTCTCATCTTCCCACTTATACAAACTATGACAGATTTATCATGAGCGCGCTGTTGTGAATGCTGTAGCGCGACAGCATGCTACATTATAGACATGTATCCTATAAAATCAGTCGTTCAAACCGAGATCTTGTTCTGTCCCCAGTGCAAATGGCTAACTGTCGAAGTCCGTCAAGGGTTCTCTGTTGCTTCTTCACCTCTCTGGCTTTCGTCATCATTGTTCCAACCTTATGGGTTGATCTTGTTCTGAGGCTACCCCCGAGTAGTACTAGCGGCATATCTAATACCGCCGTTTGGGATACGGGCTCGAAGAATAGAACTGTAAGACTCCGTGCTTGTTCAGTGGAATACGCTTCTCATACTGCCGGAAGATTATTCTCCAAGCTAATGTGGTCTCAGCCGATATCCTTCAAACCACCATGGTTACAGAATGGTCCGTCATCCGGGATACATGCATCAGCCATGACATGAATAATAATTGCACAGCAATCAATATCTTCTTCGACACGTGAGCCTTTGTTGAACCAGTATCGAAGAATACACTGTACTTAGGATCCCTTTCTGGAGGAACTTTTCTCCGTCGGATCCAAGACATGATAATGGACCCTACAGCAACAACAGACCTACTGATCCTATCTTTTTATGGAATGCCACTTACTTCGAGCGAGGACTTGCCAATTACAACAGCAATAGCCTCACGTTCCGCGCTGAGCTAACCCTTTTCACGCATGATGTTTCCTACCTTAGCGCTTACCCATTCGACAGGTATGTCCCTCAAGCTGGGGCAGTGTTTTATTCTGAAGACATTAACCCTGGGCATTCCAGTTACTACGCAGATGTAGTCATATTTGCACAAGATGTGTTAACAAACAATTCAGTTTCCGTAGACCTGTCAACATCTTATGGACTCATTACGTATGTTTGCTTGCTGCTTCTGATTTATCTGTCTGACAGAACCTCATTGAGCGGCATTGAAACTACAACTGACGCTGTGGAGTACTCCCTGTGGCGGCCCAAGGATGAATCAGTCTTTCTACAAGATCTACAAGAAGCCATCCATATATATATGAACCTCCAGCGCAGCACTCTGGTTATCGCATACTGCCTCATCATCACCATCACATTTTGTTTGTCTTTTCGCCATTGACTTCCATCCACATATTGACCGCATATCCATACATGTATAGGGATGGTCACTCTCGTGATCTGCCTGATCATGATCGCAACTGTCTTTTTCGGCTTCCGACAACGGAATGAGATCGTTGTAGTGCCTATTGGGACCGTGTTTGCGTTTACTCAACTGCGAGCATCTATGCCTGGAGCTCCTGACGGTTTTGGTGCGTCGTTTTTCTTCCTCTATACGTATCGATTCAAACACAAATCTATCCAGGTGATATCCTTGGTACGTCCTGCTTCATGTAAGTTTCTTTCCGCTGATTTTTAATCTGTAAAACACAGACTTTGCTGGGCTACTTCCATGCTTTGTCCTTCTGTCAATCTCCGTGCGTACATGGCGTTTCTGTAATCCAAATATTTTACCTTTTGAATCATAGGCGATCACAATGGTTGGCATTTACTTGTTTGCCGACCCAGATGATCCGTCTCGTAGAGCTTTCACATGGAGCGAATTGAGTATGTTTTGTCAATGCGCCGATGAAACGACACTCAATAAGCTCACAGAGAGTGTCTTGTGTTGTTATATGCAGAACATTTGGGACACTTCCAATGATTTGGTATGGCGTGCTCGACTTCGCATACTATCAGCGAGATGGAACCGGAAGAGTGTCTCGCAATATTAATGTTGAGATTCATGTTATAGATATCGTCTCTAAATCTGCGCTTGAACAGTAAGATCTCAACAAGTTTGCCTGCAGTGACGAAGAACCTTGCTTTGGCGCTAGATCTGGTCATTACTCTGTCCATCATCCCCTCACTAGGAACTACACTGCCTCGTGCGACTGGTCCGAGTCTACCCCCGAAGAAAATACAATGTTAATCATACAGTATACGTCCTCTTCAGCGGATAGGTACAATAGCTTAGCGTTTATTGGCGAGGGTAGAATCCCTTAGGTTTGCGATTTCCCAGTACTGGAAGATGCCCGTTTTTTCACAAAGCATGGCGGGAAATACCTATCCGCGAGTTCTATAACAAACTGTCCTCGTCAGGTAGGGTAATGCGGTGTATCTTTGCACATCTCTAGCACTTGTTATTGCAGGATTCATTGATTTTCTATTTCATGCGCTAGAATTAACAGAGGAAACTGAGGCGAAATGTGTGTCGCATTGGAGTGCACATCTGACAGTCATATCCACCGGAATATATTGCCAGTCGTCTGATATTGAATAGAGTATTTGAAATATTACGTCTCGTCGACATCGCTGACAAGAAAGTTGCTGTCATGGATAGCAATCGTCTTGCACTCTTCAGCTAGTCTCTTTGGTTGCTCGGTAACTTCTTCCGTCGTTAGGATCCAGGTGCTAGATGAGAGTCAGCATTGTGACAAAAGGCGTAAAGAAGACACACCCCCAATACGTCGTGACGACCTTTTCGGGCTGATATCCCTGCAGCGCAAAATATATAGTCGATATGAATCATCTATCATCGCTATATCAAGCCCAATGAAACGCTCTTCAGTCACCTGGCAGGAGAGAAGATACTGGTCTTTTGGCCTCATCATCTCTACCCGTAGCAGATCGGTAGCCTGTATCACCGGAGCAATAGATCTTAGTGCGACTCCGGTCGAGAAGCCTCCGATTAGTGAAGTGCTTGGTAGCATGTCAGCTTAAATGAAATGCCGGGTATCTTTACGCGTTGTGCGTCCCACCGGCCGTGACTGTCTGGTATTCCAATCTGTTGAAAGTGCTCTTTTTTACCGAAGACGAGCCGCGAGTGGACATGTTTGAATATGGCAGATAAAGGGTGGTTGTCTAGGCCAAAAGACGTTAGAGTGTGACGGGATCAAGGAGGACGACACGTCCTGATCACAATGATTATGCTAACAACAGCACGACATCATCCACTTCTGGAATATCTTCAATCTTGCACGGCGGCCCGGTGTACCGAGAAACTTGCTAGGCCAGCACCTATTGCTGAATGCAGGAATGAAGAGCACCCTTGTACCTCTCCCCAGTGAAGCCAGAACTGGCAGCTCGACGAGGAAAGACACATGATCCATCCATGTCGCCAATGTTCACCTTCCAACTCGGCCGCGATTTCTAGGACCCAGAGGTTCAACGTTCAATGTGCTAGCCAACCAACCTTGCTTTCCTTTCCTCGTCCACGAAACGGATGGCGGCGGTTGGAAAGCATGACTATAGAGAAAGCTGCTCTCATTTTTCAAGCTGGTCTTACAGAAAGGGCTGAGAGTGCGTAGCCAAGTATTCTATTCGGTAGTCGGATATCGCGTAGCCGTTAGTAAACTCGTTCTGGGGTTCAATTCCCTATCGCCGACATTTTCCTTATCGCATTCTCCTCTTTTTTACGGATGGACACCTGGTTCCAGTGTGAGGGCTTGCTCGAAGATCATTGGTTAAAGAAGTCAAGGTATCCGTCATGTGGGTCTCCTCAGGAAGTACGGATTCTACTGTAAACCGTCCATTTTGCGCACATAATGTGATAATACAGCCAAACCGCTAGCACATCATCGGTGGGGGGTTCAATTCTCAATATTCAAATCGTTCTTCAGTATCGTTCTTCATTTTTTAACCGTACTAGCAGCTCATTCGAGGGGCATGTAGCTTATTTCCCTCCATCTACGCTATTGTGTTTCGAATTCTGCAGCAGCCTTTATTCTCGTAAAGTCACCGATGTGGGGCACAGAGAAGGAGCATGAAGGCGACATCGAGGCGACGTCGTTGACCCACGCATGTCTCCTCGTCTATCTGCCGTTTGTGGCTCCGCTAGGGAGAAGTGCAATGGTACTGTTCGACCCTGTCTTCCGCGACGGATGCTCGCCTAGTCAGCTTCTCCGCCCAATGAGGTACACCAACCCACTGCACAAGATTCCAGAGGTCGATGGAGCCGTTATCTCGGTGAACAGCTCATTGGATTTAGCCTTGGGTAATGATGTTCTTAGCGTAATCCTTACGACCAATATGTGTTGTTCTCTTTAGCTCCGTCACCTGCTAGACACTCTTCAAAAGGACCTGCCCACCCAATATATTCCCCTCTGCTCAAACCGATGATTATTTTAAGCTGATAAGAGGTCACGTACATACACTTGACTCGTAGGACGGCCGACACATGGAGTTACTTTGATAAACATTCATCAAGCTAACTTGTGCTCTCGCACAGTGCTTCACACCGCACATCTTCACCCTGCGAGGAAACGATGAACTGACCGGGTCACCCAAAAGACAGGCTCATACAATCAGCAGGTGGGGTGCTCAATGCATGGAGACACCCGAAGTCTTCAAGTTGACTTGTACTCCCTCCGCATCGGACCGGTTGAGGGGTGAGAATTGTAAAGGCTACCACGACGTCGATGTGGTTCCAGAATCTACGGCCGACCTGAAAGACAAAGGAGACGATGGATTAGCTGAATATGGTGCGTGTTTGGGACTCGGGGATACTACCGCTGAAGGGCTGATCTTGGATCTATTCTTTCGTAGTCAACCTAAGACGTCGACATGGGATACAGAGCTTCACGCCGACTTGGTCAAACCAGGCGCGTTCGTTCGTCGAGTTCTGTTTGTCCCCTTGTTAAGGAGGAAGGCAAGGCTACTTTTTGACCCAGCGACTGATGCCCGTCTGTGAACTAGTGCTTTACCTATTATGACCAGTACGTCATCGTCGCCAGCCCGCTACCAGGCTCACATGTCATAGCATAGATTCGCCCACCGTAGGCATGCTCTTTGAACAGATCCGCGCACCACAAAGGCAACACTTCACTCCACTTGTGAACAAAAACCATTTTGAATAGTGTAACGGACATCCACGTACACTCGATTCGTGGTACACCCGACATGTGGAAATGCCCAGAACGTGCTTCAAGTTGCACCTACTATTGCACTGTTTAGGGTCATTCGATTCGGGAAAGACTCTCGGGTGATGGTGTACTTTGCTAGCCACGCATCGAAGATGGAGGAGGTAAGGAGGAGGAAACACCGGTGTGCCAGGCTTTCACGGAGATTGCGAAGCGGATTCCAGCCGGGTTTGATGACCATCGGGTATGTGCACTGTTCGTTTGCGTTTATGCTCTTCCAGTGATTAGCGCTTATGAGTAAAGTTGGTTCATGACCACTATACATTGTGCGATAGAGTCCGCATGTCGAGGATGCACAGACGAGAAAGGCGATTGTTATGCGTTGGTGGTGAGTCGTCTTTTATACCTTTTATCCCTATGCTTATTCCCATCTAGGACGTGTATCTCGAGAATGTGGGAGATCGAAGAGGCTGGCTGTAGAGTGTAAGATGATTGGTGTAGACGACGGGAACTTTCCTCGGAAAATATATTTTCATTGCTTACCATACTCTATTTAATATCAGAGAACACTGCAGGAAGATGATTGCTCTACATCGAAGTACCAGCTGCACATATCATTGATAGCTCATGCCAAATATACCAACCCCGTACTTGCATCAGTACGATTTGCCGTTACATAACAACAGAATCATGAAGTAGTTCCCAGGGACGGTTAACGCTTGGTGTACAGGGTTCCCTTATTATTCCGCTGAGGTGATTCAAAACGAGTTGGAATTGTATTCGAATGAAGGAATTGAGTCTTCGCCTGACAGAGCAATTGGAGCACGATGATGCTAATCGACTGGAAATTGAGGCTCAAGGAACATGTCGCTAGTAAATCGCGCTGACCCTTTGTTCTCAACTCCACCATGTTGAGAACTTCATAAAATTCAAACCCGTGCATGCAGCGGTCGGACGGAGGAAAAGAATCAAGTACCAATGACCATTGACAACATTCATACGACCTAGGGGGACTCGAACTCCTACTAGGATTATCGTAATAACGGCCGTTACGCCACACCCGCGTACACAGCAGCATGAAAGGAATAAGTACAGACCCCGCGTCAACCTTGAATACGTACTTGCAAGGATTGAGCACATGAATTTCCAACAGTGATCCTACTATCGAAGCGGTTAATCCTGGCTTTCGACGTCTTACTTACCGATACATACCTGTTAGTAAAAACGGTGCAACTCATGAAAACGATTTGATTTCCACATCTGCAATACGTACCCATAGGGAATCGAGCCCCAGGCATCCCTACTCGCCCTTAGAATAAGTACGAGATGACTGACAATGTATTGAGGATAGTTTCCGTGGTTGTGATGGAATTCATCGCTACGAGCCGCGTCAGCTTGACACTGGGCTACTGGAAAAATGGTACGCCGTCTGTAAAGTATCACTTTGGTATAGAGAATCCAATCCCCATCCGCAGACGTTGGCATATCCGAAGTACATCAAGAGGACGTAAGTATTTCTGCCGCAAAACCATAGCCCACAAGGAAGGGTAGGAGAAGATATTTGCGTTGTGTAGGGCAGAAACAATATAAATGTCGCGACGTATCCAGCGCGCTGGTGCGAAAAAAGGTATGTTAACTTTCGGTATCACGGATTCGTACCCTAGGGTATTGAACACGAGGCATCAAACATGCCGTTAGACCATATATGACAATGTAATAGCGGAGAGGCAGAGGAACAAATCGTACATCCAGGACAGCTTCGTCGCGTCAGTTACTCTGGGATTCCTCCAGATTTGAACCCTCTAATAATCGAGAACCTAGAGACGAGACAAGACCTTCTGACAAAAAAAAGAACCCTACGACCTCAATAGTACAGAGGGAATTGAACCCCAGAGTTCGATGCGTGAACTCGCCATTGTACCAGATCCGGATAAGGAGTAACTTAGAAATCCGGCAACATTTGGGTCGCCTATTCCTATGTCGACGTCCATACATACTTGGCAGGTGTTGAAAAGTGGAGCCGAACGTCCCTCTGCGAACCAAAAATGTTGCAGCAATACGCTCGTGCAAAAAGATGTGCCGTCAACCAGTGATTTGTACCATAGAGAATTGAACCCCAGGCGTCCGGCGAGCCGTTGGACGATATCCGGTAGGGTACAAGTCAAACCTATGTCTGTAAGATCAATACAAATACTTTGGGGATGGCTTCCGACGCAGAGCCATCACTTATTTGCCCCGCTGAGGTCGTCTAGCCTGAAAGCATAAAAAAGGCCTGTTCACAGATGCTATGAACACCGTAGGGAATCGAACCCCAGGCATCCACCTCACCCGTTAGACCATTAGAGCACAAATTCAAAGCACATCTGGGATAGTTTCCTGACTCCGATTCTAAGGTGGTTACTTCTTTGCCTCGAATCGGAGGTGATGCTTTTTTGAAATAGAAGACCCGAGACCAAAATTGATTGCTCCTGAAAAAGAACTATTCACTCGGCACTTGGAAGTCGTACTTAGGGAATTGAACCCAGGGGTTCGATATGTAACTCTCACCGTTACGCCAGATCTGGATGGAGGATGGCCTAGGTTAGGAATCTTCGTGTGTTCATCTGGAATGGTGATTTCGTTCTCCACTGGTATGCGAGCGTTTGAAAAGTCGAAACTCTGCAACATCCCTCAAAGAGCCACAAAGTTCGACCTCGGAGCGTGAACTCGGAGCTTGAAAAAAAGCAGAACGTGGATGCAGTGAACGAAACGGATAGATGGAATTGAACCCCAGAGCGGTGTGATAACCGTTACACGATGTCCGACTTGGAATAGAATACTCACTCACTATACAAGATACTACTGATTATAAGTCAAGAACTGGAGTGAAAATGATCCATGGTCCGTCGAACTAAGTCAGAGACAAGTGTGGTCTAAACAGAGTCCTAGATATGGAGAAGTGACAGCGCGACAGCTAAAATGAACTACTTGCTCCAAGGCGACGAAAATAGATCAGGATGTACGTGATTGAAAATAAGTGTGAGCCCTGACGCCGATTCTGAAGGCTTTTGATCGTTAATCCATCCGGTGAGTTAGGCGTTTGAGAAAGCGCAAGTCGACGAAGAATTGTGGCCGGCACCGCCCTTGTCATTTTGGGACACGTCATCGGACCGGTGTACGTCATGGTTTCCGCGGCACTTGCGCACGCCCACCATGTCTATGGCTAACCGGGTTCCGTATCCCTTTCCTTGATATAAAACAGCTCTAAGACTGAGCGCAGATTTATCTACAGCTATGCTTTCAACCGCCGCCATCCGTGTCATCGACGAGGACAAGAAAGAGAAAGGAAGTCGACCAGCGCATTGGACATCTGACAAGCCTTTATGGTTCCAGAATCCATGGCCGAGCTGGAGGTCGAATGGGAGGATGGATACTCTTCGCATAGTACGTGTTTTTCGTCCGGGTCTTCCGTCGCTAATCCTCAGATAGGTTGGCCATGTCACACGTAACAGCCCTGCTTTGCCCAAAGTCGGAACTGCTGGGATTCCTGTGCGGACACCGACGTGGGGTTTAGAAGAGGAGCGTCAAGACGAGATCAAGGCGACTTGGTTAGGACACCCGTGTTACCTCGTCGAGCTTCCGTTTGTGACTTCGCTAGGGAGAGGCGCGAGGGTACTATTCGATCCTGTCTTCAGCGATCGGTGCTCGCCTAGCCAGTCTTTCGGTCCGAAGAGGTACACCGAGCCGCCGTGCAAGATCGAAGGCATACCAGAGGTGGACGCAGTTGTTATCTCGGTGAGTAGCCTGTTCTTGGTCTAAGCCGTGGCTAATGATGTTGCTAGCATAATCATTACGACCAGTACGTGCCGTCCTCCTTAGTGCACTCACCTACTAACCTCTCCTAGCCTAGACAACCACACTTTATCCACGCTCTTCAAACGGGCCCGCACACCGCACATCTTCGCTCCTCTAGGAAATGAAAAGCACTTCGAATCGATCGGAATACCCAGCGGGCACGGGCATACACTCGATTGGTGGGACGCACGACGCGTGGAGATACCCGGCACGTCCTTCAAGCTTACTTGCACTCCCGCCCAGCATTTCACCGGTCGGGGGTGCTCGACCAGGGAAAGACCCTCTGGTCGAGCTGGGCTGTAGAGGGTGAGGGTAAGAAGGTGTACTTCGCGGGCGATACGGGGTACCGATCCGTCAAGGATGGAGAGGACGAGGCGGAGAGACCGGTGTGTCCTGCGTTAACGTTGCTCCCCAGGACGCACGGCCACCAAACGTAGGCTGGAAATCCGTGAGATAATCGTAACAATTGTCCTTAATCTACTCTTACGTGGGTAGTCTAGATACTTGGCATCACGATGAACATTCACTTGAAGCCCAGTTTGAAATATGGCCGGTAGACAGTAGACTATAGATTACGAAGACAACCCTTCAGCCAGAGCGATATCTCATTGGGATCAGAAAATGAGGTTCGAAGTGATCAGACATGTAGTGCAACACCAGGATGGACGGGAAATAACCTTGAAGCCTCGCAGACTAAGACGCATTCTCATGCAGGGCTAGTTAGCGGCATACTTGTGAAAGTAACTCCATCCGCATTATGTATATGAGGCGTTGAGAACTCGCAAATCGAGGCTGATAGACTGAGTAAATTATCGGCTGGGAGTTTGGAAGAAGGGCACATCGGAAAGAGCCGGCATCACGGCAGACGCTCTGATCTAATGGGTGTACGTCATCGTTGCCAAGGCACTTGCACGCACCACCAGGAACCAAGGCACAAATTGGTATGTATGCCATTCCTTTCCATAATGAGCCTGACAGCTCGAATACTGAGCACCGCTTCGTGTACAGCTATGCTTTCAACCGCCGCCATCTGTGTCGCTGACTAGGACGTTAAAGTGGAAGCGGGTCGCCCAGACATCTGACAAGCCATTACGGTTCAATGACTGGCCGAGCTGAGGACTAGTGAGGGACGAACGGGAGGATGGATGCGCTCAGTATGGTGCATAGCTATCTTTCCTTGCTAATCGTTTGATAACTAATCTATCTCACATGCAACAGCCCCACCCTGCTGAAAGTCGGAACGAGTTGGATTGCTGTCAAGCCGCCGATGTGGAGCACAGCAGAGGAGCATGAAGGTAAATTCATGGCGACGTGGTTGGATCAGGCGTGTTTTCCTCGTCGAACTGCCATTTGTGACCTCGCTAGGAAGAGGTGCGCGGGTGCTGTTCGAACCTCTTCAGTGATCGCCTAGCCAATCTTTCGGTCCGAAGAAGTACACCGAGCCGCCGTGCAAGATCGAAGGTATACCAGAGCTAAACGCAGTCATTATCTCGGTGAGCAGCTTATCATCAGACTAAGCCGTGGCTAATGTCGTTGTTAGCATAATCATTCTGACCAGTACGCGTCACCATCCTCAGCGCCTTTGCCTGCTAACCTTTCTTAGCCTAGACTACGACACGTTAACCACCCTCTCTGGTCCGCTAGGCAGCGATAAGCACTTTGAATCCATCGGGATACCCAAAGGACACGCGTGTACATTCGAATGGTGGGACGCACGGCACGTGGAGATACCCGGAACGTCCTTCGAGCTTAGCTGCGCCCTCGCACAGCACTTTACTGGTCAATGGATGCTTGACCAAAGAAAACTCTCCAGACGAGCTGGGCCGGCGAGGCTGAGGGTAAGATGGTCTATTTGCCGGTGATACCGAGACGGACAGGCGGGACTGGTACGCCCCGCATTCGATGAGATTCGCCAGTGGTTCAGCGGGTGTGGTCTCGCGATGATTCCTATCAGGTATGTGAGATGCTTGCCGCTGTTTTATAATGTTGATATTTGCATAGGATATACCAGCCGAGATGGTTCATGTCCGCTATACATTGCGCGCGGCAAGATGCATATCTTCAAGGATATCAGAGCGAAGAAGGTAGTTGCGATACCTTGATGGTGATCCCCCTTTTTTGCCCTTTGGCCATATGCCTATTCTCTTTTAGGAGCTGGATCCTAATGAAGGAAGACTGGTATAGACGACGGTGATTTTTCTGTCATCCATATCGGCGAGACAAAATATTTCTAATGGTATTTGCTATGAGGCGACTGGCAGTATATTCCAGTAGAGATGGAAGGAGACGGGGGTTCCGAACTGCCGCTCTCTTTGAATCAGCTATCTTTGTTGATCTCAGCGCAAGCTACACATACATGAGACAAAAATCGATGACTCCCGCAAAAAAACGATTGGTATAGATTCAAAACCCATTCAGACCCGGCGAATTGAACCCCAGATGGACATGGTAACACTCGCTGTTACACCATCCTTCCTGACAAGGTGGTTTTCTTCCTAGAGTTCATCCGGCGACAGTTATAAAAGCAAGAGGAGGTGATGAAAAAAACTGAGATCTTTGACTGTAATTTAAATATAGGGAATCGAACCCAATTGCGACGGCGAATAATGCCCTCGCGATTACGCTATATCAAAGATAGTTGAACCAAGTACCAACTCGTAAGAACGAACAGGAGTGTAAATTCTGTGGCGCTCTACTTATTGCCCGGAGATGCCGTTTGTACCGTGTCGCCGCAGAATTGAAAGGAGGATCAGCATTTGGGGGTAGAACTCACTGCGGAGATTGTCAATCTTATGAGACATGACAAAAGTAGACGGGACGTTCAATATATAATTCTAAGGGATGCGAATTTCTACGGAGTTATTATTGCATCATTTCTTTTGCTATGTTGACATATGATTTGCGGGCAGCTACGTCTGTGCCGATTTCGGACTTTTCCTCACTTAACCTCTTACTTCTACCATGCTTTCGTGTCTTTGACCTTGCTTACTCTGGCAATGTACACCCGACTCGTACTCATTTCTGGGTTGAAAACCCATCGTGTGGCAGATCCTTTACAATAATCCTCTCTCAATGAACTGAATCATCCCCCTTAGCCTAAGAAAAAAACTGTGTGATTTTCGGATTTGGCCTCGACATTGAGAGGAGGTGTACTATCTAGTTTTTGTCTCGAGGGGTACTACTGATGAGATTAAATGGGTTTAAAGCTTGACGACGCGCCGAAATCGATGTTTTTAGGGCCCCCTGGAAACGTTTCCAGGGGGCTGCTTTTGGCGACATCAGAGTCCTAAGGGAGCGACGCAATTAGAAAAAGAGAACGCGTCTATAACAAATCGAATATAGGGGATTGAACCCACATTGGTAATCGCTGAACGATTACCCCATATCCGCTGAAGAGGTTCAATATAGCTAATAGTAACAAGACATTCTGGGGATAAATTTCCATCGGTTTAGCATGAATGTGGGTACCTGAGGAAATGCACGAATATTGAGTAGAATAAGCCTTCTCCGCATGGCAATTTACTGCTAGGAGCAACACATCGAAAATAGAGAGGAATCACGCGAAAAGGTAACATTTTCCTGGAACATTTAGATACAGGGAATTGAATCCCTACCGACTTGGTAGCCGTTACGCAATATCGGGGATAGAATAGCTATACCGTTTGTAAGGAAGGATGTCCGCATAGCAAAGGACTTCGAAGATGACAATAGGGTACTGGAAGGCTCGCTACTTGATAGTGATGCGGGACGAGATGAATAGAAAACGTGTTAGTGAACTGAAAATGAGCGATGAGAAACAAATGATTTCCCACCGTTGTGACACTCATCCATTTCCTACTTGTATGGGTCTATCAGCTGCTTCTCAACCATCCTTGCAATTGTCGTTCGACCAAACGGCTCGGACTCTTCTTAGAATTTTAATTCTAGCATAATCCGACCTTTGAATTACCATAGGTCGGACTGGGAATGTCAGCCTATAAAGGTTTCATTAACACCGGGATGAGTAACCTCGGCTATAAACACGTACCGATCTCTCCTTTCCCGGACGTCGTAGTGTTACGCTAAGTTAGGCTTGTATCTTTGCTTCTAGCCCGAGCGGAATGTATCTGTTAAATATAAAACCGGTCAGCTGTCTGCGTCAAGTGTAGCAGCGCAAGAGAACGTACCTGGATCGAATCCATGCACCAGCAAAGCCCACAAGATCGTGGCCTTTAAAATGAAACGTGCTCAAAAGTACCTAAGTCTTGATGAGTACAGCGTTATCTAAAACAGAAATGAAAAGAAAACTCACCCAGAGTCGTATCCGGTCACTTTCTACAGGGTACATGAGAGAAACGCCTGTTCAAAAAATGTGAATGAGCAGTCCGTATGTGTCATATCGACACATCTGTGTCCGTAGTCCCGCTGATGTGGAGCAGTGGTTGATTACCTGACGCGTTCAAATCTAACGTCGCAAGGCAAAAGGGTGACGTATGGAATGAGTTTGCGTACGTAGTATGACTCGCCGTTACACCACCCTCTCTGACAAAAGGGTCTTCGTCCTAGAGGTTGGCCAGCGACACCTTCTGACGCAAGAGCTGCTCAGATTTGTATTCCGATAGCACCACTGATTTCACGAAGTATATTTGGTATTCTTTGACGATCACGAACCTATTAGATGAGGAATACGAACACGATAGAGTCTGTAGCGTGCTTACAATATAGGGAACGCAATCGTGGACAGCGCGCACTTGATTTGAGTGGAACCTTCTCGGCGGTTGCTACTCTGGATAAAATCCAGAATCATAGCCACACGCCGTCAATATGGATGGATATTCGACACTTCTAGTCTGGATACAGGGACGCTAGACAAAAGTTATAAACGAGAAGAAGGACAACAAAACGTGTATTCAGGACAGCTTTCGTCTCTTCATTTAGGTCGAGCTTCCTCCAGACTTAAACTCTCGAATAATGAAGAACCTGGAGAGGAGAGGAGACATTGCCGCGAGAAAAGAAATAGTCTCGAGGAAGTTCTATAATAAGTACTCGGGGAATCGAACCGCAGGTCTCGCTGTGTAGCATAGCAATGGCCGTTGTACCAGATCTGGATGGAAACCACAGGGTTTATTCATTCCTGTGTCGATGTTCATACATCGGCGAGCGTTTGAAGGAATTTACACGATGGTACATGGAACTGAGCCAGAAAGAGGGACACTTGATATTGCAACCGCCGTATCAGAGTGACGACCTAGCCATTATAAATACACACCCTAGTGAGTATCAGAGAGCTGTACTGGGTTGGAAAGCCTCGCGATGGCTAGCACGATGATCTTCTAATATGCGGTGCGAGTGCGTAAAAAGTCACGTGAGCTCTTCAATTATTCGTACCCTGGGGAATTGAACTCCAGGTGCACAACCAGCCGCTCAACCATATCTAATAGGGTATCAGTCAACATGAATTCTACGTCAATAAAAAGCCCATCGGGGATAGGTTCCTTGGCTTCGATGGAGAGCGGTCACGAATCTGCTTCGCTAAGGTTGACATGAAACGGTTAACCTACAACATATCATGAACACCCTAGGGAATTGGACCCCAGGTATCCGACTCGCCATTAGACCGGATAAACCAATGAAACACGCATTTAAGCACAAGGGGACAGCTTTGTAGCTTCAATTCTCAGGCGGTTAGTGGTTTTCCTTTTTCCTAGGTCAAGTATGAGCGACTGTTAATATAAGCCCTCTTGGAAATAGAAGCCCCGAGACCAAAATTGATTGCTCTTGAAAACAATGACCCTTCCTACAGAATTCGTACTCAGGGAATCGAACTCCGGGGTTCGATGTGTAACACTCATCGCACCTTTGCACCAGAACAGTCTTTCTGGCTAGTAACAGTGGTCCGTCCGACTCATTGTTGCGGGTTGTGTGTTCCTTTGATTCAGAATGATTAACATCGACGTCTTTCTTTGGGCACGCATACATTTTACGGGTTCGTGAGCATAGGGTGAATTAACTACCCTGAAGTTCAATTCAAATATGGGGAATAGAAACCCTCCCTAGAGCGCGTCTTCACAATCACAAGATTGAAGCTAAAGAGAAGTCGAGGGAACAAAATATGTCTATACGCCTCGGATCAGCTGCTCCTTTCATTTACGAGCTGGGATAGGTACGCGAACGAGGGCGCTCAAAAACCACAAAATTTCCGTGCAACTTGAATGTAGGGAATCGAACCCTTGGACCCCCGCCTCTGCCAGTAACGCGCTAGCGATTGGACGATATCTACTAGTAGAAGAGACAAAAAATGGAATAAACCATAAGTCGGCGCATAACCATTAATGCCTAGGGCTGGAAGATGAACTTGAACATGTAGCTGGATATCGATCCGTGAAAAAACGCAATTGATACGCAAACGTGGAATAGAATGCTCACTATCAAATCTGGTATTCCTTCGCGGGGTAGAACAGGACCACTTGGCCGCAGCCTGGCAAAATCAAGTTGAGTACAGAGGTGCCGCAAAGAGAGCCGGCTGTTGAGACATAACGCATGCCATTTTTGAATGGCTGTGCCAGGACGGAAAGAAATCCGGATGTAGGGAGTGGAATGTTTGATAGTAACACCAAGCGTAGTCTGACAGAAATTAGACCATACAGACAAAATAAACGAAGAAGACGGTGTTTTATGTCGAGGTGAAACTTGGAATAAGCAAATGTTCATTTCGCAATACCCGGAAGGTAGGGAGAGGATGACGCGACGTGAAGACGCATGGTTCGACAGTTTCAAGACCGGTGGAATGAAACTTTCTTTGTAAGGAAACCTTCTTGTACCCGCACGGCAAGTCAATTGAGGCAAATGGGAGGTAAAACAGCGGAAAGTGAATAGTCGAGATAGCGCAAGTCGAGGAAGAAGCCCGGCACCGCGGCAGAACCGTCGTTTTGGGACACGTCATCTGATGGATGTACGTCATTGATGCTAAGGCAGATCCCGATAACTACCCCCTTGCCTGCCCTTGCGCAGACCCATGATGAACCACGACATGAATCGGTACATATCTCGTTCCTTTATATAAGAACAGCTTAAAGACTGAGCACCATTTTACTTACAGATATAACTTTGAGACGTTGCCCAGGACATTGGACTACAACCTCTTCGGGCCAAGACACCGAGAAGGTAAGCATCTATCGATATCGCAGAACACAAGATATACCAAAGACCACGCAGTCATTATCTCGTCGAACAGCTCATTCTTGAACTTAGCCATGACTAATACTGTTGCTTCAGCTCTGTCGCCTGCCAGCGCTCATCGACATCTGTCGTAGCCTAGACACACATACTCTCACCATGCTCTGCAAACGGACCCATCCACCCCATATAATTGCTCTCCTCAGGAGTCGAGCCGAACATGAGGTCAACCCTAACCCGAAAGTCGGAAGTGCTGGGATTCTTGTGAGGATATCGACATGGGGTTTAGAAGAGGAGCATTAAGCCGAAAGAGTTTGATGCTAGGCGTCTCAACCATTTCGGCGGCTGCTTGAGGCCACCTTGGGTCTGCGAATAGCCTGTGGAATCAAATATGTCGGCGCCGTTACTGGCAGTGGCAGGGGCGGCTGACGCTGTTGGCTCATAGGTCGATTGGATAGAATGAATGCCAACGGTATCGTCGAAGAAGGCAGTAGCGAGGAGGTCGGGGTTACAAGGACACCATTCTACTTCGAACGTGCAGTTCGACGCGCTCGGGAGCTCGCCGATGATCTCAGATGTTGGGGGTTCCAGCAGAGCGCCCTATTATCCTTGCCGCAAGACAAGAACATATCAGCGTCTTGCTTGCACCAAGAAAGAGACAAGACACCCTTTTTGTGGCCAGTAACAATTTTCTCCGGGCCGCGTGCGTTACGAAGGTCCCAGACCATGAAGATGGGAGAAGAATCATCTTCGGATGCCGTAACAAGTCTCGTAACCTGAATGATAGAGTGAGCAAACTGTCGCAGAAAAAGCGGTAGGTCACACGTTATCTGGATGCCAGGCGATGGTGCTCATCCCTCTTCACCCACCAACAGAAAGACCGTTCGTCGCGCTGACTTGGCCTGCAAGGGTTCCGGCTCCACCACCGCATGCAGAGCGACGACCTCACGTTTCCCTCTGAGATCTCAGACAACAGCGTAGCCCGTCGTGCTCACCCCGGCAAGAACATATGGTGCCTGCTGATTCCATGAGACCGACGTAATTTCGTCTAGATTCGTGCTCCTAGATCCAGGCGTCGGGACATGGTTTCATAGGGTCTTATACAGATCTGCATCAAGATCAGAGGGAGGTAGCTATACCGACCGACGACTATGAACTTCTCCATTAACGACACCCGATGACAAGACGTGAGTCTGCTGAGGATTAAAGTCCAAGGCTCTGACCGGCCTGGTATGGTTGGTATTCCATAGGATGAGAGGATCGCCGGAGCTGTACGACGCGTTCAGCACAAGAAAATAGGGCCACAGCCAAGCGACTCACCCAGCGCTAGCAAGGATCTTCGCTGGATCCCATAACGCCAGCTCGCCGTTCTCTATACCAGCTGCAATGACGGCCCGTGGTCGATTACTGTCGACGTCTCAAGCGGTTGAACATATATTGCCATCATCGGCAGCGGTATAGCGACGAGACGACGTACCCCGCTGTATCCTTCACAGCACCTTTGGTCCTGACTGGCCCTCGATCCCAGTTCAAATTCATTCTTGTCGAGAAAATTGGGGGCCCAAATTTCTAGCTGGCACTCATTGCTGAAGGACTCGTCGAGGGCGCCAGCAACCATCCCTGTCGCTATGAGCGGAAGAGAGGAAGACGGAGACCAGGTAAATGTCTAGGTCCTGTGGATCTCCTTCAGTTTCATCGTGGTGGAAGTAATTCGTGTAATAGGACGCTGGTCGACACGTCCGTGGCCATGCGATTCCGTCCTGCCCTAAAGCTTCCACGTGATGCATGCCACGTGCATTTCATCAGTATTATCTTTTAAGATTTCAGGCTTCCGCTCAAACTTCAACGAACTTGTTGAGAAATCTGGAACTGTAAGTCATGTACGATGGCTATCATGGCGATACTTATAGAAAGGTAAACACTTCACCCTTTCTCTCATATATCTCGTTCTATGACTGTGAGCAGACAGGACAGTGATATACCAGCTCGTCGTGCCATCCACAGACTACCTACCACGTAATGCCGACGAAAGAAAGGAGCACAAAAATCGGAAGCACCCCCAACTGATTTGGATATACCAGATCTCCGGGACGTTCATCGGGATGGTCCCTGTGACTATGATACGGTGCATACAGACGGTAGCTACCGATACGGTCACCATCCGCTGACCGTTCCCGGAACGCTCAGTATAATTCGCGTACAGGATACGTTGTTCACCAGTACGATCATCCAATACTTTGCACAAGGCACACTTGCACCGTTCATTCAAGGTTCATTGCCGAAAGATAATCTCCCAGTTGTAAGACTTGAATGCCGCTGTAAAAAGTAAGAAACCATTTCGATATCCAGTATTCAGTAATGTTTAGCGCTGATCTTCCGATGGTCCTTAAGATGATCCCACTTACAAAGCGGATACAAGGGCCGACGCAGCCTAATATGATTATGCTCTGATCTGAAGTGGCCACATCTGTGACCATTCACCTTCCGTCATATTCAACACTATGTTGTATAATTGACAAAATTTGACATCGAACCATGGCCTACACGTGAGCTCCTCCGGAAACTTCTGAATCCTACGATTCATTCCTTTGATCTCGCCCCTTTCCCTGGATGATAGGTCCCTGGTGATCCTTTTTCCGAGTCCACGTCATAGATAACGACGGCAAGATCGCAGCAACATAAATTGATCACTTCCTGCTTGACTTCCATTCGTTTGATTTACTGATACTTATGCCCCAATTAGACACCATCCAATTTGTACGGCACTTGCTTTGTTCGCCTGGAATGAGGGCTACTTGACGAATACTCTCGACAGTCTGAAAACATCCTTATAACTGGAGGTAGTAAATCATCCAATGGCGAATTCCGTATACTGACTGGTATCAACGTGCTCTTTAAAGAGTATTCTATCGTCGTCGTCGTTACCACAAGCTGAGAAAACCTCTTGATCTGAAGTCTCGATTCCAGGATCGGAACAACGGTCCCTATTCCTTCCTACACCGGTGAAGGTCATTGTGCCCGAGGAAACCTGTTTCGATCCATGATATTGCGTGAGTGTTGCATTCCCTGATGAAGCGGAACGCCACTCATGAGTCACACCGCCGTATCTGTGCCGCTAATCGGATCGGTCGACATCCTCTTACAAAGATTCATCTCTCGTTCGCAGGGCCTCAATATCGCGGACACCAACGAGGTGACCCACTGACCCCACTTCCCCTTTCCGTTCGGGTGGGTCTCTGAGGCTGATCCTGTTATACATCTTTCCAGACACGGTATTAAAGAGTCTTCCGTTTCCTATGTCCAGTCCTGTTGTTACTATCTGCTACTCTTGGGGGTTCTATGCCCTCCACATATGCGCGTCTACGAATGCATCAATAATACAGCGTTATATTATGGTAACAATAAGATTTTCCCTCGCTGTTATCAATTTATCTATGTTCCGGGATGCTTCCCCCCTAGGATATACTGACGAGGTGTGTTTGCTGACATTTTCTCCAATTCTGATTTACCTGGGAGGTCATAGCAAGAATAAACTAATTAGCGCTTTGGTAGTATGTAAAATGAGACTATATATCGCACAGCATGGAAAGCGCCGCCATAAAAATCAGTTGTACCCCAGCGAAACCAGCCTTTCCCGCTAATTGGTGTTTATTGTTTTACACCCTTTTGCTTCTCCCGTGTAAGATAAGCACTGTGAGCTCGTTGGAATCCGTGTATTAAATAGGGACTCAGGAACCTGAATTTCTCCTTCCACGTGAACAACACTGTGAAACTTTCGAGTAAATTCACTGGCTAAAGGTTCTCGTGGATATTCAATCCCTGCTACTTACCCAGGACGCCGAGGAGGTATTGGACTCTCGTTTACTGGAACTTTGGCATAAATCTCACTCATTTGAATCATTTCAGATTTGATGGTCTGACTCATTTTTTCTAGCACGCTAGAAACACCCGCAATCAATCCGCAGCATCAGCACACTGTCATTTGACCTACAAACGCCAAGTCTCAGACTTCATTCTAATTGCGTCGCTCCCTTAGGACTCTGATGTAGCCAAAAAGACTACGATACCGAGTCTGGGAGGACAGTGAGAACGCGAAACTGAGAGCGACCATTCAAGCTTACCTGGTCAGTGAGGGGATGAATGAGAGAGCGATGTAGCTCCTCTCCGTGATGCACTGCCCTACCAGGAACCGATCGAGAGACACTTGCGAGAACCTGGTCTTCGAGCAAGTGTCGGGGTAAGATCACCGTGAGGATTTCGGTCCTTCGAACGGCACTATCACAAGGATCCCGGTCCTGCGACTTGATCTGGCATCCCGGTGCCAATCTCCGTTCTGCCCTTGCCGCAATTAGACTTGCGTAAAGCAAGCTTTAAACCCATTTAAACCTTATTCTGCCCTAAATGCGCATCAGAGTCCGCGTGAGAGCACAATGCCACCATCGGGCCGGAAAACAAGGAACGAATTATTGCAGTACCTTCCATTGAACCTGTGTGCTTATCATGTTTTGCGGCATCCGCAGTATGTCGTACCATGTGACGATTTCACTCAATGGTACGGCGCATCCTACGACGTATTACCTATAAAGCCTTGTCTTCAACCAGCAATTTCTACTCCCTAGCTCATTATCTACTCCTAAGCATGTCCTCCGAGCAAAGAAACAACTATCGAAACTCATTGAGAGTTTCATATTGTTTCGCTACCTCTCTCTCATTCGTCATTATCGTTGCAATCACATGTGTTGCTCTCATTTTCAGGCTGCATCCCAGCGGAGAGTCGTCAAACATGATGAATCCGGGTTCAACGGGCGTAAATAGAACTGTAAGACTCATCGCCCGTTCCTTGATAACCAACACTCATAGTAATCAAAGATTTTTTTAAGCGCTGCCTTGGTCTCAGCCGATATTCCTAAAACTAATATGGTTCTGGATTGGTATGTCGTGGATGATACCTGCAAGCTTAATTGCCTAGAAGTTGACATCTTCTTTGACACGTGAGCCCTTCCGTCTATGGTTCCCAAAAAATGCGACGTGAATAATTATTTTTGTAAAAATGTATCTCCTAGATGTGGTGGCGGTCCTTCCAGTAACAACAGACCCACGGTACCCACCTTCACATGGAACGCCAGTGTTGGCATGACCCCGACGAGCAGCCCAAGTCACGACATGCTGGGCAAGTCTCCCACGTTCGGCACGAAGTACAACATCTACCCAAGTGACAACTACTCTCAGCACAGACGATATATCAGACGCAGATCTCTGACCTACTATCCTTTTGACGCGTACTACACTCTTTGGTTCATGATGTTCATCTTATTTATCGATGTTTCAGTTACTGGTCCAACGTATTCGCTTTTGCTCAAGAGGCGTCAACAAACAATTCTGTCAACCTGGTCCTTATTTCGGCATCTCCACTAAACGTGTAGGTTTCCTTATCGCATCTCATCCAGTGACCACCTGACGCATTTGTTTCAGCGACCTGAAAATTACAACTCACAATATTCGGGCAGATCCCCCTTACTGGAAGGACACGGACGTTGGACATGAAATTATCACTGCACGTATAACCCTCCAACGCAGCTCCCTCATTATTGCATACTGTTTGGCCATTACCGCCACATTCTGTTCAGTTTTTGCTTTGATTGTTCATTAAATATCTGAGCTCATGTGTTATTTTATGTGGATAGGGATGGTCACTCTTATGATTTGTTTCATAATGATCACAACTGTGTTCTTCGGTTATCGACAACGGAACGAGATTGTTGTAATCCCAATCGGGACTGTTTTCACCTTTACCCAACTAAGATCCTCGATGCCAGGGGCTCCCGAAGGTTTTGGTGCGTCGGTTATATTCCTCTTCAGTGCAGTCACTTAAGTAGCAACTCCCACAGGTGATATCCTGGGTAACGACTTTAGCCTTTTTCATATCGGCAGCTGTCATCTAATTTACTTCTTTCCGGCCCAGATTATTTTGGACTGCTACCGTGCCTCATCCTGCTGTCGATTTGCGTACGTTCATGACTTTATTTTCATCCAATTATTCATGTTCATATGATAGGCCGTGGCCTTGGTTGGCATCTACTTGTTCACCGACCCACATGATCCGTCTCGTAAAACCTTGACTTGGGACGAATTAGGTCGGGTTTTATAAACAATTTGATGAAACAATACTCAGCGAGCTTGCAGTGAATGTGCTGCGTTTTTTTATCCGGTGCATTTGGAACACTGTCAATGCATGGGCACAACGTGCTCGACTTCACATACAGATAGCGAGATGGAAAACATCTAATGTTATTGAGATTCCCTCGACTAATCTTGTTTGAGCAAGAAGCGTCCAAACCGGCTGTTCTGCCATGCCGATCAAGATAAGTCTCTAGGAACTGAGAGGGAGAAGAATTTAGGAATTAGCTTCTTGGATTTCCATAGTCATCGCTTACACTGTTTCATGATGGTTACCTGTTTAATTGTGAGAGTATTACGAAACGGCGAGGTGTAAACCTGTGCGTAGCATCTCCGCCTCGAAGATTTTGAAGCCAGAAGGAAATTATATTGGGAATGCCAATCATTCCATTAGATGACGAAGAGAAGGTGATTATATCATCACCCGCAGGAACCGCCCAAGATATCGCCAAACCAGAGCGTTGCGCAAAGAAGTAGTTGTGCGCCTGTCAACAGGGACTACTGTAGGGCGAAATATCATTGAGACGGAGGGAATTGAATACTGAACGTGAACGTCGGAACATGAACATTTGAACGTGAACGTTAAGTATCCCAGATCCGGGATCCCCCAAGACTTCCAGGAATGATGGTCCTTAGACAACAGCTAGATGTCAATGAAAGACCCAGGATGAAGACATTCGGGGACCGCCATGTGATGGAAGTGGATCAAGCACTGAGGACAAGTACCACGGGAGAAACGTGTCGTTGGGAGTACGTCATCTGATGCGGCCCCAGCGCATTCCTTCAATAATCCATTCGCGGGCCGTGGCGGCATCCTGATTATTGACCACATCGAAGTCAAACCAGGGATTGAGTCGGTACGTGCACTCCTCCTTTCTATAAGAATAGCGACCATACTTGACTTCACAAAAATCACGATAGTTTCATCGTGGTGGAAGTAATTTATTGTTAAGAATCAGAGTGTTTCGAGTAAGACACGAAGTAATGAATATTCGAGTAAAACCCAAATTGTGAGCGAGGATGTCCTAAAGCCGAGTTCCAACCACCAAGAGGGATCTGATAGGGGTGCTAACAAGCGCTAGGCGTAGTTAACGAGGGCGTCAGCAAGCGCTAGGCGTAACTGACAGGGTTTCCGACAAGCGCTAGGCATAGTCGGGAAGCAATTGACTGGCAAGCGCTGGGCGTAACCGATCAAAGATGCTTAGATCACACAATTAAGTGGACGTCGAAGTAGTGAAATTAGATTAAGAGATCCTAATACAATGTCAGGTAAGTATTTATACACTACTAGTAAGGACTCGAGTCAGTATTATTCTACAAGGCCGCGATTCAAACTTCAGCGAGCTTGTTGTTATTTCTGGTGCCGTTAGCTGTAGTCTCGTTATCATCCTGTATATGAAGCAAGCTGTCGATATACAGTCTGGTATTTCTGAGTTTAAATTTGGCAGGCACTACAGTTTTCGCCCAATTTTCACCCCAAAAGATTAGGATCGGGTTGATCCTCATATCTTCGGTAGTTCCAGCCCATCATATAAGTAAGACTGATTCTAATGCAAAAGATGCGACACTTATCTGTAGAGTCGTTGCAAGGACACCGATAGCTTCTCGACTACCTCGAACACGCTCTATCATGAGTAGCCGGAGCTGTGATATCCCCATTCGAAGCTTGTTGGTATCACCTCGTGGAAACCTGCCTCGATGGCGATGGTAGGTAGGTAGGTAGGCAGGTGGTATTACACGGCAGTGTCCACACAGTGAACGCCGGTCCCAGACATTATGTACGCGACAAAGGAAGTAAGTAAGCAGTAAATACGTACATTACGACTTTCATCTGTACGACGCCCAGACCCAACCCCCCATTGCTGAGCCAAGCATCCACGCGCCGTCTCAACCGGCCGTGGGGGAGAAGAACCCAGTAGCAGGAAAGCCAGGCAAGAAACAGGAACATTTAGCAATCGTCATATGCATCTCAAAGCGGATGGTATATGAAATAGCTGTACACCTCCTGAAGGACTAAGTACACAAATTTTCCAACCAGCAGTACTATCTTCTCTTGCTCCAAGAGCCATTGCAGGTGTCCGACGAGATTCCGCTGCTGTGACACCAGGCAAGCCTCCGGGATAACAGTATGTACCTTTTCCATCCACTCCGAACGCAATTCACTTATAAAGCCAGAACTGTCGCATTCGAGAATGACACGCTCAGGTGTTTTGATGGCAGTGGTGCACAATCTACATAGCTGTTCGTCACGGGCAATACTTCTCCGTCCGTGGTCTGCCCATCGTAACCTTTCCACTGCGAGCTTGTGAGTTGAGAACACCACAGACGCAAGCGCATCCCGATACTTGGAGACCGTGCAGGTGAGATATGTGTGTATTTTCAAGGGCACTTCGATGGTCCTCTTACGGTGTTTTCCAATAACCTCTAGCCGATTATGGATCAAGTAAAGTTTTGTGGCACCGTTCAGTTGTTGCAATAGCTACGTTTCCGCTGCCTTTTCGACTTCTGCCATGTACACCGCGATCTCCGTAGCATCTGCTAGGACAGGGACTGGACGCACGTAAAGAGGCAAACGTTCACAAGATGTCTGTACATCTCCGTACCATGAAGATTTTCCGGCAAAGTACAATGACCTGCTACTTGTCAGTGCCAGGTGAGCATAATGATGGTCTGTCAGATTGAGGAGGTATTGAAGGTAGCGCATCAGAAGGACAAAACATCGCACTCTGAGAGGCATCAGACCAGTTTCGGTGTATAGAGCAATTCTAGGTGCTTTGTTTCCAACACACAGCGACCGTCTTATGAACCACTCTTGAATTTTCTCTAAGTCCTTCACATGAGCATCAATGGCATCTGGGACAACCTCACATGCATGGGTCAAGTGGCAGTCGACTCTGGCATTATACAGTAGCTTCAGCAGCGTAGGCATTAATCGGCCACTCTTATCTTGTATTGCAAAGATGCAGTGACTGCTGTATCTTGCGGTGGATGCCTTCTTTTCCGAGTGTACCTTGAATGGACAGGCTAAGACAGGCTGTACGGTCACACTGACATATCTCTCCTCCTCAGAGATAGAGAGCTTGTGCACACCAACATAGAAGTTTGGTGCTATCCCTGAGGAGGGCATCATGCCAAAGATCAGGATCACCATTTTCAGCTTGTTGACAGTGATAAAATTCTTTAAGCACCAACTTGTCAGCGCATCAAGTTTCACTTGGAGACCAGCTGCGGAAAGGGAGAACAGGAGGATATCGTACACTTGAGCCAGGATGTCCATTACCTGATGTGCAAGTTTCATGTCATCTGCATGGTTTGGCATGGTCAGGTCTGCCATGAACAGGTTCCACAAGATGGGCAAGGCAGGATCACCAGTGAGTAGTCCCATCAGGGTGTGACCCTACAAAATGGAAGTTGGCTAAATCTTTGGAACACCTCTCCATCTTCATGAAGTGTATCAAATGTAACACTTAGAGATACTATGGCAAGCAGGAGTAACACAGGATATTTGCACATTTATGTAAGTACACCATTCAAGAATTATATCTACTGTGATCATTAACAATGATAGTCAAAGATCTTTTCATAAGAGCCAGACCATCTCGTCTTGCACTCCTCAAATTCTTCAGTGCTCTGGCCATACACATGAAAATTATCATCAAAACGGATTCTGACACATCCTCCAAGGGGTCTCGAAAATTTTGTAGAAGGACATCCTGTCCTAAAATGAAAGATACATGTAAGAGAAGTCTAGGAGTAAAAAATTTAGTGCATAACTCTTGCCTGTTACAGATATATGGACTGTTTTATCACAGAAATTTGCCTGATTTTTGACTATTGTACCAGGTGTTTTACCGCATTTCAAGCACTGCTTGAAAATCATTTCTGAAAAATCCAACTGACTGTGTGACAAAAATACTATAAAAGGTGTGTTATACACCATATTTGGCAATCACATCATATTTCCCATGGGGGTACCCTGTATCACGGAATGAAATCCCAGGAACCCCTTGACATCCTCCATATTCTCCAGGATAAATATTTCAATGATTGATTTGGTGCTCCTGCACAGCAGCAGTGGCTTCCCAATGCTTCATAGCTTCAGGCCTAGTCAAATACCAGTAGATGTCATCCACAGCTCCAAAGTTCAAGATATCAAAGGTGGATGTCCCTGCACAATCAAAGTTACTCATAAACCAGTCCAGCTTCTCCAGAAACATTTTACCATTGTCACAATCTTTGGAACCTCTATGCACGATCTCCAGCGATTCCAACCATCTGATACTGTGCTGAGAGACTGCAGAAGATTTGAATATATGGGCTTCAACAAGGTAAGGAACACATGTACACGAGGTGGTGGGGGCAGAGTTCTAGCCTCAACTCATGCAAACTTGCAGAAGCCTGTGCAAGAATTTCCCCAAGGTTGGATGTTGGATCTGGCATAACTGAATTACCCTTCAGATTCTTGGCATATGAGAGCCAAGGATCGGTGATATCAATCTGTTCGAGCCTACTGAGATTAACACCAGACTTTATAAGGAGACAGACAATACTTTCCCAATTCATACAAGAGGAAATGCAAAGAATATTCAGACTGATTTGAGGCAGAGCAGTTCAGATTCTGTGTTGAGTTCGATATTATCTAGTATCAACTCTTCAATTGAAAGGACTTGTAGTTTTGGCAGGTGGGCCAGCAGATAGATCAAATCTCCGGAGGTCCAGTCAATATTGCCTTCTTTGTTTTTGATTACGAGCACTGAAATTCTTTCAATCAACTTCCCTGTTGTAGGACGGTTCATGGAGATGGGTGTGTGTTCCTTAAACCTCACATAATTGATGACCATCTCAGTTTGGTTGTGTGTTCTGTAAGTCTGAACAAGTTCATCGACATTGAACCACAATCCATTCTTCTAGGATGATTATCAGTGATATGATTACAGTAGGGACTTCATAGAAGTGAATGGCACATTTACCGGCTCCTGACTTTTAGAGGGGAATCATCGTGCAATTTCAGATTCACTCATGGTAGAGGGAAGTGTGACAACAAAAAGGAACTTCGAATTTTGTGGGACTGTCAGCAGGCTTTCATAGGCATTCCAATTTCCAAAGTGCTATCCACACATTTGTCAATTGCAAGCATAATTGTGAACATAACAGTGGAACCATATTGCAGGGTTCACTAGGCAAATGGATATGATAGTGCAAAGGTCAGCTATGAACAACCAGAGAACTACAGAAAGAGTGCCAAAACCATGCACATGACTGGCGGGATGCAGGCCATGCCCAACAGCATGAGTATCGGGATCAATGTGACATGTTGCAACAATGCTCACCATGAGACGGGACATACATACTGTGAGACCCACTCCATAACAATGTATCACAATCAGAGAGTAGACACACTGACACACACTATCCTGCAATGAGGTTCTGTTGACAATGTGAGTCCGATATGCCACTACACAGCCTAAGAGGAACAATGGCACTATACGTACTTGTGAGATGGGGATGGAATGGCATCAGGCTTATGGTTCCAAAGACCGTTCCTTGAATACAGTGGTGAAAGGGATGATGATACAAAGCCAAATTGGTACCACTCTGAGGTAAGCTTTAACCGATCATATCCCCCACTCAACATGAAAGTATTGTATACCTTCTTCATTACATGATAATCAATTCGGCTGTCAGAAATGAAGAACCAATGTACAATTGGAAGTAACTCACTGTGGCCAACACTAGGCAAGTCCATCTGTACTTGTCCTCATCACTTAATCGTCCTTCCAGTACGAGCTTACACTATGAAGTTGTCGAGATATCAAGTGAGATTGTCTGAATCTCATGGAACTGACAGTACCAGTCATTGTTGAAGGGAACAAAATGGGCCATTGAAAGGTGCTGGGTGCCTATATAGATGCGACATGCTACACACAACACACTACACAAACACTCAGTAATTGCAGTTTGAAGGGAGGTAGATTATACCAAGTTACGATGCTTTGTACTGTAGTTTATAAGTTCTGGGTGCAATGAATATGATTGTATATAAAAGATATATTGAATTTTCACTCTAAGCTCGACATGTTACTGAACACAAACTTAAACTGATACAGAATAACTGCCTGGTGCAGGTTCTGAACTTGTGCTGGCTGCCTGGTGCAGTTTCAATACTGATACTTTGTGCCTGGTTGCGACTTAAAACACTCTGACTGGTTCTGAACTGTTTCTCGGGTCTTGTCTTTCTGTTTCTAGCTTATACTGCTTGCTTGCTTTACTGTTCTTGCACACATGAAGTGACCAGGTCACAATATTTCTATTCCAGGTGAGTCTATGACTCGAAGCTCTCAACCAATTAAACCCATACTATTTGCCTGGTAGCATTCTGGGGGTCAGAAACCTGATTCCCCACTAGATACATGCACTGTATTTATACTATTCTACTGATACACTATTGCCAATGTCTTATGACTGACTAATATGCTTGCTGACCCAGCCTGGTGAGGCTAAACTCTCTGCCTGGCAGATATTATCTCATCAGCGGCTACCATGTTGATCAATCATACTAGATCAATTGCCAGGTGATCTGATAACTTCTGCTGAGATGCCAGGCGATTACACCATACGAGTCACAGCCTGGACCTTCGGTCGACTGGGTAGAACACCCGATCTTCTATTCAAGCATTAGAACAGCTCATTTCGAAGTTGCCAGGTGGCCCTTTCTGTTTTACAATGTGTTACTTTCTTTTCATGTCATACTGATTGGTACAATGTAATACCATTGTATTGCCAGAAAATGTTAATTTACACGCATTTTTAAAGGGTGTATGCCTGGCAGGTGTATCACTGTTGTCGCTGATCTCTGTCAAAGCTACAACACGGAATCACGAGGAACCATGAAAATTGTCAGAATTCCCATCCAGAGAAAAATTAGAACAAAAAGTCTTTCCACTCTTCAATGACACAACATGGAGTCGAACTGTGGCTATGGACTTAGGGTGCCGCCTTTAGACTGAAAGGTGTTGATGGATTTCAGTTTCACGTCTCACAGGAGACATGGTCCTTAGATGCCCTGCTATGACCGTGTCGACAAGATCTTAAGAAACACATCATTCATTGGTTGGAACTTGGGATATTGAACACACAAGCATTGAGGTTATTGTAATGCCACTGTGCTATGGTCAATGAACGAAGCCATCAGAGAAATGATAACGAACCGTCTTCTAGCGTCTCAGCTGAGAGCTTCCTTCATCTACGCTCATCAGCTGGCCCTGGGGTTCATAAACCAGCACAAGTATGTGCACAGAAAAGGTCAACAATAGACTATAGGCATCGTTGATGTGCTCGGTAACGGCGAGTGGCAAATGGACTAGAGGCTGGCAATGAACACCAACAACACTAAACCAATCACTAACTCTACACTTATCACCAATGTATTGAATTCGGGCGTTTTGAGTACGATAGAAGCACTCTGCAGACTTCAATAATCAAGGAAAGTTGTTTAAAGACGTTTTATTTCGTTACTAGTGAGCTATACAAGCGTACTACTCACACTAGTGGGGTTTGTAAGACACAATTGGATGAATAGTGACTCGACTTGAGCTACTGCGCTCGCTCTGACTGGGACTGCTTTGAACTAGTGGCTCTCTTGGCCCTATAATGTCTTACAAGTGAATAAACACTTGACTAGTCGCTTTCTAGGCAGACTAGTGGCGCTCTTGGCCTAAGAATAATACTTTAAACTTTGAGAACTTGCTTGAACTAACTTCGAAACACTCTTGGCCTTTGCAGGACACAAAAGATTGCTCTAAGACGCTTCTATTCACTCAATGCTATGGGTAACTTAGCGACTAGTAGCTGCTTCGTCGAGGTTAAGCACAAAAGCCTTTAATTGGGGCACTAGATACTGACTAGTAGGTCACAATTGCGGGGATGGCTTGCCTGAGCCACGCGTGCGCCTATTCTACTACTTATATACTGACAAACAAGGTACGATCGAGATATAAATAACTGACTAGAGGGGTATTATTGATAAGGATTTCTTGGCTAGTCACGAATAATGGTGAATAATCACGCAATAGTCGGTCTAGAAACGATCGCTTGCTGACTAGTGAGCCTAGGAGCTCCGCTAGCGGTGGTATTCCATGTCCTGGGCCCAGCGACGCTCCACTAGTGCCAAGGATAAATGACTAGCCAGGCGAGCGTGCCTGTAACAGCTGTCGATCGTGATCGAAGGCGCAGCCCGGCTATACTAGTACCGATCGCAATGGATCTGTATCGCACCCGGCGGATCTACCGCAAGGTTAATCCATTGCTAATTCATTTCTAAGTCCTGTTTCGAGATTGCCGCGTGACTAGTTAACCTGACTTAGGCATTTATGCCCAGAGCGGCTCGCTAGTGACCGAGCTTCACGAGATTTGTGTCCTCTGCTTCTTGTTTGGTGCGCTAGTCGCGTTACTTGTCCACTAGTGGCCGTATTCACTTAGCCCTGTTAGCATTCAAGTCACTAGTATGGCCGGCTGGTAGATTTAACCCACTAGTGGTATCGCATCTAAGTCCTGGCTCTACTAGTCGCATACTAGTCTAACTATCAGCTTCGAAGCCTCAGCTATAGTCCTTTAAGTATCACTAATGTAAGATAGATATGCAATAGTATTATTATAAAATCGCAAAATCTAGGTGTGAACGCGTAGACGGCGTATCATCGTGCACCGTGGCAGAGATAGGCTTTGTAGAATTGTTGCATATCCAGTTCTTTCCTTTAGGCCTATGATGAGGAAGGTGATGGATGTGGCACACTCCTCACAATTGTCTTCTCTCACCAGCCCCAACGAACCCATAAGCCTGCACTAGTGGATCTTCTGCTGTAACAAGTGTTTATCAATCATGGTGTAAAGCGTCTGCAACTAAGGAGCATCCAAGATTCCTGATATTGTTATGGATGAACTCGGGAATAACAAACAAGGTGACTAATGTGACACTGCCTCTCACTTTGGGCAGGGCGATAGTACCGTGAAGTTTGCTACAGCGAATCGGTATAACGATCAGACTCTGGGCTCGTTGTGAGAAGAGAAAGGTTCGTGTGATTGAAACTTAGCTTGAAGCTAGGGTACATGGCTGAGAGCTATACTACTTATATATTGTTCGGTTTGTCTAATAATAGATACACCCCCATCTGTCAGACACATGTCAGGTGGTATGGAAGTCGTTCGGTTTACCATGCAGTCTTGGGAAAACGGTGGAGTCATACAATTTGGTTGTGGTTGTGCCGAGATAAGATAAGTCATGGAAATACATAAGTCATGAAAATTGTAACATCACTCCCTCATTAAAGGCAGGTGTCCCGACTGCTCGTAGAATCTTGTAGGTCTTCATCATCATGCCGTCCCCTCTAACTAGGGGCTCTGCCACATGGGCTGCGACTTGTCCTTTCTTTGTCCCTACACAGAAGGGCTGAATGAGGAACGAGGATTTCCACATATCTGGTGGTGATGAGAGAGGGCCTAGGACCCGTTGATGCAGTATAAATATGTCATTAATGTCGTGAATATCATTAATGAGGGCCCATTGCTATTCCCTGTTATAGGGCCAATGTCCTTTATCGGCATCATTTTTCGAATTCCTCTATCGCTTCCTGTGCATTTTCCATATCTTCTTCCCTGACCCAAGAGTTATGTTCTCGGGTCCATCCTTTCCACTTGATGAAGTAGTCGTGGACTGTTCATGACTTCTGGCCTCTTCATCCGTGTACTTGTCGGGGGCGGACGTTGAGGACTTCTTCAACTTCATATTCCTCCTCATCTTCAATGAGGTCGGGTGGTGGTGGAGGCAGCAGTTCCTGATTGGGGAATGCCAGTGGTGTGTATGGGGTCAGAAGCTTCTCGTTGAAGCACAGGTGAATCTTCCAGTGGGGTGGCAGTTTGAGTTTATAAGCACTGGCGCCCACTTTCTCGAGGATTAAGAAGGGGCCAACACATTTGTTGTTGAGTTTCTTCTTTGGTTGTGGGAGGTTAAGGTTTGTGGTGTCAAGCCACATGTGGTCTCCGATCTGGTACAGATGGGAGGCACATTTCCTTTTGTCGTATTGGGCTTTCATCCTCCTGGTGGCTTCTTCGAGTGCCTTCTGGGTTTCGGCATGGACTGTAGTCATGTTCTTGACAAAGTCCTCTGTGGCAGGGCTCAAGAATGGAGATGATCATGGGGAGTCAGGGACGATTCAAGGGTTTTGGCCATAGAGCACCATGAATGGGCTCTTGCCTGTCGTGCTGTGGATTTGGTTGTTGTGGGCGAACTCTGCGAGTGGGAGCCAGTCGCTCCAGTCCGTTTGGCAGTGGTTAACAAAGATTCGAAGGTACTTTTTGATTTCTTGGTTAACATGCTTGGTCTGTCCATCTGTCTGGGGGTGGAACGCAGTGGACACGTTCTGGGTGATGTCAAGCATCCAGTACAGTTCTTTCATGAACTTGGATATGAACTGCGGGCCGCAATCGGATATGACTACCTGGGGCATTCCATGGCATGCATAGACGTGGTCTCGGAGTATCCGGGCCCATTCCTCGGCTGATAATTCAGTGTTGCAGGCGAAGGGGATGATGGCTTTCGAGAATTGGTCGACGATCATGAGGATTGCATCATGTCCATGGGAATTGGGAAGTCCTGTGACCATGTCGACAGAAATGTGCATCCATGGTCCCACTGGTACTGCATTCGGATAGAGTGGGGCAGCTTTGGCGGCCATGCTTGTCTTCATTCGCTGGCATGTTTCGCAGCCTTTGATGTAGGCTTCAACGTTGAAGAGACTCTGTGCGCGCAGGCTAGAAATGCAACAGTGTCGAAGACACTGATCACACCCACACCCAACACTACACACACAAACCCTCAAGTTCTTGGGGGGATATTATGCGATAGAAGCAGATTGAAGCAAAACAACTAAACTCTCAGAATATACAATACACATGTATAGCAATAGCGCGCATCATGTATCTAGATCTCTCTAAGTCCAAAGGCTTTTATAACAAGAGGGGCGACCAATGTCGCCGGGCCTCAAGGCAAGGTGTACTACAATACATGATACGTCACCACACACCCACAAAACCCTCAATAAGTCGTGCGCGTCACACACAGGTAACCACAACAACCTAAACACACTCTAAACACTACTCAAAGCTTGCGCTCTAAGCAGAAACCCTTCACAAAATGTCCACTCAAGCCACAGGATTTGAACCTACGCACTCAAGCTTCCAAAACCAATCGTAGACCCACAGGGTTTGAACCTATGCCGATCCAGAGACACAATAACCAACTAAACCCTGTCTGACAAGCCAAAGGGTTTGAACCTCTGCCACTTGCGGAAATGAGAACCCTCAAGCGCGCACTAATCAGACCACAGGGTTTGAACCTGTGCCGCCTGTAGTGCCACACGTTAAAGAAGGCCTCTGTACGAACACTAACCAGACCAAAGGGTTTGAACCTCTGCTGCCTGTAGTATCTTGCACCCAAGAAACGCCGTCCGACAAGCCAAAGGGTTTGAACCTCTGCCACTTGTGGAATGGTATACCCAACTAAGCGCATGCTAACCAGACCAAAGGGTTTGAACCTGTGCCACCTGTAGCACCGCGCATCACAAGAAACCCTCAAAACTCAAGAGCGCATCTGCAATGACACAATATCTCTTATTCTCAGGGTAGAGCGCAGTCAACCAATCACTCAAACCATACACAAGTCCCCGCTAAGCTTTCTATGCCTCGCATGCAACTCAATTCACTCGGTATGATATCAATTCTAGGTTTATTCTCTCACTTGAAGTTACAAACTAATCCTGCTGCTAGGGCATCAAGCTGGAGGCTTGCGTGCGATTACAATGGGGGTCCGAAACTTTTACACTATTACTACAATACAGTATTTATACTATGCGCTCTACATATTAATACAACCTTAAATAGTAACTCTTGGCTGGCGGAACTTCCTTTCCCAAGTCCTGGGTATGTTGCCATAATCACGCCATTGCTTGGCGCTTACTCAGAGCTCTGGCTCGGGGCCAGATCCTGGTCTCTCAGCTGCATGACATCGGTTAACCACGCTATCTGCACGTACTGACACCGCCTAGTATTTCCTCGGAGTTGTAGCCTACCCCGCAACTCTTATTTATGGTAATAATATCTTCTAGTGATTTCCATGGTCTTCTAGGACCACCAGCATCTAGTCTAGGCCTCGCGCGCATCAGCCAAAGTCAGAGACATTGGTCCTACTTCAATTCTAAACATTCCAGGGTCTAGAGCGCTAGTTCCCCGCATGGCAGTTCCCTGCATGGCAGTGCCTCATGCATCATAGATCAAGGTTCCACGAAGTATCAATTATCTCCTGAGCTTTGTGGGTTCCATTCTTAGCGCGCCTTCCGTGCATTGTCAGTGTACTCAGTGTCAAGTGCTGGGGCTTTAGACTTAGTGTGACCCTTATGGTATCACTCTGCAGTTAAGCCTTGCGCTCCACCAAGCATCACTCCAGGAACTTCATTGTCCACACTTAGGGCACTGCGCTCTAAGGTATATCTCATTGCTTTGGTATCTAGGTCTTATAAAATGTATGTATTGATACATTTCGCAAAATTACACATGTGAACGCTTTTCAAGCATGTCAACGTCTTTCTTCATTTTGGGCCACCAGTAATCGCAGAGCACTAGCTCCTTTGTCTTCTTGATTCCTGGGTGGCCGGTGGTGATGTGATCGTGGTATTGGGAAATGATCTCGCCCCGTAGCATCTTCTTGTGGGGAACATAGACTCGGTTGTCGTAGTAGAGGATCCCTTCCTTTCAGGATATCCCTCATTTGTGGTTGAGGGATGTGGCAATCCCCTCATCCCACAATTCCTCCTGTCGGGTCGCTTCTTCAATTCGTTGGTGAACTTCTGTGGTCATTGGCAGAATGAGAGCGTGGAAGTGGGCGGGTTGGAGAACGATCATGTTGTCGTTGTCCTTCGAGCCCTGGTCATGATCGCTTCATTGGGAAAGCCAGTCAGCTTTCACGTTCTGGGTGCCGGGTTTGTGGAAGAGTTTGAAGTGATATTCAGCGAGCTCGGTTACCCAGCGGGCTTGTTGTCGGTTCAGTTTCTGGGGTAGTCAGAAATACTGGAGGTTTTGGTGATCCATCCAGATTTCTACGTCGTGGGTAGCACCCATGAGGTAGTGGCGCCATTCTGAGAGTGCGAGCATGATGGCAAGCAGTTCTTTGTCATAGATCTCATAGTTCCTTTCCATGGCGCTGAGTGATTTCAACATAAAAGCCATGGGGCACCAGACGCCGTTCTGTTGCTGGCTGAGTACAGCACCGACTGCGCCTTTGCTGGAGTCGGCCTCGACCCGGAATGGATCGTCATCGTTCGGGATGGTGAGGATAACATCCTTGGCCATTCATCGTTTGAGTTCCTGGAACACCTTTTCCTGTTCCGTGCCCCACTTCCATTCTGCATTGCCGGTTAGCTGCATGAGCGGCTTGACAACTTTTGAGTACATCTTGATGAACTTCCAATAGAAGTTCGTGAATCTGAGGAATGATTGGAGTTCCTTTTTTCGTCAGGGCATCGGCCATTCTGCGATCCCGGCGATCTTGACCAGGTCCATGCAAATAGAGTTCTGGCTAATGATGACACCAAGGTATTCGGTCTTGAGTACTTCAAACTCGCACTTCTCTGCCTTGAGGAAGAGCTTGTTCTCACGAAGCCATTGTAGGACGTGCCTTACGATTTGTTGGTGCTCCCCCAAGTCCTTGGAAAAGATCAGGATGTCGTCCAGGTAGATGGTGACCTTGCCTTCAGCAATCAGGTCCTTGAAAATGTCGTTCATCATCCACTGGAACGTCACGGGCGAGTTGGTGAGCCTGAAGAACATGATGGTCAGCTCAAAGAGCCCTTGATTCATGCAGAAGGCAGCCTTTTCTTTGTCCCCTTCCCTGATTCGAACATTGTTGTACCCCCAACGAACGTTGAGTTTCATAAAGTACTTGGCGCCGCATAGCTTATCAGTGAGTTCGGAGATGAGTGGTAATGGATAGCCATTCTTGATGGTCATCTCATTGAGCTTGCGATAGTCCTGTACTGGTCACAGCGTGCCATCCTTTTTCTTTACAAAGAAGAATGGGGAGGTGAAGGGCGACTTGGACGGGCGGATTTGGCTGGATTCCAAGTTTTCATCAAGGAATTTGTCAAGCTGTTCTCGCTCATTTTGGTTCAGGGGATAGACCTTGCAGTCTAAGGTCGATTTCGTGTTAGGGACGAGCTCAATAGCATGGTCCCAGGGTTTCATTTGGGGAGGTCGTCAAAGTTCTCCTTGTCAAACAGGTCGTGGAAGGAGTGGTAGTGCTCGGGAATGAGCTCTTCGAAAGTCTTCTTGGGCTTGTCAGCATTAGCCTTCGCTGCAAAGTTGTTTGCATGGTGCATCGAGCAGATGACCAGTTCTTCCTCCATTTGGACCACTAGGATGGTGTCTCCTTCTTCGAGTTCTTCGTCCCATCGGTCGTCAGGGCTGGCATCAGGGAGTTCAATGTGGTTCCCGACGCATGAGCAGCGCCCGAATATGACACTACCAGTCTTCCAGTTTACAACGGGATTATGACGTTCAAGCCAATCATGCCCAAGGTAAATATCCTTTTTGCCGAGGTTAGTCATGGTGAGGTCAATTTGTTCGTGGTGCTCTCCTATAGTTAGGCAGAGTTCTATGAATTCGGTGATGTCCCCACCTTTATTGCGGGTTCTGTCGGCATTATAGACCGGTATTGGTACCATGGCCTTCTTCATGTCGATTCTGTGTTCGAGCACATAGGCGCGATTGATCGCACTTCCCATGCATCTGCTGTCCAGTAGCACCTTGGTGCTAAGGACCTTTCATCCTGTACAGGGTTCGATCGTGACCGGGATCATTAGATCACTGGTCACCCCGCGGATATACCAAATGGGTTTGCAGAGTTCATAGAGTCGTTCGCGTGCAAGCTCTTCATGTTGGCGCAGTTCAGCGAGGAGCTCATCTGTGAGTTCCTCCATTTGGTCTTTGTGAATCCAAAGACAGAGGATAGTGCGTGCAGCGTTGTCAGTGCGTGCTTCATGGATGGCTCATAGCGTCCAGTCGACCTCGAAAGGCTTCATCCATCAGTGGGGGACCTCTCGAACCTTTGCACTGATGGCTCTGGGCACAGCTACCGTTGGTGAGGTCACCCCCTTGTTAGGGAGGCTCTTCATTGCATGAGTCGGGGACTCAGGTGGAGTCGGAAGTGTTGCTAAGCGAGGCTTCAGGGAAATTGTCAGGCTGCCTGCAGTAAGCCATCTTTGGAAGGACGTGTCGTCCTCTTCGTCAGGTATCTCTATCATGGTTACCTGATGCCCCCTCTTTACTGCCTGGGCACTAGTGGCTTCCAGTCCTGCAGCTTTGCTGTCATGCTTGTTCTTGGTCGGGGCCATTGCGCATCCAACAGTTCTTGTCACATGTGCATCTTCTGCGGGTTTGCCTAGAGGGTTGGCTATCTGGGCCTCTTTGGAGACAGCCGGCTGTCGCAAGTTCGTCTGGACCAAGGGGGCATCATGCGAGGCAACACTGGGCTGAAGAGGCGCTGGATCCCTGATGGTACCAGTCTTGGAACTGGCTCCCTTGGGACTTAGCGAATTGTTTGATCCCTGCCTAGGGGATAGTCTGCTGGATCGCCCTTTGTCTTGACGGGCGGTCATGCTCCAAGGACTCTTGCTGGACAAGCCAGTTGATGATGCTGTTCACTGCTAATCCAACAACTGCACTGGTCACTGCTCATCTGTTGGCATTGACCATTGGTCCATCATGCGCATGGTCTTGATGGTTGCGCCTATCCTTCCTCGATCTGTTTTGCCTACAGACGCATCCTCTGCTTCTTGAGGACCGGAGAGTGTGGCCATACCATCTTTCTCCAAATCCACGGACACCCCCACAGTCATGCAGGGGGGCTTCTCAGGAGTTGTACTAGGTACTCGTCCTGCCCCATCCGGTCGGGCCTGCGTCACTGCGGTAGCTGTTCCCAGAGCGTCACCCCCTTCAGCAGGGACAACTAGCTGGCTATGCATCCCAGAGGGATCGCCTACACTGCTGCTGCTAAGGGTTGAGCGCCTCGACTGGGGCTTCACTGTTATGATGGGTGGCGATATGGTAGTCGCCTTTTCGATCGATGCTTTCACTCGCGATGAGTTACTCGCCGGTCAATTAGCTGGTCATGTTGCAGGGATTTCTCCCTCTTCAGCATGCGTATGAGGGCCCGCAACTATCCCTCCTTGTGGGGGAGAGACATCTAGTTCATCATTAGTTAAGTCCATATCCTGAAGGATGTCGTATCAGTTCACTGATTCTGTAACTGGGCGTGGTGAAATAGATGATCCATGGCACATAGGCTATATATTGTCTGTATTAGAAGTCACGTAAGTAAAAACTGGTCCCACACTTGGAAACCGGGGTATAGCTGAATGCATCGTAGTAAAAATGTCTGTAGAGGAATGCATAGATGGAGACCGTCCAGCGGAAAGGGAACATGCACCAGTATTGTCCTTGGTTGTCACGGGTGAATAAGAACCCGGACGACCTAATCTTTTACCTCCTTGATGTTCGTGGAGGGCACGAGTGGCACTTTGGTTGCCTCGACTGCTTGTACTTCTTGCCTCGGCCTTCCTTTGTCTGGGCAATCCTTCGACAGATGACCTTCTGGCATCTGAAACATCTTCCTTCGTCCATGAGCTTCTTCCGCTGTGCATCCACCTGCATTTTTGCGTCATCTTCCTTCAGCGTGTACCAGCCTTTCGAGTCTCACAGCCGGTCCGATGACTTGTTTGCTGATGAGGAACTTGTTGTGCCCCCTGCAGTGCTTTTGCTGGGGGCGGTGATCTGCTTCTGGTTCCATGGGTGGCAGTTCTGGTGCTGTTCGATGCCATGTGCCTGATTGTAGGCATTGTGGTGCTGGCGTTCTTTGTACATGATGAGAATCCTCTCCTTTCATTCGTCGTAATTGCGAGGGATCCCGATCCCGAAGTTGATGATGGGGTTCATGTAGCTGGTCAAAACCCCTTGTCGTACGGCCACGACTATGGTGCCTCGTTCTCTGGTGTCACCCCATCGCCCTGCCAATTTGGCCTTTTGCTCCAGCTTCTGAAAGAAGAGGGCAGCTGAATCACTGCCCATCTTCATTTCCTTCATCTCCTTCTCATGCTTTTCTTTGACAGTGGGGTCGTGGAATCGCTTCTTGATCATTTCACAAAAGTCCTCCCATGAGAGGTAGCGGTATCGGGTGGTTTCAGTTAAATCATCGGGGATCCACCAATATTCCTCCTGTAGGTGGGTCCACCAGGACAGTGCTTGTCCTTTGAATAGCCCGGTTGTAAAGATGACCATGAGCGATGGTATTCCAGCGAATGAGTGTTGAAAGACCTCGAAGTAGGAGTTACAATCGCTGATGAATTGGGCGATGTCATTGTGGTCTCCCTTGAACTTTGCTGGTCGTTTGAAGGTAGGCTTTACCCTGAAGAACTGGGGTGTTGGGTCATTGTTCCACATCCCTAATGGTCCATGGTCCGGTGGGTCATAACCCCAGGGGGGGGGGGGGGGGGGGGGGCAGGCGGGATCAAAAAGCGGTTGGGGTCTGGTTGTCATGGTGGTGGTCCCCCTGGCCTTCCTCTGTCAACCCCTTTTCCTTTCCTCAGCTGCTCCAGTTCTTCCCTCAGCTGGGTGTTTTCGTTGCGCATATTTGCGGCTTGCACCTGGAGCTGCACGATTTGTTCGGCCTCAGTGGGTTCGGGTTGATTTCCCGATCCTCCCAGTTCTGGCCCTGCTCCCCCAAGTGTCCTGCTTGTTCCTCTCCCCAGGTATTGGCCCCTCTTTCTCCAATCCCTTGGCGGGGAATTGGGGAGCATCCTCGGTTGTTCAACTCAATATCTAAAGGGGCTCCCCCTCGCGCTCAGCCTGTTGTAGCCGGTCATTGAGCTCCTCAGCCAATGGGAGTAGATCGGACTCAATCCATAACTGCTCCTCGTCGGTCTGAGGTCGAAGAGAGTGGAGGTGAGTTCCCCCATTGATGGGACTGTGGATGCTCCTGTCCCGGTTGGCGAATATTCGTGCTGTGAGCTGGGCCTTGATGTGGTCGGGCTCCAGTGGTGGTCCCCATGCAGCGGTGAGAAATTGATCCATGGACCCTCAATGTTGAGTGTTCCATCTTCCTGATTGTGCTCTGGCATCGGTGTCGACCTGTCGAAGGGTTCAGGTGTGAACTCGTTCTAGGCCCAATATCTCCCGGTTGACAGTAGAGAGGTTGGGCCAGTTGTAGTCGAACCCGTAGGGGTTAAGGGGATTGCTTGGGGCTCTAGTCCTTCCATGATGGTTGAACCAGAGGGCATCGACGCTGTCAAAGATGGGAAGCTGTCATTGTCTGAAGGGGTTTGGGGTGTCAGACTCACTCGAGGAGTCAGTATCAGAGAATCTTCCAGGTGGGGGTCAGAACTCTCAGGGTATGTTTCGTCGAGGGGGAAGCCCTCTTCGTATTCGAATGAGGCGTAGTACCCCAGCACAATTTCTTGGCAGGGAGTATGGTGGAACGGGTTCGTCATTGGTGTCGTATATGACGATGACCTCGGGGGTGCTTGGAACGGGTTCGTTCCCAGCACTTGAGGGGTCAGGGTTTGCAATCCATAGTGTCCTGGTAACAGAGACGGGGTGCAGACTGGGGGTTCTTAGAACATTGCTTGGCCCTGGCATGGGGGCCCTGTCCTCATTTGCATTGGTCTCCTGACTCTTAAAATATTCGGAGTCGTTGGATGTTGTGGTTGTGGCATGCGTATGGCGGCACCACTGCCTTGCTGTTCTCATAGTCGTTGGGTGTGTTGGGGTATAGGGGTTGGCAGTGCCAGTGGCATGGGAGGTTCGTTTGGCGTTGGGAAAGACATAATGTCTGGGGAATGCGGTGTAGTTGAGGTTGTAGCGTGCCCTAATCGGAACGAGGAGTCCCCAATGTTGCAGGTGATGTTGGACGCTTTATCAGAATGCGAGGAGGATGAGTGCGGTGAAGAAAAGGACGAGTAGTGCCCCTACTATGGCGGTGCTGAGGGTAATGAATTGGGGCATTATCAGGTCTGGGGTCATAGGCACCGTTGTCGTTGAAGCCTATAAAGATCATCGTACAGGGCGAGAGCCTGATGGACGATGGCTTGAAGGAGGAAGAATATGATGGAGAAGTAGAGCTTGTCCTCCCTCATCAGTGGGGGTTCTGGTCATGTCGGCGCTGTAGTTGCTGGGCATGTTGGTCGAGGTCCCACCTCAAGGTTAGTATATGGTAGTGGGTGAAAAGGAGGAAGAAGAGGGTGAACACGAGGAGGAGCTGCTGCTGCTCGCTCAGACTTGATTCGCAGGAGGGAGCCATGATGGGAGTCGATTTCAGATTCGTTGGGATTGCCACTCCCAGATCTTCAGTGTGAGCAGGTAACAGTTAAAGAGGATGACGATGTCGATGGAGACAGCAAGGATGGTTCCTGAAATGGCAATTGCTGCGATGGTCCCTGCAGGCCACGTGGACATGCAGGGGTTCGGGTGTATCGGTAGATGGTGATGAGGCGACGAAGGAGGGTGCCGACCAACGATAGGTCCTTAGTTGATATTGAGGTTGTAGTCGCCTCCGTAGTACCCACAGTAGTCGTAGTTGTGGGGTTCTTCATCACACGTTCTGGTGTGGTAGTTGTCCCTCTTTGGGTATCGCCTTCCTTTGCGGCCTCTGGGTTTCTTTCCCCTGCCTCCTCTGACGTTCTTGAACTCAGGGTTCTTGGCATTCTTCTGGTACTTTGGTTGTCGGGTTTGGTTGGTCATAAAAGATTCCCTTGGTGAACGATGGGGAATATAGTAAGAAAGCTTCGAGCTAACTGTTATGGACAAACTCGGGAATAACAAACAAGGTGACTAACACGACACTGCCTCTCACTTTGGGCAGGGCGATAGTACCGTGAAGTTTGCTACAGCGAATCGGTATAACGATCAGACTCTGGGCTCGTTGTGAGAAGAGAAAGGTTCGTGTGATTGAAACTTAGCTTGAAGCTAGGGTACATGGCTGACAGCTATACTACTTATATATTGTTTGGTTTGTCTAATAATAGATACACCCCCATCTGTCAGACGCATGTCAGGTGGTATGGAAGTCATTCGGTTTACCTAGTGAATAGCCTGGGTAAACCCCCAGGTTCAGAAAGCCAACCCATACCCATACCCGCAAGGGTAATAACCCGGAGCAACAGGTACAGGTTCCAGCCAGGTTGCTGGTATTTTTCACAGGTTGCCGGGTTGCTGGGTATTCAAATGACAAATTTTTAGATTAAACTGCATCACATTATATTATGGAATAAACAATATTATTTAAGACAGATATACTAAACTATGATCTCATTTCCGGTTGTAAACTAATCTCACAACCGGAGATGACATCATGATGAAGTCACAGCGAGTGAGACTCGAACTTGCTGACTTGCGTGATGCAAAATAGAACCGAGACAGTCATTTTAACCACTACACCAAATTGCTTTAAAGCTTTTTGTTGATGTAATTCCATACAACGGATTATCACGGGTCAGCCGGGTACACCCCGGGTTGCCACATGCTGACCCGTACCCGACCTGTGTGGTACCCGACCCAGCAACCCGGCAAAACCCGGGGCACCCATGCTTTTCACTAGGTTTACCATGCGGTCTTGGGAAAACAGTGGAGTCATACAATTTGGTCGTGGTCATGCCAAGGCGCCAAGATGCTGAGGTGCCGAGATAAGATAAGTCATGGAAATAGATAAGTTGTGAAAATCGTAACAGATATTGAGGCTATCTCTTCAGTTCTATGGCTAGAACCATCACTTTCTTCTGTCTCGCACAGAGAGTGTCAAAACCTGGCTCCTAATGGCACGTATGGAAAGAGATAAGACAGTCGGAAAGGATGTGGGTCTCTTGAAGCTAGCATATCTTCGTTGAAAGACCTTTATGACATTAAAAGTGCCAAACCTTTCATTATTAGATGTACAAAGTAGTACTCAACAATATTCAACAAAGCTAAGGAAAGGTACAGATAGATCAGCAACTGTCGTCCTTGAGGAACCAGACACCCGTTACACCACTGAAAAGGTCTAAATCAAAGCATCACTATTGGAATAACCTTGGAGTACAAGGTCCCTTACACAATCACAGCTATCTGGCCGATTGAAATGATGCCCACCATAGTCTGCAGGAGTCATAAAACACATCTCCTGCCAATTATCCCATGGTGGCTGATGGTTTCTCATATGGGCTTCAATGTGCTTCGAAAATCATCAAATTAGTGTAACTGCATGGGTGTAAACAGACCTACATGGTAATGCGATCCTTTTCCAATGCATCTCTGCAAAGAACATCAACCCAGATCATGAAATAAACACAGAGAGACCTACTTTATCCCTGAGATCCTCCCACACCGTCGTGCAACTTGGCTCACTCGACTCGACTATCCAGTGCCCATATACCCTGGTGGTCCCCTAGATAAAGATCAGCGACCTCGACATTTCCAAGATGATGATCTCACCGAATTATCCATGTCGGTAGTACAATGTGCCGGCTTCTTGAAATATATTCCATGAATGGTGATCTTCTTCTCCTTACACCACTGTACACCATCCTCATCATTTGGTAAGCCCTTCAGCAGAGCAGAGTATTCATGGGTGCTATAATGGAGACATCGGTTTGACGCTGAAGAGACTCGGTGTGCGCAGGCTAGAAATGCAACAGTGTCGAAGACACTGATCACACCCACACCCAACACTACACACACAAACCCTCAAAGTTCTTGGGGGGATATTATGCGATAGAAGCAGATTGAAGCAATACAACTAAACTCTCAGAATATATGATACACATGTATAGCAATAGCGCTCGTAGGGTATCTAGATCTCTCTAAGTCCAAAGGCTTTTATAACAAGAGGGGCAACAGATGTCGCCGGGCCTCAAGGCAAGGTGTACTACAATACACAACTTGTTGCCACACACCAACAAAACCCTCAATAAGCCTTGCGCGACACACACAGGTGACCACAAGCAACTTAAACACACCCTAAACACGACTCAAAGCTTGCGCTCTAAGCAGAAACCCTTCACAAAACACGTCCACTCAAGCCACAGGATTTGAACCCACGCGCTCAAGCTTCCAAACCGATCGTAGACCCACAGGGTTTGAACCTGTGCCGATCCAGAGAAACAATAACCAAATAAACCCTCTCTGACAAGCCAAAGGGTTTGAACCTCTGCCACTTGCGGAAATGAGAACCCTCAAGCGCGCACTAATCAGACCACAGGGTTTGAACCTGTGCCACCTGTAGCGCCGCATGTTAAAAGAAGGCCTCTGTACGAACACTAACCAGACCAAAGGGTTTGAACCTCTGCCACCTGTAGCACCGCGCGTCACAAGAAACCCTCAAAACTCAAGAGCGCGTCCGCAATGACACAATATCTCTTATTCTCAGGGTGGAGTGCAGTCAACCAATCACTCAAACCGTACACAAGTCCCACGCTAGCTTTCTATGCCTCGCGTGCTACTCAAGTCACTCAAATGTTATCAATAAATGGTCTATTCTCTCGCTCGAAGCTACAAACTAATCCCAAAGCTAGAGCACTAAGCTGAGGGCTTTCACGCTCCAACAAGGGGGGTCCAAAACTTGTACACTACTATTATACTGCGCTATTTATCTATTTTACGTTCTACAAATTCGTACCACCAAATATAGTATCATTTAAGTTGCCGAGCTCCCTCGCCTGCGTCCCGCGCATGTCGCCATTAGCACGCCATCGCTTGGCGCTGACTCAGGAGCCTGGCTCGGGGCCAGATCCTGTCTCTGAGCGTTGCGACGTTGGTTAACAATGCTAACACACGTGTACTGATGCCGGTTGCTATCTCCTCAGAGTTGCAGCCTAGCGTGCGACTCTATTTCGCTTTAATATATTCTCTTAAGGAATTCTTGTAGTAGTGAAGGCAACGAGTCTCTTGTCTAGACCTCGCGCGCTTCGGCCGAGGTCAGAAACTTCGGATTTACTCGAGTTCTGACATCATACAGCCTAGAGCTCTAGGTTCCGGGTCTGCCGTGCCTTGCGTGTCATAGATCAATGTTGCGCGAAGTTGTAATTATCTCATAAGCGTGTTCTGTGCTATTCTTAGTGCGCGCGTGCTGTGCCCTGTCAGAGCACTTAGTGTCAAACGTTGGGACTTCACACCTAGTACAGCCTTTCTAGTACTATCCTCAGGTTAAGTCATGTGCTCCACCCAGCTTTACTCTGGTAATTTCCTTACTGGCATTATAAACACTGCGCTCTGTTGTTTTTCTCATTGCCTTAGTATCTGAGCACCTTTGCCTGTACTTATTATTGTAAATCGCAAAATTACACGCATGAACGCTCATAGAGCGTGTCAACGCAGTGAGTTTAGTCCATGTAAGGCCATCGAGGATGAGCTGATGTTCCATCCTTTTGTGGAGGTCAAGTGTAAAGACGATTGCAAGGATAGAAAAAACAAGTATGGTTCGAAGTGTTTTACTTCGATTTACAATTAGGTTTGGTAAGATAAAGAAGTACCGAGACATACCAAGAAGACGATGCTGATGTTGATTGGTATCGATAAGCACTAAACAAGCAGACGTTCAGATACTGTTCAGTTTGGTATGAAAAAATCGTGGACTCACTCCATAGTTTCCCTTGGAACCATGTAATGAACAGGATTTGCTGTAGAACAATGATAATGGAAGTGTAGGGAGGAATGTCGGAAACTTCCAAAATGGATTATAAGATACACGGCCAAATAATGACCATATAAGAGATGCCTCGGCAATTATGGCTGCATATCACTAAACTTTCAGGTCCGGTCTTGATGATAATGACCTAATATGTGGATTATCGGCGATTTTTTCCCTTATACCAAACAAGGTTGACATTATAATGGAACTTGTTCCTTATCTGGCATGATAACCTATTTTGGACATTTCCGACAAAAGAAAGAATGGTGATCTACCAGAATACAAAAGGCTAGTTTTGTTCACTCCACGTTCGATATCTTCACTGTATGGAGGCAGAGGACCTAATTGAGAGGTAGAAGATATCGTATTTGAGTTTCGCGGAGGTGGCTGTGGCTTGCTGTGTGTCATAGTGATAGGTGGAGACAAACCTGGACTCGGACTTTCGGGACAATTTGCCAGTGACGTCAAGTTAGGTTACTGGCTGGTCAATTTCACGTCCCACACAATGACCATCAAATTTTCGTTGTCTCCTTCTTCTCTCATCTGCCTTGCGACAACAGCATTAATATCTTGGTGCTGCAAGACCCTGAAACATCTTCCAAATATTTCTTCCATGGTCCTTTCTCCTGCCCAGATCTCATAGAAACACTAGTCTCAAGATGGTTCCAACAGAGAGCCGGTGACTAGAAGCATGTCATCCATTTCTACTTGAGGGTCGCAAAACAGGAATGGTGTCAGCCCTAGAACACGTCCAGCAGAGGTCGTCTTCATTATCTTTGGTGTTGTTGTCGACCATGGAAGGAGGTGAGCCGGGCTCCGTCCGCATTGACCTGCCTGTATGTGAATCTGATGACACTAAGCCAGCTACAAAATCACTATTTCTATCCATGCCAGTTGACGGTGAACTCATTAGCGTTGTCATGAAGGACCCTCCCAGTACTCTCTCTCAATGGCACTCATTCATTGTCAAGTGTCGTTATCTAGCCCAGGACTCTCGCATTGAACACTTCCAAGGCTTTGAAGTAGCAGGGACATACCAGAGCTCGCCCTTCCATTTGTGAGTGCGCAGCAATGGACCTTGGCCATACCATCTTACTCTTAAGGATCAGCAGCACTCTGATCTCATCCATGGCAGTCGCAACATTGACATAGTTTAAACGATGACAACACAGAAATAAGGACATAGGACTTGACTTTCAGGGTGCTTATTGGAACAAGGTGCGTATCTCTCTTTTCTGTGCCACTCATTGCTTACTGAGGAACAGAGCTCTTCCGCATCCATCTCCTTCGATGTTGTCACATGGTCTACTCTTCCCAACCCTCCTTCAATTCATACAGCGATGTTGAATAGGGCACCATGACATCAAATCTGCTCTATCTACATACTTCACTGTACGTTGAAATCCTTTGGTAAAACGACAGCCTTTCTTACTTACCATGCTGCATGTTAGATTGTATTCCTGTATCTCCAAATTAAATGCCACCATGTACTTGGCATGCCTTCTGTGTGGTCTCATAATTGGAGATCCCATGGTCTGTGCTTGGTACCAGATGGGCTTCTGGTGATATGACTGCCTCTATGACCGTCAGAACAACAGACTTGATGTTACTGTTATCCTCATTGCATGCTCGCAACTCTTTCATCCTTCTTTCGGAATATAATTCCTTTCAGCGATGTGTGGCTTAAGCGATGCTATTGACACCCATCCGGTTCAGCACGTCACATTAATGCATCAACTGAAGTGGGACTGGCTGTCTCCCTCTTGCTCTTTCATCTTCCACATGGATAAGCATGTACTATTTCAGGTCAATTTACCTCCAGCAGTAAATTTCCTTCTGCAGCACCAATACTCCATCAAATCCGCCTTCATTCTCACTTCTTGTTGCATGTGCAACACGGGGCACCATCTATCTATATTTTTGTTGGTATATTCAGCTTTGCATTCCAGCATGGCAAAGAGAATCATGCACTAGCTCTCCACCATGCCCATTCCGATCTAAGTACCCATGCCTAATTTTTCTGTTTCTAACTCCATCCATGCTAAGCTCGGAGAAGGGTGATGTATGCTACTGCTGTTCCATCTATGATGGCACTCCTGCTCCATTGAACCTTCAGCAAAAGTTGTGACACTAATCTTCAACATTGATCAATCAAGGTACAGTCACTTTCATCAAGCTAATTTCTCCTTGTAAATTTATGATAATTGAATCAATAATGGTGTTCCACAGTAAACATGACCTTGCTCTTGGCAGAAGACTCTCTGCCCTACAAAAGGCCCTTGTGCTTGAAGAAGCAATGGGTTTTCAGCTGATGATCAATAGCTTTGTCCTCAAGCCTTTGCGTGAGCATTGTATCCTTGTTCCACGATTGACAGATTGTCTTATTTCCCAGTATGCGACTGGGCCTTCTAGTCATCATCTCGTATCAGGGTGGACTCTCTTGGGATTATGCATCAAAAATAACATTGATCCTCATCCAAGCAGGTTTTTACTGTCTCGATGTCGCTGTATTTCATGCACAGCACTTTTGACATCAACGACATCACCTTCATCCGATGGTCAGTCACTCCATCACATCTTTAGTGTCCCGGATTTCATCATAACAGGTCAAGTAAGTCGCTCGTCATCTCTTCCTTCTAATTTGCATCTTCTAAGCCTCATTTAGGATGTCGCCACAAGATCAAAGTCTTCTGTATCTTGCATAAGGGCTATTCGCGAGAGTAAGGGTTCAGACTGGCTTTCCCATTGTCTTCATTAGATTCACCCGGTCTCGTGAGGTTTTCCTCACAGATCATCTTTTCTTTCCACACAGAGCGCATTGAACTCCTTTGGCAACCCTCAATTATAAATGCTGTCCAGGGATAAGCAGGCTACCCTCCTTGTACATGATGATTCAACAGACTGAGCGGTAACTGTAATGTTGACCCCATTCAACGATAAATGCATATATGATCAAGGTTTAATCCCACACAATAGCAGTGCATGGTAAGCTGGTGTCCTTCTTTTTGGAGAAAAGCACACAGAATTTTGTTTAAATACAGATCGTGCAGTTTCCAAGCCAGGATGTGTCATTTGTGCGAGGGGGAAATCAATGGACATCATGAGTTGCGATTTTTCAGAATCCAAGTATGATAGCAAAAGCCAGAAACAGATATACAGAAGGCCAAAGCCCAATAGTGACATGACCTTAGGATTTACATGGCACAAATAGATACCCTTAAACCTCAAGTACTCATCGTTTGAAAGTCAGCGTCTTCACTGACTTCAGGTTCGCTGCAAAAGAATATGCCGAAGATCAGCCGTTCAGTAATATTATCCCTTGAGTTCCAAACACGCACCATTATCTATACTCAGTGAACCCATCTTCACATCAACCCTCAGCATGGCTCTAGATTATGGAACCACACTGACTTGTCTAAAGGCAGCCTTTGCTTTGCTTTGCTTACTTCGTCGATGACACGGAACACGGTGGCTGTAAGCATAGCTGTGGACGACTCAGTGCTCACTTTGCACTATTTTTTTTTAGAAAGGAGGAGTGTATGTGCTGACTCAAGGCCAGGTTTCAGTTGCGCGTAAATGGATAATCAGGTTGCCGCCACTGATGGAATGTTGTAATCGTGCATGCACATCAGATAATGTACCCCCAGATGCTGTACCTAAATGACAAGTTTCTGCCATGGTTCTGGCCCTGTTTCACTGCCATCACACAACTGTCTCCAATCAGATCTTTTCAAGCTTCTTGGGGACTTTCATTGTCACTGGCTGTCGTCTAATGGCCATCATTCCCAGAAACCTTTGGGGATAACATGTGCATTCAGTATTCAATTCTCTCCATCTGAATGATGTTCCACCCTATAGTAATCCTTTTTGATAAATGCACAGCTAAGTACTTACTTCCCTATGCAACGCTCTGGTTTGGCGATACCTTGGGCAGTTCCTGGGGGATATAATAAGTCCATCCGCCTTGACTTGCACTTTCTCTAGGTCACCTAACCAAATGATTGGCATTCCCAGTATAATTTCCTTCTGCTTCATCTGCGCACAGGCTTATGTGTCATCTTTTGGTAATAAATTTACAAAAATCCAGTTGACCATTGCGAAACATTGACAGCGATGACAATAAAAATTGCAGAAACCAATTTTTCAGTCGGATCCTAAACTCCTCTCCCTCCCAGTTTCTAGAGACCAATCTTCTTGTTCAGCATGTACATGCACATAGAATACTAGCCGGCTTGGGCACTTGTTAATCCATCAAGATTAGCCAAGGGAATCTCAATAACATTAGATGTTCTCCTTCTCGCCATCTGTATGCAAAGTCAACCACATTGTGCCCATTCACTGGCAGTCCTACACATGCATCGGATAATAAAACGCAGCGTATTCACTTAAAGCTCTTTGAGCATCGATTCATCAGACCGTTCATAAAAGCTGACATAATTCATCCCAGGTGAAGGCTTCACGAGATGGATCATGTGGGTTGGTGAACAAGTAGATGCCAACCATGGTCATGGCCTATCATATGAACAATAATAAATATTTGGATGAGAATAATTGTCATGAATGTATGCAAATCGAAAGCAGGATAAGGCATGGTAGCAGCCCAAGATAATCTGGGTCGAAAAGAAGTAAATCAGATGTTAGCCATCAATATGAAACAGGCTGGAGAAGTCACCCAGGATACCGCCTAAGGGAGTTGCAACTTCAACGACCTGAAGAGGAAACCTGAGATGACCAATGCACCAAAGCCATTGGGAGCCCCGGGCATTGAGGATCTTAGTTGTGTAAAGGTGAACACAGTCCCTATTGGGACTACAACAATCTCATTCCATTGTCGGTATCCGAAGATGATGGTTGTGATCATTATGAAGCAAATCATAAGAGTGACCATCCCTATCCACATAAAATAACACATGAGCTCAGACAGTCAATGGACAATCAGAGCAAAACTGAACAGAATGTGGCAGTAATGGCCAAACAGTATGCAATAATAAGGGAGCTGCGTTGGAGGGTCATACGTGCAGCGATAATTTCATGTTCAACGTCCATGTCCTTCCAGTAAGGGGGATCTGCCTGAATATTGTGAGTTGTAATTTTCAGGTTGCTGAAACAAATGCGTCAGGTGGTCACTGGATGAGATGTGATAAGTTGACCTACACATTTAGTGGAGATGCCGAACCAAGGACTAGGTTGACAGAATTGTTTGTTGATGCCTCTTGAGCAAAAGCAAATATGTTGGACCAGTAACTGAAACGTCAATGACTAAGATGAACATTGTGAGACAAAGAGTGCAGTACACATCAAAAGGATAATAAGTCAGAGATTTGTGTCTGATATATAATCTCTCTTGAAAATAGTGGAAAAATGGGTAGATGTTGAACTTCATGCGGAACGTGGGAGAGTTGCCCAGGATGTCATAACTTGAATGGCTGATCAAAGTCATGCCGACAGTGGTGTTCCATATGAAGGTGGGATCTGTGGGTCTGTTGTTACTGGAAGGACCGTCAATATATCTAGGCAATACATTTCTACAAAAGGGAATATTCACATCGTACATTTTTTGAGAATCATAGAAGGAAGGGCTCACATGTCAAAGAAGATCTTAACTTCTGGGCAATCAACCTTGCAGGTATCATTCTTGATGACCCAATCCACAATAATAGTTTGAGGCATATCAGCTGAGACATAGGTAGCGCAGAGATAGATCTTCGGTTACTGTGAGTGGTGGATATGAAGGAACAGGCAATGAGTCTTACAGTTCTATTTCCTGTCACACCCAGATTCATGGTATATGACAACTCTCCACCAGGATGTAGCCTGAGAATGAGAGCAACGCATGTGGTTGCGACAATAATGATGAGTGAGATGGACGTCACGAAGCAATACGAAACTCTTAATGAGCTTCGATAGCTGGTTGTTTCCTCAGAGGACATGATTAGGAGTAGATAATGAGCTAGGGAGAAGAACATTACAGGTTGAAGACAAGGCTTTATAGGTAATATGTCATAGGATGCACCGTACCATTAAGTCAAATTGTCACCTGGTATGACATACTGTGGAGGCCACAAAACATGATAAGCACACAGGTTCAATGGAAGGTACTGCAATAATTTGTTCCTTGTTTTCTGGTCTGATGGTGGCATTGTGCTCTCACGCGGACTCTGATGTGAATTTAAGGCAGAATAAGGTTTACAATGAAGTCTGAGACTTGGCATTTGTAGGTCAAATGTGCCGTACTGTTGATATAGTGTAATAGAAAAATTGCATGACATATTGATGCACCGCATTAATTCATTCCTTGTTTCCATACAATGAGTATGTCATTCTGCTCTCACACAGACTCTGATGCGATTTTAGGGCAGAAAGCATCCAGTGTGCTGATGCTGCGGGTATTTCTAGAATGCTAGAAAAGAATGAGTCAGATCATTAAATCTGAAAAGAATGAGAATTATGTGAAAACTCGAGTAAATTCCTGAGTTCCTATCTCATCTACAGATTCCGGAGAGTTCCCATCATTGAACCTTCCATGATATTTATGTGTGCATCCATCGCTATTGGAGTTTCTCAAGAGAAATGAGTGGTCAGAACCCAGAAGACAGAGCAGTCTTGAAGCCACAGCACTTATCTTAAACGGGAGAAGCCAGTGGGTGGGAAGTCATAGACACCAGTCTGCAGGAAAAGCTGTGGTGTTTAAGGAACTGCATCGTCAATGTGACTGTTCTGTACACATTGTGTCATCCTGAATTTCACACTACCAGAGCGCTAGTGAGTATTGCCGTTATTTTTACTCACGGCCTCCTGCGTAAGCAGTGATCAAAGAAATGTTGATGTCAGCGAAGCGCTTCGTCGATTTCATTCAGATCAGTCTAGTAGATCTGGGGGGCAAGCATCCCAGAACATGGATAAAAAATTGTTGACAGCAAGCGAAATTTTCATCATTCTCATTATACAGCACTGTATTATCGGATGTATTCGTAGGTGTGCATACAGAGAGGACATAGATCAACCGAGAGTTACTGAGTAGAGAAGTAGATGGCCATTGACGACAATAAGACTGGACATGGGAAATGGAAGACTCTCTGATGCCGTGTCTGTATGATGGAACAAGCCTCAGAGACTCACCCAAACAGGAAGGGCGAATGCGGTCATCTTCTTGCTGTCCGCAACGTTGAAGCCCTACCAATGAGAGATCAGTCTTCGTGAGAGGATGTCGACTGATCCAGTTGGTAGAACAGATATGCCAGTGTGAGTAGATTTTGTTTCTGTTAAGAATATGGTTCATCAAGCCAATATATGAGTGGATGAGTACTTGAAGAAAAGACTGGTTCAGAGCGAGGATGTCCGTAAGCTGAGTCCAATTACCAAGAGGGACCCGTGAGTTTGTTAACGAGTGTTAAGCAAAGTGAATGGGGATCAGCAAGCCCTAATTGTAACCGATATTGATCACTTGTGTTCACACAGGAACTGTGGAGGTTTAAAGATGAGTTGATAAGTAGTTGAAGATACAATAGTGCAGACAGTGTTTATATACTACATGTTTTGAGACATTCCTATTCTACAATGTTCTAGTATATTCTGGACCCTGGTAGCAGCAAGACAGTTAGAGAAAGTAAGAGACGTTGCGAGCAAGCCACTGCAAAAGCCAAGAAGACCGAGTGAAGGTGTATGTTGACTCAGGCCATACTGGCAGAGAGCAATATTCACAACCTGTTCCACTAGGGTGCATTGATATAGATAGAGGCTCGAATATTTTAAAGGTCTCCTTACACTTGTGGTTATGTGGTCTCGAGAGTACCAAACATCAAATAATCTGAGGTAGCCACCTTTTGTTAGATGCGATGGATGCAAGACGGCATGGCTGAGCTTACCTAGCTTGGGTATATGCGTGGAGTCTCTGAAGAAAGAATGTAGTCCACACAGATGTGCTACCAGACTCCCTGGAATGATGGGTGAAGAAACAATAGTCGAAGGCAAAGGGAAAGCCAGTCCGAGTGTCTACCGGAAAACGGGCGATGATATTGCTGCTGCCCTGTAATGATAGTCGTCTGCAGCTGCACATGTGCGAGAACCTAAAGACAATTATGATTGAATCATAAAAGAGAGCCTATGCCATGTACTGCCTGATGATGTCAAGCCAGCATATATGCTGACTAATGCCCCTCCTTGGCTTTCCATGCAGCGCACTCCCAATTTTGTACTCAAAAGGCCAAGATGAAGCAGTCCACAAGGTCTGGTGGGTAGGTACAAGACGAGCCTCTGAGTTGGGAGCCGTAAAGGTACCAGAGTCCTTGAATGACAAGCGATCATATGATAGTCTAAGGTGAAAGGCGAATTAGTACAAGATCATGGTGGAGTTCAGGCAATCATATTATGGCCATATTAATGCAACAGTTCATGAGGATGTGGTCTGCAGGTACTAGGGACTTGATTACCATCCAATCAGATAAAAACAGCATAGGCCACATACTGCAAGTTAACTTACTGTCGATTCCGCTTCAAAACCAAAACTGCTCCTTCTTGGTTATCGGCACAGTGTCATCGCAAAGATCATAGTTAAAATGACGAGACAAGGCAGTCTAAGAAGGCCAGTGGGTAGGCATGAGAGGACCACCAGATGTTGTAACTGGCCTGTCTCCATAAATCAGGTACTCATTGAAGACCGAGAATCCAATAGAACGTACCTGAGATGACTGCGGAAAATTTTTACTTGGTCCTGGAGGCTACCATGTATCATCTGAGTCCTGCTGATTGTAGTGATTGAGGGAGAAAATAGGAAATGGGTAAGAAGCAAGTACGTGTAGTCTGCAAACAGCAACGCCATATCTTTTGTTCATACGATCAAGGACAACACCGAAATGGGTAAGAAGGCAAGCACACCTTGGAGTAGTGGAATCGAAAATACGACCACACGACACTGAATCACAGATCCATCGGTTCTTTGCACCTTATTTCGGCCAGGTACAAGCACACAGAAAGGTTGGGAACTTTTGAATTACAATCTGCATAAATAGAACTGAAACTATTACGCAAATCAAAGATGTCATCAAATGAAAGGATATTGATGCACTGTAAAGTACACGAGGTGACAAATCCATCATTGTGCAATATTGTGCATACCAAACATGAGATATAGAGCTGTATGAATGGAGGGTAAATCTGCCCAAATAGAGGCTATATGCCTCGTAAAAATCCTTTGAAAAGAATGGATAGTGGTGAGGTCAGTGCAAGCAATGTCTGTGGGCCTCCACATGGCAATGGATGTAGATAGGGCTTCGCACCATCACCGTATAATACAGTTGTATGGGTGCCATCGTACGGGTACTGTAACCGTACTGTCAAGGACTTGAGAAGCACCCATATTGACAGCTGTTAAGGGCCGTGTGTACGGTATCAAGCCCTGAATCACTGGTGAGTACAATTCAGGCTATCTCTCAGGCTCAGAAGCCAAGTACAAAGCAATACCTTTCATTACCATTTATTTGTTGGCACGGGAAACAAAGGTCTGGGCATGTGTTCCGTACACCCAAAAACCTTAAGTTTTCCATCTGCCGAAACTTTACCCTAAGCGGAAGCTTTCATAATTAATTCAGGGAATTCCTGAATCCTTGCTTTCAGATCTCGATTACAACAGCCTGGATTCATATCCAATACCCTACATTCCAGAGATGATTCAAAGCTTCCATGAACCTTTGGTATGGATACAAGTATCAGTAAGTCCTGTCATTTACATGAAATCTTAGGTATAGGTAAGTAAATCAGACTGCCTCAAATTTCTGTATTCCCGGAGTGTTAACTATGATTCAATATGAATCCGTCCATGCATTGATCCGGTGCCTGAAGTACCGTGCCGTGTAATGATGAGATCAGATGAGATGATGGGACCGTCTCCAATGCTCCCAATGAGATCTGGAGTATGTATAACCGTTGATTTCTTCCCACTTTCGCCCTCACTTACAACAACCTAGGTAAGTCATTTCGTCCCTTTTGTATTCCTTCAAACTCACCGGCATTGATAGACTAAATTTAAATTTCAATTCTTCCATGTGTTTTTCTTGTGCGAACCCAAACTCAACAAGAAGCAAACACCCACAGATATCACTGAACTGCCGACTCAGACTATCCACCAGTGGATCTCACAACTGTTACTTGTTACCGAATCAGTTGGATGGCCATGAATAATGCTATCTTCAAGTTTGGCTTCTGCACAGAGCAGGAAATTGTCAGTATCCAGAATAAAATGGTGTGGCCCATCATCCAATGAAATCGGCATACTATTAGACACATCGAGTTTTAGCTCTTGGGATAGAGGAACACAGGCAGGTAAATTTCAGGTGTGTAGCTCATATTTACCACGGGGCTGTCTATAATGATCAACAGGTCGCAGTACTTGATGCTCAAAACTATGCCTTCGATACCCCTAACAAATCCTTTTCTAGTCAGAGATTAGCAACCCCAAATTATGTTACCCTTCATGGGTGCATGTCCAAGTGGACGGAAGCACAAAGGGAGGTACTCGATGATGGAAGAGGATGGATGTTAGAAGATGTAGGAGGCAGAGATATAACAAGTAGGCACATCTGTTTCTATCAGACTTGTGATTACAGTTTTCGCTAGAAGGCTACAATCTATGTTTATGAGTCACGGAGGAATGGAATCTCCGGCATCAAATGGAGGCTTGTCATGACCCACAAAGTGTTCATGGCAGCTGAGGCCTGCAGGAGAAGTGGAACCTGATGCCTGTCCAGGCTCCATCACTAGTTGGTGCAGAAAAGGCTACACGGAGGAGGCATGGCCAAAGGCGAAGGAAGAGTCGGTTGAGCTGCAAGTTTGAAAGATTTATGTAAATTATCCATCATTACGGGTGATCACATTCTAACCGTCTTTCTTATAGAAGCCCACCCATATCCAGCATCGAAAACCAACGGAAACCAACCGTGACTGTTGTAAGCGCCAAGTTCTCGGTGTCTCTTTTCTCAGTATGTAAGACACTGTCTTTGACACAGGAAGTGAATGACACCCCCTCCTAGTCTGTTCTTTGACTGAACTTGACCATCTCAAGTGCATTCCTGTGGGGGAGTGATGCAAAGCCTATATTGTTTTCCCTCTGGTCAATTACCTCAGCAGGGTGCAGGGCTCAACGCATAACACATGATATCTGTCGAGGAGAAGCGGACATGATGCATTCAGCGGCATCCATTATCACTCTGGGGAGCATGAGAAACAATGCAGAAAGGCCTTTCCAGACTCCTGATGCCATAGTGAGTTCCTCCTTGTTCGTACTAGGATTAGGTTGATTGTCATGCTTACAGATAGCATCGTGAGCCAGCTGGGATATGAGGAAGGTGTTTCACCAATTTAATGACGGATGCGCCCAGTAGAAGGGAGCATTTTCCAGTGATGGTCTTTTCCGTTTCCTCATAATGCTCAGTGTAAACATCGGTTCCAAGGGTGGGGAACATTTTTGTAGGCCTCTGCATGAGCTCAGAACATCGTTGTCGTCGCTGCCAGCATCCTGGTGACCTCCGCCGGCTTCTCCTTTTGTTCCCAGTTAGGTGCCACGGTTGTGGCAGATGCCAGGCTCGGGATGACATCGAAATGGGTGCACCATGGGTGATTCATCTTGATGTCCTTCATCACCATCATCACTGTTTCACCATCGTCGTTCTATCTTCCATAATTTAAAACTTTTTTTTCGCTCACCCACCCACCTCTCCCATATATTTTATATGATTTAATGAATATGTCTACTCTTTGTTCTTTGTATGTACTTGTAGCAGCTCTCTCAAGTCTCTACTCCTCGCCAATTAATGTCCTCCTATTTCGTTTAATTAATCTATTTTATACAGTAAATGTTTTGTGCAACACCCGAAGTGATCACTACAGCACAGTGAAGAATTATGATTGCAATATCTGCATCAAGCGACTATGATACAGTCATATGGAGGCAGATGTTCTCAAAAGTGACTGTACAAAATGTAGAAGTCATGGACATTGGAGCATCCCACGAAGCTGGGGAACGAAGGCTGTTACCCGACAAGAGCCATAATCGGTGGAAGGGGGGGTCGGGTCCAGTAGTAGATACCATGGTAAAGTGGTATATCACTGTCAACTGATGTGTGATAGTATCAAAGCATAATTTTTGGTGACTGATTGTTCACCAGTGTGCCCATCGTATGAAAACTTGCATTCAATAAATAAATGAATAGTGTGGCCTAGTAGAAGAACCATACACTTACTGTCATTTCAGCATGTTGACCTGCCAGAGCGTATTCCTGTCAAACCTCGGTCTTTCGTTATTGGCTGTCGTTACCCGGCTTCATAGTCTGCCCCATCCCTAGTGGACACAGCGAAGCCGTTCATCGGTGCTATTGTGTCGTACCCTGCCAATCTTTTCATATCTCTGTAGAAACCTAAATTGTGAGGAGAGAATACGTTTGGTGTTCTGTAATGCATCCTGAAACGGTTTGAGAACTAATGCAAAATCAAAGTATGTGTTAGTGCATGTTGTGATATGTGCAGCAGTTGTTTTGGTGAAAGATTACTATTTAATGCCTTTTGGTTCTGCTTGTAGATCTGAGATTCACCCCACTGACAAGGAGAATGAATCACGATGATAGGTGCTCACTTAAGTGCTTGAAAATTTGAAAGCCATGCTCCATGATTGATTGTCTGCATCCATGGGAGTGCACAGGGTACCAGGCAGCAGGACAGAGGTGTAATGTACTGATGGATAATCACTGTGAGTGGTTCAGAAAGGACTTAGTGTCATGACCAGACATTTCCAGCATCTGTGGCATCAAGTGGTACACACTTGTTATGTTCCGGCGACGCTTTGCAGTGCTAAGATCTTAGATGAATGTTTTAGTTGAATGTCAAGACCTTTCCATTCTTCCCCTGGCTGCTGCCGTACTGTGATCTTTGGAGCCACAAGATTTTTGAGTATTCTACAGTCCCTTACTTTCCGCTCTGTGGATTGTCTGAAGTCTTCCTCACATACAAATACAACTAAGAAGTCCAGACTGATGGTCCAGATACATTGGGCTAGAGTTTGGATTATTACACCTTCTGGGACATCATACCATTGATGAGGTATGGACAACAATCTGAAACTCGACTTTGCAAAATATGGCCATGACAATGAACTCAAGGGTGCAATCAACTGGCATGCTGGAATACTACCCTTCATTACTATTGCGCTTGAAGAGACCGAAAGCGCAGCCAAGTACAGCTGTGAGTCCCATCCACTGTCCTGTGTTTATTTTAGTACAGCTATGTTTGGAGTATTTTAGGTTCCTTCCTGTTCCGACATATTGAAGATCTCAACAATCTCTACATCCATGACATATGACATATTCTTATTCTTATTGGAATAGGCAGTATGAGAAACCCCATCAGAAAGGCCATCAGCCAATCATAGCCACTGCCAAAAGGAGAGGAGAGAGATGTGTAGATGAGGGACCATGGAAGTGAGCGATAGGAGGCACCATGTTGGCTGCAACAGTGCTGGGACTGCAGGTACATTGTGCTACATCCACTGCACATGACAGTCACATGCACATGCACAGATGCAGCACAATGTGTGCACTGTGCAGCACCATCAGAGCCATCCCACTCCTCTCATCTGTGTAGTGACACATCCTGCGCTGGTCCCCAATTCTTTCTATTTGTTTCAACCTCCAAATCTCAGAGTGAAGGAACAACTTCAAGCACAAGCTGAAGGATTCCTGACTGTTTGACATTATCAAGGGGGTCCAAATATATATAAAAAAGACAGTGGGTTGATTAAATATTTTCATGCATTGGTGCTGGACCTACCTATCTCCATGTGACCTATATGATGTCATTTTTCTTAATATAGGTCTATTTTCACACTTTTTAGCTCATTTTTCATGCAAAAGTATCTGCATAATGGATATTCCGATGTTTTGAGCACAATCTGTCTCCTATTGGACTTGTACTTCAAAATTAATTCAACAAGGCACATGACATCATCACAATGCAGTGAGTATTGAGGCCAAAGAGCATTGGTGAAGATGTCTGTAACACCAGTTGTCATATTGTCAGAGGTAAATAGAATGTATTTTGCTATATTTTGTATCATGATTCATTCAAAATATCCCTCAAAAACTCATTTTTAGACCCAAATAGGAGGGGTCAACTTTTTTTTTTGGGCCTGCTGGCCCAACCTACCTACCTACCTGGTGTGCCAGGCTGACATCCCAGTACTCCCTTGAAATAATGACACTTGATAATGAATGAGCGCCATTAAGAGAGAGTACCAGGAGAGTCCTTCATGGTGACACTAATGAGTTCGCTGTTGGCTGGCATGGTTAGAAATAGTGATTTTGTAGCTGGCTTAGTGTCATCAGATTTGCATGCAGGTGGGTCAAGGTGGATGCAGCCTGGCTCACCTTCTTCCATGGTTAACAACAACACCGACAATAAGGAAGATGATCTTTGCTAGATGTGTTCTAGGGCTGGTGCCGTTCCTCTTTTGTGACCCTCGAGTATAAATGGATGATATGCTTCTAATCACTGGCTTTCCATAGGAATCATCTTGGGGCTGGTGTTTCTATGAGATATGGACAGGAGAAAGAACCATGAAAGTGATATTTTGAAAATGTTTCTGTTTCTTTCAGCACCTAGATATTACTACCACTGTCACAAAGCAGACAAGAGAAGGAGATGACAAAAATTTGATGGTCATGGTGTGGGACATGAAATTGACTGGCTGGTAACCTAACTTCACATCACCAGCAAATTGGCCCGAAAGTCCGAATCCAGGTTTGTCTCCGCCTATCACCATGACACACAGCAAGCTGCAGCCGCCTCTGCAAAACTCAAATACGATATCTTCTAGCTCACAATTAGGTCCTTCACCTCCATACAGTGAAGATATCGAACATGGAGTGAACAAAACTAGCCCTTTGTAATATGTATTCCAGTAGGTCACCATTATTTCTTTCCTCCTACACTCCCATTATTACCATTCTACAGCAAATCCCATTCATTACACAGTTCCAAGGGAAACTACAGAGTGAGTCCATGATTTTTTTGTACCAGACTGAACAGTGTCCAGATGCCTGCTCACTTAGCACTTATCAATACCAATCAATGTCAGTGTCCTCTTCTTGATATGTCTTGGTACTTCTTTATCTTACTAAACCTAATTGTAAATCAAAGTAAGACCCTTTGAACCATACTTATTTTTTCTATCCTTGCAATCGTCTTTACACTTTACCTCCACAAAAGGATGGAATATCAGCTCATCCTCAACAGCCTTAGGTGGACTGAACTTACTGTGTCGAACCGATGTCTCCACTATAGCACCCAGGAATATTCCGCTCTGCTGAGGGGCATATTGAATGACAAGGATGGTGTGCAGTGGTACAGAGAAGAAGATCACCATTTATAGAATATATTTCAAGAAGCTGGCACATTGTACTATTGATGTGGATAAATCAGTGATGAAACTATCATTTCCAGACACTGGATTGACTTATCTTTATTGAGGGGACCACCAGAGTTTACAGAGATTGGATCGTCAAGTCAAATGAGTTGCATTGCATGACAATGTGGGAGGCTTTCAAAGATAAGGCACATGTCTATTCAGTTTCTTTGAGGTTCTTGGACTTAACATGTGATGGTCTCTGCAGGGATGCACAGCCAATGGATCACATTACCATGTAGGTCTATTACATCCATACAGTTACACCTATTTGATGATTTTTGAAGCACATCAAAGCTCATATGGGAAACCATCAGCCACCATGGGATAATTGGCAGAAGATGTGCTCTATGACTCCTGCAACCTATGATGTGAATCATTTCGATTGGCTAGATAGCTGTGACTGGGTAAGTGACTTTGTACTCCAACATTCTTCTCACACTGATGCATACACTCAGAGCTTTTTTGGTGGTGTAGCAGGTGTTTGGTTAATCAAGGACCACAGTTGCTCAGCCATGCATTATCTCTTTACTTTGCTCAGTATCTCTGTCCATTTAATAAAGTTTGTGGTGCTCTGTTACTGACACCAAATCATCCAGCCCCCTGGGAAGAGAGTTGACTGAGTCTTATTCTCGCATCCCTTCACAGCTCTCAGTTGTCCAGCACCACTACAATACCTGCAACACTTGTTTCTTTGATATCACAGCACATGAGTGACTTCTTTTTATAATGAAGTTGATAGCTACACAAAGAGATGTAAACATCCAGGTATCTTCTGTGATATGCGACACTACGAGCTCAGCCAAGTGCCATACTATTAGCTTGACACCACATGTGTACATACTGGGAATGAACTGATCTCCCTGTGTCACAACAGATACTAGTATTGAGAGCATTTAACGGCAACATAACAGTTGATTGATACTAAGAGCTATAGATGAGGGGACAAAATAAACAAGACACAAGTGATTCGATGATCCTTGTATCGAATCTGGTACATCAGTAGAAGAAAACACCCTTCTAAACAGAATATACATGCAAAATTTATGTACCCTGGGTCAGATAACAAGCACACAGGGAATCCTATGCAACATGAACTGTATAAACATAATAGTATCCAAGTTAGCTGAAGAAGAATTCAGTCATAAAGATTCGTTGGGTCAAGGAAATGAATTTAAACCAAGGGGGCAGCAGAAATAAAATTGCACACATAATGTACATTGTCATGTATAAGGCTGGACCCCTCCCCCCTCTCCCTCTCCTACCATATAGGGTAGTAATATAGCTATATATAGATAGCTTAGTAATACATTTCAATCAATATGAGACCCGAAGTTGCTGGCTAGGTTGCCATGACTTCAAAAAGGTATTGAAAAAAAGATATAAAGCATATTGAATGCTTGAAAACCCTCACAATATATCCCATTGATATAAAACTATCACTTTATGCCTCATTAGGGTCTCTCACAGTACCATATAAGGTAAGTCAGTGTCATGTTTAAGGTTGGGACCCCTCCCCCCCTCCCCCCTACCTTCTTCGCCAGAATTTAGCTGTGCCTCCCCCTTGATTTAAATGCAGGTGGGGTCATAATAGGACTTTGTGACTGCACCCATAGAACCCTTAAAAGTGGCAAAGCTGGAGCAGTTGTCCTGGTTTGTGACAACCTCCTCAATGTGAACAGCCCCTGCAGTCAGTCATTGGTCAGACTAGGAAAAATAAACACCAGAGTGTATGAACATTTGTAGTGATCCTTAGTCTGGTTATCATAGTTTAACCAAATCCAGCCACTCACAAAGTAATGAATGTTTGCACTCACTTGGATGTTACAGGTCTTGGTGCTAATCTAAGATGGCACTCAATTAAACTGTGGATACTTGGCAGAAAATTTCAAACCTAGTGGAGCAATGTTGTCCATCTTTAGCAGTCACCTTTACAGTCAACTTGGACACATTGCCATAGGACACTTTGAAGCTAATAGCTTGTCTAAGCCAACAAGCTCAAATCTCAAAGATGGTACAATGTATAAGCTCAAGGCAGTATCTGTCACCTTGGCAGAGATGGTCAGCTCATCAGTGACTTGGGCTATGTCTGGAATACCGATCTGAGCAGTTAGAGTCTGGGAAACACCAATAGTTGAGGTGGCTATAAATCAGATCAGTAATAGAATGGGCATCAAGATCATTCAGAAGATATACTAGTGACAGTGTAAGAAGTATTGGTGTTGAGGCCATGATCTACTTCAATATCAACCTCACTGTAGGTACCAACAAATGTACCATCAGCAGAGGCATTGGACACCTGGAAGATAGGGTCACCTGGTCTGTAAATCAGAATTCAAATCGAAAAGATGATAAGGTCAAATGTACTGGAGAAAGTGAGCTCTACAATGTCATCAGTGATGCAGACCAAGGCATGCTGGCCCATGTACTAGAAATATGGTCAGGAGTCACTGAATATGACAACAATGTATCTCACCTGAGTAGGATTTGTAACAATATTGCAGGAGCTATTGCCAAAGTTATCATTGGCATATTTCTCAATGGCATCCCACTCAGGAACTGTATAAATGTGGATTAGTGTTGTATAGCATAAAAGGGAAGTGCTGATGGATGGGTTTTGGCTTTGTCAACCAAGAGCTTGCCACACTGGCTGGTGGCATGGTGTTCAAGACTGTTGGACTCAACATCAACAGGATACCTGCCATACAGAGAACTATCACACTTAAAAGTGAGGTAGTCTCCCTGGGCCTCATCAACAGCAACATGGGTAATGTCCCTGGGGAGGATTCTGACAAGCTCGCTGAACAGCAAAGTGGTGACACTAGACAGGGCAGTCAAAAAAGTTATGAACTACAGTCAACATGTGGTAGAACAGACATGTAATAGCATTGGTAATGAGATGGACACAAAGTAGTAGGCATGAACATCATTCAATGAAGTGCAGACAAGAGTAAAGGGGGTAAAAGAAAGCGAAGGTTGATAAATCTCTAGACTTTGTATCGAGCTGCTTTTATACACATATAGACTGCACAGCTTACAGTGACTGCCTTTTCTGGTGATTACTTGATCCTTTGGGATGTTCTGTTCTGCTGTTGAGTGCCCAGAAGTATGGTACACTCCTGACATACCTGAGTTTCTGCACAAAGAAAATGTGTAGTGGCACTGAAAGAATTTCCTTATACAGTTTCCGTCTGGCCAGAAACAGAATCCCCCCTGCCAAAATCAGATTTCCAACAGACGGAAACACATCCAAGGAAACATTTTCAGCTCCGTGAACGATTTCCGTCAAGTTTCCTTCGGGCTGAAATCGTTGGGAGTTAGGAGTGGTATAATTAAATTTTTGCAACATGAGACAAGTTACTTTTTGATCTTGCATGGCCATCATCATAGGACATGAACACCATGACACTTTGGTAAATCATAGGCCATTGCAGTATAATTTGCATTCTGAAAGTTTTGTTGCTGACTGCAATGTTACACTGGATCTAGACAATCATCCTTGGTCGATATCTTGATCTCTTGTTGTTTCTACATCTGAGGCAATACATGAAGGCCAAGCTTTCTGTCATCATTCTCACTGATCACAAAAGTCAAATCATCTCCAGTGCTTGCATTTGGCATCTTGTGTATAAGTCATAAGTTCTCTCCTTTCCTTGCTCATGTCATGTAATAAGTTCATATAAGCAGATAACCATCCGAACTGAACCCAGTGAACTGTCCATGCTGCTTCCCACCAGATTCATAATTCATAATATTTATCTTACTAGTTGAAGGTTAGCATCTCTAGTGTTGAGTCATCATGGTGGATGATGATCTTTCTGTGCAACAGCATCAACCATATTGCTCCTGTGTTTTGATTTGTACCAGACAGGTGGCTAGCATTATACATATTAGGCCAGTGCATGGGAACTCATGTGAATAACTCATGTGCTTCTCTGTTCATGGAATGGTCACTGCTCACAAATGGTTAGCAGGTTGTATCATTCTTACTGTAAAAAGCCCACTTGTTTCTTATATTTTGTCATAGATAAACCTCACTCCTTACCTCTCTATCTGTGGGAGGATTTTGATCATAACTTCATGAGGGTCCATGATCTGATCAAGACATATAGCCTTGTATTTGCTCAAATGTATTAATAACTCAACAGCTGGAAGAGCATCAGAAGATGGAAATCCAGTCACAGTCTATGAAACTATGGAACATTGACAAGGCTGGTGATGGGCACCCATGAAACTGAGCATAGCCTAGCATGAACACAAACAAAACCTGCACTCAATCCCACAAACACACACACACACAATCTCCTTAAGTGCAGAGGGGAGCAAGGATTTTAATTCCACTTGTGTGCCGACAGTATCTCAAAGTATCTCAGTGAGCTCACTAGAATGATACACAAAACAATATAGTATTATCAAGCCAATCTCAAATTCTCTATCTCTTCAGAGCTTTTTACAAGAGAGCACAGCAGACCATGCAACCCTCAAGGCACAGGATATTCAAAAGACAAAACACATGGATACGCAGATCCACAAAACGACACAAGTCCTCACATACAGTGTGCTCACTTTAACAATGGTGTCATGAGGTCCAACTGTGCACACCTGTCACACTTCGGTCAACTGCTAGAACAGCTCAATCTGGCTGATTCCCTTGCAACTACTTCTAGACCTACTCAGAGGCCAGCACAATACAACTTCTCTTTCTTACACTGAACCAGAAAAGGCACAGAGCTTTCTCTCAGATATAATCAAGTAAACTTCTCGAGACAGGTGCAGCATCACTGCTTCCAAGTCTCTTTCTTATCTCAAGTAAACCAAAGTTTGTATCCAAAATTTCTCTCTTATTCAATTTCTCTGTGAGCTCACTGAACTTGAATTATAGCCGAGGCTCAAAGTTGCTAACTCTTACACAGTGCAACAAGTCCAGATCCAAACTGAAACTTTATTATGTTACATGGGGGGTAGGTGGCTTGGCTTCATACATGAAAATCTATGCTACTTATACTACAGGAGATTGATTGTTACAAACAGATTTTTAGTAATTTACTTCTTTTTCAGCTGGACATTCCTCATCCAAGTTGGCACAATGCTCTAGGCAGTGTGCCAGTCATTCCTCTTTTTAGTAGTCTCAAGGAGCTAAGTGATGTCGATGTCGCTCACCCTAGGAGCAGAGTAGCTCATGAGTGTGCACTCAATAGCTGCTTAATCCTTGATCACTGATCACACTTTGTATTTGGCTTTCAGGTCTGCTCCAAAGGTGACAGCATCATATTCTAGACCAGGTAACCAAGAAATGCTTTGGCTTCCCATCCTGCTTGTTATTTCCATTGGCTGAAGCCTGTTTCTAGGCCATGGCTGGGGTTCTCTTGATTACCCTGTGTGTGATATCGTTTTTCTGGATCTCCAGGGACCACACGTCATAGATTACAGATGTGTCATTATCTAAATTAGCCTCGGCCTGCATACAAGTGCATCCCACTGCATCTATTGCAAACAGGTGGTTTGGCAAGCTAGCTCGCCCTTCAGCCTTGTTGCCATGCATGCCCATAAGGTACAGTGCAACAATGAAGTCCTTATGTTTTTAATTCTGTTGCTTCTTTTTCTATTATAGAGCTCTCTACCTCGGTGACCTTGCTTCTTCATGTGCCACTTGCACTGTCAGCCTGCTCGCGATGCCTCTGCATTGCTAATGTGTAAAGTATGACATTTTTGCAAAATTACACCCTTAGACACAGTGACAATGTAATAGAAGCCTCCGCAGTGCAGAAATGTAGTAAGTGCTTACCGGTTCCTCATGCATTGATGAGCCTAGACTTCCATGGCAATGGCAACACCCAAAACTCAAAGAGAGCTTAGGCAATTAACATGCTAACATGGCAATCAAGGTGTCGTGTGTGTGAGTGGTTTGGTGCACCTCCATGCAGTCAACTCCTCAATAACACAAGATACACTGTGACTTTTCGGTCAGCGAAGTAGTACTCTTGGTCAAGGAGTACTAATAGACGTTGGCTGTAAGCCAAGAGGGATCTCGATAAACAAGATGGGATGGAATCTGGTATGACTTGAATACCAAGAAACCATGATAGAAACTGTGAAAACAGTCTAGAAACCACAAAAATGGATCTAGAAATTGTAGCAATGCTCTAGAAATTGTTGCAATGCTCTAGAAATCATAGCAATGCTATAGAAATTGCAGGGATGGACTGTAAAATGTGGGGATGGACTAGAAATCATAGCAATGCTCTATAAATCATAGCAACACGCTAGAAATTGTTGTGATGCTCTAGAAATTGTGGCAATGGACTAGAAGATGTCGAAATAGCCTAGTAAACGTGGCTAGAGGGTGTACCTAATATTGTGAGTCAAAACAATAGCAATAAACATATGGAGACTGCAAGAAACTGGTAGAAATTGTGGTAACTGAGATGCTGAGTGGGGTGCTGCAGCAATAGATGCATGACAACTCTGAACAATGGTGAAGATGAGGGTGATCCTACAGAGAACAGTGCTGAACTGGGCCTACATGGAGGCAATACTGAACTGGGCAATGAAAACGATGGTGATGTAGAAGGTGAAAGTGATGAAAATCCTATGTGGTGAAAGTGAAGCAATGTTGCAACATTAAAAGACAAAAGCAAGTTATTGATGCAAGATTTTGTGTATTGGTGCAATATATGAGCCAACCAACAATGTTAGGAGTAAAGCAAGTGGTGAGGGATAACTTGGAGTAATTGTAGCTGACTGGTAATGTCGTAACCTCATCAACTGGGTAAGAACTAGCACTAAAAATGTGGTTCCTACCTAGTTTTTATACTACAAGTACAATTTTATAAATAGAATATTCATCGGAGCCTTAGTAAGGCTGTAAGTCCTTGGCTTTTGTAATAGCCATAGTAAACATATGGAATCTATGGTTCTAGAGTAACAGAAAGTCTTCGACATTGCCATGTATGGATGTGAACTGTGTGGTTTTATTGAGCGATGAGCAGATCATGAGATGCTGTGTAGCTGTGGATTACTGATCTGCAGTTGCCATACTGAGGTGTACACTTGGGTCAACAATAATTCGAGATCTTGGCACTGTAACAGCCTTAGTAAACATGGTCTTTAGTTGCCATAGCTGCAATTGCCATAGCTGGGATGGTACTCATGTCAATCACATCATTTCATTAAATGATTGATGGGCACATCAACCAGATGCTTCTGAGTAATGTAGAAGCCCTGTTTTAGGATGATTGTCAATCACAGGTGCCTTGCCATGATGGGATATGGTAATTGTGATGTGAGGTGAGCTGGGAAGAATAACAGAGTGCATGAGGAGTGGATGTCATGGTTTTAGGATTGTATGTGGGTGTTTGTGACCTATACTGTGAAAATCCATAGTATTATCAAGGGTTGGCAGTGTTATGGAGTATGTGGGGATTATAATGGAGTCGTTTTGAAGGTATTGGGTGATGGAAGGATAAATCCGTGAATTCTGAGCATACAGAGCCTCATCAGTGTTCTGTAGTAATTTGGGACTAAAAAATGCCAGCCAAGTTGATGCATGTCACAAATATGACACTGTGTTTTTTGGGAGCACTGGTTTCATGCTGCTGTTAAGAGTATGCCATAATCTGGTTATAAAACAAGCCACTAGTAAAACAGTATGAAAAATTCGTCTCCTTATAGAACAGTGGACTCAAGGTACATTTTCATTCTACAGTGAGTAAAACATCCTCTTTCAATGGGGCATGTCATCACACTGAGAGAGAAAGCTATGTAGTATTAAGAATCCACAAATACATCACATACAGTCAAGTCTCCACTATAGCACCCCTCACTGTCAAAGCACCAAGCATTTGGGAATTCCTCACATATGTGAGTGCTGTGATCTTTGAGAGTACAGACTGTTGAGTAATCAGGGGTTACCACCTATTGTTGGAAGCAAGGACACAAAATAGCATAGTTGAGGCAAGTAAGCTTAGGTATACATGCACAGTTGTTAAGGAAGAAGAGTCTATTCCACCTATGGTGCCCAGCATACTCGTTCCTCTGTGATAGCAGGTAAGCAGATCAGTAGGCAAGGCATGCACTGGAGCCTGTAGATGTGATTACGATTTGATAAGACAAAAAGAACATACAAACAGCATAGGCCATATACCATGTTGTGATTAAATGCTGACACACTCAACTCTCTGCAGTACCAAAGTTCTTGGAATGACAAGGGATCACATGATAGTCTGAGGCACAAAGAGAGCCAGTCTGAGATTCCTACTGCAGAAAGGGAGTCAGAATGCCAAAATGAAGCAGTTCAGAAAGGCTGCTGGTTAGTTAGGTGCAAGGCAATCTTAGGATGCTGTAATAGCCCTGTTCTGCACCAGTAATGCACTTGTCAAAGAACGTGAATTCAAAGAATGCTACTCATGTGATGTGGCTGTTATTACATCCAGAATTCTTTGAGCAGTAAAAGTCACCAGAACAGTTTAGGGCCAGTCTAGTGTGTTGATTGCTAATGATTGTAATTTCAAATTCCCACCCTGCTTTCTTCTCCATTGCAATGCATGCAGTTTGAGATGCCCTGGTCACCCTGAGTGACAGTCTCCATCAACAATACACCATCCTGCTCAACAGTCTCCATGACATTTGATGCCCAATAGATGAGGGGACCCAACAAACCCAGGACAAGTTTTGGGAGCTGCTTGGAGAGTGGTAATACGGTGTTGTGTTGGTGAGTTTTTTTTTGATGTACCAGCTTTCTGTTCCTCTGACATTGATGATGGAAAGGGCAGAACCTTGGCCTTAAGTCTCTAACAATGTCATACACAAACATGGCATCCGTACCGATCAATTTTGCCTCTCTAGCAGCCTTCAGTTTTGACCATATCCAGGATGCTCATTCCATGTCTGCATATCTCAATAGCCCAATGCTTGCCACACAGAGATGTGTTCACTCTCATGGATTGGGCTTCTTCACAAAGGTTCAATTCAGTGTCATGTTTCTATCTTACACAACTGATGTCCCTTCAGGTTCCCCCCATTATCCTGTGTTGTGTTGCCAATATCTTAATATTTTCTCTATCACGTCAAGCCACTGCAGAGGAATGTACTTTGAACTGGATAAATGCAGCAGCAAGTGGCAGAGACTACAAACAAGGAGCAGTTCCATCTTACTATGTACATCTTTCTCCTACCTTTTGCAAGCATGCTAAAGGGAAAGCTAAATTGATGTCAGTAACCATATGAACATCATGGCAGCTTTCAAGTTCTCCAGGCATACAGGCATTCCTGTAGCCATTAAGAATACTAGGGTCCACCAGTTTGACATTTTACAGTTAGGCCCAGACTGACTGTTTCCTTAGAATGATTACATAGGTCACAGCAGTGGACCAGGGATGCTGCACATCTGGGTACGTATTTGGAACTTAATCAATGTCAAAAGAAAGCCTGATCTATGGTCGTAGACCCACCACCTGAAATCAATCAGTCCCTTCCCTACTCAGGAACATTAGTGCTCATTACCTCAAGTAGATATCTTGTAGCAGGACATTCATTCTACAAGGATGTGAAACAATGGCAGGCCATGTTCCTGCTGTGACTTTTGGGGTAGGCTGTTGATTAACTCTTTTGATTTGCATAACTCATTGTCTACTGTCAAGCAGAGCTCAATTTTCCAACCTATTGCAGTTTGCAAATGAGAAAAATGTGATGATACCTGGTGGATCTGTCATGACAGTTGGTCTTGGAGAGAGCTATCTACAGGTTTGTTCACTGCTTGGTTTGGCATCAATAATGCTAATTTCACTTATCAGGGTGGTCACAGGTCTGACCAGATACATCACTCCATTAAACATTGCTTATGTCCTACTGTCTAGCCCACTTTCAAACATATTCAGACTAGCAGTTGACTGTGTTGTATGTACTGCTCTCATATTCGCCTAATGGTCACTAAAGTTCATGTGTGCAGCCTGAATGCAAGATCATCATACCAACTGGTGACCTCCTCATTTTGATGACATCCAAGCCTACAACATCTATTGAGCGGTTTTCAGAATTTGTCATTCCTTACTCAGTCAGATGGGCGAGGGATGGTAAATCCTTTCTGATTGCAAGGCTTTGTTCTCTTACCATTCCTTTATTTAGGTTGGAGCATATACATATATGTGCACCATCATCTGTGTCCACTTCACCTTCTACTTGCTACTGATGCTGAGGTAGACTGTCGGGTTATTCCACCTAAGTAAACTCACGATGACAGAGGACAGAGCACTTACATACACAGCACTGCTCAAGACATTCCCAAAGAAGAGCTGACCATTGAGCTGTAAGTATCGATGAGGCACTCATATGGAGACTTCCATAAGAAAGATCTCCACCTCTCATTCATTGGCTTGGTCCACAATTCTCTTTCTCCCCCCACCACTTTACTCATCATTTTTAACAGCCAAAATGCATCCCCATCTTTCCAGCTTCAGGGCTCATCCCTGCAGAGATATTTTCCAACTCACCCAAAGAGTTGCTGAGCACCTTAATGCAGCTTATAAACACCCTCTCAGCATTGTTCATCTTCACAAATACTCCGCATGCATTCCTTGGGGATGGCAAGATGAGCATGACAGATGCATGGAGACAGAGTATATAGGACATGAGTATGCTTGTGCTTGTGCTCATGTTATATTGATGGCACTGACATCTCACATCCAGGTAACCTTTGGACATTTGTGGGATTACCCGGTGTCTGCTGCACAACAAGAAAAGGCATACTGAGACCTGTTGTGAAGTATAGATCTTTTAAGGGAAATCACCTCTTGAGGTGGGGCATATGGGAATGAGGCTGATGTATATGAGCCTGATTGGGAACATGCCTTTTGGGGGGAGAATTATGAGGAGCTGGTGAGGGTGAAGAGGAAATAGTTCATGTCTTCTCTCTTCTTTTTTTACCCTTCACTAATGATTAGTTAGTGATCTGGAGCATTTATTAGAATGTTGGCAGTGTGGTGAGTGGGTTGCATCTACCTTTGGGGTGTGTACTGATCTTACATATCAATTTAATGTATTGGAAAGGCCCTAGTGATCTTAGGTATCATTGTCATTTCTAGAAATTCATGCTCTTTGGGGTAGTCCCTGTGTGTGGACTAAATGTACAATAGTCTAGAAATGATAGATCCTATTCAATCAACCCAGACATTCACCATCTGAATGACAGGCATCAGCATGATCTTGTACTAACCATGAAAGTGGAGATTATGCTTGGGACAATGTCATCATCCTGGTCTTTGAAGGTAAGTTGCCAGACATTCATTGTTACTGTCTCTGATTGTTGCTCTCTTTCCTCTGGTCATTTCCATGACATTCTGCAGAAGCCAGCAAGATTAATATGATGTAAGGCTTATTGTGAGAGGGGCAATAAATTGAACTTGAGCACTTCACTATGGCCATGGCAGTCTTTATCTGTTTCAAAGATGGCATTTCGCTGATGAGCCTCCAGGCTCTGTACACTCATAAATTCACGGATCTATAATGATCTAGTGATATTCTGCCCCTTCTGAACCTCTATATCAAAGCTCAGCCATGATTATCAGGCTCTTTGATCATGAATCCTACTAAACCCACTTCAAAATCATTCCAAATCCTCATCCCAGACTTTCCAGATCACTTGGAATAGCTGTAAAGGACTTGAATCCTGTTATGCAACTCTAATGACAAGTTAGTGAACTTAATAATTCGCTACAGTCAGCAGCAGTTAAAGCCTTACCAAGGCTGTTTACTTTGCGCAGTTTATGGCTTAGTAAATGCACAGAAATTTCGCATTGCACAGTAACTGAAGCTACATGCACAGTTATGCACAGCCATGCACAGTTGCATAGTTCTTAAAGTTGCACAGCTGCTGACAGATCTCAACTCAGCATTAGTAAAGAAAGGACAAGAACACTCTATTGCACAGTAAATAGTTCACTTGTGTTGCGAATTAACAGGGCAAGGACAAATGTAGCTTACATACAAGTAAATTCTCAAAGTAGTATAAAAGTAGCTAACTAAAAGTACGAAGAGAAAGAGATGAACCCCAAGGGAGTTACTTGCCCACAAATACACTACCTTACACACCTCCTAGATCAGATACACACACCCAAAGTTATTGCTTCTCTACTGTTCATCAGAGAAATAACAATTAGCGAACTTTCCCTTTGCTAATAAAAGTTAGCTATAACTTTGTGTGCTTACCTCTTCTCCAAAAACTTCGCTAGGAAACCTTTATTAGTTACCCTTGCGAAGCATCCTCGACGTTTTAAGTTCGCTTGCATACCTGTGTGCTTTAAACAGCAATCCGCAGCAAGGATTGAAGCTTTTAGCCACTAACAACCTAGTACTACCATTTCTGAACTTAGGAAACAACACCACTTAACTCTTATAGAGTTAGACACCTTAAGGCCTTAGCTACCTTTCTCATAGAAGACAAAGTTCACTACAGTTGCCCTTGTGATTCGACTCAAGATTGATACTGACTTGCTTGATATTAGGGTCATTTAGAGCTATATCTTGCTTGCACATATTTCATCTTGGACAAAACTTCGCTCACACCTGGAGCACCAGTACCAGTTAACTCACATAGAGTTCCCCAACCAAATCTGAAGCTAGGATTTCGACACTCACATAGTTTGCGCTGCATCTAGGTCACCCCTGCTCAGCATACACCCACGTTTACACATCTCTTCCCTTCCAGAAAAGTTTGTGTACATACCTTGAGCCTCTGAACAGCCTTCAGAAAATCATAACAAAGCATAGCAATACTTTGCCACATCACCAGAAGCTACAGTCATTGCATGGAGGTGCAAGACTAGACTCACTAGAACCTGCCTTCAGATTCTGTGTTTGGTTTCACTCACCGTTACAGGTCTTGTGTTTTCTGCCTGCAGGAGTCAATAGGTTCATCATCGCATCACAGAATTTGACATTTGTGAGTCTCTACAGCTATTACAAAACCATCACTAATGTCATGAAGTGTAAGAGCAGCTCACTTGTAAGAGAAGCCCAATATGAGAGGTCAACATTTATCTGCTTTTACATTCTTTTCTTTGCTTTTTTAAATTTATTTACTTTGACACTTTTCATTCCTTGTACTCATTCCACAATGTTCATTTCTGGAGCTGTGAGTACCAGCCAGTCCTGGTCTCAGATTCTGCTTACCTATATCCAATTTATTGCCATTTCAACCACCTTTCCTGGTGTTGTTGCTATGCCAATCAGCCACCTGGTCCAAACTCTTCCTGGGAATTCCTGCTTTGCCTAGCAGCAGCCATGTTCAGAATAAGACTCGTCCTATATTTTGACATGCCTTCATTGAATTGAAGATGTCTCTAAAGAAGAACTGAGCTAGATGAATGATGTTTTATCACCCCTCCCGCAACCCGGTCGTGCTGTGGTCATTATCAGAGGGTGATGGCATAATTGGCCCAACATCAGTGTGCGCAACTGTTACCCTGGATTTGAAGGAACATATGATGCATTTCTGGTCAGTCACTGCACCTAGAAACCCTCTTTTCAAGCAGAGTATAATGAATGTTAGCCTTCGGGCCTTGGAGGTCACTGATTCAGCATTCACTTTGATTAGTCATTTAGGTTCGCTGACTGATTCACTGCAATCTGCAATCTGCACCATTGCATTGTGTCAGCATTGGCTCCACAAGGATCCACCCTTCAATTTCTCACACTGCTAAACATTGAAAGTTTCTGCAAAATGGACAGAGATTAATCTCCATCTGAAGGTTCACCCATTTTTGATGTAGATTTTGCCAGGCTACTGCCATGCCTCATCCTTCTTTCAATTCCTGTACGTGTTCTACATCACTGAACAAGTACTTACTCTTTGTGTCAAAGGCTGTGACAATGGTAGGAATGTACTTTTTGCCAACCCAGATCATCCGTCTCATAGACTGTTCACTTGGGGAGAATTAAGTATGTTTTTTAAACAATACACTAGCAAAACGATGATAAATTTACTCACAGGGTCCATGCTGCATGAGAATATCCAGCACAACTGAAACATTGAATGGACATGGCATGTCAAGATGATGATATATTGTCATTGAAATCCCAGGAATCATTAGAAATAGATACTAGAACATTGAACAGATAATGGCTGCAGTGGCCGTAATTGTGAATGAAGTTATAAGCAAGAAACCTAGGATATATACCAGCGTATCAAATGCAATCAATCAAAGGTAGAGCAAGCTGTGCTATAATCTAGAGTCTCTTCTATGAATCAAGCAATCCCTCAGGTTCCAAATCATTCAAATAATTGCATGAAATCAGCAGCCCTAAGCATCAAATGAATGTGGCTATGTATCAAACTATTCCTTCAACTTGTCATCTATGAATCTCAATTGCTGGCCCCCCAGTGTGCATGAAATCATTGGGCGAATGGATAGTCAGTGTAGCATTGTCACACCTGCAGCATGGCTACCCATGTAAATTCGTGATTTGGCATGTTTAAGCATTAGCTTACAGGCTACACTTAGTGAGCTTGCTAAGCATATACCTATTCTAAGCAAGGTTACAGGAGCAATGTTGCAGCATGTCAATGGAAACAACAGAGTTAACCAAGGACTTGGTCACAGCACTGTACCTGAAGGGCAGGCTTGATAAAAAGGCCAATTAGCAAGCTCACTCCTTCCAAATCAGATTGACCTGCATGCACATCAGTAGGATGAACTTAGAGTTGGATCATGGCATAATGATGAGGATAGCCATGTGCTCGCTTAATGAAAGAAGCATGGTGCCTGAAAATCTGGAGATAACCTCATGTGAGGCAGGAAATGAAGAGATATCATGAGGTGTGCCTAATACAAGGGTTTTGGCCAAGTGATTAGCAAGATTGCTAGGAATCTGAAAGATTCAAGGGCTAATATGCCTAATAAAGGAGCTGTCCACCAGAAAAGAGCTCCAGAAGAGAGATGCTGTGGGCTTAATCATTAGTTGCTAAGGTCCTAAGCCCATGGAGGTGACTTTTGACATGCACAGTCATTAGTACACCTTGAAGAGACCAATCAGAGATAGCCTGACTCATCTTCCAAGGAATACTGCAGCTGTGGAGGACTGACATCAAAAACCATAGAAACACATTGAAAGATCTGAACTATTTACCTTACTCATGGACTGTTTGTAATCACCTTTCGCTTGTAGTATATAAGTAGTTCAGCTAGCCAGTGTACAATTCAAGTTACTATTTTCCCTCTTCTCTGCTAAAGCACAGTGTGAATGGCTTGAGTTGCATTGAAAAGGATTAGCTCAGAATCTGTGGGTCTCCTGCCTTGCGTAGTGAGCCTACTAGTCGCTAGCCTTGGAAATTGTGACAGACAAGTGCCAAAAGACTGTATTTTGGCGAGAGAGTCATTAGTTGGCTTCTGGGCTTGTGCATTGTAGCAAGCTTGCAGAGAAATGGAATTAGAGAAACATTTTGGATAATAAACTTCAGTTTACTTGAGATAAATAAGAGATTCAGAGGCTGTGAAGCTGTGCTGGCCTTGAGAGTATACTTGGTTACATCTGAGAGAAGCTCTGTTCCATTTCTAATGCAGTGTAAGAGAGGATTGAGGGTTTTGTGTGGGAATTGGCCAGATCAGGCTGCTCTGTGACAGCTGCACAAGGTGTAGTAGGTGCACACCAGCTGAAAGAACTCTGGCAGTGTCTTGTTACTTAGTGAGCTTGCTGAGTGCAAGACCTGATTGTTTGAGGGTTTATTGTGTTTTGTTTGAGAGTGCTGAGGGCCTCATTTGTGACGAGTTGGGATTCAGGTTTAGTGGACTAGAGCAAGATGAAGGTGTGCACAGTTGGACCTAGTGGCACTTCATACTTGTAAGCTCACTGAATAGACTTTTGTCATGACCAGTTGGGACTCAGGTTTGGTGAGCTAAGAAGAAGGCAAAGTTGTGTGCAGTTGGACCTAGTGGTGATTCATACTTAGTGAGCTCACTGTGCAAACTGTGTCATTTTTGCAGATCTGTGTGTCTATTTGTATAAATTATAAAAAGTCTTTGCCTTGAGGGTTGCATGGTTCACCATGCTCTCTTGTAAAAAGCTTTGAAGGAGAAACAAAGAGAACTTGAGATATTGCTGGTTACTTCGCATAGCATTGGGCCATTTAGAGAGAGCTCTTGAGATTTGTTGAGATACTGTTGGCCTGCAAGTAGAATTAAATTTCTTGCTCCCCTCTGCACTTATTAGAGATTGGTGTGTGTGTGTTAGTGGGATTGAGTGTAGATTTAGTGTGTCATTCACGCTAGGCTGCTCTTAGTTTCACTGGTACATGCCACAAAGCTCAACAGCATACACCACTGACATCTATCATATTTTGAAAGTGGAATACTCTTCTTCAACCTTGTAGGAAGGTCAGGCTAATAGAATAAAATGAGCCCGTTATCCTCAGTCAATGCAAAAAAGGCCTACATTGGAGATGTACCTTCTGCTGTAAGCAATAAGATCTCTCTTCTTGTCAGCAGTTTCCATTTGAGATTTTCTAGTATATCTGCGCACAGAAATCAGTGGCTTAGGTGTCCAAATCTTTCTAATGAAGTCATTAGTTTTGAAGACCTTGATATATTCTGGGGACAAATCAATGAGACTGTCCACATGGGCCTCAATAACATGGATGTATGCAAAGTCAGGATACAGCTCCTTTACCTGCACAGTCAGATATGAAAAAGTTGGTATAGGATCCTTCATTCTCATTCCTGCGAAAGATAAATCCATGAGTATTGTAAACCATTGTGCTTGATGTTCAATACAAATACCTGCACTGTGATTCCAGGGTCTCAGCCTGAGACCCACCCTATCTGCACCAACCTCCTTGACCACCTGTTCAATAACTTCCAATGGGAACTTCACCTGCTTCTAGATGTTCCTGCCATAGTCATCATCCCTAACATTACTTGCACTTTGCAAGAACTGGTCCACAAGGTACCCATTGGCCCCATGAACCTTGACACCATCAAATCCAGCCTTGTGCACTGCATTGGCCACAGCAATGCCAAAGAATTTAATATATTCATTGATCTCCTCTTTTGTTATCTTGTGGGGGATAGGCATGTCAGATGTATGGGGCAGCACCAAAGGCCCTACATGCAGGAACGTAGGATCATGAGACTTGAGATAATCTGGAGATGCCTGACATCCCATAGCAGCGATTTGCATGTAGATGTAGCTTCCCTGTGCATGTACGCAGTTGACAATCTATGCAATACAAAGCTAGTCAGTGGAATGCCTGTATTGAACAGAATACATCCACCTCTGTCCATGCAGAGATCTGCTCTTCAGTCAATATCTCTGGTAAGCAAGGAATCCTGGAGGCTTTCAGTGCGATGATTGTGCCCTCAGTGATGAGAAGTGTGTGTGGCACCTTAGCGCATTGGACATAGTAATCCTTCACCAAAGGTAGTAAGAAGGAAAGTGTAACCGGATTCATGTGGAATTGCCCCATAAAAGCCAGGATGACTTGATGAGAGAGGGAGAGAGGTCCCACAGTGATAGGCTGGAGTAGTTTGCTCGTTGACATCATGGTTCTAAGGTGTTTAACAGAGAAAACTCGGTGAGTGCACAGAGCACCTTTATACCGCACATCCTGTCCCCCTGGGCACTGATGAATTGAGGGCAACAAACATGTTCACCAACATTTTTGGTAAATGCATAGATGAGAGGGTAAGTTGCTCATTGTCTGTCCATTCCATGTTACTTGCCATTGTCCATGTAGGGAGACATGTCGTGTATTGGGTTCACATTTTCAGCATGGGACTTTGCAAAGCAGGACAGTATGCAGGGTCTGTTTTAGTGCATTTCCTTGCTGTGAATTTCATTTTATTCAGACCTTCACTGATTCTTCAGTGAGGAGTCATCTATCTGGCACACAAATTTTTCAGGTGATGCATTATCGTTTATGTTCACGTGAATGTTGTTGGAAGTAGCGGGCCCATCAAATGATGACAGGGTCCTGGTGCTGTGAATAGCTGTCTTAGGCCAGTCCCAAGATGAGCATTTTTTCAACTCTGAATGTTCAACAAATGTTCAAAGAAGGGACAAGGGGGTTCCAAAAAATAAAAAAAGATATAGGGTCAATTAAAATATTTTGTGCATCCTATGGACCCTCCCTCCCTATCACATGAGCATATGACATCATACATTCCATATAGAGAATGCCAGGACCAGAGTGTTCAGCACTATCAGCCCCCACATTCTCCATCTCCCTTCCCATGCCATCACAAGCTTAATTCCTTCGCTTCCCTTTCCTGCATGCCCCACACAACCATTCAATTGATACATAGTCTACCTCAGGACATGCCAAGTAGTACTGTATAGCCAGTAAGTCTCATATTCATCCATCTAAGTGTCTTACTTACCCAAACTGTTTCACAGCCTTTCCTACAGCACATTGCTGCCAGCAGACGTTCCTCCTCCTCAACAACATGGCCGTATAGGCACTCTCTCAGCGATCTGATATCTATGGCCTTCCGTTTCCTTGTCAATCTCCATGGTGCAGCATTATTGGAGCTGTCTTCTTGCTGATGCCCTATCATAATCAAATGACTCCCAGAAGCCACATCAGGAGGGTTGACTGAGGGTGTGAGTGCAGCAGATGGTTCTGAAGACACCATGGACGCAGAATCTGGCACCAACATAGGATCTGTAGAATGAGAAGGTGAGCATGACAAGGATTGGTTGAAGGGAAGGCTGGCTACAGAGCATGGGTCAAATTCATGGGTACGTTTGCATGCTTCTGATGTTCTCATCTCATTTGCCAACATGTCATCTAGCCCTAGGTTGGAGCTGTCGTCACTCAAATCTTCATCCTCCTCATCACTACCATCATCTTCACCTTCATCTGAAGATGAAGATGTACTCCTTTCATCGCTTAAATCTGGATGTGCCTCACTGTCATCTAATTCCATCAGATTGTTGTTTGTGCCTGTCATACTACTATCATTGTTATTGGAAGTCAAATTGGTATTTCTGTGTAATAGATTGAGTTATTTTCTTGTTGATCTCTTAGAGATTCTGCACTTACCTTTGGACAATTGCAGTGGTATGAGCATCAGAAATTACAAGGACACCAAGCTCACTTTTCTTCCTTTTATTTGGGCCCCTCGTCCTCATAACCTTTTTCCAGTTCTTCCATACCTTTTTCATCCCCTTGCGTTCTCTGTTCATGATTGTCCACAGGGCTGCATAGCAATTGAGTTTAGCAGCTGGGTGGTGATTCATAAAGTGATATTTTGCCATGTACTTCCAAATGGCAGGTGCATTCTCTGGGCAGATAGGGCAATGAAAAGGAATGTTGGAACATGGTGCAGTTTTTCTGGAAATCTTTGTGACATCATATTTGAATCTGATGCCAAGGTTTGGACAGCCTCACAATGCATGATAATCAATCTTCATTTGCCCTCCAGACCCCTTACCCTTTGTCAAGTAAAATTGACAACTTGACAATGGTGAGCTGCAAAGCCTGCAAGGCTCCATCAATGGTAGAACAGACTTATTCAAGATACGTGCGCCAGTATGTTCATGAAAGTGATGAGGTTTTGAGGGATCCAATGGGACTGATGGCACACAAAACAGGCAGAGAGCACCAGCTGTGAGTATATCAACATCGTGAGGTGAGTGTGGGTGACTCGGAGAGGTGTACAAAAAGCAAGCTTTTCCTAAAGGGTGTTCAGTATGTCTATTCTGTTTCCAAGATAGCTAACATACCTGACTTCTCTTGGTAGAGAAAGTGTTGAGTACATGGAACTGTCGGAATCCGTTTGATGTCTCCAGTGCATATCCTTGTGGCCAAGCTGTCTGCCAATGTGACAAGCACAGCACTGTCAAATAGAAAGAATGGTTTGCTTGCGGCCATTGAGAGCATAGGGCTGACAGGCTGAACAAGGTAGCCTGGTGCAGTAAGAAACGCAGGCTGGAGATGACTGGTGGAGTGCCAGTCATTTTTCAGGGATGGATCATCTTTTTGAGTTGCTGGAATGAGATCAACAACTTGGTATGTCACTGTAGCCATATCTTCCATGAGCAAATCTAATGACAGCTCCTCTGTAGAATTGGAGTTGATATGAATATCCACAACCTTGCCAATGGCTAGGAATATACATTTCTCACAATAGATGAGTGTGGCCACAGGCTCACTCAACATCAGACTGGGTTCTCTGAATGTGGATTGATGATCAATAATTGTCTCAGGACCTGATGCTGAGTGTGAACCTGTTCTTGTCAGCAACACATTGCAGACAGTCAGTGGATGCTGGCATATGCTGGTATTTTGATTGAAGGGCAAGCACACAAGCTTTGCTCAGCTTTTGCCCATCCAATAGTACATCTGAGGAGAAATTCCAGGATCCACTTGTACCTGGGCCAATATCTTCCACAGCTAGTGCATCCTTGAGGTCTTGAGAGTAAGGTGTGCCCATGATGCCTATAATAGGCTGCACTATCACTGGATTCTCAGGTTTTCCCTGTTCTTCACCCTCATCCTCATTGTCATCTGGTGCACAAGGCTGAGAAAGTATCCAGGATCCAAATGGCTGCAGAATATCCACATCAGATCAGCCATCCAAAGCAGACATCAGCAGTTGGATTTCTGGCGTTTCTTCCAATGCTATGGACTTGCCTTGTCACCAGCATGTTTGGAGTGAGACAGAGCTCAAAGAAACATCACCTCTCCAAGAAGAGGGTGCATGATGGTCCTCATTTTCAGGAACTTGGGATGAATCTCACGCAAGTGCAGGGAGGCGAAGATGCTGCATTCCATGATCCCAATCAGGACATTGGGCATGAATATTAGTGACTTCAGTAGTTCCGGTAAGCCTGGTAACAAGCTGGAGAATATCAACATTGGTGTTGATGAGCCTAGACTTCCATGGCAACAGCAATACCAACTCAGAATGAGATTGGGCAAGTTAACATAGTAGCATAGCAATCAAGGTGATTGTGTGTGCGAGTGGGTTCAGGTCACCTCTGTTGATGAGCCTAGACTTCCATGGCAACGGCAACACCCGAAACTCAGGGAGAGCTTAGGCAATTAACATAGCAACACAGCAATCAAGGCAATGTGTGTGCGAGTGGTTCAGTGCACCTCCATGCGGTCAATTCCTCAATAACACAAGATACACTGTGACTTTTCAGTCAGTGAAGTAGTACTCTTGGTCAAGGAGTACTAATAGATGTTGGCTGTAAGCCAGGATGGATCTCAATAAACAAGATGGAATGGAATCTGGTATGACTTGAATACCAAGAAACCATGATAGAAACCATATTAACGAGCTAAAGAGCATGAAAATAGGTCTAGAGATCATGAAAATGGACCCAGAAAACGTGGCAATGCACTAGAAAACGTGGGGATGGACTAGAAAACATGTCCAGATGGTGTACTGCAATGCTGAGTCGAAGGAATGGCAATAAATGTGTGGAAACTGCCTTGAAACTGGGAGAAAATGTGGTAACTGAGATGCTGAGGGTGGTGTTGCAGCAATAGATGCATGGCAACTCTGAAGACAAGGGCGATCCTATGGAGAATGATGCTGAACTGGGCCTACATGGAGGCAATACTGAACTGGGCAATGAAAATGATGGTGATGTAGAAGATGAAAGCGATGGAACAATCCTATGTGGTGAAAGTGAAGTGATGTTGCAGCATTAAAAGACAAAAGCAAGTTATTGATGCAAGATTCCATGTATTGGCACAATAGCTAATGTAAACCAACAACATTTAGAGTAAAGCAAGCAGTGAGGGATAACTTGGAGTAACCATAGCTGACTGGTAATGCTGTAGTCTAGCCAACTGGGTAAGAACTAGCTTTAAAAATGCGGTTTCTACCTAGTTTTTATACTACAAGTATGATTTTATAAATAGAATATTCATCAGAGCCTTAATAAGGCTGTAAGTCCTTGGCTTTGTAATAGCTGTAGTAAACATATGGATTCTGTGGTTCTAAAGTAACAGCAACTCTTCGATGTTGCCATGTATAGATGAAAACCGTGTGGTTTAATTGAGTGATGAGCAGATCATAAGGTGCTGTTTAGCTGCGGATTACTGATCTGCAGTTGCTGTACTGAGGTGTATACTTGTGTCTGTGATATTTCAAGGTCTTGGCACTGTAACAGCCTTAGTAAACGCGGTCTGTAGTTGCCATGGCTGTAATTATTGTAGCCAGAAGGGTACTCGCATCAATCACATCATTTCATTAAATGATTGATGGACACATCAACCAGATACTTCTGAGTGATGTAGCAACCCTGTTTTAGGATGATTGTCGATCAAAGGTGCCTTGCCATGATGGGATATGGTAATTGTGATGTGAGGCGAGCTGGGAAGGATAACAGGGTGTGTGAGGAGTATGGATGTCATGGTTTTAGGATTGTATCTATTAGACCTGAACTCCTATCAAGGATAAACACCAGCTGTCTCGCGTTCGGGCAGTCACCAATGAGTTCCTTAAGGGATAGGTGATCTGACTAACTTCTTTAGTTCTTAGCGAGGAATTAAGTGATAGTTTCAGTATAGATTAATGTTAGCTCGAGGCTGGGGTATATACTACAAGAGCTACTACTTAAATATTCAGAGTGAGGGTCTATGTATAGGTCGTCCATGAAAGATTGGAGCTAGAGCATGCAATGCTGAAGCGAGAACACGCAATATCGAAGAGATAACATGGGAATGCGCATGGTTACCCCTATGTTCGATGGCCCAGTGTGAGAGATAAGATAAGAGAAAGGAAAAAAGTGAATAAATCATAACAGTATCTGGGCGTTTGTGGCCTATACTGTGAAAATCCGTGGTATTATTGAGAGTTGGCAGTAGTATGGAGTATGTGGGGATTATAATGGCATTGTTTCGAAGATATTGGGTAATGAATGGCTAAATCCCCGAATTCTGAGTGTACAGAGCCTGGAGGCTCATCACCATGCAGTAAATCAATTCCTCTATACACAAGTATACACTGCAACTTTAAGTCTGCAAAGTAGTAGTGCTTGGTAGTCCAGTACTAGATGCTATGGCTTTAAGCCAGTAGGGTTGTCTTTAAAAGAGAGGGAACGGGAGCGGGTATGACATTGATGAGCCTCCAGGCTCTGTACACTCAGAATTTGTGGATTTATTGTACTAATTAACACTACCATCCCTTCAATGGCCTTTCAGTAAACCAATGATTGCACACATGGCATTACCACTTTCACCCTGTGGCAATCATTCCTCGTGCGCTTTGTTATCCATCCCATCTCATTATGCATCATAATTGCCATATTTCATCATGGCAAAGCACCTTTGATCGACAATCATCTTAAAACAGAATTGCTGCATCACTCAGAAGCACCTAGTTGATGCACCCATTGATCACTTAATGAAATGATGTGATTAACACGAGTACCCTCCCAGCTATGACAATTACAGCTATGGCAACTACAGACTGTGTTTTACTCACCTGTTAAGCCCGCAAATGTACAGATATAAGAGCTGTTACAAATGTATATTAATGGCTATAACAACTGCAAGGGAGAGGGATATTTATGGTACCCCAATAATTATTGAATAAAGATATCTTCCAACTCCTTAATATGATATTCTTTTGTCAGCAAGGTCATTGCGTACATGTGTGCCCATTGTCCCATTGCCCCAACTCTTCCAAACCCTGAACAATGGTCCCATCCCTGGGCTCGCTGTCATCGACAATGACAGTGATGACTTCTTCAATTTTAAACTTAAAAATACAGGGAAAAGTGTAGAAAATCAGGAATATATATGGCTACTGTTACTCAGACAGAGAATGTGTCCATGAGTGTTATCAACTGCTCCTCAACTTGGTCCTCAGTATCATCACAATCATCATCATCGTCAGCTTCAATGTCATCAGTAAAATACTCGGAGGAGGGTGGCACATCACTGGCTGTTCGAGAAGCACCCTGCCCATCACCAGCAAGAGCTTCTGCCACAGCAGAACCATTCCATCCAGGCCTTGTCCCTGCTACCATCCCTGCTGTCAAGGACACAGTCATAGCAGGTCATTTGGATAGATGTGCAAAGTGTTTATGATGTTGATCATAAAAGCGTACTCGCTCAAGACGATAATGCGAAATTTGATGAGCCAGAGCAGGGTTGGATGCCTGGAGGTGAAGGTTTTGGTCTTGTAGATAGTGGTCTTCATCTGCCATGTATGTGAGCAAGCAGGGAATCTCAATATTCAGATGGTCAATCTCCTCTTCTGCATGTTTGATCTTGAAATACCGATCCATTGTCGCTTGTCCAGCCGGTGTTTCCCAGATCCTATTGGACATTTCCTGAATGCCCTCACACATGCCAGGATCTCGAAGAAGATCAAAGTCAGACAGGAAGGCATAATCAATGACTTGATCCCATCAAAGTATAGCACGAGGTGGATCTAGAGCACAAGTGGCATTGTTGTATCTGTCAAGGGCAGTCTGTATAGCTTGCGAATAAGTTTGCAAGGCCTTCCCTATGTGTTTCCTCATTTTGTAGCCTGAAGTGAAGGAGTCATCAGTCGTGTATCCTAGATTGATTAACTGGAGACCTCACCTGTGTGTGACATGTTCATTTTTGTCAGCTCAAAAATATGTGATATGACCAGATGCTCCAAATTATCAATGGCTCGTTGATATGTATGCATCTTCACATGCTTCTCATTTTCCAACCACTTTGCACACCAAATCTCTCACTGCTGTGTCTCAAGACAAGCCTCTAGAATTTGGACCGTCTTGAGGGCATTGTTGTGCTTTTCCAGGAGGTGCCAGTGTGCTGTCTCGGTCCTGTGAGTTTGTTTGTCAACTGTGTCAACTTTCACCATTGTCCAGGTGTCTGCTGCTTCATCTATTGAAGCCTTACACAAGGTCAGTACAATTATAGCATAAGAATCATGGCCACTTACTGAAGGGTGTACATGTCCAATAGTGCCATAAAATATTCCATTTCAAGTGTTTCTTGCAGTGGTTCCTTGGATAGCTTTGCAAGGTATTCTTCCTCCTCTTTCTGCCAGGAGTCAAACATGGACTTGTCTTGTATTTCCAGCCACTTCATTGAGTCCTCAAGAATCAGGAACTCCTGCAGTATATCCAAGGCTTGCCTATAGTTGTTACACAAGAACAAGCCTGCCAGAAGGAAACTGTCAAGTCAAGGTCTTCTGTGCATGATTGAAGGACTCACTTAGGTTCTGGAAGGTGTTGAACCTGTCTTTATATTTTATGTAAGTTGTGATGGCTTGATGTCAGTGAAACCTGCTTGCATGTCAAATAGCAGCTGTGAGAGCATTTGACCCTGAGAAAAAGTGTTCACAGCCTTCAAGGTTGTCAAGCCCAAGGCCAAGTATGTATGTTGCAAGGAAGAGAATTTGGCATAGGCACTGATGCGCATGGCCATGGAACAGGCCTACAAGTGAGGAGAACCTCAATGCACATGCATGCTCCCCTAGCGGTGATCGCAAGACAGTGGTTCCAAACTTGCAGCCAACATCATATCCAATGCCCAGATCATCCCTATACAAATCTAGAAGCTAATCAACCATAGCAAGGGGGTACTTGGCTGTGCCATGTGCTGATCAGCCTATGTTTAGATTGTAGAAGAAATTTACTCACAGTTCCCTGCTACAAACCATGTCAGTTATGAGCAACACAAAGCCATGTCTACACAGGCAGACAAGAATCCCAGTCTCATCAAAAATTCCCCATACCTTTGCTGATATATCATTGATCATGTTCTGCCATCACTCAGAGCAGGGGCTTTCATCATTACCATCTCTGGAATGAACAAGGGATTCACCAATCGCCTCTTTTGATCACTGGTCCACCTTGTCCCTTGGAATGAAATACTCACCTCACCCATTTCACAAATCCAGCCTCTCGATGGATTCACCAGGTTGGGTGCCTCTATTATCGTCAATAATTTCACTCTCCTGCTTCTCAACACATTTCAAAGAGTCATTACCATCCATTGTTCCAAGCATAGCAAACCTCAAAGGTTTCTCGCCCTCGAGCTTATAAGTACAGCTTGGACAGGTGTTCAATGCATGCCAATTTGGTGTGTCGCATCCCAGGGCAGTACAAACACAACTATCAATGGCATTCAGCAGGTCCATGTATAAATTGTAACAGATGGAGAATTGTTGAAGTAGGTATGGTCAAAAGGCAACAGCATGAAGATCACAGAGCATCTTGACAAAAGGCTGGATGGTAAACTGCAGACACCGCCAATGGGTGGTATGATATACTTCCATTGCAGAGACAGTGATTACAACAGACGGTTGGAAGGGTGCACATGGGAGGAATCCTTGGCAGACAAGTGCAACAGTTACAAATTCATCTGTGGATAGTGTTGATACAATAGTATCATATTCACCTACATGCAGATGAGAGAAAATTCATTGAAAATGAAGAAATAAACACATGATACAAATCAACCGCTTTGATAGATATGGAACCATCTATCATTTTGTCTGAGTCTCCCATCTTCTTTTCTTCTCCTCGACTCAAATCCCACTCCATGAAAGCATCAGCGAGTGCGGACATTTGGGGATCGAAGCCTTGATGGTGAACATATGTTCAGTTTTTTCACTTTCTGGTGTCATGTTTATGCCTGATAGCATTGAGGATATATGGCCAATGGATTAAACATTGTACTCACCATTTCTCTCTGAGACAGTCACATAACTCCTCCATCACCTCGACATACTCACCCCCAGTGTGGCTGATATCCACCTGCATTTGTCCTGAAAGTACATCATTCATCATTTCAGCATCGAGGGATCCTGTATTCAGTTCCATCGACTCATCAGCTGGTAGATCTCCCTGGGTCATGGCAAGTCATGTCTCTTCCATCTGTCGTAGTTGTTCTGGACTCAGTACTAGTAAAGCAAGTTAACCCATGACTGTTCAGACTCTAAATGACCTACTCTGCTGCTTGTATGCCCTTGAAAGAGAGGATTTATCCTTTTTCTAGGATATCTGGGCTTGACTGCAGTATTTCTTCAAGACCATTGTTCCAGCATCATTGTGAAAGTGAGTACGAACTCTTTTAGATGAGCCTGACCTCTTGGACATAGTAGGAGCTCCAATGGCTGTGGCTGGGTTGTGATGAGAATGAAAAGGTAAGACAATCAACAGATGAGAATGTGACGAGGCCTGGACAGACTGATCTTCTGTGGTGCATTAGATGAGATATCATTATGCCTATGAAGTCTGATATAATAGAAGTTTTCTAGTATGAAGTCTTCTAAGTTCCTGCCTTCCAAGCATTGCATTAGCCAGAACATCCTGTATCTGCTGTTTAATATCCTCCATCCTTTTATGACCTCCTCTGCTTCATGAAAGATTGGTGAGACTCCAGACTCCAAGTAAATCATCTGAAGGTTCCCATTAGCGTCGTCATAAATCTTCTCAATCTTGGAAAGAGCATCTTCAAGTGTTTCTGTGCTCTCGTCTTGTATGCAGAGGAATCCTGAGCATAGATGGCCAATATATTTTCCCACATTGTTGCCAGTCAATGCTATCAGTTGTCCTCAATGTAGCCTGATCTGATGCAGCCACTGAACACAAAGAGTCCACTTGTTAGACCTGAGGATAACCCATTAGATGAACAAAGCAGTCAAGGTTGCAACCTACATGGATGTGGAGGTTGTTGAAGGTGACAGTGCAATCTGTTCTTGTTGTTGTAGGCATTGATGCTGGGACCTTACATTTGATGGTTTCTGAGTGTGGTAGCAATGTCGCATATCTGTGTTGATGTCTTCACGGTTCCTAGTTTCAAATCAGTATCTAATGCCTATTGCATAGCAGGACACACACTGTCCATAGTACTGCGCCTGTATAACTGCTCTCGCATCTTTCTTTTCCTCCTCTGTGAAATATTTGCATGGCCATCCATGCTGTCTGGTATGGAGATCATCGTTGGTCATAAAAGTTGGGAGCAAGGGGAACAACAAGAAAGCAGATGATGGATGTCATGATCAAAGAGGACAAAATGCATGGGTAAAGACCTTGGCCTCTGAAATGATCAGATGTTAATCAGACTTTTAATCAATGGTAGAAAATTGGACAGTTCTACCTTATAAATATTGTAGATATAGCAGTATATAGTCTATCCTGAAACCTCTGAGCCACATAGACTGTGAATATGGGATAGAATTGCTCATCAATGTGAACATTGGGCAGGCAGGTATTGCTGACACATCTCACTGTTTGCCATCTGGTTTCTCAGCAATGAGCTGATCTTGCATTGAACAGAGGAAACAGAATATTCATTTGAGTAGGGAATACAGGCACATGAGGTAGAGACAGTATCAGATAGGTATTTAGCAGTGGTACTTGATGAGACCATGGCTGATGCCCCAGTTCTGGATCTCGTATGCATCTGCGAGGTTCCATGCAATGTGGAGAAGGTAAGGATTGTCTTCTCCAACTGCTGCCATGGTATCAGCACTAATGGGAACCATCAGATTTTGTATGAAAATACAAGATCAAACTTACTGATTGCAGTGAATACTGGAAGTAGCACCTTCAAGGATAACCCAGAAGAGCTCGACATTGTCATTTATGTCTGGCTCATTTGCAGATGAGAGACCATATGCACAGTATACAATCTTCTTGTTATGCCATGCGTGATCCCAGGCTTGCCACGCTGCCTTCAGGGTAGGGAATCCACATATCTTAGCAGTATGGAAGTGAGCATTAGTTTCTTCCATGGTCTCACTGAAAACAGGGTAAGCAAAAGTATGTATGAGAGATAATTGGCTTACTGATCATTGTAGACACCCATGACCCTTCCATGTGTAATGACCCAATACACATCTCCACGTGTCCCATGGCCTTTGAGCTTCTTGGAACCAAAATTGGCAGTCAGCTGGTGCAACTCCATGTCTGCTTCTTCCATCTCAGTGCTAGTTTGGTCCTCCTCTGAGCTGGATTTGTCCTCCTCTGAGCTGGATTCATTCTCCTTGGGCCAGTGCTGGAACATCTTAACATTGATTGGATCAACTGGCTTATGCACAATGGGGCGTGGAGGAGTGGGAAATTCAGCTCGAATTGGGGTGAATTTGGGCCTCGAGACTGGCTGGCATGGAGATTTGAAAGGTGTAAATTTTGAAGGAGACCGTGGAACTCCAGGCACTGGCTGAAAAGTCAACACCGGTCCTTTCACTCTGCGCTTTCTCACTGAGAATGATGGGAAATCAGGCAGGCTTGAATGCTCATCACAGGCAGGAGCACGTTCAGTGGATACAGGATGCTCCTGTACAGGAAGTGGTGATGGCGACAAAGGTGGGGTAGTGAGATTAATGTAGAGGTAAGGGGGGTCATCAATGGTGGCCCTCTCCAAGTTTTGCTCCACATCTACAACTGTCACTGTTGTTGAATACTCGGTGGTCATTATTAGACTTGATTCAGTTGAAATTTCAGGTGAATCTGGATGGCTATCGACTGCACCAACTCCAAGACCTGTCAGTCAGTTGTCTCACACAGAGAGTGAAGTAGAGCTTACTATATTGCCCTCCTACAGTGGGAAACAGTCGGCTATCCCAGTTGTTCCTTTCACATGAATGAAAAGCCATGCTGGCTAAAGCTAGGAGTTTCAAAGGGTCGCATAGGGGAAGTGAGGTTGTAGGGTTGGTAGCAACATCAATGCAAAGACCAAGAGTATCTCAGCAAAGCCCAGATTATTTCAAATAGCTCCCACACATGTTCTTGCAGAGACTCCCTCAGTCACTCATAGCTGGTCCCGACGCTGAGCACTGAGAGATGATACTAATACAAATTACACAGTATGTGAATCTTCTGTATTAAAGCTGATACTGAGTCAGTCTAGGATGATGCCACCCCAATGCACTGTCCTAATATCGTGCTGACCTGCGCCTTGTGAATAACATTGCTGCCTATCACTACCCTGTAATGCAGCCTAATGAGTCCCCTATTATAGATGCACTCCACAGTCACCATAGGAGCTGAGACACACATTGTCTTCATGTTGACACATTATTTGTCCTGGGACACTTTTGTGTACACATAAAATTTTGTCTTGTGAGCACCAGCCAATGTCCTACACACCACACACTATGACCCTCTCTGATATCATGAACAGCCAGTTCTCTCAACCAGCAGTCAGTGTAAACCAGTCTCTATGTGACACATTTACAACCACAGTACCACCAATGGATGCTGGTACTCTTATGAGTTTGCTGTTTGGCTGGGACATACCATTGGATCTGATAGATGTACCATTAGATTCAATGGATCCCTGCACATTCCCAGCATTTAACAATTTCTCCAGCCTTGATGAAGATTATCCAGCTGTCAATACAATCCCTACTGGTGACAACTTTACCTGGTGCTTTGGAGTGCTTGGTGACAAGTCCTTGGATGCCATTCCCCAGAGTTCACAGCTAGCACAGGATGGGACCATTCTGGATGTCAGCGAAGACGAGGATGAAGACGAACATTGTACAGGAGTCACAGTAGCTGTTGACACCTCCCACTGGCAGCATGCCAGTCTCAATACCAAAGGCATGAGCACTACATGGGCACAGAGGAACTTGGACCATCCTGTCCTCCCTGCACAGACAAGGAGGGGGAATGTGAGCAAGGAGACATGCAAACTGCAGGGGATGCAAGTGGAGGAAAGGCAGAGGGACCTTGTCTGTGCTACCAATGATGCTAAATGCAAGATTGAGGCAATTCTTCAATGAGTTGCCAACCAGCACAGCAAGAAAATCGACGTGATCAAGCAAATGGCCTTTGAACAGGCGTGCCATTGCTACTGACACAACGTTTCTCTTCATGATGCGAAGATAAGCTGGAAAATGAAGCAGGAAAAGGATAGTGAGTACCCTGGTTCTTTGGCTCTATTCTGTAATCTAACAACTTGATTCTGCAGAGTTGCTACCTGGTCAGACACCAAAGACACTAGCCGAGATCCAGACCCTTGTGAAGGAGGACATGGAGATGGCTAACTGGTCAAAGGAGACTCAGGAGCAGATGATGCAGAGGGTCTGTGAGATTCATGCCATCAAGGCTCAAGGTGCTCATGTATCTAACCATGTGGCTTCCATGGATTACTGGAAGACAGTCGACCACATTGAACAAGAAGTGAGTTCAACCTATTCTTATTGAGTTGATTTACTGATAGGTTTTGTCCAGCTCTCAAACCTTGCACCCAGGACCAGAGTAATGTCCATTGCATTCTTTACCCAGGCTCATGTTGATGACATGTACATTCTGGACATTTTCACCTCCTCAGGTGCCGAATGCTTTGTCTGGGATGTCCTCCGCATGGATCTGTTGGACCTTGTTCGAAAGTTTGAACAATGGGCATGTAGCCAAGCATCGAGTGCATAGAGCTCTCTCACCATCATATCTGATAAACTAATCCCCTCCCACAGCTCTGGAAGAATGTGATATGACATCAAACTTGCGCAACGACATTACAAGCAGAATATTGGCAGGCCTACATACATCCTTTGCATTGCCCTACATATCGCTGCCACTCATCCTTCTTAGGCTTCATCATGAAGAAGCCCTCTGCTTCCATGTCATACTCTCAATATTAAACTGATATCATCAAGAAGTACAGTGTTGAGATCATTGGTTGGCCGATCTGCATAGCACCAATGCAATCCCCTTCGGAAATCCGAACACTGGCAGACTTGAAAGTTCTGCGCAATGCCCTAGTTGAGGGCTCATACCAGTGGGTTCATTTAAGCCAGCCAGAAGTTCAGCAGCGTGTCAATGAGGACCATCAACGTAGGGAAAGTGGCGAGGCAGCAGGGCAGAAAAGAAAGACTTGGTCTGATAAAGGGAAGAAGTGCAGGCTGAATAAAGGAAGCAAAATGTCTGCTTAACATATTCCCACTGCTGCCACTACCAGTAGCTTTGTTCCTTTCTTATCAGTGATACTAGTAAAGGCAGTGTGCACAAATATATATTCCTGACTTTCTACGCTTTCCCCCATATTTTTAAGTTTAAAAATCAAGAAGTCATCGTCATCATTGTCGTGGATGATGGTGAGCCCAGGGATGGGACCATTGTTCAGGGTTTGGAAGAGTTGGGGACAACAGGACAATGGGCACACGTGTATGCAATGACGTTGCTGACAAAAGGATATCGTATTAAGGAGTCAGAAGACATCTTTATTCAATAATTATTGGGGTACCATAAATATCCCTCTCCCTCACAGTTGTTATAGCCGTTAATATGCATTTGTAACAGCTCTTATATCTGTACATTTGCAGGCTTAACAGGTGGTTTTACTAAGGCTGTTACTTCACCAAGGCCTCAAGAAAACGTTGCCCCACGCATACTCCTCAGCACAATGACTATCGCTGATGGGCCTAAGACTTCTGTGGCAACAGCAACACCAACTCGGAACGAGATTGGGTAATTAACATAGTAGCATGGCAATCAAGGCGATAGTGTGTGTGAGTGGTTCGGGGCACCTCCGTGCAGTAGAACAATTCCTCTATACGCAAGAATACACTGCGACTTTAAGTCTGTGAAGTAGTACTGCTTGGTAGTCGAGTACTAAATGCTATGGCTTCAAGCCGGTAGGGATCTCTCGAAATGAGAGAGAACGAAAACGGGTATGACATGAATACCACGAATCCGTATGAGAAAACGTGCTGTGAGACTAGAAAACGTCGCTCGACGGTAATCGGAGCGAGGCGAACAATGGAAGATAGACTAAACGGTTGGCAATAGTCTGTGGGCGAGCAAAGCGATGAGAAAATGGCATGGGGACTGCGAGTGGCGAAATAAACGTGGAACGAGGTGCTGAGGGTGGACTGGTGAGAGAAAACGTGGAACTACAAAAACTGGTGATGATACTGGTCCTATACGATGCGAGGGTGCTGAGTCGATGTCGAAACTGGTCTGGTACTGAAACGATCCTATCCTATGTCAAAACTAACCTTCAAGTCCACTCGAGGGACTGATACTATATGAAAACTTGCTGAACTGATCCTAAGTCTGCTCTGAGACTACCCAAGTGGGTGATGATAACGATGGCGAAAGTGAAACTGTAAAAACTCCAATGGTGTGAAAGTGAAATGATGATGGCCTATAAAAGATAACTGGGGCGAGGTATAGCGCAGCGATCACGTATTGGCACAGTATGAGCATGTACCAATAGTGTTAAGAGCGAAGAGCGTGTAGCGAAGGACTCTTCACAGTTAAAACCGTGAGATAACTCTGGTGAGCTCAAGAGTCGACATGCAATCAAGAATATGCTGGTGCAAATGGTATATTGCCGTAGAACGGTGAATAAACATTGTTTACTGGCGATAGACTAGAGCGTGACGGTAATTGACGTAGTCTGGGGTCGACTAGAGATGAACTGCCCTGTAACTATGTTTTCTAGCTAGTTTTTATACTAAAAGTACGAATTTATAAATAGAGTAAATATGCGAGACTTAGTAAGGCTGTAAGGCCTTAGCTTTGTAAAAAGTTGTAGGAAACATATGGTCCTTGGTCTTCTAAAGTAACAGCAACTCGTCGATGTTGCCGCATATGGATGCGAACCGTATGGTTTGACTGAGCGATGCACGGATCGTTATGTGCTGTTTAGCTGCGGATTACTTGAGCAATAGTCATCGTACTGAGGAGTATGCATGGGGTAACGTTTTCTTGAGGCCTTGGCGAAGTAACAGCCTTAGTAAACATGGTCTGTAGTCGCCGTAGCCGCTATTGCCATAGCTGGGAGGGTACTCGTGTCAATCATGTCATTTTCATTAAGTGATCAATGAGCGCGTCAACTAGATGCTTCTGAGTGATGCGTCAATTCCGTATTGGGATGATTGTTGATCGAAGGTGCCTTGCCGTGATGAAGTACGGCAATTATGATGTGTGGCAAGATGGGATGGATAACAAAGTGTGTGAGGAGTGGTTGCCGTAGGATAAAAGTGATATCAGTGTGTGTGCAATCTTTGGTTTGCTGAAAGGCCATTGAAGGGACAGTAGTGTTAATTAGCAGGCAAAATCCACGAATTCTGAGCGTACAGAGCCTGGAGGCTCATCATCGCCCAGAAATCCACAGCTAAACAGCACCTAATGATCTGCTCATTGCTCAGCAAAACCATATGGTTTTCGTCCATACATGGCAACATCAACAAGTTGCTGTTACTTTAGAAGACCAAGGACCATATGTTTCCTATGATTTGTACAAAGCCAAGGCCTTACCACCTTACTAAGTCTCTCATATTTACACTATTTATAAATTCGTACTTGTAGTATAAAAACTAGCTAGAAAATGTCATTTAAGAGTTAGTTCATCTCCAGTTGACCACCATCTACATCAATTATCATCACGCACTAGTCTATTGCCAGTAAACCACATTTATTCACCATTCTATGAAAATATACTGTTTACCCCAGCATATTCTCAATTGCACATCAACTCATAAACTCACCAGAGTTATTCCACAGTTTTTAACTGTGAAGGGTTCTTTGACACTCACTCTTCGCTCTTAACACTATTGGTACACATTCATATTGTTCCAATACATGATTGCCATGCCATACCTTGCCCCCATTATCTTTTATAGGCCGTCATCGTTTCATTCACACCATTGGAGTTTTTACAGTTTCACTTTCACCATTGTTATCGTCACCCACTTGAGTAGTCTCCAAGTAGACTTAGGATCGGTATAGGACCAGTTCAGCAAGTTTTTGTATAGTATCAGTCCCTCAAGTGGACTTGAAGGTTAGTTTTGACATAGGATAGGATCGTTTCAGTACCAGACCAGTTTCGACATCGACTTCAGCACCATCACACTGTATAGGACCAGTATCACCACCAGTTTTTGTAGTTCCACATTTTCTCTCACCATTCCACCCTCAGCACCTCGTTCCATATTTTCTCATCACCTCACTCACTTCTAGACTATTGCCAACCATTTAGTCTATCTTCCATCATTTACCCTGCTAGGATTGCTGTCCAGCAACAATTTCTAGTTTTGTCTCATGTTTTCTCATACGGATTTGTGGTATTCACGTTGATACGCTGTCTACACATTCACACCTAGATTTTGCCATTTTATAATAATACTATTGCATATCTATCTTACATTAGTGAGACTTAGAGGACTATAGCTGAGGCTTCAAGCTGATAGTTAGACTAGTATGCGACTAGTAGAGCCAGGACTTAGATGCGATACCACTAGTGGGTTAAATCTACCAGCCAGCCATACTGGTGACTTGAATGCTAACAGGGCTAAGTGAATATGGCCACTAATGGACAAGTAACGTGACTAGCACACCAAACAAGAAGCAGAGGACACAAATCTTGTGAAGTTTGGTCACTAGCGAGTCGATCTGGGCATAAATGCCTAAGTCAGGTTAACTAGTCATGCGGCAATCTCGAAACAGGACTTAGAAATGAATTAGCAATGGATTAACCTTGCAGCAGATCCGACTAGTGCGATACAGATCCATTGCGATCGGTACTAGCCAGGCTGTGCCTTCGATCACGATTGATAGCTGTTACAGGCACGCTCACCTGGTTAGTCATTTATCCTTGACACTAGTGGAGCGTCACTGGGCCCAGGGCATGGAATACAACTGCTAGCAGAGCTCCTAGGCTCACTAGTCAGCAAGCGACCGTTTCTAGACCGACTATTGTGTGATTATTCACCATTATTTGTGACTAGCCAAGAAATCCTTATCAATAATACTCCTCTAGTCAGTTATTTATATCTCAATCATACCTTGTTTGTCAGTATATAAGTAGTAGAATAGGCGCACGTGTGGAGGAGGCAAGCCATCCCCGCAATTGTGACCTACTAGTCAGTATCTAGTGCCCCAATTAAAGGCTTTTGTGCTTAACCTCGACAAAGCGGCTACTAGTCGCTAAGTTACCCATAGCATTGAGTGAATAGAAGTGTCTTAGAGCAATCTTTTGTGTCCTGCAAAGGCCAAGAGTGTTTCAAAGTTAGTTCAAGCGAGTTCTCGAAGTTTAAAGTATTATTCTTAGGCCAAGAGCGCCACTAGTCCGCCTAGAAAGCGACTAGTCAAGTGTTTATTCACTTGTAAGACATTACAGGGCCAAGAGAGCCACTAGTTTGAAGCAGTCCCAGTCAGAGCGAGCGCAGTAGCTCAAGTCAAGTCACTATCCATCCAATTGTGTCTTACCAACCCTGCTAGTGCGAGTAGTACGCTTGTATAGCTCACTAGTAACGAAATAAAACATCTTTAAACAACTTTCCTTGATTATTGAAGTCTGCAGAGTGCTTCTATCATACTCGAAACGCCCGAATTCAATACATTGGTGATAAGTGTAGAGTTAGTGATTGGTTTAGTGTTGTTGGTGTTCATTGCCAGCCTCTAGTCCATTTGCCACTTGCCATTACCGAGCACATCAATGTCATACCTGCTCCTGTTCCCTCTCTTTTAAAGAGAACCCTACCAGCTTAAAGCCATAGCATCTAGTACTTGACTACCAAGCACTACTACTTCGCAGACTTAAAGTTGCAGTGTATACTTGCATATAGAGGAATTGATTTACTGCACAGAGGTGCTCCAAACCCACTCGCACACACAATCACCTTGATTGCTGTGCTACTACATTAATTACCCAATCTCATTCCAAGTTGGTGTTGCTGTTGCCATGGAAGTCTAGACTCATCAACATGAATACCATGAATCCATATGAGAAAACATGTGATGAGACTAGAAAACATTGCTGGATGGCAATCCTAGCAGGGTGAACGATGGAAGATAGACTAAATGGTCGGCAATAGTCTAGAAGCGAGTGATGTGATGAGAAAATGTGGAATGGCAACTGGTGGAGGCAAGAGAAAATGTGGAATGAGGTGCTGAGGGTGGAATGGCAAGGGAAAACATGGAACTACAAAAACTGGCAGTGATACTGGTCCTATACAGTGTGATGATGCTAAAGTCGATGTCGAAACTGGTCTGGTACTGAAACGATCCTATCCTATGTCAAAACTAATGTTCAAGTCCACTCGAGAGGCTGATACTATACAAAAACTTGCTGAAACTGGTCCTATACTAATCCTAAGTCTACTCAGAGACTACCCAAGTGGGTGACAATAACGATAGCGAAAGAGAAAACATGAAAACTCCAATGGTGTGAAAGTGAAACAATGACGGCCTATAAAAGATAACATGGGCAAAGAATGGTGCGGTGATCACATATTGGCACAATATGAGCATGTACCAATAGTGTTAAGAGCGAAGAGTGAGTGTCAAAGAACCCTTCACAGTTAAAAACTGTGGAATAACTCTGGTGAGTTAACGAGTTGATGTGCAATCAAGAATATGCTGGGGTAAACAGTATATTGCCATAGAATGGTAATAAATGTGGGTTACAAGTGATAGACTAGTGTGTGATGATAATTGACATAGACTGTGGTCAACTGGAGATGAACTAACCCTAAACAATGTTTTCTAGCTAGCTTTTATACTACAAGTACAAATTTATAAATAGTGTAAATATGAGAGACTTAGCAAGACAGGAAGGCCTTGGCTTTGTAGGGAACATATGGTCCTTTGTCTTCTAAAGTAACACCAACTCTTCAATGTTGCCATGTATGGATGGCAACCATATGGTTTTACTGAGCAACAAATGGATCAGTAGGTGCTGTTTAGCTGTGGATTATCAGGCTGCAGTGGTTGTGCTGAAGAGTATGCATGGGGCAATGTTTTCTCAAGGCCTTGGCAGAGTAACAGCCTTAGTAAACATGGTCTGTAGTTGCTGTAGCTGTAATTGCTGTAGCTGGGAGGGTACTTGCATTAATCATGTCATTTCATTAAGTGATCAATGGGCACATCAACTAGGTGCTTCTGAGTGATGCTATGATTCCATATTAGGATGATGTTCAATCAATGGTGCCTTGCTGTGATGAAATATGGCAATTATAATGTGTAACAAGATGGGATGGATAACCAAGCACATGAGGAGTGGTTGCCATAGGATGAAAGTGGTATTGCCATGTGTGCAATCATTGGTTTACTGAAAGGCCATTGAAGGGATGGTAGCATTAATTAGTAGGATAAATCTGTGAATTCTGAGCATACAGAGCCTGGAGGCTCATCAATGTCATTACCCACCATGGTTCACAGGATGCCAAATAGCTTCTCAAGACCATCTGTACTGAGTAATATGATGTAAAACTGATCATCTGGTGTATCCACCTTAGCTCGGGCAACACAGAAATACATGTTCTTGATGGTGATCATGATATCATCAAACAGCAGAGTAGGAAAAAAGTCCTTCTGTGATGATCAGAAAAGGATGAGATTGAGGTGCACTGCAGCACTGAGATAATGGAGCTGCTCAGAGAGGCTCAAGTCCATGCAGATGTATGGGAAGAGGACATATTTGCATAATCTCCCCAATATTTGGATGGCATTCCATGCACAAGCAAAGCTGGGCTTCTCACTTGATGTCTCAGGGAGACTCCACATATCCTTGAGAAGCTTGTATGTGAGCCAAACATCCTGTTTGTCATTCAGCTTGAACAACTTGCTTTTATGAGCTTCTGAATGGCCTTCAGATCAAAGATGTGATTGAATCATTGTTGGTGTGATATGGACATCGAGAATGGTGACACTGTTGGGCCTGATGAAAAGATTCCGAAGCCATTTAAAAACATGTCAATAGTCCTTGTCAGCCATGAGGTCATTGTCTCCCACAAGGAAATTCATAAAATGTAATACATGTGGGGAGAGGTATGTATAGATGGGAGAATCAGGGGCTAGCTCCTTTTTGCATGTAAGAAGCACTAAAGCCCCACCATGCTTTGTCTCACCATCAGAGGCAATAGAGACTGTATGAAGCATAGTAATTGTCTGCTGATGATTAATGGCAGTCAGGACAGTTTTGAGGATATAAGAATGCTCCAGGGCATTTTCCTTCTTGCAGGTTTCTGAAATGAGGATTGGGTGAGCTGTATAGAGCCTTTTATCATTACTCAGAGTTGATAGTGCACTGACAGTGGCCTATATAATCGTAAATCAGCATTTGCACAAAGGGAAGTGACTGTGGGAAAATTATTACCTCAGATGCATAATGGATCTCATCATCATCAATGGCCTTGAACACTTTATCCATCACATCACTGGTCTTAAACTCAAGATCAACATTATGTGAGTGCTCCTGGCATGGCCCCATGATGATATTCATTGAATGGTCCCATCTCAGGCACTTCTCGATTGCTATTTCATCGAACATCAAGATAACCTGCACTACTCCTGCAGGAAGAGATTGAAGGATTGAAAGGATGCCCTCAAAACAAGCAGCAATATTCTTGTTGATTTCAGTGAGAGAAGGTCAACCATAGGAAGGGATGATGAGGGGGACAGTTGAACACCCTCAAATGGTGGTCATGCCAGGTAGACCAAGTGCACAGTGAGCAATTTCTGCCAGCCATATACGACATAATCTCCAGAACAGAATTGCAAGCATTTCTTCTTCCTTTGTGAATGATTTTGAGTGATATACACCCCATGCAGCTGCCTCATACAAGTCCAGTATTCCCTTTATCCCTCTGCCATGTCTCAAGGTGACCCATTGATACACTTGGTATCAGGCTACCTGTAGATTTTGCAATTTTATATCAAATAACACAGTCTACAAGCAGTACAGAGAGCTATAGTGAAGGCTTTACACTGATAGCTAGAATACTACATAAGATAGTGAGCAATACAGTATAAGAATGGACTTAGAAGCGATATCTAGATGAGTCAACTCTACAAGCCTTTAACACTGAATGCTATTCCCTGCCCAAAACAAGACTATTTACAGTCGGAACCAAGGGACACATCAAGATGAGTTACAAACAATAAAGCAGAACACAGAAGGACTAGATTACTCATCATCTCGATGACCTGAATGAACCTAAGAAGAGAATTGCTAAGTCCACAATGGTTCACAATGTGAAATGAACTTAGTCTAGAACACAAATAAACTTAGAATAACTGAATAACCAATGCTTGGCACAGCGATAGCTAAATATTGCACAGTGATTGAAGCAAATACAATCTCAGTCCAATGATCAATCACGATCAGTGGTTACATCCTCAAAATACTGCGCAATTCATAGTATTGAATAGGAATCCATGTGGCAAGGCATGAAGGAGAAGCAAGGAGTTCCTATGGACCAATATGACACTCCTCGGCAATAGAATGACCGCTAGTCATTCTGTCCAACTGAATAGAAACCTTGGAATGGCGCAATCCTTGTAAATTAATTACTCATTATTTGTATTGATACCAAGAGCTTGTACCATAATTACTTTTAGATACAAGCTCCTATACCTAGACTAGAAATCATATAAATTAGCAGCGACTAGACACATAACAGCAGGAAAGCATTCCCCCATGTTTGTGCTAGTAGCCTTATAGCTACCTAATCAATCACTGGTTTTAATTGCATATCCTCAACTGAAGTGAATTAAGTTTACCAAGTCAACCCCAAAAGGGCAGCTATAAGTAATCTAGAAGAATTAAGTAGGAAGAAGAGTCGTCCCCGTGTTTGCACCTCGCTAGTTAATTGAACTGCTCCACATACAAAGGCCTCTTGCTCCCTCACTGACTAAAGTAATCTAGATGTGCTAAGTCAACCACAGACCGAAGATGTTGCCTAGTTGAAGTGAAATAAGCCCTAGAATGCTTTAAGTTTGAATAGTTAACGAGTCAGTGTACTCTTTGTAAAACTTTGGTTCTTTGTTGCAAGTGTGTGTGCTTGTGTTGTAATCGAGTCCATGTACTCCAGAGCAATTACACTCTTTGTAGACCTCTAGGTCTTTGATTGTTCAATTGTTAAAGCTTGTCTAGTTAAAGCCTTACCAGCTCTCCAAGACAAAGTTGTTTCAAGTCTAAGCCACTCAAATTATACCTTACAAACCCCCACGTCCATATACCTTGCTATCGTGATTAGTGTATCTTGTGTAAACACTTCTAGATTTGAATCAAAGTTGTTTTGAAACAAACCCAATTGATTATTGATATTTAAGTACACCATGAGTGCTTCTACCATACTCACCCTCGAACTTAAACATTAGTGATTGTGTGTGTGTGTGTGTGTGATTCAGTATCTAGATTGATAATCTAGACACTTGTTGCATTTGCATGCTGCCCGTTACCGAGCACATCACTGTATCAGCTTTTCTATGTTTGTAAAATTCGATGCCCTATCTGCCAGATAAGCTGCTTATAATCATCTAAAGCCCTCGCATGAGTCAGCAACATTTTCTCCATTGTTAAATGTCTCAAACTCATATTGTTGATCTGCCAATTCTTCCAGTGTACAATCTCTGTGAGTCCTCCGAAGCCATAGTAAGTGAGTACTGTATTCTCATGGATTCCTTCAGTTGCGCACTTCTCTATCCCTTTCATGATAGGATCCTGTCCCAGCATTGTACAGGCCATACACCTTTTGACTTCATTGCTATCATCAAGCTGAAGCTGTCTGGTTCTTGCATGAAGTTGCAGGACACCATTAGAGGTCTCATAGTCCTAGGGAAGTGAGAGTTCATGATGGAGTGCAAATGGATACAACATATGAGATGATTTGCCATCAGGAAAGGTAGGCTGGTATCCTTGACAGTGTCGAGAAGATACTGATATTGTTGTAGCTTGTATAAAGGGTTGCATAAGGGCATCAATGTTGATAATCTCATTTGTAGGTGCTGGAAGCTTCTGGGAGCTTGAAGAAGATGCTGTAGCATCATCATTAGGTGACTGGAGCTGTGCGGCCTGTTTTTCAGACTTGTCAATGCTAACAAGGCTTGAAGGTTTATCTTTAGCAAGACTGTCTTGGTAGTGAGTTATGAGCACCTTTACAAGCCATTGATAAACTCACATTGACTGAATAGCTGCTGTGAAGCCTCAAACTCAAGAATCAAACAGCATAGGATCAATGCTGCGCTGTCCAACAAAGTAGCAGACAAAGCAACAGAACCCGCTTATCCCATTCTCTCCCATACAAACAAGAGGCACAAGCTCAAAGTCTGATTTCCCAAGGAAAATATGCATCTTCCAGTTCAAAATCTCCTCCCACAGCTCTGCTGATGCAATGGTAGGATCATCATAGAGAGCAGGATCTCCGGAAAATGCTGCAAGTATATTGCTGGGAGCTGCGACTGGGAAGTCCTTTGAAAGAAGCATGATACTTGATTCTAGGATATCAATGGGTTCATTGGTCTTGGAAATAGAGGCAGGCGGCAGCAACTCAGAAGGTGGTGTAGTAGAATCCTGATTGGCATGCATGGAAATGGAGATTGGCAACATTTGGGATGACGTACCACTGTGAGATGGTACAATAGTAGGTGCAGATGTTGTTGTTGGTATGGCCTCTGACTTCCCTTTACTGAAAAATGCTAATATTCCCTTCTGCTTCATAGGATTCCAGTCTTGCCCAGATATCTGCATGTTGTCTCTACATGCTTTAGTCCCAAGATGGTTGTTGTGCAGATTCTTGAGTGCACCAGCTAAACTCGCAGGACCAATCCCGAAGGGTCATTGACATTGCAGGCACCAAATATTACACTCATCAATAAGCACGATAGGTGATGCGAGGTCAGGAACACTGTGTACATGTAGCTGCATAATGTATCAGCCACTATACTATAGTCATGTTATAGAACATACCTTGGGGTAGTCCATTCATTGAGAGGATGATTGTAAGATTTCTAATCTAGCCCAAATCCAGCTACTGCCGCCTTGTGTGGTAGTGTTCCCAAAATGGAATCATATTGCATATTATGATTAGATTAGCAAGTACCATTGAAAATACACCAGAGATAAGGCAAAAGAAGATCAAAGACAGGTTTCAAACTTCAGAAATAGTGTGGAAATAGCTGTAACAATATGAAAATTTTGGGGGTCGGATAAACTTTTTTGTGACTGGCACATGACCCTCCCTCCCTGCCCAGTGTTCTGGGCCGACATCCCAGTACCCCCTTGAGAAGGGATGGGAGGCAAAAGTTACATTTCTGAATGTAGATTATGCAATCAATGGAGCTCAACTCTCACAATAATATGAAGATGAAGTAATAAATAGTGTCCTGTAGAGGCAGGATCCATTCCTAAGGGTGCCCTCTCGAAAGCCTGACATGCAGCGCATATTGGATCACCACAAGGTTGGCAGAGCTCAATTAGGAAGGACTGCTCTTTTCCCACTGCCAGTCTGCGACGATGAGGCAATCACTCACGAGCAGGGCATACACCTCTCTGCAAGTCAGGCCAGCACTTTCCATACACCCAACAAGCCTGTGTGGTTCCAGAATCTATGGTCAAGCTGGAGGATGAGCAGGAAGGTCAATGAGATGAGTATGGTGCATGTACTTGGATTTTTTACTTTTCTGAATATTGGATCCTAGTTCATGTTACTCAGTCACAGCCAACCTGCGATACCCAAAGTCACGATGGCACCCACATTCACCTAGTCAGTTGAACCAAGAAGGTTCATGGGGATGCCATACAAGATTGAAGATATAGGTCTTTTTGGTGAGCAGCTCATTATTTAACTTGGCCATGGCCAATGCTGTTGCTAGAATAACCATTATCACTAGTATGTGTCCTCCTCCTCAGCTCAGTCACCCGCTCATCTTTCCTTGCCTAGACACACACTATATGCACACTCTTCAAACTCCTCGTATAGTTGCTCCACTTGGAAACAAAGGTCCTTTCTGTTCCATAGGGATATTCAGGGGACATGCACATAGACTTGACTGGCATTGAAGATATGCGGAATGTCCCTCAGGCCCCATGCCCCAATGCAGCATTGGACCAGTCGAGGGGCATTGACCAGGGGAAGGAAGACTCTCTGGGTGAGCTGGGATGCTTACAGAGAGGGAAAGAAGGCATGTCACTGGTGGTATAGGCTACCCATTGGTAAAGGATGAGAAGGTCGAGGAGGAGAGGCCAGTATGTCCTGCATTATAGGAGATTGGGGATAACTTTGGCTGATTCAACATTGTTATGATCCCTATCAGGTTTGTGCAGTTTTTATCTGTGTTTTCATGGTATTGACAATTTCTTAGGGCATATGAACTGGGGTGGTTCGTATCAACTATACTCTGGATGCTGAAGGATAGTATCCATATCTTCAAGGATACAAAGGTGAAAAAGGTGATTGCTATGCATTGGAGCTGGGTTGTTTGTGGGCCAAGAGAATTCTGCATTCGGCATCTGCATGCGTGCGTTCAACTGCATTTGTCTGCATTTGTGTGAGTTCAACTTGAATATGTTTGTGGGCCCATCAATGTGTTTAGATGTACAGTATCCTTATAGCCAGTGTCATTTCAACGATACTCATTAATTATGCTTTCTGTTGAAAATTGACTTACTTTTCTAAGTTTCCTGGAAAGATCTCCGTGATTTACTATGACTTAAGAATGAAGGAGAATCGTCTATAAATGCTATAAATGCATGCATGTTAGTCAGGCCTAGTCTCACAAGGACTATAGTACCGTTTTATGCCAAAGTACTTGTGATCCCTTCGCTTTTCTCGACCTTGAGTAAATCAGACACCTCTAAAATTAACATAAAGACTCACGCATCTCAGAAATAATTCACGCATGTGTCCAAACATTGAACGCAAGCGTTGGAATAGTGCACACACGCGTTCCTTTTCGAAACGCATCCATTTGAGATTAAACGCAAGTGTGTGACAGCAGTGTGACAAATCTGCGTTCGGTGCGTTTCATGTGTTCAAGTCCGAGTTGAACTAGTTGACTTATGATCTCTTCAGTTTTTCCCACCCGTTTTTGCTTCTAGTCACTCCCTTTAGGTAGTTTTTTAATTTTCATGATAAATTCAAGCTATGAATAGCCAAGTTGCGGTCAAGCCATTGTTTTGGAGCCAGTATTTGGCTCATTTTCTTCAGCTTGTTCCTCGACAGAATGGTAATGGTACCATAGTCTTCACTGAAGGATATCATGCTTCATGGCATCTAATACTTCGGAGAACCTCCAAGTGTCCCTGCATTTAAAATTCCAGCTCGAAGACTGATGAATTCAAGTGTACAGAGACTCTACCATTATGAAGAAAGTCAATTACGGCCAGTATCGATATCATGCAGCATATAAATAGGATAGCCAGTAAGTCCTACTTACAGTGTAGCTAATGAAACCATGTTACAGGTGTTTGTAGGCCCAAATGAACAAGACGCCCAACAAACGCATCCATGTCACGCTCATGCAGATGTGACAAATGCATGCGTGAAAACGCAAACGCACGCACGCAAACGCAGAATTCTATGTGCCCGGTTAATTCACTTGCCGATACATATGTGTTAGTAAAAACGGCGCAACTCATATGTTACGATTTATTTGTTTTCATGGCATCTTATCTTATCTCTGGAAGATTAGATAAGATGCTTACTCACTCCTTATCTTTAGACCCGCAACCCTCGGAGGGTCTTCATAAATCTTCACATCGCTATCATGTCACACTCGGTCGACGTGTACTCGAGAAAGGGGTAAAGTCATCACTGGGTACTCGACACGTAATGACACGTAGGATTTCTTGGCTACCGTGTATTTGGCTTATTCACTTTCTAACATGGTAGCCACTTTTTAGCACCATTTACAGACCCTCACTTTAGTATATAAGTAGCTTACTCAAAGCCTGTATTTCCCTAGCTTTGAGCTAAAGTTTATTCATACCGAAACACACTCCTTCTGCTAAGAGCTCCTAAAGTGAGTCTTGGGCATCAATCATCTAAGGGCTAGATGGTGACTGTACGAACGCGATACAGCCGATCTATTCACCTTTGATTGAAGTTCGGGTCTTACAATTAGCTCAAAGCTTTTTACTTATTCTCCCTCCAGAACCCTTATGGAAGACGATGCTCGTATCATAGCCATCGCACTAGGAATACCAAGCGCTACCTTCATCTCCCTCGCCCTCATTCTTGCAGTCAGGTTCCGCTATAGGACGAGACAACTACAACTACGACGACAAGAAGAGGCGCACCACACCACCCCCTCAGTCATTACAGATAATAACAATGGCATCCCGCTCGAGCAGCAGCCACCCCAACTCTTCGCACCCGTACCACGGCGACCGATCCCAATCCACCAGCTCGCTGGGTCAGGAATCAACGAGGCGGAGGAGGACGTTTCTAAGCAGACTACTCCCGACATCCCAGAGGGCCAACCTCCTACCCCTCCCAGAAGGAATGTGTCTAGCATTGACATCACCACCGAGCATCCCGCTTCCTACTATGCCACGTTCGTCTCTCGAACTCCCTCACCCGGCTCGAACCCCCGACACGCCACCCGTGACCAGAGACACGACATGGGCCACAACATCAGACCCGACAGCCCAACCCCCAATAACAGTGCTTGGATGGGTAGGAGTCCCACTTCACCACCCAGGAGTTCTGGGATAACCTTGACATCCCCTATAGCGCCTACTTCCCTGCTCCCTCCCGTTCGCCCGACCAACCTGTCCAGGCCAGCGAGTCGACACTCGAGCCTATACAGGTCAGTGAACCCATCGCCGGCCCCTCAAACCCCAGGCGCAGTGGTTGGCGAGCACAGCCTTGAAGGTCCCCGCTCCGTCCCCCTCGAGCAAGTGCTTGGGAACAGCTCGCCCAGTGATTCTGAGAGCAACTGCAGCCACCGCCCGAGCTCACGCGCCCACCAGAGGAGTCCAGTGAGTCGACCACCGTCGCTAGTTCCCCAGCATGCGCCCCTACCCCCTTCCCGGGACGACCAGTCGATGGGATCCCTGAGTCGACCTCCGAGCAGGTGTGCGAGCGTTCGCCCTACTACCCCAGTGATGATGATGCTAACTGATGCCATCAATTACTATAACGAAACAGACGATGACCCTTCAGTCCCTATCCCCGCCTTGTTAAGGCGAGCAGATTATATTGACATTTACAATTATTTCGCCTATGAATTACCATTTTCCTTGGTTTGGGGAAGATCCCCAGCCGGGAATGATTATTTTATTAGGAAACAGGCCGATCTCCCAGCAGATGAGATCTTACAGTATAAGGTGGAGCGAAATGCTCATCTCCTATGGAACGAAATACACCTGGATGCCGTAATGGAGACATTTCCCCCTTACGAAGAAGCCACACAGGAGATCGAGATTCAGGAACCGATGCCAGATGAGCCCCCAGTAGAACCTCCCCGAGTCACTAATACGTTTGCCTATGCCACCAGACAAGTGGCCCCAGGAACATATCAACCCGGCTATCAACCATTCGCCAGTGGCGGTCATGGAGCTGGCGGTGGCGGTGGAGGAGGTGGACAACCAGCACAGCCACCTCCCACCCCCCCAGTACGGGTAATGCTTCCACAATTCCCAGCACCTCCAGCAATGCCAGACCCGCCTATACCTTGGGAACTACAAGCTGGAGCAATGGCCCCCTACAATGACTTCAAGCCAAAAATCTTGAAAGAAGTCGACGACTTTTCTGGGGACTCTGACGACATCGCTCGCTTTTTCCTAAAGTGCGAACTGCACTTCGATGTCTTTAACCGGCACTTCCACCAGCACCCGCATAAGGTCGTCTTTTGCGTCTCTCGACTCGCAGGAGATGCTGAAAGGTGGTGGCAGCTGTGCACGCAAGTCATAGAAAAGACCACAGACGGCGAACAGCAGTACCCGACCTATGAGGGCTTCAAAGCAGAGCTCAACGATAGGTTCTGGAAGGACGCTGACTCACAGATAAAATACGCACAATGGGAAAAGCTAAAGCAGTCGGAGCACAAGGATGGCAACAAGTTCTTCCAGCTCTTCGAAGAACTGGCCTACCACGCTGGGGTACGCAACAACAACCAGGTAATGCTTCACCAGATCAAGAAGGCCACCCACCAGATGAGCAAAAACACCATATACTTGTCGGATGGGGACGTACCAACCGACTACCCAGCGTGGAAAGCTCGCCTGCTCCGAATCGATCTCAATTGGCACCTCAAACAGGCAGAAGGAACGACAGGGCCACCAACCTGACCACAGAAGATGACCATGCCTGTACAGGGTGGTCAAACCAGGGCCCCTGTGCCGACAACAACGACAGCTACAGGAACAACCTATGGAGGGCGCGGACAGCCGATGAATATCAATGAGGCTAGGGCAGCATCGGTATGCTTTGGGTGTGGCAAGAAAGGTCACTTCAAACACGACTGCCCTACCACCGTGCCAAAAACCCGAGCAGAGTCTTTGCAACGCGCAAATACCTATTGGGACCGGAAGGAAGGCCTCTCAACGATTGAGGAGGTAAAAGAAATCACTGTTTAGATAACGATTCAATCTATTCGGTGACTCAGGGTTTAGTTTCGGCTGGTACGCCCATCGCACTTCATCATTGTACTTATATATCGCCTGTAGTATCTAACGCGCATTCAAATATACCCGCGACTTCGCAATCAGACCAGGAACTAAACCGCCAGAATCAAACAGCGCCTAACGAAGCGACCAGAGGAACGAGCGTGGTAGTCACAGAGCTATCAGTTCGATGCCCGACAAGTAACCTATTACAGGCGAAAGTCCGAGGCGATGAGTCACCTACCATAGTGACACCCATCATAATGGCGAAGCACCAGTTGAGACCTTCCCTTGGGGAGTTTCAAGCCGCAGTGACGAATGTTCGACCGGATGGGGCAGGAGGACAACCACGAGTTGTTCAACCTGAAATTGCAGCTCTATGGAGTCCCTGCCACGCAGGGAGTTTCAAGGGAATAGCTACGGTGAAACCTCCTCTGGTAAAAGAGGCTTGCACACAGGCTGCAGAGTGTAAATCCCACAACGGGGCTCTGATGACAGCAACGGAGGCCAGCTCCCGCAACACTGGACTACAGGCCCTAACGAAGGCAACCAAGACGAGGGACATGGCAAGGGACTATTTGCCCGCTGTCCTGAAGAACCAAGAGGATGACCTGGAGTCGGGTAAGTGCCCCCGATCAGTTGCCAACGCCTATCGAGACGTAGGGCGACCCGACGAAGGGGGAACGCCGAATGAAACGAGGGTCCCGGTCATCACAGAGATGGGCCCGAAGGCTCAAGGCGAGGGCGACCACTCGTCAATGGTAAGAAGCGTAGGCAATCATTGTCCAGTGGTGACAGCCCAGCCTGCTGTCTCTAATCGAGACGGCGCCTTTGAGGAAAGCACCTCCCGTTCCACGACCGACCAGAAAGCCGCAGGATCGGAAGCTGCTAGCGCCCAGGCAGTGCAAAGGGGGCATCAGGTAGCTACTTTGGAAGAAGTGCCTGACAACGAGGACATTACCAATTTCATGATGAACAGGAACGCTAATTTAACCCATTTAGACTTAGAAAATGCGGTGACCTCACCGACGGTAGTCGCGCCCGTATGGGGCGACGCGAAGGTTGAAGAGGCCCCGCAACTGTCCCGCACCTATACAAAGGGACAGACCTATAGAGAATGGCTCAAACCATTCGGAGCAGAGTGGACTCTATGTGGCGTAGTGCAAGCGCGAACGGAGTCGGAGGTGAAGGCAATCCTCAAAAACTGGATTCACAAGACACGAACAGAGGAGGTCGTTGACTCAATGATCGAAGCAATGAGGGGGATGGAACGAATCAGCGCACTCTGGTGGCTTCATGAGCTACAGGAGCCAAAGCGACTTATCAGCGTGTTAAGCGATAAAGGGAAAGACCTGGTGATCCCCGTCATGCTCGGGGCTCCAGGAACAATTCCCAATATCTCTACAACCGTGTTGGTAGACAGCGGATGCACCAGTAGTGCCATCAATCAAAAATTCGTTAAACAACACCACATCCTGACCCGACCAACGGCTGCCCCAATCCCAGTTTATAACGCCGACGGAACCAAGAACTCAGGAGGATCGATTACCGAATACGCCGAGATCGAACTCAAAATCGGGGATCATTCTGAATGAATAGATCTAGCCGTAACAGATCTCAGTGATAAGGAAATCTTCCTTGGTCACGATTGGTTAGCCCGGCATAATCCGATCATCAATTGGAAAACAGGAGGATTAACCTTTGCACGGTGTGAGTGCAAGAAGAACCCATTCACACTACCCGATGCCGATCCCGACGACAAGTGGGACGAGGAGCTGGAAGATGGGGATACCATCCTTGCAATAGATTTTACGCAGGCTATTCTCATACGTGCGCATCACGCCAATGACTTAGCCGCCGCGGCCAACGCAGACAAGGAAACCAAGACGTTCGAAGAAATGGTCCCAGAATGGTGTAGGGATTTCAACAATCTGTTCGACAAAGACAGTTTCGACGAACTTCCTGAGCCAAAGATGTGGGACCACGCCATCGAACTCACTCCAAACGCAAGTGCCAATCTAGATTGCAAGGTCTACCCTCTGAACCAAAGTGAACAAGCGGAACTCAATAAGTTCTTAGACGAGAACCTCTCAAGTGGACGAATATGACCATCCAAGTCACCCATGGCTTCGCCATTCTTCTTCGTTAAAAAGAAGGACGGCAAGCTGCGACCAGTCCAGGATTATCGGAAGCTCAATGAGATGACGATTAAAAACCGTTATCCGCTTCCTTTAATCTCAGAACTAATGGACAAGTTGCGAGGTGCCAAGTATTTTTCCAAACTTGACGTTCGCTGGGGATACAACAATGTGCGCATCAAAAGCGGCAACGAATGGAAGGCAGCGTTCAGAACTAATCGCGGGTTGTTCGAACCCACAGTTATGTTCTTTGGGCTCACCAATTCACCCACCACCTTCCAATGGATGATGAATGACATTTTCAAAAACCTCATTGCATCAGGCGCCGTCACCGTTTACCTTGACGACATCCTTATCATGTCCAAGACCAAGGAAGAGCATCGTCGCATCACGCGCGAGGTACTAAGGCTTCTACGAAAGAACAAGCTATTCCTTAAAGCGGAAAAATGCGAGTTTGAGACCTTGGAAACAGAATACCTCGGCGTCATCATCAGCGAAGGAAGCATTCGTATGGACCCAGTTAAGATCGCAGGAATCGCAGAATGGCCCGTTCCTGTCAAGAAAGTGCAGCTCCAATCATTCCTGGGCTTTACCAATTTCTACCGACGTTTCATCAAAGGATACAGCAAGGTCATCAAACCGATGACCCAGCTGACAGGAAACGATCCATGGAAATGGGGAAAAGCACAACAAGACGCCTTCGAAGAGTTAAAGAGGCTACTAGCGGAGGAGGTGGTACTAGCCATACCGACGGAAGAAGGAAAATTCCGCGTGGAGGCGGACACAAGTGAGGGAGCGATAGGTGCGGTATTGATGCAGGAGCAGGATGGAAAATGGCGCCCGGTCGCATTTTTATCCAAATCCCTCACCACGACAGAACGAAATTATGAAATTTACAACAAAGAACTGCTCGCGATAATGATCGCGCTCGACGAGTGGAGGCACTATCTGATGGGCGCAGCTCAGGACTTCGAAATATGGACGGACCACCAAAACCTCCAGTATTTCCGAAAACCCCAGAAACTCAATCGGCGACAAGCACGATGGGTAACTGAGCTGGCCGAATACCACTTCACACTGCACCACAAATCAGGAACCGCAAACAAGAAAGCCGACTTACTTAGTCGCAGAGCAGATCACGAGCAAGGAAAGGAGGACAACGATGAGGTTATCGTCCTCAAACCCGAGCACTTCTGGGCACTAGTCATGCCCACTATTGAGGAAACCCATTCCCAGATAAAGCAAGCCATGCTCGACCACCACCGATGGGACAAAAACATTGCGACTTCCCTTAACCACGACTTAGGACTGAAAATGGATGACAGGCTAATCTATTACGATTCCCGCATCTACATTCCTTCTGACCATGCGTTACGAGGCCGAATAATCGCACAAGTTCACGACCACATCACGGCGGGACACCCAGGCATAGAAAAGACTAAAGAACTCGTCTTACGAGAATATTGGTGGCCCAGGATGAAGAAAGACATAGAGGACTATGTCCGCGGCTGCGAGACATGCCAACAAACCAAGTTGAGCACTCAAGCAAAAGCAGCACCGCTTCATCCAAACACCATTCCATCCCGACCCTGGACTCATATCTCCATCGACATGGTAACTGGTTTACCAAAGAGCAAAGGCTTTGATGCGATCCTAATGATCGTCGATCGCTTCTCTAAGGAAATCATACCAGTCGCATGTACCACGGAGATGTCATTGGAAGGATGGGCCAAAATCTTACGAGACGAAGTTTATGCCAAACATGGAATGCCCCAAGTCGTCATCAGCGACCGAGGCACCGTGTTTGTATCCAAGTTCATGAAAGACCTTTATGACTTGCTTCAGATCAAGGCAAACGCATCCACCGCCTACCACCCACAAACTGACGGACAGACTGAGCGAGTGAATCAGGAGGTTGAAAAATACCTCCGGATCTTCGTCAATCACCGCCAGAACGACTGGGTAGAATGGCTCTCCCTCACAGCCTTCGCTCACAATAACCGCACCCACTCCGCAACGGGTAAAAGTCCCTTCGAGGTTACCCATGGCTATAACGTCGAGGTCCTCCCTGGTGCCGTACGACCCCAAGCACCCTTCAGAACACCGGCCTCTACCACTTTCGTTTCAGACATACAGAAAATCCATGCCGAGGCAAAGCAAGCACTCGAAAAAGCCGCCGACCAGATGAAAGCCCAATATGACAAAAAGAAAAGACCTGCAGTTGATTACTCGGTGGGAGACAAAGTGTGGCTCGATACAAGCAATCTGGCACTCCCACGTCCGAAGAAAAAACTCGCAGACAAAAAAATGGGCCCCTTCCCTATCATCGCCAAGATCGGAGCTTCAGCATACAAATTAAAACTCCCCCCAGGCTGGCATATACATCCCGTATTCAACGAATCACTCCTAACGCCCTACACGCCACCCGCATTCCCTAACCAGGAACAGCTGCCTCCGCCACCACCCGATCTGATTGACGGGGAGGAGCACTATGAAATTGAGCAAGTTCTCAAGCATAGAGACTGAAAGGTCCGAGGAAAGGCTGGTGAACCATGGCGCTGGACCATGGATTACTTCGTCAAATGGAAGGGATATGGACCGGAATACAACAGCTGGGTAAAGGAAAACGACATGGATGCCGACGAACTAGTCGACAAATACCTCACAGAAAAAGTGAATTGCACCAAACAAGAGACAGGAGATTGGCAGTCCTATACGGATCCATTCACTGGTCGAAAAGTTTGGTACGACCAAGAACTCGACTGGGATTGGTTTGGTGGCAACGACGACCCCTCGACAAGCTCGAAATCGCCGTACGAAGCAACAGAAATCCCATAAATAAACACAGTCGAGCCCTACAAAGGGGGATAGCCAACGGGCCCTCATTCATGACTTCTAATGACAAATATGCCTCATGTCCTCCTTCATGCTTCCTTTCACTCATGACTTCCAAGATGACCAATACTCCACTACAAGCCGGTAAAATAATAGACTCATCGGGTCTGCCCATGGGTCATACGGGACCATTTACCAATCGCGTCACCACCATATGAAAAATCCCTGCTCCCTCTGGGTGAACAAGGCCTTTGGGACAAGCTGCAGCGCATATGGCATTTCTCCGAAACACTAGAGGTCTCTGGGGACAGCATGACGATGAAGTAGACGGAATGCCGATGTACTGGCAGTTGGGACACCTGCCTTAAGGGGGGGGTAATGTTACGATTTATTCGTTTTCATGGCATCTTATCTTATCTCTGGAAGATTAGATAAGATGCTTACTCACTCCTTATCTTTAGACCCGCAACCCTCGGAGGGTCTTCATAAATCTTCACATCGCTATCGTGTCACACTCAGTCGACGTGTACTCGAGAAAGGGGTAAAGTCATCACTGGGTACTCGACACGTAATGACACGTAGGATTTCTCGGCTACCGTGTATTTGGCTTATTCACTTTCTAACACGGTAGCCACTTTTTAGCACCATTTACAGACCCTCACTTTAGTATATAAGTAGCTTACTCAAAGCCTGTATTTCCCTAGCTTTGAGCTAAAGTTTATTCATACCGAAACACACTCCTTCTGCTAAGAGCTCCTAAAGTGAGTCTTGGGCGTCAATCATCTAAGGGCTAGACGGTGACTGTACGAACGCGATACAGCCGATCTATTCACCTTTGATTGAAGTTCGGGTCTTACATCATAAAAACGACTTGATTTCTAAATCCGGAACACATACCCATAGGGAACCAAACCCCAAGCGTCCCTACTCACAGTTAGACTAAGTAAAAGCTGGCTGACAAGGTATTGGGAGTAAGTTTCGTGGTTGTGATGGAATGCATCGCTACGAGCCGCGTCAGCTTGGGACTGGGATACTGGGAAAACGGAACGGGTCTTTAAAGTATCGCCTCAATATAGAGAATCCAATCCACATCCGGAGACATTGGCATATCTGAGATACATCAAGAGGACGTAAGTATTTCTGCTGCAAAACCAGTATTGTCCACGAGGAAGTGAACGAGAGTTATGTCGGCCATGGAAGGCGGAAACAATATAAACATCTCGACGTACGCAGCACGCTCGCATGAAAAAAAAGGTATGCTAATTTTCGCTGCTACTTATTCGTACCCTAGGGTACTGAACCCGAGGCGTCTAACATGCCGTTAGACTATGTGTGACAATGTAATAACGGAGAGGAAGAGCAACAAACGTACATCCAGGACAACTGTCGTCTCCTTTCTTCCTTCGGGTTTCTTCCAGATGTGAACCCTCTAATAATAGAGAACCTGAAGACGAGCCGAGACCTTCTGACGAAAAAAACGGAACTGTACCACAGCAATAGGTACTCGGGGAATTGAACCCCAGGGTTCGATGTATGAACTCGCCGTTGTACCAGATCTGGATAATGAATAACCTAGAAATCCGGCAACGCCTTCGGGTCGTCTATCATCGACGCCCATACGGAGGTGCACATACTTGGCAGATGTTTGAAAAATGGAGCTGAACGTCTCCCTGAGAACTAAAAAAGTTGCAGCAGTGTTCTGGTGCAAAAAAGATGTCTCAAGAGCTGTGATTTGTACTATAGGGAATTGAACCCCAGTCGCCCGGCGAGCCGTTGGACTATATCCGATAGGCTACAAGTCAACATGAACATATGTCTGCGAGGGCAATAAAAGGACTTTGGGGAGGAGTCTCGATGTAGAGCGATTACTTATTTGCTCCAATGAGGTTGACTAGCCTGAAAGCATGAAAAGAAGTTTTGGAAAGATTCATTAAATGAATGCCCTAGGGAATTGAACCCCAGGCATCCAGCTCACCGTTAGACCACCAGACTGCACATTAGCGATAGTTTCATGACTTCGATTGTGAGGTGATTAAGGCTTATTTTGAGTCGAGTTGGAGGCGAAGCTTATTGAAAATAGAAGACCCGAGACTAAAATTGATTGCTCCCGAAAAAGGAAACGGTCTCACAGAATTCGTACTTAGGGAATTGAACCCCAGGTTCGATGTGTAACACTCGCCGTTGCACTAGGTGTGGATAGAGGATGGCCTAGCTTAGGAATCTTCTTGGTTTTGATCCATTTGCAATGGTGATTTCGTTCTTCACAGGTACGCGAGCGTAGAAAACCTGGCAGCCGAATTTGAATATGAGGAATGAGAGCCACAATATTTGAACGAACCAAGCCTCGGACCAGCTGCTCGTTTCATTGGTGAGCTACGTGAACGAGAGCGCTTGAAAAAGAATAGAACCTCACTTGAACTTGGATGTAGGGAATCGAGCCTTCCCCAGTAACGCGCTAGTGATTGGATGATTTCCAATAGTTGAAGAACAAATGGGAAAAGTAAGTAATCGGCCCGTAACAATTAAATCTTACGATTTTGGCATGATCAAGGGTAGGTCTAGGGCCCTTGTGAAAAAGATGAAGATTCATAGAGTATGTCGGATAGAGGGAATTGAACCCCAGAGTGGTGTCATAACCGTTACACGATATCCGACTCGGAATAGAATCCTCATCATTGAAGATACTACTAATTCCCAGTGGAGAATAGGAGCGGAAACGGCCTACGGTCCATCGAACTAAGTTGGATACAAGTGTGCCCCAAACGAGACCCCAAGTATCAAGTTGAAGAAGTGAGAATGTAGGCGATCGAAAATGAGTGTGATCCCTGAAGACCTTGACCATTATGCATGCATCCATTGAGTTAGGCATCTGAGAAAGCGCAAGTCAATGAAAGAACCACGGCCGGCACCGCGGTGTATGTCATGGTTGCCGGGACACTTGCCCATGCCCACCATGTCAATCACAAACCGGGCCTTGAATTGGTCCGTATGCCCTTCCTTTGTATAAGAACAGCTCGAAGACTGAGCGCAGCTTTATCTACAGCAATGCTTTCGACCACCGCCATCCGTGTCATCGACGAGGATAAGAAAGAGAAAGGAGGTCGGCCAGCGCATTGGACCTCTGACAAGCCTCTATGGTTCCAGAATCCATGGCCGAGCTGGAGGTCCAATGGGAGGATGGATACTCTTCGTATAGTACGTGTTTTTTGGTTCTGGTCTTTCGTCACTAATCCTTAGATAGGTCGGCCATGTCACACGGAACAGCCCTTCCTTGCCGAAAGTCGGAACTGCTGGGATTCCTGTTAGGACACCGACGTGGGGTTTAGAGGAGGAGCATCAACGCGAGATAAAGGCGACATGGTTGGGCCACGCGTGTTATCTCATCGAGCTCCCGTTTGTGACTTCGCTAGGGAGAGGCGCGAGGGTACTGTTCGATCCTGTCTTCAGCGATCGCTGCTCGCCTAGCCAGTCTTTCGGTCCGAAGAGGTTCACAGAGCCTCCATGCAAGATTGAGGATATACCAGAGATCGATGCGGTCGTTATCTCGGTGAGTAGATCATTATCAGACTAAGCCGCGGTTAATGCCATTGTTAGCATAACCATTACGACCAGTACGTGCCATCCTCCTTAGCGCCGTCACCTACTAACCTCTCCTAGCCTAGACAATCACACATTATCCACGCTCTTCAAACGGGCCCGCGCACCACACATCTTCGTACCGTTAGGAAATGAAAAGCACCTCGAATCGATCAGAATACCCAACGGACACGCGCATACACTCGATTGGTGGGACGCACGACGCGTGGAGATACCCGGAACGTCCTTCAAGTTGACGTGCACTCCCGCCCAACATCTCACCGGCCGAGGGCCGCTCGACCAGGGAAAGACACTCTGGTCAAGCTGGGCTGTCGAGGGTGAGGGTAAGAAGGTGTACTTCGCTGGTGACACAGGCTATCGCTCCGTGAAGGACGGAGAGGATGAAGCGGAGAGACCAGTGTGTCCTGCCTTCAAGGAGATTGGGGAGCGCTTTGGTGGTTTTGATCTGGCGATGATTCCTATTGGGTACGTAGGGTTCTCGTTTACGTTTCTTCATCTCATGTCCTTCAAGAGCGTACAATCCAAGATGGTTCATGTCGACCATACATTGCGCGCCCCAGGATAGTGTTCGAATATTCAAGGATATTAGGGCGAAGAAGGCCGTCGCAATGCATTGGGGGTCAGTACTCTTTTATGCCTTTTGTCCCCATCCTCATTCTCTTCTAGGACCTGGATCCTAACAACGGAAGAGATCACAGAGCCACCAAAGAGGTTGGCTGAAGAGTGCAAGAAGATTGGTATCGTTGAGCGCGACTTTCTCGTCAGCGATATCGGCGAGACGAAATACTTCTAGTACTCGATTTGATATTTAGGCATATTCCGGTAGAAATGGAAGGCGGATGGACCATTCAATATCACGTTCACTTCGCATCAGCTATCTCAGTGTGAGCCGCACAGACATGACATCAAAACCGACAACTTCCGCAAAAAAAAAAAAGTATCGCTTTTACCCGTGTATAATTCAGACTTAGGGAATTGAACCCCTACTGACATGTGATAGCAATAGCCTCTACACCACCTCCGAATGAGAAAACAAAGATGAGCATGTGCATCTTAGCCTTCTTATCTGGCAGGATGGTACATGATGGTGTTCGAACTCAAGGCCAAGAGGTGACGATATGATCAGGCACTGGCGCGTCGCTTCTTCCTCTCTGTTATGGTAATCCGGTATGCTCTCATGTATCCCTCTCGTATTCCTTCACATATCACGACCTATTACGAACATATGCCATTTACTTACTATGATTCTTTCTTTATACTATAATTACTTTAATACATATTTCGGCCGCAGCAAAGCGACTCATATCGAGTCGCATAGTATTCACTAGAAACGTAAAGAACCTTCTCAAGTAGTACATATATAAACGAGACGAATTGCTGTATTAGTGACCTTACAATTTAACTTGCTTTACGCATCACAAACTCGAGTGATCTTAAGCATTTGCCGAACCTCGTTAGGTTAATCGGCTCATTACTCAATCTTATCCTTCCAAGGTAACTGTTGAGCTCAACTGTTACTTCGCCCTCTACATCTCAAGCGATAATCATTGAAAGTGACACTTGTATTACTCAGGTATACTAATTTACTTTCTAGATTACGCCTATCTCTAACACTCTCTCGCCGCCATCATTGTGCATCCTTTTTCTTTCCAGTTGGTTCCCACACTCACCTCTGCTTTGTAGTAACTTGGTTCCAGTGTTGTTTTATTGACAACTCGGGGTTTTCAGTGCCTTAGATGTTGACACGGTAGCTCCTCAGTGTTCTCTCATTTACTATGTCTCTCTAGGACTTTCATTCAACGGCTCTTGAATGTCTGTATGTCCTGGCTGGCGTCCCTGCTCTCGGAGCCGCTCGAGAAGCGGATTCAGAGAAATGTAAACCACCGGGTGTGCCGTGCTGACCTGCTATATAGGCCACTGCTCAGGCTCGCGTCTTACCGTCTATTTGAAGTGTTTTCTACGTGTCGTATACGAGGTTGTGGGGTGAACATGTCGTTTCATCATGGAAAGCATGCATCCTATGTCTCCGTTCATTCTTTTCCTTATATGCCTCCGATAGAGAATTTTGGTATCTGAGATGGCAAGATCGTTATCTCAGCAAGAGGATCTGGACCTGCTTCGTGTACCTTTTGGATACAAACACGATGGAAAATGCACTGGGGCTATACCGACGGTTGCTCGTCGCCTGGACATTATAATTGGCTACTAGTACTATGTCTACTTTTACCCTTCCATCTAACAAGCTTCTGATAGCAGTGGCATGCTATCACCTTCTGACAAAGCTCGCAGCGCGTGAAGGTGATGCTGCATGGAATAGCCATGCGCTTATAGCCCCTAGTACTCTGCCGTGGCAACATATTTTTCCCGACAGCGAGACGAGCAGAAGGACCGGTCTTGATGGCAGATCCACTTTGTTTTTCCGCTGACGGACGATCATCTCTCGTAAGTGGTTCCATGATCAAGGTAAGCCGCCGTTCAATGTATTTCCATTCTTTGGCTCAGTCTCTCGACGTCAGTCACGGACTTTCTGCCGACATCGCAGGTCCGATTGTAGGTCTTCCATTAGGATCTTTTTCGTTCTTCATTTGACCAAATATTAAAGTCGCAGAGATCCAAGTCTGAAGGTCGAAGCCTACTGGAGACAAAGCCACACGCAGGTAAGATATCTCTTGTTGCTGATGCTGAAGCTTCTCTGAATGTCAGATCGGCTCATCTATGTTGGACGTCCCGATTCCTACGAGCTTCTTGCATAAGGTATGTCACTGTTCACAATATTATTCCTCTCGAATCTTACCATGGGTTCTCTCAGAAACATCATGAATTTCAATGATACACGCTGAGTTACTTTCTTCCCTTCTCTTCAACCAGCGGATATTGTCTGGTCGCTAACACGTCGTTCCAAATCAAGGGTTCAATTCCCTATATCCGAATATGCTCGCAAGAAATTTGCTTTTTTTCAAACACCATCTTCGCCGGTACATTTAATCTCTTTCCGTCCCAAGGCTTAAGATCTGCTGAGGAGAACAAACATACATACGCATTCATTTTCTCATTTGCGACCTGGATCATCTCAAATTTACGATGGGGCTAAACGTCCTATACTCCTCCTTTCTATCAGAATGGCTTGGGGGATGAGTCAGTTTCGTTCACAGCTATGGCTACCATCCGTGTCATCGACGAACCAGCTGAAGAATAGCAATCGAGCTGAGAGTGGGGCGTGTTTAGAACTCTTTGTGGTTTCGTCGCTGACAGAGCATTAGTTCAATCGTTGGCTAGCTTGCCTATTCTCTTCAACAAGAGGCCTACTCTACCTCATTTGTGGATTCCTGTGAAGACACTGACGTAGGTGCATCGAGCTGAGATTAAGCCGACGTAGTTGGGTCATGCATCCAACTGCAGTCCCTCACTTCGCTAGGGAGAGGCGCAAGGGTACTTTGAGATCCAGCGACCGATTCTCGTTCAGCCAGTCTTACAGTCGAAAGAGTGACCAGTACGTCATCACCATCAGTGTGTCACCCAGTTCATGTTCCCTCATACACCGTACACATGTTCTTTGCATGGACACGTGCACGACACATCATCACTCCACTAGGCAAGAGGAATACTCTCAACCGATGCGGATATGGATAGATTTGTTCAACGCCCGGCATGTGTAGATACCCAGAGCATCCTTCAAGTCAACGTGTACGGTGGTACCCCAGCCCATCATTTCAATGGTCGGGACTGTTAACTGAGGGATGAGTCCCAGACGAGGGAGGACTTCGCGGGTGATACAGGCTATCTATCTGACAAATATGGAGAGAAAGACCGATGTGCCCGACTTCCAAAGAGATCGGAGAGCAGTTTGACGGATTCGATGTAGCGACAGATATGCGCCCTGCTCGTTTGCATTTCTTTGGCTAATTTCCTTCCAGTGTGTATGAGCTGAAGGTGGGTCATGTCGACTATGCATTTTGCGCGGCATCTTGGACTCGGAGGATGTCAAGTAGAGAAAGGGAGTCGGTTATGCATTGGTATTTAGCCGTCTTTCATGTTTTATTTTCGAGGCTCTAATGCTTTCCATAACGTAGATACTGATGACGGACGCGATCATGAAATCTCCACAGAGAAATGTAAGAAGGTTTGTATAGTAGACGGTAAATCTCTGCTCAGCGATGTGGTAAAGTTCATATAATCGCTTACTGTAATTATTCTATGATTTTCGGTCTCGACAATACATTTCGATGGGGTTCATGGGGACACAAAAATGTGAGTCCGCTGTGGGTGTGCATTCGAATATAGGGAATCGAACCCTTTGCCAGCAACTGCTAGTGATTACACCAGATCCGAGATAGCCCTCCGAGATGAAGAGCATCCACTCTGTAGATAACCTGATTGTAAATATGAGAGCCAGCTTGGTGGGTGCTTGTGATGCTTCAGTTACTTATTTTCTGGTCCCAGAGTTGAACCCTAGAGACCCTGGGGACGAGACGGGATGAAGACGGTTCCTGCCAAGAAAAGGCATTAATAAGTACTTGGGGAATTGAACCCCAGTATTTCGATGCGTAATATTGGCAGGTATGCCAGATTCGGGTGCGAAATAGTCAGTGATCCTGAACAACACCTGATGTCCAGTTTCATCCGTTCCTATGTCAATGTTCATACAGGGGCAATTCGTACATTGAGATACCTTGCGGACATTTGAAAAGGGTCAGAATCCTCGCAGTCCTATGGTTTAAAGACAGGCAATAGAATCGCTCAGAACAAACCTAGAGCAATAAAAGGACATTACGTATGAGTTTTTTTGCTTCGACGTAGGGCGTTTACTTATTTGCGTCGATCAGAGTGCAGGATGTCCATATGAGAAGCTGTAAATGTGAAAAATATCAGCATGCATACTTTGAATACCCTAAGGAATCGAACGCCAGACATCCAAATCGCCATTAGACCAGGCTAATGCTAGAAGCCGCTAGATCACATTGACTACATAGATTACGAAGACGGTTCTTTAGCCAGACTCCGATATCCCTTTCGGATCGACAATGGGTGTCAAAGTTTACATGTTCAGATGTGTAGTGGAACACAAGGAGGGAGGGGAAATAACGAGTAACTAGTGCTTGAAGGATGCTCCGTATGCTTGAAACCTCGAGGCCTTGCAGACTAAACTACTTTCTCATGGGGATAGTCAATGGCATAGTTGTGAATGTGACTCCGTCCGGAGGGATTATGAGGCGTTAATGACTTGCAAGTCGACGCCGATGACCTAAATAATACGCCGGGAGTTTGGAAGAAGAGCACATCGGAAAGAGCCGGCATCACGGCAGACTAATGGGTGTACGTCATCGTCGCCAGGCACTTGCGCATACCCATCATGAATCGGTACGTATGCCATTCCTTTTTATAACGACAGCTCGAATACTGAGCACCGCTTAGTCTACAGCCATACTTTCCCGCCGCCATCCGTGTCGCTGACGAGGACAAGAAAGAGGATGCCGTACTTCAATGAATGCCCGAGTTGAGGACTAGTCAAGGACGAACGGGAGGATGGATGCGCTCAGTATGGTACCTAGCTGTCTTTCATTGCTAATCGTTTGATAGCTAACCTTTCTCACACGGAACAGCCCCACCTAGCTGAAAGTCGGAACGACTGGGATTCCTGTCAACACGCCGACGTGGAGCACAGTGGAGAAGGCAACGTGGTTGGATCAGGCATGTTTTCCTCGTCGAACTGCATTTTGTGATTTCGCTAGGAAGAGGGTCGAGCGTGCCGTTTGAACCTCTTCAGCGACCTGTACTCGCCTAGCCAGTCTTTTGGCCCGAAGAAGTACACCGAGCTGCCGTGAAAGATCGAAGGCATACCAGAGATGAATGTCGTCATTATCTTGGTGAGCAGCCCGTCATCCCACTAAGCCGTGGCTAATGCCGTTGTGAGCATAATCATTCTGACCAGTATGCGTCACCATCCTCAGCGCCTTCGCCTGCTAACCTTTCTTAGCCTAGACAACCACACGTTAACCACGCTCTCCAAGGCAACCCGCCCTCCATAGGTCTTTGCTCTGTTAGGCAACGACAAGCACTTTGAATCGATCGGGATACCAAAAGGACATGCGCATACATTCGACTGGTGAGACGCACGACACGTGGAAATACCCAGAACGTCCTTCACGCTTAGCTGCGCCCCCACACAGCACTTTACTGGCCGACGGCTGCTTGAGGAAAGGAAGACTCTCCAGGTAAGCTGGGCCATCACGCGCACGCGTCAAGGCCGAGGGTAGTCTGTTTTTATGGCGATGCTGGGACCAACAGGCGAGAGTGGCATGACCGCATTCACTGAGATTCGCCAGCAGTTTAGTGCGTTTCATCTCGCAATCATTCCTATTAGTATCAGGTATGTTCGGCGCTTATTGCTGTTTCGTAAGGTTGATATTCGTATAGGGCGTACAAGCCGAGATCGAAATGGTTCATGTCCACTATACATAGCTCGCTGCAAGATGCATATCTTCAAGGATATCAGAGCGAAGAGCGCGGTCACGATACGTTAAGGGTGAGCCCCCTTTTTTGCCCTTTGGCCGTATGCCTATTCTCTTTTAGCAGCTGGATCCTAATGAAGGAAGACGTTATTGAGTAACCAAAGAGGCTGCTGAAGAATGTAGCCAATAGGAAGATTGGTATAGACGAGGGTGATTTTTCTGTCAGCGATATCGGCGAGACGAAATACTTTTAATGGTACTTACTATGAGGCTACTAGCAGTATATTCCGGTAGAGATGGAAGTAGGTGGGCGTTCCAATCTGCCGCTCTCTTTGAACCAGCTCTCTTTGTTGATCTCAACGCAAGCTACACATACATCAGACCAAAATCGATGGCTCCCGCAAAAAACGATTGGTATAGATACACAAACCATTCAGACTCGGCTAATTGAACCCCAGACGGACATGGTAACACTCGTTGTTGCGCCGTCCTTCCTGAAAAGATAGGTTTCTTTCCTAGAGTTCAGCCGGCGACAGTTCTGAGGCATGAGGCGGTGATGAAAAAATTCCAATTGACCGTTATCCGAATATAGGGAATCGAACCCAGTTGTGACGGCCGATAATGGTCTAGCGATTACGCCATATCCGAGATACTTGAACCAAGTTCCAACTGGTCAGAACGAACATGAGTATAAATTCTGTGGCGCTCTACTCATTACTCGGAGGTGCCGTTTGTATCGTGTCACCGCAGGATTGAAAGGGGGATCAGCATTTGAGCATAGAGCATACTGCGGAGATCGTCCATCTTAACATGAGCCGAGACCAAAGTCGACGGGGCCTGCAATATATATAATCCTCTCTCAAGGAGCCGAATCATCGCCCTTAGCCGACGAGAAAAAGAGTGTGTAATTTCCGGCTTCAGCCTAGACCTCAAGAAGAGGTGTACATTCTAGTCTTCGTCTCGAGGGGTACTACTGAGGAGATGAAAAAAGGGATCGCATTTGTCGTAATCGAATATAGGGGATTGAACCCACATTGATAAGCACTGAACGATTACCCCATACCCGCTGAAGTGATGCAATATGGTTAAGAGTAACAAGGCATTCCCTGGAAGGATTTCTATCGGCTTTGCATGAATGTGGGTACCTGAGGAAATGCACGGATATTGAGTAGAACAAGCTTTCTCCGCGTAGCCTTTTACTGCTAAGGGATAAGAGCAACACATCGGAAAAAGAAAGGAACCGTGAGAGAAAAGAAGATTTTTGTTCAACCATTTGGATACAGGGAATTGAACCCTTACTGACTTGGCAGCCGTTGCACCATATCCCGATGGATTGCCTATACCGTTTGTAAGGAAGGATGTCCTCATGACAAAGGACTTCAAAGATCATACTAGTGCGAACACCACCCAGCGGGGATCATTGTCAGCGTCACTCGACGCTCATGCGAAAAACGTTAAGCCCAGTTGGTGATGTGGGACGAGAGGAATAGAAAACGTGTTAATGGACCGAAATTGAGTGATGAGAAACAAATGATTTTGCACCGTTGGGACGCTCATCCATTTCTTACTTGTATGGGTCTATCAACTGCTTCTCAATCATCCTTGCGATTGTTGTTCCACCAACAGCTCGGACGTTTGATCTTAGCATAATCCGACCTTTGAATCACCATAGGTCGGACTGGGAATGCCAGCCTACGAAGGTTTCATTAACACCGGGATGAGTCACCTTGGCTATAAACACGTACCGATCTCTCCTTTCCCGGACGTCGTAGTGTTACGCCAAGTTAGGCTTGTATCTTTACTTCTAGCCGAGCGGAATGTATCTGTTAAATATAAAACCGGTCAGCTGTTTGCCTCAAGTGTAGTAGTGCAAGAGAACGTACCTGGATCGACTCCATCACCAACAAAGCCCACAAGATCGTGGCCATTAAGATGAGTCGTGCTCAAAAGTACGTAACTCTTGATCAATACAGCGTTATGTAAAACAGAAATGAAAAAAAAAATTCACCCAGAGTCGTACACGCTTCCGGTCACTTTCTACAGCGTACATCAAAAGAGAAGTCTGTCCAAAAAAAGTGAATGAGCAGTCCGTATATGTCATATTGACGTATCTGTGTCCGTATCCGTAGTCCCGTTGACGTGGAGCAGCGATTAACTACCTGAAACGTTCAAATTTAACGTTGCCAGGCAAAATGGTGAGGAGGTAAGGAAATGGGTTTTGCGTACGTGGTATTACTCGCCGTTACAACACCGTCCCTGACAGGATAGTCTTCGTCCTAGGAGGTTGGCCAGGGATACCTTCTGACGGAAGAGCTACTCAGATTTGTATTCCGATAGCACTACTGGTTGCACTAAGCATATTTGGTATACTTTGACAATCACAAACCTTAAAGAGAACAAATGCGACAAATTTTGTGGCATACTCACCGCGTAGGGAGCACGATCGTGGGCAGCATGTGCTTTATTTGAGTGGAACCTTCTCGGCGGTTTCTATTCGGGATAATATTCAGAATCAGAGCCACACACCGTCAAAATGGATGGATATTCGTCCCGTGTAGTCCGGATACAGGGTCATTAGAGTAAAATTTCAAACGAGAAGAAGGGCAACAAAACGTACATTCACGACAGCCTTCGTCACTTCAGTTACGTCGGGCTCCCTTCAGACTTAAACTCTTGAATAATAAAGAATCTGGAGACGAGACGAGACGTTCCCGCGAAAAAAGAAACGGTTTCAATCTTCGTAATAAGTACTCGGGGAATCAAACCTCAGGTCTCGCTGTGTAGCGGGCACGTAGAATTCTGCGTTTGCGTTTGCGTGCATGCGTTTGCGTTTTCACGCATGCGTTTGTCACGTCTGCGTGAGCGTGACATGGATGCGTTTGTTGGGCGTCTTGTGCATTCGGGCTTACAGACGCCTGTAAAAGTATTTTATTAGCTACAGTATAAGTAAGACTTACTGCATATCAAATTTATACCCAGCATGACATCGACACCTGCCAGAATTGACTTTTTTCATCATGGCAGAGTCTCTATACAGTTGAATTCATTAATGTAAGAGATGGAATTTTAGATGTAAGAGCGCTCGGAGGTTTCAAGAGGTGTTAGAGGCCATGAGGTATAATAACCTTCAGTACAGACTATGGTACCATGACCATTCTCTCAAGGAACAAGCTGAAGAAACTGAGCTAAATTACGGCTCCAAAACAGCGACTTGACAGCAACCTGGCTATACACAACTGGAATACATCATAAAAATAAAATACTTGCCTAGAATGAGCGACTAGAGGCAAATATGGGCGGGAGAAATCAAAGCGATCATAAGTCAACTAGTTCAACTCGGACTTAAACGCATCGAACGCACCGAACGCAGATTTGTCACATAACTGTCACACACTTGCGTTTAATCTCGGACGCATGCGTTTTCAAAGGAACGCATGCGTGCACTTTCTTAACGCTTGCGTTCGATGTTTGGACGCATGCGTGACTTATTTTTGAGATGCGTGAGTCTTTGCATTGATTTTAGAGGTGCCTGATTTACTCAAAGTCGAGAAAAGCGAAGGGATCACAAGTAGTTTGACATAAAACGGTACTCTAGTCGTTGTGAGACTAGGACTGACTAACATGCATGCATTCATAGCCTTTATAGACGATTACCCTTTGTTCTTAAGTCATATTAAGTCACAGAGATATTTCCAGGAAAGTCAGAAAAGTAAGTCATTATTCAACAGAAAACATAATTAACCGGTATTGTTGAAATGGTACTGACTATCAGGATACCGTGCATCTAAATGCATCGACGGGCCCAAGAACATATGAAAGTTGAACTCACGCAAACGCAGATGAACGCAGTTGAACGCATCCACGCAGATGTCTAACGCAGAATTCTCTTGGCCCCTGTGTAGCATAGCAATGGCCGTTGTACCAGATTTGGATGGAAATAACAGGGTTCGTTCATTCCTGCGTTGATGTTCATACAACGGAAGTCACAGCGATGGTACGCGGAGCTGAGCCAGAAAGAGGAACACTTGATATTGAAACCGCTGTATCGGATTGACGAACTCACTGTTGGAAATACACACCTCAGCGAGTATCAGAAAACTGTACTGGGTCGGACAGCGTATTCCATCTCGCGATGACTAGCACGATGATCTTCTAATACGCAGTGCGGGTGCGTAAAAACTTATCACGGCAGCTCATCTATTATTTGTACACTAGAGAATTGAACTCCAGGTGTAAAACCCGCCACTCGACCACACCTAAGAGGGTATAACTCAACATGAATTCTATGTCAAATACAAAGCCATTGGGGATAGGTTCCTTGGCTTCGATGGAGAGAGGTCACGAATCTGCTTCACTGAGGTTGACTACTCTGAAAGCATTTAAAGGTTGACGTACAACATATTATGAAGACCCCAGAGAATCGAACCCCAGGTATCCGACTCGCCATTAGACCACTGGAACGCGCATTCAAGCACAAGGAGACAGCTTTGCGGCTTCAATTCTTAGGCGGTTAGTCGTTTTCATTTTTCCTAGGTCAAGTATGAACGACTGTTAAAATAAGCCCTCTTGTAAATAGAAGCCACGAGACCAAAATTGATTGCTCTTGAAAACAATGACCCTTCCCACAGAATTCATACTCAGGGAATCGAACCCCGGGGTTCGATGTGTAACACTCATCGCACCGTTGCACCAGAACAGTCTTTCTAACTAGTAACTGTGGTCCATCCGACTCCGTGTTGGATTTGTGCGTTCCTTTTGATTCGGAATGATTAACATCGCGTCGTTCTTTTGACATGCATACATTTTACAGGTTCGTGAGCATGGGGTGATTCGTGAATTAAATACCCTGAAGCTCAATTCAAATATGAGTAATAGGAACACTCCCTAGAGCGCGCCTTCAATTACAAGATTGCAGCTAAAGAGAAGTCGAGGGAACAAAATATGATTACGCACCTCGGATCAACTGCTCGTTTCGTTTACGAGCTGGGATAGGCGCGCGAACGAAGGCGCTTAAAAACCAACAAATTACCTTTCGACTTGAATGTAGGGAATCGAACCCTCGTCCCCCTGCCAGTAGCGCGCTAGCGATTTGTCGATATCCATTCGTGGAAGAGAGCAAAAAAGGCAACAATAAGTCCGCGCATAACCATAAAACCTTACTATTTCAGCGAGATAAAGAGTATAGTTAGGGTTGCAAGATGAACTTGAACATGTATCTGGATGTTGATCCGTGAAAAAAAAGGAATAGATACGCAAACTTAGATTAGAATACTCACTATCGAATCTGGTATTCATTTGTGACCTAGAACAGGAGCGCTTTGCCACAGCTTTCCAAAACCAAGCTGGGCACAGAGGTGCTGTAAAGAGAGTCAGCGATCGAGACATAACGTACTCCATTCAAAAAGGACTGCCAGCATGGGAAGGATTCTGGACTTAGGGAGTGGAATGTTTAATAGTAACACCAAGTGGCGTAGCCTGACATAAAATAGACTGTATGGACAAAATAACCGAAGAAGACGTTGCTTTATGTAGAGGTGGAACTTGGAATAAGCAAATGTTCATTTTACAATACCCGGAAGACAAGGAGAGGGTGACGCGACGCGAAGATGCATGGTTCGACATTTTCAAGACCGGTGGAACGAAGATTTCTTTTTAAGGAAACTTTCTCGTTCCCGCACGGCAAGTCAATCGAGGTAAATGGAAGGTAAAGCAGCGGAAAGCGAATAGTCGAGAAAGCGCAAGTCAAGGAAGAAGCCTGGAAGAGTCAAGGGTCGGCACCGCGGCAGAACCGTCGTTTTGGGACACATCATCTGATGCATGTACGTCATCGAAGCTAAGGCAGATCCCCCTTGCCTCGGCCATTATGAACCACAACACGAATCGGTACGTAACTCGTTCCGTTATATAAGAACAGCTCGAAGACTGAGCACCGTTTTACTTTCAGATATAACTTCGAGACGTCCCTCAGCGCATTGGACCACAACCTTTTCGGGCCAAGACATCGAGAAGGCAAGCATCTATCGGTATCACAGAACACAAGATATACCAGAGACCACGCAGTCATTATCCCGTTGAGCAGATCATTCTTGAACTTAGCCATGACTGTGGCTTCAGCTCTGTCGGATGCTAGCGCTCATCTGCCATAGCCTAGACACACGTACTCTCACCACTCTTCAAACGGACCCATCCACCCCATATATACGCTCTACTGATGAGCCGAGCAGACCATGAGGTCACGCACGTATACTCGACAGGCGAGACGCCTGACGCATGGAGATACTTGGGTCGCCGGACGTCCTTCAAGCCAACCTGTCCTCTCGCAAAGTACGCCACCGGTATAGTGCGTAGGAATAGAGGTGGTGTATGGCGACCCGTACATTGCGCGCGCCAGTGTAGCATGCACGTCTTCAAGGATATGGATAGCAGGGCGAAGAAGGGCGTCACGATGTATTAGGGATGCGCCGTCTTTTATACTTTTTGTCCCTACGTGTATGAACATCTAGGATTGGGATGACGAAAAATGTAGACTCGCCGAAGAGGGCAACAATATCGGTCAAGATGAGGGCGACATTCATATTTACGATATCGGCGAGACGAACTACTTTGAATTTGTTTGCGCTTGGCTGAACATCAGGCATGAACTCGTTGTCTATTTCAATCATCTCGTACTAGCTATTCTTTGAATGATTCCGACTAACGCCATTCGGAAATGAAGTACCGTTAATCTCAGTCCCCGTTGAAAAAGATATTGCTCCAATAAGCGAAAACGCGAACATTCATAACAGGGAATCGAACCCGCTGTGCTGCAAGCATCCTTGCCGTTCGACCTAGTCTGAATAACTGAAAAGGACGAACCTCCAAATGAAATGCCATAACTCTGTAATTGTTATGTTCTTAGTAGCATGCAATTTTTGCCCTATTCTATTGCCATCTTCTTCGTGGGTTTGAATCTGAAGCCATACATAGGGCTGAGGATAATGAGAATAAAAGGTATTCTATATACAAACCTTCCATTCAGATTGGTGGAATCGAACCACTGCGAAATGCCGGCCAACTCTTGAGCTATTTCTGGTCTATAAACCGGAAGTGACATCCTAAGATCCCCGGAATCTCGTCTCATCCGAAAAACTTGCATACACCGAAGCGTCACAAAAAGAAGTGTTTCTGAGTGTAGCACATGACGAGGCCGCTGGGCTCTGGTTCCCGTGGAGCCCGGTGAAACGAAGATCGGCACGTGTAACAGTGCCCGATGAAGATTATATATCTTGCATTTTAAAAAACCCGGATGGGGCAGTCAAAAGTGCAAAATTTTATGTCATTGCTGTAGCAGCGCGACGCACTATTTGGGGTACTTTGCTCCATGTCTCCCCTTTTGACCCATCTATCTGGTTTAAATGTGCTCATCGGGTTTTTCTGGAAGGGATGATTGGTGCCCTTTAGCAAGGCATGGTAGCAACCAGATACTTCTTGTGGCACATTTTTTCCTATCTAATCTGATTGCTGATTCCTGCTGACAAAATGAAGATGTGTTTTAACTGTAACAGGTGACGACCGCTTGTGAAGATCCGGCCCTGTGAAGATGTGCATAACGCATAACACCCCGTGAAGATACGGTCGAAATAGTACAGTATTTCACTTGTGATACCGGATATCGGTATGTGAAGGATGCGGAGGATGCGGATGAGGGATCGGTGTGACCGACATTTCAAGGAGATCCGCGATACGTTTGTAGATCCAACGTAGTGATCGTTCCTATCAGTGAAATGGTGATAGCCAATAAGCTGCCAATCGCGGGTGAGACGACTTTCATTTCATTTCTGCACAAGCCGATTTGCACCTAGATCATTGGATTTTGGCGACATTGGAAGAGATTATAGAGTGGCCGAAGAGTCTTGCTGAAGACTGTAAAGAAGATTAGGCTTGCCGACGGTGACTTGTTTCTCCGTGATGCCAGCGACAAGACATGCTGATGGAGCCGGAAAAGGCTTTCATTTTTGTTCCGGTGTCAGTTCAGATACCTGCGTATGCTGATTGGCCTGTTGTGGGTGCTTACATCCGGAAAGATGACGGAATTGTGACTGTCAAATACCTGAGTCGCATTCCTTGTGATTGCCGCAGGTAATCGTCTTTTCTCTTGCGTCTTGCAATTCTTCTTGATCTTATGTTCGTAAATAAAATGCTAATTCATATCAAGTAGGTTGTAAAAACGAGTTATCCTGGTGCGGACTAATATATTCAATGAGGGACTTGAATCGCCGGGCGTCTCCCCTCTTGAGAGGGAAATCATGAATTCCCCTAACCCTAGTTGGTAGCGCTCGGTGTACAATTGTTTGAACCCACATTGGACTTTCCCCTACGAATCATGCGGACATACTGGCGACCATTTTACAGTTTAATCCGACTAATGTTTGTATCCTAGTCCGGGTGAGAGCGCAATACCTTGCTTATTAAACAGAATGCATGGAATATACAATCCGGTGACCAAGCGCTGGGTTCCATGTAACATGGCTCTGGCAGCATGTTCTCCATTATCGTATAGCCTCACCATGATCTCGTAGGAGTTATCGGTTACAGTGTAAGTCCCTGGCAAAACTTGCTCAAATGTAGGCCGAAGCTCACGGATCGTAGTGTTTTTACAGACCTATAAAGATATGCATGACTTGTCTATGTATTGTCATAAAATCTGCACACCCACCACTCTCGTTCCTACGATCTATGCCATCCTCAGAGCAAAGAACTAGTCATCGAAGGCCGTTCGGGGTTTTCTGCTGCCTCGTCACGACTCTGTCGTTTGTCATCATAGTTCCAAGCATATGTATTGCTCTTGGGATTAGATTACGCCCTGGAGGGGAGCTTTCTTATACCAGAAACGTTCAGGATGCAAAGAACACGGATAGAACGGTAAGACGGTTCCTTGATCAGGAATTATTCACAACTCATCCCACTGAAAGATATCTCTTCGTGCTAACCTTGTCTCAGCCGATATCCGACAGACTACCATGATTGTCGAGTGGTACATCGACGATGATAGCTGTGTTTGCAACTGTACCAAAGTCAACATTTTCTTTGATGCGTGAGTCGTTTCATCTGAAACTCTTGAAGACTATAATATACCGTGATATCCTTGCAGAAATATATCTCCGTCCGACAGTCACGATCACGGTCCGTACAATAGGAACAAGCCAACCACGCCCATGTCCATTTGGAACGCAACGAATTGGCCTACGGGTGTGCATGATTACGATCCTCATAACAAATATCCTATATTCCGCACCAACCTCATTGTATATGACCGCTCCTTCGAGTCCAGCCATGCCAGCCTGGTCTATTATCCCTTTGATAGGTACGCTATCCAGTTGGTGAGATTTTACTGATCAGATGTAATTTACCCCGGATGTTCCAGTTATAACGCTCAAATGTTCGCCTTTGCCCGAGAAAGTTCAACGAACAAGTCTGTTTCATTAGTTCTTGCTTCCGCCATTGCACTTTTCCCGTGAGATTCGTCCTGCTTTCTTTACCGCTAGCTCTAACCTCCTTTAGTGGGCTGAAAATCACAGCTGACGTTGGCAATGAAGACACCGCTTACTTGGAGGATGTGAAACCTGAAAAAAGAGTCATTGATGTAACTTTGACCATCCGACGCAGCACCCTTGTCATCGGATACTGTCTCGTTATCACTCTTACAATATGTTTGTTGTCTTTTCCATCTTTCATTAGACGTATCGACAGTTTCAAATGCATGGATAGGGTTCGTTACTCTGATGATCTGCTGCATCATGATTTCGACTGTAATTTTCGGCTTCCGACAGCGGAATGAGATCGTTGTAGTCCCAGCGGGGACTGTGTTTGCCTTTACCCAACTTCGATCTTCGATGGCTGGAGCACCTGATGGTTTCAGTGTGTCCTCTCAATATCTGTACTGGGCTCAACTGAAGTGTCAACTCCAGGCGATGTGCTCGGCATGTACTACTTGATGTGGATCACGAACTGTTGATTGACTCTTTCTTATGCAGATTTTGCTGGATTTCTTCCCTGCCTTATCCTTCTATCGATTTCCGTAGGGGTATTACATTACGCTGGTCCAAACTCTTACGTCCATTAATCTATATAGGCTGTAACAATGGTTGGTATCTACTTATTTGTTAACCCAGATGACCCGGCTCGTAGACCCTTCACTAGGGGGGAAATAGGTGCGCTCGTATCAATGTTCTGGCGGAATAATGGTGAATGTGTTCGCAGGGTATATGCTACGTTATTATATGCTGCGTGCCTCAGGGTTCTCAATGGATTCGGCATGAAAGAAGTCAGTGTAAACTGTCGACCTCATAGAACTGTAAAGTCTTTAGAATCATTGAGGAGAAATGAAGATAAGTCGGCAGGTAACAATAAAACTAGTACTCTTACAGTACTTACTATATAGATTCAATGTCGAATGGGTAGAAAACGGAGTTGGAAAGACCACCCGTGAAAAAGACGAAAAATTGAAGTCGGATTGAGGAGATTGAAACCGAAGAAGGGTGCTAACCATTACACCATATCTGAACAGATCTTACCCTCACTAAGAAGCAGGGTGGCATATTCCGCACAATCCAGCAATTTGGATACAAGTCCCAAGTCAGAAGAATTATATCGAGGAGAGACAGTACGGCAGGCAAAAGGACTGCGCCAGGGTGGAAAGACATTGGGATGTAGGGAATTTATTGAACCCCGAAGCGAGTAAGTATGATTTAAAGAAGACGGCCTTTTACGGTTTAACCAAGAGTAATTCTGCTGCGACAGGAAAAAGGATCTTATGACGCGGTGGAACAACCAAATGTCCAGATGTGAAAGGCAGTACGTGGAGGATGGGGGAGAATTACATGCCACAAGGATACGTGCTTGAGTCGTATGCAAGGTCAGCAAGAGCAAAGAAACGTAAAGCATCTTTGGATGTATATTTTGACAGTCCTAGTCAATAGCAGAAAATCATTATGCACCCATCCACTGAGCTAGGCAATTATGAGAAAGCATGCGAAGTCAAAGAAGAGCGGCAAGGCAAGGGCCAGCACTACGGCAGAAACCTTTCAATTTATGTCACGTCATCTGATGGGTGTATGTCATTGTTGTCGGTGTACTGTACTATTTCGACCGTTAATCCACATAACGCGTAACAGGGCCTCGTGAATTGAAGCTCAGTATTTCGTAACGCGTAACAAGCCCTCCACAGAGGTAGTATGCGCTTAAAATGCTAAAATTTCGAGTCCAGCTGGCGCTGGACACTCTAAATGTAGTAAGTTTGCATCATTTTCAGTGAATGAACCTCTAGTTATTTGGCCATATAGCACAACGCGTAACACCCCATGAAGCTAAGGTCAAAATAGTACAGTACTTGCCATCATGAGCCAGGGCTTGAATTGATACGTATGCCATTCATTTCTATAAGAACTAGCGGTCATCAGTCGACGACTTTGATACCTTGCTTGAGCGGTGTTCACACTGCTTGCTTTGCACAGTGCACTTCCGAGGTGACGACAATGTGATTTTGTGGATCCTAATATCCAAGGACAAAGAATCAGAAGACCTGAAGAACAGAGTGTGGTATATAATTCAAGCAGGTCAGCCCAACACAAAAGTACTGTAAATGGCCATTACTTTACTCCACATCACATGCTGAGCTAGTATCAGTCAAAATCAGATTAATGAGCATAGGGGTTGTGACAAGAGGAAAGAGGGAGCCTGACAACCTGCACCTCCACTGTTAGTGTACTTGTAGCAGTCAACGGAATGCTAAAAAAATCCCAGCTGGGGAGTACTTGGAGATAACCACCCTGACAGTCTCTATGGGCCTCCAAAGCAGGCCCCTTCATTTTCTCTCAGGCTCTTGAGCGAATACCATAGTTTCTCTGTCTACCCAGGACACCCTCGATAAGGTATACCTTGGGTACTGTGAAAAGTGGTGGACCAAGAATCATGGATTCATGACACATACATTACATTGTATCCAGTAGTGGCAGAAGCCGGGTCCCCGATTCTTTCTTTTTTCAGATTCATTTTCAAAAGATCACTAAGGCCGCTACCTTGAGCTCATGAGGGTTTCTTCACTTGACAGAGTGCAGAGTTTTCAGACTTCTTGGACAAAATTAAAATTGTGCATTCTGAATGACATGTATAAAATTAATGCATATACAACACCGGTTGGTTGCGGGGAAAAAGTTTGCTCGGTGGCAGCGCAGCTGCCGCCAGCTCACATTTTCCCTCACAACCATTACTTAGGCAGCTGCAAAGACCAAGTAGCAAGGTAAGTAGTGGGCCCAAATGCTACCGTTCTGCGAAGCTCCATCTAGCTCACCATGTAAAACTCTACCCTCCTTGTCCATCCGATTCGATAGTGCTAGAGTAACATAGCCTACCATGTATGAATTTAATAAAACAAAGTCTCTGTACCTTTGTATCCTTAGCCTGACACCCTTCAATGACGCCTTTCAACTGTCAACTGTCAACTTCGAGTCCTACCCCAGTCATTAGTCAGAATGAGCGGGCCACACACCTTGGGGGAAGCTATTGATGGGTGGCTGTCTGGCTGAAATACTGAGATATGACCAGTGCCGCTCACTCTGTCAAGAACAGCTAAGATAACTATCCATTACCCTGAGCTTGCTAGCCCATCTGTTTTGATATTCCTGAGATAAGAGATGCCACATTAGCATACATAGTACCGATCTAATAAAACACAGCCGTACCTATTAATCCTTAGCCTTATGCTCTTCAGCCCTGCCTTTCGACTGTCAACATCAAGTCTTACACCTGGCCATTAGCCAAAATGGAGCGAGATATCAATTAGTGCATGTACCTCTGGAGTAGCACAACTTATCAATAAAAGGTCATCAGGCAGCACCATCAACCACAGCGGTGCTTCCCTCGTGAGCATCAACCGTTGACAAGGAAGGCTGAAATGTAAAACCAGAAGTATCTACTGATAATAGCACAATGCTCACAGGATGTTGATATATTGCAGCAGCACAAACATCGTCACCAAAAATACCATGGGTTGTATTGGTGGCACCGTTCCAACTGTCCCGAGTCTGGATGTTGCAAAAATCAGCTATGAAGGTCGTCAGCATGAGAGGTACATATGATGCACCCGCCCGTGCATCCTCCACTTCACCCAAGAACAGCACCACTTTCAAACACCGTGCCCTTGCTTGCTGGAAGTTGAAACATCGTGGCAGGACAGAATCATTGGCCCATAATATACATACTACGAGTCTTGAATATTTGAAGCTTGAAGCTGAATCTTGACACTTAACACAGTACTCACTGATGAGTGATTACTTAGCAAAAAGGCAGTCATTGACGTAGCAAGGACGTACTGTATGCTTGTGAACCTGTACTTCCCAGAGACACTCGTCTCCTCTCGTACCTTCTCAAGTATGCCAAGCACGCTCAGTAGCGCAGTGTTCAAAGGACAAAGAGAATTGTCTGTAAGAGAATATTGGCGCACACTTGCTGGTTGATGCAATCTGGCACTGTCTCGCTGGCTTGTTCCTGGTGGACCAATAGCATCGTAATGTTCATCCATCTTACACAAGTTCAAGAAAGATGAAAGAGAAGGGATGGAGTGCGGAGTGTTTCATGACGGAGTTGGTCAGTCCTGGTACTGAAAAGATGTCAAGGGAATTTTTGATGAGCAAATACCATATCTGCAAACCAATAGGAAGAAATCGGAAAGAGCGAATTCTTCAGCCACAATGGCGATCATTTTCAGCCACCCAGCATTCCAGCCGAAGCGTGCCGCAGGCTTGCCAATCACTGCAAATTAGCTAAGCCAACCCGGAGTATAGCCCCTGTCCAGACAGTTTGGCACTACTCACGACCAGTTACGGCTTTCTATAACCCTCTGTCGTTTCCTCATTCTTCGGAAAGAATCGGGGATCACGTGAAACACGTCACGACCTCTCCTTGGTAAGCGAAGATTTTAGATCTTGACGCTCGAAAACTGTGCAGCTTTATCTACAGCTATATTTTCGACTGCCGGCATCCGTATTATCAACGAGGAAAAGAAAGGGAAAGGAGGTCGCTCAACGCTGGACATCTGAAAAGCTAGTACGGTTTTGGAATTCGTGGACAGGCTGGAGGAAACGGGAGGATGAGTGGGCTGAGTATGGTGTGTATTTTTACTCTTGATATTTCATCGCTAATTGTTTGGTAGCTCCCCCATGCTTCTCGAAACAGCCCTGTTCTTCCCTAGTCAGAAGGACGCCAACGTGGGGCACGGAAGAGGAGCATCAAGGTGACATCAAGGCGATGTGGTTTGGAACACGTGTTTTCTCGTCCAGTTCCCGCACTAGGTAGGGGCGCAAGGGTGCTGTTCAACCCCAGTGTTCAGTCGCCTAGTCAGTAACTCAGCCCGAAGAGGTATGTCGAGCTGCCGTGCAAGTACCAGAGGTGGACTTGGTCACTATCTTGGTGAGCAGCTCATTATTTGACTTAGCCGCAGCTGATGTTCTTGTTAGCATGATCAGGATGACCAGTACATGCCATCCTCAGCCATGGCGCATGATGGCCTAGTTGGACTATCGAGGGTGACAGTAGGAATGTTTCTTTCGCTGGTGTCACCGGGTACCGATCTGTCCAGGATTGGGACGATGAACAGGCGAGACTAGTATGACCCACATTCAAGGAAGTTAGGCAGCGTTTCGGTAGTTTTGATCTAGCGATGATTCCCGTTAGGTGTGTGCAGTACTTGTTGGTGTTTCGTGACACTGATGCTTGGCTAAGACATACAAACCGCGATATTCATGTCAGCTATACATTGCGCACCACAGGATAGCATGCGTATCTTCAAGGATATCAGGGCGAGAATGACCGCTGTGATGCCTTGGGGTGAGCGATTGTTTATACCTTTCTTTCGTGGCCCTAACTCTTTCCAGAATGTAATTTTAACAACCGAAGAGGTTACCGAGCCACCGAAGTGGCTCGCTGAAGAGTGCAAGAAGATTGGTATCGACGAGCACGATGTTCTCCTTAGCGATATCGGCGAGATGAAATACTTCTAGTACTCGATTTTATATTAAGCATATTCTTGCAATGGGAGGAGGTTGGACCATCCAAAATAATGCTCACTTCGCTTAATCTCAGTGCGAGTGGCACATCCAGGACATCAAGCTAGTGTTGCTGTCGCTCAGCTCAGCTCAGCTCCAGTCAGCTTTTCTCAGTTTATTCCCTTATATAGCTTTTAGCTGTGCCAAGCTGTGCATAAATTTGTCTGCTCAGCTCGGCTTCCGCTCGGCTTCCACTAAGCGCTGCGCTCGATTCCAAAATAGGTAACTACAGTATAAAATTCAATCTACAGTGTGTAGCTGCTCAATAAAAGCTGTTACGTCCTCTGGTACTCTATCCTGCTCTGCAAGTAAAGTTTCTAAAGCTACAACTTCAGCCTCCTTAGATGTTCCTTCTGTAAAGTTAAGAAATTGACCCCGTTTGAAAGCAAACTTCAACATCTGAAGAGCTTCCATCAACTCGGGTGATAGCCGGTTCCGTCGTGCTGTAGCCGTTTCCTTTCCCGAGGAAAAGACACGCTCACAAGATACTGATGTTCCCTGAATTGGGAGGATATCCATAGCCATCATGAATATTGTTGGGTACACGAGTTTATTATCCTGGAACTGATGAGCAACGAGATGCTGAAGGACTTCAACAAACAAGCTTACCTGCCAATATTTCACAATATCGTGACTAGTTTTGACATCAGACAGGTAGGCGTCAACTTCAGCTTCAAGGCTTTGCGGATGCATCGTGGTATCAAAGAGATTGTCACCGAGTAGATCATCTGCCCAGCGATTGCCACGGGGATCTGGTATTTGTGACCGGGCAGGTGTTGGTGGGAATGAGGTCAAAGACCGGTACTCTCGAAGCTACACAGAACATGTCAGAAAAAGGAACACAGGATGCTCAAGACAAACCTTGCGCAAGAATAACTGCTGGGCCTCATCCTCCTCTGCTGGCATGTAACGGCTGAACCACCGTAGTTTTGCATTAGGGTTAAGGACTGAGACAATATAATTAGTATATCACCAAGGAGCTTGCCGTTTTAACCTACTTGTTGCTAATGTATATGCCGGAACAACATCCGTTTGCTCACGGTAAGTCTCAAGTTTGGCAAGACCTTCATCAAGTGCTGATGCTGCCTGAGGGAACGTCACCTTCATATTCTGCCAGATTTGTATCATGCGTCGGAAACTTGGAATTGCCAATGAGAGAGTTGGAGTCTTGTCAGCCGATAACTTCTGTTGAAATGCATGCGGTATCTAGCAAGGCAATTAAGCAGACTCACGAGTTACCTGAGAAGAAAATATGTACATACAGCCAAAATCTGATGGATAATGTTCAATGCTTTCCATTCCTCATCTGAGAGCTGATGTCTGCGAAGGTCAGCAAAATCCCTTTTGCCCAAGAATACTTCGATTCCCTAGCAACAAATAAGCAATGAACACAATAAGAATATACCCTCCTACCTCCCGGAGTTGGATTGCACACTCAATCATTATATCAGTTGATGACCACCGAATATCAACGTCAAGAATTAATTGGAGGACTTTTTTATCAAGTGTCTTGAGAACAGATGAAAAACTGTGCCGGCGGAGCGATGAGCCTCGAATCTACTCCAATAAGTCTATTTTCATTTCGGATAAATCAATGCTTGATCTCACCGCATGTACAAGAGCCCTAACAGCGGCTACAGGGTCCCGAGTGATGTCCATGCTCTCTGAAATGTAGGTAAAGATCATACTTAAATGTGCTGAATGCGTACATACCCTCAAGAAGAACAGCGTTTAATGCTGTGACAGCAGATATAACTGCTTTCGCAGCAAGGTTCACGATATGAGCGAAACATCTAGAGCCAAGTCAATACATGATATCACAAGATTTAAAAACTATTTACCTTATCCGCTTCTCGATGGCACAGAAATAAAACCCACGGCGCAACAAATCTCGCTCTAGAAAGACCATAAATGTCCCATTATTAGCTGCATTGTCCATTGTAATCCAGCCGAGCTGTAGAGAATCAATGCGTGTGCATAATCTGATATAGGATCTTGCCTACCTTCAGTCGGCGCTTTCGATCTTTACTTGTAATGCCAACACGATCAGTGATGTAGAGAACGGCAGCAGCAAGATGTTCGCCCTCATGGCGACCAGGAACACAATGATACCCGATAAGGTCTGAACGTAGACGAACGATTGTACGGCCATCGGCATCAGTACCAATGGGTTCCATCCAATGCGCTGTAACAGCCATGTAATTCACTAAGTTGAGGTCGCTGGAGAGATCCATTGTAAGAGATATGCTACCCATAGAGTGCTGAGGTCGCAAAGAATTAAAATCATACTGAAACAGAAAGAATGTAAAGACTTACTTCCATTTCTCCCTTGAGGGTTGAAATGTACCTTTCCCATGTCTGAATAACCCGGGCACGTATGAATGTACGGTGTGGAATATCTGTATCAGTCAGCTCTTCACGAAGCATGAGAAATATTCAGCGGAGTTGTGGGCACTCAATGACATTGATTGACTGGGGAAACATCGGTATGGGCAATATAATCAGGGGAGAAAGAAATTACATACCTGATCGTCGGCAATAATCCATTCTACAATGGCATCGATAAACGCATCATGGGAGAATTTGGGAACAGACAAAATGTCGCTACATGAGGTATCCGAAGGTGTTGCCATACCATTTGCTTTTCGGAACTTCTCAGCGGCTTTTGTCCCATTGCCCTTGATCGATGTGTTGAGTCTGTCACAAGCGGAAACCCACAATTTGAGGTGTTCTCTTATGAGATGGTGGCGAAGGCTCGTTGTCCCTGTACTCATGGAATAAGTCTTTTCCTTGGCATTCTTATGCTTATCGCCCGCCCTGATGAATTAAGAGTGAGCACAATGATCATCAATAGAGTACAAGGAGCTGTACTCACCGACATAGCTTACAAACCCGGCGATCACCTTCCTCCAGATAAAATGGCCATACATCGTCTGCATCACGGCGATCCTTTGCCGAAGATAGAGGTGATGTGGATACAGACGCTGGCGATGGTGGAGCTGATGCCAATGATGGCGATGGTGATGATAATGATTTGGCTGGTGATGATGCCAATGATGGCGATGGTGATGATAATGATTTGGCTGGTGATGATGGCACAACCGATGGCTCTTCAAAGTGAACAAACCTATATGCCATTGTACCACCTGCAGATGGACGAGAGGGCGTCGAAGCAGAATGCAAATGGGAGGGTGTTGATGGTGGTGAGACAAAGTCATATGGACCTTCAAGTATGTGCGGCGATGAAGATGGAAGGGTAGGCGCGAATGGATTTATTTCTTCGTTGTCTTCCTGTATGGTTGTCATGCCTAATGTACGTGATAAGCATTTTTTGTTCAAGAGACTGGCATATGTCACGCACGTTGAGATAAAGGTATCCGCACTCGAGCATCAGGGACTGTGAGCTCAGAAGGGTCTTCCTGGTGATGTGGTTGACCACAGTGAGAGCTACCTTCGGATTCTTCAGGGACTACATTTGTCGATGTCTTCGGTCCTGCTTTTTTACGACTCTTCCTGGCTGCATGAGTTGTAGAATTAGAATGGGGTTCTGCAAACTAGGAATCAGATGTGCTCTTAAAGTATGTCCAGCACGACATACCTGAATGGTCTGGTTCATTTATAGGCACCTCAAGACTTTTTGAAGTCGCCTTGGTCCGTGACAGTTGTTTCGGTTCTGCTGCTAAATAATCATGAGATGCGCTCAACACTAGTAAGTGGAAACTGGTACCTTGTTTTGACAAAGCTGCAGCTGTTCTTTTGCTTCGCCTAGGACCAGCTACATCGATCCCTATACATGGCCGTGTCAGTTAGATGGCATTTGGATGTGGTCGCAGTGCATACCCTCTATTTCGAAGCCTTCAACCTCAAGGACACCCCCACAAGGACGTGACTTGTCAGTTTCTACACGGCGTGGTGCCATTGCATGCTGGTGCTAAGTCAAATGGTGTTCGCAGGCTTTTATACCTTTATACAATGCTGCGGAAATTTTTGCGGAAAAATTGGGTCGGGTTTTTGCTGCCAGCGAAGACATAGACATTGACTGTTGCTAAACATTGAGACAGCGGCAATTTGTAAAGACGGTGTTACTGGATACATGTTGTAAGTGAAGAGGACATGAAATTGGACAGTATACACACCAATGACAACCCATCAAGCACTATCTCCCTTCTTTTACCACTTGCCAGGTCTTCAAACTTCAGTCTTGACAAAGCTCCAGGGCCCAGGAAGACGGCTTGAAGTAGATCTGGCATCGGTCTGATAAAGTAGGCGGAAAAATCTGTCATATTCACTCGAGTTTTGAGAAAGGCTGGCTGTATTGGCATGTGAGAAGGTCCTTAGATACATGTCCGTGAAGATAAAACCCGAATCAGAGCCTCTGCTGTCAGCGCACGCAGTATTGGGGGGTAGCGACGTTGGGAGTCAGAAGGGACACGTCAATGTCCCAATTAGGAAACGAGCTCGCAGCTTAGCTCGCTCAAGCCGAAATCAAGCCGCCAAAATACGGAGTCGAGCGGCACGAAGCTCTGAGCCAGCATTTGGAGCGCGGCTCGGAAAATGCCAGCTCGGCTCAGTCAGCTTGCCGGCTTTAGCTGAGCCGGCGGCATCACTACATCAAGCTCATGACCGACAACTCTATCAAAAAACCAAGTATTGCATTTGCGCGTGTTTAATTCAGACTTAGGGAGTTGAAGCCCATACAGACACAATATTAATCGCTGTTACATCACCCTCCTTGACAAAGATGATTGTTGTACTAGAGGTTGGACAGGGACAGTTCTGAATCAAGGGCTGTTCAGATCTGTATTCCGGTAGCACTAGTGATTGCGCTGAGCATATCTCGTAACAATCGCTAACTTACTACATAAAGAGAACGAACACGATAGATTACAGTATTTGGAGCGCAAACTTGGGCAGGGCGTGCTCGATTTGATACGGAAAATCGAACCTTCTCAGTGCTGCTACTGGGGCTAAAATTGGGAATTAGAGCTACACATAGGCAAGTGCGGACCGTGCATAAAAAAGGACGAATATTCACATTTAGTTCGGACACAGGGAATTGAACCCCTACTGTCTTCGGAGCCACTGCACCACATCCGAGTTACCATGGACCGAATACATAGAAGTAAAACCGTTGGTCCCGAGTATAAAGAAGTCCGATGACTGGTACAGTATTGGGCAATGGGTACCAGCTTCATCGTCGAACTCCCATAGGTGAGCACTGTAAATCTCGGCTTTAAACTCGAGTTTGAGGGCGGGCTAAATGAATTGAACTGGAGTGTCATACTCACGCGAAAAGGGTATGCTCCAAGTATGCTCAGTTATCATTATTAGTAAATCAGTCTATGGAACGATGACAGAAATGTTAAATCACTTACCCTCGCTCACGGGACGCCGATTCATCGTCTCGGCGCAAAGTCGAAGCATTAGTATGCGCTTTAGACATAACCTGGAAGATATCAGGGTATAGAACAAAGACAGCAGGTGAGTGATTTTACCTTTGCTTGCGAGAGAACGATTCATGGTCTCGAAGAAATATCAGCAGCGGTATGATGTTCATGAATGTTCTCGTCTCGTTGGAGTGATTAGTTTCTTTAAGAAAGAAAATGGAAGAGATGGATGTATGGAACGAAGATGTGGAGCTAAGATCACTTACCCTCGGACGGTGATTCATCATCGTCTCGATGCAATATCGATGGTGTTACGCTGTTCACGAGGGGCGTAAAAAAATCTTTTCTCCCCTAGATTTGATTCTTGAGAGAAAGGTGAAAGAGATTAATGTCTATAATGATGAAAGAAGGGCAGGAAGACTCACCTTTGCTTACTGGACAGCAATCCGTCGTCTTGGCACAATGTCGAGAGCATTGCAGCATTCACAACGAACATTCTCTTTTGCTGGAATGTCCGCATAATCGGAAATAGCACGATGACTCCGGCTAGTACGCTGAGACGACACAGCCTGACGCAGGAAAAGTGGGAGGAAGGTACAAGGCGATGGTGGAGGCATTTTTCATCCTGTCCCATGCCTCTTCCATTCAAAGATGCTGCTGAATGTCGGTGTTTGAAAAAGTACAACATACCTAGAAACAAATCGGGATGTAGGGAATTGAACCCTCGCAAAGAACACGCTAGCTACTACGCGATATCCACTGATTGAACTCTGTAAAGAAACAAACGAGGTAATTCCTGGGTGCGTAATAATATGTGTAATTCACCTATGCTTTCTTAATGCCATCGAGGAGATAAATAGTCAATTTCTTTGGATTGCAGACAAACATGCTCGATTAGTACCCGGACTGAGAAAAAAATTGGAACATATATAGAAGCTATTGAGGTCAGATAAAGGGAATTGAACCCAGAGTCAAAGTGGACTAGCCATGGTGCCATATCTGAATTGATAGTCAGATGGCGGTAAAACAAAAGGTACCGCAGCAGCAGCAGCAGCAACACATATCTGAAGCCGGTATTCGTTCCCGGTAGAGCAGAGAGCAATATTCCGCACGCAGAGAAGGCAATTCTGCTGCGACTCATTCGGTTAGGCGATGAAGAGAAGACGCAAATCAAAGGCGATAGACATGTAATTATCCGCAGGAACCGCCCAAGAGTTCACCAAGGCAGAGTCTTGCATAGATAAATAGCTGCGCTCCTGTCAAAAGGACATTCGGATGGATGTAAGGTAGAACTAGGGTGGGAACGGGGTCATCACGTGTACTGTGACATTGAGTGACAACCCTATTAAAGACGTGTCGGTTGGTCTCTTCCACGCGTTCAGGAAGGTTTGGTAACTATCTTTCATCAAAAACGGACATCTTACGGGCCCAAGAACTCATCCCGACAGTCTTACCTACTTTCCGGCATACTTCATAAGCTGTCCTAATTTGGGCAGGACCCAGGTCGACACAAAAAATCTATCAACTCAGGATGGTGCTCCGAAAAAATTAAAATGAATCCGTGGCAACCTTAGAAATTTACTTTTCGAGGGCTCTACGGAGCCATATTATCTAAAAACAAGTGCGTCTGACCTCTGATAGGATTTTCTCGATTTTGTCACAAATGTCATGTGATGACCCCGTTCCCACCCTAGCCCTACCTTATGAAATTGCAATTTGGTCGTGCACACGAACCCAAAGGGTGTCATGAAAGATCAATGAAAGATAACCTTTAGGACATGACGGGATAACGAAAAGTCGACATTTGTTTAGCCAGAACTTGGAAGGAAATTCTTTTCGGGACAGGTGATAAGTAAGGTTGAAGAATAATACGGCATCAGGGCAGATCCTGGTCATTTTGGGGCATGTCATCAGATGAGCGTACGTCATCATTCATTTCATGCAACGGCAACCCCTTCGTGGTCAGCCCGCCCCTGGCTCATACTTATGCCCAAGCGTCTTCGTGTGGCCGCAGTTTGGTAACAAACGGCGTCGAGTATGGACACTGGTATGTGCATTTATGTTATATTCAATTGTCCATGTCCTGACTACCCTGCGACTAGGGAATTTAAGCCACAGTTCGAAGAGATGGTGGGAAGATCTCGAAAATGATCGTTGTGTACGCAAACAGGTAAGAACGTCAAAGTGGGCAGAGAAGCGAAACTCAAAAGTCATAGTCTTCCATAGATTACTCTATCCGCCCTCGACGAGATCGGCCAGGAAGAATCAAGTATTCCTGTGATGCAAGCAACGATTGTATACTGGTAGAAAGTCAGTCATATCGTCCGTTTTGGCCAACACTTCCTGCGCGAAAATCGGCGTCGATGGAGTCTTGGAGAAGCTCAACACGATACTCGACACGTTATACAGTGTAAATACCCTCTTCAGTCGCGACACCTTCATCAATCTCATGGAAACTCCGGCCCGTCAAAACTTAGCGCACCTACGCTGGATTATTGAGCCTTACGTCTTGCAAAACTATGACTTCGGTACATCCTACGCTCAGTTACGCCGTTATTGGTTTGATGTAACCTGCATGGACAACAATCTACGCACCCGCGAAGAGGCCGACTACGAGATGCGACGAAAAGCGCTCGTCGATGACAGGATAAACAAATGGAATGTGCCTCCACGGCGGGTCTGGGATCTTTTTGCTAATCGAGTTGTGCCATACTGGGTCGCAGACAAAGATATGCCGAATATAGATAAGCCTACACGAGGTATACTCGAACACCCGTGGGGTATATCACATGCGTGGATGTCTGACGAGGAACGCGTGGACGTGTGGACACCCATCAATGGATACGAGTGGCCTGTGCCTATTCCGAAGGACGCCAAGCTTAACCTCATCATGATCGAAATGCTAAATCTCGGGGCAGAATACGCGTGGTTAGACGTTCTGTGTTTGCGCCAGGTCGGTGGGCAGGGCGAACATTTGCGCGTGGAAGAATGGAAGCTGGATGTGCCTACAATTGGCTGGGTGTATCGTGACACATCTGTGATGTGTTATTTCAGCGGATTGGGCCGGTCGCTTAGTCTGAAACTGGGTGACTTTGAGAGCGATCGATGTTGGTTCAGTCGAGCCTGGACATTGCAAGAGATCAGCGAGGAAGCAATAATTGGTGGGGAGACTGGTGACATGATGGAAGAAGAGATACGAAGGAAGTTCCAAGAACAACTCGAATCGTTGCGGCTGATGCGAAAGGACAATTCTGTGGTAGACGTATTACGTCAGATGCAGACGCGGGTCTCGACAAATCCCATGGATAGAGTTGCGGGCCTGGTATACCTTTTGGAATCACGATATATACCGGTATAGAATGCATCGCAGCCGCAAGAGGATGCCTGGGTTGCGCAGGTGGATGCCATGGCATATTGGTCTCGGACGGACTTGTTTTCCTCTACCCTGACCCTGGGAACGGAATCAAAGCTTGGCGACCGTCATGGGACCAGATGATGAAGAAGACGAATCTTCGGTCTTGCAGTGGGTTAGGGTGGTTGGCGAAAGTTGGCCGAACGGAGGATATCGATGTAGACTGGTTTGAGGGACCCTCGATCGACTCAGGATATGTACAAGGATTGGAGTACGATGAAGAGGGACCTCGACAGGGAGAGTTGGTCGTCAGAGATTCCAATGGGGAACGCCACACACTCAAGATCTTTGCCGATCATCAATACCCAATACCCAATACCCGACGGTTCGTATACATTCATAGGAGCCCACGGATGGTCTAACGAAACTTTTTGGGCCGTCGGGAAGCCAAGGTAGAGCGGAAAATTTGAAAAATTGTCGGTGTTCAGTACGCAGGATTTCCAGGAGCTTTCCATACTTGGTGTCGTGCGCTGGGTAGTTCAAATGGTTCTGTGCTAAAAATACGAAATGTAGCGAACACGTCACTTAAGATAAAGTGACGAAACATTCAGAGATGGATTTGACTATTGACTGGCGAATCAAACCAGACGAAAGTGTGCGATAGACGGAATTCAACCCAGTGAGATTTATTGACCGTTAGGAATATACACCCCGAAGCGTCCGGTCCAGAGAAAATGAATGATAGCATAGAACTTAAGGTCCACCCTCGAACTGTTCTGCTGTCCTGTTTCATTTTGCTGCTACGTTAAGAGGAGGCATAGAGGCATCTAGATTATGACCTGTCGTGCTGTTGGGCCCTTATAGGTTACATACTTTGTACATAAGTAGTGGCTTACCGAAGCGTTCTTAAATCTCAAGAGACGTTGACCGATTAAATCAGGGGAAAACAGGAGGGTACGGTGGTTCGAATCCATTGGTTAGCAATTGAAGATCTCGTAACTACCTTTTTCGAACCCTCAATATCTTGAGTTTGATGCACGAAGTCAATATGTTTGTGTGGTTGAGCGAGCTTGCCCAAAGCTCGCCGAGTTATCTCATTAGGGCCGGCCCGATTGTGTTGATTACCGATATTTCAAATTCCAAATTTCTGCGGACTCTTCTTCCTTGCGTCCACAGTCCGTTCCATGTGGCAGCCCATGATCGTGTTCAGACCTTTTGCTGACAGTATTCACCATCGATACACTCTCCTACTGATGTAAATGAAAAAGGCACTCTGCATTTGGATCCACGAGGGCTACTGATGAGACTCGTAGCGGCAGAGCTATGATTATACATCGTGCAGGTTGGTAGTTGCCAATTGGCTGGTTCCGCTTCATGCTAACGTTTATTAGATATTGGTTCGAGAACTACTCGTATCTATGCCGCCACCGTCGACATTGTCACTGGCATGTCGGTATCCCTCCTATTCGATCCCACCTCAACGCCTGTCTGGCTCAGAACGTCGCGTTAATCGCAGCGGGGTCCGCCGTCGGATTCTTACGCTTTGCTCGTCCTTATGGAGGAGCGTGTACTCTTTCAGGTGAAGCTCCAGCACCAAGCCTCGTCCGATACAGCTAATATCCGATCTGACCTGATCTCGTCCTTGCTTCTTGTTGCATGCACAACATGGGACACCATCTCACCTGATTCTTGGGAATATTTTTGGGTTTTCTTTCCGGAATGGAAAAGAGTATCGCCCACTAAGTCTCTGGCACGCCCATTCCGACCTAAGTAAGGAACCAATTTCTTCGCTTTCTTATTCTAACGCTAAGCTCTAAGAAGGCGGGATTGACTTACTACCCGCCCATCTGCGAGGGCTGTCGCGCTCCATCAAACTTTGAGCGAAAGCCACGATGCCAATCTACAACGTCGTTATCGATTAGTCAAGGTATTGTCACTTTCGTCTCTTTTGACAGCACCCTGCTCACAGGAGCACGACTTCCTCTGCTAGGTTTGCAATAATTGAATCAATGCCGACCCTCCACCGTAAACGTACCCTTGCTCTTGGCCGATAACTCCCGACATAAAAGACGCCCTCGTCCTTGTAGGAGCGACAGTTTTTCAAGTCGACGATAACCGGCTATGTCCTAAAACGTCACCCTTCGCGTGATAACTCTGTTTGCTTCGCTAGATGATGATAACAAACAATTCTATTTCCGAGTATGAAAATTAATCATTGAGCCATCTCATCTCGATGTGAGTCAACTCGCATGTGATCATGTGTCGTAAATAACACTGTTTCTCATCCAGGGAATTTTACACTCTCAATGTGGTTATATTATCCCCCAACATTTGGTATCAACGATATCACCTTCGTCCAATCATCAGCCTCTAGCCTTCATCGTCTCTTGACCTACACTTCATCCTATCCCGCCACGTAAGCTGCCCATCGTCTCAACCTTCGGATCTGTGTCTTATAAGCCACATTTTAGGATCGTCTTCTGGTTTAGGTAAGGCCAGGCTATTTGCGGGAGCATCGAGTAAGGCTCCATTCTGGCATATTCACCCGACAAGCCTCGGACCTGTCCTCCCTCCCTATTGCATTCTCACGACCGCCTTGATTGCAATTACCGTGCACAGGTACGTGGGCTGTCCTCGTTGTACGTGAGAATCTGACGGACTGAGCCGCTACCGTAGTGTTGGACAAAAAGGGTATACACGATCAAGGTTGGATTCCCCGCGATAACAGTACATGGTATGCCAATGTCATTCGTTTTGGCGAAATATTGATGCTCGTTGCACTCCTCTGTCTCCCAGTCGCTACGCGATCTGCGATCCATCCCATGTTCTTTTCAAGTGGGTTCATGTGTCTATATGCGGGTTGTGGTTCTCCGAGCTTCTACTTTTATCGTAGAGTGCGTATATGCCATTGTCGATCAATGGTAGAGGGCTAAGGCCCCCGCCTCAAGTCCGGAAAATAGCGTGATGTTCCGACAGACACCCTGATGAAAAATTTTGTGCCCATCTTCAGGTTCCTTGATATTCTTACCAGTCGTTCATGAATAGCGTCGGTCCGGGCACCGATCTGTGTAATTTTAAATTTTCATTAACTTTCTCGATTTGACGTGACTCGAGATCAATGTTCCTAGTCTCTTATACCTTCGCCCTGTTCAGATGATCAGGTCGCCTGTATTGTGTTCTAAGGCTCAGAATAGTGCGCTCGTATCTGATTGATGAGGGTTCCCTATCGACTCATCGTGCATTCCATTCTGTTAGAGGGGCCGATCATATGATGTCTTCTCTTCTTGATTGCCAACTCCATCCCCTTGGACTGGTTGAGGCCACTGCTATGCTCCTTCGCAGTGAGGCTGTCTCCCACCCTGAACGTCTCTGGATTTCGATCAATTTACCATGAACCATATGACTGGAACAGTCATTTTTCAAAGACTACAAGATGTAATACAGAGCAGAGCGTAAGTCCCGGTCCATCCGTTCAACGCCTAATTGCTAACATGGACTATAGGGAAAAATTATAATCGGAAAGAACATTATTATCAAAAGTTCAACGCAAGACATTACGATGCTTCGGCGGTATCTCGCACATGGGTGGCTTCCATCCCTCACCTCCCCTCCTCCCCACCTCGTGTCAAACGGGCATCGCTCATTGGATATGTACACCCATAGTGCCTCTGTACTTCCATCCTTGCGCTCCCATGCGACGATCCGGGCTCGTAGTTCTGAAGCTGGCCGCTCGCCTCGTGTTGTCCTAGTGTAACCGAGACAGATATGTCCCGCGACGGATGGATTATCGGAAATGGATTCCCGGTTGGTAAGTCAAAACGAGAGTAAGAATACGATGGAACAGAGTTGGTATGGTTCCGGTAATGTCGGAGCATGTTCGACTTCACATTGAATTCTTTGCCGCATCCAGGAAAAGAGCATTGGTACGCTTTAAGTGTATATTTCAGTGCCGGATGTAAGAAAGGCTGGCGAACTCACGTGTAGCGCCTGTGTGTGTGTTATTGTGAATAACCAGGCTGCTGGGTCGGCGGAACCGTTTGTGACAGATCGTGCAGATATGTTTATTGCTCTCTTCACCGCAATCATCTGACGAGAACTGCTGATGGAGTGATGGGGAGGATGTGTGGATGGGAAATGAGCGTGCATCATCGAGCGAGGCTTTGTGAAATGGCTGAGGAGGTATATATGGGTGAGCCGGAATGAGTGTCGGAGGCGCGCTGCCTTTCACACGAATTTCGGGAGAAACTCGTAGCATATGCTCTGCAAGATAGATGCCCCTAAATCACCTTCGAACAATTCAGAAAGAATATAGCGACTGACCTGGGAACCATTGTTGGATACTGGGGAGAGAGACCTTCTCGTTATCAGCCATTCGTAAGTGGATTCTATGGCAACAGGCATCAATGTCCTCTCCTTATGTAGTACCTTAGTTCCTCTAAGAAACACAGTTATTGCATGTACAAGGTTTTGGGCTAATCCTATCTGTGAGGCTCCGTCATTTGTTTGTTTTCGGGACGTCATATATTGTGGTACTATCGCAGGCTTGTCCCTTCGCGGTGTCGTATTCTCCACCTTTGAGTCCCACGGCTAAACTGCAATCACGGCTTTTAGTATCCTGATTACCCTTCTCTGCGAAGGTAATACTTACGCCGTGCAGAAACCTTTGCTGAACTTGTAAGTATGATTACTGATATGACAGCTGACAGTCCGTCCTTGTGGCCTTCTTGGAGCTACTTCGTTAGCATCCAACTCCATGCGTAAAGTTGGCTCATCAGGTCTTACGCTCTTGCTACAGGGTGGCTCTGTATACACTCGCCATCACACAGAGAGGCGTTTCTTCCACCATTTAGAGAGATATATGAGGGATCTGTTGGAATTTCCCGTAACTCACTGCTTCAGCATGATTTTGCGGTATGCATCAATTAAATCCGGACGTTACAACCTACGTAACTTGCGATGAAATGGTGAGAAATGCCGACGTGCCGTGCCGTGGTTATATATATGGCATGTTTTCTTCAATTCCATACTGGTCACAGTGGTTAGTCAATTGTACACTTCCAGCGACTAGCTGATCTTCTTATAAGTAACTATAATTGCCCTCCTTGGTCGGTAGACCTGCTGGCTATACCTTCAAGGACATGTCTTTTGGTCAAGCACGGACATGCAGAGAATACATACTGCTTTAGCGAACTCGAAGCCTACGGTTTAAACGCCCATGAAAGGGACGCAGTCAAACGTCATGAACAGAATCAGCAGATCATGGGATACTCGTGCATACGCAGCATAGGGAATTTCATGGGAGTATCGTTATCGAAGCTAAGTTGTGCCGTCAGCCAGGGGGGAAACATTCCATATGGCAGTGTAGAAGCTGATGCCAATGAGGTTACGTGACATTTTTTTCTTTTCATCCTGAACGAACCTCACCTTATTGTCTCCGATGATTGAAGCGCTTGCGGGATGACCCGATTCAACGATAAACTCCATGACATTGTAGGCTTTCTCTGGAAAGTCATAACACCCAAATGACTAGCTAAGTAACCGCCCACATGATGATCGACTCATCATCCCAGTCCGCATTAAGACTTAATTGTTGTCTGGATGGTTCGACATTGGTGTCCAGGATAGACTCGAATTCTACGAAATCAGGCCTAGCGGCTGATCAGGAAACACGAGTAAGATTCTTCATTTCGCCTATTAGCATGATAGCGTTGACATGCGGTCTGGTAAGTTCCTGAATTTATTCTAGGCGAAGGACATTTACACGGATCATTGGAAGCAAACGTCTATGTGCCCACTTGCTCATATTGAGGGCAGTTTCTCCCTCATGACCTAGGCTGTGGTGGAGAGTGTGCTCCACTGACGCATGGAGGTAAGTTTACCACAGTACCGGAAAACCTCGGTCTATTCTGTTCAAGGGGATACCGGCTATAGATCGAGGCACGTTCCAATACTTCCTTAACTCATATTTCTAGGTTTATATGCTTTCACATCCGACCATTTTACGGTGGATTGCTGGCACAATCTCAGTTCTTCCTATAGACTATATCATGGTGCGCACGCGCCTCCCGCGAAGCCAAGATTGTTATCTCCATTCATCCTACAGGAGAATGACTCGAATGCTCTCACAACTGTCAATACCAGATGGTGATGTCGCCATATCGTAACTGTGGCAGTATGCACAGATTTAAGGGGCGAACTCATGCAAAACTCATGGCAAGGCTAGGATATTCTTGTAGCAGCGGGAGAAGTCCCGGAAATCTGTCTCCGTGTAGGTGCTCTTCTGATCAATGGTCGTTGCAATCAAGCCTCCTGATAGTCTTTGTAATGACTACCATATCTGCTGTCGGAGCCGTCTTGCTTACGGGAGACGCCATACCTAATCTCTATATCGACGGGCCAACGACGCGGTTCACAGTGCTTGATATCCTAATATCTAGTCACCGATAGGTAAATCGGCGACCATGGTATAACCGACCACCATTAGTGCTCTATGCCTGACGCCGCCCTACGATGTGCCGGCTGCACGACGGAGCGAAGGCACGGCTTTCTAAACAGGTCCGAATGAATGCACGCCTTATCCAGACGCAGCGTCAGGTAGCTATATTTTGACCTTAGACGAAATAGGATAGAAATGATGTACTCATTTCCACATTATAGCCATCTGCATGCAGAACAATTCGAAGGTGTACCATGTGGTATGTTCTTACTGAAGGTATACGTCTACGGAAGCTTACTAGCCTGTCAGATTCGAAGCTGGTAAGCCCATACAAATAGCAAGTGTCATCTGGAACAGCGGCTGATCACTGAATGACTGATATTTCAAGGTGACCCTGCGCAGAGGAGCGCTCGCACCCTGCGAGTATCGGCAGCCTTGTATGATTTTCTTTCCTTGAAATTTTTCGGTTTCCGGGGGAATAATTGAAGAGCAACTCCTTTGATGTACGAATCCGTCTATGGGCCGAAACTCTGCACAAAGAGGAACTATTTTTGAAGGCATGTTGCTGGTCCAACTCGTATTGCAAGGGAGAATGCCGAGACGTGAGATGTTCACTTCCGATGTATCTTGCACAGGTGCTCGTTTGACAATAACGGCTGAGTTACTCGGACTATACATCTCCCGGTAGGCCAAAGAGAAGGATCATTAAACAGATTTGATCTTATCAGGTACGTAAATGCCATGATGGTATATCCTGCTCTCATGGTTCACCGCTCATCCCGAGAGACCCACCTAGACCTTAGCATTCAGTAGGTGGAGTACTGCAACCTGAATGAAACGAAGGACTATCCCCCCGCTAAAGCCCTCAACGTTGTTCCTTGTGGTGTTCTAGCGTCTACCCTGAATGGGTGCTAACGAGAAGGAAAATATTCGTGAGTCAGTTATTGGATGCTTCCCAGCAGCAAAGATCACGTCCGTTCATATCTTCTTTGTTCCAAGACCGTCCAACGATGACAGTGGAAATTTTGAAAATAGAAGAGCGGCGAAGAATTATGGTTGGTGCCTATTTCCTTCTGCGGTGTTTTCCCTGATTCCTGACGTATGCCATGGATAACACCTGAAACGTCGCCCGCTCCCTCTCTGTCCTGGACAGCGCTTATGTCAGATCACCGAACTGTACCGTGTACTATCACTGGCAAAAATAATCCCCTTTTCCACCTTCCGTTTATTCCGCCCCATCACGTTCGTCAATTATATGGTATTTCAGGAAAACCGAGATTCATTTGTTGGTTCGCTCGTAGATCTCTCTCAAATCCTTCAAGACTATGAATGATGGCAGTTGCGTGGTGGCAAAACTCATGACAGATCCTTCTTCTGGTGTCGTTATTCTTCCGTACCACAGAAACTGACGACTCGCCGAGTCAAAGTTGCAAACCATCATCCGTCCTCTGCGATTATCCAATGTCTGCGGTCATCCGGGCTTGATCCATCACGCTGATAACAGACGTTCGACTACGGCCCTGTCTTACGTAGCTCACACCGAAGGGACATATAAAAATGCACCGACTAGACCTCAATATCAACGCGAGACGTCAAAATGTTCCAGACCAGTACGCCCTCCAATCAGTCGCCATGGCGCCCTCTGGGTTCCGATGATCCCGCCTTTCCCCGCTACGTAGAAGCCTCCTTCTTCAAGGCCATGTATTTCATCAGTTCTAACGACCACCTGCGTAGAATGCGGAGAAACAATCTGTCACATAGAAGGAATACTCCAGAGCCGGGGCAGAGACGCCCTCTGCGGTCTGGCATATAGATTGCAAAACGAAAACATCGTGAGTGTGTTTTCTCTCGCTTCTCACGTTGCACTGTGATAATCTCTTTTTCTCAAGAGCGCCTGAAATAGAACGTGCATCTTGCAGTCGAGTGACTCGACTTCGTATCAGTCCGAACCCGCGAAGAGCAATCCTTCAGAAACACCCATCGATCGGCAGATTGGCGTGGTCACCTGCGGTGCGCGTGAGCGCTGATGCGTATGGGCAGATTATTGGTATATCCATGGACAAAAAATTTACGGAAGCTACCGCTTTTTGAGTACAGAATCCATGAAGACCTCATTGCACGAATACCCGCAGGGCTATTGGGGTAATGGCGGTGGCTGCAATGAAATGGGCTGTGACTATTTTTGGTACATCTTGAGAAAACATTCCGAACCAAGTTGGAATGCAGAACGAAGGGTAACACCAAATACCATTCGCCTCGGCGGCAGAGTCAAATTCAGTACCTCTACCGCTGGCTGCGTCCCTTTGTGATCCTATTCGTACCGTGAGATACATACTCTGAGAAATCAGTGCAAGGAAATTCGCCTACCTTTGTCCGTGGGAACGATGATATATCTTGTCGTGAAATACTGAAGGCAGTAAGACAGGGCCTTGATCGATGCTATCAAGGAATCTTTGGAAGAAATGTAAGACATTCGTGTATGTAACAAGCACCACGTACACGCGCTCAGTGGACGATGGTTCGTCCTTCCGAGGCTCGAGGTAATATTAACGACAGTATGTATTCAACAAAGGCTTGATCAGTGTATCGTCTCCCTGGCGTTCGCTACTGTCCCGAGAAAAAAATATGAAGAGATCAGTCAGTGTACGGTACGATGACAGAAACATCGAGTCACTTACCCTTGAACGATGGATGACGCCCGTGATCTCGGTGCAATATTGCAGCTTCTATGATATTAACGTACAAGTTGACTCAACCTTGAGCTCTGGAAAATGATCTGTCGTCTCGGCGCAATGCCAAGAGCATCCCCAAGGTCCGTGATCATCTTTTCATCTTGCCGGAGTGCCAGTAAATTCGAAGATGAACCATACGCCTGGAATGGAATCAGGCGATAAACAAACGAAGATCCGCACCATAAAAAACACCGAGAAAGATTGGAGAAGGCCATTGTGAAGGCCCATTTTACCTTTTCTTTCTCGTTGTATAGTGAGATCTATAGAACTGTCTGCACGCCATGCTGTTGATTGGGAAGGACGGTGCCCGGAAGACACGTCTAGATGGATCCATCATCTTAGCGAAATCGTGATGATAGTCGACTCACCTCCTCAATCATGGACCCAGATTACTGTTCCTGATGACATTGGTTGTAGTTTGCACGAGCGTTGGCAGTCAAACTAAAATGCTTGTCTAGAAATATTTGGGGGTAAAGTTCGTCAGCTACGATTGCCGACGCAAAGAGCACATGTCAAGGGGAGAGTATACATTAAAATTAACCTGCAATAGCATAGAGGTTAGTGTACAATCAGCGAGCAAAGATGATGATGGTGGCAAGAGGGAAAGGCATGTGAATGATGGCGGATCACGATGATATCCCGATATGGACATCAACGCCGACGGCGAAAGCCTTAGTGGCTGGGAGCCGTTGCACATGGACTCGAGGATAGGGAATATCCGACTGAGAGCTTCAGGCGAATCTTATCAGAAAGCAATCTGGATTATTATTCATCCGCTAACGATCGTGAGATGTTGACGAGTCCCAAGTCGAGGTCGATAGACTCGCAGTAGCATCAATATGTGAGGACGTAGCACACGTCGGCAAAATCCGGCATCAGAAGGCAGCCATTTTTGGAAACGACCCTACGTCAGCTTTCTCTCCAACCATGTACAGAACCAGTCTGGGTCCCGTTCCTTTCTACCAGAACAGCTCAAAGACTGCGCACCGCCTAATCCATATCCGTGATTTATATCCTTGTTATCCACGAGGGATGAGAGAAAAAAGAGGCTTAGAGGTCTGAAATTTGAATAGTCGGTGTGGTCCCAGGACGTTCGTCACTAATCGTCTGACAGCTCACCTATGTCACGCGCAACAGTCTCGCATTACCCTAAGTGGGAACTACTGATATTCCAGTGATGACACAACGCGGGGTCTAGAGAAAGAGCATCAAGGGGAGATGGCAACGTGGTTAGGGTACGCCTGTTTCCTCGTTTGCGTTTTCTTGGGTCGCTAAGGAGAGGTGCGAGGGTGCTGTTCGATACCGTGTTCAGCGATAGATGTTCGTCTAGCCAGTTTCTCGTCCCGAAAAGGTACATGGAACCACCGTGCAAGATCGAGGACATACCAGAGGTCTATTCGATCGCCATCTCGGTGAGTAGCTCATTATCAGACTAACCCGCTGCTAACGTTGTTGTTAGTATAGTCATTATGACCATTACGGGCCATCCTCCCTGGATCACGCGCATGCACTTGACTTGTCAGACGCTCGACACGTGGAGACAACGTGGAGATACCCGGCACGTCTTTTAAGCACTATCCAGCGTGGTTGCAGAATCTATGGCCGAGCCGGAGGACGAACGAGGAGATGGATATACTAAGTATGGTATGTGCTTAGACCCTGGGACTGGAGGGCTTTCATCACTGATCGGTATATGGCTCGCCAATTTTCTCGCTGCGAACTTCAAGTCTGGATTTCTCTCAAGGCACCGATGCAGGGTACGGAGGATACTATGGCAAACATCAAGGTGATGTGGCTCGGCCACCCTTGATCGTGGTCGAGTTCTCGGGGCGAGGTACGAGGGTACTGTTCAAACCACCTATTCGTCAGCGCTCAGCGCTTTAGCCTTCGAACTTTTCTTATAGAAAGGAACGGTCTATGTATTGATATAAGACGCGGTTCCGCATATACAAGCTTACAAGGAATGCGCAAGCGGCCCATTGGCCGTGGTCAAGTTGGAGGACAAACGGGAGGATGATGAGTTGAGTATGGTGCGTGTTTTTATTCCTGGTCTAGGTCTGTCGTCACTGATCGTTTCATAGGTCATTCATGGCGCAAGGGCCCTGCCTTACTCAGAGTCGCAATGACTGGGACTCTTGTGACGACACCGACGTGTAGTTCAGAGGAGCGCCATCAAGGCAAGATCAAGGCGACGTGGTTGGGCCACCCCTGTTTCCTCAGCGAGCTGTTATCTGTGGCTTCGTTAAGTAGAGGGACGAGGGTACTGTTCGACCCAGTGTTCGGTGATAGGTGCTCGGATAGCCAGTCGCTCGGACTGAAGAAGTACACGGAGCCCCCACGTAAAGTTGAGATTATACCAGAAGTGGATGCGGCCGTTATCTCGGTGAGCAGTCTGTTCTTTGACTGAATTATGGCTAATGCTGTCGTTAGGATAATCATTAATACAATCAGTACATGTTGTCCTCCTACACCCCGTCGCGGGCTAAATTTCTTATATTTAGCCTAAACAATTAGCCTGGACAATCAGACCTACTACATGACCTTCAAAGGGACCGGCACTCCGCTAGGCACGCGAAAAGTACTTTGCTTCTTTCGGGATGCCCAATGGACGCACAGCATGTGGAGACGCCCAGCATATCCTTCAAGTTGACTTTGCACTCTCGCCTAGCACTTCACGGTCAAGGGTGAGGGGAAGAAGCATCCGTTTCACTTGTAATACCGGAAATCTGTTTGTCAAGGACGGGCAGAATGAAGGCGAGTGACCTGTGTGGCGCGTGTTCAATGAGTTTCGGGTGCGTTTCAGTGGTTCCAATCTCGCGATGAATCCTATTCGGTGAATGCATTTCTTCTTGGTACTCCGTGATGCTGATGGTTGGCTAGGGAGTACGAACAGTGATGGCTTATGTTGACTATACATCATGCGCCTACGGACAGCATACATATCTTCAAGAATATCAGGGAAAAGCAGGCGGTGAGCCGTCTTTTAGGCCGTCCTTTCTTGGTCTTGATTATCTTCATGACGCGGATTCTGATGACGGAAGAAGTTGCTGAACCACGAAAGCGCCTTACTGAAGAGTGCATGAGGATTGGTATAGCCGATGTTCTTAGTTATTGTGTCACTTATATTTACTAGCTTCTATTGATGGGTCCTGCGAGGGTTCTTGAGTGAGAGGAAATCAGTACCATGAGTAGGTTTGCTGACAGAACTACGTGTATATTCTTTCTCGCTGATGCTCATTGCATAGAGGAGCACAGCTTTTCTTACCATGCACTTTCCAACGCGAAATATAACCTCTGAATGCACACACTTCCAGATTAGAGCAAATGCAAGGGTCATCCTGTCGAGGCCTATTCTCTTAACGAAGTTAAATCTTTCGCCCTTGCTTCGCGCTGCGGATAAGCGCTCTGGTTTCCATTCTCTGATGACTCGTCTCCAGGGGAGTGCGTGTGACAATCATACTAATTATAGGCTTTTGTCCCAGCATCTAGGATGACCACGAACTTGACGTTCCCAGAGTTACCCTGTTTTCATTGTAGAACTATCGACCGTTGGAGTTTTTGGTACTTACGCTTCATCATATACCGTTCTAAAACCTGTATGTCTTGACGCCTTACCTACAATCGTGCCTTCTCATTGTCCCAGCGCTAAACACGAACCCGTGGATCACGTATCAGAATCTCAAATGACTTCTACCAGTTGACAATCCGCAGCATCTCATTGAGTACCTTGATATCCTGACTCAAGCTCTGGAATTTTCAATAAATCTTTCTGCACTGATTTCCCATCAGAATCCTCCCGAGAGCGCAAGTACAATATTCATGAAAGAAGGAAGAGAGTAGACAAGCATGCAGTGTTAATATGGCAGTCGTTCTTGAACACGTCCATTATAACCTCATGTCGAAGTCCTCCAATCACATTATAGACATCAGACAAATTCACGATCGACGGTAGAGAACCAAACGCCGGTACGTTATGGCATCGTGCTGTCCACACATATATAAAGGTTCCTAACAATGCTCTTCTTACCTCATTCCATGCCTCAAAATATGCCCCCTCCGCAAGTAGCCAGCTATCGAAGCCCACGGCGAGTTCTGTGCTGCTTCATCACCTCTCTTCTATTCGTCTTCATTGTTCCAACACTGTGCATTACGCTAGCCCTTAGGTTACGCCCCGGCGGAGAGATTTCTTACATCAGGGACAATTCTGAGGAGTTAAATAGAACTGTAAGATTCTTTTCTCGTTGATTGATTCCGCTGCTCATACTATTCAAAGATTTTTCTGCACGCTCATCTGACCTCAGTCAATATCTCTCAGACGACCATGCTCGTAGAATGGTCCATTGACTTGGATACATGCAATCCTGGTAATTGCACAGAAGTTAACATCTTCTTTGGCAAGTGAGTCATTGTGTCTTCAATTCTTAAAAGATGTACCATACTAATAATCCCGTTTGGAGAAATTTATTTACCAAATATGCAAGACATGAAGACAGCCCATATAATAACAACTGGCTCTCAGATACAATCATCGTGTGGAACTTCACCAACTGGAATTTAGGACCAGATGCATTCATCTCCCGGGGCTACGATCCCACATTTTGCACAGAGTTTATCATCTCCCCAGTGAAGCACGACACTCGGCATGCCTTGGAACATAGCCGTGCAAGTCTGGTCTATTACCCTTTCGACCGGTACTGGGCTCTTTTTGCTCGTGTTGTTTATTTCATTTTATTCACCATTGACCGATGTGTCAGTTACAATTTCGAAATATTTGCTTTTGCCCAAGACACATCAACAAATGAATCAGTCTCCCTGGTCCTAATTTCTGTGACCGGCCGTATCCTGTAAGCCTCCTCATCCCCTCTTCCTTAGCCAACTCACAGAATGTCTTTGAGCGGCCTGAAAATTGAAACCGACATTATAGTAGGGGAAGCTACCACCTACTGGAAGGACTGGTTCCCTATGAATGAAGCCATTGATATGAATGTAACCCTCCAGCGCAGCACCCTTGTTATTGCGTACTGTCTCATCATCACATTTACTCTTTGTTCGTGTACTCTTGCTCAGATGTATTGTCCCTATTGACATTCTGTGTATGTAGGGCTCGTCACTCTCATTATATGCCTCATCATGATTGCTACTGTTGTCTTTGGCTTTCGACAGCGGAATGAGATCGTTGTTGTCCCAATCGGGTCCATATTTTCCTTCACCCAACTACGATCTTCTATGCCGGGTGCACCTGAAGGTTTCGGTATGTCTCTATCTCCTCTACATACCGTGAACTGAAGGGCCGACTCCTCCAGGGTTTATCCTTGGTACCGACAGATTCATATCAATTAATTGCTGCCACCTGAATTATTGCTTCTGATCCAGATTTTGCCGAGTTACTACCATGCCTTGTCCTTTTGTCAATCTTGGTGCATATACTTATATGAGTCATATCACTCTTGTCAAAATACTTAGTGTTGCTCATTGTAGGCAGTGACAATGGTCAGCATCTACTTATTCGCTGACCCGGACAATTCACATCGAAAAGCCTTCACTTGGGATGGATTAGGTGCGTTTTTATTAATACTTTGATGAAATCACACTCAGCGAGTTGAAAGTGAGTGCACTGCATGTTTTTATCCAGAGCAGTCGGAACACTGTCAATGAATGGGTATGACGTGCTAAAGCGAGATGGATCCAACAATGCGTGCGCAAGCAGTGATGGAGCTTGAGTACTCAGAAGAGCTCATCTGGTAAGGAAATATTTCCAAGGGACTTTGCTTTAGGACTAGAAAACAGTTATCCTTTTCGTTATCCTTTTAGTTTTCTTGACAAATAGTTTCTTTCTTCCTTCAGTTGAGTAACCGACAGGTACCCGACCAAAAGCGGGGTACCTTTATGTATGATCCAGTTGTTGTCATAAGATTACATGCTCAAATAAATACGTGGAAGAAAACTCGCTTACCCCTGTCCACGGGGACGATGATCTATCATAGAGGTGATATACTGAAAACAGTAAGGCTTGAACAGGGGCTTGATCAATGGTATGAATGCATCTTGAGGAAGAAGCTGCAAGATAACTGGAGGATATCTGCGTATGCAACGATGCCTGAGTGGAAATATAACGTACCTTGTTTGTGGATCGATGATTCTGCTCTAGTCAACAGGGATATGCAATCCAAAAGGGCTTTACAAATGCATCATCTCGCTCAGGCAGTTTCTGGTTTGAGAAAGAAAGCTAAAGAGATCGGTGTATTTAACGATGGCAGAAATATCAAATCATTTAACCTTCCTCACTGCATGCATCTCAGCACATTGAAGCCTGTATAACATTAACGTTTACTTTAGAAATAACCAAGAAGATATCAAAGTCTAGGAATGCCCGATGAATCACCTTCGTTGAGGGAGAACGATGCATATTAAATTGTGGTACAATGTACGCGAGCGCTCTTGCCCTGCTGGTCTGGCTGGTTTCTCCAGACAGAAAATGGAAGAGATCAGGGTATCGAATGAGGATATGAAAGAGGACGGCGGTGTATGGCCTCGAAGCAATCCTGCTCGTGGCATAATTTTACCGTTCCGTTCTCATTGTAGGGTGAGGTCCCAAGAACACTTTGCGCGTCATTCCCTTCATCTTGAAGGTCAGGTGTCTGGGAAAGCGAACACGCGCATCGACAAGGACCGGAATATCCTATTGAAGAGATCTTGATATCGTCGTAATTGTGAACTCACCTAATCGATGGTCATGAACATGACGTTGATTGTTGAATGCACGAGCGTTGGCGATCAAAAAATAATGCCTGTCTGGAATTATTGGGAGTGAGACTCTTCAGTTACGATTGCCAATGCAATAAGCGCACGAGTATACGTTCAAATCAGCCTTCTGTGACAGCGAGGAAAGATAATGGAGAGACGGTGATGGTGGTAAGAGGCTAAGGCATGTGAATGATGGCGAATCACGGTGATGTCCTGATAAGGGCATGAACGCCTAAGTTGACTTTGAACTGCTATTTGGGGTATGTAGAGATAGTGCACTAGGCTGATCGATAGTGAACGACGAATCATGAGGAGATGAAGGGGAAAGTGGGAGGAAGGTACGAGGAGATGGTGGAGGTAAGTCCGCGAAAAAGAGGGATGGCTGACAGTCAACGTACCAACGGGATCATGAGATTAGTAACATGCTCGGAAGGTCGTACTGAGGACTTGCGTTACTTGCATGAAGATGTTCGCTTCAATCACAGACCGGCTTCTTTTTCTACATATGTAAAATTCATCTTCTAGGGTGCATTAAGTACATGTATTCGTGGAAGGGTGGAAATACGTGTGTCGTTGAACATAATGACGGCCTCCTTCCTACTCGTTGCTGTTACTTTTCCTGGGGTCCAGAAGTATGGACGAAAAGAATGGAGAATAGATACGGCTTCGGGGGATCGAATAACTGCAAGGCTGGTGGTAAGGACCACAAAGGGATGGAGTTCGGCTTTACAAATGAATACGATCCTCATATAATCCAGAATTGACGGCATGCATTTAATTTCAGCCTCCAAGATCGTAGTATGTTTCCTACAGGGACCAGAGGCGAGGTTGGTAAACAATGGGGTGGGAGGGAAGAATATAATATAAGTAGTTGTAGTGCGAAAAAGATGTACTCTAAAGTTGTAAACACCGACGGTATCATAGGGAATTGAACCCCAGATCATACCAAACTCGTTACACCATAGACAACGGGCTTGTGATTAAGAGGAATAAAACGAGGTTAGGATGAGCTCGATGTCTCCATTATACGTATTGGATATGTGATCTTATACACAGTTGAAGGACCTGTCGACGTGAGTAAAATTATCTACTCCCGGGAAAAATCATTTACCTGAGATCTTTATGATTTGTACCCAGGGAACTGAACCTCGAGCATCGACCTGTACTTCTTTGGTGTTGGACCATATCCGGAGACACAGCCAGTAAATTTTCTGATGCTAGGAGCGGTGCGTCCCAGGTTTTCCGCATTCTGTTTACGCGCATATATTTTCTGGTTTGAACAAAAATGCTGAATGCGAAAGTAGGGAAACCCAACTAAGCCCTCCAACGATTGTATCCAGGGGAGAGAAACAATCAAGGAAGTCTACTCGTGAAAAAGAACAACCGTTGGTAATCAACATGTCGGATAAGGGGAATTGAACCCGGTGTGCTAAACGTTATCCGGAGTACCATATCCGACTAGATGTTGATAACAAACACTCACATTCATTGAAGCCTAAAACACGACCGGACCTTGTATGCCAACGGTACCGCAGCGAATGTCACGGGAATGGAAAAGGGACTGCACATCGCAAGGGAATAAGCAGGCATCATGTCAGATGTGTAGAGCTGCACATAGGCTCGAGGATATGCAACTAAGAGCTCCAGCCGAACCTTATCAGAAACAAATCTGGACTATTATTCATCCGTTAGCGTTCATGAGATGTTGACAGGTTCCAAGTCGAGGCCGATAGACTCAAGATGGACTTGCAGTAGTATGCGGGACGCAGTGCACACCGGCAAGAGCCGGCACCGTGGCAGCCATTTTTGGAAACGACGTACGTCATCGTTGCCGTGCCTTCCTTCCAACCATACAGAACCAGGGCATGAGCGCCATTCCTCTCTCTCAGAATACCTCAAAGACAGCGCACCGTTTGATCTCTATTTGTGACATCCATCTTTGTTTTCAACAAACGATGAGAGAAAAAGGAGGTCGCGAGTCCGGAGCTCTGGAATTTGGATAACACGTGAAACTGAAGGGGGACGGTGGATGCTCTCTACACATCGCGTGTGTTTTAACTCCTCGCCTCTTGTCGCTAACCATTTGATAGCTTAAACACATCGCGCGCAACAGTCCCGCCTTAGCCCAAGTGGGAACTATTGTGATTCCAATGAGAACACCGGCGTGGGGTATAAAGAAGGACCATCAAGGCGAGATCAAGGCCACGTGGTTCCGCCGGGTGTTTTTGTCGTCGAGTTTCCGTTTGTCAATTCACTAGCAGGCGGTACGGGTGTGCTGTTTGGCCCTGTCTTCAGCGATAGGTGCTCGCCGAGTCAGTACTTCAGCTCCTAGCCTTAGGCATGAAGAGACACATCCGATCGTCATATCGGTGAGTAACTCATTATCAGACTAACCCATGGCTAACGTTCTTCTTAATTTATTAGCTTATTCTTTACAAGCAGTATGCGCCATCCTCCCTAATCCCATCACACGCTGATCCTCTTCCGCCCACCCTACATCTCCGCTATGCTAAGCATACCCAAGGATCATGCGTATGCACTCAACTCGCTGGACGCCTGACGACTCGGTACGTCTTTCAAAGACGATCGAATGTGGCTCCAGACTCCGTGATCGAGTTAGAGGACGAAGATGATGGATGTACGAAGTATGGTGCGTATTTGGGTCCTGAGACTCGTTGGTTTTATTCGCTGACCATTGGATCATGCACTCGACTAGTGGGAAGCGCGATACGCTGCACATTTTTCAAAGACAATCAAATGTGTTCCAGACTCCACTACCGAGCTAAAGGATGAATGTGGAGATGGGTGTACTCGGTATGGTGCGTGTTTGGGCCATGGAACTCGTGGACTTCGTCGCTAATCGTTGGATAGCTTGCCCATCTTGTTCACAGCAAGTCACTTGTCGGGACTCCTCGGGCTTACGACATACACGGTTCCTCGTCAGATTTCCATTTATTGCCTCGCTAGGGAGGCACGATGGTACTGTTCGACCCAGCCTATATTTCATCCTGAAGAGTACGTCATCATCATCAGCATGGTAAGCGCCATTGTCTTCAGTTCCGTTGTGTGCTCACCTGTCCTAGTCTGATACACATCATATCCACGCATGTTTGAATGGACACCGGCGCCGCACACCTCTGCTCACTTAGGCAACAACAAGCCTATTGAATCGCGGCGTATCTGATTCTAACCACCCCAAACAAATAGACCCACCCACCGATCACGCGCATACTGTTGGAACTCTCGACATACGGAGACATCCAGGACGTCTTTCAGAGACAAGCCAATGCGATTGAAGAATCTGTGACAGAGCTAGAGGACGAGTGTGGAAAATGATGGAATCAGTATGGTTCATCCTCGTTCCCTTGGACTCGTCACTGATTGCTGGATAGCTCGCCCATTGCTTTCGCAGGGAACCTTAAGTCCGGATTGCTCACTGTTGGGCGGATCCTCGTCAAGTTTCTGTTTATTACCTTGTTAGGGATAGATGTGAGGGTACTTTTCCACGCAGTAATAGATGCTCGCCCAGCTACTCTTTTAGCCTGAACAGCGCGTCGTTGTCAGCTGAATCCGCGCCGTCTTTACGATTTCATTGCAAATCTCACTTCTTCGAAACTCAGTTGGCAAAATGATAAAAGTGACCCACAGTATATTGAACTTTGAATATCTGATGTCGCGTAATGGCGAGTGGCTACGGTTTTCTACAAACTTCTGTCGTTTCCTCATTCTTCGAAAAGAATCGGGAATTTGTTTTGCACGCCGTACCGGATTGGTCTCTCACATAATTCTCACAAGTTAGCCAATTCTAGAGTTGCTGCGTCAGCAATTATAACAGCCTGCAAAAGGAAGGTTCCATAGCCTTGAATTTTTTGAATGAAGTTCCTTGGGTATCTACACTGCACTGGCGCTCATTGTTCGACACATGTGCCTCTTCGACGGAGATGGTCATGAGCAAGGTGGAAAAACACGGAAGTTGACACGCGACCACCTGACAAAAGTACGGTCCCCACTGCCCGTACTCAGCCCTCTCGCAGAGAAATTAGAACTTAAAAGTTCATTGCAAATCAGTCAACAATGCTATACTACGAAACGACCCTTAAGAAGAGGTGACGTTGATTCCTGCATGGACTCCACCCTGTACCAAGACCTCACTCCCATCCATTCCATTGATAGGGTAAATCGTGTTAAGGGCGACCACATATGAAGCACCCTCAAAGTAAACAGGGTAATGCGGGAGCTGGGTGAAGAATACATGAACGGGTTATCCCTACACATAAAGCCATTCCACGTACCTGCGTAGTGAACGTAAGAGCCGGGGACAGAGGTAGCTCCGGCACGGTGAAGTCCCAACGTGCAAGCAGGATCACGGGCTCGTGTCCATTGTTGCCCGAAGGAACCTCAATCCAAAAATCGGTGTACCGTGGGATGATGCTGAAATATTCCACAGCACATTCAAAATCGACATGAACCATGAAATCCTGAGGCATGATGAGCTATCTGGTCATGTAACGCGTGAATCGCTTCACTGAGCCAGGTTGCAAATCGGAAGGAACAACTTAAAGAACTCCAAACCGAGCGGCTTCTGAGCAGATTAGCCACTTGCCTGCAGGCGAAGCATTAGCCCCGACAATGGCAAGGATGAAGGCAAAAGCAGTAGCGAGCTTCATAACGGAAGGTAAAACGAGGATGACCTTGAAATATAATGCACACAAATCATGGGCTTTTATAACTTTGAGGGTGCAGGGACGAAGGTGTGACGAGGCCGTTGAGGGAATTTTGTGGAGTGCTGTTGTATAGTACGTACCCATGGTGAAACGTTGAGGCACATGGACTGGCTTCAAGAAGCAGTTATGAAGAGTCCACGTTCCACTGCAGGTACGGATACCGACCGGGGCTTGTACACAATGGTCATTGAAGGCCGTCAATGAGGTGAGACGGATTACTGTGGGATCGTACGGGGAATTGTCGTCATCTCCAACTGCAGAGCATTTCACCGTTTCAGATGAAGCGTCGAGTGGTCGAAGAGGAGGCTATGGCTCTAGCCACACATATAGGATCCGATTAGTTTATCCAATTTTTTACCTGACTAAACTCCCTCTAGATCGACGGTCTGAGGGACACAGGGCTGACACTTTTTGTTTGATTCATCTAATTTTTCAAGGAGGCCTACAGCAAGCGTTCATCGTTGGATATGGAGTTGGAGTCGTATTCCAAAGGCCGGAGCGACATTGTAGAGTGAAAAAGGCACATGACTGGGAAAGATGTCGGTGTGACTGGTCTCTCCGGTGTTCGAGGTACTGCTACTGTAGGTAAAAGTACGACATCTCTGACAAATGTGCGGTTTTGCCACAGTTTCTGGTTGTTGATGTAAATGAGGGATGTCCCAGAATTAATCTGTGCATCTTGAACCTGCGTTTGAAAATAAATAATGACAAGAGCATGCTAGTGAATGCGGGAATTTTTGCAGCTTGGATCCGGGGTATTCCAAGGCTCTTTTAATGTTGGGAATGAGAGCCTGGTGTGGCACAGTCCCCTGGAAATTAGCATGTCCCTAAGGAGTCGGCACATCCAATAATGGGGAAGAAAATGATTACACCATCGCTTTATGCACTAGCATTTCATACGGCGAAGGGGAATCAAACCCCCTACTAGCCTGACAGCCGTTGCACTACACATTCGGCTGGAGGAATAGATACATTCTCAAATCTTGTGTAAATGAGTGCCTGAAAGAATTGGGCACGAGCTCGTGATCCCAGTACTGAAAGACGTGTTCAATTTCAGTACGATGACAGTAATGGACTTTTTACTATGGTAAAACACTAGTGTTCAGCCGACTTGGAAAAACGGATGCCGAGAGAACATGGTAGTTGTAAATCATAGGCTAGGGAATCGAACCACAGGTGTCGCTCCGTTATGGATGACTCGCCGTTAGACTATCTTAGAGTGTATCACAAGATGTCGGGGATAGGCTCATTCATCCCATCGGCTGTGTACCAGACTGCTGGGGAAAGTACGCCATCTGTGAAGTATTTCTTGGATATGAGGAATTATATCCATTTTCGGAGACATCGTAAGCATATATTCATACCTAAGGGGATTAATTGATCCTGAGGTGTCCAACAACTATATACCACAAGGTTTTAAAATGAGGACAAATTTGATGGTTTTATGGATAGCATAGGGAAATGAACTCTAGCCATCCAACGAGCCTATATTCGATAGGGTGTAGATAGGTTCATGCAATGAAAGGACATTGTTGATAACTTCACTGTAGAACGGTGCTTCGCTGAGGTCAACGAACATGTAAACGTGAAAAAGACTTCCTGGAATGATTTCCATGAACAGCATAGGGAATTGAACCCTAGGCAACCAACTCTCCGTTTGACCACTAGAACACACTAGAACATGCATGTTGGGAATGGTTTCCATGACTCTGTTTGTTGGGCGGCTAGAGAGTGCGAATGAGAGCCCTCTATAAGACTAAAATTGATCACTCCAGTAAAAGGCCTATCGATGAATCCTTAACCTCAGGGAATGGAACACTGCAGTCGGATGTAACACTTTCAAATTCATCAGATCTGGTCAGAAAATATCAATGTGGCTTGTATTCAACTTAAAGATAGAAACATCGGAGATGTGGATTGAGGAAAATTGATTAGGTCGTGGTGTGCTAATTTAGACTTTGGCACATAATCTCAACAAGAAAGAACCTCCACCTTCGAAGTGGGTCCGAGAAATGGACACCCATCGCCTGAATATCGGGATGACTGGCAATCAATGCTTTATATAAGTTGTGCGCATGTAAAAAGGAACGGAAGTGTGTCGTATCGAACCATGGGCATCCAATAACCCGCTGTCACAAGAATTTAGGGGTGACTAGGTTTAGTGAATAGCCCGGGTAAACCCCCGGGTTCAGAAAGCCAACCCGTACCCGTACCCGCAAGGGTAATAACCCGGAGCAACGGGTACGGGTTCCAGCCGGGTTGCAGGTATTTTTCACGGGTTGCCGGGTTGCCGGGTATTCAAATGAGGAATTTTTAAATTATAATTATATTATGAAATAAACAATATTATTTAAGACAGACATACTAAACTATGACCTCATTTCCGGTTGTAAACTAATCTCGCAACCGGAGATGACATCATGATGAAGTAACAGCAAGCGAGACTTGAACTCGCTGACTTGCGTGATGCAAAATAAAACCAAAGCAGCCATTTTAACCACTACGCCAAATTGCTTCGTAGCTTTTTGTTGATGTGATTCCATACAACGGGTTATCACGGGTCAGCCGGGTACACCCCGGGTTGCCACATGCTGACCCGTACCCGACCCGTGTGGTACCCGACCCGGCAACCCGGCAAAACCCGGGGCACCCGTGCTTTTCACTAACTAGGTTATATCATACTGTAAATGTTAGTACGACAAGGTGAGTTCAGGGGAATCAGCACGTGTGCTATACTCTGCTTGACTCCAAGGACGTCCAACGAATGAACGTGTATGATATTGAAAATTAATCAGAGCGCGCATGCGCTTCGATCTCTGATTTCTTGCTACTGTTACTGCTACTGGGCCAACCATATGGTGGTTGGCAACTGACTGTTGTTCTGACTGTTAACTGACTGACTTCACAAAGTCTTCTTGACTTTGTGATCTTGCTGCTTAAGATGGTGGAGACTTATCCACCTCTCGTTCTGAATTCAATACTCTCTTTCTGGGGTGTAAAAAGTTACATTGCATTTCATTTCCTGGCCTTTATATACAAGTTGGCTATCCTATTTTTAGATACTTGGATTACTCAGCCTTCGGCCATCCTATACGGGTATTAGTAAGGATTTCCTGCTAGTAGGCACATCATGGCGCACTGCTTACTCATCTATCGGGTCGGGCATGATTCTCACCTGCTATGGATGGCCGACGACTTACTAAGCGATTAGTAAGTGCTTACTCAGCACCTTTTCTCGGTCCAATCTCTGGTTTTCTACCGGCCCGGCTTCCGGCCTGACACTGCTGGACCATATCCTATTACTCATAAATTGGTAGCGGTGAACCGAAATTTATTCCCTGAACAAAAAGAGCTGGCCTTGAAAACTTGTTACACCGCTCAGGGAATTGAGGTTTGTAGTACTCTTGTGGTGTAACAGAGGATGACGAAGGAGTTGGGGATTTATCCGCCTCACCAAATCTTCTTCCTTGCTTTACAGGTACCTGAACATAAAGATAGCCTGCAGCCGACTTCGAAGCATCAGACTGAAGGTGGAGAGAACAAATATACATGCACCTCAGATGAATCACTCGTATAGTTAAAAATGAAGCACATTACTTGAAATCATCTTTAATATATGGAGTTGAACCCCTCACCAATGACGCACTAGCCATTTGACTGTATTCATGCGAGCGAAGTGGGCGGGTAACAATACAACCTGTACTTTCTAGAGAAAACCAAGGGTACAGCGGGTTTTGCCAGGTACCGGACCCTTACCCGGCGGGTATGGGTACGGGTTGCCATCGCTGGATGGGGGCTGTACCCGTGCCGTGATCCCGGGCCTTTACACGGCTATTTTGATTACAGACCAACTGTAAATGATAGATTAGCTCAAAATAAATGATTTTCGATGCAATCAAAAAAAGTCTGACTCCGCCATGACTCCGACCCGGCCCGAAACCCATGCGGGTCCCGGGTATGGGTCAGCCGGGTATGGGTCCGGGTCGGCTTTGCGGCACCCGTGGGTTACCCGTGGTGATCCCTAGTACTTTCTGCTGAAATTAGCACAGCACTACATTGTCGATACTTTGAATGTTTCGACACATGATCATCTGAACTACCCTCCACCTGGATCCAGGGGTCCGTCCATTTGTCAAAAAAGGCTCTTTTTCAAAAATATGCCGGAGATAGGGAATTGAACCCGACCACGAGGATAATACTCCCCATTGCACGATATCTAGGATTCAAGGGCTCGTCCCGTTTTCCATATACATAAATAGCAACTGGATTGCGGATCACAAGGGAATAAGCAGTTGTCTAGACGTGTAGTGAGGGTGCTATACATGGAGGATAGAAGACGCAAAGGCCTGCTGGGAACTCTAGGCTGATGTGACCAGAAATAATTCTTTACCACTATGCATCCCCAGGCGATTATGATCAGATGTAGCCCAGTCCGATAGATTTGTAGTCCCAACGGGATCCAGCACCCGTCGGCAAGTGCCGGCATTGTAGCGGAACCCTGCCATTTCTGGATGCGGGGCTACGTCATCATCGCCTCACCTTCCCTCCGACTATGTACAGAACCAGGGTGTGAGTTCCGTTATTTTCTAAGAGAACAGCTCAAATACAGAGCACGTCTATTCCCGATCTGTACCTCCCATCCTTGTTGTCAACGAAGGAGGACAGAAAAAGGCAGTCACCCAGCACATTGTATCTCTGACAAGCCAGTATAGTTCCAAACACCGTGACCGAGGTGGTGGGCGAGCGGGAGGATGGATGTTCTGAGTATTGTGCGTGTTTCTTCTCCTGGTCTTTCGTCACTAACCGGTTGATAGCTCTTCTATGTCAAGCGCAACAGCCCCCCTTACCCCAAGTCCCGATGACTGCGATTCCCGAGAGGACTCCATCGCGGACGAGCACAACCGTGACATCAAGGCGGCATGGTTGCGCCACGCCTGTGTTGTCATCGACTGGCCGCTTGTCAGTTCGCAAGGTTCAGTGCGAGGATGCTGTTTGATCGCGCGTTTAGAGCTAAATACTCGCTTAGGCAGCCTCTCCGAAGCCGGAGCCAACCATCCATCGTGCAAGTTTGAGGATATAAGGCATGGATCAGTCGTCATTTCTGTGGATAGATCGCTATGAAATTACAGCTGTTTGCACACAGCTTGACAGTAGGGGGCGTTTTGCGCGAGAGAAGAGAGTGATCTGGACTTCGTCATAAGCCGCGGTTTAAAGGCTTGATGACGCGTTTGTGGGTTGTCTATGGCCATTTCGTGCGCTCGAAGTCCCCAAAGCACGGTTTATGACGAAGTCCGAGCTTTTCATCATCCACGAAAGCCCCCCTGACTGTCAAGCTGTATGCAAACAGCTGTAAGCCGTAGCTGATGTTCTTGTTAGCTTAATCATTGCGACTAGTACGCGTCATCCTCTTGTATCCCATCGCTCTTTACTCACTTCTAACATAGACACCCATCCTTTGCATGAACGCTCATTGGAACGCACCCGCACACCGCATGTTCTCGCCATGTTAGGCATACTGAAGGATCAAACACATACACTGGGCTAGTACCAGACTCGACGCGTGGAGATATACCGCACGTCTCTCACAGACGAGCCAATGTGATTCTCTGATCTATGTCAGAGCTAGAGGACGAATAAGAAGTATTCACTGAATGTGGTGCGTGTTTGTTCCCTGCTACTCGTGTTTTTATCGCTGAGCGTCGGACAGCTAGCCAAATTCTCTCGCAATAAACCTCACCTCAGGATTTCTCCCAGGACACCAACGTGTGCTGCGGCGGATGCAATGGCGAACATCAAGGCAACGCGTTTCAGCCACGCTTGGTTCCTCGTCGAGCTTCCGGGGAGAGGTACGAGGGCAATGTTCGACCCAGCAGTATATTCTCATCCAGCCTGAAGAGTACGTTGTCGTCACCTTCCCATTAAGCGTCGTCCTCTGTAGCTCTATCGCGTGCTCACTCTTCCTAGACTGGTACACACTATTTCCATGCACTTTGAATAGACACGCCGCACCTAGGCCAAGAGTAGCATATTGAATTGCGGGGGTATCCAAGGCATATACCCATACACTAACTCAGGGGAACGACCGATGCATGAAGATACCAGCAACGTCCTTCACGTTAACCTCTACCACGGTCCAGTATTTCACTGGTCGGGGTCATTCCATCAGGGAAAGACGTTCGGGTGAATATGTACTTCACTCGTGACGCGCGACAGGTGATACCGCCTGAAACATGGATAAGAAAGCGACGGTGCCCGACATTCAACGAGATTAGAGGGCGGTTTGGCGGAGCCAATCTGCCGATGGGTACGTTTAGTGCTCGTTTGAATTTCATTGACTTATTTCCTTCCAGTGCATTGAGCCGTGGTGGTTCATCTATACATGGTGTGCTCCGGGATAGTCCTCGAATCCTTTAGGTGGTTGCTACGCATTGGCAGTCAGCCGTTTTCTATGCCCTTTCTCCCTCTACTTATTCTCATATAGGATCCAATGAGGACGACAGATCAGATCATTAAGCGATAGTCGATGGATGCTCTTTCTTCTCGGTCATATCATGGATGTGAGATCATTATTGTTTGCTATACTGTCTTCAATATTAGATACCGCCCGCTGCGATAATTGTAGGCTTAAAGGCGGTACACACTGTCATTCATATCAGTTCCATCCACACGTATACCATTTTAATCAATGCTCGTGCAAAATATTTCTGCCACCTCCTTGTACATATGCGATGCAGGGAATTGAACCCTTAGGCTGTCGTGATCACTGATAGCGCTCGCCATTACGCGACATCAGAGCCGTAAACTAGGATGATTAACGCTTAGTGTACTCTAGGGCGCCTGTGCATTTCACTGAAAGGGTTCGAAAAAGTGTGACTCGAGACGAGAACCTATTAGAGTACAAGGAATCGAACCCTCGTTCGTAACCGCTAGCAATTACACCATATCTGTCCTTGTTGAAGGGTGCTGATATATTCTGTATTGCATGAAGGGGGGAATTTTTGACTTTGCACCCGAGGCTCGTTTAATGTAGGGAATTAGAACCTGGTCCGGCGGAAATTAATGTATCTCTAGCGAGTCGGCACGTCCGGTAATAGGATGGAAGAAAATAAAACAGAATCTCCGACTGCGGACATAGGGTCTGGGGGAATCGAACCCCTACTGGGCCTGACAGCTGTTACACCATACACGATTATATAGAAGGACAAAACTCGGGTGGAGGAGCCTTCGTACAAACTCTATTGTTAAACTGTAGGAAAACTCAGGTCAATCGCAGCATGAGGGTAATTGATGGACTTGATATGTAGCGCCTCACCGTTGCACCAGATTCGGATAGAGAGCACATTTTAGCGAAGCTCTATGTCGAGATTCTTTGGGTGTTGATCCTGTATTGCGGTATTTGGCTGAAGAGGTAGGAGAAATTATACGTCGAAAGCCACACTGTGAAACAGGCAGTATTGATAAATGCCAATGTCAGATCGACGGAGTCGAACCAACAGTGGTATGCTAACCGTTATGTACATATACCCCGGAAAGAACGTATCCGAGAGCCGGGTCCCTGGACTGAACTGTTCCACCACGAGTTGCGTAATCTTCCCCTTCATAGTGTAGTGCACAGTGCCTTGGCCCTTCGCTCAAAAAGGCCCTTGGGCATGTCCTATATTCGCTACATAATCGTACCCCAGGGAATCGAAACCCAGGCAGTCAAGAAACTGTTCAACCATATCCGATCGGGTATAGGCTATTAGATGTTCAGCAACTGGAACCAATGTAAAAGCAATAAAAGGGCACCTCCGTGGGATGGGGCTGACGTAGAGAGGTTATTCACCCACGGCGAATACTGTGAAGGGCGACGTAGACAAGACACACTAGGAATACCAGATGAATATCACTCGGCGTGAGACTATTGGGGATTGTTCGTGACTTTGGTTAGGAGGCGACTACTTATTTCTGCTTTTCCGAGGACGACGATACCACTTTTTACGCTTTTAGTCCCTGTACTTATTCTCATATAGGATCTGATGAAGACAGCAGAACAGACCAATATGCCGATTAAGAGTGTAAGAGGATTTGTATAGTCGATGGCAGCGCTTTCTTCTCCATAATGTCAGAGAGACAAAATCGTCCTCAGGCATGCACTGGCTGTGGTATAATATATTCCATTTTAGACATCTCAGGCTGCGGGAATTGTATACATCTACAGCTAATTTAGACCGCCACCATCCATGCCCTTGACGAGGACAAGAAAGAGAAAGGAGGACACCTACTAGTCCATTGGACCTCTGACATGCCGGTATGATCCCGTAATCCTTGGCCCGAACAGGAGGGTGAGTGGGAGGATAGATATGCTGAGTACGATGCATGTTTGTAATCCGAGTCTTTCATCGCTAATCAGTACTTCAGTTGATAGTTGCGGGACGATGGTCAGTTTCCGTGAGTCGTGAGGCAATATCAGCCGCTGTACGCCGTCTACAAAGGAGTGATAAATGCATCGTCTCTCTGGAATGCGCTACTGCCGTGAGAACAAAACTTGAGGAGATCAGTGTATAGAATGACGACAGGAAAGTGAGATCACTCTCACCTTTGCTTACGGGACAAGGATACATTGTCTCGAAGCAATTTTGACGGTGATAGAATGTAAACGAGCGCTGTCGTCGGTTTGGTTTCTTCAGACATAGAATGGAAGAGCTCAATGTATCAAACGACGATATAAAGCTAAGATGAATTACCTTTGTTCGCGGCACGGCTATTCATCGTCTCGAAGAAACACTGCTCATGCGACAGTGTCCATGAGGACAGAACAGGCGTCTATTTTCGTTAGATTGTAGTCTTGAGAGAAAGAACCATGAGATCAGTATACGGAACGTCGAAACGAAGGTAGATGTCCCACATTTGCTTGCGGGAGAATGATACGTCATTTCAGCGCAATGCTCGTAGTTGATGATGATGTTTCATCTTGCAGCCGTGCCCATATTATCAGAGATAAGGTATATGCCTGCAAAAAAACAACCAGCCGATAAGCGAGTGGAAGGTGGTACAAAACTAAGCACCGAGGCATGCCCAGCCATTCTGCTTTCTCATTGTCATCGTAGGGTGAGATCCCTGCGCACTCTTATTGGTATTCTATTTGTTTTGAAGCACAAGTGTCTGATCAATGGGCGTCTAGATGGATCGGTATATCTTAGTGAAGAGAGATCAACATTGCGGTGATGATTGACTCACCTCTTTGTGCTATTTACAAGGGCGTGATCAATGTACTGTCTGGCTGGATTGACTCCTGTGTTGAGAAATAAACTTGAAGAGACCAGAGTAGGGAACGATGACAAAAATATAGAATCACCTACCCTTCTTCGCTTAATAACGATAAGTTGTCTTTGGTGTAAAATTGAAGCCTGAAAGACACTAATGCACACTTCCGAAATAGCCTGTAGGTTATCATGATGTAGAATGAAAACATCAAGGCAAGAGCAACCACTTCTGCTTGCGTGACAACGATCCATTCTCTCCAAGTATAATAAATGATGACAGAATGCGCACGAGAGCTGTCGTCTAGCTGGTTTCTTCAGAATGAAATGGACGGATTTGGTCTATGAAACGACGATATGAAGTTACAATTACTTAGCTTTGCTCGCAGAGAACGGCAATTCATCAGACTGAACCAACATTTTTCGTAGTACACCGTTCACGAGAGTTGTGATGGTCTTTTCTTGCTGGAAGTGGATTTTTGAGAGAAATCCGGAAGATATCAGGGTACAGAACACCAAATGGAAGGTAAAACGACTCAAGCATGTTCGCCGGACCGCCTCGACGCAACGTCGAGGGAATCCACGAGGTCGGTGATTGTCCTTCAATATTTGAGGAGTTTACGTACTATCAGAAATACAACATACGCATGGTCAAAGGCCTGGAGATGATAAATAAATGTAAATGTTGAGGTCCTATACTGGCGATCAAAATAAAATACATGTCTGGTAAGCAGAGGAAAAACTCGTTAGTTAGGACAGCCGAGGCAAATAACTCTAGACTAGCTTTATCAGAGAATATTATTGAACATTCTGCATACCTATGTGATTACTGTAGGTTGAAGAGTGTCAAATTGAGGCAGATAGACTTGGGCGCGAGGATGCAGCTTCCATCGGCAAGAGCCGGCATCGTAGCGGGACCATTCCATTTCTGGACACGGGCTACGTCATTGCGCCGGGCATTCCTTCCAACCATGAAGTACGGAAACCGTTCCTTTCTATAAGTACAGCTCAAAGACAGCGCATAGTTTTATCCACGACCAGGCCATCCATGTATACGAACAATGTGAGAACAAGGTCACCCAGTGCCTTGGAGCACGATCCTCTATGGTTCCGGACCCACGGAGGAAGAAGGAGGATGTATATTCCGAGTATGGTGCGTGTTTTTAGTCCTGGTATTTTCGCCACTAATTTTTGATAGCTAGACTATGTAATACGTACCGGCCCCGCTGTCCTCCAATTCGAAACGACTGCCATCAGATTTCCTGTGAGCACGAACGCAACCACGAGATCAAGACGACGTGGTTATGCCGAAATTTTTTCCCTTGTCGGACTTCCGGTTGTCAGTATACTAGGAGAGGCGCGAGGGCCTCTGTTCGAATTCGGATTCAGCGATGGATGCTTACCCTAAGCGGAAACGGCTGCGATTCCTGTGAGGACACCGACACGGAGGAGGAGCATCAAAGCGAGATCAAGGCAAGGTTGTTGCGCTACGCATGTTTCTTTGTCAGAGTTCCGTTTGTATGTTTGCTACAGACAGGTGCGAGGGTGCTGTTTGACCCAGTATTTGGTGATAGATCTTTGCCTAGCCAGTTTCTCGGCGCAAAGATGTACACCGAATCACCGTGGACGGTTGAAAATATACAGGAGGCGAATGCAGTCATTGTTTCGGTGAGTAGCTTGTTATCACACTAAGCCACAGCTGATGTTCCTTTTAGCTTAATCGTTACATGCAGTACGCGACATCTTCCCTAATCCTGCCACACGCTAACACTCTTCTAGAATGGACATCCAACTTCAGTCTAACCACGCTCTTGAAACCGATATGTCCACCGCATGTCCTCGTCATGCGACGCATGATGCAGGATGACGCGCATACACTCAACCCGTCGGAGCCTCCACTCTTGGAGATACCTGGTACATCTTTCAAAGACAAGTCAGTGTGGTTCCAGAATCCATCGCTGAGGTAGAGAACGAAGGAGACGATAGATGTACTGATTATGGTGCGTTTTTACCCCATGGGAATTGTGGGTGTCCTTCGCTGATTGTTGGATAGCCGGCCCATTTATTTCTCACCCAACCTCGAGTCAGGATTCCTATCAAGACACCCACATGAGGTACGGGAGATGCGTTGACGAACATCAAATGACATGGTTTCATCAACTTTTCGGGGAGAGATACGAGGGCACTATTCAATTCAAAACTTGCAGTCTTTCGGCCGTACATCGTCGTCATCATCAGCTTAGTAAGTGCTATCCGACTCAGCGCCGCCCCGTACTCACGTTTCCTAGCCTGATATACACCATATGCACTGTTTTTATATAAAACAACGCGCGCGCCACATATCTTTGTTCCCGTCGGCAATGACAAGTACATCAAAGAGGTTATCCAAAGCACATGCGCATACACTTTATTGGTGGAACGCCTGATGCGTGAGGATACGCATGACGTCCTCCACATCAACTTGTACCCTGACCCAGCATTTCTTCAGTCGGGGCCATCACATCATGGAACCATTCTCCGGTGAAAGTGTACTCTGCTACGGATGCCGTTTATCGATCTCCCGATGATGGAGAAGATAGGGATAAGGAAAGATCACTGTCAGGATATCGAAAAAGATTGGGAAGCGGTTTGGCGGATCCTGTCTGACGGCGGGTACGTACAGTGCTCCTCGTGCGCTTCATTGCCTCTTTCCTTCCGGTACCTATGAGCTCAGCCGTTATACATTATGTGCCACAAGATGGTGTTTGTATCCTCAAGCTCAAGTCGAGCAAGGTGGGTGCTACACGTCGGTGGTGAGCCGTCTTTTATTCCTTTCATTGCTATACTTATTCTCATCCAGGATATAGATCCTGACGCGGAGATTATGGAGTCGCTGAAGAATGTAAGAAGTTTCGTATAGTTGCCGGTGACTTTGTTCTCGCCGCCCAGTAATGTCAACCATTTGAAATCATTACGACTTGCTGTACTTTATCTCATCTTATAACACTACAAGTGATTGCTCATGCAAAAGATGTATGTCCCTATCTATGCTGCGATGCAGGGAGTTGAACCCCAGGCTTCCGTGAGCACACTCGCCATTGCGCGACATCAGAACCATAAGGAATGATAATTAACGCTCAGTGTAGTCTGGGGCGCCCTGATGGCGTCCGACGAGCCATATCCGATAAGGTATAAGCTTAGAGCAATAAAAAGTCATTGGTGATAACTTCACTTTAGAATGCGAGGTCGAGTAGCCTGTAAGAGTGAAAAAGATACATGACCTGGGTAGAACATATGAAGACCATAGGGAATCGAACCCCAGGCATCTGAATCGCCGTTAGACCACTAGAACACGCATTCAAGAGCATCGGGGATAGCTTTGTGACTTCGATTTTGGCCCGGTTGCTTGGTGTGCGCGTGAGCACCTATGAGAAACTGGTAGTTCCCGCAAAAAGGCCTGTACACGGAAACTGATCCTCAAGGAATGTAACACTGTGGTTCGATGTAATACTCGCCATGGCATAAAATCACAACAGAAGATGTTAACATGGCTTGTATTCAAATTAACAATAAAAATATCGGAGACATGCATCGAGGAAACTCGATCTGAGAGTGGTGTGGTAATTCAGATCCGGGCGTGTAGTCTCAATAAAAACGGATTTCCATCTCGAAGTGGGTCCTAGAAGTGGAAACTTGTCGACCCAATGCCAGGATGAATAGTGCATGGTGTACACTTGTAAAAAGAAACGAAATCATATCACACATTCGTACCCTGGGGAATCGAACCCCAAGGTCAGGCGTCCAAGAAGCTGTTACACCATATTTAATAGGGTATAGGTGTCAATGTCGAACGTAGGGCATAGGATTATTGGTGGAGCGGTTTTGGCTGGTGCTAAGGATGCTGATATGAGCCTAAGGCTGAATTCGAACTGCAAGGCTGGAGTCGGAGAGAAAGAAGCTACATGCGCCTTGTACTCCGTAAGAATGAGTATCAGTGATATTGGATCTCGTGTAATGGTTATTACACCGCTTCGGGTTCAATTCCCGCTGCGATCTATACGACGTACGTATGCCTTTTTCGCCTTTTTCATGGATTTGAACGCTATTCTCAGCCCAGGGCCTACTCTGAATCTCGCTAACATAGTAAGCTTTTATTTTTACGTGCCGGCTTATTGTAAAGGATCTGCCACGAGAAGGGTCTTCAATCCAAGACTGAGTACGATTCGGGCGTATATTGCCAGAGTAGAGTAGGTCAAAGACACGACATAATGGTAGAAGTAAAAGGTTAAGTGAAGAAAAGTCCGAAATCGGCGGATACGTAGCTTGCCGCAAGGGATAAGTAAGCAAAAGAAAAGAATGACGTAGTTACCGGTCCGAAGGCAATCCATATCCCTTACACTTATATTTTATCTTACTTCCTTCCCTTCGCCTAGTGAATAACACCTAATCACAAGTGCGGCACATACGAAGGGCAAGGTTTGATTCTATACATCCAAGACAAAGTATGATTCTTCCTTTTTCAAGCGCCCTGTTCATGCTCGCTGCCTATCTCTCGAAGTTTATTTGAGGATTAGTTGTCCTCTTCACCTGCAACTACGTAGGGTTTCGATTCCCTTTAATCAGTTCGAGTTATATTCTTCAAACACTCGTGTACCAGCAAACAAAACAAAACGGAATGAACTCACTGATATGAACAACTTCCGTCCGGATTTAGTGTAACGGCGAGTCTTACATTAGACTCTAGGGTTCAATTCCTTGAGGACGAGTGATGATGTCGACACCTTTTTGCGAGAGTGATCAATTTCTATCTCACACTCCCACTCTGCCACAACATGCAACCACCCCACAATCAGAGTCAGGAAGCTATTCCCGGTATGCTTGAATGCATGTTCTATTGATCTAACGGCGAGTGGGATGGTCAGGGTTCGACTCCCTGTGCTATTCATATATTCTTCTCAGACCATGTCTTTTTCACTCTTATTTCACTCGTTGAGCTCAGCGAAGCGATCACCATGGAAGGGAGTCTTTCATACTGATCTCTATGGAAGATGCAAGCTCTCTTGTTTCCCATCAATTTTGCTCACATAAAGTAGCCAAACTGCTAGCATGTCATCGACGAGGAGTTCAATCAAATAGTTTCCCAGTATCGTCACTCATTTTTTTTCGCCATACTAGCAGCTCATCTGAGACGCAACGACGAACTATATAAAACGTACTGCGCCTGCGTGAGAGGAAATTCAGACGTAGGCACTGAGAACGTTAAGCACTAACCACGAAAGTAACCAATAGCTGAGATGAATGAAGAAGGCTACGCCTTAGCCTAATTTTCTTGAATCCGAAGTGGGAATAGTCAATAGACTTGAAGTAAGCGAGGACCGAGAGCTGCGCCTGGATATCTTTGCTTGCTGCAAGGTGATGTGGATATAGCAGAATATTACAGTTATCACTATGCAGCCGTCCGCTAAGTTACTAGCTGTTGAGACAACTAGTCGAAGAGTTGGAAAGTGCTGGCATGGACGGACCGGCATCGCGGCCGAACCTTGATGGACATACGTCATTACTGCCAGGCCACTTGCGCATGTCCACGTATTTGCAGACCTAGGATATAAATTGGTATGTACACCGCTTTTTTCTATAATTTCAGCTTAAAGTCTGAGCAAATGTATCTCTGCAGCCATGCTTTCGACCGCCGCGATTTGTCTTGTTGACGACAACAACAACGAGAAAAGCGGTTGCCCACCGCCCAGCACATTGGACCTCTGATAAATCAGCATCGATGGAGAATCCGAGGATGAAGGGAAGGATGGATGTGCTGGTATGATGCGTGTTTTTACTCCTCTTTCGTCACTAACCATTGGATAGCTCACCTATGTCACACCAACAGCCCCACGTTACTTACCCTAAGTAGGAACGACTGGGATTCCAGTGAGGCCACGGACCTGAGATCCATAAGAGGAACTTCAAGCGCGATCAAGATGATGCAGTCGGACCGCACGTGTTTCCTCGTCGAGATGCCATTTGTTGGTTCACAATGCGAGGTGCGAGTGTTCTGTTCGGCCCTGTGTTCAACGGGAGATATAAGATTCTAGCCTAGCCAGCTCCTCCGTCCGGAGAGGTACACCAAGCCGCAAGCCTGAGAATATACCGGACATGGATGCGAATTCAGTCGTCATCTTTGTGAGTAGCTTTTTATTAGCTTTTGGCGAGGCTGATTTTCTTGTTAGATTAACCATTGCATCCATTACACGCCATTAATGGACCTGCCCATCGCACTTATGATTACGCGCGCATATGCTCAAGTTTTAGGATGCTCGATGCATTGGAGATACCAGCACGTTTTTCGAAGACAAGCGAGTTTCGTTCAAGAATCTGTGACCGGGCTAGAGGATGAATGAAAAGACAGATATACTGAGAACGATGCGTTTTTGTGCCCTAGGACTCGTGAGTTTTTGTCGCTCATCGTTGGATAGCCTGGGCAATTTCTTTTCACAGAAACCCACAAGTCGGTTTCCTCTCAAGACACCTACGTGAGGCACGGCAGAGGCATCGACGAACATCAAGACAGCGTGGTTCGGGATTCTTTGCTGTTGACACATACACAGTTCCTTGCCACGTTCCTGTTTACTGCGTCGCCACTGAGAGATACGAGGGTACTGTTCGACTAGCAACACATGGTTACTGATTGTCCAGCCAGTCTTTCAGTTCGTCCAGTATGTCATCCTTGTCGATCAACACACACCGTCCTCTTCCCGCTCCGCTGATTGTTAACCTTTATTTGCTCGATTATACTCTCTGGTCGATCTGGACTATCGAGGGTGAAGGAACTCAAATGTATTTCGCTGGTGATACTGACGATAGATCCGTCCAATATGGAGATGGCGAGTCGGAGAGCTATTGTGTTCCGCGTTCAGCGACATTCGGGAGCATTTTGGTGGCTTCTATCTGGCGATGATCAAGATTGGGTACGTGTAGCTTTCTTTTGTGTTTCTTTGTCTCACGTCCTTCCAGAGCACATCAGTCAAAATTGTTCATGTCCGCTATACAATTCGATAGCATGTCTATCTTAAGGATACCAGGGCGAAGGTGGCGGTGGTATGTTGGGTGTGGGTCCATTTGTTCGCATTTTTGCCGGTGTTCTCATTCTCTTCATTCTTCAAAGTGCATTGCACTCTCGTGCAGTACATTACCGCATCCCTCTATGTAGTTAGAACTTCACTTTTGGACATCCTCATTCTCGATTCGGGTTTGACTTGGGTATTCGTTTTCTCATTCATTACCTCGAATACTCTAATTCGCAAATCTCGCTAATAAAAGATAAGTGATTATACCACATCAGCTGAAGAGGACAGATAATGTATAGGTAACAATGTGTTTCTCGAGGGTTTCACTTTGAAATTCGCCGTGCTACAGTATGAGGAGCATGAATATGTGCGGCAGAAGAAAAGTGATTATCCGGAATTCAATCTTCTCGCCGCTCCGCTCGACGTTACTACACGGGATGGATGTTGGATTATAGCCACACGCAGTATTCTACAATTGTGTTGGCTCCTTTACTTATAGCATATACGGTACATCCTGAATCTGTACGGGTCCACTGCCAAGGCAAGGTTCTTCGGCACTGCAGCCATACTTGGTGGGGTTATATTGCTCAAGCGCAGATTTGGAGACAATACAGGAGTCTCAACATTCATATTGCAAGACTCTCTTCTGGTTCCAACCTGATAGTATGCGAAATTGAGCACGCCATGCCCAATCTTTGGACGTGTCCCAAATGTTGTCGATATAATAACACAGAGCACCTTCTGTCCGCTCATTAAGTATAATTTCATCGGAGTCTTGACAAAACGTACTCAATTCGCTCCAAGCAAATGTTCTACGAGATGGATCATCTGGGTCGGCAAACAAGTAAATGCCAACCATTGTGATCGCCTATGATCCAAAAGGTAAAGTATTTGGATCACAGAAATGCGATGTACGTACGGAGATTGACAGAAGGACACAGCATGGTAGTAGCCCAGCGAAGTCTGTGTTTTAAAGATGTAAATCAGCGGAACGAAACTTACATGAAGCAAGACGTACCAAGAATATCACCTGGATGGATTGGAGTTTGAATCAATGCACATAGAGAAAGAAAAACGACGTACCAAAACCGTCCGGAGCTCCAGGCATGGATGCTCGCAGTTGGGTGAATGCAAACACGGTCCCAATAGGCACTACAACGATCTCATTCCGTTGTCGGAAGCCAAAGAAGACAGTTGCGATCATGATCAGACAGATCACGAGAGTGACCATCCCTATACATGTATGGATACAAGGTCAATATGTGGATGGAAGTCTATGGCAAAAAGACAGACAAAATGTAATGGTGATGACGAGACAGTATGCGATAACAAGGGGGCTGCGCCGAAGGTTCATGTATATATGGATGGCTCCTTGTAAACCTTGCAGAAAGACCGATTCATCCGTAGACTGTGACAGGGAGTACTCCACAGCGTCAGTTGTAGTTTCGATGCCGCTCAATGAGGTCCTGTCAGGTAGATAAATCAGAAGCAAAACGTAAACGTACGTGATGAGTCCATATGATGTTGACAGGTCTACAGAAACTGAATCGTTTGTCAACACATCTTGAGCAGATACGACTACGTCTGCATAGTAACTGAAATGCCCAGGGTTAATTGTGTCAAACCGGGATACTTTCCCAGCTAGAAGGACATACCTGTCAAACGGGTAAGCGCTGAGGTAGGAAACATCATCCGTGAAAATGGTTAGCTCGGCACGGAAAGTGAGACTATTGCTGTCAAAATTGACAAGTCCCTGCCCGAAGTAAGTAGCGTTCCATAGAAAGATAGGATCTGTAGGCCTGTTGTTACTGTAGGGTCCATTACCATGTCTTGGATCCGACGGAGAAAAAATCCTGAGAAATGGATCATATTAAATACATTGTATTCTTCGATAATCATTCGAGAAAGGCTCACGTGTCAAAGAAGATATTGACTGCCGTACAATTATTATTTGTGTCGGAGTTTACGCATGTATCCCAGATGATGGACCACTCCGTAACCATGGTGGTTTGAAGGATATCGGCTGAGATGACATTAGCTTGGAGAATGATCTTCCGGTAGTATGAGAGTTGTATATCACTGAATGAGCGCTGAGACTTACAGTTCTGTTTGTGGACTTTGATCCCAAATCCTTCACGGTAGTATTAGATATGCCGCTAGTACTACGGGGTGGTAGCCTCAGAACAAGATTAATCCATAAGGTTGGAACCATGATGACGAAAGACACAGAGGTAAGGAAGCAACAGAGAACTCTTGACGGGCTTCGACGGCTAGCCATTTGTAACGAGGACAAACAGATCTTGTTCTGCAAGAGAGACTTTATAGTCTACTGTCTACTACGTCAGGGAAATGGAGCATGCTGTAGCAGGACAGCATGCACAACAGCGCGTTTATCGTAAATCCGTCATATTTTGTATAAGTGGGAAGACGGGAGAGGAGGAATGAGCGGTGAAACGACGCTGGGCAATGCTGAAAGTCTTGGGCGGCCAAGCGACCTTGGAAACCTTGGCTTCTTAGGGCGCATTTTAGGGCTTGGCCTGGCTTTCGACTTTATGCCAAGAGAGAAAGACGGCAGGAGATGATTTGTTGTTCGCGTGAAAGTGTAGAGATGTATATCAATGGAACGTAATTCGCATCGATGCAATGAGTGATATGCAAAAAGGGATCATCCAGCATTCCTGAAGCTTTCGAGGGATTCAAAGACAGTGATAGGAGCACAAATCATCGTTATTGAGTTATTCACCATAGTGAAGCATTTAAAAGGTAGCGGAGATGGTGGTAAAATAAAGAAGTCGCGCTGAAACACGTACCATTACGAAGGACCAGTAAGATCTAAATATAGAAGTACGTTGTCCCACGGAAAGGGCCAGAACCCTGTCATTCTGGGATACGTCATCGGCTGCGTGTATGTCATTGTTGCCGGACCTCTTGCGCATTCCTTCCTACCATGTATATGAGGAATCGACTTTTGAATCGGTACGTATGCCGCTCCTTTCTATAAAAGCGACCGAAGACTTAGCACATATTTATCTTAAGCTATGCTCTCGACCGCCGCCATCTGTGACGGTGATGAAGACAAGAAAGAGAAAGGAGGTCGCCCAGCTTCTGACAAGCCAGTATGGTTCCAGAATCCTTGGCCGAGCTGGAGAGCGAAGGGGAGGATGGATATGCTGAATATGGTGCGTGTTTGTGCTCCTGGTCTTTCCTCGCTAATCGTTTGATAGTTCACCCAAGCTTTGCGCAAAATGCATGCCTTACCGAAAGTCGGAACTACTGGGATTCCCGTGAGAACACCGACGTGAGCCATAGAAGAGGAGCATCAAAGCGAGATCAAGGCAACATGGTTGGGCTACACGTGTTTCCCAGTCGAGCTGCCGTTCGTCGCTTCACTAGGGAGAGGCACAAGGTGCTGTTCGACCCTGAATGCAGTGACAGATCCTGACGTAGTTAACCTCTTGGCCCAAAGAAGGACACCGGGCCGGCGCGTAAGATTGAAGAATTCAGAGGTCGATTCAGTCGTCATCTCGGTGAGCAGCTCGTTGTTCATCTGATGTTCTTGTTGGCATAACTGTTATGACCAGTACCCGTCATCCTCCTGTATCCCGTCGCATCTGCCCATCGCACATCTTCGTCATGCGTAACAGCCCCACCTTACTCTAAGTGGTACCAACTTGAGGACTCCGACGCGGAGTACAGAAGAGGACCATCGGGGCCAAATCAAGGTGATGTTTCCTCGTCAAAGTGCCGTTTGTCGGTTGGCTTGGGAGAGACGCAAAGGGATCTTCGATCCTGTGTTCAGTGAGAGATGTTCGCCTAGCCAGTCCCTCAGCACGAAGAGGTACACTGAGCCAACGTGGAAGATTGGCGACATACATGAGGGGTATGCAGTCGCCCTTTTAGTGGGCGGCCTGTGCGGCTGATGACATCCCTAGCATGACCATTATGACCAGTACGCGCCATCCTCCTCAATCCCGTTGTACGCTAACCCACTTCTAGCATAGACACCCATCCTGAGTTTAACCACCCCATTCAGGTGCACCCACCCGTGCGCCATCCTCGTGATACGCTTGCTGAGGGATATTGCGCATACACAAGGCTAGTGGGACGCTCGAGGCGTGGAGATGCCCGGCACGTCTTTCATAGACAATCAAATATACTTCGAGACACCGTGGCCAAGCTAGCGGAGGAATGAGGAGAAGGATGCGATAAATATGGTGCAGACTTTTGCTATGGGATTCATGTCTTTCCGTTTTTGATCGTTGGATAGCTCGTCCATTTTTTCACAACAAACCTCTTGTCTGGATTTCTCTCTGGATACCGACGTGATGCATGGCGGATCATGATGCATTGACGAACATCAAAGCAACGTGGTTTGGCCATGCTTGTTTATGTATAATCATCGAGTTTCCGGGGGGGAGAGATACGAGGATCCTGTTCGACCCACCTGTCTTGAGCTTCTAGCCTGTAGAGTATGTCATCGTCATTAGCCAAGCAAGTGCCATCCTCCTCAGCTCCATCGCGTGCTTAGCCTTCCTGGCCTGATATGCAACATATCCACACTCTTTCAAGTGATACGTGCACCGCACATCGCTCGCCAAGGCAATGACAGGCGTATTAAATAGCGGGGGTATCCAAGGCACGCTCTCATACACACAATCAGTGGAGCGTCGAACGTGCGGAGAGACCCGGAACGTCCCTCACATCGACTTGTAACTGGCCCAGCTTTTCACCGGTTGGGGCAATTCCATCAGGGAGAGATTCATGCTGGAGGGTGCACTCCATTGGTGGTGCTGTCTATCTATCCATCGAACATGGAGAAGGTAAGGAGGAGGAATGGCTGCTGTGGCTGACATTCAAAGAGATTGGAGAGTGGTTTGGCAGATTTGATCTGGTACACTGCATGGAGAATCTAATATTTTAGCTTAAAATATTGAATTCTATAACTATTTATTTTTTTCAACTTCCATGCTGGAATATTGAAAGATTATTTTGAATATTATTTGAATATTCTTGTTTATTGAAAAAATATTGGAAATTTCTCAAATATCACAAATATATTAAAAATATTATCTCAATATTTTGGTCTAGTATATTGAAAAAATAAATAGTTATAGAATTCAATATTTTAAGCTAAAATATAGGATTCTCCATGCAGCGGTAGCGAGTACATGCAGTGCTTGTTTGTGTTTCATTGGCTGATTTCGTTCAGGTCAACTATATATTGTGCACTGCAGGATAGTGTTTGCATCTTCAAGATGAGAGTTGCTATGCATTGGTGGTGAGTCATCCTTTTTTCCTTTTTTCCCTATGCTCATTCTCATTTAGGCTGTGTATCCTGATGACAGTGGAGACCATGGAGCCAACGAAGAGTAAGACGGTTCGTATAGTCAATGAGAAGTTTCTTCTCTGCAATGTCACCAAGACGAGATCATTATTGCTGGCTGTACTCTATCTGAATAGTAGACACTGCAGTGTGAATCAAAGGCAAATGGGTTAGCCATACAGTTATCTGTATCAGCATAAGTCACAGTCATATCTGGGAATCTGGGGGCCTTTGGTTAGATCATATCCACTAACCAATCTTAAAAATTTCAATTTTTACCAGGTCGAGATGAGTCCTAATATGACGTATTAGAGCTTGGACTGGTACTGTCGACTGGAAATCAAAGTTCAATATGTCGCTAGTGAGTCGAGTAGAACCTGTTTCTTCAACTCCACTGAGTTGAGTGCTTCCACATATTCAATCAATTATGCCCTTTGGTGGCATGGAATAAAAAAACAGAGTGTATACTAGAAATTGCCTAGGGGAATCAAACCTGACTGGGCCCATTGATGACAGCCATTACACCATGTCCAAGTAGAGGAATAAGTATGTGCTCCATGTAAATAGGATCGGAAGAGCTGCGAACATCATCCCAGGATGAACAGACCTGTTCAGTCTCAGCATAACTGGAGGAAATTTGATTATCAACTTCTTGCTTGACGGAAGGCTGCAGATCTGATTGTGTGACTCAAAAAAGGTTTTCTGTAGAGAACTCTCAATGTATCATGGGGAATCGAACACAAAGTCTTCCTCCATGGAAGAATCACCGCTATACTAAATACATGTGATAGCACATATGCTGGCTGGCGAGGAATTGGGATGGTCTGCAGTGGATATGACTTACAAAGTTCAGAATTCATCCCTACAAGTCATGTACTGGAAAAAGGTATGCTGTCATAAGGAGTTAAACCTACTCCATGGCTCAAATGAAGACCCTAGAACTTATACCATACATCAAGAGTATGTAAGTATTTCTGTAACAAAACCAACATTGGCCTCGGAACCAAGTGGTATATCCAACAAGCTGTTAGACTATCCTCATGAATGAGGACAAGAATAATTTACACTTGTATGATTGTCCCTAGAAAGAAACCGAAAAACTGTTCTTGAAAAATACACAATTTGTAGAGTAGTTGTGATAAGTACTTGGGGAATCGAACCCCAGGGTTCGAAGTATGAACCTGCCATTGTACTACCTCTGGATAGAGAATACCATAGCAATCTGTCAACAACACGGTTCATCCATTCCTATCTTCTCAGAGTGCTGATACATTGAGATACTCAGAGGGTGTCTGAAAAATGGAGGGGGGACTAGAGCACATTGCACATGTCAGTGTGGACATCCATCTCGCAATGGCTTATTACATGGTATGCTCATGTGAAAAGTATACATGAGGCTTAGCACATATTCGTACTCTAGGGAATTGGACCCCAGGCGAACAACAATTCATCACCATATCCTATATGGTGTACTTTAGCCTTTTTTCATGTCTGTAATATCAATCAAAGAGCATTGATGATAGGTCTCTTGGCTTCGGTGTAGCGCCATTAATTATTTGCTTCGCCGAGGTCCACTTTCCCATAAGGATTAAAACGAATACATGAAATGCAACATGAATATTCTAGGGAATTGAACCCCAGGCATCCAACTAGCCAGTACACCACCATACAGCAGTATGGTCTTTGTTGTCAAGCAATACTTCTGATGCAAGAAGAAGGGATGAAAAACACAAACTATAGAAGACTGTAGCTGAATATATGGAATCAAATACCTGGGACATTCAATAATGCACTAGCACTACTGAATACATCATATCTGATATATTCAAGCTGACTTAGAGGGTTTCCCAATCACCACGCCTGCTGTGAAATCCTGTCACCACACATGTTTGAACCTGAGTACACCATAAATTACCAAGTAAATACCCCAAACCTACAACTTGGTTACTGTCACCAGAGTCGACATCCTGTGTCCAAATTTTGAGCCTCAAATATGAGAAAGTGTCCTGTATTCTCAATTGTGAGCATAATGGAATTGATGCAAGACGAAAGATACTTACCCCCCTAAGTCAGAGCCTTCGAAGGTCCTCATGGGGCGGCCTTGGCAACATGGACCTTGAATTAGGACCACCTTGATCTAGTTTTGCTAAAAATGTGGACATTTTGCTCAGGATGAATCCTTGCAGAGCTAAAGCTGCGAAGGGAAATTTAGCTTTATAAGGTACATAAATGGCCAACTTACCATGACTTGGGCTCTACAGAGAATTATTCTGAAGACACCCAAACAAGTGTAATAAAGCAGATGGACATTGAGAAGTTGAATCTGACAAAAAGCGAGCTGAAAAACATTCACTGACATGATGGTACTGTATACCTCACCGCAAGGTTCATTGACGCAACATTTTGAAGTTAAAAATGCAAGTCATCAGCCTCTTCAACAGATGAACATGTACTTTTACTCATGGAATGTCATCCCATTCCTCTCGGCACAATATCAAAGTGGGAAAATTGACACAGTGCTTAGTCAGGAGTCCCTACATCTTGAGAAACATTCCAGAAAAAGTCATACTGTAGAACGAAGGGAGAAACCAAAAATCATTTACCTTACATCTCTGCACAAAATCAATGCCAGTACTTCTATTGTGGGCTGGGTGTCTGCATGATCTTGCTGGTATCATAAGAGAGATCCTCAAAACATCAATGTAAGGAAACTCACATACACTTGCTCATGGGATGATGATCTATCTCTCGGCACAATATACTGTAGCAAGTAAGACATCAATGTAGCTTGATCAATGTATGAGTCATCTTGAGAAGGAAATGGGAAGATGTCAAGGTAAGTAACAAGAGAGAGGAAGAATCATGTACGCTTGCTTCTGAGAGGACGATCAGTCTTGAGGTCATACAAATGATAGTGTATCATCTCTTTGGAATTTATGATGTCTTGGGAAAGAAACAGGAAGACATCAGTGTATGGAATGATGGCAAAAATGTAAAATTCACTACCCCTGCTCATGGGATGCCGATTCATCATCTCAGCGCAAAATAGAAGCATAAACATGCACTTTCGAAATCCCTAAAGGGTATCAGGGTATATAACAAAGACAGGAATGCATGATCACTCACCTTCACTTGCGAGACTCAAATGATTCCTGGTCTTGAAGTAATATTAATGGCGGTATGATGTACAACAGGTCTCTCGTTTTGCTGGAGTGACTGTTTCTTCAGAATGAAAATGGACAGTATCAGTGCATAGAAAAGACAATAGAAAGCCAAAATAGCTTACCACTGCCAGTGGGGCACCAATTTGTTGTCCTGAGGCAGTATTACTCGTGGTAGAGTATTCAAAAGAGTGCGGACAAGGTATTTCTTGCAATTCTTCGGAGAAACCAGAAAGAGATCAATGTATAGAACGATGAACGGAATGAGAAAATGACTAATCATTGGATAATCCTCTGTTGTCTCAGCCCAATGTCGATGGTAGTACAACACTCATGAAGCCTTGACCAACATTTACTCTGGCTGGAATGTCCCCAAATCAGAAGAAATTTCTGGGAAGAGGACTGTAGTGCAATCAGTTGATGAGAAAATGAATATCTGAGTTCAACTACACACCCATCCATTCGACTGTCTTGTTCTCATAGCAGAGTGTGGCCCCTAGAGCACTCTGCATGCTACACCATTGACTTTAGTCTTTGAGAGACAAGTGTCTAGAAAGCGTGAACACTGGGGAAACAAGTGTCTGGAAGCCCACACAGACAACACGTACCAAGTCCTTTATCCCTTACCCCTCCCAGTAAGGGTCATGATCAGCTTCTTGTGTTGGAGTTTGAGCATGGGAGAGAACAAAAAGAGCAACTTGTTTAGACCTAGTATGTCGACATAGTGGTAAATGGTAAAGAAAAGGAAAGCTACAGGTACAGTAAATAATGGGTTCAGAGCCGGTTGATTCTGATGGCTTGTACAGCCACCAGTAACTCAAATATTTTGACCTGTATATTGTTGCTGACCATGAACAAGATTTCGGTGTTGCCGCTGTTAGTATCGACTTTGGGCACAGTTTCTTGCAGCAGGAAGGATATCGAGGCAATGTTACTGTGGTGTGGCAGAGGGTCCAAAAGGCCAAGCTCATCAACAAGTCTGCTGGCAAGTCCAAAATCAAATCCGAAGACGCGTCTGTGTGTACACATGATGATAATTCTCATGCCATCTACGTGTCGCTAGACGTGTCGAAAGATTTGACTAGCTGCTTTAACACTTTATTGTCATTGGAGTATTATAGTGGGTGATTGCTTGAGGGAGTTCAATGAAAGTATCGTTCCTTTATTGCAGACTACATGCATCAATAGGTAGTACAAGTAGGTCCTGCAACCTCCATACTGAACTTCTTTGCTAGCACCAAGATTTACTGATATCCTAATTGGCTTAGACACATAGGAATTTGTCCACAGTACACATGTGTTGGCACCACCCGGAAAAGGCTGTGCTAAAAAAACCAGTTCTCTTGTTACTAATTTGTATCTGGGGGAATCGAATCCCAGCTGTCCCTCCATATGTGATAGGTTGACAAGACATGTTTCTGCCTGGCAGTGATTAGGCATAGTGCCTAATGTATCTTTGGTCTACAATTCTGCCCTCCAAGCCACATCAGTTGAGGGGATTTCGAATCATGCACTGAGCAAAAACGTATAGCACCACAAAAGAACTCCGAACTCAGATATTGGAATTGAAATCCCCCTTCCCTAGAGACAGTGTTGTGCGGGTTGCAGAACAGTTGCCAAAGTCACAACTGTTGTGAAGTCGCCACTGTCATGGTCATCAAACGATGGTGACTTTACCCATGCAGCCACAAGGCAGCCAAACACAGCCACATGTCAGCTGCTATGGCAGATGTTCTGCAATGCAGCTGGCTCTCAACGAATAGTACAACATAGCAATACTGTAATTTGTATGACTAGCCATTAGCTACATTATTGACTGTAGAGTGGAATTAATATCTATTGAAAATTCATCAGGATCTCCCTCCGCATCAAGATCTGCTAATTCATACAGCTCCAGTTCCTCTTCCAAGCTTTTTGTAGCACTATGTTCATGAACTGCAATCCACTCTTGAGAGTCAAAATTGAATAGTGATGCAAGGGGTATCGGATCAAGCAGCTCTGAGTCAATGTCGGTGTCCATTTCCATCTGATCATCGTCAAGGTCCCAAGCCAGCTCTGAGTCATCAAGAGCATCCTCGTCCGCTCTCCGTTGAAGGTCATCAGTGATATCAAAGAGACAATCTTGAATGGGATCCAGATCACCAGCCACACTCATTGAAGCAGTGTCTGGTACATTAATAGACTGCAACATGGGAATACCCAAAGAACTTGATTCTTCAGAGTTGCACACCATCAGTGGGGTCATCTTTGATTGGAGTGCAGTTGCTTGCGACTTTTTGGAACTAAAATAGCACTTTGGGTGTGCTTTTCCCTCCTCCAGATACTCATCTCTTATGTGCATCTTCAACTCTGCTAAGGAGACAAGTGTTTGGGTGCTGAGGTGATTATGAAGTTTGGTGAGGGTGTTACCAAGTGTACTAAATAGCCATTCGCAAGATGCTGAGTTGGCGGTGATGGAAAGGATATGATGCATGAGACGAATGAGAGGTGGAGTTGATGCCATCGCATCATCAACACCGATCAAGGTGTGCCCATCGTAAACTTCCAGAGGGTTGGGGCTTTTGTTCAGCTGTCAAATAAAATTAGAATTGCATCTGGAGACTAATTATAGTCAATTTACCTTGGTTGCTGTAGTGGCAATTGTTTCAGCCATCCAAGTAAGAGATGAAAATGATCCCACCAAGGTAATCCTTCACATCGTAGAGCAACTCTGGTGGTGCATCTTTCTGCAAGAAGCGCTTGTAAAGGCAGCTTAGAAGAGAGAATATTCCAGCCAGGTTCATAAAGGGAAGGGATGTATGAAATGGCTTTGTCTTAAAAAACGGGTTGAGAATGATGGCCGCGATGAACACCTCTTGGTCAGAGTTTGCCCAGCGACAATCCAAACTCTCAAGGATGGCCCACTTTACATCCTGATCCTCTGGGTCCTGCAATGCGGTGTGATAATGCATATACAGTCCCCTGAACGTCAGAAGAACTTGGTCAAGACAACAAAATGCAGCCTGTGTGATGTTTGCCACAATGGCTAATGGCTCGAGGTGATTTTTGATCCTAGAAATGATTACCTAAATATAGCAAAGAGAGACAGATAGATAATGCCGCTTACCGTGCTAGAGCATGCCAGAATGCAGGATCACACATGATCGCTAGCATCTCTTCAGCCTTATGCCAAGATTTTGCATCTCCTGTCACCAATTTATGCTCCTGCAATGTCGCTTCAGCCATGTCATCCTTGGCAATAAGTACCATGAGTGACTGGCATAGATCTAGAAGTTGACGAAATGCAAGATAGTGCGCTGTCCAGCAGGTAAGGACTGCGCAGATCACAGCAAGTGGATTTGATGATCCATGCTCCAGTTGAGCCTCACAGAGAAGAGCAAGGATGAACGTCTTGCTTCACAACCAAGTTATTACCTCAGTCGCCTTCTTCCCATAGATCAAAGATCAAGAACCCCCTGTCGACCTTAAAATAGTCACCAACAATTAGGTTGATCTGCCATGGGTTTTTTAATAATGATAAAAGTTATGGACTAAATACAAGAAGCTTACCTGATGTGCATAACAATCTGAAGTAAAAATATGTGGATACAGCCAACATAGCATTCAACATGCTTTGTGTGATTCCCCAGATGCATCTGATACAAATGCAATCACTTGGACATGCCATTTACCCTCTAAGATCTCGATGACCTCCTTCATCAATTTAAGGAGGTTGGCAGCTGTTTTTCGCTCCTTGGAAGCATCATAGATGCAAACAGTCCATACCTGAATAAATACCTGCATAAGCAAATTGAAGAGGCTAGTACTATACACACCTTTCCGTTCACAGCCGCCATGAATGCTATGTAATGGTAGTGATTTTCTCCTGACCACCCATCGCACTGCACCGTCACCTTAGCACCAGCAGCTTCATGAATGACACGAGAACATTGTTGGTCCAACACTTGGGGTACAAGTCACTGGGTCAAGACCCTGCAAGATGGAAGCTTTGCCAATGGAAGGAAGTCAGAAAAGAGGCAAAGAACTTCTGGATTTTCCACCCAAGAGAGCAAAAATCCAGCAGAAGCAGTAACTCAGGCAATCTGCTCTTCAAATCTTGCTTGAGAGAAAGAGTGCTTCAACAGCAGGTGTGCTGGAGCGAGTTCACTTCAGTGACTTCCGTGACACATAAGGAAAGTGGTTGAACATTGATGCTAATGTGCCTGGATGACCAGCTGATAGCGAACCAAGAGACGATACCAAGTCCAATGGGCCTACACTACTTGTAGATGGGGCTGGAGATGGTGCATGGCTTCCCCAAGGAGTGGAAGCGGCACTGACATGGCGGCTTGGCAGTGCAAAGACTTGAGATGCATTTGACGGTCCAGGATCACTCAGGATTGGCAGCAGTGATTGTGCAGCTGCTGTGAAGCTAGCATCAGTGGGAAATGAGACAGAGTTGTATGGAAGAGGGTGGGCCGATGGTGTTGCATGCTTTCTGGGCAAGTTTGCCACAGATTCTTTGGCAGCCTTCTGATGAATAGTGTCAGGCTGATAGACACTTTGCCTTAGGTGACCTCGAAGCATCTTTCCTTGAGAAATGAGCCAGAGATGCTGTCGGTCACTATGAGGAACATCAAATACTGTATAAATGCTGTGTTAGTGACACATTAATGGAGAGAGGTATGGAAACTTACACTGAGTAATAATCATTTGGTCAGTCTGAGCTTCTTCAATAGAACCTATGCTCAATGCATGCTGGTCTTCAGCACAGATCATAGCAATGCGACACTGAAGACACAGTCTACAAATGACTTTGACCTTGTCACCTTTCATCGAGGAAGGATCTCGAATTGATTCACCGCTGGCGCTGGTGATCTTGTATTTGTACCAGGGATGATCCAAAAAGTGCTCTCTATACCACTCCCATTGTCCCTCAGCTTCAAGGGAGGGGAGGATTATAGGAGTAGATAAGGCAAGAGAATTCATGATGAGATCAATGAATTTTGGCACCTGCAAAGTTGCAGATTAAATAAGAGAATCCTGGATTACTTTGAAGATTTGCACAGTATTGCATGCTTGACCAAGTTTCCCAAAGAAGTTGGGAAGGCAAGAACATATGATATACATTAGTAATTACAGCAGGCTATCAAGCACAAGGTAGATGTTTTGAGAGGATGAGAGTGAGAGATTAAGACGAGCTCCACATCGCAATCATCAATAACTAATGTCCGTGACAAAGCAGTGCCTCAAAGCACAGCCACACAGTCACAGTCAATGTCATTTCAGTGACTGGTGACAGTCACCCCAAAGATCCGCAACTGCAGACCATGACTTCATGTCAAAGTCGGATGACTGTACAACACTGCCTAGAGATGCTGGCAGTTGTGCCATATCTGAGATATATGAAGAGGATGAATTTCTGTCATAAAACTGACTCTGACGATGAGGAAGCATAGGGGAGCATATTCTGTTGGGAAAGGAGGAGGCAAGATAAACAGGTTGATTTATTGACAGTGCACTCGTGCAAAAATATATGAAGGATGTCCCAATAATCATAACCTAGGGAATTGAACCCCAGATGTCGAAGAAGCTATTAGACTTACTCAGGGAATTGAACCCTGAATACCTGGAGTTCGAGATGTAGCACTAACTGTTGCATCGGATCTGGATAGAGGATGCCGATCCAGTTATGATTTATGAATTTGTTCTGTTTGAAATGACTGTTCCTTTTCATTCAGAATAGCAGTGTTTGTAAAAAGGAAAAATCGTGCAGCTGAATTTGACCCACAAGATTGTAGCTGGAGAGAACAAATTACGCTTATGTCAGATAACTTTCTCAGCTCGGTAGGGAGTATGAATGTGGGTGATTGAAAGAACGTTACTTGAGTATTGGGAATTGAACCCTCACCAATGATGCGCTCACGATGAGACTGTATTCAGTAGTTGATGGGAGCTAAGTTGACAGGGTAACAACAAACCCTGTGCCTTCTGCTGGGATCAGTATGATACTGGGAAGGTACATAACTTGACTTGTTTCACCTAAATGAAAGTATGAGTATCGCTTACACCCCAAACTGAAGCCAGAAGTCCCTAGGCAAGACAAAAATACCCAGGTAATCAAGTAACATCATGAGTGATGTCAGACATAGTGAATTGAACACATTATGAGATGCTAACCATTGTGCAATATATGGCTTGGAATAGATTGCTTAAGCAGGGTGGGAGAAGTGGACTGTACACAAAGTACAGACACAAGTATCCTGGCGAGAGTAATGCCATACCGGTTTGAAAGGATTGCACCAGGTCAGATGAAAGGAATTGGTACTGAATGTAACATTGAGCACCCGCTTAAAGCCCGGTTTGAAATATCGCCAATAGACAGTGGACCTTAGATTACAAAGGGGCCTATGGCAAGAGTGATATCCAGTTGTGATCAGATGAAATGGGATTCAAAGTGTTCAGCTACTTTCTCATGGGGCTCATCAATGGCATAGTTGTGAATGTGATTCCATACAGAGCCATTATGAGGCCCTGACCACTCAGAAGTCAAGGCTGATAGAAATTAGAATCAGAAGGAGAGCATGTTGGAACAGGCCAGCATCACGGCAGACCCATTTTGGGGCACTCGTCTACTCAGTGTACATCATCGTTGCTGGACCATGTCAATGGGGAACCAGGTTTTGAATTGATATGTATGCCCTTCCTTTCTTTGAGAATAGCTATAAACATACTGTTGCTTCATCTACAGGTATCTTTTCATCATGCCATCTGTATCATGGATAAGGATAATGACAAGAAAGAGAAGGGAGATCACACAGTGCACTGGAGTTCTGACAAGTCAGTATGGCTCCAGGATCTGTGGCTGAGTTGAAGGATGAACATGAGGTTCCATGCTCTGAGTACGGTGCATGCTTGTCCTCCTGAACCCTCCTTGCTAATTGTTTGATAGCTCACATATTTCATGCGCAACAGCCACACCTTGACCAAAGTCGAAACTCCTGGGATTCCAGTGATGATGCCTATGTGGAGCACTGAAGAAGAACATAATAATGATATCAAGCAAGGCAAAATCATTGGGGCATGCATGTTTCCTCATCGAGCTGCCATTTGCAGCTTCCCTGGGGAGATGTGTGGGGGTGCTGTTTGACTGCATGTTCAGCGCCTAGCCAGTTTCTCAGCCCGAAGAGGTACGCTGAATGGCCATACAAGATTGAGAAGATACTGGCAGTAGTCATCTCGGTGAGTGGCTCATTATCAGACTAACCTACAGCTAATGCTGTTGTTAGCATGATCATTATGACCAGTACACGCAGTCCTCTTCAGCCCCATCAGCTGCTTACATATTCCAGTCTACACACTCAGGCCATAACCACCCTCTTCAAGCCAACCCATCCACCATGTATCTTCACTCCGCTAGGCAATGAAGGCTGTCTTAAATCAATCAGGATACCCAATGGACATGCACGTACACTCTGTTGGTGAGACACATGGCACATGGAGATACCTGGCACATCTTTCACATTGACTTGCACTCCCACGCTGCATTTCACAGGTTGGGGATTGCTCAACCAGGGAAAGACCCTTTGGTCAAGCTGGACTGTAGAGGGAGAGGGGAAGAAAGTGTATTTTGCATGCATCCCAGATACCGATCAGTCAAAGATGGGGAGGATTAGGCATAGAGACTGGTTTGTCCCATGTTCAAGGAGATTGGGGAGTGTTTCAGTAGGTTGAACCTGGTGATGATCCTATTGGGTACATGTGCATTTATTTTGCATATTGGTATCTCGTGTCAACTATACATTGCATGCCAAAGGATAGCCTGCGTATCTTCAAAGATATCAGGGCAAAGAAGGTGGTCATGATGCATTGGGGGTGAGCTATTATTTATACCTTTCTTTTGTGGTTCCAATTCTTTCCAGGACCTGGATCCTGACACAGGAAGAGATTACTGAACCACCAAAGAGACTTGCAGAAGGGTGCAAGAAGATTGGTATCGGGGATGGGGACTTTTCTCGTCAGCAATATTGGCGATACGAAGACTTTCAATACTGCATAGACTACTGTGTGACAGGCAATATATTCCAGTAGGATTGAAAGGCAGTGTGCACTCTGACCAATTTCAGTGTGATCACAACATTCATAAGGCAAAATCAACGATTCCCACAAAAAGCAAGTCCTTGCATATATAATCCAGATCCAGGGACTTGATCCCTGGGCGGACATGGTAACACTGGCTGTTGTGATCTCCTTCTCCTGGCCTTCAATATCAGCAAAACCAAGAATAAGTCTTTCTGGGATTGGTCTTTTTTTAGCCATCTTTTGCCTCTTTGTCTTGGGTGATCAAGTCTTGGTCTTGGGAAACTGGGTCTTCCAGGTCTTTCTGATCTTACCATTTGAGCAGTCTCTTTCAAATGACCTTGCAGTTGAAATGATTATGGATTGAAATTAGAGTGGTCTGCTTGTATTGTTCTGATAGACTGACTCAATGAGCGGAATGTATCAATTCTCAGACGATCCCTATAGGTTTTACATGAATTGTGATCATGACTACCAAGTATGTAAGAATAGTGTGCATTGCAGCACTCAAGTAACAATGCCCATGCATACATAGCATGGTAGGATAATGTTGCAGCATTGCGAGTCAGTGAGAGGGGACAGTGACAGTGGTACATCTAGACAGCATAATAGCAGACTCGGAACAGAAAAAATCTGTGAAGTTCCTTCAAACTCTGCTGGATGTGTCCATGTTCATGTGATGTTGAACTTAGTGAATTGTGCAATGCATATTCCTTATGACTCTCAGCAATCCTCACCAAGCTTCAAACTCTGACCGTGAGTTACCCTTTATGAATTTCACACCAAGAAATTCACTTCAGATGTCTGCACCTACTGTGGGCTGAACCGTACATGTTAGTGATTAGTTTTAGTGGGAGAAAATGTTTGGTAGATAATTCTACATGTATTCTATGAACCATAATTTTCTGACCCTGCTAAATAGTGCGATTTCACTCATATATTCCATTATATCAATATGAATTTTGTCATTTTTCAACAGAGAATACATGTATTTTAACCCGGTGTGGACTTCTGTATCTTTTTTGGCTGCAATCTGTCCTTGTGGAAGCCATAAAGAGGTGCATTACAGTTGCATGGAGAAGGGCCTGCTAACAAAGCCAAATAAATGCAATGCATCAATTATTGATTATTACAAGGCCAGTTTCCACCAAATAAAATCGCAGACCAAATGACTTAGTACTGTGATTGTATCTACTATATACACTAGTGGTGAGGGTTGCAAATCAAGGCTAATGAGAGCTGAAGGTGAGATGAAGCAATTTGCCATCAAAAGGACTGATCTGTGCTTAGTCAGCACACAATTTCTTAACCGGTGTTGCCCCTAGTCATTCCTTATCTCTCTCCTCACTGTTGCTCTCACTGTCACTTTATTGCATTTAGCATTCAGGCTATGATCCTTTGGGCATACACTTGTGATATGAAAGTAGGTAAAGGTACGGGTATCTCTTGATGAGTCTACTATCTATAATTCTTACTTTGCCTTCCGCCTACTGCAATTGCTAACCACAGAGAAGAGAAGTGGTAAGATGTGACACTTTGTTATCGCTGGCTGCTGAATTGACCAGAGCTGTAGGGAGATGCATGCCAACAGAGAAGAGGGCTTTTGCAATGATTGCAATGGTAGTTGTCTAGGAAGGGAGGTGCCAGGTATTGCCAGCAGGTGCATGCTTCTTCCATCTTCTTCCATCTCATTGTTGACCCTTGGATTTCGATTATTTAGCTGTTACACTCTCCTTCAGTGCACATCATCTCAGCCTGCAGGAAAGCTTGCTGTGGTATGTTTTTTCTGATGAACCGATATACTGATCTATCCCTAGCAGTCATAGAATCTGAATCGTGCCACTCTTATTCTTCTTACGCCCATTCACACCAGGAATCGGAACTCATCGAACCCTTGTGTGACATTTATCCAGGATTACCAGCAAGTTGCCCTTGTAATGTTGAATCTACAATGCCAGGCAGTGTTGGCAGGGGCATATAGCACAGTTTCCCTTTCTCATACTATTTCTGAAGCAGAAATGGTTGTAGTGTTAGCATTATATTTTACGGTTCGTTGTAGTAGATAGAAATCAATATATGAGCAATTCCATGTCCTACAAAATTGAATGTGAAAGAAAAACAGATGGGAAGACACTGTTGTCCTAAGACAGGTATAGATCTCACCAAGACGAAATCTGTCTTGACAATAGTTTGTACCTTACTTGCCATAGACTCTTGATCTTTGGTCTTTTTTGTCTTTCTGGTCTTGTACAAGACCAAAAAGACATGAAAGACCAATTCTAGGTTTTGCTGATGGAACCCATCCACTGTCTTGATCTTGATGTCTCTACATTTATTTTCCAACCCTATTTAAATAGGGCAGTCATAGGGTTTCTCCAGCGATGCATGAGGGAGATGAAAAGAAAAAGATCTTAACATCACATTTGTATTACATTTGAATATAGGGAATTGAACCCTGGGAGAATGGCCAATAATGCGCTAGTGATTACACCACATCCCGGATACTTTCTGAAGTACCAACTGGGCAGAATGAACATGAATGTAAACCCTTTGGCACTCCACCCATTCCTTGGAGGTTCTGCTTTGATTGTGTTGCGAGTGGATGAGCATTTGAGTGTAGAGCTCACTGTGGAGACCATCAATGGCGAGACTAAAGTAGATGGGTCCTGCAAAAGAAAACCATTTACCAGCGAATGAAGAATTGCAGTTAGCCAATGAGATGATTTTCATTAGGAATAGTATGTCTCAATAGTCCCAGTTTTGGTTTTGTGAGGGGTATTACTGAGTAGAGATTAAAAGGTTTCACTGGGTTTTGCATTATTCAAATTTGGGGGATCAAACCCTCACTCATAACTGATAACCGATTACACCATATCCGCTGAAGAGGATGAATATTACATTCTAACTTGGTGTGCTTACATTATGGGGAGCATGATCCTGGGTGCAGTATGAAACTTGCCCTGAATAAACCTTCTTGGCATGGCACTTTACTGCTTTGCAATAACAGATTCATACGTCGAAGATAGGAAAGGAAATGCATGAAAAATGGGGGAATCAGTGGTAATAATCTGAATGAAGGGAAGTGAGATTTACAGTATATCTATCCAACCTTTGAAAAATGCAGAAGACATGGATACAATATCCCAGAATCGAGAATTATAGTCAGGAATCAGTGGTGGAAAGATCAGATGTGTCAAAGTCAGATCAAAATGTGCTGGACACATGCCACACGTACCTTCCTCTTTTGCTTCCAAGTCCACTCAGTTCAGTCCCATCTCATCTTGCTATTCAGCTTATCAGCATTCCACTGTGATCCGATATCATTTACATACATGGCTTTCCTTCTTGTAAACAACTATCATATATTCACCTTTCTTACTCATCCTTCTCAATTGCAGAACAATGATTTCTATGTAATCTTACTTCTGGTATATACCTTTGCCCTCTTCTATTGTTGTTGACATGTTCATTTTCCTGAGCCACATCTACAGGCAACACTCACTGTTTCAGACCGTATAATGTCTGGAACAGTAGACTGGGTACCTAACAAAACAGAGCACTTTGGCAGGAGGTAAGTCTGCCATTACCTTGGCATTGAGTTCTTGTCACTAACATACTGCTCTTCATATAGGCACTGGTGCGACATTTTTCCAGACAGTCTGTGTTTCAAACTTGACAATCCTTATAAGTCCAGTGTACTTCCACCACAAATGGTCTTTGGGACACAAAGATGGAATTTTTCTTTCTTAGTGTATAGTTGTATACTGATATGCATTCATTCACTGACTGATTCCATGACATGTCAATTCCCAGGTGGGTTATCTCCATTGATAAGGATGAGGAAATGTTGTCAATTCTTTATGAGTGTTGCACTGCTCTCAACATTGTGATGAGATGACAAATGATGGTCCTGTGAGTAGGGATGGGTGATCTTACATTTCTGTCATGGTTTCCATCATCTGATGGCCTCCTGTTTCATTCTCAAGACTGTAGTCACTCCAGCAGGATGCTATATTTTTCAGGACTCTGTGAACGTCATATGCACCATTGACATTGCCTGGAGATGATAAATCATTGTCTTGCAAGCAAAGGTGAGTGATCTTACATTTCTGCTGTCATTACAGACACTGATATCTTGCATCTTCTTTCTTCAGATATGATGATACATTGATCAAGTCATTGTGAAGGTTTTCACCATCAATATTGCCTCCAGGCAGCGTTCCATTGTCTTGTGGGCAAGAGTGAGTGATCTTATCTTTCTTTGATGGTTCTGTATGTGTATATCTTCTACTTGCTTGCTGAAGCCATCATAAATGTCATACCACTATCAACAGTCAGCTTCTTGCAAGAAAGAGTTAGCAATCTTACCTTTTTTTCAATATTCCATGCTCTGATTTCATTTGTTGTCTTTCTCAAGAAACCAGTTTCACCGAGGGAGAAGATACCTTGTAAGGTCATAACACCTTCAATATTGCTTTGAGACGATAAATCATCATTCCACAGAAAAAGGTCGTCATGCTTACCTTTCCATTCTTGTTCTGTGCACTTATATGTTCCAGTCTCCTCCCTGGGCTGTTTTGGACATCATACTGCCATCAATATTGCTTCTAGACGATGTATTGTCACCCTGAAATCGAAAGTGAGTGATCTCACCATTATGTCCTCATTCCATATCCTGATATCTTCCACTTTATTTCTCAGCACAATGTTAATGTGTTGAGGTCTACAATATTTTACTCAGATGACAGATCGTCATCCCAAGAGTAAGGGTAATCAATCTTACAGTTCTGCCATTATTCCATACACTTATCTCTTCTGTCATACTTTCCCAAGACAGAAGCACATGCAACGAGACAATACCTTGATGAAACTGACATAGACATTGTACCATCATCAATATTGCCTCAAGATGATCTGCATGCTGAGGCCAGGCTGCTTATCATTCTGCCATCCTTACATAGACTCATGTTTTCCAGTTTTTTTTAAGCTTCACTGGCATTAGCATTGTGCTCACATGTACTCCATGCTTGATATAGCCTCTTGGACAATGATCCGTGTTCTAGAGTCAACAGCATATGCCATCTACAAGGGCTTGATCAAAGTAGTGTCTCGCAAGAGTGATCACTGTCTTGAGAAAGAAATGTGAAGAGACCAGTCCATGGAATGATAACAAAAATCCATGATCACTTACCCTTCCTCGCAGGATGAAGACCAGTCATGTTCTATGCAATATTGAAGCCTGCAAGAAATTAATGTGAACTTTGTAAATAACAGATAAAATATTAGGTTATGTAATGAGGACAGGAAGGAGAGATCAACGTCTCAAAGCAATACCAATAGTGATTAAATAGACAGGAGCCATGTCATCTAGATGATTTCTTTAGAAAGAAAATGGAAGGGTTTGACATAGAATGACAATAGGAAGCTACAACAACTTACCATTGTGCACAGAACAGTGAGTCGTCATATTACACCAATATTTCTGGCGGCACAGCATTCACGAGGATATGTGATTGTCTTTTCTTGTTATGGTGGATTCTTGATGAAATGTGGAAGGTGAGTGTATCAAACAACAAATGGAAAGTAAGACGACTCACCCTTATTCGCTGGACCATCTCAAATCGACGTTGAAGGTATCCAACAGGTTGACGATCATCTTTTCATATTACCAGAGTTCACGTATAATCAGAAGTAACATATGCACCTGAGTAAAGGCATGTCTGGAAACCAGAGCAAAAACTCGTCGGGTACGATAGCCAAGGCAAAGCGCTCTAGATTGAATTTCTCAGAGGATACTGTACTATTTTGATGATAGCTTCATGGGCTGTTACACATCATGCTATATGGTCAATTGACTAGAGGTTCAGAGCTCTGTGTTATGCATTACATTTAGGAAATTAGCTTCACAGGATCCGAGCAACTTGCGCCACCACTACACCAGATAAGATAATGAAGATAATTTCACCAAGTTGTGCAGTTGCATTGCTGGGGAAACAGCCTGCTGGTCCCAACCAACCCTCACCAACAATGAGCACCTAGTACCTACAATGCTTCAGACTGGATCTCACAAGAAAAATCATGGAAGGATATACCACCTATGGTTCATAGAGCTGCCAAACATGACTGAAAAGTATTGTGGAGGGGAAAAAATCACATTTTTCATACCTGTAGGCTACTAGCTTCATTGTCCATTGTTACACGTTACAATATACCAAGAGATTCACTTCATGGGCCGCTGTTATGTGTTATGTGAATTACCAGTCGAAATAGTACAGTAGTCTTGACCCTTTGCATCCCTATGCAATTATCATAGCATGAAGTGTTTCAAGATGGGGCCAATGGCATGAGGTTGCAGTATCCATCGGCAAGAGCCAGCACCATAGTGGAACCATGCCATTTCAGGAAACAGGCTATGTCATTATTGTGCCATTCCCTCCAACCAAGTACAGAAACCGGTCTTTTATATAAGCGCAGTTCAAAGATAGCGTGCAGTCTTATTCACAACCATGCCATCCACACATGCCAAGAAAGTGAGAACAAGGAGGTCACCCAGCGCCTTGGACCACTGGTGAGCCTATATGGTTCCAGATCCATGAAGGATGAAGGCAGATGGATATTCTGAGCTTGGTGTGTGTTTTCACTCCTGTTTTTTTCATCGCTAATCGTTTGATAACTTGACTATGCCATGCACACCAGCTCCACTGTGCTCCAAGTTGAAATGACTGCGATCAGATTTCCTGTGAGCATGAATGCAATCATGAGATCAAGGCAACATGGTTATGCCACACTTTTTTCTCTCATTGGACTGCTGTTTGTCAGTTTACCAGGAGAGGTGCGAGGGCTTCTGTTCAAAGCCCCATTCAGCGATGGATGCTTACTCTAAGTGGAAACAACTGTGATTCCTGTGATGACACCAACACAAAAGAGGAGCATCAAGGCAAGATTATGACGATGTTGTTGGGCCACACATGTTTCATTGTTGAAGCGCCTGTTTGTGTTTGTCAGGGAGAGGTGCAAAGGTGCTGTGCAACTCTGTATTCAGTGATAGATCTTCACCTGGTCACTTTCCCAGCCCAAAGAAGTACACTGAACTGCTGTGGAAGGTTGAGGATATACCAGAGGCAAACACAGTCATTGTTTTGGTAAGTATTTTGTTATCAGATTGAGCTATGGCTGATTTTCTTGTTAGCTTAGCCCAAGGATCAAGCACATACACCTGGTTTGTCAGGGGCTCCATGTGTAGAGGTACGTGGCGCGTCTTTCAAATACAGGGAAGGGTAATTTTAGAATCTGTGGCTGAGATGGAGGAGATGTTTGTCATGAATATAGTGCATGTTTGGGTCATGGGACTCATGGATTTTCATCACTGACCATTGTGTAGCTCGCCCATTTCTTTCACACCTAACTTCAAGTCCCAAGGCACTGATGTGGTACAGCAGATGCATTTGTGAACATCGAGGCAATGTGGTTCAGCCATGCTTGCTTCCTTGTCAAGTTTCCAGGGGAGAATTACAAGGTCACTATTCAATTCAGCACTCCAAGTCTTTCAGCCGGTGGGTACATTGTTGTTGTCATCAGCCCAGTAGGTGATATCCTAATCAGCTCCGTCCCATGCTCACCTTTCCTAGACAAATACACACCATATCCATGCTCTTTATGCAAAATGAAATGTGCTGCATATCTTTGTTCCCATGGGCCCATGGGCAACAGTAAGTATGTGAAAGAGGTAATCGAAGGCACATGCAGCAGCGCATACACTTGGTTGGTGGGACACCCGATGCGTGGGGATACCCATAACATCCTCCACATCAACTTGTACCCTGGCCCAGCATTTCATCAGTTGGTGCCATTCCATCAGGGAAAGATTCTCTGATGAAAGTGTACTCTGCTGTGGATGCCGTTTATTGATCTGTCAAGATGGAGAAGATATGAAGAAAGACCACTGTCCCGACGTTGAAAGATTAGGGAGCGTTTGGCGAATCCAATCTGGTGGTGGGTATGTACATTGCTCCTTTGCTACATGCACTTTATTGACTCATTTTCTTCCAGTGCCTATGAGCTGAGGTGGTTGATGTATGCTATACATCGTATGCTACAGGATGGTGCTTGGATCCTCAAGCTGAAGCCAGGCCAGGCGGGTGCTACATGTTGGTGGTGAGGTGTCTTTTATTCCTTTCATTGTTATACTTATTCTCATCCAGGATATGGATCCTGACACAGAGATTATGGAGTCACTGAATAATGTATGCAGTTTCATATAGTTTCCGGGGATTTTCTTCTTGCCACCCAGTAATGTCAACCATTTGAAATCACTATGACATGCTGTACTCTATTTCATCTTATAACACTACAAGTGATTGCTCATGCAAAATATGTGTATTCACTATACATGCTGTGATGCAGGGAATTGAACCCCAGGCTTCCATGGGCACACTCGTCATTGCACAACATCGGAACCATAAGGAATGATAGTTAATGCTCAGTGTACTCTGGGGTGCCTTGGTGGTATCTGAGGAGTCACATCCAATAGGGTAAAATCTTAGAGCAATAAAAAGGTATTGGTGATAATTTCACTATAGAATGTGAGATTGAGTAGCTTATAAGCATGAAAAATAAACATGACTTGGGTAGAGCATTTGAAGAGCATAGGGAATCAAACCCCAAGCATCTGAATCACTGTTAGACCACTAGAATACACATTCAAGAACATCGTGGATAGCTTTGTGACTTTGATTTTGGCCCGGTTGCTTGGTGTGCAAGTGAGCCCCTATGAGAAACTGGTAGCTCCTGTCAAAGGGCCTATACTGTACTATTTCGACCTTAAGTTCACATAACATGTCACAGAGGCCTGTGAAACAAAGATATGCATACCTCATAGCAGGTCACAGCTTATAATGAAGAGTCAAAAGAAAATTCTAAATTAATGCCATTTTTGAGCAAGGAATAACAAAATACACATGTTCTGAGTGTCTATATGCATTCCCAGATGTTTCCGTCATACCAGAAATTCGGTTTTATGATGTGGCCTTGACAACTCCACTCTGGCAGCTCAAAGACGGATTCTGCGTTACCTGTAAGAGTCAAGTCTTCATCCACCCAATGATACACCGTCTATGCGTTCACACCTAGATTTTGCGATTTTGTAATCATACTAGCGCATATCTATCTTAGACTAGCAATAACTAAAGGACTATAGTGGAGGCTTCAAGCTGATAGTCAAGCCAGAAAGCTACTAGTCGAGCCAGGATTTAGGCGCGATACCACTATTGGGTCAAGTCTATCAGCCGGCGTGACTAGCACCTCGAATACCAAGCAAGTCAGTAAATGACGACCGCTAGTCGACGGGGTAGCTACGAGTGCACCCAACAAGAAGCAGAACATACAGGTCTCGTGAAAGTACAGTCACTAGTGGAACGGTCTGCGCGCGAGTGTTTAAGAAGAGTTGACTAGCGGTGCAGCAGTCTCTAATGGGACTTAGAAATGAATTTAGAAATGAAGCGCAGCTGTCCAGATCGGGCTAGTACGATACAGATCTATTTACGATCGGAACTAGTATAGCCGGGTTGTGCCTTCGATCACGATCGACAGCTGCTACAGGCACGCTCGTTAGGCTAGCCGTTTATCCTTGACGCAAGTGGAGCGTTGCTGGGCCAAGAACACGGAATGCCACCTCTAGCAGAGCTCCTAGGCCCACTAGTCAGCAAGCGGCCATTTCTAGACCGACTATTGCGTGATTATTCACCATTATTCGTGACTAGCCAAGAAATCCTTATCAATAATACTCCTCTAGTCAGTTATTTATATCTCGATCGTACCTTGTTGGCCAGTATATAAGTAGTAGAATAGGTGCACGCGCAGCTCAGGCAAGCCATCCCCGCAATTGTGACCTACTAGTCAGTATCTAGTGCCCCAATTAAAGGCTTTTGTGCTTAACCTCGACGAAGTGGCTACTAGTCGCTAAGTTACCCATAGCATTGAGTGAATAGAAGCGTCTTAGAGCAATCTTTTGTGTCCTGCAAAGGCCAAGAGTGTTTCGAAGTTAGTTCAAGCGAGTTCTCGAAGTTTAAAGTATTATTCTTAGGCCAAGAGCGCCACTAGTCTGCCTAGAAAGCGACTAGTCAAGTGTTTATTCACTTGTAAGACATTATAGGGCCAAGAGAGCCACTAGTTCGAAGCAGTCCTAGTCAGAGCGAGCACAGTAGCTCAAGTCGAGTCACTATTCATCCAATTGTGTCTTACAAACCCCACTAGTGTGAGTAGTATGCTTGTATAGCTCACTAGTAACGAAATAAAACGTCTTTAAACAACTTTCCTTGATTATTGAAGTCTGCAGAGTGCTTCTATCGTACTCGAAACGCCCGAATTCAATACATTGGTGATAAGTGTAGAGTTAGTGATTGGTTTAGTGTTGTTGGTGTTCATTGCCAGCCTCTAGTCCATTTGCCACTCGCCGTTACCAAGCACATCACCGAACAATCCAGCAATCCACAACATCATCACTGGATAGTAAAAAGCTGCAATCATGAAGGATTGAACTCACACCCTAGGTGTTCAGTCACACAAGATAACCACACAGCCACAACAGTAGTGAAGATGATACAATATGAAGATTAACATACCCTGTCACAGCCATCCATGAACATCTGCTTGGCTGAAGATGTTGCATAACATGTCATAAGCCATGAATGTAAGGTTGAAATAGTACAGTACATGGAACTTGTCCCTAGGGAATGGAAAACTGCGGTCCGATGTCACACTCACAGTTGAATCAGATCTAGAAGTCAACAAGCCTATGCCCTGTGTCTTCATCACGATTGCCAGACCCTCATACCTTGGGTCCTAACAACCTGACTATGACATGGGACTTTGACTTGTTGGGGCCTGCCCCAAACCTGGCTTATTACTTAGGAGTGTCAGTTATTAGTTCAGAAAGAAATATGTATTATGAAGGTAATAGAGCCTCAGGATATACAATATTCAAAGTGTCTGTATACTTTTCTGTATCTGGAAAGAGAACTCGAATCCATTGTCCAGAAGTGCAATGGCTAAGTGCTACATAGAGTTGTCCATGTGAAAAAACTGGAGTACGCAAATCCAATCCAACATAGGTAACTGACTGGCCTTGAGACTTATTGATTGTCATTGCAAAAGCCAGCCTGACTGGAAATTGGCAATGTGAAAATGCGATAGGGAGCTCAGCTGTATCAGCATTGATTGTGATACATGGGATGAAGACAGTCTTGCCTACATTGTTGCCACTGAGAAGACAACATTCCAATAAATGAGGACAAAGGCATGTGAGAATCATTCCTGTCCCATTGCATAGGCCATTTGCTGGATCCAGATTGCATAGGAGCATAAGAGGACATCCAATCTTGAGAGCCAGCTTTGCATGTGGTAAACCGGAGGCATTGAAATTTTGAAGAAACTCCAATGGATAAAGAGTACAGCATCATCCAACTCTTCCTCTATCATCTTGTCTGTACTCCAATAGACTGTCTCCTGTCCTGGGAACATCTCCAGAACCTGCTGATTGACTTCATCAACATCATCATTGCATTCAGAGAGAATTGTTCTTTTTAAAAAGAAGTGATCTTGAAAATTGCCAGCTGTGATATTTGATAAATGTATCTGATGAGCCCAGAAAGTGAAGAGTCTGCAAGGTGCATGGAAGCAGGAAGAGAGATGGTTCGATCTTTGGTGAGTCCTTCACCTGCACCAACTGTAAGCAGCCAACATGCAAACTCTACATTTTCAGGAGTCTGATCCAGGCACATGTTTTTCTTCCAATGGATGACTTCGATGTGAGGCCATAAAGGTGAACAGTGAAATGAAGCTGCAACAATCTGCTCCCGTGATCCTCATGAAACAACTGGCAATGTCTGACGAAAGTCTCCTAAAATAAACAGTCAAAAATGATGATCTATAGTGACTCAAAGTAAATACACATATCACCAAAAAGAACTGTTTTTCCACCAAAAGGAGCATCCTTATTGCAGATATCATGAAGAGTATGATCAACAGTCTCAATATTATGCTGGTTCTGCATAGGAACCTCATCCCAAATGATGAGAGAAGTTCGACAAAGAAGTTCAGCCAGATGAGTCCCTCTGTGAATGTTGCATGTTGTATCATCATATGAGGGAATTGGAATTTTGAAGGTGCTGTGGCTTGTATGCCCTCCAACTAAGAGAATTGCTGATATACTGGAGGAGGCACAGGTCAATACAATCTGTCCTTGGGCACGAACAGCAGCTGCAATAGTATTGCATACAAAAGTCTTTCCACCACCTCCAGCACTATGCAGAAATACCAATTTCCCTTGTTCATTCATAGTAAAGTCAACCACAATATTGTAAGCAGTCATTTGCTCTTCATTGAACAAGCCTATGCCCTGTGTCTTCATCACGATTGCCGGACCCTTGTACCTCGGGTCCTGGCAACCTGACTGCGACACAGGACTTCGGCTTGTTGGGGCCCATCCCAAACCTGGCTTTTTACTAAGATATGTTGTTGAATCTCTGTTATCTGTTTGGAACCATTGCAATAGAGCACAATGGTTTTTATAAGTGCCATAAAGCTTTGTGCTGTTACTTCTGTAGTAAGCCATGTAATAGACAGGTAGGAACTCCCATGATTTGGGTGATCATTGTTAATAGCTGTCACTACACAGGATTGACATAGGAGGGCAGGAGAGATATGTATTCTGGTTCTTATGTCCCTTACTTGGATATCTGACATGGTGGGCTACCATGGTCACTATTGGAGCTCTGATGATTTCTATAAGACTTACATCCATTGACATTCAATGCTCATTGCTCAATGTTCATTGCTTGTTGCTTGATACTTGCTTTGTTGCTATAGTGTGCATAAGTAGTCTAAGTTGAAGCTCAGTTAGTATCACAATGGCTGTTTATGACATGGTAACTGGGTAAGCCTGTGATAGCTGAATTGTTGAAGTCCAATCCCTCTTAGGGATGCCCACCGTACTGTATACAGTTATGGCTGTAAACCATATGGCAAAAGGGTCTTGACAGTATGGTATGGGTTTGGCCCATATACTGTACCATACTAATCCTGTATACCATATATAGGTGGTATTTAGGAGTATAGTGTCCTATTTTGGGTGAGGTTTGTGGTTAAAACATTATATTTCATTAATTGCACTCACTACACATGCAAAGAATAGGCATACAACCCAATTTGACCTACCCAATGCCTGTACAAATACAGCTGTAAAAATCCAATTCCAGAGCACTGATGGTACAGGTACAGGTCCATATCAACTGTATGTATGGGTATGGTGGGCACCCCTAATCCCTCTGGAGCACCTTGCACACTGTCCTCTCATCTTTATGCTTGTCATTGCAATGATTCACTTCTTTGACATTATGACTGTTAGTTCATTTCCATGTTTTAGTCAGTACTTACATTCCCTTGCCTGCTCAGACTTTAGAGGATGGTTCAATTTTGACTATAGCTTCATGGAGTGTTACATGTTATGCTTTATAGGCAAATTGTCATAGCTTCATTCACTGAAATATGGTGGGAAGTTATCATATATAGTGTCTCCGGCATCAGCCAGCTGCCAAAAATTCTCAAATTGGGCCAATACTGTCTCTCAGAAGGGCTTGCTACATGTTAATGAATTACTGGGAGCTTCACTTCACAGGGTTCTGTTATGTGTTAGATGAATTAACAGTCAAAATTGAACAGTAGTATATATACCTCATATTTTGTACCTGTCACCTCAGCTTGTTGCTCTACATGGACAGAGAAAGGCTGAGCATAGCTCATATTCTTACATGAATAGTCTCCTTGCCATTTCTACCTGCTGAGGGGAAGGCTTGTAATAAGCAAATTATGACATAGTCAGTACATGTATAACAATAGTATATGCATCACCTGTCCTTGAATGGTCTCCTGGCCCCTAACTCTACCTGCTAAATTTTCATTTGATGTTTGTTGTTCACTCATTGCTCAATGCTTGTTGTTTAATACTTGCTTTGGAGCCTACAGTGTCCTGTTGACTCCTGTCAGCATGCATAGTTGGTCAATAATCTATTTTCAGTGAGTACTGGATGCCAGCCATGCCAATGATGTGCCATGGGGGGATTGCAGAGGCAGCACTGCAGCAAAATTGAAGCTCATCACTGTAGAGAAGTGGCAGTGATGGCAGTATAATGAAATTGAAACTCAGCTGGATTGGTCCATGTGATGGCAATGGCTGGAAAGTTTAAGGTCTGCCTTATTATGTTATCATCGACCTGTCTTAATATATAGATTGGCCAGGGTCTGGCAATGGCTGGAAAATTGAAAGTCAGCTTATTATATCAGCTACCTGTCTTAATATATAGATGTTTGAAGGTTATTAGCAACTAATTGCTGCAGAGATGGGATATCATATGCCAGCTGTGTAGCCAGAAGAGGATTATCCTCATAAGCAGCCTAGTCCATGGTAGAGGCTGGCATCTGGATCCACTCAGAGAGACAACAACCATGAGATTGAAGGAGTTTATCAATAAGATGAAGACCAAAATCATAGAGCTGAGCAACTGTTGGATTTGAAACATCACATTGGCAGAGCTTGTGTGCCAGATCATCGCAAATGTTCTCCTTGAACTTCTCCCACAGCTCATCTGGCTTTGCTGGCTGGCAGAAGAGAAGGAGAGTCACAAATAATGATCGCAACTGTGCTTCTGACTGCATAATTGCAGCCTCCTCTAAGCATTGCCTCCATTCATTATCATTTTCCAGCAAACCCATGGCTATGCATGCCTCCTTGAAGGTAGCACACTCCACATTATTGACAGTGCATAGATGTTGGAAAGATTGAGCACCAGCAACAGCTGTCAAAAGAAGCCACAGATAGAACTGCTTGCCAGATGAGGGAGCAGCCTGATACATTCAGCCAATAGTACCACCAATAGTTGTGTGTCATTGGTGTGTATTCCAGTGTTTCTTGTTCTTGTTCCAGGTATAGTGGGCAGGAATATCTTGATACAGATACTGACATGCACTGGGATCTTTTTTGTTGAGATCGAACCATTGTAACAGAGTTGTTGTCTTTGCCTCAGTTGCTGCTAAGATCTCTTCTGGACTGTCAGTCTCATCATATGTGATAAGATGTTTATCAGGAAGATGGACCTGCAGATGCACAACATTTGGCTCCTCCTGATGTAGCCAGAAAGAAAAGATGCTTCAGCATGACTCGATAGCAGAGATGTAACATGCATCCAGAAACTCCTTGATCTCATCATGATCCCGAACCTCCAATGTAGTCCTATTGTGGCCCTTGTAGATGTATTTGTGGATATATTTTATGGCCTTAACAGACACACAAACCTCCACATTGATGTGACAGTTGTATCATGCACTGAGATAGGGATTATATGAGACAATATCACAGTTGGTATAGATGGTTCAGGTTTTGCCATGCATCTTGACATACTTATGACCATTGTTGGGGCATGCCAGATTAGGATATCCATCAGTGGTGAATTCTGTCTGCTCATTGAACTCCTTCAGAAAATTCTTTGTACAGCGACCATCAGGCCCTTTGCAGCGATGATCACAGGGACCATGAACCATGTATTTTGTAACCACCTCATGAAGAATTGGATGTGTTTAAGGATCAGATATCTAAGCACATGAGACTGAATTGGCATCAGCAGGTGAGCGAATCTTGTCTTCTGGATCCAGAAAAATCTGAAGATGCATATGAGGGAGTCCACACTTCTGAAATTCAATAGTATGCACAACAGCTCTGACTTTGCCAAATATTCCACCCTTTTTGATTTCCTGCAGTAAGGCCTCCTTCTTCAACTGAAAGACCCTGGCCACAATATCTGGTCAATCCTCCACTTACTGATCAGGTCCATCTGTGCACTTCAGAGCCTCAATGATTTCTGGCCACTTTGGGTTTGCTGTCATTGTAAGAAAGATATCTGGCTTCTGCAAAGCTCTACAAATTGCCATAGAGTCCTGATACAGCTGATACATCACACAGGGACTGCCAGTATGTGATGAAGGGAGGACAATATGCTGGCCAGAGTCTTGCAATCCATCAGCATTAGTAGCTGCATCCACCACTCCCTTATACAGATCTGCATGGATAGTTTTCTGATTGTTCTGAACCCAGTTGAGATCACTTTGTTCAATTGAGGCCCATGCATCCACAACATACTGCTGGGTCAGGCTCCCTTCTTTAAACAATGGTGTATCTGGTTCAACAGTTGGGTGCTCATGAAGACGATAAGCATAATACATATGTTGGGTGACCTTTTTATGCTCTGTATGGGTTCCTGTCTCCTCCAGAGGGATATATCAATTCCAACCCAGTTCTCCATAAGGAAAGAGAAGAACATAATGAAGAGACTGATAGCTTAGATGTAGCTGGCTGATGCATTTAAGAGATTGATCATGCATGCGTGCATGGGTAAGACAATATCCCATTCATTCTTCACTGGCTCTGATCTATCTCCAGGAATGACAGCAGCCAACTCATTTGCTGTTGGCAGATTGTACCGCCGACCATCAGTGCCATTGCCTACATGCAGTCACACTTCAAGATTTTGATACTCCTCATGGGATTTGTCCTTCATGATGAGATAGGCATGTCAATATAATGGGACATATGGATTTACATCATGGAGCAATCCCTGCAGTGCAGACATAATCTCAGGCTTCAGATTAGGATTGCAATGATTACACATTCCCAATGCCTCCATCGGATCATGTATATACAGCTGTGCATAAGACATTTTTTAGTTTTCTCCAGGTAGCAGAGATCCCATCCGATGGTGAAGCTCACCGGATATACGGAAGGAGTATGGTCCAGAAGAATTTGTAACTGCTTCATCCACCTTTACAGCCACTGATGTAAATGCTAAAGCTGCATTGTACTGTCAGATATTTTTCATAAAATTATCAGACATTGGACTGATGCTACACAGAAGATTTCGGAGAATGCCAGGAGCAGGATGGAGATTAGAAAAACAGGGTCTGGTCCTTGACTTGTTCTTGAGATGCTCGTTATACCAATGTGGTGCACCACAGTGTTCACAAATCCACTCCATTTTTCCAATACTCTGCTGAGAATATGGTTCAACATATGGATGTCTCGCATAAGGAAGTAAGGAAGGTATGGTCCTTGATCACGATGGTGGTGGTGGGGGAGGAGGTGGTGGTGTAGGTGGTACAGATAGTGCAGGTGGTGGTGGTGTAGGTGGTACTGGAGGTACAGGAGGAGGTGGTGGTGTCAGTGGTGGTGATGGTGGTGGTGGTGTAGGTGATGGTGGAGGCAGAGGTGGTGACTGTTGGGATTCATCAACAGAATTCATCATATCAATATCAGGTGGTGACAATGCACATGGAGGATGATTCCCATGGCTGTGACCTCCTCTCCCTCATGCATGTCTACATCCACCACCACACCCATGGCCCTGTGGTGGCAAAGGACGCTGCGGAACAGAAGCATTATCATGTGCAGGCAACTGTCCCCAGATGCACCACCATGTGCTTGCCTATGATGCCCTCCTCTGGTGGGAAGAACAGGATGAGGCAATACTGTAGGCATAGGATGTTCACATGGATGATCCAGTTGAGATGGAATGTGGGTCTCAGGTGGGATGTTAAAACATGGAAGTTGAATATTGGGATCAGGACCTGGATGAGGAGATCAGCCACAACGATGAGAAGGAGAAGTCATTTGAAGATGTTAAATACGATCATGCTCCCACTCTGCCTGATGATCACACTCAAGCATACTGGAAGGAAATTCAAAGGCATCATTCCTGGAGGGTGTAGATGGATTCCTGTTGGAGGAAAGCTATGAGCATCTCACCCAATCTATCAGATATAAAAACACATACATTATAGGGTACAAACAGATGGTAGCAATGGACTCAATCACAGAGTAACAAACCTCTCTACTGTAGAAATCTATAATTGACTGCAGATGGACCACAAAATTTGGTACAGAGGAATTTGATGCAACAACAGCAGTTATGGAGCTATACTTCCACAAATGGAAGGGGGGGCAACTATATCTGTGCGAACACAAAGACCCAATTGGTCCTGCCACACCAATCTCCCTGACTCATTGCACTTGACAGAGGCCCCTATTCACAGGCATGCAGGAGGGTAGGCTTGTCACCAATAACTGTGCCCTAAAGAAAGGAAAGAGGCTCAGAACTGAATCTGAGAGCTCTCATCTTTGCTTTGACACAGAAATTGAGGGGATCACCCAGCAGCACCTTGATCTACTCTGTGCAAATGATCTGAACAGAAAGCAACCAAAGACAGACTCCTGAAGCAAAGGGAAGTAACTCCTGTGAGAGCAAACAGGAACCCAGGGCAAGAACACCTGAAGGGACAATCAGTTAAAAACAGCCTCCATCAAAGATTGATGAGCAGTACCATGAAAAAGGTACTAAAATAGCCTAAAAGAGCATGATCAGATGGGCTAACATCATCAAAGAAGAAACTAATGCTTACCTGGGGTGAAGTGGCACAGGGGACATGAAACGGAGCATGGGAGCAGGGGGCAGATGGCAAGGGCATGAAAATTGCGGGTGGCATTGCGGCGGAATTGAAACTCAGCTGGATAATGCCATGGGATGGCAATGGCTGAAATCTTCAAAGTCCACTATCTTTGTCATCATCAACCTGTATTAATATATAGATGTGGCTTGTATTCAAATTAAGAATATATATCTCAGAGATGTGGATCAATGAAACTCGATCTGAGAGTCATGTGCTAATATAGAACTGGTGCATAGTCTCAAGAAAAGAAGAACCATCACCCTCAAAGTGAGTCCTAGAAATGGAAACCCATTGACCCAGTATCATGATGACTGGATTATTGCCAGTACACTCTATAGTTTAGCACATGGTATGCACTTGAAAAAAGAAACAGAAGGGAGTCATATAGTATTTGTTTCCCTGGGAATCAAACCCCAAGGGCAGGCATCCAAGAAGCCATTAGACCATATTCGGTAGGGTATAATTGTCAATGTTGAATGTAGGGCATAGACTTATTGGTGGAGCGGTTTTGGCTAGTGCTAAGGATGCCGATATGAGCCTAAGGCTGAATTCGAACTGCAAGGCTGGAGTTGGAGAGAATGAAGCTACATGCACCTTGGATGAGCTGCTAGTGCTGCTAAAAACAAACTGACTAATGATACTGGAAAACCATTCAGTTGAACTCCTCATTGATGTGCTAGCTGTTTGGCTACTTTATGTGAGCAAAATTGATCAGTGACAAGAGAGCTTGCACTTTCCATAGATATCAGTATAACAGATCCCCTTCTGGGTGATGGCTCTGCTGTAGTAAACAGTGCTTCTCTGAGGTCAACGAGTGAGACAAGAGTGAAAAGATATGGTCCGAGAATAACATAATATGAATAGCATAGGGAATCGAACCCTAGCCATACCACTCACCGTTAGGCCACTAGAACATGCATTCAAGCATACTGGGGACAATTGCTTGGTGTGACAGAGTGCAGCTGTGAGACTGAAATTGCTTACTCTCACAAAAAGGTGTAGTCTTGATTACTTGTCCTTAGGGAATTGAACCATAGAGTCTGATGTAACACTCACCCTTACACAAGATCTGGTCGGAAGTGGTTCATTCAATTTTCTTTTCTTTGCTAGTATGCAAGCATTTGAAAAAGTAAAAGCTTGCAACTTGAATTGAATAGAGGAAATTGAAATCCTGCATGGTTGCAAGTGAACAGGACAAATTAATCCTTGAAGCAACCTTGCAAGCTGGGTAAGGAGTATGAATGAGGATGCTTGAAAAGGAAGAATCATACTTTGTCTTGGATATATGGAATCAAACCTTGCTTCTCATATGTAATGTGAAGGTGCTATTGATTGGATGATATCCACTAGTTGAAGGAAAACAAGTGAGATAAAGTACAAGCTGGCACATAATAATAAAACCTTACTGTGTTAGCAAGATTAAGAGTGGGTCTTGGACTGAGAGTGACTTTCACACATCCATGAAAAAAGGCGAAATGAAACATGCAAATCATATAAATCACAGCGGGAATTGAACCCGGAGTGGTGTAATAACCGTTGCACAAGATCCGATATTGCTGATGCTCAAGTAATGAGATGCAACGATGTGTTATATGGAAAGGACTGCACCTTCATGAAAAGCAATTCAGAAGTATGGAATAAGAATGCTGAGCACCAACCCCGAAAGTCTGTTTGAAAATTAAGTATTAGCTTTCCATTCTATTAGTCTGGAGGCTATCTATCTACATGACCTTGCAGCAAGCAAAGGTATCTAGGTCCAGGTCTAGATCTCAAAATTTGCTTATATCAAGCCCATTGACCGTTTCCACTTCTTATTAGAACTACATAGGCTAAGGCGCAGTCGTCTTCATTCATTTCGGCTGTGTGGAGAGAAACCTGCTCGTAAGCATGCAATGAAGGCCGGAAGAAAGGAAAGCATCATAAGGCACTTTCGAGGATAGCCAATAGCAGAAGATTTCCATTTCAACTATGCATCTGTCAGCCGAGTTACGAGGTAATTTTGAGTTGTTGAGAAAGCACGAGTCAAGGGTTCGGAAGAGCCGCGGCGGATCCGGCATCGTGGGAGAGCCTCGTCATTTTGGGACACGATAACTGATGCGTGTACGTCATCCGTGTTGCGCATGCCCACCATGTAAGCATACGCAGACCCAGGGCATGAATCGGTGCGTGCAGCTCATTGTATAAGATCAGCTTGAAGACTGTGGAAAGTTATGTCCACAGCTATACTTTGGACTGCCGTCATCCGTGTCGGCAATAAACAGAAATGCGGTGGCAGCACATTGGACCTCGGACGAAATCTGAGGACGAATGATACAACGGAGGCACTGGTATGGTGCGTGTTTTTAGGCTTGTTATTTTGTCACCAACCATTTCATAGCTCACCTAAGTCACGCGCGACAGCCCCACCTTACCATAAGTGAGGACGACTGCAATTCCAGTGAGGGCACCGACACAGTGCACGGAGATGGACCATCATGGCAAGATTTAGGCGGCGTGGTTGGGCCACGCCTGTTTTCTTGTCGAGCAGCCTTTTTTCGATTCACAATAAGAAGCGCGACATTTCTCTTCTACCCTGTGGTCAGCACGAGATGCTCGCCTAGCCCCTCCAATCCTTTGGTCCGATGAGGTACACCAAGCTGCCGTGCAAGAATCAGAATGTACCAGAGGTTGCTGTGGTTGTTATCTCAGTGAGCAGCTTTTTATTATACTTAGACGTCGCTGATGTTCGTGTTAGGCTAACCATGATGACCAGTACACGTCGTCGTTGTTCCCGATCCTGTCACGCACCAACCTCTTCTACGGTAGACACCCTACTGAGTCTAACCGCACTCTTCAAACAGACCCGCCTATAGCACATCTGATCATCCGCACATACGCTGGACTGTTGGGATGCTCGACGCGTGGAGACACCCAGCATGTCTTTTAAAGATAAGCCAGTGTGGCGCAAAACCTCGTGATCGAGCTGGAGGACGAATGAGAGGATGGATGGATGAATATGGTGCGTATTTGGACCATGGGGCCCGTGATTTTTCGCCGCTGATCGTTTGATAGTTTGCCTGATTTCGTTCGGCAGCGACCCTCATGTTTGTTTTCCTCTCAACACACCAACGCGGGGTACGCCGATGCATTGACGAGCATCAATGCGACGTGGTTTGGGCATCCGTCGCAGTCGGGTCGTACGCGGTTCCTCATCAAGTTTACATTTATCGCATCGCTACGGAGAGATACGGGGGTACTGTTCGACCTAGCAGTAGATGATCGCCCAGCTAGTCTTTCAGTCTGACCAGTACATCATCGTCGTTAACCCAGTACGCACCGTCCTCTTTGACTCCGTCAATTGCTCACCTCTCTTAGCTTTATACACACACCAGACCCAGATTCTACGCTCTTTAAATGCATGCACGCGCTCCGCATCTTTGTTCCCCTGGGAAACGACAATTGCATTGAATCGCTGAGATATCAAGACAACATGCCCATATACTCGATTTGTAGTTGGTTCGACGCGTCGAAATACACGTCGTTCAAGCTAATGTGTACTCCTACACAGCAGTTCAGACCGGTAGGTCCTGCGTTCAAGGAGATTGGGGAGCTGTTCAGTGGTTTCGATCTGGTGACGATTCCTACGGGGTACGTGTCGTTTTGTCTCCATTTCGTTGTCTCATGTCCTTACAGTGCATATAAAACGAGCTGGTTCACGTCGACCACGCATTATGGACCCTCAGGATAGCGTCTGTATTTTTAACGATATCAGGCCGAAGACGGTGGTGGCGATGCATTGTGGTTGAGACCTTCTGTTTGCCTTCTTGCCGGTGTGCTTATTCTCTTCTAGTACCTGGATTCTAACGAGGGAAAGGTTACTGGGCCACCAAAGAGACTTTCTGAAGAATGGAAAAAGATTGGTGTAAGCCAGGGCTACCGTCTTGTTAGCGTTATCGGCGAGACGAAATATTTCTAATGCTCTATTTACTGTTAGGCGAGTGGCATTATGTAGATATGAAAGGTTATGTGCACTCGAACATGACCACTATCCAGTCAGAGGCGTGAGATCAAAATCCTTGATTCTCGCAAAAGAAACAAAGGTCGGATATGCGTGCCACATGAATTCCGAAGAAGATGGAATCTTGGGCGGACATGGTACCCACTTGCTGTAACACCACGCTACCTAATGCGGACAGCCACACGGTCTTTGTCCTAGAGCCGTCGCTCAGCGATACTTCTAACTCAAGAGTAGGAGACAAAAAACATGTCTCTCATCACATTCGAATCTAGGGAATTGAACCTTTAGTGACTGACTTGAGATAAACGACTCCGTCATATCTGGATAGAAGAAACGGTTGCAGGGACTGATGTCTGCGTCAAAACTACTATTGAGCGCCCCGCCCTGCAGCTGCTAGCGTGAGGGTAAGGGGAGGATAGCTCTCTTGCCAAAATGGAAGCTCTCCATCGTTTCATCGTCTTTGGGCGGCATGAACAAGATATGCGTTCGTCAGGCTCACCAAAAGGAGAGCTATATTTTAAAAATGAGTAAGAATACCGAACTCGGTAGGTGCTGGGAGCCTTACAGTTGTGTTTGAAAGGTAAGCGGTGAAAGATTCAACAGCTTTGGATACATTATAAGATATGTGGGATCGATCCCACTGAAATTAAACTGAAACTAAGTAACGCTGACTGTTAAACCATATCGAGCTAAAAAAAAAAGAGATGTGTCCATCGTACTCGGAAAAAGGAACGGACTCTTCAACGTCTGACACAATATTTATAAGAATATGAAATGAGGAGATAGGACTTGGAGAACGGTTCGGTGCATTTGATCTGACGATGATCCATATTTGGTTACGTGCAGTTTTTATTGGTGTTTCGTGATATTGACGACTGGCTAGGTCGTGAGATCTGAGAGGGTTAATCTCGACTACAAGTATACATTGTGCATGGCAGGATAGTGTCCGCATGTTCAGGGTTATCAGGGCGGTAAGGCTGTCGTGACGCATTGGGGGTGAGCCATCTTTTATGCCCGTTGTCGTAATGCTTACAGTCAAGGACCGGTCAATGAGACACCCAAATATAGAAGGACCTCGGAAAGGCGAAAAAATGTGGTTCCTTACCTCGGTTGTTGGCAGCAGAAGGCGAGCTATGATAAGAACATAATGGCAAAAAATCCGGTGGGGATATGGGCCAAAACCCTACATGCCGGAGGACATCAGTGCGAAATCTTCTTATCGCACGATTACCACTCAATGAGACACGTCACATCACGCCGGCAATCTACCGGCAAATCCAAATATAGTAATTATATGTAATCATAATCTAATCGGATTACTTATCTTTGCTGATTTCCCCCCCTGCCTCTTCCTTGCCGTCGTCAGTGTCAGTGGAGAGTGTCTAGACCTCAGCCTGTAAAGCAGAGTATATTTGATGAGAGTAGAGTCCAATTAGCAACACATAAAGAAAAAATATAAACAGGTCTCCTGACTGTGACCGATATGGTAATTTGTGGTGTGACCTGATAAGCCACCCCCAAAATAATTATTGCCGTAGTACATTCCCAATGGCCTCGGAAATTCATTACTATTACATGTACATGTCCTATCATAATTTATACGTGAAGTCCGAGACCAATTTGGCCCTGAGGAGAGCACCCAGGCCAAGTGTCTCATTGAGTGGTACTGTCTCATTGACCGGTCCTTGACTGTAATCTCCTCTAGGACCGGGATCCTAACGATGAAAATGCTGGGCTGGTTATTGAATATCAGACGGCCGATGTATATTCCGGTAAAAATGAAGCACAGTAGGCACCTGGCCTCGCATAAGCTATGTATTTTGATCTTAGCGTGAGCTACACATAGATGAGACGAAATTTGGCGAATCCCCCAAAAATAAGACCATGCACATATATTTCAGACCCAGGAATTGAATCGTGGGTGGACATCTTTATAGTCACCGATATAACACTCTACCTGACAAGATGGTCGTGCGATGTCCATCTTTGAGCTGTCGCACAATGATATTTCTGACGCAAGACGAGGATTTGCAAAAAAGCCCTGCAGAGCCAGTGTCTGATATAGGGAATCGAACCCCAGCGACCTTCAATAATGCGCTACCGATGACGCTGTAGACGAGATGAGTAAACTAAGTTTGAACATTAGTGTTGGCTCTGAGTTGCTTTACTCATTCCTCGTATTGTATAAGTGAAGAATTGGAAGGCAAGTGAGCACTCGAGCATAGAGCTCATGTTCAGTGTGATGTTAACACAAGACGAAATGGCCCCCGTAACAGAAAATTCTCTCCTAAGGCAGTGAACCATCACCATTAGGCGAGAAGAAAAATGTATGGTTTCTGGCCTAGACGTGTCACGTTCCAGATAGGTCTGTGGTCCAATGGGTGAATTTCGTCGTCCGATCATTTGAATTCAATCCAACCTTCGCCTTGATGAGTACTTACAGGTAACACCGCGTTCTTCCGAGAAAAATGTTAGCTGGGATTTGAAATTTCAGTGTGTTAGAATATAGGGAGTGTGTAAGTGGATATACAGCCGCGCATAAAAAGAGGAAATGGATCGCGAGTGAAAGGATGGACTTGGCTCCACTTAGTCATCCGAATAGAGGGAATCGATCCCTTACTGGCTTCGAATGAATGACATCCATTGCGCCATATTCGGATGAACGAAAGGTACTTGTAGGAAGCATGGCTGAGTTGCAGAGTACTTGCAGGATCGTGTATTGAGCGCGCCACACCCTGGCTGCGAGGGTGAGCGCTTGAGGGGAGAAGAACTCTCTTACGAAATCATCGACTGGCTCGTACGATGATAGAATCCTAAAGCCCGACGTTTCATGGGGTCGCGGGTAAGCCACATGCTGCTAATATTGCGGTAAGTGCTGCGAGTCTAACACTGCTGTTGTCATTTCGAGGGAAGCTGTGAAAAGATCTACAGCTTTGGATATATATTTTAATATGTAAAATCGATCCCACTGAAACCAGTAGGTACACTATATCTGGTTAGTAAGAAAGATGTCGACTACGCTCGGGACCATGAACGGATTCTGTGGCTCCTGATAACAAGCCCCAATAAACTACCACTGACTGAAATAACAAGGATGAATGTGAATATTGCTACAAATCGTCCGCCGTGTCCCATCATTTTTCCGAGAGGAAATCCCTACACAAGTGGGCTCTGACTGTGCGCAAGCGGGAAAAGCCGCATCTTGGCGATGGGCGTTTCGAACTCAAACCAAGAGATGATGTCTTTATTTGGCATGATCAGGCACCTGTGCATCGCTTCTTCCTCTCTCACGGCCATCATCTTTAATTTGTTTTCTTTCGTGCTCGTTCTCACACTTGCCGTTGCTTGGTTAGCATCATCTTAGCTCTGATTGAGGCGTTCTCATTGAATCGGAGTTTCCAGGGCGCAGAGAACACTGCCTGCCCCATCGCTTGCTCGCTCGGCGTTTCTCTCTAGGACTTCAGTCTCGCTCTGTCGATGGCTCTTGACTGTTGATTGACATTCGTCAACTCTGACTTGTAGCGACCGAGCTGTTGTGTCGAAGGAGTCCTTTGGAGTGACTGGGAGAATGGAGGGCAGTGCAAAGTATTTAAAGCACCGGGTCAGCTGTACCAACTTTCAGAGTTGCGGTTAAGAACACTGATGAGCTCCAACTGTATCAGACGTTTTGAGATCTATTCAAAGAAGATCTGGTGATTTGGGGGGCATTATTTCATTGAGAAGGGTATAATCATCCGGCATGGTATATCTGCATTCGTTCTTTTTGTCAGTGGTTTCCTCGGATATAGACGTTTTTGTATTCAAAATGGCTAGACCACTATCCTGCAGTGGGATCCGATTGTACTTCGATGTTCTGTGTGCCATTTCAGTTTTCATGAGACATACTTGGTTAAACGTAAACCAGATGGAGAGGATCAAGCAATATACTGACACTATATTATTCTTTGGAAGTTGGACATCTCCTGGGCATCGTAAGACATTGTGACCTCCTGTACATTTTCTCCTTCATGCTGACGAGCTTCAGTTAGCCATCAGCTTCCCACAAGCCTCGTCCAATCACTAGAATTGCGATTAGGTGATAAATTTGGATATTGTTGTGAAACGTACGTAGATATTCTTCGCTTCAAGTCCTTTAGTGAATCTAACGATCGAGGTTTAGGACAACTAAGATGACTGTAAGTAAAGACGGATATGGCGTGATCGGCTATATTACGGTAATCGATTAGGATTGAGTACGGAAGGGGGTTAATACTAGAGTCAAAGAGTTCTTAAGTCCATTTCTAGGTCGTGTTTCCTTCGGCCTGACGCAGGTCCGTATATTTAAGGATTCACACTTTAGAGTTTGTAAGGGAAAAAGGTAATCTATTCTTCGGAGCTCTAGCTACTTATACTAGTGAGTAGTGAGTCAGAGAAGGTCATAAAGTGTAATACAGAGTAAATATAAAGTCTTCAAGTCACTACGAATCATTACGACTAAGCATGAGTCCAGTCCGTAAGGGTGAGTCAGATGCTTAAAATAGGGTTTGAAATATACCCGTCACAATTGTCTCCGAATGTATCGGTGCCAAGGAGTTAATTCTCTTGATCCGCACTCAAATTTGGACCAGTGCAGCATATGAATTACCCACAGGGGCCGCGACTGTATGTCATAATATTTAAAGCGCAGATATGCACTGACTCAGCTGAGTACTGAGTTACAACCTACCAATACTTTCTATGCATTGCTGTGCTGCGCGGTCCTGCCGTCTACCGCTCATGCCATACTTCTTGTATTGTCAGACATATACTGCACTCCACATTTATAACAACCGCCCCATTGAGTACTTTTTCCACCATGAAATGATATTAGTCACCCAGTTCGTTGCAGCGATTTGGAAAATTGACATCATGACTTCACTTATAAAGTCTCGAGCTTACAACAGTGTTCCGTATGTCCCCCAAGCAAGTGTCCCGCCGTCAAAGTCCATCAAGAGTTTTCTGCTGCTTCATCACCGCTCTCTCATTCACCGTTATTGTTCCAACGGTGTGGATTACTGCTGCGTTGTGGCTACGCAGCGTTGGAGACCTCAATTATGTCGCAGACTGGGACATTGAAAACACAGATAGATCTGTAAGAATCCTTGTCTGTTCACGAATACTGACCTTTAACATTGCTCCAAGCTTGTACTCTTTGTTAAACTGGTAGCAGCCAATATCCATGATGGTACTATGGTTGCAGAGTGGTCTGTGGAGAAAGATACGTGCTCTTCAAATTCAAACTGCACAGAAGTTGAAATTTTCTTCGACATGCAGTGAGCCATTCATATCTGCCTACGGAATGATTATCATCACTTACTTGAATCTTTCAAAAGTCTATCTCCGTCAGATGCGAGATATGGGGGTGGTCCCCACAATAAAAAAGCATTGACAGGTCCTATCTCTGTATGGAATACCACTATGACAGGAACCCATCAAGGGAAAGACGCTCAAAGTTTCCGCACCAGGCTAAACCTATCCACATCCGATAATTACGAGGATTATCACTCTGGACATTCCTATGAGAACAGTCTCATCTATTACCCTTTCGACCGGTATGATCTTCAAGTTATGTCCATTGTGTTGATGTGATCTACCCTGACCGGCCCTATACATGGCAGCTACGAAACAAACATTTCTGCATTTGCTAAAGACACATCAACAAATGAATCAGTTCACCTGGAATTTTCTTCGGGCTCTGGATTCATCGTGTACGCTTCCGACCCTTCACATCTGATTTAAACACCTGATAAAATCTTTTCAAGCGACCACCGATTTGCAATTGTGCTTGCAGGGCGCACAATACAGGAGGAAACAAACCGGACCTTTGATATGGATCTGTGCCTCCAACGTAACACTCTGGTTATCGTCTATTGTCTAGTCATCACCTTCACATTTTGTCCGTCTTCTTTCCCCACGCTTTCATGAATGATGTAATTGATTTCTTGCATACGGATAGGGCTGCTCACTCTCATGATTTGCCTCATCATGATTGCAACTGTGGTATTCGGCTTCCGACAACGGAATGAGATCGTTGTCGTCCCCATTGGGATGGTTTTTGCCTTTACTCAACTGCGATCCTCCATGCCTGGAATTCCAGACGGCTTTGGTACGTCATTTCTCTTCTTCAACAACGAACATGGACTCTGCTCAAACTGTAGTACATCAAGGCAATACCATAGGTACATCCTATTCATATTATATGCATCAACGAATTTACCTACTTTCGGGACAGATTTCGTTGGGCTACTACCGTGTCTTATCCTTCTTTCGATTTCAGTAGGTGTATCGTGTCGCTCTTATGTGAATACTTACCGTTTGTATTACAGGCTATAGCTATGGTTGGCATTTACTTATTTGCTGACCCAGATGATCCGTCTCGTAGGACCTTCACTTGGAACGAATTAGGTATGTTTAGTCTGTGCGCGGACCAAATGAGACTCAACGACCTCGCAGAGAAGGCCTTGCTTCATTATTCCAAGCGCATCTCAACCATTTGGAAAGAATGCGTATGGCGTGCTCGATTTTGCATACTGAAGGCGAGATGGATCTGGAGGAGGACACCTCATAAAGTTGAGATTTCCTTCGTGAATACTGCATCCGAAAATCCGGTCTGAGTAACAAGGCACCACCAAGCACGGCTGCAGTGCCGACGAACCACGCTTTAAAATGTTAGTAATGAATAATACACCTTGCATAGATGCCATAGACACAATAAGTAAAGTCACTGAACCGGTGGTATCAGTAGTCCGTCCCAAGTGTTTTCCGGTATGCCATATATACCGGAAACGAAACCTTAACCATCAGCATCTCGTAAGATTCACGCCGACTCCCAGTGGCTCATTGGAAACCAGACCTGTACTTCCGGATTGATCAATGCATTATATCGATCATTCCCAGTCTATCATACATTCCGAGGACACCATGCCGAAGGGCGTAAATTCCTAGGAGTACCTATTACGACTAGATTCACTAGGGCCCTTCTAGTCCACTAAACGAACGCACTGCATCAGTACCCGCCCCAAAAGAAGAAATCCAACGGATGTCCCAGATCGCTAACGAATCTCCACGACGTGAAAGAAAAGCAAGGATACCGATTATTTTCCCTTCTTTGACCAGCTTGGCATAACTCTTGTCCCAAACGCGTATTTCCAATCAAGCTCTGCCTAATTCCTGTATATTCTATCACCACGAGCCATTGTGAGATGAGCCGAGAGCCTGGAAAGACAGGATGCACTTCAGCTATCAGTAATGGTCAGTAAAGCGACAACGAGCGGAATGAAATACGGACCAAACCAACATACGAGGGATGGAGACATCTTCCGCGCAAACCTCCATCTGAATGACTCATCGACACTTGCATCTTTATGTCTCGCTCATTTTCAAGAAAGCTATTGAGCACACTGCGGCCTGGTTGGTGAGAGCAAGGGTATCAAGTGGCTACGACCAATCTCATATCCAAGCTTTACGCGTGAGCATCAGTGACAGGAAAGGATTATGAGAACCAGACATGTTAGACAACTGAATACTACTCCAAATATGTTTGGAAGGAGGCTAGACGGCATGGTATGAGTGGCGTTTAATTTACCAAGCGTCGGGTCGGACCTGTGACCGGGACCTTAGAAGATGAACAGGAAAATCAGCGTAGTCCATGCGAATAAACTTGCATACATCATTCTTGATGCTAACTGTCGCATGAGATCCACGAGGTATCGTCAGCTTATCCTATTCCCGAAATAAAACGTTCAATACATCGACCAATGACAGCTTCACTCTACAGCAGACTTTGAGTACATGAGCTCAAAGAAATGATTATTGACCTACTACAAAAGCCATAGCGGCGGGTCCGCCGTCGCTTCACATCCGAAACAAAGGCCCCGTTGAGAGATATAGGCTGAATATTATTGAGCTGACGGACCTCCGTATTCCTAATAAGTACGGGAATGCCTGTACGCATCGAGAGCTCAGAAGCAGCTGCGGAAACGTAGTGCTGATGGTATGAATCAAAAGAGGTTAGTATCATACAGGACGTGGGATGTTGTCACTCAATTGTAATCACTAGCCTATGATTAGCGGTCCCAGGGGTTCAATTCCCCAGGGCAAGAAGAATTCTGCGTGGTCGCCTGCGTGGCTGCGTGGCTGCGTGGTGCGTGGCTGCGTGGTTGATGTGATCAGCGTGGTCAGATCAGCGTGGTTGACAAATCACAGGGGTAGTCAACCTCCCATCAAACATCGCTCGATAGGCTCGGTTCTCTTTTGCCTTCACGTTTGGTAGATCATTTTCTTCTACTGTTGTTGTACGCGCTTGATAAATATTGTGAATCCGTGAAGGGCTACCTTTGCTATTTGTGTGAGATTTCTGACCTTAGTGTATCTTATTCTCTATGCCGGTGCTTAATCTTTTCTTCATTTCATGCAACTCATCTTTGGAATAGGTGACTTTTAACTCGCACTTTTAACGGTAACTATTAAGTCTGTCTCTCTCCTGTTCCGCTTTGCTATGGAAATATGGAAACCGATTCATTTCAGGCACTTCACTTGTTGCAATTACTGTCTAACAGTGGTTACGAAAATATGTTATGAATTTCACCTCTCTTTTTTCATCCTCGACACCCCATAAGCTACTGTTTATCCTAGGAGCCACGAAGCTTTATAGACCATGTTTACACTCCTTGTACACACTCTTTTCTGATAGACAAAGAACTAATTATGATACGCACCTCCCAGGATAAATTCAAGCGATATTTACATTGAAGGCTTGACGAAAATCTGCACGGAAATCAAAACGAAGACCTAACAAATGCAGAAGGGCTTTTCCCCACGAATTTTCATCGCACACACGTTCCAGTTTTGGATGCAAGTGGTAAGACACTTTGTGACTCGTCGCTTCACAGTAATAGATGTGCTTTCTAGGCAATGTACAATGTTATGTACCAAAACCGGTGAAACGACTAGAAAATCCTTGGCGAAATCCAAAGGCAAGCGAAGCGCCCAAGCAAGAAGTCAAAGCTTCATCAGCCCTCTCGGACACGAAGGCTATTTCAGCTCAGCCAGTACGAGATGGTTCTCCAAAAACAAAGAGTGAAGAAGAACGAACATATCTTCAGTTCCATGCTAGCAATGCATCCGCTGCTACCAGTAATTCCAAGCTACCACCCACGGGTAATAACACGGCACTTGATCTGATGCAGAGTGAGAAACTCCATGAGACGTGGGACAGATGGCCGGATGGTGATTTCGACCTCGATATTGACCATACCACATTTGAAGCTACGAAAAAACTTTTGGTTCACTGGTCTATGAAGGTTAACGGAGGGGATAAAATCCATTCTGCAAATGCAGAAACTTGGAAAGCTGGAAAGAGATCGAATCGTCTTTGTCTAGGCCATATGGAGTGTGACAAGGAGATGATTATAGATTTGGAACAGAATCCGAAGTAGAAGTAAGATATTCTTTTGTTATTGACAGCGGGCAGTGTGACACTGATATCTGAACTTTAGCCAGGACTCACTATGTGTATGAGGATGGGACTACTCATGAGAATCGAATGAAGGAGCCGTGCAAACAGTCTGCTACTAGGGAGCCTAAGGATTACTCCGAGCCAAGGCCACGGCCAATCCTCAAGAAACGTCGCCAGATTTGATAACTTGGTAATAACTTACATCAGAACTTGATCACAATTAATCTGACTCGCTTTCAGTTATCTTGTTCGATTAGAAGTGTTTCCGTGGTCAAAATATACCTGCTATGTACTTATATTATCCAAATTCTTCGAAATTTGGCCAATATCACAGTGTTTTACACAGATTATGCGGCTCTGACAGCATGCTTGAACAAGAGAATAATTTTGGAGATATCTTAAGAGTATAAAGAAGCCTGAAAACCTGTTAGACAAGGAAATGGAAGTAATGTACACGATGTGGGGTTGCATTTGACCGAGCCAAGATTTAACAAGAATGGCTGCTATATTTGGTAACAGTCAATCGCAGGCTAAAAGATGACTTGTCGCACAATTAAGTCATTATTATAACCTTTCACCAATGCATTAATGTCCTAATATCAGCGAGAAACCATGCATGGTGCCTGCGTGGTGCTTGCGTGGTCCGTGTGGCTGGGTGGTAAATCAGCGTGGCTGTGCGTGGTCAGCCTGCGTGGTGTGCCTGCGTGGCTGCATGGTTGCGTGGCTGCGTGGTCGACCTGCGTGGTCACCTGCGTGGTGCAAGGTATTTCTGTACATGACGAAGAGCTACTCTGGTGGGAATTAAGTTATCAATTTGGTCATTATTGGAGCAATCAAGGAGGAATTGACATGAAGTCGGCATTGAATCGATGGTCATAGTGTTGCGACATCTTTGGATGACGACTTCAAGCCCGAAACATGATAGAGTAAGTAATTTCTGGTGTTTATCGTTCTCAAGATCATAGATACATGCATGTAAGATACAATAGTGTCTATGTATCATAGTATGAAATAGTGTTGCCGCGACTTGGCTAGACTCAACTCGGCTAAGCTTATGCCGACTTTGGTAATTGCATTGAGCCGAGTCGGCCTGAGTCCATAACCTGATGTCGGCTAAGCTAGACTTTGGCTCAAGTCGGCTTGAGCTCAGACTAACGATTCAAAAAGGAAATCACTAGGTTAAGATGCACTTTCCAAGGCGAGATGGCTTGTACATCCTTCAGAATCAATACCTGATGATATATATGTGTTCATTGAATGTTCAACTGGCAAATCTATAAGGACATCTTCAATATAGCTATAAACTACAGCCCCTTCACCTTTTTAGGAAAAATATCGGCTTTACCTCGGCATTTGTAAGGGCACTGATGCTCAAACTTCAGTTGCTCCGTTATACAATATTCATGCCCATTTTGAATGTCTATTTGCCTCAGTAAGCGTTGGAAGTGTATTTACAAAGTACAGGGTGTGAGCTTATGTGTCCTGGGGGAGAATAAAGGTCAGGAAGACGCTGGCCAAATCAGGCGCCTTCATTCGAGCTAAAGCGACTCGAGCCCGGCTTTAGCCGGCTCTTTGATGAGCTTGAGCCTAGAATGAGTCTGAGCCAATCAAGACTCAGACTCGGCTTATTAAGACTCGGCTCGTCGGCTCAAGCGACTTTAAGCCGAGTCGCGGCATCACTAGTATGAAAGCGACATCGAAGGTCTGATTACTATAATAGGCTAAATTGAACCCTGAAGTAATTTTCTAATCAGGGTATGTTTTCTGGAGACCGTTCGCAAAAGAAAGCAAAATAAACATGAGAATATCTTTATGAAGGCTTTCTGGGCATTATGCAGTATATATACGAAAATAAGTTGAGTTCAACTAGAGTTTCACTAATAATGTGTGGCTGCGTGGCCACGCACCACGCCAGCGTGGTACCACGCAGGTGACCACGCAGAATTTCTAGTGCCCAATTCCCCATATGCGAGTATGATTCGCAGACAGATATTTTTTGTCTCTTACTCCTCCATCAGAAGTAACGCTGAGCAATGGTTCTTGGACGAGGAACGTATCGATGACCTCATCAAGTAGCATAGTGTAACAGCGAGCGGCTACCATGGCCGACAAGGGTTCAATTCCCTAGGTTGGTATTAACGCAGTGGGTAGAGCCGAAACTTGTTTTTGCAAGTTGTCGGCTTTCATCGTATATGTGTGTAGCTCACGTAGAGATTAAATATGTAGCTGATACGAAGTGTGCATAACCTTGGAGCGCACACCCGCCTTCCATTTCTACCGGAATATACAGTCAGTCATGTAGCATTATATGGAGTGTTAAAAGTATTTCGTTTCGCCGATGTCGCTAACAAGAAAGTGGCTGTCGTCGATACCAATCTTCTTGAACACTTTAGCCAGCTTCTTTGGTGACTGCGTAATCTCCTCTGTCGTTAGGATCCAAGAGCCAGATGAGGATAAGCGTACGAGCAAAAGGATAAAAGATGGCTCACCCCCAATGCATTGCGACCGCCTTCTGCCCCATTATATCCTTGAAGATACGTACGCTATCATGCGAAGCACAATGTACAGTAGACATAAACCACCTTCGCTCGTGCACACTGGGAATACATGAGATTACAAAACGTAAATTTGAAGAATCGCACGTACCAAATAGGAATCACCACAAGATCAAACCGTCGAAACAGCCCCAATCTCTTTGCACGCAGGACACACTGGTATCTTCTCCTAATCCTCTCCGTCCTTGACGGTTCGGTACTCAGTATCACCGGATCACCAGCGAAATAAAATTTCTTTCCCTCACACCCAACGAACGACTAGGCCGGGCTTGGGGCGTGCCGTTTAACTTGAACGATGACGTAATCTTTAGGCTGGAAGACTAGCCAGCTGGGCGACTATTTAATGCTGGATCGAACAATACCATTGAGCCTTTCGTTACGAGGAAACAAGCTTAACCACGACGCCTTGACGCTTGTCAATGCATCTGCCACGCTTCACATACGTGTCCTTATAGAAACCTGATTTGGAGTTTGCGGCGAAGAAAATCGGCAAGCTGCCCAATGTTCAGGGGCAAAATCCCGCGATTTCCATGGCTGAAACACGCACCATTTTCAGGACGTCCATCTTCTCATTATTCCTCTAGCTCCGCAACGTAACCCTAAGTCTGGAATCCCACTGGCTTGTCTTTGAACGACGTACCGGGTATTTCCACGCGACGAGCGTCCCAACAGCCAAGCTCATACGCTTGATCCTTAGGTATACCTAGTATAACAAGGATGTGCGGTGGTCAGGTGTTTGAAGCGGGTAGTTAGACTAAAGATAGGTGTCTATGCAGAAGAGAGTTAGCGTGAGACGGGATTAGGGAAGACGGCGCGTACTGGTCATGATGATCAAACTCACAAAATATCAGCCATGCCTAAGGCCTAAGGGCGCATACTGCTCGCAATGATTACGCTAACAGGAACATCAGCCACGTGTTAGTTTGATAACGAGCTACTGACCAAAATTATCCCTTCATCCGCCTCTGGTTCATCCTCAGTCTTGCGCGGCGGCTCCGGGTGGGTATCTCTGTTGTTCAAAAAGCTCGCTAGGTGAGTGTCCTGGGTCGAAGAGAACTCTCGCGCCTCTCTCGAGAACGAAAAAAGCGTGGCCTAGCCACGTCGCCTTGATCTTGCTTTGATGCTCCTCGTCCGTACCACGCGTTGTTGTCCTCGCAGGAATCCAGGTCGTTGTCACTTAATGTGGAGCGGAGCTGTTGCGCGTGACGTGGGTGGGCTATCGGGGAGTTACTGGTTAGCGAAGAAAGAACAAGAGCAAAAAGACACACCATCGTCAGCACATCCACTCTCATGTTCGCCCTGCAACACGGCCAGAGTGTCTAGAACCATACTGGCCTTTTCAGAGATCCAATTCGCTGGGCGATCTCACTGAAGACGGAGATTGGGGAACAAGCCATCGGTAATACTGTACTCGGTTTTGAGATCATGTTATAGAAAGGAACAGGCTTCATTCCCTAGTTCCGTATATGGTTGGAGGGAAAGCGCGTCAATGATAACGTAGCCTGTTTCCAGGGGTTCTGTACAGATGACGTACGCCGTTTCCGGAAACGGCATTCTGCCACTGTGCCGGCTCGTGCCGATCCCCGCAAGACTATCGGCCTCCCCGTCAATATTCTATGTGCCAAAACATGTCGGAAAGCCTACTTATTTCCTTGTGAATCGCAGTGCATTCTCCGTTCCCGTAACATTCTCTGTTGCACCACTCAGTGGTGTACAAGAATTGGGTGTGCTTTGGGGTCAGATGATGGGTGTGTAATACTGTACCATTTGAATCACTTCGAATGGCCTGTGACACGGGACATATTTGTACCTTGCCGAATGATCGAATACGGAGCCAGTGACAGTGACATTCGTACAAAATCCGAATAATAGCCCATCTCAATTTGGGAGTTCATGGCTTCAGTTTATTTTTCTGTCGAGTGATCCCAAGTCAGAGTCCCGACCAGTTTCCGCTAACACCCTCACCTTTTATGCCTTTCAAATAATTAGAATGGTAGCGGCAGATGCGCATCGTTTGCTGTAGCTAATTCCAAGTTCAACGAGAGAAAAAGGTTCAAAACTCCTGGTGCAGTTCTTGGAAGAAGACGGTCGGCTAGAATGTGCCGAAAATGCCGCCATCAATCCGGATCCGTGCCTTGGGAGAAAAAAAATAAACTGAATCCAACTCCAATTTGAGACGGGCTAATATTCCTATCAAGGTACATTTTACTCGAAAATTCAAGGCATGGAACACCCAGCAACGGGCTAGAAATGAGCTAACACCGACATATCGGAGAAATGTTTCCAATTTTGGGCTGTTTTTCGTCAAATTTGGCACTTTTCTTGACTTTGTGACGCTCAACCTTGCCGAATGAGGCCCTTGAGACGTGTGCCACATGGTCATTTTGCGAATACGAATGCACCCTTTGTGACATGTGACATTCGAAGTGATTCAAATGGTACAGTATCAACGTACATCATACCTTCCACCCACTTTCCCCCCTTCACCTCCTCATACGTCGTCGTTGCTACCGATAAATAGGGGCGTGTGATCTCTGCGTAGCCTAAGCCATCTTGCATGACAGATCAAAGTCTTTCGCCATCGGCGGCATCACATTGATCTGCGATCGTTCACGCGGCTTGCCCTCTTACCACCGTCGCCGTATCTTCGTTCTCTCCCCCTCGATGTCCATCCACTTACTGCTGCACTATAGAAGGTTAATTACAACGTATACTCATTACTCATGCTTCGCTATGTGCTGTTCACCTCGGCAATCGTAGCTGACGAGTTTTTCAGACACCCATTTTGACACCCATTCTCGCTTTTTGCAGATAATCGCCTTCATAATCTACGGCAGAGTGCGCATAATGCTCTAGGAACCTCACCCTACCATGGGAACATGAAGGTAGAATGGATGGGCATGTTATCCTTCTCGTTGCATCGTTTGGTACCAACCTGCACTTATCAGCTTATTCTAGCTGCCCGCGCGTACGGTTTATCTCTGATAATACCGCCACTCAGTAAAGTTGAAAACATGATCATCAACCTATTGGACGCTCTCGACAATACGCCGAGACGACGGATCATTGTCCTGCAAGCAAGGGTGAGTCATCTTATCGGTCATTGGTCGTTCCACTCACTTACTTCTTCCAAATTTCTCTTAGGAATCCACTGCAGCGAGAAATACACTTTTCACGCCCTCGTGAACATTGTACCTCCAGAAATATAGCTTCGAGACGATGCATCTCCGTCTCGCGAGCAAAGGTAAGCTATCTTAGCTTTTTTTCGCCGTTCTGTATACTGAACCCTTCCATTCTCTTCCTGAAGAAGGGAGCCATATAGGAGCCACCGTACACATTGTCCGGCAAACAAACATGATTGACGTCGCCTTCTTGGCTTCATTGTATACCTTTATATCTTCGAGCTTCTGTCTAAGTATACCTTCATGTCTTACGGACTTTCATATTGCGCTGGGATGATTGGACGTCATCCAACAAGTGACAGGAAATGATTTTATACTTCTGTCCTTATCCTAGACATTGATCTCTTCACGCTTCTTTCCCAGGATAACCTCAAGAAGGTGGATCGTCTTCCTGTAAGGAAAGGTACGTGATGTTTCTGCTCTGCCTTCATTACATACACAGATATCCTCCAGCGTCTTCCTCCAGTTGCCTTGATACCACTGATGAAGCCCCCATTCAAGTCTCACCTGCTTCTGTATTTCGCCGACACGATACATCATCGTCCCGCAAGCAACGGTAAGTAAGTGGATTTACTTACATTGATGTATTCGAGCATGTATTTTACAACGCCAGCAAGATCATATATAGACGCAACTAGCAGTAGAAGTACTGGCTTTGACTCTTCGCTGGAGTGATGTTTCCTTTCTCTCTTCGTTCTACAATCTGACTTTGTCCGGAGTGTTTCTTACAGATGTATGGAACCCGAGCGAGATGGTACACGGACTAGTAATCCCCATGTCGATGTTGTCCTCGCGTTGGTATTTGCGCCGAAACGATGGAACACCATCCCGTGAGCAAAAGCATGTGTTGTGAAGATTTTCGTCATTGAGCAGCTTATTAGTATTCCTTGGTGCGAGAGCAACTACTCGACCACTCGGTATCATCTAGTGAAGAACCCAAAAAGTAACCTAGTTCCAAGCCATGTAAGTATTATGTATATCACGAACGCAAGTATCATCAATCACCGCTACTGAGTACAGCATAAAAACCAAAACTCAAAATCTGAAATTTAGAGAGATATTAGAAACGATTCGATACCACCACAAGAATTCTGGAGTTTCAAAGACGGATGTCTTAGACTTTCCAAAGCGCTACTGCCCACTTTGATCTACTGGAGCCACTGTCCCATTAGGAATGGCCCCAATGCCAATGGGATCTATCCCGATACCATTTTCGATATCGTTCCCTCGATTTCGACAATGGAGAACGCGAAGCAGTCTTCGATTCAACCGTTGTAGAGAACTGGACTGAGAGCTCTCGGAGTCGGCCATATTTACATGTGCTGTTTTCCGATGTTTCTCAATCTGCTCAACTTGGCCAGGTAGGTGTGCGATGTTGACACCGTGAAGACTGGGCTGTGCAGGAATTTCCCATATATCCAGGTCCTCAGGAGGCAACGGAATTGACGCGATTTCCTCCAACAGAGTGGACTCAGAAGGAGGGTCCTCTAAGCCACATCGTTTTAGAATATCTCACCATTCGGCGCGATCCTCCTGTACGTTCAGCAATGCAGCTGAATTTCGCAGACATTGAATGAAAGCAAGGATCTCTGGATATGAATGTAGATCGAGATGGTGACCGTTAGCAGACTCGGTGGTCCGATGTTCATGGAACTGGATTACGAGGTTAATAAATGCGCGGACATGATCTCGTCGCACCATAACAGGCATCCCAAACTTCGGGGAGTGAAGTTCCTTTAAATAGCTGCCCATATCTGTCATGAGCATGCAAACATATTGACTGTGCGTTTGGAAGGTAGAGGCCTTCTTTAATAGAAAATGCAAGATCTGGGGAAGATATGGCAAGGTATATGGGGACAAGGTGGGGATATGCGATGATGCCTTTTCAGCCATCCAAACGGCTTGAGCTACCAGTGGGTTTATCGGGTTTGTCTGAATATCGAGATGCTCAGATGAGGAGTCATCTGTTCCATACAGGTCTAGCTCTCGAAGATTTCCGAGATCAATAGCGAGCTGCTCTGAGTCTGGGGTAACAGAGAGATTGTCCTTGCTGAGGAGTAATCTAGCGCAATCATATAGGTCTCCCTCGAGCCCTGTATCTATGAATCAGTTTAATACACTTCCGCCAAACAAAGAATGAACATTGACTGACCAGAAGAATTTAAAAAATCAACACCTTCTGTCACCGCAACAATATGAGCATTGAAAGGGGCATGGACACCGGGTGGTATAATAAAATTGTAATCATTTTCGTCGGGGTGTGTGAGATGTGCTTTAATGAGCCGTACACAATGCTGCAGGCCAGCAAGACCACTCCTTTCTGATAAGTACAGCAAGGATGCTGCGGAGAAATCGGCATTGCATCGAGATTTATAGCGAGTATCCCATGAGCATGCCGACCATTCGCTGTAAGTTCTAAGGAGAATTTTGTGGGTTCTATTGGATAGACGATAATAACCCTCATGTTTTTCCACAGATTCGAAAAGAAGTTCATCCCTCTTTTCCTCGGCGAGGGAAGCGATTAATTCATGATTGCTACTCGTGGCATCGATATTCCTCCGACGGAAAAGCTCTGGAATGTGATTCTGTGCTAAGGAAAGCGCGACGTGAGTGTGCTGACCATAGCTTTGGATCGAGTTCCAAAAGACATGATATAGCGAAGTCTGTAAATTCGGAGAATCGAAATGACACATTAACCAAGAAATGCAGCGGCCAAGATAATGTTCCACTGCGGGACCGGCCATGACTGACGCATCTGTATCAGCATTGTCCTTCACCCAATATAGGTCGTATTTCGACCACGACGGACAGTGCTTTGCTAGCTTTGGTCCAAGCAAGTCAGAACGTGAAAAGGCACTGTGACGATCGAAGATGTCTGGTCGAACAGAGGACAGCCAGAAGAAAATCCGGTTGAACAGGCTGACGAGTAACCAAGCCTGCGGGGATTTATAGGGACATTGAGGGGGTAAAGGGGCAAGTGAACGGCGTAAAATCACATAGCAATATTGTGTGGAGGGAGCCAGAGTGGTGAAGAGGAGGAATGATATCACAAAGGCACCAATAACCGTGAATGGAATGGCAACGGTCTTCTCTAGTGGCCATAGAAGCTCCAGCACACCGATGAAGAATAGTACAAGGGCGACCTGGAGAAGAAGTGGGATAGTCGAAATCATTGCTTCCACTTTCCATGCCGATAATCCCTCCAGTCGCATCTGTCGTACACAGAGTGCATCCTTTGAGCTGCGACCCGCATCTCTTATGTACTCCCGGAGCCATTGTTTGCATAGCATGCCGGTGGATGCCGAGGAGAGTGCAAGGAGGAGGCTTAAGAACCAATAAACATTGATCCTTTTCTGGACCTGAGTGGGTAAGAACGCTGTATCCAAGTCCTTGACCGTTAGCCACTTGTAGGAGTCGATGAGGAATGCAGTAGCAACCGCAGAGAAAAGACCAGCCTAAAGAATCACAGCATAAGACACGGTTATGGATGTCCTTTGACAAGAAGTAAGGAATACATACAAATACTAGAAGAGTATTGATTTCTTCTTTCCAGTCTTTGCAGGCACCTTCATCGTATTTCTGAGCAATAAGGGCGCATTCGTACGCGGCTGCATCGGATCTTTGAATGCCGTTTGGAATATTATGCCGATGCGAATGTGGCAATGCATTAGCATCGCGTGAGATATGCTGTAAAGCGAATTTACATTACAATGGTGCTGAACAATAACAAGTGGATTATTTACCTCTACAGGGCTGCTAGCGTCTGCTTTCCATGAAAATGAGGATTCATTCCTCGTCTCTGTTGAGTTAGCAAAAGTCTAGGTGTCGACATCTCATTAGTATAATGTTAGACCGAGTTTGATGGATAGTATTCACCGAATTAACAGCATGATGTGCCGGGAGAATGTTAGGTGGAGGATCATTGGACATGTCAAATGCTAGTAGATGAATATAGAGATTGAAGATGAGGACGAGACGTGGTTGACGGTTGAAGCAAGCAGGCGAGTCCTTTAAGACTGAGAGTAAGGCGTCTGTTTCATGAATTGTACAAAGCACTCAGGGGCATTTGCGAATGAATGTGAAGAGTGAACTAACTGAAAGGCTGTGCCATGGAAAGGGCGGTCTACAGCGGTTGGCATAAGCCCCAAAGCTAGGTCAGGCTCGGCCCTTCAATGCCAGGTCGTAGTGTCGAGCTTTGACAGGGCTCGGCCTTGCCACTCAGGCTTCGAGTCTTGGAAACCCAAGCCAGGGCTTTTCAAGATATTTCGAGCAGGAAATCAATGTAAATCTCACATCTTCATTCGTCGCACTGTCATACTGCTGAGTTTTAAGGATCCTATTATGTGAAAAAAAATAAAAGATACGCACGCAAAAAATCCTTCAACTGACTCTGCATTGTCTTCAGGAGAGTAGGATCGACCCGACCCTTCGACCATTGCGGATGGCTCACGCCCACGCCATCCCCCGCGTGTATGGAGCATGAGAAGCTGAAACAAACTGGTCCATGACCACCTACAGTCAATTCGTCGCTAACGGTTGCAACTTTTCAGGAATGGATTAGGTAGTCCCTGTCAAAACAAAGAGTGACCATTCTACGGTAGGAGATTTGAAGATTTTGACGGGCTGTAGAATTACGAAAGCTCATTAACACAGGGGGTTAGAAACGACTGTGCCTGGGGTGCGGCGATGCCTGTAAGGGGCATAAATGTAAGCAAAGGAGAATAAAGTATACATATACTATAGCACGTACCTACGATTGTTGTCAGCCGATGCCAACGGGTGTTGATCCACACATTGAAAAACCGAGACTCAAAGCAAGATTGGTACAGATCCTGGGTCATAAACGGCGCGGAGGAAAAGATAAGCTCAAACAGGAGTTTACCGAAGCCAGTTGAAGGTATTCGCTCTATCTCTAGGTTGTCAACAACGGAAGGAACTTTGGTTTGTACGCCCTGGAAGGGCATCAGACGTAAACAAAACAGTACATACCCTATAGGAATCATCGCCAAATAGAAAGAAATGAAAATATTCCCTAATCTCCTTGAACGCAGGATACACCGATCTCTCCACCTCGTCTTCTCCATCCTTGACGGACCGGTACCAAGTACCACCCGAAAATGGATCGTCTTACCCTCAGGCTCAAAGGCTCAACACGGCTAGAAGGTCTTTCCCTCGCCAAGCAGCCCACCACCGGTGAAATGCTGCCCGAGAATAAAAGTTAGCTTGCAGGACGTACCGGGTATCCCCCTGCACCACGCATTCCACTAGTCGAGTGTATGTTGTAGCCGGGTTCTTCAACAAGCATGGATAAAGTGTGGTTGCCATACGCTAACAAAAGGCTAGTAGGCGGCAGGGCTGAAGACGACGACTCGTACTGGCCATAATGATTATGCTATCAACAGCATTAGCCGTGGCATGTACCAAGAACGGGTGGCTCACCGAAATGACTGCATCGCCCTCTGGCGGTTCAACGCACCTCGTTGGGCCGAGAAACGGACTAGGCGAGTACCTATCACTGAACACAGGGTCGAACAGAACCCTTGTGCCTCTCCCCAGTGAACCAAGAAACGGTAGTCCAATGAGGAAGAAGGAGTGACCTAACCATGTCGCCTTGACTGCTCCTCTGTACCTGGTGTTGGTATCCTCACAGGAATTTCAATCGTTCCCGTTGCGTGTGATACAGGGGAGCTATCAAATGATCAACGACGAAGGACCAGGAGTAACAAAATGCACCATACTCAAAGCATCCACCCTCCTTTTCGACCTCTAACACACCCACTGGTTCTGGAACCCCAACGCGCTAGGTGAACTCCGTTTTCTCGGGCCTCACCAACGACCAGGACGGGAAGCCCAGCCTCAGATGAGAGTCAAGACGGTGCGCTGTCTTCGAGCCGCTCTTACTAAAAGGAACATCACATACCGACTCAAGCAATGGTTCTGTACATGGTCGGAAGACAGCGCGGCAATGATGATGTATGCCAGCTCTTGCCGACATCCCAGCGCATACACGGTTTGGGACTCGTCAACCTCCTCTATGTGGCAGCTTAAAGTCCGAGTGCCTGATTATCCCCTTGCAATACAATGCCTTTCTCCTCCCGTGACAATTACTCTCGGCGTACGATTGCTGGTGGATCTTCAATATATATTCGGATACGGTACTATGGACGATGGCTAGTACATTCTGGGTTAATTCCATTTGTCCAACATTTTCGTCCTTGTTGTCCGTCTAGACGCTTCGACAATAAATGCTAAGAGATAGACCATGAGTATAAGAAACAACACGTTCCTCGGAGGAATTTGCTAGCTGGGATCTTAGTTCCCAATGTGCTAGAATGTAGGGACTGTGAAAGTAGATATGCGGCGGGATTGTGCTAATATCGTCGATGTCTGCAGCGAGTTCTACGTTCGAGTGTTCGTTAACATTCGCATTTCACTTCTTCCGCTCCACAATACGAGGAGCTCCTCTGAGAAACGTGTAAAGCATCTCAGTGTGCTCATTTTCGTATTTAGTTCAAGTCCCTCGGATACGGTGTGATCACTAGCGAATTATTGAAGGTCCCTAGGGTTCAATTCCCTATAATCGACTACGGCTCCGCATTGTTTCGTTCGCAGCTCCTACTCTTGAGTCCAAACTACCACTGAACAAAGGCTCTAAGATGAGGAATGTAAGCTCACAGTTCAATTCCCTGAGGCCAAATTATGTGTGCATATAGAAAAGACTTGTTTTTGAGGGAATTGGTGATTTATGTATGTGCAACGCGTGTGGAAATGAGGTTATGCGAAGCGAGTCACGTTTCATTTCTGTCAGGATTTACTGCTAATTGACCAATATTAAATGGAATATTAGAAGTATTTCGTCTCGCCGATATCGCTGACAAGAAAGTCACCGTCGTCTATACCAGTCTTCTTGCACTCTTCAGCGAGTCTCTTCGGTGGCTCCGTAACCTCTTCGGTCGTTAGAATCCACGTCCTGGACACAATCAGGACCAGAACGAAATGCATGAAAGAAGACTCACCCCCAATGCATCGCAACAGCCTTCTTCGCCCTGATATCCCTAAAGATACGGACGCTATCCTGCGGCGCGCAATGTATAGTCGACATGAACCACCTTGGCTCGTATGCCCTGGGAAGACATAAGAGAAAGAAACGCGACTGAGAACTGCACGCACCCTATTGGAATCATGGCCAGATCAAAACCACCGAAACGCTCCCCAATCTCCTTGAACGCAGGACACACCGGTCTCTCCGCCTCGTCCTCACCATCCTTGACAGATCGGTACCCCGTATCACCAGCAAAGTATACTTTCTTACCCTCGCCCTCGACGGCCCAGCTGGCCCAGAGGGTCTTTCCCTGATCGTGTAGCCCCCGGCCGGTGAAGTGCTGGGCAGGAGTACAAGTCAGCTTGAACGACGTGCCGGGTATTTCGACGCGTCGTGCGTCCCACCAATCGAGTGTATGCGCGTGTCCGTTGGGTACCCCGATCGATTCGAAGTGCTTTTCGTTGCCTAGGGGAGCGAAAATGTGTGGTGCACGGGCCCGTTTGAAGAGCGTGGATAAGGTGTGATTGTCTAGGCTAAGAAATGTTAGTAGACCGTGGGGCTGAGGAAGACGGCGCGTACTGGTCGTAATGATTATGCTAACAATGGCGTTAGCCGTGGCTTAGTTCCACAGCAGGTGGTACTCACCGAAATGACGACGGCATCGACCTCTGGTATCTCCTCAATCTTGCACGGTGGTTCGGTATATCTCTTCGGGCCGAGAAACTGGGTAGGCGAGCATCTGTCGCTGAAGACAGGGTCAAACAGCACCCTCGCGCCTCTCCCTAGCGAAGCGACGGATGGCAGCTCGACGAGGAAGCAAGCATGGCCCAACCACGTCGCCCTGATCTCGCCTTGGTGCTCCTCTTCCGTGCCCCACGTAGGTATCCTCACTGGAATCCCAGGAGTTCCGGCTTTTGGTAAGGCAGGCATGTTGCGCGAAGCATGGGCAAACTATCAAGCATTTAGCGACGAAAGAGCAAGAGCAAAACACGCACCATACTCAGCGCATCCATCCTCCCGTTCGCTCTCCAGCTTGGCCAAGGATTCTGGAACCATACTGGCTTGTCAGAGGTCCAATGGGCTGGGCGACCTCCATTCTCTTTCTTGTTCTCGTCAACAACACGGATGGCGGCAGTCGAAAGCATGGCTGTAGAGATAGCTGTGCTTAGTCTTCGAGTTGCTCTTATAGAAAGGAGCGGCATATGTACCGATTCAAAAGCCGATTCTTCATATACATGGTGGAAGGAATGCGCAAGTGGCCCGGCAACGATGACGTACGCGAATCAGATAACGTATCCGAAAATGAAAAGGCTCTGCCGCGATGCCGGTCCATCCGGTGCTCTGACAGCTGCTGCATGCATAACGGTCCCGACGGTTGTCTGCTATTGGGTGACTGCATGTACGTGATAAGATCCTTTCCCTTGAATTCCCTTTCGCTCGCCTCAATTTACTCGCCGGCGGCCGCCCACGTACCAACGACATGGAAAATGGGTATTAATTAACATCGGTTTATTAACATTGTTATTAACACGTTAATAACAAGTTAATAACTGGATACCCCAAAGCACCTAGTGAATAAATGTGAATATATCAAACAAACATTACGCACTTGCCGAGGCTATGCCGGCTGGTTAACACTCCGCAAGGCACAGAAATTTTCTTCTCTTCTCGTCACTCTCGGGCTCGGAGCCTTTCTACGCGCTGATTAACGGCTGAACCGATCACATGGCATCTGAGCAGTCTCCCACGCGAAAGCTTGCTTGGCTTCGTGTCCTGCTTTCAGGCTTACCGTCTGACCTCGATGCCCCCAAGAAGGGTGAATTCACGCGTTATCCATTTGCTACCTTTCGCCCCGACCAAGCATTTCTTGAGCGCACAGAAGATGAAGTAGGAGCTATCAATGAGTCCTTCAAGTCCATATTTGGCTGGAGAACGCGAACTACGGGTGATGGGGTGCTTGATATTGAAGAACGCGGGAAGCATGGCATCGGCACTGTTGCTGATCTTCTCGAGGGTTATCTCAAGCAATACAAGGATAAAGATGGTAATCCCAACGCAATCTTGGTCAAATGGGTAGAGGATATATCTGCCGGCTGTGTGAAAGTCTATCGTGCTCATAACAAACCGGTAAATACTGCTTTCTTTCACTCATGTGAGCATGTTTAATGTCTGGTTCAGCTCCCAGATTTACCTGTTGAAAGTAGTTCCAATAAGCGGAAGCAAGCCGAAGAATCCGATGATGGGGACGATTTTATGACAAAGGTTCGCGTTGAGAAAATTCTTGCTTCCCTCTTTTGTATAACTCCTTACCATAGAAGCGTAAACTCGGAAAGAGGTTTGACAGCCTTACGCTTGTCGTTCCGCCCAAAGAATCTTAAGGACGGAAAGGTAGACCCACGTCAAAGGCAATTGGGCGCTTGAGTGTCAAGTACCTCAATGCTGACAAGAAGCCTATGTTTGGCTGTGTAGCTGAAGCGTGCTCCTTCCTCCATGCAGGTAATGCTCAGGAAGACCGGGTGCTCAGGCATGCAAACGAGTGTAAGCATCTCAGCCAGGAGCTGCGAGATTTCGCAAGCGAAAAGTCCGCCTCCTCATCGCTTGGTGCTCAACTCGAAACGGCTGCCGCTGCAGACAGTTCTACTGCCCAATCCCCTACTCCTGGAACGACTTCAGCATTGTTACCGTCTTTCACAAAACCGAACCAATCCACCGGCAACCAGCCAAAGCTTTCGCTTGACTTCACGAACACTGGACACGAGCAGCTTCCACTAAAGATCGATTTCTGTATCATGAAATTGATCTGTGTTTGTGGACTTGTACCTAATCTTCTCGATACAGATGAGTGGAAGTAATTCATAGCAGTAACGAATCCGAAGTACAAATGGACACCCTCAGATACATTCGAAAGGAAGTACATTCCGCAGGAAGCCCAGAGAGTACGCGACAAAGTCAAAGGAATCCTAAAAAAAGAACGGAACCTGACACTTACCTTAGCACGCGAAAGCCGCAGTCTGTCTACACCACACACATCACCACCAAAGACCGCACCAGTTACTTCTATGGCAGATATGAAGGCTCCGATGAACACCACACCGCCGAATGGGTACGAGATGTCATTCTTGATGTGTGTCCTTTATTTCTCCCATGGCTTGTTCTTGTCCTAATCTTGAACTAGAGTGTACACGAGATTGGTGAAGATAACTTCTCCGGTCTTTGCTCAGACAGCACGGGAAACACGAAGAAAGGAAAGTCCCTTGCGAAGGAGACTCTCATCGCTATTCTCACACTGCCTGATTGCTGCCACCATCTCCATAACACGATCAAAGAGATATCGAAGCTTCCCGAGTTTCAAAAAGTATTTGTCATGATTCATTGTATCTTGTGTGCATTGTACTCACGTTGCATTCAGATGATGAAGCTTCTTAAAGATACTATCAAGCACTTCAGTCATTCGACGTACTCGATGACGCAGCTTGAACAGCGACGGCTTGAGGAAGAAATCACAGAAGGCCTGATCAAAATCGGTAAGACGCGCTTCGCAACTCACTACAGTGTGTGTGTGTCCCTTGAACGCTGCTTCCCCTTCATCCGAGACTTGATTGTTGACAAGATCATCAAGATCAAGGTAGGTTCTTGGCACCATACATTTATTGGCAATGTTCTTATGAACTCGCAGAATAAGGATGTCACGGCGGCATTCAGTGGGCAACGGGCTAACCTGGAATTCCAGTTAGCCCTGAAGCAGTATTCCACTATAATTGGCCCTCTTACTCGCTCTCTTTGGGCGTTAGAAGCAGCACAGACAAATGCCGCTGATGTCTACATGTTTTGGCTGGCAATTGCCGCAGAGCTAAGGGACATTTTCTCTCGTCCTGAAGATACAGGCATCGAACAAGAATTGGCCAAGAAGATCATTTGCATCTTCTTGAGGCGCTACAAGGAATTCATTGACGAGTCTCCTGATGACATTTACTTTATCGCTGCTTACCTTGATCCATGTAAGTTGTTCTACTCTTACACCATCAGTATCGTTTGCTTAGACTGTAACAAGGTTATGTCAACTCGGAGATCTTGAACAAGCCTATCTCTGTAACTTCAGGTCCTACCATAACAATTCCCAGTGCAGCGAATGTTGGGCCTGTAGCTGAAGCTGATATGGTGCCATGTCCGAGAGCATACAAGCGTGTCAAGAAAGGATTGAAAGTCATACTTCGTAATGAGGTTGAGGCCTATGGGCGTCGACCATCCAGCGCTGGTATTGGACGACTTGTTCAGCAAGCCAAATCTGTAAAGGTCATTGTTGAAGAGTTTTCACCCCAGCTGCTCGCATACTCTCGTGGCGAATATCCATTCACCGACCCTGTTGGATCGAAAACAGTTTTAGAACGGTGGGAAGACCTGGCAATGCATCCAAAGGCTCGGACACTTGCCATCAGTTATACTGTGTTCCATTTTAACTACGCAACTCTGACATTGACTATAGTTTTTCGCCATAAAGATCTTCTCTGTACTGGTTAATTCAATGCCAGATGCGCGTACCGGATCGAAGATCACTTGGTTCAACTCTCCGCTGCGGAGTAACCAGAAGGTTAGCACTCTCGTCAATATGATACAGGTTGGGCAGCGGTACGGCATCCACCAAGTGAGTTTTAGCTGGTAGAAGGCACATATTTATTGACAAGTTTTCACAGAAGGAAGGTGGAAAACCAAAGGCAAAACCAACCGTCAAGTTCCGCAACATGCAAGATGATCTAAACAAGAAGAGACTGACTCCGGTGAGACCGACCACAGGTACAGTAACAGGATCAGAGGAAGCATCAGAAACCATGTGTCTCGTGGATATGGTTGACTCCGAAGACGAGGACGAAGATATGGTAATCGACATTGATATTGACAATACGCCAGACACGCTTGAACTGGATCCAGACATCAATCTTGATGCTTCATGTCTGAAGAGAGTTCTTCCCATATCAGCCTCGGAAGCGGGCACTGCAGCAGTCTTTGCAGCACTGGTCGAGTCGCCAACGGCATCGAGGCTTGCTAGTAATGCTGAGGGACCTGAGAGGGACATGGATGAGATTGATTGGGATAATATCTAAGCCGTTCTACATTTTTAACTGGCCTTTGTGTTATTAACTCGTTAGAAAGTCCTTTTTTAATCTGTTATTCACAATATTTCACAAAATGTTTATTAACTGTTAATAATCCGGTGAATAAATAGCCGCTCGCAGCCCAATGTTAAATAATGTGTTATTAACAGCTCCAGGAATTATTAGCCCTACCTTAGCGAGAAGCTTGCTTTTCATGAACCTTTCCATTCTACGATCTCTACCTCTGCATATTAGGGTTCCAAAACCCTCTCTGCACACTAGCAATTTCACTATGAGTCTGAACCTCTGCTTATCTGAAGTCCCACCTCTGGCTAAAGTGCCTTCTCTTCATTCATCTCGGTTGGTAGCTGTCACTGTGATCTTTGGGATTCGTGTTTCATGGTGCAATCCCTGCCTCCAAATTTCTCGCCATGCTGAGTATGTCCTTTTCAAATGTTATATGTTATGTCTCGTTACAGCTTCAAGTACTGATACCGGGCTCTCGTTTGGGTACACCGATTTTCGACTTGGTTCAATGCACTGTGGATCATTTCCGCTCGTATTCTTGACAGTGAATACACCACAGGCTTCAAAATGGAGTATTCTATTCACAGTCGGACATCGTTCAATGATGATAATACCGCTCTAAGTTCAACTCCCTTCCAATGTTTGCACATCAATTTCGCCTCTTTTTTCAAGGATACTTGATGTCCGGCTCCACAATCATCGACATCTTCCGGCCATATGCCGATTCTTAGTCATAAATTTTGTTGTTATATGTAGACTAATCCCATTTTGTCTCTACAACCAGTGGATATCGTCCAATCGCTTGCACGGAGACGGGTAGGGTTCAATCCCCTATATCCAACTAGAAATGGAAAATTCCCACTTTTTAAGGTGACTTCGTTCGCTGTTACTCACAGATGAAGTGAGAAGCTGTGCAGAGGATTTCTTTCTTTGCAGCTACAATCTTGAGAATCCAGGTTGTAAAGTCATTACTTTGTCAAATATCTGCATACCCAGAGACAAGAAATAACTGGAATGGACCCACTAATGCGAGCCACATTTTCGTTTTCCATCCAGATCTGGACATCAGACTGCGTTGTTCAATTCTCTGAGGACAAATACTCCACAGAAAGATGTTTTTTCAGGAGCGATCAATTTCGGTCTTGCATGCTCTCACCCGAACAACAAGAAATCGCCCCACAATCAAAGTCACAAAATTATCCGCGACGCACTCAAATGCGATTATTAATAGATGGTCGCACAACAAATCGGATGCCTGGGGTTTGCTCGTGGTACATTTTTTGTTGTTGTCTACTTCAACAGTACATGAGCAATGAGTCTGCTCTGGTCCCCTCAAGTTTCACCCCAGCTTGCCCTCTCCCTTTACTGTAAAAGTTCATACCTTCCTCAAAGCATGCGTTTATTCCCGAGAACCACGCAGTGAGTCCTGACATGTACATTTCTAGAGCTAAAAAGTGCATTTGCATATGGTATAGTGACTGTCATTTATCGCAAGGTTCAAATCCCTGTACCCAAACTCATCCAAGAAATACTGTACATGAGTGTAGGGAGGAAACTGTAATGCGTAATGCTGACCCCATTGCGTTGCTTATTTGGCCCTGCATAACGCATAATGCTCGCCCCGTTTCCAACTTTTATTGTTACTATTTCACAAAAAATCGGAAAAATGCTAAATAAAATCGTTAAAAAATTCCACCTAGTTCTCTGTACAGCTCCTAAAGCAATTAAGCTGTTATGTTATCATCCTCGACGACTATGGCTTTATTTCCATCAAAGTAAACAGTGCGAAGTCTATTGCCTTGTTGCTTAGATTGGAAACCGTAACACATAATGCGAGGGTTGTTTCTGAGTTCTTCGAATCCTGACCGTAACGCTCGGATTTGCGTTGCCTCCCTACACTCACATACAGTAATCTACATCCTTCACAGGTGCAGTCACAGCTCTACTCAATTACAAGTTTATTCTGTATCTCCCATCAGTGGTAGGGCTTCGCACCGTCACCGTATAAGATGGTTGTACGGGTGCCATCATACAGGTACCATAACCGTACCGTCAAGGACTTGAGAAGCACCCATATTGATGGCCATTAATGGCTGTGTGTACGGTATCAAGCCCTGAATTGCTGGTAAGTACCATTCAGGCTATCCCTCAGGCTCAGAAGCCAAGTACAAAGCAATACCTTTCATTACTGTTTATTTCCAGGCCATCGCAGACTAACTTTGAGGTGTTCTTGCATACTTGGCACTGATGATGTAATTGTACACTCGTTAGGGGTACTTCTTTATAGTGAGAATCCGCTCTTCAATGAGGGCAATGATGTCAAGGTGTATCAGAAAACAAGTTAGGTAAGTTTTAATTACTAGATCATATAGTTTAATGCCAGTCTGACCTACCAAGGCCAGCTCTTTGCATACGGCCATACACACAGCCATGACGGACGTACTCATATGGACCGTACACCATCGACAGATTGGAGCTGACAGCCATATACTGTATACAGTACGGTGCAAAGCCCTAATCAGTGGCCTCTCTAAGAAATCACTACGAAGGAAGACTCGGATCAAATATCTTCATGCACAAGATCAACTCATCTTACGGCTCTAAGCGCTACATCTCAGATATGGTATAACTGTGAATATCTCCATATGAACCAGTGGGGTTCGATTCCCTGCATCTGCATGTACTGCTCCATACACTTTTGTCACCTGCCCAATGTTCTGGCTCATAACGGTTATATACCTCTTACCCCAAATCTGGACCACTACTTACCTAACAAGCATCGCACCAACCTCGCCCAGTTTATGGTTGAAAGGCAAATCTCTCTGCCTCAAGATTCGATTTCCTAGAGTCCGAATTTGCTACCTCCCTCTTTTTCTTGCTCCTGGACGGCGGACGCTCGTGTTGAATCTTATAGCACCCATTAAATTCCAAGCCTGGTGCTCATGAAGGGGAAACAGTTCAGTGTACCCGCAATGTAGGGGTACAAAGAAAAACACAGCCCCTTTAACCAATACTTTCCCCTTGCATGCGGTGTACCATCACACATGTAGTCAAACACTAAGTCATGACTCTGGGGTTCGATTCCCTGGTTGCGAATTCTTAGTTTCAGTCGGTGATGAGTCTCCAGGCTCTGTATGCTCAGAATTCGCGGATTTAGCCATCCATCACCCAATACATTCAAAACGACGCCATTATAATCCTCACACACTCCATAACACTGCCAACTCTCAATAATACGACGGATTTTCACAGTATAGGCCACAAACATTCAGATACAGTCCTAAAACTGTGACATCCACTCCTCACACACTCCGTTATCCTTCCCAGCTCGCCTCGCATCACAATTACTGTATCCCATCATGGCAAGGCATCTTTGATCGACAATCATCCTAAAACGGGGTTGCTACACCACTCAGAAGCATCTGGTTGATGTGCCCATCAATCATTTAATGAAGTGACGTGATTGACGCGATTACCCTTCCAGCTACGATAATTACAGCTACAGCAACTATAGACCACATTTACTAAGGCTGTTACAGTGCCAAGACTTCGAATTATCATTGCCCCACGCATACCCCTCAGCACGGCAACTGCAGCTCAATAATCCGCAGCTACACAGCACCTTATGATCCGCTCCTCGCTCAATAAAACCACATGGTTCCCATCCATACACGGCAACGTTGAGGACTTGCTGTTACTTTAGAACCACAGATACCATATGTTTACTATGGCTATTACAAAAGCCAAGGACTTACAGCCTTACTAAGGCTTCAAAGAATATTCTATTTATAAAATCGTACTTGTAGTATAAAAACTAGGTAGATACCGCATTTTTAGAGGGAGTTCTTACCCAGTTGACGAGGCTATGGCATTACCAGTCAGCTACGGTTACTCCAAGTTATTCCTCACTGCTTGCTTTACTCTTTAAACGTTGTTGGTTGCACCAATACACGAAATCTTGCACCAATAACTTGCTTTTGTCTTTTAATGCCACAACATCACTTCACTTTCACCACATAGGATTGTTTTATCGCTTTCACCTTCTACATCACCATCGTTTTCATCACCCAGTTCAGTATTGCCTCCGTGTAGGCCAAGTTCAGCTCCATAGGATCACCCTCGTCTTTATCATTGTTCGGAGTTGCCATGCATCTATTGCTGCAGCACCCCACCCAGCACCTCAGTTGCTACGATTTCTACCAGTTTCTTGCAGTCTCTGTACGTTTATTGCTATTGTTGTGACTCACAATATTAGGTACACCCCAAGCCACGTTTACTAGGCTATTTCGACGTCTTCTAGTCCATTGCCACGATTTCTAGTCCTTCCCCACGTTTTACAGTCCCTCCCCACGTTTTACAGCGCATTGCCACGCTTTCTAGAGCATTGCTATGATTACCAGTCCTTCCACACGATTACTCGTCCTTCCCACGATTACTAGCTCATTGCTACGATTTCTATCACATTGCTACGTTTTACAGTCCCTCCCCACATTTTCTCGACCGTTGCTACAATTTCTAGATCCATTTTCGTGGTCTCTAGATCATTTTCACAGTTTCTATCATGGTTTCTTGGTATTCAAGTCATACCAGATTCCATCCCATCTCGTTTATCGAGATCCCTCTTGGCTTACAGCCAACATCTATTAGTACTCCTTGACCAAGAGTACTACTTTGCTGACTGAAAGTCGCAGTGTATCTTGTGTTATTGAGGAATTGACTGCATGGAGGTGCACTGAACCACTTGCAAACACATTGCCTTGATTGCTGTGTTGCTACGTTAATTGCCTAAGCTCTCCCTGAGTTTTGGGTGTTGCCGTTGCCACAGAAGTCTAGGCCCATAATTGGTAAGAGCAATACATTTCAGCCATGCAAAGTGCTTCTTAATCGCCATCAAGGTGCACATTGGGATTTTTCTTCACAAATATAAACGATAATCATCGCTACATTGAATTCGGCAAACCTGTCATGTCGATCTTCTTGAATGTAGGACATACATGCTGCTCTTCCTCATCCTACCCATCCTTAATCAATCGATAGCCAGTATCACCAGCAAAGTATCAACAGCCCAGGTAGCCTGGAGTATCTTAACAGCAACTCAAGCCATGAGAGATGAACCTCTTGGCAACGACATTGCATACAAGTCAAGAGAATATGCATCTCTTCTGTTGAAGAGCACCATTAGGTAACAAAACTTCCTTCCTTCTGATATGTTGATGCTCATACAATAATTGTTGCCTGCGTGAAGGCAGCTGAGATCTTTGGTAGTCCTCAAGTAAAAAAATCAGGACTCGAGTGTATGCATAACCAGTACTGAGTATTGATTGATTCAACTGTGCATGTCATGGAATTCCTCTGTGGACCTGATCTATGGAACAACTTACGACAATTTCCAGCAGAACCTGCTCATCAGCGTCATGCTGTAGATACTAGAGATTCACTGTTCATATTCCTTTTCTTCCACTTCACGATGGCTTGGAAAGGGTGGTCGTGTAGGTGATTGAGTCGCTGGAGGTCCGGAAATTTGATGAAGGAGGTCCGGGACTCTTCAATTTGGGCAGACAGCGGCAAACAAGGATAATACCACATCACCTGTATCCTTGACAGATGACAATCATGACGGTACAGAAGATGTTATCGGCAACTGTTGGCCCAAGATTATGTAACTGTTAAGATCCAGGGTATTTGAGCTAATACATGAAGTAATGAATACTTGAGTAAAACCCAAGTTGTGAGTGAGGATGTCCTAAAGCTGAGTTCCAACCACCAAGAGGGATCCAATAGGGTGCTAACAAGCGCTAGACATAGTTAACAAGGGAGTCAGCAAGCGCTTGGCATAACTGACAAGGTTTCCGACAAGCACTAGGTGTAGTTGGGAAGCAATTGACTGGCAAGCACTGAGCGTAACTGATCAAAGATGCTTAAATCACACAGTTAAGTGGACATTGAAGAGTAGTGAAATTCGATTAAGATCTCCAATAGAACAGACTGATTATATACTAAAGGTTTTGAGTCATTATTGTTCTACAATGTTCTACTGTATTCTGGTGTCTGTAGGAAAAATAGAGAAAATAAGAGAAGATATGAGGGAGTCACCTTCGAGACTGAGAAGCCTGAGTACAGGCATGTGTTGACTCATGGGCTGAGTTGGCAGGTACCTGATATCCATAACAGTAACCCAAAAGTCACAATTTCTGACAATCAACCACAACTTCTTGACAGTGACGACGAATGTACCTGCTGAATTCCTCGTTCTCTTCAATCTCTGGCTAATTGCTGCCCTAATTATTTGTATGTCTCATCGAAAGTTGGTGAAACTAAAGAACTCCGATCAAATCATTTGGAAAATGTAACACTCTCTCATCAGGATCCATCAGGGCATGTTTGTGGCAAGTTCATCTGTTTGGTTCACCAGCTTTCACCAGGGGCATAATTATTCAAAAGTCTTACCTTGCTCTGCTATATGAAATATTTCTTGATGTGTTACTTACCCGTGAACATAGAACAGGCCCTGCCCAGCATCTGAGCCATAATGTGTACGTCTTTATCTTTCGCTCTACCATATTGCGATACACTCACATGACATCAAATTCAGGGACCTTGCAAGATATAATACTCTCTAGTGCAAAGCATTTGACACTCCGAGTGGTTGCTCATGTGCAAGACGGGCTTTATGCGAATGACCACCAGAGTCGAACATTGTCCACTAGAGGATGATATGGTCTTTGTTCGTTCCCTTGGACTCATTTATTTCCTTCGCTGATCAGTGGATAGCTCACCTATCATTTACCTGGAGAACCTCAAGTCGGGATTCCTCACTTTTGGACCATATGCAGATCTTCGTCAAGTTTCTGTTTACCATGTCGCCTGGGAGAGAGGCGAGGGTACTTGTCCTCAAGCTCAAGCCAAGAAGGTTGGAGGCTAAGCATTGGTGGTGAGCCACATTTTATTCCTTTTGGACATATCCTCATTCTCATATAGGATCCTGATCTGTGTGGGGCGATTAAAAACCCACTGAGGAGTGTAAAATGATTTGTATAGTCAATGGATACTTTCTTATCCTGGAAATAGCGATTACGTGCTGTACTCTCTTTGATATTGGACATCGCTCTGAGAGTTACACACAGATGGGTGGTTATCCTTATCAGCCAGATGGACATGAAACACTAAAATCAAGGGCTCATTCAAAAGACAAAACTGAAATCCTGTTATTGAGATGAGGGGAATTGAACCCCAGACTTCCATGACAACACTTTCCATTGCCTGACATTGGATATCAATACTGTGGGTCGCCTTTGTCCTTTTGCAGAACGAGTGAGATTGGCAATGAAATCGTATTGAACACTTATTTGTGGCTGTCAGTCATAGGGCAACTGAAATTCATCTGATATATTTGGGAGGGCATGGACACGTGAACGAATCTGGGGTATGCCAAGGCTTGTATAACATTGAGTACTAGAGCCTGGTGTGGCACGGTCTCCTGGAAATTAACGTTGAAGAGACTCTGTGCGCGCAGGCTAGAAATGCAACAGTGTCGAAGACACTGATCACACCCACACCCAACACTACACACACAAACCCTCAAGTTCTTGGGGGGATATTATGCGATAGAAGCAGATTGAAGCAAAACAACTAAACTCTCAGAATCTACAATACACGCGTATAGCAATAGCGCGCGTCACGTATCTAGATCTCTCTAAGTCCAAAGGCTTTTATAACAAGAGGCGCGACAGTTGTCGTGGGGCCTCAAGGCAAGGTGTACTACAATACACAATACGTCGCCACACACCCACAAAACCCTCAATAAGTCGCGCGCGTCACACACAGGTAACCACAACAACCTAAACACACCCTAAACACGACTCAAAGCTTGCGCTCTAAGCAGAAACCCTTCAAAACACGTCCACTCAAGCCACAGGATTTGAACCCATGCACTCAAGCTTCCAAACCAATCGTAGACCCACAGGGTTTGAACCTATGCCGATCCAGAGACACAATAACCAACTAAACCCCGTCTGACAAGCCAAAGGGTTTGAACCTCTGCCGCTTGCGGAAACGAGAACCCTCAAGTGCGCACTAATCAGACCACAGGGTTTGAACCTGTGCCGCCTGTAGCGCCGCGTGTTAGAAGAAGGCCTCTGTACGAACACTAATCAGACCAAAGGGTTTGAACCTCTGCCGCCTGTAACACCACGCGTCACAAGAAACCCTCAAAACTCAAGAGTGCGTCCGCAATGACACAATATCTCTTATTCTCAGGGTAGAGCGCAGTCAACCAATCACTCAAACCATACACGAGTCCCCGCTAGGCAAGTCCCCTGCTAAACAAGTCCCCCGCTAAGCTTTCTATGCCTTGCGCGCAACTCAATTCACTCGGTATGATATCAACTCTCGGTCTATTCTCTCACTCAAAGTTACAAACTAGTCCTGCTGCTAGGGCGTCAAGCTGAGGGCTTGTGCGCGACTACAACGGGGGTCCGAAACTTGTACACTACAAGTACACTGTGCTATTTATCTATTTTACGTCCTACAAATTTGTACCACCAAATATAGTATTATTTAAGCTGCGGGGTACTTTCGCCTGCATCCCACGCATGTTGCAATTATCACGCCATAGCTTGGCGCTGACTTAGGAGTCTGGCCCGGGGCCAGGTCCTGTCTCTGAGTGTTGCGGCATCGGTTACCAAGGCTATGACATGCGGGTTGACATCAGTTGCCATATCCCCGGAGTTATAGCCTACCCCGCAACTTCTTATTTCGCTTCCTAGTATTCTCACAGGGAATTCCATTGTAGTGAGGGCAACGTGCTTCTTGTCTAGGCCTCGCGCATTTCAGCTGAAGCCCTGAACTTCGGATTTACTTGAGTTCTGACATCTCAAGGTCTAGAACTCTAAGCTCCGGGCCTGCCATGCCTTGCGCGTCATAGATCACTGCTACGCAAAGTCTTAATTACCCCGCAAGCATGTCCCGCGCTATTCTTAGCATGCGTATGCTTTGCCTTGTCAGAGCACTCAGTGTCAAGCACTGGGACTTCATACCTAGTACGGCCTTTCTAGTACCATTCTCAGGTTAAGCCATGCGCTCCACCCAGCTTTACTCTGGTAATATCATTACTGGCATTATAAACACTGCACTCTGTTGCTTTCATCATTGCCTTCGTGTCTGGGCATTATTGCCTGTACTCATTTGTACAATTCGCAAATTTACATGTGTGAATGCTTTTCAAGCATGTCAACGTGTCCCTATGGAGTCGGTATGTGCAGTACTTATTCAACTTGAGAATGAAACCATCGAAGATATGGATCGAGGAACACAATCAGAGTGATGTGCTAATTAAGACCCCGTGCATAGTCCCAAGAAAAAAGGATGTCCACCCTAGAAATGAAAACCCATCAACACAATATCTGTTGCATCTCACGATGACTGATACATTATCAGCAGAGCAATGTACTCTTTATAGCTTAGTGTATGTGTATTTATAAAAAAAAGATGAGCAGGCATCACACATGGCACATATTTGTATGCTGGGGAATTGAACCCCAGGCATGCGAGAAGCAGTTAGACCAACATACACATTGGTGGTGGTTACCAGCATCTCGAAAAAAGACCATGCTGGGAACATAACACGAATCTGACTGGCTTGGATACCGGCGAGAGAAAACATCTTTGACATCTACTTGTGAAAAAGAGGGACCTTGGGGACAAAAACATTGGGTAAGGGCAGTTGAACCCAGAGTGTGCTAACCATTGTCCGTCGTACTATATTTGAATAGATATTGGTAATACATATCAGCATTCTGACCCAAAAAGTAACTTGCATGCCAACTCATCCGATCACGACTACAGAAACTGCAACTCAACTGCGCATCACAAGGGAATAAGCAGTTGTCTAGACATGTAATGAAGGAGCCGCACATGGAGGATAGAATATGAAAAGGCCTGCTGAGAACTCTATGCTGACGTCACCAGAAATAAATCTTTACCACTATGCATCCCCAGGCAAGTCCGATAGATCCCTGATTCTTTCCAAATGTAGTGAGGAGAAGAGAGGGAATTGTTGTGCCCTCCACGACTGTTTGCCCACCATAGACCATGGGCAGGGGCTATTTGGACTTATTTGAATTCACGTACTTGTGCTTCTGGTGCAAACACCATTTGTCATGCTTCTCCTCCAAATTCCCCCGACACTGTCTCACAGTGGTGTTGCCTATTGGTGATATCTGTTCTTAAGTATAAACTAGGCATTTTATCCAAGGGGGCATGCCAAATAGATTTTTGCACACAAGATCCAAAAATTTATTTCAGGCTGGCAAGGAGCAACCAACCACCCATGTGACTCTATTATACCTATATATAGGTCAATTTTATGACATCATGTGATTGAATCTCCAGCTTCTTGCAGCATACCTGCCTTGGATGTTGGTTTCTTGGTGATCTTTCAGGATAGCCATTAGGAATGCTGCTTGTATAGAAGTAATTGTACTAATACATATATAAATGTTATTTTTGCACCCTAAGAGAACCCAAAAGTCTGTGTTCTAAAATTTTTTTCAGCCCCTCTGGGGGCAACCAACCACCCTACTGGATGTGCTGGGCCGACATTCTGGTACCCCCTTGATTTTATCCCTCTTTCCCTTTCCCTAGCACTGTGGTGTGACACTTCCTTGACTCCTGAGTCCTGCCCATTGTCACATATTCATGCTGGAGCAATGTCGAGAATCTGCTTGTGTGCAATTACATGCTTCATTGACATTGGTAAAACTTTGGCTTTGCTACAGTCAGACCTGCACACTGTGACTTTCCCCATTATTGTGGTATCCTCGATACAGGCAGTGTCGCCCCTTGGCGAGAGTTGTTCTTATAAACTGGGTGCTCTATGATCCATTGGTGTTGTATTTCAATTCAGCACCAACCTCATATTGTGCTTTGTTCATTTAGGTATGCTCCATTTGTTCTGTTGCTTTGTTGTGCTTCTGGCTGGTTCATTCCCCTAGGGTGAAGTGACACCATCGGACTCTGTTTCCTGTTGAACTCCCTTGCTGCTTGGTAGCACATCCCAGGCAATTATACTGGCTCAGCTCTGTGTCCATGGTTCCATCCGCTGCTCATGCTGTTTTTCCCCATGGCAGCAAGCAACTAAGGAGCCAGGCCACTGCAAATCACTTGTCCCTTGCCACAAGGAAGCAGAGCATCCATTCATTTTGCAAAGAGCCCACCACCCCAGGAGTTACTGTTCCAAAATCTGCACACCAAGAGTCAAGCTACACAGCAAACACTGCAGATTTGTTACATTATGACATCATCTAACCCTCTCAGCCATGTGTGGGCACAAGCAGTTCAGTCCGATTTGAATTTTGTCATTTTCAAGTGTGGACACTTCCTCAAAGTTGGTGTTCAATGCCACCTGAAAATTTTTGATTGTAAAATTATACTAGTACTTGCTCTTGCTATATTTTTTGGTAAGGCTTCTGTGCAACACTGTTTGCATATCTGATTGAAAAGATGAAGGTAGCGATGACAAGCCAGTTGTGACAATAAGGTTGATAATTTAAAAGGCCCTGTCTACTACGATGTGTTGTATTGTCCTTCCTTTTATCGTTGCTACTGTCAGAGTGGTCAATGTATGGTATTTCCCTGCTTACCTCAGACATTGGCAAGAAAATGCAAGCTGGTGATGGCCACAGGCTGTTACCAAGCGAGTCTTTTTCTAGCCAGGTGCATGAGTCTTCATCTTACTCAGTTTTCTACTGTTGTCTATACCCGGATTTTTCACAAGTTATCTGCGATCACTGTCTTTTCCATCTTGAATTTGCTGTGAATTTTCATACATATTACCTGCTCATTGTTCCAGCTTGAAAGTCACCAGCAGAAAATGTCGTGACTACACTTACTAGGAATGGGGATCAGATACAAGAGCTCGCAGTGTATCTAGAACATTCTGAAGTACTTCATATATCCTGGTATATTGTTAAAAAAGGATGATCCTGAATGGTCAGGAATCTTTCAGCTTGTTATTGAAGTTGTTCCTTCTCTCTGAAATTCAGAAGAGGAGGTTGAAACAAATGGAAAGAATCAGGGACCAGTGTGGGACACATTGCTACATGGATTTATAGTTGTACAACAGGACAAATAACCCATCAGCAAATGCTGGCATCATAGCGAAACCATGCCATTTCTGGAGGCGGGCTACATCATCACTGCCATGCTTCCCCTCCTCCAACCACCCTCCAACTTTGTGCAGAACAAGGACGTGAGTTTTGTTCTTTTCTTAAAGAACAGCTCAAAGATAAAGTTCCATCTATTCCAGTCTATGGCATTCTTCGATCATCCTTGTTGTCGATGAATACAAACACTGTGATTGATATGGAGGGCAAATGAGTGGCTGAGTATTGTGTGTGAAGCTTCTGCTCCTGATCGATATCTTTCATCACTAACTGCTTGATAGCTCTCCTAAGTCACGCAGAACAGCTCTCCCTTAGCCTACATCAGAATAAGTGCGATTCCTGAGAGGAAGCCATTGTGGATGAGCACAACCATGAGATCAAGATGACGTGGTTAGGCCACACCTGTTTCCTTAGGAGAGGTGCAAACGTGTTTTTTGATTGCATGTTTAGTGCTAAATGCTTGCCTAGCCAGCTTCTCTGAAACCAAAGCCACAGAACCACCGTGAAAGATCTGGGTTAGGCCAGTGGTGGATACAGTCCTCATTTCGGTGAGTAGTTTGTTATTAAACTATGCTGTGACTGATATTCCTGTTAGCTTAATCGTTGCGGCTAGTATGCGCCATCCTCCCTTATCATATCACATGCTAACTCTCTTCTATCATAGATGCCTATTCTTTGTCTAAAACCCCATTTGAACACACCTGCACACTGCACATCCTCACCATGCCAGGCATACAGAAGGATAAAGTGCATACACTCAACTGATGGGATGCCTAACCCTTGGAGATAGCTGGCATGGCTTTCAAAGATGAGCCAGTGTGATTCCAGATTACATGGTGGAGCTAGAGGACGAACGAGAAGAAGGAATCACTGATTGTCATGTGTGTTTGTTCCCTGCGACTGGCATGTTTGTTACTGATAGTTGGACAGCTCACCCATCTATTTCGCAGCAAGCCTTGATTTGGGATTTCTTTCCAGACACCAATGTGTGGTGTGGCAGATGTGATGATGAACATCAAGGCAACGCGGTTTGGCCATGCTTGGTTCATCGTCAAGTTTTCAGGAGAGCTATGAGGGTACTGTTCGACCCAGTAATAGATTCTCGGTCAACGAGTCTTCCAGCCTGAACAGTATGTCATCGTCATCAGCCTAGTAAGCACCGTCCTCTTCAGCTCCATCACATGCTCACTCTTCCCATCCTGATACACATCATTTCCACACTGTTTGAATGGACACACGTGCCACACCTAGGCAAAGATTAGTGTATTGAATCACAGAGGTATCCAAGGCAGACACTCACAGACATGATCAGTGGAACAACCTATGCATGAAGATACTGCACACGTTCTCTGTGTAAACTTGTACCTCGGTTCCGCATTTCACCGGTTGGGGACATTCCATCAGGGAAAGACTGTCAGGTGAATATGTACTTTACTGGTGACCGGTGATACTGCCTGAAAGATGGATACGATGATGAGCCTCCAGGCTCTGTACACTCAGAATTTGCGGATTTAGCCATCCATCACCCAATATATTCGAAACGACACCATTATAACCCTCACACACTCCATAACACTGCCAACTCTCAATAATACCACGGATTTTCGCAGTATAGGCCACAAACACCCAGATACAATCCTAAAACCATGACATCCACTCCTCACACACTCCGTTATCCTTCCCAGCTCGCCTCGCATCACAATTACCATATCCCATCATGGCAAGGCACCTTGATTGACAATCCTCCTAAAACGGGGTTGCTACATCACTCAGAAGCATCTGGTTGATGTGCCCATCAATCCTTTAATGAAATGACGTGATTGACGTGAGTACCCTTCCAGGTACGATGATTACAGCTACGGCAACTATGGACCGCATTTACTAAGGCTGTTACAGTACGAAGACTTCAAATTATTGTTGCCCCATGCATACACCTCAGCATGGCAACTGCAGCTCAATAATCCACAGCTACACAGCACCTTATGATCCGCTCATTGCTCAATAAAACCACACAGTTTGCATCCATACACGGCAATGTTGAGGACTCACTGTTACTTTAGAACCACAGATACCATATGTTGACTATGGCTATTACAGAAGCCAAGGACTTACAGCCTTACTAAGGCTCCGAAGAATATCCTATTTATAAAATCGTACTTGTAGTATAAAAACTAGGTAGATACCGCATTTTTAGAGGGAGTTCTTACCCAGTTGACGAGGCTACGGCATTACCAGTCAGCTACGGTTACTCCAAGTTATTCCTCACCACTTGCTTTACTCTTTAAATGTTGTTGGTTGCACCAATACACGAAATCTTGCGCCAATAACTTGCTTTTGTCTTTTAATGCCACAGCATTGCTTCACTTTCACCACATAGGATTGTTTCATTGCTTTCACCTTCTACATCACCATCGTTTTCATCACCCAGTTCAGTATTGGCTCCATGTAGGCCCAGTTCAGCTCCATAGGATCACCCTCGTCTTTATCATTGTTCAGAGTTGCCGTGCATCTATTGCTGCAGCACCCCACTCAGCACCTCAGTTGCTACGATTTCTACCAGTTTCTTGCAGTCTCTGTACGTTTATTGCTATTGTTGTGACTCACAATATTAGGTACACCCCAAGCCACGTTTACTAGGCTATTTCGACGTTTTCTAGTCCATTGCCATGATTTCTAGAGCATTGCTACGATTACCAGTCCTTCCACCCGATTTCTCGTCCTCCCCCACGATTACTAGAGCATCGCAATGGTTTCTAGTCCCTCCCCACGTTTGCCCGACCGTTGCCACGATTTCTAGACCCATTTTCATGGTCTCTAGACCATTTTCACAGTTTCTATCATGGTTTCTTGGTATTCAAGTCATACCAGATTCCGTCCCATCTCGTTTATCAAGATCCTTCCTGGCTTACAGCCAACATCTATTAGTACTCCTTGACCAAGAGTACTACTTTGCTGACTGAAAGTCGCAGTGTATCTTGTGTTATTGAGGAATTGACCGCACAGAGGTGCACTGAACCACTCACACACACATATTGCCTTCATTGCTGTGTTGCTACGTTCATTGCCTAAGCTCTCTCCGAGTTTTGGGTGTTGCCATTGCCATGGAAGTCTTAGGCTCATCAACGAAAGTGATAATGCCCAACATTCAATGAGATTAGAGGGCGGTTTAGCGGATCCGATCTAGTGATGGGTACATACATCTAGTGCTCATATGCATTTCATTAACTTAACTCCTTCAAGTGCATATGAGCCATGGTGGTTCATCTAGACATGGTGTGCTTGAGGATTGTCCTTGAATTCTCAAGGTGGTTGTTACAAATGGGGGATCAGCTGTCTTTTATGCATTTTGTCACTGTACTAATTCTCATCTCGGATACAATGAGGACGACAGATGAGATCATTAAGCCATAGTTGATGGTGGTGCTTTCTTCTCAGTCATGTCAGTGATGCGAAATCATTATTGTTTGCTATACTCTCTTCAATATCAGACACCACCCACTGCGATAATTGCAGGCTTAACGGCAGTACACACCGTTATTCATATCAGTTCCATCCACATGTATAGGATTTAAACCAATGCTCATACAAAAGATTTCTGCCAACTCCTTATATTGCCTTTCAGGGAATTGAACCCCTAGGCTGTTATGATCACTCATATTACGCGACATCAGAACCATAAACTAGGATGATCAATGCTCAGTGTACTCTAGGGTGCCCATGTATTTCACTGAAAGGGTTCAAAAAGTGTAAAGAAAGACAAGAACAAATTAGAACAAAGAGAATTGAGCCCTCACTTGTAACTGGTAGTGATTACACCATATCTGCCCTAGTTGAATGGTACTGATATATTCGGGATTGCATGAAGGCAGGAATTTTTAACATTGCATCTGAGGCTCATTTACTGTAGGGAATTACAACTTGGTCCAGCTTAATTCAATGTATCCCTAGCGAGTCGGCACATCCAGTGATAGGATGGAAGAAAATAAAATAGAATCGCAGGGAGTATGAACATAGGATCTATGGGAATCGAACCCCTACTGGGCCTGACAGCTGTTACATCACACCCGAGTACATGGCAGGACAAAACTCAGGTGGAGGTGCCTTCGTACAAGCTCCACTTTGAACGTGTTGGAAAGCTCAGTTCAATCGTAGCATGAAGGTAATTTATGGGTTTGTTAATTGTGGGAGGGCTACACCAGTGTTGGCGAGACTCTGAAAAAGGGATGTGGAGAGAAAGAAAACCATAACCTAGGAAATTGAACCCCAGGATTTGAAAAGTCGCTGTTAGACTATATTTGATGGCATATGACAAGGCACTGGGAACATGTTTTGTGGTTGACTGTCACTGAATGGTGGTTTAGAGAGATTCCATATGGGTTCAGGAGTATGTGTACTAGGCTGCGGGGAAACGGTAGGGCATCTGTGAAGTATCACTTGGATATGGGCTGATATTTCACGGATGTTGTTACAACAAAAAACGTCTTAGATGTTCAGCCTGTTGCAATGCACTATTTTATTGTATATATCCATAGTGACATTGTACTTCCACATGTTGCAATGTGTACTTTTAATATTCTATGTAACTTATAATGACAAAATTTTCAATCCCATACCTGTTCCCCCTGTTGCAATGCTCCTTCTCTGTTGCAACATCTCCTCTTAGGCTGCGTTGTGCTGCACCACATTTATGTGTGCACCAAATTTTGGCTTTCACCTTGATATAGCGACTAGGTGCTACACTACAACTACTTTCACTTGCTGCTCCTCCAGTTGCACTTTCCTACCGTTCAAAAATGGAATTCCTGCAGAATCCACCTGGGCAACCGCCTATCCGCTTTGTGTCCACCAAGCGATGCGTTGTCCGCCTGGCCATATGCTATCTGCCACGAAACCACCTCGTTTCATGGGAATTTGACTTGCCTAGGCTCCAGGAGCTGACAGCTATCAACCTGAAGCACCCGCACCAGCGGATGGCAGAAGGATCATCCTTGAGAGAGCAGCAAATTGGCTGACAGTGGATAGCCATATATGGCTATTCTTGAACCAGACCGGATGAGGAAGGTGTTCCAGAGTGCGCTCAATGATGCTGGAGTAACTCACACAGCGGATATCAGGGCACCAGCTCATGTCAAATATCAGCTTTGAGGATAAATTCAGGGCTATCGGAGTGGGTGGGTGGGGAAGTGGGGAGCTGGATTCGGATCCACTACTATATAAGCACGCATAATGTACTTAGAAAGTTAGTTAATCTCACTTGCTCATAGCACACTAAAGGAATAAATTCTGCTACTCTCCTAAGCACATCTAGCTGTCTCTGAGCCTAGCGTTGCAAGCAGATTGCCAGGATTTCTCCTTTTCTCTCACTATCTTCACACAACCGCTCTCTGTTCAGCATCCTAAGTGGATGCTTGGACTACTTCTTTCTATCGTATCCGCAGATGGAGCGGATTCTATTGGATCCCTTCAGAGCAGGTGGTAACCCTCCTTGCATATGCAAAAGATCTTGCAGACACAGACATGACTTTCTCTTACCAGAGAGTTTGCTAGCCTTACAGCATTCTGCGTTATGGGCTGACACAACCACCACTGCAGGTAAATTGTATCTGCTTGGATGTGAACAGCACCTACTGAACTCTGTAATTACTGCCTCAAAGATGTTCTATAAGACACACACAAGCACTCACCTAATCTACAGTCCTGCCCTTCTTTCTGCCACCCAGTGAGTGTGGCAACAATGAATAGAGTGACTGTGATGTGATTGAGAGATGATTCAGAAGGGTAGACATGGCTTGAGGGTGCAACAGTACAGGATATGATGACCGAAGAGTAGATGCCCACTGCTCATTGTTCAGCAGTGGTGGAGGTGGCCGACAAAGATGGGAGATTGAAGACAAGGCCTCTCGGTGGCTTTGGAATTAGAAGCAGGGCCTGCACCACCACAACGTGGACAGTGCCTGGACTGTTTCAATTGTTAATCCATAATTCAATGATTTGTGAAATTTGTGAAATTCATTGCACTATACATCTGGAATAGTTGCAAAAGAGATGTCTGTGTAGGAGGCAGAAAGACCTCTTCACCAAAACACCCTCAGCAAGCATAGCTTGCGATGACCACATGTGCCAGCGGCATATGACTCCCATGCCCACAGCTTTTTATCATTGCCATCATCGTCATTCCTCATCCTTGCAATCTGTCATCTCCTTTCAAAGGTATGCCCCCCATTTTTTGTTGGCATACTCTATATTCACGGTCTCATAGAATATGAGCACCTCGATTCATGAGCACCAGGCCACCTTGTCCAAGGAAATTGAGCTGTAAGTATCTGCTTTTCCCTTCCACCCCAATCCACCTCAAACGTCCAACATAGCAACAATCTCTTGCCTGCTGTTTGCGACACACAACCAGCATCATTGATCATGACTTAGATGCGAGACCCTGACATTTCCAATGACCAAGAGCAGGGAAATCGCTCATCTGAGGAAACACAGCCATATGTATCTGCTTTTCCCTCACCACATCAATCCTCCTCAAATTTCCGGCATAGCGACACTCTCTCGGTCACTGTTCTTGATGCGCAAATAGCATCAACCACTACAGCCTTGACGCAAGACCCCAAAGCTTCCAACTGACAGCAGGTTACCTTTGCATGCTTGGCAGCTGGGTGACCCTTGTTGGGCACCTTGTTGAGGGTAGAGGTCATTCTCTTGAGGGGCAACCTCAGTGTCTCGGTAGGATACAACTTTGGGGAGCATGTCTCTTTAGTCCTCAAGCTTACCCTTCTCGAAAATGGCGATGTTTGCATTGTCAGTGGGGACATTGGTCTATCATTTGGAGTGGCGTTCCGGGCTCAGTATCATTTTGTTCGCTGAGGTCAAGGTAAGTAATCTAAGCATTGGTATCTGTATCCACTCACCATTGGGTCACTAGGGGCTATTTTGGCCTTGTATCACATGTTCTCAATATTTCTTGATAATAGCCAGTCTACACAAGCATAATGTATTATATCCATACCATTTATTTTGTATATAGAATCTAAAAAAATGTTCTTGTCAGTATGTGCATCACAATTAGACCAGACATGCCCACCTGTTTACCCAAGTGCCCACATCACACAGCCACTATGTGTACTCGGACCAATCCTGGCAGGTATATTGGCAATCTACCCAATAGAACCTATTTTGGGGGGACCTATTGTTAGTGTGAGGGAGGATACTGAATTCACAAACACGTCACTTACCTGGTCTCAAAAACCCTCCTGGAAATTCCTGAATGTCTCTTCAATCAACTTACTCTTCTCTTCTTCATCTTCTCAGCTCTCCTTTTCTACTGCTTCCCAATCAACGTTTGTAGTTGGTTGCTGTTGATACGCTTGGTATCAGGCTACCCATAGATTTTGCAATTTTATATCAAATAACACAGTCTACAAGCAGTACAGAGAGCTATAGTGAAGGCTTTACACTGATAGCTAGAATACTACATAAGATAGTGAGCAATACAGTATAAGAATGGACTTAGAAGTGACATCTAGACAAGTCAACTCTACAAGCCTTTAACACTGAATGCTATTCCCTGCCCAAAACAAGACTATTTACAGTCAGAACCAAGGGACACATTGAGATGAGTTACAAACAATAAAGCAGAACACGGAAGGACTAGATTACTCGTCATCTTGATGACTTGAATAAACATAGAAGAGAATCGCTAAGTCCACAACAGTTCACACTGTGAAATGAACTTAGTCTAGAACACGAATAAACTTGGAATAACTGAATAACTGACACTTGGCACCGAGATAGCTAAAGATTGCACAGTGATTGAAGCAAATACAATCTCAGTTGGATGATCAATCATGATCGGTGGTTACATCCTCGAAATACTGCACAATTTGTAGTATTGAATAGGAATCCACGTGGCAAGGCATGAAGGAGAAGCAAGGAGTTCCTACAGACCATTAGGACACTCCTTGGCAATAGAATGACCACTAGTCATTCTGTCCAACTGAATAGAAACCTCAGAATGGTGCAATCCTTGTAAATTAATTACTCATCGTTTGTATTGATACCCAGAGCTCGTACCATAATTACTTTTAGATACAAGCTCCTATACCTAGACTAGAAATCATATAAATTAGTAGTGACTAGACACATAATGGCAGGAAAGTATTTCCCCACATTTGTGCTAGTAGCCTTATAGCTACCTAATCAATCACTGGTTTAATTGCATATCCTCGACTGAAGTGAATTAAGTTTACCAAGTCAACCCCAAAAGGGTGGCTATAAGTAATCTAAAAGAACTAAGTAGGAAGAAGAGTCATCCCTGTGTTTGCTCCTTGCTAGTTAATTGAACTGCTCTGCATACAAAGGCCTTGTGCTCCCTCACTGACTAAAGTGATCTAGACATGCTAAGTCAACCACAGACCAAAGACATTGCCTAGTTAAAGTGAAATAAGCCCTAGAACACTTTAAGTTTGAACAGTTAATGAGCCAGTGTACTCTAGAGTCTGTGCACTCTTTGCAAGTCTCATACTTGAAGCTAGGACCTGTGTGTTCTTTGTAGAGTCTGTGTACTCTTTGTAGAACTTCAGTTCTTTGTTGCAAGTGTGTGTGCTTGTGTTGTAATTGAGTCTGTGTACTCCAGAGCAATTATGCTCTTTGTAGACCTCTAGGTCTTTGATTGTTTGATTGTTAAAGCTTGTCTAGTTAAAGCCTTACCAGCTCTCCTAGACGAAGTCATTGCAAGTCTAAGCCACTCAAACTATACCTTACAAAACCCCCACATCCATATACCTCGCTATTGTGATTAGTGTATCCCGTGTAAACACTTCTAGACTTGAATCGAAGTTGTTTTGAAGCAAACCCAATTGATTATCGATATCTAAGTACACTGTGAGTGCTTCTACCATACTCACCCTCAAACTTAACATTGGTGATTGTGTGTGTGTGTGATTTAGTATCTAGATTGATAATCTAGATACTTGTTGCATTTGTGCACTGCCCGTTACTGAGCACATCACCGTCCTTCAATGTACAATGATAGGTCTTCGTCTCTCTCTGGCCAACCACCGCTGCACTCAGCAAAGGCCTTCCTCGCTCTTTGTGCCATCATCCGGTACATCATCAACTTCTCCATGGCATATACACAGTGACCTGCAACTGACAAATGATGTTTTGGATGCTCTTCAGACAGATCCTTCCAGACCTGAGATATTTTGTCACAGGCCCAGATGAAATGGCAGAACACCTTCTCCAAGATTTCCACCTCTTCTATCCATCAATCCATGTCAGCACATGCTTGAAACCACTGAACTTTGAAGGCTTCCAAGCATTACTGTGAAATTCTATTCAAGAGTGTGAACGATTACTTACTTGTGTGACGGAAATCATTTTTGTCTGCATCTGACATTCCTTTGAGCCTCCCATACATCCATATCCAGCTATCTGTGACAGACCCCTCACCTAGACCCCTAGCTCCTACTGCATTTTTGGCATACAGGTCACTCGATTCCAGTTTTGGAAAATCTTGCAGCTCTTCAGTATCTGAAAGCTGCAGCAATGCGATATGGGCTTGATGATAGGTGGCAGCATAGCCATTCTTCTTCTTCACAATCCCATTGACATATTTCAATGAACATAGCTTCATTGTGATGCTATGGTAGTGTTGCTGTCGAGTGTCATTCGGCAGCATGCAGTGAATAATGCTGTTGGATAGCATCATGATGGCCTCATTCGCTTAGCCTTCTCTCAGCTTGTACTCGATGTCAGCGAATTTTTTCAAGCCACCTATCTGGATTTCAGACTGTGCCAGGTCCGATGGCAGAAACAAAACCTCATTCTCCACTTCAACATTCTCTTTCTCTTCCTTGTCATCTTCCTTTCTCGCTGCAATGATATCACCTAGGTCTGGCATCTGCTGAAGCTGTGTTTTGCGGTAGCACCGAATCTCGGCCGATAAGTTGCAATGAGCCACTCTAATTTCTTTGGGCAACATCTCCCCCTTTCTGATGGCAGCAGCAAGCTCACATCTGCTTTCAATATTAGCTCTTTTGTTATCTACAGAAACTAAACACTTACTGTTTCATTTGCAGTTTGATACCTATGTCCATGCAATGAATGGCCGGGTTTTTCTTATGGGCATCTATGCTCTTCTGGTCTATAACTTGTTCTTGTTTGAGGAGACTTGTGAATAAGACAAAATGTGAGCTCTCATCTACCATCCCCAATTAACACATACATTTCTGCACATTCAGACAATAGGGGCTCTCCCATTGCTTGGTCTTTTCGTTCCACATGGGCTTGGTCGACTCCTCTTTCTAAGAATCAACTGTGGCTTTACCCTGCATGATACATAGACCCAAAAAATAGTTGACAATCTTGGACAGCTGCTCGTGCCCCTTGATAATATTGTTGAATAGAGATTCACCTGACAGATACCCATTAGAAACATTTGGCGAGAAATCTAGCAACTTACTCATTTTCTGGACCTTGCACCAGTTCCAGAAATTATGATAATTGTTCAGTTTGTCATGTCGGTGCCCATGATTCATCTGGTGCATGCTCCTGCCTGACTGCTTAGACTTGGCCCAGCTCTGTTTGATCCCTTTGCCATGGTTTCACCCTGTGACCTTGAAAAAATTCAAAGAAAATTGGTACTTGCAGTTATCGATGTGTCCGTCGAGGTGCATCTTTGGTACCAAGCAATTGATGATATCGACAATGTCACTGATCTCCAAAAAACACTTCGTGAAACGTTCTTTGACCTTGGTGTGATATTGGCATGCGATATTGTAAGTAAGGATGATCCAACAAAAATACTTTGCTGCTTTCAGGCTCTGCTCCTTGGTGTACCAACTCAGGGCAAAGGCTAAGCAGAAGTCCATATTGGTGAACCTGGAATATAGACAATGTAAGAGAGTTAATCATCCACTACTACCACTATATTACTCACCATTCACCCTTGTGCAAATCCACCATCAAAATGAAGATGCAGTGCTGACTGCATTTGACAGCAATGACTCCAGTTATTACACATCCTTTGAACTTCATCTTGTTCTGCATCTCCACAGCATTGAACTGAGAACAAGTGGATTTCTGGCAAAAGATACAGTTAATACTGTGAATCCTGCTCAAAGGACACCTACCTCATTGGAGGTGGCCACAACTTTTTCAATGTACTTGTTATAAGCCTTGTCCATCAGGAAAAATCCTGTTCCCATAACAATGGATATGTCATCAGAGTCGTCTACTTTCTGGAATCTTTGCAGTCCAAAATGCCTGTCTTGCATGAATGTGAATTGAACCAAATGTCTGCCTCTCTGTCAGTGACTCTACAAGATACCCGGGACAATAACTCACATCATCTTTTCCGAGACGCTGTCCATGATAAGATCTGACACATAGAAGCCCTGCTCTGGACAAGCAAAGCATGATACCATAATGAAGCCAGCAGGGCATTGTGGAAAATGTTTATTGATTCTGTGAGCTTGTCCGCTTCGTTTCTTCATTGTAAGTGCTATCCATATTCTCTGAACATGCACGAATTGCCAGTACACATCCTAGTAGATGATTAGTCTTCAGCATGCCATCAATGACATATTGCAACATACTGGACAATCTTGGAGAAATGCATTGTTTCCTTGGCATTTCACAGGCTCGATATAATCATACAACAATTTTTTGGATGTCAGGGTGTGTAGGTGGAAGTCCCACAGGACTGTGAAAGTAAAGCCCGTTGATGAGCCTAGACTTCCATGGCAATGGCAACACCCAAAACTTGGGGAGAGCTTAGGCAATTAACATAGCAACACAGCAATCAAGGCAATATGTTTGTGAGTGGTTCAGTGCACCTCAATGCGGTCAATTCCTCAATAATGCAAGATACACTGTGACTTTTCAGTCAGTGAAGTAGTACTCTTGGTCAAGGAGTACTAATAGACATTGGCTGTAAGCCAAGAGGGTTCTCAATAAACGAGATAGGATGGAATCTGGTATGACTTGAATACCCAGAAACCGTGATAGAAACTGTGAAAATGGTCTAGAGATCACAAAAATGGATCTAAAAATCGTAGCAACACACTAGAAATCGTTGTGATGTGATAGGAATCATAGCAATGGTCGAGAAATTGTGGGGATGGACTAGAAATTGTAGCAACATGCTAGAGATCGTTGTGATGCACTAGTAATCGTGGGGGAGGATGAGTAATTGTGTGGAAGGACTGGTAATCGTAGCAATGCACTAGAAATCGTAGCAATGAGCTAGAAATTGTGGGGGTGCTCTAGAAATCGTGGCAATGGACTAGAAGACGTTGAAATAGCCTAGTAAACATGCCTTGGGGGTGTACCTAATATTGTGAGTCGAAACAATAGCAATAAACGTACAGAGACTGCAAGAAACTGGTAGAAATCGTAGCAACTGAGGTGCTGAGTGGGGTGCTGCAGCAATAGATGCATGGCAATTCTGAACAATGATAAAAATGAGGGTGATCATATGGAGCTGAACTGGGCCTACATGGAGGCAATACTGAACTGGGCGATGAAAACAATGGTGATGTAGAAGGTGAAAGCAATGAAACAATCCTATGTGGTGAAAGCAAAGCGATGTTATGGCATTAAAAGACAATAGCTAGTTATTGACGCAAGATTTCGTGTATTGGTGCAACCAACAATGTTTAAAGAGTAAAGCAAGCGGTGGGGAATAACTTGGAGTAACCGTAGCTGACTGGTAATGCTGTAGCCTTGTCAACTGGGTAAGAACTCTCTCTAAAAATGCGGTTTCTACATAGTTTTTATACTACAAGTATGATTTTATAAATAGGATATTCTTCGGAGCCTTAGTAAGGCTGTAAGTCCTTGGCTTTTGTAATAGCAATAGCAAACATATGGTATCTGTGGTTCTAAAGTAACAGTGAGTCTTCGATGTTGCCATGTATGGATACAAACAATGTGGTTTTATTGAACAATGAGTGGATCATAAGGTGCTGTGTAGCTGCGGATTATTGAGCTGCAGTTGCCATGCTGAGGTGTATGCATAGAGCAATGATAATTCGAAGTCTTGGCACTGTAACAGCCTTAGTAAATGTGGTCTGTAGTTGCTATAGCTGTAATTATCGTAGCTGGGAGGGTACTCGCATCAATCACGTCATTTCATTAAATAATTGATGGGCACATCAACCAGATGCTTCTGAGTGATGTAGCATCCCCATTTTAGGATGATTGTTGATCAAAGGTGTGTTGCCATTATGGGATATGGTAATTGTGATGTGAGGCAAGCTGGGAAGGACAACAGAGTGCATGAGGAGTAGATGTCATGGTTTTAGGATTGTATCTGGGTGTTTGTGGCTTATACTGTGAAAATCCATGGTATTATCGATAGTTGGCAGTGTTATGGAGTGTGTGAGGATTATAATGGCGTCGTTTCGAAGGTATTGAGTGATGAATGGATAAATCTGCGAATTCTGAGTGTACAGAGCCTGGAGGCTCATCACCGTCCTCGGTTTATTCCTTGTGGCTGGGAAGATCCAACTCTCCAATGAATTTTGAAAACGATCACCCAGTTTCCCAGGACATTGGCAGAAAACAACCCGTGTTTTGTGCACACCATTGATATGGACAAGAGTGAAGTTGATAGGCACATACTCCAATCTGTACTGGCAGTGCAGTGAGGAATGGTGATCATGTCCAATGGTAACAATGTGTCCCAATTCAGCAATGTCTTGCTATATGAAGTGACTTCCATTCCACTCTTCAGCCCAATGCCATGGATTCTGCCCACCATGAAAATCGAGGAAACACCACTGGCAGGATGGTTTGTAGTGTTGGCAATTGTGGCACATGTACAGCCACACAGCATCATCCCAATTGCAGGCACATGGATCACCTATGCTATTATCACTCTCAGTGGCTATCATGTATTTGAGTATATGGTCAAACTCTGGCTGAAATTCCTGCATTACGGCAGATACCCCCTTAAAAAAATTAGATGGAAGGCAAACAAGTTTGTACTACTCACTTGTTCAAAGGTTCTCTGTTATTTGCTCTTCAGAGCCTCGTTCCTGACCTTGTCGCCATCATGTATCTCATGGAGGTGGGGAACATCATCTTCTCCCTCAGTTTCAGGGTCTACAGGTGATGGCTCCTGCTCATGTTTGTGACTGCTGCTTGAGGTTGCTGGCCATGGGTCCACTCTTGTCTCCACTAACCATGGCTTTTCCAATGTGATTGACCCTGAGCCTCCCCCTGAGAAGGCTTGGTGCATCAAAGGCCCTGTCGTTACATGTGATTGGACACTGATGTTTGCATCTTTCGGTAGAGCTCACGCTCATCTTTTATGCCCCATGACAAAGCAGAGGGAAAAAGTCCTATATTGTCTCATTAATAAACATTACGGTACACAAAATACGGAAAGACCCACTTTGGAACAGATGCCCAAGCCTTAATTATTTACTTTTTTAATCATTTTTTTTGATGTGATCCTTGCACTTCAATCAAATAAAATGGAAACTATAATATACAGTAAGATTATAAGTACAGAACTATTGAACTCAAGCATGCTTTGAAGGTGTTGCTTGGCCCTCAGGAGACGACTTGCATCATTCTCCAATGGTCTGGATGCCATTAATGTGAGCATAAACTATTTCTACACTGTCAACCATCTCAGAGCAAACAATGTCAGCTCCCTTTCTTTTGTTTCCCTTCCTAGTGACCATGGTGGGAGGTGTTGCCAATGGAACTGGTCTTGCTCTCTGGGGCATCGCCTGAGACATCTCAGCCATGGGGGATACTGCATGCTCTTCCCGCAAACCTAATGAATTGGTCAAATACTCATCCTCTTCATAACTAGGTGCTTACTCACCAGCAGCAGACTGCGAACTTGTTCATGTAACACGAGCAGATATGGGCTCTCTGACCAGAGCACCAGTCACCCCAGCCTCTTTCATCATGGTGCTAACATAAAGCCGACGCTGGTCACCTCACAGTCCAGTGGCCAGACTGGCACGAATGAGGTATTGACAAAGGGCTTTGTCACCTATGCAGAATCAGTCACTAAAAGATGAAGAAACAAGAAAACACTCACTTTTACAGTCCTGAAGTTCTTCTAGACACTGCCAAGCCTCGAGCAGTGTGCAAAGCTGCTGCTGCCTTGTCATGGAGGGCCTTTACAAGTTCCAAGTGCTGATCTGCCTTGCAGACCTGCTCTTCAGAGAACACAACCACACTACGACTAGTGTCTGAACCCAACTCAGCTGAGACATCTTCTGATCAAAGGGAAGATACACACATTCAACATTGAGCATGTTGTCAATTGTGGCTGCCAATCTCTTGGAAGCCTTCTCACACTGCACTTTGTGCTTCTTGACCAGCATTGACAGTGCAGAGACAGAGCATGGTGAGGCCTCCTTATCTTCAGCAACAATCTTTGCCAGTTCAATTTGCTCATGGGAGGTTGTTTCCAATAGAGTTACAGGGTGGCAGCCATCGTTACACTTGTAGGGTGAAAGAATAAGTTCTTGCAAAAGGTGTCAGAGGTGAGGTACACACACATAGATCAACTGCCTGCCAAGATTGGGCCCACTCAATACAGTAGTATGGTGGTGGAATCCTTTCTTCTTGCACTGCATTAAGTCATTATAGTCTGCCATGGTCAGCGTGAGATTGCCCATGGCCAATCAGACATGGAAGCTGTAGATGGTTTTAACATAGTGTTTTGGAGGCAAGTAAGGCATGGGTTAGATTTATCTGGATATTCTAAGTTAGAGATGCACATTTTTATAGGCACAAGGCCTTGCTTACCGACTGATCAGTCCAAGTGATGGTCCAGTCCTGTATCATGATTAAAAGACAAGGCAGGAGGCCAAGTACCATGGTCAAGGTGCTGCATGGCCTCGTGTTGTTGCATCCAAGATCATCTTCACACAAAAAAGAATGTTAAAAGACAAGAAAGCTCCTGTAGATGTGCAATCAGACAATGAATACAATAATATGATGCACAAACCTTAGATCTGACCAGTGGGAACAAAGGCCAGCACTGTTTTCCTAGGGTGGGCACATGGTGGACAGAAAGAGAGGAAAAAGAGGCATGGGAATATCTTTCCACTTAGGTTATGGGCCTTCAAAATTGGTATCGTCTGAAAATCTGAGGGGGTTTGGACAATAGCAAAATCGTGGACCAGTATCAACCGCTTGCCATCACTTTCCCACACTTTCCTGCTTGCTCTGCAACTGTCACCACTGTACCACTCAGTGATTGTCATAGCTCGTGCCAAGAGTGTAGTATCACCCAATCCAATTACTTGTGCTGTCCAGCAGCCAGAGTGAACTTGAACTAAGAGAATAGTTATTGCAAACAAGTAGTATAATGACTTCTAGGACACAAGTAAGTATACATCTACATCCTGCATGCATTCCATGTCCTAACAATTGAATCATAGTGGTATAACTATTGTGGTTTCATAGACTTCGAAGCCATAGAGGACAATGAGCCTGTATCTGACGATGAAGAAGAGGCCAAGGATATCAACAGTTTGACTGCTGACTGGTAGAGTTCACCTTTACAGTTTTGATGATTTACAGATTTCATCAACAAAGGCCAGGATATTCCTGAAACAACTGCAACGACTTCAATGCCAACATTGAGCCATTGAAGCAATGATCCTACCACAGAACAACTGGAGGAATACACATTGGCAATAACAGAACGTGTCAGGAAACATCGGCAGATTGAGATTGACTCCAGTTCTAATGGCCTTGACTCTGTGGAATCACTTTGGGTGGTAGGGTCCTCTGGTCCATTGTGGAGAGTGCATGTCAAGGTGCATAAAATCTGATGTTGCAGCAAATTACAGCTGAATCACATTTCAGAAACATACACAAGACCATCTAGTATCTTGGCTCAAGCAGTGCAAGACTGCCAACCATTGCCTCATTGCTGCCTTTGCCCTTCCCTTAGTCCCTCAATGGGTCTATCTTGATTGCCATCATGTCAACACCGCTCTCTGACAGCTACTTTCCTCATCTTTTGCTGTGATTACCTCCAATGGCCCACCAATTTTGGAAGAAGTACCCATTGAGGAAGAAGCCTCCATTTGGACGATGCAGCAAGGGCAGCCCAAACCACAAAAGGGTGACTGGGTCATGATCCCAACTGATCCATATCGTCGCAATGTGGGATGTGTGCACCAGATCCATGATTGGGGTGCAGAAGTCCTTGTCATTCCTTGTTTCTACTCCCATGAGTATCGGCATCATGCCCAGTGAGACCAAAGACAGCACAGCTTGCTTTCTCTCTGGGATTCAAATGGAACAGTTGAACAGCTAGGAGCTATGAGGCAAATGTGCTTAGTGACATGGACCCAGAAGCATCAAACAAGCGAATACGACCATGGTTTACTAATCTTGGAGTATCCAATTCTGTCTTTGGTCTTTGCAACCACAATATCTGTGTCAATCCTGGCTTTATTTGCCCAAAGCCAACACCTGGACATCCTGGGTGTGGTATTGCAAGCACCCTGTACAAGGGAATGGCATTTCCAGGTTGGAGATGTTGTCGAGGTCACAGGTAACAGATCAGGTGTCATGTGCACTGTCAATCCTATTGGTCTTGCAATTGATCTGGACAATGGTGTGGGGATACATCACTTTCCCTTTTGCCATGTGGTCAAGACCATACTCATTGGCAATTTTATCCTATGTTTGGAATTGGGCTGCAAAGGATTGGTCCAAGTGGTGGAGGATTTTAACATAGTGATGCTGGCCAAAGAGGTCAATGAGGAGATTGAGGTATGTATGATCTGAATACCTGACCAAACAGTTCACTAAGTCCCTTCCAGAAACTCAGTGACATGTCAAACTGCTCACCACACTCAGGACTACTGTGACTATGTGAAAGCAAAATTTACACTGAACATGAGCTCTATTGGGAAACATGTTGTCATGGGGGGTTATGGTCTTATGCTCAGGGGAAAGGCAGGCATCATTACAGATGTCAAGAGCGAAGAGGGACATCCAATTGCAGTGGTCGTATTGGACGATGAGCCCGAGATCCCTTGCACCTTTCATCCACAGGACCTTACTATTGAAGGGTATATTTTCATTTATATCCATCCTCTCAACATGGTGCTGATACTCCTTGTGTAGACAGGGTGAACAGCTTGATATTGGCCAGAGCTCGAACACCCTAGAGCAGATCAAAGGTCCTATAAAAAGCACAGGCCAAACCCCTTGGATTGGGGTTCAAGTCAGCATCTTCCAGTCAGGGCATCGGCTCAGAAACAAAATCAGCACAATCAGGGATGTTATTTGCAGTCAAGATAACCTGAGTGGTCTACGTCTCATTATTATTCTGGAGACTGTTCTAGAGGTTGAGTAAGTCACATCCTCTCAAACCATTGAATGTTCTAAGGGATTCATAGAACCAAATGTCCATTAAGACTTCACCAGCCTTTTTGCCTACCCAGTCATTCATCAATTCCTGCTATGAAGAGCATATGGAAAGATTCAGCCAAATGGGTGATTTCATCAGAGACAGAGCAATGACACTGCCTGTTCCTCTCGTTCCTCTCAATCCGGCCTGGGATCCCCATTCTAAAACACCACCTCTCCCATTGACATCAAGCTTGCACCAAGTTTCTTACAATCACCATGGCCATTGGGTGACAGGCAGACAACTGCTAGGTCATGAATTGCATGTCAAGGTGAATGGGAAAATGAAGACTCTACTTTTCCAGCAGGGCAGGAACAGTTCACTGGTAGAATACTACATATGCAAAGGCAAGAAAAAAATAGAGGCAGTGTTGCCTGAGTCAGTCAAGCCCATGCATCCGGCCACTCCTCACAATTATGAACATTGGATAGTGATTAGGGGTCGGCATACTGGCAAATACGTGCACTCCATTTGCTATGAAAAAGGGGCAACGTTAAAAATGCTGATTCAGTGGACAGTGGCCGTGGTCACACCTTTGGAGGGAAAAGTAAATGAGCAGACAGGGGAAGAGCTACAGCTTGAATCTATTGATCTATGCCTGGAGGACAAAACTGACACTTCAAAGGACATCAATATGCTGTTCAGTTAGAAGCTGTGAGAGGAGGCACCTCATCATTGACATGGAACACTTGTTATATTATAGCTATACCTATAGAATACTGTACCTAATACCTATAACTGCATGTAGATATCGAAATTGTAAGTATATACACCCTTTGGGATATTCAGCCCAACATTGCTAAATCCACGGACATCGGAGAAAACACATTTTGGAGGGATTCATATGTGCGCTGTTAGCATTTTCTCATGCTTTTTTCTCTTTCTCTTGTACCACCATCTATCCCCTGCCCTGATGTGGTACTCATGGTATGTCTCATTTTCTTGTTGAATTTGCTGATTCTAATTGGTGACAGGTACAGGGATAGATAGCTGAAGACTCCTGTCTCAGTTCTTACAGATCACCACCCTGAGCTGGCACGCAGGAAACTTCAAAGTAAACTGGTGCCCACAGCCTCATAGTATTGACAATCACCTGATGTTTTCCTGGCAAGGTTGCTGAGGGTATCCTTTAGTCTACCTCTGACCTCTCCATTCAGATATTGCAAGATGACAAGGCATTGGGGGTTTATTAATAAAGTTCATAATATACACTAGTAGTAGTACAGAACACATTTGAGAGTAGCAAATCAATCAGTTTTCATGTCTGAATATAATGAAATCATCTAAGTAAAATTTTAAAAAAAGAATTGTGAGGTTGTAATATCGGTCTACATGCAGTCGGGTGAGTTGTCCATGTTTCAGATGTACAGGAACTAATTGAACAGGCTTGTAGGTACTACCAGGTCAAACAAATTCTTTATGCATGTCAAATCTGTCGAGCCACTGCACAGTTGCCTCTCGAACCAAAAGCATACTACCAGGAACAGCAAAAATGGGTGATTCCCAGCCCATATCAATCCATTCATTGTCCCGATAAATCATATACTCCTTGATACCGGTCAAGCGAGGATTGTGATCCCTCCGGAGCTGTGTGTTGTCATGCAGACAGATCCTTCCTGCATGATTTGGAGTGACCAGTAAGCTACATGGTGACATGCTCTGCAAGCGTTTACGCATGTAATTTTGCAATTTCTACAAGGGAATACATGCTACATGGTCTAGATACTAAGGCACTAGGAATAACTCAACAGAGCACAAGGTTTATAATGCCAGTAATGAGATTACCAGAGTAAAGCTGGGTGGAGCGCATGACTTAACATAAGAACAGTACTAGAAAGGCTGCACTAGGTATAAAGTCCCAGTGCTTGACACTAAGTGCTCTGACAGGGCATAGCATGTGCATGCTAAGAATAGAACAGGACATGCTTGTGAGATAATTAAAACTTCATGCAACATTGATCTATGACACACAAGGCCTGGCAGATCCAGAACTTAGGGCTCTAGCCTTTGTGATGTCAGAACTCAAGTAAATCCGAAGTTTCTGACATCAGCCAAAGCACGTGAGGCCTAGACAAGGAGTGTGTTGCCTTCACTATGATAGAATTCCCTAAGAGAATATTATAATGCAAAATAAGAGTCCTGTGCTAGGCTGCAACTCCAAGGAGATAGCAACTGATGTCAGTACACATGTATTAGCAATGTTAACAAACATTGCAACACTCAGAGACAGGATCTGACCCTGAACCAGACTCCTGAGTCAGTGCCAAGCTATGGTGTGATAATGGCAACATGTGTGGGATGCAGGCAAAGGAGCTTGGCAACCTAGATGATACTAAAAATGGTACTGCTAATTTGTAGAATGTAGAATAGATAAATAGCGCAAGGTAATTGTAGTGTACAAGTTTTGGACCCCCGTTGTAGTCGCGCACAAGCCTTCAGCTTGATGCCATAGCTTCAGGATCAGTTTGTAACTTCGAGCAAGAGAATATACCTAGAATTGATATCATATCGAGTGAATTGAGTTGCGCATGAGGCATAGAATGCTAATGTGGCACTGGTGTGATTGTTAATTGGTTGGGTGACTTGTGCTCTGACCTGAGAAGAAGAGTTTAGTGTCATTGAGGATGCGCTCTTGTGCTTTGAGGGTTTTGTGTGATGCGAGGCACTACAGGTGGCAGAGGTTCAAACCCTTTGGCTTGATTAGTGCTCACTTGAGGGTATATATTTCCCAAGTGGCATAGGTTCAAACCCTGTGGCTTGCAGATAGGGTTTTATAAGGTTTTCTGTGTCTCTGGATTGCATAGGTTAGAACCCTGTGGATCTACGATCGGTTTTGAAGCTTGAGCACGTAGGTTTGAATCCTGTGGCTTTAGTGGAAGGTTTTGTGAAGTGTTTCTGCTTGGAGCATGAAGCTTTGAGTCATGTGCTGTGTGTTTTAAGTCGTTTGAGGTCATTCCGTGTGTCGCTCTAGACTTTGTGAGGGTTTTGTGTACATCTCTCAATGTTGCATGTATTGTACTACACCTTGCCTTGAGGCCCAGCGACAACTGTCACTCCTCTTGTTATTAAAAGCCTTTGGACTTAGAGAAATCTAGATACTTGACATGCACTATCACTGTACTTGTGTACCTTATATTTAAGAGAGTTGGTTCTCATATTTCTATCTGCTTTTATCGCATCAGAATCCCCCATGAACTTGAGGGTTTGTGTGTGTAGTGTTGGATGTGGGTGTGATCAGTGTCTTTGATGCTGTTGCATTTCCAGCTTGCACATGCAGAGTCTCTTCAACGGTTCCATCCCACCTGTACAAGTGAGGTAAAGTCAGTTCAGTTGAAATCTGCTAGCAAAAGGTACTAACTTCATCCCATAGTAAGATGGTGACTTTGGTGGGAATTGGGGCCTGAATCTGTACCCAAATTTCCAGAAGACAGCTAAGCAGGTCTGAACCCCTGGTGAAAGGCGGGGTGATGGGTGATGGGTGTGGGAGTACCACAAACCAGGGAACACATCGGGTCTTCACACTGAGAGTCAAGATCATGAGGACACTAAGCAGGAGGTGTGGATGTACAGGCAAAATCGTACCATTTGGAAATAATGCCCAAAGTGCAGGCCATCCACAGTGCACATGATGGGCACACTTGGAGGATGGAGAGGATGCTCACTGAGTTGAACTTTGGGTGCAGGACCAACCAACTCGATGAGCTCTGCTGCAATACTCTGTTCGATCTGATCCTCAAGGAGCTTGGGACTGTGAAGAGGGTATCTTCCATAAAGATTTGCACATGTGAGAGCCATGGAGAGTTAGCAAAATGATGCAGTAAGTATGGCTCCCCATCTCTTTTAAAGCTGACAGTTTATGCTGATGCTTTGACCTCTAGAACCAAGAATTCAGGTGCTTTGGCACATTGTCTGGCCCAATCCTGGTCCAGGGATGCACTAAAGACAACAGTGAGCCACTCCTTGTGTGGTGCTTTGACTCTGTGGGGCCTGGTTTGCTTGGCCAGTCCTGGTCCAGTGATTTGCTCAAGACAACAGCAAGCCGCTCCTTGCATGGAGCTTTGACTCTGCTTAGCCTGGCTTGGCTATATCTTCAGTATGGCTTTCCATTGGTCTTTGACAGTCAATAACATTGTCTTTTCTTCCAGTGTTGCTTAAAAGCAGGACAAAATGGGTTGCATCTACCTGCTGAAAACTTCCCAATCTCACAACTTTTCTCTCTGTCTGACCAGCACTCATGGCACTGACTTCAACTTATCCTGCAGACGAGGAAGCCTGGATCCAAGCGAAACTGCAAGAATACCTCCCCATGCTGAGCTGTGGCAAGCCCAGAGGATGAGGAGAAGCAGCACCTGAAGACGACAAGGATGCCAGTGATGCTGTCAATCACTTCATGAAAGAGTTTGAGGAGAAATTCAACTATAGAACCAAGACACCTAAAGAACTCAAGACACATCACTTGGTATGCTGTTTGCTGCTGATATACTATGCCCTACTTATTACCATTTGCCAGAACTTCAAGGGAAATTTTCACATGTTCAAATTTACAAAATTGCACAAACTGCACAAGCAAATCTATGACGAGTACTTTTTGACACCAGGTCCATCCATGAGTGTGGCTATGTCTTCAGACAGGTCATCAAATGCCTCTTCAACCATTCCCATCTTAGTATCCACCAAAAAACAACTGTTCGACCACCCTCTTCTCTGACTTGCCTGAACTTAGTGGATGTACCCTTTTCATCTCAAGTATCAGGGATGAGGTGAACATGGAAGTCAACAAATATCGGAAGGAGAATGGTATCAGTGGGAGAAAATATGCAGGACTGCTGCAGAACCAATTCAAAGAGAGATGGAAGGCTCTGCTGTTGGAGGATCAAAGGAAATGGAATGATCAGGCTACCATGCTCACAGTGTTGAAGCCCAGTACCATTTACCAGTAAGTCTATTCAAGAAAGGCAACATGTTCTGTTTCTGACAACATGGGATAGGAATCAAGAGCGGCTCAACACAGACCTTACTTCTGTGCTATATCATTTGAGGGGTCCAGATGCACACCAAGTTGGGAATGCTGCATTTTTGATTCTTTACGTGGTTTGTAATGAAGACAAATGTCTGCAGACCACAAGGTGAGTATCAGAATATCTAGGTTCTACAAAATTCTCATATACAGTGTAGCATCGTCATCAGTCCAGATGATGCCATACCATTCGACAAGTATGTATTGGATTTTCAATCACAGTATGTGCTTCCTTGGTGCCAGTACTGCAATGCGGCTATACATTGTAAGTTGCATTCCAAAATTCCCATAACATTCTTGCAGCTGAACAGTCCTCAGATAATCGGGATACTGCCATGGACACCATGAAGACAGACAAAGTGCACATTGATGTGTAAGGCAATTATTAGCAGTAATAGTATGAGAAGAAGAGTAAATTGTAATGTATAGCGGTACAACTACGAGGCTTTTATACCTCTACAGATATTCTAGTAAGTTCTACAAGTGTCCCAAATTGTAGCTAAGTTAGTAAGTTAGAAAGTTCGAGTAGAGACACGATTATTCATGCTCAGGTAAGGTCCGGTTGAACGTTCGTGTACGGCTTGCTCTGCTAACACTCCCCCTCAAGCCGAAATCAGTCCAAGAGCTTCAACGAGGGGTTTGAACTTGAATGATGCGAGTGCCTTGGTTAGGATATCTGCGGTCATCTCAGAAGTCGGGCAATAGATGACTTCGAATGTTCCTTCTTGGATTTTCTCGTGGATGAAATGATATCGAATATCAATATGTTTCGTACGGGCATGGAACTGTCCGAGTTCGGCATGCGCAAGTGATATGGCAGACTGATTGTCACTATAGATGATGAATGGGATGGAGATCGATCTGAATAATTCAGCCAGAAAGAACCGATACCACATGGCTTCTTTTGCAGTGTAAGTCAGAGCGATGTACTCTGCTTCAGTGGTGGATAGCGCTGTGATTTCCTGCTGCTTTGATGACCATGAGACCACGGCGCCGTTCAGGATAAATGCATAGCCCGATATGGCTTTGCGATGCTCAAGTGACATACCATCGGCATCTGTATAGATATCAAGACTGTGTGTCTCGTTTGATCTGCTGTAAGTAAGTCCCAAAGTGCATGTACCCTTAAGGTACTGTAGCACACGCTTTGCTGCATTCCAATGGGGATGTCCGGGGTTATCAAGAAAATGTGATAGAACACAGACTGTGAACGCAAGGTCTGGTCGAGTAGCAGTAGAAAGCCAAATTAGGCCGCCAATGAGTTCCCTGTATGGAACACCTTGCATATCTGCAACGTCGCTTGGAGTGTTGGGACATTGCTCCTGTGATATCTGAGTCATGGGATCGAGCGGTACAGAGACTGATTTGCAGTCAGTCATCCCGAATTTCCGCAGTAGTGAGTCAATGTATGTTGTCTGTGAAATTGATAAGGTGTGGTTCTTGCGATCCCGTTTGACTTCCATCCCAAGAAGCCAGTTGAGCGGTCCAAGCATTGTGATTTTGAATATCCGTGCAATTTCTTCCTGAATTCCATTGATTAGGGTAGGAGATGTGCCGGTGATCGTGCTATCATCAATATGAATGGCCATTAAAATGATGTCGTCTCCTCTGATGAGACGGTAGACCGCATGATCATTATGAAGCGCATGAAATCCTAATGTGGCGAGTGATGTGGTAAGTTTCTCGTACCACTTTCGACTTGACTGCTTTAGTCCATATATAGTGCATCGGAGGCGGATGACCTCTTTTGGATTTCCATTTGTGTAGTGTGGTGGCTGCTCCATGTAGATCTCTTCGTTGTCTGAAAACTCACCATTAAGAAAAGCAGCAGAGTAATCAAAAAGTTTGATGTCCCAGTCATAGCGTGTTGCAATAGACAGAATGGTTCGAAGAGATGATAATTTGGCAGTAGGTGAGAAAGTCTCAAAGTAGTCAACACCTTGTACTTGGGTGAAGCCACGAGCTACAAGACGAGCCTTGTATTTATCAATCTCTCCATTAGCTTTGCGTTTGATGCGAAGAGCCCACTTTGATCCGACGATATTGTGTCCAATCGGCATTGGCACGGGTCCATCACCGAATGTACCTGTCCTCTTCATCGCTTCTATCTCGACATCAATGGCCTGTTTGAACAGCGGCCAATCTTCCCTTGTCATTGCTTCTTCAACACTTGGTTCATCCGATAGATCTCCCACAGCCGAATATGCATACTCCATTATGTCTGAGTCAGCAACCAGCTCGGTCTGGACAAGATGAGCAGCTCGACATGTTCGAGTGCCTTCGATAATGTTCTGCACGTCAATTTTACTCGAAATGTCTTGTGGTGCAATTGGCTTTGTTGTCTTCAATGCTGGGCTCGATGGAGGGGTGTCTGGTGGTGTGGTGAGTGGAGAACCTGGTAGGGAAAGGGATGCTGGTTTGGGTAATGCAGGTGTGTGCTGGATGTTTTCCGTCTTCTTTTCATCACTAACCACTGCATTCTCCCCCTCATTCAGCACTCTATGTATCCCTCCTTCACTTCTGTGTGTTTCTGGGAATTTAACGCTGCGTTCAATGTGTATGGAGCGATTATTTGGGTAATAAATTCGATGTCCATTGCTTTCTTGGTCAAAACCAAGCCACCGACCCTTGCGAGCACATCCTTCGAGCTTCGAACCATCTTCGACATGTACCCAGACCTTGCAACCCCATTCTTGGATATCCCGCAAGTCTGGCTTTGATTTATGGAACACCTCGAATGGTGTATGACCACCAATAGCCTTCGACGATGTCCGATTCTTCAACCAAATGGCATGCTTCAGTGCCTCGCCCCACAAGTTATTCGGCAGTCCAGCAGCATGGAGCATGGCTCGGATCTTCTCAAGAAGTGTTCGGTTGAGTCTCTTGGCGACTCCATTATGTTCAGGTGTGTCATGGACTGTGAAGCGGCGCTGGATTCCTTTCTCCACTAGGTAGTCATCAAACTCATGACTCTTGTATTCTCCTCCTCTGTCTGAATGCAATATCTTTATCTTGATACCATGAACCTTGTCCCATCTCGCCTCAAGGTCTTTAAATGACTGCAACGTCTCGTCTTTTGAGTGGAGTAGCATGGCTACAGAGTAGCGCGATGCGTCGTCTGTGAAAGTGACGTAGTATTTCTTATGTTGGGGTGTCTCGATGGTTGCTGGTCCCCACACGTCACTGTGAACCTGATCGCCTACTCCCCCTGACACGTCATTCTCCCTAGACTTGGAGACTGCTTTCCTGGTCATTCTACCATGCAGACATGATGGGCATTGATCCTTCGAGGTAGGGCTTCCTTCATCGAGTTCCAGACCATCAACTAATTGATCCTTGACAAGCTTCTTCGCCGCATCAACTGGAAGATGACCCATCAGACAATGCAATTCATCGGGTGTCACAATACGTGGTCCATCATCAATGTGATGGGCTTCTGGATGGGGAACCGGTACACGGAGTCTGTATAGCCCATTGATGTGAGGTATTGATCCAATTTGGTGATGCTTCTTGTCAAAAATGCGGCATTCCTCATCCTTGAAATCAAGGGAATAGCCTGCCTGGGTGATGCGACCAACAGAAAGGAGTGTAACTCCAAGATTAGGTGCGTGGAGTACATCCTTAACAAGGACCTTCGTTGTCTGATTCTTCCCATTAGGAATCGTGATATGCATGTCACCCTTCCCAAGTGCTTCGAACTTCTTCTTATCCGCTGCCATTATTCCTCGAGGCTTAATAGCCATATAATTCATCAACCAATGATGTGAAGGTGTCATATGCTGCGTAGTGCCGGAGTCGAAGATGTCAACTTCGTGCTTGCGCTCTGTGTCAGCAACAGCTGCTGCAAGGTTCCCAGAGGTAAGTGAGGTTATTTCTCCAATGAGCTCTGGTGTACTGATGTCTAGTTCATCAGCTTCATCATCACTGTCCTCGTCTTCACTATCGCTGACGTCTTGGAGGGATGGCAGATCCGAGAAGTCTTCCTCATCGTCTTCTTCTTCCTCCACAAACCATGCGGCATCAAACTCCTTGTCTACCTTTGCCGAGTTTGCTTGTCCACGGCCCTTCCTTGGGCCTTGGCCTTCTTTTCCTCCTCCCTTCGACCAACAATCCCTCGACATATGTCCCTTACGGTGGCAGTTATAGCACTCCACCGATTTCCTTGACTTCTTTCCACTGTTCCCACTATAGAATGCGGCTTCCTTCTCGCCCTTCCCTGCTGACCTGACCTTCCGTCGGTCTGCTTCATTGCTGATGCCCTGTAGCACCATGTCGGGATCGAGAGCCTTGCCAAGGAGTGTCGATGCGCCTGTAAGCGCAGAGAGGTATGTTTCGAATGAGGTGGGGAGTGATCCAAGGACTATTGCGACGAAATTATCGTCGCCTGGGTCCGCTCCCATCGCGATGAGGTCCTTGCATATGGACTGTAGCTTCGTGAGGTGAGTCTTCACATCACCTCCTTCTGTGCATCGCTCATCCTGGAGCTTCCGGCGCAGGTCAACCGTGACCATCTTCGATTTCTTCTCATACTCTGACTTTACCTTCTACCACATCGCTTTCGCCATTGCCTCGCCCTTGACCTTCAAGAATAATGAATCCGAAATGACTGATGCGATTCCCTGCTTGATTACGGCCTGCTCAGACTTCCAAATCCGGCGCTTCTTCGCGTACTCGTTCAGCGCCTTCGTCTCATCTGCTGTGGGATTCTTCGGATCTACCACAGCTGGTGCAGTCGGTTCTGTTGCAGTCACGACATCCTCGAAATGGTCGCTCAGACCCGCAGCATCAACGGCAAAAAGGAAGCGGTCATGAAAGAAGATCCAGTTCGTGCCATCAGCCTTGCATGTGGGGAGCTTGGCGAAGTACTTGCCGAGTTTTGCAGTGGATGAGAAAGTGTTGGTAGACATGATAGATTGACAGTGAGTCTATGCGAGGTGAGTATGCTATCATTGAGATTCAGTTATGGTCGGGGCCCATAACCTATTAGCAGTAATAGTATGAGAAGAAGAGTAAATTGTAATGTATAGCGGTATGACTACAAGGCTTTTATACCTCTACAGATATTCTAGTAAGTTCTACAAGTGTCCCAAATTGTAGCTAAGTTAGTAAGTTAGAAAGTTCGAGTAGAGACACGATTATTCGTGCTCAGGTAAGGTCCGGTTGAACGTTCGTGTATGGCTTGCTCTGCTAACAGCAATGTCATCTTGCCAAATCTAGATTGGGCATCAGTGTCTCTGAGAGAGGTGCAGACCCATCTAGCCACTTTTTTTGATGCGCAATGGGGTCAGTTCTTGTTGTCCTATGCATTATAGTATTCACTAACATTCCAATTTAGCCAGCGTCAATGAAGGTCAAATACCATGGGATGATGTCATCGTGAACCAAAGCAAAAACATCAAGATGCCACTCCCCTCTGCGATGCAATTGAAGAAAGCCTCTGAGCTGGAATTTGGGGATGTCTTTGCACTTGCTTCATATTTTTCCTGAAACCTGAACATCACATTGTTCCAGACTATTATAACTAGCCCACTCCCAGTGCCTGTATCTCTGTCAAAACCTCTTGCACTCAGCCCTAAGAAGGCTACCAGTGCCAAACCGTCACCATCCAAGTCTAAGTCCCCCAATTGTCACATGGCTTCTCCATGGAATGGGGGTTCTCCTGCCACCAGGCATGAGGAGATCAACTGGCTGAAGCACATGCGACCTCAACGAGACCCAACTCCAGACACCACAATAGCTGATCTTGGTGAGAATCCAACCAAGACACCCAATGAAGAAGTTGTGCCACCTATTGCAGAAGAGCTGATTATTGTGGAAAAGCTGATTATTGTGGAGAGGCCAGCAACACCGTTGGGGGTGGGAATTTGTCCACCTCCCGAGAGCCCTTTATTGCCTGTTCCACAAGAAATATCTGATGTGCCACCTGTGAAGCCACCTGTGAAGGTGGCAGCCAAGGTGAAGAAGGCTCGAGGTCACCCCAAGAAGGTCACGGAAGCTGGCACCAAGACATCCAAAGATGTGGAAGAAAGCAAAAAACAGAAAAGTCCAATTTCTGGCCATCCAAAGAAGCCTGCTACTAAGTGTATCAAGTGGGTACTCATATCATCCAATAATATTATGATTGACACTCTATTCAGGCCCAATGCAGAACTACCTATCCCTCCAAGATGTAGCACACGACGGGAAGAAATGGTGAAGCCCAAGGAACCAAGGTAGGCTCTGAATAACATGCACCTCAAACAGAGCTGACATAGATTTCAGTAGCAAGACCGTCAATTACACACAATGCAAAGGGGCCAGAGGATGGGTGTATGTTGAGGAGTAGATGGGCCACAACTTGGACTTTTTATATTGGAGGGGCACATTGCAACAGTGTTGCAACACTCAACTTGTATATCTTAATATGTGGGGAGCCACACCACCTATATTGGCTATGGCTGCTTACTAAGCACACAGCCACCCAATACGTGAAGCCGGCCATCAATGGAGCGATGACTCATCAATTACTTGCTCCTCTCATGCCTGATCCTCAAAATCCTGCAACTGAATCATTGGACACATCTTACAAGATATGAGAGTAATAAAAGATATGTATTGATTAAATTATAGCCTCTACAGTATCATAATTATTTATCCTTCCTTGTCTTCATCTTCCGAAATATAGATGTAATCACCCCCCACAGCATTGAATGTACCCTCGAAACTGTTTGAGGTGTTTTTGGAGGACTGTGGCCTTGGATCTGTTAGACCAAGTGCCCTCATTCACTCTATAGCCTCCAAAAGTGCATTGACTCACTCTCTTTGACCATCTGGCCCTGTCCCATTCAGTCAGGCTTTGATTGGAACAGCAGAATCATAGTGATGGTAGATGTCTAGCTGCTTCTTGATGGCCTTGACACCAAGCCTTCAGATTTTATCTTCTTCCAGTATAAGGACAACATTTCGGAGTTTCTTTACCATTTCCTGCTTCTTTTTCTGCTGCTCTTGTATCTTTGCTCATTGTGCATCTGCTGCTACATTGTTGGCACTAACTTGTTCTGCCTTTCGTTTCAGCTCTGGTCTGCTTTTATCCAGGTCCTGGGCCATTTGACGAATATACGCATGATCTTCATCAGTGAGTTCCTTGTCCATCCAATCCTGGGTTTCATTCCAATTGAACATAAAGTGCATGTTGAACTGGTGAAGTGTTAGACATGGCTTCCTCTGCATTGTGATTCATAATGTTCCAAGGGCACCTTTGTTCACATCATTGGTTGCTAGCATCCATGCAGCATCCCTTTCTTTTGCAGAGAGTCCATCAATCATCCCCCCTGCTTCGAAAACTGATGTGAATCTAGTCCAAGTTGTCAGACATCACTGCATAAAAGCAATAAAGATGTCCTATAAGTATGGAAGTTTCAGAATCCACTCTTGCATGGCCTTGAAGGTGTTTTTGTTGTGCCATGGTTTGCCATCAAATGTCCCTGTTGCAGATGTCACATTGGGTCTGATAATAAGGTCAGGATCCACAATGATCTTTTAATAGTGTTTGGCCATTTTCTGATGAAGTGGGCCTAGCTTAAGCAAGTTTACATCGTCTACCCCCAGTCCATGAATGTATCACATGTACACATGACTGAAAACCAGGCTATAGATGAGGAGCATCAGAAGTTCAGCAATGGTCGGAGGATCCTGAATTGCAGCCAGAAAGTTTTTTTTTGAGATTGGTGAGCCCTGCCTTGTCCTTCTTATGACAGATATGGTCCATGAATTGAATAAGTAGACCTCTGTGAAGGAGGATGAACTCAGCGCCATCACAATTGGATTGATAGCATGTACTACTGGTTCCAGGATAAGCGACTTCATGACTGAGCCACTGAGAAAAGAACCAAGAAAAGGTATCCTGCTGGCCTTTTTTGTCATCCTTATGGTGGAATAACAGCCCTCTCAGCATCATCATTTTTACACTGCCACAGCCAGAAACCTTTTCAGCACGGATTTCAGCAGCAGACAGTTCACTTCCAGGTATAGTGGAAACCAATACAGCAGTGTTATCCTTGTTTGCAAGGAGAATGGGTGGGGTAAGACTGGAGCTTTTTCAAAACTCGGACATAGCCTTATCACCACCTTTAACAGTGTTGAGATCCTTATGCATGCAGCACCCGCCACACAAGAACAAGTCAAACTTCCACTTTTCTGGCTCAGGCAATATTTTGTACTCCTGACCACCTAGTTCACATGAAAGATCAACGAGGATTCCTTTATCATGGTGTAGTCGGTCCACCAGCATAAGGCTCTCCCATATCATAACTCCTCTGAGCTTATTGATCCTTTTTTCCTTCTCAGTCATCAAAAGAATAATCAATTCATTAATGGGAAGCCAGGTGATGCGCTTCTCCCCCAACTGTTGGTTGTGCATATCTTCCTTCCAGGCGCACAGTAGCACATGATCCTTTTTTTGGTCCGCTGCATGATCTCTATTTGTACTGCACAATTTAGCGATGAATTCATCCCAACTGAAAGATGTTTGTTTCTTCTGAGCTAACAGGCTGGCATTGTACAAGTTGGGACATTTGTCGAGCTGTAACTGAAGACCTTTTAGCTGTGTCTCACTGGTATGATCTACAGATGAATCAACACCAAGTGTACATAGCTTTGGTGCACCCGTTTGAGATGTTCAGAGTGCAAAGGTTCATAATTCATAATTGGTATGTCTGTGTGTCGTTCCATCACTACTGAATGTTAAATCTGATAAAACATATAGGTTATTTAACTCGGAAAAAGCTACTCCTTGGTACGTACTGTCTGCATTTGCCATTTCATCTGCTGCCTGCATTTTAGCAGCAATTCCTCCCTCTGTAATACATCACTGTACCGTTCATTGGCTCATGTTGTGCATTACCCTAATTCCCATCATTGCACCCACTGATTGAATAACCCACCCAACCTTCTTCTCATTACATCCATTGCTTACAAGAAAACAAGCTATGGCTCACACTTGAGCAGTGTATATTCCTTTCTGAATGATAGCAAAGGTCCTTGACTTCTTCAGTGTGTGTTTTCGTGTTCATTCCACTGCCCACACAAGAACAACTGCTGCATGATTGCATCTCTTAGTCAATGCCCTCTTGTCTCCAATGCAGTCCTGAAATCTCTGTTGAAGGTCTTGCATCCACTGCTCATTTGTTTTCACTGTCTCATGGAGTCTTCTTATCTCTATCTTTGCATATGCCACTTCACCCTTCGTCTTCACTAATTCCCTTTCCAGATCTGGTATTCATTGCTCTTTCATCTCCCTCAATTCTTCAGTAAGCTTCTCTGTTTTCCTATCATGACGATGCCCTCATTGATGCTCAATCCGAAACTTTTTCCTGAGATGAGTATTTGCTTCTTGCAGCTGCTGAATTTTGTTCTGAAGTTCAATTGGTGTTTTAGGCACATATGGAGCAATGTTCTCCTTGTTGTACGATGCCAATTTTGCAGCCAAGGCCTTCTGAATGTTTTCTTGCTGTGCAGTACTGCAAGTTTTCTTCTTCCGGGAGTACTCTTGTCCCATAATGGCAGAAATATACTGATCGTGCTGGTGTAGGGCTTTGAAAGGTGGTAATGTTTGCTTTCTGTTGGATAGAAAGGCTGCAGAGGATGATTGAGAGAGACAACATGTATAATTGGTGCTGGGCAAGCGCGTTTGAGCAATTGAGCACTTCAATCAGGACACCGGTCCATCAGTCATCTCTGTGAGTCACGCAAGTGTCACACCAGTTCATGAGGTGATCATGACAGAATTTTGTGTGCATGATTATGACTTAATGTCGTCTCCTTTCCTCTTGCACTGTAGATACAAATTGTATGTTTTCACCATCTCTTGGGGATGGCTTAAGAAAACTAGCAATTTGTTGTGACTTTACTAAAAAAATCATCAGTGATCATAATAATGCTGAAAGAAATATCTATTTCTGCCAAATACAGAACCAAGATATGGATCAGACAAGAGTATCTGGCTACTAAACTAGACCAAAAGACGAAGTGTCGTGCTACAATCCTGCAGCTTCACTTTCTCCCTCTAAAAAGGTTCTGGTAAACACAGGCAAACAAATCTTGTCTTACAGGTGTTGCGGCTCCCCATAATATGTTCACGGACACATTCAAAGACAAATTATATATGTAGAGACATTGATATTTGTTATTCAATAACTAAAGAAAAATTACATTTTTGTCAGACATTGCAACAGCATGAATGTCTAAGACGTTTTTTGTTGTAACAAAATCGATGGATTTACTGATTAGGGCTGCGCACCGTCCGTAACCGACCGTATACTGTATAGTCAACTTCGCGGACGGCTTCGGTCCGTACAATTACGACCGTCAAAGCCGTATATATGGCCGTACTAGCTGTGACTGGGTATGTTTCTATAAATAGTGTGAACATGGTCCTCGATGTGTCATTAATGGCATACCGTGCAGTTTAACACACCCTGAATACATCATGACCAGGAATCAACGGTTTTCTTCGTCAATGAAAAGGCTTAGGGGCCTACATCATGGCGTCATACTACCCTATGGGCTTCAATTCAACCTGTAAATGCATTGTACAGGTAGACATCTGAATTGGTATGATAGTGAGTGGTTTCAAACCTACTTACAGGCTGCATACCGGCCTCAAAAATGTACATTCATGCCTGGTAGCACTGCCATGCAAATATGGCCGTCGATGGCCGTAATGTACGGTATCATCTAGAGTGCTCACGGCGTTGGTATGTATACCGTACACGGAAGCCGTATCACCGTACAATACGGTGACGGCGCGCAGCCCTATTACTGATATGGGGAACAGAATCCCTCGCCAAGTCCGTAGTTCAGATAGAGATACTCACAGATATACCTCCTCAAACTGAGTCCCTGTACTGAAACCCTGTTCCAACACGAGCTGTGTAATCTTCCCCTTCATAGTGTAGTGCACAGTGCTTTTGCTTAAAACGGCCCTCAGGCATGTCCTGTATTCGCAACATTCGTACCCTGGGGAGTCGAACCCCAGGCATCCAAGAAGCTGTTCAACCAGATGCGATGGGGGATAAGCTATTCAATGTCCAACACTAACGTCAAAGCACCTGGGATAGGGTTCTTGGTGTCGACATAGAGTGGATATTTATTTACTGGGGAAGGGATGACATAGAAAAGACATACTAGGAACACAAGATGAATATCGCCGTTAGACCATTAGGGATGGCTGAATGACTGTGATTGTGAGGTGGATACTTATTTCGTTGCTCCGAGGTTGCCGATAGCGAGTGGGTAGCGGTGAACCGAAATTAATTCCGCCTGAATACAGACCTGGCATTGGATACTTGTGATTCTGGGAATTGAACACTGGAGTTCAGTTTGTAGTATTCATCGACGATGTACTTGTAGAATTGTCCCTTCCATGCACAACTATGTTCCTCGCTTTGCAGATATATGAACGTAGAATAGTCTGCGACTAACTTCAAACCAAAAGAGTGTAGCTGGAGAGGACCAAGACATGCATCGGAAATAATCTGCTGATACAGTTACAAAAGGAAGGACAATATCTGCGATAGATTCGAATGTAGGGAGTTGAGCCTATTGCGGATGATACAGTCTCGAGTGAATGTAAGATTTTAGCAGAGCAAAGAAGCTCCTTCAACATCTGGTTAGCGTCTGTACCACGGGCGACGTCTGAATTCCATGACAAGGCCTGAAATATGATAAACTGATGAGTGAGGGGACCTAACAAAGCACCGACGCGAGCCTATCCATTCAACTGTGGCATTTTCGTAACAAGGTGAGGTACCAAGACGGAATGTCTTAGTGAAGACTCTGACGAGAGCTGGACATCGCGGTGATAGTCGACTCACCTCCTTGATGGCTATCAGTAGACCTAATCTAATGTTACGGACGACATCGATAACATTGAAGATCAAAATAAATTGAGTGTCTGTAAATATAAAAGTCGTCACCTACGATAGCCGACAATAGCAGGCAACGAGGCAAAATTGATGGGATGTAATTCTATACTGATGTTATCAGAACGTTCTCTAGACCACTACGCATCTTTATGCGATCATGATATATCGGGTCGACGAATCCCAAGTCGTAGTCGATAGGTTAGTACTTGGTACTTGATAAGTTATGTGCAGAGACGCAGCATACAATGACGCATCGGCAGGAGCCGACACTATGGCGGACGCCGGAAACACGCTATTTTTGGAAACGCCTTACGTCATCATGACCACGCTTTCGCTTCAACCACTTACATTGTCCTTTCTATATGAACGGCTGAAATACAGGGATGTGGCATACCATCCATCTCAACGCAAAGTAGAAATCAGTACTTCAACCGCGGGGTGGCTTTATATACCATCCTGTTGGTGTAGTAAGATACATGCTCAAATAAATAGGTGTAAGGAAAATCGCTTACGATTTGCCCTAGGACAGTGATCAATGTTATCAAGGCATTATGAGGAAGATGCTAGAAGATGCCTGTGTATGTAACGAAGGCAGAGGGGAAACATCACGTACTCTCGCTCGGGACGATTCGACTTACCAATCCATCGGAAGTATACCGTCCATAAGGGCTTGATCAATCTAGTGTGTCGCTGGAGTCCCTGCAGGCTTCTGAAAGAAACCTGAAGAGATTCATGCATGGAACGATGACAAAAATATATCATCACTTACTCTTGCTTATTCGATGACGACCAGTCATCTCGTTGAAATATTGAATCCCGTACGACATTAACGTGCGGCTTAGAAATGACCTGGAAGATATCAGCGTATAAGATGAAGACAGGAAGGAGGGATCATGCATCTTTGCTTGTGGGACAGCTTTGTATTATATCGAAGGAATATCCTTGATAGCATGCTGTAGACGAGAGCTCTCGTCTGGCTGGTTTGTTCAAAACAAAAATAGAAGAGTTCAGTTCAATGAAGCTAAGATAAATTGCCTCTACGTTAGGTATGGCGGTTCATCTTCTCGAGCCAATATCGATGATGGTATGATATTCGCTAAGGCATGAATAACGTCTTCTCTCGCTGAAATGGATTGTTGAGAGACATTTGGTAGAGATCAGTGCATAGAACAATGAATAGAAGGTAAGGTAACTCACTAAGACAACTCGCCCTTAATCGCAGGACAATGATACGTCGTCCGCTGTCGAGATCTACAAGTGTGGTGATAATCTTCTGATCTTGACAGAGTGCTAGTATTATCAAAGTCAGACCATATATCTGAAATGGAAGCGCAACCTCCGCTTTCAATGGTTAACACATGATCATGCCGACGCCAGTTATTCAAATAGCAAAAATCTGTATTGATTGGATAGGATCTATCATTCCTAGACTATCATACATTCAGCGCGCACGCCAGGACCACCGCAAAGAGCGCGAATTTCTAGACGTAACAGTGATACCTAGGGTCACTAGGGCCTTTCCAATCCACTAAACCAGTACATAAGATCAGCGCTCGCCCCAAAGGAAGATTAAACGCACTCACCACACCGCCAACAATCCAATAGATGCTCCGGATCACTAACCAATCGTTAGTGAAGGGCAAAAAAAGAAGAGAGAAGACACGAACTATTTCCTCTTCACCCTCACCAGCTCCTCGTAATTCTCCCCCCAAAACGCGCGTTCCCAATCAGGCTCATACACATCAGCCTCATTCCCGTATGTTCCACCTCCAGGCGTGATTGCCCTCAACGGATCCATACTTCGCGACAGATCTCGGTACGCCTTTTCTTGTTGCGGAGGGGACGCCGAGTAGTCCCACACTTGTCCAAAAGTTACCTGGATGTTAGATGTCAGCGGCATCAATATAGCACGAACACGAGCATACTCACGTCCCATATACTCCTCCTCCATGCATCTGTCATGCTCGTCTTGCCATCCCCGGGGAACGCATACGGAGCATTTGCGAAGATGAATGACGCCGGGAGGGCGTTTATGAGCTGCATTAAGGTGCTCAGCAACTTTTTGGGCGAGTCGGAAAAGGTCTCTGCAGGGATGAGTCGCGAGGCTGGGAAGACGGGGATGCATTTTGGCTGTTAAAACCAATCAGTAAAACCGTGATAAGAGAAAGAGAATTGCGGACAAAGCCAACAAACGACAGGTGGAGATATTTCTCATGGAATTCTCCGTAAGAGTGACTCGGCGACACTTGTAGCTCAATGTCCAGCTCTTCTTCAAGGAATGTCTTGAGCGGTGCCATGTATGTAAGTGCTTTGTCCTCTGTAGTCTCGAGTTTACTCAGGTGGAATAACCCAGTAGTCTACCGCAATGTCAGTGGCTAGCAGAAGTAGACATATACTACAGCGTACATATATATATCCACTCCAACCTAAGGAAAGGAATGATAAGAGAGTGAAGACGTGCGATTAGAAAGGATGTACCGTCGCTGGCCCATCCGACTGAGTAAGGAATAACGAATTCCAAAAACCTCTCAATGGACATCGTAGGTTTGAATGTTGCCGATACGCTGTTGGCTTTGTTGGTGAGAGTAAGGAATGACAACGAAAATGTAGCGTACGTGACGAGCTCTGCTCTAGGTAGCGCCCGTGTCGTCACTTGCATGACGACACCGAAGGTTCCACCGCCTCCTCCGCGTAGAGCAAAGAAAAGATCGGGATTCTGACACTCGTCAGCAATGAGGAGGTCACCGTTGGGTACGACGACCACATATTCGAGCTGTACCCATGTATTTCAGTGACGAGGAAGGGAACAAGAGAACCAGACGTACTACACGGTCGACTGCTAGTCCGAATATGTTTGAAAGCGGGCTAAACGATGCAACATGAGCGATATTCGATTGCGTCAAGTGTCTGGTCAGACCTGTGACCACCACCCTAGAAGAAAAGATGATTAGCTTGGTCCATGCTAAATCAGGTAACGAACAAACCTGCAGATAACCCCCTCCGACACCGACTGTCGCATCAGAGCCTCCAGGTATGGTTAGTTTACTCTCGTTTGCAAACCGCAATAGATCGTAAAATTGAGCTCCGCTCTACAGTAGACGATGAGTTATGCATATTGAAAGGGTTAACCAACAGCCTACCCCAAAAGTCACAGTGGGAACCGGGTCCGCCGTTGACTCACGTCCTTGCGGAATGAAGGCCTTGTTGTAAGATATCTACTCAAGGTAATGAGCATTTACGTTCCTGAGGAGGAAAGAGACGGACCGATTTCAGGTGGTGTGTCTACGAGCATGAATGAAGCCTGTAATCGACACCAACTTGGAATGGAGAACATACCCAGATGCCCAGTGTGCCCGGTCCACTGCTCCGGCCCATGTAATCATGCTGAGGGAAAAGTCAGCCCAGGCACATCCGTATAGCGCCAAGCTGACATACCCCGGTATTCTTAACGACTACAGGAACGCCTGTGCGCCTCGAGAACTCGAAAGCAGCTGCAACGTCTGTATGGTCGACCACATCAATCTAGTCATCGTTTCAGCAGGCACGTAAAAGGCACAAGAATGACGCACGTAGTAAGACGGAACCGCGCCTTGTCTACAGTCTCCATTCCTTGCTGCCGGGCTTAACCAGTTCAAAGCGCATTCCTCCGCAGTCACTGGACATGCTTCCCATTCCGTCTGTAGATTCGGTAAACGCACTCGAAATTTCGGCGAAAGAAGACGACATCCACGTTGATGTATGCGCCAAAGTGGTCGGAACGTCTAGCTGCCATTGCCTTAGTATGATACAGGGAAGAGATACGAAAAATATACCAGGATCAAGGTACTCGGTTATCACCCCTGTGCAGTCTCCTTCATCCATCGACCCACTGAAACAGGAGCTTGCATAAGGTGTGGCTCTTCGAAGACGACTGCCAACCGTAGCATTCAGTGAAGACCAAGCACGTGTTGGCATCGGGGCATCTATAAATGACATGAGCGCATATAACGGCAGAAAATACGACTGATCTGACCGGGTTGCAGCCTGGGTGGACCATAACCGAGGTCACAAGGCGATTCTTGGATTCGGAACTGGTCACTGCTGTCGACCAACCAATTTCCTGTCAGCGCCAGCAGTAACGATATCCCTAACATCGTGTCAGTGATGAGAAACAAAAGAGAAGTGCCAATCCTTACATAGGTCACAGATCTGGGTGCGCCGAGCATATTTCGCCACCGCCATGTCGCAGATGCTGTCAGCCGCTGCTAACATCGGGTAACGTAGCAAACTGGATTCATAAGACGTTCTTCGAGAGATATGTAAGGAACTTGCTGCAAAAGGACGTTTCAGGTCGCAGTACATCCATGCCATTGGAAGAGCTTACCATTAACCGCTCACGGCCAGTTTCACCCCCAGCACGAGATCGGCTACCGATAGATGAGAGGAAAACAAGAGAAGGAAATAGGATCGCGTCCGTTTGTGCTGCGGGGAAGATGCCGCCATACTGGTGGTGGCGGTAGGAAGCAAAGAAAAACTATAGGGCATGGGAACTCAATGTCCTCGATCACGTGTCATTACGCGACGCGCTGTCAATTTCAATTTCAATTTCTGATTCTTTCACCCAAATTCTCTATCCCCAAGGATCTAACATACATGGCGCGCGCAATCCCGTACAAATTTTGACAGCTTCTATTAATCAGGCTTGTCTATGGGCTATCATAACACGATCGACCTTTGATCGACCCTGTTCACTAATTGAAGAGGACAAGGTGGGAATTTCGGTGAGAGTCAAAGCAACTCATCGGTTCCAAAATGTGACGCACGGAACCAAACCGCTCTTCTGATAGATTCTGTTAAGTCACTTTCCAGCATCTGTATCTGTTCGAAATAAGAGATTTCAGCAAGGAGAAAGAAATTCTCAGGTAAATGAGATCGAAGTACTTCATTAAATTTGGGAAGGTAACACATACATATTTCAGAGTACGTTCAGCTGCGAGCCGATCTTCATCATGTAGAACGACAAAACGGTAGCTATCGTAGTCGAGTTCTTAAGCCCACACAAAAAACTGATGATCAACCAGGGCGCCTACGTATACAATCAATGCAAGTCCCGAAAACCGACATCAACACGTGATAGTGTCTGAATCCTGAACCTTCCATCTCTGTCGAAGCCTAACAAGAATCTTGATCATCACTACCACCATCCATGTCTCGTCGCAAAATCCTCACCCTCTCCGAAGTCCTCCAAACCACTCGCGAGACCGTCAGAACCCTCTCAACTCTCAGTTTCAAATGCTGCCTAGTCGGGAGTGTAGCATGCTCCTGCTATGGCATGAGCCGATCCCCCAATGTACGTCGCTTCTTCTTATCGGATACATCAATCAGATAGCAATATCAGGACATCGACATGCTCGTCTTGGGATGCAGTTTCACCCAAGAAGAGCTCAAGCGCCGCGTCGTAGCCACAAACACCAGCTTCTACCTCATCGCATCCAAAGATCCCTATGCGACGTACAAAGTCCTCTGGTACCGCCTCCCGGGATACAGGCGCAGCTGCAAAGTCGATCTCCTCTTTCCAGGCATAATGAACATCCCACGAGTCCCACCTGAGAGCATCGTCCACCGTCGACATCCGTCTGACTACCAGACACTTCCCCTCATGCCCTTCATTCCCCTCCTACTTCTCAAGCTCCAAGCGTGGATGGACCACGGAGAGTCCACAAAGTACTACATGAATGCAAAGCAGCCGACGGATGTCAGAGATATCACAGAACTTCTCAACATCTTCGTGACGGCGGGCAATCTTGGGGAGCTGGGAAGTTGGATACCAGAGTCGTTCTTGAAAGCCGGGCGTCACCGCAGAAGGGAGTTCGTCAAACTCTATCCCCACACTGCGAATCATTGGAGCAGGGTAAAATAGAGGCACGCGCTAGATACGCGGAAGTAGATGCGCGTAGAAGTTCTGTCGAAAGTACTTTCGAAAATTTCTGAATATTCCTTGTAGTTTGAAATGAAATGATTCTTTAATAGACAAGTTGCTGGACTGATGATCATTAATCGCAATGTACGAGCAAGAATCAATCTCTAACGCAGCCACCCTGGCGGAATCATGCTGCCATAGCAAGAATTTATGGTAACTACGGTAGGTTGGTAGATAGGGGCGCAGTAATTCATCCCACTCGCAACGGAAGCACATCTCGGCGCACAGCGAACGTAGTACTGGAAGATCGTGAAGGCGAGAGCCTAAGAATGTCGCAATCAGGGAGTGGATCAGCGTGCGATTCAGATCCTCCATTCAACGTCAACGACCACTCGAGGCCTGCGACGCCGCTACTCTTCCCAACAACAACCACTCCAAAAACATCTGCACTCAGAACAGGCGACTGTTGTGATTCAGACTTGCGATAACCCGTCTGAGGCATCATCTATATCGACACAAACTTGTTCGGCTGAGGCCCGTCATCCGCATTATACTGAAATTCCAGTCCAATCCCCTGGCTCCGAGCCGTCGACAAGCTTGACGAGCTTCTTCCAAATGCTATTGAGCCTCTCCACGTCGTCCTTGCTCCTCGTCCAAACCTGGGTCCTATCAACCTTGCTCCTGAGACTGAAGACTGCCCCACAATATTGTCGCCCTCCTCGAGCTCTTCGCCCACCAAGGTGGCAAGCCTGCTCCAGCACTGATCTAACAACCTAGGGGTATTCTTCATTACCCATATCCGCTTGCCTCCATTCGCATTGGCCTCATCCTCCCACATGGGTTTGATACCCGACTTGAAGAGGTAGTGCTTCGAATTGCGCTTGAGCTTCGAGGGAGGTTTGAGCAAGTTGAGATACCGGCAAAAGTCTTCGGCAGTGTTGAACTCGCCAATGATGGTAAGGCTGGCTTCATAATCATTGGATTCAGCTGAGAGTGAGAAGGCACCGTCTGGTGCAGTTCGAGGCAAGGGTGTAGGGGAGTTTGACTTTGGTACCGCGGTATCGTCCTAAAACAAATTAGAATGGTAGGGCGCAGAGTAAGAAACATACCAAAGATACTACAGCGCGGCGCCTTCGTCGATCCATCAATGCTCAGCTCAGCGCGCAGGTCTTGATAGCGAGCCTAGCAGTAAATCGCATCCATATTCAGGATGTTCTTGTACCCAACTTTCACATTCTTCTTTTCCGGCTGTCCCTCCAACTGATTTTATTTCTTCGACTTCTCCGTCGTCAGTGATTTCCCACCACCGACCTCCACATCTTCAGCTAGGGGCACCGAGGATGAGGCCGATCTCGTTGTAGAGGCCAGCCTCGTCGTTAGCACCGTCACCACAACCGAGTCCTTCGTTGTTAATGAGGAGGCGATTGAAGTCGTAGACCGGGTACGCAGTTGAGGCGAGGTTGTGGCACGGCTGTCAACGAGGACGAGCCGGGCGATTGTTGGCATTGATGCAACTAGCAAGCTAGTTAGGCATTGTCGTGAAAGACTATAAGGCGAGTGTATTGCAATCCAAAATTGCGGCCATCAACCGGACATGTGGGTTTTTCGCACTGCCACTGATGCTACAATCTCTTTCACAACCTACGCCCTTCGGGCCCTAGATCAAGCTCTACAATGTCCTTTTTCTCTGGGAATAGGCCGAAAGTCAGATCCTATCAAATCGTCCATTTCTCGGAGAATTACCTCACGAATCCTGCCATTCCAAGCTGAGGGCTAAGGGAATCCACTGAAGGCTGAACGATAGCTGGCGAAAGGACTTGTCGAGGTCGCAGTCGCTATGAGAGGAAGAGACGGAGACGAATACCAGGTAAATGTTGATATCTCCTCCAGTTTCATCGTGGTGGAGGTAATTCGTGCAATAGGACATACGTCATCACATCCGACCGACTCCGACGCCCGTCGCTCGCCTCGGGATTTTTCCCTGCCCTAAACTGTTCACGTGAAACATGCCACGTGCATTTCATAGTTTACTTCGGCCCGATATATTCTTTAGCCTTTTAAAAGCCTTTAGGCATCGGTCGCAGCTCAGATATTCTGTGTATCCCAGATGAATGGGTCACCGTATCCTGGGCCGAGCCGTTCAGATAGGCAATAGCAAGGAAAGCCGCCTGTGTTTGTTTAAGGTACGTCGTGCGCCAATAAGATCCTTCAATACCTTTGTATCCAAAACATTCTAACATTTCATTCCCAACAGCAGTTCAACGTGTGACACATATTCTAAATGTCAGAAGACATCATAGACGTAGTACGAATCGAAGGCGGATGGTCTCACTTAAAAACTGGGTCCGAGGGTCGATACAGCCTATTACGATACGCTCTGATCTAAAGCGCATCCATCCCTGTCCATTCACCTTCAGTCCTACTCAGATAAACCTTGGCATAATCGTCGAACCTCTACTTCTGAACAATTTCCTGCGCACGAGCCCCTCCCAAAAACTTCTTAACCTTATATTTACTCCATTTATTTTCCTTCGTTTCTTGGCTAATAGGTCCCGGGCGATACTCTCAGATCATTGACGAGTCCGCGTCATAAAGAACAATTGTCAACATCCGTCAGTAACGTAGGTCTATCACTCCGTACTAGACTTTCCCTCAATGAAAACTTTACCAATATGTTCCAGCCAGAAACCAACAGATTCGGATGGCCCATTCGCTTCGTACGACTCAAATACGAGATACTTGATGAACCCTCTCGACGGTCCGGAAACGTCTTCAGAACTCGAGCTGGTAATATCTTACACCGTCGAGCTCCGTGTCCGGACATCACTTATGGCGAGCATGCCCTTCATACTCAATGGAACCGTCGTCGTCCCCACTGGCTGAGCCAACCTCATTATCTCAATTCTCGACGTCAAGATGGGAACAACGGGCATGAAGTGCCTCTGCCACTTCCCAACTTTGAAGGTCACTGCGCCCTAGAAAACCTGCTTCGATCCTCAATCATGGACCAGCTCCGTATTTCTTCATGGAACGGAGCGCCACTCACGCTGATGTATCTGCTGCGACAACGGGTCGATCAACACCCGCCCGCAAAGATCAATCTCTCGTTCCTAGCGCCACAACGCAAGTCAATCGGCATGGCATCTGACATTGTTCTCGAGAGCGTGCTGATGCATTCGACCGGCGACACTGTATTCCGACATCTGTATGATTCATCACATCACTGTCTTGGATATGCCAAGGTGACCCATTCCCCCTCTCTCATTAGGGAAACCTCTCAGGCTGGTGCCGTTACACATCTTTCCAGATGCCGCAGTAAGCGGTCTTCGATCTGCTATTTCTAGCCCTATGGCTGCAAGTTGTTGATATTAGTTTCTTGACATCCTCTTCCGGCTCCGTACACGTGCCTAAGATGCCCTTAATAATACAGTGCCGTATAACGACGATGATCATGAATTCGCTTACCGCGATCAAATTTTCAATGTTCCAGGATGATCCTACTCCTTTGATCTATTAGACTGCTCTCGTTCAATGGGACGTGCGCTGATCTTCGAAGCATGCCGCGGACATCTCCTGAATGACCTGCTTATCCGGGAGGTTGTGCGCAAGAATACTACGGATACTAATTAGCGCTCTACTGGTGTGATCCAGGACCATACATCACGGTTATTGACGGTCCACAGCCTTAATTACCACAGCGATGCCAGTCTTCTACGCCCACGTTGAGTGGCGTCCCTTGTCGTCTCCGCTTGCCTTGGCTTCTCACGTTTATGATATGCGCCGTGCCATCAGGACTGCTTTGTTTTTCAGACTACTCATTAATCCCCGGAACTTCTGATAGTGAATGATGCACCATCCCAGACACTCCTCTGCCACACTTCTGTCGCATGAGGATAGGAACACCCAGATGTATTTCAGCTGTTAGAATTGGTCAGTAAAGCGGAGATACGGACCAAGCCAACTGATGAGAGATGTAGATACTTCCCGTGGAAATCTCCGTGGGAGAGACTCGTCGATACTTGCTCATTTGATATGCTCCTCTGCAAGGAATATCTTGAGTGGAGCCATCGAGACGAGCGTGCGGTCCTTTGTAGTTTCGAGTTTACTCGGATGGAATATCCCGTCAGTTTAACATAAGATCGTCCTCCCATCTCAGAGAGCATCCAGCTTCGGGCCAATTTTATATCATGTAGAATGACAATACGATACACCGCCATCATTCGACGTGTCCTCTACTCCCAACTACGCTCGGAAGAAGTTTTTCAAAACCAAAGAGAAAAGAAACACGCCATGCCAACTTTGCGCGCAAAACGGAAGATCCTGATTACCGCCGTCTCTAAAAATGGTGTCTATATACGTCATAAATCAATAAGAAAAATCTCCAAAACGAGGGCTTGCCTACCGTCATTAGTGACCAGAGCCGCTTCCTGGAATATCCCGTGTTCGAAAATTGAGACTAAAACACGAGAAATCGTCCTACATGCGCAATTGTGAAAAAATCGGATTTCACACGATACACGCTACTTACCCTCTCCGCAAGGACTCACTCCTCAGGATTTCGACCTTGAGCTGTCGAAATATTCAGCAAGTCGCCACTGAGACAGTCACGATTCAGACTCACTATCTGGCAAATCGCAGGGCAGGCATTTTGTTGCGAAAAGTAGCTCCGGAAGGTCTTTTGAATACTTGGAGTTGGTGAAAATGCGAGATGTTCAACGTACAAGTATGGCAGATTTAACTTGACTTCGGCTCTGCAAGAAATTCTGGTAAGTATCTAGGTGGAAGGACACTGAGACGTGCCGGTTGGTTGTTGAATCTTCCTTCCAAATCGATCAGTCACTCAAAGGCACGCAATACGACTCCGCAAGGTTTATTCACCAGATGTTTGAAGCTAAAAGTGCGAGACATTAGAATCATCAATTACCATTTGCCGAATCACTCACCGCCGCACATGTGTTAGGATTCTGCCGAAATCAGGTATGCGAGCACGAAGCAAGTAGCGATGATCGAAGCGAGGTAAGATTAATTAGAGATGATGTATGTCGTTAGGGAATAGAATGGATTCCGGCAAGGGTTCGTGAGAAGACCTGAGTGGTCCGGTTTGCGAAATAAAGGAAGACAGTAAGCGCGAAGCAATTACCGATATAGAAACCAGCAAGCGCGAAGCTATTACAGGGCAGAGGTGAAGGCAAGCGCTAGGCGTAACCTTCGGGTTGGTGTCAGAAAGCGCTAGGCGTATCCAACGAGTTGTTCAGCAAGCGCTTGGCATAGCTGAGGGTTCACGCAGTGTGAGGGGTACTGAAAGTAATAGATTGGTTAATTTCTGATACAGTGGTATGTACAGTATTATATATTAGGGATTGTTCGAGTCATTATTATTCTACAATGTTCTAATGTCTTCTAGTATCTGTAAGAAAAGTAGAGAAAGTAACAGAAGATATGAGCGAGTCCCCATTAAGACCGAGAAGCCCGAGTACAGGCATGTGTTGACTCATGGACCGAATCGGCAGATACCCGATATCCATAACAACATGGGCCAACGTCCCGCGAAGGTAGGCTACATAAGTCCGTGAACAATGCTTGTGCATGTACAAGGATGTATTTACCTCCCTAGGTCAACTTCACCAGCTAAATAACCAAGATATTAGCAGGAAACAATCAAACAGATCCTGAACAAAGCTTAGCGAACATAGTGGGAGTTCGCCTTGAGAAAGGTATTGGTCAGCAGATGAAACAAAGCTAGAAGCCGAAGAATACTTACCTTTACTCGCAGGATGGCGATCCCTCGTCTCGAGGTAATATCGATGCGACATTGACATGGGCTTAATTCGTGCACTGTCATGCTCGCAGTCCCCTCCATCTTGAGAAACATGCCGGAAGAAGTCAGAGTGTGGAACGAAGAGAGAAAAGTGAGGTCACTTACCCTTGTTTGCGGGACCTTGATTCATCGTCTCGGTGCAAAATCGAAGTATTCATATGCGCTTTAGAAATAACCTGGAAGATATCAGAGTATAGAACAAAGACAAGAATGTGAACTCCTTCGCCTTCCTTGCAGGATGACGATCAATGGTCTCAAAGCAATATCAGTGGTGGTATGATGTCCACTTGGGCTCTCGTATCACTGGAGTGATTGGCTTCTTCAGAAAGAAAATGCAAGAGATCAGTATATAGAGCAATGATAGAAAGCCGAGATCACTTACATTTTCTGGCGGCCACACAATTTGTCACCCCAAGGCAATATCAATAGTGGTACAATGTTCACAAGGGCACGAACAAGGTATTTTCTGGTTAGAGTTGATTCTTGAGAGAAACCTGGAAAAGATCAATGTATAGAACGATGAGAGAAAGGCAAGATGGCTTACCGTTGCTCACAGGGTCGTCTTGGCACAATGCCAAGAGCATTCATGAAGTCGATGATCAGCTTTCATCCCGCTGGAATGTCCGCATAATCGGAGATAAACCCTGGGCAGAAGCCTGTAATGAAATCAGCTGATAAAGAGATAGAAATCAGAATTATTTAAAGGGTGCACCAAGAACGATAAAGGCGCCCATCCATTGGGCCTTCTCATTCATGTGGCAAGGTGAGGTCTCTAGAACAATCTACATGCTACACCGTTAATTTGAAGGACAGGTACCTCGCTTGTTATCACAGCGCTTTGCAAAGGAGCATAGTAGCATATCAACGTCATCATTGGGTCTCAGGAAATGTCTACCAAATGCTATGTCAATTGCAAGTAAAAGGTAGAAGAGAGTTCAAGGGAATGAACCGAGTACACACGGACCAGGTGCTAGACAGTTTGATCTCGACTTTCAAGAACTATAGCTCCAATGATGTTCCCTGATCCGCTGGCTGGGGACCTACTGAGGAGCACTAATAGAAACATCAGTATAGCGTTGAGACAAGAAACAGAGGCACACAATACAGTTGAACAAGCATCTATTCTTTGCTCTTGTTGGAATCCCAAGGCGCTCGAATCACATGTCCATTTAATGGAACCACCATTCAAACAGCTTTGCATTCATAATGTTGAGTGGGCTTCATGTCTCGACACTCAAGTTTTGAAAGTTGGAATGCAGGCTCAGACTGGCCCAGTGTGATCAGTAATCTGCAACTGTACAATGTGGTCAGCAACAGAAAAATGGCCACAGCCTGGCAATGCACCCAGCACCAGCAAGAACCTTCACTGGATCCCATAACATCAGCTCACTGTTTCCCATGCCAGCTGCAAGGAGGGCAGATGCCCATGGTGGAATATTGTACCCCTACATCAACTGGTTGAACTTATATTGGCATCATCGGTGGCCACCCAGCGATGTATTCTTCACATAAAGTGCCTTTTGGTCCCAACTGGTGATACACTGGTCAAGCGTACACCATTGAAATCATGTGTATTTATCTAATAATAATGAAGTTACTTACATTGCATGGTGGATTCTAGTACACTAAGAAAGCAAGTACCACATTGTAAGCACAAACACACCAGGCACTTAAGAACAAGACATTCTAAAACTCAGATGGAAGCATTGGGTATTCTGCCCAGTAGTCTGAAGGTCCAGGCTGGCAAGGCTAGAACAGGCTTCTCAGCAGGCACTAGTAATTGATCAACCTGGTAGACATCAATGAGTTCAGGCAATGAGTTTATCCTCACCTGGCTGGGTCAGCAAGCATCTTAGTCAGTAACAAGAGGATTGGAAATAGTATACAAGTAGAATAGTATAAATACAGGTCATGTAACTAGTGGGGAATCAGATTTCTGATCCCTGGAATGCTATCAGGTGAATAGTATGGGTTTAATTGGTTAAGAGCTTTGAGTTATAGACTCACCTGGAATAGAATTGTTGTGACCTGGTCACTCTGTGTGTGTAAGAACAGTCAAGCAAGCAAACAGTATAAGCTATAACAGAAAGAAAGTCCTGAGAAACAGTTCAGAACCAGTCAGTGTGTTTTAAAGTTACAACCAGGCACATAGTATCAGTATTGAAACTGCACCAGGCAGCCAGCACAAGTTCAGAACCTGCACTAGGCAGTTATTCTGTATCAGTTTAAGTTTGTGTTCAGTAACATATTGAGCTTAGAGTGAGATCACAATATATCTTTTATTGAATCAGGCACATTGGCACAATCAGCACAGACACGATCAGCTACTCCTTTTCTTATTGTACTTATAAGACTTGGAGAGATTGGAGCTTCTTTTTCATTGCTCTCACACTCTCCCTAGGTCAGTCTTTGTTTGGTTGGTTTTTTGTGATCACTCTTACACTCTCCCCAGATAGAGTGGTTCATTCCAAGAGCTCTTTTTGTGTAGCACCTGGAGTTGCCATCCTGCAAGACAACTCCCATTGAAATCTCATCTAAATCATGGTGTGAACAAATCCTTCACTACCTACTCATTGAAAGAGACACTTGCAGCCTCATCCAGGCAAGAATCAACATATTGAGTTATCACTATGAAAAGCAGTGCTTAAATCACACATTTGAACTAAGGCTCAGTCTGTAAACATAACAACTGATACCAGTCAAAATCCTGTCACAAGACCACAAACTGCTTGACTGAATCCTCATCGCCATCATACACATGCAGCTCCCATAACAAAGTCACCACAATCTTTAGAGGCACCGAGTATGTTGCCAGCAAGAGACACTGACATTCATGCTACTACAGTTAGCAGTTAGCTCTTGCTCAGTAGCCAATACAATGCCCTGCTCCCTGGTTACTGTCCAATGGACTACGGACTTTGTCTGTGTTATGCAAGAGGTTATCTGTGACAAGACCCTGGGTCTTTCAGTCAATGTACACCTGTGATGACAGCTACATGGACAGAGACACTGCCTCCAATGCCTGGGCCACCTGCAAATGAACTGAACAATCATCTCACTCTAGGTACCATCAAATTACACCCCATGCTGTTTGGTATAGTCACCCCTATCAATATCACATGCTTCTGAGAACTTCTCATTTCCCATCTGAATCATGAGCTCATATCCTCTGTTTGCAGAGGCTTGGAGACTGGCTTCTGGCCTTGGGCTGATACCAGCAATTCTGAGTATCCTACTACCAATGACAATTCTTTTCATCTCCTCAGGGATCAAGCTCACATGGATTTTGTACAGTTGCAAAGAGATGCTGAGATAGATCTTAGATGTTTCTCTCAATCTTTCAAGCCTGATCTACTCCCAGGAATGCACTCTGTCCCGGTTGGTGTGGTTCATAAACCACATTCTGCAAAGCCTCACTTGATTGTGGACCATTCCTCTGGAGATTCCTCCCCCAACTCCATGATTCTGAAACATGAAGGTCATGTCCATCTTGATACTCTTAGAGATCTGGGGAGAGCATTAATATGCACATGATGCACACATGGTAGAGATATAAAGTTGGTCCTTTTCAAGTCTGATGTCTCTCAGGCCTACTGCCAACTGCTGATGCATGTTCTTTGGCAAATATACCAAACTGTAGCCATTGATGATCAACAACATGTTGATTGTTGCAATAACTTTGGAAATCATGGTGCTGGCCACATTAGGTGCACTTTCTTTGGGCTTGTGCTATGGATCACTACCTTCATAAAGATGCTGATGGACATCTTTGGCTACATTGATGATAGCTTTTCATAGGAGTTTGCAGATAAGAAAACATAGTACAGCCCATATCACAAGCTCCTCCTGACAAAACAAGCTTTGCTTCTCAAGCTATTTGACAAACTCAGTATCCCACATGAAGAAGAGAAGCAACTGTATGGTGATATTCTTACCATCATTGACTTTGATGTTGATCCAAATGCTATGACCATCACTATGCCTGTTTCTCCTCAGCAAGATCTTATTGCTGCAATTCAGAACTTCGCCATCATTGGTTTGCACCAACCCTTGCACAAATTTGATAGCTTGGCTGGTTGGTGCAACTGGTCATTCAATGCATACCTGTTGCTTCATCCTGGCTTATCAATCCTGTATGCAAAGAAGCATGGGAAATCACACTCATTCCAACCTATCTGGGTCAGTAAAGCTCTCTGTCATGAACTTATTTGGATAGCTGAACATCTTGAACACATGTCTGGAATTCTATTCTTAGACTCACTTGAATGGGGTATCAATCTTGCTGATGTCCAAGTCCAAACTGATGCATCGTTCAAGGGTCTAGGGATCTGGTTACCTGACCTCACAACCAGTTTTTATTCAGATGTCCCAAACAATGTGGACAATGGCATTTTCTTCAACAAGGCCCTCGCAGTGGTCTCAGCACTGTTAATCATGCTATGCCAGTTATCCCCAAAACCACATTGAATCCTCATCTATACAGACAATGCAAACACCATTGACATATTCAACTCTCTCTCTATGCCAAACTTTTCTATAACCCACTGCTCATCATGGCTGTCAATGCATTGATTGAGCATAATGCACAACTTTATGTTGTACACATTTCTGGATCAAGGAATACAATCACAGATGTGCTATCTCATGGCAACAATGTTCTCGTTTTTCAACACCATTCAAAAGCTTGCCTGTTTGAGTTCTGTCCTCCAGAGCTCAAATCAGGTTCAGATGCTGTCAAATAACTTTTCACTGGAATTATCAGTCCGTACCCTAATCTAAGCAAAAGTGATTACTGCATGCTTCCATTGTCATCCTTCCTCATTTTGTTTTTATCAACTCTTATTCCATCACCATACTCAAAATATTTTTTATATAGTCTTTTTATGGTACTCATGCAATAAACACTCACACTCAGGCCCCATTGCTGATCTCAGAATGGGGTCACATCTCAGCTGACCTCATGTAAACTGAGATCCTGAATTCACACAGACAAGTGAGGCAATTAGACTATATTCATTTCAATATGGAACTTGTAAACTACAGTACAAAGCATCAGAACCAGGTGTATCATACCTCCCTTTGAACTGCAATTAACTGAGTGTTTATGTAGTGTTGTGTGTGTAGCACTTAGCATCTATATAGGCACTCAGCACCTTTCACTGATTCTCTATCTCTAGGCCAAATTCATTCTGGTTAAGAAAATTGGACCCAAATTTCAAACTGGCTTTCATTGCTAAAGGACCCATCAAGGGTGCCAGTGACCATCCCTGTTGCTGTGAGATGAAGAGAGGAAGACAGAGACCAGATAAATGTCAAGATCCTGAGAATTTCCTTCAGTGTCATGTTAGTGGAAGTAATATGTCCGATGCTGCCCTGCCCTAAAGCATTCACATGAATTGCCATGTGGATTTCACAATTCCCTGAGCCAGCACCCTCCTTTAAGATGTTAAGCATTGGTTCTGTGAGCTTATGGTGAATTCTGTACCCATTAACCATACAAATGCTATCATGTACGAGACTCGGTAATAAGGTCAGCCCTGTATAATTTTCTCATTAACCAATGTTCTAACCAAAGATCAGGACAGCATCAGCTTGTTGAGCCTTCCTCTAGTTATACTCTTCCTCATACAGTGCCCTGTTTATCTCAAAAATATCTCTCCAAAAGCATGGAGATCCTGTTAGATTTTTAGCAGAGATCCTTGTGACTTCAGTAGTTTGTAGTTTTCAGCCACCTATGTCACTGTGGTTACTAAGACTAATCTCAATTCAATAGATATTATGTGTACATACATCATAACAAAGACCATTGATGAGGCTGGTGACAGGCACCCATGAAATTGAGCATGATCTAGCATGAACACACTAAGCCTACACTCAATCCCACTAAAAACACACACACAATCTCTTTAAGTGCAGAGGGGAGCAAGGGATTTAATTCCAATTGCACACTGACAATATCTCAATATATCTCAGTGAGCTCACTAGAATGATGATGGGCCTTAGACTTCCATGGCAACGGCAACACCAACTCGGAATGAGCTTGGTTAATTAATGTAGTGGCACGGCAATCAAGGCGATTGTGTGTGCGAGTGGTTCAGGGCACCTCCGTGCAGTAGAACAATTCCTCTATACCCAAGAATACACTGCAACTTTAAGTCTGCGAAGTAGTACTGCTTGGTAGTCGAGTACTAGATGCTATGGCTTTAAGCTGGTAGGGCTCTCTCGAAATGAGAGGGAACGAAAACGGGTATGACGTGAATACCATGAATCCGTATGAGAGAATGTGCTGTGAGACTAGAAAACATCGCTCAACGGTAATTGGAGCGGGGTGAACAATGGAGAATAGACTAAACGGTCAGCAATAGTCTATGGGTGAGCGAGGTGATGAGAAAACGGCGTGGGGACTGCGAGTGGTGAAATAAACATGGAACAAGGTGCTGAGGGTGGACTGGTGAGAGAAAACATGGAACTATGAAAACTGGCGGCGATACTGGTCCTATATGATGTGATGGTGCTGAGTCGATGTCGAAACTGGTCTGGTACTGAAACAATCCTATCCTATGTCAAAACTAACCTCCAAGTCCACTCGAGGGACTGATACTATACGAAAACTTGCTGAACTGATCCTAAGTCTGCTCTGAGACTACCCAAGTGGGCGACGATAACGATGGCGAAAGTGAAACTATAAAAACTCCAATGGTGCGAAAGTGAAATGATGACAGCCTATAAAAGATAACGGGGGCGAGGTATAGCGCGGTGATCATGTATTGGCACAGTATGAGCGTGCACCAATAGTGTTAAGAGCGAAGAGCGCATAGCGAAGGACTCTTCACAGTTAAAACCGTGAGATAACTCTGGTGAGCTCAAGAGTCGACGTGTGATCAAGAATATGCTGGTGCAAACAGTATATTGCCGTAGAACAGTGAATAAACGTTGTTTACTGGCGATAGACTAGAGTGTGACAATAATTGACGTAGTCTGGGGTCAACTGGAGATGAACTGCTCTTTAACTACATTTTCTAACTAGTTTTTATACTACAAGTACGAATTTATAAATAGAGTAAATACGCGAGACTTAGTAAGGCTGTAAGGCCTTGGCTTTGTAAAAGTCATAGGAAACATATGGTCCTTGGTCTTCTAAAGTAACAGCAACTCGTCGACGTTGCCGCGTATGGATGTGAACCATATGGGGTCATTGAGCGGTGCACGGATCGTTAGGTGCTGTTTAGCTGCGGATTAGTTGAGCAATAGTTGTTGTGCTGAGGAGTACACGTGGGGTAATGTTTTCTTGAAGCCTTGGTGAAGTAACAGCCTTAGTAAACATGGTCTGTAGTTGCCGTAGCTGCTATTGTCGTAGCTGGGAGGGTACTCACATCAACCACGTCATTTTCATTAAGTGATCAATGAGCGTGTCAACTGGGTGCTTCTGAGTGATGTGTCAATTCCGTATTGGGATGATTGTCGATCGAAGGTGCCTTGCCATGATGAAGTACCGCAATTATGATGCGTGACAAGATGGGATGGATAACAAAGCGCATAAGGAGTGGTTGCCGTAGGATAAAAGTGGTATCAGTGAGTGTGCAATCATTGGTTTGCTGAAAGTCCATTGAAGGGACAGTAGCGTTAATTAGCAGGGAAAATCCGTGAATTCTGAGTGTACAGAGCCTGGAGGCTCATCAACAATGCAGGTAATGATGTATATTTCTCAAGCCATTCTCAAATTCTCTGTTTCCTTGAAGCTTTTTACAAGAGAGCATGGTGAACCATGCAACCCTCAAGGCAAAGAATATTTCTATAGCCAAAACACATGGATACGCAGATCTGCAAAATGACCAAGTCCAGTCAGTGAGCTCACTAAGTACAACTCACTGCTAGAGCTAAGCTGTGTGCAACACCATCTTTCTCTTAGTTGCTAAACCTAACTCCAAAACTCATCACAATAGAGGCCCTCAGCACTCCCAGTGTGATCACAATACTCTCAAAAACCATCCCCACAAGTCTTCACACACAGTGCACTCACCCTAACAACAGTGCTGTGAGGTCCCACTGCACACACCTGTCACACATTGTGCAACTGCTAGAACAGCTCAATCTGGCTGATTCCCTTGCAAAACTACTCAAGACCTACACAGAGACTGACACAACACAAATTCTCTCTTACACTAAACCAGAAAAGGAACAGAGCTCTCTCTCAGATAGTATTCAGTAAACTTTCAAGACAGGTGCACTGTCACTGTCTCCGAATCTCTCTCTTATCTCAAGTAAACCAAAGTTTTTATCCAAAATGTTTCTCTAGTTCTATTTCTCTGTGAGCTTGCTAAACTTGTGTTCTAGCCGATGCTTGAAGTTACCAACTCTTACACATCACAACCAGTCCAGATCCAAACTGAAACTGTATTACTATACATGGGGGGTAGGTAGCTTACCTTATTACATGAAATTCTACTCCACTTATACTATGGGAGATTGATTGTTACAAATGGTTCTTTAGTAAGTCAATTCGTTGTTGGCTGATAATCCCTCACCCAAGCTGGCACAGTGCTCTTGGCAGAGTGCCACTTGCTCCTCCTTTTAGTATTCTCAAAGAGCTAAGCAACGTCTACATTGCTTGCCCTAGCAGCAGAGTAGCTCACAGACTTGTACTCAATAGCTGCTTAATTCTCGATCAGCAATCATGCTTCATATTTGGCTTTCAGGTCTGCTCTGAAGGTGACAGCATCATATTCTAGACTTGGTAACCAAAGAATGCTTTAGATTTTGAGCCTGCTCGCTATTCCCATCAGCCAAAGCCTGTTTCTAGCCCATGCCCAGGGTTCTCTTGATTACCCCACATGTGATATTGTTTCTCCAGTGATGAGCCTAGACTTCCGTGGCAATGGCACACCAACTCAGAATGAGATTTGGGAAGTTAACGTAGTAGCATGGCAATCAAGGTGATCATATGTGCAAGTGGGTTTGGGGCACCTCTGTGCAGTAAATCAATTCCTGTATATGCAAGTATGCACTGTGACTTTAAGTCTGTGAAGTAGTACTGCTTGGTAGTGGAGTACTAAATGCTATGGCTTTAAGTCGGTAGGGATCTCTCGAAATGAGAGGCAACAGAAATGGGTATGACGTTGAAGAGACTCTGTGCATGCAGGCTAGAAATGCAACAGTGTCAAAGACACTGATTACACTCACACCAAACACTACACACACAAACCCTCAAAGTTCTTGGGGGGATATTATGTGATAGAAGCAGATTGAAGCAATACAACTAAACTCTCAGAATATACAATACACACATATAGCAATAGCGCTCGTAGGGTATCTAGATCTCTCTAAGTCCAAAGGCTTTTATAATAAGAGGGGCGACAGATGTCACCAGGCCTCAAGGCAAGGTGTACTACTGTTAGACCTGAACTCCAATCAAGAGTAAACAATGGCTGTATCACTTTCGTACAGTCACCGTTGAGTCTCGTTATGAAAGGAGGTTCTGGACTAAGTCTCTAGCACTTAGCAAGAATGAATGTGTTTCAGTATGAATAAACTTTAGCTCAAAGCTAGGGAATATACAGCTTGAGCTACCGTACTTATATACTAAAGTGAGGGGTCTAATAATAGATGCACTGTTGCAAGAAGTAGAAATGACACAAGGTGAATGGTGGTGACTGTATCACAAGTCATGACTCCGTGGAGTCATGGATCCTAAAGATAAGATAAAAGGTGCTTAGATAAAGAAAATGAATAAATTGTAACATTACCCCCTTGTTAAGGCAGGCATCCCAACTGCTGTTATGGTATGCTGTCTGGTTCGAAGGGTCATTTTGTATCCATTGAAGGATCATCATGGCCCCCTAGTAACTCCCAAAGTTTGTCTTCATCATACCACACCTTCTTGCCTGTCCTTGGATCCATATAGGACTGCCAATTTGCTGGTCGATCAATGATCCTGTCTATGTGCTTGGCGAGGAACTCTTCAATGAGTTCATTGGCATCCATATGGTCTTCCTGTACCCAGCTGTTTGATTCTGGTCCATAGCCTTTCCACTTTATGAAGTAATTGGTGACCAAGCGCCATGGTTCCCCAGCTTTTCCCCTAATCTTACGACGTCTGCTGTCAAGAACCTTTTTGACTTCGTAATGTTCAGCACCATCAATTAGGTCTGGTGGTGGTGGTGGTGGTTGTTCTTGATTTGGGAATGCGGGTGGTGCATACGGAGTTAAGAGAGCTTTGTTGAATGTGGGGTGGATGTGCCAATTGGTAGGGAGCTTGAGGGTGTATGCTGAGGCTCCTTTCTTTGTGGTGATTAAAAAAGGGCCTGTTCATTTGTCTGCGAGCTTTTTCTTTGGTTGTGGAAGATGAAGGTTGGTCGTGCCTAGCCAAACCTTATCTCCTACTTGATACTCGACTGCCGGGTGTTTCTTTTTGTCATATTGGGTTTTCATTTGGTCGGCGGCTTTCTCGAGTGATTGTTTGGCTGCGGCATGTATCTCCTGCATTTTGGAGACGAATGTCATGGAGGCTGGTGTTCGGAAAGGTGTCTGGGGCTTGGCTCCTGGTAGGACATGGACATTGTAGCCGTAGTTGACCTCAAAAGGGCTTTTGCCAGTGGCTGAATGAGTGCGGTTGTTATGCGTGAAAGTGGTGAGTGATAGCCATTCTACCCAGTCATTCTGAAGATGGTTAACAAAGATTCGAAGGTATTTTTCAACCTCCTGATTGACTCGTTCTGTTTGGCCATCTGTTTGAGGGTGGAAGGCGGTAGATGCATTGGCTTTGATTTGGAGCAAGTCATAGAGGTCTTTCATGAACTTGGAGACGAATACTGTCCCTCGGTCGGAGATGACTACTTGTGGCATTCCATGCTTGGTGTATACTTCATTGTGTAGGATTTTGGCCCATCCTTCCAACGAGAGTTCCTTAGAGCATGCAATGGGGATGATCTCTTTAGAGAACCGATCAATGATCATAAGTATGGTGTTGTAGCCATTACAAATGGGTAACCTGGTGACCATATCCACTGAGATGTGGGTCCATGGTTGGGAGTGGATGGCATTAGGATGGAGGGTTGCTGCTTTTGCTTGAGTGCTCGACTTGGTTCATTGACACGTCTCGCAAGCACAAATGTAAGCTTATATATCTCTCTTCATCTTGGGCCACCAATATTCTCACAACACAAGTTCTTTGGTTTTTTCTACACCTGGGTGTCCCGCTATGATGTGGTTGTGAGATCTCGCGATGATTTCTCCTTGTAATGGATGATCTTGGGGAACATAGATTCGGTTATCATAGTAGATTAATCCATTTTCTATTTTCATTCCCCAATCATGGTTGAAGGATCCAGAGACGTTCTTGTCCCATTGGTGATGGTCGAGTGTGGCGCATTTGATTTTGGTCTGTATCTCTTCTATCGTGGGCATGATCATTGCCCAGAAATGCTCGGGTTTGAGGACTACAATTTCGTTGTTGTCCTCTTTCCCTTGTTCATGGTCTGCCCATCGACTAATTAGATCAGCCTTCTTGTTTGCTGTACCTGGCTTGTGGTGGAGAGAGAAATGATATTCCGCTAGTTCGGTTACCCAACATGCTTGTCATTGGTTTAGCTTCTGGGGGTTTTGGAAGTACTGCAGGTTCTGATGATCCATCCAGATTTCGAAATCCTGAGCTGCTCCCATTAGGTAGTGTCTCCACTCATCAAGGTCGAGCATGATCGCAAGTAGTTCCTTGTCATAAATTTCATAATTTTGTTCGGTAACTGTGAGGGATTTGGATAAGAATGTGATGAGGCACCATTTTCCATCTTGTTCTTGTGACAAAATGGTGCCTACTGCCCCCTCACTAGCATCTGCTTCTATGCGGAACTTGCCTCCTTCCATTGGTATCGCTAGTACCACTTCTTCGGCCAGTAGTCTTTTCAACTCATTGAAAGTGCTTTGTTGTGCTGTTCCCCACTTCCAGGGATCATTTCCTGTTAGTTGGGTCATGGGTTTGATGACTTTGCTGTATACTTTGATGAAGCATTGGTAGAAATTCGTAAAACCTAGGAATGATTGTAACTGCTGTTTCTTTGCTGGCACCAGCCATTTTGCTATGCCTTGGATTTTGACTGGCTCCATGTGAATACTTCCTTCACTGATAATGACTCCGAGGTACTCTGTTTCTAAAGTCTCAAATTCACATTTTTCTGCTTTCAGGAATAGTTTGTTTTTTCGTAAGACTTTTAGAACTTCACGCATGATGTGGCAATGTTCCTCCTTGGTTTTGGACCTAATAAGGATGTCATCGAGATAGACCATGACAGTGCCTGATGCTATGAGGTCTTTAAAGATATCATTCATCATCCACTGGAAGGTCGCAGGGGAGTTGGTAAGCCCAAAGAACATAACTGTGGGCTCAAACAGGCCTCAGTTAGTTCTGAATGCTGCCTTCCACTTGTCACCATTCTTGATGCATACATTATTGTATCCCCACTGAACGTCGAGCTTGGAGAAGTATTTGGTGCCTCGTAGTTTGTCCATTAACTCTGAGATGAGAGGGAGTGGATAACAGTTTTTGATTGTCATTTTGTTAAGCTTCCGATAATCCTGGACTGGTCACAATTTGCCATCTTTCTTTTTAACAAAGAAGAAGGGGGAGGCCATGGGAGATTTAGACAGTCATATTCTCCTGCTTGAGAGGTTCTCATCTAGGAACTTGTCAAGCTCTGCCTGCTCATTTCAATTAAGAGGGTAAACTTTGCAATCTAGGTTGGTGCTGGCATTGGGAATAAGTTCGATTGCATGGTCTCATGTCTTTGGTTCAGGGAGCTCACCGAAATTGTCTTTGTTGAACAGATCGTTGAAGTCTCTGCACCAGTCTGGGACCATTTCTTCAAATGTTTTGGTCTTCTTGTCTGTGTTGGCTTTAGCGGCAAGGTCATTGGCATGATGCACATGTATGGGAATGGCTTGGGTAAAGTCTATGGCTAGGATGGTCTCTCCTTCCTCTAGTTCTTCATCCCACTTGTCATCGGGATCTGCATCAGGAAGTACAAATGGAGTTTTACAGCATTGGCATCACATGAACATTATTTTCCCGGTCTTCCAATTGACAAGCAGATTGTGCCTTGCTAGCCAATCATGACCAAGAAAGATTTGTCGGCCACCTAGATCAGTAACAGCTAAGTCTATTTGTTCTGCACAATCTCCGATCACAAGACAGATCTCAGCATATTTGATAACTGCCCTGCCCTGATTCCTTGTGCTGTCAGCATTATAGACGGGGATTGGCGTGGCTGTTGAGTGAGTAGGGATGTTGTTTTGTTCGACAAATGCTTGGTTGATTGTGCTACTGGTGCACCCGCTGTCTACTAGTGCAGAGGTGGAGACTCAGGTTAGGTTTTCTAGGGTTTCGATTTGGACGTCGATATTTAGATCCTTCCCCTTTCCGCTTAATTGAGCAATGCACTGTTTTGGTTGCTGGAGTTCTCTGAGCCACTTGAGAGTATCAGCCCATGCTGTCTTCCATATTCCTTCAATCATCTCATCCATGACTTCCTCTGCATGCACCTTGTGAATCCAATTCTTTAAGATTGCTTTTGCTTCCGACTCTGTCTTGGCTTCTACTACCCCACATAGAGTCCACTCAGCGCCAGATGGTTTAAGCCATTCATGTGGGGCCTCTTTAGCCTTCGCATCAACCTGTGCAGGTTCGACTACTGTTGGTGAGGTCACCACTTTTTCTATAGAGGGTGTTAAATTAGCCTTTTTGCTCGTTTTGAAACTAGTATCATCTTCTTCATCAGGAACTTCATACATACGTACCTTAGGCATCTCCTGCCTTGTTTGGGCCCCCTCGTTCCTGTTGGTAGGGGTCTTTTGCACAGGGTCAGTTAAGTCCTCGGTTTTCGCCAGAGCTCCTTGATTGATCAGGGATTTAGACTTTGGCAGCCTTACGGTGATCTCCATTACCAGAGGAGGTTTTGCCAAAGCTATTCCCTTGTAACTCCCTGCAAGACAGGGACTCCATGGAGCCGTTTTGCCAGGAGGGGCGCTATGTGCTTGTTCTCCTGCCCCATCCAGTTTATCCATTATGATGGGTGTCACTATGGTGGGTGACTTATCGTTCAATGCTTTCACCTGTGATGGGTTACTTGCCAAACGTTTAGCTGGTAGTTTAACTATCACAGTGCACTGTACTGGTTGATTCTTGCTTAATTTCTGGTGTGGTTGTGAAGTTGTGGGTATATTTGAATGCTTGGTAGTAACTACAGATATATGAGCTTGACTAGCAGGCATGATATGTGTACCAGATAAAACTAAGTCTGTAGCTGAGTAAGTTGAATCATTTACTTCTTGGCGTCATCTTTTACTTCTTCGATCATTGATAATGTTTCAGCCATTGGATGCATGTCCCAGTAATAATTGAGACAGCACATGGCCTCTTCTCTGGATTTCGATTGATCAGGACAGTCATGCTTGAAGTGGCCAAGCTTTCCATATCAGAAGCACTTTGCTACAGCACGTGCCACGTCAACATCCATCGGGGCTCCCCTTCCTCCGTATGTTGTCCCTGTTGCTGTTTTCTTCTCTGGCATATAATTTGGTGTCTGACTGCCCTTCTGGGGTGCCATTGTCTTCTGTGCTTGTGGTTTGGAGTCAATTTGTCCAGCCGTGGTTCCTTCCGCCTTCTTGAGTCGGTAGTTATAGTCGATTTGGAGTAGACGAGTTTTCCAGCCATCATAGCTGGTGGGTACATCTCCATCTGCAGCATAGATGGTGTTTTTGCTGGTTTCTTGAGCAGCTTTCTTGACCTGGGCGAGCATGACTTGCTCGTTGTTGCATACACCTGCATCGTATGCCAGATCTTCAAATTTCTGGAAGAACTGGTTGGCATCTTGGTAGGTCGACTGTCAGAGCTTTTCCCATTGCGCATGTTTTATCTGCACATCTGAGTCATTCCAGAACCTCCATCTGACCTCTGCTCAGAAATCTTCATAAGAGGGATATAACTGTTCCCCATTTGCATTCTTTCCCAAGATCCTGCTTCCTAATTCCCACCATTTCTGAGTGTTACCTCCAAATCGGGAAACACAGAAAATGTCCTTGTGGGGATGGTACCAGAAGTGCTGGTTGAATAGATCAAAGTGCAGTTCACATTTTTGGAAGAAACGGGTGATGTCATTAGAATCCCCACTGAAGTCGTTGACTTCCTTCAAGATTTTGGGCTTGAAGTTGTCATAGGGGGCGACATCTCCTGCAGTTAGTACCCAGGGAGCAGGTGGATGTGGCAGTTTGGGTGGAGCAGGGTGTCATGGTAATATCCATTTCAGGGGTACAATGGGTGGGGGCTGAGTTGGTGGTGGTCAACCACCACCACCTCCTGATGCATCCGTGGCTCCAGTGAATGGTGTGTATCCCATATGGTAGGTGCCAGGAGGTGCTTGTCCCCTGACATAGGAGAAAGGTGTCATGATTGGGGCATGGAGAGAGGCTATGGGTGGTTCATCTGCCATTGGTGCCTGGATCTCATTATCTGGGGGTAGATCAATTATGATTTTTTGATAGGGAGTAAGCACCCTCATTGGTGCTTCTGGGTGGACATTGTTGTAGAGAAGAGCAGCAAATTGGCCAGCTTCCCTTTGTAGAATACTATCTACGTTGACATTTAGGGTTGATAGGTAGTAGTAATCGATTCCGGTGTCAGTGGTATTCCATTCTGGGGTAGCTAGTAATTCGTAAGCGAAGAAATTAAATAAGTCATGATAGGTTGCATGTAGTAATACGTCAGGCAGTTGAGTCATATCTACATCTGAAAAAAGGTGAATTGCCTCAGGCAGAGTCATCTGCGGGGGCTTCAGGAGCTGTCTCGGGGAGGGGTTCTGTCACCTCGAAGGAGATCACGGGACTCTCTCCGTGGATCCCATTGATGTACTCCGCCCCTGGGAGTAGCTCTGTGGCAGTGTCTGAGCTGTTTGTCTTGCTTGCCCACCCATGCCCCCATGTCTCACTGAATTGGTTGAGGCCTGGGTTGAGGTATTGCTCATTGATCTCTTGCCAGGCAGAGTGGATGACTGGGTGAGAGGGTCCAGCAATGGGTTCCTTGATGGCTGGTATAGGCTCAGGTGTGAGCTCGCAGTTGACAATGGGTTGGTCCCAATGATAGTTGTGGGGACTGAGGATGTCATCGGGGGGAGGGGTTCTGTGATCAGGGGAATTAGTCCCTGTGGGGAAGTAGGTGCTGTAGGGGATAATAAGGTTATCCCAGAAATCAAGGTCGAATGTGGTTGTGGGCGGTGCATCTGTAGCTGATGCTTTCCCATCCCTAGTACTGCCACTATCAGGTATTGGGGTGATGGGACGGTTTGGGTGGCTTGTGCCCAATTTGTATCGTACATGCTGCTTGGCGAGTTTGTCCTCTAAAAGGGGGGAAGGAGATTGAATGATATACGGGGTAGAACTGGTAGAGCTGGTGGGGGTGACGATGATGATTGGCATGTGCCTTCTGGAAGGGGTAGGAGGCCTTCTTTCCTTCATGCTCCAAGGAGTCAGCTGAAGACTGACTTCTGACCCTCCGTTGACTGTAGAGAAGTCTGCGACTGCTGTCGCTCATCGCAGTACAGGTGCGTGGATCAGCTGGAGTGGGATGTCATTGGTGGCAGATTGGGGATTTATTTGTTGGTTGATAATGACAGTGGGGGCGGGGGTATTGGTAACTTGTCCCTTGTTTGGTGGAACCAAATGGCAAGGGCAAGAAGGAATGCACTAGGCATCAGCGTGCTGGTAAGGATGATAGTGTTGTCTCTTTCCATGAGTGCTCCAGTTAAGGAGTAAGAAAAGCTTTGAGCTAATTGTTAGACCCGAACTCCAATCAAGAGTAAACAATGGCTGTATCGCTTTCATACAGTCACCATTGAGTCTCGTTATGAAAGGAGGTTCTGGACTAAGTCTTTAGCACTTAGTGAGAATGAATGTGTTTCAGTATGAATAAACTTTAGCTCAAAGCTAGGGAATATACAGCTTGAGCTACCGTACTTATATACTAAAGTGAGGGGTCTAATAATAGGTGCACTGTTGCAAGAAGAAGTAGAAATGACACAAGGTGAACGGTGGTGACTGTATCATGAGTCATGACTCCATGGAGTCGCGGATCCTAAGGATAAGATAAGATAAGCGCCAAAGATAAAATGAAAGGTGCTTAGATAAAGAAAATGAATAAATCGTAACAACTACAATACACAACACATTGCCACACACTAACAAAACCCTCAATAAGCCTCGTGTAACACACACAGGTGACCACAAAGAACTTAAACACACCTTAAACACAACTCAAAGCTTGTGCTCTAAGCAGAAACCCTTCAAAACACATCCACTCAAGCCACAGGATTTGAACCCACATGCTCAAGCTTCCAAAACCGATCATAGACCCACAGGGTTTGAACCTATGCGATCCAGAGACACAATAACCAAATAAACCCTGTCCAACAAGCCAAAGGGTTTGAACCTCTGCCGCTTGCGGAAATGAGAACCCTCAAGCATGCACTAATCAGACCACAGGGTTTGAACCTCTGCTGCCTGTAGCACTGCACATTACAAAGAAGGCCTCTGCACAAACACTAACCAGACCAAAGGGTTTGAACCTCTGCCACCTGTAGCACCGCATGTCACAAGAAACCCTCAAAACTCAAGAGCATGTCTGCAATGACACAATATCTCTTATTCTCAGGGTAGAGCACAAGTCAACCAATCACTCAAACTGTACACAAGTCCCATGCTAGCTCTCTATGCCTTGCATGCTACTCAAGTCACTCAAATGTTATCAATAAAAGGTATATTCTCTTGCTCGAAGCTACAAACTAATCCTGAAGCTAGAGTGCTAAGCTGAGAGCCTTTGTGCTCCAACAAGGGGGGTCCAAAACTTGTGCACTATTACTATACTATGGTATTTATATACACTGCACTCTACCAATTAATATGATCTTAAATAGTAACTCTTGGCTTGCAGAACTTCCTTTCTTGGGTCCCATGCATGTTGCTATAATCACGCCATTGCTTGGTGCTTACTCAGAGCTCCAGCTCGGGGCCAGATCCTGGTCTCTCAGTTGTGTGACATTGGTTAGCTATGCTATCCACATGTTCTAACGTTGCCTAGTATTTCCTCAGAGTTTTAGCCTAGCACACAACTTGTCTTTATGGTAGTAATATCTTCTAGTGATTTCCATGGTCTTCTAGGACCACCAGCTTCTAGTCTAGGCCTCATGTGCATTGGCCAAAGTCAGAGACATTGGTCTTACTTCAATTCTAAACATTCTGAGGTCTAGAGTGCTAGCTCCTGGCATGGCCATGCCTTGTGTGTCATAGATCAAGGTTGCGCAAAGTATCAATTATGTCCTGAGCTTTGCTGGTTCTATTCTTAGCATGCATCTTCTGTGCATTGTCAGCATACTCAGTGTCAAGTGCTGGGGCTTTAGACTTAGTGTGACCCTTATGGTATCACTCTACAGTTAAGCCTTATGCTCCACCAAACATCACTCAAGGTATTGCATTGCCTGCACTTTGGATTTTGCACTCTAAGGTATATCTCATTGCCTGAGTATCTAGGTTTTATAAAATGTATGTATTGATACATTATGTGAAATTACATGTGTGAATGCTTTTCAAGTGTGTCAACATGAATACCATGAATCCGTATGAGAAAACATGAAACAAGACTAGAAAACATCACTAGACGGTAATCTGAGTGGGGTGAACAATGGAAGATAGACTAAACTGTCAGCAATAGTCTGTGAGCGAATGAGACGATAAGAAAACAGAGTGGAGACTGTGTATGGCGAGAGAAAATGTGGAACTATGAAAACTGGGGATGATACTGATCCTATACAGTGTGATGGTGCTGAAGTCAATGTAAAAACTGGTCTGGTACTGAAACGATCCTATCCTATGTCAAAACTAACCTTCAAGTTCACTCGAGGGACTGATACTATGTGAAAACTTGTTGAAACTGGTCCTATACTGATCCTAAGTCTACTCAGAGAGTACCCAAGTGGGCAACAATAATGATGGTGAAAGAGAAAACATGAAAACTCCAATGGTTTGAAAGTGAAATGATGATGGCCTGATAAAAAATAACATGGGCAAGGTATGGCACAGCAATTATGTATTGGCACAATATGAGCATGTACCAATACTGTTAAGAGCAAAGAGTGAGTATCAAAGAACTCTTCACAGTTAAAAACCATGGAATAACTCTGGTGAGTTTATGAGTTGATGTGCAATAAAGAATATGCTAGGGTAAATGGTATATTGCTGTAGAATGGTGAATAAATGTGGTTTACAGGCAATAGAATAGTGCATGACAATAATTGACTTAGTTCTCAGAGATACAAACATTGCAGAGCCAGTGCTAGGCATCCATCAGTTATGTAGTCTCTCATGCTCATGCAAATTTGGGCCCACCTTCTTAAGCCTTTCAATTCAACCTAAAGTTTCATTTCCATGTAGCACCCTTAGAGACACAGTAGTGTTTGCATCCAGTGAATTCTCATGAGATATTGTGTCTCCATGTGAACTTTTTGATAGGCTTCACTGCATCAGATACCTGTCAGAGAAAGACATCACTTGAAGTGAAAATGGTAGTTTTAGTGGTTCAGGGATGGTTGGCGACACAGTGAGATGATGTAGGTGAGATAAGGTACATCAAATGGAATGATGGCAGAGCCTATCTAGCTGAATAGCCTTCTGGGGCAAGTCCCTAGATGGCTATTTTTATAACCCTGAGAGAGTGGGCGAGGTCTTCCTGGTGTAATATGAGTGAGTAATACTTATTGGATGCTCAACTTCCAAGGTCCAGAAACAAATCCCAGTGAAAGGTCCATTGAGCCTCATTGAGCCAAATCAAGCCCAAGAAAAAAGGTCACTGCAGCTTTGTCCCACTGTATGTGGATGCAAAATCAGTCTTTGAGAGTATCTACAAGTTCCTGACATGATGTCAGCACATGCCTCCTCCACCAAAACAATCAAGGGAGCACTAGAAGTGATAAGGTTACCTCACTCATCAGACGATGTGAAGAAGTGTGAAGAAAACTCACTGAGCAGTCCATTTTGATGTCATCCCAAGCCCAGCATCTCTCACAACTGTAGCACCTCACTGGGAAGAAAATGACATCCTGGTGGAGGTTGTTTTGAAGCTAGCAACCATGATGTAGCACTCTTTTGCCTGCACAGAGGCTCACAAAAAAAATGATGACATGCAAAAAAGGTTTTTAGGTTGAGCCTATGTGATTGCAGACTGCTATAATCAGGCACATGTCAGGTTGGGATTCTATTCTTGGATGCATGTCAGTACAAACATGGCACCATTGCTTGCTTATAGTACGCATCTTTTTTCGTTTCATCAAATCATGATCATCATTTTTGTACAGGGCAGTAACATTGAAATCAGAAAGCCCCACCTCTTGATGAAAGGACCATTTGGTGTTACCTGCTTCCTGAGATCCCAGTATTATCATCTGGAACAGCATTCAAAGCACCATGAGCATTGCACATGCACAGCTAGGTGGCTGGGTGGGTTAAAATTGCCCAGATGCTGATTTTGGCACAAAGGGGTTGTGGCTCAGCAAGCCAGTGCATTGGGTTAGTTGGTTGGTCAGTCCCAGAAGGCCTTAGAAAACATTTTGCTCCCCCCTCTGTATAGAGAAATAAGGTTATCCTGAGTACTGTATATGTGTTGTTTGGGGTGAAAGAACACCTGTCTGATGTGTGACCTGCAGGAAGCTCAGTGCACCTCTTAAGATGTCTGGAGTAAGGCATAGCACAGATGCAGATGATCCACAGATATCTGAACAGATCTCTGAAAAAATACTTGTGGATGTGGCTGTGCCCTGATACACACATCTGTGGCATCTGGATCCACCAGATGTAGATATGACTTTAGTGACTTGCAATATCCACAGATATTCTATTTATTTCAGTGTCTGTCTCATTCCCCATGAAATGGTCATCCTGGGGTTCTAGAGGTCAAGGATCTCGAATCCAGTGTTGGATTTACAATTGGAGGCCACCCTGATCTGTAGTAAGCAAATGGAGATTTTCTTAATTTTCTGTCAAAGTTCACTTTATTTTTCCACTCATTGTTTTCATAGTAGAACTAGTGTGACAAAGTTGTTCTAATGTTTTTTAGGTCAAGGAATTTGAATTCACCATTGAATTTGCTATCCGAGGCCATCCAGGCCTGCAGGAAGTGATCGGAGATTTTATTGACTTTCTGTTAAAGATCACTTTCTTTTTCCCAAGGGGTAGACTCGCTAGCCAGTCAACATTCGCAAGCTTACACCTTGTAATGCCAATTCCTTATCCGGTTGTTTGGTTGTTTGGTGAGGCTTGACATATTTTGATGTGGAGAGGTGAGCTTGCGAACGGACTGGGCAATATGGAAACATTTCAGAGGGTCACGCTTCCTGTGACTTTGGACTTAGAAAAATTTCGCTGATTTCTGCCCTAGCCCTCGTTTTCAGTAGCCACTATGCCTCCTCCGCCTCTGATTTGGTTGCAGAAGTACTAGTATGCATAGTATCTTCGTTTATAAGCCATTTAAGATACAATAAATTTGCCATTATCGAACCCTCTATTTTGCTACCCAATGAGTGACAGCGACTCTGTTCCCAGCGTGACGGAACAATGACATCATGGGAGCAGATAGCCGAGTAGCTTTTTCAAGACGATATACTTATAATAGACTGTGTGGGACGTTCAATGGTAAACAAAGTGTAAAATAAATGTATCTGCAATGCATTGGGAGGGAGGGGAGCGGACAGCTATCAGGATTTGTAAGAAATCTACCTTAAGGGGGTCTAAAACCCAAGCACAGAGCACGATCGGCGTATATTAGCCAGAGTAAGTATGGGTCAGAGACACGACATAGAGGTAAAAATCAAAGGTAAAGATCAAAAAAGGCCGAAAATGGTGCATACGTAGCTATCCAAAGCTGTAGGTAAATAGAGATCAAGAAGTGATGTAGCTACCCGGTCCGAAGGAAATTCACATCTCCTACAGGATTGGTGGGGAGGACACGAAATTTTTTTAAGTCCCAATTCACAGAAAGCGTGACCCTCTAAAACGTTTCCGTTTTGCCAAGCCACTTTCGCCCCAAAGTGATAGCGCAGCCACATGGGCAAAACGCCAGCTGGTAAACAAGCCTACCCAAGGGGGTCTCAGATTTTTTAATAATTACACCCAGTCAGTTTTTTTTTTAAGCCCTTGTCAGACCAACCGACCAACAGCCATGGGCGGAACATACAGTATTGGTAATCACACTGCCACCTGGTATACCATGTTGCTGGTCATAGCTGGTCCTCCCTGCCAGAATGGGAGAAGCAGCCTTTGCCGTGGATGACCTCTGCACCTTTCTTATGTCCCTTTGACCTCCTAGCTAAGCCGTGGAGGGCTTGTATCTTATGCAAGGTGAGGTGAAGTCACTTTTTAATATAAATATAGTCAACTCATGCCATATAACACCTAATATACCCTCCAGAAACACAAAAAAATTTCCATAGAGATTTTTTTAAGCAGCCTCGAAGGCAACTGACCAACCAACCCGGTGTTCTGGAACAACGGTCCAGAACCCCCTTGCTTTTTCCACCACTCATTTCAATAGTGAGATTTAATTTGTCAGCGCATCCTAGTATTTTCAAGGTCGGGGAATTCGAATCCGCGATCCGATTTTTGATCAGGAGTGATCCCAGCCTGCAGGAAGCAATTGGAAATTATATTGATTTTATTTACAAGTTGTATTCCTCTTTCTGGCTCTTATTTGTTGATGGATGCAGCCAAAATTATTTCTGAGACTGTTTTGAATGCTTACAAATATATCTATAACCTTGCCTGGCAGTTTAAGCTGGCCTTGAAGCTGTGTGCCTGTTATGATTTATTCACTTTTTTCCTTTATCTTATCTTATCTCTCACACCGGACCGATCTGGGCCGTCACTCATAGGGGTAACTCTGCAACGCTCCCATGTTATCTCTCGACCTCTCACGCTCTCGCTTCACTATTGCGTGCTATGGCTCCAAGTCCTTGTACTTCGTTATCGACCAGTCATGAGCGACTTATGTTTGGACCTTGGCCTTTCGTATTTAAGTAGTAGTTCCCACTTCATGTACGCCAGCCTCGAACTAACTTTAATCCATACTGAATCTATCGCTTAATTCTTCGCTAAGAACTGAGATTTAGCCGGAACGCCTATTACTTAGGAAACATCAGTGACTGCCCGAACGCGAGACAGCCGGTGTTTGTCCTTGATAGGAATTCAGGTCTAATAATTAGTTCGAGGCTTCATCCTTGCTCCTTGACCGGAGCCTACAGATGTTGACGACACTCGAGATTCTCTTATCCGCAGTATACCTCGGTGTCGGACTAGCCTTTTTCGCAGCAACACTTATTCTGGCTATTATTCATTACCAAAGGACGACTCGTCGCAGACACAACAGGAGAATCCAATACCCCCCACCACCGTTCAACTATGTCCTCCCACAGGAGCCACCGACGGCACACTTCTACCCACCCGTACCGCAACGAGCCCCAGCAATCGACAAGCACTCTAGCGTCGACAACAGAGAAGAAGACGTTCCTAGGGAGGTGGAAATCGGCGTTCAGGAAGGAAGCGATGGAGGTGCTTCCGGAGCAAGGCTCCCCGTTATCGAGCTTTCTACCAACCCGCCCTCTCCTCACCAGTCCGCCGGCGTTACCCCCCATCCAGCAACACGAAATGATGCCACAGCCGCAGACCTGGCAAGGTACCTTCTCCGACTCGGCATGGGGCGAACAGGCGCAGGAGCATCCCCTGCCACCGAGCAACCTACCAGCAGTCGTCCTGGGGGTAGCGGGGTACCCGCGCCAACCCCTGACCCCCATGAAATCCGAGTCAGTTCCACTTCCGAGCTCGACCTCGTCTGGGACAACCTCAACCTCCCCGTTTCCGCCTTTTTCCCCTACCACCCAAATCCCTACGCCGTTCCCCATTACTGGGACACCCCAGTACAAGTCACCACACGATCTCCGACACCCCCGGCCGTCAGCAGACAGCCTTCGACGCCCGAGTTCCCCCCGCGGGGAGGAGCTCCAGAGACCTCAAACAGGCTCCTCGTTCCAAGGCGAAGAAGGGAACCCCCAAGATCAGCAATCAATGTCACGCAAGGGCTCGACCCGCGCTATGAGGTCGACGAGCAGGGGCTCAACTGGTTCGGACAAGAGGATCAAAGGCGAGAGGCGGAGCGAATCGCAGAGTTCAGAAGGATCGATGAGGAGGCAGGAAGGTTCGAAGCGAGGGATGAGCCGAACATCGACGACAGAGGAGAGACGGTATACCACTCCGCCCATAGCTCCAGAACCGAGGTACTCCCCCACGAGGAGTATGTCAATGGGGTCGTCAACAGGAGAAGCCCTTCCCCAAGCCCCGTTCCAACCCTCGAGGTCCCGAACACTCCCCCAGCCGACCACCCCGATAACCATCGCCCGGGCGCTGTACCTCCTATCGACAGGCAAGCTGGTCCAGGTCCCCGCCGTCCTCCTCGCCGCAACCCTGGAGGAGCTCTTTGAGCACTTCAGACAGGAACTACTAGCAGATCAGGACTGGGCCCTGACGCCAGCTGGAAGGGACTATGCCTATTATGGATATGAATATATATTGAAAGAGGAAGCCGCCCATTTCACATGCACCGCCTATAACATGATTCATCCCAGCCGCAGAGCTGAGGTACCCACCAGGTACCAATGACCCCAGATTGACTTACCCCCGATCACATACACGCCAGAACCAATGGACGATGAGCCACCGGTACCGCCGCCACGGGTTGCCGTGCCTAGCTACCCGAGGTGGGAGCCAGGCTATGCTCCCAGGCACGCGAGCTATGCGTACCCCTGTGGATACGGGCCCCCCGATACGCAGAAGACGTCTCGACTCTTCGCAGCTGCAATTACAGGCGACGGAGCAGGACCATCAAATGCGCCTCAGGTACTGACACAACCCCCTGCCAAGCCACAGCCACCATCGGGACCACTGCCGACCGGGCCGCCACAGCCGCCTGCCGCTCCTCGAAGGTGGGCACCACCTCGATACCCACCCCCACCAGGACCACCTGATCCCCCGGCCCCATGGGTTCTCAACCCGGCCAACCTAGGGCCATGGGCTAATCTGAGACCAGAGATGGTCAAGATCCCCGAGAACTTCAACGGAGACTCCAACGATATCACCCGGTTCTTCTCCCAGTGCGACATGTACTTCTCAGTTTTCAACAAGCACTTCTATCATCACCCCCACAAGGTTATCTTTTGTGTGTCACAATTCGGGAAGGACGCACAGGTATGGTGGGAGTTGTGTGCGCGAGAACTAGGGAGAGACGACCATGGCTTCCAGCTCTACCCACCCTACGAAGAGTTCGTCAACGAGGTTCGACGGAGGTTCTGGAAGGACGCAAATGCGGAGATCAAGTTCGCCCAATGGGAAGCGCTACGACAGAGCCACTTCCCTGACGGAGACTTGTTCTTCCAGCAGTTCGAGTCACTAGCCTTCGAGGCAGGTGTCCTAGGCATCGACATGATGATGGTCGCCCAGGTAAAAAAGGCATGCCGGTTGTCAGCAAAAGACATCATCTACGCCTCAGACGCAGACGTCCCGGGGAGTTACCATGAGTGGAAGCGACGGATACTTCGCATTGACCATAACTGGAGAACGCGAAAGGCAGAACAGCGGGGGGGAAAAGTAACAGAATGGAAGCAGCAGGTTAAGGCGACAACAACCCCGACGACAAAGGGGAACCAACAGCAGCAGAGCAGTGTCCCGGAAAAGGTAACGGGAACTGGCACGACTTACGGAGGGCAAGGAAAGCCCATGGACATCGACGCAGTGCACGCCAAGACCAAGTGCTTTGGGTGCAGCCAACTCGGACATTTCAAACGGGACTGCCCTAAACGACCCAAGACGAAGGAAGAGGCGCTCCAACAATGCGCCTACTATTGGGACAACGTAGCATCAAAGACAGAATCAGGAATTGAGGAGGTAAAAGACGGCGCCGAGCAGTAAATGATTCGACTGACTCGGCGAAGGACTTAGTTTCACCCGGTACACCCTTGTCGCCTGCTAGTAAGGCTCATTGTACTTCTGTAGTAAAACCCACGCATTCAAATATACCATTTCGCGACTTCACTACCAGGACCGAGACTAAGAAAGAATCAACACAGGATGTCGGGAGCAACTCACCAACTAAACGTCCAGCAAGTAACTCACTGCAAGCGAAAGCATCGGACGAAAAGGCACCCACCATAGTGTCACCCATCATAACAGCGCCTAATACGCGACTGGATGGGGCAAGGGAACAAGCGCCTAGCGCCCCCCTTGGAGAAGCGGCCCCTGGCAAGGGGAATACTGCAGACGAAGAGCCAGAAACACTCAAGCGGTTGACAGTGCCGCCTATGACCCCAGCACAAGCAAAAGTGACATCCGTCACTGGGTTGAAGGAGGAGGACTCTCCGAACGCCATGCGCAGCGGACTGATAGCGCGGTCTGACGATCAGCGGCTTTGCAAGAGTCCCGGGTGCACGAGCCAGCATCAAAACGAAGGCTGGCACCAGGTCGGCAGAGGCCCTAGGCGGGAGCCGAACGACCCGCTAAGTCCACCAGAAACCGACCGGGCCAGTAAGTCCGTTTATTCGGCACAGGTCGAGTCTGCTGTCCGTGCAAGTGGTGGCTCTGGTGTCCAGCCGGGCTTGCGGCGCTCCGAAAACCCACTAGGCGATCCTGACGAAGACCAGCGAGTAGCAAGAACTGTTGGATGCGCAACAGCCCCGACCAAGGCAGCCGAAGGAGCGGAAGCTGCTAGCGCCCAGGCAGTAAAAAGGGGGCCTAAGGTACAAATGGAAGAGATCCCAGATGACGAGGATGACACGAGTTTCCGACGTAGCCAAGAAGCTAACCTGAAACCCCCTGTAGCCCCTGAGGTGACCCAGTCGACGGTAGCGGAGCCCTCGGGCTCTAGTGCGAAGACTGAGAAGGTCCCACACCGTTGGCTCAAACCTTTCGAAGCTGAATGGACGTTACGCGGGATTAAAAACGCGAAAACCGAGTCAGAAGCCAGGGCCATTCTAAAGAACTGGATTCATAAAACCCGGGTCGAGGAAGTAGTCGACGAGATGCTCGAAGGGTTGCGAACCAAGATCAACGCCTTGGATATAATGTATGAGCTCCAACAACCCCGACGATATGTTTGCCGATTAAGCGGAGGAGACAAGGCTCTGACCACCGATATCCAAATCGGGGTACCCGGAACTAACCGCTCCATTACGTCCTCGGCTTTAGTTGACAGCGGCTGTACCAGCAGTGCCATCAGCCGAGCCTTCGTAAGGACCCATAATCTCCCCACGCGAGCGACCGCGGCGCCTATCACAGTCTATAATGCGGACGGGTCAAAGAATAGCGCCGGACAGATCACCGCCTATGCAGAACTCCGCATCACTATCGGGGATCACGCCGAGAGCATTGATTTAGCCGTCACCGACTTGCAAGACCGCGACGTCTTCCTCGGGCACGATTGGCTGGCAAAGCACAACCCGTTGATCAACTGGCAAACCGGGAAGATGACCTTTGCCCGGTGCCACTGCCGTCATATCCCGATCCCATTACCAGACGCGGATCCATACAATAAGTGGGACGAGGAACTTGAGGAGGGCGACACTATCCTCGCAATAAGCTTTGAAGAAGCCATTCGCGTCAGGGCCATGCGGCATGTAGCCAATGATCTGGCAGCCCAAGCCAACGCTGAAAAGAGGGCAAAGACCTTTGAGGAAATGGTGCCTGAGTGGTGCAGGGACTTCAAAGATTTATTCGACAAGGAAAACTTTGACGAACTGCCAGAACCAAAGCCCTGGGACCATGCCATCGAGCTTATCCCCAATGCCAACGCTAACCTCGACTGCAAGGTCTATCCCCTAAATTGATCGGAGCAGGAGGAGCTAGACAAGTTTCTGGACGAGAACTTATCCAGCGGGAGGATACGGCCATCTAAATCACCCATGGCATCACCATTCTTCTTTGTCAAGAAGAAAGACGGGAAGTTGCAACCTGTCCAAGATTATCGAAAGCTGAACGAGATGACCATTAAAAATCGATACCCACTCCCCTTAATCTCGGAACTCATGGACAAGTTACGCGGTGCCAAATACTTCTCCAAGCTGGATGTCCGATGGGGATACAATAACGTTCGCATAAAGACGGGTGATGAGTGGAAGGCGGCCTTCAGAACTAATCGTGGCCTGTACGAGCCAACGGTTATGTTCTTCGGGCTTACCAATTCACCCGCCACCTTTCAATGGATGATGAACGATATTTTCAAAGACCTTATCGCCTCTGGCAAAGTCACCATCTACCTCGATGATATCCTCATCATGTCCAAAACAAAAGAGGAACACCATCAAATTACACGAAAGGTATTGGCAACTCTGCGAAAAAACAAATTGTTCCTCAAAGCCGAGAAATGCGAGTTTGAAGTCCTGGAAACGGAGTATCTAGGTGTCATCATTAGCGAAGGAAGCATCCGTATGGACCCGGTCAAGATCAAAGGCATTCTCGACTGGCCGGTACCGACCAAAAAGAAGGAACTTCAATCGTTCCTAGGATTCACTAACTTTTACCGGCACTTCATCAAGAACTATAGCAAAATTGTAAAGCCCATGACTCAGTTAACCGGCAACGACGCGTGGAAATGGGGCAAGGACCAGCAGGAGGCGTTCGAACAGCTGAAGAAACAGCTAGCCGAAGACGTCATACTGGCCGTACCGACGAACGAGGGAAAGTTCAGAGTAGAAGCAGATGCTAGCGAGGGAGCCATAGGCGCGGTTCTCTCCCAGGAGCAGGATGGCAAATGGAGACCAGTATCCTTCCTGTCTAAATCCCTGTCAGTTACTGAACGTAACTACGAGATCTACGACAAGGAACTCCTGGCCATCATGCTAGCTCTTGAGGAGTGGAGGCATTACCTTATGGGCGCATACCAAGACTTCGAGATCTGGACAGACCATCAGAACCTCCAATATTTCCGAAAACCACAGAAAGTAAACCGACGCCAAGCCAGATGGATCACCGAGCTGGCAGAATACCACTTCACCCTTCATCACAAGGCCGGCGCTGCAAACAAAAAGGCCGACCTCCTCTCACGGCGAGCAGATCATGACCAAGGGCAGGACGACAACGACCAGGTTGTAGTCCTGGCCCCCGAACACTTCCGGGCCATGATTATGCCGACGATCGGGGAAACCCATCGAGACATACAAACCGCCACCAGGAAAACTCATCTGTGGGACAAAGCCGTCGCCGGATCTGTCAACCACGACCGCGGAATGAAGATGGAAGATGGGCTCGTCTGGTACGATGGCAGGATCTACGTCCCCAGAGACCACGCACTTCGAGGAGAGATCATCGCCCGTTCTCATGACCATATCACCGCCGGACACCCAGGCATCGAAAAGACCAAAGAACTCGTACTACGAGAGTTCTGGTGGCCAAAGATGAAGAAGGAGGTCGAAGCCTATGTGAAGGCATGCGAGACCTGTCAGCGAACAAAGAGCAGCACCCAAGCCAAAGCAGCACCCCTACACCCAAATGAAATACCTTCACAACCATGGACTCACATCTCAGTAGACATGGTAACGGGGCTACCAACGAGCAATGGGCACGACGCTATCCTTGTGATCGTCGACCGTTTCTCAAAGGAAATCATTCCTGTTGCATGCTCCACAGAGCTATCCTCAGAAGGATAGGCAAGGATACTACGCGACGAAGTCTACGCCAAACACGGCATGCCTCAAGTCGTCATTTCAGACAGGGGCACTGTCTTCATATCCAAATTCATGAAAGACCTCTATGATCTCCTCCAGATCAAAAGCAATGCCTCGACAGCTTACCACCCTCAAACAGACGGGCAAACCGAAAGGGTCAACCAAGAAATCGAGAAGTACCTCCGGATGTTCGTCAATCACCTCCAAACTGACTGGGCAGAGTGGCTTTCCCTTGCCGCCTTTGCCCATAACAACCGCATTCATTCCTCCACCAGCAAGAGCCCCTTCGAAGTCAACTATGGCCACAACCCCGCAGTACTACCAGGATCTGCACCCACCACACCTTTCTGAACGCCGGCATCAAACACCTTCGTGTCCAAAATGCAAGAGGTCCACGCATCAGCCAAAGCATCGCTCGAAAAGGCGGCAGCACAGATGAAAAGGCAGTACGACAAGACCAAATGCCCTGCCATTAACCACCAAATAGGCGACAAAGTCTGGCTCGACACGACCAATCTTCATCTCCCTTGCCCAAAGAAAAAGCTCGACGATAAGCGGACGGGCCCCTTTGAGATCACAGACAAAAAGGGGACGTCAGCATATACGCTTAAACTACCCACCACATGGAGAATCCATCCCACCTTCAACGAAACGTTGCTCACCCCATATACCCCGCCAGCATTCCCCAATCAAGAACAACCACCACCGCCACCGCCAGACTTGATCGACAACGAGGAACACTACGAAGTTGAGAAAGTACTGAACAGCAGACAGTGGAACGTCCGGGGGAGACGAGGCGAACCATCCAGGAGAACGACTGACTACTTCGTCAAATGGAAAGGGTACGGACCAGAGTCAAACAGCTGGGTGCGGGAGAGCGACATGGATGCAGACGAGCTTATTGAGGAATACCTCGCTGAACACGTAGATCAAGTCATCCACGAAAAGGAAGATTGGGAGTACCATATCGACCCAAGGACCGGGAGGAAGCTAAGGAGTTGGGAAGACCTATACGAACTATGGGACATATTTGGGGGAAACGACGACCCATCAACGGAGACGAAACCACCCTTCGAACCGGGAGGCATACCTTAACGGCAGTCGGGATGCCTGCCTTAATGAGGGGGTAATGTTATGATTTATTCACTTTTTTCCTTTATCTTATCTTATCTCTCACACCGGACCGATCCGGGCCATCACTCATAGGGGTAACTCTGCAACGCTCCCATGTTATCTCTCGACCTCTCACGCTCTCGCTTCACTATTGCGTGCTACGGCTCCAAGTCCTTGTACTTCGTTATCGACCAGTCATGAGCGACTTATGTTTGGACCTTGGCCTTTCGTATTTAAGTAGTAGTTCCCACTTCATGTACGCCAGCCTCGAACTAACTTTAATCCATACTGAATCTATCGCTTAATTCTTCGCTAAGAACTGAGATTTAGCCGGAACGCCTATTACTTAGGAAACATCGGTGACTGCCCGAACGTGAGACAGCCGGTGTTTGTCCTTGATAGGAATTCAGGTCTAATAGTGCCTAAACATAAATGGAATAAATACCGCATTTTTGCCCGATTTGTATGTCTTGCAGTTTGGGCACTCTCGAGTGATCGAATGCAGTGTTCAGATACACCTTATAGTGTAGAATTTATGTTTAAAATCTTAGAAGCAACGGGTCAATGGTGATCAAGATATGTGAAAATCGAGTTTTTGGCTAAAACAGACAGATATCCGCGGTGCGGATGCCACGGATGCGGATATCTGTGCACAGCCACACCTGCAGATGCGGATATCACCTAACAGGTACACTGATATCCGCAGGACGGATCCGGATCCATCCGTGCTATGCCTTAGTCTGTGGCAGACTGGGGTAAGTCAGATGCACGATGGGGGAGCTTCGGGTCCGGGGATTGAGAGATTACCGGTGGCAGTAAAGTCCGCAAGGCAGGATCAGAGGACTCAGCAGCTATTCTCGGTACATTATTCCCACGCGGGTCGGTTGGTCGCCTCGAGCAGGCCTTAATTTAACCTGATATGATTTTATAGGTTTTTGCAACCCTTGGCGAGGCAAAATCCTTCAATATTGCTTTATTAGGGAACTTCATGGATCTTCACTGAGGCACAATCCAGCATCTGGAATTTTGATCCTATTTTAACGCCCTGAAATAGTCGTCACCCAACTTCGGTACATAAAAGATTCTGGCCAATCAGACCACACCAAGAGGCATTACTAGGAAGGATACGTCACTATAACCAGTGCGCCTCCTTGTGAATACGGTCCTCAGTGCATAGTGCAAAGCACACCGTACATGCCAACATCCCGGGAAGCTCCCACAAAAACATGCCCAGAAATCTTTGCCATTTTAGTAGGAGGTTTCATGGGGGAACATGGGTCATTTCGCTGCCTGACACAATGATAGACCGTACCTGCCCAGGCACGGCTATTACATTTACAGCCACGATTGTAAGGGCCGCAGCCATCAGCAAATCTCATCTCATCATTACACGGCATGGTACCTTCAGGCACGCCGGACGCAACCTTTGCGAATCCGACCATGCAGCGTACAGTGCTGTTATTGAAATTGGGCTAATTATGCTAGCCTTTCAAGCTGAGTCCTGACTCACATCTCTTGTCTTCTCTGTACATATTTCTCTTGATGTCTCCAGTTAATGATAAGCATCCTGTCACCCAGTCTGCCTGTTTCTCAGACCCGCACATTATACCCCCTGAACTTCTAATAGTAAATAATGTTACCGGACATATCACGTAAAGCTAAATGATAGGCGCTCCCACTGACATCTAAGATCATGAATATCATCTAAGAACTCAGGATCCTCACTTTCTCGTTCCCCGTCGATAAGCACCGTGAAACCTTCCAGTCCCAAATACTTGTTTGAAGCACCTCCTCGGTATTCAGTGCCCTGCAACTCCTTCATTTCCGGTTTGTTGCTTTGACTCGAATATTTTCTAGCGCGCTTAAAAACACCTGCAGTATCAGCACCCTTGACGACTTCCACCTTACCAACTATCAGATGTACAGCATCTCAGCGGGAGCTCACTCTACACCAAATTCGCAACAGTCCAGGTGAGAGCGCCTCATCGTACGGGAAGCATAGATCGAACTAATGCTATTCCTTCCATTGAGCATGTCTGCTTATCATATTTCTTGGCAACATCTCCCGAAGGCCTTGTACGACTGTGGATAATTGCATTATATCCCCTTGAGAAAACAAAGACTTGGACCGCCACGAAGAGATTGCTATTGCATTACAGCATCCTCTGGTACATGTACCTATAAAGTCTTGCTTTCCACCTGTTATCTACTTCAAACCTCCCCAGCTCATTCTCTGCTCCAAAGCGTGTCCTTCGAGCAAATGATGAACCATCGAAGCCCATCACGAGTTCAATGTTGCCTCGCCGCCTCGCTCTCATTCCTCATCATCGTTCCAACCTTGTGCCTTACTCTCGCACTCATGCTATATCCCGACAGCGGAAGGTTCGTATTCCAGCAATCTGAATTCGACGGACATGAATAGAACTGTAAGACTCCTTGCACTTTCCTTGATATACACTGCTCATAGTATCGGAAGATCTCACTCAGCGCTAGCCTGGCCTCAGTTGATATTCCTACAGCCACTATGTTCGTGGAGTGGTCCATCGACAATGACACCTGCATTGACAATTGCGCACCAGTTAATATCTTCTTTGACACGTGAGCCTTTTAGTTTTGAGCTCTCGAAAAAACGTACCATATGAAGATCCCTTTTGAAGAAATTTATCTCCTTCAGATGACAGATATTATAGGGGTCCCTCCAGTAACAACAGACCTTCAGACCCCATCTTCCTGTGGAATGCCACCGCCATGACTTCGGGTACTGGTTCAAGTTATGACATCCTGGCCAACTCTGCCTCCTTCCGCATGAAATTCAACATCTACCCATGGGTTGCATACAACCCTCAGGACACTCGGTATCGGATCAAGGTCGGAAATCTAGCCAACTACCCCTTTGACTGGTACTATGCTCTTTAGGTCGCGTTTTTTATCTGACGTTATCTACCAATGTGTCAGCTACCAGTCGGGAATATTCGCTTTTGCTCAGGAGGCACCGACAAACAAGTCTGTCTCCCTAGTCCTTAGTTCAGTATCTCGACTCATTGGGTAAGTTTACTCTTCCCTTCTCATTTGACTACTTGACAGAATTTCTTTGAGCGACTTCAAAATTACAACTGACGATATAACGTCCTACCCCGGCTTCTTGGAGATCACAGAGCTTGATGAGGAAATCATTTGGACAGTTTTACACCTCCAACGCAGCCCCGTTGTTATCGGGTACTGTCTGGTTATCACCGCCACAATCTGTTCAGTTTTTCCGCTTATACTCCATGAATTTTCTGAACTCATGTGTCTTCGTTATATGGATAGGGATGGTCACTCTCATGATTTGCCTCATAACGATCACAGCTGCGGTCTTCGGCTACCGACAACGGACCGAGATCCTTATAGCCCCAATCGGGACCGTGTTTGCCTTTACCCAAATACGATCCACTATGCCCGGGGCTCCTGAAGGGTTTGGTACGTCCGTTATCTTCCACTACAGAGCCTTAACTCAAGCCCCAACTTCAGGTGATGTCCTCGGTACGTCCTGCTTCATATCGGTGTCCCTCAGCTGACTTAGTATGTCTTTCCGATACAGACATGGCCGGGCTACTACCGTGCCTCATCCTTCTGACAATCTGCGTACGTGTATGACATTAATCTCATCCAAATATTTATTATTGGTCGTATGATAGGCCGTAACAATGGTTGGCATATGCTTATTCACCAACCCAGATGATTCATCTCGTAGAACCCTCACTGGGGACGAATTAGGTGGGTTTTCATCAACAATCTGATGAAATAATACTCAGCGAGCTTGCAGTGAACGTGTTACATGTTTTTATTCGGCGCATTCAGAACACTGCCAATGCATGGGCACAACGTGCTCGACTTAGCATACAGATGGCCAGACGGAAAACATCGAATGTTATTGAGATTCCCTTGACCAATCTTGCTGGCGAAAGTCGGGCTTGAACCTGAGTCCGCACCTGATTCTGACCGGACCGGACCGTAAGCTACATCATTCGTGAAACCTATGTACCTACAGCTTCTGACTACCTACGTATGTCCGTTTTGGCTTCTTCTCTACTTTCTCTAGAATTTCTACCGTCATGTCGGACCTTTAGTCTACCTTTCTCTCGCAATATGCGCCAAATCTTACTCTGCTCTCGGGTGAAGGCATGCATCGCGTAAGATTCTTAAAACACTACGTACACCTGTTCCATGTCGAACAAGACTAACCGCGGCCTCTAGAAATTGGGAGAGAAAGCATGGACCGATCGGTCTTAACAGTCACTTGTTTGGATTTTCGTCTGTGTCGGTGCCGTATTCTTTGCATAGGACGGTGTGTAAACAAAGTACGGGAAATACGCCTGTTCTTGGATCGTGCTCTGCGGCTTCAGGATCAGAGGCTAGAGTCACAGCCTTTCTCGGTGTATCTCAACGAGGACTCGTCCTTGCAAAAGCACCAGGAAATGCGGGGGTCGTTGATTGCATTCGTTTGAACAGCGAAATAACTGTGAGGGGGGGAGCCAATTGGTCAAGGTAGTAGAGCTGACGAAACCTACATAGAACGTCGGCAATAGATAACAGAGTCTTGTACGGATTCAGAGTGTACCATACACGCGATAAAGTTACTCGAGCTCTTCTACCAGTAGCTCATCACGAAGTGTGTCCAAATAAGCTCGACGCCACGTAAACCAAGCCGCTAGCGTCAGTACTGGAAGCGAAGAGGAAGATGCGATCTGAGACCAAAGATACAGAGCGGCGGCGGAGGCAGCAGACTCTCGGCATGGCAAGCCTCAGCTTTTGCGGGATGCTCTCAGCGATTATCAGCCCGTAGATCATGTTTTATACTAATTTCAGATTGTTTCAGTCTCAGCATCTCGATTGATTAGGACGACAAACAGGCATTGACATTTGGGACAAGCGTACATCCCGATGGCTCCCAGAAGTAGCAATGATCACTAGGCCGCTTCCGTTCCACTTGACAAACATGCTCCATTAGTACCCGCCACAAAGGAAGATGCAACCATTCACCACACCGCCGAGAAGCATTCTCACTAACCAATTGTTAGTCGAAAGGGAACAAAAGAGGAGAGAACGAAACTGACATCTTCTTCACCCTCGACAGTTCCTCGTAATTCGATCCGGGAACGTGCGCTGCCAATCAGGCGGATACAAATCTGCCTCGTTTCTATATGCTCCGCCTCTAAGGGTGATTACTCTCAAATAGTCCATGCTTCGTGACAGATCGTGATACACCTTTTTTGTTCTGCAGGGGTCACCGAGGGATCTCGTACTTCGCCAAAGGTTACCTGCTCGTGTTGTCAGTGTCGCAGATATAACACAAGCACGAGCATACTCACATCCCAGACCCGCTTCCTCCACGCTCAGATCGCGTGAGGCTAGGAACACGCGGACGCATTTCAGCTGTTAGAGTTCAAAGTCAATACAGCGGAGATAAGTGGCCAAGCTAACTGGCGAGAAATGGACATACTGCTCGTGGAAATCTCCGTAAGTACGAGTGACTCGTCGAAACTTGCGCGTTCCGATAACAAGCTCCTCTGCAAGGAACAGCTTGAGTAGAGCCCTCTACACATGCCTGCGGTTCTCTGTAGTTTTGAGTTTACTCAGATGGAATATCCCGGCAATCTAACACAGGATAGATAACTAGTAGACAGAAGGACCTGGATTCGCATTGGCCTCGTCCTCCGACGTGGGCTTGATACCTGGTTTGAAAAGCTCGCAATTCGAATCCCGCTTGACTTTAGAGGGGGCTACGAGTTCCAGGTGGGGGTGTAGAAATATTTGGCGTTTGTATCGTGGTACACCATCCTAAAAAGGTTTAGATTGGTCGGGAAAGCATACAGAGTAAGAAACGCACCAAAGATACTGCAGCGGGTGCTCGGGCGCCTTTATCGACATGCCTGGCATCTTCAGATACTCAATCGTCTCTGATTCCGGTGGCTTTCCCGGGCTATCAAAAGCTCAGTGCATGGGTCTTGATAGCGAGCCTAGCAAATGTCGCGTCTAGACTCGGCATATTATTGCACAATGTGGTGAGATGGATGAACCAGGATATTTGCTAGGAGGAGCATTGATATTGACGTGGCAGACGATTTTCAGTGGAAGGGCGGGGAGTATCGTCAGTGCTCGTCGTCATCGTTGTCAAAGACCAAGCTCAAGGCAATCAAAAGTGCGGCTATCGCCGGACATGCCGTGTTCGGCACCGCTACTAATCCTTTCGCCCAAATCATTCGCCGCAGTGTGCCTTGCTCTGTTACCAAAAATCAGAACTTGCTAATCCGTCAATAAAGCGAAAGAGAATTCCTTCGCGAACCACACCATTCCAAAGAGGCTGGACGGCCTAGGCTAGGAAATTGCCAGGAAATTAAGATCAATTCAAGCTTTGATGATAAGAAAAGTGAAGACTGGCGTTTGTATAGGTGGAGGAGAATAGGATAAGCGGCTAGGTATCAGGGCTCAGAAAACCCTAAGGAGTCGGGTATTTTGACACATAGAGTTATTTATTCTCAATCAAAACATCGGGACGGCATTTATACCACGGAGGTACATGGAGTCCTACTACACAAAAAAAAAGGGCACGCAGAAACATGTAAATTGTAACGGTCGTTACCTCTGCAGTTCTGACACAGCTTTGAGTCACGAATTCGACGTGCAGTCAAACAAAAAAGTACCAGCCCAGAAGATGGCATGCGCGCCTTCGGAGATATGATTACTACGCACGAACCACAAGGTCAACGAGCAGTAAAAAGCTAACAACTTGCTTGTGACGTTGATTTCAAAGTCACTGGCACTCGCCATGAAAGCCTGAGCCTAAGCACTACATGTATAACCCCAATCTCGAGTGTACTACACTCTGTTGCCAAAAGGATTGCTCAGCAAAACCACGACAAGTGAAACAGCAAAACATACGGAAATCTCTCCCCACGTACCTTGGACTACAGATTTTATTCACAATATTTCGAAGAACAATATCATGATTCCTGAAACTAGAAGTTTGGCGGTTTAATGTTGTGTGGGTGACACAAGAAATCAAGAGGCATTTCGCCATACTACATATCAGATAAGACCAAACCATACAGAAAATGACAAGGCTTCGGATACGGGGAATCGAACCGCGTACTTTTCTATCCCTTCCGAGTGAGAGGCGGTAATACACCATGTCTGAGTTTAGCGTGCTTGTGCAGTTATGAGGTGCTTAGATTTCAAGAACAGTTTTCGACCACGAAATTGAACCCGTGACATCGACTTGACTTGATACAGATGGAGCATCTTTTTCAGCACCACCGGGCGGAAGCGTTCAAGTTGGAAGCGGGTTCTTTACTACTCCCATTCAAGATACAATGAGGCTGCGGATCTGGCATGCGATAGTGTCCACGGTTTATTGCCCTCCTTTGATAACTGAAGGGTACTTACAACTAGGACAGAGCATGGAATAAGAAACATACCGGAGCAGACTTTGTGTTCGAACACTTCAACTTTCAGCTTACACGAATGGACGCTGACAAAATCAAAGCGAGACGCGACTCTTGTGATAAACGGAAGTAAGTATTCCGATGCGATATCAATTAGACGGTAGACACTGCCCTAAACATGATTGGCTGTGCCGTTTACAGTTTGACGGATAGCTCGACTTAGTACCAGAACAGCTGTAGTCTTCTTCAGTCATAGTCACGATCTCAAGGAGTACACCCACTTTATCGATTCCTGCATCACTCGCCATCATACCTTCACCGCTATGGCTCACTCCAAGCACCCAATCAACGGTAGTGAGTTCCGGTATACCACCCATATCTTCTAGTATCGTGACAAAATTTCGTCCCCTTTCTAAATAGTTCCGTCCTTGAGTCTGCGACGATTCAATCAGTTTCCAGGCGAAGAGACTCAAAAGAATACGGTTACTCGCCTGTGCTTGAGCTCGAGTGTCACTATTTCCTTCATCTTTCTAAAAGGATGGCTCAGTGGGGTCTTTGCAAGGGAAAATATTGCGCGTACCAGTCCCCAAGCATAATTAAGTGTCCGGCTATGGTATCTCTTGATGATACCCTCTCTTCCAAGAGCACGAGCGTTCTTGCTCGCATATGCGGGGAAATTCGATTCCAGCCCGTACTTGAATGCATCTGTGCCTTCACATTGGTTGTTTGGAACTGGGCGATTCGGCGTTAGCGGGCCAAGAGAATTCTGCGTTCGACACTTGCATGCGTGCGTTCAACTGCGTTTGCGTAAGTTCAACTTGCGTGCGGTTGTGTGCTTATCGATGTGTTTAGATGCGTAGTCGTCTGGTAGCTAGTGTCATTTCAATGATACCTGTTCATTACATTTCTGTTGAAAATAGACTTACTTGTCCGAATTTCCTGGAGATATCTCCGTGACTTATTATGATTCAAGAATGAAGGGGAATCATCTGGAAAGGCTATAAATGCATGCAGGTTAGTCAGTTCTAGTATCACAAAGAATATAGTACAGTTTTATGTCGAAGTACTTGTGATCCCTTCACTGTTCTCAACTTTAAGTGAATTAGGCACCCCAGAAATCAACGCAAAGACTCACGCATTTCAAAAATAAGTCACGCATGCATCCAAACATTGAACGCAAGCGTCAAGATAATGCACGCATGCGTTCCTTTTGAAAACGCACGTGTTTGAGATTAAACGCAAGCGTGTGACAGTGGTGTGACAAATCTGCGTTCGGTTCCGAGTCCTATGAATATAGGATTACTCGGTCATTATATGTACGGGACACCCCGTGGGAAATTTCACAATGTCCATCACGCATTTTGCCGCTTCGCCCTCTTGGGCTCACCGTGGGAATTGTTTGCTTTGGTCCATCAATTTTCTGTCCGTACTTCCGTGACTCCTCCTTTTCCTCGCTTGCCCTCTAGAGCTCCCTTCGCTTGCCCGCCCGCTTTGTGTACCATAATTTATGTTGGTCGTTCCCAATAACCACGTTGCCTCTTATTTTGGTGGTTTAACTTGTGGTTTGCGTGTCTTTGCTTCATCGCTACCTGTTCTCCATTTATTTTTCCTTGCTCTATGCTATGCTGTACGTATGCTGTATCATTGCAGGCGTGCATTCTTTACTTTTTGTGGATATCCTCCTCTTCTTCTGGTCCTGCCACCTTTCTCTTTTGGCCCACCTGTTCTTCTACTTCCATGTCATCCTCCGTTACATATGATATTTGCTTATCACTCGCATTGTGTTACATAGCCCGAACAGCTATCTCTCAACGGCGTACTGTCTCTGACATTGAGGTATGTTACAGACTCTTTCTCGCCTTTACTGATTGTACCGAGGTCAATGTCAAAAAATCTACTTCTTGTGCATCCAACGTCTTTCTGACCCCCATCAACTCCCTGAAATTGTACCCTTCATTTTATTTTGGTTCTAGTGCCGCCGTTGTGAATCTGAATTCTTCGCTTCCTTCTCATTCCTTATGGCAAGGTTCGTAGCTTTTAGCCGTTTTCTAGCATTTACAAGCTAAGATACGTATACCAGGCACTCCTTCTGACCGGCAGCAACATGTTCATATCCGCTCGCTCTTCGGGCCTCCCCAAAATCCATGCCAATGTCAACACTTGCTGTGCTTCGTCAGTACGAGCAGCAGCTCAACATGCCAGCACAGAAGTTGTATACAAGCCTCGTCACGCACATGCCATGATGCTATTTGTAAAAGACTCGATGGCCAAAGCCTAAGCATGGGATCTCTTCTATTACCACATGCATTACGCTGCCCATGCTGTGCCAGACGCCTTCCTATATACGTTATTATACGACGATGATCCAAGCCTGCACGTTGTCATTTTTTACTCTTTGAGCTTCGGAACCCGAGCATGCTCTAAACCTTTGGACCGAAATGACAATCGACAATAACATAGCGTCCACATTTGCATCGTACAACACTGTTATACTGACTTGTGCACGAACTGGAGACAAGAAGTATGTCCATGAATCTTTCCGCCTGGCCAAGGAGATGCTGGACTCTCATCGAGATGCGCATGGGGATTTGTTGTACGTGCCCGACAAGCATACGTTACTTGCGCTATTGGAAGGTGCGAATAGGATTGGAGAATTTTCGATGACGCAGTGGATCCTTGCGCAGATCAGCCGAGTCAGTGTGGAGGAGCTCTCTCTGGGTGTTACTATCAACAAAGAGGTCATGATGCACATCTTCCATGCATATGCCGCATATGATCCGCCTTTCAAATGTGGAATCATGTTACTGCTGAAGAGAGCCAAAAGGCGCCTTCATCGAATGATCCTGCGCCGGATCATCGAGAGAATTCAAATGTAACGGTAGCTGTGCCTCCTAGTTCCCCTAGCTTCGCTCATGTCGCTCCTCAGAGCCGTACGGTGGTCATTGCTGAAGCGGAGATATTATTTGGGTGTATATTGGAGGACGGCGGATCCTCTTTCGATCCAACAATTAGTTTCAGCAATGTCGAGCTGTCGACCCGGTTGCTGAACCAGTATCTCTCAGTACATTGGGACAAGTGGAGGTATGGATTGAAGGATACATTGTGAGGCCATACATACAGTGTGTTGGCTTTGGTGTATGCTGCAGAAAAGGATTGGCTGTTCAGTTCTTCAGGTCCGTCGCTTGCTGGTCTCAAAGGATTTCAATAACTGTAGTTGTAGGTGACAGCACGGTTAGGGTACGTTGCCAATGTTCCAGAGCGATTTTTCGCTGACCATGAGCGCAGATTTGGACAACGACAACGCTGAACCCATATATGTCGTGGTTCCGTATCTCGAAACTGGTGCTGAGGATCTGTTCTCTCTTGCCTGGTGGCAGTACCGAAACTCTGGTCTGTAGTTCCTTTCGTCGATGTATGTCCATTTTTCTTTCATACAGGTGTAGGCTGTAGAGCCAGTGATGTGACGCTTGTCGGTCTCATCTACGTGCTCGTGTTGTCACTCTTCCTTGTGGTATGTACATAATGTAATTCACCTTCTTGAACCAAATCCGAACAACGCCCACAGGCCCCCGGTAGCTAGTGCGTAGTACGTTCAGTGCAGCCATCTAGTTCGACAGATGGACCATATTTTTTTGTATGAGCTCGCCCAATCTCTCTATGTTTCTTTTTCTTCTTCATTGACCGTGACTTGTAAGGCAAGCCTTGGGCGTACAGATCCCACCAAAACAAGGTACATGACTCACATTATGGTCGGAGCCGTATGTTACGGGGTACATCATTCCTCCGCGAGATACGTTGACAAGCAAAAATATATTTGTACAATGACGGAATCGTACATGGTAGATCTTGTATGCTAGATGGTAAAACAAACACCATAAGCATGAATGCAGTGCCAGACGGAGGGCAATGTACGATGTACATATATGTAAGGACAGATGTGCAATGAAGTACCAATTGACTAGTAGAACTGTAGAAGGCTGACACATTGAATCTGATAGACCACTAAAATAGGACTCGGATCTGCCACACGCATGCGATGGCCCTCAAATGCTAGTGCGTTTGATGCATTCAAGTCCGAGTTGAACTAGTCGACTTATGATCGCTTCGATTTCCCCCTCCCGTATTTGCTTCTAATTGCTCACTCTAGGTATAAGTTTGACTTTTATGATGTATTCCAGCTGTCATAGCCAGGCGGCTGACCTGTAACTTCAATTTGACAACAATTTTGGCTCAGTTTCTTCAGTTTGTTCCTGGACGGAATTGCAATGGCAGCGAAGTCTTTGACACAAGTTATCATGTCGCACTGTCTCTAACACCTATTAATGACTTCGGGTGGTCTTACATCTAAAATTTCAGCTCGAACATCGATGTATTCCGCTAAGGTGTCTGTACAGAGACTCTACCGCGACAAGAGAAGTCAATTATGGCTCGTGCCGATGTCATGGTGCGTACTAATTTTATACACAGTAAGTATTACTTACAGACTAGCTAATAAAATCATGTCACGGGTGTCTTTGAGCTCAAACGCACCACACACCAAAGAGACGCATCTCTGTCACGCTCCCGCAGGCGTGACAACGCATCTATACGAGGCTCATGAGCAGAATAATAACATATGTTAGTTTTGGATGCGCGCCAGACCAGGAAGCCCTTTGCTATGTGATGATTTTAGCGGAATAGTAGTCTCCGATTCAGAAATATAACTTGCCTTGCCCTGCAGTATAATGACCGCCCTCGTAACTTCAGTCATGTCCAGGTCGGCTGTTTGATAGACAGGCTACGAAGGGTTTTATGTATCTATGAGAAAAATAAGAGGAGCAGAAGGAAAAACTCACTAGATACGGCCCTTTGTCGTTATTTACAACCCATTTAAGGTATAGAGTAGCATCAGCGATGTCTGGGAGCGATTGCCAACCATCCTCGCCAGATCCCTCGACTGTCGGATCTGGGCGACGCTGTTGGTGAGGGTAAAAAGCATGACATATTGACTCTAACGAACGATGCTCGGTGTTAGTGATGAGGTTCGGCACGGATTTTGCCTAGCCTACTTCGTCCCGTACCATGACGCAAAAGAAACGATGGATCTCTACGTTTGACTCCTTTGAGCGGCACCTATTTGCCATTATCACAGACGGTGTCTATCCATCTTCTTCCTTCCAGTGACATTGCGCCGTCCTCCTTCACGCATAGAAACCCATCCTGATGCTAAACATGCTGCTCCAACTCACCGCCTGCTGCATATCTTCGCCATGCTAATCATACCCAAGGATCGCGCGCTTGCATTCCACTGGCGGGATACCCGATGCCGTGGAGATACCCGGTACCTCTTGCAAAGAAAATCAAGCGTGGTTTCCGATTCCGTGGTCAAGGTAGAGGATGAACAAGATGATGGATGTATCAAGTATGGTGTGTATTTGTGCCCTGGAACTCGTGGGTTTTCTTTGCTAATAGTTGGATAGCTCGCCCATTTCTTTCGCACCTAACCTCAACTTGGTTTGCCTCTCAAGACACAGACGAGGGGCACGGTGATGCATTGACGGACATCAAGGCGACGTCATTGGGCCACGATTGTTTCCCTTCGAGTTTCCATGGAGAGGTACACAGGTACTGTTCGACCCAGTTGACCTTTCAGCCTGAAGAGAATGTCGTCGTCATCAACACAGTAAGCGCCAACCTCTTCGGCTCCGTCCCGTGCTCACCTGTCCTAGTCTGATACACATCATATCCACGCTCGTCTGAATGGACACGCGCGCCGTACATCTTGTTTTGCTAAGAAACGAAATGTTCATTGAATCAATGGGTTTATCAAAGGGACATGTGCATACACTCGATTAGTGGAATGCCCGATGCGTGAAGATCCCCGGGATGTCCTTCACGTTAGCTTGTACCCCCGCCGAACACGTCACTAGGCCTGGCCCTTCCATCAGGGAAAGACTCTTGGCTGAGAGTGTACTTCGCTGGTGCCCGGTGACGCCGTCTATCGACCCGCCAAAGATGGAGAAGATACGGAGCAGCAACGGCCGCTGTCCCCTGACGTCGAAGGAGACTGGAGAGCGGTTTCGCGGATCCGATCTGATGAGTGGTACGTGTAGTGCTCCGTTCCGTTTTATTGGCTCATTTCCTTCTAGTGCGTACGAGCCGAGGTTTTTGATGTCCATTGTACATCGTGTGCTCCAGGATAATGTTTGAAATCTCGAGCGCAAGCTCATGCAGATAACGGTGCTAGTGGTGAGCCGTCTTTTATTCCTTTCGTCCCTATACTTACTCTCATCTAGAATCCGAATTCGTAAGGCAGATATTATGGAGCCGCTGAATAGTGTAAGAAGATTCGTATAGCCGATGGAGGTTTTCTTCTCAGTAATGTCAACGAGACGAAACTGTTATTTCTAACCGTGCTCTATTTAATATCAGACACCGCTGCGAGAATTACATGCGTATGGACGCTGCACATTGTTATCCTTACCGCACATACTTGTAACACTAAAATCGATGGCTCGTGCAAAAGAGATAAACAAACCCCCATATTGCGATGCAGGGAATTGAACCCCAGGCTTCCACGACAGCACTTGCGGCTTCGCGACATCGGAACCACAATCTAGGATATTCAACGCTCAATGTACTCTGTAGTGCCCTTGCCATTTACTGAATAAGCTTCGAAAAAGTGAGAAATGCAATTAACTCGTATTGAGCCCTCGTTGGTAGGCGAACTGAGATTCTTCTAATAAATTCGAGAGGGCATGAACACGGGAACCTTTGATGTTTGAATGTATAACGTTCGGAATTACAGCCTGGATTGTGGAAATTAACATGTCCCTAAGGAGTCGGCATGTCCAGTAATAGGATGGAGAGAAAAGAATAGAGCGTACACAAGCACTTTGATACGGCCTAAGGGAATCGAACCCTTACTGAACCTTACAGCCGTTACACCATAATCTGAATACAAACTTTGGCCGGAGAAATAGGTACATTCATCAGGTAAATAAGTATTGCTTACGAGCTCCACTTTTGAACGGTGATTCTAGTAATGAAAATCCTGTTCAATATCAGCATGATGAGGGTAATTGACTTGTTAGTAGGGTAAAGCGTGAGTGTTGGCCCGACTCGGAAAAAGGGATGTCGAGAGAACATAACAGTGGGGATCCATACCCTAGGGAATTGAGCCCCAGGCTTGGAAAAGTAGCCGTTAGACTATCGGATAGGTATTGGAATCATGTTTCATGCTTGGCCATGATGCAATACGTGTTTCATCTCGCAATGACTGGTGCACTTCCAGTAGGGTGATGTTTGCTTTAACAGTACGCTCGCGTAAAAAGGTACAAACGCCCCAGGTATATATTCCCACCCTAGGGAATTAAACTCCAAAACATATTTATTACTGGGGATAGTTTCGTGACTTGATTGTCGAGCGGGGGAAAAATTGCGTGCCTTTACCGGCTCATAAGAACGGAAAGTCTGTGCCTTCTCGGGACGACTAGCAGGTTATTCTTTACTTTATACAGTGCGCTCACATAAAATACTCCAGGACATGTCATATATCCGTACCATAGGGAATTGAACGCCAGGCGTCCGACGAGCTGTTAGACCATACTAGCTGTCAAAAAATGAACCTAGAGCTATAAGTGACAGGGTTCTTGGCTTCAATACAGAGCGGTTACTTCTTTAGCATGGACAGTGTGTATGAGCAACTACCATCGCTCGTTGGATGACGACCAGTCATCTCGCAGGAATATTGAAGCCTGTAAGATGTTAACGTGTGCTTTAAAAACGACCTGGAAGATATCAGGGTATACAATGAAGACAGGAAGGAGAGATTACACATCTTTGTTTGCGGGACAACGATCTATTATCTCGAAGGAATATCCCTGGTAGTATGCTGTACATGGAGCTCTCGGCCTCCCTGTTTTTTTTAAATTTAAAACGAAAATGGAAGAGTTCACTTTGATGAAGCTGAGATAAATTGCTTCTACATTCGGGACAACGATTCATCGTCTCGAGGCAATATCTCTCACCATACGATATTTACGAGGGCGTGACCGACGTCTTCTCTTGTGAAATGGATTCTTGAGAGAGCCTGGGAAGATATCAGTGCATAGAACGACGGATGGAAGATAAGATGACTCACCCTTGCTCGCAGGACAATGATCCGTCGTCCGATGACAAGAAAATCTACGAGGGTAGTGGTCATCTTATCTTGTCGGATTGCCAGTATTATCAGAGTGAAACCATACACCTGGAATGGAATCAGCTGAAACAGAAATCGGCACCAAACGATATGATTTGTTCACAGGGAACTGAACTTCGGGCTTGACCTGTGACATTTATCGTCAACAGATCCGGAGACAAAGCCTGTAAATTTCTCTGTACTTAGCTGAGATTCTTGGGCGCGTCCCAATTTTCTTCTCTTGGGGTTTTGAGAAAGAATAGAACACAGATAGTCCGCATTAAGCCCTCCAAGGGTCGAGAGAAGTTGGAGAGGAATAATCTCGGACTTGTACTCGCGAAAAAAGCGATATACGTGCTCGACATGGCGGATAAAGGGAATTAAACCCAGAGTGTGCCGACTGTTGTCCGTATCACCATATCCGAATACGTATTGATATGGAACACTCATATTCTGACCTCAAAGCACGCACAATTATTGTATGCCAACTGGTGCGGTAGCAGCTGTTACGGGAAAGGAAAAGGGACTGCGCCTCGCAAGGAAATAAGGAGACGTTCAGATGTGTACAGAGGAAATGGAAGATCCATGGGCCTGCTTAGAAAGCTAGGCTGACCTCAGCAGAAAATCATGTTAAGAATTGTGCACCCCTAGGCAATTGTTGATGAATGACAAGTCAAGCGTAGTAGTAGTATTATAAGCAGACCTCGGCAAGAGCCGGCACCGTCATGCCATATCTGGACACAACTACGTCATCTTCGCGCGTAACTTCTCGTTCCTTTCTCTCAGAAAAGCTCACAAACAGCACACCGGCTTATTCACAGATGTCCTGTACTTCCTTGATTTCGACGATGGAAGAGAGAAAGACGAGTTCTCCCAGCACCTTGGACCTTTGAATGGCCTATGTGGTTCCAGAAACTGTGGCCGAGTTGGAGGGCGAACGGGAGGTTGAACGGAGGTTGAACATGGTGCGTGTTTTCGCTCCTGCTCTTTCATCACTAAGTACTAAGTACTAATCGATAATCGATAATCCCTCAATAGCCCATCCACATCACGCACAGCAGCCCCGCCACACACTGGGTGGGAACGACCTGGATTCCTGTTAGGTGACCGACGCGTTGTACGGGAGACGGGCATCAAAGGGAGATCAAGGCAACGTGATTGGCCTACGCGCTTTTCCTCGTCGAGATGCTGTTTGGTCTTTGCTAGGGATGGGTTCTGTTCGAGCCTCCATTCTGCAATAGGTACTTGCCTAGCCAGTTTCTCTGCCCAATGAGGTACACCAAGCCGCCTTGCACGATCGCGGTGGATGTGGTTGCAATTTCGGTGGGTATCATCCTATTAGATTGGCGCGCGGCTGATGCTCTTGATCTTTACAACCGGTACGCGCCAACCGCCCGAATCGCGTCACACGCTAACTCTCTTTTAGCATAGAGGTCCTTAGTCTAACCATTCGCCACAGCACTGCACTCGACTGTTGGGTAGCTCGATGTGTGGATATACCCGGCACGTCTTTCGAAGACAAGGCAGTATGATGGCAGACTTATGGTTACGTGGCCGAGCTAGAGGAAGACTGTGAAGATGGACGTACTGAATATGGTGCGTGTTTGGGCCATGGAATTCGTGGGGTTTCGCCACTGATCATTGGATAGCTCCCCGATTTTGTTCGCCGCAAACCTGGAGTCGGAATTCCTCTGAGTACCCTTACGTGGATGGTGGCGGATGCCTAGTCGAACATCAAGGCAACGTGGTCACGCTTGCTTCCTCGTCGTGAAACGCTCAAGGGAATTGTTCGACCCAGCCGATAGATACTCGCCCAGCGTAAAGATTATGTTATCGTTGTTAACCCAGTACGCGCCGCGCTCTTCAGCTCTGTCGTGTGCTCACCGGCATCTTTCCTAGCCTGTCACATCATCTGCATGCTATTTGAACGGACGCACGCGCAGAACATATTTCGTCCCCCTAGGCGACGACAAGTGCATAGAATCGATAGCGTTATCGCGCATACACTCGATCAGTGGAACACCTGATGCGTGGAGATACTTGGCACGTTTTTCGTCAGCGTCGGTATTTCTGGTGACTGGTGATGCTGCCAAGGATGGAGAAGAAAGGCCACTGTGCCCGACGTTCAACAAGATTGGAGAGTGGTTTCGCGGATTCCATATGGCGAAGGGTACGTGCAGTACTCCATTGCACTTCATTGACTCGTTTCATTCCAGTGTATATAGGCCGAGGTTGTCGATATCCGCTATACATCATGTGCACCAGGATAGTGTTTTCCGTCTTCGAGCTCAAGCCGAGCAAGGTGGTACTGCGCGTGACGGTGAGCCTTCTTTTATTCCTTTTGTTCCTACACTTATTTTCATGTAGGTTTCGGATCATGGAGGAGATTATGAGACTGAACAGTGTAAAAATACTGGTATAATCGACGGGGATACGGGGATTCTTCTCGCCACTCAGTATTCCTAGCCGGAATTTATATGACTTGCTGCACTCTATTTAATATTAGACCCCGCTGCAAAATAGGAAGCTGATGAGCAATAGATGCTCTTTTCCATATCAGCGCCAGGTGCATGTATAATACTAAAAATAATGGCTCACGCAAAAGACTTATCGACTACCACATATTGGGATACAGGGACTTGAACCCCGGGCTTCCACAACACCACTCCCCATTGCGCGACATCTGAACCGTAAATTGAGATTCTTAACGCTCAGTGAACTCTCGGGAGCCCTTATATTTCACTGAAGGAGTTCGAAAAAGTGTGATTAGAGGTGACTTGAAATTAGAATGAAACTCGTAAGGGCTAGCGATTACACCGCGTGTGTCCTAGCTGAAGAGCGCAAATTGTACTGATATGTTCGGCGGGGCATGCAAGCAGGAACTTTTGACATTTAAATCCTGGGTATGCCAAACATGAACCGGTGTAGTCGAGTTTAAATTAATGTTCCCTAGCGAGTCGACACGTCCAATAATAGGACGGACGCAAACATTAAGCATTGACGAAGATTTCGGTAGGGGAGTCAAAGGAATCGAACCCTTACAACGCCTGACAGCCTGAACACATAGAAAGACAAACTTCGGGTCGAGGAATTGGGTACGAACTTGTGATCCCAGCAAAAAAGCCATGTTTAATGTCTGCATGATGACGGTGATGGTTATTGACTTGGTACTTGAGGGAGGGCATCGGGAGTGAGTGTGGCGCGACTCAGCAAAAAGGATGTCGAGAGAAAAAGTCAGTAGAGATCTACCCTAGGTAATTAAGCCTCATGCATCCTTCCAGCATGGAGCACCCACCGTTAGACCATACTCGACAGGATTTCAATCAGCTGACAAGGTGGTTGGCCATGACTGTAACTGACATGATACATGCTCTATCTGGCAATGACTGGTGTATTTCCAGCGTGGTTCCAGAATCCGAGGATGAAATGAAAGATGTATGCGCAGGTATACCGTATGGTGGGTGTTTTTACTCGTCGTCGTTCGTCGCTAACCATCTCATAGCTCACGTATGTCACACGCAACAGTCGCACCTTACCTTAAGTGGGGACGTCTGCGATTCCAGTGAGGGCAACGACGCAGTGAACAGAGAAGGACCATCAAGGCAAGGTCAAGGCGGCGTGGTTGTGCCATGCCTGTTTCCTTCAAGCTGCAATTTACCGATTCACAATGAGAGGCGGGGAAGGTTCTCTTCTACCCTGTGATCAGCAATAGATGCTCGCCTAGCCAGTTCCTCGGTCTGAGGAGGTACATCAAGCTGCTGTGCAAGGTTTAGGATATACCAGAGGATACTGTCATTTTTATCTCGGTGAGCAGCTTCTTATTGTACTTAGGCGCCGCTGATATTCGTGTTAGGTTATTCATTGCGACCAGTGCGCGTCGTCGTCCTTCCTGATCCTGTCACACACCAACCTCCTCGGCCATAGATACCCTACTGAGTCTAACCACGGTCTTGAAATGGACCCGCCCATCGCCCATCTGATCACGCACCCATACGCTCGACTGTTGGGACGCTCGATGCGTAGAGACACCCGGCACGTCCTTCAAAGACAAGCCAGCGCTGAAAGAATTCGCGACCGAGCTACAGGACGAATGAAACGATTGATGCAATGAATATGGTGCGTGCCTGTGCCCTGGGACTCATGAGTATTCGTCCCTGATCGTTTGATAACTCGCCTGATTTCTTTTCGCAGCGACCCTCAAGTTGGTTCTCCTCTGAAGACACTAACGTGGGGTACGCCCGATGCATTGACGAACGTCAAGGCGATGCCATTGGGAGATAACTCGCTTGGGTCGTACGCGATTCCTCATCAAGTTTATGTTTATCGCCTCGCTACGGAGAGATACGAAGGTACTGTTTGACCCGGCAGTAGATGATCGCCCAGCTAGTCTTTCAGTCGGACCAGTATGTCATTGTTGTTAACCCAGTACGCACCGTCTTCTTTGACTCCGATTGCATCACTGGGGTATCCAAGGCACACGCCCATATATTCGATTAGCGGATGGTTCGACACATTGAAATACGCGGCGTCTCGTTCAAGCTAATGTGTACTCCTGCCCAGCAGTTCACTGACTGAGAGATTCTCGACCAGGGTAAGACTCTCTGGTCCAGCTGGGGTATTGTGTCCTGCGATCAAGGAAATTGGAGAGCTTTCTAGCATCAGGAAAAACGCTTTGGCAATGTACTTCCCACTGTGGCCTACGTAGTGTCAGTAGTGCCTGTAGTGCCTGTAGCGGAAGCGTCGCAGTAGGTAGCAGTATGTAGCGATCGGTAGTGCAAACCATGAGGTACATAGGTACCCGTATATCACAAGCTTGATGTTATCTTTCAACGTCATTTTCTAGCAACGACAACGGAATTAATATCAATATTATGGCTATGATACACATACAGTATATGTTAGCTAACACGGCACTTGTAACGGAGAAGCACGAAGTCAATATGTCGAAGATACCTGTTGACATGAAAGGACTGGCATACGTCGAGAACATTGTCAGAAGACCAAGTACGATCCATTGAGCGGCCGAAATACGGAGTGAGCTGTTCACTCTGGCGACGATTACTACGGGGTACGGGGTACGTGTGCGTTTTGTCTCCCTTTCGTTGTCTCATGTCCTTCCAGTGCATATGAGCCGAGCTGGTTCACGTCGACCATGCATTGCGCACCATCAGGATAGTGTCCTATTTTCAAAAATATCAGGCCGAAGACGGTGGTGGCGATGGCTTGTGGGTGAGACCTTCTGTTTGCCCTCTTGTCGGTGTTCTTGTTCTCTTCTGGGACCTGTATTCTAACGAGGGAACAGGTTACTGATCTACCAAAGACACTTGCTGGAGAGCGTAATAAGATTGGTGTAGGCGAGGGCTACCGTCTTGTTAGCGAGATCGACGAGACGAAATATTTCTAGTAGTCTATTTGCTGTTAGGCGACTAGCAGTATGTAGAAATGAAAGGCGATGCGGACATGAGTCACATGACCACTATCCAGTCCAAAGCGAGAGACCAAAATCGTTGATTCCCGCAAAAGAAACAAGGATCGGATATGCGTGCCACATGAATTCTGACGATAGAACCTTGGGCGGACGTGATACCCACTTGCTGTAACGCCACGGTACCTGATGAGCATTGAGGACGGCCATGCGGTCTTCGTCCCGGATCCGTCGCTCAGTGATACTTCCAACGCAAGTGTAGGATACAGAAAACATGTTTCTTATCATATTCGAATATAACCAATTGAACCCTTAGTGACTGACTTGAGATAAACGACATGCCCAATTGTCAGCACAATGGAATTTATGTAAGACGGGTTACTTACCCTCCTTGGCTCATGCTAGCCGAAGAAGCTAAAGCTCCTCGTGGATGTAGAAGCTACGCCGGATACATAAGGAATCTCTGTACGGTAGTGAGCAGTCTTTATGTATTTCATCCCTATGTCTAGGATACAGATTCCACTGACAATGGAGACGATGGAGCCAATGAGGTTTGTAAGGAGATCGATAGTAGGAGATAGAAAACATTTTCTCATCACATTCGAGTATAGGGAATTGAACCCTTAGTGACCGACTTTGGATAAACATCTACGCCATATTCGGATGGCAGAAATGCTTGTAGAGACAGATGTCTGCATGAAAAATTACTATTGAACGCCCTGCCCTCCGGCTGCGAATGTGAGGTGAGGGGAGGATAGCTCTCATGCCGAAATGTCCGCTTGTCATCTTTTCGTCGGTGGGGACCTTCTTCTCGGAAATGTCAGCTGACGAAATGTTATTACTTGCTGTCCTATTTTTTTTATGCGTGAGATACCACGGCGGGACGTACAGTATAAGCCGCACATACTTATACGACTCAAATCAAACTCGTGCAAAAGATACGCAAACCACCTCCTCTTGCAATGCAGGGAATTGAAACCCAGCCGTCCACGCTGTTACACATAATGATAGGGTTTTGAATGACAAGGAGGAGCAAATAAGACGTACATCCATGACAGATATAGTCGCTTCGGTTACTTCGCGCAGCCCCAGATTGAACCATTGAGGAAAGAAGGGAAAAAAAGATCTCAACAGCGACAATAAGTTCATGAGGAATTGAACCCAGATGTTCGATGTAGGAACTTCCTAGCAATCCGGGAAGAAGATGTATTTCGTCCATTCATATGCCGACGCTCAGTATCCGGGATGTTCTTGTATGGCATACATAATTCACGCAAAGTAGGAGACCTTACACCTGGAGCGCAGCGTCCCCTTGAAAAAAGAGGGCAGAATTGATAATGTCAACATCAGAGCGAACCAACATTGACGTGGTAACCATTAATATATTAACTGCTATCAGCTGAATTGTAGCTTCTGATTAAAAGATTTGCTAGGCTACTATTATGTCTCGTCCTTTTGTCAATTTTGGGGCGTATTAGCAATTAATGCATACAGGGATAAGACGTGCATTCAAGGATATTAGGAATAGGTTTTATGGCTCAATTCAGTGCCGAAGTCGACTATTTTGTGAAAGTGAGAGACCGTGAATGTGGTCATACAAGCCGATCATCCGATGAGACAAAGATTGAGTCCTCCCTCCAAAAGGATGGCTTCTAAGTGTTAATCGTACTCAGGGAATTGAACCCTCGGGTTCGAGGTGTAGCACTTGCCATTGTTCCAGAGATGGACGGAGAACAGACGAGAGCTGTGGTAGAATTCCGTTCCTTGAGAATACTCATAGAGGGTTTTCATGGGTTCGTCCATTTCACAATTCCATGTGGGGGTACGTGAGATCTTGTAAAAATCAAACACTCCTGGGGCTCACTTCGAATATAGCGACTAGATCGCATCCATAAAGCCAGCGGTCACAACATATCATGTCGCAAAAGATTGTAACTGAAGAAGCAACTGTGTGTATTACCCTCGGATGAGCGGCTTGCTTCTGTTATGAGTTAGATAGGGCACATAAACATAGGTCCCTCGAAAAAGAAGATCAATGTTAGAATTGAAATTGAATATGGGGAGTCGAACCCTTCGTCAATGACGCGTTAGCGGTTTGGCTGTATTCATTACTTGATGTGAGCTAAGTCGACAGGTAATAACGAAGCCTGTTCTTTCTGCTGAAATCAGTATGACAGATACCTCGACTAGTGATCATCTCACACGCCTTCTAACTGAAGCCAAATGTCCATCTTCCAAAAAGAGAAATATCTTTTTGAGGATATGTCGGAGATAGGGAATTGAACCCCAGAAGGAGGTCCGCACCGCTGCGCGATATCCGAATTGAAATAGAATAAGTACTTGGCGTTCTCAGTTGGAAGGAAGAAGGGGCAGCATGCACGAAGCTGGGTGCAGCAGGAAGGAACAGCAAGCTCGTTGAGGAGTATCTCACCGGATTAACAAGGGATCCGGATGTAGACATTCCTCTTGGAATGAAAAATGGACATGGAAGTGTTGAGTACCTGATAGGGTGGGAAGTGATTATGATACGTGCTTAGAGTTTGACCTAGGCGTCCAACTGTATTCTGGAATGACGAATCGGTGTTATGACAACTCGCGTGTGACAGACAGAGCTAGAAGTGCAGGCACTGCCACTGATGGAATAACATCGCCGTTGCAGACACACCTGCGCATGCCCGCCATGAGCCTGAGCTTGATTCTGTACGTATGTCGCTTCTTCTGTAACAACAGCTTGAACACTAAACGCAGATTTATCTTCATCCGTGCATTCCTCTGCTGCCATGCCCGTCTTTAACAAGGACAAGAAAGATAACTTGAAGGTTAATCAGCAAGCACGTTCGACACCCATATGGTTCCAGACTCGTATGGTTCCAGAATCCTTGGCCGAAGAGCTGCATACAATCATCATCTTGATGAAGAGCTCTCTATCAGACTACTGTATAATTTCGACCAAGTGTTCATAGCATGTTACGCGTTACACCTAGTGTTCAGTTCGCAAAGTGTTCATACAGGGTCCACCTGCTATAAGTAGGCTGATACCGGCCGCGCAGCGGCAAAAAATTCCCATATTCGTCGTGCACTGGCAAGTCAGAGACCCTGTTACCCGTTACACCTTTACAAAAGTGTTCAGTTCAAGGGCCACCGTTACGCGTTACTGAACACTTGGTCGAAATTATACAGTAAGCAGTTACTGATGTTCTCATTAGCTTGATTGTTATGACCAGTACGTGCCATCCTCTGTTATTCTGTCACATGCTAACTCTATTTTACCATATATACCCATTCTGACTGTGACCACCCTCCTCGAATGAACGCGTCCACTGTGCGTCTTCGCCATATAGGATTGGGTGTGTACACTCGACTTGTCGGACTCAGTCGGCTTGGTTCAAGAATCCGTGGCCGGAGACGAATGAGATGGATGCGATGAATATCATCAGGGAAAAGACCGTGAGATCGGAATGTGTCACAATGTTCAAAATACATTATGATATACATAATCCATTGGAATCTATTACAACGGAAACTCGCGCATTAATATATCATTGTGATACTATCATAATACGATCCCAATTCCCTTCTCATATGCTCATAAGTCCATCACGTTTTACTAACGACAGAAACACATTTAATCGCAATCATGCAAATCACGGAACGTAGAAATGAACAGAAATACTGTTTATTGTGGTTGGTAAATACATACACCGACTACGTATTCTAAATACTGCATGACACAACCTCAGTCCCTACACTCTCGGCTGTACTGCCGGAAAACGAAGGCCCTTACCGCTCCATGGTACCCGTGGCTGGGAAGAGGATGCACGTAAGTATTCAGAAGGGGCGCAAAGCATGCCAAAACCTGCATGACAACGACGCCACGATAGCGAGGGCCGGACCAACTGGTGTTTCAGGAGCATCTGTGATGGCAGTTAGTATAAGGCGGAGTCAACAAAAAAGGATACGCGCACCAGAGAACTTATTCAAAATGGACTTCAACTGTAAACAAATGGACCCGTCGCTGACCTACAACGGCATGAGCATAGAGACACAGATAGAGGTGAAAGCGCTTACTATAGTGACTGTGAGCACGTAACCTACTATCCAAATCAGCAACTGATACCCGTACAGCAGAGGACAGAGCACGTACCTGCGATACCTAACAGCGCAAGTGGCTGATATCCCCAGCGAAGTGCACTACCAGCGCATCTGTAAGCCATACTGCTCGAGGAGTCACAGTTCAAATACCTTGGACGCAGAGAACTCAGAGATCCACTTATAACCCAAAAGTCGCGAAACTTTAGCGCGATGTGAAAGTAACGTCGAACATATATAGGAAAGGAATTGCATGAAAAATGGGGGAATCAGCGGTAATAATCTGAATGAATGGAAGCGAGATTTACAGTATATCTATCCAACCTTTGAAAAATGCGGAAGACATGAATACAATAGCCCAGAATCGAGAATTATAGTCGAGAGCTAGTAGTGGAAAGAACAGACACGTCAAGGTCAGATCGGAATGTGCCGGACATGCCACACATACCTTCCTCTTTCGCTTCCGAGTCCACTCAGTTCAGTCCCATCTCATCTTGCTATTCAGTTTATCATCACTCCATCGTGATCCGATATCTTTTACATAGGTGGCTTTCGTTCTTGTACACGACCTTCATATATTCGCCTTTCTTACTCGTCTTTCCCAATCGCAGAATACCGATTTCTACGTAAATTTACTTCTGATACGTGCCTTTCCCCTTTTCTATTGTTGCTGACGAGTTCATTTTCCCGGGCCACATCTGCAGGCAACACTCGCTGTTTCAGACCGTATAACGTCTGGAACAGTAGGCTAGGTACCTAACGAAACAGAGCACTTTGGCACGAGGTAAGTCTGCCGTTAGCTTGGCATCGAGTTCTCGTCACTAACATATCCCCCTTCATGTAGGCACCGGTGCGACATTCTTCCGGACACTCTGTGTTTCAAACTCAACAATCCTTATAAGCCCAGTGTACTTCGACCACAAATGGTCTTTGGAACAAGAGGATGGAATTTATCTTTCTCGGTGCGTAGTTTGATACCGATATCCATTTGTTCACCGACTGACTCCATGACATGTCAATTCCCAGGCGGTTTATCTCCATTGATAAGGATGAGGAAATGTTGTCAATCATTCCGTTTTTCGAGTACTTTTCCTTACCTTAAAAGAGTACGTAAATGATCCCGCCTTTCAACTTGTTTTTCTGAACTCGTTTCTACCTTTAGAATATCAAATGAAATGTCACAACATTTTGAGGTCTCGTTTTTCCGATCGGAAAATGTATCGGCCCCAGCAGTGACTATGTCTTGCTGTAATCTATTTCATCTTATAACACCACTAGTACAAGGGATTGCTCATGCAAAATATGTGTATTCACTTTACATGCTGCGATGCAGGGAATTGAACCCCAGGATTACATGAGCACACTCACCATTGTGCGACATCGGAACCATAAGGAATGGTAATTAACGCTCAGTGTACTCTGGGGCGCCCGGGTCGCATCCGACGAGCCATATCCGATAGGGTAAAAACTTAGAGCAATAAAGGGCATCGGTGATAAATTCAATGTAGAACGTGAGGTCAAGTAGCCTGTAAGTGTGAAAAAGATACATGACCTGGGTAGAACATATGAAGAGCATAGGGAATCGAACCCTAGGCATCCGAATCACCGTTAGACGACTAGAACATGCATTCATAAAAGTCAGGGATAGCTTTGTGACTTCGACAATGGCGCGGTTATTTGGTGTGCGCGTGAGCCCCTATAAGAAACTGGCACAAAGGCCTATACATGGAAACTCGTCCTCAAGGAATCACTCCTGTGATTGGCCGGTAACATCCGGGGGTTAAATACTCTCTCGTAATTTCATCGGTAACTTCCTTAAAAATATGCACGAGAAAACACTGCGAGAAATACGTGCCGTGTTTTAATCCATCATTTTGCCTGTAATTTTATCCGTATTTGTTCAAAAAATATATGTAGAAACACTGAATGTCATTTCATGCGTCATTGCTGGAAGGAAATACGGATGGAAACACGTATGAAAACATCTACGTGTTTTCATCAGTCACTATAGAACAAACACGAGAGGGAATTACCGATGGAAACACCCATGCAAACACAAAGAGTGTTTTCATCGGTAATAACTGCGTAAATTCTTCCCAAATTCGGTAGATTTTCGGGTGTAAAACACCAATGGAAACACCCTTTGTGTTTACATGGGTGTTTCCATCGGTAATTCCCTCTCGTGTTTGTTCTATAATGACTGATGAAAACACGTGGATGTTTTCATACGTGTTTCCATCCGTATTTCCTTCCAGCAATGACGCATGAAATGATATTCGGTGTTTCTACATATATTTTTTGAACAAATACGGATAAAATTACAGGCAACATGATGGATCAAAACACGGCACATATTTAGGGCTGCGCACCGTCCGTATCCGTACCGTATACCGTATAGGCAAGGCTGCTGACGGTGTCGGTCCGTATAATTACGGCTATTACGATCGTATATACGGCCGTATTCATTGTCGAGAGTATGTTTCATCTAAATGCATCAGTATGGTAGGCAATGGATATTATACTGACGTACTAAACAGTTCAACACGTTGCGTGTGTATCCTCACTGGGAAAAGGCCACTTTTGGTCAGTTCAAGAGCCATGCCATGGTGTCATAGTTCCCTCAAGGCCAAGTTTTGAGTCGTCGAGGGCTAGGATAGATGGTGAGATCAACGGAGATGATTTTCAGATACTCAAATGCATGTTAGATTGATGTCAGAGAGCAAAAACGGAGCTCAGAAGTGCCTCCTCGCATCTTGTTGCACTGCCACACACCTACGGCCGTCGACGGCCGTATAGTACGGTATGTCTGGGAGTGCTCACGGCTTCGGTCCGTATACCGTACACGGAAGCCGTATCACCGTACAATACGGTGACGGCGCGCAGCCCTACACATATTTCTTGCAGTGTTTTCTCATGCATGTTTTTAGGGAAGTTACCGATGAAATTACGAGAGAGTATTTAACCCCCGGATATTACCGGCCAATCACAGGAGTGAATGGAACACTGTGGTTCGATGTAATACTCGGCATGGCATAAAATCACAACAGAAGATGTCAACATGGCTTGTATTCAAATTAACAATAAAGATATCGGAGATGTGGATCGAGGAAACTCGATCTGAGAGTAGTGTGCTAATTTATATCCAGGTGCGTAGTACTGTAGTATTTCGACCGTATCTTCACGGGGTGTTACGCGTTATGCACATCTTCAGTCAGTCACATCTTCATTATGATGTCAGCTACTTTAATAGGCAGTCCGGTGTACGCCGGACCGAAAATTTACTGCTATATTGAGTAATCAAAGGCAGCAAATGGGCCTGGTACGCATTACGAAGTTCGCCGATCTTCACATAATGGACCCCCGTTACGCGTTATGTGAAGATACCGTCGAAATACTACAGTATCATGAAAAAAGGATTTCCATCTCGAACTGGGTCCTACAAGTGAAAACCCGTCGACCCAATACCAGGATGAATGGTGCATTGCCAGTACGCTCTATAGTTTAGTTCATGGTGTGTATTTGTAAAAAGAACCGAAATCATGCCATACATTCGTATCCTGGGGAATCGACCCCCAAGGGCAGGCATCCAAGAAGCCGTTAGACCATATTCGATAGGCTATAGTTGTCAATGTTGAACGTAGGGCATAGGCTTATTGGTGGAGCAGTGTTAGCTAGTGCTAAGGATGTCGATATGAGCCTAAGGCTGAATTCGAACTGCAAGGCTGGAGTCGGAGAGAAAGAAGCTACATGCGCCTTGATGAGCTGCTAGTATGCCGAAAAAAACGAGTGACGATACCGGGAAACCATTTGATTGAACTCCTCATCGATGACATGCTAGCGGTTTGGCTACTTTATGTGAGAAAAATTGATGGGAAACAAGAGAGCTTGCATTTTCCATAGAGATCAGTATGAAAGACTCCCTTCCATGGTGATCGCTTCGCTGAGCTCAACGGGTGAAATAAGAGTGAAAAAGACATGGTCTGAGAAGAATATATGAATAGCACAGGGAGTCGAACCCTGACCATCCCACTCGCTGTTAGATCAATGGAACATGTATTCAAGCATACCGGGAATAGCTTCCTGACTCTGATTGTGGGGTGGTTGCATGTTGTGGCAGAGTAGGAGTGTGAGATAGAAATTGATCACTCTCACAAAAAGGTGTCGACATCATCACTCGTCCTCAAGGAATTGAACCCTAGAGTCCAATGTAAGACTCGCCGTTACACTAAATCCGGACGGAAGTTGTTAGTATTAGTGAGTTCATTCCGTTTTGTTTTGTTTGCTGGTACACGAGTGTTTGAAGAATATAACTCGAACTGATTAAAGGGAATCGAAACCCTACATAGTTGCAGGTGAAGAGGACAACTAATCCTCAAATAAACTTCGAGAGATAGGCAGCGAGTATGAACAGGGGCGCTTGAAAAAGGAAGAATCATACTTTGTCTTGGATGTATAGAATCAAATTGAACCTTGCCCTTCGTATGTGCCGCACTTGTGATTAGACGTTATTCACTAGGCGAAGGGAAGGAAGTACGATAAAATATAAGCCGGCACGTAAAAATAAAAGCTTACTATGTCAGCGAGATTCAGAGTAGGCCCTGGGTTGAGAATAGCGTTCAAATCCATGAAAAAGGCGAAATTGGCATATGTACGTCGTATAGATCGCAGCGGGAATTGAACCCGAAGCGGTGTAATAACCATTACACGAGATTCAATATCACTGATACTCGTTCTTACGGAGTACTGAGACGCAACGACGAGCTATATAAAACGTACTGCGCCTGCGTGAGAGGAAATTCAGACGTAGGAACTGAGAACGTTAAGCACTAACCACGAAAATAACTAATAGCTGAGATGGATGAAGAAGGCTACGCCTTAGCCTAAGTTTCTTTAATCCGAGGTGGGAACAGTCAATAGACTTGAAGTAAGCGAGGACCGAGAGCTGTGCCTGGATATCTTTGCTTGCTGCAAGGTGATGTGGATATAGCAGAATATTACAGTTATCACTATGCAGCCGTCCGCTAAGTTACTAGCTGTTGAGACAACTAGTCGAAGAGTTGGAAAGTGCTGGCATGGACGGACCGCCATCGCGGCCAAACCTTGATGGACGTACGTCATTATTGCCAGGCCACTTGCGCATGCCCACCACGTATTTGCAGACCTAGGACATAAATTGGTATGTACACCGCTTTTTTCTATAATTTCAGCTTTAAAAAAAATGTCTGAGCAAATGTATCTCTGCAGCCATGCTTTCGACAGCCGCGATTTGTCTTGTTGACGACAACAACAACGAGAAAAGCGGTTGCCCACCGCCCGGCACAGTGGACCTCTGATAAATCAGCATCGATGGAGAATCCGAGGATGAAGGGAAGGATAGATGTGCTGGTATGGTGCGTGTTTTTACTCCTCTTTCCTCACTAACCATTGGATAGCTCATCTATGTCACACCAATAGCCCCACGTTACTTACCCTAAGTGGGAACGACTGGGATTCCAGTAAGGCCACGGACCTGAGATCCATAAGAGGAACTTCAATCGCGATCAAGATGATGCAGTCGGACCGCACATGTTTCCTCGTCGAGATGCCATTTGTTGGTTCGCAATGCGAGGTGCGAGTGTTCTGTTCGGCCCTGTGTTTAACGGGAGATATAAGATTCTAGCCTAGCCAGCTCCTCCGTCCGGAGAGGTACACCAAGCGGCAAGCCTGAGAATATACCGCACATGGATGCGAATTCAGTCGTCATCTTGGTGAGTAGCTTTTTATTAGCTTTTGTCGCGGCTGATTTTCTTGTTAGATTAACCATTGCAACCAGTACACGTCATTAATGGACCTGCCCATCGCACTTCTGATTACGCGCGCATATGCTCAAGTTTTAGGATGCTCGATGCATTGGAGATACCAGCACGTTTTTCAAAGACAAGCGAGTTTCGTTCAAGAATCTGTGACGGGGCTAGAGGATGAATGAAAAGACAGATATACTGAGCACGATGCGTTTTTGTGCCCTAGGACTCGTGAGTTTTTGTCGCTCATCGTTGGATAGCCTGGGCAATTTCTTTTCACAGAAACCTACAAGTTGGTTTCCTCTCAAGACACCTACGTGAGGCACGGCAGAGGCATCGACGAACATCAAGACAGCGTGGTTCGGGATTCCTTGCTGTTGACACATACACAGTTCCTTGCCACGTTCCTGTTTACTGCGTCGCCACTGAGAGATACGAGGGTACTGTTCGACTAGCAACACATGATTACTGATTATCCAGCCAGTCTTTCAGTTCGTCCAGTATGTCATCCTTGTCGATCAACACACACCGTCCTCTTCCCGCTCCGCTGATAGTTCACCTTTATTTGCTCGATTATACTCTCTGGTCGATCTGGACTATCGAGGGTGAGGGAACTCAAATGTATTTCACCGGTGATACTGACGATAGATCCATCCAATACGGAGAGGGCGAGTCGGAGAGCTAGTGTGTTCCGCGTTCAGCGACATTCGGGAGCGTTTTGGTGGCTTCTATCTGGCGATGATCAAGATTGGGTACGTGTAGCTTTCTTTTGTGTTTCTTTGTCTCACGTCCTTCCAGAGAACATGAGCCAAAATTGTTCATGTCCACTATACAATTCGATAGCATGTCTATCTTAAGGATGCCAGGGCGAAGGTGGCGGTGGTATGTTGGGTGTGGGTCCATTTGTTCGCATTTTTGCCGGTGTTCTTATTCTCTTCATTCTTCAAAGTGCATTGCACTCTCGTGCAGTACATCACCGCATCCTTCTATGTAGTTAGAACTTTACTTTTGGACATCCTCACTCTCGACTCGGGTTTTACTTGGGTATTCGTTTTCTCATTCATTACCTCGAATACTCTAAATCTCAAATCTCGCTAATAAAAGATAAGTGATTATACCACATCAGCTGAAGAGGACAGATAATGTGTAGGTAACAATGTATTGGAGTTACTGGTGGCTGTACGAGCCGTCGGAATCAACCGGCTCCGAACCCGTTATCTACCGTACCCGTAGCTTTTCTTTCTTTACCGTTTACCACCATGTCGACATACTAGGTCTAAACGAGTTGCTCTTTTCGTTCCCTCCCGTGCTCGAACTACAACACAATGTGTTTCTCGAGGGTTTCAATTTGAAATTCGCCGTGCTACAGTATGAGGAGCATGAACATGTGCGGCAGAAGAAAAGTGAATATCCGGAATTCAATCTTCTCGCCGCTTCGCTCGACGTTACTACACGGGATAGATGTTGGATTATAGCCACACGCAGTATTCTACAATTGTGTTGGCTCCTTTACTTATAGCATATACGGTACGTCCTGAATCTGTACGGGTCTACTGCCAAGGCAAGGTTCTTCGGCACCGCAGCCATACTTGGTGAGGTTATATTGCTCAAGCGCAGATTTGGAGACAATACAGGAGTCTCAACATTCATATTGCAAGACTCTCTTCTGGTTCCAACCTGATAGTATGCGAAATTGAGCACGCCATGCCCAATCTTTGGACGTGTCCCAAATGTTGTCGATATAATAACACAGGGCACCTTCTGTCCGCTCATTAAATGTAGTTTCATCGGAGTCTTGACAAAACGTACTCAATTCGCTCCAAGTAAAGATTCTACGAGATGGATCATCTGGGTCGGCAAACAAGTAAATGCCAACCATTGTGATCGCCTATGATCCAAAAGGTAAAGTATTTGGATCACAGAAATGCGATGTACGTACGGAGATTGACAGAAGGGCACAGCATGGTAGTAGCCCAGCGAAGTCTGTGTTTTAAAGATATAAATCAGCGGAACGAAACTTACATGAAGCAAGACGTACCAAGAATATCACCTGGATGGATTGGAGTTTGAATCAATGCACATAGAGAAAGAAAAACGACGTACCAAAACCGTCCGGAGCTCCAGGCATGGATGCTCGCAGTTGGGTGAATGCAAACACGGTCCCAATAGGCACTACAACGATCTCATTCCGTTGTCGGAAGCCAAAGAAGACAGTTGCGATCATGATCAGACAGATCACGAGAGTGACCATCCCTATACATGTATAGATACAAGGTCAATATGTGGATGGAAGTCTATGGCAAAAAGACAGACAAAATGTAATGGTGATGATGAGACAGTATGCGATAACAAGGGGGCTGCGCCGAAGGTTCATGTATATATGGATGGCTCCTTGTAAACCTTGCAGAAAGACCGATTCATCCGTAGACTGCGACAGGGAGTACTCCACAGCGTCAGTTGTAGTTTCGATGCCGCTCAATGAGGTCCTGTCAGGTAGATAAATCAGAAGCAAAACGTAAACGTACGTGATGAGTCCATATGATGTTGACAGGTCTACAGAAACTGAATCGTTTGTCAACACATCTTGAGCAGATACGACTACGTCTGCATAGTAACTGAAATGCCCAGGGTTAATTGTGTCAAACCGGGACACTTTCCCAGCTAAAAGGACATACCTGTCAAACGGGTAAGCGCTGAGGTAGGAAACATCATCCGTGAAAATGGTTAGCTCGGCACGGAAAGTGAGACTATTGCTGTCAAAATTGACAAGTCCCTGCCCGAAGTAAGTAGCGTTCCATAGAAAAATAGGATCTGTAGGCCTGTTGTTACTGTAGGGTCCATTACCATGTCTTGGATCCGACGGAGAAAAAATCCTGAGAAATGGATCATATTAAATACATTGTATTCTTCGATAATCATTCGAGAAAGGCTCACGTGTCAAAGAAGATATTGACTGCCGTACAATTATTATTTGTGTCGGAGTTTACGCATGTATCCCAGATGATGGACCACTCCGTAACCATGGTGGTTCGAAGGATATCGGCTGAGATGACATTAGCTTGGAGAATGATCTTCCGGTAGTATGAGAGTTGTATATCACTGAATGAGCGCTGAGACTTACAGTTCTGTTTGTGGACTTTGATCCCAAATCCTTCACGGTAGTATTAGATATGCCGCTAATACTACGGGGTGGTAGCCTCAGAACAAGATTAATCCATAAGGTTGGAACCATGATGACGAAAGACACAGAGGTGAGGAAGCAACAGAGAACTCTTGACGGGCTTCGATGGCTAGCCATTTGTAACGAGGACAAACAGATCTTGTTCTGCAAGAGAGACTTTATAGTCTACTGTCTACTACGTCAGGGAAATGGAGCATGCTGTAGCAGGACAGCATGCACAACAGCGCGTTTATCGTAAATCCGTCATAATTTCTATAAGTGGGAAGATGGGAGAGGAGGAAGGCGCGGGCCAAGCCATTGAAACGACGCTGGGCGATGCTGAAAGTCTTGGGCGGCCAAGCGACCTTGGAAACCTTGGCTTCTTGGGGCGCATTTTAGGGCTTGGCCTGGCTTCGACTTTATGCCAAGAGAGAAAGACGGCAGGAGATGATTTGTTGTTCGCGTGAAAGTGTAGAGATGTATATCAATGGAACGTAATTCGCATCGATGCAATGAGTGATATGCAAAAAGGGATCATCCAGCATTCCTGAAGCTTTCGAGGGATTCAAAGACAGTGATAGGAGCACAAATCATCGTTATTGAGTTATTCACCATAGTGAAGCATTTAAAAGGTAGCGGAGATGGTGGTAAAATAAAGAAGTCGCGCTGAAACACGTACCATTACGAAGGACCAGTAAGATCTAAATATAGAAGTACCTTGTCCCACGGAAAGGGCCAGAACCCTGTCATTCTGGGATACGTCATCGGCTGCGTGTATGTCATTGTTGCCGGACCTCTTGCGCATTCCTTCCTACCATGTATATGAGGAATCGACTTTTGAATCGGTACGTATGCCGCTCCTTTCTATAAAAGCGACCGAAGACTTATCACATATTTATCTTAAGCTATGCTCTCGACCGCCGCCATCTGTGACGTTGATGAAGACAAGAAAGAGAAAGGAGGTCGCCCAGCCTCTGACAAGCCAGTATGGTTCCAGAATCCTTGGCCGAGCTGGAGAGCGAAGGGGAGGATGGATATGCTGAATATGCTGCGTGTTTGTGCTCCTGGTCTTTCCTCGCTAATCGTTCGATAGTTCACCCAAGCTTTGCGCAAAGTGCCTGCCTTACCGAAAGTCGGAACTACTGGGATTCCCGTGAGAACACCGACGTGAGCCATAGAAGAGGAGCATCAAAGCGAGATCAAGGCAACATGGTTGGGCTACACGTGTTTCCCAGTCGAGCTGCCGTTCGTCGCTTCACTAGGGAGGGGCACAAGGTGCTGTTCGACCCTGAATGCAGTGACAGATCCTGACGTAAGTTAACCTCTTGGCCCAAAGAAGGACACCGGGCCGGCGCGTAAGATTGAAGAATTCAGAGGTCGATTCAGTCGTCATCTCGGTGAGCAGCTCGTTGTTCATCTGATGTTCTTGTTGGCATAACTGTTATGACCAGTACCCGTCATCCTCCTGTATCCCGTCGCATCTGCCCATCGCACATCTTCGTCATGCGTAACAGCCCCACCTTACTCTAAGTGGTACCAACTTGAGGACTCCGACGCGGAGTACAGAAGAGGACCATCGGGGCCAAATCAAGGCGATGTTTCCTCGTCAAAGTGCCGTTTGTCGGTTGGCTTGGGAGAGACGCAAAGGGATCTTCGATCCTGTGTTCAGTGAGAGATGTTCGCCTAGCCAGTCCCTCAGCACGAAGAGGTACACTGAGCCAACGTGGAAGATTGGCGACATACATGAGGGGTATGCAGTCGCCCTTTTAGTGGGCGGCCTGTGCGGCTGATGACATCCCTAGCATGACCATTATGACCAGTACGCGCCATCCTCCTCAATCCCGTTGTACGCTAACCCACTTCTAGCATAGACACCCATCCTGAGTTTAACCACCCCATTCAGGTGCACCCACCCGTGCGCCATCCTCGTGATACACTTGCTGAGGGATATTGCGCATACACAAGGCTAGTGGGATGCTCGAGGCGTGGAGATGCCCGGCACGTCTTTCATAGACAATCAAATATACTTCGAGACACCGTGGCCAAGCTAGCGGAGGAATGAGGAGAGGGATGCGATAAATATGGTGCAGACTTTTGCCATGGGATTCATGTCTTTCCGTTTTTGATCGTTGGATAGCTCGTCCATTTTTTCACAACAAACCTCTAGTCTGGATTTCTCTCTGGATACCGACGTGATGCATGGCGGATCATGATGCATTGATGAACATCAAGCAACGTGGTTTGGCCATGCTTGTTTATGTATAATCGTCGAGTTTCCGGGGGGGAGAGATACGAGGATCCTGTTCGACCCACCTGTCTTGAGTTTCTAGCCTGCGGAGTATGTCAGCGTCATCAGCCAAGCAAGTGCCATCCTCCTCAGCTCCATCGCGTGCTTAGCCTTCCTGGCCCGATATGCAACATATCCACACTCTTTCAAGTGATACGTGCACCGCACATCGCTCGCCAAGGCAATGACAGGCGTATCAAATAGCGGGGGTATCCAAGGCACGCTCTCATACACACAATCAGTGGAGCGTCCAACGTGCGGAGAGACCCGGAACGTCCCTCACATCGACTTGTAACTGGCCCAGCTTTTCACCGGTTGGGGCGATTCCATCAGGGAGAGATTCATGCTGGAGGGTGCACTCCGTTGGTGGTGCTGTCTATCTATCTGTCGAACACGGAGAAGATAAGGAGGAGGAATGGCCGCTGTGGCCGACATTCAAAGAGATTGGAGAGTGGTTTGGCGGATTTGATCTGGTAGCGAGTACGTGCAGTGCTTGTTTGTGTTTCATTGGCTCATTTCGTTCAGGTCGACTATATATTGCGCGCCGCAGGATAGTGTTCGCATCTTCAAGACGAGAGTTGCTACGCATTGGTGGTGAGTCATCCTTTTTTCCTTTTTTCCCTATGCTCATTCTCGTTTAGGCTGTGTATCCCGACGACGGTGGAGACCACGGAGCCAACGAAGAGTAAGACGGTTCGTATAGTCAACGAGAAGTTTCTTCTCTGCAATGTCACCAAGACGAGATCGTTATTGCTGGCTGTACTCTATCTGAATAGTAGACACTGCAGCGTGAATCAAAGGCAAATGGGTTATCCATACAGTTATCTGTATCAGCATAAGTCACAGTCGTATCTGGGAATCCGGGGGCCTTTGGTTAGACCATATCCACTAACCAATCTTAAAAATTTCAATTCTTACCGGGTCGAGACGAGTCCTAATATGACGTATTAGAGCTTGGACTGGGACCGTCGACTGGAAATCAAAGTTCAATATGTCGCTAGTGAGTCGAGTAGAACCTGTTTCTTCAACTCCACTGAGTTGAGTGCTTCCACATATTCAATCAATTGCGCCCTTTGGTGGCATGGAATAAAAAAACAGAGTGTATACTAGAAATTGCCTAGGGGAATCAAACCTGACTGGGCCCGTCGACGACAGCCATTACACCACGTCCGAGTAGAGGAATAAGTACGTGCTCCATGTAAACAGGATCGGAAGAGCTGCGAACATCATCCCAGGATGAACAGACCTGTTCAGTCTCAGCATAACCAGAGGAAATTTGATTATCGACTTCTTACTTGACGGAAGGCTGCAGATCTGATTGTGTGACTCGAAAAAGGGTTTCTGTAGAGAACTCTCAATGTATCATGGGGAATCGAACCCGAAGTCTTCCTCCATGGAAGAATCACCGCTATACTAAATACATGCGATAGCACATATGCTGGCTGACGAGGAATTGGGATGGTCTGCAGTGGATATGATTTACGAAGTTCAGAATTCATCCCTACGAGTCACGTACTGGAAAAAGGTATGCTGTCATAAGGAGTTAAATCTACTCCGTGGCTCGAATGAAGACCCTAGAACTTATACCATACATCAAGAGTATGTAAGTATTTCTGTAACGAAACCGACATTGGCCTCAGAACCGAGTGGTATATCCAACAAGCTGTTAGACTATCCTCATGAATGAGGACAAGAATAATTTACACTTGTATGATTGTCCCTAGAAAGAAACCGAAAAACTGTTCTCGAAAAATACACAATTTGTAGAGTAGTTGCCATAAGTACTTGGGGAATCGAACCCCAGGGTTCGAAGTATGAACCTGCCGTTGTACTACCTCTGGATAGAGAATACCATAGCAATCTGTCAACAACACGGTTCGTCCATTCCTATCTTCTCGGAGTGCTGATACATTGAGATACTCAGAGGGCGTCTGAAAAATGGAGGGGGGACTAGAGCACATTGCACATGTCGGTGCGGACATCCATCTCGCAATGGCTTATTACATGGTATGTTCGTGTGAAAAATATACATCAGGCTTAGCACATATTCGTACCCTAGGGAATTGAACCCCAGGCGAACGACAATTCATCACCATATCCTATATGGTGTACTTTAGCCTTTTTTCATGTCTGTAAGATCAATCAAAGAGCATTGATGATAGGTCTCTTGGCTTCGATGTAGCGCCATTAATTATTTGCATCGCCGAGGTCCACTTGCCCGTAAGGATTAAAACGAATACATGAAACGCAACATGAATACCCTAGGGAATCGAACCCCAGGCATCCGACTAGCCGGTACACCACCATACGGCGGTACGGTCTTTGTTGTCTAGCGATACTTCTGACGCAAGAAGAAGGGATGAAAAACACAAAGTATACAAGACTGTAGCCGAATATAGGGAATCGAACACCTGGGACATTCAATAATGCGCTAGCGCTACTGAATACACCATATCCGATATATTCGAGCTGACTTAGAGCGTTTCCCAACCACCACGCCTGTTGTGAAATCCTGTCACCGCGCATGTTTGAACCGGAGTACACCATAAATTACCAAGTAAATACCCCAAACCTACAACTGGGTTACCGTCACCAGAGTCGACGTCCTGTGTCCAAATTTTGAGCCTCAAACACGAGAAAGCATCCTGTATTCTCAATTGCGAGCATAATGGAATTGATGCAAGACGAAAGATACTTACCCCCCTAAGTCAGAGTCTTCGAAGGTCCTCATGGGGCCGCCTTGGCAATGTAGACCTTGAATTAGGACCGTCTTGATCCAGTTTTGCTGAAAATGTGGACATTTTGCTCAGGATGAATCCTTGCAGAGCTAAAGCTGCGAAGGGAAATTTAGCTTTATAAGGTACATAAATGGCCAACTTACCATGACTTGGGCTCTACAGAGAATTATTCTGAAGACACCTAAGCGAGTGTAATAAAGCAGATGGACATTGAGAAGTCGAATCTGACAAAAGGCGAGCTGAAAAACATTCACTGACACGACGGTACTGTATACCTCCCCGCAAGGTTCATTGACGCAACATTTTGAAGTTAAAAATGCGAGTCATCAGCCTCTTCAACAGATGAACACGTACCTTTACTCGTGGGACGTCATCCCGTTCCTCTCGGCGCAATATTAAAGGGGGAAAATTGACACAGTGCTTAGTCAGGAGTCCCTACATCTTGAGAAACATTCCGGAAGAAGTCATACTGTAGAACGAAGGGAGAAACCAAAAATCATTTACCTTACGTCTCCGCGCAAAATCAACGCCAGTACTTCTATCGCGGGCTGGGTGTCTGCATGATCTTGCTGGTATCATAACAGAGATCCTCAAAACATCAATGTAAGGAAACTCACGTACGCTTGCTCACGGGACGATGATCTATCTCTCGGCACAATATGATGTAGCCAGTAAGACATCAATGTAGCTTGATCAATGTACGAGTCATCTTGAGAAGGAAACGGGAAGATGTCAAGGTATGTAACAAGAGAGAGGAAGAATCACGCACGCTTGCTTCTGAGAGGACGATCAGTCTTGAGGTCATACAAATGATAGTGTATCATCTCGTTGGAATTTATGACGTCTTGGGAAAGAAACAGGAAGATATCAGTGTATGGAACGATGACAAAAATGTAAAATTCACTACCCCTGCTCATGGGATGCCGATTCATCATCTCAGCGCAAAATAGAAGCATAAACATGCACTTTCGAAATCCCTAAAGGGTATCAGGGTATATAACAAAGACAGGAATGCGTGATCACTCGCCTTTGCTTGCGAGACTCAAATGATTCCTGGTCTTGAAGTAATATTAACGGCGGTATATGATGTACAACAGGTCTCTCGTTTCGCTGGAGTGACTGTTTCTTCGGAACGAAAATGGACGGTATCAGTGCATAGAAAAGACGATAGGAAGCCAAAATAGCTTACCCCTGCCGGCGGGGCACCAATTTGTTGTCCTGAGGCAGTATTACTCGTGGTAGAGTATTCAAAAGAGCGCGGACAAGGTATTTCTTGCAATTCTTCGGAGAAACCAGAAAGAGATCAATGTATAGAACGATGAACGAGAAAATGACTAATCATTGGATAATCATCTGTTGTCTCAGCCCAATGTCGATGGCAGTACAACACTCACGAAGCCTTGACCAACGTTTACTCTGGCTGGAATGTCCGCAAATCGGAAGAAATTTCTGGGAAGAGGACTGTAGTGCAATCAGTTGATGAGAAAATGGATATCCGAGTTCAACTACACACCCATCCATTCGACCGTCTTGTTCTCATAGCAGAGTGTGGCCTCTAGAGCACTCTGCATGCTACACCGTCGACTTTAGTCTTTGAGAGACAAGTGTCTAGAAAGCGCGAACACCGGGGAAACAAGTGTCTGGAAGCCCACGCAGACAACACGTACTAAGTCGTTCATCACTTACCCCTCCCAGTAAGGGTCGTGATCAGCTTCTTGTGTTGGAGTTCGAGCACGGGAGAGAATGAAAAGAGCAACTCGTTTAGACCTAGTATGTCGACATAGTGGTAAACGGTAAAGAAAAGGAAAGCTACGGGTACGGTAAATGACGGGTTCAGAGCCGGTTGATTCCGATGGCTCGTACAGCCACCAGTAACTCCAATATTTTGACCTGTATATTGTTGCTGACCGTGAACGAGATTTCGGTGTCGCCGCTGTTAGTATCGACTTTGGGCACAGTTTCTTGAGGTGGGAAGGACATCGAGGCAATGTTACTGTGGTGTGGCAGAGGGACCGAAAGGCCAAGCTCATCAACAAGTCGGCTGGCAAGTCCAAAATCAAATCCGAAGACGCGTCTGCGTGTACACGTGATGATAATTCTCACGCCATCTACGCGTCGCTAGACGTGTCGAAAGATTCGACTAGCTGCTTTAACACTTTATTGTCATTGGAGTATTATAGTGGGTGATTGCTTGAGGGAGTTCAACGAAAGTATCGTTCCTTTATTGCGGATTACATGCATCGATAGGTAGTACAAGTAGGTCCCGCAACCTCCATACCGAACTTCTTCGCTAGCACCAAGATTTACTGATATCCTAATTGGCTTAGACACGTAGGAATTTGTCCACAGTACACATGTGTTGGCACCACCCGGAAAATGCTGTGCTAAAAAAACCGGTTCTCTTGTTACTAATTCGTATCCGGGGGAATCGAACCCCAGCTGTCCCTCCATATGTGATAGGTTGACAAGGCGTGTTTCTGGCCGGCAGTGATTAGGCGTAGTGCCTAATGTATCTTTGGTCTACAATTCTGCCCTCCGAGCCGTGTCAGTTGAGGGGATTTCGAATCGTGCACTGAGCGAAAATGTATAGCACCACAAAAGAACTCCGAACTCAGATATTGGAATTGAAATCCCCCTTCCCTATAGATGCTGGCAGTTATGCCATATCCGAGATATATGAAGAGGATGAATTTCTGTCATAAAACTGACTCTGACGATGAGGAAGCGTAGGGGAGCATATTCTGTTGGGAAAGGAGGAGGCAAGATAAACAGGTTGATTTATTGACAGTGCGCTCGTGCAAAAATACATGAAGGATATCCCAATAATCGTAACCTAGGGAATTGAACCCCAGATGTCGAAGAAGCCGTTAGACTTACTTGGGGAATTGAACCCTGAAGACCTGGAGTTCGAGATGTAGCACTCACTGTTGCACCGGATCTGGATAGAGGATGCCAATCCGGTTATGATTTACGAATTTGTTCTGTCTGAAATGACCGTTCCTTTTCATTCAGAATAGCAGTGTTTGTAAAATGGAAAAATCGTGCAGCTGAATTCGACCCACAAGATTGTAGCTGGAGAGAACGAATTACGCTTACGTCGGATAACTTTCTCAGCTCGGTAGGGAACATGAACGTGGGTGATTGAAAGAACGTTACTTGAGTATTGGGAATTGAACCCTCGCCAATGACGCGCTCGCGATGAGACTGTATTCAGTAGTTGATGGGGTAACAACAAACCCTGTGCCTTCTGCTGGGATCAGTATGATACTGGTGAGGTACATAACTCGACTTGTTTCACCTAAATGAAAGTATGAGTATCGCTTACGCCCCAAACTGAAGCCAGAAGTCCCTAGGCAAGACAAAAATACCCAGGTAATCAAGTAACTTCATGAGTGATGTCAGACATAGTGAATTGAACACATTACGAGGTGCTAACCATTGTGCAATATACGGCTTGGAATAGATTGCTTAAGCAGGGTGGGAGAAGCGGACCGTACACAAAGTACAGACACAAGTATGCCGGCGAGAGTAATGCCATACCGGTTTGAAAGGATTGCACCAGGTCGGATGAAAGGAATTGGTGCTGAATGTAACATTGAGTGCCCGCTTAAAGCCCGATTTGAAATATCGCCAATAGACAGTGGACCTTAGATTACGAAGGGGCCTATGGCGAGAGCGGTATCCGGTTGCGATCAGACGAAATGGGATTCGAAGCATTCAGCTACTTTCTCATGGGGCTCGTCAATGGCATAGTTGTGAACGTGATTCCATACAGAGCCATTATGATGCCCAGACCACTCGGAAGTCAAGGCTGATAGAAATTAGAATCAGAAGGAGAGCACGTCGCAACGGGCCGGCATCATGGCAGACCCATTTTGGGGCACTCGTCTACTCGGTGTACATCATCGTTGCTGGACCATGTCAATGGGGAACCGGGTTTTGAATTGATACGTATGCCCTTCCTTTCTTTGAGAATAGCTATAAACGTACCGTTGTTTCATCTACAGGTATCTTTTCATCATGCCATCCGTATCGTGGATAAGGATGATGACAAGAAAGAGAAGGGAGATCGCACAGCGCACTGGACTTCTGACAAGTCAGTATGGCTCCGGGATCCGTGGCTGAGTTGAAGGACGAACGTGAGGTTCCATGCTCTGAGTACGGTGCGTGCTTGTCCTCCTGATCCCTCCTCGCTAATTGTTTGATAGCTCACATATTTCATGCGCAACAGCCACGCCTTGACCAAAGTCGAAACTCCTGGGATTCCAGTGATGACGCCTACGTGGGGCACTGAAGAAGAACATAATAATGATATCAAGCAAGGCGAAATCGTTGGGGCACGCATGTTTCCTCGTCGAGCTGACGTTTGCAGCTTCCCTGGGGAGATGTGCGGGGGTGCTGTTTGACCGCATGTTCAGCGCCTAGCCAGTTTCTCGGCCCGAAGAGGTACGCTGAATGGCCGTACAAGATTGAGAAGATACTGGCAGTAGTCATCTCGGTGAGTGGCTCGTTATCAGACTAACCTACAGCTAATGCTGTTGTTAGCATGACCATTATGACTAGTACACGCAGTCCTCTTCAGCCCCGTCAGCTGCTCGCGTATTCCAGTCTACACACTCGGGCCATAACCACCCTCTTCAAGCCAACCTGTCCACCACGTATCTTCGCTCCGCTAGGCAACGAAGGCTGTCTTAAATCGATCAGGATACCCAATGGACATGCACGTACACTCTGTTGGTGAGACACACGGCGCATGGAGATACCCAGCACGTCTTTCACGTTGACTTGCACTCCCACGCAGCATTTCACAGGTTGGGGATTGCTCAACCAGGGAAAGACCCTTTGGTCGAGCTGGACTGTAGAGGGAGAGGGGAAGAAAGTGTATTTTGCATGCATCCCAGATACCGATCGGTCAAAGATGGGAAGGATTAGGCATAGAGACTGGTTTGTCCCACGGTCAAGGAGATTGGGGAGTGTTTCAGTAGGTTGAACCTGGCGATGATCCTATTGGGTACATGTGCATTTATTTTGCGTATTGGTATCTCGTGTCAACTATACATTGCGCACCGAAGGATAGCCTGCGTATCTTCGAAGATATCAGGGCAAAGAAGGCGGTCGCGATGCAGTGGGGGTGAGCTATTATTTATACCTTTCTTTTGTGGTTCCGATTCTTTCCAGGACCTGGATCCTGACACAGGAAGAGATTACTGAACCACCAAAGAGACTTGCGGAAGGGTGCAAGAAGATTGGTATCGGGGACGGGGACTTTTCTCGTCAGCAATATTGGCGATACGAAGACTTTCAATACTGCATAGACTACTGTGTGATGGGCAATATATTCCAGTAGGATTGAAAGGCAGTGTGCACTCTGACCGATTTCAGCGTGATCACAACATTCATAAGGCAAAATCGACGATTCCTGCAAAAAGCAAGTCCTTGCATATATAATCCGGATCCAGGGACATGATCCCTGGGCGGACATGGTAACACTGGCTGTTGCGATCTCCTTCTCCCGGCCTTCGACATCAGCAAAACCAAGAATAAGTCTTTCTGGGCTTAGTCTTTTTTTAGCCATCTTTCGCCTCTTTGTCTTGGGTGATCGAGTCTTGGTCTTGGCAAACCGGGTCTTCCGGGTCTTTCTGATCTTACCATTTGAGCAGTCTCTTTCAAATGACCTTGCAGTTGGAATGATTATGGATTGAAATTAGAGCGGTCTGCTTGTATTGTTCTGATAGACTGACTCAATGAGCGGAATGTATCAATTCTCAGACAATCCCTATAGGTATTACATGAATCGTGATCATGACTACCAAGTATGTAAGAATAGTGTGCATTGGAGCACTAAAGTAACAATGCCCATGCATACATAGCATGGTAGGATAATGTTGCAGCATTGCGAGTCAGTGAGAGGGGACAGTGACAGTGGTACATCTAGACAGTGTAATAGCAGACTCGGAACAGAAAAAATCTGCAAAGTTCCTTCAAACTCCGCCTGACGTGTCTGTGTTCATGTGATGTTGAACTTGGTGAATTGTGCAACACGTATTCCTTACCTCTCTCCTCACTGTCGCTCTCGCTGTCACTTCATTGCATTTAGCATTCAGGCTATGATCCTTTGGGCATACACTTGTGGTATGAAAGTAGGTAAAGGTATGGGTATCTCTTGACGAGTCTACTATCTATAATTCTTACTTTGCCTTCCGCCTACCACAATTGCTAACCACAGAGAAGAGAAGTGGTAAGATGTGACACTTCGTTATCACTGGCTGCTGAACTGACTGGAGCTGTAGGGAGATGCATGCCAACAGAGAAGAGGGCTTTTGCAATGATTGCAATGGTAGTTGTCCAGGAAGGGAGGTGCCAGGTATTGCCAGCAGGTGCGTGCTTCTTCCATCTTCTTCCATCTCATTGTTGACCCTTGGATTTCGATTATTTAGCTGTTACACTCTCCTGCAGTGCACATCATCTCAGCCTGCAGGAAAGCTTGCTGTGGTATGTTTTTTCTGATGATCTGATATACTGATCTATCCCTAGCAGTCATAGAATCCAAATTGTGCCACTCTTATTCTTCTTATGCCCATTCACACCAGGAATCGGAACTCATCGAACCCTTGTGTGACATTCATCCAGGATTACCAGCAAGTTGCCCTTGTAATGTTGAATCTATGATTCCAGGCAGTGTTGGCAGGGGCATATAGCACAGTTTCCCTGTCTCGTATTATTTCTGAAGTGGAAATGGTTGTAGTGTTAGCATTATATTTTACGGTTCGTTGTAGTAGATAGAAATCAATATATGAGCAATTCCATGTCCTACAAAATTGAATGCAAAAGAAAAACAGATGGGAAGACACTGTTGTCCTAAGACAGGTATAGATCTCGCCAAGATGAAATCCGTCTTGACGAGAGTTTGTACCTTACTTGCCATAGACCCTTGATCTTTCGTCTTGTACAAGACCGAAAAGACACGAAAGACAAATTCTGTGTTTTGCTGATGGAACCCATCCACTGTCTTTATCTCGATGTCTCTATATTTATTTTCTGACCCTACCTAAATAGGGCAGTCATAGGGTTTCTCCAGCGATACACGAGGGAGATGAAAAGAAAAAGATCTTAACATCACATTTGTATTACATTTGAATATAGGGAATTGAACCCTGGGAGAATGGCCAATAATGCACTAGTGATTACACCACATCCTGGATACTTTCTGAAGTACCAACTGGACAGAACAAACATGAATGTAAACCCTTTGGCACTCCACCCATTCCTTGGAGGTCCTGCTTTTATCGTGTTGCGAGCAGATGAGCATTTGAGCGTAGAGCTCACTGTGGAGACCGTCAATGGTGAGACTAAAGTAGATGGGTCCTGCAAAAGAAAACCATTTACCAGCAAACAAAGAATTGCGGTTAGCCAATGAGATGATTTTTGTTAGGAATAGTATGTCTCAATGGTCCCAGTTTTGGTTTTGTGAGGGGTATTACTGAGTAGAGATTAAAAGGTTTCACCGGGTTTTGCGTTATTCAAATTTGGGGGATTGAACCCTCACTCATAACCGATAACCGATTACACCATATCCGCTGAAGAGGATGAATATTACATTCTAACTTGGTGTGCTTACATTATGGGGAGCATGAACCTGGGTGCAGTATGAAACTTGCCCAGAATAAACCTTCTTGGCATGGCACTTTACTGCTTTGCAATAACAGATCCATATGTTGAAGATAGAAAAGGAAATGCATGAAAAATGGGGGAATCAGTGGTAATAATCTGAATGAAGGGAAGCGAGATTTACAGTATATCTATCCAACCTTTGAAAAATGCGGAAGACATGGATACAATATCCCAGAATCGAGAATTATAGTCAGGAATCAGTGGTGGAAAGAACAGACATGTCAAAGTCAGATCAAAATGTGCTGGACACATGCCACACGTACCTTCCTCTTTCGCTTCCGAGTCCACTCAGTTCAGTCCCATCTCATCTTGCTATTCAGCTTATCGGCACTCCACCGTGATCTGATATCGTTTACATACATGGCTTTCCTTCTTGTAGACGACCATCATATATTCGCCTTTCTTACTCATCCTTCTCAATTGCAGAATAATGATTTCTACATAATCTTACTTCTGGTATATACCTTTGCCCTCTTCTATTGTTGTTGACGTGTTCATTTTCCCGAGCCACATCTACAGGCAACACTCGCTGTTTCAGACCATATAATGTCTGGAACAGTAGACTGGGTACCTAACGAAACAGAGCATTTTGGCAGGAGGTAAGTCTGCTGTTACCTTGGCATCGAGTTCTTGTCGCTAACATATCGCCCTTCATATAGGCACTGGTGTGACATTTTTCCGGACAGTCTGTGTTTCAAACTTGACAATCCTTATAAGTCCAGTGTACTTCCACCACAAATGGTCTTTGGGACACAAAGATGGAATTTTCCTTTCTTAGTGCGTAGTTGTATACTGATATGCATTCATTCACCGACTGATTCCATGACATGTCAATTCCCGGGTGGGTTATCTCCATTGACAAGGATGAGGAAATGTTGTCAATCCTTCATGAGCATTGCACTGCTCTCAGCATTGTGACGAGATGACAAATGATGGTCCTGCAAGCAGGGATGGGTGATCTTACATTTCTGTCATGTTTTCCACTGCCTGATTGCCTCCTGTTTCGTTCTCAAGACTGTAGTCACTCCAGCAGGATGCTATATTTTTCAGGACTCCATGAACATCATACGCACCATCGACATTGCCTTGAGATGATAAATTGTTGTCTTGCAAGCAAAGGTGAGTGATCTTACTTTCCTGCTGTCATTACAGACACTGATATCTTGCGTCTTCTTTCTTCATATACGATGATACATTGATCAAGTCATTGTGAAGGTTTTCACCATCAATATTGCCTCCGAGCGGTGTTCCATCGTCTTGTGAGCAAGGGTGAATGATCTTATCTTTCTTTGGTGGTTCTGCATGCGTATATCTTCTACTTGCTTGCTAAAGCCATCGTGAATGTCGTACCACTATCAACAGTTAGCTTCTTGCAAGAAAGAGTTAGCAATCTTACCTTTTTTTCAATGTTCCATGCCCTGATTTCATTCACTGTCTTTCTCAAGAAACCAGTTTCACCAAGGGAGAAGATACCTTGTAAGGTCATAACACCTTCAATATTGCTTTGAGACGATAAATCATCATTCCGCAGAAAAAGGTCATCATGCTTACCTTTCCATTCTTACTCTGTGCACTTATATGTTCCAGTCTCCTCCCTGGGCTGTTTTGGACATCATACCACCGTCAATATTGCTTCTAGACTATGTATTGTCACCCTGAAATCGAAAGCGAGTGATCTCACCATTATGTCCTTGTTCCATATCCTGATGTCTTCCACTTTATTTCTCAGCACAATGTTAATGTGTTGAGGCCTACAATATTTTACTCAGATGACAGATCGTCATCCCAAGAGTAAGGGTAATCAATCTTACAGTTCTTCCATTGTTCCATACACTTACTAGCATTTGAGGGCCACCACATGCGTGTGGCATATCCGAGTCCTATTTCAGTGGTGCATCTGGCCCGATTTATACTTGCTAAATGTGTCAGAACTCATAGTCAATCACAGTAGGACATAGAAGTATGTTGTAGCCTTTTGACCATCAAGAAGCATTCTCAAATCCATATCATTTATGTGGCCCTCTTTCACATAATTCCTTCTGTGGATTATACCGTCGTTATACTACACTAGTAACTACTCTCTGGCAGTTGACATATCTTGAGGTAAAACAATGTTCACCATGGTAATGGCTCCAATCAGCTCGTACATATGGTCAATCCTGATGACAGGTAAGAAAAGCTGCAATTCAGAGAATAGGTTGAGGTCTTCAACGTGCACAGGAAACACGATGGACCTGTAGATGAAGCATCTGAACCTGAAGGCTGAAGGAAGGAGCATAACATGTCTTGCAGGTTTGACTGTCATAGCTGTACTGCATGTTGCTAGCATAGTCTCATATGGAGTTCACCCTGTTGACTTCATCTACTACTTACAGGCAAAGGACCATTCCTTCGGCGGAAGTGTTATGAGACAAGGACATGTAGTACGATTGGTGAGAGCTATAGTTTATTAAGTCCACACAATTCACAGGGCGTGTCTTTTCTTGCGAACTTCTGTAATCAGTCATAGCAAAGTTGGGTATGATCTCAATCTGCGTTCGATTTATAGAAAGGGTAGAGTTGTCAGGTAAGAAACATGTCACAGATTGAGACAATCATACTAATAGTACCACATTTTCCGGCAAACCAGGTATACTCACAGAGCTGGGGGTTGATCAAGCGCACGAAGAGAGTTTCCAAGACTGGTGTCGACACTATGTGTAACACCAGATGACACAGATGAAGCAGTCACCAGACTTTCACAGTGCGGACCATACAGCAGCCTGAAGACACAAATGGTCATGAGAAGGGCGACACAAGGCAAGCAAGGCAAGATAACGAGACACAAAGGATGGGTTCACACGTGCCCAGCCATCTATACACCCCTCCCCCTCCAGGGCCCCCCCTCCCTACTGCTACCCTCTTCTATAACAAAACCGAGGCTGTTACCAGACCAAATCAGAAAGTACAACATAGGATGGACATGTTGTACAATGAGAACAAAGCCAGTGAGCAGAAAGGGTCACAGGCAGGCTGCACAATGATACTGACATAATTCACTGGGAGAGGCTCTCAAGTTGCACGTGAGGGAAAGCGTGGAAAGAAATGAATTTCTGAGTCTAGCCGCATCTTGATATAGGCAACAATGACAGTATGCCCTCAGGATGTCCCATATCAAGCTAGACAATGGCACACTGGACATATTGAAGCTGATAGTTCCCAGAGCCGATGGCAAAGAGTCGGAGGAGGTTGTATTTACAATGAACGGGATCATATGCCATGAGGATTTGCTGCCCATTTCCAGGGTATCGAAGTGAGGGATTTCTGATTAGCTCTGAGAGGTCTGACCAAACACATCATTAACAGAACAACCAACGATACACCGACCACACTCTTGCAGAAGGTGACAATCACAGGTCTCGGGGCAATGTTCTTCCAGGAGGCAATGGACTGGCTGAAAGAGGTCAACCTCACTGCTGAGAGGGAGTTTCGCCAGAGAGAGCTGGAAGCTTGCACACCGATGACTTCAAAGGCGCACCAGCAATGGAATGCACTAATTGGCACCTCAAAAAATTATGAGAAGACCTCGGCAATGTTGTGATACCATTTCAGAAGGAGGTCGACCCTAGAGGCGCATTGAAGCAGTTAACGAGGCCCGACTTGGCACACACAGAGGGGGACTCAGTGCAGTACATCAGATGCTTGATCAACAGAGATGGGAAAAGAAAGTAAGTGAAAAAAAGAAGTGAAGCAGAAAAAATACTGAATAGCACACAGATACACAAAGGTGAAAACCCCACTGAACTTTCATCTGTACCTGAGAGGGCAGGTATGGCTATCCATGTCAACATCACATTCATAGGAAATGGCGCTATCAGCTGAAATGCCAAATGCTTTGATGACCTGTTCAGTCTGAAAGTCTGTAAATGAAATGAGGTGGAATCCCTGTGGGCTATGAACATATGTAAGTAGATAGTAGATACTAGAAAGAAGAAATTCTTGCCATTTCTGTGTCACAGCTTTGTCGAGATGGTCAGAAGGCATTGGTCTACATCAAGCATTAGTAAATAGTTGTTTGTTCTGGCTCAGTAGGAAAGTACCCACAAAAAAGTAAGGGTTCCAGTGTATGAGTGTAGATCCTCACTTTGTTCCATGTTAGATCCCTCAGACGGAAGATGATCTTCCGGATCGCTGGGAGTCCCAGTCAGAAGGTATTCTCTGTCACGGGGAAAAGCCGATGCACCAAAAGCCTGATATTTTTGGCTTGGAAGTGTTCCATAACAGCGGAAGTTCTGGTTCACTTGAACTACTCATAGATTTGAATGACAGTTGAGACCTTCAATTTGTAGCATGACCATTTAGACTCAAAAATGAGGCTGAAGTGAAACACCACTCATGAGGAAGCAGAATAAGAGGCATCAAACCCTGTTCAGAAAAGGCTGCGGTCATCAAGACAATGATTATTAAGCTTGTGGTCGGCATAAGGATGATAGTGACTACTGGTTCTGTCAAATATTTTATCAATGGAGCAGCCTAGGCATCAAAAATGCACATACAGGTTGGATGAACCTTGGGGAGGAGTGGAACGGTGCACAAGAGTTCACTCTACAGTGTCAGTTGTGAAGGTAGATGATCCAGCGACTTCTTGCTGGGAAAACCAGGCATTGCAATTGAAGGCGCCAAAATCAGCCAAGCCACCCAAAGGCTCACAATCATAATGTGAAACTGGCCCCTGGGGAAAGTATGCCTTCTCTGAGTGAGTTTCTCAGGATAGGCGACATCATGGAAGTGCAAATGACACTGGTGGTACAAGGGAAAAAGAATGTGTTCAGGATGAAACCTATACTGAGAGCAATAGTTGGAGGTGGGCAATTCCACATTTGGAACCGTGCTGCTTAATCAGCGATTTGATCAATAAGAGTGACCCATTTGCACATCTGCCTTTCTCCCTTCCCTCGACGCTCCCACAGTGTTCATACAGTGTAGAACATATCTCCTAGTGTCAAATATACTTATTTCTTATATCATACTCAGTCTCTCAAGCCTACTAACTCACATAAAGTCATGGATTATGGGACTCTATGATCTTGCACTCTGTCGTGCTTCAGATTGGGTTCAAAAAAGTCACGGTGTATATGGAAAAAGGTACTTTCTATTCATCTATATCTATATCATCATCTTCTACAGTTTCCAGGTCCCCAGACTCCTCCTCTGCAATTGTATGACCCTTGATCTCACAGTGCTCCAAGGCCGCCTTGATCTCTGCTAACTTCTGGGGCTTATTCTTCACTCGACACTTGACAGTCTCCACCTCCTTGTCAACTTTCCGCCACAAGTCCAGCTGGTCATCAAGTTGACGGGAGGTCATTGTGAGTATCTGCTCCAAATCAAAAACAAGGTCGACCATAGCCAATTCAGCGGCTCGCTTAGCTTCTTTTGCAAGATGGGCCACAGTTTTCTCCTGGCACTCACGAGCCTTCATCTGGATGTACTCTGTTAGCTGTTTCTGGTGTTTCTTCTCTGAACCACTTGAGTCAATTTCCCAGGCAATCTTCATGAGCCATCTATGGTCCTCTGCCGTTAATTTTGCGTCCATGAATTTCTGTGTCCCATTCCGATGGAACATGGCATGATCCATGAACCAGGATATGGTCGTTCCCTTTTCTCGTGCCCACTTCCGCCACATTCCTAGAGCTCCCTCGTTGGCATCATTTGTTGATGGCATGAACGCAAGACTCCATTCTTCTTCTGTCGCTTGAGCTATTGGGCCATCTGAGCTAAACTCTGATGTAAATCTCTCCCATGTCTCCAGTGCACCTTTGAGGAATGTGATGAAGCAAGCAGTCAAATGGGGCAGATAGGCCTCCAACACCATCACTGCATTGACCACACAAACATCCATCCAGTCGTTTCCATCAAGGGTCACCTCCTTAGCACATGGGACAATCACCATTGATGGCAGAGCCAATTCAGGGTGAAGAATGAGATTCTGAATGTGAGTCTTCAGCTTTTCATGCAGTGGTCCAAGTTCTAGCATGTTCAGTTTTTCGGTTCCTGGCCCTCGAACGGCAACAGAATATGGACCAGTAACCACCAGGTAGTACAGACACAGTACAGCAAGCTTGGTGATGGTAGGAGTGTCATGCAAGCCCTTGTAGACATTTTCCTCCATGTGATTGAAGCCGGGTTTCATCTTCTGATCACGCATGATTTCCATGAAGGTATGGTAATGATCGAGGTATAGGATGAGGCGACATGCAGCAAGACAGGTGGAGTGATAACAAGTGTTGCTGACTTTGGGAAACTGAGAGTTTTCTTTCACAGTATTTTGAAAGTAGTCGCAATGTTGGTCTTGATAGCCTTTCTTGTCATCCTTGTGACGAAAAAGACTGCCAGCGAGCTGGGTAAGCTTCACTGCACCTCTCTCTGATGCCTTGACAGCACATTCTGCAGCTTCTGACATTGATCCAGACAGTGCCGCAAGCTTAATCGTGGCATCGTTGTCCTTATTTGCCAGCATGACCGGTGGCTCCGCTCCCAAGTCCCCCCAGACCTTTGTGCAAGATGCGTATCCGCCGACAATGGAATTCAGTTCTTTGTGCATACTGCACCCTGCCCAGAAAAAGGTATCAATCTCCCTTTTCTCTGCAGCTGGAAGCTTCTCATACTCCTCTTGACCAAGCTTCAGAGCGAGAGCATCCATAGCAGCTTTGTAGTGTGTTGCAGTTTCTTCTTCATCAAGCTTCAGCCACTCTGCGAAGCCTCCAGCATTATCAACACATTTTATCTTCACCTCGGTTAATGCCTCGGTCAGCTGGGCTGCAGACAGTGTCTCAAAATGTTCCCATCCGAGTTGCATGCATATGGCTTCTGTTTTCCAAGCTAGCATTAGTTTCACAGTCTTCTTTTGGTCGCTGGCATGGTCACCATGCATGCCTTTGAGCACATGCAGGAAATCAGGGATGTTGAAGGTAATTCGTGTTCACTTGGAGATAGGACAGTGGCTGAATAGCGTACAGATATCCGAGATATTTTTTTTCCATGACTGAACTTGTGTTTCGCTGTGATGGGATACTGTGGATGAAATTGCAAAGAGACGTGTCAAAGGAACAGATGGATGAGATGGATTATCATAGTTGGGTGCAATGTAAGTAACGTGCATGGCTTCATAATTTGTGCTCTTATGCGAGGTTGCATCCCTGCTTGCAGTGAAACCTGGATCAAATCAGTAAATCACTTACCAATATAACAAAGATATAGTGTACAGTACGTACCTTTCACACCATTCAACTCATATGCTAACTGTAGCTTTGCAGCTGCTCCACCTTCCATTATAGCTCTTCCCACAGTCCAGCGACTCATCGCTCCCTTCACAGACAGTCTGGTGTATTTTGTGATCAGATAGATCACCTCTCTGACACGCTTCTGGGAGATACCAGCCTTCACCAAGTCATGTGCAAGTGCTTGGGCTTGAGGTGTATAGACACCCTTCTGAACCAAATTCCACAATGCTCGGATTGCTGCCTCCTTAGCCTTTGTGCATGCCTTGTCCTGGGATATGTGAGCTCATCCAAGTGCCATTTTGAGTGCTTTTGTCTTCTTCCCAGATAACCGAAGCTTTTCATGAAGGGTAGAAATAATATTGTCATGCTCCTGAACAGATTTCTGAAGACAAGTGATTTCAGCAGTAAGTTGATCTTGCTCTCTCATAGATTTGACAAGAGCGGCTTTGCACTGGGTGAGATTCAACCTCAGAGTCGCATTAGAAGCCTTCATACGCTGCATGCTATGCCTAGCAACCTGTAGCTGCTTGTAGCAAGATTCTTTAGCATGCTGAGCAAATGTAAGAGACTCTTCAATCTTCTTCAGTGTTTCCGACATCTGTTCCAGTTCTGTAGCCAGCTCCTTCAGTTTCTCCTTGTCATCTACCCGTTCCTGAGCTGCCTCATGAACTTGAGCCTCCAGGGATTTGTTATGCCTCTTGAGCTTGCTCAGTTGCGTTGGTTTTACTGGTTTTGATTTACTGAGTTCAGGTGGCACCACAGAAGTAGAGGATAGATCATGATGGGGATGAGGTGGTATGTTCTCTTTGCCCTGTAACGGATGATGTTTTCTGTAATTAAGGTCACGGATATGAGCCTGCTGAGAAGCGCTATGCTGTCGAGTCATATTGGCACAGTAATCCCAAGAATTAGAAACAGGAGAGGAATAGAGTGCTTCAAGTAAGGGCTGAGCAGCTATATAGAACCAGAAGAATACCAAGATAGTTGCAGAGTGCTTTAGAAAGACCTTCCGTGTGCATACAAGTGGGAAATGTGGTTGTACACGAAGGTGCGGAGAAGTAAGTTGTGTTGTGTCACACTATGTCACACTTAATTACTGTTAGCACGTCTCCATGAATTTCTTCATCCACAGTGCACCAATTCCCATACATATAAGACAAAATATCATCGCTTCATATATAAGAGTCATATAATTGAGCTGAAGAATTTTATTTGTCCCTGTAGCAGCTGTTACAGGGAAAAAACACGGTTATCCTGATGTATTTGGAGCACAGCAAAAGTTTCCTACAAAGAAATTTCTTGGAAGACAGGTAGAGTCCAATGTTTCTACATGCATTACAACTTCTTTGTAACAGAATTGTCAATTTTGACATGGACAAAAAGATTCCCTATAAAAAATAGCTCAGATGTGCTGCTTTTATATATTCAGGGCTATATTTTAAGCAATGAAGACAAAGAATTGAAGCATTATCACATATAGCACATATTGTTCCACCAAAAGTAAATATTTTAATGTATGGATGGTCTTTAAATCAACTGGGTCAATGTTGAAATTTTTGGTCAGGCTTCAAGACCCATGGGAAAATTCTAACCAATCAGTCAGATTGCCCACCTCCATGATAGTACTTCTGAATAGCGAATATACGCAGGTGAGGGCTGAAATATTGAGCAATAAGTATAAATGACCAATGAGCATAATTATGAAGCGCTAAGGGTACAATCATCAAATGCAGTACTCATGACCAAGGGTTCAAACAGAAGCTTGCATACCTTATTCCAAGTCCTATGAATATAGGTAACTCGGTTATTATGCAGGTTGAGCTTCCCATGGGAAAATTCTATTTGATGCATCAAACTTTAACAGACTTTGCTGACCTCAGCTCATCATGGTGCCTGTTCTTTCTGTCTTCATTTACCCCACATTACCGTTGCCTTTGACTGCCACCTCTATGTAGGAACACTTCTGTTTTGAAATGCATTGGAGCTCACAGATATTGTGTAGTGGTACACGACGACTACAAAGGAGGACATCAAATTGATGGAGGACGAGTTGAGTTCTGCGAAGCAACATGATTGAATTCCTCGACTCACCTGATATCCCTCCAGCATTGGTTAGGTCCTGAATCTCATAAGGGTAATAGGATGCCCTATCAACTCCGCCCCACAAAACCAGGTGTTTCTACCTCGTCATTCTTCACAATGTTGTCAAGGCCCAACCTGACCAAAACTTTCATCGTTGTGCGTTTTCTGCCTAGCAATAGTAGTTGACACATCGCTGACTGAGCCTTGACCCATTCAGCTGCAGAATTACAGTATTACAAGGACAGACGGCCCTGACAGCGCCTGATGGTTTGTACGACTTGCAGATTGCTGTGCAGATTGAGAAGAACAGGCAGCACTCGGTGCTTTACAGCATTGTCAATGGTGCCCAGCAGGCAGTGAAGCGCAGTCTGATAGTCCCAGACACACTAAAGGCCCCAGTGAGTTCAATATTTAGTCATTCTCTCACTTCTAGATCTCTGACAGGTATGATAGCAAGGTGTTGTGGACATTGTGAATAATCCCGATGCGATAGACAATCAGAAAGGGATCTTCACTACTGCACTGGCGGCCATTACGAGGCTTCCCCAGGAGACATGCAGGACAGGCTTAACAACGAAGCTATAGCTTTGTTGTATAATACTTTACCTCATCCACCATCGACGTTCATGGGCCCTCAATATCAATGGCGGAGCCAGACAGGTTCAGGAACAGTGTTCAGAACCTGCAACTTGAACAGGCAGGAATGCTGTATGCGCGTAGCGTTCAGGAAAAGCACCCCCTTCTGAATATGTCACTACCAGATCCTGGTTTGGTTTTCAACATGCTACTCTGTGCGTGCGATGTGAGTGCTCCTTTTACACTTTGAATGTAATTTCATTGCCTATGGATGATGTAACAGTAGCAACATCCTGAGAAGAAGTCCTTGTTGACCTTTGCCTTTGTGTCGGTCATCACCCATTTGCTTTTCAGGATGGATCCCCTTGACTGAACACGCAATAATACGTCTTCGTACCTTTATCTTTCGCCTTTGTATGGGTACAGCCAGGCTACGCAGGACCAGGTGCACGATAAGGAGAAGGGCCATGGGCTCCTTTACCCTGATATGTGTCTGATCTTCATATCACCTGCGGCGTCTGCACTGCTTGTCATCTTCAGCAGGAATCACAATGTACGTCACATATTCTACTTTTTTTTCCCGTCCACTTGACATTTTAACAGTACATTGCCAGTATACTACTGAAAATTAAAGAATGTGGGCGGTGGACCGACCCACCACCTGCCGACCCCCAGCAATGTGCCTTACAAGATGAAGAGATCTTCTAGACGGCATGGCATGTCAAGTCAGTTCCTTCCTTCTCAGAAGCCTTGAGAAAATCACTGACCGAATGACCAGCTGTAGACACTTTATATCCCTCATCTTTGGCGACTACGTTGCTGGTTTCCTTGGCCTCCCACATGAAGGAAACACATGGAGCATGAATCCTTTCAATGTCTGTCCACTTTTATATTGAGTTATGTGGCCGGACTGATTGATGTTTTTAGCCCATCACAACAAAGAAGGGTGAGAAAATCAGTCGAGGACAGGGTAACCAAGTCTCTGTGGAGTTCAACCTCCTCTATTGTGTAGGAACACTTCTGTTTTGAAATGAATTGGAGCTCACAGACATTGCATAGTGACACACAACGACTGCGAAAGAGGACACCAAATGGATGGAGGACGAGTTCACGTCCCTTTTCAGTGCAGTGGGAAAGACAACAGACCAGGTCACCCTTGATGATTTCAAGGTCGCTGCAATCACTGTGTTCCACAAGGTCGATCCGGAGCCCAGAAATCGGGTGTTCGGTGGGTATGTTGTGGTGATTTCTGTTCGTTGTCTGTCACTAATTTATTTGTTAATAGTATGGTGCATCTGGCCGTTTAAAGACGACGATCTCACACAGATCCTGCAGGACGCAAGTGACAAGGCAGCTGGCGCATACCGCACTCGGGGAATGCCAGTGGTGCTGCGCATGATCAAGATCATGGGCATGGAGCAGGGGCATCGGTGGGGGGCCTGCACCATGCTCCCTTCAAGTCATTCTTGGATTGGTCCACCAATCCCAAGATCACATGGACAGCGGAACTCCTGTATGGGCACATTGATAACCTCTAGCTCTAATTCATGGGGGTGCCTGGTCTGCAGACAGAGGACTGTATGCTGCTGGGTCCCGGGAGCAGGATTTTCTGTGGCTGTGGGAATACGCTGACGAGGGCAATTCTGGCAGACACAATAGCGCTGGTGCATGGAAATTGGTTCTACATGATGGATTTCACATGTGAGTATCGTGCGCTTTTTATCAGCTTTGTGTTGATCGTGTATGTGTAGCTGCGAACCTCACCTCATGGAGTATTCAGGATTGTGCACAGATTCCGGACAATGGCGCCTTTGGCATGGAGCTGCCTAAGCTTCTCTTCTTCCACCTCCCCTGCCACTACCCTGGGAATAGCGTCTACAGCCTCTTCCCCTTCTTTACCCCCACGGCTGTCAAAGAGAATCTTATGAATCTCAAACTCAACCTCTTGAATTACAACTTGCAAAAAAAAAGATACATAGGACTCAGACCTGCTGTGCAGATGCATTGGCCCTCACTCCACTAGTGAAAGAGGAATACATAGATATGGATGTGGAAGAGAATGAACGTTGAAGGCGCATGCAAAAAATAGATGACATGCGACTTAGACACATCAGATGTGTAACCAGACACAGATGTTTAATGATAAAAGCGGTGCAATTGAGGACAGGTGCACCCAATAAAAACAATAACCAACTAAAGAGGTTAGTCCAATAGGAATGAAAAGACATTATCAAGGTAAATCAAAAACAAGGGAAATGGCGCTAGAGGATGAGGCAAGCGATTAGAGCAAGGGGAGCGAAGGTAGTACGAAGCCGAAGCAGTACGTAGGGCCCGAAGTCAGAAAAGGCAAGAAGCCACGCGACAAAATGATGGACGATGGCCAAAAGTTCCCACGGAGAGTCCAGGTGAGTGGGGCGGCAAATGCCGTGTTGGCTGATGCAAAATTCCCACGGGGTAGTTTCGCCTGCATAATAACCGAGTATCCTATATTCATAGGACTCGGAATCTCTTCTGTCGTACTTTCCCAAGACAGAAGCACCTGCAACGAGACGATACCTTGATGAAACCGACATAGACATTGCACCATCATCAATATTGCCTCAAGATGATCCGCACGCCGAGGCCAGGCTGCTTACCATTCCGCCGTCCTTACATAGACTCAAGTCTTCCGGTTTTTTTTAAGCTTCACTGGCATTAGCATTGGGCTCACACATACTCCGCACTTGATATAGCCTCTTGGACAATGATCCATGTTCTAGAGTCAACAGCGTATGCCATCTACAAGGGCTTGATCAAAGTAGTGTCTCGCAAGAGTGATCGCTGCCTTGAGAAAGAAATGTGAAGAGACCCGTCCATGGAATGATGACAAAAATCCATGATCACTTACCCTTCCTCGCAGGATGAAGACCAGTCGTGTTCTATGCAATATTGAAGCCTGCAAGAAATTAACGTGAACTTTGTAAATAACAGACAAAATATTAGGTTATGTGATGAGGACAGGAAGGAGAGATCAACGTCTCAAAGCAATACCAATAGTGATTAAATGGACAGGAGAGATGTCGTCTAGATGGTTTCTTTAGAAAGAAAATGGAAGGGTTCGACATAGAATGACGATAGGAAGCTACAACAACTTACCATTGCGCACAGAACGGCGCGTCGTCATATTACGCCAATATTTCTGGCGGCACAGCGTTCACGAGGATATGTGATTGTCTTTTCTCGTTACGGCGGATTCTTGATGAAATGTGGAAGGTGAGTGTATCGAACAACAAATGGAAAGTAAGACGACTCACCCTTATTCGCCGGACCATCTCGAACCGACATCGAAGGTATCCAACAGGTTGATGATCATCTTTTCATATTACCGGAGTTCACGTATAATCAGAAGCAACATATGCACCTGAGTAAAGGCGTGTCTGGAAACCAGAGCAAAAACTCGTCGGGTATGATAGCCAAGGCAAAGCGCTCTAGATTGAATTTCTCAGAGGATAGTCTTGACCCTTTGCATCCCTATGCGATTATCATAGCATGAAGTGTTTCAAGATGGAGCCGACGGGACGAGGTTGCAGTATCCATCGGCAAGAGCCAGCACCGTAGTGGAACCATGCCATTTCTGGAAACGGGCTACGTCATCATTGCGCCATTCCCTCCAACCAAGTACGGAAACCGGTCTTTTATATAAGCGCAGTTCAAAGATAGCGCGCAGTCTTATTCACGACCATGCCATCCACGCACGCCAAGAAAGTGAGAACAAGGAGGTCACCCAGCGCCTTGGAGCACTGGCGAGCCTATATGGTTCCGGATCCATGAAGGACGAAGGCGGATGGATATTCTGAGCTTGGTGCGTGTTTTCACTCCTGTTTTTTTTCGTCGCTAATCGTTTGATAGCTCGACTATGCCATGCGCACCAGCTCCGCTGTGCTCCAAGTCGAAACGACTGCGAACAGGTTTCCTGTGAGCACAAACGCAATCACGAGATCAAGGCGACATGGTTATGCCGCACTTTTCTCCCTCGTCGGACTGCCGTTTGTCAGTTTACCAGGAGAGGCGCGAGGGCTTCTGTTCGAAGCCCCATTCAGCGATGGATGTTTACCCTAAGTGGAAACGACTGCGATTCCTGTGATGACACCAACACGAAAGAGGAGCATCAAGGCGAGATCATGACGATGTTGTTGGGCCACGCGTGTTTCATTGTCGAAGCGCCCGTTTGTATGTTTGCTAGGGAGAGGTGCGAAAGTGCTGTGCGACTCCGTATTCAGTGATAGATCTTCACCTGGTCACTTTCCCGGCCTGAAGAAGTACACCGAACCGCTGTGGAAGGTTGAGGATATACCAGAGGCGAACACAGTCATCGTTTCGGTAAGTATTTTGTTATCAGACTGAGCTATGGCTGATTTTCTTGTTAGCTTAGCCCAAGGATCAAGCACATACACCCGGTTTGTCGGGGGCTCCATGCGTGGAGGTACGCGGCGCGTCTTTCAAACACAGGGAAGGGTAATTTCAGAATCTGTGGCTGAGATGGAGGAGATGTATGTCATGAATATAGTGCGTGTTTCGGTCATGGGACTCGTGGATTTTCGTCGCTGACCATTGCGTAGCTCGCCCATTTCTTTCACACCTAACTTCAAGTCCCAAGGCACCGATGTGGTATGGAGGATGCATTTGCGAACATCGAGGCGACGTGGTTCAGCCACGCTTGCTTCCTCGTCGAGTTTCCAGGGGAGAGCTACGAGGTTACTATTCAATTCAGCACTCCAAGTCTTTCGGCCGGCGGGTACATCATTGTCGCCATCAGCCCAGTAAGTGCTATCCTACTCAGCTCCGCCCCGTGCTCACCTTTCGTAGCCTGATACGCACCATATGCACTCCCTTTATGTAAAACACCGCGTGCGTTGCAAATCTTTGTTCCCGTCTGTAACGACAAGTACATCAAAGAGATCATCCAAGGCACATGCGGCAGCGCATACACTTGGTTGGTGGGACGCCCGATGCGTGGGGATACTCATGACATCCTCCACATCAACTTGTACCCTGGCCCAGCATTTCATCAGTTGGCGCCATTCCATCAGGGAAAGATTCTCTGGTGAAAGCGTACTCTGCTGGGGATGCCATTTATCGATCTGTCAAGATGGAGAAGATATGAGGAAAGACCGCTGTCCCGACGTTGAGAGATTAGGGAGCGTTTGGCGAATCCGATCTGGCGGCGGGTACGTACATTGCTCTTTTGCTACGTGCATTTCATTGACTCATTTTCTTCCAGTGCCTATGAGCTGAGGTGGTTGATGTACGCTATACATCGTATGCTACAGGATGGTGCTTGGATCCTCAAGCTGAAGCCGGGCAAGGCGGGTGCTACACGTTGGTGGTGAGGTGTCTTTTATTCCTTTCGTTGTTATACTTATTCTCATCCAGGATATGGATCCTGACGCGGAGATTATGGAGTCGCTGAAGAATGTATGCAGTTTCGTATAGTTGCCGGGGATTTTCTTCTCGCCGCTCAGTAATGTCAACCATTTGAAATCAAGGTGCAGGCTCACGAGTTGCTCCCATTGTCGTGCACGACTCGGCAACGGCGACTTCAACTCGGGTTCTCTGCCCTCCTCTTGCAGATACGCAAAGCCAGACGGTGGTGTTCACTGTTGCACGCATGGATCAAGATCCGATCGAAACGTCTCGACGTATCGCTGCGGTCATTCCAAGCGTGGGAGTTGGTGCAATAGCTCATGCGAGGCTGACGACAGTCACTGGCTCCGCTCTCCTGCAGTTCCGTTCCACGTCTACGGCTGCTGCCTTTGTTGATCTCCTCCGCAACTGCGACTCGGTGACGGCGCTGGGCGCAAGTGCAGGCTTCGCAGCTTATACACCGTCAAACCAAACCTCTCCATCGGACAATGGCCTCAACAATGTCCTTAACATCCTATCCCATCCCGTCCAGGGAAACTAGGGAGGGCTGTGCCATTGGACCTTTCCCTTTCAGACTCTCCTCCTCTCTCACCCGAGATCGCTAAAAGCCAATCAGCGGCACCTCATCGCACTATTGCGATTCAAAAGGGAGACTCTGTAAATACGTGTAACTTGTCTATTTTGGCTTGGAATATACATGGGGAATTGGATTTGATGTTGCGCAGCCCGTCTGATCTTAAGTTACTACATGATTTCGATATCATCTTGCTCCAGGAGACATGGCTTCTTCCAGACCAAGATATGACTCTACCTATACCCGATGGCTTCTCCTTCATCAGCCTGGCGCGTCCGGATCCTGATGTTTCTGGCATGAGGAGGGCGAGTGGAGGCCTTGGAGTTCTGTACCGCTCTGGCCTAGATGTGGCTGTGTGTAAGGAACTCTCATCTTCGGAATGTTTGGTCTTGGATCTCGAAGATCTGACCATTATACTTTCCTACCTGTCGCCTCGGAATTCAAAGTGGAGTGATGTGACAGATGTTGATCCCTGTGACACACTTGAAGGGGTTCTGGCGGTTCGCGGTTTGCTGGATAAACCTATACTGCTGTTAGGAGATGAGAACTGCCGAACGGCATCACTTTCCTCCTATGAGGGGGTAGCCCGTGTGTCGATGGACAGTGTTGCCAATGTGCGTGGGAAATGGTTCCGAGATCTGTGTGAAGAGTATCACCTCTTGATTCTGAATGGAACGAAGTATGATGATGATGTTCCAGGGGTATGGTCCTCTTTTCAGCACAACGGCGAGGCTGTGGTTGACTACGCCTGTGCGAGTGAATCCCTTCTCCCACGTCTGCGACATTTCTGCGTGGTCAACAGGCCAACACGTTCGGATCATGCGTATCTATCTGTCATTGTGGATTCTTCAACATGTCGCAAGGGTGCCAGCCCTGCTCCCACCCCGGGTACGCAAGCTACACACAAGCACAAGTCTACTAGTGCCTTTGGGGGACTACCAAAAGGTCCTCTGCCTCTGGTTACAGACAGCCCAATGCTTTCGCAGGAGCTCGACGAACTTTATGAGGGACTTGTGAGCTCGGTGGTGGGTCCAGAAGAGGCGTTGAGACAGATATATGGGGAGGCATCTTCTACGGGAGACCGCAAGGTGGTATGGGTGGATGGGTCATGTGTTGGAAACGGCCAAGACAGTGCCCGTGCGGGGGCAGGAGTTTTCTGGGGTAGAGACTCTCCTCGCAATCGTGCAGAGAGGATACCAGGTCCACAAACCAACAATCGGGCAGAACACGTCGCTTTCATTCTCGCTCTCCTGCAGTGTCCACCGGACCTTCCGTTGAGGGTGTATACGGACAGCGAGAACGTCATCCATACATACTGCCACTGGATTCATCGGAGAGCCTCGATGGGGTGGAAGTGTGCAAATGCTGATGTGATACAGTATGCGGTGGACATTATCGTAAAGCGCAAAGCGGTGATTGAGTTCTGCTGGGTAAAAGGGCACTCGGAGAATGTGGGAAATGATGCGGCTGATGCTCTAGCGAAGGAGGGTGCGAGTAAGATGTTGCCCTTCACCTTGCCCCCCATCACATCAGCATTGTCCTTCCCTGCATCGGCTTCCGCTATCAGCGTAGACAACCACACCCCCAAGGTCACGACAATCCTTCCCCCAGTCGCAATCCCTAAAGTCGAGATTGAGGTCGTACCAGAGATGCCTCCATCTTTCTTGTCCCGTGATTCCCATGGCGGTCGAGACTCTGCTCGTCAACAACGCTGGACCCTCCTGGAGGAGTTCGTGCAGATGGCAAGGAAGTCAGAGGGATCTTTCTGGGGTTCAGTAAGGGACATAACTGACCCCAAAGCCAAGCGTCCTCTGATCTCGGTCCAAGAGATGGCGACAGAGTTTGCTGCACGCGTAAATGTGCCTGAGGTTGTACCAGATTGCTTTGACGAGGATGCACTATTGCGTGCAGCACTGGAGGCGGACGCAATACCCAGCATAACGGTGGATCACTCAGATGCACAATATTTTGCCAGTCTGTTTCTCTCAGAGGAAGTGATAGAGATTAAGGACGACATTCGATCTCGTGGTCCCAGTGCAATGGGATGGGATAGAACCTCGTATGAGCTATTTATGGCACTCCCGATTGATCTCCTTGTCGCTTTTTTCAATCGCTGTCTGGAATCAAGAGGCGCTCCGAGAATGTGGCTTGTCACGGTTTTGATAGGGATACTGAAGCCAGGGAAGGATGGTTCCAACCCGGCAAACTATCGCTTGATTGGGCTGGAATCCTGCCTTTTGAAGATGTTCACACTGCTGCTTGATAGACGGGTGCGCCGATGGATGGAAGATAATCATATCCTGCCCGAGTCCCAGAATGGCTTTCGCAGAGGTTATCACACGATGAATAACCCTTTCATTTTGCGCACGGCTATTGACAAGGCTCTCGCAGAAGGTCGTACTCTGTATGTTGCATTCCCAGATCTCACGAATGCCTTTCCGTCGACAGATCATGCGTCCCTGTGGTCAATGATGTACAAGAAAGGCATCGGAGGCCCTCTCTTTGACTGGCTGCGTCTGCTGTATAGTGGCATGAGTTATGTTGTGAGAGTGGGGAACGAGACTTCAACAAGCTTCATTTCAACGATGGGTATTCTCGCAGGAGACTCGGGTTCACCGGGCTTCTGGAACTTCTTCTCCTCCGACTTAGACTTTACCCCTCACCCAGAGGATGTGATGATTGACGACCACCCAGTGATGAATATCGAGCATGCTGACGATGGGGCGATCTTCTCTGGCCTGAGTGGATTACAAGCTCATCTTGACACTTTTGCTCGTTGGACCTCACGTAAAGGTCTCACAGTGAACATCGCGAAGACCAAGGTGTGCCCTGTCTTCAGCTTATGCTTAGTATGACTCATTTGTTGATGCGGAGTGTAGGTTATGGGTTTTGGGAGGCTGCCAGATCCATTACCAGTGTTTACCCTCCATGGCCACACTCTCGAGTGGACGCATCAACACAAATACCTCGGAGTTCATGTTACCTCCTGCCGGGCTGACATTTTCTCCGACCACTTTGAACATAAGGCAAAAGTCGCCTTGAGAGTGACTAATGTTACTTTCACACTTGTGAACTATCTAGGTGATCTTCCTCCACGGGAAGGGCTGATCCTGTACAATAGCAGGGTGGATCCGCATCTGACTCATGGCGCGGAGGTTGCTCTGGGTGTCTCTCCAGCCAACATGGTGTTGCTGGAAAATGTCCAAGTGAAATTTTTGCGGCGCCTACTGCGCGTCCAAAAGCGCTCGATGCGAACACCGTTATTCACAGAGACTGGTACCCTACCCATTCCGTTTCGCAGGGCGAGATTTGCGCTCCAGTTCCTGTCTCGCCTCCTTACAATGGAAGATCACCGGTTCCCTCGCTGGTGCCTTCAAGAAAATGTGGAATTGTGGCAACGTGGCCTTCGCTGCTGGTTAGGGGACCTCGCTGTGGTTCTCCGTAATATCGGGTTTGCACCGGCAGACATGGGTCTGGAAGTCCTGACATCCTCTGAAGGGGTTCATCGGCTGCTCCACGACTTGCCGTTGCTTGCCAATAAACTGGTCGCAAACGAAATTATGGCGAGTTCGCGTCTTGACCTAGTCCATGGTCGAACAGAGAGATTGAAATCAGGCAGACAAACAACCGATCCTCTGGTCTTTCGGTCTTACCTTCTCCTACGGATACCAGCACATCGAATAGCACTGACGAGGCTATTAACGTCAAATCATGCCTTAGCAGTCGAGCGTGGGAGATGGCTGAGAGTCAATGGAACAGCAGTGACAGTCCCAAGGAGCTTTCGGGTCTGCCATTGTTGTCGCGATGATGTCGAAGACGAGTGTCACGTTCTGTTCATCTGCTCAGATGCGACACTCCAGGCGATGAGGGACGAGTTTTTGGTGGATATATGGAAGGCTTATCCGGCCCTCCACCGCATGTCATCGTGCCCGAAAGACTTGCTCCACACGCTCTTGACGTATTCAGACCTGTTGCCAAGGCTTGGTCGCTATGTGTATCAGGTGATAGATCATGTAGAGAGCTTACCGATGTACATACATCCTGGCATTACAACATAATCGTAGTATATATATAACAAATTTCACGTCATTGATGCTAGTGCTGAGAAGCCGTACCTTGCGGGGACGTGTCTGTATCAGTGAGGCCCAGTGTTCGTTCGGTACCGTAGCGTAGTGGGTTAGGTAGGTAACACACACGTAGTACGGACTCTGGTTAGTTGCCTTCTTAGGGACAGTGATCAGAATAAAATTCCTCCTCCTCCTCCTATGACATGCTGTACTCTATTTCATCTTATAACACTACAAGTGATTGCTCATGCAAAATATGTATATTCACTATACATGCTGCGATGCAGGGAATTGAACCCCAGGCTTCCCTGAGCACTCGCCATTGCGCGACATCGGAACCATAAGGAATGATAATTAATGCTACTCTGGGGCCCCCTGGTGGCGGCCAATGAGCCATATCAGATAGGGTATAAGCTTAAAGGAATAAAAGGGCAGTCATGATAACTTCACTGTAGAACGTGAGGTCGATTGGCCTGTAAGCGTGAAAAATAAACATGACCTGCGTAGAGCATATGAAGAGCATAGGGAATCGAACCCCAGGCATCCGAATCGCCGTTAGACGACTAGAGCATGCATTTACAGACGTCGGGGATAGTTTTGTGACTTCGGTTTTGGCACGGTTGCTTGGTGTGCGCGTGGGCCCCTATAAGAAATTGGTACCTTCCGTAAAAAGGCCTATACATGGAAACTCGTCCTCAAGGAATGGAACACTACGGTGCAATGTAATACTCGCCATTGCATGATATCACAACAGAAGATGTCAACATGGCTTGTATTCAAATTAAGAATAAAAATATCGGAGACGTTGTTCGAGGAAACTCGATCAGAGTGGTGTGCTAATACAGACGTGGCACGTATTCTGAAGAAAAAGAGACTCCACGCTCGAAGTGGGGAGTCCTAGAAATGGAAACCCATGGACCCAATACCGCGATGACTGGTGCATTGCCAGTACACTCTATAGTTTAGTGCATGGTCCGCACTTGTAAAAAGAAACGAAATTATGCCACACATTTGTACCCTGGGCAATCGAACCCAAAGGCCAGGCACCCAAGAAGCAGTTAGACCATAATCGATAGGGCATAGTTGTCGATGTCGAACGTAGGGTATAGGCTTATTGGTGGAGCGGTTTTGGCTAGTGCTAAGGATGCCGATACGAGCCTAAGGCTGAATTCGAACCACAAGGCTGGAGTTGGAGAGAACGAAGCTACATGTGCCTCAGATGAGCTGCTAGTATGGCGAAAAGATGAGTGACGATACGGGAAATCCATTTGATTGAACTCCTCGTCGATGACGTGTTGGCGGTTCGGTTACTTTATGTGAGCAAAATTGATCGGTAACAAGAGAGCTTGCACTTTCCATAGAGGTCAGTATGACAGATTCATTTCCGAGTGATACCTTCCCTGTCGTGAACGGCGCTTCCCTGAGGTCAACGAGTGAGACCAGAGTGAAAAAGACATGGTCTGAGAAGAACATAGTATGAATAGCATAGGGAATCGAGCCCTAGTCATCCCACTCGCCGTTAGGCCAATAGAACATGCATTCAAGCATACAGGGGATAGCTTCGTGACTCTGATTGTAAGGTGGTTGCCTGTTGTGACCGTGAGGTAGAAATTGATCGCTCTCGTAAAAAGGCGTGAACATCGTCATCGTCCTCAGGGAACTGAACCTTCGAGTCTGATGTAACACTCGCCGTTACACCAGACCTGGTCGGAGGTGGTTCATTCAATTTTATTTTCTTTGCTGGTATGCGAACATTTGAAAAAGAAAAGGCTTCGCAACTTGAATTGAATAAAGGAAATTGAAATCCTACACGGTTGCAGGTGAAAAGGACGAATTAATCCTCGAAGCAACCTCGTGAGCTGGGTAAGGAGTATGAACGAGGGTGCTTGAAAAGGAAGAACCATACTTTGTCTTGGATATATGGAATCAAACCTTGCTGCTCGTATGTAATGTGACGGTACTAGTGATTGTATGATATTCACCAGTCGAAGGGAAACAAGTGAGATAAAGTACAAGCTGGCACATAATAATAAAACCTTACTATGTTAGCGAGATTAAGAGTGGGTCTTGGACTGAGAGTAACTTTCACACATCCATGAAAAAAGGCGAAATGAGACATGCAAATCATATAGATCACAGCGGGAATTGAACCCGGCGCGGTATAATAATCGTTACACGAGATCCGATATCGCTGATGCTCGAGTAATGAGATGCAACGATGTGTTATATGGAAAGGACTGCGCCTTCATGAAAGGCAATTCAGACGTACGGAATAAGAATGCTGAGCACCAACCGCGAAAGCCTGTTTTGAAAGTTAAGTATTAGCTTGGTATTAGCTTTCCATTCCTTTAGTCTAGAGGCTATCTATCCACATGACCTTGTGGCAAGCAAAGATATCTAGGTCCAGGTCTAGATCTCAACCTCTGCTTATATCAAGCCCACTGACTGTTCCCACTTCTTATTAGAACTACATAGGCTAAGGCGCAGTCGTCTTCATTTATTTCGGCTGTGTGGAGAGAAACCTGCTCGTAAGCATGCAACGAAGGCCGGAAGAAAGGAAAGCATTGTAAGGAACTTTCGAGGATAGCCAATAGCAGAAGATTTCCATTACAACTATGCGTCTGTCAGCCGAGTTACGAGGTAATTTTGAGTTGTTGAGAAAGCACGAGTGAAGGGTTCGGAAGAGCCGCGGCGGATCCGGCATCGTGGGAGAGCCTCGTCATTTTTGGGACACGATAATTGATGCGTGTACGTCATCCGTGTTGCGCATGGGCCCTTGCGAATTCCTTCCATCTATGTATATGCGGAACTGGGGCTTGCATTGGTACATATGTCGTTCCTTTCTATAAGAACAACTTGATGACTGAGTACCGCTTTCTCTACAGCCATACTTTCCAGCGCTGCTATCCGTGTCATTGATGAGGGAATGAAAGAGAAAGAAGATTGCTCAGCTCACTGGACCTCTGACAAGCGAGTAGAGTTCCAGAATCCGTAGACAGCAAAAGGACTAACGGGAGAGTGAAGGCTCTTATTATGGTACGTGTTTTTACTCTTGCTCTTACATCGCCGATCATTTGGTAGTTCACCTATGTTACACGGCGACAGTCCCACCTTGCGAAAAGCCAGAACTATCGGGATTCCAGTGAGGACGTCGACATGGGGTAGAGAGGAGTATGATCAAGACATGATCAAGGCCATTTGGTGTCACAACGCGTGTCCTTGTCGAGATGCCGTTTGTGGATTCGCTAGGGAGAGGCACCATGGTGGTGTTTGACCTTGTGTTCAAGGATAGGTGCTCGCCTAACCAGTCTCTTCGTTAGAAAAGGTGCACGAGCTTCCGCAAGATTGAAGATATCTTGGACGTGCATGCGATTGTCATATCGGTGAGTAGCTCATTATCAGACTAACCCGTGGCTAATGTTCTTGTTAGCATAATCATTACATCCAATACGCGTCGTACTCTTCAGCTCCGTCGCATACTGACCTCTCCTAGCCTCGACAACCACATTTTGTCCACCCCTTTCAAACGGGCCCGCGCACCGCCCATCTTCGCTCCTTTAGGCGACGAGAAACACTTTCAATCGATTGGGATATTCGGTCTCGACGGTGGTGTGTACGACGCATATTTTGATCTTAGCGTGAGCTACACATAGATGAGACGAATTTTGGCGACTCCCCCCCAAAATAAGACTATGCACATATATTTTAGACCAAGGACATCTTTATAGTCGCCGATATAACACTCTACCTGACAAGATGGTCGTGCGATGTCCATCTTTGAGCCGTCGCACAAAGATACTTCTGACGCAAGACGAGGATTTGCAAAAAAACCATGCAGAGCCAGAGTCTGATATAGGGAATCGAACCCCAGCGACCTTCAATAATGCGCTCCCGATGACGTCGTAGACGAGATGAGTAAACTAAGTTTGAACATTAGTGTTGGTTCTGAGCTGCTCTACTCATTCCTCGAATTGTGTAAGTGAAGAATTGAAAGGCAAGTGAACACTCGAGCATAGAGCTTACGTTCAGTGTGATGTTAACACAAGACGAAATGGCCCCCGTAACAGAAAATTCTCTCCTAGGGCAGTGAACCATCACCGTTAGGCGAGAAGAAAAATGTATATTTTCTGGCCTAGACATGTCACGTTCCAGATAGGTCTGTGGTCTACTGGGTGAATGTCGTCGTCCGATCATTCGAATTCAATCCAACCTTCGCCTTGATGAGTACTTACAGGTAACACCGCGTTCTTCGGAGAAAATTGTTAGCTGGGATTTTAAATTTCAGTGTGTTAGAATATAGGGAGCGTGTAAGTGGATATACAGCCACGCATAAAAGGAGGAAATGGATCGCGAGTGAAAGGATGGACTTGGCTCCACTTAGTCGTCCGAATAGAGGGAATCGAACCCTTACTGGCTTCGAATGAATGACATCCATTGCGCCATATTCGGATGAACGAACGATACTTGTAGGAAGCATGGCTGAGTTGCAGAGTACTTGCAGGCTCGTGTATTGAGCGCGCCACACCCTGGCTGCGAGCGTGAGCGCTTGAGGGGAGAAGAACTCTCTTATGAAATCATCGACTGGCTCGTACGATGATAGAATCCTAAAGCCTGACGTTTCATGGGGGTCCCGGATAAGCCACATGCTGCTAATATTGCGGTAAGTGCTGCGAGTCTAACATCGCTGTTGTCATTTCGAGGGAAGCTGTGAAAAGATCTACAACTTTGGTTATATATTTTAATGTAAAATCGATCCCACTGAAACCAATAGGTACACTATATCTGGTTAGTAAGAAGGATGTCGACTACGCTCGGGACCATGAACGGGTTCTTTAGCTCCTGATAACAAGCGCCAATAAACTACCACTGACTGAAATAACAAGGATGATTGTGAATATTGCTACAAACCGTCCGCCGTGTCCCATCATTTTTCCGAGAGAAAATCCCTACACAAGTGGGCTCTGACTGTGTGCAAGCGGGAAAAGCCGCATCTTGGCGATGGGCGTTTCGAACTCAAACCAAGAACTGATGTCTTTATTTGGCATGATCAGGCACCTGTGCATCGCTTCTTCCTCTCTCACGGCCATCATCTTTAATTTGTTTTCTTTCGTGCTCGTTCTCACACTTGTCGTTGCTTGGTTAGTATCATCTTAGCTCTAATTGAGGCGTTCTCATTGAATCGGAGTTTCCGGGGCGCAGAGAACACTGCCTGCCCCATCGCTTGCTCGCTCGGTGTTTCTCTCTAGGACTTCAGTTTCGCTCTATCGGTGGCTCTTGACTGTTGATTGACGTTCGTCAACTCTGACTTGTAGCGACCGAGCTGTTGTGTCGAAGGAGTCCTTTGGAGTGACTGGGAGAATGGATGGCAGTGCAAAGTATTTAAAGCACCGGGTCAGCTGTACCAACTTTCAGAGTTGCGGTTAAGAACACTGATGAGCTCCAACTGTATCAGACGTTTTGAGACCTATTCAACGAAGATCTGGTGATTTTGGGGGCATTATTTCATTGAGAAGGGTATAATCATCCGGCATGGTATATCTGCATTCGTTCTTTTTGTTAGTGGTTTCCTCGGATATGGACGTTTTTGTATTCAAAATGGCTAGACCACTATCCTGCAGTGGGATCCGATTGTACTTCGATGTTCTGTGTGCCATTTCAGTTTTCATGAGACATACATGGTTAAACGTAAACCAGATGGAGAGGATCAAGCAATATACTGACACTATATTATTCTTTGGAAGTTGGACATCTCCTGGGCATCGGAAGACATTGTGACCTCCTGTACATTTTATCCTTCATGCTGACGAGCTTCGGTTAGCCATCAGCTTCCCACAAGCCTCGCCCAATCCCTAGAATTGCGCTTAGGCGGTATATTTGGATATTGCTGTGAAGCGTACGTAGATATTCTTCGCTTCAAGTCCTTTAGTGAATCTAACGATCGAGGTTTAGGACTACCGAGACGATTGTAAGTAAAGACGGATATAGTATGATCGGCTATATTACGGTAATCGATTAGGATTGAGTACGGAAGGCGGTCAATACGAGAGCCAAAGAGTACTTAAGTCCCTTTCTAGGTCGTGTCTCCTTCGGCCTGACGCAGGTCCGCAGATTTAAGGATTCACACTTTAGAGTTTGTAAGGGAAAAAGGTAATCTATTCTTCTGAGCCCTAGCTACTTATACTAGTGAGTAGTGAGTCAGAGAAGGTCATAAAGCATAATACAGAGTAAATATAAAGTCTTCAAGTCACTACGAATCATTACGACTATGCATGAGTCCAGTCCGTAACGGTGAGTCAGATGCTTAAAATAGGGTTTGAAATATACCCGTCACCATTGTCTCCGAATGTATCGGTGCCAAGGAGTTGATTCTCTTGATCCGTACTCAAATTTGGACCAGTGCAGCATAGGAATTACCCACAGGGGCCGCGACTGTATGTCATAATATTTAAAGCACAGATATGCACTGACTCAGCTGAGTACTGAGTTACAGCCTACCAATACTTTCTATGCATTGCCGTGCTGCGCTGTCCTGCCGTCTACAGCTCATGCCATACTTCCCGTATTGTCAGACATACAATGCACTCCACATTTATAACAACCGCCCCATTGAGTACTTTTTCCACCATAAAATGATATTAGTCACCCAGCTCGTTGCAGCGATTTGGAAAATTGACATCATGACTTCACCTATAAAGTCTCGAGCTTACAACAGTGTTCTGTATGTCCCCCAAGCAAGTGTCCCGCCGTCAAAGTCCATCAAGAGTTTTCTGCTGCTTCATCACCGCTCTCTCATTCACCGTTATTGTTCCAACGGTGTGGATTACTGCTGCGTTGTGGCTACGCAGCGTTGGAGACCTCAATTATGTCGCAGACTCGGACATTGAAAACACAGATAGATCTGTAAGAATCCTTGTCTGTTCACGAATGCTGACCTTTAAGATTGCTCCAAGCTTGTACTCTTTGTTAAACTGGTAGCAGCCAATATCCATGATGGTACTATGGTCGCAGAGTGGTCCGTGGAGAAAGATACGTGCTCTTCAAATTCAAACTGCACAGAAGTTGAAATTTTCTTCGACATGCAGTGAGCCATTCATATCTGCCTACGGAATGATTATCATCACTTACTTGAATCTTTCAAAAGTCTATCTCCGTCAGATCCGAGATATGGGGGTGGTCCCCACAATAAAAAAGCATTGACAGGTCCCATCTCTGTATGGAATACCACTATGACAGGAACCCATCAAGGGAAAGACGCTCAAAGTTTCCGCACCAGGCTAAACCTGTCCACATCCGATAATTACGAGGATTATCACTCTGGACATTCCTATGAGAACAGTCTCATCTATTACCCTTTCGACCGGTATGATCTTCAAGTTATGTCCATTGTGTTGATGTGATCTACCCTGACCGGCCCTATACATGGCAGCTACGAAACAAACATTTCTGCATTTGCTAAAGACACATCAACAAATGAATCAGTTCACCTGGAATTTTCTTCGGGCTCTGGATTCATCGTGTACGCTTCCGACCCTTCACATCTGATTTAAACACCTGATAAAATCTTTTCAAGCGACCACCGATTTGCAATTGTGCTTGCAGGGCGCACGATACAGGAGGAAACAAACCGGATCTTTGATATGGATCTGTGCCTCCAACGTAACACTCTGGTTATCGTCTATTGTCTAGTCATCACCTTCACATTTTGTCCGTCTTCTTTCCCCACACTTTCATGAATGATGTGATTGATTTCTTGCATACGGATAGGGCTGCTCACTCTCATGATTTGTCTCATCATGATCGCAACTGTGGTATTCGGCTTCCGACAACGGAATGAGATCGTTGTCATCCCCATTGGGATGGTTTTTGCCTTTACTCAACTACGGTCCTCCATGCCGGGAATTCCAGACGGCTTTGGTACGTCATTTCTTTTCTTCAACAACGAACATGGACTCTGCTCAAACTGTAGTACATCAAGGCAATACCATAGGTACATCCTATTCATATTATATGCATCAACGAATTTACCTACTTTCGGGACAGATTTCGTTGGGCTACTACCGTGTCTTATCCTTCTTTCGATTTCAGTACGTGTATCGTGTCGCTCTTATGTGAATACTTACCGTTTGTATTACAGGCTATAGCTATGGTTGGCATTTACTTATTTGCTGACCCAGATGATCCGTCTCGTAGGACCTTCACTTGGAACGAATTAGGTATGTTTAGTCTATGCGCGGACCAAATGAGACTCAACGACCTCGCAGAGAAGGCCTTGCTTCATTATTCCAAGCGCATCTCAACCACTTGCAAAGAATGCGTATGGCGTGCTCGATTTTGCATACTGAAGGCGAGATGGATCTGGAGGAGGACACCTCAGAAAGTTGAGATTTCCTTCGTGAATACTGCATCCAAAAATCCGGTCTGAGTAACAAGGCACCACCAAGCACGGCTGCAGTGCAGACGAACTATGCTTTGAAATGTTAGTAATGAATAATACACCTTGCATAGATGCCATAGAGACAATAAGTAAAGTCACTGAACCGGTGGTATCAGTAGTCCGTCCCAAGTGCTTTCCGGTATGCCATATATACCGTAAACGAAACCTTAACCATCAGCATCTCGTAAGATTCACGCCGACTCCCAGTGGCTCATTGGAAATCAGACCTGTACTTCCGGATTGATCAATGCATTATATCGATCATTCCCAGTCTATCATACATTCCGAGGAAACCATGCCGAAGGGCGCGAATTCCTAGGAGTACCTATTACGACTAGATTCACTAGGACCCTTCTAATCCACCAAACGAACGCACTGCATCAGTACCCGCCCCAAAAGAAGAAATCCAACGGATGTCCCAGATCGCTAACGAATCTCCACGACGTGAAAGAAAAGCAAGGATACCGATTATTTTCCCTTCTTTGGCCAGCTTGGCATAACTCTCGTCCCAAGCGCGTATTTCCAATCAAGCACTGCCTAATTCCTGTATATTCTATCACCACGAGCCATTGTGAAATGAGCCGAGAGACTGGAAAGACAGGAATGCACTTCAGCTATCAGTAATGGGCAGTAAAGCGACAAGGAGCGGAATGAAATACGGACCAAGCCAACATACGAGGGATGGAGACATCTTCCGCGCAAGCCTCCATCTGAATGGCTCATCGACACTTGCATCTTTATGTCTCGCTCATTTTCAAGAAAGCTATTGAGCACACTGCGGCCTGGTTGGTGAGAGCAAGGGTATCAAGTGGCTACGACCAATCTCATATCCAAGCTTTACGCCCTGAGCTCAGTGACAGAAAAGGATTATGAGAACCAGACATGTTACACGACTGAATACTACTCCAAATATGTTTGGAATGAGGCTAAACGGCATGGTATGAGTGGTGTTTAATTTACCAAGCGTCGGGTCGGACCTGTGACCGGGACCTTAGAAGATGAACAGGAAAATCAGCGTAGTCCGTGCATCATTCTTGATGCTAACTGTCGCATGAGATCCACGAGGTATCGTCAGCTTATCCTATTCGCGAAATAAAACGTTCAATACATCGACCAATGACAGTTTCACTCTACAGCAGACTTTGAGTACATGAGCTCAAAGATATGATTATTGACCTACTACAAAAGCCATAGCGGCGGGTCCGCCATCGCTTCACATCCGAAACAAATGCCCCGTTGAGAGATATAGGCAGAATACTATTGAGCTGACGGACCTCCGTATTCCTAATAAGTACGGGAATGCCTGTACGCATCGAGAGCTCAGAAGCAGCTGCGGAAACGTAGTGTTAATAATATGGATAGTCAAGCTAATGTACGAGTGGGAAAAGACTCGAAGAAAAGCCTGATGAGAGCGAGGATGTCCATAAGCCGAGTTCCAACCACCAAGAGAAATCCGATATGGGTGCTAACAAGCGCTAGGCGTAGTTAACGAGGGTGTCAGCAAGCGCTAGGCGTAACTGACAGGGTTTCCGACAAGCGCTAGGCGTATTCGGGAAGCAATTGACTGGCAAGCGCTGGGCGTAACCGATCAAACATGCTTAGATCACACAGTTAAGTGGACGTCAAAGAGTAGTGAAATTAGATTAGAGATACAATAGTACAGACTGTGATTATATACTAAAGGTTTTGAGTCATTATTATTCTACAATGTTCTACTGTATTCTGGTGTCTTTAGGAAAAATAGAGAAAGTAAGAGAAGATACGAGCGAGTCACCTCTGAGACCGAGAAGCCCGAGTACAGGCATGTGTTGACTCATGGGCCGAGTCGGCAGGTACCTGATATCCATGACACGTAGTGCTGATGGTATGAATCAAAAGAGGTTAGTATCATACACACCGGGAATCCAGAAATTTAGGGCGTCCTGAATATAGTCCCTGTATATTAGATTCCAATATAAAATAAATTTTTACCTGTATTCGTTCCGAAAACAGAGGTTCTAGCGTGCACACAATGAATTCCCAAATAGATAAAATAAAATGTATTATAAGTGTCAAATATATTATAACTGGAACCAAAAGTTCCGGGAGACCCGTTGCCATCCCCGAAAACTTCTATTCAGATATTAAACTCGGCGATGGTGGAACCGAAGATGTAAGCATTATCGGAATACTTCCCTGAACTATCCGCTTCGGTGTCGATATCAGGCACCCCCGAACGTTTGTTTTGGGTGTCGATTTCACACCCTGTCCGAAACCATTGATTCCGGACTGCCCGGTTTCCAGCCGAAGCTGAGCTTAGGCTGAACGTCCGCTGAGCTTCAGCCAACGTTTAGCTGAACGGGAGCTGGAAAACTCAACTTATAAATACAGAGTAAGTCACATTACATTTTACTACAAGAAAGAATGCGCATAGGTAGATATACTCAAGTCGATGAAAAAATATATGAAAGGCAAAAGTAAATTGGATACTACAATTTTTTATTCTCGAGGAGTCAGGTGAAAGTGCTTCAAGATATTAGTGGAATCGACGAGTCGAAGAGGAAAGGAAAACGTACAATTTGCCGATAAAATGAATCTGACCTTGATCACGTCGTCGGATGTTTCTAGTAGTAGGAATATACTCTGCTGCACTGGGAATCGTGTAGTGCAGGACACCGAGTAATCGGCCGTATCTATTGTAAATCTTCGCCGCATTACGCGAGGAACCATCGATGATTAAGTCACTGTGAAAGAATCAGTAAAAGTACAATTGGCGGTACGGAAACGTACACAACGATGCAATAGACACGGAAATAACCTCGAGCGTTCCAGCGTATGTCGCCAATACAACATTGTAAGGCGGTGTAAAGATCCCGGGATTCATCCTCCAAGTATATCTCAAATGAGGACTCTATTCTCCCTGTGACGTATATCTTAATCTCCATCTATGAATGCAAATCAGGACACTGGATAAAGGATGCTCTGAAATCCTCACATCTGTAGCTGAAGGAGTAAAAGATAGCAGCAAAAGAAAGACAAGGATTTTTGACAGTAGCAGAGCAAAGGTAACAGTTGATGAGTCGCAAAGATAAACACAACGCCGATCGAACGTCGCGTTCCCGCTCCCACGCTTGATGTTTCTTCTCTCTATAATGTCGCGTAGGCCCCTGCACGCTCAAACACATCGAATCAAGCACGCACCAATCAAGCCATAGCCTTCGCACAGCGAGCTACTAATTCTTCGTTGACGTTGGAGGCAGGTAAGCTGTCCTACAGCTGCTCTTGATTCGCTTGTTAACCGTCTCTCCTTCCAGCCTTACCTGTAAAGGGTGAAAGGTATATTAACTGCACGATCATCTGGTCGCTAGGCCCGCTTCAAATCGTATCATTTCAATGACGCGCGTAGAAGTACATGTTCTACGGTATGCTTCGATTCTGAAAGCTAAAGCTTTCTTCCCGGCTGGTAGAATACGTCGACGGCGCAACCACAGTGGAGATTTCAACAGAGTATCGTGCCCAGGTATGTAGCCCGTGTCATACTACCATTATACCAGCTCACATTGTTTAGTGTAATGGGACTCTGCTCCGACTACTAGAAATATGCGGCCATGTCCGTTCTAAAGGCAAGCAAACTTTCGTTCTGAGTACAGGCACATCGCTGACCTGGTTCATTGGCAGCCTATCTCAATGTTGATAGTATTGATGCCCTTGCCTACGGGGTACGTAGTCGACATGATATTGTCTTTTCCCAGCCTGACGCTGTCTTTATTGGGTAGGATTCTGTCAAGCAACAAGATCAGCCTAGTGCTTTCGAGGCTATATCCTCAGGTATGCGAGCCTGGTTCCCCACCATTGTATGAGCTAACGCACTGCTTGGCTGGCTGGATTTTCAAGATATATTGACGACGATGAGCCTAATACTTTCTTTCTGCCTGGATAGTGCTCCGCAAAAGTGGTCAAGCTTATACCTACTATGGAGATGAACCGTTCATCAGAGCAATGAGGCTTGCACCCCAGAGAGTACACCCTCAAGCGCATTGGCTACCATCGTAACTATGCGATTAAATAGCTCAGAGATGCGAGTGCCGGTGCCCGTCACCACTCATAACGCCCCGTAGTGGTCGATGTTACCGGCGCTCGACTACTAGCCTTACGAAGTGAACGGGTATGCGCCATTCAAAGGTGCGATGCTCCATGGGTAGATGTGAACAAGGCCTTTCATTGCTGGTGTAAGAGACACTGCATTCACTGTCTTCTTATACGACGACTACATTGACTCCCTTCCTACGTCATTCACGACTGAAGACGCCATCATCTCTTCTGTCTTGCGCGCCCTTGGCGCCCTGCAAAGCCTGGCGATTCACTCGTCGTGTCCCTCGATCCCAATGACAATAATTCGTATCGCAAATAAGCGGGTTCTGTTCAGTACGGCTCCATGGACGTCGTTGCGCTCTCGTCACGTACGAGAACCCATTTGGCACAACACGATCGTTGCATCGGGCACTAGACTATTATCCTCGCAGTCTGTGCTATGCCACAGTACAATTCCCCGCTCTCGAAAGGGTCAAGACGTCGTACGGCTCTGCCCTGTACAAATATACAAATATTCTTTTCATTGTCTTCAATGTATCCTGGAAGCTAGGGCTCCGGGTGTACAAGTTCCTAGGCAGCAACATATCGAGAGTGGGCTTCATCTGCAGTGGTAGACTTGGCGAAGGCCGACATTGCTCATAAAGTGGTTGTAAGGAACCCATCCACGAGTGCCGCGAGTATCTATAAAGCCGGCTCGCCAGGCTAGACAATCTTTTCAACTTCGGTGAGAATCACGTGTCAGTAGGCGCGCTTCACACTGACGTCCACAACGGCTAGCTCGCCTCCCATTGTCAAGGTCCTTTTCTTCGATGCTCAAGGCGACTTCGCCAGATCCTGGGAGCGGGACTTTAGTACAGCTTCCGAGCTCAACTCAATGTCGACCTCGAACCTCTTCGTCGACACCCATCGTATTACGAGACTTGAAGGTAATTTACCGTACGCTACCCTGGAATTTTATTGATCATTATGAAGAGAACCCGAATACATCCAGCTCACGCCGCTTGGAGCGCTACGTTTCATCACAGCCCTCGTTCTCATCGACCCGCATGGAGAGTCAACGGGTCCATCCGCAGCGTGGCCATTTGGAAGACGTGAAGAGGTGTGTCTTCCTCCTCCCTTATAAAGCTTGTGCGTCGTATTCAACTACCGGTCGCGAACCAGCCCAGCCCAGCCAATACTCTCCAGCCCCGCTTTTCTCTCGTCCATCAAGACGTCCCCAGAAGAGTGGAAACAGAGTCTCACGGCCATCAACCCAAAACCCAACACAGCTGCGGCGCCTATCCACTGTAGCGTAAGCCACCGCGCTATCCTGTGACCCAAATCTCACTACTTCTCCTCGCAGCTCTTCATTCCCACTCTTCAGATCTTCGCCATCTCTGACAACATTCCGTTTCACGTCCAGTTGATGGCACCACTTGCGTCTTGAGCCGATGTGAATAGACCAGACAAATATAGCAATAGCCTAATAATAATAATTTATTTAATTATTTAATCAGGCGATCTCGGAGGAGAAAGCAGGGGAGTACGTGCAGCTGGAACGGGGATGGCCTGCTGGAAATGAACGGCAGATTCACGCAACCTGTATCCTCATAGCACGCAGACAGACACATATACCGCGATTGTTCTAAGCATGGTTGGGCATTGGTGATGGAAGGATAACATTCATATTCATTGTACGAGCCTTGATGGCTACAGCACATATATTTCCCGTGTCAGGGGTGTGTACGCGGCCGTTTTAACAGGACCATGTACCGGCCGCCAACATCTAACCCTCTACATTATTTCACACTCATAGCTGTTTACAATGTCATGAGCAGTGTTATTGATGACCACCAGAGCAATACATACCTCTGCGAGGAATAGAAGAACCAGTAGTAGGTTCCTGTGCAATGTTCACTGTCTTCTTCTTGACTGTGATCATTCGAGGAACAGGCCGAGAGGAAACAGCCTCTTGTATAGCTGTCACCGTCCTCTTCGCTGCATTGGTACGGACTTTCTCCGCCTTCTTCTTGCAAAGACGCTGAGCGATCTGCGCAAGCGGCCAATGGTCAACGTAGCTCTCAAGAGGGTCTGCAAATTCTCGCAGCATCTAATCCTAACTTAGTAATAGCGACAAATGGGGACTTAGATGCATGTACTTGCCTCACGTTTGAATGCTTTCCATGCAGCTGGGCTCTCTTCTACCGGGAGATTTTAACCATGAATAGGAACAAGTAACGGTGTTTGCTTACCTACTTGAGTCTTCCAGCATACGTCGCTTCGCATATGCTTGGGGAAAATCTTTTCCGCATGTTTCTGTGTTAAGTGGGTGAGAAGATTCGAGCTAAGAAGTAGCAGAAGACATACAACAAGATGTTCATAGGAATCATCACTCCAGTTCAGCTCGGCGCCCAACTGCTTTAATCCCAAAGACCCAATTCCCTTTGGCTGGGGAATCAGGAGCCTTTCAACGGTCGCTCAAGGTGGCTGCTTGACGACATGCTCATTCCGTACTTCCTCGCTATCTTCGCTATCTTCGTCTTCGTCGTTGTCTTCTTCGTCCTCGTCCTCTTCTTCATCTTCGCCCTCTTCATCCCAGTTGTCCGTAGATCCAGGTGTAGGCGGTGGTGGCGTGGTTATTTGTCGTTTTTTGCCCTTGTCTATACGCGGCGGCGAGGGAGAGGGAGGGGGTGCAGGGGTGGCAGGGCGGCTACGTGCTGGCGAGCCCGAGCGATCGCGCATCGTCTCGGTCGGATAGGGTCTGAATCTAGCTTTCGTGCACTGTAAAGTCTTGGCCAATGGCTTGAGATCGCGAGGTAAAGGTTCCAGAGCCCACGCCGTTGGTATCTGTGGGACGATGATGTCTGTAGCAGCTAACGGAACAACGAGAGGAGGAGGGGGAGCAACATCGGGAGCATAGAACGCGACAGGCTTGGTTGATTCCATAGTGTCGACGGCGCAATTGAGTGCGATTTATGTTGTGACCATATAAATAACAGGACTTGTCGACTTCCAAAAACGGATGCATGACAATAGTGAGGACCCTCGTGTACGCACAAAACAAATGCAGCCTCTAGGATAACAATTGGAAAACATTAGAGAAACCTTTCGCTGAGTCAACTTTCGCACGGAATAATAATGATGGTGTGTGGTCGAGGCCTGCATACGCTGGCAACAGCTGCAGAAAGATCCAAACAATTAAGCCTGCCCCACCGTCAAAACAAAAAATATAGCGACTGGTGTGAACTCAGGAGATAGAGAAGATGGCTCCATCTTTGATAACAATGGTGTGTGGCCGAGGTATGCATACGCTGGCAACAGTTGCAGCAAGATCCAAACAATTGTGCTTATTTCACCGTTAAAACAAAAGAATATAGCGACTGATGTGAACTTAAAGAGATCGAGAGATGGTTCCGTCTTGCTATACTCCCTAGCTCGCACACATAATGTCGAATGAATACAGCGTCGAGAAAATCATCAAGTCCCCTCATGCTGCTGTCCTCTGTCTTGCAGCGACAGAAAAAGGTCAGTTCCTAGCCAGCGGAGGTGCGTTGAACTATTGTCTTTTGTCGTAATCATGCTGGATCTTCACTGCAGGATCTGACGGGGTCTTCCTCTGGAACACAAAGACAGGCAGACAACTGAAGCGGCCTGGAGGAGGAGGTTTCAGAGGCGATACCACCGCAATGACTTGGATCCGCGGCGAGGACGACGCCGACGAAGTGCTGATATATGGCACCCTCCAAGGTTACCTTATCTGTTGGAAACAGATCAAGAATACGAATGTGGGTACTGCATGAAGTCAGGCGCGTCTTCATACTAATCGAGTTATAGGATTTTGAGGAGCTGTATTGCTTGCATATTGGCAGCGCCACCGAAATAACAGCACTTGACTTTGATCCGCCGTCTCGTCGATTGGCGCTGTCCACCCGAAATGGTACCATACAGGTGCACAAAGTGGATACTCAGATGAAGCTACATGGCTACGTCTCTGTCATCATCCAGAACTGTGACCCGAGGGCCATCTACTTCCTCCCCGATGGAGAGAGCCGGAATATGATCGTGTTTGGTTGTCGCTCCGGCAAGATGTAGGTTTGCTATAGTGTCACATTGCTGTATCTGATAATATTGACAGATACTTGCTACGAGGGAATGATGGGACGATGATAGAAACATACGATGCTGGAGGTATCATGTACGTATATCGATTCTGCCACTCGAATTACACTGATAGCATTACAGCGGTCATGCGACAGTAAACACTGCAAAGGATGTGTTCGGTATAGATGACCCTTCAGAAGGGATAGCCCTTTATCGCATTGTGGACGGGGCAAAAGTCAAAACCCTTCCAGTCAAGACCACGAAAACACCGCGGCCGCGGCAAGTTGCCTTTACTCAAGATTCCAAAATTGTCGTGAGTGGAAGCGACCATGGCATCGTTTATGTTTTTGAGAGAAGGGATGGGAGTGTATCCAAGCTGGCCACTGAGGGCACTGCATGGGTCCAAACCGTTACAGTACGTCACTGGCTCGCATCTCCAAGCTGGCGTGAACTGATAGAATGACAGACTGCGAGTGTGAATGGTATTTCCACTATCATAGCGGCAAGTTCTAGAGACGTAGGAACGGACTCTAGTAGAATCTATATTTGGAGCAACAAAAGTCAGCGTCTCGGCGATACAGACATGGTGAAAGACGATGCGCTTACCTGGTCATCCTACAAAAATTGGGTGATCATAGGGCTTCTCATTGCATTGTTTTTGCTGAACTCTACGGTAAGGCAGCTATTGTGCAATGTAGGCAATTTGCTGATTCGTTGCTCAGACTTTACTGTTTTTGCTGGACTGCATTTGGGCGTTAATTAGTGGTTTCTGTAGCAGTATAGTGATACTTACGTAGCTAGCAATATGACAATATGGCACTATGAACGAAATAAACGTAGTACAACAACGTTTAGAACGAGCTAATAAGTGAGAGGCAACATAAACATTGTACCACAACGTTTCTGTTATGGTCTAAGGAGACTGCCAATAGATTAAAAGAGGATTGTAGACAGCATGCAACACCGTCTACGAGAACAGTTGTATAAACGCCGTACCACAGCGTTTAGACGACGTCTGAATAGAACAGGATGGATGGCCACAGACGTCACGGTCCAGCCTTAGGGTCTCACGATCACATGATATAATTGGTAGCTTAAGCTGAGCCTATCACCACCAACACCTACCCTTCCACCCTTCCACGCCTGATCGAAGTCGTACTTTGATCATGTGATTCGGAGTCTACGGAAATCCTGGGACATCGCACTGCTAGAATTCCACCAGCCTTTCTCACTCTTCGCACCCATTCAACCTGCTAAGGACTGGGTACGAGCTCTCCGCTCGCTCTAGACTATCTATCCGACTTCCCCGTGCCCTATTGTCATGCCGCTCAGCGTTGTACGGCGAGCATTTTCTATGGCAACTCGTTATGGACTTTTGTATCGGATCTCAATTGTACTACGCGCATGTTAATTGTCTTCTGGTCTTATAAAATATTATCTTAGACCGTCTATTGGACATATTCCATATAGTGACAATGTCTCCTCAGCGTCGAAGCCATCCAGTTTATCCTCAATTTATACAGACCAAGGTCACCCGCTCTCTCGTGCACCGCAACGATCCTAGCACCGATGTTTTGTTAAGGCTATGCCAAGCACTGGACGTTCGCAATTCCCAAGGATTGAGATCCTCCTTTGACTTGCAGTCAAACGAATGGGTTGAATTTTCGTACGCCATCACATCTTAGACCGCTTATGCTGCTCATACTCTCTCTCTCAGAGTTCCTCAGACCCCGCTCTGCCCCCACATTTTGAACATATACCGTAGTGAAGACGAATGCCGTATGAAAATCCATCATGATGGTGCTAAATCCTACTGGAAAGCCAAAACTCATCGATGTGATTTTATCGGTAAGTGTGCTTCTCTCGTATTCTACTCATTGCTAACAGTGCTTTGTAGTCTTTTGCCCCCCTTCAAGCAGAGACTGTTTCAAAATTCTACGTCGCGGCGAACGACGGGCATTTTTTTCACGATCTGTTGCCCTAAGACGCGCTTCTTGCAGTCAGTCATCCTTCTTTCATTGCATGTATTCTGATATAATTATTTACAGATGAAAATTTAATCCGCACTCTCGCAAAAAACTACGATAGTGGTGTCTATAGCTGTAAGTATATCTGATATATATCATTTCTATATCTAATGCATAGAGTGCTCAGGCTATCCCGAGATGCACCCCATACTGAAAGAACCTATCCCTCGCTACATGGCGCGATATACCTCAGCCAATGCTGTCCAAGCAGATCTACGATTCTTCGACTCACCCATTGGACAGCGCATTGGACAGCTTCTCTCCCCGATTGGTCTTGTCCCTGCATCCCTACGTCAATTCCTTCGGGAGAGCAAGGAATGCCCGGCGTGCCGCTGCGTTTTTTCCATTGACAGGTTCAATGCTCATATTGATTATGATGGGACCTGTAAGAATTGGCATAAACCTATTACTGGCGAGTTCTTCGTTGCACTGATTCACTATTGTCTGATGTTTTCCATCAGCGGAACATGCTCGGCCTCTGGACTACGATACACGGCAGCTCAGTGTTCCAGTCGTCGATGGCCCCGATCTTTGGAGTCCACTAGGGGTCGCGTGGCATGAATGGAACTCGCATATTGGGGTTCCTCGGGATGTTTGGGCCGTTATCTCTACGGGCAACGTGTATTGCACTCATTGCTTCTACATCCGTTCTTTCCAAGCACACTTAGACCATAATCCCTGCAAATATGACAGTTGTATCTCTGACTTCTAAATACTCGCATCGTATTTTCAATAGCATAATCTTTATTTCTAATTTCTGTTGCAGTAGAAATTTGACTTCTTATTAGACCGGTGCGAACATGACATAACGACATGAGGTACAAGATTGCCGAAGTTACCTCGTAAATAGTTAGATTAACTAGTTCCTTCTACAAGGACACGGGTTACTGGCTTTTTCAATGATATACTTAATGTCTTAGGAATGGAACAGCAAAATCAAAATTTCATAAGAGTATGAGAAGACAAAAACAAAAACAAAAACAAGAAACTAAGGTAGGCGGCCAAGAACATCTACAATATTTTTTTGCGTAATGATGCGGCATCTATCCAGTTCCTTCAACTGCCTTTTCTTCTTCTCCAGACTCTGGACCTCTTTGGCCCTGATATTCTCGCTAAGAGCGAATAAGAAGGTGAGTGAAGTGCCGAGACCGGCCATGACTGAATAGAGTTCTGCAAGTGCCTCGACGCGATCCTGATGAATGCCAGCTGTGGGTGGCACTGTGTACAATAGCACACGATGGAGGGTTGATCGGAGGATATCGCGAAAGTGGGCAAGTACTTCAGGTGGCGGGGTTTGGTTAGCTGACAGTGTTTGCAGCATCTCCATGGTGTTGGAAGCAGGATGATCAAGCGGAACAGAGAAATTGGAGGTAGAGGGCATGGAGGTATCAGAGGCAGGGGGCAGGGGAGTGGTGCCTCTAGAGGCAGTGGGAATAGTGGAATTTGCAGAATTCGAATCAGACGCGACGGTAGCGACAGTCTCCGGCAGCGTCACATAGGGATGATATATGCTGCGGAAAATAAATGAATATACATGAAACAAATAACATTGATAACGCACATGCGTTCCTGCGACACAGCAGGCGACAGATGACGACAGGGAGTGAGGCGATTTGCAGGCGGAGCTGGAGGTGGGTAGTTAGGGGGTGAGGGTATCTTAACTCCTTGCGTCGTTAACTTGCCGGTCTCATTGAGTGGGGGGGGCTCAGGGAACTGACTGCATACAAAAAGCAGTGAATAAGTATGTCTAAAGTGTAATTATGCATGCATACCTCAAAGTGTAACCTATGCTACTGGCCATAATTGAGATAAATCGAGAACGAAGAGGAGCAAGAGAGAGCTGGGGGGAGTGTGGGAGCCATAGAATTTGTACATCACATGATCTGTCACGTCCCTGCGCCTTCATTCCAATTTAATTCCGAACCGAGCAGCATATCAGCGTATCCACATATTGACAAAGAGAACTCTTTCTGATTTAGCGAATAAAGAGAAGGAAAATAACGGATAGCCGAGCGAATAAACATTGCACTGATGTCAGGCTAGACCCGTTGCAAAAGTGTCTGCACGAGTGTTGTACAATAGAAGGCGCAGGCAACCATTAATCGACGGGAAAATGCTACCTTTAAACAATAAAAGAAAAAGAGCAGGGCGGAAAAAGGGGGTCGACGAGAGGTATAAATTCCATGTCCAGCTAGACTCTACAAACAGAATTGCAGAATCCACAGCGTTGTACGCAGTGAATCCTAATCCTCTTATTTCATGGACATCGACGCGAACCCCTGGAGTTCGGTACCGACAGTCCCCACCCGCCGCAGTGCCGAGGACATGGAGGCTGATCCCTCTGCGGGCGCTCTGATTCTCCACCAGCGTTCGTTCCAAGAAGACGTTATGCATCCAGCCAAGAGACAGGCCGATGTCAATCAGCATGCGTTGCCGATGTATACGGTGGTAAGCCTGGTTTTTATGAAACTCTGTTGTGCTGAAATGCTGTCCTTAGAACGAGGAGTCGTTGAGATGGCTTCGGAGCCAACATCGCGAGAACACAGCAACCATCAGTTCGCTCAGGCAGGAAAACATGGGTTTGAACCAACAGATCCAAGGTTTATGGTCTTCGAGCCACGTGAGGGAGGGTCAGCTCAATGAGGCTCAGAAGGCGAAAGAACAGGCTCGTAAGGAGTTAGAGGAGCAAATAAATCTGATAAAAGCGATGGTGAGACGGAATGAACTTTGCTTGTACAGTGATTTAATCTTGCACAGGAAACTCGAATGAAAGAAAATGAAGATAATATGAGAGAACGCTTCTCGCAGTTGCAAGGCGAAAACGAAAGGGTAATGAGACAGCATCTGTTGCAGCTTGAAAATGTTATGGTAAGGCATTTGAAGCCTCGTCCAGGAGTGAACTGACACAACCGTTACAGAAACAAAAGGACAACAAGATCGTCACTCTGAACGCACGGGTGAACGCAGTGTCATCGTCCGTGCCCCAGGCTTCAACATCCACGTCGTCGTCATCCACTGGCCCCGCATCTACATCCCCGATCTCCCCGTTGTCCAGTAATTCAACCTCTGGAGGTGCGTCATCTTCTACTGCCCCAGAGTCCAGTTCACAAGTCTCGCCGTCGTCTACTCACACAGAAACTACAGCGCCTGGTACAACACCTAATGCTGCTACTTTTCCCCTTGAAATAGTGTCAGTTGACAGTGATAATTAATGTATCAGGACTGTCAATTGACACACCAGTGTATATAGGGTATTTTCGCAGTACTGCATGGTCTATTAGTCAGCACAGAAACTCAGACTAAATCATGTGATTATCAGAAAATCCAGCAACTCCGGGAATTGAACCCAGGACCTTAAAAAGATTTACAATAATGTCACATGACATGGCCAAAGTGTGCATGCTAACCACTATACCATACTGGCATTATATATTTATGTAATCATCTCCTTATATGGCCTCCCTCTCTTAGATTTATAATATCCCAATTGGGCCCTCTCTTTGGTGCGCTTTGGTGCGCTTTTTTTTCCTTATTGGGCTGGTCAAATTGGCCCATCAATTGCACCTAGAATTGGCTGTGCCATGGCATTGATGGCATCAATATCAGGCCATTTTTAGACAAAATTCGCATTTTTGCTCATTTTTGGCTTCCTCAGGCTACTGGGTGGGTCAGGGGATGGTACTTGTATATGCATAAACATAAATAGCATAAAAGCGAACCCTCTGGTGAGGTATGGGGGCCCTGGGGAGGGGGTAAAAAGGGTAAAATAGTGAAAAATAGCGGAAAATCACCGAAAATTCGCGTTTTAGGGGTAATACGTGCATCGGATCGCTTCGAAAACTTGACCAATAAATTTCCTGACCTTGAAAACCCCTAAACGGCCCCTCTACAGTACATGTGGCGCATTTTATGGCTAGGCATAATCGGGAAAATTGGCTTTTTACGGTACTGCGTACATTGGATCGCTCCGGGGATGTTACCAATCGATTTCTACACTATGAAAACCTTAGAATACATCTTCATATGCTATATATGACCACCGGAATGCGATGAAAAATAGGGGATTGGGGGGGAAACATGGTTTATTTTGTTTTCTAGGCATCGCATCGGTCTGGGGACATCACCAATCGATTCCTCGACATTGAAAAACCCCAAACGACTCTTGGTTACATTTATGGAGTCTCAGGAACGATGGAAATAATGATGTAACAGTTTAGGAGGAGCACATATGGAAACTCGCGTTTCTGAGCTTCAGAACACTTCGGAGTTGTTGCCAATGGATTTCCTGACCTTGAAAACCCCAGAACACCACAGGAACACATTTAAAACCTTTGAAATCCGTGGTAAAAAAGGTGATAGTGAAAATATGCGAAATACCATATATCTCGCCTTTTTGAGTGTTGGGGATGGTAATTCTGGTATAGAATACACGATATATATTGTATAATAGTGTGTACAAAAGCTTAGGATGATCCTAAATGTATTGGCAGAGATATAAGGAGATCTTTCTGAAAAAAAGGAGGAGCACCTCCCAGATTTCGAGTTTCTGGTCATCCCATGGCCTGGAGACTATCAGATTCGGATTCCTAGACCCAAAAAATGGTAGGAACACCAATCATCCCTGGGGTTTATGTGTCAAAACTCCGAAGTAATGAGTGTGCACTCAGTTATGCACAAAGATATGCTGTGTGCATGGATTATGCACTAGTAAAAATGACCCCCAGGGATGATAGATGAGTCTTATGTTTTTTGGGTCCAGGAATCCGAATCTGATAGTCTCCAGGCCATGGGATGACCAGAAACTCGAAATCTGGGAGGTGCTCCTCCTTTTTTTCAGAAAGATCTCCTTATATCTCTGCCAATACATTTAGGATCATCCTAAGCTTTTGTACACACTATTATACAATATATATCGTGTATTCTATACCAGAATTACCATCCCCAACACTCAAAAAGGCGAGATATATGGTATTTCGCATATTTTCACTATCACCTTTTTTACCACGGATTTCAAAGGTTTTAAATGTGTTCCTGTGGTGTTCTGGGGGTTTTCAAGGTCAGGAAATCCATTGGCAACAACTCCGAAGTGTTCTGAAGCTCAGAAACGCGAGTTTCCATATGTGCTCCTCCTAAACTGTTACATCATTATTTCCATCGTTCCTGAGACTCCATAAATGTAACCAAGAGTCGTTTGGGGTTTTTCAATGTCGAGGAATCGATTGGTGATGTCCCCAGACCGATGCGATGCCTAGAAAACAAAATAAACCATGTTTCCCCCCCAATCCCCTATTTTTCATCGCATTCCGGTGGTCATATATAGCATATGAAGATGTATTCTAAGGTTTTCATAGTGTAGAAATCGATTGGTAACATCCCCGGAGCGATCCAATGTACGCAGTACCGTAAAAAGCCAATTTTCCCGATTATGCCTAGCCATAAAATGCGCCACATGTACTGTAGAGGGGCCGTTTAGGGGTTTTCAAGGTCAGGAAATTTATTGGTCAAGTTTTCGAAGCGATCCGATGCACGTATTACCCCTAAAACGCGAATTTTCGGTGATTTTCCGCTATTTTTCACTATTTTACCCTTTTTACCCCCTCCCCAGGGCCCCCATACCTCACCAGAGGGTTCGCTTTTATGCTATTTATGTTTATGCATATACAAGTACCATCCCCTGACCCACCCAGTAGCCTGAGGAAGCCAAAAATGAGCAAAAATGCGAATTTTGTCTAAAAATGGCCTGATATTGATGCCATCAATGCCATGGCACAGCCAATTCTAGGTGCAATTGATGGGCCAATTTGACCAGCCCAATAAGGAAAAAAAAGCGCACCAAAGCGCACCAAAGAGAGGGCCCAATTGGGATATTATAAATCTAAGAGAGGGAGGCCATATAAGGAGATGATTACATAAATATATAATGCCAGTATGGTATAGTGGTTAGCATGCACACTTTGGCCATGTCATGTGACATTATTGTAAATCTTTTTAAGGTCCTGGGTTCAATTCCCGGAGTTGCTGGATTTTCTGATAATCACATGATTTAGTCTGGGTTTCTGTGCTGACTAATAGACCATGCAGTACTGCGAAAATACCCTATATACACTGGTGTGTCAATTGACAGTCCTGATACATTAATTATCACTGTCAACTGACACATTTCAAGCAGAAATCTAGCAGCCCAGGCTGGGTACAATGCCTAGGATGATCAGGTCTCCAAGAATTGGGACTGGTCGCAAAGCCGTCAAAATCATGCGCAATGATGTGACACTCCCCGTCTCTCCCTTTCGAACAAAGGACCAAACATCAGGTTCATCACGCCAAGCGCCCCAACCGCAAGAAGACACGACAATGGATGAACCGGATGAGTATGGCTTTGACGATGCGACATTGAACAATGCCAGCTCGAAGGAACTCCTCAAAATGTGTGCCCAGCTTCTGCAGGCAGCGGTGTCTGGCAAGGCTCAAGTAAGGAAGGAAGATGTTGGAAGGAAATATCCATCAAAGAAAACATCGGTGAGGATGGGTCAGCGTGAAAATATGAGTAAAGCCGAAATCAATGCCCTCCAGGTCAGGACAAAGTTTGTTGACCTTCACGCTACTGAAACACCTCTACTAGACATTCATTCGCAAACAGTTTTTGACGCTTACAGATATGACGACGTTGGAGGAATTCGTCGCCTACGAGCCTGTCGACGAAGCCATTGTGATGGAATTGCGTGACGGTACAGGGGATGGGCCTGACAATGAAGATTTTACGCTGGACTTTAGCACCGGATTTGGTTCATCGAAATGGAATCGCATCATTTTGGCCAAAATGACAGACATGGTTCAGGCCGAACTTCTCAAAGAAGATCACCTCGTTGATGTTAATAACGCATACGTCGAAGAAACACTGCGAAACCATCTGTCGGCAGCTCGCCAAAAGTGGGCGGAAGCGATCCCTCGCCTCAAAAAAGACACGTTGGAATTCGAGACAGAGTCGGAGGTTGTGAATCGTGTAGCGGAAACAGGCCGCCGTACTCAGACGAAGGCACAAGGGCGCGCGTCAAAGAACAGGGTAAAGTTGGTTTTCATTAGGTCATTGCCAGCCTGACCGAATATTATCACAGAAACACAAGGTTAGGACTGAAATAGTCAAGAAGGTTATATTCTTGAAGACCAAACAGAAAGCGAACGACTTACCAGTATGGAAGTTCATGCAACGACTGATGGAATATTTGGGCAAGGATGGCATGTCTTCAGAGGAAAGCCACACTCAAGTGATGGGAGGGCGAGTTGAAAGGGTGTTTCTGGTAAAGATCTGCCTCTGGAGGCATGAAAAGATTATCGAATACATGGACGAGATTGATGAGCAGGGGAGAAAGATAGCTAAAAAGGGGAATCAGGCTGCTCGACGAGACAGGGAGACTCGACCAAGGCTTGATGAAGAAGTGCATGCACCCACCAGGTTGCCAGAGTCATTGTATGATCCTGCTTGGCTGGAATCGCTGGATGAAGACGAAAGGGAGGAGTTGGCGGTATCAGAGGAAGTCTTTGAGTTGCTTGAGAGTGTGGTACCCATCGAAATAACAGTAGATGAAGTGGTGTAGGTGTACTGCGACATCAATTCACTGGTTTCTTTCTACAGAAGTACATTGGCATGCGACGCCTATGGGACTGTTATAAGAACTAAGGAATGCTAGCACATGAAACTTATTGCACATAAAAAATTGAATCTCGCTCAGCGTACAACACTGAGCGAGAACAACTATGATTGGCGTACGACGCCTATCATGGCCGCGGTGTGCAAGCAGGGTGAGGCCATGTGGCCATGCTGTGCCATGACCCGGTCCGGATCCGAATTCCCGACTTCCAAATAGGGGCGCCCGTCTGGCATCTGGATAATATGAGGGCTTATCCATAGGATAATTCTCCAATCAAGGGCATGAATAGACAGGTACAATTAGTTTCTCCAGATTAAAATATTTGAAAGGTTATTACTAGGTATTATAAAACTTCAGTTACAAGGCGGCGACAACTCCTATATCACATGACATAGGCTTACCAAGCCTCTAGAGCCTTGATGCCTTTCACAAAATTTAATACGAAGCCTACTGTCGGTGTCGTACACTGACAGAATCGCGTCGTTTCGCCCATATTTGCTCTATCGGTGTCGTACACTGATAGAAATCACCCTTTCTTCTCCATTGCCGTACATTCGGTCGGCGTCGTATGCTGGTCTTTCGTCCATTCTACATCTGCCTAGCACGTAGTAGCCCAATCTTTTGAACGTATGGTATGTTCTTTGGTGGCACTATGTCCATATGTATTGTTTATCTAGTGTGCAGATGTCATCCTCTGGAAGCTCGATTATCCAGGTGACTCGTGTCGACGGCGGGATATACTCTTCTGCTTCTCCGTACTCGCATTCCCTTCCTCTTCCTGAGTGGCCTTCTCGCACTTCGAATATACTCAATCCAAATACCGCTAAATATGAGACCATGAATCAATTCCGCTGGGTATCCAATGACCTTTTTCATATGATGCTCGTCCAGACCTCGAAGCCTTTCTATGGGCATCTGTTTGATCGCCTCGCTCTCCCAGACCATAGTATCCCAATTGTGGCCACAAGTCAATCTTCGGCTTGGGGGCTCGACACGAAATTACGAGAAGATTGGATTACACTTGAAAGCAATCTGCGAGCAGTCCTGTCTGCCTGTCTCCATATCAGCACCGCCCCCTTGCCGAAACTTTGGCGACCTTGGTCGTACCCGAAGCGCTTTGGGTATCAGCGCACTCATAGCACCTATCGTAAGGCTGCTATTGCAGCAATACGTTCGAGGGATGCGTTTGTTCCATTGATGGCGGCCGTTTCTTTTGGATTATATCTCATGCAATGGCAACAAAGGGAGGTTAAAGACTTTGAGTGGAGACCACGAGTCATGGAGAAAGCCCATGTACACACGCAATGGCTGGCGTATGTTGAGGATGTTGTTTTGGATCCTGAAACCCCCAGAATAGGCGGAATCATTGACTACACAACCTGCGGATTTTTGCCCTTCCTGCCTGATCTTATTCAAATTTTCCCTCGTATGCCATTATACATTAATTGGGGGGCCAAGAGACCTCTACATGTGCCGTCTTATCTCCTGGTGCCTGATTATGCTGTTTTCAACGAGTTCAGCGCACCACCATGGTTACCCCCCACTAAAGTCCCAACTGCTGCGACCGTTACAGATGATTCGTCTCCATTGGTAGAGACAATACGTCAGAATTTTCCTCCGGTGGAGAAGTACAGCGGCCAAAGAGCTGGTGAGGACTGGAAGTCATTTTTTGCTCGCCGGGATGCAGAGAATGCGAAGCGTGCCGAAAACGAGACTGAGAAAGCCAGACAAGAGCGCCAGCAACGAATAAAGAACGCTGAAAAGCAGGCTGTACCTGGAAGAAAGGGTGCCAGAGTGTTCTATTGGGATGAAGAAGACGGCTTCTTGATTCGTCAAGCTGCAGGTCGGAAAAATTATGATTGGCATTGGAATCGTTTTGGCAAAAGCCAGCACCGATACGACTCTTTCCGCAATGAATGGGATCTCTGCGAGGAGCTGGATCCCCAGGATCAACCCACTTACATGAGCGATTTGGATGACGACAGCGATGATGAAGATTTCTACCCTCCTTTGGACGATGACAATGAGGTCCCCTATAACGAAGGTCCTTATTCTTCTACTGCAGACCTTGAACGTATCCATGGAATTGAGCCTGAAGATACTGCTGTGCCAGTTGACAGCCACGAGGACGCTTTGGATGATATAGCGTATTACCGCTTTGGCTTTATCAATCCCGTCTCCGCGGTTCCTCGTCCATCTACTAAACTAGAACTGCACCATCTCCGTAAATTTACTGGTGTCTTGAAGGATGCTGCAGTTTCTCATGTAGTACGGGATGCCATGGCAAGCTTTTTTGGCTACTTGCTGGAAGCCAAGAATATTCATGATATCCCCCGTGAACTATATGACCTTAGACAGCATAATGCTGATGTCCATCGTCCCGCTGCAGTCAGAATCCGGAAGAAAGTGTTGAACAGTCAACTCTGGTACATCCTTTCCGACCGACAAACAGATACACCACCTGCCTTTACAATCCTTCTAGCCAGTGCCGCTTCTGTTGTCGAGATCTTGCGACGAGAATGGGGACCCAGGTTGATTGATGTTGCGAGAAAGCTATTGCAAAGAGGGATACCTTTCTATGCAGCAGTTCAAGATTCTCAACATCAGCTGCAGAGATCATCTCTGCAGCCGTGCTACGGTCTCCTCGGGTATCGGCCTGCCAACTATAAGCCCGATAGACTTGAATTTGTAACGTATCAAGCTCTCTGCAGAAACTTTCTTACTTCGCAGCGCGGTCGTGCTGCTTTGTTGGCAGGTGGCATCCTTGGCCGTATCGCCAAAGACTTCATATCGGACGATGAGGTTTACCCCGGCCCTTCACATGATGTTTTCAAAAGTGGGATTTCCTTCGTAGCAGATGCAGAAACAACACCTACTTTTTGGGACGACGCTTTGACCGATGATGAAATCAACCTACTGTGTGGTGTCTACAAAGTAGACACAGGTAAGTGCTTATAAAATCAATTTGATAGTGGCTCACACAGTCCTTCAGGTCGTCGAATTGGCAATAAGCCCCAGCACACATTAATATCATGGTTCCCTAAGCCGGCTGCTTGGGAATTATCTGGCCTGAACATTGGATTTTGGTCATCTGATTGTGAGTCGTGGTATCAGGGTCGTCTTGCAGAGATCAATTCTCCCGATGCAGTACTTCGAACGACCAATCAATGGAGGCACTCTATCAGATTCTTAAGGCGGTCTCAAAAGGTTGCTGAGGCGAATGAAAAGGTTGCTGGGGAATATTTGCAGAATATCGGTACATTGGGTGCATGATAAGATCTCTATATTTGTATTTACTGTATGTTTATTGTAAATTTATCTTGATAATGTACACAAAAATTCAGTCAATCTGCCCGAAATTCCACGACACGAGTTGAAGCAATTGTCAGCGGGATTGCACGTGATCTCAGCGGATGAACTAAGCAACTTCGACAAAAGCTGCACAGCCTCTCACAGCCTCCGCTGGTTCTTTCGTCGGCGTCGTACGCTGGCGATATCTTTTTTTATTGTTCGTCGGTGTTGTACACTGGCGACATCTTTTGTTATGTTTTGTCAACGTCGTACGATGGCAAAACTGTCTTATTGTTTACGGGCTTTGCGTTTATTGTTTTTTTCCCTTGAAATACCCTGCTGTCTTCACCGTCCTCAGAGCACTTCTCCGTGTTGTACGTGGAGAATAAGCTTGTTTATTTCTACATCTTGACTGTGGCTTGTAAATTATCGCTAGGACAGTGTTCTACAGGGTGTTGCACGCCCAGTACAATTGTCCTCCAAGAAACACATGCCTCCGAAGCTCTACATATGTTTTTGCCGTCCTGGAGGGCACGAGCTCCTTCCCGGAAAAGAGAAAATATCACATCTTTTGGAGCTCAAGGCGAAGGTATGATTTCGGTTGTTTCTTTACATTTTCGCTCTGTTAACGCTTTACATAGAAGCGACTTCAGCAACAGACGAGCTCGCGTTCGGTGTTTGACCATGAATCTACTCTTGACAACCCTACTAGTCCCAGTCTTGAAGTAAGAGACTTCGCTCCTTTTCTGCAACATTCATCTGACAGCTTTCCAGAGTGATATTGAAGAACTAACTACAAAGATGGCGCCTCTGACGCTTCGAGGCGATACCCCGGAACCTGTTGATGAATTGGCTGCAAGAATGGCGCCTCTGGTGCTTACAGACGATGGTCCAGGGCCTGTCACTCACGCAGACGATCTCACAGCACGTATCTTAACGGGGGGCGGGCCCATCTTGACGCGGCAGCCGAGTAAACTTTGGTCGACATCTAGTCAGCTCGAGGAGCCTGAGGACCCAGTCGAATCACAGGACGCCAGTGGTATTACTTTCAGTGATGTCCAAAGCACTCTTCTAAGTGCCTCCAATGAAATACATACTTCCAGCAGAACCCCCCCGTCGCGTCGTCCACCTCCAACTATGCCGAATAACCCTCCTACGCATCCATCAAAAAATTGGAGAACACAAGGACTGACGCGCCCGGCAGCATCAGCTTTATGTAGACCCACTCCTATGCCATATTTGAAGGCCGAACAGTCAATTAATCACATTGATACCAGTACCGAACTCCTTCTCCAGAGGATGTCTGCGCTACCGCTCGCTGACTTGTCGTCGGACGAGGTAGCCTCCAGCAGGAAGCAGTTGACAGATATTGCACTTGAGCTGAAAAACCTTAGGGAGTCGCTTTCCCGTGTAAAATATGGGCATGAGGATGCCTTCAAAGAGCGGAAGGTCGTGATCGTCAAAGTGTTTCGCGAAATTGAGGGAAGATGGACTATGGCCGACGCCATCCTACCTCCAGCTGAGGAGTCTTCTGAGCCTCTGCTTTACACCACCGGTAAGTCACGCGTTGACTCGAAGTATGTTATGTTCTCATCATCATGTCAGATTATATCTTCAACCAACGTTTGGACTCTCTTAATGCGGTGGCGCAGCTCGTCACATTGCTGGGTGTCATCTGCAACTGTATTGCGGGATTGAATCACGTTATGTGCGATATGATTATCGCTACGTTAGCCTTAATTGTGCGGCTCACCATGGCAGCGAACTTGATGGAGGATTCCGAGGGTGGATGCAGCCTTGATCCTAACCAGGAGATTATCATGGATCAATTGCCATCTAGTCTGCATACCGCACAGCGAACAATAAAGCTAGATGGTCGCACCACAATGTATGCTGTATGTCCCGGTTGTAACGCTTGCTATGAACCTATATACGTCACACCTCTTGCGTCCAGCCCCTCATACCCCAGCCACTGTGAGAAAAAAAATCCAGGACCATCAGGCCTTGTTGTTTGTGGTGCTAGTTTGCTGAAAGGCGAGAAAGACGGCGCTCTCAAGCCCCAAAAGCCGTTCCTTATGGCATCGTTGGAGGACTTCATCGGACGGACGCTTGCGGATCCAAATATTGAAATGCTGTGTGACAAGGCTTGTGATGATGCTATGGAATCATTAAATAACCCGACGGACCCTCGAAGGGATACGAAAAATGTATTTGAGGCGGACTTCATGCGTCAGTTCAAAGGTCCTGATGGTCGAACACTTTTCATTGACCGAAAAGGCAAGGTTCGCCTAGCTCTCGCTCTGCAAATGGACTTCTTAAATCTGAATGGCATACGAAAACGAGGCAACCACAACTCAATCGGCATGATATCAATGGCAAATCTCAATCTACCGGAACACCTTCATTACCAGCCTGAACATATTTTTCTCGCCGGTGTAATTCCTGGCCCTAAGGAGCCTAATGTTGATGAGATTCCTAACTTCATACGACCGCTCATCGACATCTGTCTTATAGGCTGGGAACGTGGAATCCATATCTCTCGGACAGCTTCTGCTCTGGAAGGTCGTGATACAGAAATCGCCATTGTCCTCTCTGTTAATGATCTGCCAGCTGCTCGGAAGTTATCTGGCACGGCCGCTCATTCATCGCACTGGTATTGCACAGTATGTGATGCGTATCATAAGGATACCATGTATGACACCTGCTTTGAGAACTGGGGTCGCAGAGATATTAGAGAATTATGGAGATACGCGGAGGCTTCGCGAGACGCTACGACCATCAATGAAAGAGAAAAAATTCTCAAGGACTTTGGCGTACGCTGGTCTGAGCTCTGGAGGCTGCCATATTGGGATCCATCACAGATGCTCGTGATCGATAGCATGCACTGCATATTGGAAGGGCTCGTCCATTACCATTGTCTAAATGTCTTGGAGATTGACTACACCAAGGCTGGCAAGGCTCGACGGTTCCTTCCGGCTTACGCCTACCCTTGGATAACTTATTCTGCAAATAAGGCAGCCGAACTAGGCTGTCCGATGCCAAACGATAACTATTCTAAGGACATTGCTGCGATTCACAAACTGTTGGTGCAGCCTATAGGAGATGGGAAGCCGCTGGAGGATGGCACAATAGTCGATGTCGCTGTTGAGACACTGAAAAAGAGGTTAGAGGGCAAGCATGTTGCGCCCCTACAGTTCGTTTGTCGCACGCTCAATTTGCCGCGGATGCAACGACTTAGAATCAAAGGATTATGGACCGAGATCGAAGTGAAGACTAGAGGCAACCTCGCAGATTTGTTAATTGACTGGGTATGTGGCTGTCCGCTATATGTTGTTCCCTGCATCTGACCTGTTTCTTTCTGGTTGCAGCGTCTTTGTCAACAGCATAAGTCTGACGATATACAAGTCAAGCGGTGTATTGACCCGAATGCTATTGCGCATATACAATCGGTCATCAAGAATACCTCAATGCCTTCATGGATTAACTCTGTTCCCTCTAACTACGGAGAAGCCTCGGCAGGTACTATCAAAGCCGATGAGTGGCGCGTTCTTAGCACCATCTATCTTCCCATAGCACTAGTGACATTATGGGGTGATAATAACGGTCAACCCCCGCCAGATAATTCTTGGTATCTTCCAATATTAGACCACATGATGGCACTATTTCAGGCTGTCACTATCATCTGCCGATACACCATGAACCTTGATCGAGCTATCACATATAGGAATCTGCTAAAGAAATGGGTTGATGGGCTGTACTCAGTGCATCCCCACACGCAGACGCTTAAAAAAAGACCAAATGTTCACGCAGCGTTCCATCTCTACGAGTTTGTTATTTCTTTTGGACCTGTCATTGGCTGGTGGTGCTTTCCCTTTGAGCGTCTCATTGGGTCACTGCAGAAAATCAAGACTAATGACCATGTTGGTGGTAAGTTACCTTGTTTCTTTACCAGTCGTGTACAAGAGTTAACACTTTCCTTCATCAGGAGAGCTTGAAGCAACCATACTTCAATCATTTATGAAAGCAGCGAATCTTCGTCGCTATCTGAGCAGACCAGAATGCCCACAGCACGTGCGGGAATTTAAGCGCCTGCTTGATAAAGCACTGCCACCAAAGGACCAGAGGGAGGTGAAGTTTGAAGCTGATCCGCCGACGCTGACTCAAACATCACATGCCTATTACACGTATCGCAATGTCATATACTCCCGGGCATCGACACACTTGGGAGGCAGCCTGGTTTGCTACTATCCGCATTCGGTGTCTTCAGAACTTCGTGTTGGTTCTATCCAAGACATCAGGTCAGAACATGGTCAGGTTGTTTTCAAAATACAACGCCAGGAGCCCCTTCCTTCTTCGAAGTATGACCCCTTCCAGCGATACCCAGACTTTCCGGCAACTACATTTTCATCACGGATGGTTGATGGAACCCTGGATTCAGTTCATCCAAAATTGGTCCGCTCTCACATCGCGCGATACGAGTTCTCAGATGAACGTGCCGTCATTCTTGATTTATGCAGGGTGAGCGTCTATGTCCTCTTATTTTATCTATATAACCTATGACCCAGGATTAAAAATGCAATGTCGCTAGGCTGTAATTAGTGGTTGGTTTATTAATATATTTGTCTCATTTTTAATCGGATATTTAGGCGCTCCCAGTTTGATTTCTGGGAGCACCACAAAGTGGATGAGAACCGCAACGCAGAGTTGACTCTTTCGGCATATCAAACTCAACTAGAACACTGCCGGACTGGCTGCAAATGGGATCACCCCCTGGGCCCAATGCAACGAGTCTGGATGATTTCTGTTTAAGTTTGACCATGCGAAAGAGCAAAAGCGACTGCAGAAACTGGCCCGGATTTCTAGCGCGTCAGCATAGTCTCTACAGAAATGAGCAACCGAGCTATGCAGACGAACGAAGGGTGATGGAGAATATCTGAAGATGGCATGTTTGTGACACCGCTTCCATCTCATCTCAAGCCCGAGAGTGTGTACCGAGAGGAGCATAATTCCTACAAGATTGTCGGCATCAGACTGCTTTGAGGATTGACAACTTGCCTTGAACGACTAGAGCATCCACCTTCCACTCATTTATTGCTTTCAGTGCCTCTTCTACAGAGTTCACTATGTCATAGATGAGTATCTTGAAGTTCCTTTTCCCGTTGTACGCTCTGACCTGAACGATGTAGTCACCCAGATCATCCCCAAAAGCGAACCAGATCGCTTTGAGAAGCTCCTCTAAGACACGAACGAGACGTGGATCGTCCGAATCCTCCATCAACTTCAAAACCAGCTAATGAAGCCAACACCGACTGGCAGAGGTGCGTCAGTCGTTGTGTACGGCGTCGCTTTATACCTTGGACGCATTGTCCGACGCTCACAGCTCGCGAAGCAAATGTGCGTGCTGGACATCGACTCTCTGGCTACCTCGCAAGAAAATCAAGGGAACAGTCGTTATTTGTGGTGGAAGGTAATCGTACCTCGATATTTATGGCTTTCCGCTGACCAATTTGCTTAGCATCGGGGGTCTCTTGGCAGCTCGAGTATGCCATGACCACTTTGACGACGTTGTCATCGTCGAATCAGAGGCATGGATGAATACACCGGATGCAACGCGGGTGGACCCATGGAACCAACAAAGCAAGCGCTCACAAGTGATGCAGCATGGTATGTTGCTGTCTCGTTGAGTTTCTTTTCCCTGGCTGTAATTGTGGCGATGTAGTCATTCTTCCTATAGGATACAAAGCTATGGCTAAGCTATTCCCTCGCTCTGCGACGTCGAGCTTGAGGTAAGCAGTCCATTTGATGCACAGCACTGAAGCTAACAATCCGTGCTAGCCAGGAAAGTCAGCGGCAGGGAGAGACCAGTGACGGAGGCTCGGTGCGTGGGTGGATGGATGGATGGTCGAGCTATCATTAGCTAGAGGGAGGGAGATGGGGCGTGCAGGAGGGAGGTGCGGGTCCAGTCTATTATTAGACAGGACGTACAGGTGGGATGGACTCACAGACGGCAGGGTGGTGCAGGAGCGCTATTATTAGACCAGAGGGAGGGAGGGTGTTGGATGGAGGTGCGGGTTGTGTCTATTATTAGACCAGAGGAGGGAGGGAGTCGCGACTCGCAGGGTATGGACGACGTTGAGAGGGTCGCGGATGTGGAATTCGGGACTCGGATGCGGGTTGGCTCTTCGACGGAGAGGCGGGCGAACGGCGTTTTAGAGGGGACAGCGTAGTTGCAGGCAGGCGATCCTTGTACAAATTCAACGTAGAGTATCGATCACTGCGGTGCATGTCAGTGCCAGCGACGTGAGGAGCAGCGACCGAGGCAGGCCGTGGAACAGTCGCCCGAGTTTCATGGTGGTAAGGACAAGTAGCGTGATTGCCGCCGTGATGGACATCTTCACCTTCGGTCACCTCCACCACAATCAAGTCGCCCATGCCGCGCTGTATTCTCCCATCAACAACACCAGCGACATTAGGAATAGAATTGTTGCTGCCGCCAGAGCAGACGGTCATGAAGGCGAGAAGGAACGGGACGAGATGAATCTTGCCTTTGTCGATGCGACGCTAGTCAGTGCCATTTCGTGCTTCACCGACTTGCTCGATGACAGTGTCCTTACATTACCAGCCAGCTTCACCTAGAGACTGCGATATACCAAGCCATCCTCATGGAATCCCAGGGATCATTGCGGATGAAAACCGTACATTCCGAAATTCTGTGGGCACTCAATCCAACAAATAACGTATGTTGTACAATTCTGGGACAGAACTGAAGCTCATCGATGTTCAGATAACGGAAGCCATTCACCGATATGGCATTTCAGACAAGACCACTTCGGTTCTTGTTGTTCATATATCAGATGCTGGGCTGTCCTCGTCGCCGGTACAAGAGAAACTCATTCGTGTGGTAGATGGATCGCTGTTACCACTGGCTTCCCTTCAGGATTTCACTGATCGGACCAGGATCAAGAAAGTAAGCTGTTATCAAACGATATCCATGCAACGGGGACTCAGGATCAATATCCATCAGTATTACAAGCTGGATCAGGAGAAAGCCCTTATCGCGACGAAAAACGACCTCTCAAAACAGCATGCTGTTATTGACAACATCGTCGTGAGCTCAGTTGCGATAAAGAGTGTCATGGGATGACCATTTCGCCTGCTACACCTACGCAGTGCGGTGATACTCCTAAAGCTTCATCAGTTCTTGACCCTACACTTCGAGCGCCCATCATCTACCATTGAGGGACCTTCCACCGAGCGTTATTCTTGTGTTAAAGGTCTTTGTTTCCAACTCTGGGTGGTGAGACTCGCTATCAATTAAATCAGCCTATAGTCTTTCGTAGTCTGTTAACGAGTCTTTGCTCTTGAGCATCTGTATCGTCTACGAAAATGGGAAACCCTGCCATCGATTGTCCTTCTATGATCCAGATTGAAGCCACGCCCCCTTGTTTGTCACCAAAGGCCGGGCTTAAGATGTTATCGTCTGTGCCTATAAATGTCACACCAGCCTCCATCAAGCTTTATCTTGACCATCCAAATGTCATCGCAGCCACTCACTGCGGAAGCCTTGGAGGCTCACAACTTTCAATATGCAGTTCAGTCGTCACTCCAGAGCTATGAGGCAAGTCTCTCGCTATTCTTCTATAACGTTGTACTGACCCTGCGATTAGAACCAAGTCGCCCAATGGAAAGAATGCGGGTCATCAAAGACAGACAGTGTAACTCTCCGTTGCGACGGCTGTAGACATCGTTTCCAGGCACCAGAAATAATGAAGATGAATAATTCACTTGCCCTAGTTGCATTTGCCATGAAGCGGACTCTTTGATGAATGCCCGGATGAAAAATTCTGTGAGCGTGCACGATCGCTACAGAACGCAGTCTAACTCATCTCATAGCGCGATGAAAACGACTATTCGCCTTGGCATATTACCTGCCCATGCAAGCGACCCCTGCGTTCCTTTGTTCTTTGCACTTATACGCCACCATGCCTGAATGACCCTTATTACGAGCTTCTCGTGTTCTTTCTTTTCCTCGACACGTCAACGCAGAACTGATGGATGAGGATGATAATCTAGGACCACGGCTCGCCAAGCGGTGAAGGAGGAAGGGCGCTAAATTCCGCTCCGTCGCTTGTGGGGAGATCGTCGGGTCGGTGTACTATAGGATTGAGCATATGGCACTGAGAAAGAAATCGCGTACATATGCATTTTCGATGAGTCAACTTTTGTATGCACAAGCGTTGGTATGCCAAACCAACTACGATCAGGAAATTCCTTCAAGGGTAGGTTCTGTTGAAGAGCTGTTGGGCCGCCGTTTGGGATTCGTCTCAAGAAATATTACGCCTGCGCTTATCATCTTCGTCATTGTCCGAGAGACGATCACGATGCGTTCAATCGGCGTCGTGTTTGTCTTTGCGATCATCAGAAGCTACAGGTCCTCATCAGCTCTTACACCACCTTGGCCTTTAATCTTTCTATCTTTTGCTCTCTTGCTGTCAACAGCCCATAGGCCTACTCTTTTCCTTATTGTTAGCATCCCTAAGTACTTCAACCACCAAGGTGAAGAATTCAGAGCAACTTCTGTTCAATAACCTGAATAATTTTCATAGATGCAGATCAAGATATTCATTACAGCGAGATTGGAGTCCTCATTCGATATGCACTTGATGGATGAAGCCCAAGACATATACACTGCCTTGCAGTATCGTATCGGCGGCATACGCAGGAGCGCTGGAGGTCGTAACCGCGTCAACTGCGTCATTGTGTTGGTTTCCGTACCACCAGCCGTAATCTTACTGACTCCTTCACAGCCATTTAATCGCCAATGGTTCCGCGTGTAATGTAGCGAAGATTTACAATCGCTCTGGCCGCTTACTTGGTACCTTGCACTACTCGACTCCTAGTGCCGCAGAGTACATTCCCGCTACTTTGAACATCCGACGGCGAGGCCGGGTTCCGCTTCATTACATCGGCGAGTTGTATGTTTTCCTTTTCTTCCCGACTCGTGATATGTGCTGACAACTTGAAGAACCTTCACCTAAATCCCAAGTTTAAAATCATAGTACACAATTCATACTTCCACCTTCATGTATCTTGAACATCTCTATCTACCTTACTACACATCCATTCTTTATTGTAACATATTGCCTTTGTATTTGTACATAACGCGTCGCAATTTGAGGAGTGTTCTGCAGCCCACATTCAGCTGAAGGCTGACTCTATGCTCAGTCGATGCTCAGCTTAAGCTCAGCTTCGGCTAGAAACCGGGCGGTCCGAAATCAATGGTTTCGGACAGGATTTGAGATCGACTCCCAAAAACAAATGTTTGGGAGTGCCTGATGTCGGTGCCGAAACGGATGGTTCAGGGCACGTCTCCGATAATGCTTACATTTTTGGTTCTATCGGCGCCGAAATTCATGTCTGAATGAAAGTTTTCGGGTTTGTGAACGGGTCTCCCGGAACCATAGATTCCGGCTATAATATATCTGACACTTATAATATAGCTTATTGTCTCTATTTCGGAATTTATTCTGTGCATGTCAAAACGATTATTTTCGGAATAAGTACAGGTAAATTTTTATTTTATTCTGGAAGCTAATGTAGAGGAATTATACTCGGGACGCCCCAAATTTCTGGATTCCCGGTGTGATATAGGACGTGGGATGTTGTCACTCAATTGTAATCACTAGCCTATGATTAGCGGTCCCAGGGGTTCAATTCCCCGTGTGCGAGTATGGTTCGCAGACAGATGTGTTTTGTCTCCTACTCCTCCATCAGAAGTAACGCTGAGCAACGGTTCTAGGACGAGGGACGTATCGATGTCCTCATCAAGTAGCATAGTGTAACAGCGAGCGGCTACCATGGCCGACAAGGGATCAATTCCCTGGGTCGGTATTAATGCGGTGGGTAGAGCCGAAACTTGTTTTTGCAAGTTGTCGACTTTCATCGTATATGTGTGTGGCTCACGTAGAGATTAAATATGTAGCTGATTCGAAGTGTGCATAACTTTGGAGCGCACACCCACCTTCCATTTCTACCGGAATATACAGTCTGTCATGTAGCATTATATGGAGTGTTAAAAGTATTTCGTTTCGCCGATGTCGCTAACAAGAGAGTGGCTGTCGTCGATACCAATCTTCTTGAACTCTTCAGCCAGCTTCTTTGGTGACTGCGTAATCTCCTCTGTCGTTAGGATCCAGGAACCAGATGAGGATAAGCGTACGAGAAAAAGGATAAAAGATGGCTCACCCCCAATGCATTGCGACCGCCTTCTGCGCCATGATATCCTTGAAGATACGTACGCCATCATGCGAAGCACAATGTACAGTAGACATGAACCACCTTCGCTCGTGCACACTGGGAATACATGAGATTACAAAACGTAAATTTGAAGAATCGCACGTACCAAATAGGAATCACCACAAGATCAAACCGTCGAAACAGCCCCAATCTCTTTGCACGCAGGACACACTGGTATCTTCTCCTAATCCTCTCCGTCCTTGACAGTTCGGTACTCAGTATCACCGGATCACCAGCGAAATAAAATTTCTTTCCCTCACACCCAACGAACGACTCGGCCGGGCTCGGGGCGTGTCGTTTGACTTGAACGATGACGTAATATTTAGGCTGGAAGACTAGCCAGCTGGGCGACTATTTAATGCTGGATCGAACAATACCATTGAGCCTTTCGTTACGAGGAAACAAGCTTAACCACGACGCCTTGACGCTTGTCAATGCATCCGCCACGCTTCACATACGTGTCCTTATAGAAACCTGATTTGGAGTTTGCGGCGAAGAAAATTGGCAAGCTGCCCAATGTTCAGGGGCAAAATCCCGCGATTTCCATGGCTGAAACACGCACCATTTTCAGTACGTCCATCTTCTCATTATTCCTCTAGCTCCGCAACGTAACCCTAAGTCTGGAATCCCACTGGCTTGTCTTTGAACGACGTACCGGGTATCTCCACGCGACGAGCGTCCCAACAGCCAAGCTCATACGCTTGATCCTTAGGTATACCTAGTATAACAAGGACGTGCGGTGGTCAGGTGTTTGAAGCGGGTAGTTAGACTAAAGATAGGTGTCTATGCAGAAGAGAGTTAGCGTGAGACGGGATTAGGGAAGACGGCGCGTACTGGTCATGATGATCAAACTCACAAAATATCAGCCATGCCTTAGGCCTAAGGGCGCATACTGCTCGCAATGATTACGCTAACAGAAACATCAGCCACGTGTTAGTTTGATAACGAGCTACTGACCAAAATTATCCCTTCATCCGCCTCTGGTTCATCCTCAGTCTTGCGCGGCGGCTCCGGGTGGGTACCTCTGTTGTTCAAAAAGCTCGCTAGGTGAGTGTCCTGGGTCGAAGAGAACTCTCGCGCCTCTCTCGAGAACGAAAAAAGCGTGGCCTAGCCACGTCGCCTTGATCTTGCTTTGATGCTCCTCGTCCGTACCACGCGTTGTTGTCCTCGCAGGAATCCAGGTCGTTGCCACTTAATGTGGAGCGGGGCTGTTGCGCGTGACGTTGGGTGGGCTATCGGGGAGTTACTGGTTAGCGAAGAAAGAACAAGAGCAAAAAGACACACCATCGTCAACACATCCATTCTCATGTTCGCCCTGCAACACGGCCAGAGTGTCTAGAACCATACTGGCCTTTTCAGAGATCCAATTCGCTGGGCGATCTCATTGAAGACGGAGATTGGGGAACAAGCCATCGGTAATACTGTACTCGGTTTTGAGATCATGTTATAGAAAGGAACAGGCTTCATTCCCTAGTTCCGTATATGGTTGGAGGGAAAGCAGGTCAATGATGACGTAGCCTGTTTCCAGGGGTTCTGTACAGATGACGTACGCCGTTTCCGGAAACAGCATTCTGCCACTGTGCCGGCTCGTGCCGATCCCCGCAAGACTATCGGCCTCCTCGTCAATATTCTATGTGCCAAAACATGCCGGAAAGCCTACTTATTACCGGTAATTTACACCTCGGGGCAATATTGGAGCGGGGTTTGAACTTCGGCACACCCTAATCGGGTAAGAAGCGGTGCACCTTTCCTTTCCATCTTTCCTTGCCATCGTACCATCAAGGCATCGTCGTCGCTTTCCCTCTATCCCTTCCCCTGTCTCTTCTGCCTATCTAACCAATCTCTGCCACTCTTGGCCTCCCCCATCAGCGCTCCCTTGCTACCTGGATTACCTTCCTTGGGTTGGTTGGCTCTCTCCGCTCTACATGGACTGTCCTACCTTTCTTATCGGTTGGATTGGCATGAACTAGTTAGGGAATAAATATCGGACATGGATGGATATGGATACGGTGTTCTCGCTGAGAGATGATGGCTGATGGGTATGCGAATCTCTGCGTTCATTCGCAATCAATGTGAGTACCTTCGTTTCATTTCATAGAGCTCATTCCACTGATGACGATGGCCGGCCATCCGCCTAGGTAAACACACATCCGCATGAGGGGGTGCACCATATATGTGTATGGGGAAAGTCGTGGTGTTTCGTGAGTCTGGGGCCCGCACCGAGCACGACAGAGCAACTATCTATGTATAGAATCAATGTAATACTGTTGTATAATTAATGTTATCCTGTAGTGAATAGAATAGATATGATATGTAAGAATGGATTGCGAGGCGCTTAGCCATTAGCCATCAGTGTCCATGTCCGCATTGTCGGCATCTGGAGTTTCTACACTATACTGTCTTTGTTCGGGTGTTCCATTCTTACTCTTTCGTTCCTTTCTTCCACCTCGCTTGCGTAGGATCTTGAGCAGCTTTCCTACACTCTCATTTGCTTCCGGATATTCAGCAAGAAAGGCAGAGTCATCGCAACCTAATCTGAACTCGACCGAAATCAGTTAACAGCAGACTAGGCAAAGGACCATGTTCGCACCGCTCAAACTCTAACCCAATTATTTTACGCTGACCATGTTTAGCGCCTGTCTTTGTTCTTTGCGAGCCTGTATACCACTCTTTGGGCCATTCTCGCAGAGGCAGCAGGCCTTGTGCTGGGTCGCCCTCCTCCCATTGCTTTACAGCTTTCTTCCATGCTCCTGGACCTTTGCCAATATCCGGAATTGCAACACCAGGGATGGGTGGAGCTTGGCCACGACGTGACAAACCCAAACCTATTGAACTAGCAGACCCTTCAAGACTCCTTGGCGACACAACCGATGTCACGATGTTCGAGTTAGACTCTGGATTTGGCAGAGGCATCTGGGACGGAGTACTTTCTGGCATCGTCTCACCGACTATGTGGGTAGGTGTTGGATTCACGAAGGATGATAGCGACACTTGAGCATGCACTTGGCAGACACATGTTGGTTGACTTTGGGACGGCCGGCTTAGGACTGCATCTGCGAACACACGAAACTCGGCGGTTGTTATGGGCTTTTCGAGAACATGGTCCCCCATGAAGGTCTTGTCTGCTTCCTTCGGGATGGGATATAGAGCATCACTATGTCCACTTTCGTAGCTTTGCAGCGAGTCAACTAGATACTTCATCAGAGTGTCAACCTATTGAACGTGAGCATATTTTTGGCTGCGTAAAGACGGAAACCTTACATGTTCATCAATAGCCCAGCCGCCCCACCATCGTATCACACTCAAAGACCATCGTCGCCCAATGGGAGCGAACATAAATCGGTATTGTGCACCGCCACGGCGTAAAGAGTGGGTTGTATATGTTCTCTTGAGCCCAGCTCCCTGACCGAATTCGTTCAACGGATTTTGGATCATATCATGGGTCATCTCCCGTTTGGGATGGATGATTCCATTGGATGAACAATACGGGAAGACGTAGTCATCAGGTTCAAGTTTATGGCCAAGGCATCGCTCCAGCAATATATCCACTGAGGAAGGTACGTATACATGTCAATATCTGGAGAATCAGGCCAAGAGGGGTGCGCGGCTAAAATCCAGCAAAGGGGGTAGGGGGGGAGGGGGGGAGGGGTGCCGACCTTAAACACGAAATTGACTTACCTTATATAGCAGTTTGATATGTCCTCATGAGGCATTGAGTCAATAAATTGATCAAAATGTAACCCTTTGAACGTTCTGATACACATTCTAGCCTTTTTGCGTTACTGGAATGGTGCTGGAATCAGTTGGCGCGAGGTCTGGGATGTACCCGGCAACTAGCCAGAAGTTGCCGCCAAGAAATACTATGACTATGCGTCCCAAATATAGCTATATTACTACCCTATATGGAAGGAGGGGAGGGGAGGGGGGTGGGGCCTGTCTTTAAATGTGAAAATGTAGGTCACGTTGGCTATTTTACGTCCGCGCCCCTCTTGAATCGGGCTGAGCATATATGTTATAGTAATTGCCTATATAGAATATCATTCTTGGGCCTCAAAATTGGTGAGATGGAAGAAAAGCTCACTTTCTAGAGGGCTGTCCCATCCTTGCTTGCTTTGCCATCCTTTATGGCCATCGAGATGCACTCTAAAGTATGGGACATTGTACGGTGCGGGGCCTTGCAAATCCCACTCGATATCGCGTGCCTGCAAACCACAAAGCTCAAAATTCCTGGTGACCATTGTTCATTTGTGGTATCTGATCATTGAGTTTAGCGAGTTTAGCAACTTACCTCGTCCACAGAGTGAATCCCGAAGTAAAAAAGGCTCTTGCCAAGCCATGTTTAATCATTTGCATAAGTTCTTGTGCTGTTATACTGTACTATTTCAACCGTAAGTTCAGCCACTGTTAGGCGTTAGGACAGTAGTTCATTAGGCTGTCAGTTCAGACACCGACGTTAGGTGTTAGCACTTACCAGTTCAGTTCAGTTCAGCCGGCACAGCCTGAGCATTGAGTGAGCTGCATTTCTCAATCCTTTACCTTGGTCATAGGAAAAAGAAGTTATTTAAATGTTTTGAGGATACTGGCATGACGCTGAGTTTTCGGAGCAGGAAGATTGCTTAAGAAGGAGTTGGCTTTACACACACTATTGTAGTTATGCCAAAGTTATGCAGAAAAAATCAGATTTAAGAGGCAAATTTTTGCCCTATTTTGATTTGTACAGATGTCAGTTCAGACCCCTCCATTAGGCGTTAGGACATATGAAATAAGTTCAGTTCAGAGTCCACTGTTAGGCGTTAGGTGAACTTACGGTTGAAATAGTACAGTAGTTGATTTCTCTAACTTTTCACTTGAGCATTTGTGTTTGGAGTAGTCAATGATTTTGACAAGGTCTTCGATTCGCATCGCATCAGCATGATGGCGTATTGCCGCAGCTCCTTTTGTGCTGCTTTTTGTGTTGATGCATTTTACGTATTCTTTGACGCTCGGGGCGTGTGCAGGATTTCCGATAACAATACCAGTTGATTCATTGAAGTGATAGTTGTCGCCTGCATACTTCTGTCCGTCCCTATAGTACACAGTAAGAATGAAGTTTAGTCTAGTTGAAAAAGGACTCACATTTTGTCCCACATCCTTGCCATTGCCGCTTGAATTCCCTGACCTGTCAACTTTCCATGTTGTTCAACAAAGCATTTCTGGGTCAAGAAATTGAGGAGCACTGTTACTGAGTATTTGTTTGGAGGGTTGTTGAATTCTTGCGCCAGAAGATCTGTGTCGATATCATCTTCGCAAACCCCAGTCTCTGAATACCTCTTCCTCCGGGCTGACACCATGTCATCAAGAAACCGAGCTGCACGTGCCACATATCCTTTGTAGTTGATCTTTGTGTTATCTGCTTGGGACCATTTCTGTCGAGTTTCAGATTCCGTTTGGGCCAAGGAGGTGAGGGTGACTTCATCAGTGGCATTATTGGTACTAGGTTTTGCAACTTTCGTCTTTGTTCTTGAGCCGGAGGCCTTTGCTTGAAGAGAGCTGCCTTTTGAAGTTCTGGTTTTCTTTTCTTTAGGCATACACGTCAGAAGGGGGAAAGCACAGGGAGAGTAATAGGAGCCCATTTGAATTCTTGATCGGTTTGAGGTCTTCATGCCACTGCGCATGTTAAACAATCAATGTGAAAGTATATAACAAATTACATATCAGACAGGTCAATAAACAAAGAGTATCCAACTATCTCAATATTAGAGTCGCTTTCAGAATCACTGTCAGTCAGCACAATAACTGCACCTTCAGTGTTTGCCTCCCCATCATCCAAGTCTGACATAGTGAGATCAATAACTTCACCAGCCAAGACCACATTTCTCGCATCCTCCCTAGTCATCGTAGTTTTGTGTGCAGCATTTGCGATATCTTCAGCTACTTCATCGCTGGTGGGAGTAGCGGTAGCATCATTGAGTGCCGTGGTTGTCTGTGCCAATATCAGTTACTATTTTATGACATGGATAGCAAGAAACCAAGAAACCAACTTGATGCTGAAGGCTCGGCTGTGGGAGCTGCGGTTTGCATTCATGAAACTTCTCAACCATGATAGGAAGTGCATCATAAAGAATGTTTGCAGGGACCTTGATGTTCATCTTGTGGTCTTCTGATAGCAACTTGGATGCACCTAATGTCATCTGATCATCAATTAGGCGGGTTTGAATTCGGATGGTGTAGCCGCCCGGAGATATAGTGCTTTTCTGAACAGATTGAATGGAGGAGTTGGCAAGCGAGCCATCAGAAACATTATGAAGATTTGGACCAGGTGTTGCAAATGCAGGATTCCCAAGCTAGGTGAGGATTAAACAGTTACTGAATGGCTGAGCTCTCGGAGTGACATAGAACATACCCAATACAAACTGTGGATTATGATCCCTGGCCAGACATTCTTGCACAAACGCTTCAGCCGAATATCTGACTCCCAGTGAAAGAATTTGTCACAGAATGTGGTGATGCAAGCAATATCTGGCTATGGTGGCTTCCAGAGTGTAGCATTGGGCGGTGCATGTTCACCTGACCATGAAGTAACAGGCAGTGCATAGAGTCTAAGGATCTGAGGATTTGGAAAATCATCCGGTAGCTTATTCGCCAATGCAGGATGTCTTGACACTCCAGGAATCGTAGGATTGATCAACTCTGACTGGAGTCTTGTTCACCATCCAACTAAGAAATCGTCCAGTGCTGTAGGGCCCATAATAGTCACAGCTGTAAATAACTTGTCACCAAGACTTGTCTGGCAGAGCGCATGGGCAGTCTTCTGCCTGCATCCTTGTAGCCCATTGGCATAATCTCCACCAAGTAAAATCGCAAACAAAAATAGTCCACCTTGCGTCAGCTGAATATTCTCGGAGCTGCAGATGTCATCTGCCAAGTATAAGGTGTACAAGTCTGGGTCTGCCTTGACCTTCTTTCCAGCCTCCATCCTCACAATGGGAGGTCTATGAACACACTATCAGCAAGAACACATAGAAACAAGAATTCCTGCATACCGATGCAAGATAAGCTTTGCACCAAATACTAAAACATTGCTATCTTCGGTAATTATTGTGTCAATGGGTCCAGCTTGGTTCATTTGGGCCAGCTCAGCTTCAGCCTCGCCAGGAGCCTATCATTCATTAACATATAAGCGAGTCTGTCTTAAATTTTGTATGCACAACATGCTGATAAATCCGAAGGCAGTGATCATCTCCTTAAAATGGCGCTCAAGCCAGCGTGCTTTCATGCTAACCTTCTTGCCACATTTTGTACTCGGGTGGAGCTGCCCATCGAACACAAAGACTGGAATCAGTGCACACTGAAGCAGGTGGGAAAGGCAAAATAGGAGTGTGCGTAACTCCAGATTTTCACCTGCTTGAGCACATCGTGGACCCCAGAATATAGCTTCACATTGGACAATCCAAATACTATATGAAATTAAATATCATGTAGAGAAAAAGAGAAGAGATAATAGACCTAGCATCAATTCCTATCGTCAACATATGGCCACTTTTGTGCTGAGTACCTGCAACGGCAGCATGTTCAGTAAGCACACATGGTTGAGCTACGCCAAGTATTGTCTATACTTTGGTGTTACAAGATGAACGGGCGAGAGATATAGCCAAGTTCTTACCTGCCACAAATTCGGAATGCCCATAGCTAGTGACGATGGTAGTAGCAGTTCAAGGAGGGAATAGTATGAGCTCCTATGAGTGCCATGTCTCAATTAGCGGGCTCAAGGCTCACACAGCCATCTTGATGTGAGAGAAAATTTTTGCCTTCCCATTACAGGAAGCAGTAATGCAGTTTTCGCACCCCAGATACCATGCTGCATTGGACCCAGGGGTGATTCCGTGCACAGCAGGATGGCTGAAGTGCGAAAGTGGCAATACTGCTGGCAATTTAAACATTGGAGCGAGCATCTTTGGGTCGGCTGACAGCAGGAAATCTTGCAGGCCAGAACTTGAAGAACAGGGGGGAAAAGAGGTAGCTTCGATCTGTGAGGACCATAGGAGCGCTGCAAATGGAATGGGAAACAGAAATCAATATGCAACTGTTCTTATCAAGATCCTATTTGGAATCAGAGGCTACACACATCTAGCTGTAAGAAGAAAGCCTAGTGCAGAGTAAGAGGTGTGGGGGACTGAGGTCATTTCGTGGTGTGGCATGTACTCATGAAAGAAAGCAGTGAAGTTTGAGTTGACGTTGATCAAATACTGATGGATTGGTCAGGTCACATGACCATTGTCACGTCGCGTCCAGTTGCCCTGCCAGTGCCTTGGAAGTTGACTGATGCAGCCTGTCCAAATGAATACATAGCACAATATACACTAAAAGCCTGTATCCTATTTGTTGGCTATGATTTCTATGTGCATCATAGAAAAGAGTAGCCAAAATGTGCAAAGAGTGCATAAAACAGCAATTTTTCTGGCAGTTAAGCAAAAATAAGTGGCTTAAAAGCTTAATCCTGACCAATTTAAGATCGTGTGATGGATTTACCAACGTGCCCTGACATACAATAATTTGTGGCTGTCTGTCTGTCCTGCAGCGACTCCTGCCGGTGCCTGCAAGGGCAATGTCATTTGATGTGCCACAATTTACTGTGTAACCATCATCTCCACTAATAAATCTTTGACGCAGTCAAACCGGCTCTCCCGACATGATGGAATTAATTTCCCTTACATTTCTCATTTTCTTAATAGGATTTTCATTCCATATCCTCACCGGCTTAACAGGGCCAGCAAGACACCGCATGCCTCCGAGTCCTTCCTCTGAAGCCTCCCAATGTTAAGAAACTTAATACAGAACTCATGTCTCTTACTACACCATCATCTCTACTGCTGACCTTCTCGAAACATCTTGCAAAACTGTCACCCTCCAGCAAAGCGACGGAATGGAATGGAGCGTTGAAGAGCTCATCACAATTTTCTTATATTAAATCTCTCACTAAGATGCGTGGCAAGGAAAAAGTTTGTGATATTAATGTTATCGTTCTGCCCTACTACATCCAGTTTGAACGAGACACCATCGAGATATCCAGCCTACACTATGCACTCTCACCCCCATCAGCCATAGCAGCGAATTCTGTCACGACGTGTACCTTCCCCAAGCAGGAATACCATGGCACTTCATCTGTTCGCACTACTATCAGGTCATCACTCATTCAGTACTGATTCATCGTCGAAGAGTCCAGCAACCGAAATTGCAGTTCAGGGCACTGTGGCAAAGCCGTGGAAGGAGGCAACTCATGTCAAGGCCATCCTCAGCGTGACGACCGAGACTGTTATGTCCATGGAGAGCATGGCCTTTGGTATCGACTTCTGAGGACAGGCTGAAAGACCTGTCTGCTAGTCGTAGTGAGTATCAAGGCTCTAAAAATAAGAGTAACACACTTGCAAAGGCCCTTTCCATTATCCTGGTCTATCTCTGCATCCAATGCAGTAATAGCCCCTGCAGCCCATGAGCTATCAGTAATTCGGGTTTGCTTGTTTGATCATTGTCGAGGGGGAGAAACACCATAAACAGTCCGGATCCTCAGCATGCAAATGGACAAAGGAATCGTTATTAGTTGCACGATATGACACGGCGCTGTGAGGGAGGAAAGCCAAGGAGTCTGAAGGGGGAAAGCCCAGGAGCAGTGGAAGTAGCCTCATTCAGCGAACTAAGTGTGTGATAAGTGGAGGAAACATGTAGGGGAAATCCCAGAGAGGGATGCCTAGAAAGAATGACCAGCCAGGGTCTCGTTTGCCACGCTCGTTGAGGACCAGCATCTGGGATGGGAGGCAGCAGCCGCGGTCGAGGTCGGACGAGGTGGTGGCACGGGTGAGCTGGCAGTGTGCTGAGCTGCCGGATTTAATTGATTTACATTATTTTCGTAAAATTGGTCAAATATCTGTACTTATTTCCTTGTGAATCGCAGTTCATTCTCTGTTCCCATAACATTCTCTGTTGCACCACTCAGTGGTGTACAAGTGTTAGAATTGCAGGGCCATTCTCAAACAAAGTGAGTGGCAAGAATGGTTTACATCTGTGGCAAACACGACATGGGGACTACAAAATACCTAGCTTTATATACTACTACGAAATCCCCTCGGAAATAGGTCAACATGTAAGTAGATCGATACAAGAACCCAACGGCGACTAACTGTCTGCCATGAGAAGCTTGCACATCTCACAACAAGAATTGGGCGTGCTTTGGGGTCAGATGATGGGTGTGTAATACTGTACCATTTGAATCACTTCGAATGGCCTGTGACACGGGACACATTTGTACCTTGCCAAATGATTGAATACGGGGTCAGTGACAGTGACATTCGTACAAAATCCGAATAATATTCCTATCAAGGTATATTTTACTCGAAAATTCAAGGCATGTAACACCCAGCAGCGGGCTAGAAATGAGCTAATACCAATATATCGGAGAAATTTTTTTTTTTCAATTTTGGGTTGTTTTTCATCAAATTTGGCACTTTTTTTGACTTTGTGATGCTCAATCTTGCCGAATGAGGCCCTTGAGACGTGTGACACATGATCATTTTGCGAATACGAATGCACCCTTCGTGGCATGTGACATTCGAAGTGATTCAAACAGTATCAACATACATCATACCTTCCACCCACTTTCCCCCCTTCACCTCCTCATACATCATCATTGCTACCGATAAATAGGGGCGTGTGATCTCTACATAGCCTAAGCCATCTTGCATGACAGACAAGGGGTTTTCGCATTTTAAATACATCATATCGGGTCCAAAAAATATTTTATCCCTCAGCCAGTCGACCGACCGACCACCGCGAGAGATACCTTCTACAATAGGATATATCATGTGATACCTTGTCTACCCGTGTGATTTGAATTTCCCCCGGGTGTCCCCGCATCGCAAGCCAATCGCAAGCAGATCGCGTTGTCATCGCGTTTCATTTTTCAATACTATTCCACTTTGTATTACTCTCTGGCCTAATGGCCGTGCTTCTCTATCTTACAAGCCCTACACATTCAATGTGATACTGCAAATAACGGTAAGCTTCAGTTGGGTCTTTCAGTGAGCTGGAGCTTACAAGCTTTGTCTCGCATCCCTTGTTCCTGTATATAATAACTTCTCTGCTTGCCTGTCATCGGTTGATAATATAGACGAACCTCATAGCTACTGGCCATTGCACACAAAGTTTGCAGTTTACAGTGGCAAGGTTTGTGTCGGATGGGAGACTCCTCTGCCGAGCAGTCCGAGTCTGCGGGTCATCGTTCACTCAATTTGATATATTTCTTACTGCTGCACTATAGAAGGTTAGTTACAATGTATACTCATTACTCATGCTTCGGTATGTGCTGTTCACCTCGGCAATCGTAGCTGACGAGTTTTTCAGACACCCATTTTGACACCCATTCTCGCTTTTTGCAGATAATCGCCTTCATAATCTACGGCAGAGTGTGCATAATGCTCTAGGAGCCTCACCCTACCATGGGAACAAGAAGGTAGAATGGATGGGCATGTTATCCTTCTCGTTGCATCGTTTGGTACCAACCTGCACTTATCAGCTTATTCTAGCTGCCCGCGCGTACGGTTTATCTCTGATAATACCACCACTCCGTGAAGTTGAAAACATCATCATCAACCTATTGGACGCTCTCGACAATACGCCGAGACGACGGATCATTGTCCCGCAAGCAAGGGTGAGTCATCTTATCGGCCTTTGGTCGTTCCACTCACTTACTTCTTCCAAATTTCTCTTAGGAATCCACTGCAGCGAGAAATACACTTTTCTCGCCCTCGTGAACATTGTACCTCCAGAAATATAGCTTCGAGACGATGGATCTCCGTCTCGCGAGCAAAGGTAAGCTATCTTAGCTTTTTTTCGCCGTTCTGTATACTGAACCCTTCCATTCTCTTCCTGAAGAAGGGAGCCATATAGGAGCCACCGTACACATTGTCCGGCAAACAAACGTGATTGACATCGCCTTCTTGGCTTCATTGTATACCTTTATATCTTCGAGCTTCTGTCTAAGTGTACCTTAATGTCTTACGGACTTTCATATTGCGCTGGGATGATTGGACGTCATCCAACGAGTGACAGGAAGTGATTTTATACTTCTGTCCTTATCCTAGACATAGATCTCTTCACGCTTCTGTCCCAGGATAACCTCAAGAAGGTGGATCGTCGTCCTGTAAGGAAAGGTACGTGATGTTTCTGCTCTGCCTTCATTACATACACAGATATCCTCCAGCGTCTTCCTCCAGTTGCCTTGATACAACTGATGAAGCCCCCATTCAAGTCTCACCTGCTTCTGTATTTCACCAACACGATATATCATCGTCCCACAAGCAACGGTAAGTAAATGGATTTACTTACATTGATGTATTCGAGCATGTATTTTACGACGCCAGCAAGATCATACATAGACGCAACTAGCAGTAGAAGTACTGACTTTGACTCTTTGCTGGAGTGATGTTTCCTTTCTCTCTTCGTTCTACAATCTGACTTTGTTGTCCGGAGTGTTTCTTACAGATGTATGGAACCCGAGCGAGATGGTACACGGACTAGTAATCCCCATGTCGATGTTGTCCTCGCATTGGTATTTGCGCCGAAACGATGGAACACCATCCCGCGAGCAAAAGCATGTGTGGTGAAGATTTTCGTCATTGAGCAGCTTCTTAGTATTCCTTGGTGCGAGAGCAACAACTCGACCACTCGGTATCATCTAGTGAAGAACCCAAAAAGTAACCTAGTTCCAAGCCGTGTAAGTATTATGTATATCACGAACGCAAGTATCCTCAATCACCGCTACTGAGTACAGCATAAAAACCAAAACTCAAAATCTGAAATTTAGAGAGATATTAGAAACGATTCAATACCACCACAAGAATTCTGGAGTTTCAAAGACGGATGTCTTGGACTTTCCAAAGCGCTACTGCCCACTTTGATCTACTGGAGCCACTGTCCCATTAGGAATGGCCCCAATGCCAATGGGATCTACCCCGATACTATTTTCGATATCGTTCCCTCGATTTCGACAATGGAGAACTCGAAGCAGTCTTCGATTCAACAGTTATGGAGAACTGGACTGAGAGCTCTCGGAGTCGGCCATATTTACATGTGCTGTGTTCCGATGTTTCTCAATCTGCTCAACTTGGCCGAGTAGGTGTGGGATGTTGACACCGTGAAGACTGGGCTGTGCAGGAATTTCCCATATATCCAGGTCCTCAGGAGGCAACGGAATTGACGCGATTTCCTCCAACAGAGTGGACTCAGAAGGAGGGTCCTCTAAGCCACATCGTTTTAGAATATCTCGCCATTCGGCACGATCCTCCTGTACGTTCAGCAATGCAGCCGAATTTCGCAGACATTGAATGAAAGCAAGGATCTCTGGATATGAATGCAGATCGAGATGGTGACCGTTATCAGACTCGGTGGTCCGATGTTCATAGAACTGGATTGCGAGGTTAATAAATGCGCGGACATGATCTCGTCGCACCATAACAGGCATCCCAAACTTCGGGGAGTGAAGTTCCTTTAAATAGCTGCCCATATCTGTCATGAGCATACAAACATATTGACTGTGCGTTTGGAAGGTAGAGGCCTTCTTTAATAGAAAACGCAAGAACTGGGGAAGATATGGCAAGGTATATGGGGACAAGGTGGGGATATGCGATGATGCCATTTCAGCCATCCAAACGGCTTGAGCTACCAGTGGGTTTATCGGGTTTGTCTGATTATCGAGATGCTCAGACGAGGAGTCATCTGTCCCATTCAGGTCTAGCTCTCGAAGATTTCCGAGATCAATAGCGAGCTGCTCTGAGTCTGGGGTAACAGAGAGATTGTCCTTGCTGAGGAGTAATCTAGCGCAATCATATAGGTCTCCCTCGAGCCCTGTATCTATGAATCGGTTTAATACACTTCCGCCAAACAAAGAATGAACCATTGACTGACCAGAAGAATTTAGAAAATCAACACCTTCTGTCACCGCGACAATATGAACATTGAACGGGGCATGGACACCGGGTGGTATAATAAAATTGTAATCATTTTCGTCGGGGTGTGTGAGATGTGCTTTAATGAGCCGTACACAATGCTTCAGGCCAGCAAGACCACTCCTTTCTGATAAGTACAGCAAGGATGCTGCGGAGAAATCGGCATTGCATCGAGATATATAACGAGTATCCCATGAGCATGCCGACCATTCGCTGTAAGTTCCAAGGAGCATTTTGTGGGTTCTATTGGATAGACGATAATAACCCTCATGTTTTTCCACAGATTCGAAAAGAAGTTCATCCCTCCTTTCCTCGGCGAGGGAAGCGCTTAATTTATGATTGCTATTTGTGGCATCGATATTCCTCCGACGGAAAAGCTCTGGAATGTGATTCTGTGCTAAGCAAAGCCCGACGTGAGTGCGCTGACCATAGCTTTGGATCGAGTTCCAAAAAACATGATATAGCGAAGTCTGTAAATTCGGAGAATCGAAATGACACATTAACCAAGAAATGCAGCGGTCAAGGTAATGTTCCACTGCGGGACAGGCCATGACTGACGCATCTGTACCAGCATTGTCCTTCACCCAATATAGGTCGTATTTCGACCACGACGGACAGTGCTTTGCTAGCTTTCGGTCAAGCAAGTCAGAACGTGAAAAGGCACAGTGACGATCGAAGATGTCTGGTCGAACAGAGGACAGCCAGAAGAAATCCGGTTGAACAGGCTGACGAGTAACAAAGCCTGCGGGGATTTATAGGGACATTGAGGGGGTAAAGGGGCAAGGGAACGGCGTAAAATCACATAGCAATATTGTGTGGAGGGAGCCAGAGTGGTGAAGAGGAGGAATGATATCACAAAGGCACCAATAACCGTGAATGGAATGGCAACGGTCTTCTCTAGTGGCCATAGAAGCTCCAGCACACCGATGAAGAATAGTACAAGGGCGATCTGGAGAAGAAGTGGGATAGTCGAAATCATTGCTTCCACTTTCCATGCCGATAATCCCTCCAGTCGCATCTGTCGTACACAGAGTGCATTCTTTGAACTGCGACCCGCATCTCTTATGTACTCCCGGAGCCATTGTTTGCATAGCATGCCAGTGGATGCCGAGGAGAGTGCAAGGAGGAGGCTTAAGAATCAATAAACATTGATCCTTTTCTGGACCTGAGTGGGTAAGAACGCTGTATCCGAGTCCATGACCGTTAGCCACTTGTAGGAGTCGATGAGGAATGCAGTAGCAACCGCAGAGAAAAGACCAGCCTAAAGAATCACAGCATAAGACACGCTTATGGATGTCCTTTGACAAGAAGTAAGGAACACATACAAATACTAAAAGAGTATCGATTTCTTCTTTCCAGTCTTTGCAGGCACCTTCATCGTATTTCTGAGCAATAAGGGCGCATTCGTACGCGGCTGCATCGGATCTTTGAATGCCGTTTGGAATATTATGCCCATGCGAATGTGGCAATGCATTAGCATCGCGTGAGATATGCTGTAAAGCGGATTTACATTACAATGGTGCTGAACAATAACAAGTGGATTGTTTACCTCTACATGGCTGCTAGCGTCTGCTTTCAATGAAGATGAGGATTCATTCCTCGTCTCTGTTGAGTTAGCGAACGTCTAGGTGTCGACATCTCATTAGTATAATGTTAGACCGAGTTTGATGGAGAGTATTCACCGAATTAACAGCATGATGTGCCGGGAGAATGTTAGGTGGAGGATCGTTGGACATGCCAAAAGCTAATAGATGAATATAGAGATTGAATATGAGGACGAGACGTGGTTGGCGGTTGAAGCAAGCAGGCGAGTCCTTTAAGACTGAGAGTAAGGCGTCTGTTTCATGAATTGTACAAAGCACTCAGGGGCATTTGCGAATGAATGTGAAGAGTGAACTAACTGAAAGGCTGTGCCATGGAAAGAGTGGTCTACAGCGGTTGGCATAAGCCCCAAAGCTAGGTCAGGCTCGGCCCTTCAATGCCAGGTCGTAGTGTCGAGCTTTGACAGGGCTCGGCCTTGCCACTCAGGCTTCGAGTCTTGGAAACCCAAGCCAGGGCTTTTCAAGATATTTCGAGCAGGAAATCAATGTAAATCTCGCATCTTCATTCGTCGCACTGTCATACTGCTGAGTTTTAAGGATCCTATTATGTGAAAAAAATAAAGATACGCACGCAAAAAAATCCTTCAACTGACTCTGCATTGTCTTCAGGAGAGTAGGATCGACCCGACATTTCGACGATTGCGGATGGCTCATACCCACGCCATCCCCCGCGTGTATGGAGCATGAGAAGATGAAACAAACTGGTCCATGACCACCTACAGTCAATTCGTCGCTAACGGTCTCAACTTTTCAGGAATGGATTAGGTAGGCCCTTTCAAAACAAAGAGTGACCATTCTACGGTAGGAGATTTGAAGATTTTGACGGGCTGTAGAATTACGAAAGCTCATTAACACAAGGGGTTAGAAACGACTGAACCTGGGGTGCGGCGATGCCTGTAAGGGGCATAAAGGTAAGCAAAGGAGAATGAAGTATACATATGTTATAGCACGTACCTACGATTGTTGTCAACCGATACCAACGGGTGTTGATCCACACATTGAAAAACCGAGACTCAAAGCAAGATTGGTATAGATCCTGGGTCATAAACGGCGCGGAGGAAAAGATAAGCTCAAACAGGAGTTTACCGAAGCAAGTTGAAGGTATTCGCTCTATCTCTAGGTTGTCAACAACGGAAGGAACTTTGGTTTGTACGCCCTGGAAGGGCATCAGACGTAAACAACACTGCACATACCCTATAGGAATTATCGCCAAATAGAAAGAAAGGAAAATATTCTCCAATCTCCTTGAACGCAGGATACACCGATCTCTCCACCTCGTCTTCTCCATCCTTGAAGGACTGGTACCAAGTACCACCCGAAAATGGATCGTCTTACCCTCAGGCTCAAAGGCCCGACACGACTAGAAGGTCTTTCCCTCGCCAAGCAGCCCGGCACCGGTAAAATGCTGCCCGAGAATACAAGTTAGCTTGAAGGACGTACCGGGTATCCCCCTGCACTACACATTCCATTAGTCGAGTGTATGCGTGTATTGTAGCCAGGTTCTTCAACGAGCATGGATAAAGTGTGGTTGTCTACACTAAAAAAAGGCTAGTAGGCGGCGGGGCTGAAGACGACGACTCGTACTGGCCATAATGATTACGCTATCAACAGCATTAGCCGCGGCAGGTACCAAGAAGGTGTGCCTCACCAAAAGGCGGTTCGATGCACCTCGTCGGGCCGAGAAACTGACTAGGCGAGTACCTATCGCTGAACACAGGGTCGAACAGATCCCTTGTGCCTCTCCCTAGTAAACCGAGAAACGGGAGTCCGATGAGGAAAAAAGCGTAGCCTAACCATGTCGGCTTGACTGCTCCTCTGTGTTGACATCCACAAAGGAATTTCAATCGTTCCCACTTGGAATAAGGCTGTTGCATATGATGCAGGGGAGCTATCAGATGATTAACGACGAAGGACCAGGCTGAGAAGTGACAAAATACACTATACTCAAAGCATCCATCCTCTCGTTCGTCCTGTAACACATCCACGGGTTCTGGAGCCAATGTTGTCAGAGGTTCAGGGCACTGGGCGACTTCCTTTTTCTATCTGTCCTCGACAACGACCAGGTTTGGAAGCACAGCTGTGGATGAGAGTCAGGGCGGGTGCTCTGTCTTTGAGCCGATCTTATAAAAAGGAATGGCATACGTACCGACTCATGCACTGATGCGCGGCAATGATGACGTATGCCGGCTCTTGCCGATACCCCGGCGCATACACGGCTTGGTACTGTCTGCCTTTCTGTTCCCGTGACAATCACTCTCGGCGTACAATTTGCAGGATTAGTCGTGCTTTGAGGTTAAATTTTGCGGGAGGATCTTCAATATATATTCGGATACGGTACTATACGATAGTTAGTCCATTCTGGGTTTAACTCCCTTTATCCGACATTTTCGTCCTTGTTATCTGTCTAGACGCTTCGCCAATAAATGCTAAGCGAAGAGACCATGCGTATAAGAAACAGCGCGTTCCTCGGAGGAATTTGCTAACTGTGATCTTAGTTCCCAGTGTGCTAGAATGCAAGGACCGTGAAAGTGGACATGCGGCGGAATTGTACTAATATCGTCGATGTTTGCAGTGAGTTCTACGCTCGAGTGCTCATTCGCCTTTCCACTTCTTCCGCTCCACAATGCGAGTAGCTCCTCCGAGGAACGAGTTGAGCGTCTCAGAACTAAGGCTCATTTTCGCACTTAGTTCAAGTCTCTCGGAATCACTGGCGCATTATTGAAGGTACCTGGGGTTCAATTCCCTATATTCGATGACAACTCCGCGTTGTTTCGTTTACATCTCATCCTCTTGCATCCAAAGTATTGCTCAGCAACGGCTCTATGACGAACACTGTACGACCGTCCTTGTCAGGTTAAGTGGTATAACAGTGACACGAACAATGTCCGCTCACGGTTAAATATATCCCCCGAGGCTGAATAAGGTGTGCATGTAGAAAAGACTTGTTTTTGAGGGAATCAGTGATTTTGGTCTTATGTTTGCGCAGCGTGTGTTGGAATGGGTTATGCGAAGCAAGCACTAGGTTGGACTGCCCACCGTGTTTCATTTCTACTGGAATGTACTGCGAATTGACCAACATTAGATGGAATATTAGAAGTATTTCGTCTCGCCGATATCACTGACAAGAAAGTCGCCATCCTCTATACCAATCCTCTCGCACTCTTCAGCAAGTCTCTTCGGTGGTTCCGTAACCTCCTCCGTCGTTAGGATCCACGTCCTGGAAAGAATCAGGACCCGAAAGAAACGCGTGAAAGAAGACTCACCCCCAATGCATCGCAACCGCCTTCTTCGCCTTGACATCTTTGAAGATACGAACGCTATCCTGTGGTGCGCAATGTATAGTTGACATGAACCACCTCGGTTCGTACGCTCTAGAAAGACGTGAGATAAAGAAACGCAGATACGAACTGCACGTACCCAATAGGAACCATCGCCAGATCGAAACCACCAAAGCGCTCCGCGATCTCCTTGAACGCAGGACAAACTGGTCTCTCCGACTCATTCTCTCCATCCTTAACGGATCGGTAACCAGTATCACCAGCGAAGTATACTTTCTTACCCTCGCCCTCGACGGCCCAGCTGGACCAGAGGGTCTTTCCCTGATCGTGTAGCCCCCTGCCGGTGAAGTGCTGGGCAGGAGTACAAGTCAGCTTGAACGACGTGCCGGGTATTTCGACGCGTCGTGCGTCCCACCAATCGAGTGTATGCGCGTGTCCATTGGGTACCCCGATCGATTCGAAATGTTTATCATTGCCTAGAGGAGCGAATATATGCGGTGCACGGGCCCGTTTGAAAAGCGTGGATAATGTGTGATTGTCTAGGCTAAGAAATGTTAGTAGGCCGTGGGACTGCGGAGGACGACACGTACTGGTCGTAATGATTATGCTATCAACAGTATTAGCCGTGGCTTAGTTGAACGGCAGGTTGCTCACCGAAATGATGACGGTGTCTATCTCTGGAATATCTTCAATCTTGCACGGTGGCTCGGTGTACCTTTTCGGGCCGAGAAACTGGGTAGGCGAACATCTGTCGCTGAAGACAGGGTCAAACAGCACCCTAGCGCCTCTCTCTAGCGAAGCCACAAACGGCAGCTCGACGAGGAAGCAAGCGGGACCCAACCACGTCGCCTTGATCTCGCCTTGATGCCCCTCTTCCGTGCCCCATGTCGGTGTCCTCACGGGAATCCCAATAATGCCGTCTTTCGGTAAGGCAGGCATGTTGTGCGAAGCATGAGCAAACTATCAAACGATTAGCGATGGAAGAGCAAGAGCAAAAGCACGCACCATACTCAGCATATCCATCCTCCCGTTCGCCCTCCAGCTTGGCCACGGATTCTGGAACCATACTGGCTTGTCAGATGTCCAATGGGCTGGGCGACCTGCTTTCTCTTTCTTGTCCTCGTCAACGACGCGGATGGCGGTGGTAGAAAGCATAGCTGTAGAGATAACTGTGCTTAGTCTTCGAGTTGCTCTTATATAAAGGAGCGGCATCCCCGATTCTTTCCGATGAATAAGAGGAAACGACAGAGGGCTTACCAGGAGAGATAACGACCATCCTCCTGCCAACCCGTCAAATTAGGGGCTAAAAAAAGTCACGAGCAGTACTCTTTATGGCTAGTTTTCTGTCATGAGACGAACGGCGTCTCGGATGTATCGCCCGTATTAATCATGTGGGAACCGTTTTGTTCCGGGATGTCTCGATGCGAGGTCTCGAAACAAGAAAGAAAAAAAAACTGCTGAAAACCTGCAAGAGGCAAGCGGAATAAAAACAAAACGTACCTCTTGTTGTCGTGCCTACGAATCGAGTCCGAAGCTTGGAATTGCGACTGTTGGTACGGTTGGATGGCTTTTATGCAATCCTTAATTCTTATGTTCGCTCGAGCAGATTGACCTTGTCTGAGCGTCACAAAGTATGTTTCTCCGAAATTTGACTCTGGATCTTTGTTCGTCAGTCTGTGACACCATCTCTGCGCTAACATGCTTTCCCTTATTTTTGTAAGGGACGTCGCTTGGTGGCTACGCCCTGCGTAACTTATCTGCTTCTTTGGAAGCTTTGGTTGTTTGTTGCATCTATTGCTTGGCACTTCATGGCTTTCGGTCTTCTAAAATCTCCTTGTCGGCGGGTTCGAGTCCTCGATGAGGATCAGGTTCTTCCCGATGGAGAAGAACATTTGTTAAAAGATTATCCAGAATATTATGATGTGTTATATTCACCTGAATACCATCGAGAGATCTTTGAGAGCTCCGAGGCGGTGAGATGTTGGCTTGGCAATATTTTTCGATAGATCCTCGCTACTTCGTGTATGCAAATGCGCTTACCTTACCAAAAAAGTTGTTCCACCTCTGAAGCCTCGATGATGATAGCTCAAAGGACGTCATCTTCGAGCTGATTCCTTAAGTTTGAATACGCATAACAAGTAAACTGCATGTGCAGAGCTTCATCACGAGCGATAAGTTCGTTAGAGAATGTAAAACCTGGCATCAACCCCCTTTTTTTCAACCAGAAGATAGTAGCGAAAGAGCCAGAAAAGAAGATGCCCTTTACTGCAGTAAAAGCAACGATTCGAATAGCAAACGAGCGCTCGCTCTTGACCCATTTTAACGCCCAATCAGCTTTTCTCCTGACACCTGGAATTTCCTTGAAAGCGTGGAAAAGCGTGCTCTGTTCTTTGGGATCCTGAATGAAAGTGTCAATCAATGCCTGGAAGATATAGAAGAGCCTAAATCCAGGGACCTGGACCTCACAAGCGAATCGTTCCACCAAATTCTCCCCAACAATAGAATCGGCAGAAGTGAAGAAGGCAAGAACATGACGGAACGTTGCCCGTTCTTGTTCTGACAAGGAGCTTTCCCACTGGAAACGATCCTGCGCTAAGTTCATTTCCTCCGCAGACCAAATAGATGCTTGGGCTTTCTTGTAAAAGTTATAAGCCTATTTTCGTGACGTTGAAAGACATAGGAAAGACTGCATCAACAAAGGGTACCTCGGGATATTGGATAGGCTAAAGTACAAGAGGCTCTTCCGATGCAATCAAGACAGGTTCGGCCTTATTATGTCGAAGCTCGAGGTGTTTCGGTCATTGTGGTAAAGAGAGGATAATTCTAAGACATTATTGTACTGGTACTGTATTGTACCGGAAAAGAGCGAAGATTCGGGAAGAATCGGGGACCCGGTGCCTGCACCGCTACGATACGTACCGATTCAAGACCCAGTTCCTCATATAAGTGGTTGGAAGGAATGCGCAAGTGCCCCGGCAACAATGACGTACGATCATCTGATGACGTAGCCCAAAATGACAAGGCTCTGCCGCGGTGCCGGTTCATCTCCTGCTTAAACTCTCGGCTGCATGAAATTTGAATAATGCGGACGGTCCCGACAATTTTCTGCTATTGGCTGACTGCATAGTATACGCGAGAAGATGCTTTACCTTGATTTCACTTCTGATCACCTCAATTTACTCGCCGCCGGCTGCCTACGTTCTAACGATATGGCGAGAAGGTTACCATTCTGTGGTCTATGGCCTGTCCGATACCAACGCACCTTGGCTCCCCGTAACCCTCTCTATCCACTACTAGCTATTGCACTTCGAGTCTGGACTTCTGCTAATCCCAAGTACCACCTCTGGCTAACGTGCCTTCTCTTCATTTATTTCGGTTGATAGCGGTCAGTATGATCTTTGGGATTTGTGTTTAACAGTGCACTCCCTACCTCCGAATTTCTCGTTATGCTTATCACGTCCTTTTCCAATGGTGCATATTATGTCTCGTTACAACTGATCGATACAGAGTTCTCGTTTGGGCACACCGATATTCGACTTGGTTCAACCCGCCGCGGGCCATTTCCGCTCGTATTCTATTCACAGTCGGGCATCGTTAAACAATGATAACACCACTCTAGGTTCAATTCCCCCTACAAAGTTTGCATATCAGTTTCTCCTCTTTTTCAAGGATATCAGACGTCCGGCTCCACATCCATCGACATTTTCCGACGGCCATAGACCCACTCTTGGTCCCGCCGATATTGCATGGTTCTATTGTTATGCACTGACTAATCCAATTTGTTCTCTTCAACTAATGGATATCGTCCAATCGCTAACGCGTGACCGGCGCAGACGGGGAGGGTTCGATTCCCTATATTCAAATAGTATAGAATGGCCTCCTTTTTTTTTTTTTTTCAACTGACCTCGTTATCGCTACTCACAAATGAAGCAATCAGCAGTACCGAAGATTTGCGATTATTGATATGTGGTCTAACAGCGAGTCGTGAAGCCTCGGGGTTCGCTCGCGGAACATTTTTACTGTTGTCTAGTTCCAGTGTATGTGAGCGACGAATGTGATAAATATCCCGTAGCACCGCGTGTATACTTCTGAAACCAAAATGTGCATTCAGGAATGGAATAAATAATGATGGTCATGCTGTACTCAAAGTACTCTAAGAAAAAAAGCAGGGCCATCATTCACAGGCGTAGTTGCAGCTCTACTCAATTACGAGTTTACTCTGTATCTGCCACTACCAGCCCCACCAAGAACTCGCTACGAAGGAACTGGTCGAACTTTGCTATCTTTACGCACCAAACCACCTTCTCTCGAGTTTCTAAGCTTTAGGATTTATGTATCTCGGATATGATATGAATGCCAGCATCTCTGTATGAACCAGCGGGGTTCGATTCCCTGGGTCCGCATGTATTGCTCCATACACTTTTGTCACCCGCACACCGTTCCTGCTCGTAACAGTTATATACCCCTTGTCCTAAATTAGGACAGTTACTTACTTAATTTCAAGCACCACACCGACCTGGCCCAGTTTCATGGTCGAAAGGCGAATCTCTCTTCCTCGGGATCCGATCTCCTAGAGTCCAAATTTGCCACCTTCCTTTTTTCGTGCTACTGAACACTCGTGGTGAATCTTGTAGAACTCCTCAAGGTCGAGACCTGGCACTTACGAAAGAGAAATAGTTCTACCTTCATTTTGTTCTGTGTATAAAGAATGAAAGGGTGCATCAAGAAACACGCTTCCTTTATACAACGTCCTCCCCTCGCATACGGTGTATAATCACACGTAGTCAAACAGTAAGCCGTGACTCTGGGGTTCAATTCCTTGGTTGCGAATTGTAAGTTTCAGGCGGTCAGAGCAATACTTTTTGGCCATGGAAAGCGCTTCTTAATCGCCATCGAGCACATTGGGATTCGTCTTCACAAATATAAACAATAGTCATCGCTACATTGAATTCAGCAAACCTGTCGCTTCCATCTCCTTGAATGCAGGACATACAAGCTGTTCTTCCTCGTCCTACTCATCCTTAATCGATCAACAGACAGTATCACCAGCGAAGTATCAACAACCCAGCTAGTCTGGAGTATCCTAACAGCAGCTCGACAAGTAAGCATGCGTTTCCCCAACCAGGACAGACGAACCTCCTGGAAACGACGTTGCGTACAAGTCAAGGGGATATGCGCCTCCGATATGTTGATGCTCATGTGTTGTCATTCCCGATAATCGTTGTCTGCATGAAGCCAGTGGAGATCTTTGGTAGTCTTTTGGCCAAAAAAAACAGGGCAGGCGAACATGATTAAGAGATACGAAGTGATGTACAGTACTCGACAGGTTCACGATGGCTTGGAAAGGGTGGTCGTGCTGGTGGTCGAATTGCTGGTGGTCAGGAAATTCGATGAAGGACGTCCGCGACTCTGTAAATTGGGCGGATAGCGGCAAGCAGGGATAATACCACATCACCCGTATCCTTCGCGGACGACAATCGTAAGGTACAGAAGATATTATTATTTTCGACAAATGTCGGCCCGGAGTTACCCAAAAACAACATTATCCGGCAATCAACCGCAACTTGTCAGCGACGACGAACGTACCTGATGAATTCCTCGTTCTATCTAACCTCTGGCTACTCTCTGCTCTACTCATCTGTATGTCTCGCCTAAGTTAGTGAAACTCAAGAACTCTGATCAAATCATTTGGAAAATGTAACAATCTCTCATCCAGGATCCATTGGTGGCATGTTTGCGGCACATTCTTCTGTTTGGCTCACCAGCTTTCACTAGGGGCATGATTATTCGAAGGTCTTACCATGCTCTGATATTTGCAATATTTCTTGGCGCTTTACTTACCGGCAAACACGGAAAAGGCCCTGCCCAGCATCTGAGCCATAATGTGTACATCTTTATCTTTGGCTCTACCTTATTGCGATACATTCACCTGACATCAAAATTAGGGGCCTTGCAAGATGTCATACTCTCTAGTGCAAAGTGTTTGACACTCCGAGCGGTCGTTCATGTGCAAGACGGGCTTTATGCGAACGACCGTCAGATTCGAACATTGTCTGGTTTTTGTCTCGATTCTGAGAAGCAGAAATCTTCGTTCTAGACGGCTCATCGGGTATGGTAGTGTATGCAACTATACCTTGGAGTAATGGTTATCTCTCCTCGTTCATAGTCTTGAAATTCACCGCGGTTATGGTCGCTGGGTCGCGCAGTGTCAGATATTCACTACCATCTACACCACCCTGACTGTAAGGTAATACCACTTCGCTCAGTACATAACAACGGTGAAAAGCCAATTTATTACCAGGATAAACTGGACGCGTTGACAACAAATCTGCAGACTGGACTTGGCGAAGGTGACAAGTCAAGTTTGCATCAGAGTGAAAGCCAGGTCCTGGTAAGAACCGTATGTTCCTAGCCGACCGTTAACTGATGTTATCCAGTCTCCAGCAAAAGCCTCACATTGCGCAAGATTGGCAACTGCTCACGATTGATGAAACGGTATGCAATCTCCTGCCGTGGGAGGATCTCGTGTCTGTAAACGGAAACACACCGCATGTACCGCGATTCTTCGACTCGTGCCTATACGCGTTGCCAGTCTGCACGCATCTTCTGTGAGGATAATCCTCACCTGCACGCAATATATCGTGATACTTGGAGGCGCTTAAAAGCTTCTTCTTTGAGTGCAGAGAAAGACCAGCCTTTCGACAATGCTTTCGTTCTTCACTACTACTCTTTCTCTCGTAGCTGCTCTCTCTCCTGTGGTATTGGGTGCTCCTAATGTCGTGCTTCGTGATGTCGAGACTTTTGCGGGAAAGGTCAAGCCTAATACATCGTAACTCTTAAAGAAGGCGCATCGAAAGATGAGCTTCTTGAGAACCTTGGATCCTCTGTTACTGCTGTCTTCAACCGTACTTCCAACAGTTTTGCTGGTAACACATTTATTTTTGCTTTCATATTCACTGGCTGCATCTCAACAGGTGTCCTCGACGATAATGATCTCAACAGCATTCGGGCTAATCCCGGTAGGCTTTATTATGTTTGCTATCACATTCCAATGCTGAACCACATTTCACTTAGATGTCGGTAGGTCCCTCCATCCTAGGCCTTCTTCCATGAGTCACCGTTACTCACTACTTTTGGCCAGAGTCCATCGCCCAGGATGGTATCGTTTCCGTCACCACGACCCAGTACGCTATCTCTTTCCGATATTTTGCTGGCAGATTCCCTCATATATCGACAGGACAAATGCGCCTTGGAGTCTGGCTAGGATCTCCCAAAGAGCTGCTCTCGGTAGCTCGGATACCTCGTAAAAACTCCGCTACCTTATGATTTATTCACTGGCTAATCTGTTCCCCGCCACCGCCCTGACCTACACCTATAACTATGATCCTTCCGGTGGTGCCGGTGTCGATGTCTACGTTGTTGATACTGGTGAGTATCATGTCGCCCCAGGAAAGAGCTGCCTCTTTATTCATCATGATTCCAGGTATTTACACCGCGCACGTAAGAATAGATCGAGAACGCTTGTCAACATTTTCTCACTGAGTTCCAGTCCACCTTTGGTGGTCGCGCGTCCTGGGGAGCAACCTTCGGTGGCTACGCGTATATCCTGTTTACCTTCTTTTCCATCAGCTATTAATCGCACTATAACAACGCAGACGGAAATAGCCATGGTACCCATGTCACGTGAGTCTATTTCGTGACTGTGCTTTATCGTCAAACTCAACTATGACTGAAGTGGTACTGTCGGTGGAACCCAATATGGCGTTGCCAAGGTCCTTTTGGTTCCTCGTTGTGCTATACTCCCGTTGCTGACTTACCCCAGTCCGTCCACCTCATCGCGGTCAAGGTACTCGATGACTCCGGTTCGGGCTACATTTCTGATATCCTCGCCGGCTTGGAATGGGTTATTGACGCCGTAGGCTCGTGCATCTAATAAGTCCTTGATGAATTAAAGGACTAAAACCTGTTACAGAAACCTCTGGTAAACCATCTGTTGTTTCTCTTTCTCTTGGTGGCTCTGCCTCTACTACGTTCGACAATGGTATCATCGCCGTGCGTTGATCGATCCTATCCTCTTGTACCGCTTGCATGACACTGTCACAGGTGATTAACGCCGGTATCCATGTCGTCGTCGCAGCAGGGAACGGTGAATATTTTCGTTACGCTGAATTTATTCCTATCTCATCTTTGATTGTAGATAATACTAATGCATCAGGCACCAGCCCCACCCGTGTTGCAGCCGCTATCACCGTAGGGGCTTCCACTATCGCTGATGCCCGTGCATCCTTTTTCCAATTACGGGTAAAGGACAGTTCGCTTATTTTCGCACGCACTCTCTAAAACATCCACCCTCTCTAGTTCCGTCGTATACATCTTTGCACCCGGACAATATGTCACGAGCTCTTGGATCGGAGGAACCACCCGTACGAACAACATTAGCGGAACCAGCATGGTGAGTACTATGCTGAAGGATTAACCGCCAATATGATATCTTATAACGTAGGCTACCCCCCACGTCTCTGGTCTCGTCGCGTACCTCATCGGGCTCAACGGTAACCAGAGCCCCGCGGCAATCAGCGCCCTCATCCAGTCTTTAGGCGTATCGGGCGTTTTGACCAACATTCGTGAGTGCAATTTTGGTGTCGATAAAGGAATTGTCCTGACTCCCGAATAAGCTTCCGGCACCGCGAACCTGTTGGCCAACAACGGATATTAAGGTCCATGAAATTATGAATAGCTAAGAATGTTCTGTACTTCCCAATGTCATTATGTCAATTCGTATCTGAAATCCTATTGGGTGGCTTTGAGCCTAAACGTATGACATATGCAGACGTGACAACGCAAGTACAACCGCAGAATTCTACGTGCCGAATGCCACCAGCTAGTCTTCGTGGTAATTCTTCTTCAATCTTCATTTAGATCTGTCGCCGGAAGACATTGCTCGCCGCTGACAGAAAGGTCCAAGCAATTTAGAGAAAAACGAATGTTTAATATGGCTACGTAAGTAATGAACACATTTCGATTGAAACAGAAACAGTCTGATATAATAGGCGTTTGCCTAACTCGAATAAGGAATGATAAGTCTACGCTGAAAGGACGGGGAACTGAGCTAAGTTCCAGAGTCGTTTTAGCCACGGAAAGAACGTCGGAGAGGTGTATATGACGACGCTGAGAACAGCTCGGTCTCAACTTCGCAGACAACTCCGTCGTCGGGTAAAGTGCCGTTTTGGAAGTAAGCTTGCGCATACGCATAACTGCAGGTGGAGGAGGCTACTAAGGAGGTGTGCTATAGCATTGGCAAGGTTAATGGAAATGTATGTGATTTCAAACGACGGCAACTCACCCCCGATGAATTTTGAGTAAGGACGACAGATCCTGGGAAAGCGCTTGATGTTTTCTTCGCTCTAATGGACGATCAATCGACGTGAATGTAGATAAAAAGAATCGACTTGCGAGGAAAGCGGAGTAATAGGATCTTGACGATACGTTAGCTGAGCCAAGACAGTTCAAAGGAGAATCACATACCAGCTGTGTTTCCTATAAAAAGAATAGGATAGCTAGTATTTCCGCCAACTGGAGCAACCAAATACATAAATAAGTGCCCAAGTTATTAGTGCGGTGGTAGCTCACCTGTAAATCTGTCTTCTCGATGAAACTTCCATCCGCTAAGAGAGACAGGATTAGCTTGAAATCGCAGCCAAAGGAGAATTCGCATACGAGCAGCCGATCCTCTGTGTCATTAGCCAAAACGCGAAAGGTGATATACCCTGGATACTATCCCAGTATGCAAATAGGTCTGCAATAGATTCTATGTTGTTCATCATATCGCTGCAGGAAATAGCCATCTCCGCCTCCCAGAAATTATCGTAAACAGAAGATGGGTCATAGGCCGTCGCTTGCATCTCGTAAACGATGCTGCCGTTCCCTATTGCGAGACCCGATAGGCCTTCTGCGAGGACGGAGAAATATGCATAGGGCTGGGACAGGGCATTCCTGACTGCGTTTTGAAGGGTGGGGTAGTCAATGACACCATAAGAAGACGTAGAAGGGATTACAACCGGGACGGGTTCAGTGAGAAGGGACTCGTATATCACGTCGAGGTTGCTGGATATCTCCCCAGAAGTAGAAACATAGAATGCACAGGTGTCAGGGCCAGCAGCCACACAACCATCAAAGAAAGATTGTAGATCTTTTTCAGCATCGGCTACTTGATTGCGCCAGTCACCTGGAAAGAGTAAAGCTTCAGTTATTGAAATTCCATGTCGATGTGAAGCTGATATACCGCTGTAATAACCATCCACGCCCAACACACCTGATTAATAAGAGTAGGAGCTACGAAACGACGAGAAAAGTTAACGACATACCATCAAGGAGCATGCGTTCGACTTTGTCCTGAAAATATGGTTCATAATAGAATAGCTGATATTGCCAAAGATAAACGCACCGGAAACATGGTAGCAAATGTAGAACCAATAACAGTCCCGTAGCTAGAGGCAAAAGATTGGCCATCAAGCAGCATATGTAAACTACTAGCTTACGAGATTCCAAAGTATTGCAACTTGAGTTGACCTGCTGCTTCAGTGATTCACAGCATATCCCACGCAACATTGTCAGTGCTAATGTAATTCAGGATTCCATTATCTCTCTCCCTGGCTAGTTCTGCTATGACTTGGGCAGAAGCCCATAGGTGAGGTATCTAGTCCGAGTCATGTTAACAGCTGAACTCCAATGATTGGTATGATTCCACTGTTACTGTTATGTATACCAGAATGACATTTGCAATCATTATTATTTTCCAGTATTCCTCAATTTTGAACTTGCTTCAACTTCTTTGTCCTGACAGCAAAAACCCCATAACTAATATGTGCTTATGGCAATTAGACTTGCATAAAATATGTTTTAAATTCAATAACAGATCAAGTTGATAATAATATAATCACCAGACTTTGCCCTGAAAAATCGATAGCTATTATAAGTCGGTTGCATCCTATAAACAAATTATAATCACTGGATCACTTTGAAATAACCACCTCTATATTATTCGCCTTTTAGACCACCTAATTCATCAATATAAGCAGGATAATGTTCTTATATAGTTGGGCAATTATTCTGCATATAGGCGGCAGCCTTATTGACCAGGTTATACTAAGAAGAATAAGCACTATGTATTGTGAACTTTATGCAACTATAATACACATGATCTACAGATACTGGTTGATACCTTCATCATCACCTCCCCGTAAGAATCAAGACCGCCATCAAAGTTGGCACAGAAACCACAGTCCCCCGATGACTACACCAGAAAAAAAACTAGAATCAGCAGACATCAAATGCCAAGGACAAGAAAAGACATACCACTGCATAAAATGGACTACAAGAATGCATGGCTGGGAGGCATTGAATGAACTTGAATATTGGGCCTAGTGAAAAGCACGGGTGCCCCAGGTTTTGCCGGGTTGCCAGGTTGGGTACCACATGGGTCAGGTACGGGTCAGCATGTGGCAACCTGGGGTGTACCCAGCTGACCTGTGATAACCCGTTGTATGGAATCACATCAACAAAAAGCCACAAAACAATTTGGTGTAGTGGTTAAAATGGCTGCTTTGGTTTTATTTTGCATCACGCAAGTCAGCGAGTTCAAGTCTCGCTTGCTGTTACTTCATCATGATGTCATCTCCGGTTGCGAGATTAGTTTACAACCGGAAATGAGGTCATAGTTTAGTATGTCTGTCTTAAATAATATTGTTTATTTCATAATATAATTATAATTTAAAAATTCCTCATTTGAATACCTGGCAACCCGGCAACCTATGAAAAATACCTGCAACCTGGCTGGAACCCATACCCGTTGCTCCAGGTTATTACCCTTGCAGGTATGGGTACGGGTTGGCTTTCTGAACCTGGGGGTTTACCCGGGCTATTCACTAATTGGGCCACCAAGGAGGAGCAGGATGTCCAACTGTTTAGATGTATCAATTAGGTGCTTCCAAGCATCTCACCAACACTTACCGTGACCAATTCCAGAGGGCACCATGAGAGCATGACATCTCTTGGGAATATCCCTATGCTGTTGCATTCAGCAGAATTCATACATTTGCATGGCATGGGCATTTTTGAGCATGCATATACTCAGTCAGGGATCAACCTGTTGCATTGATGAAGTCAGCTCACATATCCTGAATCTCCCAAGAACGTACCTTCCCATGTCTCATTATCCATATCACCAAGAATTGACTGTCTATCAAGATCAGGAACCTCTGAGTCATGCCGTCAGCCCCGGGGTTGTTCAGGTCGCTCCAGGGTATATAGTCTCCATGTCCTTGGTTCCCCATCTGAGCACCAACTGCTCCAGTATGCCTCTTGATCTTCATCATCATTGCTGTCATGCTGCCCAGGTCATCGTAGAAGTTGTCCAAAAGCTGTTGTAGCCGTTACCAGTCACCACCAATGCTGATGCGTAGTCACCACAAAAAGCAAGAAAAGGTTATGTACCCTTATGAAAGTTCATTTTGTATATAGCCTAATATAAATATAAGGCGGTCTCACATACCTTAATAAACTACTTGTAAGGTTATTTTGGGTTGTTAAACATTGCAATCCTTCCAATAGTGTTTGTAAGCATAAATAATAGACTGAAATCTCAGCTGAGGTTTATTTGAGTTCACAGCTTGTTTGTAAGCAATTCATAACAGCTTACTTGGTAGCAGCTAGAATACAATGGAGTCAGGGAAGCGGACTCAAAATCAGGTTCCAGGAGATACATACCAACAAGCATAATCATATTCCACTCAAGGAGGAAGTGCCAGTGTAATGCACTTAACTTGAACCTTGATGAAATGCGAGAGAATTAACTTTAGCCCTGGCATTTAAATCGGTTTAACATTATGCATCTGTGATGGGCACATCCGATGGTCACACTGGTCACAACAGTTCCAGCATTTCGGAATGTTGACTCTTGACCACCATCTTCCTCTCTGCTTCCATATTCCACAGTGCTTAAAATCTCTCTCTCTCTCTCACTTCTTCTCATGATAAACAAGACCATTCACCCTTTGCAAGGCTCCCAATCCTCAATGGCAGGTGATGTCAGCTGAGCTCAGCCTGGACGAAGACCAAGAACATACAAGACAGCAAAGAAGATGCTCTCAAGTGGGCAGGACACTCAGGAGAGTGGGATGGGGGCAAGGGTGAGGTCCACCAGGATGGGCATGAGGACAACAAGGATGCTGAGGTGATGATGATATCAATATGGGAGACAGGCACGTAAGAAGAACCTATGCCTTGGATGTTCAGATTTGTAAGTGTATTTGCCCACATATATGCACATATTTATTGGCTTGGGATCTACCAGACCGGATTTTGTGTTCAATGTATCCATTGTCATTGCCGCACAGTCAGCAAACTGGTTCATTGTGCCATTCCACTTTTTCATCTAGTTGACGACATCATGGGCATGGCTCTGAGTGCATAATGGTTTCTTCAATGAAAATGTACTGACGAAGTTATAGGTTTGGTATCAAGATCAAGAGTCATTACATTGCTTCAACCAAGAGATCTCTCAACATCCTTGTAGGACAGAGTGCGACTATGCAGAGGTGTTATGAGGGGCGACGACTTGGATTAAAGTGATATCAAAGAGGCGAGTACCAATTCCTTTGATCAGTTTTCCATACTTAATGTTTTCCAGCTGTGTCTTACTCAATGCAGCAATACGAACAAGGTTCACTATGTTATCCTGCAAGCCTGGGTACATGCTTCCAATTGTTGTTTCTGTCTTAATGAATGTCTGTCCTCTAGGTGGTACTCAGCAACTCTAATGCATGTACAGACTTCACCGAGAGCGCAAGACACCGCTCATTGCAAGGATCAGGTAAACCTGCTGCAGCTTGGACAGAGAAGATTGGGATAGTCAACTACTATCTTCCTACATGATGTATTTTACCTATCATGAGTAATTCTAGAGCTTGTGTGCTATTGGTTGAGTCTGTTGTCCTATACCAAAGCAATGGATGGTAATGTTTTTACTAATGTTCATAAACATCTCCACCTTTTAGTAGTGAATACTAACCTGAGGTTGCTGTGGCTTAGGCTATAGAGGTTTATACAAGATCACTGGATTTATTTGGGGTTATATATGGACATGTATATCCCTTACAATAAGATTGAGGTACATCAGACATCTTTATTGCCAAGGCTACAGCTGACTTTGTTTATTATCAGTTTTGCTGTTTAGAAAGCTTTCTGAAGAATGATTTCAGTCTACAAATGATCATATAGATTCCGCTTTTTCTGTGGTGCTATCAGAACTGTCTTCACCAGCATGAACCCACAGCTGCTCCAATAAATCTACAGGAATTGTGAGGCAGCCAATGGAAATACATAAAGGCTTACCATCTATATATGCAAATTTCTGGCTTGCCCGGCATTGCTATGCTGCGTCTGAGAAATGGCTTTTTATAGTTGGGCCTGCTGTATCCATGCAATCAGTATGAGCGAAATACTTGCAGTAGATGAGGGCAGTTGTGAGCTCAGTGTGTATTCCAAGGCAGTCAAGGCAGAGGTGGTGGTTGTGGTAGAAGACAACGCGTGATGTAACACAGTGGGCGCGGTTCCCATCAAAGGCGATGTGTGACATGGCAAATCAATGCAATAGGTAAGCCAGGACTTTTGAGAAAATTTGTGAAGTCGTACTAATAATCCATGAAGGTTATCAGGAGGTTATACCATGTATTAGGACAAATAACAGCAGTGACAGTATATGCTAAATACCGGTCGCTTATCCAGCGATTAAAACAATGAAAAACCAAGTAACCGCAGCCATTTTTTTGGGCCAAAGTCTGGTGAATTTAAGATTGGTCAGATAATAAAAGATATAATGTGACAGATCCATGATAAATAGCAATTAAAGTAAATAAATTGAACTGTGCCATCTCTAGACCTCATTGAAACAGCAAATAATATTGTGACTGTGACTATAGTCACATGTCATCCAGCTAGATGAAGCTCTTTGTCACACCATGTGACCTGTCCCACATTGAGCCCAATATAGGGCTGAGGGAAAAACCTCCAGACAGTTGGCTGCTGGTATTTTACCTCAGCGAGCGTTGGAGGGTTTTTTTACATGGTAAAATACCTTGTCATGTGATTAAATACTAATATTTATTTCCCGATATTTCTTCAATTTCTTAGCTTGTTAAAATATGGTCCAAGTCTCCCAAAAATTTAGGAAGCCTTGTTATCAGCTCTCATGGTGATTCAGTAGCCTACACTGGACAAAAGCCAATGTTTTTGTACTTATGAAAATAGAGAAAATATTCAAAATTTCTTTACAGTTTTTTTCCTGAAGAAAGTACTGAAAATATTTTGAAATTTTGAAATTTTGAAAATTTCACTATTTTACATGAAATCTGCAAAATACAATAAAATGTTCTAAGTATTTTTACTAATTTCTCAGCAAAATTACTCAAAAGAAACTTTGTATATTCTTAATATATTTATGAGTAAAAATACTTAAATTTTTGTGCAGTGCTATGAACATTTCAAAGTCATCATTTCTAAGTATACACATACAAAATGCAGCTACTTCATCACAACAATGTATTCACATGATCTCTGTAATTTACCTAACTGAACCTGGCTTTAAGATCTCTAGGTAAAATACATGATAAAATACTATGTATTTTACTGTAAAAAACCATTTTGGTAAATAACCTACCCTTTTTCCCTCAGCCCTAGCCCGATGACTGCTTAGTCATATATATAAGTCATTGAATTGGGCTTTTTATTATTATTATAAAATATAAACTAAAAATTATTATTCTTTTATTTCACATACATTTAGATAAATCATTAAAAAATGAATACATGATTGCTTATTTGTATAGTCTTGCATCTAGCTTTTCCTCTCTCTCTCATGATTCTTATTTATATATAAAGAATTTTTAGTAATGTCTGTAGGGATGCCCACCATACTGTACTATTTCAACCGTATCTTTACATAATGTGTAACAGGGGTCTATTATGTGAAGATAGGTGAAGATCATAATGCATAACAGTGTCCAATGAAGATCATATATTTTATACTCAAAAAACTCATATTAGGCTGTCAAAAGCACAAAATTTTGTTGTCAGTGCTGTAGCAGTGTGACATACTATTGGGGGTACTTTGCTCCATGTCTTCCTTTTTTGATATATCCATCATAAAGAGTTGCACAGTTCCCTACCTGGGTTCACCAGGACCTGACCTGCCAGGTCCTATATACCAAAATGCCTGACCTGGGTCTTGCAGGTGTGGGTTCCAGGTTTGCCATGGGTACATGCAGGTTTTATACACCTAGAATATGCCTATGGGGTTTTTGAGGTCACTGAAGCTGAATATCTTATTGGATTTTTGATCAGAGATCTCCCTGATCCAAAATAGCCATCAGAAACTATTTTCATATTAGTTTCAGTTATTCATCAGTTTCTTTCTGAGTGCACATCATCACATAAAATTTATTTGCATTGGTGGTAAAGTGTTTTCGAGGTCATAGCATTTGATTATATCATCTTATCATAAATTGGGAATCATCTCAAGCCATGGCAAGTGTTCAAAGCTTTTTTTATTTATTTTCTTGATCTTTTCCAATTTATTGTGACAAGCTACACATGAGCCAAATCTGAGAATGTCCTGTGGTGTCACAGGTTGCTCTAAATGTTTTGACTGATGGTACCCATATCATCCTGTGCAAGAAACAGAGGTTGCAACACTTCTACTTGCTATAGGACATCCTGACCCACCTGCTTTGACTCATATCCTTCTGTTACTAGTGCTACTGCACTATAACAAAGGGTGGCCACAAAGATCCATAGATCTGATAGCTTTATCAGCTGACTGCACTTCTATCCATATTTTATTGCAATGCTACCATGCTATAATGATGGAGGATAACACTGCTGATCCACTTTCAGGTGCCAATGAAGGAGGGTGTACACAGTGGGCCTGCACTGCTGGCCCCTCAACTAGTCTTGATATTGCCATTCATGTGCCCCCATGCTCCAACAAAGGAGGGAGGCCTCAGTGTGCCTTGCCACTGGCCCCTCAATTCTTATATATTCACAAGGCTTGGGCATACACTGTACTATTTTGACTGTAGCTTCATGGGGTGTTACACATTATGCTATATGGCCAAATGATTGGAGGTTCATTCACCAAGAAATGATGTAAAGTTACTATATTTAGGGTCTCCAGTGCCAGCTGGATCTGAAAGTTTACCATTTTAAGCACATACAACCTCTGTGGAGCACCTGTTCTGTGTTATGAAATACCAGGAGCTTCACTTCACAAGGCCTTGTTACATGTTGTGTGAATTAATGGTCAAAATAGTGCAGTATTGCTGTTGATTCAGAATATACTAGCTGTTTAACCAGGAGTCTGAAGGCCTGATAGTATGGGTATGGTCTTGTATATATGGTACTCATATCTGCTGTATATATGGAGATGGTGGGCATCCCTAAGCCTGATGTTATGATTTATTCACTTTTTTCCTTTATCTTATCTTATCTCTCACACCAGACCGACCAGGCTGCTATCTACAGGGGAAACCATGCAACGTTCCCATGTTATCTCTCAACTTTCCACGCTCTTGCTTCCTTATTGCATGCTACGGCTCCGATCCTTGTACTTTGTTATCAACCACTCACGAACATCTTATGTATAGACCCTCACTTTTCGTACTTAAGTAGTAGTTCTCACTGCATGTACCCCAGCCTTGAACTAACTTTAATCCATACTGAAACTATCGTTTAATCCCTTGCTAAGAGCTAAAGTCTTAGCCAAATCGCCTATAAAAGATTACATCGGTGACTGCCCGAACGCAAGACAGCCGGTGTTTATCATTGATAGGAATTCAGGTCTAATAATTAGTTCAAGGCTTCACCCTTGCTCCTTAACCGGAGCCAACAGATAACGACGACACTTGATATTGTATTATCCGCAGTCTACCTTGCAGTGGGCACAGCGCTCTTCGCGGCTGCCATCATGCTAGCAATCCTATTCCATTACAGAGTAACCCCTTGAATTCGACGAAACAATAACTGGTTCCCTCCACCACCCATAAACTATGTCCTCCCACAGCAGCCACCACTGGCACACTTCTACTCACCCTTACCGAACAGAGCACCAGCAGTCGATGAACACTCTAGCATCAACAGAGACGAGGAAAACGTTCCTGGGGAGATGGAGGACGGCATTCAGGAAGGAAGCGATAGAAGCATTGCCAGAGCAGGCCCCCCCTTTATCCAGCTTTCTACAGCCAATCCCTCGCACCACTCATCCGCCAGCGCTACCCCCTATCAAACACGAAGCCCTCCCTCTGCCGCAGACCTGGCAAGGTACCTCATATGACTCGGACTGGGGACAACAGGCGAGAGCCATACCCCAGGCACCGAGCAACCTACCAGCAGTCGTACTAGGGATATCCCAGCAGCCACGAGTGGACCTCACGACATTTTTGTCAGCTCCACTTCTGAGCTTGACCTCGTCTGGGACAACCTCAACCTCCCCCTCTCTGCCTACTTCCCCCGTCGACCCAACCCATACCATGGGGGAACAATGGAACACCCCTCTGCCATACACTGGGACCAACCCGTATGAATCACAATGCGATCCCCCACTCCCCCACAGCGAAACAACAAGTCGACCCCAGAGTTCCCACCCTGAGGACTTCAGGACAGACTTACCATTCCAAGAAGGCACAGGGAGCCCTCGAGATCTGTCGTTGAAATCGCCGAGGAGCTCAACGAGTACAACAGGAGTAGAAGGCAGGTGGAGCACGAGCGCGCAGCAGAGTTCAGGACGATCGATGAGGAGGCAGGAGGGAGGATCCTGCAGATCGATAGTCGAGGAGAAACCGTATACCACACCCCCACAGAGAGCAACGCCAGCACCGAGAGACTCCCTGCCAAAGAATACGTCAACGGAATCCTTTATGGAGGAAGTCCATCACCCTCGCCAGTCCCCACCCCCGCCCATCCCAAACACTCCCCCAGCCGACCACCCTGATAACCATCGTGCAGGCCCTTTACCTCCTGTCGACAGGTAAATTGGTCCAGATCCCTGCCGTACTCATTCACGCGTCCCTGGGGGATTTATTTAATCATTTTAAAAAGGAATTATTGGAAGACCTAGATTGGGCCATAACCTCGGCCGGGATGGACTATACCCATTACAGAATGAATTACATTCTCAAAGAAGAAGCCACACATTTCGCCTGCACCGCCTATAACATGATCCACAGTGATTGACAGGTTGAGGTACCAGCTAGATATCAACGACCTCAGGTCGATCTGCCGCTGATCACGTATACACCGGAACCCATGGATGATGAACCACCGGTGCCTCCACCACGGGCTACCATACCCGATTACCCAAGGTGGAAACCGGGTTACGCCGCTGAGCGACCAATTTATGCATATCCCCATGGATATGGGCCGCCGGGCATGCAAGGGACATCTAGGCTCTTTGCTGCCATGATAGCCAGTGATGGCATGGGACCATCAAACATGCCTCAGGTACCCATTCAGCCGCCCAACAAGCTGCAACCGCTGGATCAACCACCAAGTGGACCACCACCTCCACCACCACCAGCTCCTCAGAGATGGGCCCCACCGTGATACCCTCTGCCACCAGGACCACCAGACCCCCCAGCTCCATGGGTACTTGACGCAGCCAATCCAGGACTGTGGGCCTCGCTGAAACCCGAACTGGTCAAGATACCTGAGGATTTCCACAGCGACTCCAATGACATCGCCCGGTTCTTCTCCCAGTGCGACATGTATTTCTCAGTATTCAACCAGCATTTCTACTACCATCCGCACAAGGTCATTTTCTGCGTATCATGCTTCAGGAAGGAAGCCCAGGTATGGTGGGAGTTATGCGCACGAGGACTAGGAAGGGATGGCCAAGGTTTCCAGCTCTATCCGGTCTACGAGGACTTCGTCGATGAGGTCAGGCGAAGGTTCTGGAAGGACGCCAATGCCAAAATCAAGTTTGCCCAATGGGAAGTGCTCCAACAGAGCCAATTCCCTGACGGCGACCTGTTCTTCCAGCAATTCAAATCGCTAGCCTTTGAAGCGGGCGTCCTCGGGATCGACATGATGATGGTAGCCCAAGTAAAAAAGGCATGCAGATCGTCAGCCAAGGACATCATTTACGCATCAGACGCAGACGTCCCCGCTACCTATCAGGAGTGGAAACAACGGATACTCTGTATCGACCATAACTGGAGGACGCGGAAGGCAGAACAACGTGGAGGCAAAGTAACGGAGTGGAAGCAGCAGGCAAAGACAAACACGACACCAACGCCGAAAGGAAACCTGCAACAGAACAGCGTCCCGGAGAAGGTAACGGGGACTGGCACAACATATGGAGGACAGGGCAAGCCCATGGATATTGACGCGGTACGCCTCAAAGCCAAGTGTTTTGGGTGTGGCCAAATCGGACACTTCAAGCGGGACTGCCCTAAACGACCCAAAACGAAAGAAGAAGCGCTCTGACGATGTGCCTATTATTGGGACCACATAGCGATGAACGAGAAGACAGATTCGAAAGTTGAGGAGGTAAAAGATGGCGCTGAGCAATAAATGATTTGACTGACTCGGCAAAGGACTTAGTTTCATCTGGTATGCCCTTGTCGCCTGCTAGTAAGGCTTATTGTACTTCTGTAGTTGGACACATGCATTCAAATATACCCCATCGCGACTTCACTACCGAGACTGGAATTAAGAAAGAATCAACACAGGATGTCGGAAACGACTCACCAGCTAAGCGTTCGGCAAGTAGCTCATCGCGAGCGAAAGCATCAAATGAAAAGGCACCCACCATAGTGTCACCTGTCATAACAGCGCCTAAACCACTGACACGCTTGAAAAGAATTCACGCGTGTAAATTTGCGAATTGTACAAATGAGTACAGGCAATAATGCCCAGACACGAAGGCAATGATGAAAGCAACAGAGCGCAGTGTTTATAATGCCAGTAATGATATTACCAGAGTAAAGCTGGGTGGAGTGCATGGCTTAACCTGAGAATGGTACTAGAAAGGCCATACTAGGTATGAAGTCCCAGTGCTTGACACTGAGTGCTCTGACAAGGCAAAGCATACGTGCGCTAAGAATAGCATGGGACACGCTTGCGGGGTAATTAAGACTTCGTGTAGCAGTGATCTATGACGCGCAAGGCATGGCAGGCCCGGAGCTTAGAGTTCTAGACCTTGAGATGTCAGAACTCAAGTAAATCCGAAGTTCCAGGCTTCAGCCGAAATGCACGAGGCCTAGACAAGAAGCATGTTGCCCTCACTACAATGTAATTCCCTGTGAGAATACTAGGAAGCGAAATAAGAAGTTGCAGGGTAGGCTATAACTCCGGGGATATGGCAACTGATGTCAACCCGCATGTCATATCCTTGGTAACCGATGCCACAACACTCAGAGACAGGACCTGGCCCCGGGCCAGACTCCTGAGTCAGCACCAAGCTATGGTGTGATAATTGCAACATGCGCAGGACGCAGGCGAAAGTACCCCGCAGCTTAAATAATACTATATTTGGTGGTACAAATTTGTAGGACGTAAAATAGATAAATAGTGCAGTGTACTTGTAGTGTACAAGTTTCGGACCCCCGTTGTAGTCGCGTGCAAGCCTCCAGCTTGACGCCCTAGCAGCAGGATTAGTTTGTAACTTTGAGCGAGAGAATAAACCTAGAATTGATATCATACCGAGTGAATTGAGTTGCGTGCGAGGTGTAGAAAGCTTAGCGGGGGACTTGCTTAGCAGGGGACTTGCCTAGCGGGGACTCGTGTATGGTTTGAGTGATTGGTTGACTGTGCTCTACCCTGAGAATAAGAGATATTGTGTCATTGCAGATGTGCTCTTGAGTTTTGAGGGTTTCTTGTGACGTGCGGTGTTACAGGCGGCAGAGGTTCAAACCCTTTGGTCTGATTAGCACACGCTTAGTTGGGTATACCATTCCGCAAGTGGCAGAGGTTCAAACCCTTTGGCTTGTTGGACAGCGTTTCTTGTGTGCAAGATACTACAGGCGGCAGAGGTTCAAACCCTTTGGTCTGATTAGTGTTCGTACAGAGGCCTTCTTCTAACACGCGGCACTACAGGTGGCAAAGGTTCAAACCCTGTGGTCTGATTAGTGCGTGCTTGAGGGTTCTCATTTCCGCAAGCGGCAGAGGTTCAAACCCTTTGGCTTGTCAGACGGGGTTTAGTTGGTTATTGTGTCTCTGGATCGGCATAGGTTCAAACCCTGTGGGTCTACAATTGGTTTTGGAAGCTTGAGTGTGTAGGTTCAAATCCTGTGGCTTGAGTGGATGTTTTGTGAAGGGTTTCTGCTTAGAGCGCAAGCTTTGAGTTGTGTTTAGAGTGTGTTTAGGTTGTTGTGGTTACCTGTGTGTGACGCGCGCGACTTATTGAGGGTTTTGTGGGTGTGTGGTGACGTATTGTGTATTGTAGTACACCTTGCCTTGAGGCCCCATGACAACTGTCATGCCTCTTGTTATAAAAGCCTTTGGACTTAGAGAGATCTAGATATGTGACGCGTGCTATTGCTATACGCGTGTATTGTATATTCTGAGAGTTTAGTTGTTTTGCTTCAATCTGCTTCTATCGCATAATATCCCCCCAAGAACTTGAGGGTTTGTGTGTGTAGTGTTGGGTGTGAGTGTGATCAGTGTCTTCAACACTGTTGCATTTCTAGCCTGTGTGCACAGAGTCACTTCACCACGACTGGATGGGGCAAGGGAACAAGCACCTAGTGCCTCCCTTGGAGAAGCGGCCCCTGGCAAGGGGAACACCACAGATGAAGAGCCAGAAACACTCAAGCAGTTGACGGTGCCGCCTTTGGCCACAGCACAAGCGAAGGTGACGTCCGTCACTGGGCTGAAGGAGGAGGATTCTCCAAATGCCATGCACAGCGGACTGATAGCGTGGTCTGATGACCAGCAGCATTGCAAGAGTCCCGGGAGCGCGATCCAGCGTCAAGACGATGGCTGGAGCCAGGTCGGCAGAGGCCTTAGGCGGGAGCCGAATGACTCACTAAGTCCAGAGGGAGCCGACCAGGCCAGTAAGTCCATTCATTCAGCACAGGTCAAGTCCTCTGTCTATGCAAGCAATGGCCCCGATGTCCAGATGAGCTTGTGGCAATCCGAGTCCTCCAATGAGGTCTGGCGTGACATCCCCTTAGGCGCTCCCGACGAAGACCAGCGAGTAGCAAGAACTGTTGGATGCACAACAGCTCCGACCAAGGCAGCCGAAGGATGGGAAGCTGCTAGCGCCCAGGCAGTAAAAAGGGGGCCTAAGGTACAGATGGAGGAGGTTCCAGATGACGAGGATGACACCAGTTTCTGGCACAGTCAAAAAGCTAATCAAAAACCCCCTGTAGCTCCTGAGGTGACCCAGTCAACAGTAGCAGAACCCTCAGGTTCTAGCGTGAAGACTGAGAAGGTCCCACACCAATGGCTCAAGCCATTTGGAGCCGAGTGGACATTGCATGGAATCAAAGAAGCACGGACTGAGTCGGAAGCCAAGGCAATCCTAAAGAACTGGATTCATAAGACCCGGGTGGAGGAGGTAGTCAACGAGATGATTGAAGGGTTACGAACCAGCATCAATGCGTTGGAAATAATGTACGAACTCCAACAGCCCAGATGCTACATTTGCTGACTAAGCAAGGGTGATAAGGCTTTGATGACCGACATTCAGATTGGAGTACCCGGGGAGCACCGCTCTATTACTTCCTCGGCTCTGGTTGACAGCAGCTGCACTAGCAGCGCCATCAGCCGAACCTTCGTAGAAACCCACAAACTCTCTACTCAAGCGACAGCGGCGCCCATCATGGTCTATAATGCAGATGGATCAAAGAACAGTGCGGGGCAGATCACCGCCTATGCGGAATTACGCATTACCATTGGGGATCATGCTGAAAGCATTGACCTGGCTATCACCGATTTACAAGACCATGATATCTTCCTTGGACATGACTGGTTAGCGAGACACAACCCATTAATCAATTGGCAGACTGGGAAGATAACCTTCGCCCAGTGTCAGTGCCGTCATACCCCAATCCCATTGCCAGACACAGATCCATATGACAAATGGGACGAAGAGCTCGAGGAGGGCGACACCATCCTCACGATAAGCTTTGAAGAAGCTATTCGCATCAGAGCAATGTGACACGTAGCCAACGACTTAGCAGCCCAGGCTAACGCAGAAAAGAAGACCAAGACATTTGAAGAAATGGTCCCTGAATGGTGCAGAGACTTCAAAGATTTATTTGATAAAGAAAACTTTGATGAACTCCCAGAACTGAAGCCATGGGACCATGCCATTGAACTTATCCCTAATGCCAATGCCAATCTTGACTGCAAAGTGTATCCCCTTAACCGAGCAGAGCAGGAGGAGCTAGACAAGTTTCTTGATGAAAACCTATCTAGTGGAAGAATACGACCCTCCAAGTCGCCCATGGCATCACCATCTTTCTTTGTCAAAAAGAAAGATGGGAAACTGCGACCTGTTCAAGATTATTGGAAGCTTAACAAAATGACGATTAAAAATCGGTATCCACTTCCTTTGATCTCGGAACTCATGGACAAACTGCGTGGCACCAAATACTTCTTCAAGCTGGATGTTTGATGGGGATACAATAATGTTTGCATCAAAATGGGAGATGAGTGGAAGGCGGCCTTCAGAACTAATCATGGCTTGTACAAGCTGACGGTTATGTTCTTCGGGCTCACCAATTCACCTGCTACCTTCCAGTGGATGATGAACAACATTTTCAAAGATCTCATTGCTTCCGGAAAGGTTACCATTTACCTTGATGATATCCTCATCATGTCCAAGACGAAGGAGGAACATTGTCGAATCACACGGGAAGTGTTAGCGACCTTACGAAAGCACAAGTTGTTCCTCAAAGCCGAAAAATGCGAATTTGAAGTATTGGAGACAGAGTATTTGGGTGTCATTATCAGTGAAGGAAGCATCCGTATGGACCCGGTCAAGATCAGAGGCATCCTCGATTGGCCAGCACAGACTAAGAAGAAAGAACGCCAGTCATTCTTAGGATTCACCAACTTCTATCAGCGCTTCATAAAGAACTACAGCAAAATTGTGAAACCCATGACTCAGTTAACCGGCAATGATGCATGGAAGTGGGGAAAAGCTCAGCAGGAAGCGTTTGAGCAGCTAAAAAGGCAATTGGCCAAAGATATTGTACTCGCCATACCAACGAACGAAGGAAAGTTCAGAGTGGAAGCGGATGCTAGCAAAGGAGCCATTGGTGCAGTCCTCTCTCAAGAGCAGGATGGCAAATGGAGACCAGTCTCATTCCTATCCAAGTCTCTTTCGGTTACCGAACGTAACTATGAGATCTATGATAAGGAACTTCTGGCGATCATGTTAGTTCTCGAGGAGTGGAGGCATTACCTTATGGGTGCATACCAAGACTTCGAAATCTGGACGGATCATCAAAACCTCCAGTATTTCCGAAAGCCCCAGAAGGTAAACCGACGTCAAGCTCGATGGATCACCAAGCTGGCAGAATACCACTTTACCCTCCATCACAAGGCTGGAACTGCGAATAAAAAGGCTGACCTTCTCTCTTGATGAGCGGACCACGACCAAGGGCAGGATGACAATGATCAAGTTGTAGTCTTATCCCCCAAACATTTCAGGGCCATGATTATGCCGACCATCGGGGAAACCCATCAAAGCATACAGACCGCCACCAGAAAAACCCACCTCTGGGACAAGAACATCGCTGGATCCGTTAACCATGATCGTGGCATGAAGATGGAGAACGGACTCATCTGGTACGATGGTAGGATCTACATCCCTCGAGACCATACTCTTCATGGGGAAATCATTGCTCGATCCCACGACCATATCACCGCTGGACATCTGGGCATCGAAAAAACCAAGGAACTCATATTACGAGAATTCTGGTGGCCAAAGATGAAAAAAGACATTGAAGCCTATGTGAAAGCCTGTGAGACTTGCCAGCGAACAAAGAGTAGCACCCAAGCAAAGGCAGCACCTCTACATCCCAACGAAGTACCCTCATGTCCATGGACTCACATTTCAGTAGACATGGTGACAGGATTACCAAAGAGTAATGGCTACGACGCTATCCTTGTAATCGTCGACCGATTCTCTAAAGAAATCATCCCTGTCGCATGTTCTACTGAATTATCCTCGGAAGGTTGGGCAAAGATCTTACGAGACGAGGTGTATGCCAAACATGGAATGCCCCAAGTTGTCATTTCAGACAGGGGAACGGTATTTGTATTGAAATTCATGAAGGACCTCTATGATCTTCTCCAGATCAAGGGCAACACCTCAATGGCATATCACTCTCAAACTGATGGGCAGACCGAGAGGGTCAACCAGGAAATCGAAAAATACCTTTGGATGTTTGTTAACCACCTCCAAACCAACTGGGCGGAGTGGCTCTCACTTGCCACATTCGCTCATAATAATCGCACTCATTCCTCCACGGGCAAGAGCCCATTCCAAATTAACTATGGCTATAACCCTCCCGTATTACCAGGAACAACAACCACAGCCCCCTTCTGCACTCCCGCCTCAGGTGCCTTCATCTCAAAAATGCAGGACATCCACGCCTCCACACAAAAGTCACTCGAAAAGGCCACATCACAAATGAAAGCACAATACGACAAAAACAAACGTGCAGCTGTCAAATACAAAGTAGGCAATAAAGTCTGGCTCGACACGACCAACCTCCGTCTTCCCTGCCCAAAGAAAAAACTCAATGACAAGCGAACAGGCCCCTTTGAAATCACCAATAAAAAGGGCGCCTCAGCCTACACTCTCAAGCTACCCAACAACTGGAAGATCCATCCTACCTTCAACAAAACCTTACTCACGCCTTATACCACGCTGGCATTCCCTAACCAAGAACAACCGCCTCTGCCACCACCAGATTTGATCGACGACGAGGAACACTACAAAGTCGAAAAAATCTTAAACAGCAGGCAATGAAATGTTCGGGGAAAATGAGGTGAACCATTGAGGAGAGCTACAGACTACTTCGTTAAGTGGAAGGGATACGGACCAGAATCAAACAGTTGGGTACGGGAGGACGATATGGACGCAGATGAACTGATCAAGGAGTTCTTAACAGAGCACATCGATCTCATTGCAACCGACAAGCCAGATGCAACTATCATCATCAATGCACAACGACCAGATGGAGAGCATTCAGGACCAAGGGAAGGATGGCAATACCTTGTATGACCAGGAGTACACCCACAATTCGGACAACTGGCAGAAACATGGTATTATGAACACGAATTACCACAATACGCCAAGCTCTTTGACAAATACTGGGAGGTCAACTGGGAAGACGAACACCTCGAACTGAACGGAGGAGAGGCAGTTTAACAGCAGTCAGGATGCCTGCCTTAATGAGGGGGTAATGTTATGATTTATTCACTTTTTTCCTTTATCTTATCTTATCTCTCACACCAGACTGACCGGGCCGCTATCTACAGGGAAAACCATGCAACGTTCCCATGTTATCTCTCAACTTTCCATGCTCTTGCTTCCTTATTGCATGCTATGGCTCCGATCCTTGTACTTTGTTATCAACCACTCACGAACATCTTATGTATAGACCCTCACTTTTCGTACTTAAGTAGTAGTTCTCACTGCATGTACCCCAGCCTTGAACTAACTTTAATCCATACTGAAACTATCGCTTAATCCCTTGCTAAGAGCTAAAGACTTAGCCGAATCGCCTATAAAAGATTACATCGGTGACTGCCCAAACGCAAGACGGCCGGTGTTTATCATTGATAGGAATTCAGGTCTAATACCTGACCCAGACATCACTAAGAATTTTAGACATGTCTAACACCTTCAACTCTCACCTAAGCAACTGACCACTCTTTCCGCTATTCAAATGTTGATTATAAGCAACACAATCAATCCTCTTTTATTCCTTACCTTTATTGCTTCCATACATGGAGCTACAGTACTAAAAAGGTTTTCCCAAAATAGTTGTATTTATTATATTTATAAAGAACTCATATCTATATTTGGAAATACTGCAGTATCCAGGGTATTAAGGCACAGATGCATTTGAAATAGAGCATACCAGTCTTGTATTCCATAGAAATGTGTCATGGACATATGTTTCTTTGGATCCAGGGTAAGTAACAGTTATGCCTGCCCATAGCCGCCCATGTTGGGTTGATGATTACACTATCACCCTCTGATAATGACCACAGTGCCAGAATGTTTCATGAGTGGTGATAAGCCATAATTATGTATGTCACTACACACATCTTTCTTGTATCACAGTGCTCAATAAAATTACAGGCGATGTAGCTTATGGGCATTTGTGCTGATGAGCCTCCAGGCTCTGTGCACTCTGAAATCGTGGACACCACTTACAATTTATCACCTATCTCCCTTACACGGCCTTTCACTAAACCAAACATTGCAAGTCCGGCACAGGTCAAATCATGTTAAATCTCCCACTCCATGCGAAATTTCACTTCGATATCTATGGGTTATTGTGCCTCAAGGCACATTGATTGCCAATCCTTCTGCAGTAAATTAGACACGTGTCATTATTCTGGGCCTTTGCACATGGACAGAGCCATAAGGTTGCATGGTTTAACTACGTGTTGGCTATGCCTAGCTATGGATTCTCAAGAGGCCATATGGATATGCCTTTACAGCTTAGAGATATAGTAGAGATTAGTGAGCCATTAACTGTGGCTGAGTAAGTAGTAAGTAAATTAGTAAACCTTCTGTAGCTTTATTAGGCTACATGAACTTTTAATAAGTATGCACAGTAGAGTAGCACACAGTATAGTGAACTACGGTTACAAATAGTTTGCTACACTCACAAATCATGTACTTCGGTTATCAAGCCAAGGTAAAAGTTCGCTTACTTAGCAAGTACAATTCTGTAGTATAAAAACTAATGGACTGTAGATAGAGAAGAACAGTTCTCCATAGAGGATACATACACCACACATACCACCCAATACATGCAAATTAAAGTTAATATCTCTACGTTCTTAAGAGATATAACACTTTATGAAGTTTCTCTAACTCGCTAGCTACCAAGTGTTAAATAACTTGATTCACGTCCTCTCGTCCAAAACATAAGCAAGGGTATCATATAAAGACTACCTTGTTTGTCATCCTCCTGTCATAAATTTGCATAACTGAAGACTTCAAAGGGTAATCCGTAGCTAGGAATCCAAACTTTTAGTCTCTAACACCAACAGCATACTGTTCCTATAAGTTAGGAACAATACTAATTCAAGTTTCTCTAGATAAGCCAGCTCCATCTCTGCGTTTCTCTAAAGAAAGCACACGAGCATAGGAAAATAGATTCTACTGGAACCATAGCCAGGATTCCGACACCACATAGTTTGTGCCGCATCTAGGTCGTCCCCACTCAGCATACATCCATGTTTACGCATCTTTTCCATTCCAGAAAAGTTCGCATACATACTTTGAGCCTCTGAACAGCCTTCAGAGAATCATAACAAAGCATAGCAATACTTCACTACATCACCAGGAAGCTATAGTCACCACACAGAGGTGCAAGACTAGACTCGCTAGAACCTGCCTTCAGATTCTGTGTTTGGTTACACTTGCTGTTACAGGTCTTGTGCTTTCTGCCCACAGGAGTCAAAAGGTTCATCAGTGCATGTTACTGTCAAATATCTCAAGGATGTGAAAGAAGCCCCCAAAGGCTTTCAGTATGTGGTTCTAACTTCTCACACATCATAGGCTAAATTTGAGTGTGAGATGAAGAACTAATGTCTGGCAAGTGGGAGGAATGTCAGTTCACAGAAGTTGAAGGATGATGAGGTTCTAGAAAAGAATCAAAATGGTGGCAGGAACAAAGAAAAGAGCATCAAAGACTGACACTTCTCCAGAACTGAGATTGAATGGATTATTGGCAAACCACTGTCATAGTTAGCTTTTAGCGATGTTCAAATGACAAATTTGAACCTGAGAGTATGATTCAACCAAAGATTGGGGTTGTTAAATGTACAAACAGTGTTGGAACTACAAAGCAAAGTCACTGAACTATATATCTTGATTGATTATCCACATATTCTAACACACTACTAATCTAGTTAGTTATTTATCCCACTGTAAGTTGTTGATGATTTTGAAGTTGGTCTCTAGTGTGTCACTCACTGAGGAGTTGGTCAGAGCTACACAATATCAAGTCGAGATGCAACTTATAGTAGAAAAAAATTTCTTTCACAGACCTTAACTGTACACTCGAATATGGGCCAAACAGAGATATAGGCAAGGGTATCATCTGACAAGATTTCAAAATAATTTGACTCTGCTGCTCCCACCATAAGAAGTCATTTTGAGCTGGAGAACATTGTCCAAAATTCTGGGTTCCACATTTTGGCAGTCGCTATAAAGTCATCCATTTGCTTCCAGACAATAATGTGCATGACAGGGAGAGATGGAATGCATCACTGCCCAGCACCAACAGTTAGGCTGCAAGTCTTATTTGCACTGGACATGAATAGTGAGAAAATGGAAACGAGAGGCATATATATGGTGAGAGATGGACTTTGTGATATGATCAAGAGGACAGCTGAACCTGATGCACAAATTGGTTGTCGTAACATTCATGATTTTGTATTGTTGATAGCCAAAAAGAGAGATGATGCCTATATGAAGCTATTATTAGTCACAATAGTCAACTATGATGATTTCACACAGCTAAGAGCTCCCACCTCTACTCTTGCACAACATCTGAGGTAGAACTCTGTGTAGTTGTAGAAATCGTTGCTCAAATGATCAGAAATGAGGTGAACTGAACAAGGTTCATTAGGTTCATAGATAACTTCCCTGATATATGAGAGTGTACAAAATAAGTAAGTTGAAGTGATAATCGAACAAGTGACATACAGAATGCAGTGCATAGAGAGCAAATTCACCCATCCTCATTGAGGAAGTGATTATATTGGCAGAAATTTTGATCCAGAGGCATCATTTGATGCATCATCCCTTGATATATCATGACAGAGCTGGCCTTTCTGTCTATAATGGGCAACACCATCAGAGGGTAAGTGAGTTGCATGAAAGGTGGGTTGGCAAAATATTGAGCAATAGGTCTAACTGACCAATGGGCATACTTAAGAAGCACCAAGTGTGCAATTGCCAAATGCAGTATTCACAACCAAAGGGGGAGCAACAGGGATGAAGTCCTTCAAATGGAAGCTTGCATACATTATGGAAGAGGAATACATAGATATGGATCTGAAAGAGAATGAAGGCCAGCACAAAAAGCAGATGACAGGCAAATTAGACACATCAGATGTGTAATCAGATAAAGATGTCTAATGGTAAAAGTGGAGCAGTTGAGGACAGGTGCACCCAATAAAATCAATAACCAAATAAAGATGACAGTCAGATAAGAATGAAAGGACATTATCAAGGCAAGTAAAAGACAAGGAAAATGCCAGAAGACAAGGTGAGCAATTAGAGCAAGGGAGCAAAGATTGTATGAAGGGGCCCAAAGTCAGAAGACACAAAGCCATGGGACAAAAATGATAGACAATGGACAAAATTCCCATGGAGGCACCAGGTGAGTGGGACAGCAAATGCTGTGTTGGCTGATGCAAAATTCCCATGGGGTAGTTTCACCTGCATAATAACCGAGTATCCTATATTCATAGGACTTGGAATTTTGCTGGTTCAGTTCCCCTTCAAAATTCTGCAGATGAATGCATGTCAAAGTGTCTGAACATGGTTGTCGAACTCGACTGCCTTGATTTGTGAGTCTGCCTATACAGTTGTCACCAGGAAAAGTGTGAACTCCAAATTTGGAAAGGTCAACTTCAGGATATGATCACAATATCATCATTATCATTGTCATCACATATGATCATCAAGAACCTATGAGAACAACATTAGACGTCGAGGGGTGGATGTATTGCATAGACCAGAAAACCAAACAACAAAGTGGGCAAGACATGGTAGATAAATAGTGGTGCAAAAGACAGATAGTTTTAAGATTCAGATCGCGATTCTGAGTCATGAGCACTGCATTTACATGTGGCTGCTGGTATAGCTAGTGTGGGTGTTCACAACCATAGAGCTCTTGAGCTCAGCAAAGCCAGAGCAGTCATTGCAGTTTGTGAGGATTGCCTCCATGCTAATGGCCCCTGGAATAGGAACAATATACAATATTTAGAAGACCCCATGTGATATCTGAGAAAAAGTGCTATGAACAGTCAGTGTCACTGAACCCTACTGCTGTAGAAGAACTACATCCATCCATAAGTGAGGTAGCGACCTGTTGCTTTGATATTATATGTCTGGGTGCTGATCTAAGATGGGACAGCCAATCAGCCAGCTGTAATAACCAGGCTCAGAAAGCTAACTGTGGCAGGACAAGTCTTTCCATCGGGAGCATTTATTGTCAGGGTAACCATGCTGACATCACTATTGGAAACATCGAAGCTAGTCAGTGTGATATGCAGGAGCCAAAGTGATGAACAAGGACTTGTCCATAATGTCAGTCAACGGATGCCTCTTGATCTGTTACTGCCACCATATCTGACTTTCCCATGGTACGCTAACACCACTTGAAGGGATTTGGAAGGGCAAGTGAGGATAGAATATGTATATATACTCTCTATACCATCATCAGCAAGAGCAATCAAACAAACCAACAATGCCTGCACAAGGGGAACCACCTAGTTCACCAGAGATCATGCATCACCGCATGTCAATGTCAACACATCTATCTATATAATAAGACAGGTAGCGAAGATGACATAATAAGGCGGACTTTCAATTTCTGGCCATTGCCATCCCACGGACCAATCCGGCTGAGTTTCAATTTCGTTGCACTGCCATTACTGCTGCCTCTACAGCAAAGAGCTTCAATTTTGCTGCTACATCTGCTGTATATTATGACGTGAAGGCATTGAAGCCTACTTTAACTACCTATATGCACATATGAAGGTCAGTAAATGTGTCTTTGAGACTGCTTTACTCCCTGCAATGCAGCACATCATTGAGACTCATTGTGCAACAAGTTTCAATTTGGCTGCCCTTACCAAGCATCTATCCTCCCTGCGGCAGCATAGATAGTAATAATTTCTCACTGCTGAGCTTCAACTTACACCACTGTATCTAATGCTGTAGCTACAGTGTGATGTTGAGCAAAGTTTCACTACTCTCTGCATGCAGCATGCACATTTCATTGGCATGGCTGGCAATGAGTTTCTATTTTGCCATGCTGCTGCCTCTACTACCTTATACTCTCCCCATAGCACATCACTATAGACTATACCTACAAAGTAAGTATCAAGCAATGACCATCAAGCAATGAGTCAATGTTACAATGCAAGAACAATGAGTCTTAGATGTCAAGTTAGCAGATAGAATCAGGGACCAGGAGATCATTCAAGTATAGGTAACACAGATACATGTAAATTTATTGTGCAATACAAGTGTTCCTTCATGTAAGTAGCAATGTGCACCATACTGTTATGGATATGACTATAACAATACAGCCATAGACCGTATGATAAATATTGCTCATGGTATGGTATGGCTGATGCCAAATCTGTACTGTGTCTATACCATTGTCCATATACAGATAGTTTCATGATGACAGCAAATATCTGGCATCAAAATATAAGTGCAATTTACTTTATTGAGATTATATTTATTGACCTCAATAACATTGAATGGTCCCTGACCATTCCTTTGACAACCATACTTCTACTGTATGAATAAGGCCATACTTTGGGTCATCAAAGCTGCTCATGGTATGAACCTGTATCTATATCGACCATACATAGCCACCATGATACAGATACAGTGCACATCCTACATGTAAGGGCTTTGCAATGTGCTGTATACTCTGCAGCTTAGGGATCCGCACCGTATCCGTATATGGATACAACCGTCGAATTGACGGGTTAACCCATACCGTCACCGTATGGGCTGAAACCGTCGACGGTACGGGTCGTAACCGTACCCGTCAACCGTATTTTTGGCGATGCCGAGTGACTGCAATGGTTTTTCGGACCAAAGTCATTCTGGATACACAAATAAAGTCAGTATCTGTCAAATCATAGCAAATTCTAAGCTGAAATACCTATATTGAGCGAACCCGTACTGCACCCGTATTTTTTCCGGATCCCAAATCTCTATACGGTACGGTTACGGTACCCGTATGAACCGTCCCGTAATTTCGTAAATACGGGTACGGTGCGGATCCCTAACTCTGCTACTATATGATATATGGCCATACTGTTGTCAACACTAAATCTAAGTTTTACAGAAATCATCAGACTTCAAAAGGTGGCTGTGGAAGTGCTGCCTATGTCACATAGGATGTCTGAGTCAAAAACATAAGAACCAGAGTAAATATCTCTTCCTCTCTCCCAGTCCAGCTACTTATTGACAATGATTATCAAAACCAAGGAAGTCCCTGACTCCCCACTGAGGCAGCCTGTCCATTCTATGGCCTACCAAAGGAACGTAGCTTTATAGCATTCATAATGCAGATTTCATTCCAAACAAATAACTGAGATTCAAGTTCACAAAAAATTCAACAACACATCTTAGTAAAAAGCCAGGTTTGGGGCGGGCCCCAACAAGCTGAAGCCCCGTGTTGCAGTCAGGTTGCTGGGACCCGAGGTACGAGGGCCCAGCAATCGTGACGAAGACACGGGGCATAGGCTTGTATCTATATAATAAGAGAGGTGGATGATGACAAATAAGCTGAGTTTGAAATTTCCGGCAATTGCCAGACCACGGCCTATTCCGGCTGAGTTTCAATTCCATTGCACTGCCATTGCTGCCTCTGCATATATTTACCAGTGTTCCATCCCCACATGGCAAATCTTTGGGACATGTCCTGCATACAGTATTCCCTGAACTGAGACTATTGACTACCTATGCATGCTGACAGGATGCTGTACACTCCAAAGTGAGTGTCAAACAACAAGTATTGAGCAACAAGTCAACAACAAATATCAAATGACAAATTAGCAGGTAGGATTAGGGCCCAGGAAACCATTCAAGGATAGGTAACACATATACATGTACTGACTATGCCATAATTTGTTTATTATGAGGCTTTGACAAGGCTCAAACCTTCTCTCAGCAGTTAGAAATGGCAAGGAGACCATTTATGCAAGAATGCAAGCTGAGGTGACGAGTATAAAAAATGAGGTATACATACTACTTTAAAGTTTGAGGATGCAAGAGAACATAAGTATTATTAAGTAATGACTAAAATACAGAAATGAACTAATAGTCATAATGTCCAAGAACAGGATTGTTGCAATGACAAGTAAGAAGATGGGATGACAGCATGTGAGGTGCTCCAGAGGGCTTTGACTTCAACAATTCAGCTATGACATGCTTACCCAGTTACCATGTCATAAACAGCATTGCCATACCATAGTGCAGGCAAGGTGAGTTTCAATTTTGCTGCCTCTACCAAGCCTCTACTCTCTCCACAGCATATCATTGGTGTGACTGTCTCCTAACTGAGCTTCAGCTGAGACTACTTATCCATGCTATAGCAACAAAGTGAGTAGGGATCTGCACCATATTCATATATGGATATGACTGTCAAATATATGGGTTGACCCATACTGTCACCGTATAGGCTGGAACCATCAATGGTATGGGTTGTAACTGTACCCATCAACTGTATTTATGGCAACACTGTGAGTTGAAGATTTTTTTGGACCAAATTTGTTTTAGATACACAAATAAGGTTAGTATCTGTCAGATCACAGTAAATTATAGACAAAATTACCTATATTGAGTGAACCTATACAGGGCTGATATTTTTTCTGGATCCCAAGATTGCATACAGCACCTGTATGAACCATCCTATAATTCCATAAATATGGGTACAGTGTGGATCCCTAAAAGCAAGTATCAAGCAATGAGCAATGATCGAGCAACAAGTTGACAATGAGCAATGAATGTTAATAGATGTAAGTCTTATAGAGATTATCAGAGTTCAAATGATGACCATAGCAGCCCACCATGTCAGATATCCGAGTCAGGGACATAAGAACCAGAATATACTGTTTGATTTCAACTGTTAATCCATGTAACATGTAATGGGACCCTGTGAAGTGAAGCTCCCAATAATTTGTAACACATAACAAGCTCATCTGAGAGGTAGTATCAGCCCAATTTGGAAATTTTTGGCAGCTGGCTGGCACCAGAGACACTATATTTGGTAGTTTTTCATCACATTTTGGTGAATAAAGCTATGATAATTTGCCCATAAAGCATAACACATAACACCCCATGAAGCTACAGTCAAAATCAAACAGTATAGCTTTCTCTCTCCTGCCAGTAGTGACAGCTATTAACAATGATCACCCAAATCATGGGAGTCCCTACCCATCCATTACATGGCTTACAGAAGTAACAGAACAAAGCTTTATAGTACTCATAAAATGCATTTTGTTCTATTGCAGTGGCTCCAAAGAAATACCAGAAATTCAACAAGATATCATAGTAATAAGCCGGGTTTGGGGCGGGCCCCAACAAGCCGAAGTCCTGTGTCGTAGTCAGGTTGCCAGGACCCGAGGTACGAGGGTCCGGCAATCGTGACGAAGACATGGGGCATAGGCTTGTCTATATATTAATACAGGTGGACCACAGCCACAGAATTTGCTTATGTAAAATTAGCGGACTTTGAAATTCTGGCCATTGCCATCCCCTGGCATAATCTGGCTGAGTTTCAATTATATTGCACTGCCATTGCTGCCACCTTTTGCCTCTCTACAGTGCCACACATGGCAACGAGTGCTGCTGCCTCTGCATACCTTACCAGTGTTCCATCCTCACATGGGAAATAATTGGAGCATGTCCAGCACCCAGTATTCACTAAACTGAGACTATCCACTAAGTATGCATGCTGACAAGATGCTGTAGCCTCCAAAGCGAGTATTACACAATGAGTATTGAGCAACAAGTGAACAACAAACATCAAATGAAAATTTAGCAGGTAGGATTAGGGGCCAGGAGACCATTCAAGGACAGGTAATGCATATACATGTACTGACTATGCTATAATTTGCTTATTACAAGGCATCAGCAAGGCTCAATCCTTTTCTCAGCAAGTAGAAATTGCAAAAAGATCATTCATGTAAGAATACATGCTATAATCTTCTTTTATTTATCTGTGTAGAGCAGTAAGGTGATGATATTACCTGTAAAAATACTGTATGATTTTGACTATTAACTGTGAAGTGAAGCTCACAGTAAATCATAATGTTATGAATTCTCTATCTCTTTTCTTTATCATAAGTGCCTCACATTTATCTTATCTTTACTGTTCACCTGACACATGTTTTCTCTTCTTTCTCTCACCATGAACTTATATTTAAACCCTCACTTTTAGTATATAAGTAGTGTAGCTCTCACTGTATATTCCCCAACTTCGAGCTAAAGTTTATCTATACCAAACACTCTCACTAATCCTCACTAAGACATTAAAACATTAGCCTTATCTCCATTTGCTTTGAGACTCAACGGTGACTGCCTGAACATGAGACAGCCATTGTTTACTCTTGATTGAAGTTCGAGTCTAACATATAACATGTAAAAAACCCTTTTGAGAGGTAGTATCAGCCTAATTTGGGAACTTTTTGCAGCTGGCTGGCACTGAAGATACTAATATAGTAATTTACATCATATTTCAGTGAATGAAGCTATGATAATTTGGTCATAAAGCATAATATGTAGCACTCCATGAAGCTACAGTTGAAATTGTACAGTATATGCTATGTCATGCCATGTTGGGAGATGTAAGTAAGGCAAGAAATACAAGAAATACAGAATAGCCCACCTCAGCCTTTCTCTGTCTATGTAGAGCAACAAGCTAAGGTGATGAGTACAAATTACATGGTATATATACTGTACAATTTCGACCATTAATTCACACAAGGCATAACACAACTCTGTGAAGTAAAGCTCTCAGTAATTCATAACACATAGCAAGCCCTTTTGTGAGGTAGTATCAGTCTAATTTGGAAACTTTTTGTGGCCAACTGGCATCAGAGACACTATATATAGCAATTTTGTATCATATTTTTTTTTAGTGAATGTGCTATGACAATTTGGTCATAAAGCATAACATGTAACACCCCATAAAGCTATGGTTGAAATCATATAGTACTACTTTGAAGTCCAAGGAAGCAAAGGAATGTAAGTACTGACTAAAATATGGAAATGAACTAATAGTTATAATATCCAAGAAATGGATTGTTGTAATGACAAGCAAGAAGATGGGATAACAGCATGTGAGGTGACTGTGCTCCAGAGGGCCTGGACTTCAATGATTCAGCTATCATATGCTTACCCAGTTATCATATCATATGCTTACCCAGTTATCATATCATAAATGGCCCTTGCCATTCCATGGTGCAGGCCAGGTAAGTTTCAATTTTGCTCCCTCTACCAAGCCTCTACTCTCCCCACAGCACATCATTGATGTGACTGGCTCCTAACTGAGCTGCAACTGAGACTACTTATCCATGCTATAGCAACAATGCAAGTATTAAGTAATGAGCAATGATTGAGCAACAAGTTGAATGTCAATGGATGTAAGTCTTATAGAAATGATCAGAGTTCAAATGATGACCATAGCAGCCCACCATGTCAGATATCTGAGTCAGGGATATAAGAACCAGAATATGTGTCTCTCTCTCCTACCAGTAGTGACAGCTTAGAGCTATTGATGATGATCACCCAAATCATGGGAGTCCCTACCTATCCGTTACATGACTTACAGAAGTATCAGAACAATGCTTTATGGTACTCATAGAAAGCAATTTGTTCCATTGCAGTAGCTCTAAACCAATAACAGAGATTCAATAACATATCTTAGTAAAAAGCCGGGTTTGGGGCAGGCCCCAACAAGCCGAAGCCCCGTGTTGCAGTCAGGTTGCCAGGACCTGAGGTACGAGGGTCTGGCAATCGTGACAAAGACACGGGGCATAGGCTTGTCTATATATTAATACAGGTGGACCACAGCCACAGAATTTGCTTATGTAAAATTAGTGGACTTTGAAATTAGCGGCCATTGCCATACCCTGGCATAATCCAGCTGAGTTTCAATTATGTTGCACTGCTATCGCTGCCTCTCTACAGTGCCATGTATGGCAACGAGTGCTGCTGCCTCTGCATACAGTGTTCCATCCCCACATAGCAAATGATTGGGGCATGTCCAGCACCCAGTATTCACCTGACAAGATGCTGTAGCCTCCAAAGCAAGTATTAAACAATGAGCATTGAGCAACAAGTGAATAACAAGCATCAAATGAAAAATTAGCAGGTAGGATTAGGGGCCAGGAGACCATTCAAGGACAGGTAATGCATATGCATGTGCTGACTATGCTATAATTTGCTTATTATGAGGCTTTGGCAAGGCTCAAGCCTTTTCTCAGCAAGTAGAAATTGCAAGAAGACTAATGATTCATGTAAGAATACATGCTATGCTCAGCTTTTCTCTGTTCATGTAGAGCAATATGGTGATGATATTACCCATAAAAATACTGTATAATTTTGACTGTTAACCATGAAGTGAAGCTCACAGTAAATCATAACATGTAAAAAGCCCTTTTGAGAGGTAGTATCAGCCTAATTTGGAAACTTTTTGCAGCTGGCTGGCACTGGAGACACTAATATGCAACTAATATGGTAATTTACATCATATTTCAGTGAATGAAGCTATGACAATTTGGTCATGAAGCATAATGTGTAACACCCCATGAATCTATGGTTGAAATTGTACAGTATATGCTATGCCATGCTATGCTGTGAGATGTAAGTAAGGCAAGAAATACAAGAAATACAGAATAGCTCACCTCAGCTTTTCTCTGTCCATGTAGAGCAACAAGCCAAGGTGACAAGTACAAATTACAAGATATATATACTGTATAATTTTGACCATTAATTTATACAAGGCATAACACGACCCTGTGAAGTGAAGCTCCCAGTAATTTATAACACATAACAAGCCCTTTTGAGAGGTGGTATCAGCCCAATTTGAAAACTTTTTGCAGCCAACTGGCACCAGAGACACTATATATGGCAATTCTGCATCATATTTTTTTTTTTGGTGAATGTGCTATAATAATTTAGTCATAAAGCATAACATGTGTCACCCCATGAAGCTATGGTCAAAATCATATAGTACTACTCTGAAGTCCAAGGAAGCAAGGGAATGTAAGTACTGACTAAAACATGGAAATGAACTAACAGTTATCATATCCAAGAAGTGGATTGTTGCAATGACAAGCCAGAAGATGAAATAACAGCATGTGAGGTGACCATGCTCCAGAGGGCTTAGACTTCAATGATTCAGCTATCATATGACCCAGTTAGCATGTCATAAATGGCCCTTGCCATCCCATAGTGCAAGCCAGGTGAATTTCAATATTGCTGCCTCCATCAAGCCTCTACTCTCCCCACAGCACATCATTGGCATGACTGGCTCCTAACTGAGCTTCAACTTAGACTACTTATCTATGCTATAGCAATAAAGTGAGTACTGTAGTATTTCGACCATATCTTCACATAATGCATAATGGGGGTCCATTATGTGGAGATTGGCAAACTTTGTAACACATAACAGGCCTATTTGGTGCCTTTGATTACTCAATATAGCAGCAAATTTTCAGTCCAGCATATGCTGGGCTGCCTATTAAGATAGATGACACCATAATGAAGATGTGACTGGATGAAGATGTGCATAACATGTAACACCCCATGAAGATACAATCAAAATACTACAGTATCAAGCAATGAGCAATGAACATTGAATGTTGATAGATGTAAGTCTTATAGAATTTATCAGACCCCAAATGATGACCATGTCAGATATCTGAGTCAGGAACATAAGAACCAGAATACATATCTCTCCCTCTCTCCTGCCAGTAGTGACAGCTATTAAAAATGATCACCCAAATCATGGGAGTCCCTACCAATCCAATACATGGCTTACAGAAGTAACAGAACAAAGCTTTATGGTACTCATAAAAAGCATTTTGCTTCATTGCAGTGGCTTCAAAGAAATAACAGAGATTCAACAAGATATTATAGTAATAAGCCGGGTTTGGGGCGGGCCCCAACAAGCCGAAGTCCTGTGTCGCAGTCAGGTTGCCAGGACCTGAGGTACGAGGGTCTGGCAATCGTGACAAAGACACGGGGCATAGGCTTGTATTAAGAGAGGTAGCAAAGATGACATAATAAGGTGGACTTTGAATTTTCCGGCCATTGCCAGACTATGGCTTATTCCGGCTGAGTTTCAACTTCACCATGCTGCAATGGTGTGGCTTCAAGCCTGTCCCCTTTCCCTCTACTCTATTCCACTCTCCCCTCACAGTGCACCATCTCAGGCAAGAATTACAACCCTTTTACATATAATAAGGACTTTTGGGATCTCTCACAGTACTGTCTATCAATATTTGATTGAACCTCTTCATTTCTGATTTTCTCTGCAGGTGTCTTTGCCTCTTTCTTACACAGTGTTGCTACTATTTCCACCTCTCCATACCCTGTGATGTGTGTACCACTCTTATTTTTCTAAGATCAATGCTCACAGCTTTCTTTTAATAGGTCTCCATCTACTCCTACCAGAGAGAATGATCATTTCGATTTTCCAGCTCTGGTTACACCAGAGCAGAATCGTCATGCAGAACAGGAGCAGGATCATCTTCAGCGTCTTCAGATGACCTCCCCCTCTATTTGTCATGATCGGTCACCACATCCAGGTCCTGATCCTAATATTGAACTTCCACGTTTTAATATACCACCTGAGACCCATATTTCATCTCAGTTAGATCGTCCATGTGAACATCCCATGCCTGTAGTACCAACTCTTCCTGTTTTTCCTGCCAGAGGTAGACGTTGTAGACAATTACGTGGTGGTGCTCCTGGAGGACAGTCATCTGTGTTTGATAGTACTTCTGTTCCACAGCTTCCTGTAGGTCCACAGGGCCAAGGACATGGTGGTGGTCAAGGACATGGGCGAGGGAGAGCTATTGAAATCCATCCTGCACACACTGAGCCACCACAAAATATTGACTGAATAGCTCCTACTGAGCATCACTGGCAATCACCGTCACCTACAAGAGAGTCACCACCTCTACAGCCACCTTTACCTCTACCACATCAGTATCAACCACCACATGCTATTCCTGTACAACTTCCTCTGGCAAGACGTCCATATGCTGAGGTGTACTCTCAGAATAATATTGGGAGTAGAAAATGGATGTGTGAATGTTGTGGGGCATTACATTGGCATAATGAGTGGATTAAAAATAAGTCAAAATCTACACCACATTTTGGGATGTGCTGTCTACAAGGGCAGGTTAAATTACCTCCTCTTCTTCCTGCTTCTGCTATTCTTCAAAATCTTCTTTGTGGCAACAATCCATTTTCAAAAGCCTTCTTACAAGATATTAGACAGTATAATGCAGCATTGGCATTTACATCCATGGCTGTAAAAGTTGATGAGGCAATTACCAATTCTTCAGGACCATACTGCTTTCGTGTATCTGGCAAGCTTCATCACCTGATGGGATCTCTGCTGCCTGAGGAAGGAGAGAAATTGTCTTATGCACAGCTGTACATACATGATCCAGTGGAGGCATTGCATATGCGTAATCGGCACAATCCTAATTTAAATCCTGAAATCATGTCTCAATTACAGGATTTAATGCAGGATGTGAATCCATATGTTTATTTATATCATCATGCATATCTCATTATGAAAGAAAAGCCCCATGAAGAGTATCCAAATATTGAAGTACGATTGCATGTGAGGGATGGTACTGATGGGTGACGATATAATATTCCAACAGTAGATGAGTTGGCTGCTATTATTCCTGGAGATGGATCTGAGCCTGTTAAGAATGATCAAGATATTGTTTTACATATGCATGATGATTCTCTCAAACGCATTAGCCAACTTCATCCAAGTTATCAACCTCTTCATTATGTTCTCCTTTTTCCACATGGAGAATTGGGTTGGAATATACATATGCTCCTGGAAGAGACTGAAACAAGTGAACGTAGAGAACATAAAAAGATTACTCAGCATGTATTATGCTTATTGCCTACAGGATCGTCCAATATTTGAACCAAATGCACCATTGTATAGAGGAGGACAGCTGTACCAATGATATATTGTGGATGCATGGGCATCAATTGAACAAAGTAATCTCAACTGGGTTCAACTCAATCAGAAAACTATCCGTGCAGATCTGTATAAGGGAGTGGTGGATGCAGCTACTAATGCTGATGGATTGCAAGACTCTGGCCAGCGTATTGTCCTACCTTCATCACATACTGGCAGTCCCTGTGCAATGTATCAGCTGTATCAGGACTCTATGACAATTTGTAGAGCTTTGCAGAAACCGGATATCTTTCTTACAATGACAGCAAACCCACAGTGGCCAGAAATTGTTGAGGCTCTAAAGCGTACAGATGGACCAGATCAGAATGTGGAGGATTGACCAGATATTGTGGCCAGAGTCTTCCAGTTGAAGAAGGAGGCCTTACTGGAAGAAATCAAGAAGGGTGGAATATTTGAAAAAGTCAAGGCTATGGTGCATACTATTGAATTTCAGAAGCATGGACTCCCTCATATGCATCTTCTGATTTTTCTGGATCCTGAAGACAAGATTCACACACCTGCTGATGCTGATTCAGTCTCATGTGCTCAGATTCCTGATCCTGTTACCCAACCAATTCTTTATGAGATTGTCACCAGATCCATGGTCCATGGTCCATGTGATCATTGCTGCAAGAAGCCCGAGGGTCGCTGTTCAAAGAACTTTCCAAAAAACTTCAATGAGCATACTGAATTCACCACTGATGGATATCCCAATTTGGCATGTCCTAACAATGGTCGTGAGTATGTTAAAATGTGTGGTAAAACCTGTACTGTCTATACCAACCGTGATATTGTCCCATACAATCCTTATCTCAGTGCAAAATATAACTGTCACATCAATGTGGAGGTTTGTGTTTCTGTCAAGGCCATCAAATATATCCATAAATACATCTACAAGGGCCATGACAGGACTACATTAGAGGTTCAGGATCATGATGAGATTAAGGAGTTTCTGGATGCATGCTACATCTCTGCTATTGAATCATGCTGGAGAATCTTTTCATTTTGGCTACATCAGGAGGAGCCAAATGTTGTCCGTCTTCAGGTCCATCTCCCTGATGAACAGCTTATCATATATGATGAGAATGACAGTCCAGAAGAGGTGTTAGCAGCTGCAGAGGCAAAGACAACTACTCTGTTACAATGGTTTGATCTCAACAAAAGAGATCCCAGTGCACATCAGTATCTGTATCAAGACATTCCTGCCCACTATACCTGGAACAGCAGCAAGAAACACTGGAATCCATGCCAAAGATACACAACTATTGGTGTTACCATTGGCCAAATGTATCAAGCTGCCCCCTCATCTGGCGAGCAGTTCTATCTGCAGCTTCTTTTGACTGCTGTTACCGGTGCTCAATCCTTCCAACACTTACGCACTGTTAACAATGTGGAGTGTGCTACTTTTAAAGAAGCATGCATTGCTATGGGATTGCTGGAAAATAATAATGAATGGAGACAATGCTTACAGGAGGCAGCTATTATGCAGTCAGGAGCACAGTTACGATCACTATTTGTGACCCTTCTTCTTTTCTGCCAGCCAGCAAAGCCAGATGAGCTGTGGGAGGAGTTCAAGGAGAACATTTGTGATGATTTGGCACATAAGCTCTGCCAACGTGATGTTCCAAATCCAACAGATGCTCAGCTCTATGATTTTGGTCTCCATCTTATCAATAAGCTTCTTCAATCTCATGGTTGTCGTCTCTCTGAGTGGACAGAGATGCCAGCCTCTATCATGGACTGGGCTGCTTATGAGGATAATCCTCTTCTGGCTGCACAGCTGGCCTATGATATCCCATCTCTGCAGCAATTAGTTGCTAACAATCTTCAAACATTCAATGAAGAGCAAAAGACTGCTTATAATATTGTGTTTGACTCTGCTATGAATGAACGAGGGAAATTGGTATTTCTGCATAGTGCTGGAGGTGGTGGAAAGACTTTTGTGTGCAATACTATTGCTGCTGCTGTTCATGCTGAAGGAAAGATTGCATTGACCTGTGCCTCCTCCGGTATATCAGCAATTCTCTTAGTTGGAGGGTGTACCAGCCACAGCACCTTCAAAATTCCAATTCCCTCACGTGATGATACAACATGCAGCATTTGTAGAGGGACTCACTTAGCTGAACTTCTTTGTAGAACTTCTCTCATCAGTTGGGATGAGGTTTCTATGCAGAACCGACATGATATTGAGACTGTTGATCGTACTCTTCGTGATGTCTGCAATAAGGATGTTCCTTTTGGTGGAAAAACTGTACTTTTTGGTGGTATGTGTCCTTATTTTGAGTCACTATAGATTATCATTTCTGATTATTTATTTTAGGAGACTTTCATCAGACATTGCCAGTTGTTTCATGACAATCATGGGAGCAGATTGTTGCAGCTTCATTTCGCCATTCACCTTTATGGCCTCACATTGAAGTCATTCATTTGAAGAAAAACATGTGCCTGGATCAGACTCCTGAAAATGTAGAATTTGCCCATTGGCTACTTACTGTTGGTGCAGGTGAAGGACTTACTGATGATCGTACTATCACTCTTCCTGCTTCTATGCATCTGGCCAACAATTCACTTTCTGAACTCATTAAATATATCTATCCAAACATTCAAGCTGGCCACTTCCAAGACCGTTTCTTTTTAGAATGAACAATTCTCTCTGGATGCAATGATGATGTTGATGAAATTAATCAACAGGTTCTGGATATGTTTCCAGGACAAGAGACAGTTTATTGGAGTATAGACAAGACAATAGAGGAAGAGTTGGATGATGCTGCTACTCTTTATCCAGTGGAGTGTCTTCAAAATTTCAATGCCTCTGGATTGCCATGTGCAAAGCTGGCTCTCAAAGTTGGATGTCCTCTTATGCTTCTCTGCAATCTGGATCCAGCAAATGGCCTATGCAATGGGACATGGATGATTCTCACACGTTTCCATCCACATGTATTAGAATGTCATCTTCTCAGTGGTAACAATGCAGGCAAGGCTGTTTTCATCCCACGCATCACAATCAATGCAGATACAGCTGAACTTCCTATTGCATTTTCATGTCGCTAATTTCCAGTCAGATTGACTTTTGCAATGACAATCAACAAGTCTCAAGGACAGTCAGTTACTTACATTGGATTAGATTTACGTACTCCTGTTTTTTCTCGTGGACAACTGTATGTAGCACTTAGCCGTTGCACTTCTGGACAACAGATTTGAGTTCTCTTTCCAGATACAGAAAAAGGTACAAATACTTTGAATATTGTATACCCTGAGGCTCTATTACATTGATAATACATATTTGTTTCTGAACTAATAACTGACACTCCCAAGTAATAAGCTGGGTTTGGGGCGGGCCCCAACAAGCTGAAGTCCTGTGTCATAGTCAGGTTGCCAGGACCCGAGGTATGAGGGTCTGGCAATCATGATGAAGACACAGGGCATAGGCTTGTAACATAGAAGCCCAGCACAACCACGCAAAGAGATTCAAAGCAGCAGCTGAAAAAGTAATCAAAGACTATGGGAAAATCATGGCAGTGCAAATAGATGGCACATCAGTGAGTGCCATATCTGACATCACAGCAATCTTGCGACACATTGTCATGGAAGAATTGAGGCCAAAGAAGCCAGTCAATGAAAAACAGTACCGTACAATGGTAAATCTAGTAGACATGATGGAAGCATGGATGGATATTGGAGAATATAGAGCAGTGCAAGATGCAATGGCACTGGCACACCTCATGAGCAAAAAATTTCACAGTCTGCAGGAATCAGTGAATGCAGTCAAAAACATGGTCAAAAAGCACATGTCAAAGGAACTAACCACCATAGAGAGCATCCAAGAAATCAAAAAGACACAGCCACTATACAAGCAGCTATCAATGACATCTGCAATACCAAGGAGCCAATGATTTCTAGCAGTGACCCAACACACATGCAATCCCACCAACTCTCATACGCTGAGATGGCCAGCTGGCCACATGGACCGAAGTTGGACCCCAAGCATGCTGACACCATCGCAAAAGCCAAGATTGCAAACCGGTGTGTCATAATCAAACCAACAAGTGAAGCAGCAAGAATCAGATGAAAATAACAATGGAGAAGGAGCTTGTTGAACAGATGAATGAAGCACTGTTCATAGCATCTACAGGTGAATCAGGGACACCAGGATACATACCAAAGGAACACAGAGTGGTAGGAGCATGGAAATTGGCAAACAGGGGTATTGCATATACCTTCAACACTGATGAAGCAGCAGTATGGCTGTGCGAACCTGACACCATTGATTCCATACAGCAAGCAGCTGGACAGGAGACAGCAGCCAGCCTCCAGCTACACAACATGATTGTACCATTTGCACCAACAACGATTGACATCAAGGACATGGCAACCTGGTGAAGCATCAAGGAGAGTACAAGACTCAGGGAAGGAACTATCCATAACATAAGGTTCTTAAAGCTGGCGGAGCACCATCATGAGGGGCAGAGAGAAGCCCATATCATGATAGGGTTTGATGCACAAGAACAAGATAACATCACCATCCGAGGAGGAATCTTCATTGAAGGGAAAGAACTCCAAGCTAGGAAGGAGTTGCCAGATGCAACATGGTGCATGAATTGTTCTGTCTTACCTCGTGACCATAATGTGCAAGACTATCCAAATGCAACAAAATGCGGATGATGCGCTGGAGGACATGCAACCAAAGACTGTACAGTCCCTGACCATAAAAAGTTCCACTGCACTAACTGCAAAGTGGATGGCCATGGGGCCGTAGACTGAATTAACTGCCCATCTTTCATTAGAGCCTCAGATCTGATACAAAGCCAATACTCTGAGTCATGATACAAATACTTTGTAACCAAGGACCCTAGTACATGGGCCCCCAATGAAGTGCAACAATGTGCTGAAGACTACTAGCTGCAAAAGAGTAATGCAAGGAGTGCAAGGAGACCTGACACACAGAGTGGGACCACAATTACATCTCTTGGTAGTGTTGCGGTCTCCTCACACCCAATGCGGTAGCAACAAAATGGCAGCAGTACAAAACAAATTTGAAACAGAAGGTCTAACCCTAATCTGATGCCACTAGAGAACAACAGATATCAGCAAGCGTCCATTCACTGGTACATGACAGCAAGTCAACAAGCAAATACCAGACCACCATCACAAGCAACTGCAAGGTCCTATACAAGTGACAACGAGGCCAACCCCAAGAGGGAAACAGTGGATGACAACGATGACACCCAACTGGGCAACTCCCCACTGGTAGACATATGGCTGACAACATGATAGATAATGAAATGGATGTGAAGCTATGAATATACCAGCTCAATGTGAACAAATCACTGACAGCCCACTCCTGCCTAATCAATCAAGTAGACAAGAACGATGACCTCATCCTAATACAGGAGCCTTACATTGGCAGGCATGGAAAGTCCAGAGCAACACAGGGATGGATGGCAGTATACCCAACTAGACATGACAGCGATCTGACCAAGACAAGAGCAGTAACCCTTGTCAACTGAGCCATTACCACCAATGCTTGGTCAAGCATTCCTCTAGACTCTCAAGACATTGTTGCACTTGAACTACAGGCAGAGGTAACTATAATAATTATCAATATATACAGCAATGGCAGCTCTGTAGTGGCATGGGATCTGGTTGATAAATTTATAAGCAAATACAGAGCATGCCAGCAAGATGCCCCAGGGAAACCATATCATGTTATATGTGCAGGAGACTGGAATGAACATCATCCAATCTGGGATGAACCACACAACTCACATCTATTTACAGATCAGGCTCTCGACAGAGCAGAACACCTTCTGACAATCATAGGAAAGCATCAACTAAAAATGGCACTACTGGCCTATGTACCGATGCTGCAGGCATTCTCAACAGGGAACTATACACACATAGACAACATGTTTTGCTCAGATGAGCTCATTTCAAGCTTCATCAAATGCATAGTTGACCATGCAGCTCAGCCACCACAGACAGACCACTTCCCTATTGTCTCAGTCATTGATGTATCCCCACCATGCAATGAATTTGAACCTCGACGAAACTTTCGCAAAGTAGATTGGGAAAAGTTTTACAATGCCCTTCAAGACCAACTTGACATGCTCCCTCCACCACATGAACTCATGAGCAGTGAGGAGATGCATACAACACTCCAACGTATTGATGACACAGTCCAAAACATAATTGATGTATATGTCCCATGGACCAAACCAAGCCCGTATATGAAGTGATGGTGGAACGGAGAGCTTACAGAGCTATGGTGACAACTATGCAAGATACAAAAGAAGGTGTACAACTTCAAATCAATGCCAGGATACCCAATCCATGACGAACAAAGAAGGCTGTGCAATCAATACACTGCCACTGTGGAGGATGTGAAGACAACATGTTGGATGACCTGGCTGGAGAATGCAGGAGCAGGGAATATATGGGAAATCAGTCGATTCATTTCCCAACCAACATCGGATGGTGGAAGAGCAAGGATCCCAGACCTTGTAGTAAAAATGGCAGAATGATGGCCAAAGAGGATATGAGATAACAAGGAGAAAGGAAAGGTATTTCAAGCAGCTTTCTTTCCATCCAAACCTATGGCATCAGCAGTACCAAGCAATGTCCAATACCCTCCACCAGCATGGGACTTTTGGCTTATCACAGATGGCCAAATCAAACAAGCCTTCCAAGGTATGAAACTGCTAAAGGCAACAAAACCAGGAACAGTGCCCAACTGTGTGTTGAACCATTGTGCTGACCTGCTTGCACCCTATATAGGACCAGTATACCATGCAACAGTTACACTGGAAGAATACCCAGAGATACTCAGTGAGACAAACATGATCATCCTATGCAAACCAGGAAAACTGGACTATGAGGATCCCAATGCATACAGGCCCATTATTCTATCTAATGGATGGGGCTGGGCCTTCATGCGACGATGAACCAGGACCTTACAGCATGGTGTGAATATAAGGGAATCCTACCAGACCAACACTTTGGAGGATGTCCAGGCAGATGCACCACCAACTCTATTAACCTAATGGTCTCTAGCATCAAAGATCAATGGAGAAAAGGTAACGTAGTATCTGTTCTATTTCTGGACATCAAAGGAGCATTTCCTAGTGTGGATGTGGATATGCTTCTCCACAAAATGCTAATGCTGGGAATACCATCACAATACACAGAGTGGTTGCAAAGGAGACTAGCTGAAAGGAGAACAGCCCTGAGCTTCAATGACTTCAAGCCGGGTGTTTTTGATGTTGCTAACGGACTTGACCAGGAAGACCCATTGTCACAGGTATTATATGTCATATACAACTCAAGTGTCCTACAACGCCTATAGGAGAGCGAACAATGCTTTCTATTCATAGATGACAAAGCAATTCTTGTCTATGGAAAGATGTTCAAAGAGACCCATCAAGCAATCAAGGACATCATGGAATGGAATGGAGGGGTGCTTGACTGGGTGAAGGAGCACAACTGCAAGTACGGAGTCGCAAAATTTCAGCTTGTTGACTTTACAAGGAAACCCCACAACACAGCAACACCGGGAATAGGACAGCAAGAACCAGTCATGGGAGATCCAATACAAATTGGCCAGAACCTGATACATCTGCGACCAGTCCCAAAGTTCTTAGGCATTTACATTGATGCAGGCCTCCGATGGAAGGAACAGGGAGCAGCAGTGATTGAAAAGGGAAATGACTGGATCATCCAATTTCAGCAACTTGCAAGAGTCAGCTTGGGAGTATCCAGAGAATGCATGAGACTAACCTATATTGCAATAGCCATCCCACACATGCTATATGCTGCCGATATTTTCTTGAACCCACAGAGAAGGGCAGCAAAGAAGAGAAGGGACAGAAAAAGCAGCATCAAGACAGTCAACAGTCTAGCAACAATCCAGAGGAAAGCAGCTATTCTGATCATGGGGGCTATGTGCACAACAGCAGGTGACACACTGGATGTACATGCTAACCTATTACCTATGCAGGAGCAAGTTGATGTATATCGCCATAGAGCGCTTGCTTGCATGGCATGTCTACTGCCAGGACATCCACTTCACAAGGCAGTGCGCAAAGCAGCAAAGCGGAGGACAAAGCAGCATAGGAGCCCAATACATAAATTGATGGAGGACTTTGGCATACAGCCAGAAAGCATGGAGACCATTCAGGCGATACGATACCCACTGAACTGGGAATCAAGAGTGGAGGTGGAAACAGTGCAATTGATGCAGGAAGCAATGGTGAATGACAGAAACGATGACAGTGAGGTACAAGCATATGGAGATGGATCAGGGATAGATGGAAGCATAGGAGCGGCAGCAGTGGTGTGTTATGGACAGACTCAGGAATAACAAACAACGCGACCAAAGGCTGCTTCGCATTCGAGCAGTCACCTATGGTACCATGGAGTTTGCTACAGCGAGGCGGTATAACACTTTAGACTCTCGGTGAGTGTATAGAGTAAAGTCTGGTAAGATTTAACTTAGCTCAAAGCTGAGAATACTACAGTGAGAGCTATGCTACTTATATACTGAAATGCGATGCTAATAATAGTCCTGTCAATCTGTCAAGAGTCATATGGAAGTCTGTCCGTAACCAGGTGCCACAGTGGAAATGCTGAAGTCGTACAACTTGGCGCTGGTGACCACCTGTGTGCTGAGGTGCCATGATAAGATAAGATAAGGAGAAAATAGAAAATCATAACATTACCCCCTCGTTAAGGCAGGTGTCCCGACTGCCATTAAGGTCCTGTCCAGTCGTCAGAGAAGTCGGGTGGATTTCCATATATTCCTGTAGTGTCACCTCCGGCGTCGTCATACTCATCATCAATTGTTGCGGTTTTGGGCATTCAGACTAGTCGCGCATGGCTGACTCAGTCTTTGTATTCTTCTATCGCTTCCTGTGCATGTTCCATATCCTCCTCCTGCACCCAAGAATTATGTTCCTGTGTCCATCCCATCCACTTGACGAAATAGTCAGTGACGGTCCTAGACTTTTGTCCTCACTTTCCTTGTACTTGGCATGGTCGAAAGTCAAGGACTTCTTCAACCTCATATTCTTTCTCATCTTCAATAAGGTCGGGTGGTGGTGGTGGCAGTAATTCCTGGTTAGGAAATGCCAGCGGTGTGTACAGCATCAGAAGCTTCTTGTTGAAGTGTGGGTGAATCTTTCTGTGGGGTGGTAGCTTGAGTTTATACACACTAGCACCTGCCTTGTTGAGGATGATGAAGGGTCCAACCCGCTTGTTGTCCAGCTTCTTTTTGGGTCAGGGAAGATGGAGGTTTGTGGCATCAAGCCATATGCAGTCACCTATTTGATATGGATGGGCAGCGTGTTTCCTCTTATCATACTGGGCCTTCATCTTCCTGGCAGCTTCTTCAAGGGCTTTCTGGGTTTCGGCGTGGATCATCGTCATGTTCTGGACAAAGTCTTCCGCAGCGGGGTTCAAGAATGGAGGTGATCAGGAAGAGTTGGGGAGAATTCAAGAGTTTTGGCCATAGAGCACCATGAAGAGGCTCTTGCCCGTTGCGCTGTGGGTCCGGTTGTTGTGGGAGAACTCGGCGAGTGGAAGCCAGTTGCTCCAGTTGGTCTGTCGGTGGTTGACAAAGATGTGTAGGTACTTCTCGATTTCCTGGTTGACCCATTCTGTCTGCCCGTCGGTCTGCAGGTGGAATGCCATGGACGCGTTGGGCATGATATCTAGCATTTGGTATAACTCCTTCATGAACTTGGAGATGAATTGCGGACTGCAGTTGGAGATAGCTACTTGTGGCATCCCATGGCATGCATATACGTGATCCCAAAGGATTTGGGCCCACTCTTCTGCAGATATTCCGTGTTGCAGGCGACAGGGATAATGGCCTTAGAGAATTGGTCGACAATCATCAGGATCGCGTCATGTCTGTTCGAGTTTGGAAGTCCTGTTACCATGTAAACAGATATGTGAGTCCATGGTCCGGTGGGTACTGTGTTAGGGAAGAGTGGGGCCGCCTTGGCCTGGGTGTTTGACTTCATTCTCTGGCAGGTTTCACAGCCTTTGACATAGGCTTTGACACTCCTTCATCATTTTTGGCCACCAGTAGTCGCAGAGTATTAACTTCTTCATCTTCTCGATCCCTGGGTGGCCGGCGGTGATGTGGTCGTGGTATTGGGAAATGATTTTGCCCCATAGTGTCTTCTTGCGGGGTACGTATACTCGGTTATCGTACACGAGGAGTCTGTCCTTTCGGGATATTCCTCGCTTGTGGTTGAGGGAGGTGGCGATGCCTTTGTCCCACAATTCCTCTTGTCTGGTGGCTTCTTCCACCTTCTGATGTACCTCATTGGTCGTTGGCATGATCAAGGCCCAGAAGTGCGCTGGCTGGAGGACGACGATGTCCTGGTTATCGTCATGTCCTTGGTTGTGATCATCGTGTCGGGAAAGGAGGTCAGCCTTCTTGTTTAGGGCACCGGGCTTATGTCGTAGCATGAAGTGATATTCCATGAGCTCGCTGACCCAGTGGGCCTGTCGTTGGTTCAGCTTCTGTGGGAGTCGGAAATACTGAAGGTTCTGATGATCCATCCAGATTTCTATGTCCTTGGCGGCACCCATAAGGTAATGGCGCCACTCCGAGAGTGTGAGCATGATTGCAAGCAATTCTTTGTCATAGATCTCATAGTTCCTCTCCATGGCACTGAGTGACTTTGACATGAAGGCCACTGGGCGCCATACTCCATTCTGCTGTTGGCTAAGGATGGCACTGACCGCTCCTTTGCTGGCATCTGCCTTGACTCTGAAGGGGTCGTCATCATTTGGAATGGCGAGGACAATGTCCTCGGCCATGCATTGCTTGAGTTCCTGGAATGCCTTCTCCTGGGCCTCGCCCCATTTCCATTCTGCATTGCCCGTCAGCTGGGTGAGTGGGCGAATAACCTTCAAGTACATCTTGATAAACTTTCGATAGAAGTTCATAAAGCTGAGGAACGATTGGAGTTCCTTCTTCCTCTGGGGCATCGGCCATTCTGCAATTCCTGTATTAAACCCGAACTCCTATCAAGGGTAAACAACGGCTGTCTCGCGTTTGGGCAGTCACCGATGAGTCCCTTAAACAATAGGCGTTAAGGCCAAGTCTTTAGCTGTCCGCGAGGAATTAAGCGATAGTTTCGGTATAGATTAAAGTTAGCTCGAAGCTGGGGTACATACAGTGAGAGCTACTACTTAAGTATGCGAAGTGAGGGTTCTAATAATAGACCATGTAAGAAAGATAAGGTTCATGAACTTGCGTTGTTGGAGCAAGAACGTATGGGCACGCAATAGTGAAGCGATATGGTGCGACAACGAGGCGATAACATGGGAATGTCGTCTTGTAGCCCTTGTTACTCCTGTGATCAGTGGCCCGGTCAGTCCGGTTTCCCATGATAAGATAAGATAAGGGAAAAAACGAATAAATCATAACATTACCCCCTCGTTAAGGCAGGCATCCCGACTGCTGTTAAGCCTTCCCCAGGTGTATTCTCGGGATTTGGACTGGTTTGTCCGGTCCCTTGGTGTCTTGGGAAGGATCGTCCGGTCCTCCAAGCAGGTCCCAGAGCTCATTTTGATCATACCACACCTTTTTGCCGGTCTCCTTGTCTGTGTAAGACTGCCAGTCTGGCTGATAGGCATCTGTGTCAATGTTGTTGACGTGTTTGGCAAGGAACTCTTCAATGAGCTCTTCGGCATCCATGTCGTCCTCCCGTACCCAGCTATTTGATTCTGGTCCATAGCCTTTCCATTTAACGAAATAGTCTGTCGCTGTTCCCGGTGGCCCTCCTCTCCTTCCTCGTACTCATCGGTGTCTGATGTCTAAGACTTTCTCGACTTCGTAGTGTTCTTCGCCGTCTATGAGGTCTGGTGGCAGAGGAGGTGGTTGTTCTTGGTTGGGGAATGCCGGAGGGGTGTATGGTGTAAGCAGCAGCTCGTTGAAGGTTGGGTGAATTTTCCAGTTGGGTGGTAGAGCGAGGGTATACGCCGAGGCGCCTTTCTTGTCTTTGATTTTGAAAGGGCCCATTCGCTTGTCATCAAGTTTTTTCTTTGGACGGGGGAGATGGAGATTGGATGTGTCAAGCCAGACTTTGTCGCCTACTTTGTACTCGATGGCTGGGCGCTTTGACTTGTCGTACTGTGCCTTCATTTGCAGTGCAGCTTTTTCAAGGGATTGTTTGGCAGTGGCATGGATCTCTTGCATCTTGGAGACGAAGGTGGCGGAGGCAGGGGTATGGAACAGCGCTGTGGTTTTTGACCCGGGTAATACATCGGGGTTGTAGCCATAGTTGATTTCGAATGGACTTTTGCCAGTGGAGGAGTGGGTTCAATTGTTGTGAGCGAAGGTGGCGAGGGAGAGCCATTCCGCCCAGTCGGTCTGAAGATGGTTGACAAACATGCGAAGGTATTTTTCGATCTCTTGATTGACCCTCTCCATCTGCCCGTCAGTTTGGGGGTGGTAAGCCGTTGATGCGTTGCCTTTGATTTGAAGGAGGTCATAGAGATCCTTCATGAATTTGGATACGAATACTGTTCCCCTGTCTGAGATGACGACCTGGGGCATTCCGTGCTTGGCATATACTTCGTCTCGTAAGATCTTTGCCCATCCTTCTGATGACAATTCGGTGGAACATGCGACCGGGATGATTTCCTTCAAGAAGCGATCTACTATCACCAAAATGGTGTCGTGCCCATCGCTCTTAGGTAATCCGGTCACCATGTCGACGGAGATGTGAGTCCATGGGCGCGAAGGTATTTCATTGGGGTGAAGAGGTGCCGCCTTTGCTTGAGTGCTGCTTTTTGTGCGTTGACAAGTTTCGCAGGCTGGTACATAGGTTTCGACATCCTTTTTCAACTTTGGCCACCAGAACTCTCGTAGTACGAGTTCTTTGGTCTTTTCGATACCTGGATTCCCGGCGGTGATATGATCATGGGATCGGGCAATAACTTCTCCTTGTAGGGCGTGGTCTCAGGGAACGTAGATCCTGCCATCATACCAGACTAGTCCATCCTTCATTTTCATGCCACAGTCATGGTTGACAGAGCCAGCGACGGCGTTGTCCCAGAGGTGGGTTTTTCAGGTGGCGGCTTGCACCCTCTGGTGGGTCTCTTCGAGGGTGGGCATAATCATTGCCCAGAAGTGTTCGGGAGACAGGACAACTACTTGGTCATTGTCGTCTTGTCCCTGGTCATGGTCTGCTCGGCGAGAGAGGAGGTCAGCTTTCTTGTTGGCGACTCCAGCTTTATGATGAAGGGTGAAGTGATACTCCGCTAGCTCGGTGATCCATCGAGCTTGACGGCAGTTCACCTTCTGAGGCTTTCGGAAATACTGGAGGTTTTGGTGGTCTGTCCAGATCTCGAAGTCTTGGTATGCGCCCATCAGGTAGTGCCTCCATTCTTCTAGTGCGAGCATGATTGCCAGGAGTTCTTTGTCATAGATCTCATAGTTGCATTCAGTAACGGAAAGAGATTTAGACAAGAACGAAACTGGCCTCCACTTGCCATTCTGCTCCTGAGAGAGTATGGCGCCGATGGCTCCTTCACTAGCATCTGCTTCCACTCTGAACTTCCCCTCGTTTGTTGGTGTGGCAAGCACGATGTCCTCAGCCAATTGTTTCTTCAGCTGTTCAAACACCTCCTGCTGAGCCTTGCCCCATTTCCATGCATCGTTGCCTGTCAGCTGAGTCATGGGCTTCACAATTTTGCTGTAGTCCTTTATGAAGCGTCGGTAAAAGTTCATGAGTCCCAAAAACGACTGCAGCTCCTTCTTCTTGGTTGGTACCGGCCAATCGAGGATACCCTTGATTTTGACTGGGTCCATGCAGATGCTGCCTTTGCTGATGATGACGCCTAGGTACTCCATTTCGAGGACTTCAAACTCGCATTTCTCGGCTTTAAGGAACAGTTTGTGTCTCCGTAGAGTCACTAGTACCTCTCGTGTGATTCGACGGTGCTCCTCTTTGGTTTTGGACATAATGAGGATGTCGTCGAGGTAGATGGTAACCTTTCCGGATGCGATGAGGTCTTTGAAGATGTTGTTCATCATCCATTGGAAGGTGGCAGGTGAGTTGGTGAGCCCAAAGAACATAACTGTCGGCTCGTACAAGCCACGGTTGGTTCTGAAGGCTGCCTTCCACCCATCTCCCATCTTGATGCGAACATTATTATATCCCCATCGAACGTCCAGCTTGGAAAAGTACTTGGCGCCTCGTAGCTTGTCCATGAGTTCCAAGATTAAGGGGAGCGGGTATCGGTTCTTGATTGTCATCTCATTGAGCTTCTGGTAATCCTGAACGGGTCTCAGCTTTCCATCCTTCTTTTTGACGAAGAAGAACGGCGAAGCCATGGGTGATTTGGAAGGTCGTATCCTTCCGCTGGCCAGATTTTCATCTAGGAACTTGTCCAACTCCTCCTGCTCCTCTCGGTTAAGTGGGTAGACCTTGCAGTCTAGGTTGGCATTAGCGTTTGGAATAAGTTCAATGGCATGGTCCCATGGTTTCGGTTCGGGGAGTTCATCAAAGCTTTCTTTATCGAATAAGTCTTTGAAGTCTCAGCACCACTCGGGAACCATTTCTTCGAATGTTTTGGTTTTCTTGTCTGCGTTTGCCTTGGCTGCCAGATCATTTGCTACGTGTCACATGGCCCTAATGTGAATGGCTTCCTCAAAGCTTATCATGAGGATGGTATCGCCTTCTTCAAGCTCCTCATCCCATTTATCATATGGATCCGCGTCCGGCAGCGGGATTGGGGTGTGGCGGCATTGGCATCGGGCGAAGATCACTTTTCCGGTTTGCCAATTGATTAGCAGGTTGTGCCTTACTAACCAATCATGTCCGAGGAAGACGTCACGATCCTTCAGATCGGTGATGGCTAGATCTACGCTTTCAGTATGATCTCCGATGATGACGCACAGCTGGGCAAAGGCAGTAATCTGCCCCGCGCTGTTCTTCGACCTGTCCGCATTGTATACGGTGATGGGCGCTGCTGTCACTCAGGTAGGGATGCTATGCTTCTCGACGAAGGTTCGGTCGATGGCGCTACTAGTGCAGCTGCTGTCAATTAAAGCCGACGACATAATACCGGTGGGGCTCCCTGGGATCTCGATCCGAACATTGGTTGTTAGGGCCTTCTCTCCCCCGCTCACTCGGCAGACGTAGCGTCGGGGCTGTCGGAGTTCATCCATCCATTCCAGCGTGTTGATACATGTGGTTTTCCTCAAGCCCTCAATCATCTCGTCGACTACCTCCTTGACCCTAGTTTTATGGATCCAGTTCTTTAGGATCGCTCTTGCCTCCAACTCTGTTTTTGCTTCCTTGATGCCACGCAACATCCATTCTGCCTCAAATGGTTTGAGCCACGTGTGTGGGACCTTCTCAGTCTTCGCACCGGAACCTGACAGTTCAGCTACCGTTGACTGGGTCTCCTCAGGCACTACAGGGGATTTTCGGTTAACCTTCTGATTTAGTTGGAAACTGGTGTCATCCTCATCGTCAGGGATTTCTTCAACAGTTACCGGATGCCCCCTATTCACCGCCTGGGCGCTAGCGGCTACCTCCGGTTCATCAGCTGCGCGGTATTCCTTCGAGTCGTATCTCAAGGAGTCGCGTCTTGAGGTTCCTGTGTCGGCGAGGTGGGAGAACTGCTCCCCGGGGGTGGCGTCATGGTCTTGGCCACTAATACATGCAGAGGCACCAGGTTTGGCCTGCGCCGACGAGTCAGTCTTACCAGCCGTACTGGTTACCCCTGGTCCATCTGGGTGTTCTGAGCCCATCGGCACCTCTGTTCCTTCAGGAAAACCGGGTGTACGCCCTGCACAGCCTACCCCCGGGGGAGGAGGCGGCGAGATGTTGCCTGCTCTGCCCTGGTTTCCATCCCAGGGGTTCACTCCCTTCGAGGTTCGGGTTGCTTCGTCAGAAGTTGAGGAGACCCCTCCTTCTGTCCTATCCGATCGAGGGACATCCTGAGCGTTAGGATGCTGCCAAGCCCCCGTCGTTATGATAGGTGTCGCTGTGGTGGGCGACTCATCGTCCGATCCGTTTGTCTGCGATGGATTACTTGGCGAACGCTTAGCCAGTTGCGCAGTCCCAGGGTCAGCGGCCCCATCTGTCTGTTTCGATTCTTTCTTGGTTTCTCCCTTGGTGGTTAAGTCGCAAATGGGTATATTTGAATGTGTATTGATAACTACAGAAGTACTATGAGTATTACAACCAGGCAATGAAGGTGCACCCGATGAAACCAAGTTCTTCGCCGAGTCAGTCAAATCGTTTACTGCTTGGCGCTGCCTTTTACCTCCTCGATTTTTGAGTCCATCTTTTCATTCGTTGCTATGTGGTCCCAGTAGAAATTGAAGCGTCGTAGCGCCTCCTCCTTCGTCTTTGGTGATTTAGGGCAATCCCGTTTGAAGTGTCTGGGTTGGCCGCATTGGTAGCACTTTGCCTTAGCACGTACCGCATCGATGTCCATCAGCTTGCCTGCCCCTCCGTATATCGTGCCAGTCCCCATCTGCTTTTCCGGGACACTGCTCTGCTGCTGTTGATTCCCCTTTGTCGTCAGGGTCGTGTTGGCTTTCGCCTGCTGCTTCCAATCCGCTGCTTTGGTAGTCCCCCGCTCTGCCTTCCTTGTTCTCCAGTTATGATCAATCTGCAGTATGCGCTGTTTCCACTCGTGGTAGTTTGCTGGGAGTTCCCCGTCTGTCGCGTAAATGATGTCTTTAGCGCTTGAGCGACAGGCCTTCTTGACTTGGGCCACCATCATCTGGTCGATCCCGATGACTCCTGCCTCAAAGGCTAGTGATTCGAACTGCTGGAAGAACAAGTCACCGTTGGGGAAGGTGCTCTGCCTGAGCTGTTCCCACTGTGCGAGCTTGATCTCTGTGTTCGCGTCCTTCCAGAATCGCCGCCTGACCTCTTCCATGAACTGCTCGTAGGCCGGGTATAATTGGAACCCTTGGTCATCCCTTCCTAGTTCCCACGCACACAGTTCCCACCATACTTGGGCATCCTTGCCGAATCTTGAGGCGCAGAAGATGACTTTGTGAGGGTGATAGTAGAAGTGCTGGGGGAAAATTGAGAAGTACATGTCGCATTGGGAGAAGAAGCGCATGATGTCGTTGGAATCGCCATTGAAGTTCTCTGGTTCCTTGACCATGTTGGGTTTCAGTGTCACCCACGGTCCTGGGTTATCCGCAGTGAGGGTCCATGGTGCAGGTGGGTCTGGAGGTCTGGGTGGCGGTGGGTATCGTGGGGGAGCCCACCTCTGAGGGACAGCAGGTGGCACCACCGGTGGTCCAGAAGGTGGCTGTGGCTTACTAGGCGATGGGGGCGCGTTGGAGGATCCGGCGCCGTCATCGGCATTTGCGGCGGCGAAGAGTCTAGGTCGCCCTTGTGTGCCTGGCGGTCCATATCCTCGGGGGTAAGCATAGCTTGGTGCTGCGGTGGCATAGCCCGGTTGCCACCTTGGGTATTCAGGCACGGCAACCCGCGGCGGTGCTACTGGCAGTTCGTCTTCCATAGGTTCCGGTGTATACGTTATCGGCGGTAAGATGACCTCAGGCCGTTGGTACCTGGCTAGTACTTCAGCATGGCAATCTTGATGAATCATATTGTAGGCGACACAGGCAAAATGAGCAGCTTCTTCCTTTAATATATAACTATATCCGTAATGCGCGTAATCTCTCCCAGCCGGCGTCAAGGCCCAATCCAGATCTGCTAGTAATTCTTCCCTGAAGTGCTCAAAGAGCTCCTCTAGGGACGCGGCGAGGAGGACGGCGGGGACCTGAACCAGCTTGCCTGTTGACAGGAGGTATAGTGCCCGGGCGATGGTTATCGGGGTGGTCGGCTGGGGGAGTGTTCGGGACCTCGAGGGTAGGGACGGGGCTTGGAGAGGGGCTTCTTCCTCTGATGCCATTGGCATACTCCTCAGTGGTGGGTACCTCAGTTCTGGAGCTACTGGCAGTGTGGTATACCGTCTCTCCCCGGTCATCGATGCTGGGGAAGTTGCTCGCCTCGATCCTTCCTGCCTCGACATCGATTCTTCTGAACTCTGCAATCCGCTCTGCCTCTGCTCTTCTCCTTTCACGGCCATACCAGTTGAGTCCCTGCTCGTCGACCTGGTATCGCGTGTCGAGCTCCTCTGCGATGTCAGCCGCCGACCTTGGCAGCTCCCTCCTTTGCCTTGGAATGGCGAGCCTGTTTGAGGTCTCTGGAGCTCCTCGAGAAGGGAACTCGGGCGTCAAAGACTGTCCACTGGCGACTGGGGGAGTGGGAGATGATGTCGTGATTCGTACTGGGGTATCCCAGTAGTGAGGGGCGGCATAGGGATTTGGGTGGTAGGGGAAGAAGGCACTAATGGGGAGGTTGAGGTTGTCCCAGATGAGGTCGAGCTCGGAAGTGGAACTGATGCGAATCTCATAAGGGTCGGGGGTGACTGCTGGTGCCCTGCTACCCCCAGGACGACTGCTGGCAGACGGCTCAGCGTTTGGGGACGCGCTTGGGCCTGGTCACCCCAAGCCGAGTCGGACGAGGTACCTTGCCAAGTCTGCAGCGGTAGGAACGTCTCGTGTTGCTGGATGGGGGGTAGCGCCGGCGGACTGGTGAGGGGAGGGTGGGTTGGTAGAAAGCTCGATAAAGGGGAGTCTTGCTCTGGTAGAACCTCCATTGCTTCCTTCCTGAACGCCGACCTCCACCTCCCCAGGAACGTCTTCTTTGTTTCCCCCGTCGAGGCTAGAGTGCTCGTCGATAGCTGGGGCTCATGGCGGTGATGAGCCTCCAGGCTCTGTACACTCAGAATTCGCAGATTTAGCCATCCATCACCCAATACCTTCAAAACGACACCATTATAATCCTCACACACTTGATAATACCACGGATTTTCGCAGTATAGGCCACAAACATTCAGATACAATCCTAAAACCATAACAACCACTCCTCACACACTCCGTTATCCTTCCCAGCTCACCTCGCATCACAATTACCATATCCCATCATGGCAAGACATCTTTGATCGACAATCATCCTAAAATGGGGTTGCTACATCACTCAGAAGCATCTGGTTGATGTGCCCATCAATCATTTAATGAAATGACGTGATTGACGCGAGTACCCTCCCAGCTACGATAATTACAGCTACGGCAACTATAGACCGCGTTTACTAAGGCTGTTACAGTGCCAAGACTTCGAATTATCGTTGCCCCATGCATACACCTCAGCACAGCAACTGCAGCTCAATAATCCGCAGCTACACAGCACCTTATGATCCGCTCATTGCTCAATAAAACCACACGGTTCGCATCCATACACAGCAACGTCGAGGACTTGCTGTTACTTTAGAACCACAGATACCATATGTTTACTACAGCTATTACAAAAGCCAAGGACTTACAGCCTTACTAAGGCTTCGAAGAATATTCTATTTATAAAATCGTACTTGTAGTATAAAAACTAGGTAGATACCGCATTTTTAGAGCTAGTTCTTACCCAGTTGATGAGGCTATGGCATTACCAGTCAGCTACAGTTACTCCAAGTTATTCCCCACCGCTTGCTTTACTCTTTAAACGTTGTTGGTTGCACCAATACACGAAATCTTGCGTCAATAACTTGCTTTTGTCTTTTAATGCCACAACATCGCTTCACTTTCACCACATAGGATTGTTTCAACACTTTCACCTTCTACATTGCCATCGTTTTCATCATCCAGTTCAGTATTGCCTCCGTGTAGGCCCAGTTCAGCTCCATAGGATCACCCTCGTCTTTATCATTGTTCGGAGTTGCCATGCATCTATTGCCGCAGCACCCCACTCAGTACCTCAGTTGCTACAATTTCTACCAGTTTCTTGCAGTCTCCGTACGTTTATTGCTATTGTTTCGACTCACAATATTAGGTACACCCCAAGCCACGTTTACTAGGCTATTTCGACGTCTTCTAGTCCATTGCCACGATTTCTAGAGCATCGCAACGATTTCTAGCGTGTTGCTACGATTTCTAAAGCATTGCTACGATTACCAGTCCTTCCACACGATTACTCGCCCTCCCCCACGATTACTAGAGCATTGCAACGTTTTCTAGTCCTTCCACACGTTTTCCAGTCCATCCCCACGATTTCTAGCGCATTGCTACGATTTCTAGAGCATTGCTACGATTTCTAGACCCATTTTCGTAGTCTCTAGATCATTTTCGCAGTTTCTATTGCGGTTTCTTGGTATTCAAGTCATACCAGATTCCGTCCCATCTCGTTTATCGAGATCCTTCCTGGCTTACAGCCAACGTCTATTAGTACTCCTTGACCAAGAGTACTACTTCGCTGACTGAAAGTCGCAGTGTATCTTGTGTTATTGAGGAATTGACCGCACGGAGGTGCACCGAACCACTCACAAACATATTGCCTTGATTGCTGTGTTGCTACGTTAATTGCCTAAGCTCTCTCCGAGTTTTGGGTGTTGCTGTTGCCACGGAAGTCTAGGCTCATCAGCGGTAAGGGTGGGTAGAAGTGCGCCGGTGGTGGCTGCTGTGGGAGGACATAGTTTATGGGTGGTGGGGGGTATTGAATCCTTCTGTTGCGTCTGCAACGAGTTGTCCTTTGGTAGTGTATAATGGCCAATACGAGTGTGGCTGCGAAGAACGCTAGTCCGACACCGAGGTAGACTGCCGATAGTAGAATCTCGAGTGTCGTCGACATCTGTAGGCTCCGGTTAGGGAGCAAGGGTAAGCTTCGAGCTAATTATTAAACCTGAACTCCTATCAAGGGTAAACAATGGCTGTCTCGCGTTCGGGCAGTCACCGATGAGTCCCTTAAACAATAGGCGTTAAGGCCAAGTCTTTAGCTGTCCGTGAGGAATTAAGCGATAGTTTCGGTATAGATTAAAGTTAGCTCGAAGCTGGGGTACATACAGTGAGAGCTACTACTTAAGTATGCGAAGTGAGGGTTCTAATAATAGACCGTGTAAGAAAGATAAGGTTCACGAACTTGCGTCGTTGGAGCGAGAACGTATGGGCACACAATAGTGAAGCGATATGGTGCGACAACGAGGCGATAACATGGGAATGTCATCTTGTAGCCCTTGTTACTCCTGTGATCAGCGGCCCAGTCGGTGCGGTTTCCTGTGATAAGATAAGATAAGGGAAAAAACGAATAAATCATAACATCCTGCAACCTTGATGGGATCCATTCGAATAGAGTCCTGACTGATGATGACACCAAGGTATTCCGTTTCAAGTACTTCGAACTCACACTTTTCTGCCTTGAGGAAGAGCTTGTTCTTGCGGAGTCGTTGAAAAACATGCCTCACGATCTGTTGGTGCTCCCCCAAGTCCTTGGAGAAGATCAGGATATCGTCCAAGTAGATGGTGACCTTGCCCTCGGCAATCAGGTCCTTGAAGATGTCGTTCATCATCCACTGGAAGGTCATGGGAGAGTTGGTGAGCCTGAAAAACATGATGGTCAGCTCAAAGAGCCCTCGGTTCATGCAGAAGGCAGCCTTTTCCTCATCTCCCTCCTTGATCCGGACGTTGTTGTATCCCCAATGGATGTCGAGTTTTGTGAAGTACTTGGCACCATGCAATTTGTCAATGAGTTCAGAGATGAGTGGTAATGGGTAACAGTTCTTCATGGTCATCTCATTGAGCTTGCAGTAGTCCTGTACTGGTCACAGCATGCCATCCTTTTTCTTGACAAAGAAGAAGGGGGAGGCAAACAGAGACTTGGAAGGACGGATGTGCCCGGATTCCAAGTTTTCGTTGAGGAACTTGTTGAGCTGTTCCTGTTCGTTTCAGTTCAAGGGGTAGATCTTGCAGTCCAAGGTTGATTTCATGTTCAGGATGAGTTCAATGGCATGGCCTCATGGCTTTCGTTCGGGGAGTTCGTCGAAGTTCTCTTTTGAGCATAGGTCGCGGAAGGAGTGATAGTGCTCTGGTACCATTTCTTCAAAAGTCTTCTTGGGTTTGTCGGCGTTAGCTTTGGCCACCAGGTTGTTCGCATGGTGCATGGAGTGGATGACCAGTTCCTCCTCCATTTGGACAGTGAGAATGGTGTCACCTTCTTCGAGTTCTTTGTCCCAGTGGTTGTCAGGGTCCATGTTGGGGAGTTTGATGTGGTTCTTGACACATTGGCAGCATCCAAAGATGATGTTCCCGGTTTTCCAGTTGATGCTTGGGTTGTGGCACTTGAGCCAGTCGTGCCCGAGGTAAATGTCTTTCTTTCCGAGATTAGTTACTGCAAGGTCGATGCACTCGCAGTGGTCTCCTATCTTCACACAGAGTTCTACGAACTCAGTGATGTCTCCGCCCTGATTGCGGGTTCCGTCGGTGTTGTAGACTGGGATGGGTACTACTGCCTTCTTTGTGTCAAGCCCATGCTCGAGTATGTAGGCACGATTGATTGCGCTCCCAGTGCAGCCGCTGTCCAACAGGGCTTTCATGATCAGGATCTTTCATCTGGTACAGGGTTCAAGGATGACAGGGATCATGAGATCTCCAGACACGCCGCGTACATATCAGATCGGCTCACGGAGTTCGTAGAGTCATTCATGGGCAAGCTCTCCCTGTTCTCATAGTTTATGGAGAAGTTCGTTGGAGAGTTCTCTGATTCGATCTTTGTGTATCCAAAGACAAAGGACGGTGTGGGCCATGTTGTCGCTGTGTGCTTCGCGGACAGCTCGTAGTGTCCAGTCAACCTCGAAGGGCTTCATCCATTGGTGAGGGACCTCTCAAACCTTCGCACTGACCACTCTGGGTGCAGCTACCATTGGTGAGGTCACCTTGGCCCCCTCGTTAGGGAGCGACTTTGTTGCCTGAGTGGGCGATTCAGGTGGAGTTGGAAGTGTCACGGCATGAGGCTTCAGCGAGATCATTGGGCTGCCAGCAGCAAGCCATCTGTTGAACGACATGTCATCGTCTTCATCAGATACTTCTATCATGGTTACCTGATGCCCCCTCTTTACCACCTGGGTGCTAGTGGCTTCCATCCATTCTTTGGCTCTAGGGGTTCCCAGAGAGATGTCGGTGCGGAAAACCCGGTTTCCATGAGGAGGGGCCCCCCACTTGGCGAAGTTTCACTCGGGGACACCAGAAGTCGCCTGAATGATCCTTTCAGGACCATCAGCTCCTCCGCTTGCTCCTAGGCCAAGAGTAGTACTCAAGGTGGATTCAGAAGATCCTGCCTCTCTGGGGTACCTAGCTCAGGAAGGGTCAGTCAATAGAGAATCCCTCCTGACTGCTTCAGAAGCATCAGCTCTGTCCTTGCCCTGACCTTCTGGTTCGGGCGTCTTCTTCCTGGTCAGGGCTGTTGCGCATCCAACGGTTCTTCGGTCATCCTGGTTTTCACGCCTTAGCAGCATACGTGGTGTTTTCTGATCGGATCAGAGCCGCTTCATCAGTCAGAGTGCTAGGCACTCGTTCTGCCCCATCCGGTCGGGCCTGCATCACTGCATGCACTCTGCTGGTCGTGGGATCACCCAGAAGGGCAATGGGCACCTTGCCTGTTCCCCCGACCGCTGAGCCACTCGACTGGGGCTTCACCGTTAAGACAGGTGACGATATGGTGTTTACCTTTTCAATCGATGTGTTCGCTTGTGATGAGCTACTTGCTGGTTGTTTAGCCAGTCGTGTTGCTGGGGTTTCCCCCACTTTGGCATGCTCGTTCAAGGGGCTCTCTGCCCCATGCCCAGCGATGGTTGTCGCCTTTGCTTGTGCCCTGGCAGGCAGCTCTGTCAACCCTTTGAGAGGCATAGCTCCTACAAAGGGGTTTTTGTTAGTCAAGTCCATCTCATTTATGCACAAAGTTATGCTGTCTGCATGGATGATGCATTAGTAAAAATTACCCCCATGGATGATAGATGAGTCTTATGTTTTTTGGGTCCAGGAATCCGAATCTGATAGTCCCCAGGCCATAGGATTACCAGAACATCGAAATCTGAGGGGTGCTCCTTCTCATTTTCAGAAAGATCTCTTTATATCTCTACCAATACATGTTGGATCATCCTAATATTTTGTACACACTATTATACAATATCTATAGTGTATTGTATACCAGAATTACCTTCCCCAACTTTCAGAAATGCGAGCTATAAGGTATTTCGCAGATTTTCACTATCACACTTTTCTCCATGTATTCTGAAGGTTTGTATTATGTTCTTGGGCTGTTCTGGGGGTTTTCAAGGTCAAGGAATTCATTGGCAACAACTCCGAAGTTTTCTGAAGCTCAGAAATGCGAGTTTCCATATGTGCTCCTCCTAAACAGTTATATCATTATGATGATCGATACTGAGACCCCACAAATGAAAACAAGAGTCTTTTGGGGGTTTTAAAGGTCGAGGAATCGATTGGTGATGTCCACGGACCAACACGATGGCTAGAAAACTAAATAAACCATATTTCTCCCCCAATCCCCCATTTTTCATTGGATTCCAGCAGTCATATATAGCATATGAAGATGTATTCTAGGGTTTTCATGGTGTATAAATCGATTGGTAACATCCCTGGAGTGATCCAATGTACGCAGCACCATAAAAAGCCAATTTTCCCGATTATGCCTAGCTATAAAATGTGCCACATGTACTGTAGAGGAGTCGGTTTAGGGTTTTCAAGGCCAGGAAATTCATTGGTCAAGTTTTTGAAGCGATCTGATGCACGTAGCAACCCCAAAACACGAATTTTGTGCGATTTTCCGCTATTTTTCACTATTTTACCCTTTTTACCCACTCCCCAGGGCCCCCATATCTCACCAGAGGGTTCGCTTTTATGTTATTTATATTTAGGCATATACTAGTACCATCCCCTGGCCCATCCAGTACCCAGAAACCACCCCAATCCCAGATTTTTCCGAAAATGGCCTGATATTGATGGCTGATCCCATCAATTGGTTGCACTGCCACACTACATCCAGTCTCCCAAGGCTGAATCCAGCCTCCAGGGGCTCGGGAGGCACGCGGTCAGCTCACTAATCCATAATATATTTTTAGAAGACCTCAAATCTCCAATTTCAGCCTAAAACAGTGAGCAGGAGGGCGGAAATAAGGCCCACAAGCATTTTGGAGGTATTGAAAGCAACTTTCCCAAAAAGAAAAAAGTGCGCAACAATGGGAGGGAGGGTGGGAGACCCTGACAATGAGCAGAGAGGAGGGTGGCAGTGCAACAGCCATCAAAGGGGAGACTGTGACAATGTCCTGCTTTAGTCACAGTGACAAAAATACTTTATTTAGGTGGCCAGTCAATTGACAGTCTGGATTTATCAGCTGGCCTGTCAATTGACAGTGATTGATATATGAAAGTGGCTGCTACAGGTGGGTACGCATCAAAGGTGGGGGTCTCCCCCCATGTTTTGTAGCCGGTCGTTCTTGCAAGCGGTGAGTGGACAGAGGGCGTCCTCCAGCTCCTGCTGCTCCTTGGCAGTTCATAGTCAGGCGTCGGGTACTCAGTTTCCTTCTGCCGGCCCATAGTGGTCTTGGTTCTAGTTCGTGAAGATTCAGGCCATGATGGTGTTGCTTTGCTGGAGGAGAGTTCTGGTGATCTCGTCTCCTCACTTGGTGGCAAGGTAGTAGCCTATGGGTTCGCGGACATGTCGCCCGGTGGCGGGGAGTCTTCATTCGAGATTCTGCCACCTGAGGTCCCAGGTGGCAGTTCACTCAGGCCCAAGAAGTTCTCTGTCTCGGACTGAGAGTTTGGACCAGTCGTAATCGTTTCTGTGAGGATAGAAAGGATCCCCTGCCGTTCAGCGCCTTCCCTGATGGTCGTACTGGAGTGGGTCGAACTCATAGTCTCAGATGAGTTGCTGCTGGTAGGTGAAGAAATCCTCGGGAGAGGAGTCTGAGTCCGATGCATCAGACTCGTCAGGGAATCGTCCCCATGGCGGGTGGGCTCGGGCCAGTCCAAGGCCCAGGCAGTTGGGATGGGATATGAGTACCTGGGAACGAGGTTGGCATATTGGGATGGGTCCGCCCAGGTAGGGTGGAACGGGTTCGCTGTCAGTATCATGTATGGTGATGACCTCGGGTTCCACCCCGAGGTTGGCAGCTGAAAAGCCTGGTACGTTAGGTGGGGCGACAGGTTGGTCCCAAACCCAAAGGTTCTCAGGGATGTCGCTGGGTCCCCATGTTCCCATAGGGTAGTCGGGATCTGTTGTTGGTCCATTGAGGACCTCAGTCCATAGCTCCTGGGTTGTTGTGGGGGCAGCGTCCAGAGTTGGGGTTCTGCGAACATTGCTGGGCCCCGGGGTGGCGTTTCTTGTGAACGGTTCACTTCATCTGGGGGAATTGGAGCTCTGCCGACTCTCGAAGAACTCGACAGAAGAGGTGTGGGATAGTGTAGCCACAGCCCTGGTGTAGGTGTGATGGCACGTTGTTGTTGTTGTAGTCATCACATTCCTCCTGGAACAGGAGTCGGGGGAGTGGCTGGGTGCCACTGGTCTGAAGTCCGTTCTGACCCTTGGGAGGATATAATGTCATGGGAAGAGTGCATAGTCTAGGTTGTATTGGTTTCGGACAGGGACGAGTAGTCCCCAACATTAGAGTCAGTGTCGGATTTCCTCCTGGAAGGCGAGGAAGATTAGTGCGGTGAAGAAAAAGATGAGTATGGCACCTGCTATGGCTGTTCCGATGGTGATGGTCTGTGTTATGGTTAAGTCCAGGGTCATCTGTTTTGTCGTTACCAACGTATCTCTTCTATATCCTCAATGAGGAGATAGATCGCGAAGGCAAGAAGGTGTAGGCAGATGAAGATTATACTGTTGAGGAGGGGACTCCATGGTTCTGGTTCTAGGCTAGCCATTGTTGGGCTCATCGTGCTCGTAGGGAGCGGAGGAGTAGGTAACCGTTAAGGGTGACGAGGGTGACAAGTGAAATGAGAAGGATTGTTCCTGAGATGGCAACTGCTACAATGGTCCCTGCAGGCTACGTGTCTATGCAAGGTTTCGGTATTTGGGTTTCTTCATCTGTGCATAGACAGCAATTAATAGTGCATTTAGCACAGAGGAGAGGGATGCATTTTTGTCTTCAGCAGTCTGGACTAGTTTTCGTTCATCAGGGAACATAAAAGACTCCTTTGGCAAGCAATGAGGAGTATAGTAGAAAGCTTCGAGCTAATTGTTATGGACAGACTCGGGAATAACAAACAAGGTGACCAAAGGCTGCTTCGTGTTTGGGCAGTCACCTATGGTACTGTGGAGTTTGCTACAGCGAGGCGGTATAACACTTTAGACTCTCAGTGAGCATATAGAGTAAAGTCCAGTAAGATTTAACTTAGCTTGAAGCTGAGAACACTACAGCAAGAGCTATGCTACTTATATACTAAAATGCGATGCTAATAATAGTCCTGTCAATCTGTCAAGAGTCATATGGAAGTCTGTCCGTAACCAGGTGCTGCAGTGGAAATGCTGAAGTTGTACGACTTGGCACTGGTGACCACCTGTGTGCTGAGGTGCTGAGATAAGATAAGATAAGGAGAAAATAGAAAAATCGTCACATGGTGTACAGGAATGGGTGGAGAGAGAAAACCCTGAGACTAAAAGTGGGATCAGCAAAGGAGCATGAAGTCTACGATGGAGAAGGACTGGCACTCACATTATGCCTCAAACCATTGCGAAGCATGAGAAATGTCACCAGTGCAAGCATCAGCATCGACAACATGGCAGCAATCCTAGCAACCAAGCTAGCGAGACCGGTACCATCACATCACATCTTTGACCTCTTCCACAAACGAATTGACATGATACTACATTGACATCCAGAAATCACACTCAAGATTCAGTGGGTACCAGGACATCAAGGAATTGCAGGAAATGAGGCAGCGGATGAAGAAGCGAAGGCGGTGGCATGAGGCCATGGTAGCAAAGCAAAAGAACTACCAGCACCATTACGCAAACCAATTCCTCACAACAAGACTTCGATACTCTAGGAGTTCTATGCATAGCAGAAAGTCAAAGCTGACAGGGCCTGGAGAAAGTCACCCCACTACTCCAGGTTCTGAAAAATTGATCCAGCACCTGCCTAGCAAGTTGCATGTCGGTACAGGAGCCTGGCCACCTCTTTACCATGTAAAGTCACCAGCATAATAATGCAATCACATACCGGACATATCGGACTCCATCACCATCTCTTCAACATTCGCTGTGCTGATTCACCTGCATGCCCACGATACACCTACCCCAACGAGTCAGTTCACCACTACTTAATGAGATGCTCAGCATACAGCATCCAGCGCGAAGCGCTAGCGAGGGTGATCAGTGTATCACTGACAAGACTGTCGATCAAGCACATCTTGACCAAGAGGGTGAATATACCACACCTCATTCAATACCTGAATGATACAAGATGGTTCAAGCAAACTTTCAGAAGGTTCCCAGAGGTAGAGCTTGCGGAGGAAGACAGATGATGAAAAGATAGATAGAGAAGATGATGATGAAGATGAAACAGCGATTGACATCCATCCCAAAGCTCCCACGCCAGGAAAGGATGGACGCAGGTAATCACCTGCAAGGAACGCTATGCCATTCGCTAGCTGAGGATCAACGGAAGAGGAAGGAGACAGAAGGTGTAGAAGAGATTGTGATATCCAGACATACATATATGTACAGGATAATATAGAGGAAACAAAAAAGAAATGTCAGTCAACACAGACAATTCTGCAGTGACATCAGCTATTTCTGGTATTCCAATTTCAACACTGAGGGTAATGGAAACACCAATAGTCGAAGCGCCTGGCTATCAGATCCATGTCAGGACTTGCATATGAAAAATTGTGATCTCAGATGCATACTGTTGAAAGTGTACGAAGTGTCGGAATTGAAGCCTTGTTGCACCGCAATCTGGACTTCGCCATCTGTATCAACAAGGCTACCCCATGAGTCTGATGGACAGGATTGCCTGTACAAACATTAGTGCAGAATGAATGGTAACATGCAAAAATAACATACCAGAATAGCTGAGCTCGACAACATTGTCAGTGATACAGACTTGTACTGGACTGTCAATGTACTAACGAAACGTCGGATTATGAGTGCGATCACACAAACCGGATCTCAGAGCCGCAGGATTCGTGTAAATGTTACAAAGTACCACCACATGAGTGACTGTCGCCATAGTCTACAATGGCGTTCCATCCGCAAACTGCAGATAGATCAGCCCGAGCAACATATGCAAAGGCATGCACTTACGGGGATCAGCTTTGTCAAGTGAAAGTCAGGCGCACTGGCTAGCAGCACGATATTCGAGATTATTGGACTATTATAAGATATAGTACCATCACGTGTGAAGGCGAGGTAGTGACCCTCTGCTTTGTCAACAGCGATATGGGCGATATCCACAGGAAGAGTTTGAAAGGTGGCTGAATGGCATAGCAGTGACACAGGAAAAGACAGTCAAGAGCGAGCTATTCATAAGCTTCATGGTGTTAGTGATGGTTTCGTAATAGGGGTGGTGACTTACAAACATCGAATTATGTGATGTGTTTCTGACTAATGCCATCATTGTAACAGATAAAGACCGCCGTAGCTGTAGTGAAGTCGCTTACAGCCCATCTCGCGATAAGCCTTACATCACATTCATCTTGCTGGCTTCGGTATAATGTTCTGGAAACGACCGGAGCAAAGAGCAATACGGTAAGATTCATAATCATCAACAAAGAGTGGCTCACCTTGAAAGACCAGGATAAGGATTTAATCTGAAGCGCAACCTCCGCTTTCAACGGTTAACACAAGATCATGCCGACGCCAGTTATTCAAATAGCAAATATCTGTATTGATTGAATAAGATCTATTATTCCTAAACTACCATACATTCAGCGCGCACACCAGAACCACCGCGAAGAGTGCGCATTTCTGGGGGTAACAGTGATACCTAGGATCACTAGGGCCTTTCCAATCCACTAAACAGTACATAAGATCAGCACCCGCCCCGGGGGAGGATTGAACGCACTCGCCACACCGCCGACAGTCCGGTAAATGTTCCGGATCACTAACCAATTGTTAGTGAAGGGCAAAAAAAAGAAGAGAGAAGACACGAACTATTTCTTCTTCACCCTCACCAGCTCCTCGTAATTCTCTCCCCAAAAGGCGCGTTCCCAATCAGGCTCATACACATCAGCCTCGTTCCCGTATGTTCCACCTCCAGGCGTGATTGTTCTCAACGGATCCATACTTCGCGACAGATCTCGGTATGCCTTTTCTTGATCCGCAGGGGACGCCGAGTACTCCCACACTTGTCCAAAGGTTACCTGGACGTGAGATGTCAGCGGCATCAATATAGCACGAACACAAGCATACTCACGTCCCATGTGCTCCTCGTCCATGCGTCTGTCATGCTCGTCTTTCCATCCCCGGGGAACACATACGGAGTATTTGCGAAGATGGACGACGCCGGGAGGGTGTTTATGAGCTGCATTAAGGTGCTCAGCAACTTTTTGGGCGAGTCGGAAAAGGTCTCTGCAGGGATGAGCCGCGAGGCTGGGAAGACGGGGATGCATTTTGGCTGTTGACCTCGATCAGTGAAGCGGTGAGGAGAGAAAGTGAATTGCGGACCAAGCCGACAGACGAGAGGTGGAGATATTTCTCATGGAATTCCCCGTACGAGTGACTCGTTGATACCTGCAGCTCGATGTCCAGCTCTTCTTTGAGGAATGTCTTGAGCGCCGCCATGTATGTAAGCGCTTTGTCCTCTGTAGTCTCGAGTTTACTCAGGTGGAATAACCCGGCAGTCTACCTCAGCATCAGTAGCTAGTAGAAAGTGAAGTAGACATAGATGACAGCGTACATATATGTATCCGCTCCAACCTAAATAAGGAAATGGTAAGAGAGTAAAACCTTGCAATCAGAAAAGATTTACCATCGCTCGCCCATCCGACCGAGTAAGGAATGACAAATTCAAAAAACTGCTCAATAGATGTCGCAGGCTTGAATGTCGCCGAAACCCTGTTAGCCAATCGGTGAAAGGAAGGAGCAGCAAAGATAATGGCGTACATGACAAGTTCCGCTCGGGGTAGCGCTTGTGTTGTGACCTGCATGACTACACAGAAGGTTCCGCCTCCTCCTCCGCGTAGAGCAAAGAAAAGGTTGGGATTCTGACACTCGTTAGCAACGAGGAGGTCACCAGTGGGTACGACGATCTCATATTCGAGCTGCACGCGCGAGCTTTAGCAACCATTCAGCAAATATGAGAGCAGTGCTTACGACGCGGTCAACTGCTAGTCCGAATATGTTCGAAAGCAGGCTAGACGGCAGGAGATGAGCAACGCTTAATGGAGCGATGTGTCTGATCACACCCGTGACCCCCACCCTAGAAGAAAAGAGAAATTAGCATAGTCGACGTCAAACCAAGAAGTGAACGAACCTGTAGATAGCCTCCTCCAACACCGACTGTTGCATCAGATCCACCGGGTATTGTCGCGTTATTGTCATTTGCAAACTGCAATAGATCAGAAAATTGGGCTCCGCTCTGCAGTAGACAATGAGTTACACAAATTGAAAGAGTTAATCAACAGCCTACCCCAAAAGTCACAGCGGGAACCTGGTTCGCTATTGTTTCACATCCTTGCGGAATGAACGCCTTGATGTAAGATATCTACTTGGGGTAATGAACGTCTACGTTCCTGAGAAGGAAAGAGACTAACCAATTTCAGGTGGTGTGTCTACGAGCATGAATGGGGCTTTTATTCGACGTCGACTAAGAATAAAGGACGTACCCAGATGCCCAGTGTTCCCGGTCCACTGCTCCGACCCATGTAATCGTGCTGAGGAAAAGGTCAGCCTAGGTCGAGCTGCATAACGTCAAGTTGACGGACTCCAGTATTCTTGACGACTACACGAACGCCTGTACGCCTCGAGAACTCGAAAGCAGCTGCGACATCCGCATGGTCACCGACATCAATCTAGTTTTCATTTTAGCATGCTCGTAAAAGGTAGGAGAATGACACACATAGTAAGATGGAACCGCTCCTTGTCTACAGTCTCCGTCCCTTGCTGCCGCACTCATCCAATTCAAAGCGCATTCCTCTCCAGTCGCTTGACATGTTTCCCATTCCGTCTGAAGGTTCGGTAAGCATCTCAGTATTTTGGGGAAGGAATACGACACCCACGTTGATGTATGCGCCAAAATGGTCGGACCGTCTGGCTGTGACTATATCAGTATGTTACGGGGAAGAAATACGGAAAACACACCAGGATCAAGGTACTCATCAATTACCCCAGCGCAGTCTCCCTCATCCAACGACCCGCTGAAACAAGACCTTGCATACGGTGTGGCTTTTCGAAGGCGACCGCCAATCGTAGCATTCAGTGAAGACCAAGCACGTGTTGGTAGCGGGGCGTCTATGAATGACATGAGCGCATATAACGGCAGAAACTACGACTGACCTGACCTGGTTGCAGCCTGGGTCGGCCATAACCGAGGTCAAAAGGCGATTCTTGAATTCGGAACTGGTCACTGCCATCAACCAACAGAACTTCTGTTAGCACCAGCAGTACCGGCAGTCCTAACATCGTGTCAATAATAAGAAACAAAAGAGAAATGTCAATCCTTACATGGGACACAGATCAGGGTGCGCCGAGTATCCTTCGCCGCCGCCATGCTGCAGGTGCTGTCAGCCGCTGCTAACATCGGGTAACGCAGTAAACTGGATTCATAAGACGTTTTTCGAGAGATATGTAAGGAATTGACAGTATCGCCTCCGTTTGCGCTGCGGGGAAGAAGCCGCCATACTGGTGGTTGTGGGAAGCAAGGAAGAAATATAGGGCGTGGGAACTCGATATGGTCGATCACATGTCATTACACGACGCGCTGTCAATTTCAATTTCAATTTCTGATGCTTTTCTCCCAAGCTCTCATCCCCAAGGATCTAAAAAACATAGCGCCGGCAATGCGGTACAAAATTTGATAACTTCTATTAATCAGGCTTGTCTATGGGCCATCCCAACACGATCGACATTTGATCGACCCTGTTCGCTCGGTGAAGAGGACAAACTGAGATTTTCAGTGAAAATCAAAGCAACTGACCGGTTACGGAATGTGACACACAAAGCCAAATCAGTGTTCTGATAGATTCTGTTAAGTCCACCTTCCGGCATCCGTATCTGTTCGAAATACGAGATTTCAGCAGGGAGAAAGGAATTCTCAGGTAAATCAGATCGAAGTACTTCATGAGATTTGGGAAGGTAACACATACATATCTCAAAGTATGTTCAGCTGCTAGCCGATCCTACATCATGCAGAATGACAACACAGTAGCTATCATAGTCGAGTACTTAAACCCACATCAATAAAACGATGATCAATCAGGGCACCTACATATACAATCAATGCAAGTCCCGAAAACCGACATCAACATGTGACCGTGTCTGAATTTTGAACCTTCCATCTCGGTCGAAGCCTAACGAGAATCTTGATCATCACTACTACCACCCATGTCTCGTCGAACCCTCGCCCTCTACGAAGTCCTCGACACCACGCGCGAGACCGTCAGAACCCTCTCAACTCTCGGTTTCAAATGCTGCCTAGTCGGGAGTGTAGCGTGCTCCTGTTATGGCATGAGCAGATCCCCCAATGTACGTCGCTACTTCTTATTGGATACATCAATCAGATAGCAGTATCAGGACATCGACATGCTCGTCCTTGGATGCAGCTTCACCCAAGAAGAGCTCAAGCGCCGCGTCGTGGCAGCCAACGCGAGCTTCTACCTCATCGCATCCAAAGATCCCTATGCGATGTACAAAGTCCTTTGGTACCGCCTTCCGGGATACAGGCGCAGTTGCAAAGTCGACCACGAGTCCCACCCAAGAGCATCGTACACCGTCGACACCCATCCGACTACCAGACACTTCCCCTCATGCCCTTCATCCCTCTCCTACTTCTCAAGCTCCAAGCGTGGATGGACCACGGAGAGTCCACAAAGTACTACATGAATGCAAAGCAGCCGACAGATGTCAGAGATATCACCGAACTTCTCAACATCTTCATGACGGCGGGAAATCTTGGGGAGCTGGGAAGTTGGATACCAGAGTCGTTCTTGAAAGCCGGGCGTCACCGCAGGAGGGAGTTCGTCAAACTCTATCCCCACACTGTTAATCATTGGAACAGGGTAAAACAGAGGCACGCGCTAGACGCGCGGAAGTAGATGGTCGTAGAGATTCTGTCGAAGTACCTTCCCAAATTTCTAGATATTCCTCGTAGTTTTGAGACGAAGTGATTTTTGAATAGGAAACTTGCTGGACCGATGATCGTTACCCGTAATGTACGAGCAAGAATCCATCTCACACGCAGCCATAACAAGAAGTTATGGTGATCGAATTAGAACGAGAAGAGGATGTAAGGGTTGCTGAAGCGCCGGCCGTTGTTAGAGCATGGTGCGCTCGGCTCTTTTCGAAGTCACAGACCCAGCTATGAGTTGTCGCGTCACACATTCCTCTGGTTGACGTCCTCCCGGGGATACCAGTCGGACAACAAGGATCCATCCTCACTTCGTTGTTCAAAAGATAGTTCCACTTCTTCGAAGTAGGGACAGGTCACAGTATCCAATAGCTGTGACGACGCAGGTGCTGAGCTTCGGCAATGGTACTCCATTCAACGTCAACGACCACTCGAGGCCAGCGGCGTCGCCACTCTTCCAACGACAATCCTTCTAAAAATACCTGCACTCGGAACAGGCGACCGCTGTGATTCTGACTTGCGATAACTCGTCTGAAGCATCATCTGGATCGACAAAATCTTGTTCGACTGCGGCCTGTCATCCGTATTATACTGAATTTCCAGTCCAGTCCCTTCTGGCTCCGAGTCGTCGAGTAGCATGATGAGCTTCTTCCAGATACTATTGAACTTCTCCGCGCCGTTCTTGCTCCTCGTCCAAACCTGGATCCTATCGACCTTGCTCCTGAGACTCAAGACCGCTCTGCAATCTCGTCACCCTCCTCGAGCTCTTCGCTCACCAAGGCCATGGCGAGCCAGTTCCAGCATCGATCTAGCAACCCAGTAGTGTTCTTCGTTGTCAATACCCTCTTGCCTCCATTTGCATTGGCCTCATCCTCCCGCATGGGCTTTATACCCGACATGAAGAGGTGGTAATTCGAATTGCGCTTGAGCTTCCAGGTGAGCCAGTTGAAATACCGGCAAAAGTCTTCGGCGGTGTTGAGCTCGAAAATGACGGTAAGGCCGGCTACATAGTCATTGGATTCAGCCGAGGGTGAGAAGGTACCGTCTGGTGCAGTTTGAGGCAAGGGTGTAGGGGAGTTTGACTTTGGTACAGTGGTATCGTCTTAAAACAAATTAGATTGGTAGGGCGCAGAGTAAGAAACGTACCAAAGATACTACAGCGCGGTGCCTTCGTCGATCCATCAATGCTCAGCGCTCAGCGCGCAGGTCTTGATAGCGAGCCTAGCAGTAAATCGCATCCAGATTCAGGATGTTCTTGTACCCAACTTTCACATTCTCCTTCTCCGGCTATCCCTCCAACTGATTTTGTTTCTCCGACTTCTCCGTCTTCAGTGATTTCCCGCCACCAACGACCTCCACATCTTCAGCTAGGGGCGTCGAGGGTGAGGCCGATCTCATTGTAGACGCCAATCTTGTCGTTAGCACTGTCACCGCGACCGAGTCCATCGTTGTTAATGAGGAGGCGATTGAAGTCGTAGAGCGGGTGCGCAGTCGAGGTGAGGTAGTAGCGCGGCTGTCAATGAGGACGAGCCGAGCAACTGGCTGGGAAATGTTGGCATTGATGCAAGTAGCAAGCTAGTTAAGCATTGTCGTGAAAGACTATAAGGCGCGAGTGCATTGCAATCCAAAATTGCGGCCATCAACCGGACATGCGGTTTTTTGGCACTGCCACTGATGCTGCAGTCTCTTTCACATCCTACGGGCCCCAAATCAAGCTCTACAATGTCCTTTTCTCTGGGAATAGACCCAAAGTCAGATCCTATCAAACCGTCCAAGATTTCTCTGAGAATCACCTCATGAATCCTGCCATTCCAAGCTGAGGGCCCAGAGCCGGCTTTCGTTGCGGAAGGACTTGTCCAGGGTACGAGCGACCGTCCTAATCGCTATGAGAGGAAGAGACGGAGACGGACACCAGGTAAATGTCGACATCTCCTTCAGTTTCATCGTGGTGGAGGTGAATTCGTGCAATATGACACCGGTCATCACGTTCGACCGACTCCGACGCCTGCCTCGGGACTTCGCCCTGCCCTAAACTGTTCACGTGAAATGTACCACGTGCATTTCATAATTTACTTCGGCCGACAACGGACATACTTACTCTTTTATGTAAGCTTTTAGTCGCTTCAAATTCAGACAGTGTATCCCAGATGAATGTGGCATCATATCCTGGCCCAAGCCGTTCAGATGTGGAAAAGCAAGACCGCCTGTGTTTTTTTGTTTAAGTTACGTCGTGCGCCAGTAGGATCCTCCAATACCTTTGCATACGAAACATTTCATTGCCAACGGCAGCTCAACACATGTTCTAAACGACATGGCTTCTTGCTTAATACGTCCCAGGAAATACTCTCTCCAATCGATGACGAGTCCACGTAGAAAATTTTACCGATCTGTTCCAGCCAGACGCCAATAGATTCAGACGACGCATTCGATTTGTATGGCTCGAATACGAGATACACGACGAACCCTCTCGACGGTCCGGAAACGTCTTCAGAACTAGAGCCGGTGAAATCTTAATCGGCCGAACTCCGTGTCCGGCATCACTTATAGCGCACATACCCTTTACACTCAATGGAACCGTCGTGATCCCCGCTAGCTGCGCCAACCTCATTATCTCAATTCTCGACGTCAAGATGGTAACAACTGGCATGGATTACCTCCATCTTTGAAGGTCACTGCACCTGAGAAACTTGCTTGAATCCTCAATCATGGACCAAGCTCTGTATTTCTTCACAGAACGGTGCGCCACTCACACTGGTGTATCTGCTACGACAACGGGTCGATCAACACCCGCTCGCAAAAACCGATCTCTCGTTCCTAGCGCCGCAACGCAAGTCCCTCGGCATGGCATCTGCCATTATTCTCGCGAGCGTGCATTCGACCGGCGACACTGTATTCCGACATCTGTATGATTCATCACATCACTGCCTTGGATATATCAAGGTGTCCCATTCCCCCTCTATAATTGGGCTAGCCTCTCGGGCTACCGTTACACATCTTTCCAGATGCCGCATTAAGTGGTCTTCCATCTGCTATGTCCAGCCCTATGGCCGCAAGCTGGTGATCTTTGTTTCTCGACGTCCCCGCCCGGCTCCGTACACGCTCCTACGATGTCTTTGATAATACAGTGCTGTATAATGATGACAGTGATCTTGACTTCACTTACTACGATCAAATCTTCCATGTTCGGGGATGATTCTACTCCTTGGACCTACTAGACTGCTCTCGTTGAATGCGACTCAAGCTGATCTTCGAAGCACGCCGCATACATTTTCCGAATTACCTACTTATCCGGGAAGTCGTGCCAGAATACTAGGGATACTGATTAGCGCTCTAGTAGTCCACAAGCTTATTAATTACCACAGCGAAGCTAGTCTTCCACGCCCACGCTGAGTGGCGTTTCGTGTCGTCTCCGCGCGCCTTGGCTTCTCCCGTTTATAAGCGCCATGTAATCAGGACTGCTTCGTTTTTCAGACCACTCATTATTTCCCGTAACTTCTAATAGTGACTGACGCACCAATACAAATCAAGCAAGGTTAAATGACCGACTCTCGCCGGTATCTGTATATCAAATAGGGTCTCAGGATCATCAGCTTCTCGTTCCCCGTGAGCCAGATTGTAAAACTTTCGAGCTCCAACTAGCTGAAAATGTCTCGTCAGCATTGAACCCCTACTACTTGACCAGGACCTCGCGGTATGGAACTCACATTTACTCATTTCCCTAGAGCATATTCATTTCCGCTTTGATGGTCTGACTCAGATTTTCCTAGCGCGCTAGAAACACCCGCAGTATCAGCACCTTCAAGGACTTCTACCCTACGAAATGTAACGACATCTCAGCGCGTATCTTACAGCTTACATTTCCATTAATTTGCATCGCTGTCCGTGTGAGAGCGCAATGCCATACCCATACTACCGGAAACAAGAAACGAACTAATGCGGTGGCTTCCGTTGAACACGTCTGCTTATCATGCTTCGTGGTCTACGTGTGAGTTGACGGTTGCACTGTATCCACCTGAACCAAAATCCAGTTCTACGGCAGCGAACAAAATGCTATTGCATTACAGCATCCTGCGACGCACGTACCTATAAAGCCTCGCTTTCAACCAGCGATCCTCCTATATCTCGCTAGCTCATTATCTGCTCCCAATCACGTCCTCCGAACAAACGACCAGCCATCGAAATCCATCAAGGGCCTTTTCATGTTGCTTCGCCACTTCTCTCACGTTCCTCATTATCGTTGTCACCTTATGCATTTACCTCGTTGTCAGGCTATGGCACAGCAACGAGTTAAATCTGCATACTACGAATCAGGATTTGAAGGACATAAACAGAACCGTAAGCCCTGTTGTTCGTTCTTTGATATCCACCACTCAAAGTAATGGAAGATTTCTCTCAACACTGTCTTGGTCTCAGCTGATATTTCTAAATCTACTATACTCGTGGATTGGGTCGTCGTATCAGACACCTGTAATGTTGGTTGCCCAGAAGTTAACATCTTCTTTGACACGTGAGCTTTTTGCCTATGATTCTCGAAGAATGTATCATATGAATAACCACGTTTGGAGAAATTTATCTCCTTCAGAGGACAGATGCGACAATGGTGGGCCCTCCAGTAACAACAGGCCCGCAGACCCCATCTTCGTATGGAACGCCACCGTCGGCCTGACGTTTATCGATGATTCGAGTTATGACATCCTGGGCAATTCTCCTACGTTCCGCACAAAGTTCATAATTTACCCATTTTATACCCAGTCTCAGCATGGCGCGCGGATTAGACAAGGAACTCTGACCTCCTACCCTTTCGACGTGTACTATGCGCTTTTGTTCGTGTTAGTGATCTGGCCTTATTCACCAATGTTTCAAATACCGGTCCGAAATATTCGCTTATGCTCAAGAGGCATCAACAAGCTAGACCAACATCATGATCTCAAGTCTCGACGTACGGATCTGACTTGCCTCTGCTCCTCCCTTCACGTGTGACGGTCACTGAAACCTGCTTCGATCCTCAATGGTGGACCAGCTCATTATTCCTTCATGGAACGGAATACCATTCACACTGGCGCATCTGTTTTACGACAACCAGATCTGTCAACCCAACCTCTCTTTCCTAGCGCCGCGACCCAATGTAATCCGGAGGCTTTTGCCATCCTCCTCAAGCGTGCTGGTGAATTCCACCGGCGAGACAGTCTTCCGACATCTGTATGGTTCATCACATCACACAGAAGGTGACCCATCCCCCCTCTCTGGTTGACTCTCACTGCCTCTCAAATTGACGCTGTTACTCATCTTTCCAGATGCGGCATTAATTAGTCTTCTATCTGCTACGTTCAGCCCTATAGCCGCGAGGTGTTGATCTTAGCTACTCGACGTCCTCTCCCGGCTCCGTACATGTGACTACCACGCCCTGGATAATACAGTGCTATATAAAGATGATGATCACGACTTCGTTTACCAAATTTTCTGTGTTCCAGGATGATTCTACTTCTTGTATCTACTAGACTGCTCTCGTCGAATGGGACTTAAGCTGATCTTCGATGCACGTCACAGATATTGCTCGAATGACCCACTCCTCCGGGAGGTCATGCACAAGAATACTAGGGATAATAATTAGTGTTCTAGTCGCGTGATCCAGAACCATAGATAACGGTCATAACTTATTGACGATCCACAGCCTTGGTCACCACGGCTTCCACCCCCACGCTGAGTGGCGTCCCTTGTCGTCTCCGTTTACCTTGGCTTCTCTTGTTTATAATAAGCGCCATGTCATCAGGATTGCTTTGTTTTTCAGACAGCTCATTATTCCCCAGAACTTCTAATAGTAAATGATGCACCAATACAAAACAAGTAAGGTTAAATGACCGATGCTCTCGTTGGCATCTGTATATCAAATAGTGAATCGGGATCATCACTGATCAGCTTCTCGTTCCCCGTGAACCACGTTGGAAAACTTTCCGGCTCCAAATACTGGCTGAAAATGTGTCGTCAATATTGGATGCCTACTACCTGACCAGAACATCCCGGTATAGAACTCACGTTTACTTCGCAAGGTCACTGCAGCGTTGTCCCGCCGTATGTGGACGCAAAATCGGTCTTTGAGTGTATCTACGAGTTCCCGACACGAGGTCAGTGCATGCCGCTTCCACCAAAACAATCCGGAAGTGATAAAATTCCCTCGTTCATCAAACAATGTGAAGAACTGTGAAGAAGACTCACCGAGCGTCCATTTCGATGTCATCCCGAGCCCGGCATCTGCCACAGCCGTGGCACCGAACTGGAAAGAAAATGACAACCCGACAGAGGTCGCTTGGAAGCTGACGACAACGATGCAGTACCCTTTCGCCCGTACAGAGGCTCGCAAAAATTCTCCATAACCCTGGAACCCCTATCTACTTCAAAAATGATGACACGCAAAAAAGGTTTTTAGGTTAAGATCTGTGTGATCACAGGAAGGATGGAAGTAGTTTTTATTGATGCCATCATCAGGCCACATGTTGGGCTTCGAAAGCCCCACATATTGACGAAAGGACCATTCGGTGTTATCAGCTTCCCGAGATCCCGGGTATTGTTTTCTGGGGCAGTGTTCAACGCACCACGAGCATTGCACGTACACAGCTCATTGGCGACTATGTTGGGTGTGTCAAAATAGAATCAAAATCCCAGATACCTACTTTGGGCGAGGCAAAATGCTTCAATATTACCCTATTAGGGAACTTCCCGGATTTTCACAAAGGCAAAATCCGGCATCTGGAGTTTTGATTCTATTTTGACGCCCCAAAATAGTCGCCACCAAGCTTTGGTACATAAAAGTTCTGGCCAATCGGACCACACCGAGAGGCACCCACCAAGTTCTGTTGGCTTTAGTAGGAAGGATACGTCACTATAACCGGTGCGCCTCCTTGTGAATACGGTCCTGAGTGCATAGTGCAAAGCACACCGTAATCCCGGGAAACTCCCACAAAGATATGTCCAGATATTTTGGCCACCCAAGTAGGAGGTTTCATGAGGGAACACGGGTCATTTGGCTGCCAGACACAACGATAGACGGTAGCTGCCCAGGTCCGGCCATTACAGCTACGATTGTAAGGGCCGCGGCCATCAGCAAATCCTTGGAGAATCCGACCATGCAGCGTACAGTGCTGTTATTGAAATTGCGCTGATTATGCTAACCTTTCAAGCTGAGTCCTGACTCACATCTTTTGTCTTCTCTGTACATATTTCTCTTGATGTCTCCGGTTTATGATAAGCACTCTGTCGCCCAGTCCGCCCGTTTCTCAGACCCGCACATTATACTCCCCGAACTTCTAATAGTACATGATGTTACCACACATATCAAGCCAAGCTAAATGATGGGCACTCAGTGCTAAGGCATAGCACGGATCCGGATGGACCACTGATACCTGAACGGATATCTGTAATAATATCCGCGGTCCGGTGTGCCATTATCCGCAGGACGGATGCGGATCCATCCGCCGATCCATCCGTGCTATGCCTTAGCGCCCACACTGGCATCTAAGATCATGCACATCAACTAGGAACTCGGGATCCTCAGGTATGACTCAGCCTCGTTCCCCATCGATAACACCGGGAAACTTTTGAGTCCCAAATACTTCCTTGAACATCTCCTCGGTATTCAATGCCCTGCAACTCCTTCATTTCCGGTTTGTTGCTCTGACACTAATATTTCTAGTGCGCTAGAAACATCCGCAGTATTAGCACCCTTGACGACTTCCACCTTACCAACTATCAGATGTACAGCATCTCAGCGGGAGCTCACTCTACACCAAATTCGCAACAGTCCAGGTGAGGGCGCCTCATCGTACGGGAAGCATAGATCGAACTAATGCTATTCCTTCCATTGAGCATGTCTGCTTATCATATTTCTTGGCAACATCTCCCGAAGGCCTTGTACGACTGTGGATAATTGCATTATATCCCCTTGAGAAAACAAAGACTTGGACCGCCACGAAGAAATTGCTATTGCATTACAGCATCCTCTGGTACATGTACCTATAAAGTCTTGCTTTCCACCTGTTATCTACTTCAAACCTCCCAGCTCATTCTCTGCTCCAAAGCATGTCCTTCGAGCAAATGATGAACCATCGAAGCCCATCACGAGTTCAATGTTGCCTCGCCGCCTCTCTCTCATTCCTCATCATCGTTCCAACCTTATGCCTAACTCTCGCACTCACGCTATACCCCGACAGCGGGCGTTCGTATTCCAGCAATCTGAATTCGACGGACATGAATAGAACTGTAAGACACCTTGCACCTTCCATGATATACACTGCTCATAGTATCGGAAGATCTCACTCAGCGCTAGCCTGGCCTCAGTTGATATTCCTAAAGCCACTATGTTTGTGGAGTGGACCATCGACAACGACACCTGCATTGACAATTGCACACCAGTTAATATCTTCTTTGACACGTGAGCCTTTTAGTCTCGAGCTCTCGAAAAAATGTACCATATGAATATCCCTTTTGAAGAAATTTATCTCCTTCAGATGACAGATATTATAGGGGTCCCTCCAGTAACAACAGACCTTCAGAGCCCATCTTCTTGTGGAACGCCACCCGCATGACTTCGGGTACTGGTTCAAGTTATGACATCCTGGCCAACTCTGCCTCCTTCCGCATGAACTTCAACATCTATCCATGGGTTGCATACGATCCTCAGGACACTCGGTATCGGATCAAGGTCGGAAATCTAGCCAACTACCCCTTTGACTGGTACTATGCATTTTTGGTCGCGTTTTTTATCTGACCTTATCTACCGATGTGTCAGCTACCAGTCGTTAATATTCGCTTTTGCTCAGGAGGCATCGACAAACAAGTCTGTCTCCCTAGTCCTTAGTTCAGTATCTCGATTCATTGGGTAAGCTTACTCTTCCCTTCTCATTTGACCACTTGACAGAATTTCTTTGAGCGACTTCAAAATTACAACTGACGATATAACGTCCTACCCCGGCTTCTTGGAGAGCACAGAGCTTGATGAGGAAATCATTTTTGCACTTTTAAATCTCCAACGCAGCCCCGTTGTTATCGGGTACTGTCTGGTTATCACCGCCACAATCTGTTCAGTTTTTTCAGCTTATACTCCATAAATTTTCTGAACTCATGTCTCTTCGTTATATGGATAGGGATGGTCACTCTCATGATTTGCCTCATAACGATCACAGCTGTGGTCTTCGGCTACCGACAACGGACCGAGATCCTTATAGCTCCAATCGGGACCGTGTTTGCCTTTACCCAAATACGATCCACTATGCCCGGGGCTCCTGAAGGGTTTGGTACGTCCATTATCTTCCACTACAGAGCCTTAACTCAAGCCCCAACTTCAGGTGATGTCCTCGGTACGTCCTGCGTCATATCGGTGGCCCTCAGCTGACTTAGTATGTCTTTCCGACACAGACATGGCCGGGCTACTACCATGCCTCATCCTTCTGACAATCTGCGTACGTGTATGACATTAATCTCATCCAAATATTTATTATTGGTCGTATGATAGGCCGTAACAATGGTTGGCATATGCTTATTCACCAACCCAGAAGATTCATCTCGTAGAACCCTCACTGGGGACGAATTAGGTGTGTTTTCATCAACAGTCTGATCAAATAATGCTCAGCGAGCTTGCAGTGAACGTGTTGCATGTTTTTATCCGGCGCATTCAGAACACTGCCAATGCATGGGTACAACGTGCTCGACTTACCATACAGATGGCCAGACGGAAAACATCGAATGTTATTGAGATTCCCTTGACCAATCTTGCTGGCGAAAGTCGGACTTGAGCCTGAGTCTGCACCTGACCGGACCGTAAGCTACGTCATTCGTGAAACCTATGTACCTACAGCTTCTGACTACCTACGTATGTACCGTTTTGGCTTCTTCTCTACTTTCTCTAGAATTTCTACCGTCATGTCGGACCTTTAGTCTACCTTTCTCTCCCAATATGCGCCAATTCTTACTCTGCTCTCGGGTGAAGGCCTGCATCGCATCAGATTCTTAAAACACTACGTATACCTGTTCCATGATGAACAAGACTAACCGCGGCCTCTAGAAATTGGGAGAGAGAGCATGGACCGATCGGTCTTAACAGTCGTTTGGATTTCCGTCGGTGTCGGTGTCGTATTCTTTGCATAGGACCGCGTGTGAACAAAGTGCACACCTGTTCTTGGATCGTGCTCTGCAGCTTAAGCATCAAAGGCTAGAGTCACGGCCTTTCTCGGTGTATCTATACGAGGACTCGTTCTTGCAAAAGCACCAGGAAAAACGGAGGTCGTTGATTGCGTTCGTTTGAACAGCGAAATAACTGTAGGGGGGAGCTAATTGGTCAAGGTAGCAGAGCTGACGAAACCTACATAGAACGTCGGCAATAGATAACAGTGTCTTGTACGGATTCAGAGTGTACCATACACGCGATAAAGTTACTCGAGCTCTTCTACCTGTAGCTCATCACGAAGTGCGTCTAAATAAGCTCGATGCCACGTAAACCAAGCCGCTAGTGTCAGTACTGGAAGCAAAGAGGAAGATAAGGCCTGAGACCAAAGATACAGAGCGATGGCGGAGGCAGCGGACTCTCAGCATGGCAAGCCTCAGCTTTTGCGGGATGCTCTCAGTGATTATCAGCTCGAAGAACATGGTTTATACTAATTTCAGATCGTCTCAGTCTCAGCATCTCGATTGATTAGGACGACAAACAGGTATTGACATTTAGGACAAGTGTACATCCCGATAGCTCCCAGAAGTAGCAATGATCACTAGGCCGCTTTCGTTCCACTTGACAAACATGCTCCATTAGTACCCGCCACAAAGGAAGATGCAACCATTCACCACACCGCCGAGAAGGATTCCAGGTCACTAACTAATTGTTAGTCGAAAGGGAACAAAAGAGGAGAGAACGAAACTGACATCTTGTTCACCCGCGACAGTTCCTCGTAATTCGATCCGGAAACGCGCGCTGCCAATCAGGCAGATACAAATCTGCCTCGTTTCTATATGCTCCGTCCCTAAGGGTGATTACTCTCAAATAGTCCATGCTTCGTGACAGATCGTGATACACCTTTTTTGTTCTGCAAGGGTCACCGAGGAATCTCGTACTTCGCCAAAGGTTACCTGCTCGTGTTGTCAGAGTCGCGGATATAGCACAAGCACGAGCATACTTACATCCCACAACCTGTTCCTCCACGCTCAGATCGCGTGAGGCTAGAAACACGCGGACGCATTTCAGCTGTTAGAGTTCAAAGTCAGTACAGGTGAGATAAGTGGGATGCAGACCAAGCTAACTGACGAGAAATAGACATACTGCTCGTAGAAATCTCCGTAAGTACGAGTGACTCGTCGACATTTGCGCGTTCCGATAACAACTGCTCCTCTGAAAGGAACGGCGCGCTCCTTGCTTGAATACAGCCCTCTACACAGGCCTACGGTTCTCTGTAGTTTCGCGTTTACTCAGATGTATGGGCGTAATAGCGTGTAAAATTTCAGGCGGGGGCAAGTTGACCTTTTGTGGTCGCAAGTTACATGCAAGTGCACAACTTTGTGTCCTCCCGCAAGTTGAGTGGCTTTTGTAAGGATATACGCATCATCACCATAAACGTTAGGATAAGGTCTGGCCAGTGGGGACCGGGTTCTGAGCAGGAGTCGGAGCCGGTAGGACGACGTAACGGACGTTGTTTTTGTTTCGGCGCTTATTTAACACGAGTCTTGGCTCTGTGGGCCACTGTGTCCCGAACTCCTCAAGCGTATTCATCTCCTTTACCTATTCATTCATCTCCGTTTGACGCGACGAATTTATATTTATTCCCCCTCGGTATCTAGTCTTTAGATTTGAGATTCATTAGTAGTGGGCTATCCTTGTGGGCTCAAATTCAACGCACGCACGCAATTGTGCCTTGATATATGATTATATCTTAGAACTGGCTTATCTTTCAACACCGTCGAGACGGTCAATCCTAGATTGAAAAGTTCTACACTATGCACATTGCACATTGCAGACTGCGAGCCGACGAGATATTGAGCTCAGTGAAATGCACTGAGAACGAAATTCTAATTTTTAGACAGTTAAAGAGTATACGGTAGGACCGGCTGTACAACGTAGGTATCCTATTTCTTCCCTGACATTTAGAATTTATACTTTATTTATACAGTACAAGCAAATAAACAGTACCCAGCCGACAGGACAGAATCTACATATCACGGCTCTGATCCGATCTACAAAGTATAGCCAGCAGCAAACCTGTGTAAAATGTCCCTTAACTTGCGGGAGGATGCAGGCAAACTTGCACCCTAAAACCTAACTTGTGTCCGGAAAAAGTACACTTGCGCCTGTCCGATTTATTACACGCTATTACGCCCATACAGATGGAATATCCCGGCAGTCTAACACAGGATAGATAACTAGTAGACGGAAGGGCCTGGATTCGCATTGGCCATGTCCTCCGACGTAGGCTTGATACCTGGTTTGAAAAGCTCGCAATTCGAATCCCACTTGACTTTAGAGAAGGTTACGAGTTCGAGGTGGGGGTGCAGAAATACTTGGCGTTTGTATCGTAGTACACCATCCTCAAATGGCTTAGATTGGTCGGGAAAACATGCAGAGTAAGACATGCACCAAAGATACTGCAGCGGGTGCTCGGGCGCCTTCATCGACATGCCTGGCATCTTCAGATAGTCAATCGTCTCTAATTCCGGCGGCTTTGCCGGGCGATCAAAAGCTCAGTGCATGGGTCTTGATGGCGAGCCTAGCAAATGTGGGCATCCAGACTAGGCATATTGTTATGGATATCGGGTACCTGCCGACTCGGCCCATGAGTCAACACATGCCTATACTCGGGCTTCTCGGTCTCAAAGGTGACTCGCTCGTATCTTCTCTTACTTTCTCTATTTTTCCTACAGACACCAGAATACAGTAGAATATTGTAGAACAATAATGACTCAAACCATCCCTAGTATATAAAGCTGCACTTACCATTGTATGAGAAATTATCCAATCTATTACTTTCAGTACCCTCACACTGCGTGAACCCTCAGCTACGCCTAGCGCTTGCTGAACAAGCCATTGGATACGCCTAGCGCTTGCCTTCACCTACGGCCCGTAATAGCTTTGCGCTTACAGGCTTCTGTATCGGTTTTCCCCTCGGTAATAGCTCCGCGCTTACCGGCTACGTCTTACAGTAATTGCTTCGCGCTTACTGATCTCATTAACCTCGCAAACCGGACCACTCAGGTCTCCTCACGAACCCTTGCCGGAATCCATTCTATTCCCTAACGACGTACATCACTTCTAATTAATCTTACCTCGCTTCGATCATCACTCCTCGCCTCGTGCTCGCATATCCGGATTTCGGCAGAATCCTAACACATATTCTTGTACGGTGTGGTGAGATGGATGAGCCGGGAGCTTTGCTAGGAGGAGCGTTGATATCGAAGTAGCAGACAATTGTCAGTGGAAGGGCGGGGAGTGTTGTTAGTTCATCGTCGTCAAAGACCAAGCTCAATAGTGCGCAATCAAAATTGCGGCTATCGCCGGACATGCCGCGTCCGGCACGGCTACTACTCGCGACGTGATCTTCTTTCACAGTCTGTGACCAAATCATTCACCACAGTGTGCCTTGCTCTGTTACCAAAACCAGAACCTGCTAATCCGTCAATAAAGCGAAAGAGAATTCCTTCACGAACCAGACCATTCCAAAGAGGCTGGACGGCCTAGGCTAGGAAATTGCCAGGAAATTAAGATCAATTCAAGCTTTGATGATAAGAGAAGTGAAGACTGGTGTTTGTATATGTGGAGGAGAATAAGATAAGCGGCTAGGTATCAGGGCTCAGAAAACCCTAAGGAGTCGGGTATTTTGACACATAGAGTCAGTTTATTCTCAATCAAAGCATCGGGACGGCATTTATACCACGGAGGTACGTGGAGTCCTACACAAGAAAAAAGGGTACGCAGAAACATGTAAATTGTAACGGTCGTTACCTCTGCAGTTCTGACACCGCTTTGAAGGTCACGAATTCGACATGCAGTCAAACAAAAAAGTACCAGCCCAGAAGATGGCATGCGCGCCTTCGGAGATATGATTACTACGCACAAACCACAAGGTCAACGAGCAGTAAAAAGCTAACAACTTGCTTGCGACGTTGACTTCAAGGTCGCTAGCACTCGCCATGAAACCCTGAGCCTAAGCCTTACACGTATAACGTCAATGACGAGGGTACTAAGTACAATCTGTTGCCAAAAGAATCTCTCAGCAAAACCTCGACAAGTGAAACAGAAAAACATATGAGAATCTCTCCCCACGCACCTCGCGCCACAGGTTTTATTCACTATATTTCGAAGAACAACGTCCTGATTCCTGGCGATTTGATACTGTGTGGGTACCACGAACAACCAAAAGGCATTTTCGCTGTACTTGATATTAGATAAGAGTAAACCATACAGAAATGACGAGGCTTCGGATACCTGGAGTCGAACCCCGGGCTACTGGGTACTTTTCTATCCCTCTGAATGAGAAGCGGTAATGTTAGGCATCACCCCATGTCCGAGTTTAGCGTGCTTGTGCGATGCTTGGATTTCAAGAACAGTTTTCGACCACGAAATCGAACCCATGACATCGACTTGACTTGATATAAATCGAGTACCTTTTCAGCACCACTGGGCCGAAGTGTTCAAGTTCGAAGCGGGTTCTTTGCTACTCTCATTCACAATTCAATGAGGCTGCGGATCTGGCATGCGATAGTGTCCACGGTTTATTGCCCTCCTTCGATAACTGAAGGGTACGTACAACTAGGATAGAGCATGGAATAAGAAACATACCGGAGCAGACTTTGTGTTCGAACACTTCAACTTTTGGCTCCCACGAATGAAGGCTGAGAAAATCAAAGCAAGACACGACTCTCGTGATGAAAGGAAGTAATTATTCTGATGCGATATCAATTAGACGGTAGACACTGTGCTAAACAAGAATGGCACTGCCGTTTACGGTTTGATCGATGGCTCGACTTAAGTACCGGAACAGCTGTAGTCTTCATAGTCACGAGCTCAAGGAGCGTGTACACCCACTTTTCGATTCCTGCATCACTTGCCATCATACCTTCACCGCTATGGCTCACTCCAGGCACCCAATCAACGGTGGTGAGTTTGGGTATACCACCCATATCTTCTAGCATCGCGACCAAGTTCCGTCCCCTTTCGAAATGATTTTGTTCTTAGTCTACAATGAATGTATCAGTTTCTAATTGAAGAAACCCGAAAGAACACGGCTGTGGCTACTCGCCTGCGCTTGAACTCAGTTGTCTCCATTTCCTTCATCTTTCTAAAAGGTCCGGTCTTTGGGATCTTCGAGGGGGAATTTATTACACGTACCAGTCCCCAAGCATACTTGAGCGTCCGGCTATGCTATCTCGATGATACCCTCTCTTCCAAGAGCAAGGGCGTTCTTGCTTGCATATGCAGGTAAATTCGATTCCAGCCCGTATTTGAAAGCATCGACGTCTTCACACCCGCCGTTTGGAATCGGGTGATTCGGCGTTAGCCAACAAAGAGATCCAGGATTAGCTGTATGCAATCAATTTAGCTCCTTCTGTCGTACCGCCGAGAAAAGAGGAATTACCGATCCAGAAATGTAACCTGTCATCGGTTGATGTTCTCAGAATTGCGTAACACTGAGCCATTTGGCCGCCAGCAGAGTGACTTCCGATGACGAGGACCTGAAACAAAGTTACAGAATTTCTCTACCTGTCATTACCTTTAGATTTGAATACAGGTTTCTGTCCATGTAATACGCGACTAGTGCATCAAGGACGTCAAAACTGCTAACACCGATAAACGGAATCGGGGGCGATATTCAGTTGTCCGCTAATCCAAGTCGTTTTTCTCCATAGGAGCTGTCCGTCCTGCGAAGCCCCCGCACGTAGATCAGCCTCCGTGAGGAAGCGTGGACACATAATGTATATCTCGCCACGTTTGATAGCGGGGTCATTGTACGTCGCCTTGGAAAGTGCATTGTTCGCCGCATTCCAATCTGTATGAAGGACATGAGAAGAATAATAACATGTGTCAGCTGTAGGTACGCGCCAGACCAGCAAGCCCGTTGCTGTGTGACGGCATTAGCGGCATAGTGGTCTCTGGTTCAGAAATATAACTTGACTTGCCCTGCAGGATAATGACCGCCCTCGTAAATTTAGTCGCATCTAGACTGGCGGTTTGATAGACAGACTATGAAGCTATGAGAAGATAAGTGGAGCGCAAGGAAAAACTCGCCAGATGTGCTCCTTTGTCGTTATTGACAACCAATTTAGGATATAGGGTGGCATCAACTATATCTGGGAGCGACTTTCAGCCCTCCTCGCCGGAACCCTGGACTGTCGGGTCTGGACAACGTTGTTGGATGACGGTAGAAGGCATGACATATTGAACCTAACAAGTGATGCTCGGCGTTAGTGATTAGGTTCGGCACGGAGTTTGCCGAGGCTGCTTCGTCCCGACTATATGACGCAAAAAGAAACGATGGATCTCTCCTTCAAGAGGCGCCTATTTGCTATGTACTACTATGAGCAGACCTCAGTAAGAACCTGCACCGTCATGCGATATCTGGACACAGCCTACGTCATCCTCCCGCACGTTGCCCAGAACCTCTCTCGCAAGCGCGCCGGCTTATTCGCAGTTGTCCTGTGTGATTGGCCTATGCGCTTTTCCTCGTCGAGATGCCGTTTGGTCTTCGCTATGGATGGGTTCTGTTCGAGCCTCCATTATGCAATAGGTACTTGCCTAGCCAGTTTCTCTGCCCAATGAGGTACACCAAGCCGCCTTGCAAGATCGCGGTGGATGTGGTTGCAATTTCGGTGAGTATCATCCTATCAGATAGGGGCGCGGCCGATGTTCTTGATCTTTACAACCGGTACGCGCGAACCGCCCAAATCCCGTCACACGCTAACTCTCTTTTAGCATAGACACCGGTCCTTAATCTGACCATCCTATTCAAACGTGCCCGTCACAGCACTGCACTCGATTGTTGGGACGCTCGACGTATGGAGACACCCGGCACATCTTTCGAAGACAAGGAAGTATGATGCCAGACTTATGGTTACGTGGCCGAGCTAGAGGAAGAATGTAAAGATGGACGTACTGAATATGGTGCGTGTTTGGGCTATGGAATTCATAGGGTTTTGCCGTTAATCATTGGATAGCTCGCCGATTTTGTTCGCCGCAAACCTGGAGTCGGAATTCCTCTGAGTACCCTTACGTGGACGGTGGCGGATGCCTTGTCAAACATCAAGGCAACGTGGTCACGCTTGCTTTTTCATCGTGAAATGCTCAAGGGAATCGTTCGACCCAGCCGATAGATACTCGCCCAGCGTAAAGATGACGTTATCGTTGTTAACCCAGTATGCGCCGCCCTCTTCCGCTCTGTCGTGTGCTGACCGGCACCTTTCCTAACCTGATACATCATCTGCATGCTGCTTGAAGGGACGCATGCGCAAACATATTTCTTCCCACTAGGCGACGATAAGTGCATCGAATCGATAGCGTTATCGCGCATACACTCGATCAGTGGAACACCTGATGCATGGAGATACTTGGCATGTTTTTCGTCAACGTCGGTATTTCTGGTGACCGGTGATACCGCCAAGGATGGAGAAGAAAGGCGACTGTGCCCGACGTTCAACAAGATTGGAGAGTGGTTTCGCGGATTCCACCTGGCGACAGGTACGTGCGGTGCTTCATTGCGCTCCATTGACTCATTTCATTCCAGTTTATATAAGCCGAGGTTGTCGATAATCCACTATACGTCATGTGCACCAGGATAGTGTTTTACGTCTTCGAGCCCAAGCCGAGGCTGTACTGCGCGTGACGGTGAGCCTTCTTTTATTCCTTTTGTTCCTACACTTATTTTTATGTAGGTTTCGGATCCTGATACAGATCGCGGAGGAAATTATGAGACTAAAGTGTATCAAAATATTGGTGAGTTCGACGGGGATTCTTCTGTCGTAGTTCGAGCACGGGAGGGCACAAGGACGCAACTCGTTTAGCCTATGTACGTCGACGTGAAGGTAAACGGTAAAGAAGGAAAAGAAATTGAAAATGGTAATGAAAGGTACTGCCGGGTACGGCCGATGGGGCACATAGAATTCTGCGTTTGCGTTTGCGTGCGTGCGTTTGCGTTTTCACGCATGCGTTTGTCACGTCTGCGTGAGCGTGACATGGGTGCGTTTGTTGGCCGTCTTGTGCGTTTGTGCTTACAAACAGCTACAGTGTAAGTAAGACTTACTGCGTATTAGATTTATACCAAGTATGACATCGACACCGGCAATAATTAACTTTATTTGTCATGGTAGAGTCTTTGTACAGCTGAGTCCATTAGTGTTCAAGCTGGTATTTTAAATGTAAGAGCATTTGGAGGTTTTGAGAGTGTTAGTGGTCATGAGGTATGATAACCGTCAGTAAAAACTACGGCGCCATTACCATTTTGTTGAGGAACAAGTTGAAGAAACAAAGAAGAAACTGAGCCAAATCCTGGCTCAAAACCGATGACTTGACGGCAATTTGGCTATGCACAACTAGAATACATCACAAAAATAAAATACCTGCCTAGTATGAGTGACTAGAAGCAATTACGGGCAGAATAAATTGAAGCGATCATAAGTCAACTAGTTCAACTCGGACTTGAACGCATCAAACGCACCGAACGCAGATTTGTCACAACACTGTCACACATCTGCGTTTAATCTCGGACACATGCGTTTTAAAAAGGAACGCATGCGTGCGCTATCGGAACGCTTGCGTTCAATGTTTGGACGCATGCGTGACTTATTTTTGAGATGCGTGAGTCTTTGCGTTAATTTTCGAGGTTCCTGATTCACTCAAAATTGAGAACAGCATAAGTACTTCGACACCAGAGGGTACTATATTCATTGTGATACTAGAACTTACCAACATGCATGCATTTATAGCCTTTCCATATGAATCCATCTCATTATTGAGTCATAATAAGTCATGGAGATATCTCCAGGAAATCCGGACAAGTTTAATTTCAACAGAAAACATAATTACGACGTATTATTGAAATGACACTAGCTATCAGACGACCACGCATCTAAACGCATCGATCAGGGCACAAGCGCGCACAAGTTGAACTTACGCAAACGCAGACAAATGCAGTTGAATGCACGCACGCAGCGGTCGAACGCAGAATTCTCTTGGCCCCGGCCGATGCGGGTAACCGATCCCGACGACTCGTACAGCCACATACTCCAATATCTTCTCGCTACTTGGTATTCCTAGCCGGCATTGATATGACTTGCTGCACTCTATTCAATATTACACCCTGCTGCAAAATGGGAAGCGGATGAGCAATACACGTTCTTTTCCATATCAAAGCCAGGTGCATGTATGATACTAAAACTAATGGCTCATGCAAAAGACTTATTGACTACTAACGTATTGGGATACAGGGACTTGAAACCCGGGCTTCCACAAGAACACTTCCTGTTGCGCGACATCCGAAACGTAAATTGGGATATTTAACGCTCAGTGTACTCTCGGAAGCCCTTATATTTCACTGAAGGAGTTCGAAAAAGTGTGATTAGCGGTGAACCGAAACTAGAATGAAGCTTGTAAGGGCTAGCGATTACACCACGTGTGTTCTAGCTGAAGAGTGCAAATTGTACTGATATATTCGGTGGTGCATGCAAGCACGAGCTTTTGACATTTAAATCCCGGGTGTACGCCAAGCATGGACCGGCACTGTCGAGTTTAAATGAATGTTCCCTAGCGAGTCGGCACGTTCAATGATAGGACGGAAGCAAATATCGACATTCACCAACATTTTGGTAGAGGACTCAAGGGACTCAAACACTTACAACGCCTGACAGCCTGAATACATAGAAAGACCAGCTTTGGGTGGAGGACTACGTACCTTTCCCAGGAAAATTAAGTACCTGAAAGAATTGGGTATGAGCTTGTGATCCCAGCAACAAAAGCCATGTTTAATGTCTGCATGGTGAGGGTGGTGGTTATGGACGTGGTACTTGAGGGAGGGCTTCGGGAGTATTGGCGTTACTCAGAAAAGAGGATGTCGGGGGGACATGGCAGTAGAGATCTACCCTAGGTAATTGAACCGAATGCATCCTTCCAGCATGGAACACTCACTGTTAGACTATACTCGACAGGATTTCAACCAGCTGACAAGTTGGTTGGGCGTGACTGTAACTGACACGATATATGCTCTATATCGCAATGACTGGTATATTTCCAGCACGGTAATCTTCGCTTTACGCGATTTGCTCATGTAAAGATATACAGAAGCCCTGGGCGTATATCCCTATAGGGAATCGAACCCCAGCCGTCCAGCACGCCGATAGGGTATGGAGTCATGCAATAAATGGATATTGGTCATTGCTTCGCTGAGGTCGAGTAGCATGTAAGCATGAAAAGGATATCATATCACAGTATGAATAACCTAGTGAATCGATCCCTAGGCATCCGACTTGCCGTTAGGCCACTAGAGCATGCATACTGTGGATAGTTTCCCCACTTTACTTGCGGCGCGGTTGCTTGTTCTCGCACAATGCGAGCATGAGACTGAATTTTATCTCTCCCGCAAAAAGGCGGGTCAGAGGAATTCGTCCTCAGGGAATTGAACACTGGAGTCTGATGTAACACTTGCCGTTACACCAGATCTGGACAGAAGATTCCAACGTGGTTCCTATTAGTGGGTACATTCGCTTTGCAAGATTGATTTCTTTCTTTGTGGGTTTTTAAGAAGTAAAAACCCAGTAACCCGAGCTGAATACAAGGAATTGAAATCTTCGTAGAGCCACAAGTTCTAGGTGAAGGAGATGAACGAATTCTCGAAATAACTTCCGAGTCATGAGCTTGGTAGGGGCTATGAACGAGGGCGCTTGAAGATAGTCAATAGCAAAAAATCACTGTTACCACTATGCAGCAGTCCTCCGAGTTACTGGGTGACTTTGAGTCGTCGAGAAAGCGCGAGTCAAAGCAACTCAAGGATTCGGAAGAACCGGAGCGGATGGCTGGGGCGACGCGGCAGGGGCCAAGAGAATTCTGCGTTCGACCCCTGCGTGTGTGCGTTCAACTGCGTTCGTCTGCGTTTGCGTAAGTTCAACTTTCGTGCGCTTGTGCCCTGATCGATGCGTTTAGATGCGTGATCATCTGATAGCTAGTGTCATTTCAATAATACGTCGTAATTATGTTTTCTGTTGAAATTAAACTTACTTGTCCGGATTTCCTGGAGATATCTCCATGACTTATTATGACTCAATAATGAGATGGATTCATATGGAAAGGCTATAAATGCATGCATGTTGGTAAGTTCTAGTATCACAATGAATATAGTACCCTCTGGTGTCGAAGTACTTATGCTGTTCTCAATTTTGAGTGAATCAGGAACCTCGAAAATTAACGCAAAGACTCACGCATCTCAAAAATAAGTCACGCATGTGTCCAAACATTGAACGCAAGCGTTCCGATAGCGCACGCATGCGTTCCTTTTTAAAACGCATGCGTCCGAGATTAAACGCAGATGTGTGACAGTGTTGTGACAAATCTGCGTTCGGTGCGTTTGATGCGTTCAAGTCCGAGTTGAACTAGTTGACTTATGATCGCTTCAATTTATCCCGCCTGTAATTGCTTCTAGTTACTAATTCTAGGCAGGTATTTTATTTTTATGATGTATTCTAGTCGTGAATAGTCAGGTTGCTGTCAAGTCGTCGTTTTGGAGCCAGGATTTGGCTCAGTTTCTTCTTGGTTTCTTCAACTTGTTCCTCAACAGAATGGTAATGGTGCCATTGTTTTTACTGACGGTTATCATACCTCATGGCTACTAACACTCTCAAAACCTCCAAATGCTCTTACATCTAATTGCATTGCTCACTTAGGCCTCCAATGATAGCCAACAGCAGCCCCCAGTAAACGTTTCCGGGGGCCCTACAAATAGATTTCGAGGCGCGTCGTGTGTCAGAGCTGCTAATGTGGTGATGATAGAGGAAATTGCGATGGAAGAGGAAGATAGAGTAATGTATGTGAGATAAGGAGATGAGATTGAAGATGGGAAAGACCATGACGCAAATGATGAAGGATCAGAAGGATTGTATGGACCTGGCAGCCTCCTTTCAGGAGAAAAGGATTGCCTGCAGAAGTACTGGGTTCTTGCGGATGTAAATTTGGAACGCGTCAGATGACCAACGGCCTGTTGCTTGAACGATATGCGGAACAGTACCGTCTTCGGCCAGAGCAGTAGCACCGCCAGCTCGCATTGATTGTCCCGCAATACGCTTGTCAGGAAAAATTGTCCGGAGTTTGCGAATGAACCATCCTCGCGTAGGGCAGTCGTAATTGCTACGTACCCACAGTAGCAGATGAATGGGGAAATGTTTGTCCCGAGATGCGAGGTATTTGATGAAAGGTACATGTGGGTCAACAGCATCTGGGTGCTTGATGATGATCTTGTTTCCCTCGAAAGCAGTATCTGCTTTGTGAGCTAGCAGCCAAAAGGAGTAATGGTCTTCGTCAATGTGAACGCTTCTTCGGTGGGTGAACTTCTTCCGATCATGCAGTTCCTTCGAATCAGGCATGCTGACTTCGGCGAGATGTAGAAGTCCATAGAACCCTATGAGAATCATCGATACAAAAAGCAAGTTGTCGTGATCTGTGGAGTGGTTGAATTTGTCCAGTACTTTTTGCAGCTGGGGCCGGGAGAGTGGTAGTTTTCGCTCGACTGCTGTGCCACGTAATCGCATACAGCCCTTCAGTGTTCGCTTCACAAGTAGGGACTTGTGGACAGCACGAACATCAGGGAAATAATCCCCTAGCTGGTTGCAGATTCCTGAAAGGTAGGAGTCTACGGATTTCGGCTTGATGTGGTAGGACATGTAGACGATGAAGAAACTGAGAGTATCTTCTGTTGGTTGGATAGGGAAGTGATGCAGCTGGCAGAACACAATATACGAGTTGAGGGCAGATGAGTAGGTGTGTGCTGTGCCCGTATCTATTGCGAAGCCAAGAGCAATAGAGCGTTCATGGACGAGGTGTTCTAGTGACCACGGTTGCCGAGCAGGTTGCCTAGCCCCTTTTGAAAGCAAAAAACTTCGTACCATGGATATATAGTGACCGAGGAACTTAACAAAGCGTTCAAGTCTTCGGGTACCTGCAGATTTCCAGGAAAGACCTAACAAAGTGTTCAGGAATCCAGTTGTCTGGGTGGAAAGGAGTAGTCTGTGATGAAGGAGCGGCCTGTGGTGAAGGAAGATTGAGGGTGTCCTGAGATGCTGTAGCTGTGATGTAAAAGTAATAGCCATATGTTGATTTGAAGCGAGGATAGGACTCGCTATTTCACCTAACAGAGTGTTCAAGTGGATCGTTTGTCGTTTCCGATGCGAGGGCATCTCATAATTACATGATTTGGGTCTCGGAAAATGACGCATGCATGCGTGCGGCAGCACTTAGTGCTGAAATGACACTCGCCCCAGTTGTAGTTCCTGCAGATGTCGTTGGCAGTTGCAGTACCCTGGGTCTGCGGAGCCATTCTTGATCTTGCTACACTCTTCTTCGAAGTCTCCACAGAGTCCTGGATAACGGCCATACCAATGGAGTCGATGTAAGCTGTCTTTTCATGGACAAACTCGTGGAAGTCCGAGAACAAAACATCCCGTCTCGATCCAATGATGATGCGAGCAGCACGGTCGTAGTTGATGACGCGATAGTGGAGGGAATCGTGACAGACACCAAAGAGCTTGTTGATATGGCGCAGGTAAGCATTGAGCTCATGTCGCCGTGAAGGAAAAGCAAATAGCACTGCCTCGGTGTAGGCTTACCATGCAATGACCCAATGTCCATGCTGAGTGATCTTGGTGCTAGCTTTGACAGTGTTGAGCGCGAGGGAGAGCCCTCCTCCAATTTGAACCGTCTTCTCATTGTCTATGGTTGATGAGTTAATGCTTGTGAAGATCTTGTCAAAATCAACGATGTCGTCCTGGAGGATGGCAGTCCATAACTTGTCAGGCAGACTGGGACACTCAAGAGACATGCGAAGGTCGCATTTGGCCTTTTTGATATTCTTCCCATAGACTTGGATGAGTCGGCGAATCTCGATGACATCAGGGCGAAGAGTAGGCCTCGCTCCTGTTAAGCTAGGAAAGCGCCAAGCGTAGGAAGCCTGAGGCTTATCCGAGTCAGATCCCGAGTTGGAAGATGACTCTGACGATGTTGTAATGGGTTTCCTCTGCTTTTTGTGCTTGTGGTTCACCTTTCGCTTCCTCTTCCTGTTTTTCTCTTTGCTGTCACTCTCTCCATCTGTGTTGGAGTCCTCTCCAGAGTCCTTGTTGTCAATATCACCTCTTTCAGCTGCTTTGTTTGTCTGCTCGACGTGGGCTAGAACTTGCTGCGCATACGGACATGAAAGCGGTTCTGTCTCATCGAGAGCAAGCCCTAAACTCCTGGCCACATCACCAATAGTTCCGTAAAGGAGGGAGAGTGTCTGCGACTCTGTCCTTTTAGCATCTCGAAAATCCTGCACTATGGACTCAAGAGCGGGAACAATCTCGTCGCTGAACTGCGTGGTGTTGTTCTCATCAGACATGTTCTAGAGATGAGTTTACGATGGAATGTGATAGTATTCAATGGTAACCAAAAATATTCTGATACGTCTGGCAATACAGTGAGTGGGTGAGTGAGAGAGAGTCATCGTTTCGTTACTTACCTGGTAGGACAGTGAGGGGATGAGTGAGAGAGCGATGTAGCTCCTTTCCGCACTGTACTGTCTTACCAGGTACGATCACAAGACACTCGTGAGAACTCAGTCTTCGAGCAAGTGTCAGGTTCGGATGGCCATGAGGATCTCGGTCCTTCAAACGGAACCATGCTGGATGAGGATCCCGGTCCTCTGAGTGAATTGATGCAGCATCTCAGTGCTGCTCTCCGTTTTGCCCTCGCCGCAATTAGACTTGCGTAAAGCAAGCTTTAAACCCAGTTAAAATACCAGCTTGAACATTAGTGGACTCAGCTGTACAGAGACTCTACCATAACAAAGAAAGTTAATTATGGCCGGTGTCGATGTCATACTTGGTATAAATCTAACAAGCCTATGCCCCGTGTCTTCGTCATGATTGCTGGACCCTCGTACCTCAGGTCCTGGCAACCTGACTGTGACATGGGGCTTCGGCTTGTTGGGGCCCACCCCAAACCTGGCTTTTTACTTGGAAGTGTCAGACTGTCAGTTATTAGTTTCATAAATGCCAAATAGATGCTATACTATTTCTCTTGAATTGCATCTCTTTACCCCTACATCTACATCAAACTCAGAGCTCAGAGTGTTCTTTAAATATGCCTCTATCCCTACATATCTTGGATTCAAAGTAGGGCTTCAATGCCTTCACATTGTAATATATATTCAGATGACTGGTCTACAGTTGTATGAATGATGGTGTGAAACTTGAATGTAGAGTAAGGCTCATGTTAGGAAATAAATTAGTGTGCAATACCAACTAAGTTCTAAATAGTCTCTTTGTATATGTATCCAGGTATTACAGCATAACTATAGTAAATATCTATAGTAAACCTCACAGCATTGACACTGGCACCACCTGAGGCTGCTGAGAAGCTGTACCTTACAGGGATATGACTGTGTCAGTGAGAGCCAATGTGTGTAGCATAGCTGCATAGTGGTCGGTAATGCATGTATAGTATGGACTCTTGTAAGCCATGCTTACAATGCACAATGATGCATACTGACCATGGATCCTGCCTAATCTGACATACTGATCCTGCAGCACAATTGACAACAGATGTACATCTCACTGGAGGCATTTTGCTTGTAGCTGTAAGTGTTGTGGTGCCACATTTCTCCTATATATACTGTACATATGCGTAGATACCTTCTTCTTTCTTCCCTATCATTGCATTTTGTATAGCCTTCCCCACCCATTTCATCTCCTTTCATCCTCTTATATACCATAGTTTCCCCCAATTGGAGCTTGTTCCTGTTTGCTCATGTGTGTTCTCATGAGTCATCTCCAGTGTTGGCCGCTCTTGGAAGAGGGCATCCTTTCAACTGTGGCCAATCACCTTTTTAGAGATAGTGATCAGAATATAATTTTCTCCTCCTTATCAATTCTACCTGCTGAGTAGGGATGCTCACTATACCATATGTGATCACAGCTGTAAGCTGTATGGTAAAAGAGTCTCAGCGGTATGGTATGGGTTTTGCCCATATAGTGTACTATACTTGTCCCTATATGGGTGGTAATTAGGAGGACAGTGACCTATCTTGGGTGAGGGTGAGATTCATGGTCAAAACATTATATTTTGTTATTTGCACTCATGACATGTATAAGTTAATAAATACATGCCCCAATTTGACCTACCCATACAGATATGACCATAAAAATTGAATTCCAAAGTGCTGATAGTACAGGTACAGGCTTGTATATATGGTACCCATATTCACTATATGTACAGGTATGGTGGGCATCCTATGCCTTGTGTGAATCAGTAACAAATCAGCATGCCATCTGTATTACCTATATTTTAATAATCTCAGGGCCCATAATTCTACATGTCAACTTCACATCCTCAGCTTGTTGACTCATTCAATGTTGCATGATGCTTGATAATGTTTGTTGAACTTGGTCAATACTCACTTTGTAGCCTACAGCATGCACAGTTGGTGAACAGTCCATGTTCAGTGAGTACTTGGTGCCATCCATGCCAATGATGTGCCATGGGGGGATTGCAGAGGCAGCACCACAGCAAAATTGAAGTGTGTCGCTGTAGAGAGGCAGCAGTAACAGCAGTGCAACAAAATTGAAACTCAACCAGAATTGGCCGGGGTCTGGCAATGGCCGGAAATTCAAAGTCCACCTTATTATGTTATCTTTGCTACCTGTCTTAATATATAGAAGATAAGCAGTAAGTCTTACTTACACTTTAGCTAGTAAAATAATTTAACAGGTGTTTGTAAGCCCACACACACAAGATGGTCAACAAATGCATCCATGTCATGCTCATGCAGACGTGACATACACATGCATGAAAATGCAAATGCAAACACAGAATTCTACATGCCCATGCAGCAGAGCCTTCGACGTCTGATGGATGTATGTCACCATTGCTGGGCTCTCACGATGGGTCATGACCACCATGTGAGTAGACCTAGGGCATGAATGGGTACATATGCTGCTCGTTTCTATAATTTCAGCTTAAAGACGGAGAAATTTTATGTCTACAGCCATATTTTCTACAGCTGCAATCCATCTCCTTGACAAAGACAAGAAAGGGGAATGAGGTCACCCACCACCCAGTGCTTTAGATTGCTGGCAAATCTGCATGGTTCCAGAATCCGAGAATGAAAGGAAAGATGGATGCACAGGTATACCATTTGGTGGGTATTTTTACTTGTTGACATTCGTCGCTAACTATTTCATAGCTCACGTATGTCACATGCAACAGTTGCACCTTACCTTAAGTGGGGACATCTGGGATTCCAGTGAGGGCAATGACACAGTGAACAGAGAAAGACCATCAAGGCAAGGTCAAGGCGATGTGGTTGTGCCATGCCTGTTTCCTTCAAGCTGCGATTTACCAATTCACAATGAGAGGTAGGGAAGGTTCTCTTCTACCCTGTGGTCAGCAATAGATGCTTGCCTAGCCAGTTCCTCAGTCTGTGGAGGTACATAAAGCTGCCGTGCAAGATTTAGGATATACCAGAGGTCACTGTGGTTGTTATCTCGGTGAGCAGCTTCTTATTGTACTTAGGTGCTGCTGATATTCGTGTTAGGTTATTCATTGCAACCAGTACATGTCGTCGTCCTTCATGATCCTGTCACATACCAACCTCTTCGACCGTAGACACCCTACTGAGTCTAACCATGCTCTTGAAATGGACGTGCCCATCACCCATCTGATCACATGCTCATACGCCCAACTGTTGGGATGCTCAATGCATGGAGACACCTGGCACATCCTTCAAAGACAAGCCAGTGGTGAATGAATTCATGACCAAGCTACAGGACAAATGAAACGATGGATGTAATGAATACAGTGCATGCCTGTGCCCTGGGACTCATGAGTATTTGTCACTGATCATTTGACACCTTGCCTGATTTCTTTTCAAAGCGACCCTCAAGTTGGTTCTCCTCTGAAGACACTAACATGGGGTACACTCGATGCATTGATGAGCATCAAGGTGATGTCATTGGGGGATAACTTGCTTAGGCCGTACGCGATTCCTCATCAAGTTTATGTTTATCGCCTCGCTACGGAGAGATACAAAGGTACTGTTTGACCTGGCAGTAGATGATCGCCCAGCTAGTCTTTCAGTCAGACCAGTATGTCATTGTTGTTAAACCAGTATGCACCATCTTCTTTGACTCCAACTGCATCACTGGGGTATCCAAGGCACATGCCCATATACTCAATTAGCGGATGGTTCGACACATTGAAATACGTGGCATCTCATTCAAGCTAATGTGTACTCCTGCCCAGCAGTTCACTGACTGAGGGATTCTCGACCAGGGTAGGACTCTCTGGTCCAGCTGGGGTATTGTGTCCTGCGATCAAGGAAATTGGAGAGCTTTTCAGTAATTTCACTCTGGCGATGATTACTATGGGGTATGTGTGCGTTTTGTCTCCGTTTCATTGTCTCATGTCCTTCCAGTGCATATGAGCCGAGCTGGTTCATGTCGACCATGCATTGCGCACCCTCAGATAGTGTCCTATTTACAAAAATATCAGGCCAAAGACAGTGGTGGCGATGGCTTGTAGGTGAGACCTTCTGTTTGCCTTCTTGTCGGTGTTCTTGTTCTCTTCTGGGACCTGTATTCTAATGAGGGAACAGGTTACTGATCCACCAAAGACACTTGCTGAAGAGCATAATAAGATTGGTGTAGGTGAGGGCTACCATCTTGTTAGTGAGATTGATGAGATGAAATATTTCTAGTACTCTATTTGCTGTTAGGCGACTAGCAGTATGTAGAAATGAAAGGCGATGTGCACTTGGACATGACCACTATCCTGTCCAAGGTGAGAGACCAAAATTGTTGATTCTCACAAAAAAACAAGGATTGGATATGCGTGCCACATGAATTCTGACGATAGAACCTTGGGCGGACGTGATACCCACTTGCTGTAACACCACGCTACCTGATGAGGATGGCCATGCGGTCTTCGTCCCAGATCTGTCACTCAGTGATACTTCCAATGCAAGAGTAGGAGACAGAAAACATGTTTCTTATCATATTCAAATGTAACCAATTGAACCCTTAGTGACTGACTTGAGATAAACGACATGCCCAATTGTCAGCACAATGGAATTTATGTAAGATGGGTTACCTACCCTCCTTGGCTGATGCTAGCTGAAGAAGCTAAAGCTCCTCATGGATGTAGAAGCTATGCCAGATACATAAGGAATCTCTGTACAGTAATGAGCCATCTTTATGTATTTAATCCCTATGTCTAGGATACATATTCCACTGATGATGGAGATGATGGAGCCAATGAGGTTTGTAAGGAGATCGATAGTAGAAGACAGAAAACATTTTCTCATCACATTCGAGCATAGGGAATTGAACCCTTAGTGACCGACTGTGGATAAACCACTATGCCATATTCGGATGGCAGAAATGCTTGTAGGGACTGATGTCTGCATGAAAAACTACTATTGAATGCCCTGCCCTCTGGCTGGGAATGTGAGATGCAGGGAGAATAGCTCTTATGCCGAAATGTCTGCTTGTCATTGTTTCGTCGGTAGGGACCGTCTTCTCAGAAATTTCAGCTGACAAAATGTTATTGCTCGCTGTTCTATTTTTCACAGTGGGACATACATTATAAGCTGCACATACTTATACAACTCAAAGCAAACTCGTGCAAAAGATATGCAAACCACCTCCTCTTACAATGCAAGGAATTGAAACCCAGCCATCCATGCTGTTACACATAATGGTAGGGTGTTGAATGACAAAGAGGAGTAAATAAGACGTACATCCAGGACAGATATAGTCGCTTCACTGTTACTTCATGGAGCCCTAGATTGAACCACTGAGGCAAGAAGGGAAAAACAGATCTCAACAGCGATAATAAGTTCATGAGGAATTGAACCCTGATGTTCGATGTGGGAACTTCCTAGAAATCTGGGAAGAATATATATTTCGTCCATTCATATGCCAACACCCAGTATCGGGGGTGTTCTTGTATGGCATACATAATTCATGCAAAGTAGGAGACCTTACACCTGGAGCGCAGCATCCCCTTGAAAAAAGAGGGCAGAATTGATAATGTCAACATCAGATCGAACCAACATTAATGTGGTAACCATTGATATATTAACTGCTATCAGCTGAATTGTAGCTTCTGATTAAAATATTTGCTAGGCTACTATTATGTCTCATCCTTTTGTCAATTTTGGGGCATATTAGCAATTAATGCATACAGGGATAGTAAGACATGCATTCAAGGATATTAGAAATAGGTTTTTATGGCTCAATTCAGTGCCGAAGTCAACTATTTTGTGAAAGTGAGAGACAGTGAATGTGGACATACAAGTTGATCATCTAATGAGACAAAAATTGAGTCCTTCCTCCAAAAGGATGGCTTCTAAGTGTTAATCATACTCAGGGAATTGAACCCTCAGGTTCGAGGTGTAGCACTTGCCATTGTTCCAGAGATGGACGGAGAATAGATGAGAGCTGTGGTAGAATTCCATTCCTTGAGAATACTCATAGAGGGTTTTCATGGTTTCATCCATTTCACAATTCCATGTGGGGGTACATGAGATCTTGTAAAAATTAAACACCCCTGGGACTCACTTCAAATATAGCAACTAGATTGTGTCAATAAAGCCAGTGGTCACAACATATCATGTTGTAAAAGATTGTAACTGAAGAAGCAACCATGTGTATTACCCTTGGATGAGCGGCTTGCTTATGAGTTAGATAGGTTACATAAACATAGGTCGCTCGAAAAAGAAAATCAATGTTAGAATTGAAATTGAATATGGTGAGTCGAACCCTTTGTCAATGACGCATTAACAGTTTGGCTGTATTCATTACTTGATGTGAGCTAAGTTGACAGGTAACAACAAAGCCTGTTCTCTCTGCTGAAATCAGTATGACAGATACCTCGACTAGTGATCATCGTACACAAGCCTATGCCCCGTGTCTTCATCATGATTGCCAGACTCTCATACCTTGGGTCTCGGAAACCTGACTGTGACACAGGGCTTCAGCTTGTTGGGGCCTGCCCCAAACCTGGCTTTTTACTAAGATATCTTGTTGAATCTCTGTTATTTGTTTGTAGCCACTGCAATGGAGCAAAATGCTTTTTATGAGTGTTATAAAGCTTTGTTCTGTTACTTCTGTAAACCATGTAATGGACAGGTAGGGACTCTCATGATTTGGATAATCATTGTTAATAGCTGTCATTGCTGGCAGGAGAGAGGGAGAGAGAGATATTCTGGTTCTTATGTCCCTGACTCGGATATCTGACATGGTGGGTTGCTATGGTCATCATTTGAACTCTGATAATTTCTATAAGACTTACATCTATTGACATTCAATGCTCATTGCCTGATACTTGTGTTGTTGCTATAGCATGTATAAGTAGTCTCAGTTGAAGCTCAGTTAGGAGTCAGTCACACCAATGATGTGCTGTTAGGAGAGTAGAGGCTTGGTAGAGGCAGACAAATTGAAACTTACCTGGCTTGCACTGTGGTATGGAAATAGCTATTTATGACATAGTAACTCAGTAAGCATGTTATAGCTGAATTGTTAAAGTCAAAACCCTCTGGAGCACCTTACATGCTGTCATCCCATCTTCTTGCTTGTCATTTCAACAATCCCCTTCTTGGATATCATGACTATTAGTTCATTTCCATGTTTTAGTCATTACTTATGTTTAGGGATGTGTATCATACTATTACAGATACAACTGTAGACCATATAAAAATTATTGGCCATGGTATAGTATGGTTGATGTCATATCTGTACTGTGTCTATACCATTGTCTGTATATGGATATCTGGTGCCAAAGGGTGAGTATTATGCATTTTTTTAAGTCATAGGTACTAACCTTTATGGCATAAGATAGTCTTCTGTCCCTCCCTCAATGACCATATTCAAACCATATGAATATGGCCATATTTTAGGTCATTAAAGTTGGCCACAGTATGGACCCATATCTGTATACACTGTACATAGCCACTATACTACAGGTATGGTGCACATCTCTACTTATGTTCCCTTGTTTCCTCAGACTTTAAAGTAGTATGTATATCTCATAATTTGTACTTGTTACCTCAGCTTGTTGCTCTACATGGACAGAGAAAGACTGAGTTGAGCTGTTCTATATTTCTTGTATTTATTGCCTTACTTACATCTCATAGCATAGCATAGCACATATTCTTGCATAAATGGTCTCCTTGCCATTTCTAACTGCTGGGGAAAGGCTTGAGTCTTGTCAAAGCCTTATAATAAGCAAATTATGGCATAGTCAGTACATGTATATGTTTTACCTGTCCTTGGATGGTCTCCTGGCTTCTAATTCTACCTGCTAATTTGTCATTTGATGTTCAATGTTGCACAATGCTTGTTGAACTTGCTCAATACTTACTTTGTAGCCTACAGTATGCATAGTTGGTGAATAGTCTAAGTTCAGTGAGTACTGGATGCCATCCATGCCAATGATGTGCCATGGGGGGGGGGATTGCAGAGGCAGCAAAATTGAAGCTCATTGCTATAGAGGCAGCAGTGACAACAGTGCAATGAAATTGAGACTCAGCCGGAATAAGCCTGGGTCTGGCAATGGCCAGAAAATTCAAAGTCTGCCTTATTATGTCATCATTGACCTGTCTTAATATATAGACAAGCCTATGCCCTGTGTCTTCATCACGATTGCCAGGCCCTTATACCTCGGGTCCTGGCAACCTGATTGTGACACAGGGCTTTGGCTTGTTGGGGCCTGCTCCAAACCTGGCTTTCTACTTGGGGGTGTCAGTTATTAGTCTCATAGATGTCAGACAGATGCTCTTGAATTACATCTCTTTGCTCCTACATTTGCATCAGACTCAGGGTGTTCTTTAAATATGCCTGCATCTGTACATATTTTGGATTCAAAGTAGAGCTTCAATACCTTCACACTAATGACTGGTCTACAGCTGTATGAATGATAGTGTGAAATTCAAAGATTGCACATTGCTAAATCCTATATTAAAGTAGTCTTGTAGTCTTGTTACAGAGTAAGGCTCATACCAATGACACCATGTATGGCTATGGCCATATACCATATGAGAAAAGGGCCTTGATGGTATGGTATGGGTTTTGTCCATATCCTGTACCATACTCATACCATATCCTGTATATGAACACCATAGGAGAGGAGGATGTCTTAGAGCAGGTAAGTTTTATGGTTAAAATGACAACTTTGATTAATTTCACTCATTACATACCAAAGGTGATAGGTATTCATGCATATTTCACCTACCCGTATGATAGTTGTACAAATACAGCTATCAAAATCAACTTTAAAACCACTGACAGTATAGGTACAGGCCTGTATCCATCATATATACAGGTACAGTGAGTGTCCCTAAGGCTCATGTTAGAAAATAAATTAGTGTGCAATACCAACTCAGTTCTAAATGGTCTCCTTGTATATGCATCCAGGTGTTACAGCATAACTATAGTAAATATCTATAGTAAACCTCACAGCATTGACACTAGTGCCACCTAAGGCTGCTGAGAAGTTGTACCTTGTGTGGATATGACTGTGTCAGTAAAGCCCAATGTTTATAGCATAGCTGCATAGTGATAGGTAATGCATGTATAGTATAGACTCTCCTTAGGGACAGTGATCAGAATATAATTTCCTCCTCCTTGTTGATTCTACCTGCTGGGTAGGGATGCTCACCATTATATGTATGGTTATGGCTATAAGCTGTATGGTAAAAGAGTCTCAACAGTATGGTACAGGTTTTGCTTGTATACTATACCATACCCATCTCTATATGGGTGGCATTTAGGAGGACAGTGACCTATCTTGGGAGAGATTCATGGTCAAAATGCTATATTTTGTTAATTGTACTCATGACATGTATAGAATAATAGGTATACACCCTGAATTGACCTACCCATACAATACCCATACAAATATGGCTGTAAAAATTGAATTCCAAAGTGTTGATAGTATGGGTATGGGCCCATATATATAGTACCTATATCCACCATATATATGAGAATAGTGGGTATCCCTACTGATAGGAAAGGCCTGCAAATGCCTTGTATGAATTAGTAACAAATTAGCATGTCATCTGTATTACCTATATTTGAATGATCTCAGGGCCCTTGATTCTACATATGAACTTCACATTTGATGCTTGTTAACTTGTTCAATGTTGCACAATGCTTGTTGAATTTAGTCAATACTCACTTTGTAGCCTACAGCATGCATAGTTGGTGAATAGTCTATGTTCAGTGAGTACTGGGTGCCATCCATGCCAATGATGTGCCATGGGGGGATTGCAGAGGCAGCACCACAGCAAATTTGAAGCTCATCACTGTAGAGAGGCAGCAGTAATGGCAGTGTAATGAAATTGAAACTCAGCCAGTGATGAGGCTGGTGACGGGCACCCATGAAACTGAGCACGGCCTAGCGTGAACACACACAAAACCTAACTCAATCCCACAAAACACACACACACACACAATCTCCTTAAGTGCAGAGGGGAGCAAGGACTTTAATTCCACTTGTGTGCCAACAGTATCTCAAATTCTCTCAGTGAGCTTGCTAGAATGATATGCGCAACAATGTAGTATTATCAAGCTAGTCTCAAATTCTTTATCTCTTCAGAGCTTTTTACAAGAGAGCACAGTGAACCACACAACCCTCGAGGCAAAGGATATTTCAAAAGACAAAACACATGGATATGCAGACCCGCAGAATGACCAAATCTGGTCAGTGAGCTCACTAAGTACGACCCACCGCAAGATCTAATCTGCATGCGACATCGCCTTTTCCTTAGTGGCTAAAGCTGACTTCCAAACTTGTCACAATGGAGGCCCTCAGCACTCCCACTCAAGTCTCAATTACTCTCAAAACCGTCTCCACAAGTCCTCACACACAGTGCACTTGTCCTAACAATGATGCCATGAGGTCCAACTGCACACACCTGTCACACTTCGTACAACTGCTAGAACAGCTCAATCTGGCTGATTCCCTTGCAACTACTTCTAGACCTACACAGAGGCCGGCACAATACAACTTCTCTCTCTTACACTGAACCAGAAAAGGAACAGAGCTCTCTCTCAGATGTAACCAAGTAAACCTCTCGAGACAGGTGCAGTGTCACTGCTTCCGAATCTCTTTCTTATCTCAAGTAAACCGAAGTTTGTATCCAAAATTTCTCTCTTATTCAATTTCTTTGTGAGCTCGCTAAACTTGCATTGTAGCTGAGGCTCGAAGTCACTAACTCTTACGCAGCACAACAAGTCCAGATCCAAACTGAAACTTTATTATGTTATGTGGGGGGTAGGTAGCTTAGCTTTAATACATGAAAATCTACTCTACTTATACTACAGGAGATTGATTGTTACAAACGGATTTTTAGTAATTTACTTCTTTTTCGGCCAGGTATTCCTCATCCGAGTTGGCTCAGTGCTCTAGGCAGCATGCCACTCATTCCTCTTTTTAGTAGCCTCAAAGAGCTAAGCGATGTTGACATCACTCGCCCTAGCAGCAGAGTAGCTCATGAGTGTGCACTCAATAGCTACTTAATCCTCGATCACTCTTTGTATTTGGCTTTCAGGTCTGCTCCAAAGGTGACAGCATCATGTTCTAGACCTGGTAACCAAGCAATGTCTCAGCTTTCCAGTCCACTCACTATTTCCATTGGCCGAAGCCAGTTTCTAAGCCATGCCTGGGGTTCTCTTGACGTGATATCATTTTTCCAGATCTCCAGGGACCATGCATCATAGATTACAGACACATTGTTATCTAAATTAGCCTCAGCCCGCATACAAGCGCATCCCACTCCAGCTGAGTCCTCTATTGCAAACAGGTGGTTTGGCAATCTAGCTTGCCCTTTGGCCTTGTTGCCATGCATGCCCATAAGGTACAGTGCAACGACGAAGTCCTTATGTTTTAATTCCATTGCTTCTTTTTCTATTATAGAGCTCTCTACCTCAGTGACCTTGCTTCTTTGCATGCCACTTGCTCTGTCAGCCTGCTCGTTGAAGAGACTCTGTGTGCGCAAGCTAGAAATGCAACCGCATCGAAGACACTGATCACACCCACACCCAACACTACACACACAAACCCTCAAGTTTGTTGGGGGATTCTGATGCGATAGAAGCAGATAGAAACACAAGAACCAAACTCTCAAAATATAAGATACGCAAGTACAGTGATAGCGCGTGTCAAGTATCTAGATTTCTCTAAGTCCAAAGGCTTTTAATAACAAGAGGAGTGACAGTTGTCGCTGGGCCTCAAGGCAAGGTGTAGTACAATACATGCAACATCAAGAGACGTACACAACACCCTCACAAAGTCTAGAGCGACACACGGAATGACCTCAAACAACTCAAAACACACAGTACATGACTCAAAGCTTCATGCTCCAAGCAGAAACACTTCACAAAACCTTCCACTAAAGCCACAGGATTCAAACCTATGCGCTCGAGCTTCCAAACTGATTGTAGATCCACAGGGTTCTAACCTATGCAATCCAGAGACACAGAAACCTTATAAAACCCCGTCCACAAGCCACAGGGTTTGAACCTATGCCATTTGGGAAATATACACCCTCAAGTGAGCACTAATCAAGCCAAAGGATTTGAACCTCTGCCACCTGTAGTGCCTTGCATCACATGAAACCCTCAAAGCACAAGAGCGTGTCCTCAATGACACTCAACTCTTCTTCTCAGGTCAGAGCACAAGTCACCTAACCAATTAACAATCACACAAGTGCCACGTTAGCTTTCTATGCCTCATGCGCAACTCAGTTCACTCAATATGATCTCAATTCTAGGTATATTCTCTCGCTCGAAGTTACAAACTAGTCCTGAAGCTATGGCATCAAGCTGGAGGCTTGCGCAGGACTACAACGGGGGTCTGAAACTTGTACACTACAATTACACTGCGCTATTTATCTATTCTACGTCCTACAAATTAGCAGTACCATATTTAGTATCATTTAGGTTGCCAAGCTCCTTCGCCTGCATCCCACACATGTCACCATTATCACGCCATAGCTTGGCGCTGACTCAGGAGTCTGGTTCGGGGCCAGGTCCTGTCTCTGAGTGTTGCGATGTCGGTTAACAGCGCTATTACACGTGTACTGACATTGGTTGCTATCTCCTCAGAGTGGCAGCCTAGCGCGCAACTCTTATTTAGCTTCATTATATTCTCTTTTAGGAAATCTTCAGTAGTGAAGGCAACGAGCTCCTCGTCTAGGCCTCACACGCATTGGCTGAAGTCAGATACTTCGGATTTACTCGAGTTCTGACATCACAAGGTCTATATTGCTAAGCTCCAGATCTCCCGGGCCTTGCACGTCATAGATCAATGTTGCGTGAAGTCTTAATTATCTCACAAGCATGTCATGCTCTATTCTTAGCACACATGTATTATGCCCTGTCAGAGCACTTAGTGTCAAGCACTGGGACTTCATACCTAGGGCAGCCTTTCTAGTACTGTTCTTAGGTTAAGTCATGCACTCCACCCAGCTTTACTCAGGTAATCTTATTACTGGCATGATGAACATTGCGCTCTGTTGTGTTTCTTAGTGCCTTAGTATCTGAACATTGTAGCCTGTACTTATTTGTACAAATTGCAAAATTACACATGTAAATGCTTTCAGAGTGTGTCATCATGATGCCTCTGCATTGCTAATGTGTAAGGTATGACATTTTTGCAAAATTACACCCTTAGACACACTGCGGGCGTGACAACAGTTTTTAACTGTGAAGAGTCCTTTGCTATGTGCGCTTCGCTCTTAACACTATTGGTACATGCTCACTTTGTGCCAATACATGATCGCCATGCCATACCTCGTCCCCATTATCTTTTATAGGCCGTCATCATTTCACTTTTGCACCATTGGAGTTTTTACAGTTTCCCTTTCACCATTGTTATCGTTGCCCACTTGGGTAGTCTCAGAGCAGACTTAGGATCAGTTTCAGCCAGTTTTTGTATAGTATCAGTCCCTCAAGTGGACTTGAAGGTTAGTTTGACATAGGATAGGATTGTTTCAGTACCAGACCAGTTTCAACATCGACTCAGCACCATCACATCGTATAAGACCAGTATCATTGGCAGTTTTCATAGTTCAACATTTTCTCTCACCACATGTCGTCTCCACCCATGTTTTCTCATCACCTCGCTCACTCATAGACTATTGTTGACTGTTTAGTCTATCCTCCATTGTTCACCACACTCAGATTACCATCAAGCAACGTTTTCTAGTCTCATCTCGTGTTTTCTCATACGGATTCATGGTATTCACGTTATACCCGTTTCCGTTCCCTCTCACTTTGAGAGAACCCTACTGGCTTAAAGCCATAGCATCTAGTACTCGACTACCAAGCAGTACTACTTTGCAGACTTAAAGTCACAGTGTATTCTTGTGTATAGAGGAATTGATTTACTGCATGGAGGTGTCCCAAACCCACTCACACACACAATCGCCTTGATTGCCATGCTATTACATTAATTAACCAATCTCATTCCGAGTTGGTGTTACCATTGTCATGGAAGTCTCAGGCCCATCATTGTTCATTTATAGCAGAGTCAAACACAATATTATAAGCAGTCTTTTGCTCTTCATTGAATGTTTGAAGATTGTTAGCAACTAATTGCTGCAGAGATGGGATATCATAGGCCAGCTGTGCAGCCAGAACAGGATTATCTTCATAAGCAGCCCAGTCCATGATGGTGTCTGGCATCTCAGTCCACTCAGAGAGACAATGACCATGAGATTGAAGAAGCTTATTGATAAGATGAGACCAAAATCATAGAGCTGAGCATCTGTTGGATTTGGAACATCACATTGGCGAAGCTTATGTGCCAAATCATCACAAATGTTCTCCTTGAATTCCTCCCACAGCTCATCTGGCTTTGCTGGCTGGCAGAAGAGAAGAAGGGTCACAAATAGTGATCACAATTGTGCTCCTGGCTGCATAATAGCTGCCTCCTGTAAGCACTGTCTCCATTCATTATCATTTTCCAGCAATCCCATAGCAATGCATGCCTCCTTGAAAGTAGCACACTCCACATTGTTGACAGTGCATAAGTGTTGAAAGGATTGAGCACCAGCAACAGCAGTCAAAAGAAGCCACAAATAGAATTGTTCACCAGATGAGGGGGCAGCTTGATACATTTGGCCAATAGTAATGCCAATAGTAGTATATTTTTGACATAGATTTCATTTTCTCTTGTTCCAGGTATAGTAAGCAGGAGTCTCCTGATATAGATATTGGCATGCATTTGGATCCCTCTTATTGAGCTCAAACCATTGTAACAGAGTAGTTGTCTTTGCCTCTGCAGCTGCTAACACCTCTTCTGGACTGTCATTCTCATCATATGTGATAAGCTGTTCATCAGGGAGATGGACCTGAAGACGGACAACATTTGGCTCCTCCTGATGTAGCCGAAATGAAAAGATCCTCCAGCATGATTCAATAGCAGAAATGAGCATGCATCCAAAAACTCCTTAATCTCATCATAATCCTGAACCTCTAATGTAGTCCTGTCATGGCTCTTGTAGATGTATTTATAGATATATTTGATGGCCTTGACAGAAACACAAACCTCCACATTGATGTGACAGTTATATTTTGCACTGAGATAAGGATTGTATGGGACAATATCATGGTTGGTATAGACAGTACAGGTTTGACCACACATTTTAACATACTCACAACCATTGTTAGGACATGCCAAATTGGGATATCCATCAGTGGTGAATTCAGTGTGCTCATTGAAGTCTTTTGGAAAGTTTTTTGAACAGTGACCATCAGGCTTCTTGCAGTAATGATCACATGGACCATGGACCATGGATCTGGTGATAATCTCATAAAGAATTTGTTGAGTAACAGGATCAGGAATCTGAGCACATGAGACTGAATCAGCATCAGCAGGTGTGCGAATCTTGTCTTCAGGATCCAGAAAAATCAGAAGATGCATATGAGGGAGTCCACACTTCTGAAATTCAATAGTATGCACCATAGCTCTGACTTTTTCAAATATTCCACCCTTCTTGATTTCTTCCAGTAAGGCCTCCTTCTTCAACTGGAAAACCTTGGCTACAATATCTGGTCGATCCTCCACCTTCTGATCTGGTTCATCTGTACACTTCAGAGCTTCTACAATTTCTGGCCACTGTGGGTTTGCTGTCATTGTAAGAAAGATATCTGGCTTCTGTAAGGCTCTACAGATTGCCATAGAGTCTTGGTACAGCTGGTACATTGCATGTGGACTTCCAGTGTGTGATGATGGTAAGACAATATGCTGGCCAGAGTTTTTCAATCCATCTGCATTGGTTGTTGCATCAACCAATCCTTTATACACATCTGCACAAATAATTTTCTGATTGTTTCGAACCCAGTTGAGATTACTTTGTTCAATGGAGGCCCATGTATCCACAATATATTGTTGGTACAGCCATCCTCCTCTATACAATGGTGCATTTGGTTCAAATATTGGACAGTCCTGTAGGCAATAAGTGTAATACATATGCTGAGTAATCTTTTTATGTTCTTTACATTCACTTGTTTCAGTTTCTTCCAGGAGCATATGTATATTTCCAATTCTCTATATGGAAAAAGGAGAATATAATAAAGAGGTTGATAACTTGGATGAAGTTGGCTAATGCGCTTGAGAGAATGATCATGCATACATAAAACAATATCTTGATCATTCTTAACAGGCTCAGATCCATCTCCAGGAACAATAGCAGCCAACTCATCTACTGTTGGAAGATTATATCATTGCCCATCAGTTCCATCACCCACATGCAATTGCACTTCAATATTTGGATACTCTTCACAGGGTTTGTTTTTCATAATGAGATATGCATGTCGATATAAAGCAACATATGGATTTACATCCTGCATTAAATCCTGTAATTGGGATATAATTTCTGGATTTAGATTAGGATTGCAACAATTGTGCATACTCAATGCCTCTGCTGGATCATGTATGTACAGCTGTGCATAAGACAATTTCCCTTCTTCCTCAGGCAGCAGGGATCCCATCTGGTGATGAAGCTCACCAGATACATGGAAGCAGTATGGTCCTGAAGAACTGGTAATTGCCTCATCAACTTTTACAGCTAAAGATGTAAATGCCAATGCTGCATTGTACTGCCTGATATCTTGTAAGAAGGCTTTTGACAATGGATTGTTGCCACAAAGAAGATTTTGAAGAATGGCAGGAGCAGGAAGAAGGTGAGGTAATTTAACCTGCCCTTATAGACAGCACATTGCAAATTGTAGTGTAACTCTTGACTTACTCTTAAGTCGTTTGTCATGCCAATATAATGCCCCACAATGTTCACAAACATACTTTCTACTTCCAATATTATGCTGAGAGTGCACTTCAGCATATGGACGTCTTGCCAGAGGAAGTTGTACAGGAATAGTATGTGGTGGTTGATGCTGATGTGGTAATGGTAATGGTGGCTGTAGAGGTGGTGAAGGTAATGCTGGTGACTCTCTTATAGGTGATGGTGATTGCTCGCAATGCTCAGCAGAAGTTGTTCGGTCAATATTTTATGGTGGCTCAGTGCATGGAGGATGAATTTCAATAGCTCTCCCTTGCCTATGTCCTCAACCACCCCCACGTCCATGGCCTTGTGGACCTACAGGAAGCTGTGGAACAGAGGTACTATCAAATGCAGATGGCTGTCCTTCAGGAGCACCACCATGTAACTGTCTACAACATCGACCTCTGGTGGAAAAAACAGGAAGAGCTGGTACTACAGGCATGGGATGTTTATGTGGATGATCTAACTGAGATGAGATATGAGTCTCAGGTGGTATATTAAAATGTGGAAGTTCAATATTAGGATCAGGACCTGGATGTGGTGATTGATCACAGCAAATAGAGGGGGAGGTTATCAGAAGATGCTGAAGACAATCTGTTATGGACAGACTTGGGAATAACAAACAAGGCGACCAATGAGCACTGCCTCTCACTTTGGGCAGGACAATGGAACCATGGTGTTTGCTACAGCGAGGCGGTATAACACTTAGACTCTTGGTGAGCAGGTAGAGTGAAGTCCATAAGATTAAACTTAGCTCAAAGATAGGGTACAAAGCTGAGAGCTACGCTACTTATATATTGTTCTGTCATGCTAATAATAGTTCTGTCAATCTATCAAGCGTTGTATGGAAGTCTGCCCGTTACCAGGTGTTGCAGTAGAAATGCTGAAGTCATACGACTTAATGCCAGTGTCCACATGTCGTGCTGAGATAAGATAAGATAAGGAAAAATTGAAAAATCGTAACATTACCCCCTCATTAAGGCAGGCATCCCGACTGCTATTAAGGTCTGCTCCAATTGTTTTGGAAGTCTGGGGGATTTTCGTATATTCCTGTAGAGTCGCCTCCATAGCCATTATTGAGGTTGTCGTCGCTTGTTATGATTTTGGATACTTTGACCAGTCGTGCATGGCTGACTCGGTTCTCATATTCTTCAATCGCTTCTTGGGCGTGCTCCATGTCTTCTTCCCATACCCATGAATTATGTTCTCGTGTCCAGCCCTTCCATTTGATGAAGTAGTCTGTGACAGTTCTGGACTTCTGTCCTCGTCGTCCTTAGACCTGGCGTGGTCAGGAGTCAAGAACTTCCTCGACTTCATATTCTTCCTCATCTTTGATGAGATCAGGAGGAGGAGGTGGTGGCAGTTCTTGGTTGGGGAATGCCGGCGGCGTGTATGGGGTCAGTAGCTTCTCGTTGAAGGGGGGATGAATCTTCCAGTGAGGCAGCAACTTGAGCTTGTACATGCTGGCGCCCGCTTTGTTGAGTATCAAGAAGGGGCCGACGCGTTTGTTGTTGAGCTTCTTCTTTGGTCGGGGAAGGTGGAGGTTTGTGGCATCAAGCCATACATGGTCACCTATCTTGTAGGGGTGTGCAGCATGTTTCTTCTTGTCTTATTGGGCTTTCATCTTTCCAGCGGCTTTCTCGAGAGCTTTCTGTGTTTCAGTGTGGATTGCAATCATGCTCTTGGTGAAGTCTTCGGCAGTGGGGTTTGAGAATGGTGATGATCATTGAGAGTCAGGTAGGATTCAAGGATTTCATCCATAGAGTACCATGAATGGGCTTTTGCCGGTTGTGCTGTGAATCCTGTTGTTATGGGCAAACTCTGCGAGGGGCAGCCAGTTGCTCCAATCGGTCTGTCGGTGATTAACAAAGATTTGAAGGTACTTTTCGATTTCTTGGTTGACTCGTTCCATCTGTCCATCAATCTGTGGGTGGAATGTGGTGGATGTGTTAGGCATGATGTCGAGCATTTGGTATAGCTCCTTCATGAACTTGGAGATGAATTGTGGGCCACGATCAGATATGACTACTTGTGGCATACCGTGGTGTGTATAGACATGGTCTTGTAGAATTTGGGCCCACCCTTCTGCTGACAGCTCCATGTTGCAGGTGACAGGGATGATTGCCTTCGAGAATTGGTCGACAATCATGAGGATCGCGTTGTGTCCATTGGAGTCGGGTAGTCCCATGATCATGTTGACCGATATGTGTGTCCATGGGCCGATGGGGACTTCATTCAGGTGGAGTGGAGTAGCCTTGGCTTGGTTGCTTGACTTCGTGCGTTGGCAGGTTTCGCAGCCCTTGACATAGGCTTTGATGTCCTTCTTCATCTTTGGCCACCAGTAATCACGGAGCACTAGCTCCTTTGTCTTCTCGATTCCTGGGTGCCCAGTGGTGATGTGGTGATGGTACTGGGAGATGATTTTGCCCCATAGCGTCTTCTTGTGGGGTACGTAGACTTGGTTGTCGTAATACAGGATTCCGTCCTTTCAGGATATCCCTTGTTCATGGTTAAGGGATGTGGCGATACCCTCGTCCCATAGGTCTTCTTGTCGGGTTGCTTCTTTGATTCGTTGACACACTTCCGAGGTTGTAGGCATTATAAGGGCGCAGAAGTGAGTGGGTTGGAGGACGACAATGTCCTGGTTGTCGTCATGCCCTTGGTTGTGGTCACCTCATCGAGAGAGAAGGTCCGCCTTCTTGTTGAGTGAGCTGGGCTTGTGTCGTAATACGAAGTGGTATTCTGCAAGCTCGGTGACCCAGCGGGCCTGTCATCAGTTCAGCTTCTGCAGGAGTCAGAAATACTGGAGGTTCTGATGATCCGTCCAGATTTCTACATCTTTGGCGGCGCCCATGAGATAGTGGCGCCACTCTGAGAGCACGAGCATGATCGTGAGCAGCTCCTTGTCATAGATTTCGTAGTTTCTTTCTGTGGCACTAAGGGACTTCGACATGAAGGCCACCGGTCACCATACTCTGTTCTGTTGTTGACTAAGAACAGCGCTGACTGCTCCTTTGCTGGCATTGGCTTCAACCTGGAAGGGATCATCGTCATTCGGAATGGCGAGGATAACATCCTCAGCCATGTGTCGTTTCAATTCCTCAAATGCCTTTTCCTGGGCATCCCCCCATTTCCATTCTGTGTTGCCTGTGAGTTGTGTCAGCAGGCGAACGACCTTGGAATACATCTTGATGAACTTCTGGTAGAAGTTCATGAATCTGAGGAACAACTGGAGTTCCTTCTTTTGCCAGGGCGTCGGCCATTCCACAATTCCTGCGATCTTGACTGGGTCCATTCAGATGGAGTCTTGGCTGATGATCACACCGAGGTACTCTGTTTCAAGGACTTCGAATTCGCACTTCTCTACTTTGAGGAAGAGCTTATTTTTGCAGAGCTGTTGAAGAACACACTTTATGATCTGTCAGTGCTCCCCCAAGTCCTTGGAGAAGATCAGAATATCATCCAGGTAGATGGTAACCTTGCCTTCAGCAATCAGGTCTTTAAAGATGTTGTTCATCATCCACTGGAATGTCGCGGGCGAATTTGTGAGCCCAAAGAACATGATGGTCAACTTGAAGAGCCCTCGATTCGTGTGGACGGCAGTCTTTTCCTCGTCCCCTTCCTTGATCCGGACGTTGTTGTATCCCCAATGAACATTGAGTTTCGTGAAGTACTTGGCACCGCGCAGCTTGTCAATGAGTTCAGAGATCAGTGGCAATGGGTATTGATTCTTGATGGTCATCTCATTGAGCTTGCAGTAGTCCTGTACTGGTCGCAGGGTGCCATCCTTCTTTTTAACGAAGAAGAAGGGGGAGGCGAAGGGAGACTTGGATGGACGGATTCTGCCAGATTCCAAGTTTTTGTCGAGGAACTTGTCGAGCTGTTCCTGTTCGTTTCGGTTCAAGGGGTAGACCTTGCAGTCCAACGTCGACTTTGCGTTAGGGATGAGCTTGATAGCATGGTCCCAGGGCTTTCGTTCGGGAAGTTCATTGAAGTTCTCCTTGGAGAACAGATCGCGGAAGGAGTGGTAGTGTGGTGGTACCATCTCTTTGAAAGTCTTCTTGGGCTTGTCAGTGTTGGCTTTGGCCGCAAGATCGTTTGCATGATGCATTGAGCAGATGATCAGCTCTTCCTCCATTCAGACGGCAAGGATAGTGTCACCTTCCTCGAGCTCTTCGTCCCATCTATCGTCAGGGTCTGCGTCGGGTAGTTCGATGTGGTTCTTGACGCACTGGCAGCGTCCGAAAATGATGCTCCCAGTTTTCCAGTTTATGCTTGGGTTGTGGCATTTGAGCCAATTGTGCCTAAGATAAAGGTCCTTCTTTCCAAGGTTGGTCACTGTGAGGTCGATACATTCGTGGTGAACCCCTATCGTTATGCAGAGTTCTACAAACTCGGTGATGTCTCCGCCTTGGTTGCGGGTTCCATCTGCATTATAGACTGGGATTGGTACTACTGCCTTCTTCATGTCAATGTCATGTTCAAGTACATAGGCACGATTGATTGCACTTCCCATACAGCTGCTGTCAACCAGCACTTTCGTATTCAAGGTCTTTTGTCCTGTGCAGGGTTCCAAGACAACAGGGACCATGAGATCACCCGAGGCTCCAAGAATGTAGCAGATCGGTTCGCAGAGTTCATAAAGTCATTCATGGGTGATTTCGCCCTGTTCTCGTAGTTCCTGGAGTAGCTCATCCGAGAGTTCTCCTATTCAGTCTTTATGGATCCAGAGACACAGGACGGTGTGGGCGGCGTTGTCGCTGTGTGCTTCGCGGATGGCTCATAGCGTCCAATCGACCTCGAAAGGTTTCATCCATCAGTGAGGGACCTCTCGAACCTTTGCACTGACCGCTTTGGGCGCAGCTACCGTTGGTGAGGTCACCTTGTCCCTCTCATTAGGGAGTGTCTTTGTTGTGTGTGTCAGGGATTCTGGTGGTGTCAGAAGCATCATTGCATGAGGCTTCAGGGAAATCGTCGGGCTGCTGGCAGCAAGCCATCTGTTGAAGGACATGTTGTCTTCTTCATCAGGTACCTCGATCATGGTTACCTGATGCCCCCTCTTTACTGCCTGGGTGCCAGCGGCTTCCTGTCCTTCAGCTTTCTTGTCATCCTGGTCTTTTGTGATGGAATGTGAGGTGCGTTCCCCAGAGGTGCCACCCTGATCTTGGCCGCTAATATGTGCAGGGGCAGTGGACTCGACCTGTGTGGAATGAATGGTCTTATGGGCCTGATCTGTTACCTCCAGGCCCACAGGGTCCCTCGTTTCTTTCAGCGTTCTGGGTCTCCCTTCGTCATGATGGGCAGTTGCACCCTGGAGGTGCTTACCCTGCAATTGACCCTCTCGTTCGGTCGTGGCCACTGGTCGCTCAGTGGGTGTTCGGGAACTGCTCGTCCCTTGTGTGGCCATCTTCATGTCAGCCTTTCCAGAGTTCACGCTGGGCGCTTGCTCTGTCCTATCCAGTCGGGCCTGCGTCACTTCGTGCACTTTTCCAGAGGGGCTGCTCCCGTGAGCGGGTGCAGCAGGCTGGCTCTGCACCTTTCGGTTGCCTGTGCCACATTCTCCTCTGGTCGAGCCACTCAACTGGGGCTTTGCCATTAAGATAGGTGATGATATGGTGGTTGCCTTTTCAATTGATGCTTTCACTCACGATGAGCTACTTGCTGGTCATTTAGCCAGTCATGTTGCTGGGGTTTTCCCCACTTCAGTGTGCTCATAAGGACTCTCTGTCCCTTGTTCGGCCTCTTCTGAGGTGCTTGAGTCATCGGACGATCTATCAAAATCATCAGTCAAGTCCATATCCCAAAGGACATTGTATCGGTTTGCTGATTCTGTAACTGGGCATGTAGTAGAAGTCGGTAAGTGGCACGTAGGCTGTGTATTGTTCATATCATTAGAAGTCATGTAAAAAGAAACCGGCCCTGCATGTGGGGACTGGGGTATAGCTGAATGTGTTGTAGTAAAATTGTCTGTATGTAAAAAGGAAGTTGACTGTCCAGCGGGAAGAGAGTGCGCACCAGTGAAGTCCTTGGTTGTTGCAGGCGAATCAGAACCCGGATGACCTATTCTTTTACCTTCTCGACCTTTGTACTCTCAGCGAGTGGTACTTTGCTCGTCACCACTGCCCATACCTCCTTCTTCGTGTCCTTCATCAGGCAATCCTTCGATTGGTGCCCCTTTCCTCTGCATAGGAAACACAGTCCCTCTTTCATGCATTTCGCCCTGTCGATCTGCATCTTCGTATCATTCCCTGTTGGCATGATCCATCTTCCACCCGAGTTATGGCCTTTCTCATCGCCAGCCCCTTTGCCCATCGAGGAACTTGTCACACCACCTGTAGTGTTCTTGTTACTACTGGTGGCGGTAATCTGCTTCTGGTTCCCCGGGGGTCACTTCTCCTGTCAGTGCTCAATGCCTTGGGTCTGGTCGAAGACCCGCTGCTTCTGGCATTCATCGTACATCTGGAGGATTTGGCGCTTCCACTCAGGATAGGTGCGTGGCACTCCAAAGCCAATGTTGGCGATGATGCTGGCATACCTGGGTGGAATTCCCTTGCACACCGCTCGTACGAGGGCACCTCGGTCTGACTCATCAGTAAGCTGGTTGGCCAGCTTGGCCTCTCATTCCAGTTTTCAGAAATAGACATGGGCAGGGTCGCTGCCCATTTGGAGCTCACCCATGTGTCTTTCGTGGACTAACTCGATGGCAGGATCACGGAACTGGTCCTGGAAGGTTTCAATGAAGTCATCCCACAGTGGATATCGGTATCGGGGGCCGGCATCATAGTCCTTGATTTCTTCTTCGGTCGTGTCGTAGTCGGGCTCAGATGGTATGTATCAATAGTCGCTATGGAGGTGGACCCACCAGTCTTGTGTGTCCCCTTCGAGGTGGGAGGTCATGAAGACAATCATCAGGGATGGCACATTCTGGTAGTACTGCCAGAAGATCTCGAAGTACATTGTACAGTCTCCGAGGAATCTTTCAATGACATCGTGCTCCCCTTTGAAGGGTTGCAGCGGTTTCACAATGAGTGGCTTGACGCCCGTTAGTACAGGCAGGTCGTCTGCATCCCATGTTCCGACAGGTCCGGTGGGAGGTGGTCCATGATATCCGGGGGGCCGCGGGACCAAGAACTTGTCTCATGGTGGTCCTGGCCAGAGTTGTTGACCACAGTCGAGTTGCTTTCCCTTCCCCTTCTATGCTTCGGTCAGCTCTTCCCTGAGCCTGACGTTCTCATTGCACATCTGCACCATCTGTGCTTCTAGCTGGGCAAAGCGATCCATTGGCAGCTCAGCTTGGCCACCTGATCCTTCTGCTTCCATTTCAGGCTGCCCAGTGCCCGCTATGATCCGGCTGGTGAATGCTCCCCTATAGCCTTGTCGTCGAGGGTTTTGATAGGGGGTGAGTTGGGCAGAGGTCCGATGTCAAATTCTGGAACATCTTCTGGGTTCTGGGACAGTGAGGCTCCCCTGAACATCCCAGAATCATAGTTGAAGGGAAGGTCCTCCCCCCATGTTCCATAGCCAGTCATTCTCTGTGGTGGCCAAGGGTCAGAGCGTGTTCTCCAACTCCCGCTGTTCCTCTGCATTTCGTAGTCACACATCCCATATGTGGTTTTCTTCTGTTGGGCCATAATGTTCCTGGTTCTGGTTGGCAACGATGCATGCCATGATGGTGTCCCATCGCTGGAGGATGGTTCTGGTGATCTCATCTCCTTGCTCTGTGGCGAGGTAGTAGCCCATGGGTTCACGGACTCATCTTGTTGCAGCTGAGAACCTCCTCTTGAGGTCCTGCCATCTGAGGTCCCAGGTGGTGGTTCGCTCGGGGCCAAGGATCTCTCGATCGCAGATGGAGAGTTCGGGCCAGTCATAGTCATTTTGGTGGAGGTAGAAAGGGTCCCCAGGTGTTCAGCGGTGGCCCCTATGGTCATACTCGAGCAGGTCAAATTTGTGGTTCCAGACGAGTTGCTGTCTGTAGGTGAGGTAATCCTCGGGAGGGGAGTCAGAGTCCGATGCATTGGACTCAGAGGGGAATCTTCCCCTTGGGGCCATTCGTATCCCGAGACCCAGTCGATCAGGATGGGGTATGAGTACCTGGGGGTGAGGTTGGCGTATTGGCGCTGGTCCACCCAGGTAAGTTGGTACACATTTGCTGTCGGTATCATGAATGGTGATGATCTCGGGTTCCACTCCGAGATCTGCAGCAGTGAAAGCTGGTGCGGTTGATGGGGCCACTGGCTGGTCCCATACCTGTAGGTTGTCAGGGGTGTCGTCGGGCCCCCAGGTCCCCACAGGATAGTCGGGGTCTGTGTCGGTCCATCCATCGAGGATGTCAGTCCATACTGGCCTGGTCGTGGTGACAGGGTGTGGACTGGGGGTTCTCAGAACATTGCTGGGCCCTGGGGTCATGTTTCTTGGGATCCCAGGTAGTTCTGGGGTGCAGTTGTCCTGCCGACTCTCAAAGAACTCGGCAGAGGAGCTGTGGGATATCTCGGCCAAGGCCCGGGTATGGGTGCGGCACCGTCTTGTTGTTGTCGAAGTCGATGTGTTCGTTGGGGAATGGGAGTTGGTGGTGCAGCTGGGCGCCATTCTGGGTTCATGTCTTGGGAGGTCATAGTTTCTCGATGTTGGGATGGGGACAAGTAGTCCCCAACATTGGAGTTGGTTTCTGATTTTCTCTTGGAAGGCAAGGAGAATTAGCGTGGTGAAGAAGGAGATGAGGACGGCACCTGCAAGGGCCATTCCTATGGCAATCGTCTGGTTGTTGGTCAGGTCAGGGGTCATTGGTTTCGTCACTGTTGACGAATTTCTGCTATGTCTTCGAGGAGTCGGAGAAGTTGGTAGGTGAGAAGATGGAGTATGATGAAGGTTATGCTGTTGAGGAGTTGACTCCGCTCGTTTAGGCCTGGTTCTGTTGGTTGAGCCGTTGTTGGATGCGGTAGGCCCGGAGGTTTCATATGAAAAGGAAGCAGTCGAAGATGGTGAGGACAAGAAGCGCGATTATTGCAATGGTGGTGGAGATGGATACTGCTGCAATGGTCCCTGGGGTCCACGTGTCCATGCAGGCTTCTTGGTTTCCTGATAGACAGTGATCAGCAGTGCATTTAGCATGGTGACGAGGGACGCATTGTTTCATTCGGCGATTCGGTGATGAGCCTAAGACTTCCGTGGCAACGGCAACACCAACTCGGAATGAGCTTGGTTAATTAATGTAGTGGCACAGCAATCAAGGTGATCGTGTGTGCAAGTGGTTCGGGGCACCTCCATGCAGTAGAACAATTCCTCTATACGCAAGAATACACTGCGACTTTAAGTCTGCGAAGTAGTACTGCTTGGTAGTCGAGTACTAAATGCTATGGCTTCAAGCCGGTAGGGATCTCTCGAAATGAGAGGGAACGAAAACGGGTATGATGTGAATACCACGAATCCGTATGAGAAAACGTGCTGCGAGACTAGAAAACATCGCTTGACGTTAATCAGAGCGAGGTGAACGATGGAGAATAGACTAAACAGTCGGCAATAGTCTATGGGCGAGCGAGGCGATGAGAAAACGGCGTGGGGACTGCGAGTGGCGAAATAAATGTGGAACGAGGTGCTGAGGGTGGGCTGGCGAGAGAAAATGTGGGGCTATGAAAACTGGTGGCGATACTGGTCCTATACGATGCGAGGGTGCTGAGTCGATGTCGAAACTTGTCTGGTACTGAAACGATCCTATCCTATGTCAAACTAACCTTCAAGTCCACTCGGGGGACTGATACTATATGAAAACTGGCTGAAACTGATCCTAAGTCTGCTCTGAGACTACCCAAGTGGGCGACAATAACGAGGGCGAAAGTGAAACGATGATGGCCTATAAAAGATAACGGGGGCAAGGTATAGCGTGGCGATCACGTATTGGCACAGTATGAGCGTGCACCAATAGTGTTAAGAGCGAAGAGTGCGTAACGAAGGACTCTTCACAGTTAAAAACCGTGGGATAACTCTGGTGAGCTCAAGAGTCGACGTGCGATCAAGAATATGCTGGTGCAAACGGTATATTGCCATAGAACGGTGAATAAACGTTGTTTACTGGCGATAGACTAGAGCGTGACGATAATTGACATAGTCTGGGGTCAACTGGAGATGAACTGCCCTGAACTACATTTTCTAGCTAGTTTTTATACTACAAGTACGAATTTATAAATAGAGTAAATATGCGAGACTTAGTAAGGTCGTAAAGCCTTGGCTTTGTAAAAATTGTAGGTAACATATGGTCCTTGGTCTTCTAAAGTAACAGCAACTCGTCGACGTTGCCGCATATGGATGTGAACTATATGGTTTTGCTTGAGCAATGCACAGATCGTTAGGTGCTGTTTAGCTGCGGATTACTGAGCGATAGTTGTTGTGCTGAGGAGTACACGTGGGGCAACATTTTCTTGAAGCCTTGGCGAAGTAACAGTCTTAGTAAACACGGTCTGTAGTTGCCGTAGCTGCAATTGCCGTAGCTGGGAGGGTACTCATGCCAATCACGTCATTTTCATTAAGTGATCAATGAGCACATCAACTAGGTGCTTCTGAGTGATGCGTCAATTCCATATTGGGATGATTGTCGATCGAAGGTGCCTTGCCATGATGAAGTATGGCAATTATGATGTGTGGCAAGATGGGATGGATAACAAAGCACATGAGGAGTGGTTGCCATAGGATGAAAGTGGTATCAGTGAGTGTGCAATCATTGGTTTGCTGAAAGGCCGTTGAAGGGACAGTAGCGTTAATTAGCAGGCAAAATCCGCGAATTCTGAGCGTACAGAGCCTGGAGGCTCATCATCGGGCTACTTGTTCTTTGGTGAGCATAAAAGATTCCCTCGGTGAACAATGGGGAATATAGTAAGAAGCTTCGAGCCAATTGTTATGGACAGACTCGGAAATAACAAACAAGGTGTCCAATGAGCACTGCCTCTCACTTTGGGCAGGACAATGGAACCATGGTGTTTGCTACAGCGAGGCGGTATAACACTTAGACTCTTGGTGAGCAGGTAGAGTGAAGTCCGTAAGATTAAACTTAGCTCAAAGATAGGGTACAAAGCTGAGAGCTACGCTACTTATATATTGTTCTGTCATGCTAATAATAGTTCTGTCAATCTGTCAAGTGTCGTATGGAAGTCTGCCTGTTACCAGGTGTTGCAGTAGAAATGCTGAAGTCATACGACTTAGTGCCGGTGTCCACATGTTGTGCCAAGATAAGATAAGATAAGGAAAAATGGAAAAATTGTAACATGATCCTGCTCCCATTCTGCATGATGATTCTGCTCTGATGTAACTGGAGCCAAAAAATCAAAATAATCATTCTCTCTGGTAGGAGTAGATGGAGACCTATTAACAGAATGCTGTGAGTATTGATCTTAGAAAAATAAGAGTGGTACACACATCACAGGGTATGGAGAGGTGGAAATAGTAGCAACACTGTGTAAGGAAGAGGCAAAAACACCTGAAAGAAAATCAGAAATAAAGAGCTTCAATCAAATATTGATAGACAGTACTGGGAGAGATCCCAAAAGTCCTTATTATATGTAAAAGGGCTGTAATGCTTGCCTGAGATGGTACACTGTGAGGGGAGAGTGGAACAGAGCAGAGGGTAAGAAGAAAAGGGGCCAGGCTTGAACCGCACCATAGCAGCATAGTGAAGTTCAAACTCAGCCAGAATAAGCCAGGAGATGGCAATGGCCAGAAAATTCAAACTCAGCTTATTATGTCATCATCCACATCTCTTAATATATAGACAAGCCTATACCCTGTGTCTTCGTCACGATTGCCGGACCCTTGTACCTCGGGTTCTGGCAACCTGACTGCGACACCAGGCTTCGGCTTGTTGGGGCCTGCCCCAAACCTGGCTTATTACTATGATATGTTGCTGAATCTCTGTTATTTCTTTGGAGCCACTGCAATGGAGCAAAATCCTTTTTATTAGTGCCATAACACTTTGTTCTTTTACTTCTGTAAGCCATGTAATGGATGAGTAGTAGGGACTCCCATGGTTTGGGTGATCATTGTTAATAGCTGTCACTATTGGCAGGAGAGAGGAAGAGCTATATATTCTGGTTCTTATGTCCCTGACTTGGATATCTGACATGGTGGGCTGCCATGGTCATCATTTGAACTCTGATAATTTCTATAAGACTTACATCTATTGACATTTATTGCTCACTGCTTGATACTCACTCTTAGGGATCTACACCATACCTGTATTTATAGAATTATGGGACAGTTCATACAGGTACCATATGCAATTTCAGGATCCAGAAAAAATATGGGTCCTGTATGGGTTCACTCAATATAGGTAAATTTATCTATAATTTACTGTGATCTGACAGGTACTAACTTTATTTATGTATCTAAAACAAATTTGGTCCAAAAAATCTTGGAGTCACTCAGCATTGCCAGAAATACAGTGACAGTACAGGTCAACTCATATATTTGATAGTCATATCCATATACAGATATAGTGTGGATTCCTACTTGCCTTGTTGCTATAGCATGGATAAGTAGTCTCAGTTGAAGCTTGATTTGGAGCCAGTCACACCAATGGTGTGCTGTGGGGAGAGTAGAGGCTTGGTAGAGGCAGAAAAATTGAAACTTACCTGGCTTGCACTGTGGTATGGCAATGGCTGTTTATGATATGGTAACTGGGTAAGCATGTTATAGCTGAATTGTTAAAGTCAAAGCCCTCTGGAGCACCTCACATGCTGTCATCCCATCTTGCTTGTCATTTCAATGATCTCCTTCTTGGATATTATGACTATTAGTTCATTTTCATGTTTTAGTCATTACTTATGTTGAGGAATGTGCACCATACCATTACAGATATAACTACTATACCACAGGTACAGTGCATATCCCTACTTTGGTTCCCTTGCTTTCTCAGACTTTAAAGTAGTATGTATACCTTGTATTTTGTACTCATCACCTCAGCTTGTTGCTCTACATGGATAGAGAAAGGCTGAGTTGAGCTATTCTGTATTTCTTGTATTTATTGTCTTACTTACATCTCATAGCATAGCACATATTCTTACATAAATGGTCTCCTTGCTATTTCTAACTGCTGGAGATAGGCTTGAGTCTTGTCAAAGCCTCATAATAAGCAAATTATGGCATAGTCAGTATATGTATATGTTTTACCTGTCCTTGGATGGTCTCCTAGCTTCTAATCCTACCTGCTAATTTGTCATTTGATGTTCAATGTTGCACAATGCTTGTTGAACTTGCTCAATACTCACTTTGCAGCCTACAGCATGCATAGTTGGTAGACAGTCTAAGTTCCACAAATATTGGGTGCCAGCCATGCCAATGATGTGCCATGGGGGGATTGCAGAGGCAGCAACACAGCAAAATTGAAGCTTGTTGCTGTACAGAGGCAGCAGTGATGGCAGTGCAACAGAATTAAAACTCAGCCGGAAGAGGCCAGGCAATGGCAATGGCCAGAAATTCAAAGTCTGCCTTATTATGTCATCATTAACCTGTCTTAATATATAGATATATAGATATCAAGGGGGCATACCAAATAAATTTTTGCACATAAGATCCAAAAATTTATTTCAGGCTGGCAAGGAGCAACCAACCACCCACATGACTTTATTATACCTATATATAGTGGGTATCAGCAACCCTGGACTGTGAGCTGAGTAAGCACCTTTTTGGGCCTTCCTGTGGCAAATCCCTTCTGCATTTGTCCATGACCATCCATACTCTTCATTTGGGACCTGTACAGTGTATGCAACACATGCCTCCATTAAATAATGTTACAAGGAATCCTAGTCATGGCAGTAATCTTTTCCTTTTGTTAATATACATAGCATTCTTGCAACTATTGTGTCTCTCTCTCATAGCCTGGAGAACAAGGCTGCTATACTTATTGTCATATTTCCTTGATCTCATTGTCTTAAAGTGTTGATATATTAACTCCCACTTGTTTACACCTTAAATGATGTGTTTGGTAACAATTAAACATCTTCAACCATGACAAAATTGGTACCATGCAACTGTTTGTACATATTTGTACCCTGAATTTATGCACCTTGTATAGGTTTCCACAGAGTCGAAGCTGCCCCAAAAAACACAGGAAATGTCTTTGCTAACTAAAATACATGTATTCTTTGAGACAAAAGTGAAATTTTCATTCTGCAATCATGATAAATGTCACCAAAATCAAGGAAAATGATGTAAATCAAACAAAGTGCCTTGAAGAATACATGTAGAATTTTATTCTGAGTAAATTGTTCCAGCAAAACTAGAGCTGAATCTTGCTCCTTCAACCCACAGTAGGTGCATCCATAAAACACAGGTATTCTGGTTCATTTTTGGTAACGCTCGGAGTCCGAATTTAGCAGGGGGTTGCCAGTACCCATATATAGGTCAGTTTTATGACATCATGTGGCTGTTCTCCAGTGAATCTCTGGCTTCTGGCAGCATACCTGCCTCGGATGTTAGTTTCTTGGTGATCTTTCAGGATAGCCATTGGGAATACTGCTTGTATAGAAGTAATTGTACTAATACATATACAAATATTATTTTTTTGCTCTAAGAGAACCCAAAAGTCTGTGTTCTAAAAATTTTATCAGCCCCTCCAGGGGCAACCAACCACCCTACAGGATGTGCTGGGATGACATTCCAGTGCCCCCTTGATAGATATATAAATGCCTTCGAACTGAAGCCAGACGTCCATCTTCCAAAAAGAGAAATATCTTTTTGAGGATATGTCAGAGATAGGGAATTGAACCCCAGAGGGAGATACACACTGCTGCGCAATATCCGAATTGAAATAGAATAAGTACTGTACTATTTCAACTGTAGCTTCATGGGGTGTTACACGTTATGCTATATGGTCAATTGACTAGAGGTTCAGAGCTCCATGTTACATGTTATATTTAGGAAATTAGCTTCACAGGATCTGAGCAAGCGCCACCATTACATCAGATAAGATTATGAAAATAATTTCACCGAGTTGTACAGTTGTGTTGCTGGGGAAATAGCCCGTACAGTCCTGATGTGTGGGATCAGGCATAAAAACACCACGGTAATGTAGTGGCACCCAAAATGTATTTTGGACTCATAAAAATCATGTTTTTGGTGCCTGTAGTCTACCAGCTTCATTGTCAGTTGTTATGTGTTACGATATACCAAGAGATTCACTTCAGAGGCATCTGTTACATGTTATGTGAATTACTGGTCGAAATAGTACAGTACTTGGTGTTCTCAGTTGGAAGGAAGAAGGGGCAGCATGCATGAAGCTGGGTGCAGCAGGAAGGAACAGGAAGCTCGTTGAGGAGTATCCCACTGGATTAACAAGGGATCAGGATGTAGACATTCTTCTTGGAACGAAAAATGAACATGGAAGTGTTGGGTACTTGATAGGGTGGGAAATGATTATGACACATGCTTAGAGTTTGACCTAGGCATCCAACTGTATTCTGGAATGACGAATCGGTGTATGACAACTCGCGTGTGACAGACAGAGCTAGTAGAAGTGCAGGCACTGCCACTGATGGAATTACATCACCGTTGCAGACACACCTGTGCATGCCCGCCATGAGCCTGAGCTTGATTCAGTACATATGTCGCTTCTTCTGTAACAACAGCTTGAACACTAAATGCAGCTTTATCTTCATCCATGCATTCCTCTGCTGCCATGCCCGTCTTTGACAAGGACAAGAAAGATAACTTGAAGGTTAATCGGCAAGCATGTTTGACACCTGTATGGTTCCAGAATCCTTGGCCAAAGAGCTGCATACAATCATCATCTTGGTGAGGAGCTCTCTATCAGACTAAGCAGTTACTGATGTTCTCATTAGCTTGGTTGTTATGATCAGTATGTGCCATCCTCTGTTATTCTGTCACATGCTAACTCTGTTCTACCATAGATACCCATTCTGAATATGACCACCCTCCTCGAATGAACGCGTCCACTGTGCGTCTTCGCCATATAGGATTGTGTGTGTACACTCGACTTGTCTGACTCAGTCAGCTTTGTTCAAGAATCCGTGGCCGGGGACGAATGAGATGGATGCAATGAATATCATCAGGGAAAAGACCGCGAGATCGGAATGTGTCATAATGTTCTAAATATACATAATCTATTGGAATCTATCACAACGGAAACTCGCACATTAATATATCATTGCGGTACTATCATAATACTATCCCAATTCCCTTCTCATATGCTCACAAGTCCACCACGTTTTACTAACGACAGAAACACATTTAATCGCAATCATGCAAATCACGGAAAGTAGAAATGAACAGAAATACTATTTATTGTGGTTGGTAAATACATACACCGACTACGTATTCTAAATACTGCATGACAGAACCTCAGTCCCTACACTCTCGGTTGTACTGCCGGAAACCGAGGGCCCTTACCGCTCCATGGTACTCGTAGCTAGGAAGAGGACACGCGTAAGTATTCAGATGAGGCGCAAAGCATGCCAAAACCTGCACGACAACGACACGACGATAGCGAGGGCCGGACCAACTGGTGTTTCAGGAGCATCTGTGATGGCAGTTAGTATAAGGTGGAGTCAACAAAAAAGGATACGCGGACCAGAGAACTTATTCAAAATGGACTTCAACTGTAAACAAATGGACCTGTCGCCGACATACAACGGCATGAGCATAGAGACAGAGATAGAGGTGAAAATGCTTACCATAGTGACTGTGAGCACGTAACCTACTATCTACATCAGCGACTGATACCCATGCAGCAGAGGACAGAGCACGTACCTGCGATACCTAACAGCGCAAGTAGCTGATATCCCTAGCAAAGTGCACTACCAGCGCATCTGTAAGCCATACTGCTCGAGGAGTCACAGTTCACATACCTTGGACGCAGAGAACTCAGAGATCCACTTATAACCCAAGAATCGCGAGACTTTAGCGCGATGTGAAAGTAACGTGGAATATATATAGGAAAGGAACCGCATGAAAAATGGGGGAATCAGCGGTATTAATCTGAATGAATGGAAGCGAGATTTACAGTATATCTATCCAACCTTTGAAAAATGCGGAAGACATGAATACAATAGCCCAGAATCGGGAATTATAGTCGGGAGCTAGTGGTGGAAAGAACAGACGTGTCAAAGTCAGATCGGAATGTGCCGGACATGTGCCACACGTATCTTCCTCTTTCGCTTCCGAGACTCCTTCGTCCTCAAACGCATCCACGGGACAGAGGCTTGTCGGAGGCTCTGGGTGACTACCTTTTTCTCTCCTTCCTCGTCGAAAACAAGGATGAAGCACAGCTTTGTCTAAGATGTTGCTCTGTCTTCGAGCTGTTCTGGTGGAAAGGAACGGGACTTGAACTGGTTGAATTCTGTGCGGGGATGATGACGTAGGCCGTTTCCGGAAATAGCATTCCGCCAGTCCCGGCTCTTGCCGATGAGTGCTGCTTCCCTGCCATACTTACTACTAAGTACAAGTCTATCAGCCTCGACTTGAGACTCGTCAATATCCCCCGTGTTCTGCCCTACGTATTTCCTTGCCAAGTGCAGTCCATTCTCTGCTCCCGTAACGTTCTCTGTTGCCACCGCTCAGTGGCGTACAAGGATTGGGCGTGCTTTGGAGTCATATTATGGGTGTGCAAAATCAGTGTATATTCTGGTATGGTACTGAAGACAATGATTAGCACAGTCTGTGTTCAACTACTCTTTCTCCGACGTTGTCATCCTCAAGTGATCCTCTTTTGCCTAGACTCCGCGTCCGAGATTCTTTATCTCACCAATATATAATCCTTGGAATGATTTAGTTCGAATTCCGCACATTCACACTCAGGACTTTGCTCTCTAAACGCGAACATATACGCACGTCAATACAACGTAGATAGAAATGGTACGGACCCGCACATCCTAGCCCGAAACAAAAAACAGGGTATGTCTCCAGATCTCATACAGTGGTAAGTACTACAAGTTCAGGTCCTTCAGTTGTCTCTAGGCTCACGTATCCAATACGTATCCTGCATATACTTGAAGTTTTACCCAATATCGAACCTATGCAACGTCGTTGCATTGCTCTTAATCACAATCAGCATCGATATATCAACCTTTTATTCACACACCTCCGCCTCACCTCGTACCTTCCTCCCACTTCCCCCCTTTCATCTCCTCGTACCTCGTCGTTACTCTGCGTAATATAATCCATCTTGCACGGCAGATCAAAGTCTTTCGCGGTGCGCGGTTATGTTCATATGGGGACATCACCATGATCCGCGATCGTTCACGCGGCTTGCCCTCTTACCACCGTCAACGTATCTTCCTTCTATCCACCTCGCTGTTCTTCTACTTAATGCTCCCCCATAGAAATTTAATTACAATGTATACTCATGTCTGGGTACGTGCCTTTTGCCTCAGCAATCGTAGCTGACGAGTTTTTCAGACACCTTTCTCATCTCATCGTCAACGCTCGTTGTCTCTGGACGTACGAGAATCAACATCATGCGGAACCACAGTTTCGGACCATGACCACTGAGGAGGTATGTCCACAGCTACTGCGATGTCAATCTCTCTTCGCTGAGAAGTTTCGACCCATTTAGGCGGCGGTGTTCGCTTATTCCACATAACCGCCTTCAAAATCTACAGCGCAGGGTGTATAATGCTCTAGGAACTTCACCCTACCATGAGAAAGAGAAGGTAGAATGGATGGGTGTGTTATCTTTCTCGGTGTTTCCTTTGGTACCAACCTGCACCCAACTGATTCTATTCCCGGTATCCGGCTCACGAGTATGGCTTATCTCTGATAGAACCGATACTCAGGAAAGTTGAAAATATGATCACCAACCTCCTGGACGCTCTTGATATAGTTTCGAGACGGCAGATCATTGTCCCGGGAGCAAGGGCGAGTCATCTTACCTTCCTTGGCGTTCCACACGCTGACTTACTCCAGATTTCTCTCAGGAATTCACTGCAGCGAGAAAATATGTTTTTCATGCCCTCCAGAAATATTGTTTCGAGACGATGAATCTCCGTCTCGCGAGCGAAGGTGAGTTATCTTAGCTTTATATCGTCGTTCTATACACTGAACCCTTTCATTCTCTTCCTAAAGAAAGTAGCTAGACGTAAGCCCTAGTGCACAATGTTCCGCAAACAAACGTTATTGATGTCGCCTTCCTCAGGTCATCACTGTATACCCTCATATCTTCGAGGTACTCGGCGAGCCCCAAGTCGATGTTGTGTCCGCGTTGATATCGTGTCGAAACGATGGAACACCATCCTGCGAGCAAAAGTAAGTGATCCTCGGTTTCTACAATTGGCGAGGCTAACGTCTCGATGTTTAGCTTCAAACGTTGGGTCAATAAACTTTGCGGAACCGTATCTCGCACTGTTGAGTACATGAATGGTTTAAAGCTGGTCAAGAGCTCACAAATTATATCACATTGTTGATTGATAGCAAGCCCACAATCTTGTTTGGAAAATGCAAGCACATCGCATCGAGGTAAACTGGGCAAAATTCGTCTGAGGGCACCACCATCGTTTTCGAGACCGGAACTCGGGCGTAATATCCTGTTCTTCTGGTTGAGTTACCCACACTTATAATTATGTTCGTGTTTTTATTTTCCTCGCCTTATCGTCATTTTTCAGAATTTTCTCATCATTGAACGACGTATTGTTATTCCTAGGCACGAGAACAGCAACTCGAGGACTCAGTATCATCTGGTAAAGAACACAAACAGTAAACTGGTCCAAGCTGTGTAATAATTGTGTATATCATGAACGCAATCACTGCTACTGAATATATCACGACAATCAATACGTAAAAGGAAAAACATATGAAATGTAAGGAGATAGTAGGAAGGAGTCAATACCACAACAATAATTTTTGACTTCCAATGGTGGTTTCCGTGGGTTTGTGAAAGCGCTACTGCCCACTTTGATCAACTGGATCCACCGTCCCATTAGGAATGGCCTCGAGGCCAACGGAATATACCCCGGTACTATTTTCGACATCATTCCCTCGATTCCTACGACGGAGAATGCGAAGCAGGTTTCGATTCAACCCTTGTGTAGAACCGGACTGAGAGTTCTCGGAGGCCATATTTACAAGAGCTGTGTTCAGGTGTCTCCCGGTGTTCTGCTGAATTTGCCCGAGTAGGCGAGGGACATTTACATCATGAAGAGCAAGCTGTGCAACAATCGCCGATATATCCAGGTTAGTCTCGAGGTCGTCGGGAGGCAATGGAATTGACGCAACTTCCTCCAAGAGAATGGAATCAGAAGGAGAGTCCTCTAAACCACATCGGTTTAAAATGTCTTGCCATTTGGCATGATCCTCGATTACGTTCAGCAACGCAGCAGAATTTCGCAGATGTTGGATGAAAACCATGATCTCTGGATATAAATGTAAATCGAGATGGTGGCCATTATCGAACTCGGTGGTCAGATGTCCATGGAACTCCTGGATTGCAAAGTTTATAAACGCGCGGATAGAGTCTCGCCGCATCATAACAGGCATCCCAAGCTTGGGGGAGTGGAGTTCTTTCAAATATCTGCCCATATCCGTCATGAGCATAGAAACATATTGATTGCGAGTTTGGAGGATAAAGGTCTTCTTTAATAGAAAATGCAAGATCTGGGGAATATATGGCAGGGTATATCGGGGCAAGGAGGGAATATGCGATGATACCCTTTTAGCCATCCAAAGGGCGTCAACTAGGAGTGGTTTTATCGTGTTTCGCTGATTATTTACGTCATCCGTTACATTTTGTTGTAGGTCTTGCAGATGTTCTTCAAGAGTGGACTTCTCTGAGGTAACAGAGAGATAGTCCTTGTTGAGCAATAACCTAGCGCAATCATATAGGTCTCCATCAAGTCCTGTTTTTATGAATCAGTTTAATATACTGCCGCAGAACAAAAAGTCAACCATTGACTGACCAGAAGTATTCACAAATTCTACACCATCTGTAACCGCGACAATGTGAGCATTGAAGAGGGCATGGACACCAGGTGGTATAATAAAATTGTAATCATTGTCGTCGGGGTGTGTGAGATGCGCTTTAATGAGCCGTACACAATGCTGCAGGCCAGCGAGACCACTCCTTTCTGATAAGTACAGCAAGGATGCTGCAGAGAAATCAGCGTTGCATCGAGATTTATAGCGAGTATCCCATGAACACGCCGACCATTCGCAAAAAGTTTCAACAAGCGCACCGGGGGCACTATTGGATACACGAAAATAACCCTCGTGCTCTTCCATAGCTTCGAAAATCATCTCATCCCTCTTCAGCTTGATGAGGGAAGCGATTAATTCTCGATTACTACTCCAGGCACGAATATTTCTCCGACGAAAATATCCTGGAATATGATTCCTTGCTAAAGCAAGATAGACGTAGGTGCGCTGATCGTAGCTTTGAATCGAGTTCCAAAAGGGATGATATAGCGAAGTTGGCAGATTTGGATAATCGAAATGACGCATTAACCAAGAAATGCAGCGGCCAAGATAATGTTCGACTGTGGGCCCGGCTATGACTGATGCATCTGTATCAGTGTTGTCCTTCACCCAATATAGGTCGTATTTCAACCACGATGAACAGCGTGTCGCTAGCTTTGGTCCAAATAGGTCAAGACGTGAAAAGGCACTGTGACGATTGAAGATTGAAAATTGAACAGAGGTCAACCAGCTGAAAATCCGGTTGAATAGGCTGATGAGTAACCAAGCCTGCGGGGATTTATATGGACATTGGGGGGGTAAAGGAGCAAGTGAACGGCGTAAAATCACATAGCAATATTGTGTGCAGGGTGCCATAGTGGTGAAAAGGAGGAATAACATCACGAAGGCAGCAATAACAGTGAATGGCATGGCCACGGTCTTCTCCAATGGCCATAGAAGCTCCAGAACACCAATGAAGAATAGTACAAGCGCGACTTGGAGAAGAAGAGGGATAGTGAAAATGATTCCTTCCACTTTCCACGCCGATAATCCTTCCAGTCACATCTGTCGTACAGAGAGTGAATCCGTTGCGCTACGACACGCCTCTCTTAGGTACTCCCGAAGCCATTGTTTGCATAGCATGCCAGTGGATGCCGAGGAAAGCGCAAGCAGGAGGCTCAAGAACCAATAAACATTGATCCTCTTCTGGACATGAGTGGGTAAGAAACCGGTATCCGAGTCCGTGTTCCGAGTCCTATGTATATAGGATTACTCGGTTATAATGCTGTCCTGAACGATCCGTGGGAAAGTTCTATTCGACCTATCTTATCTTTCCGGAGATTGCCGAGCTTATCGTATTCGATGCCGATTTTTTCAACTCTGCTTCCTCGCTTATTTTCCTCTCGTATTCTGCCTTACTGTCCTGATTACGACTTCTCCGCATTCTTGAATGCCTTTCTTTTCTCTCTGCAATATTCCTTCTCTTTCAATTATTCTTTCTGGCTCATTTTCATTTTTCCTGATCGGTTCACCGATTCTCATCTCCGTGTTTCTCTTCTAGCTAGCGGGCACTCTCCATCATCCATCTGACGCTACTTCTTTTGCTCTTCCTCACCGAATTCTAAGCTTAGGTTGGCACTCTACAAATTTTGTCAGTGCTTTCCTCAATGTAGGCGATGCTATCCGGGTGGACGTCTTAGGTGCGTCTTGGCTCAAGGGCGCTTATTTCATACTTGACTCTGGCGCGAGGTCTGGCGTATTGGTTTGACGACTCGATAGATTCGTTGCGTTGAAAATTCTCCGGCTGCCCCCTCGGGCGAAGTCCCATCAGCGTTTCTTCTGATGCCGTGGTCGATATCAGTGATGGTTACGGTTTCACTGAGAAATCCTGGCTCATATCGCATGCTCCCTACGATTGGCTTACGAGTGTGCTGTCTTGGGAAGTAACCTGGCGGAGTTCGGTTTTTGTGCTCCAAAGTGACCGCCGCTGTGAACGTCACCTCATCGATACTTTTACCCTTGTTGCTGCCATGGGTCGACTCCCACACTTATGATTCGTCGTTGAATATGAGTGTCCATGTGTAAGGGATTACGTCAACTTGAGATGAAGAAATGTCAGCGTCAGGCTATTATGTTTTCCGTGTTGACCTTCATATTGATGTCTTTGGCGTTTAGGTCATTGGTGGTACAGCAATCTGAGCAGGTGCAGGATTAATCTCTGAGTGTACTTCTCCACTTGCCTCTAGGTGTAATTTTTTTTCGGAATTGTAAATCTAATTTCCCCCCCCCCTGAATATTCGAAATGTGCGTTTCCATCTGTCCTACGATATCATTGACATCTCCTGATGCTCACCTGCGACCTTTCAATATATCACAAGCCCCTCATGTATAGAATGAACATAGGACTCGGTAATGCCACGCAGATGCGATGGCCCTCACCCGACTGGTTCAGTAGCCACTTGTAGGAGTCGATTAGGAATGCAGTAGCAACCGCAGAGAACAAACCAGCCTATGGAATCACGGCAGAAGACACGGTTACGGATGGCATTTGACAAGAGGTAAGGAACACATACAAATACTAACAGAGTGTCGATTTCTTCTTTCCAGTCTTTGCAGACACCTTCATCGTACTTCTGAGCAATAAGGGCGCATTCATACGCGGCTGCATCGGATCTTTGAAGGCCATTTGGAAGATTATGCCCAGGCGAATGTGGCAATGCATTAGCATCGCGTGTGATATGCTGTAAAGCGGATTTACGTTACAATGGTGCTGAACGCTACCATGTGGCTGATTTACCTCTACAGGGCTGCTAGCGTCTGCCTTCCATGAAGATGAGGATTCATTCCTCGTCGATGTTGAGTTAGCGAAAGCCTAGGTGTCGACATCTCATTAGTATAATGTTAGACCGAGTTTAATGGAGACTATTCACCGAATTAACAGCATGATGCGCCGGAAGAAAGTTAGATGAAGGATCATTGGACATGTCGAAAGCGAGTAGATGTATATAGAGAATGAAGATGAGGGTGAGACGTGATTGTCGGTTGAAGCAAGCAGGTGAGTCCTTTAAGACTGAAAGTAAGGCGTCTAATTCATGAATTTTACAAAGTACTCAGGGACATTTGCGACTGTGCCCTGGACAGGGCGGTGTACAGCGGTCGGCCTAAGCCAAAAAGCCAGGTCAGGCTCGGCCCTTCAAAGCCAGGTCGTAGTGCCAAGCTTTGACAGGGCTCGGTCTCGCCGCTCAGGCTTCGAGTCTTGAAAGCCCAAGCCAGGGGTTTTCAAGATATTTCGAGCATGAAATCGATGTGAATCTCACTTCTGTATTCGTCTCAGCTCGCACTGTTATCTTGGGATACATACGGTGAGGTACTGCTAATCAGTCCCAGCTCGGACAATCAATGGGAGGCTGCAGATGATAACTGCACAGTTTAAAATATTCTAGCATGCCTAAAACATTAAAAATACACACGCAAAAAAAATCTTTGTACTGACTCTGCTATGTCTTCAGGAGAGCAGGATGGACCCGACGTTTCGACGGTTGTGGATAGCCCACGCCTACGCCATCCCCCGCGTGTATTTCGAGCATGAGATGATGAGAAAAACCGGTCCATGACCACCTTCAGTCAATTCATCGCTAACGGTTGCAACTTTTCAAGAATGAATTAGGTAGTTCCTGTCGAAATAAAGAGTGGCCATTCTACGGTAGGATATTTGAATATTTTGACGGACTGTAGAACTACGAAAGCTCGTCAACACAAGGGGTTAGAAACGACTGTGCCTAAGGTGCCGCGATATCTGTAAGGGGCATAAAGGTCAGCAAAGGAGAATGAAGTATACAAGTGCTATAGCACGTACCTACGATTGTTGTCAGCTGATGCCAACGGGTGTCGATCTACACGTTGAAAAACCGAGACTCAAAGCAAAGATTGGTGCAGATACTGGGTCATAAAGGGCACGGAGGAAAAGATAAGCTCAAACAGGAGTTTACCGAAGCAAGTTGAAGGTGATCGCTCTGTCTCTAGGTTGTCAACAACGGAAGACATTTTGGCTTGTACGCCCTAGAAGGGCATGAGATGACGGGTGTCTCCACACGCCGCGCGTTGCACCAAGCGAGTGTATGCGTGTACTGTAGCCGGGTTCCTTGAAGAGTGTGGATAAAGTGTGGTTGTCTGCGCTAAAAAAGGCTAGTAGGCGGCGGGGCTGAAGAGGACGACGCCTACTGTTCATAATGATTCGTTATCAATGGTATTAGCCATGGCAGAGACCAAGAACGGGTTGCTCACCGAAATGACTGCATCGACAGTACGCCGTCCTTGATCGATTGATCTTGAACGGCGGTTCCATGTACCTCTTCGGGCCGAGAACCTGACTAGGTGAGTACCTATCACTGAACACAGGGTCGAACAGAACCCTTGTGCCTCTCCCCAGTGAACCAAGAAACAGTAGTCCAATGAGGAAGAAGGAGTGACCTAACCATGTCGCCTTGACTGCTCCTCTGTACCTGGTGTTGGTATCCTCACAGGAATTTCAATCGTTCCCGTTGCGTGTGATACAGGGGAGCTATCAAATGATCAACGACGAAGGACCAGGAGTAACAAAATGCACCATACTCAAAGCATCCACCCTCCTGTTCGTCCTCTAACGCATCCACTGATTCTGGAACCCCAATGCGCTAGGTGAACTCCGTTTTCTCTGGCCTCCCCAACGACCAGGACGGGAAGCCCAGCCTTAGATGCTTGGATGAGAGTCAAGATGGTGCTCTGTCTCTCAGTCACTCTTATTAAAAGGAACATGACATACCGACTCAAGCAATGATTCTGTACATGGTCGGAAGAAAGCGCGGCAATGATGATGTATGCCGGCTCTTGCCGACATCCCAGCGCATCATTTGGCACTCGTCAACATCCTCTATATGGCAGCCTTAAAGCACGAGTGCCTGATCATCCCCTTGCGATACATTGCCTTTCTCTTCCCGTGACAATCACTTTCGGCATACGATTGCGGGGGGATCTTCAATATATATTCGGATACGGTACTATGGACGATGGCTAGTACATTCTGGGTTAATTCCCTTTATCCGACATTTTCGCCCTTGTTGCCCGTCTAGACGCTTCGCCAATAAATGCTAAGCGATTGTAAGGGATGCGCTTTTCTATGGAGTTATTATTGCGTCATTCCTTTAGCTATATTTACATATGGGTTGCGGACAGCTACGTATGCGCCGTTTTCGGACTTTTCCTCACTCAACTTTTAACATCTACCATGCCTTCGTGTCTTTGACCTAGCTTTCTTCTGGCAATATACACCCGACTCGTACTCATTTCTGGGTTGAAGACCCATCGCGTGGCAGATCCTTTACAGCGATAGACCGTGCATATAAGAAACAGCACGTTCCTCGGACGGATTTGCTAGCTGGGATCTTAGTTCCTAGTGTGCTAGAATGTAGCGACCGTGAAAGTAGATATGCGGTGGGATTGTGCTAATATCGTCGATGTCTGCAGTGAGTTCTACGCTCGAGTGCTCATTAACATTCACCTTTCACTTCTTCTGCTCCACAATCCGAGTAGCTCCTCTGAGGAACGAGTAGAACATCTCAGTGTGCTCATTTTCATACTTAGTTCAAGTCCCTCGGATACGGTGTGATCACTAGCGCATTATTGAAGGTCCTTGGGGTTCAATTCCCTATAATCGACTACGGCTCCACGTTGTTTCGTTCGCATTTCCTACTCTTGAGTCCAAAGTATCGCTAACTTAAAGGCTCTAAGATGAGCAATGTACGCTCATAGTTCAATTCCCTGAGGCCGAATTATGTGTGCACGTAGAAAAGACTTGTTTTTGAGGGAATCGGTGAGTCTCATGTATGTGCAACGCGTGTGGAAATGAGATTATGCGAAGCGAGCCACATTTCATTTCTATCAGAATTTACTGCCAATTGACCAATATTGAATGAAGTACTAGAAGTATTTCGTCTCGCCGATATCGCTGACAAGAAAGTCGCCCTCCCCTATACCAATCTTCTTACATTCTTCAGCGAGTTTCTTTGGTGGATCCGTAACCTCTTCAGTCGTTAGAATCCATGTCCTAGAAAGGATTAGGGCTATGAAAGAAAGATATGAAAGAAGACTTACCCCCAATGCATCGCAACCGCCGTCTTTGCCCTGATATCCTTGAAGATGCGGACACTATCCTGCGGCGCGCAATGTATAGTCGACATGAACCACCTTGGCTCGTATGCCCTAGGAAGAAATGAAAGAAAGAAGCGCGACTGAGAACTACACGTACCCTATTGGAATCATGGCCAGATCAAAACCACCGAAACGCTCCCCAATCTCCTTGAACGCAGGACAAACAGGTCTCTCTGCCTCATCCTCACCATCCTTGACAGATCGATACCCAGTATCACCAGCGAAAGATACCCTCTTTCCCTCGCCCTCGACGGCCCAGCTCGACCAGAGAGTCTTACCCTGATCGTGCAGTCCCCGGCCGGTGAAATGCTGGGCAGGAGTGCAAGTCAATTTGAACGACGTGCCGGGTATCTCGACACGTCGGGCGTCCCACCAGTCGAGTGTATGCGCGTGTCCATTGGGTACCCCGATCGATTCAAAGTGCTTTTCGTTACCTAGAGGAGCGAAGATGTGCGGTGCACGGGCCCGTTTGAAGAGCGTGGATAAAGTATGATTGTCTAGGCTAGGAGAACTTAGTAGGCGACGGCGCTTAGGAGGACGGCACGTACTGGTCGTAATGATTATGCTAACAAGAACGTCAGCAACGGCTTAGGCTGATAGAAAGCCTCTCACCGAGATGACTACTGCATCGACCTCTGGTATATCTTCAATCTTGCATGGTGGCTTGGTGTACCTCTTCGGGCCGAGAAGCTGTGTAGGCGAGCATCTGTCACTGAATACAGGGTCGAACAGTACCCTCGCTCCTCTCCCTAGCGAAGCCACAAATGGCAGCTCAACGAGGAAACAGGCGTGCCCCAACCATGTCGCCTTGATCTCGCCTTGACGCTCCTCTTCCGTGCCCCATGTCGGTGTCCTCACGGGAATCCCAGTAGTGCCGTCTTTCGGTAAGACAGGCATGTTGCGCGAAGCATGGGCAAACTAGCAAGCATTTAGCGACGAAAGAGCAAGAGCTAAAACACGCACCATACTCAGCGCATCCATCCTCCCATTAGCCCTCCAGCTCGGCCAAGGATTCTGGAACCATACTGGCTTGTCGGATGTCCAATGGGCTGGGCGACCTCCTTTATCTTCCTTGTTGTCCTCGTCAACAACGCGGATGGTGGCGGTCGAAAGCATGGCTGTAGATAAATATGAGCCCAGTCTGCGGGTCGCTCTTATAGATAGGAGGGGCATACGTACCGATTCAAAAGCCGATTCCTCATATACATGGTGGAAGGAATGCGCAAGTGGCCCGGCAACGATGACGTACGCGCATCAGATGACGTATCCGAATATGACAAGGACTCTGCCGCGATGCCGGTCCATCCACTCGCAACAATCGCCTGACAGCTGCTGCATGCATAACGGTCCCGACGGTTGTCTGCTATTGGGTGACGGCATGTACGTGATAAGATCCTTTCCCTTGAATTCCCTTTCGCTCGCCTCAATTACTCGCCGGCGGCTGCCCACGTACCAACGACATGGCGAGAAGCTTGCTTTTCATAAACCTTTCCATTCCACGATCTCTACCCGTGCATCTTAGGGTTCCGAAACCCTCTCTGCACCCTAGCAATTTTACTACGAGTCTGAACCTCTGCTTATCTCAAGTCCCACCTCTGGCTAAAGTGCCTTCTCTTCATTCATCTCAGTTGGTAGCTGTCACTGTGATCTTTGGGATTCGTGTTTCACGGTGCAATCCTTGCCTCCGAATTTCTTGCCATGCTGAGTATGTCCTTTTCAAATGTTGTATGTTATGTCTCGTTACAGCTTCAACGGCGTACTGATACCGGGCTCTCGTTTGGGTACACCGGTATTCGACTTGGTTCAACGCGCCGCGGATCATTTCCGCTCGTATTCTCGACAGTGAATACATACAGGCTTCAGTATTCTATTCACAGTCGGACATCGTTCAATGATGATAAGACCGCTCTAGGTTCAACTCCCTTTCAACGTTTGCACATCAATTTCGCCTCTTTTTTCAAGGATACTTGATGTCCAGCTCCACAATCATCGACATCTTCTGGCCATATGCCGACTCTTAGTCGCAGATTTCGTTGTTATACGTAGACTAATCCCATTTTGTCTCTACAACCAGTGGATATCGTCCAATCGTTTGCACGGAGACGGGTAGAGTTCAATCCCCTATATCCAACTAGAAATAGAAAATTCCCCTTTTTTAAAGTGACTTCGTTCGCTGTTACTCACAGATGAAGCGAGAAGCCGTGCAGAGGATTTCGTTCTTTGCAGCTACAATCTTGAGAATCCAGGTTGTAAAGTCATTACTTTGTCAAACATCGCATACCCAGAGACAAGAAATAACTGGAATGGACCCACTAATGCGAGCCACGTTTTCGTTTTCCATCCAGATCTGGACATCAGACTGCGGTGTTCAATTCCCTGAGGACAAATACTCCACAGAAAGATGTTTTTCCAGGAGTGATCAATTTCGGTCTTGCACGCTCTCACCCGAACAGAAAGAAATCGCCCCACAATCAAAGTCACGAAATTATCCGCAACGCACTCGAATGTGATTATTAATAGATGATCGCACAAAAAATTGGATGCCTGGGGTTCGCTCGTGGTACATTTTTTTGTTGTTGTCTACTTCAACAGTACACAAGCGATGAGTCTGACAATTATGCCCTAGTCCCCTCAAGTTTCACCCCAGCTCGTGCTCTCCCCTTGCTTTAAAAGTTCATACCTTCCGCAAAGCATGTGTTTATTCTTGAGAAACACGCGCCGAGTCCCGACGTGTAATTTCTAAAGCCAAAAAGTGCATTCGCGTATGGTATAGTGACTGACATTTATCGCAAGGTTTAATCGCTGTACCCGAGCTCTTCTAAGAGATTAATTTACACCCTTCACAGGCGCGGTTGCGGCTCTACTCAATTACAGGTTTATTCTGTATTTCCCATCAGCGGCCTCTCTCAGAAATCACTAAGAAGGAGGACCTCGGACCAACTTTGTTATCTTCACGCACAAGATCAACTCGTCTTAAGGCTCTAAGCGCTACGTCTCAGATATGGTATAACTGCGAGTATCTCCGTATGAACCAGCGGGGTTCGACTCCCTGCATCTGCATGTACTGCTCCATACACTTTTGTCACCCGCCCAGCGTTCCGGCTCGTAACAGTTATATATGACTTGTCCCAAATCAGGACCGCTAGTTACTTGACAAGCACCGTACTGACCTCGCCCAGTTTCATGGTCAAAAGGCGAATCTCTCTGCCTCGGGATTCGATTTTCTAGGGTACACTTTTGCTACCTCCCTTTTTTCGCCCCTCAAATTCGATGCCTAGGGCTCACCAAAAGGAAAAAGTTCTTCCTTTATTTGTTCATTGTACGAAGGATGTACGGGTGCATCTAGAAGCACGCTTCCTTTAGCCAACATTTTCCTCACGTATGTGCTGCGTAGTCAAACATCAAGACATAACAGTGGGGTTCAATTCCCTGGGTTACGAATTCGAGGCTGAGGACGTCAGAAGCAATACTTTTTTTGCCATGGAAAGCATTTATTAATCTCCACCAAGGAGTACCTTGAGATTCGTCTTCACTGCGCAGACGACCAGCAGGGATAATGCGACATCACCCGTATCCTTGGAGGACGACAATCATGACGGTAACAGGAAGATATTATCGGCAAATATCGGTCCGAGATTGTGTAACCCAAAAGTAGCGATTTCCGGCAATCAACTAGCCTCAAGTGCAACAGCGACGACGAACGTACCTGCTGAATTTGCTCGTTCTCTTTAATCTCTGGCTACTCTCTTCTCTAACTCTTCATATATCTTATCTAAACTTGGCAAAATTAAAGACTCTCAAAGCATTTGGAAAATGTATCACTGTCTTATCCATCGGTGCCGTGTTCGTAGCATTTTCACCCGCTTGGCTCGCTAGCTTTCGCCAATGAGATGCTTTCTCGAAGGTCTTACCTTGCTCTGCTATTTTTAGTGTTTCTTTGTGCGTTACTTCCCCGCGAAAGCAGACCAGGCCCTGCCCAGCGTCTGAACCATAATATATACATCTTTATCCTTGGCTCTACCTTATTGTGAGACATTCACCTAACATTAAAATTAGGGATCTTGAAAGATCTCATACTCTCTAGTGCAAAGTGTTTGACACTCCGAGCAGTCGTTCATGTCCAAGACGGCTTTATGCGAACGACGGTCAGAGTCGAACGTTGTCTGGTTTTTGTCTTGATTCTGAGAAGCAGAAATCTTCGTTCTAAACTAATTGACCGGTAAGGTTGTGCATGCAACTATACCTTGGCGTAAGTTCGATCTCTCCTCGTCCATAGCATGAAATCCGCCGCGGTTTACGGCGCTCTTGTCTGCGCAGCGACAAATCCTCGCTATGATCCACGCTATCTGACATGAAGGTACTACCACTTTTCTCAGCCCATAATGAAGTACAAAATTTGAACTATTGCCTAGATAAACTGGAAGCTTTGACGGCGAACCTACAGGTTGGACTTGGCGAAGGTGCCAAGTTAAGTTCGCATCAGAGTAAAAGCCAGATCCTGGTAAGAACCTATGGGCGTAATAACGTCCAAAAAATCAGCTACAACAAGTGACCAATTTTGATCGCAAGTTCGCTGCCACACATAGCACAACAACGCGACCGTGTTACCAACTTCCACGTTCAATCCTTGCACAACGCAAGCTTATGCCTATCCCTACTTCACAAGTTCAGTTTCGTCTTAGATGTTCCTGCAAGTTCTGTTCTCTGCTTCAAAGGAGCGTTACACAAGTTTGTCCAGGTGTTCGACTTGCAACTTGAACTTAGTGGTTCGCCAGTTTCACATTGCTCGGCTACATTCTCAGTAATGGCCAGAGTACAAGCTATCAACAAGGACGTCTGTTTTGTTATATTTATTATTTTGCGGAACGCCGTGATTTTTTTTATAGATGTGAATCCCGGTTTGCCCCACTGCCTGTAAACCACCATCTTCCAAGTCTCACGCTCGGCCTTTACCATGGCTTTCAGGCTTCCAGTTTCACGCCTCGGTCCATGTCGCGATCTCCAAAGGTGCAACACGAACTGGGAGCATTTTTTTCCTGTTGAGAATGTCGATATAGAAGCGACGACTATCCCAGCAAGCACGGTATGTCTTTTTTGTGAATGTTCTGCAACCGCCCATCTACAGGTAGTTTCTTTCCACATATTATGCTTCAATCATGCTGACTGCCATGCACCCCACTTCCTAGAGGAATGTCCCTCCTGGAGAGCCGTCTGAAGATCCCGGATTGGAGACCAAATTGTCGAGACCTGCGACGATGGTAAAGTCGTTACCAAAGATTCCCTGTTATTATTGAAGACGTACCCGTGATGCATGGAACCATCATCAGCTTCGAACAGAGCATTACAAGACCCCCGTCGCAATATACGAGCTTAGCCGAGAAAGAGCTATTCGACGTGGATACTGGACAGGTGATCCCGGAGATAGTGTTGATGAGGCCAGAAGAGATCCGTACTATGGTGTCGATGGGGATATCAACGATAACTATCCTTTCGCTCCTCCAGAGGTGGACCAGGCCATCAACGAAGAAGACGAGGCCAACGTGGCTCTAAATGACGACGAGGATATCAAGTTCGTGAAGGAGTTGATGGGAAATTTTTATTTTGAGGCGGAAGATTCAAATTGGGGCATAGAGGTATGTTGCGAGGCAGTGATTAGACTTTCAGCAATAATTGAAGCTCACAATGGAACCAATCATTAGTTTTTATGTACCTATCTCAGGCCACTTTCTGATAGCTTGCCGTAGCGTTATGATTTGTTAACGGACACATATTCGTTATCAATTTTGATACCTACAATTACTTACTTGAAGTCGCAAAACCAGACTCCAAGTCTCCGGTGGTCTATGGATAGTATAAGTCATTATTCATGCAATAGTCGAACCAAAAATTAGGCCCTACATATCTCAGAGACTTTATTTTTCAACATAAATTATCCATATCGGTGTTCTCTTGATCCTTGCAGCTGTAGGTATGTTCGAGCACTGGGGATTCCCAGATTGGCAGAAAACAGCATGCCCAATATGGGAATGCTGACTGGAGAAGACAAGGGTAACAGGATTTCCGTCATGGCTTAAGAACCACCCATACTTGAGTGAATGATGGCTGACAACTAGAAACGTGTGAGCTACCACATTTTCCAACTTGCGTCTGAATTTGGTAACTTGTGATAACCAAACGATTTAACTTGTGGACTAGTAACTGATGTACAACATGCGAAAGTAGATAATCATCGACTTGCAGAGACTATACTTACTTGTTGCTAGCTGATTTTTTGGACGCTATTATGCCCATAAGAACCGCATGCTCCTAGCCAACCTTTAACTGATGTTATCCAGTCTCCAGCGAAAGCCTCACATTGCGCAAGATTGACAACTGCTCACGATTGATGAAACGGTATGCAATCCCCTATCGTGGGAGGACCTCGTGTCTGTAAACGGAAACACACCACATGTACCGCAATTCTTCGACTCGTGCCTATACGCGTTGCCAGTCTGCACGCATCCTCCGTGAGGATAATCCTCACCTGCACGCAATATATAGTGATACTTTGAGGTGCTTAAAGGTTTCTTCTTTGAGCGCAGAGAAAGACAAGCCTTTCGACTCAATCGTGAAATCCTTTTTCAATAATGCTTTCATTCTTCACTACTACTCTTTCTCTCGTAGCCGCTCTCGCACCTGTGGTATTGGGTGCTCCTAATGTCGCACTTCGTGATGTCGAGACTTTTGCAGGAAAGGTCAAGCCTAAAGGATACATGGTAACTCTTAAAGGAGGCGCATCGAAAGATGGGCTTCTTGAGAACCTTAGATCCTCTGTTACTGCTTTCTTCAACCGTACTTCCAGCGGTTGTGCTGGTAACACATTTATTTTTGCTTTCATATTCACTGGCTGCATCTCAGCAGGTGTCCTCGACGACAATGATCTCAGCAGCATTCGGGCTAATCCCGGTAAGCTTTATTATATTTGTTATCACATTCCAATGCTGAACCACATTTCCTTTAGATGTCGGTAGGTCCCTCCATCCTAGGCCTTCTTCCATGAGTCACCGTTACTCACTACTTTTGGCCAGAGTCCATCTGTCGGAGATTCTGCATCGGTATTTTAATGCTTAAAATGTCCAAAATAGGCACAGTCGGGCCGGGAGGCTTGTAAGAAAAGAGTCTGGGATTTTCATCGGCCTTTTAATCGACCTTTTAAGGTCATTGGGGACGTTTTTCCTCATCCAAATGCCGAATAAAATGCTATTCACATGAAAATAATCCAAAAAGCGGTCTTAAAATATGGCTTGCCTTGTAAGGCTCATACCAAACTTCCGACATCGCCCAGGATGGTATCGTTTCCATCACCACGACCCAGTACGCTATCTCTTTCCAATGTTTTGCTGGCAGATTCCCTCATCTATTGATAGGAAGAATGTGCCTTGGCGTTTGGCTAGGATCTCCCAAAGAGCTGCTCTCGGTAGCTCGGATACCTCGTAAAAACTCCGCGACCTTATATTTTATTCACTGGCTAATCGGTTCCCCGCCAGCGCCCTGACCTACACCTATAACTATGATCCTTCCGGTGGTGCCGGTGTCGATGTCTGCGTTGTTGATACTGGTGAGCATCATGTCACCCCAGGAAGGAGCTGCCTCTTTATTCATCATAATTCCAGGTATTTACACTGCACATGTAAGAATAGATCGAGAACGCTTGTTACCGTTTTCTCACTGAGTTCCAGTCCACCTTTGGTGGTTGCGTGTCCTGGGAAGCAACCTCCGGTGGCTATGCGTATGTCCTGTTTACCTTCTTTTCCATCAGTCATTAATCGCACTATAGCAATGCAGACGGAAATGGGCATGGTACCCATGTCGCGTAGGTCTATTTCGTGACTGTGCTTTATCGTCGAACTCAACTATGACTGAAGTGGTACTGTCGGTGGAACCCAATATGGCATTGCCAGGGTCCTTTTGGTTCCTCGTTGTGTTATACTCCCGTTGCTGACTTACCCCAGTCCGTCCACTTCATCACAGTCAAGGTACTCGATGACTCTGGTTCAGGCTACATTTCTGATATCCTCGCCGGCTTGGAATGGGTTATTGATGCCATAGGCTCGTGCATCTAATAAGTCCTTGATGAATTAAACGACTAAAACCTGTTACAGAAACCTCTGGTAAACCATCTGTTGTTTCTCTTTCTCTTGGTGGCTCTGCCTCTACAACATTCGACAATGGTATCATCGCCGTGTGTAGATTGATCCTATTTTCTTCTACCGCTTGCTTGACACTTTCACAGGTGATTAATGCTGGTATCCATGTCATCATCGCAGCAGGGAACGGTGAATATTTTCGTTATGCTGAATTTATTCTTATCTCATCTTTGATTGTAGATAATGCTAATGCATCAGGCACCAGCCCCGCCCGTGTTGCAGCCGCTATCACCATAGGGGCTTCCACTATCGCTGATGCCCGTGCATCCTTTTCCAATTACGGGACAAGAACAGTTCGCTCATTTTCGCATACACTCTCTAAAACTTTCCACCCTCTCTAGTTCCATCGTAGACATCTTTGCACCCAGACAATATGTCACAAGCTCTTGGATTGGAGGAACTACCCGTACGAACAACATTAGCGGAACTAGCATGGTGAGTACTGCACTGAAGTATTAACCGGTAATATGATATCTTATAACATAGGCTACCCCTCACGTCTCTGGTCTCATAGCGTACCTCGTCGGGCTCAATGGTAACCAGAGCCCTGTGGCAATCAGCGCCCTCATCAAGTCTTTGGGCGTATCCGGCATTTTGAGCAACATTTGTGAGTGTATTTTTGGTGTCAATAAATGTATTGTCCTGACTCCCGAATGAGCTTCTGGCACCGCGAACTTGTTGGCCAACAACGCATATTAAGGTCCATGAAATTATGAATATCTAAGAATGTTCTGTACTTCCCAATGTCATTAATTCAACCCGTATCTGAATTTCTATCGGGTGGCTTTGAGCCTAAACATATGACATATGCAGACGTGAGGGCATGGTGAATTTAGCGTTTGTGTGATGCGTTCGTGCGTTCAGTGTGTTTGTGTTATATCCACATGCGTTTGCGTTAATGCGTTTGGGTGTGCATTATTGTGCATGCATTTGTGTTGATGCGTTGATGCATTTGACGCGTGTGCATGCATGACAGACGTGCATTTTCGCATTTCTTGTCATTCCGCTTTATGTACATCGTCACAGCCTATATTCTGCCAGCTAAGGCTTATCGGAAGGATGATTGCACGTGGCCATGATGGCGTGAGATAATGGCATGAATGAAACTTCATATCTGCTACCACTTCTATCGCTCCTTGAATCTTCCTCCATGACACGCTGGGGGGCATTCAGATTCAACAGAAGATGGCTTTATACATGTGCCGTATTCTTTTACGTCTTTCTTGTCTCCCATATTAATCTAACTCACTCCTGGTAGCTCCGGACCATTGCACCTAATTTCATGCGCTCTGACCAGCCAAGCGCACTCAGAAAAAGAAAACTTAGATCACTGCTGTTAAAACAAAGTTATCTATAATTAGTATCTATTATTATGCACAAGATTGAAGCTCAAGTTGAATATGAGTGTCTGGGTAGTCTCAATGCTGGTTTGTGGGTGACTGTCCATGTCTAAGTCCGAGTCAGACAGATATCTTGATCATTAAGTAGTATGATTACTTAAATTTGAGAACATAAAAGATGTTCGTGCTTAATCAAACAATTTTATGGGTATTCTAATGGTATGAGACAGTATACAATGCTGTTTGCTAAGAAAGGAGTGGTGAGGAACACGATGTGGGGTTGAACTTTGGTTGAACGCACCTAACGCACCTAAAACGCACTTGTCACAGATGTGTCACAGTCACATGCATGGATGTGTTCTATTTTGAATGCATGCATTTTTTGTCCTAACACATGCGTTTCATTTCCCAACACATCCGTGAAGACCTGCAAGATGTGCGTTCAAATTTTAGTTAATATGCGAGATGCATTCTGACTTAATCATGGATTGTGTTATGATTTATTCATTTTTTGCCTTATCTTATCTTATCATGGGAAACCGGGCTGGCTGGGCCGCTACCCACTAGGAGTAACCAAACCACAGAACGACGTTCCCATGTTATCTCTCAGACATGACACGTTCTTGCTTCGATCTTGCGTGCTCGAGTGGAGTCTCGACTCAACTACAAGGCGACCCATATGCGAACTCTTGCCTTCCCATGAAACGTTCTATTATTAAAACCCTTACGATTAGTATTTAACCAGTAGCTCTCACTGTATGTACTCCAGCTTTGAGCTAACTTTAATCTATACCGAAACTATCGCTCTAATTACTGCGGACAGCTAAGGAATTTAGCCTTAATGCCTATTGTGTAAGGAATTCATCGGTGACTGCCCGAATGCAAGACAGCCGGTGTTTACCCTTAATAGGAGTTCAGGTCTAATAATTAGCTTGAAGCTTACCCTTGCTCCTTAACCGGAGCCAACAGATGTCGACAACACTCGAGATTCTCTTATCCGCAGTCTACCTCGGTGTTGGACTAGCGTTTTTCTCAGCAGCACTGGTATTGGCTATTATACACTATCAAAGGACGACTTGTCACAGACACAACAGAAGGATTCAGTACCCCCCACCACCATTTAACTATGTCCTCCCACAGCAGCCACCACCAGTGCACTTCTACCCACCCTTACCGCCACGAGCCCCAGCCATCGACGAGCACTCTAGCATCGACAGGAGAGACAAAGAAGACATTCCTGGGGAGATGGAAGTCGGCGTTCAGGAAGGAAGCGATGGAGGTGCTTCCGGAGCAAGGCTCCCCTTTATCGAGCTTTCTCCCGACCCATCCTCCTCTCACCAGTCCGCCGGTGCTACCCCCCATCTAGCAGCACGAGCTGTTCCAACCGCCGCAGACCTGGCAAGGTACCTCGTCTGACTCGGCCTGGGGCGAGCAGGCCCTAGCGCATCCCCAACCGCAGAGCAACCTGCCAGCGGTAGTCCTAGGGGTGGCAGGATACCAGCAGTCGCCCCCAACCCTTACAAGATTCGCGTCGGTTCCACTTCCGAGCTCGATCTCGTCTGGGACAACCTCAACCTCCCCATTACAGCATATTTCCCCTACCACCCAAATCCCTATGCTGCCCCTCACTACTGGGATACCCCAGTCGTCGCGACCCAGCCTCCCACTCCCCCAGAGCCCTCCAGACAGCCCACGCCGGAGCCCGTTGATCAGGGAACCCCAGACAGACCGACCAGGCTCGCCATACCAAGGAGAAGAAGAGAGCCGCCAAGGACACTCACCGAGGTCATGGAGGAGCTCAATGAGTACTACTGCATTGGTGTGGATGGGCAGAGCCAGTATGACTGGGATAGAAGGAGGAGGGAGACAGAGCGAGCAGCAGGATTTAGGAGAGTCAACAAGGAGACAGGAAGGTTTGACGTGAACAACCTCCCAGGCATCGATGAGAGGGGAGAAACCATTTACCACTCTGCTGCCAGCTCACCTAATGCTGCTACTTTTCCCCTTGAAATAGTGTCAGTTGACAGTGATAATTAATGTATCAGGACTGTCAATTGACACACCAGCGTATATAGGGTATTTTCGCAGTACTGCATGGTCTATTAGTCAGCACAGAAACCCGGACTAAATCATGTGATTATCAGAAAATCCAGCAACTCCGGGAATTGAACCCAGGACCTTAAAAAGATTTACAATAATGTCACATGACATGGCCAAAGTGTGCATGCTAACCACTATACCATACTGGCATTATATATTTATGTAATCATCTCCTTATATGGCCTCCCTCTCTTAGATTTATAATATCCCAATTGGGCCCTCTCTTTGGTGCGCTTTGGTGCGCTTTTTTTTCCTTATTGGGCTGGTCAAATTGGCCCATCAATTGCACCTAGAATTGGCTGTGCCATGGCATTGATGGCATCAATATCAGGCCATTTTTAGACAAAATTCGCATTTTTGCTCATTTTTGGCTTCCTCAGGCTACTGGGTGGGTCAGGGGATGGTACTTGTATATGCATAAACATAAATAGCATAAAAGCGAACCCTCTGGTGAGGTATGGGGGCCCTGGGGAGGGGGTAAAAAGGGTAAAATAGTGAAAAATAGCGGAAAATCACCGAAAATTCGCGTTTTAGGGGTAATACGTGCATCGGATCGCTTCGAAAACTTGACCAATAAATTTCCTGACCTTGAAAACCCCTAAACGGCCCCTCTACAGTACATGTGGCGCATTTTATGGCTAGGCATAATCGGGAAAATTGGCTTTTTACGGTACTGCGTACATTGGATCGCTCCGGGGATGTTACCAATCGATTTCTACACTATGAAAACCTTAGAATACATCTTCATATGCTATATATGACCACCGGAATGCGATGAAAAATAGGGGATTGGGGGGAAACATGGTTTATTTTGTTTTCTAGGCATCGCATCGGTCTGGGGACATCACCAATCGATTCCTCGACATTGAAAACCCCAAACGACTCTTGGTTACATTTATGGAGTCTCAGGAACGATGGAAATAATGATGTAACAGTTTAGGAGGAGCACATATGGAAACTCGCGTTTCTGAGCTTCAGAACACTTCGGAGTTGTTGCCAATGGATTTCCTGACCTTGAAAACCCCCAGAACACCACAGGAACACATTTAAAACCTTTGAAATCCGTGGTAAAAAAGGTGATAGTGAAAATATGCGAAATACCATATATCTCGCCTTTTTGAGTGTTGGGGATGGTAATTCTGGTATAGAATACACGATATATATTGTATAATAGTGTGTACAAAAGCTTAGGATGATCCTAAATGTATTGGCAGAGATATAAGGAGATCTTTCTGAAAAAAAGGAGGAGCACCTCCCAGATTTCGAGTTTCTGGTCATCCCATGGCCTGGAGACTATCAGATTCGGATTCCTAGACCCAAAAAATGGTAGGAACACCAATCATCCCTGGGGTTTATGTGTCAAAACTCCGAAGTAATGAGTGTGCACTCAGTTATGCACAAAGATATGCTGTGTGCATGGATTATGCACTAGTAAAAATGACCCCCAGGGATGATAGATGAGTCTTATGTTTTTTGGGTCCAGGAATCCGAATCTGATAGTCTCCAGGCCATGGGATGACCAGAAACTCGAAATCTGGGAGGTGCTCCTCCTTTTTTCAGAAAGATCTCCTTATATCTCTGCCAATACATTTAGGATCATCCTAAGCTTTTGTACACACTATTATACAATATATATCGTGTATTCTATACCAGAATTACCATCCCCAACACTCAAAAAGGCGAGATATATGGTATTTCGCATATTTTCACTATCACCTTTTTTACCACGGATTTCAAAGGTTTTAAATGTGTTCCTGTGGTGTTCTGGGGTTTTCAAGGTCAGGAAATCCATTGGCAACAACTCCGAAGTGTTCTGAAGCTCAGAAACGCGAGTTTCCATATGTGCTCCTCCTAAACTGTTACATCATTATTTCCATCGTTCCTGAGACTCCATAAATGTAACCAAGAGTCGTTTGGGGGTTTTCAATGTCGAGGAATCGATTGGTGATGTCCCCAGACCGATGCGATGCCTAGAAAACAAAATAAACCATGTTTCCCCCAATCCCCTATTTTTCATCGCATTCCGGTGGTCATATATAGCATATGAAGATGTATTCTAAGGTTTTCATAGTGTAGAAATCGATTGGTAACATCCCCGGAGCGATCCAATGTACGCAGTACCGTAAAAAGCCAATTTTCCCGATTATGCCTAGCCATAAAATGCGCCACATGTACTGTAGAGGGGCCGTTTAGGGGTTTTCAAGGTCAGGAAATTTATTGGTCAAGTTTTCGAAGCGATCCGATGCACGTATTACCCCTAAAACGCGAATTTTCGGTGATTTTCCGCTATTTTTCACTATTTTACCCTTTTTACCCCCTCCCCAGGGCCCCCATACCTCACCAGAGGGTTCGCTTTTATGCTATTTATGTTTATGCATATACAAGTACCATCCCCTGACCCACCCAGTAGCCTGAGGAAGCCAAAAATGAGCAAAAATGCGAATTTTGTCTAAAAATGGCCTGATATTGATGCCATCAATGCCATGGCACAGCCAATTCTAGGTGCAATTGATGGGCCAATTTGACCAGCCCAATAAGGAAAAAAGCGCACCAAAGCGCACCAAAGAGAGGGCCCAATTGGGATATTATAAATCTAAGAGAGGGAGGCCATATAAGGAGATGATTACATAAATATATAATGCCAGTATGGTATAGTGGTTAGCATGCACACTTTGGCCATGTCATGTGACATTATTGTAAATCTTTTTAAGGTCCTGGGTTCAATTCCCGGAGTTGCTGGATTTTCTGATAATCACATGATTTAGTCCGGGTTTCTGTGCTGACTAATAGACCATGCAGTACTGCGAAAATACCCTATATACGCTGGTGTGTCAATTGACAGTCCTGATACATTAATTATCACTGTCAACTGACACATTTCAAGCAGAAATCTAGCAGCCCAGGCTGGCCAGCTCCAGGACCAAGGTACTCCCTGCCAAGGAGTATATCAACGGTGTTGTCGGGAGGAGAAGCTCTTCCCCCTTGCCAGTCCCCACTCCACCCGTCGCGAACACTCCCCCAGCTGACCACCCCGATAACCATCGCCCAGGCGCTGTACCTCCTCTCGACAGGCAAGCTGGTTCAGGTACCCACCATCCTCACCGCCGCCCCCCTGGAGGAGCTCTTTAATCATTTCAGGGAAGAGTTGCTAGAAGACGAGAAGTGGGCCAAGACCCCTGCAGGGAGGGACTATGCGCATTACCAATACAGTTATATCCTAAAAGAAGAAGCTGCGCATTTTGCCTGTCTCGCCTACAACATGATCCATCGGGGAAGAGCCCAGGTTGAAGTGCCGGTGAGGTACCAAAGACCGGAGATCGATCTCCCCCCCATCACATACACTCCAGAACCGATGGATGACGAACCACCGGTTGCTCCACTGCGTGTCGAGGTACCAGACTACCCGAGGTGGCAGCCTGGCTATGCCCCCGCAGTGCCCAGTTACACGTATCCCCAAGGGTATGGACCGCCAGGAACGCAGGGGCGATCAAGGCTCTTTGCCACTGCCCAGGCCGACAATGGCGCGGGATCTTTGAACCAACCCCCGCCTCCTAGCAAACCACCACCACCGCCATCAGGACCACCGCCGGGACCGCCAGATATCCCTCGAAGGTGGGCACCACCGCGATACCTGCCACCACCTGGACTGCCAGACCCACCTGCACTGTGGGTCCTTGACAAAGACAACCAAGGACCCTGGGCCGCATTAAAACCCAGCATGGTCAAGGAGCCTGAGAACTTCAATGGCGACTCCAACGACATAGCCCAATTCTTCTCGCAATGCGACATGTACTTTTCGGTGTTCAACCAGTACTTCCGATACCACCCCCATAAAGTCATCTTCTGCGCGTTGCAATTTGGAAAGGATGCCCAGGTGTGGTGGGAGTTATGCGCAAGGGAACTCGGAAGGGACGCCAATGGATTCCAGTACTATCCAGTGTATGAACAGTTCGTAGAGGAGGTTAGGCGACGATTCTGGAAGGACGCCAACATCGAGATCAAGTTCGCGCAGTGGGAGAAGCTTCGCCAAAGCACCTTCCCTGACGGCAACTTGTTCTTCCAGCAGTTTGAGTCACTAGCCTTTGAGGCAGGAGTCATTGGGATTGACCAGATGATGGTGGCCCAGGTTAAGAAGGCATGCCGCTCAACCACCAAGGATATCATCTATGCGTCAGACAGAGACACCCCCATGGACTATCAAGAATGGAAACGACGAATACTACAGATCGATCATAACTGGAGGACGCGAAAGGCAGAGCAGGGAGGTGCGAAAGTAGCAGACTGGAGGCAACAGGCAAAGGCTAATACGACCCCAACGACAAAGGGGAACCAGCAGCAGCAGAGCAGTGTCCCAGAGAGGCAGATGGGAACTGGCATGACTTACAGAGGAGTGGGCAAGCCAATGGATATTGACGCGATATGCGCCAAGGTGAAGTGTTACCGGTGCGGCTTGCTCGGACACTTTAAACGAGACTGCCCTAAATTGCCAAAGACGAAGGAGGAAGCACTATGACAGTTCAATTTCTACTGGGACCATGTAGCAACAAAGGAGAAAACAGACTCGAAAGACGAGGAGGTAAAAGACAGCGCCGAGCAGTAAACGATTCTACTGACTCGGCCAAGGACTTAGTTTCATCTGGTACGCCCATGTCGCCCACTAGTCAGGCTTATTGTACTTCTGTAGTTGATATCACGCATTCGAATATACCAAGACCCTTTTGCGACTTCACTACCGGGACAGAATCTAAGGAAGAATCAAAACAGCTAGGTGGGGCCGCCGTCCCTGGGACTGCACAACCGGCTAAACGTTTGGCAAGTAACTCATTACGAGTGAAAGCATCAGATGAAAAGACACCCACCATAGTGTCACCCATCATAACAGCACCCACAAAGCGACTGGATAGGGAGGAGAAGAAAGTGCCTCCCTCGGAGAACCCCAACACCGCAGGGAACGAGCTGCTTGCCATTTCGAGCCTCAAAACTGGGCGCATTACGGACCAGACAGTGTGGCCTAGCAGCCTGCAGCAAAGCAAGAGTCCTCAGAGCGCAACTGCCCGTCAAGACAAAGGGCGACTCGAGGCCGGTGTAGACCCTAGGCAGGGGCTGAATGATTCGCTAAGTCCCGAGGGAGCAGACCAGGCTGGTAAGACCGTTCATTCGGCTCAAGTCAAGTCCGTTGTGCCTCGGCACGACCCCGAGGTCCAGCCAAACTTGCAGCAATCCTATTCCTCCAATAAGGATAGGCGTGACACCCCTCTAGGCGATCCTGGCGAAGACGTGCATGTGGCAAGAACTGTTGGATGCGCAACGGCCCCAACCAAGCTCAAGCATGACAGCAAAGCCACCGGATTGGAAGCCGCTGGTGCCCAGGTGGTGAAAAGGGGGCAATCGGTACAACTCGAAGAAGTTCCTGACGACGAGGATGACACTAGCTTCCGGTTGAGCCAAAATACTAATCAAAAACCCCCTGTAGCACCTGAGGCAACCCAGTCGATGGTAGCCAAGTCGTCGGACTCTGGCATGAAGACTGAGAAGGTCCCATCCACTTGGCTAAAACTGTTCGAGGCGGAATGGACGCTACGAGGCATTAAAGAAGCGAGGAGCGAATCCGAAGTGAAGGCGATCCTAAAGAATTGGATTCACAAAGCGAGAGTTGAGGAGGTAGTGGACGAAATGATAGAGGGGTTGTGGGGGGCTACGCACGTCAATGCGTTAACCCAAATGGAGGAACTCCGACAGCCTAAATGCTATGTTTGCCTATTAAGCAAAGGAGGGAAGGCCCTAACCGCTGACATCCAGGTCAGAATTCCTGGGAGCCATACCCGTATTGATTCATCGGCGTTGGTTGACAGCGGCTGCACCAGTAGCGCGATCAACCAAGCCTTTGTCGAGAAACACCATCTCCCTACCCGTGCCACAGCAGCACCAATAACCGTATATAATGCGGACGGAACAAAGAATAGCGCCGGGAAAATCACCACCTTCGCGGAACTATGCATCATCATCGGGGATCACATCGAGTGTCTAGACCTAGCCATCACTGATCTAAAGGACCGTCATGTGTTCCTCGGCCACGATTGGTTAGCGAAGCACAATCTGTTAATCAATTGGCGGACTGGAAAAATGACCTTTGCCCGATGTCGATGCCGACATACCCCGATTCCACTCCCCGACGCAGATCCACATGACAAATGGGATGAAGAGCTTGAAGAAGGCGAGACCATCCTGGCAATAAACTTTGAAGAAGCCATTCATGTCAGGGCGATGTGGCATGTAGCCAATGACCTAGCAGCGAAAGCGAATTTGGAGAAAAAAGCTAAAATGTTCGAAGAACTGGTACCCGAATGGTGTCAGGACTTCAAAGACTTATTTGACAAAGAAAGCTTTGACGAACTTCCCGAACCTAAGCCATGGGACCACGCCATCGAACTTATCCCAAACGCTAACACTAATCTCGACTGCAAGGTATACCCGTTCAACCGCCAAGAACAAGAAGAGCTAGACAATTTTCTCGACGAGAACCTGGCCAGCGGAAGGATTCGCCCCTCCAAGTTGCCTATGGCATCTCCCTTCTTCTTCGTCAAGAAGAAGGATGGCAAGCTAAGGCCTGTCCAGGATTATCGGAAGCTTAACAAGATGACGATTAAAAACCAGTATCCGCTTCCTCTAATCTCAGAACTCATGGACAAACTATGCGGCGCCAAATACTTTTCCAAACTGGACGTTCAGTGGGGGTACAATAATGTTCGCATCAAAACGGGAGACGAATGGAAAGCAGCCTTCAGAACCAACTGCGGCCTTTATGAGCCAACGGTGATGTTCTTCGGACTCACCAACTCCCCCGCCACATTCCAATGGATGATGAACAACATTTTCAAAAACCTCATCGCTTTGGGGAAGGTCACTATCTACCTTGACGATATCCTCATCATGTCCAAGACAAAAGAAGAACATCGCCAAATCACATGAGAGGTCCTGACGACCTTAAGAAAGCACAAGTTATTCCTTAAAGCCAAGAAGTGCGAGTTCAAAGTCCTGGAAACAGAGTACCTAGGCGTAATCATTAGCGAAGGCAGTATCCGAATGGACCCTGTCAAGATCAAAGGTATCCTCGACTGGCCGGCGCCAACCAAAAAGAAAGAACTCCAGTCTTTCTTGGGGTTCACAAACTTTTACCGACGGTTCATAAAGAACTACAGTAAAATCGTGAAACCCATGACTCAGTTGACAGGCAATGATGCATGGAAGTGGGGCAGGGCGCAGCAGGAGGCGTTCGAACAACTAAAAAAACAGCTCGCCGAGGACATGATACTCGCTATCCCGACTAACGAAGGAAAATTCAGGGTGGAGGCAGATGCCAGTGAGGGAGCAATCGGCATGGTATTATCTCAAGAACAAGATGGCAAATGGAGACCAGTTTCGTTCCTGTCTAAATCTCTTTCCGTCACCGAATGTAACTACGAGATCTACGACAAGGAGCTCCTAGCCATCATGCTCGCACTGGAAGAATGGAGACACTACCTGATTCGCGTGTACCAGGATTTTGAGATCTGGACAGATCACCAAAACCTGCAGTACTTCTGAAAACCCCAGAAGGTGAATCGAGGGCAAGCCTGGTGGATCACTGAGCTAGCCGAATACCACTTTACCCTTCACCACAAGGCCGGGACTGCCAACAAAAGGGCTGACCTCCTATCTCGCCGAGCTGATCATGACCAGGGGCAGGACGATAATGAACAAGTAATAGTCATGTCTCCCGAACATTTCTGAGCCATGATCATGCCAATGCTCACAGAAACTCATCAGCACATACAGACAGCTACAAGGAAGGTACACCTCTGGGATATTGCCATCGCTGGCTCCGTCAATCACGAGCGCAGCATGAAAATGAAGGATGGGCTTATTTGGTACGATGGCAGGATTTACATCCCATGGGATCATGCCCTTTGGGGGGAAATCATCGCTCGATCACACGATCATGTCACTGCTGGACACCCAGGTATTGAAAAAACCAAAGAACTTGTCCTACGAGAATTCTGGTGGCCGAAGTTGAAAAAAGACGTTGAAGCATATGTCCAAGCCTGCGAAACGTGTCAACGGACAAAAAGCAGTACCCAAGCAAGAGCAGCACCCCTACATCCCAACGAAATACCGTCTCACCCATGGACCCACATCTTGGTAGACATGGTAACGGGACTTCCCAAGAGTAATGGTCACAACACGATTCTCGTAATCGTTGACCGCTTCTCTAAAGAAATCATCCTGGTCGCATGCTCCACAGAACTATCGTCAGAATGATGGGCATGAATTTTATGGGACGAAGTTTATGCCAAGCATGGGATGCCCCAAGTCATCATCTTGGACAGGGGGACGGTATTCGTATCAAAATTCATGAAGGACCTTTATGACCTCCTCCAAATCAAAGGTAACGCTTCAATGGCCTATCACCCCCAGATGGATGGGCAAACTGAATGAGTCAATCAAGAGATCGAAAAGTACCTCCGTATGTTTGTGAACCACCTCCAGACCGACTGGGCAGAATGGCTCTCCCTTGCAGCATTCGCACATAACAATCGAACGCACTCCGCCACTGGCAAAAGCCCATTTGAGGTCAATTACGGCTACAATCCCAATGTACTACCAGGACACAAAACCACTGCTCCGTTCCGCACCCCTGCCTCCAACACTTTCTTCTCCAAAATGCAGGAGATCCACGACACAGCCAAGAAATCACTCGAAAAGGCCGCATTACAAATGAAAACACAGTATGACAAAACCAAGTGCGTGGCCATAGAGTACAAAAAGGGCGACAAGGTCTGGCTCGACACATCTAACCTCCATCTCCCCCGACCAAAGAAAAAACTCAATGACAAACGAATGGGCCCCTTCAAGATCAAAGATAAAAAGGGAGCCTCCACATACATGCTCACCCTACCAACAAACTGGAAGATTCACCCAACGTTTAACAAAACATTACTCACCCCATATGTTCCCCCAGCATTCCCCAACCAAGAACAGCCCCCTCCTCCACCACCGGACCTCATAGATGGCGAAGAACACTACAAAGTTGAAAATGTCTTGGACATCAGACACCAACGAGTATGGGGAAGGAGAGGTGAACAACTGGGAACGGCGACAGACTACTTTGTCAAATGGAAGGGTTATGGACCCGAATCAAACAGTTGGGTACAAGAGGCGGACATGGATGCGGACGAACTCATTGAAGAGTTCCTAGCCAAACACATCGACAAAGTTGGAACGGAGGAATACCAACCAGACTGGCAGTTTTACACAGACAAAATTACCGGGGAAAGGGTGTGATACAACCAAAACGAGCTCTGGGAATGGCTGGGAGGCAACAATGACCCTTCGCAATACACAAAGGGACCAGACGATCCAATCGAAATCCCGAGAATACGCCTAGGAGAGGCTTAACAGCAGTCGGGACACCTGCCTTAATGAGGGGGTAATGTTATGATTTATTCATTTTTTGCCTTATCTTATCTTATCACAGGAAACCGGGCCACTACCCACTAGGAGTAACCGAACCACAGAACGACGTTCCCATGTTATCTCTCAGACATGACGCGTTCTTGCTTCGATCTTGCGTGCTCGAGTGGAGTCTCGACTCAACTACAAGGTGACCCATATGCAAACTCTTGCCTTCCCACGAAACGTTCTATTATTAAAACCCTTACGATTAGTATTTAACCAGTAGCTCTCACTGTATGTACTCCAGCTTTGAGCTAACTTTAATCTATACCGAAACTATCGCTCTAATTACTGCGGACAGCTAAGGAATTTAGCCTTAACGCCTATTGTGTAAGGAATTCATCGGTGACTGCCCGAATGCGAGACAGCTGGTGTTTACCCTTAATAGGAGTTTGGGTCTAATAGATTGTATCTTACAGGCTACAGCACGACATATGGAGCATTCTCTAAGGTATGGATACATGCCACAAGCATCAGTTTTACTTAAAATGTGAGTTACAATACAGATACATGATTGTGGATAGCCAGTGATGCCTTTATGGGAGGTTAATGGTGATAATGGTCTAATCCCAAACGCACCAAAACGCACCAAACACATACTACCTGAACGCACCAAATGCAACAAAACACAAAAACGCATCACGCAAACGCGAAATTCTCCCGGCCCCAGATGTGACAATGCAAGTACAACCGCAGAATTCTACGTGCCGAGCAAATGTTTGATATGGCTACGTAAGTAATGAACACATTTCGATTGAAACAGAAACAGTCTGATATAGTAGGTGTTTGCCTAACGCGAATAAGGAATGATAAGTCTATGCTGGAAGGATGGGGAACTCAGCTAAGTTCCAGAGTCGTTTCAGCCATGGAAAGAACGTCGCAGAGGTGTATATGACGACGTTGAGAACAGCTCAGTCTCAACTTCGCAGACAACTTTGTCATCGGGTAAAGTGCTGTCTTGGAAGTAAGCTTGCGCATATGCATAAGTGCAGGTGGAGGAAGCTACTGAGGAGGTGTGCTATAGCATTGGCAAGGTTAATGGAAATGTATGTGGTTTCAAATGATGCCAACTCACCCCCGATGAATTTTGAGTAAGGACAACAGATCTGGGGAAAGCGCTTGATGTTTTCTTCGCCCTAATGGAGGATCAATCGATGTGAATGAACATAAAAAGAACTGACTTGCGAAGAAAGGGGAGTCACAGGATCTTGACGATACATTAGCTGAGCCAAGACAGCTCAAAAGAGAATCACATACCAGCTGTGTTTCCTATAAAAAGAATAGGATAGCTGGTATTTCCACCAACTGGAGCAATTAAATACATAAATAAGGGCCCTAGCTGTTAGTGCGGTGATAGCTTACCTGTAAATTTGTCTTCTCGATGAAATTTCCATCCGCTAAGAGAAATAGGATTAGATTGAACATGCAGCAAAGGGAGAATCCGCATACGAGCAGCTGATCCTCTGTGTCATTAGCGAAAACATGAAATGCGATATACTCTGGATACTGTCCCAGTAGGCAAACAGGTCTGCAATAGATTCCCTATGGTTCATGACACCGCTGCAGGAAATAGCCATCTCTGCCTCCCAAAAATTATTGTAAACAGCAGATGAGTCATAAGCCGTCGCTTGCATTTCGTAAATAATGCTGCTGTTCCCTACTACGAGCCCTGCTAGGCCTTCTGTGAGGATGGAAAAATATGCATAGGGCTGGGACAGGGCATTTTTGACTGCGTTTTGAAGGGTGGCATAGTCAACAACACCATATGAAGACATAGAATGGATTACGACAGGGACGGGTTCAGTGAGAAGGGACTCATATATTACATTGAGGCTGCTGGATGTCTCCTCAGAAGTAGAAGCATAGAATGCACAGGCGTCAGGGCCAGCAGCCTCACAACCATCAAAGAAAGATTGCAGATCTTTTTCAGCATCGGCCACTTGATTGTGCCAGTCACCTGGAAAAAGTAATGCTTCAGTCATTGAAACTCCATGTCAATGTGCAACCAGTGATATACCGCTGTAATAACCATCCACGTCCAACACACCTGATCAACAAGAGTAAGGTGCTACAAAAGGACGAGAGAATTTAACGACATACCATCAAGGAGCATGCTTTGGACTTTGTCCTGAAAATATGGTTCATAATAGAATAGCTGATATTGCCAAAGATAAACGCACCAGAAACATGGTAGCAAATGTAGAACCAATAACAGTCCTGTAGCTAGAGACAAAAGATTAGCCGTCAAGCAGCATATTTTATCTACTAGCTTACGAGATTCCAAAGTATTGTAGCTTGGGTTGACCCGCTGCTTCAGTAATTCTCAGCATATCCCATGCAACATTGTCAGTGCTAATATAATTCAGGATTCAGTTATCCCTCTCCCTGGCAAGTTCTGCTACAACTTGCACAGAAGCCCATAGGTGAGGTATCTGGTCCAACATCGCATTAACAGCAGAAGTTCAATGGTTGGTATCAGCCAGCCACTGATAATGCTCCTCTTTGGAGAAGAAGAATTCCGCTCTGGGTGTTGAATTGCCAACTCCTGAAATTCTTTCAGCTCAAGTCACATCACACATTCAAAAATGTATGACGAGGATCAAAGCTGATGATATCATATTGGTTCCCACTAATAGATGTAAGTAAAGAACCAATGGAAGCCAAGTAGATGACGCAGCTGGCACCAGGTCCTCCCAGATTCATCAGCACTGTCCCTTTATACGCAGTTTCTGAGTGCGCTGAAAGCTTCATGACTGCGAGAGCAGCCTTGTTGCCATCCTCATTTGAGTAATTGATCGGTACCTTCAGTCATGGAGAGAAATTTCAGTGAGAAGTACCACCCTAGAAAGGGGAAGCATGCCTGGAAACACGTGTATTTGAAGTCAGAATAGCAATCAACCCAAGATAAATTTCTCGTTGATTCAATCTATAATCGAGTCATGAGCAATAGCACAGCAAGGCAGAGTAACACGAACAGTACTCCAATCAAAATCACTTTGGGCCCATACTGTTTGGAACTGGAAAACATGATAAAGAAAAATGGAAGTCACAAATAGGAGAGACATCATTGAGAAGGACAATGGAGAGTATGACAATATTAACGACCATTTATACACATCAAGTCAACTTGAACAGTCACTGTGCATAGTGCCAGGTTATGTTGAAACGTGTAATTGATATGGACACAGTGTCCGCAGCTACAGCTATTTGTGAAAAATTAGGCATAGAAATTGACGATGTGCTGCAGAAGATGGCCACAAATGGAAGACATCCTGCAGGCATTTGCAAGCAACTTTGGAGATACAGCCCACATAATTAATTTTTTTCATCTGTTATAGATCAGTGCAGGTGGAAGTTGATAGTTAAAAACTCACAGATGGGCCCCAATATATTATACATGGCATAGGGTGGTGCTGGTGTGGGACCGGATGCCCACACTCGCTGTCAGAGAAAGCAAGGCTATGTTTATGTAAGAGTCACCAAGCTGGTTTTCATGGAGCAAGGTCAAGTAGCGCCATTGTGGGGCAGATCCAGTTAAGACATAGGTTCATGTTCTATGCCAGCACATACTGGACTGCGCACAAATGGCAAATCAGCTTATGAAATTAGCATGAATCAGAGAGAGGCACAGTAACATAGCAATGTAGATAGCACACAACAATTGTTACCCATAAGTGAACATGGATATTTCTAGTGGCAAAATGTATCATTTATCAGTGCATGAGACAAGAAGGCAAGAAAGTCGAGGAAATCAACTGCCACTAGCAATTGCCAACGAAGGAGAACCAAAAAGGCATTCACTGCCCATATTGAAACCACTATGGCAGCATGCACTAATTTGTTCTCTACTACTGGTTCAACGGTAAGATAGTGACTCGTCATTTAATATTTCTATTTACCCAAAGAATGTGAAGATTTGGAAACGGTATGGTGCTGAGTAGCCATGTCCTCCTTGTAGCAGGGAATGGTGGGTAATTTCATTATGTTCAAATTATTCCTATCTCATCTTTTATTGTAGATAATACTAATGCATCAGGTATCAGTCCTGCTTGGGTTGCAGCTGCTATCACTGTGGGGTCTACTTCTATTGCTGATGGCCATGTATCCTTTCCAATTATGGGTAAAGGACAATTCACCTATTTTCACACACTCTCTACTAATATTTTCTCCCTTGCTAGCTCTGTCATAGACATATTTGCATGGGGTCAATATATCACAGGCTCTTGGGCCAGAGGAAGCAACTGTACAAACATCAGTGGAACCAGCATGGTATGTACTCAGCTGAAGGGATTGACAGGCAATATTATATCTTATAATGTAGGCTGTCCTCCCATGTCTCCAGTCTCGTCACATATCGCTGATGAGCCTCTGGGCTCTGTGCACTCTGAAATCGCGGAAACAACCTACAATTTATTGCATATCTCCCTTGCACAGACTTTCAGTAAACCTAGCATTGCAAATCCAGCACAGGTCGAATTATATTGAATTTCCCACTCTATGCAAACTTTCACTTTGATACCCATGAGTCATTGTGGCTCCAGGCACATTGATTGCCAATCCTTCCGCAGTAAATTAGACATGTGTCATTATTCTAGGCCTTTGCACGTGGACAGAGCCATACGGTCACATGGTTTAACTACACATAGGCTATGCATAGCTATGGATTCTCAAGAGGCCATATGGATATGCCTTTACAGCTTAGAAATATAGTAGAGATTAGTGAGCCATTAACTGTGGCTGAGTAAGTAGTAAGTAAATTAGTAAACCTTCTGTAGCTTTATTAGGCTACATGAACTTTTAATAAGTATGCACAGTAGAGTAGCACATGGTATAGTGAACTATGGTTACAAATAGTTGGCTATGCTCACAAATCATGTACTGCAGTTATCAAGCCAAGGTAAAAGTTCGCTTACTTAGCAAGTACAGTTCTGTAGTATAAAAGATAATGGCCTGTAGATAGAACAGAACAGTTCTCCATAGAGGATACATACACCACACATACCACCCAATACATGTGAATTAAAGTTAATATCTCTACATTCTTAAGAGATATAACACTTTGCGAAGTTTTCTCCAAACTCGCTAGCTACCAAGTGTTAAATAACTTGATTCATGTCCTCTTGTCTAAAACACAAGCAAGGGTATCATATAAAGACTACCTTGTTTGTCATCCTCCTTTCATAAATTTGCATACCTGAAGACTTCAAAGGGTAATCCGTAGCTAGGATTCTGAACTTTAGTCTCTAACACCAACAGCATACTGTTCCTATAAGTTAGGAACAATACTAATTCGAGTTTCTCTAGATAAGCCAGCTCCATCTTCACATTTCTCTAAAGAAAGGTCACAAGCATAGGAAAATAGATTCTACTGGAACCATAGCCAGGATTCTGACACCACATAGTTCATGCCGCATCTAGGTCGCCCACGCTCAGCATACATCCATGTTTACACATCTTTTCCCTTCCAGGAAAGTTTCTGTACATACTTTGAGCCTCTGAACAGCCTTCAGAGAATCATAACAAAGTGTAGCAATACTTCGCTACACCACCAGGAAGCTACAGTCATTGCATGGAGGTGTAAGACTAGACTCGCTAGAACCTGTCTTCAGATTCTGTACTTGACTACACTCACTGTTACAGGTCTTGTGTTTTCTGCCCACAGGAGTCTCTAGGTTCATCATCGCATCAGGCTCAACGGGACTGATGACAACACAATATGATGTAGCAGAGCTTTCCAGGAAACATGGAAGAGCTACATTCAGCAATAATTTATTCACATGAATGTGTGTTATGATTCAGGCTTTCTGCTTCAAATCTGAGCTTGATATATTGATGGAGATGTCGCATAAAATGATGTTGCAATTCCAGCTGGCAGAATATCCATCCAGAGACATGCCCCAGGTAGCTATTCTGTTATGAGAGGGTGGCTTGGTTATTTGATGTCAGACTTAGAGGTATATGGATGCAAAATTGATAATCTATTTCCATGGTTTAATGCCTGGCAGTACTAGATCTGATCAAAGACATCCTGGCATTGAATCTGGAACAAATTGGACCTTATCCAATGTCAGAATTTTCATTGAAATGCCTGCATGCAGAATGGTGGAGAAACATCAAGGTGAGGGCAAAGCAACATATTAGTTGTGCTATCTGAGATTCCTTGGTGAAACACCAAGCACCACTTTGGTAGGAAGAGGCAGAAGGTGAGTTGGTGGCCCCATGTTCAGCAATGATTGCTCACCTGGCTGGTCATTCATGCTAAACTTTGCCTTCTCTATATGGATTTCTGTGTTGTTCTCTTATTTAACATACACTGCTATGCCATCAATCCTTTGTACTTTCCTGGTCACTGACAATTCTTACAGAGCTTCTAATCACGATTCACAAAACATAGACACATCCTGATCACCTCATGTTTACTTATCAATGCTCCACCACTAGGACTCAAAGCTATTTCAGCAAGGTAATCAAAGCCCTCAGTGTATCATTCCCCAAGAAGGGCACTTTGAAAAGCTCAGGTACTCAGTAATATATCTCCTCAATCTGAATACTTGATCATCAATATCAACTTCTTCTCTTCCTTTCACAGCCTCCTTTGTGTGTCTGACACATCTTCTTCTCAGTCCAACATCTGCATTATCAAAATCCTCAATGGCTATGGCCCTAGGAATTATCATGAGGGTATTTGAGCGCTTACTTTTTCAACAAATTTGGCAGAGAGTGCAGGGAGCACAGAGAGAATCAATGCAATATTTTCAGTTGATCATATCTATGCACCTTCCTTGGTGATGTTGTCTGCCTAAGTTCTTATACAAATTGGTGCCTCACTCATTCACCTTAAACAGCAAAGAAGAAATGAATGTTGGATTACAAACTTCACATGGATCATCCACTTATAAATCTTTACTTTCCACCAGCGACATTGGATAGCTCCCTAGTGCACTCACAAATACTAATTCCCAAGTATGTCCTCTGAGCAAAGCACTGGCCATCAATGGGTATCAAGGGCTCTCTGCTGCTTCTTCACCTCTCTCTCATTCTTAATCATTGTCCCAACCTTGTCCATTACTCTCGCTCTAAGGCTACACCCTGATGGAGAGCTCTCTTATGTGACAAATGCAGAGGATATAGCAGACATAAATAGAACTGTAAGAGTCTTTCATTGGCCATGCATTAACATCTATGGCTCATATTGCTCAAAGATTTATCTCCACACCAGCCTAATCTCAGCAGATATCTAGAATACCACCATGGCTATAGAGTGGTATGTTGATGAGCCTCCAAGCTCTGTATGCTCAGAATTTGTGGATTTTCCCTGCTAATTAACTTTATTGTCCCTTCAATGGCCCTTCAGTAAACCAATGATTGCACACATGGCAATACCACTTTCACTCTATGGCAATCACTCTTCATGTGCTTTGTTATCCATCTCATCTTGCTATGCATCATAATTGCTGTATTTCATCATGGTAAGGCACTTTTATCAACAATCATCCTAATATGGAATTGTTGCATCTATGGAATACAAGACTGGTACACTCTATTTCAAATGCATCTGTGCCTTAATACTCTGGATACCGCTGTATTGCCAAATATAGATATGAGTTCTTTATAAATATAATAAATACAATTATTTTGGAAAAACCTTTTTAGTACTGTAGCTCCATGTATGGAAGCAATAAAGGTAAGGAATAAAAGAGGATTGATTGTGTTGCTTATAATCAACATTTAAATAGTGGAAAGAGTGGTCAGTTGCTTATGTGCTTTTGGGTTTACCACCAGTTTCACTGGGTTCTCACAGCAGTTATCTGACAGTTATCTGCCATGCCCATATTGGACAGCAGTATCTCACACTTCTGCAGATTTTTCATAGGTTTGTTTCTCAACCTTTACTCAGGATCTTCTGTACATAGGACAAATAGAATGTGGTTTATGATATAGTGAAGTATGGGAACCAAAAACAAGGTATCTAAGCAGATAATCTTGAAAAGGGTAAATCGCTGCCAAAGTTATTTGCCACTAGCCTCTATAGTTATCTGCCATCAGCCTGGAGTTATCTGCTCCTACATTTTGCACTGTTGCTCCTTTCTTGCTCCTTCCCCATATTTTATTTTCACATGCATGTTTGAATTAACAAATTCATTCTGTACACTCATATCTTTCTTTGGTGCACAATTTTCAATCCCTGCATGCAAAATACATTTACTGACCTATTATTCACTAAGACCAGCTGGTCTTTTGTATTATGATCCACTCTCTTAAGACTATAGCACTTTGGAGGAGAGCAACAGATGAATTATACATTAATTGCATGAAAGCAAGGCCTGCTCCCCCAGAAAGCATAATATCAAGACTCAACATTGACTTATTAAAATCACTTGTACTTCTGTCACAAATACACCTCCAACAATTCACCATATTGCCTTGCAAGGCTCTCATTGATGAAATGTAACACTGCCTGCACTATATGTGAGCCCTCTGGATTAAAAGTGTGCTTCAAAAGCATTTTTCTGGTGGTATAGTCTATGTAGAAGACTTATGAGATGAGGATTCAATAGCTTCAGGATGGTACAGCATCTGTAAATTTGCATATGTCAAGACAGAGGTGCTCTTACCATTTGGTGGAGGCAGTAAGGCTGTTGAATTGCTGTTGAACAAAGCTGTTTTGAACTACTATTGATTGACCAGAAGTGTCAATCTAAATGACCAAAGTGGCTCATTTCCTCAAATTTAAGAATTTACATTGAACATTTGGTAGAATGCTAGTTTAAATAGCATACTTGCATTGTGCCAAGTTTCAAAAATTTCAGGGAAATGTGAGCTGTTGTGGAATGGTATTGGCATGCAAGTGGTCAATTTTGGCAAGGAAGTGTCAATCCTGATTGGTCTACATTTGTAAAAATTCTGATTATTTATTTGGAGCAGAACACACTAGATAAGTAGACAGAATAGTAAAGGATATTAATAGATATTCTAGAAAAAAAATCTAAAGTAAAACAGGAAAGAATTGCAACTACTAAAAGTTAAAAAGCATCAAAATTGACATTTCTAGTCAATCAATAGTAATATGAACAAATATGAGTCAGGGTTATTAATTTTGAGACATGAATCTGGTCCTGAAATCTTTCTTTTCTTATTCTTTTTCTCCTTTTGGAATGTGTGACATCCAGTGAAATAGACAGAAAACCTGCTTTTAACAGCTTAATATGAGTTTTTTGAATACAAAATATATAATTTTCATTGGACACTGTTATGCATTATGATCTTCCCCTATCTTCACATAATGACCCCTATTACACATTATGTGAAGATATGGTTGAAATAGTACAATATAGTGGGTATCCCTACATACTGCACATTGCATGGAGAATCTAATATTTTAGTATGAAATCTTGAATTCTAAAAGTATTTATTTTTTCTAACTTCCAAGCTGGTATATTAAAAGATTATTTTGAATATTATTTCAATATTCTTGTTTATCGAAAAAATATTGGAAAATTCCTAAATATCACAAATATATTGAAAATATTATCTCAATATTTTAGTGTGATATATCAAAAAAATAAATAATTATAGAATTCAATATCTTACAGTAAAATATTAAATTCTCCATACAATGAAAGCAGTTGAAGCAAGTTCAAAATTAAACAATACTGGAAAATAATAATGATTGCAAATGTCATTCTAATATACATAACAGTAACAGTGGACATTCCTACAAGTGGCTTGCTACTGATGCTTGTGGGTTGGTTTGAGAATAAATTAAAAAGAGAAGAAAAAGAAAAAGAAAAAAGAGAGAGAAAGAAAAGAGAAAGGAGAAAAGTTTCAGAAGACCTAACTGCAAATTCTAAAATAATTTTTGAGTGCCAGAAACATGAAGTCAAAGAGGATGGTGAAAAATATCGCTCTGTGGACCTTTCTAATGCCTGAGGCACAGCCACATCAAGTGGCAGACCTGCCATTCAGTAGCAGATTCATTGAACACAAGGGATGCATTTAGTTTCTGATGCTTGAAATTTTAATTCAAGATTATTCATGCATATAAAATACACCTTAAAATTTTCAGGTCCTCCAGACAGTTAAGTAATTTGTGGGCCTTTAGCAGCCAAGTTGCTTCTCCCCAGAGTTTGAAATTTCAGCCAAATGCAGTTTACTGCCATGGCAATTTATCAGTGCTTGTTGTTGCAGTGAGAGCATTCAACATTGACTGGCTGTCGGCACTTTCAATTTAGATCTTGCTTGAGGGTAATTTACAGTAAACGGACTTGTGATATCAGAAAATTATGGCCTCAAAATGAGGGAGATTTATAAATATTCAAGTACTAAGGGTATAATCACTCAAAAAGATCTCTGGCAAATATCTGGCTGCAGTAGAGAGTAGGAGGCAGACAGCACAACAACTATCAGTTGCAAGACCAATGGCATCATGCCTCAAATGGAAAATTCTGGCATAATACTGACTCAGTTCAAACTCTGGTTGGTAGCAGTTGCTATCAGTAGCGACTCTCAAGCATGAGTATTGAGCTCTATAAGTTCCACAGAAGAAATCAGCTACACAATGTCTGAAATGTGTAAGCACAAAACAGCTATGCAGAGGAATAGGAAAACATAAAGATAGAATAAAATCAAGCCAACTGAGATCAGATGAGAAGAGAAAAGATGAAGATCTGCAGTATAAATGCTAATATTTAAGCACAGTCACAGATGCATGCATCTTAGTCACAACTGATATTCTTTCTATATATGTATTAATATAGCAAAATCAATGTGTCTGAGGTCCTACTACTATGTATAGCAAGAACAAATATACACACATACTGGCTATATATATAACTGGAGTGTACCAGTCTTGTATTCCATATGCATCACTCCAAAGCACCCAGTTGATGCACCCATTAATCATTTAATGAAAATGATATGATTAACATGAGTACCCTTCCAGCCATGATAATTACAGCTATGGCAACTACAGACCATGGTTACTAAGGTTGTTATTATGCCAAGACCTCAAGAAATTGTTGCCCCATGCATACTCCTCAGCATGACAACTATCACTCAGAAATCTGCAGCTAAACAGCACTTAATGATCTGCTTGTTGCTCAATAAGACCATATGGTTTCCATGCAAACATGGTAATGTCAAAGAGTTGCTGTTACTTTCAAAGGGAAAAGACCATATGTTCACTATGATTTTACTAAGCTAAGGCCTTACAGCCTTACTAAGTCACTCATATTTACACTATTTATAAATTTATACTTGTAGTATAAAAGCTAGCTAAAAAAACATAGCTAGCCAGTTCACAACAAGTTCATATCCAGTTTGTCTCCAGTTGTCTCCAGTTGACCCCAGTTTACATCAATTATCACCAGTAAACTACATTTATTCACTATTCTATGGTAATACACTGTTTACCCAGTATATTCTCAATTGCACATCAACTCTTAAACTCACCAGCACTGCATAATGGCTTTGATATGTGAGGCTGAAATATTAAAATTGAAAGATATTTATTTTTAGCTAGTTTTTAGCATAAAATATTAAAGAGATATGTACAAAATCTTTTCTATATTTGTGATTTTATCCAGTTTTGAGGTGATTTTCACCAATATAGAAAAGATATTATGCATATTTCTTTGATATTTCAATCTAAAAACTAGCTAAAAATAAATATCTTTTGATTTTGATATTTCAGCCTTACATATCAAAGCCATCATGCAGTGCAGAGTTATTCCATGGTTTTTAATTGTGAAGAGTTCTTTGACACTTGCTCTTCACTCTTAACACTATTGGTACATGATCATATTGTGCCAATACATGATTGCTGTGCTATACCTTGTCCCCATTATCTTTTACTAGGCTATCATCATTTCACTTTTACACCATTGGAGTTTTTCACCATTTCTCTTTCACTATTGTTATCATTACCCACTTGGGTAGTCTCCGAGTAGACTTAGGATCAGTTTCAGCAAGTTTTCATATCACATCAGTATAGAATAATCCCTCGAGTGGACTTGAAGATTAGTTTTGACATAGGATAGGATCATTTCAGTACAAGACCAGTTTTGACATTAACTTCAGCACCATCACACCATATAGGACCAGTATCATCACCAGTTTTCATAGTTCCATGTTTTCTCTTGACATTTCACCCTCAGTACTTTGTTCTACATTTTCTCTCCCTACATCCAGTCTCATTATCATGTTTTCCCATTGATTCTCTCATTTCTAGACCGATTGCTGTTGGTTTAGTCTATCTTCCATTGTTCACTATATTAGGATTATCATCTAGTGATGTTTTCTAGCATCATCACACATTTTCTTATACAGATTTGTGGTATTCATGTCATACCTGCTTCTGTTCCCTCTCACTGTGAAAAATCTCTACTGGCTTACAGCCAAAGCATCTAGTACTTGACTACCAAGCAGTACTACTTTGCTGACTTAAAGTTACAGTGTATTCTTGTGTATAGAGGAATTGATTTACTGCATGGAGGTGCCCTGACCCACTTGCACACATGATTGCCTTGATTGCCATGCTACTACATTAACTTTCCCAATCTTATTCTGAGTTGGTGTTGCCATTGCCATGAAAGTCTAGGCTCATCAATGTTGATCATGATACCTTTGGTGCAAATTGTACAGAAATTAACATCTTCATTGACATGTGAGTCTCTTAGTTTATAGCTCTTGAAAATTACAACATATTAATAGTTGCCCTTGAGGAACCTATATTCATCAAACAATAGACCAACAGACCCTATCTTCATTTGGAATGTAAGGAACTGGGAACTGGAAGCCCCCACTTTTGACCTGTGGAATAATGTTCCCACATTCTGCACCAACCTCATTGTCTATCCAAATCACAATCATGCCCTGTCATCTAGCCATCCAAGCCTTGTCTATTATCTGTTTCACAGGTATGTTCATGAACTTGCTACTCCCTCCTGATCTTACATAATTCACCTAGCCATGTCAGTTACAATGCCAAAATGTTCACATTTGCTGAAGACAAATCAATGTACAAATCAGTTTTCCTAGTCCTTAATTCTGCCTCTGCACTTTTCCCATAGGTTTTCTCATTCCTTCCTATCTTACTGCCTGACAAAATTTCTTTGAGCGGCCTTAAATTTTCAACTGACATTGAGAGTGAAAGTCTGGCCTACTTGGAAGTAATGAAACCTGGACAAAGGGTCATCAATGTTTTTATGACCATGCAATGCAGCAACCTGGCTATTGGATATTGTCTCATCATTATCCTCACATTTTGTTAGTCTTCCTTTTCTATGCTTCTATAAATGAATACTGCCCTCATGAAGCTCTGACATATGCAAAGGGCTGGTCACTCTCATCACCTGCCTTATCACAATCACAACAGTGGTCTTTGGCTTCTAACAAAGGAATGAAATTGCTGTAATCCCTGCTGGTACTGTGTTTGCCTTCACTGAACTGAGATCTTCGATGCCTGGGGCTCTAAAAGGTTTTGGTATGTGGTTTCTCTTGTCTGTCTACACAGTGTTTACATTAAACTAGCACATTACAGCGATATTCTCAGTATGCCCTACTTCATATTAATCTCCGTCAGAAAGGTCACCCTTTTTTAATATAAATTTTTCTTGGTTACTGCCATGTCTCATCCTTCTGTCAATTTCAGTACATTGATATGCTTGGTATCAGGCCACTCATAGATTTTGCAAATTTGTATCAAATAGCACAGTCTACAAGTGGTACAGAGAGCTATAGTGAAGGCTTTACACTGATAGCTAGTATACTATATAAGATAGTGAGCAATACAGTATCAGAACAGAATTAAAAGTGACATCTAGATGAGTCAACTCTATAAGCCTTCAACACTGAATGCTATTCCCTGCCCAAAACAAGACTATTTACAGTCAGAACCAAGGGACACATCGAGATGAGTTATAAAAATAAAAGCAGAACACAGAAGGATTAGATTACTCATCATCTCGGGAATAACCGAATAACCGATGCTTGGCACTGAGATAGCTAAAGATTGTGCAGTGATTGAAGCAAATATAATCCCGGTCCAACAATCGATCACAATTTGTGGTTACATCCTCAAAATACTGTGCAATTTGTAGTATTGAATAGGAATCCACATGGCAAGGCATGAAGGAGAAGTGAGGAGTTCCTACAGACCATTAGGACACTCCTCAGTAATAGAATGACCACTAGTCATTCCATCCAACTGAATAGAAACCTCAGAATGGTGCAATCCTTGTATATTAATTATTCATTGTTTGTATTGATACCCAAAGCTCATACTATAATTGCTTTTAGATACAAGCACCTATACCTAGACTAGAAATTGTATAAATTAGCAGCAACTAGATGCATAACAGCAGAAAAGCATTCCCCCATGTTTGTGCTAGTAGCATTATAACTACCTAATCAATCACTGGTTTTAATTGCATATCCTCGACTGAAGTGAATTAAGTTTACCAAGTCAACCCCAAAAGGGTGGCTATAAGTAATCTAGAAGAACTAAGTAGGAAGAAGAGTTGTCCCTACATTTGTGCCTTGCTAGTTAATTGAACTGCTCCACATACAAAGGCCTTGTGCTCCCTCACCGACTAAAGTGATCTAGACATGCTAAGTCAACCACAGACCAAAGTCATTGCCTAGTTGAAGTGAAGTAAGCCCTAGAACATTTTAAGTTCAAACAGTTAATGAGTCAGTGTACTCTTTGCAAGTCTCTTACTTGAAGCCAGGACCTGTGTGTTCTTTGTAGAGTCTGTGTATTCTTTGTAGAACTTCGGTTCTTTGTTGCAAGTGCAAGTGCAAGTGTTGTAATCGAGTTCGTGTACTCCAGAGCAATTACACTCTTTGTAGACCTCTAGGTCTTTGATTGTTCAATTGTTAAAGCTTGTCTAGTTAAAGCCTTACCAAGCTCTCCTAGACGAAGTCATTGTAAGTCTAAGCCCCTTAAATTATACCTTACAAACCCCCACATCCATATGCCTCGCTATCATGATTAGTGTATCTCATGTAAACACTTCTAGATTTGAATGGAAGTTGTTTTGAAACAAACCCAATTGATTATTGATATCTAAGTACACCACGAGTGCTTCTACCATACTCACCCTCAAACTTAAACATTGGTGAGTGTATGTGTGTGTGTGTGAGATTCAGTATCTAGATTGACGATCTAGATACTTGTTGCATTTGTGCACTGCCTGTTACCAAGCACATCAGTGGTTATTGTCAGGGTAACTGTGCTGACATCACTATAGGAGACATTGAAGCTGGTCAGTCTGATATGCAGAGGACAAAGTGATAAACAAGGACTCATCCATAATGTCTGGCAGTCAAGATAGACAATTCTGTAAGTGATATCAGCTATTTCTGGAATTCCAGTTTCAACACTGAGAGTACTGGGAACACCAATAGTTGAAGTGCCTGGCGATCAGATCCATGCAAGGACTTGCATATGAAAAATTGTGATCTCAGATACATATTGCTGAAAGTGTATGAAATTTCAGAATTGAAGCCTTGTTGCACTGCAATCTGGACTTGGCCATCAGTATCAACAAGGTTACCCCATGAGTTTGACAGACAGGATTGCCTGTACAAATATTAGTGCAGAATGAATGGTAACATGCAAAGAGAACATATCAAAATAGCTGAGCTTGATGACATTGTCAGTGATACATACCTGTACTGGACTGTCAACATACTAACAAACCATCAGATTATGAGTGTGATCACACAAACCAGATCTCACAGCAGCAGGATTCATATAAATGTTATGAAGAACCATCACATAAGTGACTTTTGCCATAGTCTACAATGGCATTCCATCTGGTAACTGCAAATAGATCAGCCTGAGCAACATATGTGAAGGCATGCACTTACAAGGATCGGCTTCGTGAAGCAAAATTTTGGCACACTGGCTAGCAGCACGATATTTGAGATCATTGGACTACTATAAAATATAATACCATCATGCATGAAAGTGAGGTAGTGACCCTCTGCTTTGTCAACAGTGATATGGGTGATATCTCCAGAAAGAGTTTTGCAAGGTGGATGAATGGCATAGCAGTGACACAGGAAAATATGGTCAAGAGCCAGCTATTTATAAGCTTCATGGCATTAGTGATGGTTTTGTAATAGGTGTGGTGACTTACAAACATCAAATTCTGTGATATGTTTCTAACTAATGCCATCAGTGTAACAGATAAAGACCACCATAGCTGTAGTGAAGTCACTTACAGCCCATCTTGTAATAAGCCTTACATCACATTCATCTTGCTGGCTTCGGTATAATGTCCTGGAAATGACTGGAGGAAAGAGCAATACAATAAGATTTGTAATTATCAAAAAAGAGTGGCTTACCTTGAAAGACCAGGATAAGGATTTAATCTGAAGTGCAACCTCTGCTTTCAATGGTTAGCACAAGATCATGCTGACACCAGTTATTCAAATAGCAAATGTCTGTATTGATTGACTAAGATCTATCATTCCTAGACTATCATACATTCAGTGCATACACCAGAACCACTGTGAAGAGTGTGTATTTCTAGAAGTAACAGTGATACCTAAGACTAGGGCCTTTCCAATCCACTAAACCAGTACATAAGATCAATGCCCACCCCAAAGGAAGATTAAATGCACTCACCACACTGCCAACAATCCAATAAATGCTCAGGATCACTAACCAATCATTAGTGAAGGGTAAAAAAAGAAGAGAGAAGACACAAACTATTTCCTCTTTACCCTCACCAGCTCCTCATAATTCTCTCCCCAAAATGCATGTTCTCAATCAGGCTCATTCCTGTATGTTCCACCTCCAGGCATGATTGCCCTCAATGGATCTATACTTTGTGACAGATCTTGGTATGCTTTTTCTTGATCCACAGGGGACACTGAGTAGTCCCACACTTGTCCAAAGGTTACCTGGATACTAGATGTCAGCAACATCAATATAGCACAAACACAAGCATACTCACATCCCATATACACCTCTCCTCCTCCATGCATCTATCATGCTCATCTTGCCATCCCTGGGGAACACATATGGGGTATTTGCGAAGATGAAGGACACCAGGAAGGTGTTTAAGAAATGCAATGAGGTACTCAGTAACTCTTTGGGTGAGTCAGAAAATGTCTCTGTGAGAATGAGCCACAAGGCTGGGAAGACAGGGATGCATTTTGGCTGTCAATATCGATCAGTAAAGCAGTGGGAGGAGAAAGAGAGCTGCAGACCAAGCCAACAAACAAGAGGTGGAGGTATTTCTCATGGAATTCTCCATATGAGTAATTCGTCAACACTTGCTGCTTGATGTCCAACTTTTCTTCGAGGAATTTTTTGAGTTGCACTATGTATATAAGTGCTTTGTCCTTTATAGTCTTGAGTTTACTCAGGTGGAATATTCTGGCAGTCTACCTCAGCATCAGTAGCTAGTAGAACATGAAGTAGACACAGATGATAACATACTTATATGTATCCACTCCAACTTAAATGAAGCATTGATTAGAGAGTAAAGACATGCAATCAAAAATAATTTACCATTGCTGGCCCATCCAACTGAGTAAGGAATCATGAATTCCAAAAATCTCCCAATAGATGTCATAGGCTTGAATGTTGCCAAGACCCTTTGGCCAAATCAGTGAAAGGAAGGAGAACCAAAGAAAATGGTGTACATGAAGAGTTCTGCTCGAGGTAGCGCTTGTGTTGTGACCTGCATGACCACACCAAATGTCCCACCTCCTCCTCTGCAAAGAGCAAAGAACAGGTCAGGATTCTGACACTCATTGGATATGAGGAGGTCACCAGTGGCTATGACAATCTCATACTCAAGCTGCATGTGTGAGATTAAGTGAATGTTAAGTGAATATAAGAGACATACTTAAGATGTGGTCCACTGCTAGTCCAAATATGTTCGAAAGTGGGCTAGATGGTAGGGCATGAGCAACATTCAGCAGAGCAAATCGTCTGATCAGACCTGCGACCTTCACCCTGAAAAGTGAAATTATCATTGTCGATGCCAAACCAAGCAGTTAAAGAGTCTGTAAATAGCCCCCTCCAACACCAACTGTTGCATTAGATCCATCAGGTATCATCACATTGTTCTCATTTGCAAACTGCAATAGATCAGAAAATTGGGCCCCACTCTGCAGTAGACAATGAGTTATGTATATTGAAAGAGTTAATCAACAGCCTACCCCAAAAATCACAGTGTAAACCTGGTTCACCATTGTTTCACATTCTTGTGGAATGAACACCTTGTTATAAGATATCTACTTGAAGTATGAGCGTTGATGAGCCTCCAGGCTCTGTATGCTCAGAATTCGCAGATTTTACCTGCTAATTAACACTACAGTCCCTTCAATGGACTTTTAGCAAACCAATGATTGCATGCACACTGATACCACTTTCATCCTATAGCAACCACTCCTCCTTATGTGCTTTGATATCCATCCCATCTTGCCACAAATCATAATTGCCATACTTCATCATGGCAAGGCACCTTCAATCGACAATCATCCCAATATGGAATTGACACATCACTCCAAAGCACCCAGTTATCACACTTATTGATCACTTAATGAAAATGACCTGATTGGTGCAAGTACCCTCCCAGCTATGGCAATTGCAGCTATGGCAACTACAGACTGTATTTACTAAGCCTGTTACTTCAAGAAAACATTACCCCACACATTGATATGCTTGGTATCAGGCTACCCATAGATTTTGCAATTTTCTATCAAATAGCGCAGTCTACAAGCAGTACAGAGAGCTATAGTGAAGGCTTTACACTGATAGCTAGTATACTACATAAGATAGTGAGCAGTACAGTGTCAGAACGGACTTAGAAGCAACATCTAGATGAGTCAACTCTATAAGCCTTCAACATTGAATGCTATTCCCTGCCCAAAACAAGACTATTTACAGTCGGAACCAAGGGACACATCGAGATGAAATACAAACAATAAAGCAGAACACAGAAGAACTAGATGACTTGTCATCTCGACAACTTGAATAAGCCTAGAAAAGGATTGCTAAGTCCACAACGATACACACAGTAAAATGAACTTAGTCTAGAACATGACTAAAACTAGGAATAACTGAATAACCGATGCTTGGCACCGAGATAGTTAAAGATCGCACAGTGATCGAAGCAAATACAATCTTGGTCTGACGATCAATCACGATTGGTGGTTACATCCTTGAAATACTGTGCAATTTGTAGTATTGAATAGGAATCCACACGGCAAGGCATGAAAGAAAAGCAAGGAGTTTCTACAGACCATTAGGACACTCCTCAGTAATAGAATGACCACTAGTCATTCCATCCAACTGAATAGAAACCTCGGAATGGCGCAATCCTTGTAAATTAATTACTCATCATTTGTATTGATACCCAAAGCTCATACCATAATTACTTTTAGATACAAGCTCCTATACCTAGACTAGGAATCATATAAATTAGCAATGACTAGATGCATAACAGGAAGAAAGCATTCCCCCGAGTTTGTGCTAGTAGTCTTATAGCTACCTAATCAATCACTGGTTTTAAATTGCATATCCTCGACTGAAGTGAATTAAGTTTACCAAGTCAACCCCAAAAGGGTGGCTATAAGTAATCTAGAAGAACTAAGTAGGAAGAAGAGTTGTCCCTACATTTGTGCCTTGCTAGTTAATTGAACTGCTCCACATACAAAGGCCTTGTGCTCCCTCACCGACTAAAGTGATCTAGACATGCTAAGTCGACCACAGACCGAAAACGTTGCCTAGTTGAAGTGAAATAAGCCCTAGAATGCTTTAAGTTTGAACAGTTAACGAGTCAGTGTACTCTAGAGTCTGTGTACTCTTTGCAAGTCTCGTACTTGAAGCCAGGACCTGTGTGTTCTTTGTAGAGTCTGTGTACTCTTTGCAGAACTTCAGTTCTTTGTTGCAAGTGTGTGTGCTTGTGTTATAATTGAGTCTGTGTACTCCAGAGCAATTATGTTCTTTGTAGACCTCTAGGTCTTTGATTGTTTGATTGTTAGAGCTTCCCTAGTTAAAGCCTTACCAGCTCTTCTAGACGAAGTTGTTTCGAGTCCAAGCCACTCAAATTATACCTTACAAACCCCCCACATTCATATACCTCGCTATCGTGATTAGTGTATCTTGTGTAAACACTTCTAGACTTGAATTGAAGTTGTTTTAAAGCAAAACCCAATTGATTATCGAAATCTACATACACCACGAGTGCTTCTATTGTACTCACCCTCAAACTTAATATTGGTGATTGTGTGTGTGTGTGTGTGATTTAGTATCTAGATTGACAATCTAGACACTAGTTTCATTTGCGTGCTGCCTGTTACCGAGCACATCAACGTACTTCTCAGCACAACAACTATTGCTCAAGTAATCCACAGCCAAACAGCACCTAACAATCCGTGCATCACTCAATGACCCCATACAGTTCACATCTATACATGGCAACATCAACAAGTTGCTGTTACTTTAGAAGACAAAATATCACATGTTTCCTCTGATTTTTACAAAGCCAAGGCCTTACAGCCTTACTAAGTCTCATGTATTTACTTTATTTATAAATTCATACTTGTAGTATAAAAACTAGCTAGAAAATGTAGTTACAGAGCAGTTCATCTCTAATTGACCCCAGACTACATCAATTATCGTCATGCACTAGTCTATTGCCAGTAAACCATGTCTATTCCCCATTCTATAGCAATATACAGTTTACCCCAGCATATTCTTGATTGCATGTCGACTCTTGAGCTCACCAGAGTTATTCCACAGTTTTTAACTGTGAAGAGTCCTTTGCTATGCACTCTTCACTCTTAACACTATTGGTGCATGCTCATACTGTGCCAATATGTGATCACCACACCATACCTCATCCCCATTATCTTTTATAGGCAATCATTATTTCACTTTCACACCATTGGAGTTTTTACAGTTTCCCTTTCACAATCATTATCATTGCCCACTTGGGTAGTCTCCGAGCAGACTTAGGATCAGTTTCAGCCAGTTTTCATATAGTATCAGTCCCTCAAGTGGACTTGAAGGTTAGTTTGACATAAGATAGGATTGTTTCAGTACCAGACCAGTTTTGACATCGACACAGCCCCATCGCATCATATAGGACCAGTATCATCACCAGTTTTTGTAGTTCAATGTTTTCTCTTGCCACACGTTGTCTCCACCCACATTTTCTCATCACCTCATTCACTCATAGACTATTGCTGACTGTTTAGTCTATTCTCCATCGTTCACCCTGCTCCAATTACCATCGAGCAATGTTTTCTAGTCTTGTCCTGCATTTTCACATACAGATTCATGGTATTCACATCATACCCACTTCCATTCCCTCTCATTTTGAGAGAACCCTCTCAGCTTATAGCCTTAGCATCTAGTACTTGACTACCAAGCAGTACTACTTCGCAGACTTAAAGTTGCAGTGTATTCTTGTGTTTAGAGGAATTGATTTACTGCATGGAGGTGCCCCAAACCCACTCACACACACGATCACCTTGATTGCCATGCTACTATGTTAATTACCCAATCTCATTCTGAGTTGGTGTTGCCATTGCCACAGAAGTCTTAGGCCCATCAGTGTCTACATTCCTGGGTAGGAAAATGACTGACCAATTTCAGATGGTGTGTCTATGAGCTAGACCTGTAACTGGTTGTCTTCCATATATGGGAGCAAGCTCACGAAATATTCATAAGACGACCTGTACAACTGAGTTTAAATATAGCAGGTTCATTTCTGCTGACCATGCACCTTCCTAATAAGATATAGCATCCAGAACAGGAATGCTCTGGCAAATGCCTTCATGCATGGATTCCACTGTTGATAACACATGGCTCCCTTCAGTAATGATGAAGATAAAAGTTTCAACTCCATGTCTGTTGGAAACACTACTACAAATGTCTCTAGCGCCATTTTTTCAGCCATAGAACACCATCAGTCTGCCATCATTGGAGGAAGAGTCAAGACAACCCATATGGACATTTGTGCCCTGTCCAACACTGTCATCTTCCTGTCATGATATGAGTATGTCTTTACAAGAAATAATAAGAATCCGAATCCTTGAGTACAGTCTGGCAAAACACTGCAACAACAACATAGTACTGTTACCCCAGCAAGAAAGTGAATGCCAAAATGTACACTATCAACTCATCATCAACATATATGGGTCAAATTTTTTGATTAAATCTTAAATCTTAAATTGTGAATGAGACAGTAAAGACGGACATATGCTATGTCTGTGTAGCTGCACCTATGTAGTGGAATTAACCATATAAGATCAAAGATTATCATGGTCAAAAATGCAGAAGCATACAGTGGGAGAAAGACGCGGTGCAGTGTGAGTATACAAGAGGTACTGGTTGAAGATAGTGCTGCCATGGCTTGGCTTGGAGTCATCAAGCCATCAAGGAGAGTCAAAAATGACCAAGCCAAAGTCATGGTGATAACTCAGGCCTAGAACAGCTCAGCTTGGCTACAACTCAACTTTTGGTGGCTCGAAGCCAGTTGAGCCATTGGCTATTTCCAATTAGGAAATATATTTCATATGCTCTCTCTTTTGGCTTCGGTGAGAGATATTGGAAAGGTTTATGGCTTGCATGATATGAAATAGCTCTAGAACCAATGTATATGTGTATATGGACAGCTACTACAAGACTAAGAAGAACTGGATTACATAATACATATGTGCCTTTTCAGAACCCAGTTCTGAATACTGACATCATCACTGGTGCTGGTGCTACAGATACAAAGCCAGTTCATGCATATAAAGATCATATTTAAAATGTATCAATTCAAGAATGTCAATTAAATGCTATATGAATAATACCTAAACTGTACACAAAAGTATAAAAGTGAAGGTTTACTCCCACTTCAAGATATTGGCATATACATTAGGTATTGAGGTTTGCCTTTGAATATGTGGTATAGGGATGAATGAAGTGCAAGGATTATGTGGGAGATAGTATGGAAGTACTGGTGGCCAGCCAAAATGAAGAAAGAATGTATCAACATGATATTCAATCATTTCCTTTTCCAACTGCTGAATCTCACTCTTGGTCCAAAACCAATCTGTTTCATCCTTTGCTATCATTTCTGGCTTTGGCCCTACCCATGTTTGCATCAGATGCCACAATGAACATAGAGAGAGCACATGATCAAACCAATTTGGATGAACAAAGCCCATATTTGCACTTCAGACATTGGCAACAGCAATGGGGCCAGCAAAGCAGCATAATACAGCAGTTTTGTGAGCAGTGTCATGATTCAGTGCAGCAACTAGCATCATATGATCCAGCTCTGCAAGCTCCAAATGAAATTCCAACTTGGAAATCTCCTATACAATCTCTTGATAGTTGGCAGCCATCAACTTGGAGTATAGCTTTCCTCTCCAAAAGACTGATTCTTTTTCAGTGGCTCCCAAGTCCATTTGAATCTCATTGCAGCATCCTTTGAGAAACTCCTTCATTCTGTCCCACTGTTTAGCTGATTTAGTGTCACTGCTTTCCTGTTGAGATGCAATTCCAAGCTAGTCAAGCAATACAAGAGTCTTCCAGCTGTTTTGATCTGTAAGAACTGGTGTATATGAGATTGATGAGAGATGGGAAATTATAGGAACATGAACGCATAGCCAGAACTTAAACATTGACTGTATTTTTTGGGGATTTTCAGCAGTTGTGAGACAAGAAGGAGGGGGCAGAGCATATCTAAGTGGCTTTGTGCCAACAGATCCAATGCAGTGAGTTTTATCAAATACAAGATAAGATAAGCCATAAGTCCAAGCGGCAACAAGAGGCAGAAGGAATGGATATGTAGGGGTTTGGTCAACAAATCATTTTGAAAAAGAGGACATTCAATTATTCTGTGATTGTCAGGAGTCTAGAAAGGCATTAAATATGTGTGTATAATATCAAAGTGCAGGAAAACTGACAGGGTAACATCTTTCAGTTGTTTCTTGACAATAAGGAAGACAATGATGGTGCAGGGATAGGAGGATTGATTGATGGAAGTAAGCCACTGCTTTCCATCCAAGTAAAAATGTTTGGGAATCAGACATGGCTATGTGTAAATCAGTCAAATGCATAGTACTTCTTTACAGTCAATCCATGACCTTTGAAGATAGGGCAGAACTTAGTGCAATGCTGATCAAGAGATATGAAGAAGTGCAGTTCTTTGAAATGTTCTGTTTTGTCGATACAGATGTTTGGAAGCTGATCAACAGGCCAAATAATCCACACTGGTATCCCTGCATGGAGGAAGCTCTGCACAACCTGAGTGTCACTCATAAATGCTCCCATCAGCTTGGGATCTGCTTTTCATGACTCTGTCAAACTGTCTGGAATAGCATTCATATGTGGTTTATAGATTAACATATAATCTATCAGTGTGCACAAGTATATTGTTGTGCACTGAGTCTCCTGAACACTTAATTGCACCTTTTTGAGGGACATTTGAAGGTGCTAAAGGTGTTCTAGAAGGTTGTGAAGCAACATAATATAGCTGTATTTCAAACTCTCAGCCCCTTTGGAAAATGTCATACTCTTCCCATGCTCTATGATTATATTCACCCAGTGTTGAAACCAGACAAACTTGTGATGGAGTAGAAATCCTGGACCCCTACATTCACCCATAGAATCAGCTTTGTAGAAATCAGTTTTGCTTTGAAGTCAGTATAATGGAGCATTAGGATGAGAATCAGATATGCTCAGCAGCATAGAGTGAATGATGGGGAAATTGCAGTATTGAGCAATATATGGCTGAGGCCAAGACAGAGGATCATCATCCCCATAGTGGAGATCCAAATGAAGATACATGATTTGATTACTTCCAAGTGGTGAAACCCATAAAGCACTTGCATTTGGTGTGGTGACAATAAATTTATCATACAAGCCACCCAAAACTCCATTGAAAGCAGTTACTTCTGTACGAAAGATCAAATATTATCAGTTTGGGGGAATAGGAGGGTGAGAGTTGGACAAACTTGTGTTGGTGTCCTTCTTGTGGACTAACAGCTCAAGATGCAGCTTGAGATTTTGAAGGGAAAAATCTGGCATAGTTCTACAGGTAAAATGCAAAGGAGGAAAGAGAGAGTAAACTTATGAAGGACCTAGAGAACTAAAGAAGGTGAAATTAATATCTTTCCTAAGCTGAGATGAGTGCTACAATGAGGCCTATCAATGGACAAATGGTGGCTTGTATGCCATCACTTGAAAGAAATGAATGACAGGCAGTTACACAGAAAGAAGGTATCCAACTAGAAGAAGGTTAATCCACTGACGCAAGGTACAAGTAGAAGTGGTGACAATATGTACAGCCATGAGAGGAAGAGAAGTGAACAATCCACTTACCAACTCAGAGAGTTGCAAAAATCAAGGTGCTGCTGGGTGATCCCCTCAATTTCTGTGTCAAAGCAAAGACAAGAGCTCTCAGATTCAGTTCTGAGCCTCTTTCCTTTCTTTAGGGCACAGTTATTGGTGACAAGCCTACCCTCCTGCACGCCTGTGAATAGGGGCCTCTGTCAAGCACAACGAGTCAGGGAGATTGGTGTGGCAGGACTAATTGGGTATTTGTGTTCGCACAGATATAGTTGCCCCCCCTTCCATTTGTGGAAGTGTAGCTCCATAACTGCTGTTGTTGCATTGAATTCCTCTGTACCAAATTTTGTGGTCCATCTGTGGTCAATTATAGATTTCTACGGTAGAGAGGTTTGTTACTCTGTGATTGAGTCCATTGCTGCCATCTGTTTGTACCCTGCAATGTATGTGTTTTTTATATCTGATAGATTGGGTGAGATGCTCATAGCTTTCCTCCAACAGGAATCTATCTACACCCTCCAGGAATGATGCCTTTGACTTTCCTCCCAGTACACCTGAGCATGATCATATTCAATGTCTTCAAATGACTTCTCCTTCTCATTGTCGTGGCTGATCTCCTCATCCAGATCCTGATCCCAATATTCAACTTCCATATTTTAATATCTCACCTGAGACCCACATTCCATCTCAACTGGATCATCCATGTAAACATCCTATGCCTACTGTACCACCTCATCCTGTTTTTCCCACCAGAGGAGGGCATTGTAGGCAAGCACGTGGTGGTGCACCTGGCAGACAGTTGCCTGCACATGATAATGCTTCTGTTCCACAGCTTCCTTTGCCACCACAGGGCCGTGGGTGTGGTGGTGGACATAGACATGCACGAGGGAGAGGAGGTCACAGTCATGGGAATCATCCTCCACGTGCATTGTCACCACCTGATATTGATATGATGAATTCTGTTGATGAATCCCGACAGTCACCACCTCTACCTCCACCATCACCTACACCACCATCTCCTGTACCTCCAGTACCACCTACACCACCACCACTGCAACCAAGGACCATACCTTCCTTACTTCCTTATGCGAGATGTCCATATGTTGAACCACATTCTCAGCAGAGTATTGGAAAAATGGATTGGATTTGTGAACACTGTGGTGCACCACATTGGTATAACGAGCATCTCAAGAACAAGTCAAGGACCAGACCCTGTTTTGGCATGTGCTGCTTGCAAGGACAGGTTAAACTCCCTAATCTCTGTCCTGCTCCTGGCATTCTCCGAAATCTTCTGTATGGCATCAGTCCAATGTCTGATACTTTTATGAAAAATATCTGACAGTACAATGCAGCTTTAGCATTTACATCAGTGGCTGTAAAGGTGGATGAGGCAGTTACAAATTCTTCTGGACCATACTCCTTCCATATATCCAGTGAGCTTCACCATTGGATGGGATCTCTGCTACCTGGAGAAAACCAAAAGATGTCTTATACACAGCTGTATATACATGATCCGATGGAGGCATTGGGAATGCATAATCATTGCAATCCTAATCTGAAGCCTGAGATTATGTCTGCACTACAGGGATTGCTCCATGATGTAAATCCATATGTCCCATTATACCAACACACCTATCTCGTTATGAAGGACAAACCCCGTGAGGAGTATCCAAATCTTGAAGTGTGACTGCATGTGGGCGATGGCACTGATGGTCAGTGGTACAATCTGCCAACAGCAAATGAGTTGGCTGCTGTCATTCCTGGAGATGGATCAGAGCCAGTGAAGAATGAATGGGATATTGTCTTACGCATGCATGATCAATCTCTTAAACGCATCAGCCAGCTACATCCAAGCTATCAGTCTCTTCATTATGTTCTTCTTTTTCCTTATGGAGAACTGGGTTGGAATTGATATATCCCTCTAGAGGAGACATTAGTTATGCCCTTCACATAAGTAATATCGAAATCAAAGTGAGAGAGGTACTCCATCCAGTGCATTTGATGACTTGATGAACAATGTTGGGTTTTGAAGAATTCCAGAGCCTTGTGATCAGTGACAATGTGAAGATGATAGCCAATAAGCTTGTCCTCCCATTTCAATAAAGCCTCAAGCATAGCAAGAGTTTCAGTCTTAAATACATGGTAATTGCATTGGCTATCCATGAACTTCCTTGATATGAATCTGGCAGGGTGACAGGTTTGCCAAGTAGGGCCTTGACCATACATGGCACCTACACCTGAAATCGAAGCATTGCAGATGACCCAGATAGGCTCCTTGACTGCAGAATTAATAGGACAAAGAATAGGTACCTTGCAGCACAAATCCTTGATGGATTGGAAGCAGACAGAATGAAGTGGGCGCCAGTAGAAGGGCTGTCCATTCTTTGTCATTTCTGATAGAGGAGCTGTGTATGCTGTCACATCTGGCAGGAAGTGTGCGAGATAATTCACAAGTCCAAGGAATTTCTCAATATCATTATAGTAGCAAGGTTGTCGCCAGTTTCTGATTCACTCTAGCTTATCTGAATTGGCATGAAGTCCTTTGTCATCAATAAGATGTCTGAGACAATCCATCCTCTCAGTGTATAGTTGAACCTTTTCTGCCTTCATGAATAGCTTGTTCTCTTGAAGCTTATCAAAGACAAGCTTTAGGTGGCGTTTATGTTCCTCAACACTGTCACTGTAAATGAACAAGTTGTCGAGATATACATGCATGAAGACTCTGATATAATCCTGGAAAATTGAAGTCATGAGTCATTGAAATGTAGAAGGGGCATTGCAGTCCCCTTGCTGCATAACATTGCTCTTGAAGGTTCCGAAAATAATTGCAAAAGCTGTTTTCCATACATCAGATGGGACAATGTGTACTTGATCATAGGCATTGGAAAGATCAATCTTGGATCGGATTTTAGCCTGAGCAATGTCAAGTTGAATAGTATCCTGGTCAGGGAAAGGTGTAACATCTCTTTCCATGTTCTCATTGTGCTTCCGACAGTCAACAGTGGTTCGGATATCTGAGCCATCCTTTTTCAGAACACATAGCATTGGAACAGCTTGAGTTGAGACACATGGCTCCCACCAATGAACTCTCTTGTACTGAGCAATTTTCTCGGCCAGCTTACCCTTCATAGAGTCAGGGCATCATGGTAAGTAGTAATTGTACTTTGCGCTATCATTGATTAATGGAATTTCATGATTTACAGCTCAAAGTGGAGGTAATTCCTCTGGGATGCCTCCCATAATGTCACAGCAAGATTCCATCCATTGTGCACAAAGTCAAGGGATATCTGCGACTGAAGGAGAGGTTATGTCCTTTGTCCTTTCCTTGTATAGCTCAGAAGTAGCATGAATAGCTTCTTCAATTGAGATTTTTGGATTTGAATCTTCTGCCTGTTTGGTCTGAGATTCCAGGAATTTCTCTTGGTAGAACTCCTGTACAAGTTTGTTTACTTCAAGGATTTGTTGTCTATTCTTTGGATTCGATGGATCCAAGGTAAGAGCTTCATCAACAATTTTTGAAAGTTCTTCTGTTGACACAAAATCTTCAGGTGTAAGTAGGACAGGTAATTGGCGGTTCAGTGACCCTGCAGGACATTCACTGTCTTCTTCTTCAGCGGTATCTTCTATGGTTGGCACATAGCATGACCATGGGGGCTCAGGCTTATCTGATCTAGCTTCATTTACAGGCTGGCCATCTAGTCATTTTGACTTAGGTTTCAATGGTGGGACTCTCTTAGTTGAACCTTTCGAGTCTTTTATATTTGGTGCCTGTTGTTTGGGTTTATTTGGGTGAGGTTTGATTTCGATTTCCTCATCCAAATCAAACTGAATTTTGTTGGATACATGCTTAGCATATCTACGAGTCATTTCCTTGGTTTCCTCCCCCTCAGAAAGGGTAGGGGCTGGAATACACTGAATTTGGATTGTGTTGTACTCAAAATCGAGTGATATACCATGCTTATGCATGAAAACGGTGCCTAGTACCGCATCATATTGATTGACATTAGCGATATCAAAGTAATAGTCATCCCCTGAAATAGATGCACAGCTGTTTCCAAACTGGTAGGACACATTGCACCCATGGGTGATCCATGAGCGACTTCCTTTAGTTCCAAGTTGAAGTGTTATTGGTGTTGTCAACTGGAATACATCAAGCTTAGAAAGACAAGCAAAATCAGGGCTGATTGCATCAGCGATACTTCTGGAATCAAAGAGGGTAAAAGCATCACGTCCATTAATATTAACCAATGCAGCAAGGCAGCGATTCTCTATGGCAGTACACTTTGGGCAAGAAGCAGTCCAAGGTGCATGAACCTTTGTTGGCTCAAGTGTTGGTCGATATCCCTTGATCTTTCCATCACTTGAATGATCTGTTTGAATAGCTCGAAGGTATTCAGGGAAGTCTAATAAATACTTGTCATGAGACTCCATCCCATCACTGTCTGAATCAGAATTTGAGGAGGAATCACTACCAGGATTGCAAGTCATGGGATTGCTATCATGGTTAGAGGAGCCATAGACATCTAGCACATCCAATTCATCACCAGATTGGTCAAGAATAAATCCCATATGCTCATCAGTTATACCTTCATCCATAGTATACTGACTTCTGCCATATGGATCTTCCACATCAGAATCATTTGTGGATTGGTGGCCAGATAGACTTTCTGGCTTGTCTTCTGATAAATGAGTCCAATCTGGAGGGTTTCCCACATCTGTATGACTCTCCTCTTCAGAGAATTCATGCTCTGACACTGAGTTTGCAGGAGAATTATCATCCACAATATGGTATAATTTTTCCCCAGAACTTCGTTTTCTGTAGTCAGGACATGAGGGATCATTAGAATAATGACCTTCCTTCCCACAAGCATAGCAGGTGGGGACCTTTGAGTTTGATTTGCTCTTGTCCTTGGAGTGATTGGGATGTGAGGGTTTGTGACCTGAAGATGGGTGATCCTTCTTAGGTTGATCACAGATTTGCTTGAATTTCTCATAGCTAGGATTAGGTCAAGTGCTATGGTGCTCACCCTGAACCTTCTTGAATTTGCGAGGTGATGGAGAATGCTTCTTCTTTACAGCCTTTGCATTCTCCTTTGATGATTTGCGGAGCCAGGAAATATGGTCCTGTCTTTGTTGACTGTAATACCATTCTGCATGGATACCCTTCTCAACAATAAGGGCATGCTGCATAATATCATTCACAGTTGAGACCTCAGCAGTAAGTCCTGTATGGGTGATTTCTTGGTGAATATTTGAAGGCAAGAAAATCATCAAACGCCATCGGAAGGTATAGACATCTGGCAGTGAGGGCATCATGTTAGCAAATCACAATAGACTTGCAAAGAGTTTGCGAACAATGCCCTCAAAACTGTACTGAACATGTTCAAAGTGCTCATTTACAGCATAAAGTGATGATTCATGGATAAATCATCGGTACAGACCATTAATGACTTCCATGAATGTAGGAAAATCATCACCATTCACATTATTGGTATATGCAATAGGTGTGTCTTCAACCACATTGTTATACCATGACGGGCATCTCCCCCCAAAAAGGTAGCAAGAGTGCTCATATGCTGCATATCAATTGCAGAGAGCTGCTGGCCACCCCATTCATCTTCAGTATAAACCGGTGAAGAGACTCTGTGTGCACAGGCTAGAAATGCAACAGCATCGAAGACACCAATCACACCCACACCAACACTACACACACAAACCCTCAAGTTCTTAGGGGGATATTATGCAATAGAAGCAGATTGAAGCAACACAACTAAACTCTCAGAATATATGATACACATGTATAGTGATAGCACTCGTAGGGTATCTAGATCTCTCTAAGTCCAAAGGCTTTTAATAACAAGAGGGGCAACCAATGTCACCAGGCCTCAAGGCAAGGTGTACTACAATACACAACTCGTTGCCACACACCAACAAAACCCTCAATAAGCCTCGCACGACACACCCAGGTGACCACAAGCAACTTAAACACACCCTAAACACGACTCAAAGCTTGTGCTCTAAGCAGAAACCCTTCAAAACACATCCACTCAAGCCACAGGATTTGAACCCATGCACTCAAGCTTCCAAACCGATTGTAGACCCACAGGGTTTGAACCTGTGCCAATCCAGAGAAACAATAACCAAATAAACCCTGTCCAACAAGCCAAAGGGTTTGAACCTCTGCCGCTTGCAGAAATGAGAACCCTCAAGCGCACACTAATCAGACCACAGGGTTTGAACCCATGCTGCCTGTAGCACTGCGTGTTAGAAGAAGGCCTCTGTATGAACACTAACCAGACCAAAGAGTTTGAACCTCTGCCGCCTGTAGTATCTCACACACAAGAAATGCCATCTGACAAGCCAAAGGGTTTGAACCTCTGCTGCCTGTAGCACCGCACATCACAAGAAACCCTCAAAACTCAAGAGCGCATCTGCACTGACACAATATCTCTTATTCTCAGGGTGGAGCACAGTCAACCAATCACTCAAACCGTACACAAGTCCCCCACTAAGCTTTCTATGCCTCACGCGCTACTCAAGTCACTCAAACATTCTCAATAAAAGGTATATTCTCTCACTCGAAGCTACAAACTAAACCCGAAGCTAGAGCACTAAGCTGAGGGCTTGCACGCTCCTACAATGGGAGTCCGAAACTTGTACACTACTACTACACTACGGTATTTATACTATGTGCTCTACATATTAATACAACCTTAAATAGTAACTCCTGGCTGGCATAACTTCCTTCCCTGAGTCCCGGGCATGTTGCCATAATCACGCCATTGCTTGGTGCTTACTCAGCACTCCATCTCGGGGCCAGATCCTGGTCTCTCAGCTGCACGACATTGGTTAACTGTGCTATCCACACATACTGACGTCACCTAGTATTTCCTTGGAGTTATAGCCTACCCTGCAACTCTTATTTATGGTAATAATATCTTCTAGTGATTTCCATGGTCTTCTAGGACCACCAGCATCTGGTCTAGGCCTCACGTGCATCGGCCAAAGTCAGAGACATTGGTCTTACTTCAATTCTAAACATTCTGAGGTCTAGAGTGCTAGTTCCCGACATGGCAGTGCCTTGTGTGTCATAGATCAAGGTTGCATATCAATTATCTCCTGAGCTTCACCGGTTCCATTCTTAGCGCATGTCTTCTGTGCATTGTCAGTGTATTCAGTGTCAAGTGCTGGGGCTTTAGACTTAGTGTAACCCTTATGGTATCACTCTGCAGTTAAGCCTTGCGCTCCACCAAGCATCACTCAAGGAACTTCATTGTCTGCACTTAGTACACGGCGCTCTAAGGTATATCTCATTGCTTTGGTATCTAGGTCTTATAAAATGTATGTATTGATACATTTCCTGAAATTACACATGTGAACACTTTTCAAGCATGTCACCAGGCCACTAATATTTGCGATCTTCATCCATCTAATGATGGAGAAGATCCACTCATTGAACTCTATGAGATCAGAGCTCCCCTCATATTTTTGGGGACGAGGAATGCTCTGTAACAATGTTTTTTGGACATTAGAATCCAGTCCTCACTGAGCACACAAGAGATTGCAATTCACAAAGCATTCATATTGCTGGAAAATCGCCAGCATGATTTCAACCTCAGTTCTCATAACAGGGAGATACTTAAATATCTCCTCATTGTTAAAACAAGGTTCCTGAGAAGTGAAGTGGACTTCCTGAAAATGGGCAGGAGTCAGTTTGCAAGCTCGAGGATTATCAGAGCATGATGAATGTTGGCTACTGGACCCACTACGATGGGATCCTGGACCTCCAGGTGGTGGAGGCAGAGGAGGATCATTAGGAGGACGACCTGCACCTCGGTTTCGAGGAGGAGTTGGGCTGTCCACAATAATTGGATTAGCATGGCTCTCCAAGCATGGTGAGGTCCATGGTGGATGTACTGGAGGTTGTTCTTGAGGTACAGGTGGTACCTGAGCTTGTTGTGGTTGATGAGCTTGATTTCGAGCAAAGACAGAGTCGAAATAATGAGCAGACTTGTGAAATTCATAGCCATCAGGCTCCCAATTTTTTGATGGAACTTGAGGCCAATTTGGAGGGATTGGAGGTGCGTCACCATTATCCTGAAAGTCTGGACACTGTTGAGGCGGAGTAGGTGGCTTCAGTGGATAATTAGAACCACCAGGCAGTTCTGGTGATGAATCCTGTGAGTCGCTGGAGGAACTATCGTCTCCTGGGTCAGGATTAGGTGCAGCAGCTCCTACACATGTCCTAGTAGGTTGCAGTGGAGTCTGTGATGACTGTGAACTTGGTTTTTTGCTAGGAATACAAGTATTTTGTCTTGCAGTAGCTTCTGGCCTCATTGGTGAATCTTGTGGTACTGAATCACCAAACTGGAGGTGCGGTTCCTTCTTTTTGACCTTAGGACATTGAGACATCAGTCTATGATGCAGAGGGACATATGTTCCTTTCCTAGAGGCAAGAGGAGCATCTTCCTCATCATCAGCATCACTATCATACTCACCCTTAAGTTTAGAGATCAGAGCCTTGGTCTGCTCTTCTATAGGGTCAACTATAGTGTGCGACGATGCTCATGACACAGACGATGGCACACGAGCATTGGGGATACTGGTTGGTGGCACAAAGGTACTTGCCAGCAGTGGGAAACAGGCTCAAAGAGGGTTGTACACCTCTGAGCATATATGTGGAAGAAATATCCATATACCTGGAAAATCTGGGTGAGTAGCATCTCCATAGAGATCGATCTGATCACCTTGGTCTGGGACCATAGTCTGTCAGAACAACAGCATATCTTTGTCATGTAGCTGTTGCAGTAAACCTCGATTGAATACCTCACATCAGGCTTCATTCAGGGCATCAACTGTCTTTTGAGTTTCTGAGCTGTGTGATGTTTGAGGAGTAGGTGAAGATTCACCTTTGATGAAGGTTGTCAACAGTCGAGCATGGGCATTGACATGTCAAGCATAGTCAGAACCAGACTCACCATGCTGTTGTGGTAGATTGAGATTGGAGATGGCAGCGTTAATGTTCACGCTGTACTCATCTGCACTGTAGTGATAATCACCTAGTTGTGGTCTTACATCCATCAGAATGGGATTGAATTGCCTGGAGGCATTCAAATTAGCAGCGAAAAACTTATTCATTGCTAATCTAGGTATACCATGAAATACAGTACTGTTAGCAGTCTGTCGCTGCATTGAAATGGATATGAGCCCGTCCTCGTAGCATCGAGCTGTGAGATGAACTCGTTCCTCAATAAACCGGTTCACATTCTCAGCCGTGACCTCCAGTGGTTTGGGAAACAATATGGGCATAGCCTCCCCATGGGTGCTGACCTTAGGGGATTCAGGGGATGTCAGAATAGAGGTTACAGGGGGTGATGGCACTGGAAGCTGCTCACTTGCAGGGTGGTGAGTCGATACCTGCAGGAAACAGAATCTGTCAGTAATTCCATGGGCATAACCTGGAGGCGCCGAGCCCGGAGATTGGTCATAGGCACCCATGGCTTGAAGCTGTTGTCGACAAGCCAGTTCTTGCTCCAGTACATCATCTGGGGCATGGTGGATTGAGGAGATACTACTTTGTTTGGTGATGTGCTTGGTAACGGCGAGTGGCAAATGGACTAGAGGCTGGCAATGAACACCAACAACACTAAACCAATCACTAACTCTACACTTATCACCAATGTATTGAATTTGGGCATTTCGAGTACAATAGAAGCACTCTGCAGACTTCAATAATCAAGGAAAGTTGTTTAAAGACGTTTTATTTCATTACTAGTGAGCTATACAAGCGTACTACTCGCACTAGTGGGGTTGGTAAGACACAATTGGATGAATAGTGACTCAACTTGAGCTACTGCGCTCGCTCTGACTGGGACTGCTTCGAACTAGTGGCTCTCTTGGCCCTATAATGTCCTACAAGTGAATAAACGCTTGACTAGTCGCTTGCTAGGCAGACTAGTGGCGCTCTTGGCCTAAGAATAATACTTTAAACTTTGAGAACTCACTTGAACTAACTTCTAAACACTCTTGGCCTTTGCAGGACACAAAAGATTGCTCTAAGACACTTCTATTCACTCAATGCTATGGGTAACTTAGCGACTAGTAGCCACTCCGTCGAGGTTAAGCACAAAAGCCTTTAATTGGGGCACTAGATACTGACTAGTAGGTCACAATTGCGGGGATGGCTTGCCTGAGCCGTGCGTGTGCCTATTCTACTACTTATATACTGACAAACAAGGTACGATCGAGATATAAATAACTGACTAGAGGGGTATTATTGATAAGGATTTCTTGGCTAGTCATGAATAATGGTGAATAATCACGCAATAGTCGGTCTAGAAATGGTTGCTTGCTGACTAGTGAGCCTAGGAGCTCCACTAGCGGTTGTATTCCATGTCCTGGGCCCAGCGACACTCCACTAGTGCCAAGGATAAATGACTAGCCAGGCGAGCGTGCCTGTAACAGCTGTCGATCGTGATCGAAGGTGCAGCCCGGCTATACTAGTACTGATCGCAATGGATCTGTATTGCGCTTAGTCAGATTTGCCTCAAGGTTAATCCGTTGCTAATTCATTTCTAAGTCCTGTTTCGAGATTGCCATGTAACTAGTTAATCTGACTTAGGCATTTATGCCCAGATCGGCTCGCTAGTGACCAAACTTCACGAGATTTGTGTCCCCTGCTTCTTGTTTGGTGTGCTAGTTACGTTACTTGTCCACTAGTGGCTGTATTCACTTAGCCCTGTTAGCATTCAAGTCACTAGTACGGCCGGCTGGTAGATTTAACCCACTAGTGGTATCGCATCTAAGTCCTGGCTCTACTAGTCACATACTAGTCTAACTATCAGCTCGAAGCCTCAGCTATAGTCCTCTAAGTATCACTAATGTAAGATAGATATGCAATAGTATTATTATAAAATCGCAAAATCTAGGTGTGAATGTGTAGACGGTGTATCATTAGAACACTGAGATCTTGCCACAGAAGGGGCAATTGAGTGAGCTGGGGAACAAGAGTCTGAGAATGTCGCTGGGCAAAGATGTCCAATGACAGATGTCTCCAATGCTGGAGTACCCTCAGGCATGGTGAAAATGCCTGAAGGTCGATAGAGCACATTCAAGTGCGTAGTTGGGGCTAGTGCAGTGGTTGCAGGTATAGCACTCACATCTCCAGTGGCCAATGTGGGTGCTGGAGCAGTCGCTAGTGGTACTGATACACACTCTGTAGAAGGTGTGTAGTTCAGCAACTGCTGGAGGATATTGGTGGCGTGTTGAGATTCAGATCGAGTGGGTTGTCACTGCACTGCAGCAGAGCTCTCAGAGGCCGATTGTTGAGCCATTGAAGAGTGAAGTTGTGGTAAAAAAGTAGTTCTGTAAGTGTTAGCCTACTGTGGTTCTCCACAGCACAATACACAATGAAAAATGTGTAAAAAAGTGTAAGAAATATGACACCTTACAGGGTTCCTTGACCCAAGAGCTACACATGCCAATGGGGTGTATTGAGAGTAGAGAGTCAAAGATACAAATGAGTAAGGTAGTGGTAAAAGAGTAAGTGACAATCACACGAATATCGAAGGACAATAGGAATGGCTAAAGGTGTAGGTAAACAACTATATACAGAAGACATCCATATTCCCCACAAGGCTCATCAACATTTTATTGGACTGTTGGGTGAATTGAAATTAACTGTCTGTAGGGTCCGTTTCTGATTTCCTTGGATAGAAGAACCTGTATAGTACAATGTCAGAAACTACACATATAATAGGAATAAATGGACACAATATGTACCTGGTTTTGTAGGGCTCACAGGTGTGAGAGGGATGCCACCAAGAAACATGATGGTGTTGATATCAATGATGAAGTGATGGACTTCGTGCATTGGATTGTGTTGGGAGGGATCATGTTCCTTGAATACAACACATGAAAGAAAGCTGGACATGGAGACAAAGAGGTTATTCACCAGCATTGGCTTTTTGTTTTTGTATTGGGGTGAGTCAGGGAAGATCAAGTGAGTGGTAAAGGTACATTTGTGGCCAAAGAACTGTGTATACTGCATGGCATTGATATCAAAAGTGAAATGGGAGGTGCTGGTGTCTTGGACTAAGCCAGTGACAGTGATGAATGGGAGGGGGAAGGTGTCCTCTGTCTCAATTTGCATCATCTCATGGTATGAATCAGCTTTTCAGTGTGACTGCAAGGAAGATGATATGCACAAAAACAATATCACCCACAGCTTGATACTCATTGGGTTGAAGAGCATAGTCACCAAGGGCTAGAAGAACATTTTGTCTTCCAGGTACATTTTCATGATCTGTAGGATATAATTATAAGAAGAAAAATAGCTGCAAGGTAAAGAAGGTGATGTGCATTGGCTTGGATGATGAACATTTCAGGTTTATCTCTGAAGACAATGTTGTTTGCATTGAAGAAGCATAAGGCAAGGACAAAATTATCGGTAGTATTACCAAGAAACATCTGGGTATCAACAACAATGGTTTTTGTCAACTCCCTAGAGGAATTACAGAGCTGACAGGTGCTGGATATGTAAGCGAGTCCATAAGGGGAGGCACTACTATTTTCAGTTCTTGCGGAAGATCTGGTGCTGGTCATGGCTTCTTGAGAGTGCTGGTGGAATGGAAGACTTGGATGTGGAGAGCAGGACTGTTCTCAGACTCCATATTTGAGTGGTTGTAAATGAGTTGAGTGTCACAAATGTATAGATTAAAGGAAGCACATATTAAAAAGAAACTTGGTTCCAATGTGAAGAGTAGGAGATTAGAGTTTGATGCAAGAGTAAATGTTTGCAGAGAAAGAATATAGATTAAAATAGAACAGTCACTGGTGATTTCAATTGAATTTCTGTGGGTACAATTTGAGTGAGTCATATGGTGAGAAACCAGAAGGGACAAATATCATAAATTAGATTAGGGCATTGTGGTATACTACATTCATTGTGGAAGGGCCACCATTGTTTGAAGGTGGTATTAAAAATTTTAGGTGTTTGCCTGAGGTAGCTCTTGAACATGGAACATAGAGTTGACCATGAGCAAAGACTGGTATTTGAAGGTCAAGGCCCACATATTTTACAGATTGGCCTTGGGCTTTGTTGATGGACATTGCAAATGCAAGGCAGACAGGAAATTGGCAGTGAGAATATTAAAAAGAAACTTGAGCATGATGATCAGATGCAGTTAACCAAATATGAGGAATGAAGACAACTTTTCCATTGTGATCACCACCAATAATTTGTGCTTCTATGACACATGTAGACATTCAAAGAATAATGAGGCATGTACCATTACACATACCATTGGTGGGATCAATGTTGCATAAGAGAATAATTGGGGCCCCAATTTTTAGATGAAGTTCACTGTGAGGTAAGAAAGATGAATTCAGAGAGCAAAGAACTTCAATAGGTATGGGGGGATTATAAGTATCAAAGGGAGCATCAGCACCAGCCTCATTAATAATCTCATCAGCACTAAGAAAAGACAAAGTTTCTCCTGACATAAGATTCAGAATATATTCATTTGCATCAGCAACATCATTGTTTCTTGGAGCAAGTATTGTGCGATTCAGAAAATATTCAGGAGGTGGTGGTGGGGTACTTTCAATACCATGATATACGAAGGAGATAAGGTCTTCAATGGAATTGACACATAGCTCTGGTGGAAGTGGAATAGATGCTGAATCAGTTTGGGATGGAAGATCAGAGCCTTGGCTGATATGTAGTAGCCAAGGTGCAAAGATTTTTGGGTCATTAAAGTTTGAAGGAGAGGAACAATCTGATGATTCAGTATCAGTGTCTGAATGTTGGAGGAGGTGCATATTTTTAATAGGGCACAGTATATGGATATGTTCTCATATTGGAGAGAATGATAAAGATGCTCTGATTATATCAGCACATTTACCTCCAGGAACAATTGGCAAAGTTTGCTGAAAGTCACCACCGAAAACAACAGTGATTTCACCAAAAAATTTATCTGAGTTTCTGAGATCATAACAGGTTCATTCAACTGCTTCTACTACATAATGATGTTGTGGTGCTGCTTCATCCCATATGATAAGGTGAGTCTGTCAAATGAGTTCTGCACATTGACTCTCTTTAGGAATATTGCAGAATGATTCTCCATTTAAATCTGAAATTGGAATTTTGAACATGAAATGAGATGTGTGGCCACCAATTAAAAGAAGTGCAGAAATTCCAGAAGATGAGACACAGAGAACAATGTATGATTGTGACTGCAGGAGATGACATATAGCTTTATACACAAATGTCTTTCCTGTGCCACCAGAAATATGCAAAAAGAAGATCTTATTGCAGTTGTGATAAACAGAGTCTACAATGCTGTCAAAAGCTGATCTTTGCTCTGAATTTAATTTTTCAGATTCTTGATTATAATTGAGTTGATTGGTTATCAAAGGATTAAGAGCATGCATGACCCAGTTTCTTTGAGAATGAGGCATGGAGGGATAATTTTGATGGAGTGATTTTCCTGTTTCAGTAAGAATCATATCAAGCAAATATAAGCCATAGTCATAACAATCATCAAGAGAGGGATTTGTTATTCCAAGAGTGTGAAGTTTAGGAACAATATCGTCAGTGATATAATGATGAAATTCATTCCATAACCCAGCTGGATCTGAAGGAGCACAGCAGGTAAGAATAGTGACAAATAAACATTGAAGCTGGCAGCCTGTTTTCATTTCTGAACTCTCTGATAGGCATTGTCTCCATTCTCCATCATCCTGAAGTAATGCTCTAGCAAGACAGGCTTCATAATATGTTGGATAGATCACATTATTGTATTTATAGAGATCTGCATATGAAGTAGGACCTTTGACAACAGTGAGAAGTATATGCAAATCAAATTGTTCACCAGCATTTGGAGAAACAAAATGCATTCTTCCAATGGCATAGCTTCTTTGATAAACTCATTGAGTCCATTTACGGTGTGTCGCATTCCAAACAAATTTCAGTGGAAATTCTTGGTATGTCAATTGGTGTGCAACTTCATGAATATTGGGATCATTGCTGGCATTAGCTGCAAAGAAAGCAGGTAATGCTGATTTTTGCTCTTCAATCTGTTCTTGAATAGAGTCAGGGGAGAGTTCAGGATCAAAAGTCACTATATCTTCATTTGGCAGAGAGACCTGGATATTCAAAAGTGAGAAAGTTATGAAAGAAAAAGCACAAAGCTTGCTAACCTGCAATCGAACAACAGGTGGATTTCAACCATGTGTATCAAATTCATAAATGCACCAATTAGCTTCTGGTGGTGAAATATAACAGCCATGAAGATGTCATGAGATTTCATCATCAATATCAACAGTAGTATAGTCAGGGCCTTTGTGAATATATTTGAAGATATATTTGAATGATGCAATAGATACTGCACACTCAACATTAATGTGACAATCATATTTGGCAGAGAAGTATGCATTGAAAGGAACAATCCACTGATTGTCAACATTTATGGCATTAGAACCTTGGCCAACAGGATAAGTATGTCCATCATCAGGTCTATAATATTCAGGATAGCTGTCTTCAGTCAGCCTTGTTTGGTCACAGAAAGGTTTAGGAAAACCCTTGGTGCATCTACCATTTTCCATACATAGAGCATTAGGATTAACAGTACCACAGGGTCCATGAACCATACACCTCTTTACAGTTTCAAAGAGGACAGGTTGGGTTACAGGATCAGGCAAATGAGCTTGAATGATAGAATCAATTTGTTCAGGATTAAACAGTTTCCATTGGCCATCAAGGAAGATAAGAATATGCATATGAGGAAGGCCACATTTCTGGAATTCAATTGTATATACCCAAGCAACAACAGTGCCAAAGACATCCTCTTTGATCTCTTTAAGAATTGCATCCCGTTTGAGGCAGAATACACACACAACAATATCTGGGTGATCATAAACTGTTTGGCCTGGAAGAAGTTCATATAAAATTTCAGGTCACTCTGGATTTGCAGTCATAGCCATAAAGATGTCTACTTTACGAAAGTACTGTGCAATGGCCATTGCATCTAGATACTGCTGATACATGTGGTATAGACCACCAGTGTATGATAAGGGTAAGATAGTTCACTTTCCAATATTGTTGAGATCAATGCTATCATTGTGGAGGGCATCATCAAGTCCATTTTGAAAGTTAGCATGGAAGAGACCTTGATTATTATGAAGATAAGCAAGGTGATTTTGATCAATTGCTGCCCACATATCAACAATATACCGCGGTAGTAGATGATGGCCATGAAGAATTGTAGAGTATACATTATGCTGAACCTGCAGTTGATGAGAAACATATTGTAAAAGGGTCAAACATGAAGGGTTCACAGCTTTTGGCTGATTCAGTCTAAGCTCTGGATGCCAACCATTCTCCCCATAAGGAAAGAGAAGAACATATTGTAAGGGTGCATATGCAGGATGATTGCTATGTATACACTTCAAAGAACCATCCCATCTATGGAGAATTATATCTCTATATTCTGACAGACTGGAGCAATCAGGAAGGATGACAGCAACCTCATCTGCTGTTGGAAGATTATGTGTACGCTTATCAGATGTGGGATCAACACACAGAGTGATAGTCTTATTGGAACTATCACCATACTGTTCAAGTATTTCAGCTGCATAACGATAGATGAGGGCATATTGGTGATGTGTGTGAAGGATGGTCTCTAATAGCATAATGGTATCTCTCTGCAGATCATGATTGTTATGGCAGCGATGATCAATAGAGTCTCTTAGTTCATAGATATACAGCTGAGCATATGATGGGGCTTGATTGCGAGAGGGTAAATGAGAGCCAGAACAGTGATAAAGTTCCCCTTGAATGCGGAAAACAGGTGATCCACACTAGTGAAGATTTACAGAGTGATCTTCATTGACACCAAGAGAGGTGAAACTGAATGCCTGGTTGTACATCCACATTCAATCATGGTAGTCCTTTGCTTGAGCATCATTAGCTTTAAGAAGCTGTCTGAGAGCCAGAGGAGGTTCACGTGCAGGAGGCAGAACCACCTGACCCTTTCTGCAGCATTGAACACCAAAGACAATATTGCCATTGATTTTCCTGGTCACTTGCTCTGTATACCAGTGAAGTGCATGGCAGAAAGGACATTCATATGACATTTCACCAAGGTCATGGCATGACAAAAGATCATGATATGGCTGATGGCCAGGAGGGAGGTCATCATGCTGAGCCTGTAGATGCAGTGCAGCTCCAAAGACATCTAATGACATTGCTTGTTGACAATAATGTAAGATACAGAAGCGATAATTCATACCATCTCTACTTGTATGACTACATTCTGAATGCACCCTCCTGTCAGGATAACTGACCATCGGTTCATCGTGGTCAACATCCTAAGTGAACAGCTGTACAGAGTGAACCATGACAGTATTTTCTGCCTGTGCATATAGGTCAAATGCTATGGCAAGATAAAAGAGAGGATCAAACACACCTCAGCTCTCTCCCGAGCTCTGCATTGTCATTGCATGATTTCCTGTCTCATCAATGGCTGTTCTTCAGTCTAAAACGAACATCAATTATGACTCTATTTTGTTCATCTCACTTTGATACTTACTTCTGTAGAATGCATGGACGGAACCAGTCAATGCAAGCCAGTATCTGTCATCTGGATATTGTGATGGTGAGCATGGCATGTTGTCTGGATAGCTTCAACATCGGTGTCAAATGAGGTTTCTTCAGAAAAAAACATCAGCCATACTTTCAGTGATGAAATATGACTCAAGAGCACCTGAGGGCATGTTGGAGCAGTTCACATGGAGGCAAGAGATCCTCGCAGGTTTAAGTTGAGGTTGTTACCCATTAGACACAGTCGCACCATTGATAGTAAGTACATTTGAGGCACACAAAATATCTTAGAATAATATATCTATTTTTTATGCAATAGAATACAACTGGAAGCAAAAGAGTTAGAATTCAATGCACAGACATGGACAACATATCATGTACTCATGATTCTTCTCTCAGAGCTTGGTACATAAAACTAAAGAGGATGACTTCGGCATGAATGTGAGATGTGATATGTGAAAGTGGAGGTGAGAAGAAAGCAATCACACATGAAGAACATCAATTGATGCCACAATTCAATAGCGACAGCTGGAGGACAGGGGATAACATAAGAATGGGAAAAGAGATGCATCTACAGCCAAGAATAAACAGCATGGTCCATAAAGACAAAGAACAGAAACATCAAAGGACAGCATTCAGCAATCTTCAAAACACTGGTGACAGCAGTAGGCACAGCGGAGAAGCTGAGATAAGGGAGCTTCCAGCATTGACATGGCATATATGAACATATGTTGTATAGATTGGAACAGGAGGCATTGATGATGTCAAGAAAGCAGATTGTCTGCCATTACTGTGAATGGATTGGGTGAAATTGGGAACGTACAAAATGAGGAGATGGAGAGATGGCAATAGAATGATGCAGAACATCAGCAGAGGTACATGATGATTAGGAACAGCAGGACTCACCAAGGATGAAGCTGATACATTGAACACTTCCTCAAGTCAACATCCAGATCAGGCATTCAAAGCCATAGGCAGCCATCACAAAAGCAGGAAGAGATGGTGAGAGAAAGACAGAGGTGGGGGGATGCAAGGAGAAAAGAGGGAAACAATGGTAGAAGGGTGGAGAGAGAGAGGGAGACAGCAAGAGATGTGTGATGTGGCAGGAACCCAGGCTAAAAACAAAAGAACTAATGAAAAGTGTGACTTATGTAGCCAATGAGAGAGGAGTTCCCACATTCACTCATTGTATAGTAGATATATATCATTTCCTAATTTAGAAGAAGCCAGTGACTTGGCAAAAGTCAATGACTTGGACCTGAGCCGAGCTGGAGTCATTAGGTCTGGAGCTGTTCTGAAGCTGAGCCATTTTGAGTTGAGTTGAGTTGAGCCATAGCAACAATAGTTGAAGACACATGTTCCCATTTTGGATGCTATATCTTATTAGGAAGGTGCATGATCAGCAAAAATGAACCTGCTATATTCAAACTCAGTTGTACAGGTCATCTTATGAATATGTTGTGAGCTTGCTCCCATATATGGAAGATGACCAGTTACAGGTCTATCTACGAGCATGAATGAGACTTTTAATCAACATCGACTAACAATAGGACATACCCAGATGCCCAGTGTTCCTGGTCCACTGCTCCAACCCATGTAATTGTGCTGAGGAAAAAGTCAGCCCAGGTCAAGCTGGACAACATCAAGTTGATGGATCCCAGTATTCTTGATGACTACATGAACACCTGTATGCCTCGAGAACTCAAAAGCAGCTGCAATGTCTGCATAGTCACTAACATCAATCTAGTTTTTATTTTAGCATGCTCATAAAAGGTAGGAGAATGACATACATAGTAAGATGGAACCAATCCTTGTCTACAGTCTCCATCCCTTGCTGCCGCATTTATCCAGTTCAAAGTACATCCCTCTGAAGTGGCTTGACATGTTTCCCATTCCATCTGTAGGTTCTGTAAACATACTCGGTAGTTTGGGGAAGGAAGATGACACCCACATTGATGTATGTGCCAAAATGGTCGGACCATCTGGCTGTGACTATATCAGTATGTTACAGGGAAGAGATATGGAAAACACACCAGGATCAAGATACTCATCAATCACCCCATTGCAGTCTCCCTCATCCAATGACCTGCTGAAACAAGACCTTGCATTTGGTGTGGCCTTTCGAAGGCAATCACCAATTGTAGCATTCAGTGATGACCAAGCACATGTTGGTAGCGGGGCATCTATCAATGACATGAGCACATATAACAGCAGAAACTACGACTTACCTGACTTGGTTGCAGTCTGGGTCGGCCATAACCGAGGTCAAAAGGTGATTCTTGAATTCAGAACTGGTCACTGCCATTGACCAACAGAACTTCTGTTAGTGCCAGCAGTACTGGTAGTCCTAACATCATGTCAATAATAAGAAACAAAAGAGAAATGTCAATCCTTACATATGGCACAGATCAGGGTGCACTGAGTATCCTTCGCCGCTGCCATGCTGCAGATGCTGTCAGCTGCTGCTAACATCTGGTAACATAGTAAACTGGATTCATAAGATGTTTTTTGAGAGATTTGTAAGGAATTGACAGTATCACCTCTGTTTGTGCTGTGGCAAAGAAGACGCCATACTGGTGGTGGTGGGAAGCAAAGAAGAAATATAGGGCATGGTAGCCTGAGACCCAGGGCAGAGGGTTAACTGCCTGCCCACCAATGTTTCAATATTTCAATCTCCGACTGGATAACAATGAACATGATGACCATGGCCCATGAACACGCTTTGTTTATTACACCTTCATTTACTTCCTCCCTTCGTCTGCTCCTGGTCCATGTCCACTAGTGATGGACAGACCGGGGGCATGTATAGTCCTGAAGGCCTTGCTCTCGCCTGACAACTCCTCCGTCCTTGCCTCCCTCATGACATGCATGATTATATGCTAGCAGGTATATGCAAGGCATTGGATGGGCTTCATATCATGTCTGTAGTCAAGATGGGAGGAGGGAAGACTAGTTATTTCTATGGGTACATGCTTCTGCTTCAGGAGCTGCAAAAGCTATCACTTCCATCCCTGCTGTTTGTAGGCAACTATCCCAAGAAGCCTCTAATGGTGCTTGTATTCCCCACCAAGGGTCTTGAAGAAGAAATGGTATGGTCCTTCCTCAGTTTCTTAGGGAATTCACTCATGGTTCTTCCAGGAGAAAAACTTTATTTCCTTGGGCATCACCTCACTCACTATCAACAAGGATACTTTGGCTGCTGGACACCATCAAGGCCACAATCTCTGGAACAAAGCCGCATCAACTGATTTATCCTTCCTCCTCCTTTCCCTTGAACAGCTCACTTCCAAACCATTCAACTCTCTACTACTTGATGAATCCTTTTCTGTGCACATCATAGCTCTTGGAATTGATGAATTACATCTCATTCTCGATTGGGGCTCCCCACTCTTTTGCTTGGCTTTCCATGACATTGGCTTGGTTCTTGCAAGAAGGCCATCACATATGAGATTGATTAGTGTAACCGCAACATTGCCTGCCAGGGACAATGTAGGCAAACTCACAGAAATCTTGGGACTTTGCCCAGGATCGTTCTACTTCAAACGATGCTCAAATATTAGGCCAGATGTGCAGTTGATTGTCTGGACATTGCATCATGGACTCTCAGGCTCATCTTTTCCTGATCTTGAGTGGGTTGTCAAAGGTAAATGCAAGACAATTATTTATTGTGATACTATCTCCCTCGCATTCCGCATTTTTGTGTATCTCTGGCATGCCTCCTCCCTTTCTGATTCATCAGCTCATTGTAAACGATTTCACTGGTATTGCTCGCTTTACTCAGCTGCATACAATGAAAAATCCTGAAAATTATTTATGGACGATCCTGATATGCAGGTATTAATATTAACTGATGCTCTCAAAGTGGGCAATGACTTCCCCAATGTTGTGGATGTCATTGTCTTAAATCCCAAGGATGTCAATGACATCCTGCAGAAAATTGGACATGTGGGTTGGAGGCCTGGCCTGGTATCGAAGCCAGGTCCTTGTGGGATTGTATACATAACCCAGTCTATGCTGGACGACGCAAGAAAGAAGATTGATGGACAGTTAGCCCAAGATGGTAATGGAGGACCATTGATTCGGATTGGGAGGCGTAAAGTCCCAAACAATGGTGGGAATGAACAGATGACCCTGGAGATGGCTCGCTTTCTTCTTGCCTCATGCTACATTGATGAGCTGATGGAGCAGTATGATAACCCCTCAAACAAGCCTGTTTGTACTTGCAAAACATGTCGCATGCCAGCTGTTCACCCTCATCCTTCCATCTGCACCTGTAGTCGCTGTCAGCCAGAGCTGCCTCTACCAGCTCTTCCTCAGGCTTCCAAGGCACCATCCCATCAGGGATACATTCCTCATTCCAAAGTCTTGAATAATGAGATGCAGGCATATGGCCAAAAGTGTCTGGAGACCTTTCACTACAAGACCTGGTCCTCTTCATCCAATTTCTCTGACTTCAATCTTCTGCCCTCTGCATTTCTACCTGACTTGACGATTAGCAATCTTTTCAATAACTTTGTGCATCTGACATCATTGGATGCAATCCTCCCATTCCTTCAGTTGGTGAAGCGACTGAAAGGCCATGAAACCCATCTCTTCGATGAACTTCAAGATCTCAACCAATGTTTCAATCGCATGTAGTGAACAGCCCAGGTTGGGTCCAGGTCTGAATTTTCTGACCCGACCCAAACCCAGAAAAAACCCATACCCATCACACAGGTCATGGGTAAGCTATGGGTCACATGGCTTACTGGGTCACCTGACCTGGATTAATTTAAATAGATATAGAATTAAATTTTTAGTTACCTAGAGCATGCTTTATGACACACTTGCACCTCCCGAAAACTGATTTTGGATGTCGGAGTAATACAGCCAGGTGATCCAGGTGAACCGGGTATACCCTGGGTCTCAGATTTCTGACCTGAGCCCAACCCAGCAGGCACCCAACCTGGCAACCCAGCATGACCCAGGCTACCCAGGCTGTACACTAATCACATGCGTATCATGCTCAATCCAGATTCCAATGAGGAGTATGATGTGTTGCCAGTAGACCGGTGTGTCCTGATCGTGCGCGAAGGCCAAGGCTTTCTTGGATGTCTTTCTTCACATGCATGAACGGATACACATTGGGGGTGATTATGTTCCGAATGTAGTTCTCATCAAACCCGCTATCCTTTGATTGAATGTTCTCATAAAGCTCATCTTGCAGCTGTTCTTGAAGAAGGTCCCCCACCATGAAGTGCCCAGGTATTCCTGAAGGGCAGACCAACCAGTTCTTGAAGAAAAGCTCTCGAAGATTTGGCCCAGCCTCCAGTTCAAAGTTACACACCATCTCTAGAATATAGCCTGTGTATTTTGTATGCGAGGAACCTGCAAAGGTACATATCATTGTCTATTGACTGGGGTAAACTTCAATATCTTATGTAAAAATGCTCATTACCTTCAGACACTCCCACACACATCTGACATCACCCTCAGCCATAGCTATCACAGCCTGCCTAGACAACAAAGCATTGCAAATGAAACATGTTGATTGGGCAAGAGTTTTGTCACCATTGAAAGACACTTTGTCTTCACTAGGCTCCAACTTGCATTGATGTGGCGACTGGATGGGGGCAGAATATCCATTGAACTTGAGTCCCTTGCAGGAGGTGTCCACTCGGTGCCATGGGGTATTTCCATATCCCGACATCGATAGTCGCCACGGATCACAAAGTGAAATGCTGAGGCGGTTCCATACTTCATGTGAAGTTGTTGTGCCATGGAATGTAAGTGTTCAAATGTGGGAAGCTCATCGTCTGCTGCCAGGGTATTAAAATACTCTGTAAGGTCATCCACCAAAAACTTGTTGCTGCAATCCAAGGATGGTGAGTGGATTTTTGTGACTTGGCACACCACTAGGCTCACCTCCATATGTCTATCATTCTAGCATCAAGCTCCAGATGTAGAAGATCAGAGTACTGATAGTATTGCACCTTGCTGAGGTTGCCTGGAGCTTTCCGCTTAATACTGTTAGCGCCATAACCAATGGTGGATGGATCCCTGCTCTTCAATGATACCCAGTGCACTTGGTAAATCCAGCTAAGGTGGGTCCAAACTGTATGCCATATCTCAAGAAATGGTTCTAGAAGATCCAGCCGCTTGTAGGGTGTATCCTGAAACTGCAAATAGTTCTTCAATTGAACCATCTGCTCATATGTCAGTCCATCACCTCTGACCAGAAGCAATCATCATATGTATGATTCTGCTGTTTGGCCTAGGTGACCGAAGACATCTTGAATACACTTGATCAAGTCACTGACCATAGTTTCATTATAACCATTGGTTGAAAGGGTATGTATTTTTGTGCGACGAGTCTTCAAACGATGTTTGGCACTGATGGTTGTAGAAAGCTTGCATACCTTTGCAGCATATGGCTGCAGAGCAGGTATGAAATCAACAAGCACTTTGAGCCATTGAATAGCAAAAGTAATGCTCAGATAATAATGGTCGATCATATCCCATAGATCATTGAAAGTAAGATTTCTTCACTTCCCTTTCCCAAGCCACTCTTGTTTCTCATTGAGATCAAGCATTCCAGGCTGGAATCCTTCCATCTCAAACACCGTTGTGGTGGTGCCAATGAGCATATGTGCTTCACGGCCAATACAGTGGTCACGTGGATATACAAATTTCTGCACATTATTGATGTGGCAGATACCTGACTTCTTCGTATCTCTTCCCAGCACATGGACATGCTCTCCATCACTCTTGGCATACTTCTTCAAGGCATCATATGTGGCATGATAGCTAGTGGAACTTCCGTTTCAAGATTCGAGGGCAAAGAGGTAGCAGTTTGCAGAACATGTGAAATAGAGGAGTCCTTTATCAGCAGGTAGCAGCTTGGCATACTGGTTTCTTGAATGGCAGATAGAGCTCAATGCATAGGTGGTGACCTGGACAAAAATGTCAGGATTGTCAAACAAATTTGCTTAACATGCTTACTATTTCTGCAGGTCAATCCTTCCTGGACACAGCACGATCATTGACAGAGGCGTCCTTAGCCTGGCTATGATGATTTTGGAATTTTGGTGTTGCCAGTCGAGTAAGGTATGACCAAACCAGATGCTGTTCAGTTTCAAACAGCTGAGTGACAGTGTTCAAAGTCTCAGAGCCATAATGATCAACTTTGATGTCTTCTCCACCAGTCGTGAAGGTATGAAGACCCTTTTCCTTCAGAACAGCACTCTTCATCTGCTTCTCCATATACTCAGCAACAAGCTGGGCAGCAAATGAGGTAATAGCTGGCTGAGCAGTGCGGATATTTCAGAAGTCCTGTTCCAGCAAGAACATGTACTGTTGTTCTTCACTGCCTTTTACTGGTATTCCGTAGGGGTGCTGTGCCCATGCTTCGATAATAGTTGCTGGTTTGTGATCACATTTACCTGCTAGAAAGCTGGTGAGCATTTTTATGTGGGTTTTGCTTCTCCCAATGATGTGCTTCCCATTCTTGTCCTTGACCCATCCTGAGAAGTAGAGAAAATCTCCATAGGTCCAGTCCAGGTCCTTGAGTAGGCTAAAAACTTTTTCTAGCTTATGTTTGACTGTGGAGTAGTCTCAAGTGGGTTTGCCAGTGCATTTTGAGATGGGCTTTGTGCTGATGGACTGTGGGGTTACTGTGGAGATGTTACACAGAATATTGGGTGTAAGTGAAGGTGTAAGTGGTGTAACAGGTGTATGCGGTGGTATTAGGCCAAAATGTGGGAAATATGGAAGATTTGAGAGGTAATATGCACCTGATGGCTGAGGGGTGATGGGAATGGAGATGTTTTGGGTGGATACATCATGTTGAGAAATGTTAGTGTGGACAGAAGCATCCTTGGGAGCTTCATTTTCATCTCGTTGGTGGTTCTGTCCTTCAGGAGGCTCATGCGCACTCATAGAAAGTAATATATCGCATTCCGCAAAGATAATTTACATATATTAGAATGGTGTCATCGAGTATGACTCAGAGCCGGCACCGGCAAAGGGGTCAGAATTTGAAAATAGGTAACATTGGTTGGCAGTCGGCTTACCCTCACCCTGGGTACCAGGCTTTATATACAGATACGAGTTCCATGAGTATCTAATAAAGCGGCTTGCCAGGCTAAGGGCATGGGAAGTCAATATGCTCTATCACATGTCATTACATGACACACTGTCAATTTCAATTTCTGATGCTTTTCCCCCAAGCTCTCTATCCCCAAGGATCTAAAAAACATAGCATTGGAAATGTGGTACAAAATGTGATAACTTCTATTAATCAGGCTTGTCTCTGGGACATCCCAACACGATCGACATTTGATTGACCCTGTTAGCTCGGTGAAGAGGACATACTGAGATTTTCATCGGTTATGGAATGTGACACACAAAGCCAAATCAGTGTTCTGATAGATTCTGTCAAGTCCACCTTCCAGCATCCGTATCTGTTCGAAATACGAGATTTCAGCAAGGAGAAAGGAATTCTCAGGTAAATCAGATCGAAGTATTTCATTAGATTTGGGAAGGTAACACATACATCTTTCAGAGTACGTTCAGCTGCTAGCCTATCCTACATCATACAGAATGACAACACAGTAACTATCGTAATCGAGTTCTTAAGCCCACACAATAAAAGGATGATCAATCAGGGCACCTACATATACGAGCATTGCAAGTCCCAAAAACTGACATCAACACGCGATTGTGTCTGAATTCTGAGCCTTCCATCTCGGTCGAAGCCTAACGAGAATCTTGATCATCACTACCACCCTTGCTCTCTACGAAGTCCTCGACACCATGCATGAGACCATCAGAACCCTCTCAAATCTCGGTTTCAAATGCTGCCTAGTCGGGAGTGTAGCATGTTCCTGTTATGGCATGAGCCACTCCCCCAATGTACGTCGTTTCTTCTTGTCAGATACATCAATCAGATAGCATTAACAGGACATCGGCATGCTCATCTTGGGATGCAGCTTCACCCAAGAAGAGCTCAAGTGCCGCGTCGTGACAGCCAACATGAGCTTCTACCTCATCGCACCCAAAGATCCCTACATGACGTACAAAGTCCTCTGGTACCACCCCCCCAGGATACAGGCGAAGCTGCAAAGCCGATCTCCTCTTCCCAGGCATAATAAACATCCCATGAGTCCCACCTGAGAGCATCGTCCACCGTCGACATCCGTCCGACTACCAGACACTTCCCCTCCCACTCCTACTTCTCAAGCTCCAAGTGTGGATGGATCATGGAGAGTCCACAAAGTACTACATGAACGCAAAGCAGCCGACAGATGTCAGAGATATCACTGAACTTCTCAACATCTTCGTGATGGCAGGCAATCTTGGGGAGCTGGGAAGTTGGATACCAGAGTCGTTCTTGAAAGCCAGGCATCACCGCAGGAGGGAGTTCATCAAACTATATCCCCACACTGCCAATCATTGGAGCAGGGTAAAACAGAGGCATGTGCTAGATACATGGAAGTAGATGTGTGTAGAGGTTCTGTCAAAAGTACTTTCCCAAAATTCTAGATGTTCCTCATAGTTTGAAACGAAATCGTTCTTGAATAGAAAAGTTGCTGGACTGATGATTGTTACTCGCAATGTACAAGCAAGAATCAATCTCTCACGCAGCCACCCTGGCGGAATCATGCTGCCATAGCAAGAATTTATGGTAACTGCGGTAGGTTGGTAGATAGGGATGCAGTAATTCATCCCACTCGCAATGGAAGCACATCTCGGCGCACAGCGAAGGTAGAACAGGAAGATCATGAAGGTGAGAGCCTAAGAATGTCGCAATCAGGAAGTGGATCAGCATGCAATTCAGGTCCTCCGTTAAACGTCAACAACCACTCAAGGCTAGCGGCACCGCTACTCTTCCCAATGACAACCCCTCCAAAAACAACTGCATTCGGAACAGGCAACTGTTGTGATTCATACTTGTGATAACCCGTCTGAGGCATCATCTGTATCAAGTAAACTTGTTCGGCTGAGGCCTATCATCCGCATTATACCGAAATTCCAGTCCAATCCCATCTGGCTCCGAGCCGTTGACAAGCTTGATGAGCTTCTTACCAATGCTATTCAGCCTCTCCACATCGTCCTTGCTCCTTGTCCCAACCTGTATCCTATCAACCTTGCTCCTAAGACTGAATGCCGCTCCGCAATCTCATTGCCCTCCTCAAGCTCTTCGCCCACCAAGGCCATGGCGAGCCTGCGCCAGCACTGATCTAGCAACCAAGGGGTATTCTTCATTGTCAATACCCACTTGCCGCCATTCGCATCATCCTCACACATGGAATTGATACCCGACTTGAAGAGATGGTGATTTGAGAGCTTCCAGGTGAGTCAGTTGAAATACCGGTAAAAGTCTTCGGCGGTGTTGAACTCGAAAATGACGGTAAGGTCGGCTTCATAATCATTGGATTCAGCCAAGTGTGAGAGAGTACCGTCTGTTGCGGCACGAGTGTAGGGGAATTTGACTTTGGTATCGTGGTATCGTCCTAAAACAAAGTAGATTGGTAGGGCATAGTATAAGAAACGTACCAAAGATATTGCAGCGCGCTCTCTTCATCGAGCCAATGCTCAGCGCGCAGGTCTTGATAGCGAGCCTAGCAGTAATCGCGTCCGGACTCGGAATGTTCTTGTACCAAACTTTCATATTCCCCTTCTCTGGCTGTCCCTCCAGCTGATTTTGTTTCTCCGACTTCTCTATTGTCAGTGATTTACCGCCACCAACGACCTCCACATCTTCAGCTGGGGGCATCGAGGGTGAGGCCGATCTCGTTTTAGAGGGTGATCTCGTCATCGGCACTTTCACCGTGACAGAGAGTCCATCGTTATTGAGGGGCCAAGAGAATTCTGCATTCGACATCTGCGTGCATGCGTTCAACTGCGTTCGGCTGCGTTTGCATGAGTTCAACTTGCATACGTTTGTGGGCCCATCGACGCATTTAGATGCACTGTATCCTGATAGCCAGTGTCTTTCAACGATACCGGTTAATTATATTTTCTGTTGAAAAATGACTTACTTTTCTGAGTTTCCTGGAAATATCACCATGACTTATTATGACTTAAGAACGGAGGGGAATCATCTATAAAGGCTATAAATGCATGCATGTTAGTCAGTTTTTGTCTCACAACGATTATAGTACCGTTTGATGCTGAATTACTTGTGATCCCTTCGTTTTTCTCGACTTTGAGTAAATCAGGCACCTCTAAAATCAACGCAAAGACTCACGCCCCTAAGAAATAAGTCACGCATGCGTTCCTTTTGGAAACGCATGCGTCCGAAATTAAACGCAAGTGTGTGACAGTTATGTGACAAACCTGCGTTCGGTGCGTTTGATGCGTTCAAGTCCGAGTTGAACTAGTTGACTTATGATCGCTTCTATTTCTCCCTCCCGTAATTGCTTCTAGTCGGTCACTCTAGGCAGGTATTTTATCTCTATGATGTATTCTTGTCATGCATAGCCAGGTTGCTTTCAAGTGTTCGTTTTTGAGCCAGGATTTGGTCCAGTGTCTTCTTGGTTTCTTCAGCTTGTTCCTGAACAGAATGGTAATGGTACTGTGGTTTTTACTGAAGGTTATCATACTTAATGGCCACTAACACTGCTCAAAATCTCCAGATGCTCTTACATTTAAAATACCAGCTTGAACATTAATGGACTCAGCTGTACAGAGACACTGCCATGAGGAAGAAAGTTAATTATGGCTGGTGTCAATGTCATACTGGGTATAGATATGATAGGCAGTAAGTATTACTTACACTGTAGCTAATGAAGTGATTTTACAGGTGTCTGTAAGCCCAAATGCACAAGACGCCCAACAAACGCATCTATGTCACGCTCACGCAGACGTGACAAACGCATGGGTGAAAACGCAAACGCACGCACGCAAACGCAAACGCAGAATTCTATGTGTCCGTTACTGAGGATGTCACTGAAGAAGTAGAGTGGGTACGCAGTTAAGGTGAGATCGTGGCGGGACTGTGATTGAAGAGGAGTTGGGCGATTGGCCGGGGGACGTTGCAATTAATGCGAGCAGCAAGCTAGTTAAATGTTGTCGTCAAAGACTGCAAAATGGCGGCCATCGACCGGACATGCCGGTTTTTGGCACTGCCACTGATGCGGCAGTCTCTTTCGCCAATTTCGCCACCTGCGCCCCTCGTGCTCCAGATCATGCTCTACGATGTCCTTTTTCTCTGGGAATAAACCCAAAGTCAGATCCCATCAAACCGTCCATAATTCCTTGGAGAATTACCTCGTGAATTCTGCCATTCCAAGCTGACGGCCAAAGGAATTCACTGAAGATTCGACGATAAGAGGATCTAAATTTTGAGCCGGCTTTCGTTGCGGAAATACCTGTTGAGGGTGTCAGTGACAGTCCCAGTAGCTATGAGAGGGAGAGACAGAGACCAGGTAAATATCGATGTCTCCTTCAGTTTCATCCTGGTGGAGGTAATTCGTGCAATAGGACACCGGTCACGTCCGACGGGACTCTTTCCCCTGCCCTAAGCGCTCACATGTAGCATGCCACGTGCATTTCATAGTTTACTTCGCGCCGGCATACTCTTAAGATTTTAGCCTCTAGGCAGATAAACCTTGGCACAATTGACGAACTTTTACCTATGAACCATTTCCTGCGCACGAACTCCTCTCAAAAACTGGCCTTACATCCACTCCATTGTTTTTCTCTTGTTTCTCGGCTAATAGTGTGATACTCTCAGATCATCGATGAGTCGACGTCATAAAGAACGATGTCGACATCCGTCATTAACGTAAGTCTAAGTCTATCACTCCGCACCAGATATTCCCTCAGGGATAACTTTACCAATATTTCCAGCCAGAAACCAATGGATTCGGACAGCGCATTCGCTCCGTACAGCTCGGATACGAGATACTTGACAAACGCTCTGGATGGTTCGGAAATGTCTTCGGAACTCGAGCTGGTAATCGAGCTGGTAAAACCTTACACCGCCGAACTCCGTGTCCGGATATCACTTACGGCTAGTATGCCTTTCACACTCAATGGAATCGTCTGAGTCGTCCCCACTAGCTGGGCCAACCTCGTTATCTCAATTCTCGACATCAAGATGGGAACAACGGGCATGAATTGCCTCTACCCCTTCCCACCTTTGAAGGACACTGTGCCCAAGAAAACTTGCTTCGATCCTCAATAATGGATCAACTCTGTATTTCTTTATGGAACGGAGCGCCACTCACAGTTACGACAATGGATCAATCAACACCCGCTCGCAAAGACCGATCTCTCGTTCCTAGTGCCGCGCGCAAAATGGAGGGTTTCACATGGAGTCTCCGGAGGTTGAAAGTCAAATTGACATGAAAATGAACCAGTAGTCAGAGGTGAATGATAGAAGATGAAAATTATTGGTTGGGGTTGTAGCTGTGGTTGTGGTTGTTATGCGTAACGCATGAACTATCGACGACTACGGGAGGGTCTGTAGAGCCTCGTAGTACCGGAGCAACGGCGAACGTGGACAGGGAGCGGCCCCGTACATGTGCCTAGGATGCCCTTAATAATACAGTGCCTTGTAACGATTATGATCATGACTTTGCTTACCGCAATCAAATTTTCAATGTTCCAGGATGATTCTACTCCTTGGATCTACTACACTGCTCTCGTTTAATGGAATTTGGGCTGATCTTCGAAGTGCGTCGCAGATATTTGCCGAATCACCTACTTCTCTGGGAGGTCATGCGCAAGAATACTGGTGATAATAATTGGCGCTCTAGTCGTGTGATCCAGGACCATACATTACGGTGATAACTTATTGACGATCCACAGCCTTGATTACCACAGCGATGCCAGCCTTCCATGCCCACGCTGAGTGGCGTCCCTTGTCGTCTCCCCTTGCCTTGGCTTCTCCTGTTTATGATAAGCGCCGTGTCATCAGGACTCCCTTGTTTTTCAGACCACTCATTATTCCCCGGAACTTTTAATAGTGAATGATGCACCAATACAAATCAAGTAAGGTTCAATGACCAGCCACTCTCGCTGGCATCTATATATCAAATAGGGACTCAGGATCATCAGCCTTTTGTTCTCCACGATCCACATTGTAAAAGTTTCGAGCTCTAACTACTGACTAAAAATGTCTCGTCAGCATTGAACCCCTGCTATTTTGCCGGGACCTTGCGGTATGGAACTCACATTTACTTATTCCATAGATCCTATTCATTTCTGCTTTGATGATCTGACTCAGGGTTTTCTAGCGCGCTAAAAATTCCCGCAGTATCAGCACCCTCAAGGACTTCAACCCTACAAAATATAACGACATCTCAGCGGGTATCTTACAGCCTACCTCTTCCGTTAATTTGCATTGCTGTCCCTGTGGGAGTGCAATTCCGTACTCATCATATCGGAAGCAAACTAATGCGGTGCTTTAATTCTACATCTCATGTTTCTTCCCGGAGTGGCCTCCCAAAGACCTCATGCAAGATGATGATTACATTATATGCACCTGAAAAAACAAAATATTCGACCGCCACGAAGAAAATGCTATACATTACATCATCCTCTAATACATGTACCTATAAAGTCTTGATTTGCACCTCTTATCTTCTTCAAGCCTCCCTAGCTCATTCTCTGCTCCGACGCATGTCCTCCGAACAAATGACGAACCATCGAAGGGCGTCAAGAAGTCTCTGCTGCTTCATCACCTCTCTCTCATTTGTCATCATTGTTCCGACCTTATGCGTTACCCTCATGCTGCTATGCGCCTGGACCAGAGACCGCTCTAATATGACACTTCCGCCGGAGGATACAGGGGACGGAAATAGAACTGTAAGACTTCTCGCACTATCATGCACCGCTCATCATACTTGAAGATCATTCTCCACGCTGACCTGGTCTCAGCCGATATTCTTCATTCTACCATGCTTGTGGAGTGGGCTGGGTGGGATACCTGCAAAGTTAATTGCACAGAAGTTAACTTCTTCGTTAACACGTGAGCCTTTCGTCTATGGCTCTTAAGAATGTACCATATGAATATCCGTTTTGGAGAAATTTGTCTCCTTCAGATGACAGACATGGCGACCGTCCCGCCAGTAACAACAGACCCACAGACCCTATCTTCATACTGAACGCTACCGCCAAAGCTGACCCTCTGAACAACTTTGCCACATTCCGCATGGAGCTGAACATCTACCCAGTGTGGAACTATTTTCACAAGGACTTGTTAATCAGCCACGGAACTTTGGCCGACTACCCATTTGACAGGTACGACGGTGTTACAGTCGTGTTACTTGTCTGACTTTATCCACCGATGTGTCAGTTACGAGTCGCTAATAGTCGTGTTTGCTCAAGAGGCATTGACAAACAAGCCTGTCTCCTTAGTCCTTAATTCAGCATCTCGACTCATTGCGTAAGCGTTCTCTTCCCTTCTCATTGACCACCTGACGGAACTTCTTTGAGCAACCTCAAAATTGCAACTAACAATATAGGGTCAGACCCCACCTACCTTGCGTCCAAGAACCTTACAGAAGAAATGATTCATGCATCTGTAACCCTCCAACGCAGCGCCTTTGTTATCGGATACTGTCTGGTCATCGCCGTCACATTCTGTTCAGTTTTCCTCTTATACTCCGTAGATTTTCTGAGCTCATGCACATTCTTTATATCGATAGGGATGGTCACTGTCATGATTTGCCTCATAATGATCACAACCGTACTCTTTGGCTTCCGACAACGGAACGAGATCGTTGTAGTCCCAATCGGGACTGTGTTCGCCTTCACCCAACTACGATCCACCATGCCCGGCGCTCCCGACGGTTTTGGTGCGTCAATTATTTTCCTCTACAGGGCGTTGATACGAATCTCAACTCCAGGTGATGTTCTCGGTACGCCTTGCTTCATATTGATGGCCATCAGCTAACTTACCTCTCTCTGACACAGATCTTGTTGGGCTACTACCATGCCTCGTCCTTCTGTCGATCTGCGTACGTGCATGGAATATCTCTCATCCAAATATTTATTGACATATGGTAGGCCGTGACAATGGTTGGCATCTACTTGTTCGCGGACCCACATGATCCGTCTCGTAAAGCGTTCACTTGGGACGAATTAGGTGCACTTTCATCAACTGTCTGATGAAATCATATTCAACGAGCTTGTAGTGAACGTGTTGCGTTTTTTTATCCGTCGCATTTGGAGCACTGCTAATGCATGGGCTCAACGTGGTCGACTTCGCATACGGATAGCGAGACGGAAAGCATCGAAAGTTATTGACATTCCCTCGGCAAATCTTGACTGCTAAAATCGCGCTTCACTTTGAGTGAATAAGAAGAGTCGATACGAATTTCGAACGGACCATAACTGACAGCATTTCTTGAAAACCTATTTACTTACAGCTTCTGACTACCTACATACACACCGTTTTCGGCTTCTTCTCTACTTTCTCTAGGATTCCTACCGTCATGTCGGGCCTTTAGTCTACCTTTTTCTCGCAATATGCGCCGATTCTTACTCTGTTCTCGGGTGAAAGCCTGCATTGCGTCGGATTCTTAAAAAATTACGTAATATGTTGAACAAGACTAACCGCGGCTGCTAGAAATTGGGAGAGAGAGCATGGACCGATCGGTCTTAACAGTCACTTGTTAGGATTTCCATCGGTGTCGCTGTCATATTCTTTGCATAGGACGGTGTGTAAACAAAGTACGGGAAATACGCCTGTTCTTGGATCGTGCTCTGCGGCTTAAGGATCAGAAGCTAGACTCATGGCCTTTCTCGGCGTATCTACACGAGGACTCGTCCTTGCAAAAGCACCGGGAAAACTGGGGTCGTTGATTGCGTTCGTTTAAACAGCGAAATAAGTGTGAGGGGGGTAGCCAGTCGGTCAGTAACAGAACTGACGAAACCTACATAGAACGTCGGCAATAGGTAACAGAGTCTTGTACCGATTCAGAGTGTACCATACACGCGAAAGGTCTATCGAGCTCTTCTACCAGTAGATCATCACGAAGTGTGTCCAAATAAGCTCGATGCCACGTAAACCAAGCCACTAGGGTCAGTACTGGAAGCGAAGGGGAAGATGCGATCTGAGACCAAAGATACAGAGCGGCGGCGGAGGCAGCAGACTCTCGGCATGGCAAGCCTCAGCTTTTGCGGGATGCTCTCAGCGATTATCAGCCCGAAGAACATGCTTTATACTAATTTCAGATCGTTTCAGTCTTAGCATCTCGATTGATTAGGACGGTAAACAGGTATTGACATTTAGGACAAGCGTACATCCCGAAAGCTCCCAGAAGTAGCAACGATCACTAGGCCCCTTTCGTTCCACTCGACAAACACGCACCATTAGTACCCGCCACAAAGGAACACGCAACCAGTCATCACACCGCCGAGAAGCATTCCAGGTCACTAATCAATTGTTAGTCGAAAGGGAACAAAGAAGGAGAGAACGAAACTGACATCTTCACCATTGACAGTTCCTCGTAAGTTGTGTTGCATCCAGACTCGGCATATTCTTGTACAATGTGGCGAGATGGATGAGCCGGGAGATCTGCTAGGAAGAGCGTTGATAATAATATTGACGTGGCAAACGATTGTCAGTGGAAGGGCGGGGAGTGTCGTTAGGGCTCGTCGTCATCGTCATCAAAGACCAAGCTCAAGGCGCTAGTGCGCAACCAAAATTGCGGCTATCACCGGACATGCCGCGTTCGGCACCGCTACTAATCCTGCAGCTTGCGACGTGGTCTTCTTTCACAATCTGGGCCCAAATCATTCACCGCAGTGTGCCTTGCTCTGTTACCAAAAACCGGAACTTGATAATCTGTCAATAAAGCGAAAGAGAATCCCTTCGCGAACCACACCATTCCGAAGAGGCTGGACGGCCTAGGAAATTGCCAGGAAATCAAGATCAATTCAAGTGTTGATGATAAGAGAAGTGAAGACTGGCGTTTGTATATGTGGAGGAGAATATGATAAGCGGCCAGGTATCAAAGATCAGAAAACCCTAAGGAGTCGGGTATTTCGACACGTAAAATTGGTTTATTCCCAATGAAAACACCGGGAAGGCATTTATACCGTGGAGGCACATGCATAAGTCCTACAGAAAACAGAAAAGAACACGCGTCAAGCATCATGGAAATCTCGACGGTCGTTACCTCTTCCGTTCTGACACAGCTTTTAAGGTCGAGAATTCGACGTACAGTCAAACGAAAAAGCACCAGCCCTGAAGATGGCATGTGCGCCTTCGGAGATATGACTACTACACGCGAACCACAAGGTCGACGCGCAGTAGCAAGCTAACAACTTGCTTGTGGCTTCGACTTCAGGGCCGCCGACACTCGCCATGAAAGCCTGAGCCTAGGCTCTACATGTATAACCCCAAACTCGAGGGTACTACAATCTGTTGCCAAAAGGATTGCTCAGCAAACCAGCAACAAATTAAACAGCAAAACATATGAAACATTCTCCCCGTGTACCTTGGGCTACGGATTTTATTCATGACATTTCCAAGAACGACGTCCTGATTCCTGAAACCAGAAGTTTAGCGATTTGATACTGCGGGTACCACGAACAGCCAAAAGGCATTTTTTCCGTACTAGATATCAGATAAGAGCAAACCATACAGAAAATGACGAGGCTTCGGATACGGGGAATCGAACCCCGAGCTACCGCGTACTTTTCTATCCCTTCTGAATGAGAAGCGGTAATGTTAGGCATTCCCATAGCGCGCTTGTGCTATTATGAGGTGTTTGGATTTTAAGAACAGTTTTCGACCACGAAATTGAACCCATGACATCGACTTGACTTGATATAAATCGAGCATCTTTTTAGCACTACTGGGCCGAAGCGTTCAAGTTCGAAGCGGGTTTTTTGCTACTCCCATTCACAATTCAGTGAGACTGCGGATCTGGCATGTCATAGTGTCAACGGTTTATTGCCCTCCTTCGATAACTGAAGGGCATCTACAGCTAGGATGGGGTAGGGAACAAGAAGCATACCGGAGCAGACTTTGTGATCGAACACTTCAACTTTCGGCTCACACGAATGAACACTGAAAAAATTAAAGCGAGACGCGACTCTTGTGATAAACAGAAGTAAGTATTCCGATGTGATATCAATTAGACGGTAGACACTGCGCTAAACAAGAATGGCACTGCCGTTTACGGTTTAATCGATGGGTCGACTTCAGTACCGGAACAGCTGTAGTCTTCTTCAGTCATAGTCACGAGCTCAAGGAGGGCGTAGACCCACTTTATTGATCCCTGCATCCCTCGCCATCATACCTTCACCGCTATGGCTCACTCCAGGTACCCAATCAACGGTGGTGAGTTTGGGTATACCACCCATATCTTCGAGCATCGCGACCAAGTTCCGTCCCCTTTCGAAATGATTTTGTCCTGAGTCTACAATGAATGTATCAGTTTCTAAATGAAGAAACCCGAAAGAACACGGCTATGGCTACTCGCCTGCGCTTGAGCTCAGATGTCTACATTTCCTTCATCTTTCTAAAAGGACCCGTCATTGGGATCTTCGAGGGGGAATTTATTACACGTACCAGTCCCCAAGCGTACTTAAGCGTCCGGCTATGCTATCTCGATGATACCCTCTCTTCCAAGAGCACGGGCGTTCTTGCTTGCACATGCAGGGAAATTCGATTCCAGCCCGTATTTGAAAGCATCGACGTCTTCACACCCGCCGTTTGGAATCGGGTGATTCGGCGCTAGCCAACAAAGAGATCCAGGATTAGCTGTATGCAATCAATTTAGCTCCTTCTGTCGTACCGCCGAGAAAAGAGGAATTACCGATCCAGAAATGTAACCTGTCATCGGTTGATGTTCTCAGAACTGCGTAACGCTGAGCCATTTGGCCGCCAGCAGAGTGACTTCCGATGACGAGGACCTGAAACAAGGTCACAGAATTTCTCTACCTGTCGTTACCTTTAGATTTGAATACAGGTTTCTGTCCATGTAATACGCGACTAGTGCATCAAGGACGTCAAAACTGCTAACACCAATAAACGGAGTCGGGGGCGATATTGAGTTGTCCGCTAATCCAAGTCGTTTTTCTCCATAAGAGCTGTCCGTCCTGCGAAGCCCCCGCACGTAGGTCAGCCTCCGTGAGGAAGCGTGGACACATAATGGATATCTCGCCACGTTTGATAGCGGGGTCATTGTACGTCACCTTGGAACGTGCATTGTTCGCCGCATTCCAATCTATATGAAGGACATGAGAAGAATAATAACATATGTCAGCTGTAAGTACGCGCCAGACCAGCAGGCCCGTTGCTATGTATTGGCATTAGCAGCATAGCGGTCTCTGATTCAAAAGTATAACTCGCCTTGCCCTGCAGGATAATGACTGACCTCGTAACTTTAGTCGCGTCTATGGTAGCGGTTTGATAGACAGGCTATGAATCTATGAGAAAAATAACTGGGGCGTAAGGAAAAACTCGCCAGATATGCTCCTTTGTCGTTATTGACAACCCATTTGGGGTATAGAGTGGCGTCAACTATGTCTGGGAGCGACTTCTAGCCCTCCTCACCGGATCCATCGACTGTAGGGTCTGGGCAACGATGTTGGATGAGGGTAGAAGGCATGACATATTGACCCTAACTAGTGATGCTCGGTGTTAGTGATGAGGTTCGGTACGGAGTTTGCCGAGCCTACTTTGTCCCGCATGATGACGCGAAAGAAACGATGGCTCTCTACGTTTGACTCCTTTGAGGGGTGCCTATTTGCCATTATCACAGACGGTGTCTGTCCATTTTTTTCCTTCCCGTGACATTCTCATGCTCCAGCTAGCACTACTTGGTGACTTCATTGACTCGGATCGGAACTGCATACAAGAGGTGGATGCGGTCGTCATTTCGGTGAGTGTCTCATTATCAAACTAAGCCATAGATGATGTTCTTGTTTGCTTAATCTTCACAATCAAGATGATTCTTGGCACAGCGTCGTGCATTAGAGCTTGCATTGGCATAGTCGGCTGGAAATCAATGTTCAATATTTTGCTAGTGCGTCGAGCAGAACCTGTTTCTTCAACTCGACCGCATTGAGTGATCCCATAAACTTCATCAACGACGCCCTGCCGTGGGATGGAAGAAAAGAACAGAGTGAGGTTTGGGAAACATGCATATGGTCTAGGGGAATAGAACCCCTATTAGGCCTGTCACTACAGCCATTACACCATATCAGAATAGAGGAATAAGTACGTACCCCATGTACATAGGCTCGGAAGAATCGCGCACATTTCGAACGTAATCCCAGGATGTGAAAACCTGTTCGGTCTCAGCATACTTAACCGGATAAAGAAAGAAATTTGGCTTTCAATTTCTTATTCAACGGAGGACTACATATATGATTATGTGACTCGAAAAAAGGTTTCTGTAATAAACTCTGCATGTATCATGGGGAATCGAACCCCAGGGCTTCCTCCATGGAAGACTCGCCGTTAGACTAAGCATATGCGATAGCGTATAGGCTCGCAGACGATGCGTACCAGGTCTTTTACCCCTTACCCCTCCCAACGAGGGTCGTGATCAGCTTCTTGATCTGTATATTGTTCCTGACCATGAAGAGGTTTCGGTGCCGTTGCTTTTAGTATCGACTTTGGGCACGGTTGCTTTCTGCGGCAAGGACATCGAGGTAATGTTGTTGTTGTGTGGAAGAGAGACGGAAAGGCTAAGCTTATGAACAAGTCGGCTGGCAAATCCAAAATGAAATCCAAAGACATCTGCATGTACACATTACGATAGTTCTAACGCCATCTACGCGTCACTATGTGATGGACGGGACGAAAGACTGGACTTGCTGCTTCGGCACCATATTGCCATTGGAGTATCATAGCGGGTGATGGCTTCAGAGAGTTCCATGAAAATGTCGTTCTTTTATTATGGATTACACGTAGCGAGAGGTAGTACAAGGAAAGCGTCGAGCGATGATGGGAGAGTAGCAAAGAAGGAGGCCCCACATCCTCCATATCGAACTTCTTCACTGGCGCCAATATTCACTCATGTCCTCATTGGCTTAGACGCGTAAGATTTCGTCCGTAATGCACATGTGTTAGTACCATTCGAAAAATGGTATGCTCAAAAAACATTAGGTTCTCTTACCACTGAAAAACAACAGGATCTCTCCTGACGTATACGCATCCTGGGGAATCGAAGTCCAGGCGTCCCTCCGTACGCGATAGGCTGACAAGGCGTATTTCTTGTTGGTAGCGATCAGACTAATGTATGAGGATTTCAGATAGGTCTGATTTTCATCCCTCCCAGCCGTGTCGTTAGAGGAGATTGTGAATCGTGCACTGAGGAAAATGTATGGCTACCTAAAGGGTTGCAGAATTCAGATATAGGGAATTGAACCCCCCTCGCTAGAGACAATGGCAGTTATGCTATATCCGATATATATGTAGAGGATGGATTTCTGTCATAAAAATGGGTATGATGACGAGGAAGCGTGGGAGAGCACGTTTTGTTGTGGAGGTCTGATGCAAGTAACGAGATAAACAGTTTGATTTTATACAGGACGGTCCGGTGAAAAAGGTATTTGATTATCGGTTATGCGTACCAAGGGAATCGAACCCCAGGTGTAGAACAAGCCGTTAGACCATATGCTTACGAAAGGGCATACGCCGTTATTGCTGCAAGAGTGATAAAAGGATATTTGGGATAGGCTTCGATGCCGAGCGGTTACTTATTTGCATCGACTAGTGGAGGACGATGATCTGAGAAGCTCCAAGTGTGAAAAAAAAATACATGAAGAAATCATGACTACCTTCAGGAATTGAACCCCGCGCATCCGAATCGCCAGTAGACCAGCTGAAACACATTGGTGATAGCTTTGTCGTTTCGTGGCTCAAACTCTTGCAGCCCTGAGGACCAGTGAGAGCGGTTGTACATGAACACGGTACACCGAATCTGATTCCTTCTGGGAAATGAATTATGCCTAGAAACTCGTACTTAGGGAATCGAACCCTTGAATACGTTACCACTCGCCGTTGGACTAGACATGGATAGAGGACGTTGATTCGGTTAGGATTCATGTATTCGTTCCGTTTACAATGGTTGGTTCTTTTCTTTAAGTATGGCAGTTTTTAGGGAAGGAAAACTGAATTCGAGCCGCAACATTGTTGTAGCCGGAGAGAACAAATTACGTGTGTCTGGGATGAGCTGTTCATTTTATTTGCGGCCTTGGGGAGCGTGAATGTGCGTGCTTGAAACGGGCAAGAATCTACTTAGATACAGGGAATTGAAGCCCTCGCTAAAAATGCGCTAGCGATTAGACCTGTATCCATTAGTTGATGGGGACTAAGTTTCGGATAAAAAGACAACCTATGCCTTCTGCTGGGATCAGTATCAGATTCGCGAGATAATGACTCGACTCGTTTCAGTATGAGCATCGCACATACGTTGAACTGGAGCGGGATTTCCGTAGGCGAGAAATAAAAACAGCGGCAACAGCTTGGATCCTGTCAGACAAAGGGAATTGAACCCATAGCGAGGTGCTAACCGTTGTGCGATATCCGACTTGGAATAGAATGCTTCGGTACGCATCATACGCAGGCCAGGAGAAGTAGACCATGTACGAAGCTCGGGTGCAAGTATTTATGCAAGCCAAAGTAACGCTACACCGATTTGAAAGTATTCACAAGGTTGGAGCAAGATTCATATGGAAGGAATTGGTACGGAACGTAACGTTGAATGCGCACTTGAAGCCCAGTTTGAGATATTGCCGATAGACAGTAGACCTTAGATTATGGAGACGGCCCCTTGGCCAGAGCGATATCCGGTTAGGATCAGACAACACGGCGTTCGAGGCGTTGAGCTAATTTCTCATGGGGCTCATCAATGGCATAAACGTGAACGTGATTCCATCCTGAGAGATCATGAGACGTTGATGGCTGGGGAGTTGAAATATTGATGCCTTGAGCTTGAGGTCGAAAGACTCAAATAATGCGCTAGGAATTCAGAAGAAGAGCAGAGAAGAGCACGTCGGAAAGTGCCGGCAGAACGGCAGATCCACTTTGGGACAGTCGTCAAATAGGTGTACGTCATAGTTACAGGACTTGCGTCCCACCACGTCAATGTAGAACCGGGTTTTGAATTGGTACGTATGCCGTTCTTTTTTGGAGAGCAACTTGGAAATTACCACAGCTTTATCTACAGGTATACTTTCCACCGCCGCCATCCGTCTCGTCGACGAGGGTAAAAAGGAGAAACGAGATCACCCAGCACGCTGAACAGACAAACCAGTATGGTTCCAGAATCCGTGACTCAGGCGGAGGGAGGGCGAATGGGGAGGTTGGATGCTCTGGGTATGGTGCGTGTTTGTCCTTCTGATCCTTCATCACTAATTGTTTGATAGCCCACCTGTCTCACACGCGACAGACTCGCCTTGCCGAAAGACGGAACTCCTGGGATTTCAGTGAGGATACCGATGTGGGGCACAGAAGAAGAATATAATGATGGTATCAAGGCGACGTCGAGCTGCCATTTGTAGCTTCCCTGTGGAGAGGCTTGTTTGATCCGTGTTCACGTTCAGCGCCCAGTCAGGTTCTCGTCCCGAAGAGGTACACCGATCCACGGTGCAGGATTGAGGATATGGTAGAGGTCGATGCAGTAGTCATCTCGGTAAGCCTCCCGTTACTAGACTAAGGTGTGGCTTACGTTCTTGTTAACGTAATCGTCACGTCTAGTATGCGCCATCCTCCCCGCTAAACCTCTTTAAGCATACACACACATCCCGTGTTTGACCACTTTCTTCAAACGTACGCCCACAGTAGATCTTCGCCACGATAAGCACACCCAATGATCACGGCATATACTCGATTCGTGGGAGGCTCGCAGAATCCGTGGCCGAGCTAGAGGACAAAAGGGAAGGTAATTGTACTGAGTATGGCGCGTGTTTGTGCCATGAAACTCGGGTAGGTTTGTCGCTGATCGTTGGATAGCTCACCAATTTCTTTCGACGAAAAACTCAAGTCGAGAATCAACGCGACGTGGTCATGCTTGTTTCCTCATCGTGCAGGGCTCGAAGGTATTGTTCGACCCAGTAATAGATACTCGTCCGACCCTAGCCTGAAGATCATGTCATTGGTGTTAACCCAGTACGCGCAGCCATCTTCCGCTCCATTGCCTGCTCACAATTCCTAGCCTAGACACATATCATAGCCACCCTCTTCAAACGAACCCGTCCACTGCATGTGTTTCTCCGCTAGTAGGCAACGAGAGGTACATCAAATCCCTTGGAATATTCAATGGACACACGCATACACTCTAATGTTGGTGGGACACACGACACATGGAGATACCCCCGCACGTCCTTCAAGGTGACTTGTAGTTCCGCGCAGAATTTTACTGGTCGAGCGCTGTATGACCAGGGACAGACCTTGTGGGCCGGCCGTCGACGCTGAGTGCAAGAAGGTCTATTTCGCTGGTGATACCGGACCTCAATTCGTCAGACGTCAAGGATCGAGAGGTCGAGGTCGAGAGACACGTGTGCCCCGTGCTCAAGGAGATTGGGAGTACTTCGGTGGTTTCGATTTGGCGATGATTCCTATTATGTACTTCTGGTTTTCTTTTGCGTTTCGTTATCTCACGTCGTTCCAGTGCATACGAGCCGAAGTGGTTCATGTTGAATATACATTGCGTGCCGCAGGATGGCGTCTGCATATTAAAGGCTATCAGGGAAAAGAAGGTCATTACGATGCATTGGGGGTACCTGTGAGCTGTCTTTCATGCCTCTCGTCGTAATGCTTATTCTCGTCCAAGAGCTGGAGCATAACGAAGGAAGAGGATATCGAGATACCGATGAAGCTCGCTGAGGAGTGCAAGAAGATTGGTATCGACGAGGCGACTTTCTTGCCAGCAATGTCTGCGAGATGAAATACTTCTAGTATTCGATTTGATAGTAAGAATGTTCATGTGGAAATAAGACAAGGATGGCCATTCCCACACGCGGCTTATTTTCCTTTAGTGACGTATGCAAACGAACGTTGTTGTACTCACAAAAAACAAATACTGCCTTTACCAGCATGCAATGTAGACTCAGGGAATTGAACCCCAGGCGAACATGGTGTTACTCGCCTACAGTCGTCATGTCGCGGTGGAATTGATAAGCGGCTAAGCATTCGACCGTAGAGCGTCAATATCCGCGTGAACCAAGACCAAAATAGATGGTGCTCGCTTGGATATATACTCCTCTCCCAGGGAATCGAGTTAGCCGAGGAGAAAAAGAGGTGATCTTGAGCCTGGATGCTGCGAACAAGTCTTGGTGGTCCTAGTTTTGGTCTCGCGAGGGGTACTACTGAGAAGATATAAGAACAGCTGACGAATTCTATGCTATTGGAATATAGTGAATTGAACCCTCACCGACGAATGCTAACCGATTACACCATAGCCGTTGAAGAGGATGTCGTAATGCGTTCCTTCGATGAATTAGACATGGTGTATGGGGGGCGTGAACGTGGATGTTTCACAAAATGTACGAAGCCTGAGCTGAATGACCCTTCTCAGCGTGGCACATACATAACTCCTAAGGTATCAACAGTGCCACATGTTGAAAAGGGAAGGAAGGATATAAACGAGTCAGATGAGCGATCTGAACGCAGGGAATTGAATTCTTGGTACCGGTTTGGGATACGTGAAAGTCGTTAAGCTACATCGGGACGGAATAACTGAGTATTCCCGCATGGAAAGGACTTGGAAGATCACGTATAATGTTAGGGGGCGTTGGACGCCGTTGTGAGTTTTCCCGGGCATTCTGTGTTTCAAATTCGACAATTATTCTAAGCAGTGTGTATTTGGGACCACAAAAGGCCTTGAGAACGAAATGATGGGATTTATCTTCCTCGGTGTGTAGTTTGATACCAATTTTCATCTTTTTGGCAACTGATTCCATTGCAGGCCACTGGACTGGGACGACGATTCGTCGTATCGTGCCATCATCAATATTGCGAAGATGTGAGAATAACAGCCTTATTTAGATGCGGTATCCATTCATTCGAGGATTCTCTCTCGAGGTCCTGATATGCGGCGCGGATGGGATCACCACGACGCTGGTAGCGCCCAATTAGGAAGGAGCTCTTCTTCCCAAAACAATGACGACTCGCACATACACTCCTACACGAGTCAACGGCTACCCAGCGCATTGGTCCTCCGATAAGCCGGTATGGCTCCAGAATCCAAGGCTTGGCTGCAGAGTGAATGAGAGGATGGATGTGCTGAGTACGGTGTGTGTGTTTACTCCTCGTTTCATTTTAGGCCTGATCCGAATCGTTTGATAGCTCACCTACGTCACGCGAAAAGTCCCACCTTGTCCAAAGTCGGAGTTACTTAGACCTGTAACCGGTCGTCTTCTATATATGGGAGCAAGCTCACGATATATTCATAAGACGACCTGTACAACTGAGTTTAAATTTAGCGGGTTCATTTTTGCTGACCACGCACCTTCCTAAATAGATATAGCATCCATAACGGGAATGCACTGAGAACGCGCTGCGTCTACGCCGTGGTGCATGCAGCATTCCTCCTTTTTTTACACAGCGTAAGAGATACATGTCTCTTAGACAATGCCAACGAGTACTGTTATGCGATTTGATTTTAGAAACACTTAACAGACGTGAAATCGTCCCCAAAATATGCTCAATGATATTTACTCGGTCATACCGCTACCGTGACTGGTCCAATCGGCGCTAGGCACTAGGTAGTAAGTAGGTGGAAGGCGGCCTTGCACATACTTCTGGGCATCTCTTCAGGGCTGATAGTGATCTGTACAAGACTTTGTCGAGTGTGTTGTAATAATGAATGAGGATAATAGCACTACCTTTAAAATATCAGAATGAGACAACCTACGGCGTGTCAAAGTCGCAACCGTCATTTGTATCATCTGACTGCTGGCGCGTTCCCGTTTTGGATGCTATATCTATTTAGGAAGGTGGGTGGTCAGCAAAAATGAACCCGCTAAATTTAAACTCAGTTGTACAGGTCGTCTTATGAATATATCGTGAGCTTGCTCCCATACATAGAAGACGACCGGTTACAGGTCTAGGAGTTACTGAGATTCTGGAACGAGGGGAGTCCAGTCTAGATCAAGGCGACGTTGTTGGTTTACGCATGTTTCCTAGGCGCAAGGGTGCTGTTCGACCCCGTGTTCAGCCACAAATGCTAGCATAGCCAGTTTAACTGCCCGACGATGTACACGGAGCCGCTGTGCAAGATTGAAGATATCCCAGAAAAGGAAATTATCGACATCTCGGTGAGCATAACTTGTTCCTACTGCTAGCCACTGCTGATGTTCTTTTTTGAATAACAGTTATGACCAGTGTGCGCGGTCCTCCTCAGCTGTGGCACCTCCCAACCTCTTATAGCCTCGACAACCACTTTTTGTCCACCCTTTCAAATGGGCCCATGCACCGCACATCTTCTCTCCTCTAGGTGACAAGAAGCACTTTCAATCGGTTAGGATATCCAGTCTCGACGGTGGCGTGCAGGACGCGTAGAGATACGTCGCACGTCCTTCAAGTCAATTTGAACTCCGATCCAGCATTTCACCGGTCGACGGCTGCTTCACAAAAGAAAGACTCTTGCGAGCTGGGCCCTCAACCTCAGTGATAAAGACAAGAAGGTCTCTTTGCTGGTGATACTGGCTACCGACCTGTTTCAGGATGAAGAGCACGAAGCGGAAAGTATGCTATGCCCTGCTTTCGAGGACATTGGACTCGGAGAACGGTTCGGTGCATTTGATCTGGCGATGAACTATATTTGCGTACATGCAGTTCTTATTGGTGTTTTGTGATGCTGACGATTGGCTAGGTCGTGAGATCTGAGGGGGCTAATCTCGACTATAAGTATACATTGTGCACGGCATGATAGTGTCCGCATGTTCAGGGATATCAGGGCGGAAAGGCCGTCGCGATGCATTGGGGGTGAGCCGTCTTTTATGCCCGTTGTCGTAATGCTTAATCTCCTCTAGGATCTGAATCCTAACGACGAAAATGTTGGACTGGTTATTGACTAACAAACGGCCGATGTATATTCCGGCAAAAATGAAACACAGTAGGCAACTCGCCTCGCGTAAGCTATGTACTTTGATCTTAGCGTGAGCGACACATAGATGAGACGAAATTTGGCGACTCCCCCAAAAATAAGACCATGCACATAAATTAAATCGTGGGTGCACATCTTTATGCTCGCCGATATAACACTCTACCTGGCAAGTATGGTCTTGCGATGTCCATCCTAGAGCCGTCGCACAACGATACTTCTGACGCAAGACGAGGATTTGCGAAACAAACCATGCAGAGCCAGAGTCGGATATAGGGAATCGAGCCCCAGCGACCTTCAATAATGCGCTACCGATGACGCCGTAGACGGGATGAGTAAACCAAGGTTGAACTTGAGTGTTGGTTCTGAGTTGCTCTACTCATTCCTCGAATTGTGTAAGTGAAGAATTGAAAGGCAAGTGAGCACTCGAGCATAGAGCTTACGTTCAGTGTGATGTTAACACAAGACGAAATGGCCCCCGTAACAGAAAATTCTCTCCTAGGGCAGTGAACCATCACCGTTAAGCGAGAAGAAAAATGTATATTTTCTGGCCTAGACATGTCACGTTCCAGATAGGTCTGTGGTCTACTGGGTGAATTTCGTCGTCCGATCATTCGAATTCAACCCAACCTTCGCCTTGATGAGTACTTACAGGTAACACCGCGTTCTTCGGAGAAAATTGTTAGCTGGGATTTTAAATTTCAGTGTGTTAGAATATAGGGAGCGTGTAAGTGGATATACAGCCGCGCATAAAAAGAGGAAATGGATCGCGAGTGAAAGGATGGACTTGGCTCCACTTAGTCATCCGAATAGAGGGAATCGAACCTTTACTGGCTTCGAATGAATGACATCCATTGCGCCATGTTCGGATGAACGAACGGTACTTGTAGGAAGCATGACTGAGTGGCAGAGTACATGCAGGATCGTGTATTGAGCGCGCCACACCCTGGCTGCGAGGGTGAGCGCGTGAGGGGAGAAGAACTCTCTTACGAAATCATCGACTGGCTCGTACGATGATAGAATCCTAAAGCCCAACGTTTCATGGGGGACGCGGATAAGCCACATGCTGCTAATATTGCGGTAACTGCTGCGAGTCTAACACTGCTGTTGTCATTTCGAGGGAAGCTGTGAAAAGATCTACAGCTTTGGATATATATTTTAATATGTAAAATCGATCCCACTGAAACCAATAGGTACACTATATCTGGTTAGTAAGAAGGATGTCGACTACGCTCGGGACCATGAACAGATTCTTTAGCTCCTGATAACAAGCGCCAATAAAGCACCACTGACTGCAATAACAAGGATGAATGTGAATATTGCTACAAACCGTCCGCCGTGTCCCATGATTTTTCCTAGAGAAAATCCCTACACAAGTGGGCTCTAACTGTGCGCAGGCGGGAAAAGCCGCATCTTGGCGATGGGCGTTTCGAACTCAAGCCAAGAGCTGATGTCCTTATTTGGCATGATCAGGCACCTGCGCATCGGTTCTTCCTCTCTCACCGCCATCATCTTGAATTTGTTTTCTTTCGTGCTCGTTCTCACACTTGTCGCTGCTTGGTTAGTATCATCTTAGCTCTGATTGAGGCGTTCTCGTTGAATCGGAGTTTCCGGGGCGCAGAGAACACTGCCTGGCCCATCGCCCTCTCCCTCGGTGTTTCTCTCTAGGACTTCATTCTCGCTCCGTCGATGGCTGTTGACTGTTGGTTTCCGTTCGTCAATTCTGACCTGTAGCGACGGAGCTGTTGTGTCGAAGGAGTCCTTCGGAGCGACTGGGAGAATGGAGGGCAGTGCAAAGTATTTAAAGCACCGGGTCAGCTGTACCAACTTTCAGAGTTGCGGTTAAGAACATGATGAGCCCCAACCGTAGCAGCCTTTTTGAGATCTATTCAAAGAATACCTAGTGATTTTCGGCGCATTATTTCATCGAGAAGGGTATTATCATCGGGCATGGTATATCTGCATTCGTTCTTTTTGTCAGTGGTTGCCTGCGACATCGACTTTTTTGTTTCCAAAATGGCTAAAACACTATCCTGCAATGTGATCCGATCTTATGTCGCTGTTCTGTGTGCCATTTCAGTTTTCATGAGATATACTTAGCTAAACGTAAACCAGACAGAGAGGATCAAGCGATATACTGACACTATATCATTCTTTGGAAGTTGGACATCACCTTGTCACCGTAAGACGTTGTGATCTCCTGTACTTTTTTACCTTCATGCTAACGAGTTTCGGTTAGCCATCAGCTTCCCACAAGCCTCGCCCAATCCCGAGAATTGCGCTTAGGCGATATACTTGGATATCGTATCCGAATGTGTATCGGTGCCAAGGAGTTATTTCTCTTGATCCGCACTCAAATTTGGACCAGTGCAGCATATGAATTACCCACAGGGGCTGCGATTGAATGTCGTAATATTTATAGCACAGATATGCACTGACTCAGTTGAGTACTGAGTTACAGTCCACCAATACTTTCTATGCATTGCCGTGCTGTGCTCTCCTGACATTTACCGCTCATGCCATGCCTCCCGTATTCCCGGAAATACAATGCACTCCACATTTATAGCAACCGTCACATTAAGTACTTATTTCCACCACGAAATGATATTAGTCACCCAGCTCATTGCAGCGATTTGGAAAATTGACACCATGACTTCACCTATAAAGTCTCGAGCTTACACAGTGATCTGTATGTCCCCCAAGCAAGTGTCCCGGCGTCAAAGTCCATCACGAGTTTTCTGCTGCTTCATCACCGCTCTCTTATTCGCCATTGTTGTTCCAACGGTGTGGATTACTGCTGCGCTGTGGCTACGCAGTGTTGGAGACCTCGATTATGTCACGGACTCGGACATTGAAAACACAGATAGATCTGTAAGAATCCTTGTCTGTTCACGAGTACTGACCTTTTACATTTCTCCAAGCTTGTACTCTTTGTTAAACTGGTATCAGCCAATATCCATGATGGTACTATGGTCGCAGAGTGGTCCGTGGAGAAGGATACGTGCTCTTCAAATTCAAACTGCACAGAAATTGAAATTTTCTTCGACATGCAGTGAGTCATTCATATCTGCCTCCGGAACGATTATCATCACTTACTTGAACCTTTTATCAAAAGTCTATCTCCGTCAGACCCCAGATATGGGGGTGGTCCCCACAATAACACAGCATTGACAACTCCAATCTCCGTATGGAATACCACTATGGCAGGAACCCGTCGAGGGAAAGATGCTCAAAGTTTCCGCACCAGGGTAGCCCTGTCCACATCCGATAATTATGAGGATTATCACTCTGGACATTCCTATGAGAACAGTCTCATCTATTACCCTTTCGACCGGTATGATCTTCAAGTTATGTCCATTGTGTTGATGTGGTGTACTCATCTACCCCGACTGGCCCTATACATGGCAGCTACGAAACAAACATTTCTGCATTTGCTAAAGACAAATCAACAAATGAATCAGTTAACCTGGAATTTTCTTCGGGCTCTGGATTCATCGTGTACGCTTCCGACCCTTCACGTCTGATTCAAACATCTGATGAAATCTTTTCAAGCGATCTCCGATTTGCAATTGTGCTTGCAGGGCGCACAAGACAGGAGGAAACAAACCGGATCTTTGATATGGATCTGTGCCTCCAACGTAACACTCTGGTTATCGTCTATTGTCTAGTCATCACCTTCACATTTTGTCCGTCTTCTTTCCCCACACTTTCATGAATGATGTAATTGACTTGTTGCATACGGATAGGGCTGCTCACTCTCATGATTTGCCTCATCATGATTGCAACGGTGGTATTCAGCTTCCGACAACGGAATGAGATCGTTGTCGTCCCCATTGGGATGGTTTTTGCCTTTACTCAACTGCGATCCTCCATGCCTGGAATTCCAGACGGCTTTGGTATGTCATTTCTCTTCTTCAACAGTGTACATGGACTCCGCTCAAACTGTAGCACATCAAGGCAATACCATTGGTACATCCTCTTCATATTATACGCATCAGTGAATTTACCTACGTTCGGGACAGATTTCGTTGGGCTACTACCTTGTCTTATCCTTCTTTCGATTTCAGTGGATGTATCGTGTCACTCTTATTTGAATCCTTACCGTTCGTATCACAGGCTATAGCTATGGTTGGCATCTACTTATTTGCCGACCCAGATGATCCGTCTCGTAGGACCTTCACTTGGAACGAATTAGGTATGTTTGGTCTATGCGTGGACCAAATGAGACTCAATGAGCTTGCAGAGAACGCCTTGCTTCATTATTCCAAGCGCATCTCAACCACTTCCAAAGAATGCGTACGGCGTGCTCGGGTTTGCATACTGAAGGCGAGATGGATCTGGAGGAGGAGGCCTCACAAAGTTGAGATTTCCTGGGTGAATACTGCATCTGAAAATCCGGTTTGAGTAAAGGCTCCAACGAGTACGGCTGCAGTGCCGAAGAACCACCCTTTAGAATGTTAGTAATGAATAATACACCTTGCATAGATGCCATAGACACAATAAGTAAAGTCACTGAACCGGTGGCATCAGTAGTCCGTTCCAAGTGCTTTCCAGTATGCCATATATACACCGTAAACGAAACCTTAACCATCAGCATCTCGTAAGATTCACGCCGACTCCCAGAGGCTCATTTGAAATCAGACCCAGACTTCTGGATTGATCGATACATTATATCTATCGTTCCAAGTCTATCAAACATTCTGAGGAAACAACGCTGAAGCGCGTGAATTCCTAGAAGAACCTATGATAGCTAGATTCACTAGTGCCCTTCCAATCCACTAAACGAACACATGGTATCGGTACCCGTTCAACAAGAAGATCTAACCCACTCCAGAAATACAACAGATGTTCCAGATCGCTAACGAACCTCCACCGCAAGGATACCGATTATTTTCCCTTCTTCGACAGCTCTGTATAATTCTTGTCCCAAAACACGTACTTGCAATCTGGCTCTGTACTTCAGCTATCAGTAATGGTCAGTAAAGCGGCAAGGATAGGGCTGAAATGCGGACCAAGCCAACATACGAAGGATGGAGACATCTTCCACGCAAACCTCCATCTGAGTGGCTCATCGACACTTGCATCTTCAAGTCTCGCTCCTTTTCAAGGAAGCTATTGAGCACATGCGGGCCTGGTTGGTGAGAGCAAGGGTATCAAGTGGCTACGACGATCTCATATCCAAGCTTTACACGTGAGCGTCAGTGACAGGAAAGGATTATGAGAACCAGACATATTACACAACTGAATACTACTCCAAATATGTTTGGAAGGAGGCTAGACGGCAGGATATGAGTGACGTTTAATTTACCAAGCGTCGGGTGGGACCTGTGACCGGGACCTTAGGAGATGAACAGGAAAATCAGCGTAGTCCATGCGAATGAACCTGCATATATCACTCTTGATACTGACTGTCGCATAAGGTCTACGAGGTATCGTCAGCATATCCTTTTCGTGAAATCCAACGTTCAATACATCGACCAATGGAAGTTTCACTCTACAGCAGACTTTGAGTACATAAGCTCAAAGATATGAATATAAACCCACTACAAAAGTCATAGAGATGACGGGTCTGCAATTGCTTCAAATCCGAGACGAATGCCCCGTTGTGAGATATATCCCCTTGTAGTAATGAGCGTCGACGTTTCTGGGTAGGGAATGGACTCACTGATTCAGGTCGCACGTTTACAAGCATGGAACAGACTCTCAATCGACATTGATTAAGGTTCGAAGTGCAGAAGTTCGAGCACGGTAGAGAACGAACAGAGCAATTCGTTTATACCTTATATGCCGACACGGTGTGAAACGGTAAAGAAAGGAAAGCGGCGGGTACGGTCAGTAGCGGGTTCAGAGTCCGTTGATTCGGACGGCTTGTCCAGCTACCAGTAACTCCAACACGAACACGTACCCAAATGCACATTGTCCCCGGTCTGCTGCTCCGGCGTGCTGGGGAAAACATAAGTATAGGCTTAGCCGAGTGATGTCGAGCTGAGGGACCTCCGTATTCCTGATAGGTACAGGAATGCCTGTACGCATCGAGAGCTCAGAAGCAGCTGCGGCAATGTGGTGCTGATTGTATGAAGCAAAAGAGGTAAGTAAATTATAGGACGTGGGATATTGTGGGGTTCAATTCCCAATGTGCGAGTATGATTCAAAGATAGATGTTTTTCGTCTCCTACTCCTGCCTCAGAAGTATCGCTGAGCAACGGCTCTAGGAGGAAGACCATATCATTGTCGTTATCAGGTAGCGTAGTGCAATAGCAAGGGGCTACCATAGCCGACAAGGGTTCAATTCCCTGGGTCGGTATTACCGGGATGCGTCGATACGACACCTTTTTTTGCAAGAGTCGTCAATTTCCATCTCATATATGTGTGGCTCACGCCGAGACTAAAAAAATATAGCTGATGCGAAGTGTGTGCCACCTTGGAGTAGACATTCGCCTTCCATTTCTACCGCAATATATCGTCAGTCACTATATGGAGTATTAGCAATATTTCGTCTCGCCGATATCGCCGACAAGAAAGTCGCCGTCATTGATACCGGTCTTCTTGCACTCTTCTGCCAGCTTCTTTGGAGGCTCGGTAACCTCTTCCGTCGTTAGCATCCAGGTGCTAGATGAGGATAAGCATACGAAAAAAAAGGATAAAAGACGGCTCACCCCCAATGCATCCCGACTGCCTCCTTTGCCCTGATATCCTTGCAGATGCGGACGCTATCCTGAGAAGCACGATGTATAGTCTACATGAACCACCTTGGCTCTTACGCCCTAGAAATACATGAGACGACGAAACGTAAATAAGAACCGCACGTACCCAATAGGAATCACCGCGAGATCAAAACCGTCAAAACGGACCCAACCTCCTTGTACACAGGGCACACTGGGCTCTCCGCCTCATCCTCTCCGTCCTTGACAGATCGGTACCCAGTATCATCGGATCACCAGCGAAGTATACTTTCTTTCCCTCACCATCGACGAACGTGCCGGGTATCTCTAAACGCCCTGCATCCCACCAGTCGAATATATGTGCGTGTTCGCCGGGTGTCCCGATCCATTCGAAATACTTTTCGGTGCTGAGCGGAGCAAAGATGTGTGGTACACGGGTTCGTTTGAAGAGCGTAGATAAGGTGTGGTTGTCTAAGCTAAGAAAGATTAGTAGCCAGTGGAGCTTGGAAGGACGGCACGTACCCGTCATAATGATTATGCTAACAAGAACGTCAGCAACGGCTTAGTCTGATAACGAGCTACTCACTGAGATGACTACTGTATCGACCTCTGGTATATCCTCATGGCGCTTGAACACAGGGTCAAACTTGGATCAAACAGTATCCTAGCACCTCTCCCTAGCGAAGTAGGTCAACGAGGGAAAAAGCGTCGCCGAACCATGTCGCCTTGATGGCTCATCTGTAACTGGCGCTGGTTTCTTCAAAGAAATCGCAGTCGTTCCAACTTAGGGTGTACCAGTCACAATGATGTCGTAATCTGTTGCCTGGCAGACCGGCTAGGGCTGGGCGACTATCTATAGCTGGATCGAATAATACCCTCGAGCCCTTCGCGACGAGCAAAGAAGCGTGACCACGTCACCTCGATGTTCGTCAATGCGTCCGCCACGCTCCACGCAAGTGTCCTCAGAGGAACCTGACTTGAGGTTGCAGCAAAGAAAATCGGCGAGCTATCCTATTGATCAGCGGCAAAATCCGGCGAGTTCCATGGCTAAAACACGCACCATATTCAGTACGTCCATCTTCTCATTCTTCGTCTAGTTCCGCCCGGTAGCCTTAAGCCTGTAATCGCACTGGCTTGTCTTCGAACTATGTGCCGGGTATCTCCACGCGACGAGCGTCCCAACAGCTGAGTGCATACACTTGATCCTTAGGTATGCCTAGCATAGCGAGGACGTGTAGTGGGCAGGTGTGTTTGAAGCAGGTAATTAGACTAAGGATGTGTGTCTATGCCAGAGGAGAGTTAGCGTGTGACGGAATTAGGGAACACGGCGCGTACTGGTCATGAAAATATCAGCCATGCCTAAGGGCGCGTACTGCTCGTAACGATTACACTAACAGGAAAATCAGCTACGGGTTAATTTGATAACGAGGTACTCACCGAAACGAGCCCTTCATTCCCCTCTGGTTCATCCTCAATCTTGCATGGCAGCTCGGGGTGTACCTCTTCTGTTTTAAAAGCTCGCCAGGTGCCGGGGAGCATCCATCGTTGGATACAGGGTCGAACAGAACACTCGCGCCTCTCTCGACGAAGAAAAAAGTGTGGCCCAACCACGTCGCCTTGGTGCTTCTACTCCGTACCACGCATTGGTGTCCTCACAGGAATCCACATGACGTGGGTGGTCTATCAATAAGTTACTGGTTAGTAAAGAAAGAAAAGGAGGAAAAAAGACGCACCATTGTCAACGCATCCACGCTCATTTTTGCCCTCCAACGCGCCCAAGGTGTCTAAAACCATAGGGCCGGCCTTTTCAGAGATCCAATGTGCTGGGGGACTCTCCTTCCTCGCCGACAGGGAAGACGTAAAGTACAGATGTGGATTAGATGATGCTCTGTCGTTGAGCTCTTCTGACAGAAAGGAACGGGACTCATACCCTGGTTCTGTAAATGGTTGGAAGGAATTTGCGGCAATGATGACGTAGGCCATTTCCGGAAATGGCGTTCCGCCAAAGTGCCGGCTCTTGCCGAAGGGTGCATCCCCGCATACCTTGACTCGTCAATATCCTTCAAGTACCGCAATACATGTCGGAAGGCCTACTTATTTCCTTGTGAGGCGCAGTCCACTCTAGTACAAGGATTGGGGGTGCTCCAAGCGTGCTCACTGCTTCGGGGTCAGATTATAGGTCAATCATGGGCAAGGGGGAGGCGCGGCTAAAATCTGGCACATAGGGTAGGGGGGGAGGGGGGGAGGGGTCTGAGCCTTAAACATGAAAGTGACATACACTTTGCATGCCCCATTTTAGGCTATATAATACTCTAGGACTTACCTGGTGGTCCAATATAACATTACATCGACGGCTTCGTGTGAATAGAGACTGTTTAGTGCTAAAAGACTCATCTAAGATGTGTTCCTCGCTAAAGTGAGCTAGAGTAGCCACCCGGCAACTCTCGGCATTCAACCGGCACATACCGGCATCTCTTCGGTAACTAAGATTGTGTTACTAAGCTGTCCTAATATGTACATATCATTGCCGTATATGGCAGGAGAGGGGGGGAGGGGGGGTCCAGGCCATCCTTAAGCGCGAAAATGTACGCCATGTGTCTTTCTTGAATCCCGCCGCCCCCTTGATCATGGGTGTGCAATATCAACGTAAATTCGGATATGGTACTGAATACAACGGTTAGCACACTCTGTGTTCAACTACACTTCTCCGATGTGTTCGGCCTCAAGTGTCCCTCTTTCTTTCTAGGCTCTAGTAGGGTCCGAGATCCTTTATCTCACCGATATAAATTCTTGAAGGGTTTAGTTCGATTTCCCTACATTCGCACTCGGCTTTTTCTTTCAAAACCCAGAAATCTACGCACGTCAGCAGACGAAGAAAAACGGTACGAACCTACGAAACCTAGCCCCAGACGAAATTACAGGGTATGTCTCCGGATCTCGTGCAGCGGCAAGTGTTACAAGTCGACGTCCTTCAATTGTCTCTAGGTTCGCGTATCTAATATGTATCCTGCATATCTGGAGGCTTCGCCCGACATCGAACCTACGCAACGTCATTTTATCGCTCTCAATCAGCATCAGCATCAATAGTATCAACCTCTGATTCGCATACCTCCACCATCACCTCGAACCTTCGTCCCACTTGTCCCCCTTCATCTTCTCATACCCCGTCGTTGCTACCGATCAACTAGGGCATATTATCTCCGCATAGCCTAAACCATCGTACAAAGTCCTTCGCCATCGGCGATGATGTCCGTATGGGGACATCACCATGATCCGCGATAGTTCACATGGCTTACCTCTTACCACCGTCACCGTATCTTTGTTCTTTCCGCCTCGCTATTCTTTTACTTACTGCTATGCTATACAAGGCTAGTTACGATGTATACTCATGCCTGGGTATGTACCTTTTGCATCGGCAATCGTAGCTGACGAGTCTTTCAGACACCAATTTTCTTTTGATCGCCAACGCTCGTCATCTCGGGATGTACGAGAATCAACATGATCCGGAACCGTGGTCTGGGTCCATGACCATAAAGGAGGTCAGTCCACAGATAGCACGATGTCAAGCTCTTCTCACGAAGAAGTTCTGGCCCATTTAGCGGCCCGTGTTCGAATTTTCCAGATAACCGTCCATTAAAGTCTACGGGATAGCGCGCATAATGCTTCAGGAACCTCACCCTACCATGAGAACGAGAAGGTAGCTGAAGCACACATTAAGCCTCGTTAGCTTCAACATTGCGCTGATACGTGTTCATGTAGTCCCCGCTTCAATATTGCGCTGAGACCATGGATCTTCTTCCCGCAAGTAAGCGTTAGCGAACGTTGCTTGTTGCTGTCGTTACATCCATTCATTGTTTCCCGTTTCTTTCTCAGGCGCTCCTGAATATTGTGCCACAGTATATTCTGCGCTCAGATTCTAGACCGCTGCCCCGTGAGCAAGGGTGAGTGCTCTTGGGCGTCTAGTATTGTTCCATACACTGATTTAAGAAGTCTATGCAATTCTGTAATCTTTTCGGCATTTTGACATGCTAAAAATCCCCCAGGTCCGCGCGTAGAAACGTTTTCTTGTTCCGAAGCTTGGTTGGAAACGGGAAGTGTGCACGGCGTCTTGACGACATAAGTCTGAAGCAGGACTCTCGTTTTGCGGCCATTTTCTTTTTTGTCAAGTTTAGTCGTGAAAGTCGACGTCAGATTTCCCAAGAACGCTTTCGGAGTCAAAGCTACCTAGGAGGGCAAAGAGCGAGTTGTGTATAAGCCCATTCTTTCTCAAAATTACCCATGCAGAATGATTTCAACGGCATTTTGATATTCGACCTGACTTTTGCTCATGTGACTGTGAAATTCGCCTTTTTGAAGGAATTATTTTCGCTGATTTAGAGTGTACCTAGGTTCCAACGTGATTACGCGCCGTTTATTTAGGAGTCGCAGCGAAGAATCCTTATTGGAGACGTGTCACCTTTTTTTTGATCTTCCTGTGAGCATCACTTGACGTAGTGAATCCGTCGCATGATGTCGTGGTCCTCGTAATGTGAATGACCGTCTTGGGATTTACCACGAGCAATCTTTTGGTGACCCTGAAAGAGAGGATGGGAGGACCAAGTTCTGTTAAAGTTACCTAGGGTGGTGTGATTATGATCTCGAATTACATGTCACTCACAGATATGCGAAGATGCGAAAATAAATAGCCTTATTTGGATGTGAGAACCATTCATTCGAATTCGATGATTCTCTCGAGGTCCTAATGTGCGCCGTGCGGCGCGGATGGGATCAGTGATCACCACGAGGCTGGCAGCGCCTAATTAGGAAGGAGCTCTCTTTTCACAAACGACGACAACTCGCACGTATACTCCACCACCAGTCAACGGTCGTCCAGTCCATTGGACCTCTGAAAAGCCGATATAGATCTACAATCCTTGGCCGAGCTGCAGGACGAATTGGAGGATTGATGCGCAGAGTATGGTGGGTGTTTCTACTCTGGCTCTTTCATCGCTGATCCATGATCCTTTAGTAGTTCATCTATGTTCCACACAACAATCCTGCCTCACTAAAATTAATGATTACCAAGATTTCGGTGACGACGCAGACGTAGAGGATGAGTATAACAACAACATGAAAACGGCGTGGATGGACCACACTTCTTTCTTCGTTGAGCTGTTGTCCGTGGCTTCGCTATTGAGAGGTGCCAGGGTGATGTTAGACCCTGTTTTCGACGAGCAGTGCTCACCTAGCTATTTCCATGGTCAAAAAAGGTTCAACGACCCTCTGCGCAAGATTAAAGATATGCCGTACACGGATGCGGTCGTCGTATCGGTGAGTAGCCTATTATCAGACTAAGCTGTCGCCTACAATGCTGTTAGAGTAATCATTACAACCAATACGCGTCATGCTCTTCAGCCCCTTCGCATGCTATCCTCTCTTCGCCTAGACAACCATGTTGTTCAAGCAGGCGCATGCCGCGCACTTTTTCACTCGTTTAGGCAACGAGAAGCACTTTTAGTCGATCAGGATACCAGTCTCAGTTGGTGGTGTGCACGACGCGTAGAGATACCCGGCACATCCCTCGAACTGACTTGCACTCCCGCGCAGCATTGTGCCAGCTACTCGAACAGGGAAAGAATCTGGGCGAGTTGCATCTTGAAGCTCAACGATGAAGGCAAGAAGGTCTATTTGATAGCGATACTGGCTACGGCTCTGAGGAGGATGCAGAGGACGAAGCGGAAACACTGCTATGCTCTACTTTCAAGGAGATTGGACCGGAGAACAGTTCGGTGGGGTTGATCTGGCGATGATCCATTTCGGGTACGTGCAGTTCTCGCCGGTGTTTCATGATGTTGACGATCGGCTAGTGTGTAAGATCCGAGATGGTTTATCTCGATTATTGGTATACCTTGTGCATCGCAAGATAGTGTCCGCATACTTAGGGTTATCAGGGGAGGAAGGCCGTCGCGATGCATTGGGGTGAGCCATCTTTATACCCTTTGTCGCAATGCTTCCTCTCCTCTAGGACCTGGATCCTAACGACGAAGAGGTTGCCGATGATGACTGGACAATCGAGGGAGATTTGTATCCAAGACGGCAATATCGGCGATACAACTTTCTAATACTCCATGCACTATTACGCGACTGACAATGTACTCACGCGGAAGTCCCAGGTGGTAGAGACTCCAACGTAGTGCTCGCTTCGCATAACCTAAACTCAGCATGAGACGAAAACCACTGATCCCCGCCATAAACAAGCTTTTCATAATGCACATCTGATTCAGACCCAGGGAATTGAAATTTTAGCGGACAAGGTTAGAGCTGCCGTTATATCACTCTACCTGGCATGTATTCTCGTACAGTGTACGTCCTAGATCCGTCACCCAGCAATACTTCTGACGCAAGTGGAGGAGATGCAAACGGAACAATGCGGAGCCGTAGTCGAATCTAGGAATCGGACCCCAGGGACCGTGATAATTTGCTTGCCATGACACCATATCCGAGCGACTTGGACCAAGTATAGACATGAGCGTTAAAGCCGAGACACTCGACTCTTATCGTGTAGTGACGTAATTGAAAGGCGAAGGAGCAATGAAGCGCAGAGCTCACTGCGATATTAGCACAAGACGAGATGGCTAGGGAATTTCTGAGAGACAAACTCTAGAAGCAAGTTCCAACTCGGCGCCAGCGGGGAAAGTCCATCACTTCTTGGTGATTGTTTCGAACTTGAAGTGGCACGGAGTTGATGTCCTTAATTAGCGTAATCAGGCACGGAGGCATCGCCTCTTCCTCTTACCGCCATCATCAAGCGTCTGTTTTCTTTCACGCTGTTGCATCGTTGGTATCGTCTTAGCTCCGATGAGGTGTTCTCGTTAACTTAGTGCTTCCGTGGCGCAGAGAACACTGCCTGCCCCATCACTCTTTCACTCGGTGTTTCTTCTAGGACCTCAGTCTCACTCCATCAGTTCAATGACTCTTGACCGTTCGTTATAGTTTGTGGACTTTTTTTGTTCCTGTGGCAACCGAGTTGTGACCTCGAAGGAGTCTCTTGGAGTGGCTGGGCGAACTGAAGACAGCGCAGGGATATTCAAAGCACTGCTTTAGCTGTGCTCAGTTTCGTAAATGCTGTCAAGCTCGCCAATCAGTTGCTCCTGTTACCGATCATTTGGCAAGGGATCTCGAAGGGATCCAGCTGTACTTTAATGCTGTGTTGCGCCAATTTGTTTCCGGTGAGATGTAAAAGGAAAGTGCCTCCATTCAATGCTTCCCTCCCTACTTTAACTCATTCTGTCGACAACAGCATCGGACCTCGATGTTTTTCAGCTCGTGGAGTCAACTTCCCCGAGCTAATCGGTTCTGTTATTGATGACAACCGCTCTGTTATTTCCATCAGAAGTTAGATCTTGATGTGCCACGGCGTGCTGTGGCACACTGCCATCATGATACTACTTATAAATTCTTGCTTTCATGGAGAGATCTGTATATCCTCCAAGCAAATGTCCCCCCGATCAAGAGTCGCCTGTTGCTTTATCACCTCTCTGTCATTCATCATCTTTTTTCCAATCATATGGTTCTTTGGGGCCCCAATTAAGCCCTATACAACTGTACATAATGCCACAAAGGATGGAATCTCATATTTAAACCGAACTGTAAGACTCTGCACATGTTCATTGAAATGGCCCTCTGAAATTACTATGAGAAGATTACTCTCCAAGCTGTCCTAGTCTCTGCTGATATCCTTCAAGCCACCATGGTTGTGGAGTGGTCTGTCCGCTGGGATACATGTTCATATCCTCAAAATGATAATTGCACAGCAACCAACATCTTTTTTATCACGTAAGCCTTCATCTACAGTGTATTGAAGAATAGAATATGCCATACTCATATGATCATTCTTTCAGAAATTTATCTCCATCAGACCCAGGACAAAAAAATAGACCATACAATAACAACATACCTATAGATCCTATCTTTATATGGAACCCCAGCATGAGAGGTTACAATAATGCTGAACACAACTATGTCACTTTTCGCACTGAGCTAACTCTTTCAGTCACCTCTCCTGATGACAAGTATATCTTGGGTGCAATTAATCCTATAAGTATATCATTTTACCCATTTGACTAGTATGTTCTTCAAGTTGTGACAGTGTTCAGATCTGAGGCATTAACCCTCCAAATTTCAGTTACTATGCAAATGTATTTGCATTTGGTCAAGATATGTCAACAAATGAGTCAGTTTCTGTAGACCTGGGATCAGTGTACACACTCATTTCGTGAGTTTCATTGCCTTTTCAGATTTATCTGCATGACAGAGCCTCAACCAGTGGCTTTGATTTTTCATCTGAGATTGGGAATGGCTACTCAGATGAACTGGTTGCATCAGACCTTCTGCCCCGAGACACCCACATATTTTTCAAACTTCAACGCAGCACACCTGTAATTGTGTACTGTCTGATTATCACATTCACATTTTGTTTGTCCTCTTGCCATACACTTCTATACATGTATTGACCTCATATTTCATATCTATAGGGATGGTCACCCTCATGATCTGCCTTATCATGATTGCAACTGTCTTTTTTGGCTTTCGACAACGCAATGAGATTGTTGTAGTGCCTATCGGGACTGTGTTTGCATTCACCCAACTGCGATCTTCCATGCCTGGAGCTCCTGATGGGTTTGGTAAGTTGTTGGTCTTGCTCTACAAGCACTGATTCAAACTGCAGCACTTCCAGGTGATGTTCTTGGTATGTTCTGCTTCATATTCATTTCCATCAGCTTATTTACATCTTTCCAACACAGACTTTTATGGACTACTACCATGTCTTATACTTCTGTCAATTTCCGTGTGTGCATTGCATTTGTCTGATCAAACTAGTTCATTTTTCATATCATAGGCCATCGCAATGGTTGGCATCTATCTATTTGCCAACCCAGATGATCCATCTCGTAAGGTGTTCACTTGGAGTGAATTCAGTATGTTTCTGTCAAAGCTCTAATGAAATGACACTAAATGAGCTATCAGAGGATGCCCGATGTTATTATATGCGGAACATTTGGAAGACTAGCAAAAAATGGGTATGGCGTGCTCGACTTTGTATCCCAATAGGAAAACGGATCCAGAGAGTGCCACAGACTATTGAGATCCCCTTGATAAATACTGCCCCTGAAAATCAGGCTTGAGCAAGAGGACTTAGATCGTGACATTGGTATTCCTTATTCCAATACTTTTTCTATCCTCGCTATCATCAATAGTCAAATGACAAATCTGGTCCGATGCCGCACGGAACATGAACATAAGTAGGCTCAAAAAAGAATGAGCCCGTAACCCCGATAGAGATAGATTCAATCTCATTGTCTCCTCATGTTATTCCACTCTCAATACATACTAGAGCTTTCGCTCTGACCTAGCACAATTCCAGGCATCGTAAGCGACGGAAAGCCAATGAAGAGCTAACGTACAATCACCTTCACTCGCCATGAGGCTTGTACGAAGGCAATGATTAGCCGTTAGAATGAAGGATGTCTAGGCGATGAGCAACTCTCAAAGAAGGATATACCATCAGTATATCGTTTGAACTTCTATATTTCGTGTTTAGCCAAGTACGCCACTTCGAAGACAAAATGGTGCACCGAGCGTAAAAGTAAAGGCGGACCTCTTTCGAAGATAATGATCACATTTCTGAGACAACGAATGAAAGGAACGAAGGGCGATACACCATGCCTTACGATTATACACGCAAATCGTCTCCGAATGAACAAGACTCAGCTTGAATAGGTCCCCCATGGTCGGCTACAGTTGCGGCTCATCAGTGTCCTTAACAGCAACTCTAAAAGTCGGCACAGCCGACCAGTGCTTTAAGTACTTCTCCGCTGTCCTGCATTCTCCCAGTTACTCCTAGGAACTCCTTCGATGCAGCAGCTCTGTCGCTACAGGTCAGACAAGCATTGATGAACGATAATCAATAGTCACGAGCCATCAACGGAGCAAGGCTGAGGTCCTAGAAGTAAACACCAAGTGAGAGAGCGACAAGGCAGACAGCGTTCACTTCGCCCACAGAAACTCGGATTTATGTAACGAGAACACCTCAATCAGAGCTAATATGATACTGACGAAGCAGCGGTGAGTGTGAGGACCAGAGTGCTAAAGAGATCGGACACAAGAATGACGGTGACGAAGCGATGCAACGGTGCCAGATCATGCTAAAAACGAACATCAACTCTTGACCAGTCACTCTGAGTTCGGACCACTGGCTTTATTTCTACAGGATTATACGGTCAGTCGTCTAATATTATATGAAGTATCAAAAGTATTTCGTCTCGCCGATATCGCTGACAAGAAAGTCGCCCTCCTCTATACCAATCTTCTTACACTCTTCAGCGAGTTTCCTTGGTGGCTCCGTAACCTCTTCAGTCGTTAGAATCCACGTCCTAGAAAGGATTAGGGCTACGAAAGGAAGATATGAAAGAAGACTCACCCCCAATGCATCGCAACCGCCTTCTTCGCCTTGATATCTTTAAAGATACGAACGCTATCCTGCGGCGCGCAATGTATTGTTGACATGAACCACCTCGGTTCGTACGCTCTGGAAGGCCATGAGATAAGGATACGCGACTGAGAACTGCACGTACCCTATAGGAATCATCCCTAGATCGAAACCACCAACACGCTCCCCAATCTCCTTGAACGCAGGACACACCGGTCTCTCCGCCTCATCCTCTCCATCCTTAACGGATCGGTACCCAGTATCACCAGCGAAGTATACTTTCTTGCCCTCACCCTCGAGAGCCCAGCTCGACCAGAGGGTCTTTCCCTGATCGTGCAGCCCTCGGCCGGTGAAGTGCTGGGCAGGAGTACAAGTCAACTTGAACGAGGTGCCTGGTATCTCTACGCGTCGGGCGTCCCACCAATCGAGTGTATGCGCATGTCCATTGGGTACCCCGATCGATTCAAGGTGCTTTTCGTTGCCTAGAGGAGCGAAGATGTGCGGTGCACGGGCCCGTTTGAAAAGCGTGGATAAAGTGTGGTTGTCTAGGCTAGGAGAGGTTAGTAGGTGGCGGCGCTAAGGAGGACGACGCGTACTGGTCGTAATGATTATGCTAACAATGACGTTAGCCACGGCTCAGACCAAGAATAGGCTACTCACCGAGATAACGACCGCATCGACCTCTGGTATATCTTCAATCTTGCATGGAGGCTCTGTGAACCTCTTTGGACCGAGAAACTGGGTAGGCGAGCATCTGTCGCTGAACACAGGGTCGAACAGCACCCTTGCGCCTCTCCCTAGCGATGCGACGAACGGCAGCTCGACGAGGAAACAGGCGTGGCCCAACCACGTCGCCTTGATTTCCCCTTGGTGCTCCTCTTCCGTGCCCCACGTCGGTGTCCTCACGGGAATCCCAATAGTTCCATCTTTCGGTAAGGCAGGCATGTTGCGCGAAGCATGGGCAAACTATCAAACATTTAGCGACGAAAGAGCAAGAGCAAAAACACGCACCATACTCAGCGCATGCATCCTCCCGTTAGCCCTCCAGCTCGGCCAAGGATTCTGGAACCATACTGGCTTGTCAGATGTCCAATGGGCTGGGCGACCTCCTTTCTCTTTCTTGTCTTCATTAACGACACGGATGGCGGCGGTCGAGATCATAGCTGAAGAGATGGCTGTGCTTAGTCTTCGAGTTGCTCTTATAGAAAGGAGCGGCATACGTACCGATTCAAGGCCCAGTTCCTCATATATAAGTGGTTGGAAGGAATGCGCAAGCCCCGGCAACGATGACGTACGATCATCTGATGACGTAGCCCAAAATGACAAGGCTCTGCCGCGGTGCCGGCCTTTCCTCTTGTCAACTCTCAGTCTCCGGAGAGCGGCTGCATGCGTAACGGTCCCGGCTATTGTCTAGTATCGGCTGACTGCATGTACGCGAGAAGACGCTTACCCCTTGCCCTCGCCTCAAATTACAGGGTTTCTACAAAATAATGAGAATCGGTTGAAATTCTTTTTTGCTGCCCAATATAGTAATTCCCAATCTTGGATTCCACCAAACGCGCAAACGCTCAACAAACGCTGCGAATTATACCTTCCTGGCGTCCAACTGGGCTATATTCCTTCGAATTATCCATCAAAGACTCTGGTGCCATCACCCAGGCCTTGGTTCGTGATCCTTATGAATCCGCTAAGCAGGTTTGTCAAGTCCCAAATCAGTGGTGTTTTCTTCACCCACTGCAGGCTCCACTGCATGATTCGATGACAGCAAAGCAGGTCTATTACTTCGGGAATCAATACTAAACTGTTTATTACATCATTACCGTTGCTCTTCGGGTCGAGTCGCTACTGAAAGAAAACTGGTACCTACGAATTACTATATTGGGCAGCCATAAAAAAGTTCGATCGATTCTCATTATTTTGTAGAAACCCGGTAACTCGCCGCCGGCCGCCCGTGTACTAAAGATACGACGAGATGGGTGCTTTTCACAAAACCTTTCATTCTATGGCCCTCTAAACTGTCTACCCAAACATCTCGGCGACCAGAAGCCCTCTCTATACTCCAACTACTTCACTACGAATCCGAACCTCCGTTTATTCCAAGTCCCGCCTCCAGCTAAAGCGCCGTCTCTTCAATTATTCTGGCTATATGGTCTGATAGATGTGAGTACTATGATCTTTGGGATTCGTGTTTGACACTACGTTCCCTAAGTCCGGATTACTCGCTATCTCGGTGCAGTTCTTCTTAAATGCCGAGTGCGGCATCTTGATACCCAGCTCCCCTTCGGGGCTAATCGGTATCCGACTTGGTTCAACTCGCCGCGGGCCATTTCCGCTCCTATTCTCGACATCGATGGAGTACCAACTTCAAGAGTTAATATTCTATGCACAGTCGAACATCGTTCAACGATGGTAACACCACTCCATGTTCAATCCCCCCTTCAACGTTTGCATATCAATTTCGTCTCTCTTTCAAGGTTACTAGACGTCCGGCTCCGACATCTTCTAAGCATAGGCCCACTCTGGGTCTCGCCGATGTAGTATGGTTTTGTTGTTATGCGTCGACTAATCCCATCTGTTCTCTCCAACCAGTGGATATCGTCCAATCGTTTGCGAGGAGGACAAGGAGGGTTCGATCCCCTATATCCAAGTAGAGGTAGGGTATTTCCTTTTTTTTCAAGTGAGCTCGTTGACCGCTTCTCACAAATGAAATGACAAGCCGTGCCGAGGAATCCTTTGTTCTTTGCACCTACAATCCAAGTGACAAAGTTGTTACTTCCTAACGCCGGCGTATTCTCAACGAAAAGAAACACCCGGAATAGACACACCAATCCGAACCACATTTTCATCGTCCTGATATGGTGCAACGGCAAATGTTACACATCAGATCCCAGTGTTCAGTTCCCTGGACCGCTACTTAACAAACACCGCACCGACCTCATCCAGTTTCATGGTCGAAAGGCGAATCTCTCTGCCCTGGGATTTGATTTCCTAGAGTACAAATTTGCCATCTCCCTTTCTTCGTGCTACTGGACGCTCGTGTTTAATATGGTAGCATTCCTCAAGGTGGAAGCCTAGCGCTTACGAAAGGAAACATTTCTCTCTTCTTTTGTTCGGTGTATGAAGAATGTAAGAATGTAGGGGCACAGAGAGAAGCACGCTTCCTTCATGCAATGTTTCCCCTTGCATACGGTGTATTATCACACACGTAGTCAAATAATAAGTCGTGACTCTGGGGTTCGATTCCCTGGTGGCGAATAGTGAGTTTCAGTCGGTAAGAGCAATACTTTTTGGCCATGGCAAGCACTTCTTAATCACAATCAAGGAGCACATTGAGATTTGTCTTCACAAATATATCAGCGCTACTTGAATTCAGCAAACATGTCGATCTCCCTGAATGCAGGACAACCTTGCTACTCTTCTTTAAGTACTCGACAGATCCACAATGGCTTGGAAAGGGTGCTCGTGCTGGCAGTCGAGTCGTTGGAGGTCGGGAAATTCGATGAAGGACGTCTGGGACTCTGTAAACTGGGCAGACAGCGGCGAGCAGGGATAATGTCACGTCACCCGTATCCTTGGCGGACGACAATCATGACAGTACAGAAGATATTATCGGCAACTGTCGGCCCGAGATTATGTAACCCAAAGTAACAATTTCCGGCAATCAACCGCAACTTGACAGCGACGACGAATGTACCTGCTGAATTCCTCGTTCTCTTCAACCTCTGGCTCTTCTCTGCTCTAATTAATTGTATGTCTCGTCGAAGGTTTGTGAAACTAAAGAACTCCAATCAAATCATTTGGAATATGTAACACTCTCATCCAGGATCCATCGGTGGCATGTTTGCGGCACGTTTTTCTGTTTGGCTCACCAGCTTTCACCAGGGGCATGATTATTCGAAGATCTTACCATGCTCTGATATTTGCAATATTTCTTGGTGCATTACTTACCGGAAAACACAGAACAGGCCCTGCCTAGCATCTGAGCCATAATGTGTACATCTTTATCTTTGGCTTTACCTTATTGCGATACATTCACCTGACATCAAAATTAGGGACCTTGCAAGATGTTATACTCTCTAGTGCAAAGTGTTTGACACTCCGAGCGGTCGTTCATGTGCAAGACGGGCTTTATGCAAACGATCGTCAGATTCGAACATTGTCTGGTTTTTGTCTCGATTCTGAGAAGCAGAAATCTTCGTTCTAGACGGCTCGTCGGATATGGTAGTGTATGAAACTATACCTTGGCGTAATGGTTATCTCTCCTCGTTCATAGTCTTGAAATTCACCGCGGTTATGGTCGCTGGGCCGCGCAGTGTCAGATATTCACTACCATCTACACCACCCTGACTGTAAGGTAATACCACTTCGCTCAGTACATAACAACGGGGAAAAGCTAAATTATCACCAGGATAAACTGGACGCTTTGACAACGAATGTGCAGACTGCACTTGGCGAAGGTGTCAAGTCAAGTTCGCATCAGAGTAAAAGCCAGATCCTAGTAAGAACCGCATGCTCCTAGCCAACCATTAACTGATGTTATCCAGTCTCCAGAAGAAGCCTCACATTGCGCAAGATTGGCAACTGCTCACGATTGATGAAACGGTATGCAATCCCCTGCCGTGGGAGGATCTCGTGTCTGTAAACGGAAACACACCACATGTACCGCGATTCTTCGACTCGTGCCTATACGCGTTGCCAGTCTGCACGCATCTTCTGTGAGGATAATCCTCACTTGCATGCAATATATCGTGATACTTGGAGGCGCTTAAAAGCTTCTTTCAGTGCAGAGAAAGACGAGCCTTTCAACTCAATCGTGAAATCCTCTTTCGACAATGCTTTCGTTCTTCACTACTACTCTTTCTCTCGTAGCTGCTCTCGCTCCTGTTGTATTGGGTGCTCCTAATGTCGCGCTTCGTGATGTCGAGACTTTTGCTGGAAATGTCAAGCCTAAAGGATACATCGTAACTCTTAAAGAAGGCGCATCGAAAGATGAGCTTCTTGAGAACCTTGGATCCTCTGTTACTGCTGTCTTCAACCGTACTTCCAACGGTTTTGCTGGTAACACATTTATTTTTGCTTTCATATTCACTGGCTGCATCTTACCAGGTGTCCTCGACGACAATGATCTTAACAGCATTCGGGCTAATCCCGGTAAGCTTTATTATGTTTGCTATCACATTCCAATGCTGAACCACATTTCCCTTAGATGTCGGTAGGTCCCTCCATCCTAGGCCTTCCTCCATGAGTCACCGTTACTCACTACTTTTGGCCAGAGTCCATCGCCCAGGATGGTATCGTTTCCGTCACCACGACCCAGTACGCCATCTCTTTCCGATGTTTTGCTGGCAGTTTCCCTCATCTATCGACAGGACGAATGCGCCTTGGGGTCTGGCTAGGATCTCCCAAAGAGCTGCTCTCGGTAGCTCGGATACCTCGTAAAAACTCCGCTACCTTATGATTTATTCACTGGCTAATCGGTTCCCTGCCAGCGCCCTGACCTACACCTATAACTATGATCCTTCCGGTGGTGCCGGTGTCGATGTCTACGTTGTTGATACTGGTGAGTATCATGTCGCCCCAGGAAAGAGCTGCCTCTTTGTTCATCATGATTCCAGGTATTTACACCGCGCACGTAAGAATACATCGAGAACGCTTGTCACCATTTTCTCACTGAGTTCCAGTCCACCTTTGGTGGTCGCGCGTCCTGGGGAGCAACCTTCGGTGGCTATGCGTATGTCCTGTTTACCTTCTTTTCTATCAGCCATTAATCGCACTATAGTAACGCAGACGGAAATGGCCATGGTACCCATGTCGCGTGAGTCTATTTCGTGACTGTGTTTTATCGTCAAACTCAACTATGACTGAAGTGGTACTGTCGGTGGAAGCCAATATGGCGTTGCCAAGGTCCCTTTGGTTCCTCGTTGTGCTATACTCCCGTTGCTGACTTACCCCAGTCCGTCCACCTCATCGCGGTCAAGGTACTCGATGACTCCGGTTCGGGCTACATTTCTGATATCCTCGCCGGCTTGGAATGGGTTATCGACGCCATAGGCTCGTGCATCTAATAAGTCCTTGATGAATTAAAGGACTAAAACCACTGTTGTTTCTCTTTCTCTTGGTGGCTCTGCCTCTACTACGTTCGACAATGGTATCATCGCCGTGCGTAGTTCGATCCTATCTTCTTTTACCGCTTGCTTGACACTTTCACAGGTGATTAACGCCGGTATCCATGTCGTCGTCGCAGCAGGGAACGGTGAATATTTTCGTTATGCTGAATTTATTCCTATCTCATCTTTGATTGTAGATAATACTAATGCATCAGGCACCAGCCCCGCCCGTGTTGCAGCCGCTATCACCGTAGGGGCTTCCACTATCGCTGATGCCCGTGCATCCTTTTCCAATTACGGGTAAAGGACAGTTCGCTTATTTTCGCACACTCTCTAAAACATCCACCCTCTCTAGTTCCGTCGTAGACATCTCTTTGCACCCGGACAATATGTCACGAGCTCTTGGATCGGAGGAACCACCCGTACGAACAACATCAGCGGAACCAGCATGGTGAGTACTATGCTGAAGGATTAACCGCCAATATGATATCTTATAACGTAGGCTACCCCCCACGTCTCTGGTCTCGTCGCGTACCTCATCGGGCTCAACGGTAACCAGAGCCCCGCGGCAATCAGCGCCCTCATCCAGTCTTTGGGCGTATCCGGCGTTTTGAGCAACATTCGTGAGTGCAATTTTGGTGTCGATAAAGGAATTTTTCTGACTCCCGAATAAGCTTCCGGCACCGCGAACCTGTTGGCCAACAACGGATACTAAGGTCCATAAAATTATGAATAGCTAAGAATGTTCTGTACTTCCCAATGTCATTATGTCAATCCGTATCTGAAATCCTATCGGGTGGCTTTGAGCCTAAACGTATGACATATGCAGACGTGACAACGCAAGTACAACCGCAGAATTCTACGTGCCGAATGCCACCAGCTAGTCTTCGTGGTAATTCTTCTTCAATCTTCGTTTAGATCTGTCGCCGGAACACATTGCTCGCCGCTGACAGAAAGGTCCAAGCAATTTAGAGAAAAACGAATGTTTAATATGGCTACGTAAGTAATGAACACATTTCGATTGAAACAGAAACAGTCTGATATAATAGGCGCTTGCCTAACTCGAATAAGGAATGATAAGTCTACGCTGAAAGGACGGGGAACTGAGCTAAGTTCCAGAGTCGTTTTAGCCACGGAAAGAACGTCGCAGAGGTGTATATGACGACGTTGAGAACAGCTCGGTCTCAACTTCGCAGACAACTCCGTCGTCGGGTAAAGTGCCGTTTTGGAAGTAAGCTTGCGCATACGCATAAGTGCAGGTGGAGGAGGCTACTAAGGAGGTGTGCTATAGCATTGGCAAGGTTAATGGAAATGTATGTGATTTCAAACGACGGCAACTCACCCCCGATGAATTTTGAGTAAGAACGACAGATCCTGGGAAAGCGCTTGATGTTTTCTTCGCTCTAATGGACGATCAATCGACGTGAATGTACATAAAAAGAATCCACTTGCGAGGAAAGGGGAGTAATAGGATCTTGACGATACGTTAGCTGAGCCAAGACAGTTGTAAGGAGAATCACATACCAGCTGTGTTTCCTATAAAAAGAATAGGATAGCTAGTATTTCCGCCAACTGGAGCAACCAAATACATAAATAAGTGCCCAAGTTATTAGTGCGGTAATAGCTCACCTGTAAATCTGTCTTCTCGATGAAACTTCCATCCGCTAAGAGAGACAGGATTAGCTTGAAATCGCAGCAAAAGGAGAATTCGCATACGAGCAGCTGATCCTCTGTGTCATTAGCCAAAACGCGAAAGGCGATATACCCTGGATACTGTCCCAGTATGCAAATAGGTCTGCAATAGATTCCGTGTTGTTCATCATATCGCTGCAGGAAATAGCCATCTCCGCCTCCCAGAAATTATCGTAAACAGAAGATGGGTCATAGGCCGTCGCTTGCATCTCGTAAACGATGCTGCCGTTCCCTACTGCGAGACCCGCTAGGCCTTCTGCAAGGATGGAGAAATATGCATAGGGCTGGGACAGAGCATTCTTGACTGCGTTTTGAAGGGTGGGGTAGTCAACGACACCATAAGAAGACGTAGAAGGGATTACGACCGGGACGGGTTCAGTGAGAAGGGACTCGTATATCGCGTCGAGGTTGATGGATATCTCCCCAGAAGTAGAAGCATAGAATGCACAGGCGTCAGGGCCAGCAGCCACACAACCATCAAAGAAAGATTGCAGATCTTTTTCAGCATCGGCTACTTGATTGCGCCAGTCACCTGGAAAGAGTAAAGCTTCAGTTATTGAAATTTCATGTCGACGTGAAGCTGATATACCGCTGTAATAACCATCCACGTCCAACACACCTGATTAATGAGAGTAGGAGCTACGAAACGACGAGAGAAGTTAATGATATACCATCAAGGAGCATGCGTTCGACTTTGTCCTGAAAATATGGTTCATAATAGAATAGCTGATATCGCCAAAGGTAAACGCACCGGAAACATGGTAGCGAATGTAGAACCAATAACAGTCCCGTAGCTAGAGGCAAAAGATTAGCCGTCAAGCAGCGTATGTAAACTACTAGCTTACGAAATTCCAAAGTATTGCAGCTTGGGTTGACCCGCTGCTTCAGTGATTCGCAGCATATCCCGCGCAACATTGTCAGTGCTAATGTAATTCAGGATTCCATTATCCCTCTCCCTGGCGAGTTCTGCTATGACTTGGGCAGAAGCCCATAGGTGAGGTATCTGGTCCGAAGTCGTGTTAACAGCCGAACTCCAATGGTTGGTATCAGCCAGCCACTGATAATGGTCCTCTTTGGAGAAGAACTCCGCTCTGGGTGTTGAATTGCCAACTCCTGAAATCCTTTCAGCTCAAGTCACAGCATGCATTGAAAAATGTACCACGAGGATCGAAGCTGATGATATCGTATTGGTTCCCAATAATAGATGTAAGTAAAGAACCAATGGAAGCCAAGTAGACGACGCCGCTGGCACCAGGTCCTCCCGGATTCATTAGCACCGTCCCTTTATACTCGGTTTCGGAGTGCGCGGAAAGCTTCATGACTGCGAGAGCAACCTTGTCGCCATCCTCGTTCGAGTAATCGATGGGTACCTTCAGTCACAGAAAGAAATATCAGTAAGAAGTACCACCCTAGAAAGGGAAAGCATGCCTGGAAACGCGTGCATTTGAAGCCAGAATAGCAATCAACCCAGGATAAATTTCCCGTTGGTTCAATCTATAATCGCGTCATGAGCAATAGCACAGCAAGGCGGAGTAACACGAACAGTGCTCCAATCAAAATCACTTTGGGCACATACTGTTGGGAACAGGAAGACATGATAAAGAAAAACGAAAGTCGCAAATAGGAGAGACATCATTGAGAAGGACAACGGAGAGAATGACAATATTGGCGACCATTTATACGTGTCGAGTCAACAGTCCCTGCGCTTAGCGCCAAGTTACGTTGAAACGTGTAATTGACACAGACGCAGTGTCCGCAGCCACAGGTATTCGTGAAAACTACGCATAGAAATCGGCGACGTGCTGCGGAAGATGGCTGCAAATGGAGGACGACCTGCGGGCATTTGCAAGCAACTTCGGAGATACAACTCACATAATTACTTATTACCTTTTGTCATCTCGTATAGATCAGTGTAGGTAGCAGCCGATAGTTAAAAACTCACAGATGGGCCCCAGTATATTATGTATAGCGTAGGGTGGTGCCTTGGGACGGGACGGGTCGCCCACACTCGCCGTCAGAGAATGCGAGGCTATGGTTATGTAAGAGTCACCAAGCTAGTGTTTTCATAAAGCAAGGCCAAGTAGCGCCATCGAAGAGCAGGTCCGGTTAAGATGTAGGTTCGCATTCTATGCCAGCACATACTGGCCTGCGCACTAACGACGAATCAGCCTATGAAATTAGCATGAATCAGAGAGAGGCACCGTCTGGCAGAGTAACATACCAATGTGGATAGCACGCAACGATTGCTACCCATAAGTGAACGCGGATATTTCTTGTCGCAAAATGTTTCATTTATCGGTCGATGAGACGAGAAGGCAAGAAACGCGAGGAAATCAACTGCCACCGGCAATTGCCGACGAAGGAGAACCAAAAAGGCATTCACCGCCCATATTGAAACCACCATGACAGCGTGCGCCAATTTTCTCTCTACTCCTGGTTCAACGATAAGACAGTGACTCGTCATATAATATTTTTATTTACCCAGAGAATGTGAAGGTCTCGAAACGGTAGGACACTGGGTATCCGTGTCGTCGCAGCAGGGAACGGTGGGTATTTTCGTTATGTTCAAATTATTCCTATATCATCTTGATTGTAGATAATACTAATGCATCAGGTATTAGTCCTGCTCGTGTTGCAGCCGCTATCACCGTAGGGGCTACTTCTGTCGCTGATGGCCATGTATCCTTTCCAATTACGGGTAAAGGACAATTCGCCTATTTTCGCACACTCTCTACTAATATTTTCTCCCTCGCTAGATCCGTCATAGACATCTTTGCACGGGGTCAATATATCAATAACTCTTGGAACGGAGGAACCAACCGTACGAACATCAGCGGAACCAGCATGGTGAGTACTCAGCTGAAGGGATTGACTGGCAATATGATATCTTATAATGTAGGCTGTCCCCACGTCTCCGGTCTCGTCGCGTAGCGCATCGGTCTCAACGGGACCGATGACAACACAATATGGTGTAGCAGAGCTTTCCGGAAAACATGGAAGAGCTACATTCAGCGATAATCTATTCACATGAACTTGTGTTACGATTCAGGCTTTCTGCTTCAAGTCTGAGCTCGATGTATTGATGGAGACGTCGAATGGAATGATGCTGTGGTTCCAGCTGGCAGAATATCCGTTCAGAGACATGCCCCAGGCAGCTATTCTGTTATGAGAGGGTGACTCGGTTATCTGATGTCGGGCTTAGAGGTATATGGATGCAAAATTGATTGGCTTAACACCCGGCAGTACTAGATCCGATCAAAGACCTCCTGGCCTCGACTCCGCAACAAATTGGGCCTTATCCTATGCCAGATTTTCGCGGAAACGCCTGCGTGCAGAACGGTGGAGCATCAAGGTGAGGGCAAAGCGACATATTAATTGGGCTATCTGAGATTGCTTGGTGAAACACCCTGCGCTTCATCGGTAGGAAGAGGCGGAAGGTGAGTTGGTGGCCCCGTGTTCAGCAATGGTGGCTCGCCTGACTGGTCGTTCATGCTAAACTTTGCCTTCTCCATACGGATTTCTGCATTGTTATCTTGCTTTACATGCACTACTATGACATCGATCCTCCACTCTTTCCCGGCCACTGCCGATTCTTCCAGAGCTTCCAATCGCGATTCGCAAAAGATAGATGCATCCTGATCATCTCACGTTTACTTATGGATGCTCCACCAGGGCTCAAAGCTATTTCAGCGATGTAATCGAAGCCCTCAGCGCGTCATTCCCCAAGAAGGGCATCTTGAAAAGCTCGGGTTGCTCAGCAATATATCTCCTCAATCTTGAAAACTTGATCGTTAACATCAACTTCTTCTCTTCCTTCCACAGGCTCCTTTGTGTGTCTGACTCATCTTCTTCTCGGTCCGACATCCGCATTGTCAAAACCTCAATGGCTACGGCCCTAGGAATCGTCACGAGGGTATTTGACCACTTACGTTTTCAACGAATTTCGCATTACGGTCCGCGTGAGAGCGCCGGGAGCACGGAGGGGAATCAATGCGATGTTTTCCGTTGAACATGTCCATGTACCTTCCTCGGCGACATTGCCTGCCTAAGGTCTTGTACAAATCGGTGCCTCACTCATCCACCTTCAACGGCAAGAAAGAAACGAATGTTTGATTACAAACTTCGCATGGATCATCCACTTATAAAGCTTTGCTTTCTACCAGCGACATTGGATAGCTCCCTAGCGCACTCACAAAGACAGATTCCCAAGTATGTCCTCTGAGCAAAGCACCGGCCATCGACGGGTATCAAGGGCTCTCTGCTGCTTCGTCACCTCTCTCTCGTTCTTAATCATCGTCCCAACCTTGTCCATTACTCTCGCTCTAAGGCTACGCCCCGATGGAGAGCTCTCTTATGTGACAAATGCAGAGGATATAGCGGACACAAATAGAACCGTAAGAGTCTTCCATCGGTCACGCATTAGTATCCACCGCTCATATTGCTCGAAGATCTATCTCCACGCCAATTTAATCTCAGCAGATATCCAGAATACCGCCATGGTCGTAGAGTGGTACGTTGACCATGATACCTGTGGTGCAAATTGCACAGAAATTAACATCTTCGTTGACACGTGAGTCTCTTAGTTTATAGCTCTCGAAAATTACAACATATTAATGGTTGCCCTTGAGGAACCTATGTCCATCGAACAATAGACCGACAGACCCTATCTTCATTTGGAATGTAACGAACTGGGAACTGGGAGCCCACGCTTTTGATCCGCGGAACAACGTTCCCACATTCCGCACCAACCTCGTTGTCCATCCAAATCGCAACCATGCCCTGTCGTCTAGCCGTGCAAGCCTTGTCTATTATCCCTTCGACAGGTACGTTCGGCAGCTTGCGACTCATTCCTGATCGTACGTAATTCACCCGGCCGTGTCAGTTACAATGCCGAAATGTTCGCGTTTGCTGAAGACGAATCAACGAACAAATCAGTTTCCCTAGTCCTTAATTCAGCATCTGCACTTTTGCCGTAGGTTTGTTCATTCCTTCCTATCTTACCGCCTGACAGAACTTCTTTGAGCGGCCTCAAAATTTCAACTGACGTTGGGAGTGAAAGTTTGGCCTACTTAGAAGCGGTAAAACCTGGACAAAGGGTCATTGATGTTCTTGTGACCATCAAACGCAGCAACCTGGCTATCGGATATTGTCTCATCATTACCCTCATGTTTTGTTAGTCTTCTTTTTCTACGCTTCTATAATTGAAAACTACCCTTATGTAAGCTCTGACATATGTGTAGGGCTGGTCACTATCATGATCTGCCTCATCATGATCGCAACAGTGGTTTTTGGCTTCCGACAAAGGAATGAGATCGTCGTAATTCCCGTTGGTACTGTGTTTGCCTTCACCCAACTAAGGTCTTCAATGCCTGGAGCTCCGGAAGGTTTTGGTATGTGGTTTCTCTTGTCCGTCTACACAGTGTTTACTCTAAACTAACGCACCAAGGCGATATTCTCGGTATGCGCTACTTCATATTAATCTCCATCGGAAGGTTCACCCCTTTCAATGTAGATTTTGCTGGGTTACTGCCATGCCTCGTCCTTCTTTCGATTTCCGTGCGTGTGTTACGTCACTCTGATCAAGTACTTACCCTTCATGTCAAAGGCCGTGACAATGGTAGGTGTCTACTTATTTGCCAACCCGGATCATCCGTCTCGTAGACCGTTCACTTGGGGAGAACTAAGTATGTTGTTTCAACAATGCTCTAGCGAAACGATGTTAAATTTACTCACAGGGTCCACGCTGCGTGATAATATCCAGCACGACTAAAAGATTGAATGGACATGGTATGTCAAGAAGACGATATCTATCGTCAGGAGTGTCATTGAAATCCTGGGAAACATTAGAAATAGATACCAGAACATTGAAAAGATAAGGACCGCCGTCGCTGTAATTGCGAACGAAGTCAGACGCAAGAAATCTAGGATATATATTAGTGTATAAATGTAATCTATCAAAGGTAGAGCAAGTTGTGCTATAATCCAGTGTCTCGTGTATGTTCATCAATCAACGCTTCAAGTTCTAAATCATTCAGATAATTGCCCGAAATCGGCAGCCCAAATCATCAAACAAATCGTGGTTGTATATCAAGCTAATACTTTCAACTTGTCATCTATGAATTTCGATCGCTCGCCCGCCAGTGTGCGAGAAATCATTGAGCGAATGGATAGTCGGTGTAGCCTACACCGCTGGCATCTCCAGAAACATAAAATGTAGAGCGATAGTATTTTGAAAATGGAATATTCTTCTCCAATCTCATGAAAAGATCAGGCTAATAAAATATAATGAGCCAATTATCTTCAATCAATGCAAAAAAGCCTACGTTGGAGATGAACCACCTGTCGTAAGCGATAAGATCTCTTTTCTCGTCGGCAGTCTCCATTCCAGACTCTTTAGTATATCCACCCGCAGAAATCAGCGGCTTAGGTGCCCAAATCTTTCTAATGAAGTCATTAGTTCCGAACTCCTTGATATCTTCCGGGGACAAATCAGTGAAACCGTCCACACGGGCCTCGGCAACATGGATGTACGCAAAGTCAGGATACAGCTCCTTTACCCGCGTAGTCAAATACGAAAAGGTCGGTATAGGATCCTCCATTCCCATTCCTACGAAAGAGAAATCCATGAGCATCGCACACCATTGTAATCAATATTTAACACATCACCTGCACTGCGATCCCACGGACTCAGCCTGATACCCACCCTATCCGCCCCCACCTCCTTGACCACCCGTTCAATAACTTCCAAGGGGAACCTCACCCGCTTCTGGACGCTCCCGCCATACTCATCATCCCTAACATTACTCGTGCTCTGCAAGAACTGGTCCACAAGGAAGCCATTAGCCCCATGGATCTCGACACCATCAAATCCAGCCTTGTACACCGCATTGGCCGCAGCAATGCCAAATAATTCTATATGTTCGTTGATCTCCTCTTTCGTCATCTCGCGGGGGATAGGCGCGCCAGGTGCATGGGGCAGCGCCGAAGGCCCTATGTGCGGGAACGTAGAATCACGAGACTTGAGATAATCCGGCAATGCTTGACGTCCAAACGCAGCGATTTGCATGTAGATGTAGCTTCCCTGGGCATGTACGCCGTTGACGATCTACCAAATATAAAGCTAGTCAGCGGAATGTCCTGACTGAAAAGAGAAGATCCACCTCTGTCCACGCAGAGATCTGCTCTTCAGTCCATATCTCTGGTAATGCAGGAATCCCAGAGGCTTTCGGTGCGATGAGTGTGCCCTCAGTGATAAGAAGCGTGCCCGGAACCATAGCGCGTTGGACATAGTAATCCTTCACCAAAGGTAGTAAAGGGGAAAGTGTTACCGGATTCACGAGAAATCGTCCCATAGGAGCCAAGACGACTCGATGAGAGAGGGAGAGACGTCCAACAGTGATAGGCTGGAATAGTTTGGTTGTAGACATCATGGTTCTCACGTATTCAACGAAGAAAACCCGACAAGTACACAGAGCACCTTTATACCGCGCGTCCTGTCCCCTCTGGGTGCTGATGATTCATCGAAGGCGACGAACATCTTTACCGGCACTTTCGGTAAATGCGTAGATGAATGTAAGGATGCAGAAAGTTGCAGCGAATCAGTCAGCGAACCCTGATGACTAATTCCGCTGAATAAGCGACCTCCAGCGCCAAGGATAACATTCATTACACTGTACCTGAAAGGAGGGGATCTAGGCGCAGAGACTGGACGAAAATGTGTCATCAACTCCATCTGTTTCTTCGCATCCAGGGTAAGTAACAGTTATGCCCGCCCATAGCCGCCCGTGGTGGGTCGATGATTACACCGTCGCCCTCTGATAATGACCACAGCGCCGGAACGTTTTTTTGCTGGCTCAGTTCATCTTCAAAATTCCGCAGATGAATGCATGTCAAAACGTAGGACGAGTCTTGTCTCTGAACATGGTTGTCGTACTCGACTGTCTTGATTTGTGAGTCTGCCTAGGCTATGGTTATCGCCAGGAAAAAGTGTGAACTCCAGATCTGGAAAGGTCAACTTCAGAATACGATCGCAATATCATCATTATCATCATCACATATGATCGTCCAGAACCTATGAGAATAGCATTAGACGTCGAGGAGTGGATGTACTGTGTAGACCAGAAAATCAAACGACGAAGGTGGGCAAGCAAAAGACAGATAATTTTGAGATTCAGGTCGCGATTCTGAGTCATTTGCGCCACGTTTATATGTGGCTGCTGGCATAGCTAGTGTGGGTGTTCGCAACCATAGAGCCCTTGAGCTCAGCGAAGCCGGAGTGGTCATCGCGGTTTATGAGGATTGCCTCCGCGCTGATGCCCCCTGGAATAGGAACAATATTTAGAAGATCCGTGTGATATCTGTAAAAAAAGCGCTACGAACAGTCATAGTGGCACTGAACCCTACTGTTGTAGAAGATCCAGATCCATTCCTAGGCGAGGTAGTGACCAGTCGCTTCGATGTTACACATCTGGGTGCTGTTCTAAGATGGGACAGCGAATCAGCCAGGTGGAATAACCAGACTCAGAAAGCTAACCGTGGCAGTACAAGTCTTTCCATCGGGAACATTTATTGTCAGGGTAATCGTGCTGACGTCGCTATAGGAAACATTGAAGCTAGTCGGTGCGATACGCAGGGGTCAAAGTGATAAACGAGGACTCGTCCGTAATGTCAGTCGAGACGGACAATTCTGCAGTGACATCAGCTATTTCTGGAATTCCAATTTCAACACTAAGGGTACTGGAAACACCAATAGTCGAAGCGCCTGGCTATCAGATCCATGTCAGGACTTGCATACGAAGATTTGTGATCTCAGATACATACAGCTGAAAGTGTACGAAGTGTCGGAATTGAAGCCTTGTTGCACTGCGATCTAGACTTGGCCATCGGTATCAACAAAGCTACCCCGTGAGTCTGACGGATAGGATTGCCTGTACAAACATTAGTGCGGAATGAATGGTAACATGCAAAAATAACATACCAGAATAGCTGAGCTCGACAACATTGTCAGTGATACAGACCTGCACTGGACTGTCGACGTACTAATGAAACATCGGATTATGAGTGCGATCATACAAACCGGATCTCACAGCGGCAGGAATCGTATAAATGTTACGAAGTACCACCACACGAGTGACTGTCGCCATAGTCTACGACGGCATTTCATCCGAGAACTGCAAATAGATCAGCCCGAGCAACATACGCAAAGGTATGCACTTACGGGGATCCGCTTCGTCAAGCGAAAGTTGGACGCACTGGCTAGCAGCACGATATTCGAGATCATTGGACTACTATAAGATATAGTACCATTACGCGTGAAGGCAAGGTAGTGATCCTCTGCTTTGTCAACAGCGATATGGGCGATATCCCCAGGAAGAGTTTTGCAAGGTGGCTGAATGACATGGCAGTGACACAGGAAAAGACGGTCAAGAGCGAGCTATTCATAAGCTTCATGGCGTTCGTGATGGTTTCGTAATAGGTGTGGTGACTTACAGACGTCGAATTATGTGATATGATTCTGACTAATGCCATCAGTGTAACAGATAAAGACCGCCGTAGCCATAGTGAAGTCGCTTACAGCCCATCTCGCAATAAGCCTTACATCATATTCATCTTGTTGGCTTCGGTATAATGTCCTGGAAACGACTGGAGGAAAGAGCACTACGATAGGATTCGTAATCATCAAAAAAGAGTAGCTTACCTTGAAAGACCAGGATAAGAATTTAATCCGAAGCGCAACCTCCGCTTTCAACGATTAGCACAACATCATGTCGACGCCAGTTATACAAATAGCGAATGTCTGTATTGATTGAATAGGATCTAGCATTCCTAGACTATTATACATTCAGCGCGCGCGCCAGAACCACCGCGAAGAGCGCATATTTCTAGAAGTAACAGTGATACCTAGGATCACTAGGGCCTTTCCAATCCACTAAACCAGTACATAAGATCAGCGCCCGCCCCAAAGGAAGATTAAACGCACTCACCACACCGCCAACAATCCAATAAATGCTCCGGATCACTAACCAATCGTTAGTGAAGGGCAAAAAAAGAAAAGAGAAGACACGAACTATTTCCTCTTCACCCTTACCAGCTCCTCGTAATTCTCTCCCCAAAACGCGCGTTCCCAATCAGGCTCATACACATCAGCCTCGTTCCCGTATGTTCCACCTCCGGGGGTGATTTCCCTCAACGGATCCATACTTCGCGATAGATCTCGGTACACCTTTTCTTGTTGCGTAGGGGACGCCGAGTAGTCCCACACTTGTCCAAAGGTTACCTGGATGTTAGATGTCAGCGGCATCAATACAGCACGAACACGAGCATACTCACGTCCCATATACTCCTCCTCCATGCATCTGTCACGCTCGTCTTGCCATCCCCGGGGAACGCATACGGAGTATTTGCGAAGATGAACGACGCCGGGAGGGTGTTTATGAGCTGCATTAAGGTGCTCAGCAACTTTTTGGGCGAGTCGGAAAAGGTCTCTGCAGGGATGAGTCGCGACGCTGGGAAGACGGGGATGCATTTTGGCTGTTAAAACCAATCAGTAAAACCATGATAAGAGAAAGAGAATTGCGGACCAAGCCAACAGACGACAGGTGTAGATATTTCTCATGGAATTCTCCGTACGAGTGACTCGCCGACACTTGTAGCTCAATGTCCAGCTCTTCTTCAAGGAATGTCTTGAGCGGTGCCATGTATGCAAGTGCTTTGTCCTCTGTAGTCTCAAGTTTACTCAGGTGGAATAGCCCGGCAGTCTACCGCGATGTCAGTGGCTAGCAGAAGTAGACATATACCACAACATACATATATATATCCACTCCAACCTAAGGAAAGGAATGATAAGAGAGTGAAGAAATGCGATTAGAAAGGATTTACCATCGCTGGCCCATCCGACCGAGTAAGGAATGGCGAATTCCAAAAACTTCTCAATGGACGTCGTAGGTTTGAACGTCGCCGATACGCTGTTGGCATTGTTCGTGAGAGTAAGGAATGGCAACGAAAATCTAGCGTACGTGACGAGCTCTGCTCTGGGTAGAGCTCGTGTCGTGACTTGCATAACGACACCAAAGGTTCCACCGCCTCCTCCGCGTAGAGCAAAGAAAAGATCGGGATTCTGACACTCGTTAGCAATGAGGAGGTCACCGTTGGGTACGACGACCTCATATTCGAGCTGTACACATGTATTTCATTAACGAGGAAGTGAACAAGAGAACCAGACGTACTACACGGTCGACTGCTAGTCCGAATATGTTTGAAAGCGGGCTAGACGACGGAGCATGAGCGATATTCGATTGCGTCAAGTTTCTGGTCAGACCTGTGACCACCACCCTAGAGGAAAAGATAAATTAGCTTGGTCCATGCTAAATCAGATAACGAACGTACCTGCAGATAACCCCCTCCGACACCGACTGTCGCATCAGAACCTCCAGGTATGGTTAGATTATTCTCGTTTGCAAACTGCAATAGATCGTAAAATTGAGCTCCGCTCTACAGTAGACGATGAGTTATGCATATTGAAAGAGTTAACCAACAGCCTACCCCAAAAGTCACAGCGGGAACCGGGTCCGCCGTTGATTCACATCCTTGCGGAATGAAGGCCTTGTTGTGAGATATCTACTCGAGGTAATGAACATTTACGTTCCCGAAGAGGAAAGAGACGGACCGATTTCAGGTGGTGTGTCTACGAGCATGAATGAAGCCTCTAATCGACACCAACTTGGAATGGAGAACATACCCAGATGCCTAGTGCGCCCGGTCCACTGATCCGGCCCATGTAATCATGCTGAGGGAAAAGTCAGCCCAGGCACATCCGTATAACGCCAAGCTGGCATACCCCGGTATTCTTAACGACTACAGGAACACCTGTGCGCCTCGAGAACTCGAAAGCAGCTGCAACGTCGGTATGGTCGACTACATCAACCTAGTTATCCCTTCAGCAGGGGCGTAAAAGGCACAAGAATGACGCACGTAGTAAGACGGAACCGCGCCTTGTCTACAGTCTCCAGCCCTTGCAGCCGGGCTTAACCAGTTCAAAGTGCATTCCTCCACAGTCGCTTGACATGTTTCCCATTCCGTCTGAAGATTCGGTAAACGCACTCGAAATTTCGGCGAAAGAAGACGACACTCACGTTGATGTATGCGCCAAAGTGGTCGGAACGTCTGGCTGCGATTGCCTCAGTATGATACGGGAAGAGATACGAAAAACATACCAGGATCAAGGTACTCGCTTATCACCCCTGTGCAGTCTCCTTCGTCCAACGACCCACTGAAACAGGACCTTGCATAAGGTGTGGCTCTTCGAAGACGACCGCCAACCGTAGCATTCAGTGAAGACCAAGCACGTGTTGGTACCGGGGCATCTATGAATGACATGAACGCGTATAACGGCGGAAATCACGGCAGACCTAACCTGGTTGCAGCCTGGGTGGTCCGTAACCGAGGTCAAAAGGCGATTCTTGGATTCGGAACTGGTCACTACCATCGACCAACAAAACTGCTGTTGGCGCCAGCAGAAACAGTAGCCTTAACATCGTGTCAATAATGAGAAACAAAAGAGAAAAGCCAATCCTTACATAGGTCACAGATTGGTGTGCGCCGACTATCCTTCGCCGCCGCCGTGCCGCAGATGTTGTCAGCCGCTGCTAACATCAGGTAACATAATAAGCTGGATTCATAAGACACTTTTCGAGAGAGATGTAAGGAATTTTCTGCGAAAGGACGTTTCAGGTCTAAGTAGATCCATGCCATTGAAACTTGGAAGAGCTTACCATTGACCGCTCACGGCCACTTTTCTCGACCGCACGAGATCAGCTACAGATAGAGAAAGGGGAATGTAACAGAAAGAAGCGCGGTCGCCTCCGTTTGTGCTGCGGGGAAGACGCCGGCATACTGCTGGTGGTGGTCGTCGTAGGAAGTAAAGAAGAACTATAGGGCGTGGGAACACAATGTGCTCGATCACGTGTCTTTACGCGACGCGGTCGATTTGAAATTCTGATTCTTTTCTCCCAAGTGCTCTATCCCCAAGGATCTAGAATACATGGCGCCCGCAATCCCGTACAAAACTTGACAGCTTCTATTAATCAGGCTTGTCCACGGGCTATCCCAACATGATCGACCTTCGATCGACCCTGTTCCCTCATTGAAGAGGACAACTGGGATTTTCGGAAAGCAACTGATCGGTTCCAAAATGTGACGCACGGAGCCAAATCGCTCTTCCGATCGATTCCGTTAAGTCACATTCCAGCATCCGTATCTGTTCGGAATAAGAGACTTCAGCAAAGAGAAAGGAATTCTCGGATAAATCACAGCGAACTACTTCATTAATTTTGGGACGGTAACACATACATATCTCAGAGTACGTTTAGCTGCTAGCAGATCCTATATCATGTAGAATGACAATACGGTATCTATCGTACTTGAGTACTTGAGTGCCTAAACCCACAATAAAAAAAACGATGGTCATCAGGGCACCTACAATCAATGCAAGTCCCGAAAACCGACATCAAAACGTGATCGTGTCTGAATTCTGAACCTTCCATCTCGGTCGAAGGCTAACGAGAATCTTGATCATCACTACCACCACTCATGTCTCGTCGCACCCTCGCCCTATACGAAGTCCTCGACACCACGCGCGAGACCGTCAGAACTCTCTCAACTCTCGGTTTCAAATGCTGCCTAGTCGGGAGTGTAGCGTGCTCCTGTTATGGCATGAGCAGATACCCCAATGTACGTCGCTTCTTCTTATCGGATACATCAATCAGATAGCATTATCAGGACATCGACATGCTCGTCCTTGGATGCAGCTTTACCCAAGAAGAGCTCAAGCGCCGCGTCGTGGCAGCCAACGCGAGCTTCTACCTCATCGCATCCAAAGATCCCTACGCGACGTACAAAGTCCTCTGGTACCGCCTCCCGGGATACAGGCGCAGCTGCAAAGTCGATCTCCTCTTCCCAGGCATAATGAACATCCCACGAGTCCCACCAGAGAGCATCGTCCACCGTCGACATCCGTCTGACAACCAGACACTTCCCCTCATGCCCTTCATTCCACTCCTACTTCTCAAGCTCCAAGCGTGGATGGACCACGGAGAGTCCACAAAGTACTACATGAACGCCAAGCAGCCGACAGATGTCAGAGATATCACCGAACTTCTCAACATCTTCGTGACGGCAGGCAATCTTGGGGAGCTGGGAAGTTGGATACCAGAGTCGTTCTTGAAAGCCGGGCGTCACCGCAGGAGGGAGTTCGTCAAACTCTATCCCCACACTGACAATCATTGGAACAGGGTAAAACAGAGGCACGCGCCAGACACGCGGAAGTAGGTGCACGTAGCGGTTCTGTCGAAGTACTTTCCCAATTTTCTAGATATTCCTCGTAGTTTTGAAACGAAGTGATTTTTGAATAGAAAAGTCGCTGGACTGATGATCATTACCCGCAATGTACGAGCAAGAATCAATCGCACATGCAGCCATAGCAAGATGTTATGGTAACTACGATAGCGCAGCAATTCATCCCACTCGCAATGGAAGCACATCCTGGCGCAGTGCACGCAAAACTGGAAGATCGTAAAGGCGAGAGCCCCCAAGTGTGTCGCAACCAGGAAATGGATCAGCATGCGATTGATTTTTGTTAAAATTCCACTTCGGGTCGGCGCACAACACACGAGGTTGGGAATCAGGCAACGAATCAGCCTGTGATTGAATAGTAATATGACACAGATTAGAAGATTTCAGTAATCGAATTGGAACGAGAAGAGAATGTAAGGGATACCAGTCGGGCAACAAGGATTCGTCCTCACTTCGTTGTTCAAAAGATAGTTCCACTTCTTTGAAGTAGGGATAGGTCACAGTGTCCAATATTCAGACTTGCGATATCCCGTCTGAGGCATCATCTGGTTCGACAAAACCTTCTTCGACTCCCGCCTATCATCCGTATTATGCTGAAACTCCAGTCCAATCCCGTCTGGCTCCGAGCCGTGTAGAGCAGCTTGACGAGCTTCTTCCCGACATGAAGAGGTGGTGATTCGAATTGCGCTTGAGCTTCCAGGTGAGCCAGTTGAAATACCGGCAAAAGTCTTCGGCGGTGTTGAGCTCGAAAATGACGGTAAGGCCGGCTTCATAGTCAGTGGATTCAGTCGAGTATGAGAAGGTACCGTCTGTTGCGGTGGATGGCTGCGAGTTTGAGGCAGGTGTGTAGGGGAGTCTGGCTTTGGTACCGTGGCATCGTCCTAAAACAGATTAGATTGGTAGGGCACAGAGTAAGAAACGTACCAAAGATACAGAAGCGGGTGCTCAGGCGCCTTCATCGACACGCCTGGCGTCGTCGGATCATCAATCATCTCTGCTTCCGGTTTCTTCGTCGATCCATCGATGCTCAGCACGCAGATCTTGATAGTGAGCCTAGCAGTAATCGCATCCAGACTCGGGATGTTCTTGTACCCAACTTTCACATTCTTCTTCTCCAGCTAGCCGTCCAGCTGATGTTGTTTCTCCAACTTCTCCGTCGTCAGTGATTCCCCGCCACTAACAACCTCCACATCATCAGCTGAGGGCGTCGAGGGTGAGGCCGATCTCGTTTTAGAGGCTGATCTCGTCATCGGCGCTTTCACCGCGACAGAGTGCATCATCGTTACTGAGGATGTGATTGAAGACGTAGAGCCAGTACGCAGTTCAGGAGAGGTCGTGGCGCGGCTGTGAATGAGGAGGAGCTGGGCGACTGGCTGGGGAACGTTGGCATTGATGCGAGCAGCAAGCTAGTTAAATGTTGTCGTCAAAGACTAAGGCACGACTGCAAAATGGCGGCCATCAACCGTACATGCCGGTTTTTGGCACTGCCACTGATGCGGCAGTCTCTTAAGCTTTCCCCAATTTCACCACCTGCGCCCTTCGTCCTCCAGATCATGCTCTACAATGACCTTTTTCTTTGGGAATAGAACCAAAGTCAGATCCTATGAAACCATCCATGATTCCTCGGAGAATTACCTCGTGAATCCTGCCATTCCAAACTGACGGCCAAGGGACTCCACTGAAAATTACACGATAAGAGGGCGAAAATTTCGAGCCAGCTTTGATTGCAGAAGGACTTGTAGAGGGTACCAGCGACAGTCCCAGTCGCTATGAGAGGGAGAGACGGAGACCAGGGAAATGTCGACGTCTCCTTCAGTCTCGTAATTCGTGCAATAGGACGCCGGTCACCACGTCCGACGGGATTTCGCCCTGCCCTCAATCACGTGAACCGTGCCACGTGCATCTCGTAATTTACTTCGGGCCAAAATACTCTTTTAAGATTTACGCCTTTAGGCAGATAAACCTTGGCATAATTGACGAATTTTTACCTCTGAACCATATCCTGCGCACGAACTCCTATCTTCTTAGCCTTACATTCACTCCATTTATTTTTCCCCTCGTTTTTTGGCTAATAGGTCCCGGGCGATGCTCTCGGACCATTGACGAGTCGACCATCATAAAGAACGATGTCAACATCCGTCAGTAACGTAAGTCTATCACTCCGCACTAGACTTTCCCTCAATGAAAACCGTACCCATATTTTCCAGCCAGAAACCAATAGATTCGGACAGCGCATTCGCTTCTTATGGCTCGAATACGAGATACTTGACGAACCCTCTCGACGGTCCGGAAACGTCCTCAGAACTCGAGCTGGTAAAATCTTACAATGTCGAGCTCCATGTCCTGACATCACTGATGGCCAGCATGCCCTTCACACTCAATGGAACCATCGTTGTCCCCACCAGCTGGGCGAACCTCATTATCTCGATTCTCGACGTCAAGATGAGAACAACGGTCATAAATTGCCTCTGCCCCTTCCCACCTTTGAAGGTCACTGCGCCCGAGAAAACTTGCTTAGATTCTCAGTCATGGACCAGCTCTGTATTTCCCCATAGAACGGAGCGCCACTCACACTGGTGTATCTCCTTGGCCCATACCTCTAGTACAGAGAGAAGGAATAGAACCCCTCTCTGCAGCAAGAGGGAAGGCGTTAGCCACTATATAACCTGGGCCTGACGAGATAGCTGTAAACAGGAGCAGTAAATTCTGTAATTTGTGGTAGTCGTATAAGACTCTATAAGTAACAGATGCAGATGTCAAATGACAGAATAAAGACACACAAACAAGCCGAATATGCGGATTGAATTCCTGTATCTGAATGGTACTTTTGAGGAAACGAACGGAACAACAACAAAGTTACTTGTACTGTGCATCATTTCGGATTGTGGACTTGAACCCTTGAAGGTTGTCCTATATACCAGGAGCGCTAATGTTAACCTTTACACCATGTCCGAACATCATTCCACCAATTTGCATGCGTAACAAACTAATCTTCGGTCTTTCCTCCAAAGACAATATAAAGAAAGGTTCATCGAAGAAGGGTATTCGAAGCGCGAATTCCTGCCAAGATAATATCGCATGGCACAGTGGAACGCCGACTGCTTAGTAGCCATGTCGGGGGATATCCTATACCCGATCCCAACATGACCGTCTATTTTCCTCCTCGTCATACTTGACACACCGTCTCTTCGTCCCCCATCAACATATATTGATATCCATCCATCCATAGCCAGTTTTGCGTCTGCTGAAACTCCGCTCAATGACACCTTTTGTCCTCGATACGTACCAGGCACATGTGCCACGGGGTAAAAGGGAGATAAGCGACGGGGAGAAGGAGGGACTGAAGATGGTGATCTGGTGATCTGAGGTAGCCGCTGGGGTAATGATGTAGTGGACATAGAGTTGCATTTTGGCCGGAAATAAGTCACGTGTGGGTCGATGTAGTGGCATCGTCGGGGATGGATGTCGCTGGCTGATGCTGAGGGTTCGAGGATGATGCATTGATGAATGTCCATCATTCAGATAAACCCTTGACGGCAGGACCAATATTAAATGCTCCCGGTATGATGTGTTCGAGTTCATATCACCTGGATAAGGACAGCACTAGGCTATAACACACGTAAGCTCCTATCAGTTCATAATGGCAAGCGGCCCCTGGTCGAGCGAATCCCAAATTGGAAATGTCAGCGAGAAGGAAAGATCCTAAAAAGCATGTTTATGACGCACCTGTAAATGCACCTCGATGAGCGACTTCAATCTGTTAACGGCCATTCAGTTACGGCGGCATACAAAACACGCTTGAACAGACCGCAAAGCCCGGCTTCTCCCCATCTTGCATCCTCCATCGAGCCTTATCTGTCTTGTCGTGATGATTTCCTTGGCAACTGGTATTACAATACAGAGACCCCTTTTGTTGATGCAGTGCCTCTAAGGGAATACTATAGGAAGAGCAATATCAAAGGTTCGTCAGAGACTAGTACTGAAAAAAGCGCAGCCTACCTACCATACTATAACGGATACCGTGTGACCCTCGACGTGAATTGCCATCCGCTCACGTGTGGCAAATCTTGAAGATCCGGGCGACGCCATAATTGGACGCCGTTTGAGAACAAACGCGAACAAAGAGACTAAGAGCCTTCCAGGTATTAGACATTCTGACAGTTAGTGACCGTCAGTATCAAGACTAGCGAGCCAAAAAAACTCCCACGTACATTGTCCCGAACGAAAAGATGCCCTCAATCCAAAATTCTCCTGCGTTCACGAGGAGAAATCATGCGGGAGGAAAGCAGGGAGTAGTTGAGCTGCGATTTTCAAGAAAACATGAAAGATATATGAGGGAAATTAGGAGGAAGGGAGGACGAGAGTCCCAGGAAGTAACGGCGATGATGATGGCAGAAGGAGAGCCTCTTCGACGACACCCGACTCGATCTGATATACCGTTCAACGAGTGCTCTCTTCCACTCAAACGTAAGGTATCAGGCTAGGACCGTCAACAAATAAAGCCGCTGGATAGTAATTGCTATCTCATCTTATTGCCCAGCATTAAAATCGAAGGCCCTTCAATCAATAGCGCAGGTGGATTCTGTTTAGTGTAACAGCTTATTCTTCCGAATACGACCGGCTCGTTCTCATATCACATTGTATTTGTACCTCACTTTGGTGGCGTACTCTCACTCTGTGCATGCGTCTCTGTTCTAGCTCATTATGGCAGTGGGCGCCTATCAGCTCAATAACTTGGGAAAGATGCCGTATGCCCATCTTATAAAAAGCATCTTACAATGATCCTTATTTCTCCAGAACCACTATGCACGCTATCAAGTACAACCCCGCAGCCCAGTGCATGCCCGCTACCGAGCCCCCGTGCACTAATCAGTCCCTGCGTACTACCAGCCTCCGTGCACTACCCAATCCCTGTGTACTACCCAGTCCATGTCCACTATCCAGTCCGTGCACGCTACCAAGTCTGTGTCCACTATCGAGTCCGCGTGCGGTACCCAGTCCGTGTCCACTATCGAGGCCACATACACCACCCTGCCCATGTGCACTCCCAAGTCCCCAAAGTACATCATCATCACAGGCCTGGGTAAGAGGTGCGTCGCTTTAAAATCCAAGGTATCCACTTACAAGGTCTGTTATTCTGAACTTCACTACTGCGTTCGCATTTAACCTCGTCTGTTCCATCCCTGAATAGAGCTTGATCTGTTACATACGTGCCTCTTTCCCCGGCACGTATTGTTGCTGTCACTGTAAAACTACTCCTCTGCCGATAGTCATCCAAACATGTGACTTGCTCGCCTGCAAAGGATGTTTTGTTGACATTCAACCCGATGTGTGGGCGACCATAATCACTGACATTGATAACATCCAGGTTGTGAGTTCTATCCAATTTATAATCTGTCACTGGGATCAACGGTTGAAAAATGTTTAGAGTATCGCCAAATCCGAAGCTTAGACGAACATGGTTGTGATTAAACCTCCTGTGCTGATGCTATGAATATAGTCCCCACCACATACCATGACTGTACCAAATCTCCGCTACGACGTGATGAATAAAATTTGTTTTCCTCCTCGTAAATGATAACACGCCGATTTATCTCTGTTGACTGTTCTCCTTTCATATCGATGGTTTACCAGATATCAGTTTTGGGCATTCGGGAAGACTAAGTCCTCGTGGTTGACTATATCCGACAATCTAAGCGTGCGCCTTGTAAAACTGTAAATGCTATACATGCTCGTCACTCGGCACTGTCATACTGCCGGTTTTATCAATATTTCCTCCATCTATGTGTGCTATATCCGCATAAATTAAATTCCAAGAAATACGAGCGCCTATGTCATGTCCGTGTTGATTGTATTATTGTCTCGTGTGACCTGATGTCAAGCCTTCCGGCAGTACAAGTAACCCTGCACCAGGCATTTTGGATACTTTTGTGTCGTAGGCTTTTCATCCTTAGGCCGACTTCACAGAATGTTCCCGTCGTACCAAGTCGGAGCGGCACTACTACATTCTGTCTAGTACGTTTGAAATTAAAAGCCAAGCCCTTCGGATCATACTTATTAGTGAGTGTAGGGACCTGGGGAGAAGCCACAGGCATCCTTTCGTCGAGAGTAGTAGTAGTAGTAGTTGCACTGGCAAGCGGTCCCTGAAAAGGAAACAGCGAATGCTTTCTGTGCCATTGCTACCAAGCCGTCCAAATACTTAATAGTAGCATCGCAGACCGCGCAGGACCCCTGAAGCTGTGGCTGACATCATGGTGCCGGGAACAATGAAGCGTCTCACGGGTTTGGATCCATACGAAGGGACCAAGGTGTAAACAAAACATACATAGCTGCCTCTACGAAAGCATAGTCATCCGTCAATGTCGACCATCCCCAAAGCAGGACAAAATGGCGCACTGATGCTGACACAACTGAAACCAAATGAGACAACATCTCCGCTGGCAGAGGCGCAAAGGAAAGAGTCATTTAAGTGTACCTCAAGGAAACGAAGCCTTCATCGATCTGTGGTCAGATGCACCAATGACATATGTACGACAAGAAATTACAATCATATTGGAGCAACGAAACAAAAGATAACAGGGCAGCATGGTAGAAAACCTACTCCTGATAGCTCAGCATAAACAGAAGCGAAGGCACGACCGCTGTCGTCGTCGTATTGGGTGTTGGGAGCGTTGGGTGTGGCCCGCATCCTGACAGTCACGTGCATGTTTGGGCAACCTTTTCGTAGTTCTCCGGTTGTTCGTATCTTACCTTGCACTATCACTAGCGGTCATCAGTCGACGACTTTCATACCTTGCTTGAGCAGCATTCGTGCAGTTTTCTTTACACATATTCTTGAGTACAACATGCCATTTCATGGGTCAACGATACACTACCAATATCCGACAATGAAGGCATTGTTGACTCAAACTCGAGAAGACAACTAAGAATGTCACTCATCGTGCATAGATAGGACAAGGACAGGATCTTTGAACACATGAATGCAGTGGCTCATCTGGTGCTCTCGAATCGGAGAGGTCGAAAGAAACCATACCACTTCTAGTTCACGGCTTGGGCAGTGTACGGCTTTGCTAACAACTTTTGCACCATTTCAAATGCAAGTTCCTCGAAACAGATTGTTGTGCTGAGAGTGTATGAAGGTCATCAAAGTGCTGTACAATGTCAACAACAACACGTACTAGCCCAGCATTTGGACAGAGAGCATCGTTTCCATGTGATAAACGTGCCCTTGTTGAGGATGGAAGTCTAATTTGGAGCTAGCACGGATCACGCGATAGCAAGGCAAAGAAATCGAATTGAATGATGATAATCAGACCATGGACAAATGAGAGCTGATGGCAGCTGGATTGAATCTCTCCGGTGCTACCATGAGGAAACTGGGTTGGTCCACTCTCAGTGAACCCAAAGATGGCCAAATGGAGGCCGTTCATGTTGAGGCTGTGCTCATTCGGCTACTTACGGTTACTATACTTACTTATTCTGTACCTTATTCCAACTTACTATCTGACCATTTCTACCCTTCCAATGATCAACATAAGATGCCAGCCAAGATTTATGTACAAATGAGTAGGTGGAAGGTGAATCAGGGAAAACAGGAAATCATTAGCAGTGGTTCCATGTTAAATTGCTCCTGAATGCAAGTATCAGAGCTGTGCACACGAGTCATCCACAATTCATCAGTCAGTGACATCTTGAGCAGATTTCGATGTCACTGCAAGCACCTTATGTCCTATCTTGTTTCATGCTAAGGATGTCAACTAGACATGATCTGATCAAGACAGTACATTTACTCCCATTCACCAAAGTTTGAAATAAATGAGCACTTACCTTGGTGCAACCAAGTTTATAGAAGAACTGGGATAAAAATACCAAGTGAGGTCTCATTAGCTCTCAAGCTGATGTGAGAATTTGTAGGTACAGGAAAGGCAGGTATGAGCTGCAATATCATTTGATACGTATCCTGCAAGACAGGGATGTCAAGAACGAGTTCCTTGAGTGACAAGAATGAATGCTATGGTATCTAAGTTTAGCTCTAAGCAATACTACACTAACTGGGATGTACACTGCTGGGGCCTGTTGGTGTTTTTGCCTGAAAGATGGCAGGTAAACACCAGCATGTGTTTGTGTCGATCTTTCAGAAAGTAAACACTGCAATGTAATTACATGATGAATGATACCCATTTTTTTGTACTGTTCCTATTTCTGTGTTAATGCAAGTATTTTTGTAAGGAAATACCTAAATAAGGAGATGCTGTCATTTGGTCCATGTTTCCCATCATGTTCTTTGTTCAAAAACACCTGAGGAACCACACTACATGTAATGATTGGTGTTTCTTGCGGTGTTTCTGGTAACAAACACCCAGTCTTTCCTTTGTTCTGGAGGTGTTTCCTACTACAAACACCTCAATAAAACACCAACCATTACATGTGGTGTGGTTCCTCAGGTGTTTTTGAACAAAGAACACGATGGGAAACATGGACCAAATGACAGCATCTCCTTATTTAGGTATTTCCTTACAAAAATACTTGCATTAACACAGAAATAGGAACAGTACAAGAAACTGGGTATCATTCATCATGTAATTACATCGCAGTGTTTACTTTCTGAAAGATTGACACAAACACATGCTGGTGTTTACCTGCCATCATTCAGGCAAAAACACCAACGAGCCCCAGCAGTGGTACCTCCAAAGTGCATGCCAAATGCAAGAGATCACAGCATCCAGTGTCTTGGCATCACCTAATCATCCCACATAAGCATTAATATAACAGCTGTTGATGTGATCAGGTAATGTATGTTATTACAATTGATGTAGGCTATACTGCAGTACTCCAATAATACTCCAATAAAGTAAAAACTTTTTCACGAATATTATTAATATCACTGCTATTTTTGGTACCAGAGAGCACTATGGTGCATGGGTGCATGGTTACAGGACCCCTGGCAACCAACCCAAATGTCTGATATGCTGTGTGGAAGATTTTTGAGATTTTTAACCACATGTATGAGCCAAAAATAGAAGAAAATTGCACTTTTGATTCAAAATGTGTGATCTATTGTGTGGAGGAAATCACAGATTTGAAAATATGTATGAGGCTAGGTATGGAAGAAATTTGAGAAATTGGGCTGCTGGCCACAAAAAAAAATTTCAAAGCCAACACCAAGATTTTGCATAAGAATGACCTAGAATGACTCAGTAACCAACCAATATAGACCAAAATGTCTGATCCATTGTGTGGATGACTTTGAGATTTTGGGCAGGTTAGATCTCATGTGTGGAAGATTTTTGGCAAAATAGGTGCAGAAGAAAATCCAGATTTTGGGCAAAAAAGTATCAAACATTTGGGTCGGTTGCTGGGGGTCCTATAGTTACTATACTGCTGGCTGTCAGGGTCCCATCCATCAAATGTTGGTGTCCTGATGCATGTGTGCTCCTCCGCCAGGGGTATTAACTTTGGAATATTCTATGCCAGTCATCTGGAACCATGGGTGACTTTCCTATGACTTCATCACTGGTTATATAATGTTTGCCTAACTGGTAATGGCATCATTATCACTTTCTTAGATTTTGTCACTGGTTATAATGGCTATATAGCTAGTGATGGCATTATTACTGTCCTGTCTGCTCCTCTCTTCACTATCAAGTCTTATTGTTAGACCCAACCTCCAATCAAGAGTAAACAATGGCTGTCTCGCATTTGGGCAGTCACCATTGAGTCTTGTGGCGAAAGGAGATAAGACTAATGTCATAGTTCTAGGCAAGTATTAAGTGAAGAGATTGGTATGAATAAATGTTAGCTTGAAGCTGGAGATTATACAATGAGAGCTACACTACTTATATACAAAAAGTGAGAGTCTAATAATAAGTTGTTGGTGAGAGAAAGAAGTGCAAACATGCATAAAGTGAATGACAGTCATGAAGTGCTGTTGAAGTTACTCGGTAACCATGTGTAAATCGGTCTGAGCGTCTACAGATAAAACAAAATAAGATAAGCGCTGAAGATAAGATAAAGAGAATGAATAAGTCATAACACTTATTCCCTTAAATTCTTTTCAAATAAAAACTGTAAAATTAGAGATAAAATAGAATAAAATTTGACCTTGATTCAAAACTGTTGAATACAAACAAAATAAGACAATATTAACTAATCATCATCATCATCATCATTATTGACAAATTCATGGCTGATGAATGTAGGCAGGAGTTGGGCTAATCCAAAGCTCTTCCTTTGCTTCTTGGCATGCTTATCTTTATCAGACTGAGTTTCCCCTTGTCTGATTGATTTTTGTGTTTCTTTAGCTCCTTTCCAGCTGCCTGTTGCTCCTTGTCACACTGCTTGGCTTCATCAGCTGTTAGGCTGACCCAGCAGCATGACCCATCAATGGTTGCATCACAAAGTGTTTGAAGTATGACAATTGATTTGATTGCAGAGGGCATCATAAAGAGTGTGTCTCAGGGCCAGCCATGTATCTCAACATGGTAATGCTGAACTACATTCTTGTCATATTGCAGGTAGTATATCATTGCTTACTTCTTGCTCATGGCTTTCCATGAAATTCTATGCTTTAGCTGTGACCCACAAGTATAAATATAAACACCACAAACAAAGGTTGTCTGTTAATTTTTCAGTGATTTCTTTACACATTGTTGATGTTGTCTCTCTTTCATCAAGATCTAAAGTTCATATTACAAATGTGGACTCAATGTGATATGAGATATCACTCACCTTTTGACTGTGTACATGCCTAAAGCTCAAATTGTCTTGCTAGATCCAGAATTTTGATATGATGTGTATCCCAGAAAAACCCTTCTACACCAAGATTTGCAGGAACTTGGGCTTGGAATGAATCATCAAGGTGGGACCTTGTTAATAGGCATATTCCAAGAGCTCCAGTTCAAACACCGAGATTGTTGATCTTTTGTAACAGTGACATCAGTAACAGATTTCAAAGAAATATTTCTGGTTTACCTCCTGTCCAATATGAGTACCAGTCTTTTCACTGCATGGAGAATCCAATATCTTGGCTTAAAATATTGATTTCTATAACTATTTATTTTTTCCAACATCTAAGCTAGAATATTGAAAGATTATTTTGAATATTGTTTTGATATTCTTGTTTATTGAAAAAATATTGAACATTTCTCAAATATCACAAATATATTAAAAATATCATCTCAATATTTCAAGGTAACATATTGAAAAAATAAATAGTTATAGAATTCAATATTTTAAGCCAAGATATTGGATTCTCCATGCGGTGTTTGGAAATTTGCTCCAGTGGTGATGTTATTGATACGAACAGAGCAAAGTTTGATTTGCTGTCACTGCATGGAGAATTCAATATTTTAGATTAAAATATTAAATGTTATAATTATTTATTTTTTCAATATACTGGACTAAAATATTGAGATAATATTTTTAATATATTTGTAATATTTGAAAAATTTCCAATATTTTTTCAATAAACAAGAATATTGAAATAATATTTAAAATAATCTTTTAATATTCCACCTTGCAAGTTAGAAAAAATAAATAGTTATAAAATTCAATATTTTAAGCTAAAATATTAGATTCTCTATGCAGTGTGTTGGTCTTCAAGCCACTGTACCAGTGCCTTGTCCTTGTCTTTTGTCATACTTTGATAGTCAATGTGATCCCATGCAAGTGCCTTCAATTCTTTTAAAGCTTCTGTCCAACTGGCCGATCTATGTGCAAATTTAGTGATAGAACTGTAGAGATTTGGGTTAAAGATTTACCAGTATTGTGCAAAAGCACTATTTCAGCCACCTTGGCATCCTCAAGCAAAAACTTGTGCTGATGTTTGAAAAGAGTTGAGCTGTGGATATCGAATTGCACTGCATCTTGGCTTTGATCATATTTGTCTGCTAGATGCTGCACCTCCTTCTGAATGTAACTCTTTATAGTCATGATTTCATCATTATATTCCTTCCTTCTCTCCTCATTTCTCTTTTTCAGCTGCAGAACACTTGTGTTGGTGGCAGTTCCATGGTTCATAGACTTTTTGTGTAACGGAATTCTAGGGTAGCCAGGATTGTGGCTAGCCCAGGTGGTGCCACCAGCATCGTTCTCATTGTCAGCATCAATAGAGGTGATCCCAGTGTCTGGAATGGTGGAGTAAGAACAATGAAGTGATTAAGAAAGGGAGGGATTGTGATCAATATGTTTCTAATCTGGTGGAGGTGTCGAGGAAAAGAGGGCAATATTCTGAATAGGGCTATCAACAGATATAGTTGGTTCAGTGAAAGGAAGTGAATGAAGAGCACATTCAGAAGCAGAAGATGAAGCCAAGGATGTGGAAAAAGTGAGGGATAATATTACTCAAGTACCAGTTGCAACAGGTTATTCTGTGAGATCTGGGTAGAAGATATCAGAGGGGTAGTCCATAATCCCATTGCTGATCATCAAGCTGAGAATTGCATCCTCATTAATATCATCTGATCTGTTTGTGAGACACACAGAATTTGCAGGATTAAAGCATGGAGTAACAGCATTGAGGTTAAGAGAGGGTGCATTAGAAAAATGATTGGCATAGAGGTTGAGATTGAAGTCATCCATTCTGAGAGCAATGGGAGAAGAAAGGTGGGACAACAGGTTATTATTTCTAATGCAATCAGGAATTATAATATGTAAGAGCAGTGAATGAATAAACAAAACCACCTGACTGTGTTATGGATGTGTTATTTGGCATCAAAAATATAATGGAACCAGTTGCTCTATGCTAGTATGAAAATAATAGTATAATAACTCTCCATGATAGGACATATCATAGCAGGCGACTTGTCCAAAGAAATTTATGTGACTTCTAGTAAGATCAAAAGAATTGCATTCATGATTTGTGATTAGAATCTTGGGTCAGTTATAATCTGCTGATGCAACTCCTAAGTATATAATGACTATATTATTATAACATATCCTGGTCACTCTGATACTCTTGCAAAATGAGTGGTGAAAATTCTCCAGCATGTCTGTCATCTGACATTAGCACTGAGTCCTCTCTCATAGAATCTCCCACTTCCACGGTTATTGGCCCTCTTCTACCAGAGATGGAGAAAGAATACAAGAAAATGCTGTATATTTATATTGATCTCACTACTCCACCAGGTTCACCTAGCTCAGCCTCTGTCACTCATCCCATTTCCCCTGCATCCGCTGATGAGCCTCCAGGCTCTGTGCACTCTGAAATCATGGAAACAACCTACAATTTATCACATATCTCCCTTGCACGGACTTTCAGTAAACCTAACATTGCAAGTCCAGCACAGGTCAAATTATATTGAATTTCCCACTTTATGCAAACTTTCACTTCAATATCTCTGAGTCATTGTGCCTCAAGGCACATTGATGGACAATCCTTCCACAGTAAATTAAACACGCATCATTATTCTAGGCCTTTGCACGTGGACAGAGCCATATGGTCACATGGTTTAACTATGCATAGGCTATGCATAGGTATGGATTCTCAAGGAACCATATGGATACACCTCTACAGCTTAGAAATATAGCAGAGATTAGTGAGCCATTAACTACTGATGAGTAAGTAGTAAGTAGATTAGCAAACCTTCCAAAGCTTTGATAGGCTACACGAACTTTTAATAAGTACACACAGTAGAGTAGCACATAGCATAAGTGAACCACAGTTACAAATAGTTTGCTATGCTCACAAATCATGTACTGCAGTTATCAAGCCAAGGTAAAAGTTCACTTACTTAGCAAGTACAATTCCATAGTATAAAAATGATGGACAGTAGATAAAAAACAACAATTCCCCTAGAGGATACATACACCACACATATCACCCAATAAACACGAATTAAAGTTATTATCTCTGTGTACTTAAGAGATATAACACTTAACAAGCTTTCTAAAAACTCATTACCTACCAAGTGTTCAATAACTTGATTCATGTCCTCTTGTCTAAAAACCAAGCAAGAGTATCATATAAAGACTACCTTGTTTGTCATCCTCCCATCGTAAATTTGCATACCTGAAGACTTCAAAAGGGTAATCCATAGCTAGGGTTCTGAACTTTTAGTCTCTAACATCAACAGCCTACTGTTCCTATTAGGAACAATACTAATTTGAGTTTCTCTAGTTAAGCCAGCTCCATCTCTGTGTTTCTTAGAAAGTACATAAGTATAGGACAATATATTCTACTGGAACCATAGCCAGGATTCCAACACCACATAGTTCAGGCTGCATCTAGGTCACCCCCGCTCAGCATACATTCACATTTATGCATCTCTTCCCTTCCAGGAAAGTTCACATACATACTTTGAGCCTCTGAACAGCCTTCAGAGAATCATAACAAAGCATAGCAATACTTTGCCACACCACCAGGAAGCTATAGTCACCGCACGAAGATGCAAGACTAGACTTGCTAGAACCTGCCTTCAGATTCTGTGTTTGACTACACTTGCCATTACAGATCTTATATTTTCTGCCCACAGGAGTCCTTAGGTTCATCACTACCTCTCCTATGCATCCAATGATGTGCTTGGTAACAGTGAGTGGCAAAAGGACTAGTGAAGAGCAATGAACACCAACAACACTAAACCTAACACTAACTCTACACTTATAAACAATGTATTGAATTTGGGCATTTTGAGTATGATAGAAGCACTCTGCAGATGTTAATAATCAAGGAAAGTTGTTTAAAGACTTTTTATTTGTTACTAGTGAGCTATACAAATGTACTACTTCCACTAGCAGGGTTGGTAAGACACAATTGAATGAATAGTGACTTGGTTTGAGCTACTGCACTCGCTCTGACTGGGACTGCTTCAAAATAGTGGCTACCTTGGCTCTATACTGCTTCCTACAAGTGATAAACACTTGACTAGTCGCACTCTGGGCTGACTAGTGGTGCTCTTGGCCTAAGAATAATACTTTAAACTTCGAGAACTTGCTTGAACTAACTTTGAAACACTTTTGGCCTTTGCAAGACATGAAAGATTGCTCTAAGACACTTCAATTCACTCAATGCTATGGGTAACTTAGCAACTAGTCACTGCTTCATTGAGGTTAAGCACAAAAGCCTTTAATTGGAGCACTAGATACTGACTAGTAGGTCACAATTGCCAGGACTGCTTGCCTGAACTGCACGTGCACCTATTCTACTACTTATGTACTGACAATCAAGATACAATTGAGCTATAAATAACTGACTAGAGGGGTATTATTGATAAGGATTTCTTGGCTAGTCATGAATAATGGTGAATAATCACACAATAGTTGGTCTAGAATAGTCACTTGCTGACTAGTGAGCCTAGGAGCTCCACTAACAGTTGTATTCTGTGTCCTTGGCCCAATAACACTCCACTAGTGTCAAGGATAAATGACTAGCCAGGCAAGCGTGCCTGTAGCAGCTGTCAATTATAATTGAAGGCACAGCCTGGCTATACTAGTGCTGATTGTAATAGATCTACACCTAAATCCTGGCTTAACTAGTAGCTTTCTGGCTTGACTATCAGCTTTAAGCCTTCACTATAGCCCTTTAGTTACAGCTAGTCTGAGATAGATATGTGCTATATGATTACAAAATTGAAAAATCTAGGTGTGAACATGTGGACGGTATATTAATGCTAGAGGAAGCTTATGAAAAGATCAAAAGTGCTACCTGTGACCATCTCCTCTAGGACCAAAACATACATGGCTCTGTCAACCATGATCAAGGAATAATGCTGAAGAAGGGACTTGTCTATTATGATGAAAGGATCTATGTTCCCTGAGATTATGCTCTACAAGGAGAAATCATTGCATGCTCCCATGATCACATCATGGCAGGGCACCCAGGCATTAAAAAAACTAAAGAACTTGTCTTACAAGAATACTAGTGGCCAAAAATGAAGAAAAACATAGAAACATACTTGCAAGCTTGTGAGACTTGCCAATGAACTAAGTCAAGTATGCAAGCCAAAGCAGCCCTCCTTCATCCAAACACCATTCCCTCACAACCATGGACTCATATTTTGGTCGACATGATCACCAGCTTACCAGACTGTCAAGGGTATGATGCTATCATCATGATAGTTGACTGCTTCTCCAAAGAAATCATCCTAATCATGTGTTCCACAAAATTATCATCAGAAGGATGGGTGAAGATTCTATGGGCTGAAGTCTATGCCAAATATAACATGCCCCAAGTTATTATCTCATAGTGAGGACCTTAATTCATCTCCAGATTCATAAAGGATCTATATGATCTGCTTCAGATTAAAAGCAATGCTTCTATGGCTTTCCATCCTCAAACCAATGGACAAACTGAATGAGTCAATCAAGAAGTCAAAAAATACCTCTGCATCTTTGTCAACCATTGCCAAAACAACTTGATGGAATGGCTTACTTTTGCAGCATTCCAACATAACAACAATGCACATTCAGCCACTAGGAAAAGCCCCCTTTCAAGTTAACTATGGGTATCATCCTGATGTAGCACCAGGCATCAAATCAATAACCCCATTCTGAAACCCTGCTGCTGACAACTTTGCCTCCACAATGTAGAAGATCCACACTGAAGCCAAGTTGGCTCTTGAAAAAGCTGCAGACCAGATGAAGGCACAATACAACAAGAAAAAATGCTCAGCCATCAAATACCAAGTTGAAGACAAGATCTGGCTCAACACCACCAATCTGCAACTCACTTGACCAAAGAAAAAGCTTGATGATAAACAAACTGGTCCCTTTGAAATCACTGCAAAGAAAGGAGCCTCAGCATACACCTTGAAACTCCTAGCCAACTGGCAAATTTATTCCACCTTCAATAAGGTACTCCTTACCCCATACCAGCCACCTGCTTCCCAAACCAAGAACAACCTCCTCCCCCACCTCCAGATTTAATCAATGGCACCAAATTCTATGAAGTTGAAAAAATCATTGACAGTAGACGTTGCAAAACTCATGGACAAAAGAGGGAACAGTCAAAGTTAGTCACTGACTACTTTGTCAAATGGAAAGGCTATGGATCCGAATCCAACAGCTAGGTAGAGGAACCTGAGATGAATGCTGACAAGGCTATCACTGAATATGAAGTGAAACAAATTGACTCTGTTGTAACAATGCCATGGCTTGTATAGAATTACTACAAGAACCCATTCACTGGGGAACATATGTGGTACCAAGAAGACCCATTCATGGCTAAATTTGACAATGGATATGGTGGGGAGGATCCAGGCAACCTTCATTATTGGGCTGAGAGAGTATGGAGCATACCATAACAGCAGTCAGGACACCTGCCTTAATAAGGGGGTAATGTTATGAATTTTCTATTTTCTATTCTTTTCTTTGTCATAAGCGCCTCAGCATCTATCTTATCTTCAACACTTATCTTATCTATAGACACCTAGACCGGTTGCTATGACTATACTGCACCACCTCAGCAATTGTACTAAGGCTCATGACCATCATCTGTCTTCATGCTTGTTTTCATTGTTACACATGCCAACACCTCACAATAACTAGCTACAGATGTATATTAAGAACTCTTGGCATTAGTATTTAAGTAGGACCTCTAATACTCTGAAGCCTCAGCTTTAAGCTAAAGTTTAATCTATACCAAACTTCTCTCTTTGCTCAATCCTTGCATAGACTAAGATATTAGTCTAGACTTCATTCATTCAGAGACTCATCAGTGATTGTCCAAACATGAGACAGCTATTGTTTACTCTTGTTTAGAGTTCAGGTCTAACAGTTGGACAGAATAATTAGTGGTCATTCCATTGTGGAGGAGTGCTCTAATGGTCTGTAGGAACTCCTTGCTCCTCCTTCATGTCTTGCTGCATGGATTCCTATTCAATACTATAGATTGCACATTATTTCAAGAATGTAACCATCAATTTGTGATCAATTGTTGGACTGAGATTGTATTGCTTTGATCACTGCATGATCTTTGTTAGCTATCTCAGCACCAAGCTTCAGTTATTTAGTTATTCCAGGTTTATTTGTGTTCTAAACTAAGTTTATTTCACATTATGAATCATTGTGGACTTAGCAATTCTTTCCTAGGTTCATCCAAATCATTGAGATGATGAGTAATCTAGTTCTTCTGTGTTATGCTTTAGGTTTGCAACTCAACAAGATGTGTACCTTGGTTCCAACTGTAAATAGTCTTGTTTTGGGCATGGAACAGCATTTAGTACTGAAGGTTTACATGACTCATCTAGATGTTGCTTCTAAATCTGTTCTTGTACTGCCCTGCTCACTATCTCATATAGTCCTTTAGCTATCAGTGTAAAGCCCTCACTATAGCTCTTAGTACTGCTTGTAGACTGTGTTATTTGATAGAAAATTGCAAAATATAAGGGTAGCCTGATACCAAGTGTATCACCACCAAAGGCCTTGAAAAACTAAATGATAGGATTTATCTTCCTTGGTGTGTAGTTTGATACCAATTTTCATGCTTTTAGCAACTGATTCCATTACAGGCTACTGGACTGGGCTGACAATTTATCATCATAAGAGTAAGGGTAAGCAATTCTATGTTTCTGATATCATTTCATATACAGAGACCGCATTTGCTAAACTAAGCCTTAGGCACAAAAACCATAAGGCTTGGCTAGGATTAGTCTACTGTACAAGCCTACAAATCAAATTATTTCTACATTACTGGTAGTAGTGTCATACGTCTAGCCTAGTCTAGCCATGATCCTATCCTATCCTATCCTATCCAAGCCATGTAGTAATCCGAAGCTTTGTCACTGTATAAGCCTAGCCTAGCCTAATACCTCCCAACTTCCAAATGCCAAACAATTCTAGCCTAACCTAAGCCTAAGCCTGCCCAACTCTCAGCAGCAATCTAATCCAATGTGATCACCACCGTTTTTGCTTTCAGTTGCCTCAATGTCCACTATTTGAGTGACCATGACTGCGTTGACCACGACTGCTCTGACCTCACATTGAAGACGCTTCTGTCGGTGGTGGTGGTGATAGAACCCATTTGCATTTTTGGCTATCTCCCAATACAGTTTGGTCATCCTTGGTCATGGCTTCTTCCTCCTCCTGTTATATCTGTTCTTCCTCCTCTCAAGCGGCTTTGTCTTCTGCCAGCTGCTGACAAGCATCCTCCTCATGGTTCTCTTTAACTTTCCTCAATGCCTTGTCCCACTCCTGCATGCATTGATCAGCTAATTTGGTGTAGACGTCTGCCACCTTATATGCATATGCAGAGGCACCAGACTTGACATCACTGTCATGTGCAATCTATATCCATGCATCAGCTGTTCGACGGTGGGACACTTCAACACGATGTCTCTCCTCTTCCAACATCTCAACTTCCTCAGTCCATCAGTCTAGATCTGCATGATCCCGCATCCATTTCACATGCCTGACTAAATATGTTGTCAGCAAAAGGAAAACACAACAAGAGACGATATAGATGCACTCTCGGTCACCCACTCCTCCTCTGCAGACTCTGACAGGTCTTCAGGCTTTAAAGCACCCCATAGCCAAGAATCAGGCTTCATTGAATCACCCAGATCATGACTTTGGACTGTGTTTTTGGCAGCAAGGTGCACCTCCTTGAGCTCATGCAGATCTGAATCTGCTGGGGACATGCCAAGGGTGATCAAGTGCTTCCTAACATGATTATATCGGCGCATGCAGTCTAGTTTGTCCAACTGAAAGTGAGTGATGAAATCATGTGCATGTGTACGCATTGTTTGACCATGAAATTCTGTACGGACAATGCATGTGTTGTAGCTTTGGCCAATAATGAGCTTGCAGATTTCAGCTAGGATGTCATGGGCTTGACCGACTCTCAAGGAGTACTCGATTGAGATCAGGCCATCGACACCGTATCGCACATGCTGATTTGGTGTTAGTCGACTGGGAAGTGGGAGCTTGGCATTCTCAGGATGTGCAACATCCACAGCTGCTGTCACAGCCTTCAGACCAGGAAAGAATTGAATAATGATCTCAAGCCAATCTATGGTGTCATTGTAAAGTGCTCGCTGAGCAGCTTGAATTCTGTTGTCCTCAGCCTCAGTTCGGTACTTAGGATCTGGTTCTCTTTTCTCCAGAAGAATGAGATGTTGCCTAGTATACTAACGTCAGGTGAATTTTACATAAAAGAAAGAAGGACTCACTGTTCATGATCGAGGCGAACACCCTCCATGATTGCCTCAGTGACACCGTCGCTCATTCTGGCGATGGGTTCATCACTCAAGAGGGCTGTTGTTATGATTTATTCATTTCTTTACCTAAGCACCTCTTATCTTATCTTATCTTATCTTTGGCGCTTACCTTATCTTATCTTTAGATCCGCAACTTCACGGAAGTCTTCATAAATCTTCACATCACTAACACGTCACACTCGCCTGATGTGTAACCGACACGTATCATTCTCAGCTACCGTGTACTTGGCTTATTCACTTTCTAACATGGTACCCTCATCTTAGTACTCATTACAGACCCTCACTTTACTATATAAGCAGTGTACTCAAAGCTGTATATTCCCTAGCTTTGAGCTAACGTTTATTCATACTGAAACACATTCCTTCTCGCTAAGCGCTATCAAGTTAGTCTTGGGTGGCAATCATCAAAGGACTAGTCGGTGACTGTACGAACGCGATACAGCTGATTATTTACCCTTGATTGCAGTTCGGGTCTTACATTTAGCTCAAAGCTTTTTCTTACCCTTCTCCCAGAAGCCTCCATGGAAGGAGACGGCGCTTGTATTATAGCCATCTCACTAGGAATACCAAGCGCCACCTTTCTTTCTGTTGCTCTCATTCTTGCCATTAGGTTTTGCTATAGACCACGACGACAAGTAGAGACACCCCACACCACCCCCTCAGTCATTACAGACAATACCAATGGCATCCCGCTCGAGCAGCAGCCACCCTGACTCCATGCACCCATACCATGGCGACCGATCCCAATCCACAACCTCTCTAGGCCAAGAGTCGATGAGGAGGAGATGAACATTCCTGAGTCAACTTCTCCCGTCATCCTGGAGAGAGAATCTCCTACTCCTCCCAGAAGCGGTTTGTCTGACATCCCCATCACCACTGAACATCCTGCTTCCTACTATGCCTCGCTTGTCCCTCGAACTCCCACACCCGGCATGTACTCCCAACTCGCCGCCCGTGGCAGGGGATTCGACATGGGCTGTGACACTCGACCCGTCGCCCCAGCCACCAATTACGACCCTTGGGCTGACAGGCACCCTACTCCACCACCCGCAGCCAGTATTGCTTCCAAGGAGTTCTGGGATAATGTTGACATCCCCTCAGATTGTGGATCACCTGGCCACTGCACACCTCCCCCAAGAGGTTACAGAACCCTTATAACATGGGACTACCCCATCCAGAACTGGGAGCAAGCACTCGAGCCTGTACACGTCGAGGAACCCGTTGCTGGCCCCTCAACCTACTTATCCCCTCCAAGGCGTCCAGTCAGATCCCCATGCAGATCCGCAAACCGGCCCCCTTGAGCAAGTGCTTGGGAGCGACTCGCCCAGCAGCTCCGAGAGCAGCCACAGCCTGAAGCCCCAGGCGAGTCAAGCGAAGTCACCATCACTGTCAAGCCACCCTGTCCCCCTACCCCCTTCCCTGACACAATGCCCAGAATCATGATCGACGGAATCCCCAAGTCGTCCACCGAGTCGATGCGCGAGCAGTCGCGCAACCCCAATTCTGATGATGCTAGCTGATGCGATCAATTTTTATAACGAAACCGATGATGACCCCACAGTCCCCATTCCCAGTCTATTAAGGCAAGCAACATTCCTAAATATTTATAATTACTTCGCCTATGAATTACTCTTTTCCCTGGTTTGGGGAGCTTCCCAAGCTGGGAACAATTATTTTATGAGGAAAAATAGAGGTCTCCCATCAGACGAGATCCTGCAGTATGAGGCAGAGTGAAACACTCGCCTCCTGTGGAACGATATACACCCAGATGCCGTAATCAAGGAATTTCCCTCTTACGAAGAAGCCGCCCCAGAAATTGAGATACAGGAACCAATGCCGGATGAACCACCAGTACCACCTCCTCGGGTCACCAACACCTTCGCCTACATCACGAGGCAGGCGGCATCAGGAACGTACCAACACAGGTACCTACTCTTTGCCGGTGCCAACGGAGCAGGCGCAGGAGGAGGCGGAGGTGGCGGACAACCCGCACAACCACTGCAACCTCCTGCCGCACCAGTATGAGTAATGCTCCCATGCTTTCCAGCACTGATGGGCCTAAGACTTCCATGGCAACGGCAACACCAACTTGGAATGAGCTTGGTTAATTAACATAGTGGCACGGCAATCAAGGCGATCGTGTATGCAAGTGGTTCGAGGCACCTCCGTGCAGTAGAACAATTCCTCTATATGCAAGAATACACTGCGACTTTAAGTCTGTGAAGTAGTACTGCTTGGTAGTCAAGTACTAAATGCTATGGCTTCAAGCCAGTAGGGATCTCTCAAAATGAGAGGGAATGAAAACAGGTATGACGTGAATACCACAAATCTGTATGAGAAAATGTGCTGCGAGACTAGAAATGTTGCTCAACGGTAATCAGAGCAGGGCAAATGATGGAGAATAGACTAAATGGTTGGCAATAGTCTATGGGTGAGCGAGGCGATGAGAAAACAGCGTGGGGACTGCGAGTGGCGAAATAAATGTGGAACAAGGTGCTGAGGGTGGACTGGTGAGAGAAAACATGGAACTACGAAAACTGGTGGCGATACTGGTCCTATATGAGGCAAGGGTGCTGAGTCGATGTCGAAACTTGTCTGGTACTGAAACAATCCTATCCTATGTCAAACTAACCTTCAAGTCCACTCGGGGGACTGATACTATATGAAAACTGGCTGAAACTGATCCTAAGTCTGCTCTGAGACTACCCAAGTGGGCGACAATAACAATGGCAAAAGTGAAACTGTAAAAACTCCAATGGTGCGAAAGTGAAACGATGATGGCCTATAAAAGATAACAGGGGCGAGGTATGGCACGGCGATCACGTATTGGCACAGTATGAGCATGTACCAATAGTGTTAAGAGCAAAGAGTGCATAGCGAAGGACTCTTCACAGTTAAAACCATGAGATAACTCTGGTGAGCTCAAGAGTCGACGTGCGATCAAGAATATGCTGGTGCAAATGGTATATTGCCATAGAACAGTGAATAAACATTGTTTACTGGCGATAGACTAGAGTGTGATGATAATTGACGTAGTCTGGGTCAACTAGAGATGAACTGCCTTTGAACTATGTTTTCTAGCTAGTTTTTATACTAAAAGTACGAATTTATAAATAGAGTAAATATGTGAGACTTAGTAAGGCTGTAAGGCCTTGGCTTTGTAAAAAGTCATAGGAAACATATGGTCCTTGGTCTTCTAAAGTAACAGCAACTCGTCAATGTTGCCACGTATGGATGCAAACTGTATGGTTTTGCTTGAGCGATGCATGGATCATTAGGTGCTGTTTAGCTGCGGATTACTTGAGCAATAGTTGTTGTGCTGAGGAGTACATGTGGAGCAACATTTTCTTGAGGCCTTGGTGAAGTAACAGCCTTAGTAAACACAGTTTGTAGTTGCCATGGCTGCAATTGCTGTAGCTGGGAGGGTACTTGTGCCAATCATGTCATTTTCATTAAGTGATCAATGAGCACATACAGCTGATTATTTACCCTTGATTGCAGTTCGGGTCTTACAGCTGTTTTCTCCAAGGGGTTTGCACATTTTAAATACATGATATCAGGTCCAAAAAATATTTTAGCCCTCACTGGCTCAACCGACTGACCCCCATGAGAATAATATCCCAAAGTTAGATGTATCACATGATCTATATGATGACATCGTACCCTTTGATTCTTGCAAGACCCCTGAGTTGACCCGTTCTTGAGCTTGTAAGTTGTGGGTTTGGCATGACCTGACGATACTTTAATGCATTATATTATCTTTCTTGATTTAGACTGCTCACTGGAGCACCGTGGACCATGTTTGATCTATGCCAGGGCAAGTGGCAACACCAGCAAATGTTTCTTTCTTGAAGTTCTGTCCTTGTTCACCGAAATTTCTGGTGAATCCTTGTTAGAAAGATAGTAAACAGCTTGAATATATGCTATGAAACATGTCATAATGCTTGAATGGTTATATTTTTCAGTTGGAGCAGGTGAGGTCCAAAAAAATTTTTAGGCATTGTGAGGTCAACCGACTGACTGACCTGATGTGCTGGAACAATGGTCTGCCAACCCCTTGGTTTTCTCCTTCTCGAGAAGGTTGGTCACCATGCTTTGCATGGTTGGGCAATCTAGCGAGTTCACATACATCCATTAAAAAGGTCAACTGAGGAAGTATATGTGCTTACTGATGTTATTGAAATTGCATTGAAATCAATCAATAAGAGGCTTGGTTTCTCATGTAGGCATAGGTTTACAGTACTCTGCTTCCCACTGCTTGATGAGTGCTGAGGTATGTGTTGCTGTAAGTGCTTGAAAAGCACATTGGAGCTTCTCCTTCATCTGAATGGCCTTGGGATATTTGACTCTTAGATGCCATGCTGAAATGATACTCATCAATCAACAGTAATAGCAGTCAAAAACTTTAACCCACCTAGACCGATGACTTTACTCCAATTCCAGTCATTGAGAAGAAAGTCTAGCACATCATGGCAAAGACCATGATTCATCTGCTTTAAGCTCCCACCAGCATGCTTCGTTTTGGCCCAGGGTGACTCCACATTGTCTCCACAGCTTCTCCCACAACCTGGAGTATAATTGAAGGAGAATAGAGCCTTGCATTGCCCAATGTAGGGAAGGATATGAACCTGGCCAATATTCCCTTCTAGTTCATGGAACTTTGCGAGAACTTCCTCAACCAGGCCAGGAAAGCATTGGCCAGTAATATGTGTAAGGAGATTTGGAAGGTACTGGCAAACCAGATCATAGCTAAGGCATATCCACCGTTGCATCTCCTGATTGGTCAGGACACCGAAGACACAATGGTCTGCATAATATAGCCTAGCACAATAACCCTTAATTGCATGTATCAGAATAAGAACTCGTTGACATACCTTTCACCTGCATACATATCCACTATAGCTTCAGGCTTGAACATTACATGGCATACACACTGCACACCGACAATGAGATTGACAATGAGATTGACAAATTTCATCAAATGTTCGAACTTGAGCACCCGCAGTTTTGCACAGTCACACTTCTACTGAAATTTCAGTACCTTTACAATAACATTATAGAAGGAACATACATCCGGTGGGTCATTCTCAACTCAAGAAAGGTACCTCTGGTACTCATGCTCCTCTACAACATAGACATGACCTGTGTTCAATGCCTCTTCATGGGGATCATCAGGTTTGTTGATTCGTGGTACATTAAAGGTCCCATCACAGTCAAGGAACAATGTATACTTATGCCTGTGTGATATTTAGTGGCTGTGGGAGAGATATTAATCCAAGCTCACTTCTCGCTCTCCATCGCATTCCTCAGCACCTCAAGGTCAAGATTCCAGCCAGGTTTGGGACATGCAGGACAATGTACAGTGATACAGCTCTTCTGCCAATGTGTGATATAGTTGTTGATCCCATGAGCCTGGCCACTGCGACGCACAGCTTGTAAGTGTTGATGTATGTGTGATGCTTGCATGAAAGTGCAATATGAATCCTAAACAAGTTGATTAGCATGACATTAAGTTACAAATAAGACACCTCACCAAAACTTCGCCAGACTGGCCAGCATTTGTCAGTTTCTGCAGAGCACTGCAAAATGCCTCTGCCAATTTCATGGAAGTGCAGTTATGTACATCGAACTGATCAAGGACCTCAGTGGTAAATGCAGTCTCTGGATGCACCAAAGTCACTGGAAAGAGGAGGTGGTGAAGCAGCTGGTGGCTTCATTCATTTCCTGGTCATGGCAGTAGCAGAACATTATATCGACCTCATGATATCCATTAATGTCGACAATAATTATCTGACGAAATGCTGTTGAAAGCTGGTTGGGACATAGATACCTGTTATGCCCCAGATAGAACACGTAACCGAGCCCATGCAAAGTGATTTTCTGAAAGTAATGGCCATTCCACTTCTCCACACGGTGAAAAGGAAGGTGGCGATGAGACTTGATCATACATTGAGTGCAGCATGGCAGTCATAGATAGCAGCTCGTGCAACGATATTCAGCAAGGGCTTTCATTCCACACAGACAGGGTTCAGTGGCGCACAGGTCATAGTTGGCAGCTATGTATCTTGACTGGATATAAGGGAATAATGGAAGGAAGGGTTTCATTTTCTCACTAGCGCCCTGTACATGCTTGCATTAGCGCTCGTTAGACTACCCAAATAACTGACTCACTTGTGGTTGAGGCTTTTCAGGAGCAGCCTCCACCCCCTGGTCTGCCTCGGAAGCCACAGTGTCATTGCAGTCACTGTCAGCATTCAGGATGGCTGCAACAATTGACAGGTCCAAGGAAAATGAAGTATTGGGGAAGCACACAACAGAGACTGGCTTTCATCTTGTCAGCTGTTCTATGGATAAGAGTTTTTTCATCTTGAGCAAATGCGAGGGAGAAGCAATGAGATGGTCGGTTGTGAACTCAGCAACTCGTGGCAGTACTGTGAGGAGGTGGCCAAAGTGTTCATTCTTGGGTGGCATTCACCGCAGATTAGGGTTCCTAGACCCAATTGCTCATGGCTGATTGTTCCCAAAGTAAAAAGATAACAATTCACAATGAACAAAGAACACAAAAATCGAAGTATGATAACATATGAATAGCGAGGGAAGTGCTGTAGCAATGGAGATACAAAAAGACACAAAAGGTATGGCAAATAAAAATCAATGTAAATCTGTGCTGTTACAAAGAAACACATTCAGTATGATGGTCTTATAATCACAAAACAATGGACTCACTGAATCAAAGGATGGTCCAAGTCACAACTACACACTACCACAATCCCATTCCATTCTGAGATGAAGGGCACACTAGATGGCGATGACCATCAGACAGGCATCAACAGACCTGTGACAAATTTGTCTTGTGAGAATCGAAAAAGAGGTATACCATCAACGAAATGTCAAATGGATATTGACCAATCCATTCAGATCAGGTCATATAAGTATGTGGAAGTGAGCAGTATAGAGAGACATCATTACATGAGCGGAGCCACCTAGTATTTGGCACTGCTTGTTGAGCACGTGTTATTACAGTTTAAAGAATTCGCAAAATTCATTCAACCAAAAAGTACAACATACAAAAAGTCTGTACATAAAATACGCAAGAGAAAATCATAACTGAGTGTGCTCCCATGCAGAGACATCGAGGTAGACCCCTGCCTGCCGACTTTCAATTCTCTTACGCAATTTGGGCTCATAGTCATCGCAAGGAGTGTGAGCTAGACAGTGAGGTAGCACTGGACTCCTGCCAAAGTATTGAAAGAATGTGTCTGCATAATGTCCCACTATCTCCCTTTCGAGCAACAGGAAGTCCTCCTCTGAATATCCCGTCGATTTTGTGGCGCTCACAAAGGCTGGTACTTCACCCATCCAACTTCACATAACCTTCCCCAAGGAGAAGACGTATGGTGCTCTGTCCATCCAGAACAAGTGAGCAAGGCCATGGTTCGCACTGCCAATGTCAATGGTTCCAGGGTGATTTTCACTGTCAGGAAAACAGCCACCCAAATCGCACTGGTGAACGATGTTGTCACAAGGAATGGAGCTTGCATGTCTGTCCAAAGCGAGGAGCTCAAAACACAAACCCAACTCAGAGAGCTCCCATAAAATCTCCTGCAGTTGCTTGACATTGTGTGAAGAGTAGGGCTTTCCCCTCCAATTTGGTCTCTGCTCTGTGATCAATTCCCGCAGTTCAAACTCTCCACAACAGCCCTGCATCAAGTGTAGGACTTTTTCCCGATGCTTCAAACACTTGGTATCACTCTTGTCTGTTTCGAAAACATATCCCAGCGTGAGTAAGGCATGCCAATCCTGGTGAGGTAAGGTAGGGGGAAGATATGAAGGTGAAGTCAGTTGGGTGATCAAAGGTGTCCTCAGTTTTAACCATGCCTCGATGCAGCAATGTCTCTTCTCATCATTCTCAATGGCGATGAAAAGATCTGGCCGAGGAAAGAGGTAGCCATTGAGACAAGCGTTCTCTGGCTGTATGGAAGAATGGCATCATGATTTGTCAGCATTGACTTTGAGGAGTCCTTCTTGCCAGGCTGGTAGAGTTGATGGAAGGAGCAAATGCTGTATGTCAAGTAATTTATTGGTGTCTGGTTGTAAGCGCTGGGTATGGCCTCGACGTGAGCGGCCAGGTACTAACAAGAAAAATGAGTATAAGTATAATCGCTATGTGATGTACATACCAGGTGAAAATCTGACGTCTCTTTGGGTGCTGACGGGCAGGAGTGGATTGGGCTGAGCAAATGTAACAGGCACAGGCAGACTGAAGGGATCTGCACAATGCATATGATCATGGATGAAGCATTCCATAGCTCGGTATTTTTGTGTCCGATTGGCTGCACCAGTAAAAATAGGTGGGAGCTTGAGATGCACTGGATCGAGAGCGAGGTTTATTTCCTCATGCTCCATGTCAGCTAGCGCATCGATGCGGTAGTTGCAAGCTTCAGAAAGGGGCCTGAGAAACCAGACCGGAATACCTGCTCGAAAAAAACGCTGCAGTGTGGTGATGTCGCTGGCAAATGCTCCCATTAGATGGGCGTATGCATCAGAGGATGTTCCGTCTCACTCAATGTTTCCATCAAGCATTGGTTTGTATAGAACTACGTAATCTGTAAGGGCTTGCAGTAAATAGGCGACCCTTTGCATCTCCGCAACAGTCAAACAGGCATGCTCAAAAACCAATAGAAGCCTTTCTAGGCACCGCAGAAGCAAGTTCAACATATCAATATGCAGTGCGATATTTCTTCTGACCTCGCTTGACTGTTGACTCACTGCGATCTTGGCTGCTTTGATAATTGCTTGGCATGATCCCTGCAGCAGCAAGAAATCTCGCCCAGCCATCCTTCCAACGTTTCGGACCAAAGAAGTAGAGTCATCCTCGATGAAGGATGCACGGACTAGTTCTTTGGAGAGGACATCTTGAGGGGGAAATCTGCAAAGGCATGCCAAATGTGGATGTGTTGGGCAGTAGGGTTGAGGCCAAAGGAGGGGATCATCCATTGCATATCGGTAGTCTGTATGCATAAATACCTCCCGTCTCAGACCCACAGGTGGATACCACAGTTTGGAGGCATTCGGCGTAATGATAAAATGATCGCTTGCAGGGCCTATGGTACCAAATCGACCATTGATGAAGGTGCGTGCTATAATAAGGTGGAAGGTTGAATACTGAGGGGTTGAATATCAAGCACAAATACAAACATACATTCAGAGGGGGCCACCTTGTGGAGAAGATAGCGGTACTTCATCTGGAGATTTTCGGGCATAACATCAGATGTCTTGATGTTCATCTTGTGGCTGTATTTTAGTGGCTGGGAGAAAAGGCAATGTCAGCATGAATACGAATAGTAAGAGCAAGAAGCCACCAACAGAGCTCTGTTAGCACAAAAAGAGACCACGGTGAGGCTAGCGAGTGAGGTTCCACAGGTGACAGAGAGGAGCAGGTAAAGATGAAAGCAGGTAAAGACGATCACAGTGAAAAGCAGAATGACTGCCAACAAAACGTCAAGCAGGAAGGCAGACCCATGCAGGTCAAAGCCCTGGATTAGATGGCAGGAGATCAAGCAGATAAATAACTGCTGACAAAAGGCAGGTTTCCCCATGCCCCATCACTTGACCACTTTCATCCATCACTTGAATCAAACCGCCATTTGTGTTGTGTCCTGCCCCATTCTTTCTCTGGCGAAGCAGAAATGTACAAGATTTCGCGTGAATCAGAGACAAGGGTGAGGGCAGTTGAACATGGGTCTATACTGGGCGAATTAGAACTGCGTAGGAATCATGCATCCTTTCTTGATTTACCTTCTTTGTGTTCTCATTATGCGAAAGAATCGCTACTGCGATGGTGACTGCTACTTTGCTCTTTGAAGCCCTGAAGCATTCCCCTACTCCTTCCATCGGCAACAAGCAATGTATGCCAACGACTATGCTGGGCCCTCGACAGCAGGGGGGGATCTAGGAGGTCATCTGTTGCAGAGACCTCTTTTCCCTTGTTGAATGCCCTGTGCTCTCTCTCACTCTACCTGTCAGCCTCGCCCAGCCTTAATGGATCGCCAGGCTCCCCACCACCATCAACAAATTGATAGGTATCTAAACCTTCATCAGCTCGGACGAAGGATACTCCCAACAAAGCGCTCTACCTCGCTGACGTTTCGAAGGCATCAATCAGCATTGGTGAAGATGACTCCATCTTATTGTGTGGGAGAGGTAACCATGGTATGTTTCATGTCTGCTTGTCTTGTTGTCTCGAGCTGATACTCTGCTCACATAGGTATTTGCTTTCTAGGAAACACGAGCAAAGCTCGCCTTTATTCTATATTCTAAATCAAGCCCTCTTCCAAAGATATCGACAATAGATCCTGTCATGAGGGGAAGCACGGCTCCGAATGCATTGTCTACACGCTTTCCTACACCCATTGTGATTCCCTCATACACCAATGTTTTGTCCCCCCAGATCGTGTTTGCTGTGAAGCCTTTTGATGAGCATGAATTATAATTTCGTGGCAAGGGAACCTAAAGCTTACCAAGCCTGGCACAGGTTTCCTCCTCATTGACATTGTGATCCACTTGCTCCCAACTATGTTCGTGCTTCCCTGCTCCATTCCATCATTGATCTTCACCATGGCAGTCTACCATGGAGTCGCGCCTTGCTCACCATCATTCATGGAGAGTCACCAGTGGAAATGGTATGAGAGTGGAATGAGAAGATGGCAGTTCTTGAGTGACTATCGGCGATGCTTGCAGTCGAAGACTGGTGCTGCCCCAGGATAAATGTATTCTGTGTAAAGAGTGGAAGGGTATAACCTTGCTCGAGGGAGGAGCAGACAGAGGTGAAGAAGGTGCAGATGCCAAGAAGAACACTGATGGATGTGTTGTGCCCTTCCAGTATGAATCAGTGCATCCTAGTGTAAATATACCTTCTTTCACAAACCATCAGACTACAGGGCGTGTATGCGAGTGAGGGAACAGAGACGGTTATCAGTGTGTGGGGCGAGCCAGAAGTGTTCATACCACACAAGTGGAAGGTACTTGTAGATGGGAAAGGGGATGGTGTCCAGTCACTGGGGGTTGAAGAAGATGTGGAAAAAACACAATGAACGAACTCATCTACAAAGTACATCTACCTTGACCGTCTACCCTCGTTCCAAGCTAACGTTGGTCTCCAGGTCAATGTACACTATTTTACTGATGCTGCCTCCGCCTCCTCAAAATGATACCAACTTAGTTGTTGCTTAGTTGGCAAAGCCCAACAGAAGGAGAAAGATAATTTAGCATGGAAGTTTGAAAGATGATACAATGTGGCCTTCCTTTCTTGATAAGACAGATTCATGTAAGCCTTCCCTTTTTGTCTCGTCAATGTCTTTCATCTCATGATGGTGGACCTGCGCAGGTCAAAGACAGTGGGAAGAGTCAGGACGGCAACTGCCATCGGTGCTGCAGACCGTGGCCTTGTGCCGCCAGCTAATGACGTGGCACCATATCGGGGTTGATTTCATTTCACGCTGTTCCTGCGCTAACTCGGTTGTGACACGACAATTTTGCACAGGTAAGTGTAGATTTTCATAGAAATGATATACCTCATTATTCTCTAGTTCATGGAAGGGAGATGACCGCCAGCGCAAGATCAGTACGTTCCCTGTCACGTACAAAGACCCTCCTACTGTTGCAGAAGGAAAAATCCCCGCCCTTCTATTGGCAATGCTCGTTACTCCCTGGTAATCCAGCCTCGATCAATGTCCTCCTTCAGCCTTATGGATCAGCACATGAAGCCTACCCAACAAGTGGCTCGTTCACATCCATGAGCACCGTTATGCGCCTGGAAGAAGTGGTCTTTTGCATTGAGACGACGTATTTTCATCCCATGAGCAAGCACAGAGAGCGAGAAGGTGCGAGGTAGAGAGATGATGGAGATGGCAGAGGCAGAATGGTGGTAGATTCACCGAGTAGGGTAAGTCTTTCTTGTCGATTCACGTAGCCCATCTGCATTTTGAACACAGCCAGACCCCTCTCCTTCAAGTGACAACGTCTAGCAATTTTCGCATGCCAATACGTATCGTCGTCTGGCAAGCAGGCCTACCACCGTCCAGTTTGTCTAATGGGCGACTCTAGAAGGAGGAGCATGAAGCGTGGACAGGGAGGCAACGGAGGGACCAGAGGAGAAATGGAGTAGGTCTTCCTTCCTTCCTTGTGTTCAGGCACTCATCTTTCCCTCAAGACCGTGTCAATTGTGCCGATCATCCTGTCAGGAACATCTGTACTCACAAGCCAACATCGAGTTTTGCTTTGAGATGATGTATCGTTGCCCAGCAAGCAAGACCCTTGTGAAGGGAAGGCAGATGACGAGGATGACATGGGAGTGGAGCAAGGATGCAACAACACCCTGGGCATGGGTAAGTCATCCCATTCACTTATGTTCTTGGAACTCACTGCTTCGATAGTTCAGCTGTTCTATATGGAACCGCCTCCTGCAAGTGATGACCTCTCACCCCATGTACCCACCCTATGCCAAAAGGCCTGTCAACAGACCTAACACCATTTGCGAAATGAGCATCGTTTGGCACAGCCACCCTCAGGCCTTTGAGGGCATTTTTACAGTGTTGCCGTACCACCAAAGGCTCTGCTGTTACCCTCACTGCTGGCACAAACTCACCCGAGGACCCAATTGACCCAAATTTTTTTTTGACATTAGTAAACATATTAGCCCAAAAGCGGTGAAGCCCATAAAACTCATGGCAGAACCCAATAATCTGAAAAATTGAATATAGCTCTCCTATTCATTACAGATAAATAAGATGTACATGTACTAAACAAATATATATTCTATGATGGTGTTGGTCCATCAGATGTCCCTGCGGAGGTGGGGAGCATTGTATCGATCTCCTCCTCATCCTCCACATCCACTCAATCAGGGTCATCCTCCAGAATGTCTGCATCTTCAGCACGCCACAGGGCAGTGAAGGCGACAGACAGATGACACTGCCTTGACGCCTGGAGATCAGCGTATGCTGTGACACCCTCTCCCAATGCCACATCACAGCCCTCCCACAGAATTCGCTGCCTCTCCCAGCACTTCGCCCGGTGTTCCAGGCTGATGCGGACCTGTCTCATCTCTTCCTGAAGCAGTGCGTTCTCTTCAGACCAGCGTAGCACCCGAGCCCGACTTTTCAACCATTCACCATGCACCGCTGAAGCGAAACCCATCAGAAAATCCAGCAGGCCCTTGAAATACATAAAAGTGTTCATACCTTGTATCAGATCTTTGTCACTGCCATCTCCCAGGCTCGCCTCCATCAGCCAGATCCACGAAATCACTCTATGCCCTTCTCCCAAAGGCAACAGCTGATCAACCTCAAAATCAGATCCTGCCATTGACTCGACATCAGCATTCTGGAGTGGTCACAGGCGGGATTCCCAAATCCCTGGTCCCCTCAAACTCAACAATGCCTCATGACCTCAGTGATACTTCTCCTCCGCAAACTTGGAATGCTCAATCTGTCTTTCCACTGTCAACCCGGCACGAGTGAGGGTGGCCTGACCATGGATGTTCTGATCACGATACGCATAGAAAGCACGAAGCGTATGTTGGGCATTTCGTATGGTTTCCAATCCATCCAAACATTCGGCCTCCTGAAGTTCTTCCTCCTTTTCTGTCAACCCTTTGTAGCAAGCTTTTAGCCGTGATCTTGCACTGAAATCCGACGGCAACCAAATTTTCTCATTTTCCACCTCCACCTCACAAGCCACGTTCTCCCTTGATATCTGTATTGTGGCCCCAGGGATGTACACTGCTTGCAGCTTGCGGAAAAGCCGCAGGTTCTTCTGTAAACGTACACAACACCTCTTCAGGTCTGTAGCCTCAGCCTGTGACAGGACTCTATCTCCGTCTGCTAAGACACATATGCACTGTCTGAAAACCTGGTCAGCTCATCCTGAGGATACTACAACAAGCAGACCTACTGCTGGTCCTCAAGCTGCAATCCGAGCCACAGGCAACCACTCGGGCTGGTCTCATGTATCTTATCACCTGCTGCCAGACGTTCTTCCTCTTCGAGTCGCTCCCTTACAGCCGCCATGGTCTCGTCTACTATACATGAGTACAGATCACTGAATCAGGAGCAGAACACGTATGCTCAATCACCATCACATAGGGACTAGGCTTGGACATATCGGCTTCCCACTCCCTGACCTCAGCCGTCCACTTCTCAGCCAGACCAGCAATCGGGAGACACTTTGTGAATAGCTCGTGAACCTCTGTCTGGCACACCAGCTCCTCTCTGGCCTTGATCAATTTCCGTGCCAACACGATTCCTGCAGAGTGTTCAGCCTCATAATCAGCAAGCACTGAACGATGAACAATGTACCAAATGTTACAAACTTTCACCAGTTCAGGAAATTCAAATGGCAATCGAGTGTATCCCGCCGAGAGCCAGGACCCATCTCCTTAGTGCTTGATGCACACCCGTTCATTATCGCCCACAGACACTCAATACCTTCTCCATCGAGACGTCCAACACCCGGCTGTATATTCATTGAATATCGACACTGGCATACAAGCTTAAGGGCTCAACAGTGTGACTTTGGGACCCCACAGTCCAGTCGAATTTCATGATGGATTCGAAGCTCCTCCGGGAGAGCCTTCATGCGGTTGGCAAGGCCAGGAAACCACTGGCAAGCGATGTCATATGTAAAGAAAAGTGAGGTCAGGGCACAACCCGACAGTGCCGAGCAGGTGACATAGTCAGTATTGCAGTATCTGAAATAAAATGGTCAGTTCAGTCCCCGATGTCAAAAAGCTATATACACACCTTTCCCCCTTTTGCAGATCCCCCACCGATAGCTTTCCGACCATCTCGTGACGACCGCAAATACACATTACGACTCCTGTTGCTCTCAATCCAGTCGAGTTCTTCATCTCTGCATGAGAAAGCATTTTAAAACTGCTACAAGTGCTTATCTGAGGAGTATTAGCAGATTCCTTTGGCAAGCATCATACCGCACTTACATCTTTTTGTGTTGCATACTTCGCCACATGAGCTTTGTACTTCTCTGCCTCAACAAAGTACGCCAAACCCGTATGTAACCCAGGATCTGTTATGTTGTCAGATCACAGCAAGTTTCGGAGCTGGAAATTTGCATCAATGGCGATGAGTTTTCGGTAGAGATACCTGCGCAAAGGTCAGTACCACAGAAAGCAGGGAGTATGCGTGCTCCGACGTACTGGAGTAAAGGTGGTGCATCTTGCCAGTCCTCAGGCAGGTTTACATGGGGATCCGGACATGAAGGACATTCCATTGCAAGTTCGCCAGGTGCCACTCTGCTTGCTCCGTCACATTCGTTACCCTTGCCTGCTTGCAGCAGCAGCAGGAGATGTCGATATTTGTGGACCATACAAAGTAATGGCTTGTAACAGTTCTGGAATGCCCATCAGGAATCAGCATGACTCAAAAACCAACAATCTTAGTGTACCTTGGGGATATCCAGGCTGAGCGCATCCATCAGATAGGTCATCGCCTTGTAAAAGTCAAACGCCAACATCTTTCCTGTAAGCATACACGCCATGAAGAGATCCAGAGCCTGGAAAGTCGCAGCTGAGTGGGGCAGGAGGACTGTTGCTGGAAACCATTCATAGCGCAGCATCTGTTGTCGGTGAGGTACCATCAACCAGCAATTGCAGAAGTCGACTGCAACCTCATGCAATCCATTGACGTGAATGACTGTGAAGTGGATGTGGCCGCGCTCAGGATTGAGACACTGAGTCCCATCCTCATGACCCAACTGCACCCTCAGTCCTAAGTCCCTCAGCGATGTTGAAGAGACTCTGTGCGTGCAGGCTAGAAATGCAACAGTGTCGAAGACACTGATCACACCCACACCCAACACTACACACACAAACCCTCAAGTTCTTGGGGGGATATTATGCGATAGAAGCAGATTGAAGCAAAACAACTAAACTCTCAGAACATACAATACACGCGTATAGCAATAGCGCGCGTCACGTATCTAGATCTCTCTAAGTCCAAAGGCTTTTATAACAAGAGGGGCGACCAATGTCACCGGGCCTCAAGGCAAGGTGTCCTACAATACACAACACGTTGCCACACACCAACAAAACCCTCAATAAGCCTCGCGCGACACACACAGGTGACCACAAAGAACTTAAACACACCCTAAACATGACTCAAAGCTTGCGCTCTAAGCAGAAACCCTTCACAAAACATCCACTCAAGGCACAGGATTTGAACCCACGCGCTCAAGCTTCCAAACCGATCGTAGACCCACAGGGTTTGAACCTGTGCCAGCCCAGAGAGACAATAACCAAATAAACCCCATCCAACAAGCCAAAGGGTTTGAACCTCTGCCGCTTGCGGAAATGAGAACCCTCAAGCGCACACTAATCAGACCACAGGGTTTGAACCTGTGCCGCTTGTAGCACCGCGCGTTAGAAGAAGGCCTCTGTACGAACACTAACCAGACCAAAGGGTTTGAACCTCTGCCGCCTGTAGTATCTCGCACCCAAGAAACGCTGTCCGACAAGCCAAAGGGTTTGAACCTCTGCCACTTGCGGAATGGTATACCCAACTAAGCGCATGCTAATCAGACCACAGGGTTTGAACCTGTGCTGCCCATAGCACCGTGCGTCACAAGAAACCCTCAAAACTCAAGAGCGTGTCCACAATGACACAATATCTCTTATTCTCAGGGTAGAGCGCAGTCAACCAATCACTCAAACCATACACAAGTCCCTGCTAGGCAAGTCCCCTGCTAAGCAAGTCCCCCACTAAGCTTTCTATGCCTTGCGCGCAACTCAATTCACTTGGTATGATATCAATTCTAGGTTTATTCTCTCGCTCGAAGTTACAAACTAATTCTGCTGCTAGGGCGTCAAGCTGGAGGCTTGCGTGCGACTACAACGGGGGTCCGAAACTTCTACACTACAAGTACACTGCGCTATTTATCTATTTTACATCCTACAAATTTGTACCACCAAATATAGTATTATTTAAGCTGTGGGGTACTTTCGCCTGCATCCTGCGCATGTTGCAATTATCACGCCATAGCTTGGCACTGACTCAGGAGTCTGGCCCAGGGCCAGGTCCTGTCTCTGAGTGTCACGGCATTGGTTACCAAGGCTATGACACGCAGGTTGACATCAGTTGCCATATCCCTGGAGTTATAGCCTACCCTGCAACTCTTATTTCGCTTCCTAGTATTCTCACAGGGAATTCCATTGTAGTGAGGGCAACGTGCTTCTTGTCTAGGCCTTGTGCATTTCGGCCGAAGCCCAGAACTTCGGATTTACTTGAGTTCTGACATCACAAGGTCTAGAACTCTAAGCTCAGGGCCTGCCATGCCTTGCGTGTCATAGATCACTGCTACGCGAAGTCTTAATTACCCCGCAAGCGTGTCCCGCACTATTCTTAGCACGCATATGCTTTGCCTTGTCAGAGCACTCAGTGTCAAGCACTGGGACTTCATACCTAGTACAGCCTTTCTAGTACCATTCTCAGGTTAAGCAATGCGCTCCACCCAGATTTACTCTGGTAATATCATTACTGGCATTATAAACACTGCGCTCTGTTGCTTTCATCATTGCCTTAGTATCTGGGCATCATTGCCTGTACTCATTTGTACAATTCACAAATTTACATGCATGAATGCTTTTCAAGCATGTCAACGTCTTCTGAAAGAAGGTCCCATTCCATTGCTGCAGAACGAATGAGTATTCCACGTCACCCAGTCATAAAGATAACTTACCCAGACAATGTGCAATGGCATAGTCTCATGCCATCGAACACAGCAGTTCTGACACTCCAAATGCGATGCAGAACATTCTGTGCAGCGAAACAAGGGCATGCCATTGTGGCAGGTCAGGCACGTCGAGGGAGTGTTACTGCCACATCCTTTCTGACGCACTAGCTCCTCCAAATATTCCTGGCGATAGCCAGGATGGGCTTTATCACCCGCCCAGAATTTCAAAGGGTTAGACTGAAGGCTCAGTCAGTTGTGGTCTCAAACCAATGGAAACTTCACTCACCGATGCAATAGATGCCCCTCCTTGGCAATTCCGTTTTGCTTTGGCTGACACTGGTGGAGGAATGGGCAGCGTTTGCCACTCCTGGTCAGGTTCCTGTGGCTCCTGGGAAAAAAAGGCAGGACCCTCCTCAGGGACACTAGCGCTCGAGGCCTGTCCATCACGTGACTGTCGGACCACATGCGACACTCCTCATCTAGCCCTGATGCGACCCCGTGATGTGATGTCCAGGGTATGCACGCAAACATTTCAGTGAACTGAACAGTTGTGGTCGAGGAGGTGTTTTTGGCAAGAATTCATAGTAAGTAATGAGCGATATTGGTCCAAACCAACCAGGGTCGTGTTTGTCATTGTTTAATCCTCAAGCCTAAGCAACTTTAAAAACTGGGGACGACGTGTGTCCTGCGCCTACATCCCTCATCCATGAGCACTGGTACTGAAAACACTGAGACTCCCTTCGATCTGTGAGACCTTTTCCTAATCTCTGATGATCTGATCACTAAGACAGATGTCATCAGATCTCCTGAGATGCCGGCACAGAGTACTCCCGATACACAGGGCTCTGAAGCGCTGGCTCAGAGGTGTGTCTTTTGCCTGTATGTCACTGTCATGCAGATCTTCTAATCAATCTCCTCCAGTCTACCCAGTTTCTTCCTCACCCCACCCTGGCCGATCAATATTGCTTTGACACAGGAACAACACGAACACCTGGAGTCTGTCAGTGAGGATTGGGAACAGGCGGTAATCTCCAACAGCGCGCTTCACTACCTCCGCTGCTTCATGAAGAGGTGGTGGGAGATCTACGGCATGCAGGGGATGGAAGGCTTCTTCGAGGAAGAGCAAGCCCAGATGGTAATCTACACTGAAAAGGTACCTTCCTTGTTCCAGCCCATTTCCGCTCTCTGATTCTTTGCAGTGTATCCTTATCATGCTAACACGTTGCCTGGCTAGTCGATGGGAGGAGAGATGCCATGATGGGAATGAGGGTCAGCTTGCGACCTTTCTGGAGCTCCTTGATGCTCTGGGGATGATGGTTGTGGAGCAATATCCTTCTGACACCGCACTGGGGTACTAGTTTCAAATGTTTAATATCAGTATTTACCCAAAATATCCATATTCCCGCCTCATAACAGTTAAGTACTCCAGCAATAAAGTATCCGAATATCGAGTATTCAACGTGCAAGCACTTAATGAGAGAGCTATATTAATGAGGGCCAGAATTACAAATCACTAACTACTATTGCCAACTATCGCTCTGATCTCCCTTGGGCCGCGTCGCCTGAATCGATGTCAGCCTGCCCCGTCATGGGTCCTCCATTCTCGGCGTTCTCATGCTCAAGCATATCTTCGTACCCAGCAGAAAAGGGACCCACGATGGCATGACCCCGACCCCCCTTGACACGTGTGTATGCAGGATTGGCCGTCTTGTACTTTGCCAAAGCCTTTTCTCGATAGGCAGCGCCCTCCCTTCATACACGGTCCCGTTCCTGGGCATCACGGAGCTCCAGGCACCTGGCCTTGTGTGCTGCCACTGCTTCCTCCGCTGCGAGGTGAGCACGCTTCTTGGCTTCGACGTGCCTCAAAGTGGGCATGAGGTGGATCCAATAGGCCCAACGAAGCATTTTGACAAGATCCTATGGTGATGTCATTGAGTGTGATGGAAATCAGCGACAGTCAAATGCACCAGCTTTCTAGCCTGTCATCGTGCCTGAAGTGTATCCCTGGTGAGATTTTCTGGATAGAGCAGATCCCATTCCAGGAAGAAACGGTCAAGAAATGCATTGAACTCGGCAGGCTGTCCTCGAGCCTTGTACTGACCGTGACTGTATGCGTTGAACTTGATGAAAACCAGCTGATCTCGTGTATACTTGAAATAGTGCTGATTGCGGGGCTGGATCAGAGTGTCAGGGTTGAGAATAAACAATATAATGAAATATACGTGCCACCATCTCCGCAGTTGGAAATATCAATGATGCAGGGGATTTTTTTGGAATTCTGTGTGATTGTGGCAATATCCGGGAGGCTTGAACAACTGTACAGTTGTTGGTAAGCAGTATAGCACAGCCCGAGATCAGCCTGGGCTGGTAAATAGGGAGCGAAGTTGATGTTGCCGCCACAAATATATACATCGGTATCTAGATATGAGCATTTTGGTGTGCGAGTTTCATAGACATGAAGGCCTTGTCCAGAGCCTCCCAACCTTCCAGCACATGAATAAGTATATCGAGGACATAACCGTCAAAAAAACCCATTTCCTGCACCATGGATGCACCCTGCTGAAACAAGTCACTGGCCCCGTCGCACTGGTAGAGCCATCCTTCTGCACAATGAGCAGCCTTCAAAATGTCAGTGATGCGATCATGGAACATGTTGATCTGGTGATACGGTTGCATACCCTGACACTCCAGTGCATCCAAGACCAAATGATCCAGGAAGTCCCTTAGTGGCAGTGGCACGAGTATCCGGTAGTCAGCGAATAGTGTGGTTATGTGATTGAAATGTTTCTGTGAGAGAGAGGGAGGCTCCATGCTGGACACACTCTGAGTAAAGGGTAGCGTCGAAGAGAATCGATAATAGCTCACCTCTCCGCTGATGAGCCTCCAGGCTCTGTATGCTCAGAATTCGCGGATTTTGCCTGCTAATTAATGCTATTGTCCCTTCAACGGACTTTCAGCAAACCAATGATTGCACACCCACTGATACCACTTTCATCCTACAGCAACCACTCCTTACGCGCATTGTTATCCATCCCATTTTGCCACGCATCATAATTGCCATACTTAATCATGGCAAGGCACCTTCGATCGACAATCATCCCAATACGGAATTGACGCATCACTCAGAAGCACTCAGTTGACGTGCTCATTGATCACTTAATGAAAATGACGTGATTGAAGCGAGTACCTTCCCAGCTACGGCAACTACAGACCGTGTTTACTAAGGCTGTTACTTCGCCAAGGCCTCAAGAAAACGTTACCCCACGCGTATTCCTCAGTACGACAACTATCGCTCAGTAATCCGCAGCTAAACAGCACCTAACGATCCGTGCATTGCTCAAGCAAAACCATATGGTTTGCATCCATACATGGCAACGTCGACAAGTTGCTGTTACTTTAGAAGACCAAGGACCATATGTTACCTATGATTTTTACAAAGCCAAGGCCTTACAGCCTTACTAAGTCTCGCATATTTACTCTATTTATAAATTCGTACTTGTAGTATAAAAACTAGCTAGAAAACATAGTTGGAGGGCAGTTCATCTCCAGTTGACCCCAGACTACGTCAATTATTGTCACGTTCTAGTCTATCGCCAGTAAACAATGTTTATTCACCGTTCTACGGCAATATACCGTTTGCACCAGCATATTCTTGATCGCATGTCGACTCTTGAGCTCACCAGAGTTATCTCACGGTTTTAACTGTAAAGAGTCCTTCGCTACACACTCTTCGCTCTTAACACTATTGGTGCACACTCGTACTGTGCCAATACGTGATCGCCGCGCTATACCTCACCCCTGTTATCTTTTATAGGCCGTCATCGTTTCACTTTCACACCATTGGAGTTTTTATCGTTTCTCTTTCGCCATTGTTATCGTCGCCCACTTGGGTAGTCTCAGAGCAGACTTAGGATCAGTTTCAGCCAGTTTTCGTATAGTATCAGTCCCCCGAGTGGACTTGAAGGTTAGTTTGACATAGGATAGGATTGTTTCAGTACCAGACAAGTTTCGACATCGACTCAGCACCCTCGCCTCATATAGGACCAGTATCGCCACCAGTTTTCGTAGTCCCATGTTTTCTCTCGCCAGTTCACCCTCAGCACCTCATCCCATGTCTATTTTGCCATTTGCAGTCCCCACGCTGTTTTCTCATCGCCTTGATCACCCATAGACTATTGCCGACCGTTTAGTCTATTCTCCATCGTTCACCCTGCTCCAATTACTGTTGAGCGATGTTTTCTAGTCTCGCAGCATGTTTTCTCATACGGATTCGTGGTATTCATGTCATACCTGTTTTCGTTCCCTCTCATTTCGAGAGATCCCTACCGGCTTGAAGCCATAGCATTTAGTACTCGACTACCAAGCAGTACTACTTCGCAGACTTAAAGTCACAGTGTATTCTTGCATATAGAGGAATTGTTCTACTGCACGGAGGTGCCCCGAACCACTTGCACACACGATCGCCTTGATTGCCGTGCTACTACATTAATTAACCAAGCTCATTCCGAGTTGGTGTTGCCGTTGCCATGGAAGTCTTAGGCCCATCACCGCAACTGCAGGAATGTCACCAGAGATAATCTCCCTCGATAGTTCTTGAGAGATGTCAGGCTGAGGGTCCTCCGCATCAGCACCATGCTCCTGCCTAGCCCATTGATGGTTACGCTTGCGCAAGTTGATAGTCGGTCGGTGGCTGCCACAATGGTAAGGTCAACCAATACGTGAGGGAGGGACACTACTCACACGGCCACATATCTCTGTTCGTGTCGACGATTCACCGCTCTGCGCTCCTCATCAGTAAAATAGATCCGTGGTTGGCCACCAGGCATGAATGCAGTTGAGTAGACCGAAGACGAGTGTAAGCCAATCTGAAAAAGGCAGGAGCCAGTCACCACGGTGGCCTGAGATTAATTGTGGGCCTGAGAATAACCTAAGGAAAACAAAATTCATGGCTAGCAGCTGGGGATAGAGATTAGAAACGTAGATACCTTGAAAGAGGGTTTTAGCAGGTACAAATGGACACCACTTCGTCACTCATGCAGAGAGGACATAGCATCCCATTCAAATCCTAGGTCTATATGGATGTGAGTAATTACGATCCAGTATAACCTTTGAAGTAAATTGATACCATTTTTGAATAATATTCTGTGCATCCTTGGAAGAGCTCGGTACTAAGGCTTGAGGTTATCCCAAAGATGGCTGAGGGCTCACTGACAGATGAGGACCAGGGAGAGATGTACAATGAGATACATGTTGGTCAGAACATAAGGAAAGTCAGACTTTCGATTCCGTGGATGTCCGGATCGCATGGCTGACAGCTGACTCAGATTCCAGAACTGGATATAATAGGATACTATTGTCTTATCTTTCGGTCACATGTCTGACACATCTTCGATAGATTTTGGACTAGATAGGCAACTACAGATTGTAAAAAATATATTACGACACAAATGGGCCCCAAGAGATTGGTGTGCAGAATTCCTCCGTCCCTTATTAATAAACGCACCCTTTATTTGGCCACCTGAACGTCTCGCAAGGTGGCTTCTGAATACTAAGGTGTAAGCTAAAGAACTTTGCGAATCTAAGAAAACTTACCATCACGGCAGAACCCAAGCTGTCCCGTCCTCGATGGCCTCGTGCATGCACTGTACACCCTCAAGGATGCTTGCGATGCGGTGATAGGCCGCCGTTTGGACACGAATGACCCAGGGAGATACCATGCTCCTGTCCATGTCAGTAAGACTTTGTGAGAAGGTTCGAATAGATGAGTAATGACTTACCAGCCAGAAAACACAACAACTCGCTGACCTCAGGTGACTACGTAGTACGGACCGGGGTCTGTGTCCGGGATAACGTAGAACCCTTGGCCAGCAAGAAGCTGCCTGGGAGGCGGGAATGGGCTGCCAGGGACATAGGGGCTGGTCACCGCTGGCTGTGGCAGGATGGTTGCTGGGGCAGGGAGGGAGGCGATGGGCACCGCAGCGACAGGGAGACTCGCAGGCGCAGCAGCGGAAGACGAGGCAGCAGTGGAAGACAAGGGAACCAGAACTGCCGTCGTGGCTGACACCAAAAGGATCACGTTGACAAGCACATGGGCCTGACCAGGACTCAAACTGACCCCACTGAATAGGTTTGTGAGATCTAGTAGCCGCGAGGTCAGCGTAGCAGCAGAAAAAGGAAAATATCGAGCCTACCATCAACGCTAGAGGAGGCAGGGGCTTGTCCTTGGCCTGTCATTGAGGGGTAGAAAATTGAGAAGAAATTGGATGGGAGTCATCAAATTGCTGACCTTTATAGGCAGGGAAGTAACTGTACAGTTGGCAAGATTAGGTACTGTCAAGCCACACATGCTTTAGGTAAGAGAACCACAAAATAAGCGTCCCAATTCGCCAAGACCTTGGGCATTTTCACTGGACGTTCTTGTGCAAGGAGGGACGGTGTGAAGGGAACTGGATAGATGCGATGGAGGCAGAAGCTGAAAGGTATATGACAACATCTGGCATGAATTTCAAATTCTGACATACACATGTTTTAGTAATGTCATCACTTCGGAAGAGATGCTGGCAACGGTCGAGACCCTGGTGCTGCCCCCAAACAGCAAGGGCTGGTTAAGTGGCCCTCAGCAGAAATTCATTGAGGAAAACTACCTCCAACAATTCTACAAGCTTTGCCTGGACGACCCTACCAAGCTAAAGGACTATGCAAAAACAGCTTCCAACGGTCTCATTACCTGTTTTGGCTGGCGCCATCCTTTCAATATCTGGCCCGTGTTTCCACTCGAATTGGACATTGAACTGTCTCCTGAGGATGCACGTTTGAAGGCCGCGACTGTGGCGCGTCTCTTTCCGGTACGTCCGGGGTACCATCTGTACCTGTTCAGTAGCCTCATCGAGTTTTGTAGTCCATGCTGAGCTGGCTGGGACGTAACGTGACCAAAATGGAGGCTCTGACCATGAAGCAGACCTGGAGTACAAAGGATGACCCAACATCCTTACTATTGAATCATTTACTTGGCATCAGCAAAACGAGTGTCAAAGGCCGTCTGCCATTTCAGGCTTGGGCAAGCTCTCTTTCCGAGGACTCCGAGTTAGTTTGTGAGTTCACAAGCCAGCGAGAGTCTAAGGGTTTGAATCAGCGAGAAAGGATGGGCTTGTATGCATCATTCTTTGCGAAGGTGTTTGCTGTCCTTCCCATCGAGGAGCAGGCTTTGTGGAAAGATCGGGTGGAGCAAGAGAAGGCGGAGACAAGGGAGCAGCAAGCATCCACAACTGCAAAGCTGGGGGTCCTTCTGCCACCGACGAATGCATTGCAGTGAGTTTTGAGTTTGGTCTTCTGGCATGTCTTTGTAACAAATGACGTCTTAGATTGATGGATCGTTTGCCTAAGATTCTTGGACCCATTTGCGAGTCGTTTGCTGCCATGGCTGGCGTGGCAGTATGTGTCATGTTCGGAGGTCCTGATCCTCGTGAGGGGGGGAAAAGTCTGGTCAAATCGTACATGGTTTATGCATGATTCCGTGTGTATTATGTCGTAACGTTCTACAGGTTTAGCTACGGAGAGACGAAAGCTTCGATACCCGAGAAATTCTCTGGGAATCAGGCACATTATGATAGGTGTATGTTAGCGTTCTCTGAATTTGTTGCAGAGTGTTTTGGTAAGTACATAAGATCTGTTGCTACCTAGTACCTTTATTAACAAAGTTGTTATAGATGAAGAGGATGAGGCTGCGCGCGCTTTGCCATTCCCGAACGAAGCGAAAATGCACAAAGAGCCTTCTCGCAACCGTTGCATGGCCTACATGGAAATTGATCTGAAGTTGCGCTCGACCAATGAGGTGGTTGGGAGTGAATCCGTAGATGAAGACGAGGTCGAGGAGGCAGCTGAGGCACCGTTAAAACGAAAGAGGGGATCGAAGAAAAGTACCAAGACGGGGGAAGTTGACGATACTGACATTGTCGGAGAGTCACGCCTGAAGAAGCAGCGGAAGAGTCGAAAAAGGGACAGGCCGACATTTGCAACCAATGACCGTGGCAAAAAGACAATGAAAATTGGCCCAAAGACGACGATGGAACCTCGGGTGGCATTGCAGCAGATCACCAATTCTCTCACTGCAGTGATGGATGGGGACGCTCAGTGTACAGTGCCAAACACTGCTGTCGGTCCTATGGCGATTGCTCCTGTTGCGACTCATTCAGGTCAAGGAGCCATTGTCGAGTCTGCTGATGATGCTTCCATCAATCCCGTGCTCCGAAACATGGCTGATCCCGTACTTCCGGTCAGTCACCCTACCAGTCCTACTGAGATGAGAGGTGAGAGCATTGTTGGGGAACCACTGGCTGAGAAGCTCAGCCTGCCTCTTGGTGCAGTGGCTGATGGGTCATGGCTCTTTACAGGAATACTGATCACGGGACCAAACAACACTCCAGATCCCTTCGCCGCGCCGCATCTCCTCTTGCAACATCCAATGATGCCTCCTCCTATGCGCCCACCACACCTTCCTCCCCTTTGCTCACCATCGCCGACTTTACCAGATCAGCCATCCACAGCAAACTGGCCACGGAGTAAGCCTGCACCTGAGGATATCGGAGACGAGGAAGTTCCGTCATTGTCAGATTTCATTCCAGCCAACAACATCTTTGTGGATGCTTTGCTCTTTGACGCGTCGAAGTGGAAGCCTTGGTTCATAGAGGCAAGAGGGTATCTTGACCAGTTTGAACTGGGCCACAAATGGACACTTGCCATGGTCTCCTTCACTCTCTGGGAAGGGAAGCATGGATTTACAGAGGCTGGGCGAAGTCTGCCTATGCTTAATCTCTGCCCGAAGCAAGTTGGATGGTGGTCGCAACGCCGCAGGCTACCCGTCCCCGACTTGGGCCGCACAGACATCCTGACGTTCGAGAAACAGTGGTGGAGTTGGTGGAGAGCCTTGCAACCTAGTTGTTGCGAGGTTGGTGATGGAGAAGGCCCTCTCCTGGATGTCGACCAAGTCTTGGTGGGGTACGAATGGGAAATGTTGGACTGTCCTGGGAAAAATGGTATGTATTCCATTCTGGCATGTTTAGCATGGTGGAAGCGTGGTATTGATGGTCTCAGCGGAAATAAGGTTCGCCTGACATTGGACTGGAATGCCATGATAGAGGATGTGAACTGGGTGTTGACTCACCTTGTAAACCCACTTCCTCCCCCTTAATTCTTCACTAGTTCTTTAGCTTGCTATCGTTGGTGCTTTCTTGGTAGTCAGTAGTGTTGTACTGTCGTAGTTTCTTGTGTCTGTTGATTCTCGTGTCTGTCAAGTCATAAATATATATTTGCTTTAATGTCCCTTTGGAGCGAGCATAGGTGAGAGAAAAATCTGCATTGGTTTCAAGAGTACGTGATAGAATATACAAGAGGATAGTATAAAGGTAGATCTGTAGTTGTTGAAGGTAGATCTGTAGCTAAGAGGCACAAAATAGATGGACTTAATAGCGTACGACACAAACTGTGGACTCTGAATTCTTCTAGCCCTCATCCTCATACTGCTTGCGACATTTGCTGCGCCCCTACTGACCCAAACCATGAGGGTGACTTAGCGTCGACGACCTCTGAGGATGAGACGGCGCACAGGCATTATGACATGATGTCGTCAATGAACATGGCAGACGAGTGATGGGACGAGGTGCTGGCATTGTCGAGAGGGCCAAGTGACGACGGCATTGCCATCAGCATCGCGGGCAGGGGTGGATGACGCAGTGCGCAGGCATCATGGCATGATGCCATCGCGGGGAGGATGAACATGGTGGGTGAATGGTGATTGGTGATGTGGCGGGCGAGCATCGAGGTGTGGCGAAGTCCTTGAGTGATGGTGACATGGCGGCGAGGTGTGGCAAAGCTGGGTGTTGTATATTGAAGCAGAGCGTCACAAATATTACATTGGTGTGCTTGAGTAGGGAGTTAGCGCAGTCTGAAACATGAGAAAAGCAGAAGAGGGCAAATTGGTATTAAGTAAGGTGCCATCACCGAAATTGTGCCTGCATGGCCAAGGCGCCAATTCTGCTCTTTCGGCTGCAGAAAGTGAAGCAAAAATGGTCCTAAATGAGCAAATACCAGGCCCAATGATTCGCCGATTATTTTTGTGCCAAAGGAGCATGGGTGAGCAGTTGGAGCAAATTGGTGGCTGTGTTGAACGATGAAAATTTGGCATTTGGGCCCAGGTCATTCGACCTAACCATTTGGCTGTTAAGAGGGACATGGCCTGGACCTCTAGCACGAAGGGTTTTTCTTGTCGACTACGGGCTCTCATGTGCTTGACCTGCAGAGGTTGGCGCAATGGTATTTGACACTTTGTCAATGCCATGTCTTCGCCTGCTCACCATTGCCCGAAATACGCTAGCACTGCCTCGCAGAAAACTGTGCCCACCAAGCAGGGATCCAGTGGGTGGAGTCGCATGCCAATTCTTCGCCCTTACCTGCATCATCGCCACCAGAACCAATAGCACAACTTACCCCGCTCCAACCCCCATGAATTCCACAGCTTCCTCGCTGCAGTCAAGTGTACACTCAATCCGTTTCTGTCATCTGTGGAACGTCCCGCCAAAAGTCCAAGCTTGAGAAGTCGAAACCAAAATCCAAGTCATCTACACCTCAGCTTCGTCCTCTCGCTTACCTCCTTGACGGCAGGTATCTTCCTTCCGCAAAGGAAGCCAGTACTGGATGAGCCTTCTGATGACAATTTATGGGATTATTCAACAGATCAATGTGGACGGATGGCCTATTTTTGTTTTCTCACCTTTCAAATTCTCATTTTCATGGGAGGCTTGACAAATTTGGTTTAACATTGCTCGTGTGGCCAGGAGGTCTTTACATTGTTTGGAAGAATAAAATCCTGGTCGCCATTACCCTGTTGCATTTCTTTTTTCTCCGTAACTCCTTACATGCCTAAAGTCCCCACTGCTAGTACCCCCAAGACCCCGCACGCGACCACCGACAGTGTGGGACTCCAGAAGTCGGACTACCACAAGAAGGATCAACGCGATGCCAATGAAGCAGCCATCCAAGCTATCATGCTGCAGTTTGCTCCACCCAAGCCTCCCACCCAGAGTTGCCTGTGTAGCACAGGGGGCTCTTGCCTTGGATTTGTGAGCATATACACCGCAAAATCTGCCGAAGTCTCATCCTTGGATGATCGCTGTGTGAGTAATTTTGCTTGTTGGCAGCAACACATAAGATTTTTCCCTTAGTTACGTCGTGTTGCTAATACATTTCTAGTGTGTTCATGGCAAGGGTCGGTGGCAAGGCTTTCTCTCACCATGAATTTCCTTGGACATACTCAAGGCTCATCCGGATTTACAAGATAAATTATATGCTCATGAATATACAAAGGTTCTCCATCGTGTGAAGACCACCAGCCTGGCTGAATTGTTGGCATCCAAGGGTCACCCATTGTCGAAGGTGACATCCACTTGATTCTCTTCTGGTCAATCTCGCTTTCCCAGTCCCATGCTGTCCTCTCCATTAGGCCCATCAACGTCTAGCAGGAATCAATGCCCCAATACTTCACTGAAGCTGCTGTCTTCATCCCCACCATTATCATCATCTATTGCCTCTCGCCGTCACGTCTGTCCATTCCCTCCTCTGCCTCCTTTGGATTTCAATGTCAGAGAATCCAGTGATGGAGAGGACAGATTGATGCTAGGTTCATCCAGTGAGGATGACGAGGTCATCATGCAGGATGATCCTCCAGTCAGTTCAGCCCTGAAAACCTCGTCTCAAGTTCAAAAATCCACATGGAAGGTGCATGTAATCTGGTGGATCAAGGTTGGTTCTATTCTTTTCTAGTACCTGAGTTCTATCTAATTTTATTCTTGGGTGTAGGGTGCAGTTGACCCGATTCACACCTTTCTTCCAGTTCAAGTTGGGAGCGGACTGCGACTCCAATCATATCATGCCCATTTGGGAGAAAAAGAAGTGGAAAAAATTGGCACTTTCAAGCGATACATCGTGTGGAAGAAAAAATGGATCCCTTGCTCTTGGGAGGAAGAGATCTACACTCATTGGGGAGAATGCATCGCCATCAAAGGGGATGACATGCCACACCCAAAAGATTGGGAGGACTGGGTCACCACTTTGGTAACTTGAATACACGTGTGATAATTATTCTATTTCCTTTGTCGTACTATGTCTTTCTGTTTCTGTTTCTTGTTTATTACATTGTTTTATTTGGTGCTGAACTTGGAAGAGAACCAGGTTGGGGAGAAGGTTGCATTGTTTGACGAGAAAACCGGCGGACAATACAAAGACAATGAATGGCCATGCAATGACAGTAATATTTCACCCTGAATATTGGAAAATGTAATCTAACATGCGTCTGACAGCCATTGGTCTCCTCACCCTCTGCCCTCTGCTACTTCGTGACCTACCCCAACCACGCTTTCCCTCCTGCTCCCATGTCCAATTCGCAGACGCCCACTTCGATGACCATGACTGCTACTTCTCCTCACCCCAATTGTCCGATGCTGAACACCAAACATGGCAAGTGGCTTAAAGACAATTTTTTCGCTGGCTACATTCAAGCTGTTGATGATGCCAAGGCCAAAAAACCCAATGTAGCATGCGTTTGAGGTCCAGGAAAGGAGTTTGTGACCAACCACATTCTCCATCCATTTATCGAGCATTTCTGGACTCGTGCTAATGAGCCCAACACGGCGTCGGTGCTTAAGGTAGGTCCAAGTCATCCTGTATGAAATTGAGGTGCTAACAACAGTGCAGAAAGTGAAGAAGTATCTGGAGAACCACTACAAGACTTTCGACAAGAATGCCGCCATTGATATTCACACTCAACCTCCTCCCCCTCGCTGCACCAATGCCAAAGAACAGTTTCATATTCCCAATGCAGAGCAGATTAGTAATGAGAGGACGAGGCATGCTGCTGAACATAACATACCAAATGATCTGGATTTGTACTGAGAGGTCTTAGGTGACATGTGGGAGGCTGCCAGCACGTCTGAAGTTGATCAGTACACAAAAAAGGCAGAAGAAGTAAACACTTCCATCGACGCAGGCCCTGCTGCAACTGAGGTTTATAAGTGAGTACTTTTTCCTTCATAGCTGCCTAGTTTTCTAATGTATCTTCTGCAGGCTTCAGCCATACCTTCCAGAAGCAACAGAAGCAGCTCTGTCACGAATGATTGGTTTCCACCATAATCAATTCGGCAAGGTGGCTTGGGTAGTTCACTGCATGTATGAGGATGAAAAGGGTGTTGTTCAACATAAAGCGTATGTTGAATTCCAACAGCATTTGCATCAGCTCATTTCCTGTAGGATCAAAATACACTCAAAGTCAAAGACTTGGAGTGCAATTCCAGATAATGCCCTCCAAAACGAAGAGTATCGTACTAATGTTTGTATGTGGGCTGCACGAGGTTTTGATGGTAAGCAATATTGCACTTATAATTCATTATGCTAACACTAGCGTTCACCAGCAGACAAGGCGACAGTGCCTAGCCAAAGCCAGCAATCTTCAAAAGAACTCTCAGGACACAACGACGAGCAAGAGCAAGCCGACGAGGACCATGAAGATGCGCTCGACCAGGCCAAGTGAGTGGCACGTGAAAAGGCCAAGAAGGACGAGCAAGATGCATGTGCCAAAGCCAAGAGGGATGCCAACAACAAGGCCAAGAAGGATGCCAACAACAAAGCCAAGAAGGACGATGATGACCTGGCCTCAAAGAACAAATCTAGAGGCAAAGGTGGATGGAAGCGCAAGGCTGATGACATTGATGCTGATGTCCCTCCCCCACCAAAATCCAAGAAGAGACAAGGCATACCAATCTCTGAGGCGGGACCCAATGCTTCTTCCGGTCCTAGGCAAAGCATTCGTGCTGGCAAGGGAGAAAACCCGAATAATTATAAGCTCGCTGCTGGCAAGTACAAGGGTAAATAATGGATTGGTATGTCATTGTCAACTTATGTCATCTTCCAAGATCACTGACTTTATTCATTGAAGTTGTAGGCCATGTATTTCTAGACATCTGCTCTATTGTCAGTAGCTGCTGTTTTGATGAGTACTAATTGATTAGTTGAACATCATAGCTAAGATTAGTAAGGCTAGGCTCAGCTCAAAATTGGGAGGTATTTCTGACTCATCCAAGCCTTACGCATTTGTTGCCATTGTCATTGGCTTGGCTTGGCTTGGCTGGCTAGATAAGCTAGGCTAGGCTAGGGACCATGTTGATCCCAGCCTATGGGTATTTTACTTGAGTAGTAAAGCTTAAGCCTAGCTTAGTCATTGACACTGTAGGCTAGGCTGGGCTGGCATGGGTGTAGCAGTAGTATTGTGGGTTGTATAGGCTGAAGTTGCAGCTCACAATCCTATCCTAGTCTAAGGAATAATTAGCCTTGGGCTTAGCCCAAGGCATGCATTGGTTGTTGAGGGGAAGAGAGGGCTTTATTAAGGAGAGAACAACTGTTCACCCACCATATGGCAGAGGCTATTTGGACCGTTTCTTATGTTATGTTTGGCACCCTCTGAATAATACACTTGGCCAGGTTTTTTTAGGTTTTGGTTTCCACTTTTCACATGTTTAGTGTCTTGTTGTTTGAGCCATAGGTGCATAGCTGTTCCATCTTAGTGAGGTGATAATGTATATAAGTAGATGTGCTTGCATCCTACTTCCTGTCTGGTAGCCATTTCATAACTATCCACTCTGACACTCTTATTGCAGTTGGTGGCAGACAGAATGGTGAGTTTCATTGTCTGTTTATGATTCAATGTCTGATGTGTGCTTTCAGCCCAGAACAATACAGTTGTTGTTGCAACACAGCGTGCTTGTGTAGTGCTTGTGGATCTTCTTCGTGTGTGTTGCTTTCTGGTTGTCTTTTCCATAACTGATGTAAACATCAGCTGTGCATTTTCTGTCTGGAATCTGCACACTCATCTAGATTCTATGTCACTATATTTTCAAAATAAATAACAAATTGTCCAGAACGTCAATCATACATCTTCACCAGAGCTTGCTAATGACACCTTGTCAAGTCCATCACCATTGCTGCTTCCACATTGTTCTGTTGATGCTATCAACGACACCAAGCCACTGCTTTGGCCATTGCTTGAGAGGTTGGTAATTTTTCCTTTGAAGGATGCAAAGGTGAGTCTTCTCATGCATGTCACTATTGTGCTGAGTATGCTTCAGGTTTAGAGTTTCTATAAACTCCACAAAGCTTCCTTCTGGACCACTGAAGAAATTGATTTCGCAACAGATATCACTGACTGGCAAACCAAGCTCTCTCCATATGAACGTGTCTTATTTTCTATGATACTGACTTTCTTTGCATCTGCAGACTCCATTGTCAATGAAAATCTCCTTCAAAACTTCTCTGAAGTTCAGCTGCCAGAAGTTTATTATTTCTACACTTTCCAGGCCATGATGGAGAACATTCATTCCAAAGTCTACTCTGCAAGTATCCAGTCTATCATTTGTGACAATGATGAGTGTCTCTGACTCTTTGACAGTATCTCCAAATACCCCTGCATTGCATCTAAGGCAATTTGGGTGTTACAATGGGCACAATCTGACACTCCATTTGCTCAGCACTTAGTGGCCTTCACAGCAGTTGAGGGTATCATCTTCTTGGGTTATTTTGATGTGATCTACTGGATCAAGCGCCATGGTGTCATGCCTGGCCTCTGCTTCTCCAACAAACTCATCCATAGGGACAAAGGTCTGCATACAGACTTTGCATGCTTTCTGTACTCAAGGCTCAAAAGCAAGGTCCTCATCAATGATGCCATGTGTATTCTCATTGAGGCATGTCAAAGAGAAAAGAGCTTTTGGTCTGGTGTATAATTTTTACTTTGCATGAAACTAAGTTCACACCTTACAGATATAATGCTGTCTGATCTACTAGGTATGAATGAGATTCTGATGCATTAGTACATTGAGTTTGTCACAGATCGGCTGATAGTTGCTCGTGGAGGCAGCAAGTTGTACTGTGTCAGCAATCCCTTCCTATTCATGGATATGATTTTGTTGCATGGGAAAACCAAATTTTTCAAGTGTCAGAACACAGAGTATGCCTTGGGAAATGTTGATCAGACAGATGACAGCTTCTGTAAATTGTCCACATTTTTTCTTGTCTTCTTAAATCTTGCTAAAGGTCCTTCAGAGTCTTTGACACCAAAATTTAGTTATCTGCCTGTCTTTACTGCTTGCATGTTATTGGACCTGATTAAATAATTATTTATTTTTGAAACATAATTTAAGTAAAACCATAGGGAAAGAATCAGGGACTGGCATGCAGCCGCCATTACAGGGATTCATAACTGATACAAATGAAATTCTACATGTGTTTTCAAGGGGTTACACTATGCAGGCATATCAAGGCCCATGCAAGCCACTCTCTGGGAGATCATTGGGTATCATTTCATTAAAGCATTGAAAAAACATACTAAAGTTCCTCCAAGTCAGAGCTGGATGACATTTATCATCTGGGTTCACAAACAAGTAAATGCCAACCAATCCGATGGCCTACATTATGAAAGGTGAGATGTTTGGATTAGATAAATGCAGTGTACATACAAAGATTGATAAAAGGAAAAGGCATGGTAGTAGACCAACAAAGTCTACATTTAAAACATGTAAGTCTGCTGATGGAAATGAATATGGTACAGGACATACCCAGAATATCACCTATATATATTGGATTTTTAATTGACACATGTAGAGGGGAAGACACAACATACCAAACCCTTCAAGAGCTCCAAGCATAGAGGCTCGCAGTTGTATGAATGCAAACAGAGTCACAATAGGGACTACAAGAATCTCATTCCGTTGTCTGTAGCCAAAGAACATAGTCCCAATTGTGATGAGACCAAACATGAATGTGACCATCCCTATCCATATACCAATGTGAAATCAATACAGGTATGAAGGAGTATGATGAGAAAACAAACAATATGTGATGGTGATGATGACACAGTATGCAATAACAAATGGACTGTGTTGGAGGGTCACATATATCCAGGTGGTTCCTTTCAGAAAGAACAGTGGGCCCTTCTGAGGCAGCAAAATGTCATTGAAAATTTCAGTTGTTGCTTTCATGCCACTAAATGAGGTTTCTTCAGTCAGATAACTCAGAATTGAGGATAAAACCTACACAATGACTCCATATGATGCTGGCAAGGATATTGCAACTGAGTTATTTGTTGCCAAATCCTGAGCAAACACAGATATGTAGGTGTTGTAACTGAATTTCCCAGGGTTAATTGCATCAGATCTGAAGATGGTCACAGTGTGAAGAACATACATGTCAAATGGATAAGCACTGAGGTAGTAGCGAGAACCATATGCAAAAAGGGTTAGCTCAGTGCGGAAAAAGCATCCTCTGAACTTGTCGTATGTTTTATTCAATGTAAAAATAGGATCTGTGGGTATGTCATTGTTATAGGGCCCATTACCATGTCTTGGATCTGATGGAGAGAAATTCCTGAAGAAAAGATCTTGTAAGTATGGTATTTTCTTCAATACTCATTTGAGAGCTGTAGATGAAGGCTCACGTGACGAAAAAAATGTTAACTGATGTGCAATTCACATTGTCGTCAAGGAAACATGTGTCCCCAAAGAGGAACCACTCCACAACCACAGTTGCATCAAGGATATCAGCGGAGATCACTTTAGCTTGGAGATAAATCTTCCAGTAGTAGTTTCAGAGGCCTATTTGAATGAATGATCATGGAACCTTACCGTTCTGTTCATTGGCTTGGAATCATGGGATCCCCCCTCGACAATATTAGCCAGCTCGCTATTGCTAGTTGCCTTGACAACGAGAGCAATCCATAAAGTCGGAATAATGATGATGAATAACAGGGAGGTAATGAAGCACCGGAAAACATTCGATGGGCTTCTGTGACAGTGGTGCGGCATTGGCGTCTGCATGTACTGTGAACGGGAGCCTTTATAAGTGCCATCATGGTGCTAGTGTGCCGCAGTATGCTGTCAAACATCATCATCTGGTTTGGTACGGAAACAATAAGAGCTTATCATAAATATGGGCTATATTACATTTGCATGAGCGGGAAATGCCAAAAGAGGCTAGAGCGCAGCAGGTCGATATATAGAGTGTCATATATGTGAGCTACAGCATAGCAGCGCATACCATACTATACCTATTTGCCATTCCTGCGAGTAGTTGTACGGTCGATGAATCACGAAGCTGCGCCAGATTCAGAGCCAGTTGTTCCCAATGGCCGGTACAGTATGCAGCGGAAGTCACAGGAATCCAGCAGTCTGGTGGTACTTTTGACTACGTCACTGTGTATCAGTGGCGACCCTTTACCAAAAGGGAGAAATTAAACCGATCCACCATCAAAGCCGTCATGTCCTCTCGTTCCGCTCTCGATATAAGAATACATTGCCTGAGCGCAATCCTAGGGATTCTAAGTGACGTAAAATTGATATACCATTACCGTCACTTACTGTGAAGCTTGTTGAAGGTGATAGCTACGAGAAGCTCGTTGAACAGAAGGAGGAAAGTACAGGAAGTCACAACGACTTACGATGGGAAGGCAATAAGGGAGTTTCAGAGAACGAAATACTCTCAGCATATCGTGTAATTCTCGTTGATGTGCATTCAGCCAAGTCTAAATCACGGAGACCACGGAGCATCAAAGTAAAGTCAGATCCCGTTCCAGGATAGCGGTTTAGCTATGTTGTATATCCGTACCTGAGCTAACCAAGGAAAAGAACGAATGCAGATATACCATGCCCGATGATTATACCTGGCTTGATGAAACGATGTGTCGACGAATCACAAGATCTTCCTTGAATAGGTCTCAAATCTTTGGCTACAGTAGCGGCGCATCAGTGTCGTTAACAGCAACGTTGACGGTCGGCACAGCCGACCTGGTGCTTTAAATCCTTCTGCACTGCCTTCTGTTCGCCCTGTCACTCCTCGAGGATCCTTTGAGACAGTAAATCGGCGCTACAGGTAAGACAAGAGGTTGACGAACAATAATCAACGAGCAAAATCCATTGACGGAGCAAGACTGAGGTCCTAGAAGGAAACACCGAGCAAGAGGGCGATCACGGGGGGCAGTGTTCTCTTCGCCCACTGCAACACCGAGTTGACGAGAACACCTCCATCAGAGCTAACAGGATCCTAACGAAGCTGCGGCGAGTATGAGAACAAAGCGAAGAAGAAAACGGATTTGTGGTAATGGCGGTGAGACAGGAACAAGCGATGTGTCTGTGCCTGATCATGCCATATAAAGAAAACCACTTTTGACCAAAGACTTTGAGTTCGAAACGCCCTTCACCGAGATCAGCTGGACTTTTCATGCTAGCGTCAAGTTGGAAATTTCTTAGGTAGGGGTTTTCGCCCAATGGTCCCAGATGTCTTCTCTGGACAGTGTGTAGCCATATTCACATCAATCGTTGTTATCTCATTCAGAGGAAGTGTAATGGCGATTTTACGTTTGGTTCCCTGTATCCGAACCAGTCCATCTGGGTAGGTCTTTTGTTCAGAACATGTTGTCCTTTTCCTACTCATATAAATATGATATCAGATGTGGAAGAGTCCGTTCATTGTTCCGATAGGGCTTGCAGCACCAACCGAGCTTGGCATTCTTACTCATTCGTTCATACAACCCCACCTTTGCGAATCTCACCCACACGTTTCCTATTCATGACCTCTACTTCTGCTGTACGATGAAAAGATGACGATACGATGGCAAGCGGACATTTTGACAACAGAGCTATCCTTCCCTCACCCCCATGCTCGCAGCCGGAGGGCGGGGTGCTCAATAATAGTTTTTCACGCAGACATCTGTCCCTACAAGCATTTCTTCTATTCGAATATAGCGAAGTCGTTTATCTCAAGTCAGTCACTAGCAGCTCAATTCCCTGTATTCAAATATGATGACAAGCATGTTTTTCGTCTCCTACTCTTGCGTTGGAAGTATCGCTGAGCGACGGATCTGGGATGAGGGCCGTATGGCTATCGTCATCAGGTAGCGTGGTGGTACAGCGAGTGGGTACCATATCTGCCCAAGGTTCCATCTCCTCGGTCGGAATCCATGCGGCATAGATCCAAAGTTTGTTTTCTTTTGCGGGAATCATCGATTTTGGTCTCAAGCCTCGCGCTGGATAGTTGACGAGAAGTGTGCGTCATGATATAGTGTGCATCCGCTTTTCATTTCTACCATGATATACTGCCAGTCGCCTGACATTAAAAGGGTATTAGAAACATTTCGTCTCGCCAGCATCGCTGACAAGAAAGTCACCCTCGCCTATACCAATCTTCTTGGACTCTCCAGCAAGTCTCTTTGGTGGAGCCATAACCTCTTCCTTCGTTAGAATCCAGGTCCTAGAAGAGAATAAACACGCCGGCAAAAGGAAAAAGAAAAGGACTCAACCCCTATGCATCGCTGCCGCCTTCTTCGCCCTAACATCCTTGGATGTCTGCACACTCTCCTGCAGGGCGCGATGTATATTTGACAGGAATTATCTCGGCTCATGTGCGCTGGAAGGACGTGAGACAAAGAAACACAAAAGAAAGCTACACATACCCAATCTTGATCATTGCCAGATCGAAGCCACCAAAACGCTCGCCAAACTCGTTGAACGCGGGACACGCAGGCTCTCCGTCTCATCCTCTCCATCTTGGACAAATCTATAACTAGTATCACCGGCGAAATACATTTGAGTTCCCGTACCCTCGATAGCCTAGTTCGACCAGAGTACAATCAGGCTAATAAAGGTGAGCAATCGACGGAGTGGAAGAGGACGGTGCGTACTGATTGACGAGGATAACGTACTGGTCCGACTGAAAGACCGGCTGGGCAATCTGGATTCATCTGTGGCTAGGTCGAACAGTATTTTCGTATCTCTCGGTAGCAAGGCAATAAACGGGCACATGGAGGGGAACTGTGTATGGATCAACAGCGAGGAATACCCATAGCACGCCGCCTGATGTTCATCCATGCCTCTGCCGTGCCCCATGTAGATATCTTGAGAGGAAACCAACTTGAGGGTTGTTGCGAAAAGAAATTGACCGAGCTATCAACGATGAGCGACGAATCCTCATGAGTCCTAGGGCATAAACATACACCATACTCAGTACATCTATCTTTCCATTTATCCTCTAGCCCAGTCACAGATTCTTGAAAGAAACTCGCTTGTCTTTGAAAGACGTGCCGGCAATCTCTAACGCATCGAGCGTCCCAAAACTCGAGCATATGCGGGCATGATCAGAAGTGCGGTCGGCGGGTCCGTTAACGACGTGTACTGGATACAATGGTTAACCTAACAAGAACATCAGCCGCACCTAAGGCTAATCAAAAGGTACTCACCAAGATGACGACTGGATTCACATTCACTTCCGGTATATTCTCAGGCTTGCCGCTTGGTGTACCTCTCCGTACAGAGAAACTGGCTAGGCTAGAATCTTATATCTACCACTGAACACAGGGCGGAACAGAACGCTCGCACCTCACATGGTGAACCGAAAAATGGCACCTCGACGAGGAAACACGTGTGGCCCTTTCATGTCATCTTGATCGCGCTTGAAGCTCCTCTTATGGATCTCAGGTCTGTGCCCTCACTGTAATCCCAGTCGTTCCCACTTAGGGTAATGTGGGGCTGGTGGTGTGACATAGGTGAGCTATCCAATGGTTAGTAACGAAAGACGAGGAGTAAAAACATGCGCCATGCCAGCACATCTATTCTTCTCTTCATCCTCGGATTCTCCAACGGTGCTGATTTATCAGAGGTCCAATGTATCAGGCGGTGGGCGACCTCTTTTCTCGTGCTTGTCGTCGTCAATGAGACGGATCATGGCAGTCGAAAGCATGATTGTAGAGATAAATTTGTTCGGGCTTCAAGCTGAAATTATAGAAACGAGCAGCATACGTACTGATTCTGATCTGCAGGTACTTACATGATGGTCGTGCACAAGAGCCCGGCAACGATGACGTACATCCATCAGATGTGGAAGGTTCTGCCGCGGTGCCGGCCCATCCGCTTGCGGCTCTTCCCAATCCTCGACTCCTGCTTTCTCAGTAACTCAAAGTCACCAAATAACCCAGCGGACGGATGCATAGTTACAACAGTCGTCTTCTGCTTCTTGACTATTCTGGAAGGTGCCGTATGCTGCCTTCCGTTCTGCTGGGGTCAATTGACTCGTCACACGCTCATGAGACAGTTCGAGTTTCTCTCTATATCATTGTCCATTGGACTTGTCTGGAAACTATCCATCCACGTAACGTTGCGGCAAGTAAAATTTTCTATCCTCTAGGCCCATAATTCAATTTAAGCCCTTGCACTGCTGGGGCCGATGGATTTTCCGATCGGAAAAACGAGACCTCAAAATGTTGCGACATTTCATTTGGTCTTCTAAAGGTAAAAACAAGTTCAGAAAAACAAGTTGAAAGGTGGGATCATTTATGTACTCTTTTAAGGTAAGGAAAAGAGCTCGAAAAATAAAATGTAAAACGTGTTTCCCGCAGTCAGAACAAAGGAAACCGCTTTTCATTCGTAGAAAAGGAGCTATTTTTGGCACCCGAAAGGAGCGCTAAAAAGGACAAGTTTTTCATTGAGTTTTCCTTATCCCGTTCTTGCAGCATACAGAGGTAACGAAAAGTCACAACATTTTTAGATTACCTTTTTCCGTCCTGAAAAGGCACCGGCCCCAGCAGTGTTGCTTACTTCAAGACCACTTCCGATTAAAGACTACAGCACTGTCTCCTTCATTTATTTGGCCTGATAGCTTTCACAACAGGATTGGGATTGGTGCTCAACGTTGTCATTCCCTACGCTTTTCAATCAAGCGATTCACTTGTATAAAGCACACGGTCGCATTCAATTTCTTTTGAAGAATATTTACCAGCAATGTCAGATTTGGTGTAACGGTTATGACACCGCTCTGGTTTCAATTCCCTCTATCTGACGTCTTCCAAAAATCTATTTCCTGTTTTTTCCTTGATAGTCATTCGGTACCATGTGAAGGTTACGTTTATCTATCAGCCTGAGGCTTCGCTAATGTAGTAAGGTTTTATTATTACGTTCCCCTTGTGATTTACCCCATTTTTTTCCCTTCAACTAGTGGATATCATGCAATAATTAGCATGTTCCAGACGAGGGGCAGGGTTCAATTCCCTATCTCCAAGTCAAAGTAGGATCCTTCCTTTTTCAAGCGCCCTGCTTCATGGTCCCTACCAAGCTCGCGAAGCTATTTCGAGAATTGGTTCGTCTCCTGGACCTAGAAACTTGTGGCTCTACGAAAATTTCGATTCCTTGTATTCGGCTCAGGTTACTTGGTTTTGACTTCTTCAAAACCCACAAAGAAAAGAAATCGATCTTGAAAAGGGAATGCACCCACTAATATGAACCACATTGACATCTTCCGTCCAGATCTGGTGTAACGGCGAGTGTTACATCAGACTCCAGTGTTCAATTCCCTGAGGACGAATTTCCTCTGGCCCGCCTTTTTGAGGGAGAGATGAAATTCGGTCTCATGCTTGCACTCCACCACAGCCACAACAACGCCCACAATCGAAGTCACAAAACTGCTTCCAATGTGCATGTTCTAGTAGTTTAATGGCGAGTCGGATGTCTAGGGTTCGATTCCTCGTGCTATTCATATGTTCCCCCCAGTTCATCACTCTTTTTCACGCTTACAGGCTAGTCGCCTCAGCGAAATTAGTTCTACAGCGAACTGCCTATAACCAATGTCCTTACATACATAAGCCTATATCCTATCGGCTATGTCTCCTCGGACGGCTGGAGTTCGATTCCCTAGGATAGGAAGATATGCCTGGGACCTCTGTACCTGTTTACCCGAGGGCACTGGTAAAGCGAAAATTAACGCGCTGGAAATGTACCGGATAGGACACTTATTGCATCGATTACAGTCTTGGCCAACCACGAAACATATTCCCAATGCATCTTAATTCCCTGAAGAGGACTTCCACATATAGGCCTTCATATGGCAGCGATCAATTTCGGTCCGGTAAAATCGCGAGAGATTCCGTATTAATATCAGGTAACGCCGTTTGTGGTTCCGATGTCGCGAAGCGGCGATTGCTGTCATGGAAGCCTTGGGTTCAAGCTTCTGCATCCCCATACGATGTGGTTAATCAGTCTTTTGTAGTTTTAGTCTCAAACATGTGCCTCGCGCTGGTACGGAAAAATGGCGTGGATTGGCATTTTTCAGGGGTACCTAATAACAGAGTGCAGAAAGTTATGACTATCTCCACTGGTTGACATTACCGAGCGCTAAGAAGAAAGCGCCGCCATCGACTACATGAATCGAGATATGCCGATGAAACGAAAAGGAGCAATACCCGTACACGTTGCTAGATGGAATCCGCCAAACAAATGTCGGGCTTAGTGGATTTTCTCCCCCATCACCGGTCACCGGTGGTTACCAGGAAGGTACATATTCACCTGAAAGTATTCCTAGATAGAATGGCTCCGACTGCTGGACCGGGGTACAAGTTGACGTGAAGAACGTTCGGAGTATCTCCGCATCAGTCGTTCCACCGATTGAGCGTATGAGCGTCTGCCTCGGATACCTCCGTGATTTACTACGATGCTCTTTGCCTAGGCGCGGCACGCGCGTCTATTCAAAGAGCGTGGAAATGTTGTCAATAAGGCTAAAGTGAGCATGCGGTGAAGAGGACGGCGCTTACTGGGCCGATGATGACCACGTACTCTTTGGGCTGGAAGACTCGCTGGGCAAGAATCTATTGCTGGGTCGAACGGTACCCTCGTACTTCTCCCCCGAAACTTGACGAAGAACCAAGCGTAGCTGAACCCCGTTGCCTCGATGTTCGCCATCAGATCCGCCATGCCCCGCGTTGATGTCCTGAATGGAATCCCGAATTGAGGTTTTCTGCGAAAGAAACGGGCAAGCTGTCCAACGATCAGCAACAAACACGCGCTGCATTCAGTGAATCCTTCTTCTTATTCGTCCTCCAGCTCTGCTCCGGATTCTCGAATCATACTGGCTTGTTTTTGAAAGACGTGCCGGGGATCTCCAGGAGTCCGGTATCCCGCCAGTGGAGTATATGTCCGTTTGAAGAACGAGTTAGACTCTGGATGAGTGTCTATGGTAGAAGAAATTTAGCAGCTGATGGGATTAGGAACGACGGCGCATACTGCTCGTAATGAGTTGTATTAGCCTTGGCTTACACCAAGAACGTGACCACTCACCAAAATGATGACTGCATCGACCTCTGGTTCTGACGAAACACGTGCCGAGTATCTCCACGCATTAGGCATTCCACTGAGTGAGCGTATGCGCATATGGGCTGGATAACGCTATGGATTCGATGCACTTGTCTTTGCCTCGGTGAACAAAGAGGTGCGGACGTGTATCCGTTCAAAAGAGCGTGCGCATGACGTGTATCAGGCTAGGAAAGATGAGCACGCGGCAGAGCTAAAGAGGACGGCGCGTACTGTTAAGAACTATGACGTAATCTTCAGGCTAATACCCTTGACCCCTTTGCGACATCCATGTCAGTGTCCGCAGAGGAATCCCGACTCGATGTTTGCGGCGAAAGAAATTGGCGATCTATTCAACGAACAGCGGCAAAACCCCGTGAATCCCTTGGCTGAAACATGGGCCGTATTCAGTACGTCCATCTTCTCTCCCTTCCTCTAGCTCAGTCGCATAACCTCTAGTCTGGAATCGCACTGGCTTATCTTTGAGAGACATGCCACGTGTCACCACGCGTTGAGTGCACTACCAGACCAGTATGTGCACTTGATCCTTCGGTATGCCTAGTATGGCCTGTGCGGGTGCATTCAATGGCTGTTTAGACAAAGGATGGATGTCTATGCTAGAAGAGAGTTAGCGCACGTAGAATTTTGCGTTTTCCCCTTGCGAGCTTGCATTCCCTTGCGAGTCTCCATTTGCATTTGCATTTGCGTTGATATGCACGTGTTTAAATAAATTGTATTTGCGTTCGATCAAATGCATTTCCTTTCTGAGGTGACATCATTTGTGTGCGTGACATAATCGAGTCTCTCGAGGTCCTGAGTCTAAAAATCTACTAGACCTGTACGTTATGTGTTGTAAATCCAGTTTCAGTCGATGATAGTGCCTTAAGACCGAAATTAACGCGTCTAATTCATGCATCGTAAGTAGCACTACAGGGCGTCTGTGAAATGTGAAGAGCGAACTAAAGCTTCTAAGAGCGCCGTGGCGTAGCGGGAAGATAGTGGTGTCACCTTCTGCAACAGCACTTTTTCTTTAGCGAGACGATAACATAAATAAAGGCTATACTTTAGACAGGGCTATCGTTAAAACATGGTCCATGATTACCTACCGCGTTAGCAATCAATATATCGCTGAGTGTAGCAAATTTTCAAGAAGGAATCAGGCAGTTTCTGTCAAAATATTGAGTGAACACTCTGACGCAGGAGATTTGGATATTTTCACGGGCTGTCGCATTACGAAAGCTCATCAACCCGATGGGGTTAGAAGTAACTGTGGCTAATGCTTAGCGATGGCTATAGGTGTCCGGAAGGTCAACAGAGAAGAATAAATTATACAATGTGCTACAGCAGGTACCAACGACTGTTGTCAGCTGATACCGACAGGTGTTGATCCACGCATTGAAAAACTGGGACTGAAAGCGAAGACTGGCGCAGATACTGAATCATAAACCGCGTTGAGGAAGGCATAAGCTTGAAGAATGTGAACAAGCTTTAAGTTCCCATGTCGAAGCTCTGAAACCCATGAACGCAACACAATGATGGATTCTGCTAGTACCAGTCCCCGAACGCAGTCTAGCATTCATTTATACTATCGGTTTCGGACTATGCAGTGGAGTTCTCTGAGCCGCAGAATGACCAATAAAATATGCTAGCGTCTCTTCAGTAATAGCATAGTTCATTCGAGCTGTAGTGTGATATCGATAAGTGAGTCTTAATCTTCACTAACCGAATTAACCTGACGTCCACCTAACAATTGCATGATATCCAGGGTCAATAACGGAAGAAACCCTGGCTGGTGCGCATCGGAAGGACATGAGATGACGAAATGCAAAGAAAAACAGCATGTACCTCATAGTCGGAATCATCGCCAAATCTAAACCACCGAAATGGTCTCCAATCTCCTTAAACGCAGGAGACAACGGTCTCTCCACCTCGTCTTCTCCATCTTCGACAGATAGGTACCCGATATCAACGGCGAGATAGGCCTTCTCACCCTTAGCCTCAACGGCCTAGCTCAACGGGAGGGTCTTTCCCTGGTGAAACAGCCCTCCACCAGTGAAATGCTAATGACAACAGCATCGACCTCCGGTATATCCTCAATCTTACACAATTGTTCGATGTACCTACCTCTTTACGTCGATAAACTGGCTAAACTGGCAAGGCAAACATGAAAACAAGATTGAGCAGCACCCTCGCCGTTTTCCCTAGCGATGCGACAAAGGGACAACTCGCCGAGGAAACAGGTATGGCCCAACCGCGTTCTTTAATCTCGGCTTGATGCCCCAAGTCGGTGCCCTTACTGAAATGCCGGTAGTTCTAGAAGACTGCTTCTTTGCGGTAATCGTCGATTTTGATCTTGTGCATAGACGACTCGCGCTGAGGGGTTAGCTGTGGCATCCGCCTGTGATTTTACTTAGAATATATGAGCAGTCGCATAATAGTAGATGGAGAATTAGAAGTATTTTGTCTTGCCAATATTCTGACAATAAAATCGACCGCATTGATATCAATCTTCTTGCCCTCGTCAGCCAGCCTCTTTGGTGGCTCAGTAACCTCTTCCGGGGTTAGGAATCACATCCTAGAGGCGAATAAGGCATGGCAACAAAAGGCATAAAAAAAGAAAAATCACCTTCAACGTATCGCGACGGCCTTCTTCACCTGATATCCCCGAACATGCGGATGCTATCTTGCAGTGCATGATGTAGACAAATAGTTCGCATGAACCATCTCGGTTTGTACGCCCTAGCCGATCATCAACATAACGAAACACCGATAAGGACTGCACGTACCCAAAGAAATAAAAGACAGCTCACCGCCAGCGCGTAGCATCAACCTTGCTCGGCTTGAGTTTGACCATTCAAACGCTATCATGGGGTGCACGATGTATAGCGGAGGTTGACCGCCTTGGCTCATAAGCACCGGAAGAAAATAAGTCAACGAAACCGAAAGAACTATTGCACCTACCCGCAGCCAGATCTGATCCACCAAACTATTCTCTTTCCCTGAATCACCGACTTTCACCCAAGTATCTTTCCCTAATGGAAGGGCACAGCCTCGAAAAATGTTAGGCGGGGTACAAGCTAACGGGAAGGACGTCCCCGGGATCGCCACGCATCTAACCGAGTGTATGGGCATATCCTTTAGATAAACTCATCGATTTCATTCACGTTTCGATGCTAAGAAAACAAGATGTGCGGCGCGTGTTTCCATTCAAAGAGCGGGGATGTGATGTTATCACACTAGGAAAGGTGAGCACAGGACGGAGCTGAAGAGGACGGCACATACTGGGCTGACGACGACATGCTGTTCAGCCTGAACGACTAGCCATGGGAGCATCTATTAGCTGGTTGAAAAGTACCCTCGCAACTGGCTACACAATGAGCAGAAACTTGACCGGGAACCGCGTATGGTGCAACAGCGAGGAAACCCGACTTGAGGTTCCCTGCGTAAGAAATAGGCGAGCTATCCACCGATCAGCGACGGAAACCCACAAGTCCAAGGGAACGAACAGAGCCCATAATCACTCCATCTAATTCTTCATTGGTCCTCTAGCTCGGTCACGGATTCTTCAACTACACTTGCTTATCTTTGAAAGACGTGCTGGGTATCTGCACATGTCCAGCATCCAAACAGTATGCGTGCGATCAGATATTCGGTGGGCGGGTCCGTTTGTTTGGGGTGATTAGTCTCAGGCGTGCCTTATATACCCCCACGATTCATGCGAGCAGAGAAGTGCAGTGCACATGTCCATTCGAAAAGCATGGATATTATTATGATCTGTGTCAGGCTAGGACAGGCGAGTAGGCGACGGAGCTGCAGAGGATGGCGCCCATTGTGCTGATGATGACAATATACTCTTCAGGCTGAAAGATCGGCAGGGTCAAACATCCTCGTACGCCTCCTAGCGAGGCGATAAATGGACACTTGACGAGGAACCGTGTATAGCGTAATCGCGAGAAATCCCGACAAGAGGTTTGCTGTGAATGAGATGGGCGAGCTATCCAATGTTAATGATCAGCGATGAAGCGATGAAAACCCACGAGACCCAGAACCCAAATACGCACCATACTTGGGACATCCATAGTCTTGTTTGTCCTATAGCTCAACCACCGACTCTGGAACCACACCTCATAGTCTTTGAAAGACGTGCAGGTATCTCTACGCGTCGGGGTTCCCGCTAGTAAAGTGCATGCGCGTGATCCTTGGATAGGGTTAGCATGGCGAAGATGTGGATTGGGCGCGTGCGTTTGAGCAGAGTGTTTAGAATCGGGATGAGTTTCTATGCTAGAAGAGGGTTAGCGTGTGACGAGATTAGGGAGGATGGCGCGTACTGTTCGTAACGATTAAATAAGCTAACAACATCAATCCACCTCTAGTGTATTTTCAAACTTGTACGGTGGTTCGTGTTTTTCTTCGGGCCGAGAAACTGGCTGGGCGAACATTTATCGCTGAATACGGGGTCAAAAGCACCTTCGCGCCTCTCCCTAGCGAAGACGCACACGGCAGTCGGATAAGGGAGTACGCGTCGGCCAACCATGTCGCCTCGATTTCGCCTTTCCGTACTACGCGTCGTTATCCTCACAGGAATCGAAGTTATTCCCACATAATGACGTGGTTGGCTGTTAAGTGGTCAGTGGCGAAATATTAGGAGCAAAAACACACTGTACTCAGTGCATTCATCCTCCCGTTCGCCCTCCAACTCCGCCACGGTGTCTGGAACCATACCAACCTTGTCAGAGGTCCAATGTGTTGGGCGGCGTCCTCCTTGTTCTTGTCCTCGTATAAGAATGAGGAACACAGCTTTGGATCAGATGGCGCTCTGATAGAAAGGAATGGAACTTATGCCCTAGTTCTGTACATGGTTCGAGGGAAGCGCGGTAATGATGACATAGGTCATTTCCAAAAATGGCGGGCTTCCAGTGCCACGGTGCCGGCTCTGCCCGCAACCTAATCGGCGTCGACTTGCCGCTCATCAAAATCTCACAAACGATGCAGGATGCATAATGGCCCGGATTATTTTTTTTATAAGATCCACCCAGAGTCAAATCTCAGCAGTTTGCCTCGGTTATGATTGCTGACAATTCTTTCCCCCATTTTTCTCAGCACCCATTTTCTTCGGCTTGCTAATACTTGTCATCTCAGGACATACAAGAATTGATGTCGTCCATGACAGTAGTCTGGGTCTATGTCCGTAAATGAAGTGAGTCGACCATGACTCCGATGTCGAGCTCTCCTCACTAAGATGTTCCGATGTATTTAGACGCCCATCTTATAAAATTAACAGAATTGCATGAAGAGTGCTCAGGCGCTCAGGGATAGGACCCTACCATTACAGAGAGAAATTAGAACGGACGGAGATGTCTTGGTGCTTAGTTTACTAACTTCCACTCGCTGATCAGCTGTTTGTATTTCATGCCGTTTCGCAGGTAAAATATTTATCTCCGATAAGATGGCACTGCTGCAAGATGAAAAATGATCATCAGCCTTGCGGATTACCTGGGCATTGTACCGCGACGATGGATCATTATCCTATGAGCAAGGGTGAGTCATCTTGCCTTCCTCTCGTCGTTCTAAATACTGATACCCTGGTACTTTCTCTCAAGGATTCACTGCAGCAAGAAAGTACTTTGTTCACGCACGCGTTAACATTTTGCCTGCAGCGATCTTGCTTCGGGACTAGGAATCGCCGTCCTGCAAGCAAAGGTAATTCATCTTAGCTTCATATCGATGTTCTATCCGTTGAACTCTTTCTTCTTATGTCTGAAGAAACCAACCATACGACAGCTTGTCACCGCTCACATTGTTTTGAGACAATGTATCCTTGCACCGTAAGCAAAGGCGAGTGATCTCACCTTCCTGTCATCGTTCTATACACTGATCGCTTCAAGTTTCGTTCTCATGACAGTAGAGAAACGTTACCTTTATCCAGCCCTTTTGGATGGCCTACTGCTGCTGATATTGCTTGAAGACTCGTGAAGACGGACCGTTGTCCCGAAAGCAAGGGTACGTGATGTTTACCCTCTGACTCCGAAACAGCACCGCCATTCAAAGAGCACCCCCAAACGGTGTTACACGGACCCCACTTTCGGTACACATGCCCAGGCGTCCGAGAAGGATCAAATGCGTTAATGTACATCTAGTCGCTGAATGGAGATACTCGAGCTCAAGCACAAGCGAGTAGCCGTATTCTTTTCAGTCTCTTCGTTTGGAAACTGACTGATTGATCCTAGACTCAAGTACGGACACATTTAGAAAAGGGGACGAATTTCTGTCACGATGCTAGAAGATATGTGTGGCATACCTCATCTCACTACGGTCGATTGGGTACCTCGGGTCAGTCATAGCACTGAAGGTATGATGACGATTGATGCAGGAATCGATAAATTGGGCGTATTCCTTCCTCGAGTTCGTCACTATAACTGAATACTAGTACAGTTGCACTGAAGTCGAGTTATTGACAGCACCGCCATTCGTATTTAGCCTAGCTTCTGGATAGCAGTGGATGACAAGGAACGCGCAAGGAGTCTTACAGTTCTATTTGTGTCCCTCAAATCCGAATGCCTGACATACTCAACCTTGCCACCCTGATGTAGTGTAATAATGAGAGTTGTGCATAAGACCGGAACAATGATGCCGAATGAAGGAGACGTGATGAAGCAGCATGAAACTCTCGACGTGCTTCTATGTCTCGTCGTTTGGTCAGACGGCATGCGGGGATGTTTGAAGAAGATGACAGGTGGAGGTACCTGCACCGCAGGATCTGCCATGCGGGATGGCTTAGGCTACGCAGAGATAACACTCCCCTGTCCGTCGGTAGTAATGACGAGGTATGAGGAGATGAAAGGGGGAAAGTGGGAGGAAGGTACGAGGTGATGGTGGAGGTAGTATGCGAGTAAGAGGTTGATATATCGATGCTGATTGTGATTGAGAGCGATAAAACGATGTTGCATAAGTTCGATGTCGGGCGAAACCTCCAGATATGCAGGTTACATATTGGATACATGAATCTAGAGAAAATTGAAGGACCTCGACTTGTAACACTTGCCCTTGGGCGAGATCCGGAAACATACCCTGCCAGATTGTCGTCCTCCAACGATACGGGTGATGTAGTTTATCCTTGCTTGCCGTTATCTGTCCCACCAGCTTACAGTACCCCAGACCTCCTTTTACACAGGTCCTTGAGCTAGGTGACTCTGACTAGGTGGAGGACGGTGAACAGAGCCGAACGATTTGTACGATCTGGAAAGGTCAACCACGTGCATATCATTTCAGTAGTAATCTAAGGTGCTTTTGTGTATATCTCTGGTGATACACGATACCGATCTGTCATGGATGGGGTTGATGAGGAAGAGCAGCCTGTGTGTCAAGCATTCAAGGAGATCGACGACAGGTTTGGTGAATTCGACGTGACGATAATTCCTATCAACAACAAAGGCGATAGCTATACATAGAGGCCAGCCGCCAAATGTCGTTCATGTACGTTTCCCCTAAACCTATTTGAATTCAGACAATAGGTGGCGTAGGAGGAGATTACGGAGCTGTAAAGAGATTCGTTGAAAAATTGTAAGATTGGGCTATACAATGACAACTTTTTCTGGGGTGTGGTCCAAATCTGTACGATTGGACTCGGACCGGCGAAACCGAGTCCCACCAGTCCTACCTGGTGCCACCGAAATGGGATGAGTCGTACTAGGTGCTACTCAGTGCCACTAGCGCTACTACTACCATTTTGGTCTCTAAGCCCGACATTTCTGTTACTAGGGCGCAAGTCCCGCCCACACATTGCGGCCCGGTGCGCCGGCATGATCACTTTTTCAACGCTAAGTCAGTGAGCATTGCTGCCACCAATGTGCAGAGCGCATTCTTCCCCTCACGTGTATGATATTCACTGAATAAATGTTCATTTCGTCTACTAAATCCCAAAAATGATAAACAGTTCAAAGTATTGTACTCCCTCCATTTCGCAAATACCATGAATCAAGATAGTCCAGTGGTCCATGCTCGCCTGGGTCCATCCATGGCAGTATTGATGTGGAACAATGAATTTCCGTCGTATCGGGTATCTCGCCGGAGCATTCGTAACCATCAGAACATGAAATAGCCGGCCTGATTCCATCAGGGCCATTGACATTGTCTAAGGTAGGTTCGAAGGCAGCTGAATTAACAGACTGCTGGTCACGTTTGTTCACATTGGTGACATCGGTAAAGGGTTGGAAGTCGTTGTTGTCTGGGGTGGTATCTATGCCATTGGAAGGTGTGTTGAAGCCCATGGAGTCGTCCAAGATGGTATCATACGCTGTATCTGCAAGAGCTGACTTCCCTGGCAGTGCCTGTCCACTTGAAAGCTTGGTTCGAAGACCGCGAGGAACTGAGACTGAGCTTCTAAGAGTTCGGTTATGATCCTAGGCTTTTTGGAGAGCCCGATAGGCTTCTGCACGACAGGTATCAGCTTCTTTGATGGCAGTGTCGTACTCCGTTTGGGTGCCTCGAGGAAGATGAAGCTGTTTCTTGAGGTCCTTGAGTCGAGAGAGCTCAGCAATAGCAGCTTTGTGATCTGAAGTCGCAGAAGCAACTGCTTCATCTGCCTGAGAAAGAGTGGTGATATCTTGATTAATCTCCTGTGTCCGGCGACCAGCGTTAAAACGACGTCGTAGATTTTCGTTGTGCCGTTGAATGACGGTATTCTTGTTTTGTTTGCCGAGGTCATGCTCGCGTTCACATCGTTTCATGTCATTAATGGATCCAGCATCAACGATTCGAGCCCTAGAGGAAACGATCAAGAACGCGAAGACTTGTAGTAAAAGGTATGATTCTTACGATTCGATCCCGTCTGCAAGAGTGAGATGAGTTCCCGTTCGCAAATTAGTGTAGGGATGTGCGCTTTCATTCATATTGGTATCGCTTGGGCTAAGATACCAATCCTCTTCTGGAATTTTAGTATGATGCTCATTAATGAGAGCAACAAAATATGGTTGGCCTCTTTTATTGGCGCTCCAGTCTATTCAAAGAGTTAGGGACTATGTACGTAGAATAGATGAATGCTTTAGTAACTTACCACGAATATGCGGGTTTACGTTGCTTTCGCACCAGTCCCAGTACTCCAGAACCTTATTCGGATCTTCAAGGTGTCGAATGCTACACACCATCTCTTTTTCTTCTCTTGTCAAGTGATGAGCCAATTTGTCGAAATTCCTGATTGGCATCCATCAGTTTTGATACAATCCTTTACAGCAAAATGAGATGTTACGTACCTATCAAGATGAACCAGGCATATTCTCATGATTCGAGTGACAATGCTAGCCGGATCCTCGTCAGAAAATAACCTCTGGGATTCATGAATCTCTAGATTTCGCTGGACAAGATCATCTCCGCATCCCATGATTTGTGGATGACTTCCATCAACAAGAATCGTGGCAATACCATCACCATGCAAAGCCTTGAATCTTACTTCACGGTGAGTGATCCTCTTGACGGTGTCCCAGAGGAGCCGCCATACAAGACGAAATGCAGATCGAGTCTCACGGTCCATATATAACCACGCTACAGTCACCCCTATGGATAACAGTATCAGTACATAATATTAGACCACACAAATTGTAGAATTAGTACTTCGGTTCAGTCGAGAGTTCCAGACAACGACTTCCCACTCCTTCCATTTTGGATCTTGTATGCGCTTATATGTGTTGTCATGCAGAGTTGTACGAGCTCTATGAAAAAGCTCTGCAAGTTCAGCAAACATCGTAACAATGACATTCCCTGCATCTGATTCTGGATCAGAGATGTGGATCTCGTGAATGTATCGCTTCTCAGCCGGTAATTCATGTGAGTCTTTCAACTGCCGTGCAAAGACTCCTTTTAAAAGGGCATAAGAAATAACTTCGGAATGAGACCAAAATAACCTACATACCCTCAATATCTGTTCCATAAGGATGCTCAGACTTTCTCACATGCCGGATAATCTTAGCACGTTGCCGATTGTTGGCCAATGCCGGATCGTAATCAGCTGGGCTGTCTCCCATAAGATTCTTAGTGGTTCGCACTTAAAATAAAGAAAGGTATATTAAAGTATAGCAAACGGATCTATTTACAACAGAGGCTCACCACTATCAACTTTCACAGCAGAAGCTCCCGTAACACCATACTCCTTGACCGCTTTCGCATACATATCTCTCCCTTCCTGAGATACCTTTTTCACAGCGGGCATCGGATGATTGTGGTATCCGGTGAGAACAATGATCGCTTTCTTGATTGAAGGATCCACGGGTGCATAAATTTTGATGCGTGCTGGACAAGGATGTTGAACAAGGTGACCTGTCACAGGTTCACCATCATTCGTAATATGTGAGTATGCTGGAGAACAATCAGCTTTTAGAAGACAAGTCGAAGAGAAGTTACAAACGACACTCTTTCCTTCCTCTTGCATTCCGAGGAAGGACCACATATGCGCAATCACTATCAGGGATCACTTCCCGGCGGCGAGCAAGAGTTGCTTGAGAGAATTTGCCATCCCTGAACAATTCTTCAAGGAGTCTCGCATTGATACCCTGATGGATGGTTACGAAGCGATGATCCTTTTCTCCAACCTTGTAGTCTGAACAGCCGATGAAGTGCTTCTGTCCATCAAGGTTTTTCTGGAATGATGTAAACATTATCGTCTTTGCAACGTCTAAAGGAAATCGGTCTCACCTGCTTCAAAGGACACAGTACTGCCATCCCAGGGCATTTTGCTCCAGTTTCTGCATCGATATGTGGGCAGGGTATGTTATGTACTTTCTGATAGTAGCTAGCAAGAAATACCTTGAGAATAACCAAGAGAGAGACGTATTTAAATACTCACGCTTGCACTGTGACCGTCGAACTGTCTCCTTGAACCTCGTTGAGTTTCCTCTCTGCGTCCCACCATTCCTGACGCTGAAGATGGTCAGGCTCATATCGGACTACGTCCTTGAGCATATCTGCTTTCACAAACTCGCAGTGAGATACACCACTGCAAATGTGTGATGCTACTTGACACCGTTCACCAAAGAAAGGAACGAAAGGTGCATTCTTTGATGAACCACCGGAGCCGCCACCCCATGAATCCTGGTCCTATTAGGCAAGATGAACATTGAGTGAAAATAATAAGCATCAAGAGGAACTTACAGCGTCCTTGATCCTGGTGATCATGGGAATCGGTTCACCCTTTCTATCAACAGGAGGATCCACTTCATCAGAGAGATCGATCAGATAACCGAAATCCTGTGCTTCAGAATTGTATCGAGGGATTGCCCAACATCGCTGGAGCTCTGTAACTGTCTTGAGCTGTCCAATATCCGATTCCCTTGAGAGTTTAATCCTATCCGACGTAGAACCTGGCGCAACATGTCGTTTTCGCTTTTGTTTTGCATGAGAGATGATCGGTGATGATTCAGTAGGGACTTCAGGCTCAGAATCGTCAGAGATATTGATAGGCATAGCTGAGCTCCCACTGTAACCCGATTTTCGTTTTCGCTTTCTTGAGCTAGCCAAGATTCTTGCCAATGTGATATCAGAGACTAGAACATCGTCCTCAGTGTCAGAGAGCTCTACTTTGACATCCGTGGAATGATTTGATGTCTGTCGTCCTGTGTGATTGGCAGACTCGGACGTGGGATGTGGCAAGGGCTGACGAAAAGTGAATTCTGAAAAGTGGTTCAGCTTTGCTGCTGGCGTGATTGGGATAGAAGTTGAAGATGCTCGGACACGAGAGGTTGACTGGATGCTAGCTGCTGGCAGGACAGGGATAGAAGATGGAGTCGCTGGAACGGAATTCACAGGAGAGCTCAGTGAAGATGCTGAAGGGACTGCAGAACTGCGTGTATTGGACACAGATGTCTCTTGGATATACTTCGTGTACCATGGCAAAAGAGAGCTCTCTACCACCCAAGATGCCGCATTTGAGGCGTCGAAAAAATCAGGTCGAATAGCCACAAGTGCCGCAGGAAAATGCTAGATGTACGTTCAAGGGCTGCCACCATGAGGTAGTAGGGAGCTCACCATGTCTCTATACTTTTCTATGACATCCTTAGGAATAACCGAGAGTAACATCTCTAAGCTGGATAGTGCTGGAGGCTCAGAGGATGACATGCTTCCTGCGAGTGACTTGTAGTGTTGGCAGAGTACTGGTGGTTGTGGTGGGGGGAAAAGGTCAAGAAAATAATCATCATTATTAAGCAATTACATGCTACAAGACAATAGAGGCACGTTTTGGGCATCTGGGGTGCGTCGGGAGCGGGACAAGACTACGCGAGGGTGCGACTGTAGGGTTCAGGGTTGAGTGGCATCATGATTGATAAGCGATCAATCGTACTGACTCAGTCGTACTGGAACCCTCGAGTCGTACTGATGAACCCAGTCCTACAAAATACTTCAATCCCACTCATACAACTTTGGTATATACTCCTTTTTCTGAGTGACATATTCTGGTGCAAAAGTTGAGGACAAGTTCTTCCGATATCTGAATTACTCCTTATTCACGAAGACGAATCCTAAGGTGCTCCTTGATGGGCATTATGAAATGCTTCCCATCGCTGAATAGTATTACTTCCAAGGTATTTCAAGACAAATTCGTAAACCAGGGAATCGAACCCCAGTGTCATGACTTACTTCTCAACCACGACTGAATATAGATAGAGCAGCTCCCAAGTAGACGTCTGACAATGCACCGGATAAATCAATAAATGTATGAACTATATTTAAGTATCTATGGTCCTGACCATGGTAGCACTCAAGCAGAGACTTGAGTGCCTCTGCTTGAGTGCTACCACTATTAATACATGCTATCTACAATGATCGACACCTAAGTGCACACTCAAGTACATCCTGGCTCAAGTCACCACTCAAGTGATGAAGCAATTGAGAAGCATTGCTATCTCACTTAAACAACTGTTGCTTCAGCGCAGTACTTAAGTGAGACCATATTAAGCTCCAGCGGCCAACGTCAGGACCCCTGATTATCCCTACAGAGGTTGGTACAGGAATTTTGGCCTTTTTGAAGACTTGTCCAGACTTTTTCATGACCCCGGAGGCTGGAATTTGTCCGGATTTCTCGTCCAACCTCAGGCTGAAAATAATTTGTCCAGACTTTTGATCTGACCTGTCAAATTTTGGCCAAAATATAGCCAAAAATGTCTTTTTTCACCCCAAATCCAACTGATGTGCTCTCATTGTCCACCTCATCATGCAAATGACATTGTACACTTTTCAGCTCATTATGAATAGGCGACATGAGTCATGGTCTTGTGGTGGTGGCAGACAATAATCATTCCTTTGTCCGGACTGCTGTACCAACCTCTCCACCATGCATGGCCTCATCTGGATGAATTGTTCCTGCATATATCATCCGGACCCTCCTTTGTCCAGACTTATGTACCAACGTTTTGTACTTTGGGGGTCAAATTTGTCCAGACTTTTCAACCAAGCTTAGTAGGGATAATCAGGGGTCCTCCAACATCACTTGAGCAGATGCAGACCATGTGCCTGTAGGATGAAGTCACAAAGAGATGCTAAAAAGGTCCTTTAGTCCTGCATGACCTCTATATAAACAATTTGCCCATGCCACTCATTGTCTTGCCACCCAACAATGACCACGCTAATTGGAAATATTTTTGTCCATCATTACATTAACTTATTGTTCAAGATCCACCCCCTTTCACACCTTCTGTTCTCCTCGTATTTGACCCATTGTGCTACGATGAAGTCCTGTAAAGTTTGACCATCCTCCTGATCAAGCGCACCCTTGTATCCAGGATTTTCGAACTCTCTTCACCCTCTCTCTGCCAGTTTTGAGTACATATGGACTTTCTCCTGCACATACACTTCATAACCTATATCATTGAAGTGGCAATTCTTTCAAATGAACAGATCTTGTGCTTCGGTTATTTCAATTACTAGGTAAGGTACTGACAACAGCTTTTAGTTCATCGCCTCTGTACAGCGGATGGCATGAACAAACCTTGATTGATAGTTTTCTTCCAATTATGATCTCTATAGTGACTGATCAGAGTATCCTGTTGAAAACTGCTGTTCATCTGATGTGTTTGGGGTCCTAATTCATTGAGCAAGGACCACCATGTTTCAATGCCCTCACCGTGATTATGTCTGTTAGCCTTGATAATCCTCTTGCAAGACATTATCATTATTCAGATTGTCAATCGTCTTCATTGCTGGTGATATTGCTCGAGATACTTTCATCAACTTCATCCAAAATATGCACCCTTTGCCACTTTGTTTGATGGTTCACACCTTTGTGGTGATGTCTGATTTCTGCTCTTAGCATTTTATGCTGTTGATTCTCCTGGAATAACAGGAGTATTCAATTTCAGACAACATGGAAGGGAAGGTATGGAATACAAGACTGGTACGCTCTGGTTATATGTATAGCCGGTGTGTGTGTATATTTGTTCTTGCTATACATGGTAGTAGGACCTCAGACACATTGATTTTGCTATATTAATACATATATAGAAAGAATATCAGTTGTGACTAAGATGCATGCATCTGTGACTGTGCTTAAATATTAGCATTTATACTGCAGATCTTCATCTTTTCTTTTCTCTTCTCTTCTCAATTGGCTTGATTTTATTCTATCTTTATGTTTTCCTATTCCTCTGCATAGCTGTTTTGTGCTCACATTTCAGACATTTTGCAGCTGATTTCTTCTGTGGAACTTGTAGAGATGTCCACTGTTACTGTTATGTATACCAGAATGATGTTTGCAATCATTATTATTTTCCAGTATTTCTCAACTTTGAACTTGCTTCAACTTCTTTGTCCTGACAGCAAAAGCCCATGACTAATATGTGCTTATGGCAATTAGACTTGCATAAAATATGTTTTAAATTCAATAACAGATCAAGTTGATAATAATATAATTTAAGATTGGTCAGATAATAAGAGATATAATGTGACAGGTCCATGATAAATAGCAATTAAAGCAAATAAACTGAACTGTGCCACCTCTAGATCTCATTGAAACAGCAAATAACATTGTGACTGTGACTATAGTCATATGTAGATGAAACTCTTTGTCATATCATGTGACCTGTCACACATTGAGCCTGATGACTGCTTAGTCATATATATAAGTCATCGAGCTGGGCTTTTATTATTATAAAATATAAACTAAAAATTATTATTCTTTTATTACACATACATTTAGATAAATCATAAACTAACTTCCTTCCTTCCTTCCAGCATCCCCTTGGCCTGACCCAGACATCACTAAGAACTTTAGGCATGTCTAACATCTCCAACTCTAACCTAAGCAACTGACCACTCTTTTCACCATTCAAATGTTGATTATAAGCAACACAATCAATCCTCTTTTATTTCTTACCTTTATTGCTTCCATACATGGAGCTACAGTCACTACTGGGGCATGTTGGTGGGTATGCCTGAAAGATGGCAGGTAAACACCAGCATGTATTTATATAGATTTTTTTAAGCATAAAAACTGTACTATAAAAACCTGATAAAATACTATCTGCTTCCTTTCTAATCTTTACCTTGGTGTTTTGGCACATGTTTTTGCTATGAATTATCTTGTTGGAGATATCATGGGAAGCCACAAGAAGAGTGTAGAAGGTTCAAGTCGGCATGATGCCGGATGACCTTGGGACTGATACTTACTGCTTATAGACAAGTTTAGTAGAACATTCTAGATAGTTTTCATAGTATAAATACAGGCTCTGTAGGAGCCAGAGAATATTAGAATTGCAAGGCTTGGGACCATGAAATGAGCAAGAGGAAAGAATGTTATATATCTGTTGCAAATGAGATGGCATATACTACTCAAGTACAGTCCTTTTATATGACAATTCTAACTAAAAGCTGTGGGTATAAGCAACAAATACATACAACTAATGAAAGAATAATGGCAAGACATTAACAAGCAGTGACTGGTAAGATGTAGGGATGTCCACTGTTACCGTATATACAGGTCTGTACCCGTACTGTCAGGCCTCCCAGAGACTGTTATATGATACAGTATATGGTACGGATGTGGTCCATATAACCCATAGCATAATACGGCTTTACAGCCATACATACGGCATCTATAAAAGGACAGGGAAGTTGCCAGACATGCATGTGCTACTATCACTGATATCTCCCTCTAGACACTGTACTGTCAGCTATTACAGTTTTCTTTCTTCAACTTTGTTCACTAGTACTATGGCTATGTGGCAGACATCCATGGCCAAGGCAGCGACATGACTTAAGGTGACCTTCAAGTCTAGAAGAACTGTCAAGACTCTGAAATATTTTTCACTTGCCAACACTTTGTTGGAATCATCGCTCTACCTCTGTTCTGGTAGCTGAGACTTCAATACTGAGGGATCCCAGATAGTTGGTCTTCTATTGTGTGTTTCACGTTCCTTTGCATGGCATCATCTTAATACTCGGCAATCTGTTCCCTAGGGATGCAAGCAATCTCCACCTGTGCACTACCAAGACTACAAGCGAGATGACATGGGACTGCATGCATGGGTCATTGCAATAACAACATTGTCGACATCTTTCTCACTCTTTACCTAGTCTAGGTTGCAAGCAAGTCCATGTTCCCTTCACTTTTTGATGCCGCAAGTGAGGGAAAGTATAATCGTCAAGTGAGTCAGGCTACATCTTCTCATTGATGATGGTGTTCAGTAACTCTCGCCAGACAGGTCACAAGTGCAGACGGATATCAGCAAATCAGAATGGCAAGTCTGCTTGCTGTGTTGGGAGGATTATGGCTTTACGAAGTTTACGTTGCTATTCCCATCCAGTGAGTCAGTGACTTAGACAATTCAAACAACACCTCTTCACTGTGTGGCAAGGCTGCTTTTTGGCTACACCTGTTTCCAAGATAGTCCAACTTAAGACAATTGACACAGATTCCACACACAGTTTCAATTTGATTAGTTCTAAAGGGTACTGCACATCAAATTTGGGTCAGATTTCTTGCTGTCACTCCTTGGATGCTCCCGTATTGACCATATGCCCATAATATGGCTGTACCGTAAGCCGTACCATACTGTCAGGCATGCTCAATGACATCAATACAGTATGGGTACAGGTCACCTGTACCTGTCAAATGACCATAATCTTTATGGCTGTATCTGTATACAGATACGGTGGACATCCCTAGTAAGATGAGCACTTCAACAGTTAATGATCAGCACTGTTGCTTGGTGACGATGTGAGCTTGAATATCAAACAGAGAATACAAGTTTATTAGTCTGGCTTTACCAGCCACTAGTCTACCCACTGTGAACCTAGCGTTTCCAACATATCTAAATAAGTACATGATGCCATTTGTGTCATGTCTAAGTCTTATTGCCTGTAAATGATATTAGGTGTTGATATTAGGTGTTTATACCCTGTATTTCTGATCATGTTGTTGTTCTAAAAATACCTGAGCAAAGATGCTGTGTGTTACTGCAGGTATTTCTTGTGGTGTTTATGGCAGGAAACACCTGGTCTTTCCTTTGTTTTATATGTGTTTTCTTGCATAAACACCTCAAAGAAATACCAATCATCATACATGATATAATTACTCACAACAAAGAACACAATTGGAAACCCAGGGTATAAACATCTAATATCATTTACAGGCAATAAAACACAGCATGAATGACATCATGTACTTATTTAGATAATTCGTAGCAAAAACATGTGCTAAAGCACCAAGGTAAAGATTAGAAAGAAAGCAGATAGTATTTTACCAGGTTTTTATGATACAGTTTTTTACGCTCAAAAGAATCTATATAAATACATGCCATTGTTTGCCTGCCATCTTTCAGGCATAAACACCAACATGCCCCAGCAGTGAATACTAAAAAGGTTTTCCCAAAATAGTTGTATTTATTATATTTATAAAGAACTCATATCTATATTTGGCAATACAGCGGTATCTAGGGTATTAAGGCACAGATGCATTTGAAATAGAGCGTACCAGTCTTGTATGCCATAGGAAGGCCATCACCACACTTTTACTCATGGATCTATAATTGGGCGACCGCTTCCTCCTACTCCAGGTGTAAATGATAACACCTTGGTTGTTCGAGTCAAATTTGACAACTTCTTGCTTGTTGGACATATTTACATCACATTTCTGTGGATAGGTTTCCCTTGCAGTATCAAAATCACTCTCTGCTGACTTTATTTTACCATCATATTTGAACTATACCACATTGAACTTATACCGCATTGGCTTCTGAAACCAAACATTATCATTTCTTGTGTTTTCTCATGTGCTGGTGCTGGTGTGCCTAATGTCATTGTCTTGTGGTAAGCTATGAGACACTTAATTGTTTTACCAGATGCCAGACTGGTATCAAATTTTGCAAAGGTCTTTGTCTTTGTCTATTGGTAGGGTCTTTGCCACTGTTTTCTTTCTCTGCACTTCCACTCCCAACAACCACTCCCAACAACAACTACCCATATCATCGCCAAATCATTTAATTTCACACCCATGCTCATGAAGTCACTGTTTCCTGCTTGTCGAGATCACTGGGTCTTTTGGATGGTTATTATCATCTGGGTGGAGCAAAAATAGTCTTACCATCTTCCAGCTGTCAAGATCCAGTTTGCCTGTCCTTTGGTGCAGTGTGAACATAATCATCCAAGGCTATGAGAGTCAATCCCATACCAAACACACAGCAAACTTTGGCAGACAAGGCATAATCTGGGTGAGATAGTCTAAGCAGACACTTGAGTAAGGCCAGACTTGAGCAAGGTGAGCTTTTGGCATTCACTTGAGTTGAGACTTGAGTGGGCCCACACTCAAGTGCCATACATAATGGATGCTCAAGTGCAAGGCCCTACACTTGAGCAGGTATACTCAGGTGCTGGCGCTTAAGTGTAGCCTTGAGCGGAGGCCTGGTTGGGACCAGGAAAACTTAAATATACATCATACAGATTTATGTCATGAGGGTATTCCAGTGCTCACTTTGTTAATAAATCTTGCATTATAGTCTGTGTGAGAGATCTGCAACACCATGTACTTGGTGTCGGGAGCATGGAAGGAATGAATGCAGTGCTTTCCATTGAACATGTCTATGGACCTTATTCCTTGGCGACATTGTCTGCCTAAGATCCTGTACTATTTGGTGCCTGACTTATTCACTTTCTACCACAGAGAACATTTTACTGTTAGATTACAGCATGCAATGGAGTGTGCACCTATAAAGCTTTACTTACAACCAACTGCATTTGACACCTCCCTAGCTCACTCACAAATACTGATTCTCAAGTATTTCCTCTGAGCAAACCACTGGCCATCAACAACTGTCATGAACTCTCTGTTGCTTTGTCAACTCAAGCTCATTCTTAATCATTGTCTAGTCCTGTTTTAACTGCACCCCCCTTGCTATGACCATCAGTCCTGTTACATCAGCAGCCACTTTTGGAAGGACTTTCCCACCACCTCACTGCATGTTGCATCATTGCACCGCTCATATTATGCTACTCTCATGTCTTTGCCATACCATGGCCTCAACATTTTCTTGGAAGTTACTGAAGGTCTTCAGGCAAGTCATCCAGTATCAAAAACAAATTTCGCTCTGCATCAGATGGGATAGCAGGCAGATAGCAGGGATACCAGTGTTTTGAGGAAATGTGGCTCAAGACATTCAATTATGGGGCATTTTTAGATTATAGAATTTGATATCAGTATTTTATGAGTAGTACAGCATGTCAATAGCAGAGGAATTAAGAGCAAGATCATGTCAAGACTAGTCTTTGAGAGCCATCACATTTGTATGGCATTACCAAGTCCTATATTTATTTTTAACCTCAAGTTAGCTGATGCGTGGTTTCTGTTACATGTTCCTAATGTTTATTCAATATTTATAATAATTTATAATATTGCTTTAGCATATATATACAACTCTGTGTTCCTGTTGTCAGGAGATTTCATCAAGTCAACTTGGTGTATATCACCTTTTTCAATGGAACTGTGGCCTGTTTTTATACCATTATTGAACCAAACTGTTTGGTTTTTATCTACATATCTGGCTGTAAAATGTTCATCACTATAGTATATAATACCATGTAGGTTATATTGAGTGATAGTATTGTTTATACTAATATAGAGGGCATGATCTGCAGGTGTTAACATGCATGAGACAATTACTGCAATTAGTATGGGAGCATGTACAATTTTATCAATCTTCTGCATTGGACCACTGCACATGTTACATGAGTATGGTAAATGCCTATTGTTGCATACATTGAAGAGCTCTTGGATTGTTGTCCATTGTACATTACCAGTTCCTCCTGGATAAAGAGAACAGTTGAAGCTTTCTGTATAGTGTGATCAATGATTATTTGAGCATGTATGGTATGACCTATTAAATACCACAGGACTTGTAAATGTTTTACTAACTAAATCCTCAACACTAGTATTATGGCCAAATGTGAAGTGGTTTGGATATGCATTGTATAGTCTATGACAGATATAATCTTGCACCTGTTCCAGAGTATACTATTTGCATAGATGTTTCTGAAAGGATCCAGACATCAAACCAAGCCATTCACTATTTATGGTATGAAAGTTAGCTGTGAAGTATATAGAATCAGTCAGCCATATATTGTACAATACAAATACAAGAGAATCATAAGCACAGCTATTGTTAGTTCAGTGGCATCCTGTAGGAATCAAAACAGGTACAGATAGCATAGTCATCAATGATGAATGATCATTGTTGATATTATTTCACTTGGACTGATGCATATTACTGGAAGAGTTGATGTTTGTGTCTGAAACATGGCCTTTTTGTTTTGTAGATGCTTTCATAGGTGTAAATACTCTCTTCTGCTGCTTTGGAGTGCACATAACATTGGTGTTTATGGATTTATGTACTATACTGTTAGATTCCTTAGTTTTTACTTTTGATACAGCAGGAGTATTGATTGGTACAGGTCTGTGTGCTAATTTGGACATATTCCACTCGATAATAGTTTGATCTACAGCATCTAGTGGATCAGATTTAGACCATCTAATTGATTTTTCAATAGACTCTGGTACAAACTCTCTGCCAAATGTGGTTTGAAATGACTCTATCAGAGCATAATGTGTATCACCATAAACAGTGTCAGGTAGCTTTTTATCATATAATAGTGCAGTGATATGATCTAATAATTCAAGTTCATGAAACTCTTGCCACAAATGACTTGAACACATCCCTTGGATTTTTTTAGGATCAAAGGCCACTTTATTTTAATCTATAAAATCTGGCAGAATAAGGGTACCATCATTTGATGCACTTCTGGACAACACTGTATAATAAGATTGATGAGACTGACAGTTGTTTAAATCCACTGGATTGACAGGCCATGTTTTGCCTTATGAACAATAGTTAGTCATTGCAAAATTTGGCATGACTTCTATCTGACTGTGGTTGATATTGATCTTTGTATCATCTTGCAATACACAAGTGATAGATGAAGAAGTATGCAGTAGTGGCACAACATTTTCAGGTAGTCCTGGTATACAAATTGTAGATGGGGGAAGAATAAGCTTAACAAATAGAGATTCTAATATCTTTTGTCCACATGAACCTATACCTGCTTCCTATGCATAAACAGTTGCCTCTTGTCCTTTTGTAATGCCTAATTCTATTGCTGAATTTAATCATATCATTACAGGAAGACCCTTGCATAAAGATAGTTTCCCAGATATATGCTTGTTATTCATGCTGGGATAAGCATTCCATAGTTCAATTTAAACCTGGGGAGATAAAGCTGTTACTTTCTTATGTTTTGCATGTTTTGTGATCATAGCAGTCTCTGCTATAGTATCATCTGAATAGAAATTCACAAGCTCTTGCTTAGTTTCATGAGCAAATTGATCTGAACCAATGCAGTTGTATACATCTTTGTGAATATTCAGACCCATTATAATTGACACATTTCTATACATTGAACTGGTAATGTCTGGTGCAGTTAAAGATGAGCCACATACATGTGTGCTTAAAAAAGCAATATCATTACTGGTACAAGATCTATAACACATGTTTGATAGTGCAGTACAAAGTTTATTATCATCATCAGATTGTGTATTTTGTCTCATATTCTGTCTTAAAATTACCACAGTAGTAACCTAGTGCCAGACATCTTTCCCAAGAGCAGCATCCTGACTTTTCTTACCAGTAGCATACATACCACTGGCTGGTGAATACAAGGCAGAATTTTCACCACCAATAACTGGTGGGAGCTAGGCAAAATCTCCAGCAAATATCATATTCATTCTTCCAAAAGGCAAATTGGGCTGGTTCATACATATTGCTAATCAAGTACTTATCTTATATATATCAGCACATGACAACATAGAGACCTCATCAAGAAACACATATTTCACTCCTGATAGTCTTGATTTGACTTCACTCATAGTCTTTTTACTGATATCATTCCCTGTAAATTTATTAATATCAAACATAAAATGATAAGTGGATCCCTTGATAATAGATGCAGCAGTTCCTGTAGGTGCCACTCTCACCAAGCAACAACTTTCACTCCGTTGTTTAAAAAACTCTGTCAATGTTTTTAATACTTGAGATTTGCCAGTTCCACCCATTCCACCTATATACATGTGAAGTTGTTCTGATATGAGACACATTGCATGTTGTGCTACAATAGAAAAAGCCCTTTTTTGTTCACTGTTAAGTTGAAATGCAGTTGTGACTTTTTGTATTAAATCTGATTCAGGAGTAGAGGCAGTTTGCTTGTTTAAGTGTTTCTGGCTAGTAAATTCTGCCTGATCAATATATCTACTATGTGATTTCTGTCTGAATAAATCAGATGGGGATTTTTCCTTTATACAATCATCAAGAACTGCTTGACTCACATTTTGAAATTCTTCTCTCCATTCAGTTGCAGACTGTTGAGCTAAATTGGTAACTTCAGAAATGTTTGAAAGATCTGCAAGATCTGGTTGTGATTGGGACCAGCTACATCCAGATTCACCCATCATTTGATTAATCTTTGATACTTTTTGCATATGCTTGAGATGACCAATACTGATGTGCTTACTAATTGTATTGATGTCAGAAGAAACACCTGTTTCAATATCTTCAGGTGATATGATTGTACCTACATTAGAGTCTAATGTAGTCCAGTTAGTGTCAAACTGCTGCATCGGATTTATATCACCTTGTTTCAGTTGAGCATTGTAGTCATCTTTAGCATCAAGACATTCATATCTCAGATTAAAATGACACATTAATTTTCTCTGCCATGGTTCAAACACAAATGTCATGAAGGTCTGATTCCAAGAAACATCAGAAGCCTTCAAATCATTTCCACATCTCCATGGCTTAAACAATGTCAGCATGGTGGTATAATAATACTCATGATCACCTGCATCATGTCTAGGTAATAAACCACCTACAAAGTTTGGGACATGTCTTTCATTATCTGGATACATGGAGATGTAATGAGTATCATACAAAGGATGAGACTCTAGAAAAGTAAATAATTTCTTAAGTTTTGTTCTATATCCTTTTGGTTTTAGATTGTTTATAGTTTTGTCCACCAATGTAGCTTGAGTAGAGGGAGCAGATATCATAGGTAAATTGTCATATTCCTCCTGGCCATCTACCACAGTCTTTTGTGATGAAGTGAAATGATTTGATATAGTATTCAAATCTACAATGTTACCAGAACCTGCAGATTTATTTTCTGTGGATGAGTTGTCATTTTCAATGAAATTATTTAAAGATCCTTCAGAGTCATCAGAATGAGATTGAATGCTTTCAGTATCAGATATGCAACCATCACCCTTGTTTTCCAATATGGACTCAGTTGGATCTAAATTAGAATCCTCATTAGACTCATGCAGTTTCTCAGATGTGACATGATTTGACATATGCTCACATTTACTAATCCATTCATATAGACACATATATTCTAGCTCTACAGATTGTTTCATATAATCCTCAACAGGAGATACACCTATAACTTTGTTGTCTTTTTTTTAAATCTGAATCTTAATGTCTTCTAATGGCTCATTATCTTTCTTCCAACTGTTTCTGACTTCTGATACAAATGATTTCCAGTAAAATGTTACAAAAGTGTGATTTGTATAATAGCCTGATAGACCAAGAAGATATGAACATATCATTGATGCACCAATCTCTATTTCTGCTCCTAAAACATTAATCATTTGTGTCATTAGTTTTCTTGCTTGATCCTAGCCACTCTTTGTAGTATTGAGTTGATCTTTGTTATGTTGGAATACACTTTTAATAACATCAAAGAATACATGTGTCTTCAGAGCAGGTTTAGTAATATAATCACTTATATAGATCAAAACAGCTTTAATTGCTGTACCAGATCTCAATGAGGTGACATCAGTATTATATCTTAGTAAATAAGTTAAAATAGGTGTGAACGTATTAATCCAAGCTTCATATTTTTTCATATTAACATGAGCTGTTTCAGACTCTACTGTAGTTGTTTCAAACAATGGTTGAGGAAACCAACCTCTGCATTTTCCCCATTTATTATCTTTACAGCCTTTGGCAGTAGAGGTGCTATGCAGAGTTCCATCTGCATATGTATTCTGATGACAACTGTGAACATTCACCATGCTTATCAAGGAATCAACAATACACTTGAAGTATGTCCACCATGAACTAGTTTTGTCACAATTAATACAACCTTCTGATTTACAGTCACAAAAATGTTGTGGAGGGACTGGTAAAGTCTCTGTTGGATTTTGATAATTTGGTAGCAAGGCATCCTCATAATACATTTGTATAATCTCAAAACCTGTCCTGTTGAAATAGTCTCCAGTATGTGCTGACTCAAGATATGCAATAAACTGCTTTTGAAATTCAAAATTTTCACCTAACAATCAATCACAGATTTCTTATGGACTTAGACTGCTTCTAACTCAAGCTATCAAGTGTAGATGGAGAGTAAGTCAATCTTGCTGCTCAACTGCACCATAATAAGATGAAGTGTGTCTATATACACTTGGTTTCTCATTGTCTGGATATAACACATGTTAAATAAACAGATTAACCATAAAATTAAAAAACCAAGCTGCAGCTGCAGGATTTCCAGTAACCAAAAGTAACCATTCTCTCTCTGTATGCAAAAGGGGAGAGAATTCTATTTCATGATCTGCCCAATACAAGGAAATTGGATGCTTATGATCTGAGGGTGCAAATGTAATATACCAAGATGGTGCACCTTCAGCTGCCATTAAAGAATATACCTCATTCTGCATATATTTCTTTGAGGTAAGAAAGCCTTGTATTTTATATGATACATGATCCAGATCATTAAAGAGCTGAAAACAGTCCTTTTCAGCAGGTGTAGTAGGTGTGACTGACTCACCACTACTAAGTCAGGATGAAAGTGATTCTAGTACCTGTTCATCTAACCTCATGATTCTATCTGTGATATGTCAGAACTTATCTTTTTTCACTAGCAGATAACCAGCTGTGGTACTTGCTTTTATTTGCTCATGACTAAATGCCATAAATAGAAATCCAATATTGACTTGAAATCACTTATCATGATACATCATTAACCATTTTTTATGAGCTGCATCAGACATGGAGGTTGAACCTACATCACCCAAACCATATGGAAATAACCATGGAAACATAGAAGGATATAATGAAGGGTTGTTGTATATTGATTCTGGTAGTTCTGCATGACCTACAGTAAGAACTCCATTGTCATTCTTAAAATGTCAAGTAGCAAGACTTTTTTGAGCTCTAACATCCATTTTAGAAAGCTGTTCACCTACAAGTGCATGTACTACAATAGGGCATACTCCTTTGTCAGTACCATCAGCATTTGACATGTCAAATACACTTGTTCCCTCTGGGACTTTGTTACTAAGACTATGCTGATAAACCACTTCAACAGGAACAGTGTTCTCTTTATACTGGCTTAGATTGTCCTTGGATATTCTAACATGCTGATAATCAGTATGATTGTTACATAACCATGTCAAAGCATTAACCACCACATTATGGCAGACTAATAAGGGAGTACACTTGAGATCATCCTCAGTAGGCTGACTGGGCCCAGTAAATAAAATAGCAAGGACTTCATCAAGATCTTCTCTTGGAGGAGGCAAAATATCATATACTTTAGCAATTGGAGACTCAAACAAGATTACATGTGAAATCATCTTGCAGCTACCAAGTTCTGGATATCCACTGGATGCCATAGACACCTTTACAAAGCAGTAATTGTGTTGGACATGGGCAACTAGTAAGTGCTCAACAAACGAAAGCTCTTTTAGTTCTTTAGGTATTTCTCCAAGCCAAAGTCTATTGCACAATGCATTAGGCAGAACAACACCTTTGCAAACTGAAGCATGACAGCTTAGACAAATAAGATCACATGATTCATCAAGGACTGGTCTATCCAAATATGTGACAAGGTCTGTCTCATGGCTTCTTTCTTTACAAGTAGCAACTGGATTTTCCAAAATATGCAAGAACCACCTTATATGTTGTAGGCTACTCAGCCTTTTCAAAGGGGTCAGCTGACCACAAACTGCACAGCTGGCTTCCTTGAAGGCTTCTGGAGATGATGCAGCACAGAAATCAGCTATAATTGAATGAGCAAGCTTGTCATTTACCAGCACTGGTGGAAAGAGCAATGAGACAGGATCTCTCAAAGATCCAAGACCTATGGCTGGTTGCTTTGGTAGCTTAGCTTCAGCACCAAATATAATGTGACACTTAAGAACAGATACAGAGGCAGAGCAGTACTCACAATCATGGTCCTTGAAAAGGGACACCATGGCAGCCTTATTCATGTATGACATACCTTTCACATTGGTCACATGGGATTTAGCCAGAGACTTCAAGGTTCTTAATGGTATATACTCACATAAAACAGACAATGGCGCTGTGGTATGAATATGATTCTCAGGCAAAAGCACTTTCAATATCACTTCATTTAATTGATAATCAACAAAGCTATACCGATATGTGTTCTGCAATGTTTCAGATGGGCTATCTGATGGTGGAAGCCAACGAGACACAGTCACATGATCTATGTACTGAGTACCACTTCCACCTTCATATGGAACACAAACAGCAGAACCTAATTCTCTACAATTGGGAGGTTCAACAAATGTGATGATAGATCGTGCCACATGAAGACAGAGATATACCCATCTCAGCATTAAACAATTCAGACATATTAACATAACTGTAACACCCAGGTACATGGACAACTGAACCGGACTTAAGATGTAGGCAAAACATGCACTGAAATCTAATGCAAATGCACCCAGTGATGAGGCATACATCTTCAGCATTACAAACAGTAGATAAGATTTAGACATTGGCAATGCACCTATATGTTCAGCATGCAAATAACCTTGTACCTCTGTTCCCATGTTTCTGGCAAATGAAGAGAGCATGATTAATGAATCATTGCAGATATGTGGATCTATGGCACCCAAGTTAGCCACATGCATGAACATAAATATGGACATGCACCATATATGAAGGGCCAGCTTTCCACGAAGGTACCCAAAAAGTGTAAGCCAAAACAACCCTACCATAGAACAAATTAACATTAAAGATACAATGGACATACAGTTCACTAACCTTGAGGATGGGATTGTTGAGACTACTGGTGCCACCTATAGTGGGTACCAAAGAGTGATACACCTAAGAAAATGCAATGTGAGCAAACATAATGAGGGCAACACCAGACTAGCCATACCGGGAATGAGCTGGAGCAAACAATGGCATGAGTGACCTGGTATGCAGATACATCGGGATACTGGTCATAGACAGGATCAAAAATAAGAACACGGTAATTGAATCAAAGATATCTATGTACCCTGAAAACAGGGTGGGATATAGATATGTTTGAGTAAGGACCATGGATAACAGCCTGCACGAGAGAGCTAAGAGGTTGCCAAGAATAAGGGGGGTAGACACCGTACAAGACCCTCAGAGTCAATAAGGAAAGGCTCAATGCAAAAAGCAGAGCAAAGCACAAACATGATCTGATCACAATGAGAGATGAGGACAAGGATAAAGGGTTAACAATATAGAGGAAAGACGTACCACAAAAAGCACAAAGATGCATGACAGTGCAGGAGACATAGCTATGACAACACAGTGAAGAAGGATAAGAAGAGAATCAACAATGTGACCTGGCAAATTTTGTCAATGATGGAGCATGTGCACATATCCAGATATTCTATAGCTTAATAGCCATGGCATTGAGCACCTTCCCACTGGTCTTTGTCGTTACCTGGTGATATGTCACATTGAATGCAATGTGCATGAGATGACAGCCATCTCCTGCTCGACACCATTAGAAAGTAATCAATAGGCAGTGTCTACGGTGTCAGCCATTGCTTGTCTGACTTACAACAAGATGTCAAGAATGCGGAATGGCTGGTGCTACTCAAAGTTAGAACAATTAAAAACTTAAGAAAACAAGATGTCCCCAAAACACATGGATTGTATACAAGGCATAGGTCAACATACTGTATATCGAGTGGTGTCATAAGTATATCTGTTCCAGCTACCAGGTTTGCCCTTTAGCCAACCAATGACTTTCTTGTGCATAAATTGTACCCACAACATGCAGCCTGGTGTACAAGTGTTGCCTTCATTCATGATCCTTGGAATCCATTCACCAATAGCATGATAGAGAATGTTAGAATGGAAGATTATGACATTGCCAGGGTTATATCTGCCACAACCATCAGTAACCAGACATAATAGCCATAGTCTAAGGCACTTACTGAAGAGTCACATTGAGATCAGGTAAATGCAATCAGCCCCCCACAAAGTTGCCACCACATGTGAGTGCATAGATGTTCCAGTCATTACAATCAATATGAGCATTGACATTCAATTTCCAGATGGTTGCCATACCCAGGAAGCAAGATCTGTTCTCAGGAATCCATCGACCAGCAGTGGCTACCCTATTAAGTGTGGCATACTCCTTTGGGAAGAAGTGTTCCATATGCATGTTCAAAAGTGACGATTGTTGGTCAATGTTTATCAAATAGTGAGTAGTGGATTGGGCCTGGTGTACACTGTTGGTTTGCAGGAGGTTGGCAGAGGGAATCAGGTTGACATTCTGCATAGATAGATGCAGGTGTGCATTGATAAAAAAGATATACATGAATAAATGACCTTTACCTTATAACCTTGCTCAAACCAAGACTCGCAATCGTAATGAACACCAATGCACTCAGTGTGCACTAGTGGAGAGAGGTCATAGACAAATGAACGAGAAGCATGTAACCAAGACTCACAATTAAACGACCCATCACTGTTTTCAACATTGTATTCCATGAAAGGAAACGTAGCATCTGACAAGTGTCTTTTATCTCCTCCCACTCCTGGTGGGTGCATGGACAGTTCACTGACAGCTTGCTGGGTGATGCTGATAAAATGGTGAAGAGACTCTATGCACGCAGGCTAGAAATGCAGCAGTGTCAAAGACACTGATCACACTCACACCCAACACTACACACACAAACCCTCAAGTTCTTGGGGGGATATTATGTGATAGAAGCAGATTGAAGCAAAACAACTAAACTCTCAGAATATATGATACACATGTATAGCGATAGCGCTCATAGGGTATCTAGATATCTCTAAGTCCAAAGGCTTTTAATAACAAGAGGGGCAACCAATGTCGCCAGGCCTCAAGGTAAGGTGTACTACAATACACAACTCATTGCCACACACCAACAAAACCCTCAATAAGCCTCGCACAACACACCCACATGACCACAAGCAACTTAAACACACCCTAAACATGACTCAAAGCTTGCACTCTAAGCAGAAACCCCTCAAAACATGTCCACTCAAGCCACAGGATTTGAACCCATGTGCTCAAGCTTCCAAACCGATTGTAGACCCAAAAGGTTTGAACCTGTGCTGATCCAGAGAAACAATAACCAAATAAACCCTGTCTGACAAGCTGAAGGGTTTGAACCTCTGCTGCCTATAGGACCGCACGTTAGAAGAAGGCCTCTATACGAACACTAACTAGACCAAAGGGTTTGAACCTCTGCCACCTGTAGTATCTCACACACAAGAAACACTGTCCAACAAGCCAAATGGTTTGAACCTCTGCCACTTGCGGAATGGTATACCCAACTAAGTGCGTGCTAATCAGACCAAAGGGTTAAGCTGAGGGCTTGTGTGCTCCTACAACAGGGGTCCAAAACTTGTACACTATTACTACACTACAGTATTTATACTATGTGCTCTACATATTAATACAACCTTAAATAGTAACTCTTGGCTGGCAGAACTTCCTTTCCTGAATCCCAGGTATGTTGCCATGATCACGCCATTGCTTGGCACTTACTCAGAGCTCCGGCTTGGGGCCAGATCCTAGTCTCTCAGCTGTGTGACATCAGTTAACCACACTATCTGCGCGTACTGACATTGCCTAGTATTTCCTCGGAGTTGTAGCCTACCCCGCAACTCTTATTTATGGTAATAATATGTTCTAGTGATTTCCATGGTCTTCTAGGACCACTAGCATCTAGTCTAGGCCTCACGCGCATCGGCCAAAGTCAGAGACATCAGTCTTACTTCAATTCTAAACATTCTGAGGTCTAGAGCGCTAGTTCCCCACATGGCAGTTCCCCGCATGGCAGTACCCCATGCATAATAGATCAAGGTTCCATGAAGTATCAATTATCTCCTGAGCTTCATGGGTTCCATTCTTAGCACACCTTCCGTGCATTGTCAGTGTACTCAGTGTCAAGTGCTGGGGCTTTAGACTTAGTGTGACCCTTATGGTATCACTCTGCAGTTAAGCCTTGTGCTCCACCAAGCATCACTCAAGAAACTTCATTGTCCACACTTAGGACACTGCGCTCTAAGGTATATTTCATTGCTTTGGTATTTAGGTCTTATAAAATATATGTATTGATACATTTTGCAAAATTACCCGTGTCAACGCTTTTCAAGTGTGTCAACAGCACACTTCTAAGTCCTAGAATATAGTTAACAAGAGAAGCACTGGGACACACGAGAGGACCAGACCTTGAATCCATCTTGCACCTCAACACTGTGAGGATCAGAGTGGCTACTAAGATACACCACCAAAGTTTGAGGCACTTCAGAATCATCAATGACAATACAAGAATGTCTAATGATGGATGTGACATTTCAATCCATAATGGTGGCTTTCTGATGGGCATCTGCATCACTAGCATGCATTACCTTGCACCTCTCAAGTGATTCTACAGTGACTCCAGGGCAATGTTTTATAGTATCTAATGGTATTGGCAAGTCAACAGTTAGAAGGAACTGTGGCAGATATAGACAACATACATTGTTGGTTATTAATGTTGAAGATTTAGTCATACATGACCTGAGTCCAAGTACAGGCCATGCAGATTTCTCGACATAAGGTTTTTTGCTAGAACTGTATTGATGACATGGAATGGGCTCTTCCACACCTGGAGGGATATTGAGGGGGAAAACTCACTGGCTTTGGCATTGTGCAATTTTTTTTAAGGGTAATGGAGCCTTGCCACTGCAAGTTCAGCCCTTCCTTTTTTTCTGGATGCAAGTCAGCAAGAACTATAGAGGATATGCAAGGTTGCAACCTGACTTTGGGTATGTGACCACCAGTAGTGGCAGGGGTAGTCATTGCATGAGGGGGAGAGTGATCCTGTCCTGATACCAGAGGAGGTGGGATACAATGACAAGAAAGAAAGAAGGACAACAAAACAAATTTTAAAGAGAAAAACAAGAACAAAGGCCTGTCATGGAAACACATAAACTCATGTTATGTTGGAACATCAGATCATGATACATTGCAAAAATGCACAGTATATTAGACAACAATAGACAGAAGACAATAAAACTCTGTATCAAAAAGTATGTCATACAGAACACATACAACTTTATGAAAATTTAAACATGGGCAACAATATTATAAAAATCTGCTGGATATATAAGTAAACAAAAAGGCATGAAGCTGGCCTTTATGGACATGTCAGATTCCAACCTTTCAATAAGATCATGAATATAAGATGTCTCAAAGTCCAATAAACCAATATATAGATTAGTAACCATCTCCAGCTGTACCGTGCTGCCAAACTTGCAGAACTCAGAATAGCGAGTCAACAATAGAACACAGTGCATGAACAGATATGACAGGACCTTGGGGAGATCATGATGATCGTATCTGTTAATATGCACAACAATAGTCAATGTAGCTGTTGCAAGCTCTTTCAAAGCAGAGGACCAGCCAATCAAACTCCAAAGTAACCAGTGAACTGAGGACACAGGGCCTACTAGCCTAACATGCTCTAGTACACACAAACCTGTCAGAGGAAGATGTTGAGATCCATCTGCCCCTAACTCAACAATACCTATCAGGTAGACAAATATGTCAGTATTCAAGTACTAGTGGAGATGAGAACAAAGACATACAGTCCCTGAGTGTCAATCTTGTCAAAGAGTGTGCCATCTCCTTCCAACCCCATCAGACACATTGATACAGGAATGAACCCAGGCAAATGTTGATATCTTCAACAGCCGAAAGCAAGAGATGCACTGGGAAAGTCTCCCCAGGATGCAAATACTGATTCACAACCACCTGTGCATAAGGGATCTGGAACAACTGTGCAAGAAGGAGGCATTGCATAGGACAAGGCTGAAAAAATGTAGGGGGATTATCATCCCAGTGGCCATTAGGTATGAACAGAGAAAAATGAAGTTGTAATCATTTAAGGGAGGCCAATGGAGGGCTGTGGACAAGGCCACATCAATATGTTTCTATTCTGTTGAGATCGCACCATATACCCAGTTCAAATATACCCAGGTGTAACAGAGTGATCTGAAAACAATAGACAATTGAATCAGCTCAAATAACATAGGCAGATCAACTACATACCAGATAACCATTGTCAACTCAATTGATTTCTAAGGTTTCAAGCCTTGTACCCAGAGAAAGCAGACCCAAAATGCTATAGCCCATGAAGGAGCAACAAGCAACAGTGAGATGTTTGACAGAGGGCAGCAGCATGAATGGATAAGGGATATTGGGGTAATAGGATAAGCCATGCCTATATCCTGCAATGGATACCTTTATGACTTTGGCATTGTTAAAATATTTGAAGAAGCAGTAATTGGACATGAGCCACATATCAAATGACACAGATATGATGGGGAACTAAGCATCAGTGATAAAAATGGCAGCCAAGACTTCAGCAGCTGCTGCCCACTTTCATGTGTCTGCATCCACTATGGTAAAATCAGTCCAATAAGGAGGTAAGCGAAAATGCAGACAGCAATGTGTGAGTGGAGTAATGATGTCCTGGTTATATTGATTAGTGACACAAAGGTTGAGAAGGCTGGAAATAGGAATGCAGGCAATGATTTCCAGCTGGATTTTGATGGGAAAGTCCATCCAGGATGATGACAGAGGAACACTCCAGGAGTTTTGGCAAGGGAAGAGGGCATCACATCAAATGGAATGACTGTGCCAATGATCAATGAATTGTGAAAGGAACAGCTCAAGGGAACAATACAGTTCTGCTTTGAGAGGAGAGCCCTTGACATGACTGGAGTCAATCAGGCTTTGCAAATAGTGGAAATATGAGTGGGAACCTGGATTATGTAGCAAGCCAAAGTAGATATGCAAAGATGAACAGGACATACCATCAGATATTGCCAACAAAATGTCCTGAGTAGACTTATTTATCTCGAATGCATCAATGGCATTTTCCATATCCTCATAGTTGAACTGGACAAATCAATAAGCATGCAGAGTCAAACCCGATCATTGGGGGCATGCACTTTCATATGTATGGGCATTTTTAAAATGAAAAAAAAAACCTAGAAGTAAAGGGGGGAGGAGGGGGCAGCTGATAGCAAAGATGGAATGGCAGCAGAGTCTAGGGACAAAGGGGCAATGGATGTAAGTGATCCTTGGTCAATCAAAATAATAGTTGAACACACCGGTGGGTGAACAGATGCAGGTAATGAGAGCAAGGGTAGGCAGATAATAAAGGATATCTGAGAGGTGGGTCTGTAAGTACATGTTTTAATAGGAAACTGTTAGATGGTGATGACTAAGGACAAGGGGAGATCTTCCTCCAGGGTGTCTCTCCACCTCACTACTGAGCAATGGAACCCTGTTTATATATATATATTGGGTGGGCAGGGCATGTGTTCGATACACATTGACCCACAGGAACAAGCAAACAAGTGGGTAATGATGCTGAGATAAGAGGATGTGTAAGCATACTAGATTCCATTTGGTAAAAAGATCCTAAGCACGAAAATGTTGAGTAAACTTTGAGTGTGTTGCGACATGTAAGGATTGTAGCCAGAATCCAATTGAATAGAGTCAAAGCTGCAAACAAAGAGAAGACACCACAGAATAAGAAGCAGTCGAAAAAGAAGGGACACACATGTATGAATGGTTGAAGGTGGTTATTACTCTTTAGAGGGGAGTTGTTGGCAAGGAAACCATATGTGGAGACATGTGGTAGTGCAGAGTGTGGTTTTCATGGCATGAGGGAAAGGAAAGACTTCAATTTATGTAACAAATATACATTTGTTATAACATATATATTTGTTTCAGTTTCACTGGTTTGATGGAAATTTACTGGATGACAAGAACTTTTTAATAGAGGGGGCACTCCACACTACATCAATGTTTGTGAGAACAATTGGTATGTGAGTAACAAAATAATGGTATACCGCACATCATAGGCATTAATTTAGCACAGGTTGCATGCCATCTACCCAAGGATAGACAATAGTGACTACCTGTGAATTAGTGACCAGTGCCTGGATGAGTTGGTCTGTGTGATTTTTGTCTGACTGATTGGACACAGGATGGGGAGCTTTGAGTACAAGGGTAAAATCCCCTCTAAAGGCAACATCTGAGTTAGACTGCGAGGGAAGAAAGAATCGCAAGAGACAGGACAAGTGTAAGGTCAGAGCAAGATGGCCCACATGCACTGAAGTCATGTTTACAACAAGGGTTAACTTGGTATCTGGCAATCCACAATTCTGACTAGACCAAGTTCCCACTATGTTCAGTAACACAGGCACATTTGGGAGGAAGGTCATAAGAGTGAGGATATGAAGATGAAGCAGTGGTGATAGATTAATCGTTCTTGCAAAGATGTATTCCATTTGGTGTGCTAAAGAACCGAGACTGATTAGCACAGAACTCAAGTATACCATCGCCAGCTGCACTTATGAATGGATATCGATAAGGATGTCAATGTAGTGGCAGTGCACTGCTAGATGTCCCACAGGACACACCATAACAGATCTCCCACAATGATGTCCAGCTCCTCCACTCTATTGCATCTCATAGCCAAAGGAAATGTGCATTCTGGCCAGATGAAGGGAGCGATATTGGCATGAGCAGATGGTGTCATGAACAGCTGATCATGAAGATCATGGTCCATGCAAGAGTGAGTACACATCCGGTGTTGAATATGGCTAATAGCTAAAGAAATCAACAGAAAGCCTTCTAATAGTTGAAGGCAGGAGGACCACTCTTCTGGATGGAACATCAGAGCTGTCGATCTCTTGGCAGGACTGCCAGTAATTGATATGAATGAGATCAGCTCCTGTGGGAGGTGTTGAAGTGTACAGCAGGATCTGAAACAAGAATAAAATGATGAATATACCACCGGCCAATGCATGAGAACAAAAGTTAGACACCTACCATGTAACCATATGTGATACAATGCAGAGATAACCACTGCACTTCTGAACAAGGACCCAAAAGCTCCTCAATGCTGCAATCAAGAAGAGAGCAACAGCTCAAAGCAACATCCTGGATTGAGTTCAGCAACCGAAATCTGTAAAGGAGAGCCAGCTCAAATGAGGGAGACAAAAAAGGACCATTGCCAGTGAAACTAAATGAACAGACACTGGGAAAGACATGGTAGAAAAAGCACACAGACCAAGGCGGCCAGTTTACTAGGACAACCTCTTCCACTGCCAAGGTTAAACCCCAATGACACATAAGATATACAACTGATACCTCAGTGGTCATAGTGTATTCATCCATTATGGTCTTAGCTATCATGGCACCCTCTCGAAAATCTTGCCAATTCTGAGGAAGGGCAAGCTACAGGCAATTATGAGTTAATCTGGTGGATAGATGGAGCCAAGTACTATTGACAAACCACAGTGAAATTAACTCTTGCTTGGGAATGAAAGAAAACACAAGCTGGATGAGTTCAATGGGAAGGGAGAAAAAGGGGAACAGGTGAATTGGAGGTTTGCAGGGAATGGACAATACTGGAGGTTGATAGAATCTTTGGCAGCTGGGGCACAGTACAGGAAAAACTTCAGCAACTGAAAGAAGAAACATTATGCATGACCAATAGAAGAGGTGGACTCTTGGGATGGGAGACAAATGGACACCATGGGTGAGGACAGTAGTAGCCTGTAGACACAGTGCCAGATCGGTGACCTTATTCAAGAAACTGCAGTAAGGATGCAATGCTGATGCAGATAATCCAGTAAGCATTTATCATAATGAAGCAGGCAGGCATGCATACCATCCTGCACACAACAGGCACCATGAGAATAGGATACCTATTTGAACAGATATCAGTAAGAAATTGATGAAATTGGAAGGGAAGGCTTATGCTGTGTCAACCAGACACATATATGCCTCCCCCCTGCCCTCCAGCACCCACTATTTCAAGGCTAACCTCCCTTCATCAACCTCCCCCATCTTACCACAGCCTGCACAGCACCACCACCCTCATATATCTAAACCCATCGCAAATGAAAAGCCTTTCCCAGGTCACAGAACATTGTTGCCATTGATCAGTCAGACATGCTGGCAGCAAGGAGGGTGGATGCATATGGCTTCACACTATCAGATCACATCCAATAGTTCAAGGCTATTGTAAAGGTGGTGACACTTTGTGGATGAACAGCAAGCGTGGGTCCCAATTAAGGCAGATATTTGTGATGCAGAGATGAGGGCGGTTGGAAGGTGTAGTAGGGTATACAAGCATGTGACAAGGGCAAGGCATGTTATAGATAACACAGAGCAACATGAAGGTTGGTGGGCATACATGGCAACACTTGTGAGACATGTTGGCTCATTCAAGGATGTACACAATGCAAGTGTACTGGGCACTTGGTGACAGCCAAGCAAGATAAAAAAACTCCTAGAAAGTTATATAAGCGAGAATTAAGAAACAATAAAAGAATAAAATGCACCGTCCATTCTTGCAGAGTGTTCTGGCAGACAAACAGTAGGATGAAACAAAAGTAGCGACAGGTAAGTTACAGGGATCCTGTGAGCGAAAGTGGCAAGGAATTCCCAGGCTTGTGATGAACAAGCTATTATTTCCCACGATATTTCCCAAGCGGTGGTTGGCAACTCCCGAATAGCATCAATCCCACGGTCAATTCCAGTATAAGGACAGAGTTTACCTATATATACATATAGGACTTGGAATGGAAGAATAAATGAACGTGTTCCTTGAGCACATGATAGTTTTATGTAACAGAACCAATGGTTGTAGCAAGACCCCCTGGGAAAAAAACAGACTACATACATACCGTCCCTCTCTCTGTCATTAGGTATGTATCGTCCATCTGTCTATGAGAGACTAATCATTGTCCCAACCTTGTCCATTAGTCTTGCTCTAAGGCTATGTCCCAGCGGAGAGCTCTCATATGTCACAAATGTAGAGGATATAGCAAACACACCTAGAACCGTGAGAGTCTTCCATTGATCATGTATAAAGATCCCCCGCTCATACTGCTAGAAGATTCATCTCTGCACCAACCTAATCTCAGCAGATATCAAGAATACTGCCATGGTCATAGAATGGTACATTGACAGTGATACCTGCAGTGCTAATTGCACAGAAGTTAACATCTTTTTTCACACGTGAGTCTCCTTGGTTCATAACTCTCGAAAATTGCAACATATTAATGGTTGCCCTTGAGAAACCTATCCGATCCTTCGAATGACAGGCCTGGCCATCATCCTTATAATGGCAACAGACCAACATACCCTATTTTCACTTGGAATGTGATGAACTGGAATCTGGGAGCCCATGATTATGACCCATGGAACAACTTTCCCACATTATGCACCAGCATCGTCGTCTACCCAAATTACAACCCTGCGTTGTTGTTGAGCCATGCAAGCCTGGTCTATGATCCGTTTGACAGGTACGTTCTTCAACTTGTGACTCCTTCCTGACCCTACGTAATTCACTCGGCCGTGTCAGTTATAACACAGAAATATTCGCGTTTGCCCAAGGGGCATCAATGAACAAATCGGCTTCACTAGTCCTTAACTCCGCCTCTGCACTTTTCGTGTGAGTTTCTTTATTCCTTCCTATCTTACCGCCTGACAGAACTTCTTTGAGCGGCCTCGAAATTTCAACTGACGTTGAGAGTGAAAGCCCGGCCTACTTGGAAGTAGTAGAACCTGGACAGAGAGTCATCGATGTTTTGGTGACCATCCAACACAGCAACCTGGTTATCGGATATTGTCTCATCATCACCCTCACATTTTGTTAGCCTTCTTTTTCTACGCTTCTATAATTGAACTTTTCTCATGAAGGTCTGATATATGCATAGGGCTGGTCACTCTCATGATCTGCCTCATCATGATCGCAACCATGGTCTTTGTGTTCCGATAGAGGAATGAGATCATTGTTATCCCCATTGGTACCGTGTTTGCCTTCACCCAAGTACATTCTTCAATGCCTGGGGCTCCAGAAGGGTTTGGTATGTGGTTTCTCCTGTCCTTTTACATGATGTTTACTCTAAATCAACGCACCCAGGTGATATTCTCGGTATGCCCTACTTCATATCAACCTCCATCAGCAGGTTTAACCTTTTCGATACTATAGATTTTGCTGGGCTCCTACCATGCCTCGTCCTTCTGTCAATTTCCATATGTGTGTTACCTCAGTCTGATCAAATACTTACCCGTCATCCCATAGGCTGTGGCTATGGTAGGAATCTACATATTTGCCAACCCAGATCATCTATCTTGTAGACCGTTCACTTGAGGAGAATTACGTATGTTTTTTTCGACAATGCCCTGGCGAAATAATGTTCAATTTTTTCGCAGGGTGCATGCTGCGTGATAGTATCCGGCACGACTGAAATATTGAATGGAAATCGCATGCGAAAAAGGCGATATGGATCGTCAGGATCCTCATTGAAATCCCGGGAATCGTTAGTAATAGATGCTAGAACATTGAAACAGATAAAGACCGCCGTAGCCGTAGTGAAGTCGCTAGTCTATCATACACTAACAGCACGCACCGGAACCACGGTGACGAGCGCGAAGCCCTGGAAGTAGCAACGATACCTAGGATCACTGGGACCCTTCCAATCCACTAAACCAATAATCTAATAAATTTAAATTGTTATCTATGAATCTCGATCACTCGTCCGCCAATGTACATAAAATTATTGAGCGAATGGATAGTCGGTGTAGCCTACACCACTGGCATCTCCAGAAACATAGAATGTAGCGTGATCGTATTTCGAAAGTAGAATATCCTTCTCCAATCTAGTGAGAAGGTCAGGCTAATAAAATATAATGAGCGGGTGATCTTCAATCAATGCAAAAAAGCCTACATTGGGGATGAACCACCTGCCGTAAGAAATAAGATCTCCCTTCTCGTCGGCAGTCCTCATTCCAGACTCTCTAGTATATCCACCCGCATAAATCAGCGGCTTAGGTGCCCAAATCTTCCTAATGAAGTCATTAGTGTCAGAGTTCAAGCACGGGAGGGCACAAGAATGCAACTCATTTAGCCTATGTACGTCGATGTGTTTCGAACTCCTTGACATCTTCCCGCGACAAATCAGTGGAACCGTCCACACGGGCCTCGACAACATGGATGTACGCAAAGTCAGGATACAGCTCCTTTACCCGCGTAGTCAAATACGAAAAGGTCGGTATAGGATCCTCCATTCCCATTCCTACGAAAGAGAAATCCATGAGCATCGCACACCATTGTGATCAGTATTCAACACATCACCTGCACTGCGATTCCACGGACTCAACCTGATACCCACCCTATCCGCTCCCACCTCCTTGACCACCCATTCAATAACCTCCAATGGGAACCTCACCTGTTTCTGGACGCTCCCACCATACTCATCATCCCTAATATTACTCGTGCTCTGCAAGAACTGGTCCACAAGGAACCCATTGGCCCCATGAATCTCGACGCCATCAAATCCAGCCCTGTGCACTGCATTAGCTGCAGCAATGCCAAAGAATTCTATGTGTTCGTTGATCTCCTCTTTTGTTATCTCGCGGGGGATAGGCGCGCCAGGTGCATGGGGCAGCGCCGAAGGCCCTATGTGCGGGAATGTAGAATCACGAGACTTGAGATAATCCAGCGATGCTTGACGTCCAAACGCAACAATTTGCATGTAGATGTAGCTTCCCTGGGCGTGTACGCCGTCGACGATCTACGCAATATGAAGCTAGTCAGTGGAATGCCCCAACTGAACAGAAAAAATCCACCTCTGTCCACGCAGAGATCTGCTCTTCAGTCCATATCTCTGATAATGCAGGAATTCCAGAGGCTTTCGGTGCGATGAGTGTGCCCTCAGTGATGAGAAGCGTGCCCGGAACCTTAGCGCGTTGGACATAGTAATCCTTCACCAAAGGTAGTAAAGGGGAAAGTGTAACTGGATTCACGCGAAATCGCCCCATAGGAGCCAGGACAACTCGATGAGAGAGGGAGAGACGTCTAACAGTGATAGGCTGGAATAGTTTGCTTGTAGACATCGTGGTTCTCCCGCATTCAACGAAGAAAACCTGACAAGTGCCCAGAGCACCTTTATACCGCGCGTCCTGTCTCCTCTGGGTGCTGATGATTCATCGAGGACGAAGAACATGTTTACCGGCACTTTCGGTAAATGCGTAGATGAGTGCAATGGTGCAGATTGCAGCGAATCAGTCAGCGGACCTAAATGACTAATTGAAGTGAACGCTGAATCAGCGACCTCCAAGGCCCGAAGGGTAACATTCATTACACTGTGCCTGAAAAGATGGCTCTAGGCGCAAAGACTGGATAGAAATGTGTCATATGTTTCTTCAAATCCAGGGTAACCATTGTGCCCGCCCATGTTGGGTTGACGATTACGCCATTGCCCTCTGATAATGACAACAGCGCCGCTGGCTAGCGGTGATAAACAATCATCCTTCTGGCTCAGTTCTTCTTCAAAGACGTCTTCAGTTCGATGAAGGCGTGTCGGAGAGCGTAGGACGAGTCTTGTCTATGAACATGGTTGTCGTGAGAAAAAACGTGAACCCCAAGGAAGAGTTTTGACAATGACAAGGTGGCTGAATGGCTAGCAATGACACCGGAAAAGGTAGTCAAAAGGGTGATATCTTGGATATAGGTAAGCAGAATGTGAGACCAGGTCTAGCAGGTAGTCATAGTGGCAGGAGCATTGTTGAATGAGTACAAAGAGCGGAAGGTGTCAAAGTAAAAAGAGTGAAGAAAAGAATATAAAAGTTTGATAAAAGTTGACCTCTCGTATTGGGCTTCTTTTATACGCGAGCTGCTCCTGAGCTTCATGGCATCAGCGATGGTTTCATGATATGTGTGGGGACTTACAAGCGTCAAATTCTGTGACGTGTTTCTAAATAATGCCGTCATTGAAACAGATAAAGACCGCCGTAGCTGTAGTGAAGTCGCTCAAGTTCGTCTTACAGCCCATCTTGCAATAAGCTGTACATCACATTAATCTTGCTGGCTTCGGTACAATGTCCTGGAAACGACCGGAGGAAAAAGAGCAACAATCAGAGACAGTGACAATGAATATCCGGCGACTTACCTTCGAAGACCAGGATGACGACTTTGTCCCAAGCGTAATCTCCACTTTCAAGGTTAGTACAAGATCATGCCGATGCCTGTCATTCAAATGGCGAACGTCTGGGTCGATTAAATAGGATCTATCATTCCTAGACTATCATACATTGACCGCACGCGCCAGAACCACCGCGAAGAGCGCGCATTTCTAGAAGTAACAATGATACCTAGGATCACTAGGGCCTTTCCAATCCACTAAACCAATACATAAGATCAGTACATGCCCTAAAGGAAGATCGGAGCCACTCACCACATCGCCAACAATCCAGTAAATGCTCCGGATCACTGATCAACCGTCAGTGAAGGTAAGAAAAAGAAGAGAACAGACACCAACTATTTCCTCTTCACCCTCACCAGCTCCTCGTAGTTCTCTCCCCAGAAAGCGCGTTCCCAATCAGGCTCATACACATCAGCCTCGTTCCCGTATGTTCCACCTCCAGGCGTGATTGCCCTCAACGGATCCATACTTCGCGACAGATCTCGATACGCCTTTTCTTGTTGCGTAGGGGACGCCGAGTAGTTCCACACTTGTCCAAAGGTTACCTGGATGTTAGATGTCAGCGGCATCAATACAGCACGAACACGAGCATACTCACGTCCCATATACTCCTCCTCCATGCATCTGTCACGCTCGTCTTGCCATCCCCGGGGAACGCATACGGAGTATTTGCGAAGATGAACGACGCCGGGAGGGTGCTTATGAGTTGCATTAAGGTGCTCAGCAACTTTTTGGGCGAGTCGGAAAAGGTCTCTGCAGGGATGAGCCGCGAGGCTGGGAAGACCGGGATGCATTTTGGCTGTTAAAACCAATCAGTAAAACCGTGGTAGGGGAAAGAGAATTGCGGACCAAGCCAACAGATGACAGGTGGAGATATTTCTCATGGAATTCTCCATAGGAGTGACTCGTCGACACCTGTAGCTCAATGTCTAGCTCTTCTTGAAGGAATGTCTTGAGCGGCGCCATGTATGTAAGTGCTTTGTCCTCTGTAGTCTCGAGTTTACTCAGGTGGAATAACCCGGCAGTCTACCGCAATGTCAGTGGCTAGCAGAAGTAGACATATACTACGGCATACATATATATATCCACTCCAACCTAAGGAAAGGAATGATAAGATAGTGAAGATGTGTGATTGGAAAGGATTTACCGTCGCTCGCCCATCTGACCGAGTAAGGAATGGCGAATTCCAAAAACTTCTCAATGGACGTCGTAGGTTTGAACGTCACCGATACGCTGTTGGCCCTATTCGTGAGAGTAAGAAATGGCAACGAAAATGCGGCGTACGTGACGAGCTCTGCTCTGGATAGCGCTCGTGTCGTGACTTGCATGACAACACCGAAGGTTCCACCGCCTCCTCCGCGTAGAGCAAAGAAAAGATCGGGATTCTGACACTCGTTAGCAATGAGGAGGTCACCGTTGGGTACGACGACCTCATATTCGAGCTGTACACATGTATTTCAGTGACGAGGAAGGGAACAAGAGAACCAGACGTACTACACGGTCGACTGCTAGTCCGAATATGTTTGAAAGCGGGCTAGACGACGAAACATGAGCGATATTCGATTGCGTCGAGTGTCTGGTCAGACCTGTGACCACCACCCTAGAGGAAAAGATAAATTAGCTTGGTCCATGCGAAATCAGGTAACGAACGAACCTGCAGATAACCCCCTCCGACACCGACTGTCGCATCAGAGCCTCCAGGTATGGTTAGGTTATTCTCATTTGCAAACCGTAATAGATCGTAAAATTGAGCTCCGCTCTACAGTAGACGATGAGTTATGCATATTGAAAGAGTTAACCAACTGCCTACCCCAAAAGTCACAGCGGGAACCGGGTCCGCCGTTGATTCACATCCTTGTGGAATGAAGGCCCTGTTGTAAGATATCTACTCGAGGTAATGAGCATTTACGTTCCTGAAGAGGAAAGAGACGGACCGATTTCAGGTGGTGTGTCTGCGAGGGTGAATGAAGCCTCTAATCGACACCAACTTGGAATGGAGAACATACCCAGATGCCTAGTGTGCCTGCTCCACTGCTCCGGCCCATGTAATCATGCTGAGGGAAAAGTCAGCCCAGGCACATCCGTATAACGCCAATCTGACATACTCCGGTATTCTTAACGACTACAGGAACGCCTGTGCGCCTCGAGAACTCGAAAGCAGCTGCAACGTCCGTATGGTCGACCACATCAATCTAGTCATCCTTTCAGCAGGCGCGTAAAGGCACAAGAATGACGCACGTAGTACGACGGAACCGCGCCCTGTCTACAGTCTCCATCCCTTGCTGCCGGGCTTAACCAATTCAAAGCGCATTCCTCTGCAGTCGCTTGACATGTTTCCCATTCCGTCTGTAGATTCGGTAAACGCACTCGAAATTTCGGCGAAAGAAGCCGACACCCACATTGATGTATGCGCCAAAGTGGTCGGAACGTCTGGCTGCGATCACCTCGGTATGATACTGGGAAGAGATACGAAAAACATACCAGGATCAAGGTACTCGCTTATCACCCCTGTGCAGTCTCCTTCATCCAACGACCCACTGAAACAGGACCTTGCATAAGGTGTGGCTCTTCGAAGACGACCGCCAACCGTAGCATTCAGTGAAGACCAAGCACGTGTTGGTACCGGGGCATCTATGAATGATGTAAGCACATATAACGGCGGAAATCACGACAGACCTAACCTGGTTGCAGCCTGGGTGGTCCGTAACCGAGGTCAAAAGGCGATTCGTGGATTCGGAACTGGTCACTACCATCGACCAACAAAACTGCTGTTGGCGCCAGCAGAAACAGTAGCCTTAACATCGTATCAATGATGAGAAACAACAGAGAAAAGCTAATCCTTACATAGGTTACAGATTGGTGTACGCCGACTGTCCTTCGCCGCCGCCGTGCCGCAGATGTTGTCAGCCGCTGCTAACATCAGGTAACATAGTAAGCTGGATTCCTAAGATGCTTTTCGAGAGATATGTAAGGAATTTTCTGCAAAAGGACGTTTCAGGTCAAAGTGGATCCATGCCTTTGGAACTTGGAAGAGCTTACCATTGACCGCTCACAGCCAGTTTCCTCGACAACACGAGATCAGCTACAGATAGAGAAAGGGGAATGTAACAGAAAGAAATATGATCCCTTCCGTTTGTGCTGCGGGGAAGACGCCGACATACTGGTGGTGGTGGTGGTGGTAGGAAGCAAAGAAGAACTATAGGGCGTGGGAATTCAATATCCTCGATCACGTGTCATTATGCGACGCGGTCGATTTGAAATTCTGATTCTTTTCTCCCAAGTGCTCTATCCCCAAGGATCTAGAATACATGGCGCCCGCAATTCCGTACAAAACTTGACAGCTTCTATTAATCAGGCGTGTCCACGGGTTATCCCAACATGATCGACCTTTGATCGACCCTGTTCCCTCATTGAAGAGGACAACTGGGATTTTCGGAAAGCAACTGATCGGTTCCAAAATGTGGCGCACGGAACCAAATCGCTCTTCCGATCGATTCCGCTAAGACACATTCTAGCATCCGTATCTGTTCGAAATAAGAGACTTCAGCAAAGAAAAAGGAATTCTCGGCTAAATCACATCGAACTACTTTATGAAATTTGTGAAAGTAACACATACATATCTCAGAGTACGTTCGGCTGGACCCAATCCTATATCATGTAGTATGACAACACGGTAGCTATCATAGTCGAGCACTTAAACCCACCATAATAAAACGATGGTCAATCAGGGCGCCTACATGATATACAATCAATGCAAGTCCCGACAACCGACGTCAACATGTGATCGTGTCTGAATTCTGAACCTTCCATCTCGGTCGAAGCCTAACGAGAATCTTGATCATCACTACCACCACTCATGTCTCGTCGCACCCTCGCCCTATACGAAGTCCTCGACACCACACGCGAGACCGTCAGAACTCTCTCAACTCTCGGTTTCAAATGCTGCCTAGTCGGGAGTGTAGCGTGCTCCTGTTATGGCATGAGCAGATACCCCAATGTACGTTGCTTCTTCTTATCGGATACATCAATCAGATAGCATTATCAGGACATCGACATGCTCGTCCTTGGGTGCAGCTTTACCCAAGAAGAGCTCAAACGCCGCGTCGTGGCAGCTAACACGAGCTTCTACCTCGTTGCATCCAAAGATCCCTACGCGACGTACAAAGTCCTCTGGTACCGCCTCCCGGGATACAGGCGCAGCTGCAAAGTCGATCTCTTCTTCCCAGGCATAATGAACATCCCACGAGTCCCACCAGAGAGCATCGTCCACCGTCGACATCCGTCTGACAACCAGACATTTCCCCTCATGCCCTTCATTCCACTCCTACTTCTCAAGCTCCAAGCGTGGATGGACCACGGAGAGTCCACAAAGTACTACATGAACGCCAAGCAGCCGACAGATGTCAGAGATATCACCGAACTTCTCAACATCTTCGTGACGGCAGGCAATCTTGGGGAGCTGGGAAGTTGGATACCAGAGCCGTTCTTGAAAGCCGGGCGTCACCGCAGGAGGGAGTTCGTCAAACTCTATCCCCACACTGCCAATCATTGGAACAGGGTAAAACGGAGGCACGCGCCAGACACGCGGAAGTAGGTGCACGTAGCGGTTCTGTCGAAGTACTTTCCCAATTTTCCAGATATTCCTCGTAGTTTTGAAAAGAAGTGATTTTTGAATAGAAAAGTTGCTGGACTGATGATCGTTACCCGCAATGTACGAGCAAGAATCAATCGCACACGCAGCCATAGCAAGATGTTATGGTAACTACGATAGCGCAGCAATTCATCCCACTCGCAATGGAAGCACATCCTGGCGCAGTGCACGCAAAACTGGAAGATCGTAAAGGCGAGAGCCCCCAAGTATGTTGCAACCAGGAAATGGATCAGCATGCGATTGACTTTTGTTAAAAGTCCACTGCGGGTCGGTGCACAGCACATGAGGTTGGGAATCAGGCAAAGAATCAGCCTGTGATTGAATAGTAGTATGACACACATTAGAAGATTTCCGTAATCGGGAAGAGGATGTAAGGGATACCAGTCGGGCAACGAGGATTCGTCCTCACTTTGTTGTTCAAAAGATAGTTCCACTTCTTTGACGTAGGGATAGGTCACAGTGTCCAATATTCAGACTTGCGATAAGCCATCTGAGGCACCCTCTGGATCGACAAAAACTTCTTCGACTGCCGCCTATTATCCGTATTATACTGAAATTCCAGTCCAATCCCGTCTGGCTCCAGGCCGTGTAGAGAAGCTTGACGAGCTTCTTCCCAACATGAAGAGGTGGTAATTCGAATTGCGCTTGAGCTTCCAGGTGAGCCAGTTGAAATACCGGCAAAAATCTTCGGCAGTGTTGAGCTCGCAAATGACGGTAAGGCCGGCTTCATAGTCAATGGATTCATTCGAGTGTGAGAAGGTACCGTCTGTTGCGGTGGATGGCTGTGAGTTCGAGCCAGGTGTGTAGGGGAGTCTGGCTTTGGTACCTTGGCACCGTCCTAAATCAGATTAGATTGGTAGGGCACGGAGTAAGAAACGGACTAAAGATACTACAGCGCGCTGCCTTCGTCGAGCCATTGATGCTCATCGCACAGGACTTGATAGTGAGCCTGGCAGTAATCTCGTTCGGACTCGGGATGTTCTTGTACCAAACTTTCACTCTCCTTCTCCGACTGTTCCTCCAGCTAATTGTGCTTCTCCGACTTCTCCGTCATCAGTGATTCCCCGCCACCAATAACCTCCACATCTTCAGCTGGGGGCCGCGTCGAAGGTGAGGCCGATCTCGTTTTAGACGCTGATCTCGTCGTCGGCGTCGCGGCTGTGAATGAGGAGCTGGGCGACTGGCTGGGGAATGGCGTTGATGCAAGCAGCAAGCTAGTTAAATGTTGTCGTCAAAGACTAAGGCACGACTGCAAAATGGCGGTCATCAACCGGACATGCCCGATTTTGGCACTGCCACTGATGCGGCAGTCTCTCCCGCCAATTTCGCCTGCGTCCTTCGTGCTCCAGATCATGCTCTACAATGTCCTTTTTTCTTTGGGAATAGAACCAAAGTATGAAACCATCCGTGATTCCTCGGAGAATTACCTCGTGAAATCCTGCCATTCCAAGCTGACGGCTAAGGGACTCCGCTGAAGATTCGACGATGAGAGGGCCTAAATTTTGAGTCGGCTTCGATTGCAGAAGGACTTGTCGAGGGTGCCAGTGACAGTCCCAGTCGCTAGAGATGGAGAGACGGAGACGGAGACCAGGGAAATGTCGACGTCTCCTTCAATTCGCTCTGCCCTGAATCACGTGAAACATGCCACGTGCATCTTGTAATTTACTTCGGGCCGGCATACTTTTTCAGTAAGATTTACGCCTCTAGGCAGACAAACCTGGGCATAATTGACAAATTTTACCTCTGAACCATTTCCCGCGCACGAACTCCTCTCTTCTTAGCCTTACATCCGCTCCGTTTATTTTTTCCCCTTATTCTTTTGGCTAATAGGTCCCGCCGGGCGATACTCTCGGACCATTAATGAGTCGACCATCATAAAGAACGATGTCAACATCCGTCAGTAACGTAAGTCCATCACTCCGCACTAGACTTTCCCTCAATGAAAACCGTACCAATATTTTCCAGCCAGAAACCAATGGATTCGGACGGCGCGTTCGCTTCGAATGGCTCGAATACGAGATACTTGACGAACCCTCTCAACGGTCCGGAAACGTCCTCAGAACTTGAGTTGGTGAAATCTTATTTTGTGGAGCTCCGTGACCTGACATCGCTTATGGCAAGCATGCCCTTCACACTCAATGGAACCATCGTCATCCCCACCAGCTCTCGACGTCAAGATGAGAACAACGGGCATGAATTGCCTCTGCCCCTTCCCACCTTTGAAGGTCACTGCGCCCGAGAAAACTTGCTTAGATCCTCAGTCACGGACCAGCTCTGTATTTCCCCATGGAACGGAGCGCCACTCACACTGGTGTATCTGCTACGACAACGGGTCAATCGGCATGCGCCCGCCAAGACCAATCACTCGTTCCTAGCACCGCAACGCAAGTGACATCTGTCATCGTTATCGCGAGCGTCCTGCTACATTCGACCGGCGACACTGTATTCCGACATCTGCATGGTTCATCGCATCGCCACCAAGAAGGTGACCCATCTCCCCTCTCTGGTTTGCTCTCAGGCTGATGCCGCTACCCATCTTTCCAGGTGCGGCAATAAATAGTCTTCCATTTGCCACGTCCAGCCCCATGGCCACAAGCTGTTAATCTTAGTTGCTCAACGTACTCTCCCGGCTCCGTATGCGCGCATCCAATACTGTCGATAATATTATACAGTGCTGTAAAATGATGATGATGATCGTGACTTCGCTTACTGCGATCAGACTTCTTGTGTTCCGGGATGATTCTGCCCCTTGGATCTACTAGACCGCTCTCGTTGAATGGGACTTAACTTTTAAGCTGGTCTTTGAAGCGTGTCACACACATTTCTCAATCACCTACTTATCTGAGAGGTCACGGGCAAGAATACTAAGGATACTAATGGATGCTCTAGTAGTGTGGTCATCCAGAACCGTATAGTACGGTTATTGGCGATTCACAGCCATCACTACCACAGTGAAGCTAGTCTTCCACGCTGAGCGGCGTCTATTTTCGTCTTCGTGTGCCTTGGCTTCTCCCGTTTACGATAAGAGCTGTGTGCTTTCTCATTATTTCCCCGAACTTCTAATAGCGAATGGCACACCCATACGACTCAAATGACGGATGGTCTCGCTTGCGTCTCTATATTAGGGTTCCGTAAGAAATGTCCGAATTCTAAACATCGTATTTAAAACATGGTTTATAACATGTTTGAAACCGGTTTTAAACACAAGGGGTCCAAATGGGTGTGTTTACAATTGTTAATAATTATGACGTTTTCACAGCTTTTACAAGCAGAAATCAGTGCTCTATCCAACTCTAGAGCAAATTTGGTGGACGAACATAGTATTTGTTGGCATTCCAGATGAAATTCTGACAGTTTCCTTGATTTTGTCACTAATCCTCGCAAAAGTAATGGATATGTCTATATATATCCAGTCATCTTGGCTAATGTAACAACGTGACCGACTAATCGCCAACAGTATGCGAGCCTGGATTAAGCCATACAGTGCTCCTCTGGCATTTTACAAGGGTATCGAAGTTGTCTACACGCAAGCATGTTATAAACATCGTTTATATCTCATTTTTAACAGGTTAATAACATTTCTTACCAAGTTGTTTGAAACATGTTTGAAACCTCTGTTTATAATACCCAAATTAGGAAGGATGTTTATAACCGATTTTAAACACGGACCCATAATATCTTACGGAACCCTACTCTATATCAAACAAGGTCTCAAGGTCCTCGGCTTCTCTTTACCTGTGGACCACACCGTGAAACTTTCGAGTTCCAACTAATAGCTTAGAATGTCTCGTCGATATTCGACCCCTGCTAGTTGCCCAGGACCTCACGGAATAGAACCCACATTTACTTCAGTTTTGCCTTGAAGCCTACTCATTTCCGCTTTGATAGTCTGACTCAGGGTTTTCTAGCGCGCTAGCCGGGACACCCGCAGTATCAGTATTCTCGCAGATCTCTACCCTATGGATTATCATGACATCTCAGCGCGTACTTTACTGCTTACTCCTCCCAAAATCCCATCACAGTCCGCGTGAGAGCGTAAATCCATACCCGTTGTACCAGAAGCATGAAACGAACTGATGCGATGCTTTACGTCTACCTATCATGTTTCTTCGCGGCGCAGTGCGAATGCAGAGAGGCGAGGTCGAGGAGCGGCTGTCGATGAGGATGAGCGGGGCGACTGGCCGGGGAATGTTGTCATTGATGAGAAACAGCAAGCTGGCTGAGCGATGGCAAGCGATTGTTCGTTTAAGGACGGGGAGTGTCGTAAGTGCTCGTCGTCATCGTTGTCAAAGACTAAGTACGTAAGGCGCGAGTGCACTGCAATACAAAATGGGCCATGCCGGTTTTGGTACCGCCATCGGACACCGCCGGCTCTTTTTTGGATGACAAGGCATCGGAACAACGAGCTTGTAGTAAACTCTTGCATCGCCTTGCATCGTTAGCTGTAAGAAGACTATCCGCGATGGGGTGAGAGTTAATAATATCATTTATGTAAGGTAAGCGCCGTATTAGAGTTTAGTTCCTCACTAACCGACTTTTTTACCAAAGATCACCCCATTGGACTTTCCTCCCGGAACTTTCCCCCTCTCACGCGCACAGTGCCCCATTTATCTCATGTTTATCTCATCCTGTGCAGCCAAACTTCCAGACATCGAAAATTTTCTAGGGATAAGAGATCCTCGTATCTCCCGTAGCTTTCAGCCACCTATGTAGGTAAAATTTCAATGCAACAGATGCCACGCTTGTATTTATATTTTATCAAGGACCCCGATCGCTGCTCGGCTATCGCAAATATGTTCTATCATGAGCAGCCGGAACCGTGATATCCCTCTTTAATGCATTATCCATCTGCTTTGTTGTGGCTTAGAGAACGGCGTCAACATCTGTGAGTTTATCGCTCCACGCTATACTTCCCTTCGATCCTAGCTAGGAGCAGATCAATTCGGACTGCGTGTTCGTTTCGTACAGCTCAAATATGAGATTCTTGACGAACCCTCTCGACAGGCCTTTAGAGCTCGTGCTGGTAAAATCGTCCACTGTTGGGTATAAAACCAGTACTAAAACGGTGCTTTATAGAGGCGGCCCTGGCATACGTTCTTGGATCTCCAGAGTGAACAGCCTTCCCTTCGAAATGTACATGAAACGGAAGAGCGCCCCGCGATCCGAGTTCTCATATGAGCCTCTGGTCTTGATTTTGGCGGAAAGGTTCTCGTGAATATCGCTTTCTGTCAGTCAACCGCCAGTGGCACCAATCCACGAGCCTAACGCTTTCCACCGTATGGGCCAACAGACCAGGGAGTCACGCTCAAGAAACACATGATTGTGGCAGAAGAAAAGTCAATGCTTCTCAAACACGAGAGTCGATTTTAATATTCGAAGGTAGAGACTCGTTGTAGGGATGTCTAGTAATAGGGTCCTGCCGTAGTCCACACCTTTATCACGGACGTAGAGGTGCGTGAACCGATGTACGATGTGTCTCCACTGATCAATGTAGAATTCACTGATGTTCACGATTTACAGTCTGCATTCCACTGGCTGCTCCACAGAAAGCGGGCCATTGTTAGGACCACGCACAAGCTACGCAAAAGGTATCGAAGGCAAGTTTCCAACGAGTGTTACACCATTTACAATCAACCTTTTGAAAGGATATGTGTTGGCGGCAGGTAACAGGAGGATCTCCAAGTTTACGGGTGAGCTGGACCAAGATGTCAACGATAAACCGATTGTCCTAAATAGAATTCACCGCAGATCCGATGATGTATAGATATTGTGGCGACACGAAAGAAGACATACCAACTTGTTCACGGGGTACAACCCTTTACGTACTGTCGCTATCACCGCGCTTGATGGTAGGTCGATGGTTGGCGCGGCTCACTGTCCTAATATGGATATTCGCTACTACACGACGTAAACAGTTGAGTCTACTGCCTTTATATCTGTCGCGATAAATGACTTTGGATTTCTCCCCGATCTAAATTTTACTTGGTCGTGCAGCCAGTATGTTTTGCGTTGGTTCTGTAAACGATGGACGTGCTAACTGATCGAAAGCTTATCCTTATCTCAATGCGAAAATAGAGAAGTCGTTCAAGTTGCGGATAATACAGATATCCTGTGCTCTTTCGCCAAGGATGTCTTCTTTATTTTGTATATCTTTTTCCTTTGTGACAAAAACAGGACTCTGAATTGCCACTCGTATTCTGGCTCTCACCCAACGGTAGATCTGCCCAGGCACAACCATTACTGCCGTGATTGTAAGGGCCACAGCCATTGGCGAATTGACCAAGCGGCATTCAGTAGAGTTGTTGAAAGTGCACTAATTGTGCTAGTGTTCCACGTATGTTGCTGACTCATGTCTACTGTTCAATGTCCTCTACATGTGCATCTCTCCCGTTCATGATAAGCGCTCCGTCGCTAAGTCTGCCCATTTCTCGGATCCGCTTATTATTCTCCTCGAACTTCTGATACAACCATATATATCAAGATTCAAGTAAGGTTTAATGTTGGGTGCTCTCGCTAGCATCTTACATGACTAGGAACTCGGGATTCTCCATTTATCGTTCCCCATCGATAATACGGTATAAAGTCCGAGTCCCACAAAGCGCTATGGTTACAGATTCTCGGAGATACAAACCTTGCGGGGGCAATGCCAGGGGTATGCTCGCGCAAATTTAGGCTCACCTTTCTTCGTGATTTAGGCCTTCTGATTCAACTTTGAGCTTCATATCCGTGTGCTTCGGGATCAAACACCTTCAGACACATGGCAAGGTTTGCGTCCACTGAATTCTCGTGAGATATCGTATCTCTGTGCGGACTTTGCGATAGACTTCACTGCATCGGATATCTGTGAGAGAGAGAGAGAGACATCAGTTCAAGTGAAAACGGTTGTTTCGGTTGTTCAAGGAAGGCCGGCGACACAGTGAGATGATGCAGGTGAGGTAGGATGCGTCAAATGGAAAGATGGCAGAGCCTATCTAGCAGAATAGCCATCTGGGGCAAGTCCCTAGATGGCTATGTTTTAGGACCCTGGGAGAAGGAGCGCGGTCTTCCTGGTGGGATGTGAGTACGTAATCTTTATTGAAAACTCGACTTCCGAGGTCCAGAAGCCAATCCCAGCAAAAGCATGTCCAAGGATAAAGGTCAATGCGGCCTTGTCCCGCCCTATGTGGACGCAAAATTAGTTTTTGAGTGGGTATGTACGAGCTCCTGACGTGAGGTCAGCGCATGCCTCTTGCACAAACCAATCAAGGGGATACCGGGGGTGATGAAATTACCTCGCTCATCAAATGATGCGAAGAAGTGTGAAGATGACTCACCAAGCGCTCATTTCGATTAGATCCCGAGCCCGGCATCTGCCGCAATTGTGTCACCTAACTCTGAATAAAACGACAATCCAGCGGAAGTCGCTTGGAAGTTGACGACAACGATGCAGCACCCATTCGCCCGTACAGAGGCTTGCAAAAAGTCTCCCTACCCCTGGAACCCGTATTTAACGATCAAAAAAGGTTTTTAGGTTGCGAGACCTATGTGATCGCAGGCAATGCCATCATCAGGCCACACGTCAGGTTGCGCTTCGATTCTTGGGCGCACGTTCATCATCGCTTGTTTATAGTGTGCACACTTTTTTCGTTTCTTCGAATCAGAATCCGAGTCATCGTTTTCGGAAAAGGCAGTAACATTGAAACCAGAAAGTTCAAAGCCCCGCCTGTTGACGAAAAGACCATTCGGTATTATCCGTTTCCCCGTATTGTTCCAACTTCCTGGAACAGTGTTCAACGCAACACGAGCATTGCACATACTTAAAAGATCCTGGCCAATCACGCCGAGAGGCACCCACCTGCTGTTGGCTTTACTAGGAAGGACCCTTTATCGGAACCGGTACGTCGCTATGATTGGGGAAACTCCTTGATACGGTCCTTAGTGCATAGTACAAAGCACACCGTACATTTCAAGGTCCCGGGAAGTTCCAACAAAGACATATTCAGAAATCCCTGCCACTTTAGTAGCAGCTTCATTGGGGTATATGCGTCATTTGGCTGCCCGACACAACGGTAGATTGTACCCGCCCGGTTGTACCCGGGCACAGCTATTTACGGCGGTGATTGTAAGGGCCAAAGCCATCAGCAAATCCTTGGCAAATCCCACCATGCAGTGTACAGTGCCGTTATTTTAATTATGCTAGCCTTTCACACTGAGTCCTGACTCACATCTCTTGTCTTCTCTGTGCGTATTTATCTGGATGTCTCCGGTTTATGATAGGCACTCTGTCGCCCAGCGCCTGTTTCTCGGATCCGCACAGTACACCCCTCGAAGTTCTAATAGTGAATGATATAACTAGACATATCAAGTCAAGCTACATGATGGTGCTCCCGCTGGCATCTAAGATCATGCATATCCATGAAGCATTCGGGATCTTCAGTTTCTCGTTCCTCATGCTTGGTTGAAACATCTCCTCGGTACTTAATGCCTTAAGGCTTGTTTATTTCCGGCTTGTGGGTCTGACTCAAATCTTTTTCTAGCACATTAGAAAAACCCGCAGCATCAGCACCCTCGAAGACTTCCGCCCCGCGAAATACCACGACATCTCAGCGGGAGAATACTCTACACCAAACTCGCAACAGGCCGGGTGAGAGCGCCATATCATACTCATCATACTAGAAACATGGTTCGAACTAATGTGGTTCTTTCCATTGAACATGTCTGCTTATCACTGTTTTGGTAACATCCCCGGCAGACCTTATACGAGTGTGGATGATTGTATTACTTATATCCACTTGAAAAAATCAAACACTTCAACTGCAGATAAAAAAATTCTACTGCATTACGGCATCCTTCGTGACATGAACCTATAAGGTCTTGCTTTCAACCAGCGATCTTCTTCCATATCCTTAGCTTATTATCTGCTCCCAAGCATGTCCTCCGAACAAGCGACAAGCCATCGGAGCCCATTGAGAGTTTCATGCTGCTTTGCCACCTCTCTCTCATTCATCATTGTCGTTGCAATCTTTTGCATTACTCTTGTTCTCAGGCTACGCCCCGGCGGCGGGTCTTCGTATACCGCGCATCCGGATTCAATGGTCACAGATAGAACCGTAAGACTTATTGCTCTTTCTTTGATATCCACCGCTCATAGTAACGGAAGATCTTTCTCAACGCTGTGCTGGTCTCAGCGCATATTCCTCAAACCAGTATGCTCGTAGAGTGGCTCGTCGACGCGGATACCTGCAAGGTTAATTGCACAGAAGTTAACATCTTCTTTGACACGTAAGCCATTTTAACCATGGTTCTCGAAAAATGCACCATATGAATAATCCCGTTTGGAGAAATTTATCTCCTTCAGATGATAGCAGTGACTGCGGTCCCTCCAGTAACAACAGACCCACAGACCCCATCTTCATATGGAATCCCACTGGTGGCATGACTTTGATGGGCGATTCAAGTTATTCAGGCACCCTGGGCAGCTCTCCCACGTTTCGCACGAAGTTCAACATCTACCCATTGGGCAACTATTCTCAGCATAGTTCGTTTATCAGCCATAAATCTCTGGCCTACTACTACCCTTTTGACGTGTACTACACTCTTTTGCTGGTGATATTTATCTAACTTATCAATGTTTCAGTTACTGGGCCGGAATATTTGCTTTTGCTCAAGAGGCATCAACAAACAAGTCTGTCAACCTAGCCCTTGATTCATCATCCCCCTTAATCGTGTAGGCCTCCTCTTCCCATCTCATTTGACCGCCTGACAGAAATTCATTAAGCGACCTTAAAATTACAACTGACGTGATACGGACAGACCCCTTGGAAGACATCGGCGTTCAACAAGTCATTGATGCACGCGTAATACTTCAACGCAGTGCCTTTGTTATCGCGTACTGTCTGGTCATTACCCTCACATTCTGTTCAGTTTTTCCTCTTATACTCCATGAAATTTCTGAGCTCATGCATCTTCGTTATATGGATAGGGATGGTCACCCTCACGATATGCTTCATAATGATCACAACCGTGGTCTTTGGCTTCCGACAACGGAATGAGATAGTTGTAGTCCCAATCGGGACTGTGTTCACCTTTACCCAACTACGATCGTCCATGCCCGGGGCTCCCGAAGGTTTTGGTACGTCGATTATAGTTCTCTACAAGGCATTCACTCAACTCCGACTCCTCTAGGTGATATCCTCGGTACACCCTGCTACATATCGGTGACCAACAACCGACTTACCTCTTTCCGACACAGATTTTGTTGGGCTACTACCATGTCTCGTCCTTCTGTCAATCTGCGTAGGTGCATGACACTACCCCCATCGAAATATTCTTATTGGTCATATGATAGGCTGTAACAATGGCGGGCATTTACTTATTTGCTGACCCGGATCATCCGTCTCGTAGAGCGTTCAATTGGGACGAATTAGGTATGTTGTCATCAATGGTCTGATGAAATTACACTCAATCAGCTCGCAGTGGATGTGTTGCTTTGCTTTAAACAGCGTATTTGGAACACTGTCAACGAATGGGTCCAGTGGGCTCGATTTCGCGTGCGGACAGCGAGACGGAAGCCATCCAACATCATTGAGATTCCCTTGACCAATCTTGCTAGTGAAAATCGGGTTTGAGCTTGAGTGGGCAACAAGAGTCCGCACCGAATTCTGAACGGGCCGTAAGCTATATCATTCCTGATACCTATTTATTTATTTACCTATAGTAGCTTCAGAATGCCTGCGTGTGCCCCGTTTTCGACCTCTTCTCCATTTTACCTAGGATCCCTACTGTCATGTCGCTCCTTTAGTCTACTTTTCTCGCAATATATGCCGATTCGTACTCTATCCCGGGCTGAATGCCTACCTCGCGTCAGATTCTTACAATACTACATACAGATGTTCCATGCTGAACAAGATTGGTAACCAGAAACTGGGAGAATAGGAGTGGAACGATCGGGCTTAACAGTCACATATTATTGTTTCCATACTAAGTTGTCGCTGTTTGATTCATGGCATAGAATGGTGTCAACCTCTGCTAGGGCGTCAAATAGGGGGAAATCCACCTCTTCTTGGATCGCATTGTCCAGCTTAAGGATTAATGGGCAGAGTCGGGACTTTTCTTGGTGTATCCACATAATGACTCGTCCTTGCACAAGCACCAGGAAAAACGGTGGTCCTTGACTGCGCTCGTTTGAACAGCGAAACAAACTTGAGGGGTGCGAGCTCGTCGGTAAAGGCAGCAATGGTTACGAAACCTATACAGAACGTTAGTTATAGAAAATAGAGCCTTGAACAAATTCAGAGCGCACCATACATGAGATAAAGTCACTCGAGCTCTTCTACCAGTAGCCCATCACCCCGTGTGTCCCCGGTCCCGATAACCTTTATGCGACGTAACCCATGCCGCTAGCGTCAGTACTAGTAGCGAAGAGGAAGATGAGACATGAGATCAAAAATACCGTACTGAGGTCAGGGCAACGCAGCGGACGCTCAGTATCGCAGACCTCAGCTTTCCACCGGGAGCTCTCAGCGATTATCAGCACGAAGATCATGCTTTTCCCCGATTCCAGATCATTTCAGTCGCGAGCTTCTCGATTGATTGAGACAACAAGCGGGTATTGACGTCTGCGACGAGATTCCTGCTATTCTCTCAAGCAGAGGCTCTATCATTCCTAACATGTCACATATTTTGATAAGTCCTAGAGGTAACAACGGTCCCTAGGATCACTAGGGCCCTTCCAATCCACCAAACAAACACGCTCCATTAGTCTCCGCCACAATGCTCTACTAAAAGAAGATGCAACATACTCACCACACTGCCAGCAACCCAATAAATGTTCTGTGTTACTAACCAATCGTCGCTCAAAAGGGAACAAAAGAAGAGAGAAAGACACCGACTTCTTCACCCTCGCCAGTTCGTCATAATTCTTTACCCAGAACGCGCGTTCCCAATCAAGCTCATGCGCATCCATCCTGCTTCCATATGCCTTGCCTCCGTAAGTGATCAATTGATTGCTCTCACCGAGTCCGTACTTCGTGACAGATTGCGATACGCCTTTTCTTGCTCCGCAGGGGTCGCCGAGGAATCTTATACTTGGTCAAAGGTTACCTGCTTGTGTTGTCAGCGTCGCGAGCACGAGCATCCCGACACTTGCCATGGAATTTTGAAAGCATGAGCCTAAGCCCTACATGCATAATGCCAATCTCGAGGGTACTACAATCTGTTGCCAAAAGGATCGCTCAGCAAAACCTCGACAAGTGAAACAGCAAAGCATATGAAAATCTTTCCCCACGCACCTTGCGCCACAGATTTACCCACCAAATTTCGAAGCACAACATCGTGATTCCTGAAATTACATGTCTGGCGATTGGATACTGTATGGGTGACACGAGCAGCCAAAAGGCGTTTTGCCATATTAGATAAGAGCAAACCATCAAGAAACTGGCGAGGCCTCGGATACGGGGAGTCGAGTACCGAGCTTAAGGAAGTAATACGCAGAATCAGAGGGAACGTAAACTCTGGGTCTGCCAAAAGGAAGAACGGAACCGACTCGCGTTATACCATATCCCAAAAAAGGAGCGGACGCTCCCATACCACAGTCTCGCTTGTTCAGTGTTCAAGCGAATGATTTGCAAAAGGAGGTAAGTATTCTGATGCTATGTCAACAAGACCGTAGACCCAAACACTATGTGGTAGACAGCGCTAAACAAGAATGACGGTGCCATTTGATCGATAGCTCGACATCAGTACCGGAATAACTGTAGTCTTCAGTGATAGTTACGAGCTCAAGGAAGGTATACACTCACTTTGTCGATTCCTGCATCGCTTGCCATCATGCCTTCACCGTTATGGCTGACTCCAGGCACCCATTCAACGGTAGTGAGCTTGGGTATACCACCCATATCTTCTAGCATCGCGACGAAATTTCATCCCCTTTCTAGATGATTTCGTCCTTGAGTCTACAGTGAATGTATCAGTTTATAAATGAAGAGACTCGAAAGAACACGGCTACTTGCCTGTGCTTGAGCTCGAGTGTCACCATTTCCTTCATCTTTCTAAAAGGACTTGTCATTGGGATCTTCGAGGGGGGATTTATTACACGTACCAGTCCCCAAGCATAATTAAGCGTCCGGCTGTGGTATCTCTTGATGATACCATCTCTTCCAAGAGTACGAGCATTCTTGCTCGCATATGCGGGGAAATTTGACTCCAGTCCGTACTTGAACGCATCTACGCCTTCACATCCGTCGTTTGGAATCGGGCGATTCGGCGTTAGCCAACAAAGGGATCCGGGATTAGCTGTATGCAAATAACTTAGCTCCTTCTGTCGTACCGCCGAGAAGAGAGGAATTACCGATCCAGAAATGCAACCTGTCATCATCGTCCGTTGATGTTCTCAAAATTGCGTAACGCTAGGCCATTTGGCCACCAGCAGAGTGACCCCCGACGAGGACCTGAGAATAAGTAACGGAATTCCTCTGATAAACAAAGTCGTCACCTTTAGATTTGGATACAGCTTTCTGTCCATGTAATACGCGACTAGTGCATGCAGGACGTCCAAACTGCTAACGCCGGTAACAGAGTCGGGGCCGACATTGCGGCTTCCGCTAATCCAACTTGTTTTCCCCCATAAGAGCTGTCCGTCTTGGGCAGCGCCCGCACTGAGATCAGCCTCCGTGAGAAAGACTGGACACATAATGGATATCTGGCTTAGTTTGATAGTAGGGTCATTGTATGTCGCCTTGGAAAGTGCATTGTTCGCCGCATTCCAATCTGTATGAGGGACATGAGAAGGACAATAACATATGTCAGTTGTAGGTACGCGCCGGACCAGCAAACCCGTTGCTATGCGATGACATTAGTGGAATAGCAGTATCTGATTCAGTTATATGACTCGCCTTGCCCTGTAGGATAATGACCGCCCTCGTGACTTTAGTCGCGTCTAGGCTAGCGGTTTGATAGACAGGCTATGAATCTATGAGAAAAATGAATGGAGCTTGAGGAAAAACTCGCCAGATATGCTCCTTTGTCGTTATTGACAACCCATTTAGGGTATAGAGTGGCATCAACTATATCTGGGAGCGACTTCCAGCCCTCCTCACCGGATCCATCGACTGTAGGGTCTGGGCAATGATGTTGGGTGAAGGTAGAAGGCATGACATATTAACGAATGATGCTCGGTGCTGATGACGTTCGGCACGGAGTTTGCCGAGCCTGCTTTGTCCCGTACTATGACGCACAAGAAACGATGGATCTCTCTCTCTGTTTGACTCCTTCAAGCGACGCCTGGTTGCCATGATTACACACAATGTTATCCTTTTTTATCCTATCGGTGCCGTTCTCATGCTCCAGCTAGTATTACTTGGCGAGGTCGCTGCCCCTCAGATCCAGGACTGGTTTGGAACTGCAGCTGTTCAAAGGTCGGAATCGAGCTATTGAGCTTATGGTTGTTCACCACTGCACTCGTAGTCACAATTAAAGCGACCTTATGAAGATAAATCGTGAACCAATGATGACGCTGATACGTCACCGGGCTCTCTTACGCCTTCCTATCGAAAGAGAAGGAAAGCCGGTATAGACTCCCTCGCAAAGCGCTGTGGAAATGAGCATGAAGCGAGCTCGGAGTATAGAATGCTGTGCCAAATCGCGAGCGTGAATGGCGTGAGAACTATAATCCACGCCAGAAGCGTCCCTTTCATTTTGTGCTTGCCTTCTGAGTTTTTCCTACGCTACGAGCCCATCCCTATTCGTCCTCCATACCGCCGCCGATACCTCGAAGTCCTACCTGTTCACCAAAACTGTGGCGCAAGTAGGTACCTGGAGCAGTGACCCCGTAGTCTCAGCGACGTTGGAGAAATCAAGATGCCATGGCCCATTACTAGGAGGGATACAACGATGAAAGTCAAAACACTGGTAGGTGCTTTTCTACCTACGTTTTCTCTCGCTGATGTGCATTTAGACTCCAAACTCATCCTTGATGGCCAGCCAATCAAGAGAGGAATAAACGAGGTAAGAAAATCAGCAAATTATTGATACGGTACGTCCTCCCATCATTGCGTGTCGTCCCCTTACTTAGCTTCACTCTCAAGACCTCTAGCCTAACTATCCTGACTCTTATGTTCCTGAGTATCGTACGCTTCAATGCCTCTTTGTCATTTGACCGTGGTTCCAGTCTAGTAACCTTAACGCATATTCGGATTTTCATGGACAGCAGCTCCTGACTAGCTTAAACTGGTTGAAGCATCAAAAGAACTCTCATCAACGTTCCGCAACATTATAGCTAATACAATACACGAATGCCGGACTGTGAGTACGACGAGTTCTACACTGTACTGAAACAGCTGCCATCTCGTTGTATGTATCTCTAGACGCCAACGAGAGCGAACACTCTTCGATGATCTCTCAGATTAATGTTTCTGTCAGTATTGCTACTTTCCCTCTGTTGATACACTGCTGACACCGATTGCATGTAGAAACGTTGCCTCGAAGGATGTTCTCAAACTGACGGCCCACCATTTCCTATCCGTTCGATTTAATGTGTACGGCATGGATCGTACTTACTACCTACCGCCCTTCTACGTTCCTTCAATTTTTCTTCGTGGACTCATCTAGACTGATATGGGCGGCAACATGACAATACTCAGAGATACTCCTCCAGGGGTCCGTCTACGTGCTCTTTGGTTTAAAATGACAAGTTCTGACGCCGCCGAGTATCTAAAGTTAATTTTACTCGATAGCATAAGTTTGAATGTGCGCTTGGTGGACAAACCACTTTAGCTTGGAGTGCTTTCTTCTCTTGCGCTGATTATCTTGAATGACATGGCAAAACATCGGGTCATGGAAATGCTTCGGGTTGCATCCTTCAAGCTACTTGGAAGACTTTCGGCACCATCAAGACTTGGCTTCATAGTGCTTACTTCGAATAGCTTGTCATTTTTATGGTTTAATTTTGATTACATATTTGAGGAGGGGGAAGCAGGGCAACACATTCACTCAGTGAAAGGTCACCTCCGCACATGAGACATAATGACTGTAAGGACAAGGACAGCCACCAAGAAAAAGGTGAATATTCGTACTTCAAGGAGGTCGGGGCCACTGTCACTTGTGAAACAATTAATATACCAGTCTCCAAAGTCCTTAAAGGAGCAGATTTTTCCGAAGCTTCGTAAATCTGACAGGGGCGAATTGGGGGCGAACAGTTGCAAGCCGAAATTTTTAGAATTGATTTTGCCGAATTACAGATCAGAATTTGTGTGAACTAGAAATACTCTCGAATGTGCGATGCTTCAGGCGTATGTACTAGGGCATGTAGCCTCAATATTCGTTCATGGTTGCCTATTGGGAATGCCCAATGCTAGCTCTAAAAGGTCTAAGTAATAAAGAGCAAAAAATCCAGGCAGAAAAATAGGACATTCGGATACGGGGAATCGAACCCCGAGCTACCGCGCAGAGCCCCGCACATAGATAACCCAAGAAAGGCGGTAATGTGAGCCGTTACACCATATGCTACCTGAGCAGATATCCTGTTGTACTATTAGAGAAATACATCATAATCCTTGGAATGATCGAAGGAGACAGACTTGACAGTGCCAAGTCCGAAACCTGTTCCTGTTCCCGCTAATTCTGGGATCGCTAAATGAATGAACGGGTTGAGGGTGAATCTCATCGATACGATGAACAGATCAGCAAGAAAGCAGATATGAGATGGTTTCTGGACGGTGGATGGAAGGGGTACAAGTCATTTCAGAGAGATTAGGACAACCTTAAGCAAAGCGAGACGGATTAACAACTCCTGAAATCATGACGCACATATTAGCGGTATAGGTAGTGAATAATGATTTCAATAAACTCGAAAAATGACATAAGAGAGAGAGGGTAGGAGATTTGCACCGTACAATAAATACTTCCATTCGCCTCAGCGATAATCCTGCCTACCCATAGCAGCGAACCCCGCCCATCTCTGAGCACTCTCAACCTTATACTCCAAATCCTTTGAAACCAGCTCGCCAAAACACCCTTCTTCTTCGCAGCCTCCTCCAGACCCTTCACACCCACCTTCCCATACTTGTGGACCCGAACATTCCGCCCTCTTCCCATCTTGTAGGTCCCCCTTTCCCCGGGATAAGATAGCCTCCTCAAAGAGGGGAAAGAATCTTCCTGGTTGAGCGCCTCGGCCAAAGCCTTGCGCGTCCTCCCCCCAGTATCGGTGTCCCCGTTGAGGTTGATCGACTGGAGGCGAGGCACATTCGAAAGCTCACCCAGAATGAAGTTTTTCGAGGGGTGATTGCAGCCTCGGATATGGATAGACCCGATGGACAGGAGGACATTGCGGAGGACTGCGTCGATCTAAAATTGGCAAACGGTCAGCGTGTACAGAAAGAAAGCTAGGGAGTGATTATACCTCTTTGATTCTCATTGTCCAGGCCTCGAAACCCTTGAGGCTGTTCTCCGATCCAGCAACATGGGAGCCAGTTTTTCGAAATTGGACATGCAGCGCTCAAAGGTGACCGATTCTAGTGCACTTCTCGCAGGAGGGATCTTTGAAAAGTCTTCGCTGCCATTCGCATCCCCAGCCAGATACAGCTACCTGATGACATTCCCAGTACACGTTGTTGGAGCTGCAAGCGTGGCTGTAGTCGGACCGTATTTCTCCATGGACATATGTGTAATTACACTTCATTTTACTTTATTCTACCTGTCTACGTACATTCGCGCTGTCTACTGTACAGTATATATCCATCGTAGTTGTACTGTGAGCCTCAGACGTGTCTCTCGCATTCCAAGTGCTTGTCTGAGTTATCTTCTTAATAGATCTCTACTCCGCACTCTAACACATGTTCCAAGAATATATATGATGACACTCACAGTTCGGAGGTTAGGCCAAGAAGACACCAATTCATCAAGCTATACTGGCCGAAATCGTTTGCGTAGATATCGTGGCATTGTGAAAAAAGCTCTCAAGACTCTTCAGCGAGCACAATGCTTTCATGAGCTTCTCTCCAAGACAATCCGAATACGTGTCAAGGTGGCCAGCCTGAAACAACGCGTCAAACACTAGCTGATGTGATCAAATGGACGGTACTCGCGATGTTGAGATTCAGGGCTGTGAGATTGGGCGTCATGGAGAAGAAGCTGAGTAAAAAAACACGACCTATAGTAAAGGGAGACTTGCCATTTTAGTAGTTCGGCGATTTGCTCACCTCATCACCATCATAGTTGCGAGACGCACGCACGCATACCAAGCCAAGACGGTGGATGTGCTCCCTATCAAGCGAGGATTCGATATTTTCTCAGGGAATCACACTCCTTGACATCCTCCCCAAGTGTCTGTCTGTATCTCTTGATACTCAGCCCGATTATCAACCCATTCTTCTCGATATATCTATAATATCGCACCACCGTCCGATGAGGGTTCTTTATCAGTATCTCGCCAACACCAGCACAAATTTTCGCTGGATCCCAAACAACAGCTAGCCGCCGTTCTCCATACCAGCCGCAATGACGCCTCGGGTCGGCTACTATCGACGTACGCGAATGAACCTATATGTATTGACTTTATCGGCGGCGACTCAGCAGGATAGCCATGACACGGCATACCTCGATGTATCCTTCGTATTACCATTTGGCCTAGACTGGTCCTCTATCCCTAGGTCGAATTCATTCTTGTGGAGACAATTGTGGGCCTAAACTCCGAGCTCGCTCTGCTGTCGCAATGAGAGGAGGAGGCTGAGACTGAGACGAGGTAAATGTCGCGGTCATGTAGATCTCCTCAGTTTAACTGTGGGTAATTTGTGCACCAGGACGTCCGTCGACACGTCAAGGGGATATTTCGCCCTGCACTACATTGAAATTCCAATACTAGTAGTTTGAAAACCCTCACATGAAACGGTCCACGTGCATTTTATAATTTACGTCGGTCCCGGGCCGGCAGATGGCTTTGGCTTCAACGTCGACGAGCTCGTCGTAAATTCTGGAATCGTCCAATGGATATATGTACACATGAGGGCTAGCTCGGCATGCCTTTCTTACCAACCGAATAGCAACTCCACAGGATACTTGCAGGATACCATCGGCTTGTTGGACCTTCATCCAGCATACTCTCGCTGGTACAGTGCCGTATTTTTCCTATGTTTTTCTCCTTCAAGGGTCTAAATCCATTTATGTTTCGATAAGAGATTTTTGTATCTTCAGTGAAATCCAGCCGGCTATGCACATAGGACTAAATCTAAGTTCTAACGCAACAGATACCACCCTTATATTAATCGTAAACTATTAGTCTACCACAAATAAGCCCTGTCGTGAACGGCCCGAGCGGTGATATCACCGTTCGAAGCCCATTACTACCACTCTTCGACCACGGACCATAGCAAAGAGAGTCAGGATCAGATATCCCGAGTATCCTAGCTTACCGCACCATTGTATCCTGTGCCCGTCCATTCAGATAATCGGCACACGAGGAAATAGTCTTCATATGCCGCACTTCAGCGGCATCCTTCAGTACTTCTGATAGGAACAGTTCTTTACCAAAGACAACTCGACGCATACCATAACTATCTGCCCGACGCAATGTAGGCCTGCCCGGGTACAGCGATTACGGGGAATACCACAGGGATCGGCGAATTGGACCATACAGCGTACAGCTGTCATTGAAAGTCCGCTAATTGTGCCAGAGCCTAGCGCTCGACGCTCACGCACAAATACATTGTCTTCTACGAGCGCATCTCTCCCCGATTTATGACAAGGGCTCTATCTCTCGGCCATTCCTCGCACCCGTTCACCATGTCTATTCTCCTCGTACTTCTGATACGACAAGGTTCAATGATGGGCGCTATCGCTGGCTTCATCTTCCCCATCGATAACACTGTGAAATGCTGGAGTCCCTACTGCTGGTTCAACACAACCTCAAACCGTCTCCTCAATATGCGGTGCTGTAAAATTCGTTCATTTCCGGGGTGCTCGTCTGACTTCCTTTTTGTTCTAGCGCTAGGAGCACCTGCAATATCAGTATTCTCGACGTATATCACGGCGTCTCAGCGGGTATTTCACAGCTCAATCAGCCTCGCACTCGCATCACAGTCCGCATAAGAGCGTAATGTCGTACCCATCGTACCGGAAGCATGCACCGAACTAATACAGTGCCTTCCATTGAACACGTCTGCTTATCACGCCGTGGGGCCTTCCCGATACCCTGTGTCAGTTGACGATAACACTATTTCCATCTAAACAAAAAATACTTCAACAGTAACGAATAAAGCGCCATTTCATTACAGCATACTGCATGACATGAACCTATAAAGCCTTGCTTTGACAAGTGATCTTCTTCAATCTCCCCAGCCCATTAGCTGCGCCAAAGCATGTCTTCCGAGCAAACGACCAGCCCTCGAAGTGCATCAAGGGTTACATGTTGTTTTGTCACCACTCTCATTCCTGATCATTGTTCCAACCTTTCGGCTTACTCTCACTCTCAGTCAAAATGACGGTGGCGGGTTTATGTATATCACGAATCACGATTCGACGGACCCAAATAGAGCAGTAAGACTCCTCGCTAGCTCCTTGATAGGCGCCGCTCATAGGAACGGAAGATCTTTCTCGCCGCTAGTTTGATCTCAGCTGATCTTCCTGAAGCTACTATGGTCGTGGAGTGGACTGTCGCTCACGATACCTGCGAGGTTGATTGCCCGGAAGTTAATATCTTCTTTGACCCGTGAGATATTTTGTCTATAATTCTCGAGAAACATGCCATATAAATATTCCTTTTGGAGGAATTTATCTCCCTCAGATGACAGACGTAACGGCGGTCCTTCCAGCAACGACATACCTACAGTCCCGATCTTCGTATGGACCAACGACTTGGCGCCTTCAAACTCTAGCCCGCTGCGCAACATTGGCTGGTTCCGCACGAAGCTCATCATCGAACAAACATATGATGTTTTTTTTGGGAGCAAGCTGATCAGCCCCAGAACTTTAGCCTCCTACCCTTTTGACCAGTACTATACTCTAGTGTCCACATTTGCTCAGGAGGCATCAACAAACAAGTCTGTCTCCCTAGTCCTTAATTCAGCTTCTGGGTTCATTGCGTAAGCTTTCTCTCCCTTATCATTTGGCAATCCGACAGAACTTCTTTCAGCGACCTTAAGGTTACACTTGAAAATGACTTCACCTCCTTGCTGCAGCAGATGATATTTGGACAAGAAGTTATCTATGTAAATCTATACCTCCAACGCAGCACCCTTGTAATCGCGTACTGTTTGGTCATCATGGTCACATTCTGTTCAGTTTTCCTCTTATACTTCCATGGACTTTCTGAGCTCATGCACCTTCTCTATATGGATAGGGATGGTCACTCTCATGATTTGCCTCATAATGATCACAACCGTGGTCTTCGGCTACCGACAACGGAACGAGATCGTAGTAGTACCAATCGGGACTGTGTTCGCCTTTACCCAACTACGGTCCACCATGCCTGGGGCTCCAGAAGGATTTGGTGTGTCGTTTCTCTTCCCCTACGTGGACCAGAGCCTTAACTCAAGCTCCAACTCCACCAGGCGATATACTCGGCACGTCATACTTAATACCGGTGACCATCAGCTGACTTACCTCTTTCCTATGCAGATTTTGCCGGACTACTACTATGCCTAGTCCTCCTGTCGATCTGCTTACGTGCATAGATTTTCTCTCGTCCAAAACTTTATTGTTGTATGATAGGCAGTGTCAATGGTTGGCATATACTTATTCACTGACCCAAATGATCCGTCTCGTAAATCCTTCACTTGGGACGAATTAGGTACTTCTTCATCAACACTCTCATGTACGAATACTCAGCGAGCTTGCAGCGAACGCGTTGCGATTGTTTATTCGGCGCATTTGGAACACCACCAAAAGATGGGCACACTGCTGTGCTCGATTTCGCATACGGACAACGAGATGGAAGACATCTACCGTTGTTGAGATTCCTTTGGCTAATCTTGACTGTGAAAATGGGGCTTGAGGTTAAGCTAGCAACGAGAGTGGGTACCGGCTATACACCAGAAAACAATTGCTCCTGCTAATTCTGGGTTCGCTAAAGGGAAGAATGGGTCGACGGTAATTCTCAGCATAGTGTCATCGACAATAGAGAGATCAGCGGGAAAGTAGACGCGAGATGGTCTCTGAACGGTGGATGGAAGGGGTTCAAGTCATTTCAGAGATACTAGAACAACCTTAAGCAAAGCGAGACGGACGAACAGCTCTCTGAATGATGGTGCATATATTTAATTTACCGAGCAGTATAGATACTTAATAATGATACGAATAAACTCAAAGAATAACAGAAGAGACAGAGGTACAAGACTTCCACCTACAAAAAACACATCTATTCGCCTCACCAATACCCCCGCCTACTCATAGCAGCGAACCCTGCACGCCGCTGAGCACCCTCAACCTTACACTCCAAATCCCTCGAAACCAGCTCGGCCCAAACACCCTTCTTCTTCGCTGCATCCTGCAGCTCCTTCGTACCCACATTCTCATACTCATGCACCCGTACATTCCGACCTCTTCCCGTCTTGTACGTCCCCCTCTCCCCGGGATAAGACAACCTTCTCAAAGCGGGGAAGGAGTCTGTCCGGTTGAGAGCCTCGCCCAAAGCCTTGCGCGTCTTTCCCCCAGTATCGGTGTCCCCGTTGAGGTTGATCGACTGGAGGCGAGGCGCATTCGAGAGCTCACCGAGGATGAAATCTTTCGAGGGGTGATTGCAGCCTCCGATATGGATTGACTCGATTGAGGGTAGGACCTTCCGCAGGACTGCATCGATCTAAATATCAAGGAACAATCAGCGCGTACAGAGGAAGGTAAGAGGCAGAGTACCTCTTTGATTCCCATCGTCCAGGCCTCGAAGCTCTTGAGGCTATTCGCCGATCCAGCAAACATTGGTGCCAGTTTTTCGAAATTGGACATGCAGCGCTCAAAGGTTACCGATTCCAGTGCACACGTCGCATGAGGGATCTTCGAACAATCTTCACTGCCGTTAGTGTCCCCAGCGAGATACAACTAGTTGACGTTCTCAGTAGATTTTACGAGAACACATATGACGACGCTCACAGTCCGGAGGTTCGGCCAAGATGATACCAATTTCATCAAGCTGTACTGGCCGAACTCCGTGCGCGCAGATGTCGTAGCATTGTGAGAAAAGTTCTCAAGACTCTTCAGCGAGCATAATGCAGTCATAAGCTTCTCTCCAAGACAATCCGAAGACGTGTCAAGGTGGCCAGACTGGAACGACGCGTCAAATACAGGCTGATATGGTCGAATGGACGGCTCTCACAAAGTTGAGATTCAAGGTAGTAAGATTAGGCGTCCTGCAGAAGAAATTTGAGTAAATGTTCGACGCACAGTAAAGAGAAAACCTGCCGTTTAAATAGTTCGGTGATGAGCTCACCTCGTTTACTCTTCTCTTGATGGTCAGCCGTCGAAAGGGTGATCGTCTAAAGGTATATCAGTAAGAATCAACTGAAGGAATCAGCGCGTACCAGATCCTTTACATCCTTCCCGGTACCCCTCCCAATAAAGGTCGTGGTCAGCTTCTTGATCTCGCCTTGGTTGCTGACCGTGAATGAGGCTTCGGTATCCCCACTCTTAGTATCGACTTTGGGCATGGTTTCTTGCGGACGGGTGGGATGGAGAGGCGGTGATGGTGGTGTGGAAGAAAGACGAAAAGGGGCTCACAGCCTATCAACAAGTCGGGACTCGGAAGGCAAATCCAAAATTCAAATCAGAGGGACGCGTCTGCTAGTGCACGTGATGATGGTTCTCACGCCATCTACGCGTTGCGATCCTTCGACACGCCGTATTCGCTATACTCGCTTGTTTCCACAGGTCTTTGTGAAGGGGCCTGATATCATATCGGGGGCATGATTGGGTCTCATGAAATGTCTGTCAAGCTCAGGTCAATTTCAAATATAAGAAGAATGAATCGAATACGCAGACATGCTACGCACGGACCAGATTCGATCCCGAGTTTCCAGTTGCAGCTACAATGAGGTTCCTTGATCCGCTGGCCAGCGACCTTCCAAGAAGTTCTAGCAGGAAACTTAGAATGGTGCTGATGTCAGCGGAAGTCGGGGTTAGATGAATTCCGTGCACAGATATTATTCTGTGCGGTGACGTTAGTTCGATGGGGAGAAGCACGAATGCTATGGTAGAATTGGCGAAGCTTCGTGTGGGATAGAAGTGTTAGTGATGGATGGTATCAGGTAATGGTGTTGAGCTCTCTTGATGTTGCTCAGGGTAGATAGCGGTAGTCGAAGTATATAACGTGCGATTGAGCTTTGATTTCGAAGCTCAATGTGGTAATGTGATAGTGTGATGATGTGAAATGTTAGAGTGCTGTTGGCCGTTCTCGGGAGTGATGGCGTTGATAAGCGGGTTCCAGTTGATAAGTTGCGCGTGAGTGACTCAGTTGTGACTCACGTGAGATGTCTGAATAGGTATTCAGAGGTACTCAAGTAATATTTGATATAATCTGTAAGTGGGTAAAAGGCTGACTATTTATTTCTCGTGGGGGTTTATATACTGTAATTCTATCTATGTGTCAATGACGTGTTGCCACGTGGAATGACGTCCACGGCTTCTACTCTGCCGGTTTCCTACCGGTCCGATATCGGACCTGACAGTGCTGATACAAGACAAAAAAGCGCTCAACACCAACTCAACACGGTTGAATATGTATCTAATCTCTAGCATTGTCGAAGACGTTGGAATCCCAAGGTACTGAAGTCAAGGGTCCATTAAGCGGAATTGCTATTCAAAGAGCCTTTCATTCATAGTATTGAGTGCGCTTGGCGTTCGTGTGCTAAGTCATTTGAAGTTGGGACGAATAAGAGTGTTAAGCCTATCAAGGACTGGTGTGTGTTAGTCGCCGGTCACTATAATGGGGAAATTTACTTGCGATGGCACCCATGGTAGCTGTCGAGTCAGTGGTATAATGTAAGAAAAATGTATGTTCTTGAGGCAACAAGGCAAATGTTTCGTTCTGTGAAACTGGCAGCGATACAGATAATGAATATTTGCGAACAGGCGCTGGGGCAGCAGGACAATTGAGTGAATTACACTAAAGAGACTCTTCATTTATTTTGCGTCATGTCTATGGAACGGTAGTGAGTACAGTGCAAGTCGTGATGGGAGTTGCAAAAAAAGCAGGCCCAGCAAACTCCATGCCGCATTTCTTCACTTGTACTGACCATCAATATTCATCGTTCAACCTCTGCCTGGCCTTCAAAACGAAGTCTTCTGTTATAACACTTACTGGTATCCCTGTTGCCTTGCACCGACAAATGTAAACGAACTGGTCCACGATCCCTAGTTCAAGACATAGTGGCACAGAGAAAGTTTCCTTTAAAGGTGACTGTCTTTGCATAAACATAAACCACACAGAATGTCATTCTCAATGATGCAATGGCGGTCGGAACTTGCGATTACCTTGTGGGATACGATGCCAAAAGACAGGAGAGATATACCCAAGAGTTTGTCCCTTTATATCACTTGTAGAGAGGGCACCATGAGCTCAAAACGTTTCTCCAGATAACTATTCTACTAGGTAGCTGCTATAGACTCCAATGACCGATACGGTGTGCATAGCAATTCGATGTTCTTGTCGGTGATCTTGTTTCACTGTCCGCGGCAGAAGAAACATGCTACCAAATTACACAATGCTCATTGAATCATTTCCTCGGGGAAGCTTCTCCACCTGCTCCTGTGTTTTCTCAATTCCATAAGAATTGTTCACAAATTCTGCTGTTTCAGGATCATTATATCCCACTCTGTCCTTCGATAGACCTAGGGCTGCGCACCGTCGCCATATAGTATGGCTTTCAGTAACCGTTATATGGAAGACGTACCGAAGCCGAAAGCACCCTACCAACCATCTGTACAGTATGGTATACGGCTGTTCCGTCGCTGTCAAGAGCCCCTACAGACGGCTGTGCAACATCATAATATGGCTTATTGTATCAGACTTTTGATCCTATCTAAAACCTTTCTTAGAGCAATCATATCATGCAAAATGGCGCCATGCAGCTATTAGCCAATCCTGGATTTACCATTTCAGTGCTCTATTTCACAATTTGACTGCTCACACCTGTCTGACAGGGTCTCATCAATTCTTGTTTGCATTCAGCACAGGGCATGTGACTTTCCCTTAAGTATGGGATGCCTCTGACTTGATTGTATAGGTCTATTTAACGGTTATTTTGTGATCTTGGACACATCTGACTTGCCTTTAGCCCCAAATTCTGTTATTTTGGACTTCAGTTATCTACTTTGTCTCTCAAACCTTCGGGCCATGCTGAAAGTTCTCTCTGGTAAGTCCATACAAGTAAATTCATTTTATACTTGGGTACACGGTCGTCAATGGTCGTAGATGGCCATAAGGCACCTGTACCGACGCCGACAAGGCTTTTAGAATGACTATACGGTACGGTGTACGGATAATTCCATGACTGTCTGGGACCATGGCTTTATGGCTGTATACTGTATACGGTACGGTGCGCAGCCCTAGATAGACCCCTCTTGTTCAAGGCATGAATCAAAGTTGCTGATCACAAACATTCCGTCTGCACCGAGCATGATGTTCTTAGGACTTATGTCGTTATGTGGCAGAATAATCAGATAGGTTGCCCATCATCATCGTTCTTGCAAGACGTACTGAACCAAGATATGAATGTGCTCAGTGCCTTCATTTGATCAAGTGAGGAATCCATATCCGCCCGGGGAAAAAGACTCCTTCACAGCCTTCGAAATCATGATCGTGATATCATGAACAAGGTGCCATTCATAATTGGCAAATTCTGTGGTCATAAGGATGAAAGGTATTGGCAGTCCAAAAAAATATGGAACCTGAGCCAAGGGGGCATGCCAAATAAAATTTTGCATATAAGGTCCAAAAATTTATTTCAGGCTGGCAAGGAGCAACCAACCACCCATGTGACTCTATTATACCTATATATAGGTCAGTTTTATGACATCATGTGGCTGAATCTCCGGCTTCTTGTGGGCACTGGCAACCCCCACCAAAATTCGTGCTCTGAGTGATCTCAATCAGGGCCCAATATATGTGAGTTCCATGGCTGTACTTTCTGCAGCTCAAAGGAAGAAGATTCATGAATACTTTTGCAGGAACATTGTACTCAGGACATAATTTTACATGTTTTGTTCAGGGTAATTTATTTTTTAGACCCCATTTTACCATAGTTTCATCACATTTATAGCATTTAAAATGCTTTTTAAAAAAAAGTGCTGTGAAGAAAACATGTAGTTTATTTTTAAATGATATTCTGTAATTTTTTTGAAGTGATATGAGGTCTGTGGAAGCCTGTACCAGGTCCATTTGGATGAGCAGTCTGAAGGCTTTGCAAATACAACCAAATAAATGTGTCACAGCTTTTTGCACTTTTGCACACCTTTCAAGCACACAGAACACTTCATGGGGCACTGTGCTAACTTTAAAAGGTACTCTTGTACTACCAAACATTGGTCTGCACAGCAAAAAGGCCAATTGGCAAAGATCTGTGCTGCTCATCACACATATAAAGAATGGTAAAAATGGCTCAGGATTGGAAATTCCAAAGGCTAAATCTGGTGCCAAGGGCAGAGGTGATCGAGAATCTAGGTACAGACATCTCCAGATAGCTATAGCCAAGTACAAAGCAGCAGGGAATTTAACAGTAGAGGCTGAACATGCAGGGGCAGAGACTGGGGTTTCAAGCAGCCAAGAAGAGATCATAGATGTTGATGTTGAAGGGCAGGGTGACAGTGAAGATGAGTTTCATTCCAGGTAAATTAGTACTACTATATACTTGAACTCATATGGAACTATATGAGGAGGTAGGACAGTCTATCAATGAGCATTGAAGCAATTAACATTGATTTGCTGTCAAAATAGCCAAAAATAGGCTTAGTCAGCTCATGTTCTGGAACCAGGCATTGCCGGTGGCCACTTCTTGTGGCATACCTGCCTTGGATGTTAGTTTCTTGGTGATCTTTCAGGATAGCCATTGGGAATACTGCTTGTATAGAAGTAATTGTACTAATATATATACAAATGTTATTTTTGCACCCTAAGAGAACCCAAAAGTCTGTGTTCTAAAATTTTTTTTCAGCCCCTCCAGGGGCAACCAACCACCCTACCAGATGTGCCAGGCTGACATTCTGGTGCCCCCTTGACCTGAGCCTTAGGCTGCAGGAAGTGAAACCAATCAAGGTTGAATTTCTGACTCCAAATGGGCAAGAAGAATTCTGCATAGTCACCTGCATGGCTGCATGGTTGCCCTGTGGCTGCATGGTTGTCAGCATGGTTGACACATCACCAGGGCCAATCAAATATCCTTCAAAGATGTCTGTTGCCCTTTCCAGGATCATATTCTGAATGAGTAGCCTAGAGGAATACTCCATATTTGTGTCATGGCAAATCCATGGCTATTCTTGAAGAATTTTACAACCATTGAGAGTATTTCTGCCAAGTCAAACAATTTCTTGGGCCTCAACAGTATGGAATGGCCATAAAGGTAGTTTCATAAGTGAGGAGTTGTCACATACATGATGTGGGGTCACACATCACTGAAGACAGAATGAGGAGGTGTTCTCTATGATGACTACCAGAACAACTACATGGAAACGTGCTGATTTGCTATAAATGTACAATAATCACATATTTAACATATAGATACATAAGTTCCAACTTGCTATTCGAGAGCACATATGGACTTTACATGGTCTAGGTGTAGGCCTGCATGTTGGTGACTGCATAGCAAGCATGGTTGGCTGTGTGGTCCAGAGAAAATCTGCACATAAGGAAGCAATATTTGTAAGTGGATTTAATGATCATTTAGGTAGTATTCAAACCATCAAAGCTAAATTGTTGCAGATTTGACTGTTAATTGATGTTTATAAAACTGGACCATCATTGTTATAACATCTTCAAGCAGTTAGTGAGAGAATACACCATAGTTCAGGTATTTAGCCATCTCATAATCGTAGGTACTTGCATTTCAGATCTGATTCCACCTAGGTATCAAGGACTCAAAGATCTAAAACCTTGAATTAGCTGAAGTTGAGCTTTGAAATCATTATCTAACCAGAGTATCTTTTTGCAGAGAACTCAGAGTCACCAATGAACATGAAATAAATGTAATGATATATTTAGCCAGTCATTCTTAGCATTGTACAGTATATACATAGAGTTAAGGTACAAGTTCAACTACAGATTTGTTGTGTGGTCATGCACCATGCCAGCATGGTACCATGCAGGTGACCACACAGAACTTCTAGTGCCCCACTGAAATTGCTTATTACTGACCAACATGGACAAAACAGTCTGGAACCGAGATGGCTTGCATCTATTTTTCTTTACCTCTATGTTGAACTTTCCAGCAGTGACCATTTTCTGTCATCTGCTGTGTCCTTAACTTAAAGTCCAACAGAGCCTTTGAAATGATTCTTGTCTATTTGTGAAGACATGCTATGGCCATACCACAAGTTTCTCACCTCTTGTCACTTCAAGGCAGATGGCCCTTGCCTTAATTTTCATCACAGGAAGACCACTATTCTCACCCTTTGAGCAAAATTCAAATGGAAGTTGGTTCCAAGAGACCCAGAGGTTCTGACGTTGCAATAATGAAGCAAAGGGCACTCATGAAGTTGAGATTCAGGGTAGTGAGATTAGGTGTCCTGGAGGAGAATGTGAGTGCAAATATGACATGTGGTAAAGAGAAGACTTGCCATTCTAGTAGTTCTGCAATTTGCTCTTGTTTACCCTTCTCTTGATGGTCGGTCGTAGAGAAAGATCTTGTCTGAATACATGTCAGGAGAATGCATACCAGGTCCTTTACTGGCCAGTGATCTATGAAGGAGTGCTAGCAGGAAGATTAGAATGGTGCTGAGATGAGAAAACAGAGACATGCAGTATGGTTAAATATGCATATAATCTGCCACAGAGGTTGGAATGACTTGCCTGAGGTGCTGAAATCAGGTGTCCATTAAATAGAATCACCATTAGAAAAGTTTTGCATTCATAATGCTAAGCAGCTATCAAGGTCTCACTCAGGTATTTGAAGTTGGGATGCAGGCTCCAACTGATGCGGTGTGATCAGTGTTCAGGAAGAGGAGAGACTCACTGGAGTGGTATGATGCATCCAGCAAGACAAAAAAGGGCCACAACCTGGTGATACACCCAGCTCTAGCAAGAATCTTTGCTGGGTCCTATAACTTAGCCAGTTCACCATTCTCCATCTATCATGTTTCTTCCTTGCTGACAACATCCCCGATACAGCAGACTGGTCCCAGTCTAAATGACAACCTGTGACTGACTACTGTCGACATAGCAGCCCAGTAGCCCCGAGTCAAGCAGTTAATCTATATTGACATCATCAGCAATGACCCAGCAGCATGTGTACCTGGCTGTATCCTTTTACAACACCTTTTGGTCCCAACTAGGCCTCTATCCTCAGGCTGAATTCATTCTTGTCAAGAAAATTGGGGGCCCACACTTTGAGCTGGCTTTCATTGCTGAAAGACTCTTCAAAGCCACCAGCGACCACCCCTGTCAGTGGTCACTATGAGAGGAAGAGAAAGAGATGGAGACAGTAAATGTTGAGGTCCTTTGAATCTCCTTCAGTTTCATTGCAGTGGAAGTACTTCGTGAATAAGGGCACTGTTTGATGCATTGGGAGTCTCAGTATCATTTTGCCTTGCCCTGAACCATTCACATGAGCTTCCATGTATATTTCATCATTGATCTCAGTCCTGGGCTGGCATCCTCTTCCGGCATGGTTCAAGGAGAATTCTGGAATTTTTAGCTGCATGAAGACTATCAAACTTTGCATGTTTTCCTCACTGGCCAATGTTCTAACTCCATAGGATCACAGTGTTGGCACAGTCAGGCCTTCTCTCTCATTCATACAGTACCCTATTATCCCATCCCATGCAGTCAAAATTCCAAACAATGAAATATTGATAAGATATCCTCGTATGATTGGTAGTTTCTATCTGCCTTTGCAAGTACTAAGACTAATTCTAATGCAACAGATACCACACTTTTATATCTCAAAGCAAGAGCCCAATAACTGTTCGCCTATCAAAAACACTTCTTATAATGAGCAGTTGGAACATTCATATTCCATAAGCTGCATCATGTCATTCACTTACCACCCAATGCCGATTCACAAAAAGGAGAACCAAAATAAGAAACACCCACAGATACTCCAGGTATCCCAGATGAATGCAGCATCGTGTTTTATGCCAAGCCATTCAGCATAAACTACCTGTGCTTGTTTAAGATACATTGTGCACCAATAGGATCCTTCAATACCTATGGATACAAAACATTTTCACAGTCTATTCAAGGTTTGTTGGCAACAGCAAGGTGCATATTTGCAGTGTCAAAAGACATCATCAAGGCAGTATGAACTGAATGCAATTGTAAAGAGTTAGAAAACATCTTGATATTCAGTATCCGATAATATAAATGTATATCCTCCAGTAGTCTTCAAGACTCTCCCACTTATAAACTGGATTCAAGGAGCAATACAGCCTAGTATGACCATGCTCTGATCTAAGGCATGTTCACCCTTGTCCATTCAACTTCCATCCTATTCAAAATAAAGCTCAGTATAATTAATGAACTTTCACCTCTGAACCATTCCATGCACACAAACTCCTCCAATAATCTTATCCTTACATTCATTCCATCTATTTCCTCCAGATTCCCAGCCAATGGGTCCAGGTGATACCTTTCTCGATAGTTGATGGGTATGCATCATAGAGAACAATGACAACAGCCCAGCAATGTAATTTTACCACTACACTTAACTTGAATTTGTTAAATATTTACTGATATGTCCCCAGCTGGAAACCAATCGATTGGGATGGCATGTTTGCTTTGTACAGCTTGAATGGGAGATACCTGATGGATTCTCAAAACAGTCTGGAAGCTTGTTCAGAATTCAGTGGTTAAATTGTCCACTGTCAAGTTTCATATCGCTGATATCTCTGATGGGAAGCATGGCCCAAGGAGCCATCTGGCATTGTCATTTTCATCCCCCCTAGCTGGGCCTACCTCATGATCTGAAGTCTTGACATTAGGATTGGATCAATGATCCCAACTTGCCTTCTCCACCTGTGAAGGTACTCATGACCATTGAATCCTGCTTTGATCCTCAATCATGGGACAGTTACTTCATGGAATGGAACACCACTCACACTGATGTATCTGTTCCAACAACTGGATTGGTCAACACTCCCACAAAGACTGATACCTCATCCTAGTGCCTCAATGCAGAGGATACCAAGAAGGTGACTCTGTTCCCCCTCTCTGGCTGGGTAAGTCTCTCAGGCTGTGGCCATTACATATCTCTCCAGACACAGCACTAAATAGTCTTCCATCTGATATGTCCAGTCCCATGGTCATTATTTGCTACTCTTAGTTGCTCTATGTCTTCTCCCTATGCCTGCCTATGAATCCTTCGATAATACAATGTTGTATAATGATGATGATGCCAACTTTGTGAACTGATATTAATTAATTTGTGTTCTGATAAGTGGATCTACTAGTAGAACTGTGACCTAATCCTCCAAGCACTTCGCTGACATTTCCTTCATTGCACCTACTTATCTGGAGGTTGCTGGCAAGAATCCTAGAGATACTAATTTATGCTCAGGTAGTTTGAAATGAAGGACCATGTCTCTTACAGCACGGTTATTGATGATGTACCGCCCTAATTACCACAGTGAATTTAGTCTTCCATGCTGAGTCAAGGGGGCACCAGAATGTTGGCCCAGCACATCTGATAGGGTTGTTGGTTGCCTCTGGAGAGGCTGAAAAAAGTTTTAGAACACAGACTTTTGGGTTCTCTTAGGGCACAAAAATGACATTTGCATACATATTAGTACCATTACTTCTATACAGGCAGTATTCCCAATGGCTATCCTGAAAAATCACCAAGAAATGATGATGATGGTCTGGATTGGTGACCTGCAACATGCCTTGTGATGGGCAAAGATGTGGGGGTATAGTACTCTACAGCTATGTACATCTATACTGCTACTTGTTGTGATGCTCGTTTACTGTTCTACTCTATGGATTGTGTAGCTATAAGCTGAAATTCTATGTATCTTTTTTTTTGATCTCATTTGTCATTCCGTTTAATGAAATTTGTGTCTACTGAAAGGAGAAATGAATGAATAAGGGGGGATGGCCCTGCCACAGGCTCAGGTGATGCTGTGATGATTCTATCCATCGTCTTCTTGTCCTTCTTGTTCATGTAGCTCTGGTTCTTCTTCTGATAGTGGCATTCCTGGTCTTTGTGAAGGCTCCCAACTCTGCTAGGAATCTTGTGACCACTTCGATGCCCTCTGTTGTGCCCAATAGGTTGCACATGGTCAGGTTCTGTGACCCTTCACATAGGATGTGTTGATGTTCCCTATAATCACCAAGAGACTAACATCCAAGGCAGGCAAGAGGCAGGTGTGCTGCAAGAAGCTGGAGATTCACTGAAGAACAGCCATATGATGTCATAAAATTGACCTATACATAGGTATAATAGAGTCACATGGGTGGTTGGTTGCTCTTTGCTGGCCTGAAATAAATTTTTGGATCTTATGTGCAAAAATTTATTTGGTGTGCCCCCTTGTGCTGAGTGGCATCTCTTGTTTTCTATCCCTTGGCTTCTTCCATTTATGAATGGCACCCTGTCATCAAGAGGTTACTGGACTGTCAAGCTGGTACACCCGGTTGGTTGGTTGGTCACCTTCAAGAGGTCTTAAAAAAAATACTATATCATTTCTTTTCTAAACTAATTAGCTCAGAAGTGGGTGAGAAAGCAACAATTGATCAAAAAATAAGAGCTCACTGAGACTATTGGTTCTGTAATCTCCTTAAGCATCATCTTAGTGATAGAGAAGATGAAGGGACAGGCATGTTGCAGTCGTGCAAGCTTCAGATTTAGTATTCCGGCAATGTCCAGCCAGGAGAGACCAGATGTAACTGGTAACTGGTGCTAACCAGATGGCAGTGTGCTTACCAATACCACATGTTATGCCTTGATGCAGTATGTTATTCCCACAGCAGTCAGTCAGTCATTGACCAGGCCTTAAAAAAATATCAAGTGGATGTATTTTTTAGACATCCTCGTAACCCCTTGAGACTGCTATGATTTTTGTCTGATCATAGTATTCCCCCGAACTTCTAATGACAACATATATATCAAGTAAGGTTAAATGTCAAACTCTGGCATTTGTATATCAAATTGGGATTCAGCATCCTCACCTTCTCACTCCCATGAATAATGCTGTGAAACTTTTGAGCTTCAACTGCTAGCTTAAAATGTCGTGTCGATAGTCAACCCTTGCTACTCACCTGGGAGCTCATGGTATGGAACTCATATTTGCTTTAAATTTGCCCTAAAGCCTATTCATTTCTGCTTTGATGGTTATTCTAGTGCCCTAGAAGTGCCTGCAGTATTAAACACCTTCAGGGATTTCTGCCCTATAAATGTGGCAACATCTCCATGCTTATTTTGCAGCTTACTCTTCCCTAAATTTTCATCACAGCCCACGTGAGAGCACAGTTTCATGTTCATCATACTGGAAGCATAGAACAAATCAATGCAGTGCTCTACACATACTTATCATGTTTCATCGTGGCACAGCCTCCTCAATACCTCATGTAAGGTGATGATTACATTAAATGCACCTGATAACAGAAACATTTCAAGCACTGCAAGGAAAATACCATTGCCATACAACATCCTGCGGTGCATGTACCTATAAAGCCTTGCCTTCCACCCATTATCTTCTTCAAACTTCCCTGCATGTCATCTGAGCAAATGATGAGACATTGAAGTGTGTCAAGAGTTTCATGCTGCTTCATCACGTCTCTTTCATTTGGCATCATCGTTCTGATCTTATGCATAACTCTCATTTTTACACTACATCAGGGTCACAAGGTTGAGTATGTCAGGAATTCAGATTTGACAGACACAAATAGAACTGTAAGACTCCTTGCTCATTCCTTGTCATCCACTGCTCATAGTAACAGAAGATCTTTCTCCATGCCGACCTGGTCTCAGCTGATATTCCTCAAACCACTATGCTCATGGAGTGGATAGTTGCCTGGGATAACTGCAATCTTAGTGCTAGTTGCACAGAAGTTAACATCTTCTTTGATGCATGAGCCTTTTCCTCTTTGGTTCTTGAAAATATACCATATGAATCATCCCCTTTGGAGAAATTTGTCTCCTCCAGATGCTGGGAGGGTTTACGATGGTCCCTCCAATAACAACAGGCCCACAGAACCCATCTTCATATGGAATGCCACCACCATGAGGTCATTCAGCAGTTCTAACATGATGAACAACCCTCCCAAGTTCCACACAGAACTGTTCATCTAACCAGTGCTTGATGGTCCTTTGTTTGCCTTGATGCACAGCTGCAGAACTCTGGCCTACTATCCTTTTGACAGGTACTACGCTGTTTCACTCATGTTGCTTATCTGAACTTATTCACCGGCGATGTGTCAGTTACCAGTCCAAAATATTCACTTTTGCTCAAGAGGCATTGATGAACAAGTCAGTCTCCCTAGTACTTGGTTCCAGTGTCCTGACTAATCATGTAAGCTTCTTCTTCCCTTCTCATTTGATCACCTGACAGAACCTTTTTGAGTGACCTCAAAATTACAACTGGCATTACATCAACAGACCCCACCTACATGGAGGACACTGGCTTTCTTCAACAAGAGGTCATCCATGCATATGTAATTCTCCAACACAGCACCCTTGTTATTGGGTATTGCCTGGTTATCACTGTCACATTCTGTTCAGGTTTTCCTCTTATACTCCATAGACTTTCAAGGCTCATGCACCTTCTTTATATGGATAGGGATGGTCACTGTCATGATTTGCCTCATAATGATCACAACTGTGGTCTTTGGCTACCAACAATGGAACAAGATCATTGTCATTCCAATCTGAACTGTGTTTGCCTTTATCCAACTATGAAGTGGTGGGCCATCACAGGGCATGGCAGGTCCGAGTCCTGTGTGATCATGGGGAGAAGCCCTCAAGCAACTCTCAAGTGAATTTCTGCTCAATATATATTTTGAACAATCATTGATTATTGCATGAAGACCCTCACACAACACAAACATTGCTAGAACTTGATAGTTGCCACTTTACCATGTCAATTTGGTCTATTAATTTGGTATCTGTGTATTCAGTATTCACTAGAAAGAGCAGAGTGCTTGTCAATCAACTCCAGACCCCTGGTGGAGAAACCAGAACTGTTACATTGCCACTCCTGACTATATTCTACACATCGGAGTCAGAGATTAGACTAACATGATCAGACAGTTATTCATCATCTGGAAGCAAACATGCCCAAATGATTCTGTCCTTGTGTCTGAAATCCTCCATAACAAAGCCTCATTGTCCAGCTCCTGAAGAAGGGGGAACACCTTCAAATGGAAAGAAACAGTTGAGCAAACAGCTCCACCTATCAAAGTCCCTGACTTGCAGAAATGCTACAATGAGATCTCAGGCTCACTACAGGAACAAAAGAAAATGTTCCTGGTTGAATGGGCATGTGTTGCATTATACAGGGAGCTTCAGAGACATCTTGAAATAATGCATGTTCAAATGAACATTGTAGAGAAAGTATGGAGATGATTTCATAGCACAGTATAGTAAGATGCCATTTTTTATGTGATATTCAACACTGAGAAATACCTGGAGGTAGACCCTGGACTGGTGAAAATGAAAAATCTGGTATACATGGTGAATACCCTCAACACTACCAGCATATTACACATGTTGGGTGAGCAAATTTCAGCAAGAGCAAATAATAAGGCTAAAGGGATTGATTGATAACAACAAACACCACATGGAAAGCCACCTGTGAAAAGAAGAGATCAGGACAAAAGGCTACCCTGAAACCATTGGGTATACCTATCTTTCCCCAAAAAGATTTGTCAGTCCATTTTCTTCACTTATCTACCTAGAAACACATGGTCCCAGAAACAAGGAAGAAAAGCAATAAACACGGACTCCTTTGCCTCACCTTTTCAGAGTCCTCTTTGCTCATTACATCCTTTGGAATCACTATGCCCGATGTCTCCCCATTCCAAGGAGCAGCCAAGGGGGTCCCAGAATGTCGGCCCAGAACACTGGGTAGGGAGGGAGGGTCAAATGCTGGTCACAAAAAAATTTATGACCTCTCAAAATTTTGATGTTTTTCTGTCCAAGCTAGTATAAAATAGCTGGTGCATGTTTACTTTATTCAATACTTCATTATCTTACGCAATATAACCTCAGAACAGTGATAATCAACCAATATCACAATGACACTCAGCTGAGGTTGGCCCAATCTGGCCTGGAAGGAATATTTGAGGAATATTCAACATATTATTCAAGACAGAATGATACCTGATTGTTATGGAGGACCCTCATCTACACAAAAGCCTGAAGAGTATGAAATCAGCATTGAGGTGTAATGACAGCCTGATACTGCTGAATTCTTGGCTAATTCCAACTCCAGCTGCCCTGGCATACCCTATATGGTGTACATGATGTCATAATGGTCATGTGACAGGGAGGGAGGGTCCAGCAAAAGCCTGAAATAATTTAATCAATCCTATGTATTTTTTAACTTTTTTGAACCCCCTTGGAAGCAGCAGAAACATGATCAGAAAGTTCTCAGGAGAACTGTTGAAATAGCTTGAAGGAAGATCCTGGCATTGCTTATCAGAATAAAGAGATGGCAAAGGTACCAACTATCACACAGCATAAAGGAGCTTCAACAGAGGGAAAATCCCTATCAATAATCAATCATCAGGCCCTTTGACAGTTTTACATGCGAATAGCTATGTATTTCAATAACTATGGCTTGGTTCAGTGATGAGCCTAGACTTCCATGGCAACGGCAACACCCAAAACTCGGGGAGAGCTTAGGCAATTAACATAGCAACACAGCAATCAAGGCAATGTGTGTGCGAGTGGTTCAGTGCACCTCCGTGCAGTCAATTCCTCAATAACACAAGATACACTGCGACTTTAAGTCAGCGAAGTAGTACTCTTGGTCAAGGAGTACTAATAGATGTTGGCTGTAAGCTGGGAAGGATCTCGATAAATGAGATGGGATGGAATCTGGTATGACTTGAATACCAAGAAACCATGATAGAAACTGCGAAAACGGTCTAGAGACCATGAAAATGGGTCTAGAAATTGTAGCAATGCGCTAGAAATCATGGGGAGGGACTGGAAATCGTGGGGAAGGACTAGAAATTGTAGCAATGCTCTAGAAATTGTAGCAACATGCTAGAAATCGTTGCGATGCTCTGGAAATCGTGGGGATGGACTAGAAGATGTCGAAATAGCCTAGTAAACGTGGCTTGGGGCATACCTAATATTGTGAGTCGAAACAATAGCAATAAACGTATGGAGACTGCAAGAAACTGGTAGAAATCATGGTAACTGAGGTGCTGAGTGGGGTGTTGCAGCAATAGATGCACGGCAACTCCGAACGATGATAAAGACGAGAGTGATCCTATGGAGCTGAACTGGGCCTACACGGAGGCAATACTGAACTGGGCGATGAAAACAATGGCGATGTAGAAGGTGAAGGTGATAAAACAATCCTATATGGTGAAAGTGAAGTGATGTTGTGGCATTAAAAGACAAAAGCAAGTTATTGATGCAAGATTTTGTGTATTGGTGCAACCAACAACATTTAAAGAGTAAAGCAAGCGGTGGGGAATAACTTGGAGTAACCGTAGCTGACTGGTAATGCCATAGCCTCGTCAACTTGGTAAGAACTAGCTCTAAAAGTGTGGTATCTACCTAGTTTTTATACTACAAGTACAATTTTATAAATAGAATATTCTTTGGAGCCTTAGTAAGGCTGTAAGTCCTTGGCTTTTGTAATAGCCGTAGTAAACATATGGTATCTGTGGTTCTAAAGTAACAGCAAGTCCTTGACGTTGCCATGTATGGATGCAAACTGTGCGGTTTTATTGAGCGATGAGCAGATCATAAGGTGCTGTGTAGCTGCGGATTATTGAGCTGCAGTTGCCATGCTGAGGTGTATGCATGGGGCAACGATAATTCAAAGTCTTGGCACTGTAACAGCCTTAGTAAACATGGTCTATAGTTGCTGTGGCTGTAATTATCATAGCTGGAAGGGTACTTGCATCAATCACATCATTTCATTAAATGATTGATGGGCACATCAACCAGATGCTTCTGAGTGATGTAGCAACCTCATTTAAGGATGATTGTCGATCAAAGATGCCTTGCTGTGATGAGATACAGTAATTGTGATGCGAGGCGAGCTGGGAAGGATAACGGAGTGTGTGAGGAGTAGTTGTCATGGTTTTAGGACTGTATCTGAATGTTTGTGGCTTATACTGCGAAAATCTGTGGTATTATCAAGAGTTGGCAGTGTTATGGAGTGTGTGGGGATTATAATGGCATCATTTTGAAGATATTGGGTGATGGATGGCTAAATCTGTGAATTTTGAGCATACAGAGCCTGGAGGCTCATCATCGGTCCATGAATGTGAGCCGTGCATACTGTGAGTCTATTCAATGAATTAGCAGCCCCCCCTTCAAACAACAGCAGAAGAAAGATGTACCTGGAACTTTATAAAACTGTGTCCAACATACACATACAGAAAAAAAGCCCTTCCAACAGTCCAGCAGAAGGGGTCCAGTAACATGATGTCTGCACTTGCAGGATGTGCAACTTTTCGATGTTTTGGAGATGCAAGAGATTGAGAAGTCTTGTCTTGTACCCTTGGGTGATCTAGAGATGAGAAACGTGCATGACACATCAACTTGTTACTCTGAATAGCCATGGTGAGCTGTAGGGAACACCAAGAAATATCTGTTGAGTAGCATGGAAAAGAAATTTAGCAGGGAATTTGGAAAAGGAGTGTAGTGACATACCAGAGCTTCCAATGGCATAAAGTATGCATATCTTAGAGCTTTTCCTTTGATACAAAGAATAGTGTTGGATCAGTCTCTGCTCAACTAGGTTGCAGTTCATTGGTCTGCTGTGTGTTGTGTATGGTCCATGGGAGCCATGTGGCTTTGAAAAGGGTCATGAAGAGATTTTGAATGCGGTGATGAAAAGATCTTACACATATCCATCTCCTTCATCACATGCATCACATCGCTGGAATAAATTCAAAATTAGATGGGCATAGGGGTCAATAGGTTAAGATTACATTGTAACACCTCTACTGTCATATTGTCAGAGCCCTTCAATAGTTAAGAATGAAAAATGCACCAGAGGTATATGGCCTGATAGGCTGATACAAACTGACACCATATTCCTTCCAAAGCGGCACCAATCACATTCCACATCATACCAGAATTGAACACAAATGACAGGAAGGTTCAAGAAAAAATGAGGCTAAGTGAGAGAGCTAGCCTAACATCTTGCAGAACTAGTCACAGGTAGTCTGACTTTCAAGCAAAGGAGATGCACTTTGTCTTGTTTGACATAGATGGTGACGCACTTGATTAAATAGCAGGGATGCCCCAAAACACAGATGGGGTTTGACAAACTCAGATCCAGCTGTTGAACATTTATCAGTACAGTCATCAACTGGCCAGTGAGACACCCAAATAGGGAATGCCATCGGAAATATATACCATGGGGCTGGGCGGAGATCGGGCTGTGCCAAAATATGTATTATGTACCAATAACTCATATTAGATACAAATCATACCTTATCAGAGGAGGGAAACACAATATCATGCAAGATCAGTAGAAAATGTGTGGTTACAGTGATTTCAACCCAGTGAGACATGTCACATCACGCTGATATACCATATCTGGAATGCTATAAATATCTAATCAGTCCCATCAGATCCTTCCCCATCAGAATCAGAATCAGCCTTGTGCTCGTTATCGTATGATCCATAGCCCTCATTATCCCCCCCAGACATCGAGAAATCATTGCCCTCATTGCTGAACCCCCCGGGTGACTGTATAGGTGCTGATGGCCTGGCCAAGCTGTCCTTTTCCATGGATTTCTTCGTTGGTTTGGGGTTGGTGGCAGCTGCCTCAAAGTTGAAGTCTGCCTTCTTTGGCTTTGCCCACCCTGCTCTCCTTTTTCCTTTCTTCGCTCTATCTCTCTCTTTCTCCCATGCTGCAAAACCAGGCTTCTTTCTTCTCATTTTGAATACTCCTTTGCTTCTCTCTCTCCTCCCATTCCTTGATTGCTGTCTTGTAACGTTCCATGAGCTCTGGCCTCGCATCCTTGGCCTCCTGTTCATCAATACCCTCTTGTTCATGCTCTTCAACACACTTAGTAAATTCATCTCCAGTCACAAGCTTTGCCATCCCATCTCCCATAATCCGTGTTCGCTTTTTTGGTCTCTTCTTTCTCTCCTCCTGTTTCTGAAGCTGCAAGTGGCTCTCCCCCACGTACACATTTTGAATGACTGTGGTAGCCTGCATGCCTCTGATCTGTATCTTCTGTTGTCGAATAATATCCTGAGACTCCCAGAGGGCTTCTCACAATGCCTCCTCATGTTCAGTCTCAGGTTCTATGTTTAGCAGCTCAGTGTAGCGGCACTTCATTGGGGAGATGGGAAGTGTGTCGTACATGGGGGGAGAGATGGCTGATGTTAATGGACTTGATGACAGCAGAAAGGACCTGGAAGATGAAGCCGCAAGATCCCATAGCCCTTGCCATGTGGGAGTGGAAAGTTGCGTTGTTCTAATTGTCTCGTTGTCTGTTTCCAGCTGACTTTGCTTCTTGTAGTCCATGATCATGGTTGACACAGCACGTACAGGGCTGCTCAGATCCACCGGAAGTGAGTTATGCACCGATGTCGCAAGGCTGGGGGCCATTGTCTCTACCATGACAATATCAGGATTGTAGGGAACAACACCAGTCTTTTTGAAGGCTGAAATTATGTTCTCCTCAGTGAGCACCTTTGTGTGTGCTTGGGCATAGAGTGCTAAAAAATTTGACTTGGCAACATGATGTCCGCATGTCCTTTCATAGTCATCATGGGCCTCAGACCAGCAGCATTTCAATACGCTGAATATCACGACATCAAGGCCTTGATAGACATGTGTTGAATGAGCCAGATAGCACAGTACATCAATTCGATTCTTGTGTGTGTAATTGAGAAAACCAAGGGTATAGTGTGAGGCATGGCCATCAACAAGTAGTAGGCGGTGGCGGCCTCGCACCTTGGCCTTTGTCTGCCTGTCAAAGTGCTTGATCCACTCAACTCTGATTTTGCCATCAATATATCCCTTCTTCTGATATCCTAGTCTGTGTATGGTGAGTAATAGCTGTATTCTGTTTGTTATAGATTACTTACGAGGCATTCAAGGGGTTGCTCTGCTTCCAGGATGATTGATAACACTCTCCTTTAAAGATTACTGCAGGAGCAAGAGATGTACCATCTGCACATATGGTAATGAGAACAGTGATATTTTTGCAATCTCCTCCTCCTTGCTGATGCTGAACACGTTGTGTGGCAGGTCCAATTACTCTCTCTGATGTGCCAACACCATGCTGGATCCCGGTTTCATCGGCACCATAAATGCAATCCTCATTGATGCGGTCTTCTTCCCCTTCCCCTTCGAGAACCTTCTCCAGCAATGTAAAAAAAGATTCTTTTGTGACAGGATTCACAGCTCGTGCTCGGGAGTGATCAAGGGGATGGGACCAATACATCTTCAATCGATCAGAGTGCTTCTCAATGAAGTGGCTAGCCCAATTCCTTCCCACCGGTTCAAATTTATCTCTATCGCATGCCTTCAAGATCTCATTGGCTAGCTCCGCAAGTCAGCATGGGGTAGTGGAAAACCTCTCTGTGCAATATTGACTGCATAGCTGATGAGTGATTCGCTTTCCTCAGCATTGAGTGCCTCATTTCGCTTGGCATTAGACTGGGCTTGGCTTTGAACTCCAGCTAGCCTTCACGAGACAGTTTGTTTGTCTATGGTGATCCTCTCCTGATCTTCCTGCCAGCATCTCTCTACCATCTCTTTGCATACAGTTCTTAGTCCCTTCTTTTCTTCTGTACCCTGCTTTTCCTGCTCTGCTTTGTAAAGAAGAGCAGCACGTCTGATCCATTTTTCTTGAATTTTGATGTGGTTCTGCCTCTTTTTAGTGAGTGATTTGGCACAGCCAACCATTTGAAGATTATGGTGAGTTTTTCCCAAGAAGAAGTGAGGAAAACACAAGATATTGAGTCTAATGGATGAGACGCATCGAGATAAAATTGTTGACCCGATTTGGCAATGTCGTGATGTGACATGATGGGACTACCTCCAACCCCTACTACTGCAATTTTACCTCCTACCAACCACGGATCTCAGGTGAAATTATTCAGTAATGATTTAACTATGTATAAGATTACATATCCCAAATCTAGCAGCAGCAGGACTCATTCCAGGCTCATGGCAGGTCAAAACATATTCATTTTTGCCATTTTCTCTCTAATATTGGTTACAGTCCATGCATCCTAGATTTATGCATGCCCGGAAATCTACAGAATATACTCTATATGATATAAAACAGTTCAGATAAAACTCTGAAGCCCTATCACCCTGCCTGAGCAATTCCGGTCCTCCTGTCTCACTGGCTAGTGGTGTCTCACTGGCCGGTTGATGACTGTATTAACAATTTCAAGAAAAGCACATTCTTTCTTTACCATGTAATCTCTTTCTGCAAGTCTCCAGTTATATACCAGTCATGGATTTGCCCAATATGCTGCCTCTCCATTGGGCATTGAGCCTCTCCAGTGAGCATGACAAGCAGAAAATTCAGTTCTGAAGTTTTGGGTTGCCCAAGGCAGATGACTTATGAATATTGCTGAAAAGACAAGAGCAGCTAGTCTCTCAGAGTAGGTAAGTCAGGACAGTATTAAAGAGGAAATCTGTCATTGTTGTGGTAAGTGATGAAAACATCTCTTGTTCGAATTTCCAAGGTGAGCAGTCTTCCTCTGAAAAAACAGAAGTTTGGGCTGAAGGCAAACAGGAGAGAGAGAAAGAACAAAACATTGCAAGTGTCAAGGTGCAGGCAGAGCAGAAGGACCATAGTAAAGAGGGGTGCAGACAACTAGAACATTGAAACACAAGCAGGATATTGAACAGTACATGCATGGCTACAGGAGTATGAGATACAATAGAAACCATGAAATAGGCCAAGCAAAAATGACAATGAGTTCAATAACCAATGGAAGGGCAGCAATGCTGTAAGAAACGGCAAACACCGACACATGCCAAACCAAAGAGTGGGTACCAGCAACTCCCTGCTAAATTCAAGATCCAAGCATTACCAAAAATGAACTGGAATAGCCAGATTTTATGGATGCACCTGTGGGTCTAAGGAGCAAGATTCAGCAATACTTTTGCAGGAACAATTTACTCAGAATATAATTTTACATGTTTTCTTTGAGGCAGAATTTTTATTTTACATCATTTTGCTTGATTTCTGCAAAACATCTCATGCTTGCACAGTATATTTTCAACTTTTGCCTCAAAGAAAACATGTATTATGGTTAGAAAGGGATCCTCATGAATTTCTGGAGGATTTGGCCATCTGTGGAAGCCTATACAAGGTGCATAAGTGTACACTATAAATAAGTATAAATAGTCACATCACACCAATTTTGTCACAGCTGATGGTGACTGATTGATCCCAAAGACACTATTTTAGGTAGAAATGAATGTAAATTGTTATACAGACACTTTGGGACAGTCCACACAAACAGACATGACAAAATATACAGTACCCCTGTCTCTCTCTGCTATGGCAGAGAGACAGTAGCTACAAGCAAGCTATATATATTGACAATAATAAATGATTATTACAGTCATCACCCGCTCTTTTGTACACCACTATTGGATTGTATATCACAATAAAAATACCCTTTTCGATGCCTTATTGTCATCCCTTTTAATTTTATTTTGAAGAATACTATGTAAGGCATCTTTTTAAGCACAAGACGGAAGGAATGGGCATTTAGTCTTCATGACAAAAATCTTTCTGTGCCATTTTGAAAATTAAGAACAGATTGAATACCGCATACATCCACCTGAGACTGGTACAGGCCCACAAATAAAGATGTATCTGATCTATAATATCATAAGAATAATTGTTTGCATGCATAGAAGCAGTTGTCAGGTGTTGTTTGGAGAGGAGCAAGGAAGAACAGTGAAAGAGGGAGAAAGTGACAGAAAGTGTGACATTTGTGACACAATTGTAATGTTACATGTGACTTTCATGTCAAACATCAGGAAAAAAATGTAGACAGCATTTCTTATGACTTCGAACACCCACCAACAGGTTACTGTGATCTTCACAGGCCTCTATCAACATCACACTTCCTCAATATGGCAGGCAGACCATGATCCAAGGCAGAGAAGTCCTGGAAAGAGCATGAAGAAGCAGATCTTCTGATGGCATGTGTGGTTGCAGCTTACCAGAAGGAGAAATTGAAGGGTCCAGGGGAGAAGAAGAAGGGTCTTCATACAGTCTGCAAGGAAGTCAAGATCGAGCATAGAAAAAAGACTGGGCATAACATCTGTTTAAATCACAACATGCTCCATAATCTGGTGAATGGTGGAAGGTCAATGACAGACTTCAATGCAATGAAGTCTTGGTTGACAAAGGTGGAAGAGAAGACAGTGGTTGAATATGCTACAGAGCTAGGTGAACGAGGATTTCTGCTTACACATTGGCGACTGAAGGAGCATGTTGACAAAATTTGCCATGCTCGTTTGGGTGATCAATTTCCGATTGGTGGTGTTGGCCACAACTGGACTCAGTGCTTCATGAAAAAGCATGCCAATGCACTCTCTACATACTGTTCCCGTGGCCTTGACTCAAAGCGTGGTGGAGCTGCCAATCCGACAATAAATGAGGCATGGATAAAGCTACTTGGATCAACATTGGAGACAGGTGATGATGGGAAGGTGGTAGCTCAAGAGTGTATTTGGGCTATGGATGAAACTGGGTTTCAACCAAATGGAGGGATGAGTGAGACAGTTATTGGTGCTGCAGGGAAGAAAAATCAGTATCAACAGCATGACGGGAATAGAGAAAACATAACAGTACTGGTGACAATTGGGGCTGATGGAACCTCAGTTCCACCAGCAGTGATCTTCAAAGGAAAGGGCTATCAGACAAAATGGAAGCAGGATAATCCTGTAGATGCCTTGTGAGTGGTGACCTGATAGTATACGTACAATTATGGACTCACCATTCTATCAGAATTGGCTATTCAAAAAAGGGATGGACAGACAGTGAAATTGGAGCCACATGGATCAAAATCTTTGATGAGCAGACACACGAAAAGGCTGCCAGTCGTTGGAGACTCCTGCTGGTAGATGGTCACAACTTGCACTATACACGGGGATTCCTGGAATATGCTAGGACTCACTGCATCCATGTCCTCTGCTACCCTGCACATACAACCCACATCTACCAAGGGCTAGATGTTGCAGTCTTCAGCATATTGAAATGGCTATGGTCTATGGAGAGAGATGCGTATGAGTGGGAGACCAGTGAGATGATATCCAAAGAGAATTTCCTCCTGATATATGGTCATGCACATCAGCAGGCCCTGAAGCCTGATCTTATTGCTGCTGCATTTCGAAAAACCAGGGTTTGGCCATTTAATCCAAATGTCATAACAGAAGAAATGATGGCACCAAGCCACGAGACGCAGTAGAAACAATCAACCACCTTGCCTCTCATACCACCGACACCTGTACAAATCGTAGCAAACCTTCTCAGCAATTTGACAATGAAAGCAGATGGAACACATACATTTGTCACTACCATAGATGAAGATGGCAAACAACCGGAAGATCACTCTGCTTCATCATCAACCACTTCACCTGAAACACCTGTTCGCAATGCCATTTGAGATCTGGAGTCATCAGAAGCACACTTCCTGATGACCCAAACCCCTATCCAGTCGAAGGCAGTGCTACAACTCCCCCGAATCACCCAAATATTGCCAGACAAGGCACAAAACAAAGATCTTCTTGACATGCCCCCATCAACAGTATGCAAGGAATATCTTCAAGATGTGCTCCGCATGGCTGAAGCATCTGAGCAGTACTGGAAAACACAATGCATGCAGCTACAGTCAGCCTTTGTCTTGCAAGAGCTATACTGCAAAAAGGTTTGATGTCAGCTAGTGCAGAAAGAGACCAGAAAAAGAAAGGGAAAGAGTCATCAGCTTGGAGGAGATGGAATGCCTCAGCTACTTACAGGAAATGAGTTCTATGAACAGGTTGTTGAGCACGAGGCCAATCAGGTTCAGGAGCAAATGGAAAAGGAGAGTCGTCATGCTGAGAAGGAGAGTCAAGCAAACGTGTATGTCATTGCAATGGAAGAGTGGACCAAAGCAGATGAAGAGTGTCAGGAATGCAACAGACAAAAGAAAGAGGAATGGAGGAAGGCACTTACAGAGTGGGAGGCAGAAAGGGACCTGGTGAAAGCAGAGCATCATTGATGTCAGTGGAATAAGCCAAAGCAGCCAAAGATGGAAAGGGCAGCACCCAAACTGAAGAGGGGTTTACCCAGAAGGGCTCCTGCAGGGACTGAAGTTGAGGACAATGCAGGAGATGATGTTGAGGTTATCTATTTGCCACAGGAGCTTGACAAAGAAGACTGGAAAACAGATGAAAGTGGCACAGACTCTGAGGATTAATGAGTGGAGTAGAGAAGGATTTGAGGCCAGAAACAGTACAGTTTTGAGTAGTTCATACCCTAGATTATGTATAAAGGTCATCATGACTGACTCCAATTGATTTGGTGTGAAGGGGAGGGAGGGAGGGAGAGTGTGAAGCTGACAAAGGGGAGAATGGTTCATGTGGGAAGGAGATCGAAAAAGGAAATTGTCACATCACACCGGTGTTCAAACATGTTCTCATGCTCTGACCACCATCAACAAAATATGCAAAAACATGGAACTTGTCGCCCATGCTCCCTTCACAATGTGTCACCCACCAGAAACAGCAGAAATAATATGAAGAACACCACAAAGTCACCTGGAACTGACAGGATCCTGAAGAAGAGCAGGACAGATGGTGCCTGCTCAGATCCCACTACTGCCCCAGATGCCCCCCACATCGCACCACCAGTACCTTCCCAACCTGCCCAAGCACCACCCCCAGAGTCTACACACGTACATGCATCACATATAGTGGACCCAGTACCGCTGCAAGCACTGTCAAAGCACCTGAGCATGCAACTGGCTGCTGCCTTGGAAACAGTGACTGCACTCGCCAACAGAGGAGAGCACCTTCTGGAGGCCTCCATCACATCGCTCAAGGACATTATCCAGTCCATCACTGCCATCCTGCCCCATACAATGAACAACAAGGCATCTGCAAAGCACCAACCCACACTGCCAGACTGCCTTCCTACCAGCCCCAGACCAAAGCCAACATACACTGCAATCACTAAGCAAAAGACAAATCACATATGCACTCAACCACAGCAGGGTCAAACAGTACAGCCTGCAGGCAAAAGTTCCCCCTTCGACAAAATACGAGCCTCCTGAATAGTTGTTAACTTCGAGGTCGATCTACCAACTTTGGAACACCCTTCAGAGCTACACATCTGCACAACGCTCAATGAGTGCTTCTCATCTGCCAGTGAGACCCACAACTGGAAGATCCTCCCTATCCAATTTTCAGGCATGCAATACACCCGATACAATAGCCTCATTCTCACCCTAGGCAATGGCAGAAACGCGAATGAACTTGGCACATCATCCATACTGTCAAGTAATCTCAAGACTGCACTGCAAGAGATTTTCGAACTGGATAGTGTGCAGGACATCTCAGTTCACTGTGACAAACCGTGGCCAAGGCTGGTTATTGGACAGATCCCTTGCCAGGCCAATCACAATCGCAATCCAAATGACCTGATGGAGGATATCCAGAGAGAGCTGACAGATTACAACAAGAACCTTGTATTCACCGCAACGAGTGGGAGTGTCCCTGGAGATGTGATGCTGTGCTTCCTTAGCCCTGGTGGGATACTCAAGGGAGATGAGACCCATGTCTCCCTATGCATCACTCTCAATGACAAAGAATGTGCCCACCGAACACTGATGATGGGTGCCTTCCTATTTGGCCACCACTGTAGTGTTATGGTCGGACTCAGGAATAATAAACAAGGCACACTAATGCTACACTGCCTCTCACTTTGGGCAGGGTGATAGGACCATGGAGTTTGCTAGAGTGAGGCATATAACATGTTAAGCTCTAGACTTGTTAAGAGGAGAAGCTAAGTCCGTATGATTAAGTTGTAGCTCGAAGCTAGGGTACAAGGCTGAGAGCTGCTCTACTTATATACTGGTTCATCCATTGTTTGTATCTACTTGTCCATCTGTCAATCATGTTCGATGTATGGTAACCTCGTGTATGCCAGGAGTCAAAGTCGTACAAGTTGCGATTTATGGCCGAGGTGCCATGATGCCATGGTGCCGAGGCTAGAAAAATGAATAAAAATGAATAAATCATAACATCACCCCCTCGTTAAGGCAGGTGTCCTGACTGCTTGTAGAATTTTGTAGGCTTTTGTTATCCCACAAAGCGCTTCAGGCAGCGTCGTCCTGTTGCTCCCAGAACCAATTAAGTCATCATCATCATGCTGAGCCTCCTCCGCGAGGAGACTATACCAGTCGGTGTGTGACATATCCAGCACCCTTTGTTCTGAACGAAGGAAGAGGTATTCCCAGGTCTGGCGGTGATGCGATAGGGCCTAAAGACACTGCGACGTGGTTTCGGAAAATTAAAGTTGGCTTTTAAAAATACAGTGTCATAATTGTCATGAATGTCATGAGTGGGGCCCATAGCTATCCCCATTATAGGGCATGTTTGCCAAGGTCAGGCGGATCTCTGCCATATTCATTGTTGAAGTCGTCTTCATCAGGAGTGTCGCTCCTGGTGCTGTTCCAGTATTCCCAGATGAGGTGTCCCCAGACAGTTACGTCTGGGTCCTTTACCCACTTCTGTTTCCCATCAAGTCGCTGTGTGAGGTAGGATCTCTCCCACTTGTCATTGTCATTCTTTTCGTACTTGAAGTCAAGGATCATGGTGACATGCTTGTTTTCGTCAGGTTTGGTTTCAATGTGTTTCACTGAGTCGCGTCGTGCTTCAAACTCTTCTATTGCTTCTTGTGCGTGTTCCATGTCTTCTTCGCATACCCAGGAGTTGTGCTCCCGAGTCCAGCCTTTCCACTTGACGAAGTAATCCGTCGTTGTTCTGGATTTCTATCCTCATCGTCTGTGTACCTGTCTAGGTTTCATGTCAAAGACCTCTTCGATTTCGTATTCATCTTCATCTTCAATGAGGTCGGGTAGAGGTGGCAGTGGCAGCTCCTGGTTTGGGAACATGGGTGGCATGTATGGGATCAACAGCTTCTCATTGAAGCGTGGGTGGATTTTCCAGTGGGGCAGTAGTTTGAGCTTGAAGGCGCTGGTGCCCACCTTTTCGAGGATCAAGAAGGGGCCGACTCGTTTGTCGTCCAACTTCTTCTTTGGTCTGGGGAGATTCAGATTAGTGGAATTGAGCCAGACGTGGTCACCAACTCGGTAAGGGTGCGCTTTGTGCCATTGTTTGTCGTACTGGTTTTTCATCCTTTTGGCGGCCTCATTGAGGGCTTTTTCTGTTTCGGCGTGGATTTGGGTCATCTTTTTGGTGAAGTCTTCCACAGCGGGATTAGCGAGTGGGGAGGCGCATGTCACTCTGGGCATGACACGCAGGTGTCAGCCATATAGCACCATAAAGGGACTCTTCCCTGTGGTGCTATACACTCGGTTGTTGTGGGTGAATTCTGCCAGTGGCAGCCAGTTGCTCCAGTCGTTCTGTTGGTGGTTCACGAATATCTGGAGATATTTAATGATCTCCTGGTTGACTCGTTCGGTCTGGCCATCTGTCTGTGGGTGGAAGGCCGTCGATGTGTTCTGTGTAATATCGAGCAGTCGGTAAAGTTCTTTCATGAACTTGGAGACGAACTGCGGGCCTCGATCAGATATGACGACCTGAGGCATTCCATGGCAGGCGTATACATGATCTCTGAGTAGGCGCGCCCATCCTTCTGCTGATAATTCGGTGTTGCAGGCAATCGGGATGATTGCCTTCGAGAATCGGTCGATGACCACAAGCATAGCGTCATGGCCATTAGAGTCGGGGAGTCCAGTGACCATGTCAACGGATATATGCATCCATGGCCCGACTGGTACTTTGTTCGGGTGCAGTGGCACTGTCTTTGTGTGGGTGTCTGACTTGGTCCTTTGACACGTTTCACAGCCTTTGACGTAGGCTTCGACATCTTTCTTCAGTTTGGGCCACCAGTAGTTGTGGAGCACTAGCTCCTTCATCTTTTTGATCCCTGGATGGCCAGTGGTGATATGGTCGTGATATTGGGAAATGATGTCACCCTGTAGCGTCTTTTTGCGGGGTACGTAGATTCTTCCATCATAGTATAGGAGCCCCCCTTGTCAGGAGATGCCCTGTTCGTGGGTCAGGGAGGTGGCAATGCTGTCGTCCCAGAGCTCTTCTTGTCGCATTGCTTCTTTGACTGTTTGCTGCGTTTCCATCATTGTAGGCATGATTAATGCCCTGAAATGCGCAGCCTCAAGGATGATGATGTCGTCGTTGTCCTTGGTTCCTTGGTTGTGGTTGCTTCGTCGGGAAAGCAAGTTGGCTTTCACGTTCTGGGCACCGGGTTTGTGATGGAGCTTGAAGTGATATTCAGCAAGCTCCGTCACCCACTGCACCTGTTGTCGGTTCAGTTTCTGTGGGAGTCAGAAATACTGGAGGTTCTGGTAATCCGTCCAGATTTCTACATCGTGTTTGGTGCCCATAAAGTAATGGCGCCATTCCAAGAGTGCAAGCATGATTGCGAGCAACTCCTTGTCATAGATTTCATAATTCCTTTCCGTGGCGCTGAGTGACTTTGACATGAAGGCTATGGGGCACCATATGCCATTCTGTTGCTGGCTAAGAACAGCACCGACTGCTCCTTCGCTGGAGTCAGCTTCCACTCTGAACGGTTCATCGTTGTTCGGGATGGTGAGGATAACATCCTCGGCCATTTGGCGTTTGAGTTCTTCAAACGCATCTTGCTGGGCCTTTCCCCAGGTCCATTCGGTCTTGCCCATCAGTAGTGTTAGGGGCTTGACCACTTTCGAATACATCTTTATGAACTTCCGATAGAAGTTCGTAAAGCCTAGGAATGATTGTAGTTCCTTCTTTTTTTGGGGCACGGGCCATTCTGCGATGCTGGTGACTTTGACAGGGTCCATTTGGATTGAATTTTTGCTGATGATGACTCCGAGGTACTCTGTCTCGAGGACTTCGAACTCACACTTCTCCGCTTTGAGGAAAAGTTTGTTTTCTGGTAGGCGCTGAAGAACGCGCCATACGATCTGTCGGTGTTTGTGTAGATCTTTGGAGAAGATCAGGATGTCATCCAGGTAGATCGTGACCTTGCCTTCGGCGATCAGGTCTTTGAATATGTCATTCATCATCCACTGGAAGGTGGCAGGCAAATTTGTGAGCCCGAAGAACATGACTGTTGGTTCGTACAGTCCTCGGTTTGTTCGAAAGGCGGCTTTCTCTTCGTCGCCTTCCCTGATTCGGATGTTGTTGTATCCCCAACAAATGTCGAGCTTGGTGAAGTACTTGGCTCTGTGAAGCTTGTTGATCAGTTCTCCGATGAGCGGGAGTGGGTATCAATTCTTGATGGTCATTTCATTCAGCTTCCGATAGTCCTGGACTGGTCAGAGCATGCCGTCTTTTTTCTTCACGAAGAAGAAAGGGGAGGCAAACGGGGATTTCGAGGGATGGATGCGTCCGGATTCGAGGTTCTCATTGAGGAACTTGTCGAGTTGTTCCTGCTCGGTTGAGTTCAAAGGGTATACCTTGCAATCCAAGGTAGACTTCACATTCGGGATAAGTTCAATGGCATGATCCCATGGTTTACATTCGGGAAGTTCATCGAAATTCTCTTTAGAGAATAGGTTGCGGAAGGAGTGGTAATGCTCTGGTACCAGCTCCTCAAAAGTCTTCTTTGGCTTGTCGGCGTTAGCTTTGGCAGCCAAGTCGTTTGCGTGGTGGAGGGCTCGGATGACGAGTTCCTCCTCCATTCGGACAGCAAGAATTGTGTCGCCTTCTTCGAGTTCTTCGTCCCACCGATCTTCTGGGTCAGCATTGGGGAGTTCGATGTGATTTGTTATGCATTGACAGCGTCTGAAAATCACGTTTCCAGTTTTCCAGTTAACCACCGGGTTATGGTGTTTGAGCCAGTCATGCCTGAGGTAAACATCCTTCGTTCCGAGGTTAGTGATGGCAAGGTCAATGCGCTCGCGGTGTTGTCCTATCGTCAGACAGAGTTCCACGAACTCGGTCACGTCGCCGCCTACATTGCGGGTTCCATCAGCGTTGTACACTGGTATGGGTACTTTTGCTTTTCTGGTGTCGAGCTGGTGTTCCTTGACATAGGTGCGGTTGATGGCACTTCCTGTGCATCTGCTGTCAAGCAGTGCCTTCGTGTGTAGGACCTTCCGTCCTGTACAGGGTTCTACGGTGACTGGGATCATCAAATCGCTCATGGAACCGCGGACATATTGAATGGGTTCCTTGAGTTCGTACAGCCATTCTCGGGCCATTTCCCAGTCTTCGGTTCAGAGTTGTTCAATCAACTCATCGGTCAGCTCGTGGATGCATTCTTTGTGTATCCAGAGGCATAGTCAGGAGTGAGCTCCGGTGTTCGTTTCGGCTTCTCGCATGAAGTGCAGAGTCCAGTCAACTTCGAAGGGCTTCATCCAACGGTGAGGGACTTCTTGCACCTTTGCACTGACCTTAACAGGTTCAGCTACCGTTGGTGGGACTGTCCCTTTGTTGGGCAAAGACTTTATTGCATGAGTCGGGGATTCAGGTGGCGTCGGGTTCGGGGTTTCTGGGGGTGTCGGAAGTGGTGCTTCCTTTCATTTCAGGGATGTCGTCGGGCTCCTTTTGGCGAGCCATTGTAGGAAGGAGGTGTTGTCCTCCTTGTTGGGTATCTCAATCATACTTACATGCCCCCTCTTTACCACCTGGGCGCTAGTGGCTTTCTTCCTTTCGGCTTTGCTGTCAGTCAGGGCTGCTGCGCATCCAGCAGGTCTTCGGTCATCCAACCCAGTCATGGGTAGGGGACTGGAGGTGACTTGTCTCCTGGGAGTGTCGCTCGAAAGAGCACTGGACTCGGTTAGGGCCGCATGCTGCGTGGACTTACCAACTTTGTCATCTACTCTCAGGCCCATAAAGGGAGCTTGCACTCCCATAGGGACCCTCGTTACTTTCGGAGTCCCCGATCTCCCTTCAGCCTTCATCATCAGATCTATTTCCTGTGAAGGTGGGCGCAGACCCTGTGACCGGTCACGGGAAGGGATCTTCACCTTGGCAGCATGAACTCTGCCTACCAGTTTATCTGTCCTTGCAGTATTCCCCATATCCAAGCCGGATTTCACCACAGCTATTTTCTGAGCCTGGAGGGCTGCTTCGTCAGGTTGATAGCGAGTCTTTGCAAGCGAAGTCGCCAGAGCACCTGCCCCATCTGGTCACGCCTTTCTTGCATCTAACGCCCCACTGTCCTTGGAATCACCTTCAGTCGCAGGGTCACTAGATCGAGGTATTGCCGTTAAGATAGGTGGCGATATGGTGGTCGCCTTTTCGATTGATGCATTCACTCGCAATGAGCTACTTGCCAGTCAATTAGCCAGTCATGTTGCAGAGGTTTCCCCCTCTTCGGCATACATTAAGAGGGGACTCTCTGTCCCTTGTTTGGCCCTCTCGGGGGCACTTGAGGGGTCATCTATAGTTAATTCGTTAGTATCGTGTCATAAGAGTTCGTATCAGTTCACTGATTCTGTAACTGGGTGCGTAAAAGTTGAAGTATGGCGTGTAGGCCATATATTATCCGTCGTTTGTCCAGGGTTCTTCATATCTTTGTAAGTCGCGTAAGTAAAAACCAACTCTGCATGTGAGGGTCGGGGTATAGCTGAATGCGTAGGTAAATTGTCTGCATATGAAATAGAATGAGACCATCCAGCAGGAAGGGAAAGCACACCAGTTAAGTCCAAGGTTGCTGCAGGTGAATCAGAACCAGAGCGACCTAATCTTTTACGTTTTCTATCTTCGTTTCCGCCATGAGGGGCACCTCTTCTGTCCCCTGCGTCACCACCCATACTTCCCGCCTTGGCTCCTTGCAGTCTTTCGAAAGGTGCCCCTTGCCCCCACAGTGGAAGCAGAGCCCTTCCTTCATATATCGGGCGCAATTGACTTGCATTCGCGCATTGGCGCTGGTTGGGGTCATCCATTGTCTGCCTGCATTCCTTGGTGGGTTCAGGGCTTTATGCGTGGAGGGACCTGTTGGCGCCTTTGGCACGTGCTTCTGGCTCAATCCAGCAATCTGCTTCTGCTGGTATTGAGGCTTCTTGTCCAGGTGTTGGTCAAGTCCCTGGGTCTGACTAAAGACCTGCTGCTTCTCTCGTTCTTTGTACATCTCAATGATGTGTCGCTTCCATTCCTGGTAATCCTGCAGAATGCCGTAACTGATGTTGGCAATGATTTTTCTGTAGGACCAGGGGATCCCTTTTTGGACAGCTCAGACAAGGTAGCTGTCGCCGCTCTGGTCTTGGAGTCGGTTGGCCAGTTTGGCCTCTTGCTCAAGTTTTCGGAAGAAGACATGGGCAGGATCGCTGCCCATCTTGATTTCTCCCATTCATCACTCGTGGACTAGTTCGATGGCAGGGTCTCGGAATTGCGTGTGGAATTCTAGTTCGAAGTCTTCAAATCAGGGGAATCGGTATCAGGGCCCCACATTGAAGTCATCGATTTCTTGGAGCATGGCTCCTGGTCCATATGGTCATGGTACATAGATGAAATCGTTGTGGCGGTGGACCCACCAGTTTTCAGCATCTCCTTCTAAGAAGGAGGTAAGGAAGGGGATCATCAGAGATGATAGTCCCTGGAAATGAGCGCGAAAGACCGAGAAGTAGGTCACACAATCTCCTAGGAAGTGTTTGATGTCATCGTGCTTCCCATCAAATTTCCTTGGGGTATTGAGGAGCACAGGTTTCACCCCTGCCATCACAGGGGGGTGATCTTTGTCCCAGGTTCTGACAGGTCCGAAGGGCAGCGGGTTTGTATTGGACAGTGGTCGAGGTATTGAGAAGTGGTCAGGATCCGGACCGGGTTGGGGTGCCCGCTGTCTGTCGGGCATTCTTCATGCATTAGCTAGGTCATCCCGTAGCTGTATGTTTTCAGTTCTCATCTGGGTGAGTATGGCTTCTAGTCGTGCCATCCTCTGTTCTGCCATCTCCTGCAGCACCTGGCCAGCTCCTTGTCCTTCCTCCATTTCCACTTCTGCTCCTTGTCTGGCCCCTGCCAGAAGGAAGCTTGTCATTGGGCCTTGATACCTGGGTCATCGTGGATTTTGTTGTTTCGGTGGCAAGTCAGGTAGTGGTCCGATGTAGAAGTCAGGGATGTCCTCCAGGTTCTGGGAAGGAATGAAGCCCAGTGGGTAGGGGTATCGAAACCCCTCAGAGGGTTGTCCTGGAAGTGCGGTTCTGAAGACGGTCATTCTCTCTGGCCACGAGAGGGCGGAGGGTGTCCTCCAATTCCCTCTGTTCATCACTCGTCCGATACCGGACATGGCGTAGCTGGTTTCCCTCTGATGGGGGAAACTGGTCCCGGTTCTGGTTTGCGTAGATGCGAGCCAGGATCGTATCGTGTCATTGGGCGAGGGTTCCGGTGAGGGGATCTCCTCACTTGATGGCGAGGTAATAGCCCATGGGTTCTCGTACACGGCGATTGTGTGTGGAGAATCTTCACTCCACATCCTGCCACCTGAGGTCCCAGGCAGTGGTTTGTTCGGGTCCGAGGATCTCACGATCTCAGACTGATAGCTCTGGCCAATCGAAGTCGGCCCTTCCAACATAGAACGGGTCTCCTGCGATTCATTCGTTCCCCTCATGATCATACTGGAGGGGGTCGAATTCATGGTCATAGATGATCTGCTGTCAATAGGTGATAAAATCCTCACCTGGGGAGTCGGAGTCCTCTGTGTCGGACTCGTCGGGGAATGCCCTGAGTGTTCAGAGCTGCGCAGGGGCAGGGACGACCACCTGGGGTCATATGCCAATACGGCAGTGTAGGACGGGCGCTGGGCCACTGGGGTATGCAGGAGCGGGGTCGTTGGTGTCGGTGTCGTGAATGGTGATAACCTCGTGTATTCCCAGTTCTGCAGTGGCAGAGCCTGGGAGGTTTGGCAGGGCCATTGGCTGGTTCCGAACCCGTAGGTTGGCATGGGTATCTGCTGGTTGCCAGGTCCCAGCAGAGTGGTTCAGGTCATTGGGGTTGTCATCCAGATCGGGTCCGTCAAGTACCTCAGTCCATACCAGCCTGGTATTGGGGACGGTGTCTGGACTGGGGGTTCTCGGAACATTGCTGGGTCCGGGGGTCACGTTTCAGAGTATCTCGGAGGTGCAGAACTCCTCCTTACTCTCGAAGAACTCCCCTGAGGAGTCATGTGAGAGGTCGAGCCTGGCCCTGTTTCGGTTTGTTTGGCGTGACGATGTTGTTGTAATCATTGAGTTCGCACGGGAGAGGGTGTCGGTGGTGGTAGTGGAATGTCTAGGTTCTGGGGGGTATGCTCCGGGGAATCTTCTTTCGGGGAAGACATACCTTCTTAGTTCTGCATTGGTTGGGTCTCGTGGGATGTGGACTGGTACTAGCAGTCCTCGTTGCTGCAGATGGTATTGGATCATTTCCCTGAAGGCTAAGAGGATGAGAGCAGTGAAGAAAAAGACAAGGATGGTTCCGGCTATGGTGGAGCTGAGGGCGACTAGCTGAGTATTACTCAGGTCAGGGGTCATCAGCGCCGTTGTTGGCGAATTCGGTATAGGTTGTCGTATATGGCAAGGATCTGGTACAGGAAGATCTGTACCCAAAAGAAGAGGATGGTGAAGAATACCTCTTCATCCCAGGTTAGTTCTGGTTCTGGTCACGCCATAGTTGGCATGCATGTCGGTTGATGTCATTCCTTAGAACGAGCAGTTGGTAGTAGGCAAGGAGGAGGAAGGTGACCATTAGGAACAATAGTGCCTGTTGGTCAGGGCTTAGGCTGTGGGAAGCCATGATAGGAGTCGGTTCTGGATTCATCTAGTTCTCCATGCTTTTAGTTTCTGGATAACGAAATACCCACTGATAATGAGTAATCCGATGAGGGATGTGAGTAAGAGGGTTCCGGAGATGACAATTGTGATGATTGTTCCTGATGGCCACCTGGGCATGCAGGAGTAAGGAGGAGGTGGAGGAGGTAGAGCTGATACTGCCCAATGGCGTGAATCAGTGTTGGTTCCTCAGTCAATGTTGGTGCTGTAGTCATCATAACCACAGCAGTCATATGGTCCTTCATGGTTGTAGTTGTCTCTGGAGTTGGGGGTTCATGGTTGTTTCGGGTGTTTTCTTCCTTTCCAGTTTGTTGGTCATCAACAACAAGGTCTAGCTTTGTATTTCTCGTCGGGGTTCTTTCATCAGTTCTTGGGAGCAGGATTCCTTTTGTTTCGGTTCGAGGGCATAAAAGATCTCTGTGGTGAACGTTAGGAGATTTAGTAGAAAGCTTCAAGCTAACTGTTATGGTCGGACTCAGGAATAACAAACAAGGTGCACTAATGCTACACTGCCTCTCACTTTGGGCAGGGCAATAGGACCGTGGAGTTTGCTACAGCGAGGCATATAACGTGTTAAGCTCTAGACTTGTTAAGAGGAGAAGCTAAGTCCGTATGATTAAGTTGTAGCTCGAAGCTAGGGTACAAGGCTGAGAGCTGCTCTACTTATATACTGGTTCATCCATTGTTTGTATCTACTTGTCCATCTGTCAATCATGTTCGACGTATGGTAACCTCGTGTATGCCAGGAGTCGAAGTCATACAAGTTGCGATTTATGGCCGAGGTGCCATGATGCCATGGTGCCAAGGCTAGAAAAATGAATAAATCGTAACATGTAGGGTGTCTTGGTACAAACCCCAACACAGGCCGTTACGAGCATGGAACAAGCTTACTTGACTGTTACTTACTGATACTCGAGCACTTCATTATTTTTATACTCATCATTAACATACTCCACCCAAGCACATATGTTCGTTGCTTTACTCCACATTCCCCCATAGTGACACCCGACGATTTACAATGTGGAGCGGTCCATCCCAGGACCACCGCATCTTAGTAGTAGGTTTACTTGTTGCAGTTAATAAATGCAGAGCCCAAAAAAAAAAAAAACACCAGTGTTCAAAGGAATCATTAGCCGGAATTTGTGCAGTTTTGCAAAATAAATTTCTAGCACAGGCAAATCTTCATATTTTTGCTTCAAAGTCACACAGTATGATCTTTTATATACAAACTTTATATAGAGACCTTAAAAGAATGGACAGGCCACGTTCATGATTTTATACACCCTCATCAAATTTGCATGTTCAAAAGAGTGGGTGATGACTGTACATGATTGCTGCTCTATAGAACACTATTTAGCATAGAACAGTGGGACATATACTTTACAGGTCCTTCAAAGGTCCTGCGGAAGGTCATAGACAAATATGGAAGTGATTTGCCGCCGGAAGCCCTAAAAAGAGGCTTACTCAGCTCACGGTCCAGAACCGGGGGTTGCCGGTACCCACAAAGAGGATGCCGAGAGCGGAACCCTGCGCACACGTGGAGACGATGACAAAGCGCCGGCAAAGACCGACTTAACCAAAATGCACCGCCACCGAGGACCTCCCCCAAAAACCGCATAAGACCGAGCCTGTATACACAGGACTCGGAACGATCCACGATGCCTGGGGCTCCTGACGGGTTCGGTACGTCCATTATTTTCCACTACATGGCGTTAACTCAAGCCCCAACTCTAGGTGATGTCCTCGGTACCCGCTGCTTCATCTCGGTGCCCTACAACCGACTTACTTCTTTCCGACACAGATTTAGTTGGGCTACTACCATGCCTCGTCCTTCTGTCGATCTGTGTGCGTTTCACTGACTACCCTGAGTACCCTCATCCAAATTTTAAGTGTCGCATATATGTTAGGCCGTGACAATGGTAGGCATCTACCTATTCACCGACCCCCATGATCCGTCTCGTAAAACCTTCACCTGGGACGAGTTAGGTGCGTTTTCATCAACAATCCGATGAATAATACTCAGCGACTATGCAGTGAGCGTGTTCCGTTTTTATATCCGGGGTGTTTGGAACACTGTCAAGGCGTGTGCACAACGTGGTCGACTTCGCATACAGATAGCGAGCCTATGGAAAATGTCGAATGTTATTGAGATTCCCTCGGCCAATCTTGACAGCTAACATCGGACTTGCGCTGAAGTGAACAATAAGAATAGACATGAATTCTGAACGGACAGTAATTTACATCACTGCTTGAAAACCTATGTACCTATATCTTCTGACTACCTACATTTGCACCGTTTTCGGCTTCAGCTGTACTTTCTCTGGATTTCTACCGCCATGTCGCGCCTTTAGTCTGCTTTTCTCTCGCAATATGCGCCAACTCGTACTCTGTTCTCGGGACAAAGGCCTGCGTCGCGTTATATTCTTGAGATAGTACATACACATGTTCCATGCCGAACAAGACTTATTGCGGTTGCTAGAAATTCAGAGAGAGAGAGCATGGACCGATCGGTCTTAACAGTCACCCATCAAGATTCAACGAGGCCGCGAATCTGGCATATGATAGTGTCCGCGGGTTATTGCCCTCCTTCACTAACTAGAGGATGCCTACAGCTACGACGGAGTATGGGATAAGAGACATACCAGAGCAGACTTTGTGTTCGAACACTTCAACTTTTGGCTCACACGAATGAAAGCTGAGAAAATCAAGGCGAGACACAACTCTCGTGATGAAAGGAAGTAAGTATTCCGATGTGATATCAATTAGACGGTAGACAATGTGTTAAACAAGAATGGCGGTGCCGTTTATGGTTTGATCGATAGCTCGACGTCAGTACCGGAACAGCTGTAGTCTTCTTCAGTCATAGTCACGAGCTCAAGGAGTACACCCACTTTATCGATTCCTGCATCACTCGCCATCATACCTTCACCGTTATGGCTGACTCCAGACACCCAGTCAACGGTGGTGAGTTTGGGTATACCACCCATATCTTCTAGCATCGCGACGAAATTTCGTCCCCTTTCTAGATGATTTCGTCCTTGAGTCTACAATGAATGTATCAGTTTATAAATGAAGAGACCCGAACGAACACGGCTACTCGCCTGCGCTTGAGCTCGGATGTCTCCATTTCCTTCATCTTTCTAAAAGGACTTGTCATTGGGATCTTCGAGCAAATATTATTTCACCTACCATTCCCCAAGCGTAATTAAGCGTCCGGCTGTGGTATCTCTTGACGATACCCTCTCTTCCAAGAGTACGAGCATTCTTGCTCGCATATGCGGGGAAATTTGACTCCAGTCCGTACTTGAACGCATCTACGCCTTCACATCCGTCGTTTGGAATCGGGCGATTCGGCGTTATCCAACAAAGGGATCCAGGATTAGCTGTATGCAAATAACTTAGCTCCTTCTGTCGTACCGCCGAGAAGAGAGGAATTACCGATCCAGAAATGCAACCTGTCATCATCGTCCGTTGATGTTCTCAGAATTGCGTAACGCTGGGCCATTTGGCCACCAGCAGAGTGACCCCCGACGACGAGGACCTGAGAATAAGTAACGGAATTCCTCTGATAAACAAAGTCGTCACCTTTAGATTTGGATACAGCTTTCTGTCCATGTAATACGCGACTAGTGCATCAAGGACGTCAAAGCTGCTAACTCTGGTAACAGAGTCGGGGCCGACATTGCGGCTTCCGCTAATCCAATTCGTTTTCCCCCATAAGAGCTGTCCATCCTGCGCAGCGCCCGCACTGAGATCAGCCTCCGTGAGGAAGACTGGACACATAATGGATATCTGGCTTCGTTTGATAGTAGAGTCATTGTATGTCGCCTTCGAAAGTGCATTATTCGCCGCATTCCAATCTGTATGAGGGACATGAGCAGAATAATAACATATGTCAGTTGTAGGTACGCACCAGACCAGCAAGCCCGTTGCTATGTGATGACATTAGCGGAATAGCGGTCTCTGATTCAGAAATATAACTCGCTTTGCCCTGCAGGATAATGACCGCCCTCGCAACTTTAGTCGGGTCTATGCTAGCGGTTTGATAGACTGGCTATGAATCTATGAGAAAAATGAATGGAGCTTGAGGAAAAACTCGCCAGATATGCTCCTTTGTCGTTATTGACAACCCATTTAGGGTATAGAGTGGCATCAACTATATCTGGGAGCGACTTCCAGCCCTCCTCACCGGATCCATCGACTGTAGGGTCTGGGCAATGATGTTGGGTGAAGGTAGAAGGCATGACATATTAACGAATGATGCTCGGTGCTGATAACGTTCGGCACGGAGTTTGCCGAGCCGCTTCGGTCCGTACTATGACGCACAAGAAACGATGGATCTCTCTCTGTGTTTGATTCCTTCAAGCGGCGCCTGGTTGCCATGATTACAGATAGTGTTATCTTTTTTTCTCTTGCCGGTGTCGTTCTCATGCTCCAGCTAGTATTACTTGGCGAGGTCGCTGGTCCTCAGATCCAGGACTGGTTTGGAACTGCAGCTGTTCAAAGGTCGGCATCGAGCTATTGAGCTTATGGTTGTTCACCACTGCACTCGTAGTCACAATTAAAGCGACCTTGTGAAAATACATCGTGAACCAATAATGACGCTGATACGTCACCGGGCTCTCTTACGCCTTCCTATCGAAAGAGAAGGAAAGCCGGTATAGACTCCCTCACAAAGCGCTGTGGAAACGAGCATGAAGCGAGCTCGGAGTATAGAATGCTGTGCCAAATCGCGACGCGTGAATGGCGTGAGAACTATAATCCACACCAGAAGCGTCCCTTTCATTTTGTGCCTGCTTTCTGAGTTTTTCCTACACTACGAGCCCATCCCTATTCGTCCTCCATACCACCGCCGATACCTCGACGTCCTACCCGTTCACCAAAGCGGTGGCGCAAGTCGGTACCTGAAGCAGTGGCCCCGTAATCTCAGCGACGTAGGAGAAATCAAGATACCATGGCCCACTACTAGGAGGGATACAACGATGAAAGTCAAAACACTGGTAGGTGTTTTTCTACCTACGTTTCCTCTCTCTGAGGCGCATTTAGACTCCAAACTCATCCTTGATGGCCAGAGAGGAATAAACGAGGTAAGAAAATCACCAAACTATTGATACGGTACGTCCTCCTGTCATTGCGTGTCGTCCCTATACTTAGCTTCACCCTCAAGACCTCTAGCCTAACTATCCTGACTCTTATGTTCCTGGGTATCGTACGCTGCAATGCCTCTTTGTCGTTTGACCGTGGTTCTAGTCTAGTAACCTTAACGCATATTCGGATTTTTAAGCAAAGCGAGACGGACTAACAACTCCTGAAATCATGGCGCATATATTAGCAGTATAGGTAGTGAATAATGATTCCAATAAATTCGAAGAATGACACAAGAGAGAGAGGGTAGGAGATTTGCACCGTACAATAAATACTTCCATTCGCCTCACCAATAATCCTGCCTACCCATAGCAGCGAACTGCGCCCATCTCTGAGCACTCTCAATCTTATACTCCAAATCCCTCGAAACCAGCTCCGCCAAAACACCCTTCTTCTTCGCAGCATCCTCCAGCCCCTTCGCGCCCACATTCTCATACTTGTGGACCCGAACATTCCGCCCTCTTCCCGTCTTGTACGTCCCCCTTTCCCCGGGATAAGATAGCCTCCTCAAAGAGGGGAAATAATCTTCCTGGTTGAGTGCCTCGGCCAAAGCCTTGCGCGTCCTTCCCCTAGTATCGGTGTCCCCGTTGAGGTTGATAGACTGGAGGCGAGGCACATTCGAAAGCTCACCCAGAATGAAGTTTTTCGAGGGGTGATTGCAGCCTCCGATATGGATAGACCCGATTGACGGGAGGACATTGCGGAGGACTGCGTCAATCTAACATTGGCAAACGGTCAACGTGTACAGAAAGAAAGCTAGGGAGTGATTATACCTCTTTGATTCTCATTGTCCAGGCCTCGAAACTCTTGAGGCTGTTCGCTGACCCAGCAACATGGGAGCCAGTTTTTCGAAATTGGACATGCAGCGCTCAAAGGTGACCGATTCTAGTGCACATCTCGCAGGAGGGATCTTTGAACAGTCTTCACTGCCATTCGCATCTCCAGCCAGATATAGCTACGTGACGACATTCTCAGTACACGTTCCAAGAATATATATGATGACACTCACAGTTCGGAGGTTAAGCCAAGAAGACATCAATTCATCAAGCTATACTGGCCGAAATCGTGCGCGTAGATGTCATGGCATTGTGAGAAAAGTTCTCATGACTCTTCAGCGAGCACAATGCTTTCATGAGCTTCTCTCCAAGACAATCCGAATACGTGTCAAGGTGGTCAGCCTGAAACAACGCGTCAAACACTAGCTGATGTGATCAAATGGACGGTACTCACGATGTTGAGATTCAGGGCTGTGAGATTGGGCGTCCTGGAGAAGAAGCTGAGTAAAAAACACGACCTATAGTAAAGGGAGACTTGCCATTTTAGTAGTTCGGCGATTTGCTCACCTCATCACCATCATAGTTGCGAGACGCACGCACGCATACCAAGCCAAGACGGTGGATGTGCTCCCTATCAAGCGAGGATTCGATATTTGCTCAAGGAATCACACTCCTTGACATCCTCCCCAAGTGTCTGTCTGTATCTCTTGATACTCAGCCCGATTATCAACTCATTCTTCTCGATCACCGTCCGATGAGGGGTTCTTTGTAAGCATCTTGCCAACACCAGCTAGCCGCCGATCTCCATACCAGCCGCAATGACGCCTCGGGTCGACTACTGTTGACGTACGCGAGTGAACCTATATATATTGACCTTATCGACGGCGACTTAGCAGGATAGCGATGACACAGCATACCTCGATGTATCCTTCTTATTCACATTTGGTTTAGACTGGTCCTCTATCCCTAGGTCGAATGCATTCTTGTGGCGAAAATTGTGGGCCTAAACTCCGAGCTAGCTCTGCTGTCGCAATGAGAGGAGGAGGCTGAGACTGAGACGAGGTAAATGTCGCGGTCATGCGGATCTCCGTCAGTTTAATTGTGGGTGATTCGTGCACTAGGACGCCCGTCGACACGTCCAAGGGGATATTTCGCCCTGCACTAGATTGAAATTCCAATAATTTGAAAACCCTCACATGAAGCGGTCCACGTGCATTTTATAATTTACGTCGGTCCCGGGCCGGCAGATGGCTTTGGCTTCAACGTCGACGAGCTCGTCGTAAATTCTGGAATCGTCCAATGGATATATGTACACATGAGGGCTAGTTCGGCATGCCTTTCTTACCAACCGAATAGCAACTCCACAGGATACTTGCAGGATACCATCGGCTTGTTGGACCTTCATCCAGCATACTCTCGCTAGTACAGTGCCGTATTTTTCCTATGTTTTTCTCCTTCAAGGGTCTAAATCCGTTTAGGTTTCGATAAGAGATTTTTGTATCTTCAGTGATTTCCAGCCGGCTATGCACATAGGACTAAATCTAAGTTCTAACGCAACAGATACCACCCTTATATTAATCGTAAACTATTAGTCTACCACAAATAAGCCCTGTCGTGAACAGCCCGAGTGGTGATATCACCGTTCGAAGCCCATTACTACCACTCTTCGACCACGGACCACAGCAAAGAGAGTCAGGATCAGAAATGCCCTGTCTCATCCGATCAGATATCCCGGGTATCCTAGCTTACCGCACCATTGCATCCTGCGCCCGTCCATTCAGATAATCGACACACGGGGAAATAGTCTTCATATGCCGCACTTCAGCGGCATCCTTCAGTACTTCGGATAGGAACAGTTCTTTACCAAAGACAACTCGATGCATACCATAACTATCTGCCCGACGCAATGTAGACCTTCCCGGGTACAGCGATTACGGGGAGGACCACAGGAATCAGTGAATTCGACCATACAGCGTACAGCTGTCATTGAAAGTCCGCTAATTGTGCCAGAGCTTAGCGCTCGACACTGACGCATAAATACGTTGTCTTCTACGAGCGCATCTCTCTCCGGTTTATGATAAGGGCTCTATCTCTCGGCCATTCCTCGCACCCGTTCACCATATCTATTCCCCTCGTACTTCTGACACGACAAGGTTCAATGATGGGCGCTATCGCTGGCTTCATCTTCCCCATCGATAACACTGTGAAATGCTGGAGTCCCTACTGCTGGTTTAACACAACCTGAAAATCTCCCCTCGATATGCGATGCGCTAAAATTCGTTCATTGCCGGGATGCTGGTCTGACTCATTCTGTGTTCAAGCGCTAGGAGCACCTGCAATATCAGTATTATCGACGTATAACACGGCATCTCAGCGGGTATTTCACAGCTCAATCAGCCTCGCACTCGCATCACAGTCCGCGTAAGAGCGTAATGCCGTACCCATCGTACCGGAAGCATGAAACGAACTAATGCAGTGCCTTCCGTTGAACACGTCTGCTCATCACGCTGTGTGGCCTTCCCGATACCCTGTGTCAGTTGACGATAACACTATTTCCATCTAAACAAAAAATACTTCAACAGTAACAAATAAAGCGCCATTTCATTACATCATACTGCGTGACATGGACCTATAAAGCCTTGCTTTTGACAAGTGATCTTCTTCAATCTCCTCAGCTCATTACATACTCCAAAGCATGTCTTCCGAGCAAACGACTAGCCCTCGAAGTGCATCAAGGGTTACATGTTGTTTTGTCACCACTCTCTCATTCCTGATCATTGTCCCAACCTTTTTGCTTACTCTCACTCTCAGTCAAAATGACGGTGACGAGATTATGTATGACACGGAACCCGATTCGACGGACCCAAATAGAACAGTAAGACTCCTCGCTAGCTCCTTGATAGGCGCCGCTCATGGGAACGGAAGATCATTCTCTCCGCTGACTTGATCTCAGCTGATCTTCCTAAAGCTACTATGGTCGTGGAGTGGAATGTCGCTATCGATACCTGCTGGGTTGATTGCCCGGAAGTTAATATCTTCTTTCGCCCGTGAGATATTCTATCTATAATCCTCGAGAAACATGTCATATAAATATTCCAATTGGAGGAATTTATCTCTCTCAGATGACAGACGTGACGACGGTCCCTCCAATAACGACGAATTTAAAGTCCCCATCTTCGTATGGAGAAACGATTTAGCATCTCCAATGAACGATTCGAACTATGGTCCGCTGGACAGCAAAGTTACCTGGTTCAGCACGAAGCTCATCATCGAACCAACATACAATCTTTTTTTTGGGAGCAAGCTGATCAGCCCCGGAACTTTAACGTCCTACCCTTTTGACCAGTACTATGCTGTAGGGTACGGATTTGCTCGAGAGGCATCAACGAACAAGTCTATCTCCCTAGTCTTTGATTCAGCTTCTAGGTTCATTGCGTAAGGTTTCTCTCCCTTATCATTTGGCAATCCGACAGAACTTCTTTCAGCGACCTTAAGATTACACCTCAAAACAACTTCACCCCCTCGCTGCAGCAGATGATATTTGGACAAAAATTCATCTATCTATATCTAAAACTCCAACGCAGCACCCTTGTAATCGCGTACTGTCTGGTCATCATGGTCACATTCTGTTCAGTTTTCCTCTTATACTTCCATGGATTTTCTGTGCTCATACGCCTTCTTTATATGGATAGGGATGGTCACTCTCATGATTTGCCTCATAATGATCACAACCGTGGTCTTCGGCTACCGACAACGGAATGAGATCGTTGTAGTCCCAATCGGGACTGTATTCGCCTTTATCCAACTACGGTCGACCATGCCCGGGGCTCCAGAAGGATTTGGTATGTTGTTCTCTTCCTCTACAGGGGACAGAGCCTTCACTCAAGCACGAACTTCGCCAGGTGATATACTCGGTACGCCATGCTTAATATCGGTGGCCATCACTTGACTTATGTTTCCTGCGCAGACTTTGCTGGGCTACTACCATGCCTCGTCCTCCTGTCGATTTGCGTACGTGCATGGATTTTCTCTCGTCCAAATACTAATTGTCGTATGATTAGGCCGTGACAATGGTTGGCATTTATTTTCGTTCACTGACCCACATGATCCGTCTCGTAAGGCCTTCACTTGGGACGAACTAGGTGCGCCTTCATCAACAGTCTGATGAACGAATACTCAGCGAGCCTGCAGTGAAGGGGTTGTGGTTGTTTATTCGGCGCATTTGGAACACCACCAAAATAATGGCACACTGCTGTGCTCGATTTTGCATACGGACAACGAGACGAAAGTCATCTAACGTTGGTGAGATTCCTTTGGCTAATCTTGACTGTGCAAATCGGGCTTGAGGTTAAGCGAGCAACGCGAGTGGGTACCGGCTATACACCAGAAAATAACTGCATCTGTTAATTCTAATTTCTGGGTTCGCTAAAGGGAAGAATAGGTCGAGGTTAATTCTCAGCATAGTGTCATCGACAATAAACAGATCGGCGGGAAAGTAGACGTGAGATGGTTTCTGGACGGTGGATGGAAGGGGTACAAGTCATTTTAGAGATACTAGAACAACCTTAAGCAAGGCGAAACGGACGACGCTCCTTGATTGATGGCGCGTATATTTAATATAGGGACTTATTAATAATACCAATAAACTCGAAGAATAACAGAAGAGACAGAGGTGCGAGACTTCCACCTACAATAAGTACATTTATTCGTTTCACCAATACCCCCGCCTACCCATAGCAGCGAACCCTCCTCGCCGCTGAGCACCCTCAACCTTATACTCCAAATCCCTCGAAACAAGCTCGGTAGAAACACCCTTCGTCTTCGGAGCCGCCTCAAGTTCCTTCGCGCCCACATTCTCATACTCATGCACCCGTACATTCTGACCTCTTCCCGTCTTGTACGTCCCCCTCTCCCCAGGATAAGACAACCTTCTCAAAGCGGGGAAGGAGTCTGTCCGGTTGAGAGCCTCGCCCAAAGCCTTGCGCGTCCTTCCCCTGGTATCGGTGCCCCCGTTGAGATTGATCGACTGGAGGCGAGGCGCATTCGAGAGCTCACCCAGTATGAAGTCTTTCGAGGGGTGATTGCAGCCTCAGATATGGATAGACTCGATTGAGGATAGGACGTTCCGGAGGACTGCGTCGATCTAAATATCAAGGAACAGTCAGCGCATACAGAGGAAGGTAAGAGACGGAGTACCTCTTTGATTCCCATCGTCCAGGCCTCGAAGCTCTTGAGGCTATTCGCCGATCCAGCAAACATTGGTGCCAGTTTTTCGAAATTGGACATGCAGTGCTCAAAGGTTACCGATTCTAGTGCACGTCGCAGGAGGGATCTTTGAACAGTCTTCGCTGCCGTTAGTGTCCCCAGCGAGATAGAGCTAGTTGACGTTCTCAGTACAATTTTCGAGAACACATATGACGACGCTTACAGTCCGGAGGTTCGGCCAAGATGGTACCAATTTCATCAAGCTGTACTGGCCGAACTCCGTGGGCGCAGATGTCGTAGCATTGTGAGAAAAGTTCTCAAGACTCTTCAGCGAGCATAATGCAGTCATAAGCTTCTCTCCAAGACAATCCGAATACGTGTCAAGGTGGCCAGACTGGAACGACGCGTCAAATACAGGCTGATATGGTTGGATGGATGGCACTCACGAAGTTGAGATTCAGGGTAGTAAGATTAGGCGTCCTGCAGACGAAATTTGAGTAAATGTTCGACGCACAGTAAAGAGAAAACCTGCCGTTTTAATAGTTCGGCGATGAGCTCACTTCGTTTACTCTTCTCTTGATGGTCAGCCGTCGAAAAGGTCATTGTCTAAAGGTATATCAGTAAGAATAAACCGAAGGAAATAGCGCGTACCAGATCCTTTACATCCTTCCCGGTACCCCTCCCAATAAGGGTCGTGGTCAGCTTTTTGATCTCTCCTTGGTTGCTGACCGTGAACGAAGTTTCGGTGTCACCCTTCATATCGACTTTGGGCATGGTTTCTTGCGGACGGGTGGGATGGAGAGGCGGTGATGGTGGTGTGGAAGAAAGACGAAAAGGGGCTCACAGCCTATCAACAAGTCGGGACTCGGAAGGCAAATCCAAAATTCAAATCAGAGGGACGCGTCTGCTAGTGCACGTGATGATGGTTCTCACGCCATCTACGCGTTGCAATCCTTTGACACGCCGTATTCGCTATACTCGCTTGTTTCCACAGGTCTTTGTGAAGGAGCCTGATATCATATCGGGGGCATGATTGGGTCTCATGAAATGTCTGTCAAGCTCAGGTCAATTTCAAATATAAGAAGAATGAATCGAATACGCAGACATGCTACGCACGGACCAGAATCGATCCCGAGTTTCCAGTTGCAGCTCCAATGAGGTTCCTTGATCCGCTGGCCAGCGACCTTCCAAGAAGTTCTAGCAGGAAACTTAGAATGGTGCTGATACAAGACAAAAAAGCGCTCAACACCAACTCAACACGGTTGAATATGTATCTAATCTCTAGCGTTGTCGAAGACGTTGGAATCCCAAGGAACTGAAGTCAAGGGTCCATTAAGCGGAATTGCTATTCGAAGAGCCTTTCATTCACAGTATCGAGTGCGCTTAGTCATTTGAAGTTAAAACGAAAAAGAGCGTTAAGCCTATCAACGACTGGTGTGTGTTAGTCACCGGTCGCTGTAATGGAGAAATTTACTTGCAATGGCACCCGTGGTAGCTGTCGAGTCGGCGGTATAATGTAAGAAAAATATATGTTCTCGAGGCAACAAGGCGAGTGTTTCCTTCCGAGAAACTGGCAGCGACACAGATGATGAATGTTAGCGAACGGGCACCAGGGCAGCGGGACAATTGAGAGAATTACACCAAAGAAACCTTTCGTTTATTTTGCGTCACCTCTAAGGAGCGGTAGTGAGTACAGCGCAAGTCGTGATGGGAGTTGCAAAAGAAGCGGCCCGGCAAACACCGTGCCGCACTTCTTCACTTGTGCCGACCATCAATATCCATTGTTCGACCTCTGCCTGGCCCTCAAAACGAAGTCTTCTGTTCTAACGCTTACTGATATCCCTGTTGGCTTGCGCCGACAAATGTAAACGAACTTGTCCACGATCCCTAGTTCAAGACGTAGCGGCACAGACAAAGTTTCCCTTCAAGGCGACTGTCTTTGCATAAACATAAACCGCACAGAATATCGTTCTCAATGATGCAATAGCGGTCTGAATTTACGATTATCTTGTGGGATACGATGCCAAAAGACGGGAGAGATATACCCAAGAGTTTGTCCCTTTATATCGCTTGTAGAGGGGCACCATAAGCTCAAAACGTTTTTCCAGATAACTCTTCTACTCGGTAGCTGCTATAGACTCCGACGACTAATACGGTGTGCGTAGCAATTCGATGTTCTTGTCGGTGATCTTGTTTCACCGTCCGTGGCAGAAGAAACATGCTACCAAATTACGCAACGCTCATTGAATCATTTCCTCGGGGAAGCGTCTCCCCCACCCACTCCCGTGTTTTCTCAACTCCATAAGAATTGTTCGCAACTTCCGCCATTTCAGGGTCATTATATGCCGCTCTTTCCTTCGATAGACCTCCCTTGTTCAAGGCATGAATCAAAGTCGATGATCACGAGCGTTCCGTCTGCATCAAGCATGACGTTCCTGGACCTTATATCTTTCTGCGGCGGAATAATCAGACAGGATGCCCATCATCATCGTTCTTGCGAAACGTACCGAACCAAGACCATGGATGTGCTCGAGCCTTTCTTAATTTGATCAAGCGAGGAATCCATATCCGCCCGGGGAAAAAGACTCCTTCACAGCTTTCGAACTCATGATCGTGATATCATGAACAAGGTGCCGTTCGTAATTGGCGAATTCTGTGGTCATAAGGATGAAAGGTATTTGCAGTCCGAAAAAAATATAGAACCCGAGCCTCAGGCTGCGAGAAGTCGAACCGATGAAGGTTGAATTTCTGACTCCGAATAGGCAAGAAGAATTCTGCGTGGTCACCTATGTAGCTGCGTGGTCGCGTGGAGGCCCCGTGGCTGCGTGGTTGTCAGCGTGGTTGACACATCACCGGGGCCGATCAAATGTCCTTCGAAGATGTCTGTTGCCCTTCTCGGGATCATATTCTGAATACGTAGCCTAGAGGAATACTCCATATTTGTGTCATGGCAAATCCATGGCCATTCTTGAAGAATTTTACGACTATTGAGAGCATTTTCGGCAAGTCAAACAATTTCTTGGGTGCCTCAACGGTATGGAATGGCCATAAAGGTACTGTATAATTACGATCACAGCGAATGACCTGTGACCTGTGACACCCCTGGACCTTATCGAATTAACGAATGCGGGCGTTGGGACTGTGACATTCGTGAAAAGTCCGAATGATTTTCTTATCCGAATAGAATATTACCCAATACGCAACCGAAAATCGACATACATGAAGGATGTACTGATACAAAAAGAGTAAAATAGGGCAAAAATACAGAATTTTGACACTTTTTGCGTAAATAGGGTACTTTTTGGGACTTGTGACCCCCAAACCTATCCGAATGAGGCCTTTGGACATGTGACAGGTGGTTATTTTATGAATCCGAATGAGGCTGCTGGACATGTGACATTCGTACTGAACATAATTATACAGTAGTTTCTTAAGTGAGGAGTTGTCACATACACAATGTGGGGTCACATATCACTGAAGACAGAATGAGGAGGAGGTGTTCTCTATGATGACTACCAGAACAACTACACGGAAACATGCTGATTCGCTATAAATGTACAATAATCACATATTTAACATATAGATACATAAGTTCCAACTTGCTATTCAAGAGCACATATGGACTTTACATGGTCTAGGCATGGGCCTGCGTGTTAGTGCCTGTGTAGCAAGTGTGGTTGGTTGCGTGGTCCAGAGAAATCTGCACATTCCAAGTCCTATGTATATAGGTATCTTGGTTATTATGCCATCCTGAATGACCCATGGGAAAATCTATTCGAGGTATCAATTGATCTCAGTGATTGCTGAGCTCCCTGCTTGAGCTTTGCATGGGAAAATTTCTATTTGATGTCGCTTCTCGCTTCACCAGTTTTTCCTGTTTACTCTGTCGACCTCTGATTGCTGTCTTTTTGTGTTCTGGTCCATCTTTGGCTCCTTTGGCCTCTCGCTTCTCTGCTTGTTTCTCTTGTGTCGGACTGGTTCACTCCCTCTTACAGTGTTTTCTTGATATTCTCTACTTGTTGTTTTGTCTTCCGGACTGATGCCTGAACCTTTGGTTTACAACATTAACATTCTTTTTGCCATGTTCTCGTAACATTTTAAAATTTATATCACCACTGGTTACTCCGATGCATGTTTGGTGATTTTTTGCTATGAGTTTATTCCACCATCTCCTCTCTCTCTCCTCCATCTTCCTTTCCACCACCTCACTCTCCCTTGCCTCTCCTGTGCATTTCTTCATCGATGCCTGTTCCTCAAAACTGTCCTCTTCATACTCAAAGCCTACTTTCCTCTTCATCTTTCCTCCTGACACTGCTCTCATCTTGAATCCAGTGCCTTTCCTCCTTTCACGGTCTGCATACTAATATTTCTTCAGTTGTTGTGCCTAGTGATACTTTCTGTATCACTCACCATGGTGTGGTTGCAATTTACCATTGCCACTCCTCTCAAGATCAACTTCATCTTGGCACCGTTCCCTTTGCATCTCATGAAGATGACAGAGCATTGTGCCTCTACTATGTCGCCCACTCTGAACATTTGCAGTTTCACTGTCACATATCTGCCATCATCAAAACCGTTAGCCTCTAGCCTGTTGACGTGTATCAAGTCCACTTGCCTTTTCTTTGACCCCTTGATCAATCCCCTGTAGTAGTAGTTCATATCGTTCTCTTCTGTGTGTATCAGGTTGCTGTCTGCCAACCACGCTAGTACTCCCCTTGGGTCCACATCTTGTCCTATAGGGGTTGCAGACCAGTAGTGTACTTGCTCTTATGATTCCAAATGAGTTGTGGTTAGGTAAAAATTGCGGGCCTGTATCCTACATCAAATATCAGGTTTGGGGTGATCCCGCATATGACTGTGGACATACTGGTATACACATAGTTCACACTTGTAGCAAATTTTGGCCTATCAGGCTTCACAGAAACATAAGAAAGAAATCAACCTTGAAAGATGAGAAACTTACATGAAGTCATTGCCATCCATACACTCCCGCTCATATGAGAATTGTGCTCAGAGTTCAGAGGAGTCTAGGATAAGAGTCAAATTCTTTGATAAGGAATGATGCAAAGAAGATACAATGTATGAGAATGGGAGATCAGAGATCGGACATTAGGCTAATCCCTTATAAATCTTGAACATTGACCATAACCTGATTGCTGCTAGTGCAATGATGAGAAGTCAGATCTGTTACCTTATCAGATGCGAAAAGACAAGTATGGAAATGATAAATACTCAGTGAATCCATGAGAGTCTGATGGCCAGGAAGGATTGACATAATGGCAATGAATTACAATGGTTGTGTTAGGACCAGACTTGGGAATAACAAACAAGGCGCACTGCCGATGCACTGCCTCTCACTTTGGGCAGGCCGACAGGACCGTGGAGTTTGCTACAGTGAAGCGGTAAACACGTTAAGCTCTAGACTCGTTTAAGAGGAGAGAATAAGTCCGTACAATTAGTTGTAGCTCGAAGCTAGGGTACATGGCTGAGAGCTGCTCTACTTATATACTGGTTCGTCTAGTGTTTGTATCTACTTGTCCATCTGTCAATCAATTGTTTCAGGATGGGAACCATGAGGTTACCAGCTGTTAAATAAGTGTCATACAAGTTGCGATTTATTGCATAATGCCGAGGTGCCATGATGCCGTGGTGCCGAGGCATGGAAAAATGAATAAATCGTAACATCACCCCCTCGTTAAGGCAGGCATCCTGACTGCCAGTAAGGTCACTCCCCCAGTTTCATCCACATCCGACCCCCTCTAACTAGGGAGTATGCCACACCTGTTGCTACATGCCACTTCTTTGTCCCCATCAAGTCTCAGTCCGAACGTCGACATGGAATCATGGATTATTGGTGGTGAGGTGAGGGAGAGGGGCAAGCCCTTATCTCATCGGTCTGGCCATTAAATAGGCTTTGTCGAATATATAGTCATGTCATTATAATTTATCGGGTATCATCATTATGTTGTGAGGGCCCATAGCTATCCCCATTATAGGGCATTTTTGTCGAAGTCGTCTTCGCCTGGAGCGCTGCTCTGGGTACTGTTCCAGTATTCCCGAATAAGGTCGCCCCAGATATTGACATCTGGGTTCTTCACCCACTTCTGCTTTCCATCGAGTCGCTGCGCGAGATAGAAGCGGTCCCACTCGTCATTGTCGTTCTTTTCATACTTGAAGTCGAGGATCATGGTAACGTGTTTGTTTTCTTTTGAGTCGGTTTCGATGCGTCGTACTGCAGCATGTCATTCTTCGAACTCTTCTATGGCTTCTTGTGCATTTCCCATGTCCTCTTCACGTACCCAAGAGTTGTGTTCCTGGGTCCATCCTTTCCACTTGACAAAGTAGTCCGTCGTTTGTCGAGATTTCTGTCCTCGTCGGCCACATACTGGTCTTGTTTGTGCATCAAGGACTTCTTCTATTTCGTATTCTTCTTCATCTTCGATAAGATCGGGTGGAGGTGTCGGTGGCAACTCCTGGTTCGGGAACACCAGAGGCATGTACGGGGTCAACAGCTTCTCGTTGAAGCAGGGATGAATCTTCCAGTGTGGCAGCAGCTTGAGCTTGAAAGCGCTGGTGCCAGCCTTTTTGAGGATCAAGAAGGGACCGACACATTTGTCGTCCAGCTTCTTCTTTGGTCAGGGAAGATGCAGGTTCGTTGCATCCAGCTAGATGCGATCGCCGACCTTGTAGGGATGTGCTTCATGTCGTTGTTTGTCGTACTGGTTCTTCATTTGTTCGGCGGCCTCATTGAGGGCTTTTTTGGTTTCGGCATGGATCTGAGTCATTTTCTTGGCAAAGTCTTCTGCGGCAGGGTTTGCAAGCGGTGAAGAGCACATTGCTCCTGGCATGACGTGCGGGTTTCATCTGTAGAGCACCATAAAGGGACTCTTCCCTGTGGCGCTATGTACTCAGTTGTTGTGGGCAAATTCTGCCAGGGGCAGCCAGTCGCTCCAGTTGGTCTGTCAGTGGTTTACGAATATCCAGAGATACTTGATGATCTCCTGGTTGACTCGTTCGGTCTGGCCATCCGTTTGCGGGTGGAAGGCCGTCGACACATTCTGCGTAATATCGAGCAGTCGGTAGAGTTCTTTCATGAACTTGGATACGAACTGTGATCCTTGGTCAGATATGACGACCTGAGGCATTCCATGGCAGGCATATACATGATCGTGTAATAGGCATGCCCATCCTTCTGCTGATAATTCGGTATTACAGGCAATGGGGATGATCGCCTTGGAGAATTGGTCGACGACCATGAGCATAGCGTCATGGCTGTTAGAGTCAGGGAGACCAGTGATCATGTTGATGGATATGTGCGTCCATGGTCTGACTGGTACTTCATTCAGGTGCAGCGGTGCTGCCTTCACGTGAGTGTCTGACTTTGTCCTTTGACACATTTTGCAGCCTTTTATGTAGGCTTCAACGTCCTTCTTCATCTTTGGCCACCAGTAGTCACAGAGCACCAGCTCCTTTGTCTTCTCAATTCCTGGATGTCCAGCGGTGATGTGATCGTGGTGCTGGGAAATGATATTACCCTGTAGCATCTTCTTGCGGGGCACGTAGATTCTTCTGTCGTAATAGAGGATTCCTCCTTGGCAGGAGATTCCTCGTTCATGAGCAAGGGAGGCTGCGATGCCGTCGTCCCAGAGCTCTTCTTGTCGGGTCGCTTCTTCGACTGCTTGCTGCGTTTCTGTCATTGTAGGCATTACTAATGCCCTAAAATGCGCAGCTTCTAGGACGACAATATCGTCGTTGTCCTTCATTCCCTGGTCATGGTTGCTTCATCGGGAAAGCAGGTCGGCTTTCATGTTCTGGGCGCTGGGCTTGTGATGGAGCTTGAAATGATATTCGGCGAGCTCCGTGACCCACCGCGCTTGTCGTCGGTTCAGCTTCTGGGGAAGTCAGAAATACTGGAGGTTCTGGTGATCCGTCCAGATTTCTACGTTGTGTCAGGTGCCCATCAGGTAATGGCACCATTCAGAGAGTGCGAGCATGATCGCCAGCAGCTCCTTGTCGTATATTTCGTAATTCCTTTCCGTGGCACTGAGTGACTTCGACATGAAGGCCACTGGGTGCCATACGCCGTTCTGTTGCTGACTAAGGACAGCGCCGACTGCTCCTTCGCTGGAGTCGGCTTCCACTCAGAACGGTTTGTCGTCATTCGGGATGGCGAGGATGACGTCCTCAGCCATTTGGCGCTTGAGTTCTTCAAACGCATCTTGTTGGGCTTTGCCCCATGTCCACTCCATCTTGCCGGTCAGTAGCATTAGCGGCTTGACTACCTTGGAGTACATCTTTATGAATTTCCTGTAGAAATTCGTAAAGCCTAGGAACGACTGGAGTTCCTTCTTCTTTCAGGGCATAGGCCATTCTGTGATGCTGGCGACCTTGACGGGGTCCATTCGGATGGAGTTTTCGCTGATGATTACTCCAAGGTACTCAGTCTCGAGTACTTCGAATTCACACTTCTCTGCTTTGAGGAAAAGTTTGTTTTCACGTAGGCGCTGAAGAATGCGCCATACGATCTGTTGGTGTTCGTGGAGATCCTTTGAGAATATCAGGATATCGTCCAGGTAGATCGTGACCTTGCCTTTGGTGATCAGGTCTTTGAAGATATCGTTCATCATCCACTGTGTTGAGATTGAGAGTGATTGATCGTGCCGGACTTGGCATCAATCCGGAAAAGTCCGGAATCTTCGAGATGGTTGGAGTACTCGAGTTCAGCTCATTGCTGACTGAGCATGGAAACTTATGGACACTGTAGGAAAGTAGTAGAAGACTCTAGAAATACATTACTTGTAGTATATAAGTAGCTAGAATTTTTCCAAGCTAATAATCATTAAGATTACACATCCCAACTACAGTTGTGCATACTACTCTTACACTGTGCTTATTTCAATCCCTAACCTCAACCGGTTATGGGCCCTGAGCCTATATACATACATTGACGATTTAACACACACAACCACTCGCTTCACACGACTTACATATTTCTAGTCATACATCATGTCCACACCATCTGATTCAATTCCATCTTCATTATTTCACATCGAGCTTTTGCAGGAAGACAACTGGGTTCCATGGAAGCATCGAGTGACAGCTATACTACGAGAACGAGGTCTCCTGAAGTACGCCGAGGGGGTAGAAGCGAGGCCAGTGCCTACAGACCCCAAGAAATTAACTGCAGAAGAAACTACAAAGATACGGAAATGGGAAGAGACAGATGGGAAGGCGCAGACACAAATCGAGCTCACACTGAGTGATTCACAGATGATTCACATCACTGGAGCCACTACAGCAGCCGATATGTGGAAGCAGTTGAAGTTAGTGAAGGAAGCTAGAGGAAAGTTGGGGATACTCTCATTTTGTCGTCGCCTCTATCGTACAACCGCAGATGAATCTACTGATATTGTAGAGCATGTAACCGAAATGCGATGCATCCAGGAGGAGTTAGGCATGCTAGGGAGTCATGTTTCGGACGATGACTTCCTTATGTTGCTGATAACTTCACTGCCTGAATCCTGGGACCAATTTACGACTGCATACCTTGGTTCTACAGGGAATAATCCAGCTGTAACGTCTCATGAATTTATAGCAATTGTTTTGGAGGAAAACAGACATCGATTAGAGAAGGCAGGATGCAAGGAGAGTGCATTATATGCCCATGGAAAGAAAACTCTGTGGAAAACATCAAATGTGTCAAAGAGAAGTGACAATTCAGATGAAGACCCGTGCTGGAATTGCAAGAAACCTGGGCACCAAGCAAAGGATTGCTGGTCCAAAGGCGGAGGATCTGAAGGGAAGGGTCCGGGCAGACAAGGAGGATGAAAGAAGAAGAAAGAAAGGTCTAACCAGGCAAAGGAAATGAGCATTGATCAGGACTTGACCGACTCCTGCTATAACTTGCAGACTAGCCCGAAATTTGCAAAGGATGATTGGCTTGCAGACTCCAGAACCATGTCGCATATCTGTAATGATATCCATTAATTTGTCGACTATACACCCTTGACAGAATCCTCAATTAGTGGGATAGGAAACCAGTCGATTAAAGCCCTAGGACGCGGTACAGTGGTCTTGGAGACTACAGAAGGCAAGGAAACAAGTATACATCGCCTCAAAGACACTCTATATGCCCCAAACACAATCAACAATCTCATATCCATTAGCAGACTTGATGATGCTGGGTTGAAGGCCAAATTCTGCAAAGGAGAAGTGTCATTTCTTCATAAAAGCGGTGCAGTGCTTGCAAGAGGAAAGAAAGTAAATTGACTTTACCTCATGAAAATGCGAGCCCAAACGAACTCAGAGAGGTCACACATTGCCAAAGGGAGTGACAACACTTGGGATTCATGGCATCTTCGATATGGGCACTTAGGAAAGAAGGGATTGGAGCGGTTAGAGAAGGATGGCATCATTTCAATTGACCAAGACTCACCACCACTGTCCCAATGCGAGGCATGCATACAAGCGAAGCAGACACATCGTCCATACCCACAGGAGGCAAAGCACCGAAGCCAGGAGCATGGAGAGGTCACTCATTGTGATATCTGGGGACCTGCACATGTTGCTTCACTTCAGGGATCAAAGTACTATATTGCTTTCACAGATGATGCAATCCGGCAGTGTACTCCAAAGTTTATGAAGCAGAAAAGTGAGGCCTTGGATAAAATGAAGGAGTATATCACCTTTATTGAAAGGCAATATGGTTTAACACCAAAAGTCATCCGGGTGGATAATGCAATGGAATTGGTGAGCAAGGAAGTCAAGAATTGGATGAAAGAGAAGGGAATCAAGCTGGAAACGACTGCTCCCTATGCACATTCTTCAAATGGAGTGGCAGAACGATTCAACCGCACTCTAATGGAGCTGACACGAGCTATGCTGATAGCCAGAGGTCTCCCATCCTACTTGTGGGAAGTAGCAGTTGAATATGCTGCTTATATTCGTAATTTGGCTCCGTCACAAGCACTGGGTGGAAAAACACCAGAAGAGGGGAGTACAGGCAAGAAGCCCAATGTCTCTCACCTCAGAGAATTTGGATGCGATGTCTGGGTACTAACAGAGGGCAAGAACTTATCAAAACTCGAATCAAAGTCACAGAAATTCACCTTTGTTGGATTTCTGGATGGCCCCAAAGCAATCCGCTATTATGATCCCAAAACTCAATCCATACATGTATCAAGGAACTTTATATTCGCAGAACCACCCAAGACAGCTGAATTCACAAGCAGGGACAAGTCGCAGCTTGAGGGGGAGAATAGGAGTCAAAACGACCTGCAACTCATCCCAGAACCTCAGAGATCGAATAGCAAAGGAGATATGCAGCAAACAGCCACCAATAGCCATTCCACACCAACAGAAATGCATTCCGAGCATCCCAGCATGACACAGAAGCCATCCGCACCATCAAGACGTCCAACTGCATCTATGAATACAAATTTGCAGGAAGAAAGACCCCATCGCTCACCTCGAGATTTGCAAGACCATAATTACAGGGCATTAGGAAACCCTGATTCCAGACTTCCACCGGCACCTAGAGAAGGCAAAATGCATACGGAAATGACTCCAGAAAGGCATTTTGCAAACCTAGTTCGAAGCTACTTAGCTAGAGCAGGAACTGACTTTGATGATGTACCTTGAACCTTAGATGAAGCCAAAGCGTTGAGAGAATGGCCTAATTGGAAGGAAGCAATGGATGAGGAGATGAGTGTTATAGATGCGATGAAAACATACACTGTAGAGGAATTACCTCCAGGAAGATCTCCCATAGGCAGCAAGTGGGTTTTCACCAAGAAGTTCGACCAGAATGGGCACGTTTCACAATACAAAGCACAGCTGGTAGCACAGGGATATTCCCAGATCCCAGGAATTGATTTCTTCGAGACATTTGCACCAGTAGTACGCTTAGAATCCATACGAGCAGCCCTAGGAATTGCAGCCATAGAGGATCTTGAAATCGCACAGATGGATGTCCGAGGAGCATATTTGAATGGCCGACTTGAAGAAGAAATTTATATGCAGCAGCCAGAAGGCTACAACAATGGTACAGGCCAAGTTTGTCGACTACACAAGACACTGTATGGTCTTAAACAGTCTGGATGGGGGCAGATGGTGTAGTGGTCATCTCTGCTTGCTCAGTTGTATCTCGCTTCATACAGAAAAATTTTATTTTCACGCTCGCGAGTTCGAGCCCCCCACCCCCCGGAAAGTAACACTATAGACACTTTTTGGGTTCTACCACTTCCAATGTCTGAATCACGTGAAACCCAGCTGCCCTTTCAAAACATGATCAAGCCACGTGGATACCCCCCTCTAAAATCACACCCAATCTTATCTCTCTTTGCCATTCTGGGCATCGGTTCGAGCCCCTTCCAGTGATCTTTCGAATAAGACTGGGAAACGGAGTCGCGTGCCGCAAGGCTGCCGCCTGGTTGGGACCCAGGTGCAAACAAAATGGAGTGGTGATCCAAGCACACCACGGCCCAGCACATCGCCCCTGCATCAATTGATCACACTGTGTTGGTGATCTTCGCCAAGTAAGGCAAGTCTGGGAAGGGAGTTAGGAGAAGGACTGGGATCGACGGAGTCTGGTGGGAAAAAGGGGCTAGGCCATGAGAAGGGTTAGGTGAAGAAACGAATGTGGCAGACAGATTGCGGCCATACTCGGCAGAGGTCAGGATTTCCTGAAGGGGAGAAGGTGGCAGTGTCCAAGTCGCACCAAATTATCAAGGGCAAGGGATAATTCTGTGCCAACAGTGCATGGGCTAGTTAAGCTAAACTAAATTGATGACATCATATATACGCAGCAACCAAAGTACAAGTAGCAAAATTGGACTATATGTTTATGTAACCAATACACTTGGAAATTTAAAAAAAAAAAAAAAAAACAGTCTGGATGAGAATGGAACCGAGAATTTGACAGGAAGATGTCAGAAATTGGATTCTCAAAGCTACAGGCTGACCATTGCATCTACAAGCAAGTTATCAATGGACAAAGGACTGTAATAATGGTCTGGGTCGATGACTTACTCATTTTTACAAAGACAGTCGAAGAATTGGATGCAGTAAAGCAGCAGTTAAAGGGTATATTTGATGTGAAGGACATTGGGGAACCAGGAAAGATCATAGGCATTGAAATTCGAAGAAACCGCGAAGAGAGGACGATATCTCTGTCCCAGAAACAGTATATACAAGACATACTGTCTCGTTATGGCCTCCAAGACGCATCCCCAGTCACCACACCACTTGACCCAAATGTCATACTGTACAAGCGCACTCAGACAAACCAAAATCCCGAACTCAGACATGGATTTCAGTCCATGATTGGTTCCCTGTTATACTTAGCACTTGGGACTAGACTGGACATTGCATGCGCTGTACAGACTGTCAGTCAGTTTGCCTCAAACCCAGGACCGGAGCATTGGACAGCTTTGAAGAGAATCTTCAAATACATTGCTGGAATGCGAGACTATGAGCTCGTATACCATGCAGAAGAAGGAGACAAAGTATTCAGCCATGGTTATACAGATGCAGACTTTGCTGGCAATCCAGATGACAGGAAATCAATATCAGGCTATGCTTACTTTATAGCAGATGCTGCCTTTGCATGGAGCTCGAAAAAACAGTCTACTGTGGCACTATCTTCAACAGAAGCAGAGTATACAGCTCTTGCACATGCAACAAGGCAAGCAATTTGGAACCGGAATTTATTGGCAGAACTAGGGTACAATCAAGATGAAGCTACTGTACTCTATGAGGACAACCAATCCGCTATTGCCATTGCCCGTGATCCAGCATATCATGCTAGATTGAAGCATTTTGATGTGCAGAATCATTTTGTCCAGGAGAAGATTGAAAATGATATCATCGAGCTGGAATATTGTCCAACTGAGGATATGATTGCAGATGTCTTTACCAAAGCATTGCATCGACCAAAGCATGAGAAGTTCACGAGGGGATTAGGACTTTACTGGCTTGAGGGGGAGTGTTGAGATTGAGAGTGATTGATCGTGCCGGACTTGGCATCAATCCGGAAAAGTCCGGAATCTTCGAGATGGTTGGAGTACTCGAGTTCAGCTCATTGCTGACTGAGCATGGAAACTTATGGACACTGTAGGAAAGTAGTAGACTCTAGAAATACATTACTTGTAGTATATAAGTAGCTAGAATTTTTCCAAGCTAATAATCATTAAGATTACACATCCCAACTACAGTTGTGCATACTACTCTTACACTGCACTTATTTCAATCCCTAACCTCAACACACTGGAATGTCGCGGGCGAGTTCGTCAGCCTGAAGAACATGACTGTTGGTTCATACAGTCCTCGGTTTGTTCGGAAGGCAGCCTTTTCTTCATCGCCTTCTTTGATTCAGACGTTGTTGTATCCCCAACGAACGTCGAGCTTGGTGAAGTACTTGGCTCCACGAAGCTTGTCAATCAGCTCACCAATGAGTGGGAGCGGGTATCAGTTCTTGATCGTCATCTCGTTCAGCTTGCGGTAATCCTAAACTGGTCGCAACGTGCCATCCTTTTTCTTTACAAAGAAGAAAGGGGAGGCAAAGGGAGATTTCGAGGGCCAGATGCGTCCAGACTCGAGATTCTCATCGAGGAACTTGTCGAGTTGTTCCTGTTCGGTTCAGTTCAGTGGGTAGACCTTGCAGTCCAAGGTAGACTTCATGTTCGGGATAAGTTCAATGGCATGATCCCACGGTTTACGTTCGGGAAGTTCATCGAAATTCTCCTTCGAGAATAGGTCGCGGAAGGAGTGGTAGTGCTCTGGTACCAACTCTTCAAAAGTCTTCTTCGGCTTGTCGGCGTTAGCTTTGGCCGCAAGGTTGTTCGCGCGGTGGAGGGCTCGGATAACAAGTTCTTCTTCCATTCGTACGGCGAGAATAGTGTCGCCTTCTTCAAGTTCTTCGTCCCACCGATCTTTGGGGTTGGCATCGGGGAGTTCGACATGATTTGTCACGCACTGGCATCAGCCAAAGATGATGGTGCCAGTTTTCCAGTTTACGACGGGGTTGTGGCACTTGAGCCAGTCATGCCTGAGGTAGACATCCTTCGTTCCAAGGTTCGTTACAGTGAGGTCGATGTGCTCGCGGTGTTCGCCTATCGTAAGACAGAGTTCTACGAACTCAGTCACATCGCTGCCTACATTGTGGGTTCCATCAGCATTGTACACAGGTATGGGTACTTTCGCTTTCTTCATGTCGAGCTGATGTTTGTTGACATAGGCGTGATTGATTGTGCTTCCGGTGCACCTGCTGTCTAACAGCACCTTGGTGCTAAGGATCGTTCGGCCCGTGCATGGTTCCAGGGTCACAGGGATCATGAGGTCGCTCGTCGCAGATCCTCGGATATATCAGATCAATTCCCGAAGCTTGTAGAGCTTTTCATGGGAATATTCATCGTCATCAGGTTTTCGGAGTTCTTCAAGAAGCTCGTCGCTGAGTTCTCCTAATTGGTCCTTGTGTATCCATAGGGCAAGGATGGCGTGAGCGGCGTTGTCGCTCGATGCTTCTCGGACTGCGCGTAGCATCCAGTCTACTTCAAAAGGCTTCATCCAACAATGAGGGACTTCTCGCACCTTCGCGTTGACCTTAACAGGTTCAACTACCATTGGTGAGACTGTTCCTTCGTTGGGTAAAGACTTTGTTGCATGAGTCGGAGACTTGGGCGGCATCGGGTTCAGGGTTTCTTCAGGTGTTTTGGGTGGAGTCAGAAGCGGAACTTCTTGTCGCTTCGGGGATATCGTCGGGCTGCCCTTGGCAAGCCATCATCGGAATGACGTATCGTCTTCATCATTGAGTACTTCGATCATACTCATGTGCCCCCTCTTTACTGCCTGGGCGCTAGCGGCTTCCTTCCTTTCAGCTTTGCTGTCAGTCGGGGCTGCTGTGCATCCAGCAGGTCTTTGGTCGTCCAACCCAGTCGTGGGTAGGGGACTGGAGGTGACTTGTCTCCTGGGAGCGTCGCCATGGCCGCCACGCACGGAGGCGCTAGACTTGACTTGGGCCGCAGCGGCGGACTTACCAGTCTTGTCATCAACTCCCAGGCCCATAAAGGGAGCTCGCGCTCCCATAGGGACCCTCGTTACTTTCGGAGTCCCCAACCTCCCTTCGGCCTTCATCGTCAGATCTATTTCCTCTAAAGGTGGGCACAGGCCCTGGGACTGGTCGTGGGAAGGGGTCTTGCCATCGATAGCATGTGCTCTGCCTATCGGTTTGTCCATCCTTGGGGTAATCCCCTTATCCAAGCCGGATTTCGCCAAGGCTATTTTCTGAGCTCGGGGGGCCCCTTCGCTGGGTCGATAACGAATCTCCACACGTGGAGTCGCCAGGGTGCCCACCCCATCTGATTGAGCCTTTCTTGCACCAAACGCCCCACTGTCATTGGAATCACCTCCAGTCGTGGGGTCACTTGGTCGAGGCGTCGTCGTTATGATAGGTGGTGATATGGTGGTCACCTTTTCAATCGATGCATTCACTCGCAATGAGCTACTTGCCAGTCGTCTTCTCCACTTGGGGAGAATTTCCTGGGGGCTCTCTGCCCCCTGCCCAGCGATGTTTGTCATCACCTTTGCTTGTGCCCTGGCAGGCGGCACTATCAACCCTTTGAGTGGCAAGGCGCAGTCTCTAAAGGGGTTTCATTAGTTTCATGAATGGGTCATAAAAGTTCGTATCGGTTTGCTGATTCTGTAACTGGGCATGTGGAAGTCGAAAGATGGCATGTAGGCCATACATTGCCCGGGGGTCTTGTCCATATTTTTTTGTATCTTTAGAAGTCACGTAAGTAGAAACCGACCCTGCACGTGAGGGTCGGGGTATAGCTGAATGCATAGGTAAAATGTCTGCATGTGATAAATGAGACCGTCCAGCAGAAAGGGAATGTGCACCAGTGAAGTCCGAGGTTGCTGCAGGCGAATCAGAACCTGAGCGACCTAATCTTTTACCTCCTCGACCTTCGTTTCCTCCCCAAGGGGAACCTCTTCTGTCCTCTGTGTCACTGCCCGTACTTGCTGCTTCTTCAGCTTGGGACAGTCCCTCGACATGTGCCCCCATTCTCCGCAGTTGAAGCAGAGTCTCTGCTTCAAGTACCAGGCCCAGTCAACCTGCATTTGCGCGTTGGCGCTGGTCGGCATGGTCCACTGTCTGCTCGAGTTCCTTGGCGGGTTATTGGGCTTTGACTGTGGGGGATGCGTCGGTGCTTTTGGCAGGTTCTTGGGACTGGGCCCCGCGATCTGTTTCTGGTTCGTCAGGGGCAGTTGTTTGTCGGGTCGTTGGTCGAGTCCCTGGGTCTGACTGAAGACCTGTTGCTTCTTGCACTCTTCATACATGTCGACGATGCGTCGTTTCCACTCTTCGTAGTTCCTTGGGATTCTGTACCCGATGTCGGCAATGATCCTCCCGTAGCTGTAGGGGATCCCATGTCGAACTGCCCTAACCAGGTGTCTGTCGTTGCTCTGGTCCATCAGTCGGTTGGCCAACTTGGCCTTGTGCTCCAGCTTGCAGAAGAAGAGATAGGCAGAGTTGGTGCCCATCTTGATCTCTCCCATTCGTCGTTCATGGACCAGCTCGATGGCGGGATCGCGAAACTGGTTCTTGAATTCTTCGATGAATTCCTCATATCGTGGAAATCGGTACTGCAGACCAGCAGTGTAGTCGTCGATCATTGCCTGGGTCGCATGTAAGGGAAGAGGGGCCAGCATGTACCAAAGGTCGGGTCGTTGATGGACCCACCAGTCTTCTGCATCTCCTTCTAGGAATGAGCAGAGGAAGGGAATCTGCAGGGAGGGGATTCCCTGGAACTGGTTCTGGAAGATGGCGAAGTACGTCGCGCAGTCTCCCAGGAACCATTCAATATTGTCATGCTTGCCCACAAACTTTCGGGGCGGGTTCAGGAGGATTGGTTTTACCCCCGCCAGTGCAGGGGGATGATCCTCATCCCACGGTCCCAGGGGTCCTTGCAGCAGGGGTCCGTGGCCTGATGGTGGCCAGGGGATCGAGTATTGGTCTACGTCTGGCCCTTGTCGATATGGTGCAGGCGGTTGTTGCCCAGGTTGTCATGCGGCAACTAAGTCATCTCTTAGCTGCATATTTTCGGTGCGCATTAGCGCCAATTGTGCTTCTAAGTGTGCCATCCTCTGGTCTGCCATCTCTTGCGGCACTTCTCCAGCTCCCTCTGTTTCCTCTGTTTCTATCTCTGCTCCTTGTCCGGCCCCTGCCACCAGTCGGCTCGTGTTTGGGCCCTGATATCCAGGGCATCGTGGGTCTCATTGTCTTGGTTGTGGCGGTGAGTCGGGGAGCGGCCCGATGTGAAAGTTGGGGACGTCGGCTGGGTTCTGGGAAGGAATGAAGCCCGGTGGGTAGGGATATCGAAATCCCCTAAAGGGTTGCCCGGGATGCACCATTTCGAAGACGGTTGTTCTCCCATGCTACAAGGAGGCGGAGGGCATCCTCCAGCTCCCTCTGTTCATCGGCTGTTCGAAATCAGATGTGTTGGAGGTGATTCCCTTCCGATGGGGGGAACTGCTCTCGGTTCTGGTTTGCGTAGACACAAGCCAGGATCATATCGCGTCGTTGCGCGAGGGTTCCTGTGAGGGGGTCACCTCGTTCGACGGTGAGGTAGTAACCCGTGGGTTCTCGTACACGGCGATTGCATGCATTGAACTGTCGTTCCAGGTCCTGCCACCTGATGTCCCAGGTGGCTGTTCATTCAGGTCCAAAGATCTCATGATCTCGGATGGATAACTCAGGCCAATCGAAGTCGGCCCTGCCAAGGAAGAATGGGTCCCTGGCAATTCGTTCGTTCCCCTCATGATCGTATCGGAGAGGGTCGAATTCATGGTCGCAGATGATCCGCTGTTGATAGGTGATAAAGTCCTCACCTGGGGAATCTGAGTCATCTGCGTCTGACTCGGGTGGGAATCTCCCGAAGATCCTCTCTAGCTGTGCAGGAGCGGGGATGAGGACTCAGGGGCATATTCTAGTATGGTGGCGTAGAACAGGCGCTGGGCCACCAGGGTATGCAGGAGTGGGGTCATCACTGTCGGTGTCGTGGATGGTAATAACCTCATGTATTCCCAGTTCTGCGGCAGTAGCGCTGGGAATAGTGATCCAGGGTTCTGCCGGGGTATTTCCTGGTTGCCAGGTCCCAGCAGGGTAGTCTGGGTTGTCATCGTTGGGGTTGTCATCGGGATTGGGTCCATCAAGTACCTGAGTCCATACCGCCCTGGTATGGGGGATGGTGTCTGGACTGGGGGTTCTTGAAACATTGCTTGGTCCGGGGGTTGCATTTCGGGGTATGTCAGGGGTGCTGAACTTCTGCCGACTCTCGTAGAACTCCCCCGAGGAGTCATGAGAGGCAACGAGCCTTGCCCTGTTCCTGTTTGTTTGGTGCATTGATGTTGTTGTAACCGTCGAGTTCGCGTGGGGGAGGGTGTCAGTGGTGGTAGTGGAATGTCAAGGTTCCAGGGGGTATGCTCCAGGGAGTCTTCTTTTGGGGAAGACATATCTTCTGAATTCCTCGGGTGTTGGGTCTCGAGGAATGTGGACTGGTACCAGCAGTCCATGTCGCTGTAGGTGATATTGAATTGTCTCCCTGAATGCAAGGAGGATGAGGGTGGTGAAGAAGAAAACGAGGATGGCTCCGGCTATGGCGGAGCTGAGGGCGATTAGCTGAGTATTACTCAGGTCAGGGGTCATCAGCACTGTCTTTGGCAAATTCGGTAGATATTGTCGTATAAGGCAAGTATCTGGTAAATGAAGATCTGTAACCAAAAGAAGAGGATAATGAAGTATACTTCCTCTTCCCAGGTTAATTCTGGTTCTGGTTGCGCCGTAGTTGTTGTGTGTGTCATTGTAGGTCTCTTCTCAGTGCCTGTAGTTGGTAGTGGGCAAGGAAGAAGAAGATGATAGTGAGCAGGAGTAGTGCCTGCTGGTAGTCGGTCAGGCCTGAGTTGGTGGAAGGCATGATGGGATTTGGTCTTGTATGTGGTGGATACGCCATGCTTTGATTTTCTGAATGAGGAAGTATCCGCTGATTACAAGGAATCCTGCAATGGACGTGAGAAGGAGGGTTCCGGAGATGACGATTGCGATGATTGTTCCTGAGGGCCACGTGAGCATACGGGTCTGTGAAGGAGTAGGTGTATGAGGTAGAGGTGGTAAGCAAGGAGTGCACTTATCAGGTCTGATTCAGTCGATATTGCAACTGTAGTCGTCGTATCCGCAATAGTCGTATGGCCCTTCATGGTCATAGTCGTCTCTGGGGTCGTTTAGGGTGTTTTCTTCCTTTTCAGTTGGTCGGTCATCGATGACGAGGTCTAGCTTCGTATTTCTCATCAGGGTTCTTTCTTCGATTCTTGGGTGCAGGGGTGTGTCGGTTTCGGTTCAAGGGCATAAGAGATCTCCATGGCAAGCATTAGGAGATATAGTAGAAAGCTTCGAGCTAACTGTTAGGACCGGACTTGGGAATAACAAACAAGGCGCACTGCCAATGCACTGCCTCTCACTTTGGGCAGGCCGACAGGACCGTGGAGTTTGCTACAGCGAAGCGGTAAACACGTTAAGCTCTAGACTCGTTTAAGAGGAGAGAATAAGTCCATACAATTAGTTGTAGCTCGAAGCTAGGGTACATGGCTGAGAGCTGCTCTACTTATATACTGGTTCGTCTAGTGTTTGTATCTACTTGTCCATCTGTCAATCAATCGTTTCAGGATGGAAACCATGAGGTTACCAGCCATTAAATAAGTGTCATACGAGTTGTGATTTATCACGTAATGCCGAGGTGCCATGATGCCGTGGTGCCGAGGCATGGAAAAATGAATAAATCGTAACAGGTTGTCTGTGCACCTATTTTCCTGAGGATATTTATTTCGCCATTGATGCCTGTGAAGGCAAGTACCAGACTCGCAATGCTGTCTATGCTAGCTGCCTGAGCAAGGACATGAGTGCACTTATGAAGAGCAGCACACAGATGAGATGATGGCCTCAAGCATTGAAAAGGGCATCCTAGCTGTTGCTGATAGCTATGATGAGAGTCAAGATACAGTGGCAAGGGAGACAGAATAAAACTCACTAGTAACTATTTGTAACAGTCATCACCCTGCCAAATTGATGCTTGCATTACCTCACTTTGACTTAGAACACAATGCTGAATCAATCTCAGTGGCATCAAAGTGACAGTGTACTAAAGAACATACCAGTACTACAACACCACAAACTCCAAAGTACCCCACAATGCCTTTTCTACTATGAAAAAGGCGATCATTGCCAATGCATTCTTTGCAGCCACATAAAGTTTTGATGGAATGATCCTCAAGGTGGAGTGGATGGTCACCTTCTGCGGAGAACGTGTTGGACTCAGGAGATAGAGAGTTGCCAAGGAGCAATTGCAGAGCCAACCTAGATATTGTTCAGAACATTGAATACAATTTGGGACAAGTACACACCATGGCCATAGGTACTACCTAGGCTCCAAATTTGATATAACATTGGAGATGCCTAGCATTTCACCTATGCAAGAAAGACAAAAATCTAATATGTGCACAGATAAAAACAGTGCCTGAAGGCAGTTCAATCACACATACTCAGGCCAGCCTATCATAGCCACAGTCAGTATACAACAAAGGCAACAGTTATGAGCTAGATACAGTTCAAACAATGCTGAAGCAAAGTTGGAAAATGTATATACCATGTTCAATGGGAAGGAATTTGTCACAAGAATCTTCAAGCTGAAGAACCACTGAATGAGATGAGAATTTATGCATGTACAGGTGGGTGGATACTGCTGCTATAGGTTCTGCAGTGTCATGGCTGCATATGAGAGTAAGGAAAAAAGAAGCAAATGCATGCATACAATCTGGTCATGTCACATGTCACAGAGTAAGAGAGTAAAATAGGCCATCTCCAAAGGCTTGGATGTTGCTACTGAATCCTCTTGAAGGGCATTGAGGTCATCAGTGGTGCTTGTGGTTGATCATCAAGAGGCACAACATGAATATCAAATTTCCACCTATTTTTGGACTTCAGACTCCCAGACCGACTTTACCACTCCATGTGGGAGGGTTCCTTCTCTATGATCATTTCAATAGAAAGGCACCTACAATGACATACATTACACCTGCTCAGATCCAAATAGAGACTACTACGGGGATATGGCTCCACTTGTTCAGTCACAAGCACTCAGTAAATGGGCAGTAAGTGGTCCTTCCCTTATCTGTCAAATATATAGCCTAAGAATCAGGTCTCCAGCACATGTCAATTTGTGCAAGCAATTCTGTTCTGATTTTAAAAGTCAGAATATAGGCTGTGCTGGTCTGCTAACCTGGAATGAGGATATCAGAAAGATGGAGCGACATCTGGAGGCGGTTGCTGGGGCTTGTGGGTATGCACTGCAGAGGTGTCATAGGCAGCAGCTGAGAGCCAGTCAGATAACTAAAAAAGAACCCCTGCCACTGGGATATGCCTTCCAAAACCGGGAACCCTAAATGGGTATAGTCACACTCAATGGGATCATGGTTCATCAGATGGTAATCCTTTATTAACATTTATGAACAAATAGAGCATTCCCTACCTCTTTTGTGTTTGGGATAGAGACAAGTGCCAAAGCAGTTATGTTGAAATGATGCAGTGGTACTGTTGCATTTGACTCCATACATTACACTTGCAGTAATGGTCATGACATCGTGCAGTCCTCCAAGATGAGTTGTGTATTGGAGCCTGGGAAATGTGATACATGTTCCATTCAGTAGTTTATTGAGAAATGCAAGGCAAGATGCATCCCTGAGCCATGGCATCCTGCAATGTATGTGTGTCTGACATGGTGGAAAGTCACAGGTACATGTATGCCCCTCCTTTGTTAAATGTTGTGGTCACCTTTACAACTATATCACCTGATCTCAATATAAGTATTGTGGTAAATGGCACTGCCATGTTGTACTGCCTATCTAGAATAGTGTACTATGGTAATGGACATTTCACCTCTAGATTCATTGACCTAGATGGCAGAGTATGGTTCAACGATGGGATAGTGCAAGCAAGAGGTGCACATAGAGAAGGGATAACTGTCAACATAAACCTCATGCAGAACATATCTGGCAAAACACAGGATCATTTTATTTATAGATGAGCACAAGTGCAGCACCTTGTATATATATTAAAGTAGCAGATAAATAGTATTAAACATAAAAGAAAAAAAACATAGGACTCAGACCTGCCATGCAGATGTGTTGGCCCTCACCCACTAGTAAGGAAGCAATATTTGTAAGTGGATTTACCTTTGATCATTTAGGTAGTATTTGAACCATCAAAGCTAAATTGTCACAAATTTGACTGTTAATTGATGTCTATAACACTGGAGCATCGTTATTGTAACATCTTCAAGTGGTTAGTGAGAGAATATACTATAGTTCAGGTATTTCACCATCTCATAATTGTAGGTACTTGCATTTCAGATCCAATTCCACCTAGGTATCAAGGACTCAAAGCTCTAAAACCTTGAATTAGCTGAAGTTGAGCTTTGAAATCATTATCTAACTAGGGTATCTTTTTGCAGAGAACTCACCAATGAACATGAAATGAACGTAATAATATATTTAGCAAATCATTCTTAGTGTTGTATAGTATATATGTAGAGTCAAGGTACAAGTTCAACCATGGAATTGTTGCATGGTACCAGGCAGGTGACCACACTGAATTTCTAGTGCCCCACTGAAATTGCTTATTACTGACCAACATGGACAAAATGGTCTGGAACCGAGATGACTTGTGTCTATTTTTCTTTGCCTCCTTGTTGAACTTTCCAGTGGTGACTGTTTTCTGTCATCTGCTGTGTTCTTAACTTAAAGTCTGACAGAACATTTGAAATGATTCTTGTCTATTTGTAAAGACATGCTATGGCCATACCACAAGTTTCTCACCTCTTGTTGCTTCAAAGCAGATGGCCCTTGCCTTAATTTTCATCACAGGAAGACTCTGATGTTACAAAAATGAAGTGAAGGGCACTCACAAAGTTGAGATTCAGAGTAGTGAGATTAGGCATCCTGGAGGAGAATGTGAGTACAAATACAACACATGGTAAAGGGAAGACTTGCCATTTTAGTAGTTCTGCAATTTGCTTTCATTTACTCTTCTCTTCATAGTTGGTCATTGAGAAAGATCTTGTCTGAATACATGTTGGGAGAATGCATACCAGGTCCTTTACTGGCCAGTGACCTGTAAAGGAGTGCTAGCAGGAAGATTAGAATGACGCTAAGACAAGAAAACAGAGACACATAGTACAGTTAAATATGCATATAACCTTCCATGGAGGTTGGAATTCTGAGGCCTGAGGTGCTGAAATCAAGTGTCTATTAAATGGAATTGCTATTAGAAAAGTTTTGCATTTATAATGCTGAGCAGCCATCAAGGTCTCACTCAGGTATTTGAAATTGAGATGCAGGCTCTGACCGGTGCAGTGTGATCAGTGTTCAGGAAGAGGAGAGACTCGCTGGAGTTGTATAGCATGTCCAGCAAGACAAAAAAGGATCACAGCCTGGTGATGCACCCAGCTCTAGCAAGAATCTTCATGGGTCCTGTAACTTAGCCAGCTTGCTGTTTTCCATCTATCATGTTTCTCACTTGCCAACAACATCCCTGATATGGCAGACTGGTCCCAGTCTAAATGACACCCTGTGGCTGACTAGTGTTGACATAGCAGCCTGGTAGCCCCAAGTCAAGTGGTTAATCTATATTGACATCATCAGCAGCAACCCAGTGGTATGGCAACAAGACGATGTACCTCACTGTATCATTTTACAGTGTCTTTTGGTCCCAACTAGGCCTCTATCCTCAGGCTGAATTCATTCTTGTCAAGAAAATTGGGGGCCCACACTTTGAGCTGGCTTTCATTGCTGAAAGACTCTTCAAAGGCACCAGTGACCACCCCTGTCAGTGGTCACTATGAGAGGAAGAGAAAGAGATGGAGACAGTAAATGTCGAGGTCCTGTGAATCTCCTTCAGTTTCATTGCAGTGGAAGTACTTTGTGAATAAGGGCACCATTTGATACATTGGGAGTCTCAGTATCATTTTGCCTTGCTCTGAACCATTCATGTGAGCTTCCATGTACATTTCATCATTGATCTCAGTCCTGGGCTGGCATCCTCTTCCAGCATGGTTCAAGGAGAATTCTGGAATTTTTAGCTGCACAAAGACTATCAAACTTTGTATGTTTTCCTCACTAGCCAACATTTTAACTCCATAGGATCGCAGTGTTGGCACAGTTGGGCCTTCTCTCTCATTCATACAGTGCTCTATTGTCCCATCCCATGTGGTCAAAATTCCAAACAATGAAATATTGATAAGATATCCTTGTATGATTGGTAGTTTCTATCTGCCTTTGCAAGTACTAAGACTAATTCTAATGCAACAGATACCACACTTTTATATCTTGAAGCAAGGGCCCCAATAACTGCTCATCTATCGAAAACACTTCCTATAATGAGCAGTTGGAACATTCATATTCCATAAGCTGCATCATGTCATCCACTTACCACTCAATGCCGACTCACAAAAAGGAGGACCAAAATAAGAAACACCCACAGATACTCCAGGTATCCCAGATGAATGCAGCATCGTGTTTTATGCCAAGCCATTCAGCATAAACTACCTGTGCTTGTCCAAGATATGTCATGCACCAATAGGATCCTTCAATACCTATGGATATGAAACATTTTCACAGTCCATTCAAGGTTCATTGGCAATAGCAAGGTGCATATTTGCAGTGTCAAAAGACATCATCAAAGCAGTATGAACCAAATGCAACTGTAAAGAGTTAGAAAACATCTTGATATTTAGTATTTGATAATATAAATGTATATCCTCCAGTAGTCTTCAAGACTCTCCCACTTATAAACTGGATTCAAGGAACGATACAGCCTAGTATAACTACACTCTGATCTAAGGTGTGTTCACCCTTGTCCATTCAACTTCCATTCTATTCAAAATAAAGCTCAGCATAATTAATGAACTTTCACCTCTAAACCATTCCATGCACACAAACTCCTCCAATAATCTTATCCTTACATTCATTCCATCTATTTCCTCTGGATTCCCAACCAATGGGTCCAGGTGATACATTTCTCGATAGTTGATGAGTACACATCATAGAGAACAATGACAACAGCCCAGCAATGTAATTTTACCACTGCACTTAACTTTAATTTGTTAAATATTTACTGATATGTCCCCAGCTGGAAACCAATTGATTGGGACAGTGTGTTTGCTTTGTACAGCTTGAATGGGAGATACCTGATGGATCCTCACAACAGTCTGGAAGCTTGTTCAGAATTCAGTGGTTAAATGGTCCACTGTCAAGTTTCATATCCCTGATGGTGAGCATGGCCCAAGGAGCCATCTGGCATCGTTGTCCCCCCTAGCTGGGCCTACCTCAGGATCTGAAGTCTTGAAGTCAGGATTTGATCAATGATCCTGACTTGCCTTCTCCACTTGTGGAGGCACCTGTGACCATTGAATTCTGCTTCGATCCTCAATTATGGGACAGTTACTTCATGGAATAGAACACCACTCACACTGATGTATGTGTTCTGACAACCAGATTGGTCAATGCTCCCACAAAGACCAATATCTTCATGCATTAGCACTGGACCTACCTACATTCACATAACCTATATGATGTCATTTCACCTAATATAAGTTTATTTTTTCACTTTTTAGCCCATTTTCCACACAAAAATGCCTGCATAATGGATATTCCAATCTATTGAGCACAATTTGCATTCTATTGGACTTGTACTTCAAAATTAGTTCAATAAGTTGTCAATAAGACATATGACATCATCACAATGCAGTAAGTATTGATGCCAAAGACTGTGGTGAAGATGTTGTAACACCAGCTATCATATTCTCAGTGGTAAGTAGAATGTATTGTGGTATATATTGCATCATGATTCATTCAAAATATCCTTCAAAAACTTGTTTTTAGATCCTAATATGAAGGGTCAACTTTTTTTTTTCAGGCCTGCTAGGCTGACCTACCTACCTACCCAGTGTGCCAGGCCGACATCCCAGTACCACCTTGAGGCCACTAGGAAGAATCCTGGAGATACTAATTTATGCTCTGGTAGTTTGAAATGAAGGACCAAGGGGGAGGCACAGCTAAATTCCAGCAAAGAGGGTAGGTGTTATGATTTTTCCCACTTTTTGCCTATCTTATCACTCAGTGCCTATCTTATCTTCAGTGCTTCCCTTATCCTGATCTTATCTATAGGCAACCGGCCCAATTGCCACAACTATACTGAATGACTTCAGCAATTGTACTACGGCTCATGATGGTTGTCTACCTACTGCATTGTTTCCTTCATTCTATACGTTGACATACAGTTATATTTAGCACATGGACTTCAGTATATAAGTAGCATAGCTCTTGCTGTAGTATCCTCAGCTTCAAGCTAAGTTTATACATACTGGACTTTACTCCACCTCACTAGCATGGTACTAGAAGGGCTGTACTATGTATAAAATCCCAGTGCTTGACACTAAGTGCTCTGACAGGGCATAGCATGTGCATGCTAAGAATAGAGCAGGACATGCTTGGGAGATAATTAAGACTTTGTGCAACATTGATCTATGATGCACAAGGCCTAGCAGATCCAGAACCTAGAGCTCTAGACCTTGTGATATCAGAACTCAAGTAAATCCAGAGTTTCTAACTTCAGCTGAAGCACCTGAGGCCTAGACAAGGAGCTTGTTGCCTTCACTACAATAGAATTCCCTAAGAGAATATTATGAAGTGGAATAAGAGTTGTGTGCTAGGCTGCAACTCTGAGGAGATAGCAACTGACATCAGTACATGTGTAATAGCACTGTTAACTGACATCACAACACTCAGAGACAGGATCTGGCCCTGGACCAGACTCCTGAGTCAGTGCCAAGCTATGGCATGATAATGGCGACATATGCTGATGAACCTAATAGACTCCTGCAGGCAGAAAACACAAGACCTGTAACAGTGAGTGTAGTCAAACACAGAATCTGAAGACAGGTTCTAGTGAGTCTAGTCTTGCACCTCCATGTGGTGACTATAGCTTCCTGGTAGTGTAGCGAAGTATTGCTATGCTTTGTTATGATTCTCTGAAGGCTATTCAGAGGCTCAAGGTATGTATGTGAACTTTCCTAGAAGGGAAGGGATGTGTAAATGTGGATGTATGCTGAGCAGGGGTGACCTAGATGTGGCCCAAACTATATGGTGTTGAAATCCTGGCTGTGGATTCAGTTGGGAAACTCTATGTGAGTTAACAAAGCTAGTGCCCTAGATGTGAGTGAGGTTTTGTCCAAGATAACATATGTGCAAGCAAGATATAGCTCTAAATGATCCTAATATCAAGCAAGTCAGTACTAATCTTGAGTTGAGTTAAAAGGGCAATGGTAGCGAACTTTCCTTCTATGAGAAAGGTAGCTAGGCCCCAAGGTGTCTAACTCTATAAGAGTTAAGTGGTGTTGTTTCCAAAGTTCAGAAACAGTTGTACTGGGTTGTTAGTGGCTAAAGGGCTTCAATCCTAGCTGCGGATTGCTCTTTAAAGCGCACAGGTATGTAAGCGAACTTAAAACATCAAGGATGCTTCACAAGGGTAACCAGTAAAGGTTTCCTAGCGAAGTTTTCGGAGAAGAGGTAAGCATGCAAAGTTATAGCTAACTTTTATTAGCAAAGGGAAAGTTCACTAAGTGTTATTTCTCTAATGAACAGTAGAGAAGCAATAACTTTGGGTGTGTGTATTGGATCTGGGAGGTGTGTAAGGTAGTGTACTTGTGGGCAAGTAACTCCCTGGGGTTCATCTCCTTCTCTCTCATGTACTTTTAGTTAGCTACTTTTATACTACTTTGAGAATTCCTTGTAAGTAAGCTACATTTGTCCTTGCCCTGTGAATTTGCAACACAAGTGAACTATTTACTATGCAATAGAGTATTCTTGTCCTTTCTTTACTAATGCTGAGTTGAGATCTGTCAGCAACTGTGCATAGCTGCGCATAACTGTGCATGTAGCTTCAGTTACTGTGCAATGCTGCTGCAATGTGAACTTCCTGCACATTTACTAAGCTATGAACTGTGCAAAGTAAACAGCCTTGGTAAGGCTTTAACTGCTGCTGACTGTAGCAAATTATAATAGTTCACTAACTTGTCATTAGAGTTGCATAATAGGATTCAGGATCAAAGTGCCTGACAATCATGGCTGTGGTTTGATATGGAAGTTCAGAAGGGGCAGAATGCCACTAGATCATTATAGATCCACAAATTTATGAGCATACAGAGCCTGGAGGCTCATCAATGTGGGATGCAAGTGAAGGAGCTCAGCAACCTAAATGATACTAAAAATGGTACTGTTAATTTGTAGAATGTAGAATAGATAAATAGTGCAGTGTAATTATAGTGTACAAGTTTTGGACCCCCGTTGTAGTCACATGCAAGCCTCCAGCTTGATGCCATAGCTTCAGGATTAGTTTGTAACTTCGAGCAAGAGAATATACCTAGAATTGATATCATATCGAGTGAATTGAGTTGCACACAAGGCATAGAAAGCTAATGTGGCACTTGTGTGACTGTTAATTGGTTGGGTGACTTGTGCTCTGACCTGAGAAGAAGAGTTTAGTATCATTGAGGATGCGCTCTTGTGCTTTGAGGGTTTCATGTGACACGAGGCACTACAGGTGGCAGAGGTTCAAACCCTTTAGCTTGATTAGTGCTCACTTAAGGGTATATATTTCCCAAGTGGCATAGGTTCAAACCCTGTAGCTTGCGGATGGGGTTTTATAAGGTTTTCTGTGTCTCTGGATCACATAGGTTAGAAACCTGTGGATCTATGATTGGTTTGGAAGCTTGAGCACATGGGTTTGAATCCTGTGGCTTTAGTGGAAGATTGTGTGAAGTGTTTCTGCTTGGAGTGCAAAGCTTTGAGTCATGTGTCCTGTGTCCTGTGTTATAAGTTGTTTGAAGTCATTCTGTGTGTCACTCTAGACTTTGTGAGGGTTTTGTGTATGTCTCTTGACATTGTGTGTATTGTACTACACCTTGCCTTGAGGCCTAGTGACAACTGTTGCTCCTCTTGTTATTAAAAGCCTTTGGACTTAGAGAGATCTAGATACTTGATGGGTGCTATCACTATACTGGTGTATCTTATATTTTGAGAGTTTGGTTCTTGTGTTTCTATCTGCTTCTATCACATCAGAATCCCCCAACAAACTTGAGGGTTTGTGTGTGTAGTGTTGGGTGTGGGTGTGATCCGTGTTTTTGACACTGTTGCATTTCTAGCTTGCACACACAGAGTCTCTTCACCAGGCCTAACAATTAGCTTGAAGCTTGCCTATCTCTCTCTCATCTTTGCCAGCTGTGACAAGAGAACTCCATGACCCCCGACTTGACCAAAAACCAAATGATCACCCTTGGTACTGCTATAATAGGCACATGCCTCATCTCCTTCATCACTGCCCTCATTATTCTCATATATAGGGAACAAACCAGAAACCATCTATGAAGAAGAAGGGTACTGGTACCCACCCAAGCCCTCTGACCTGCCTCATTCCCTATTCACTATATCTTATCTTATAGAACCACCAAACTCAAACCAGCCATGGTACAGCCACATTTGGCAGCCCTTGAATGCAAGGCAATGCCCTCCACCACCACCCATAGGCGGTCAATGACCACTATCTACTACAAGTCCTCTGAGAAATTTCCTGTGCATAGGGAGGAATGCAGGGATGTTTCTATCATGGGGCCCAGCAATGTTCGCTGAGCCCCCACTCTCAAACTACCTCCCACTGCTGAGACCCATGTGAGGAGAGTACAGATCCATGACAAGTCCTCTTCAACAGAGAATCTCATTAGGCACTTACAGATTGAATGCACTGATGCTCTGCCACCCTACATGCCCAGGGTTCAGAACACCCTGGCAATACCAAGAACTCATACCAAGGTGGTCATTCCCAATGCCTGGGCCCTACAATGAGTTGGCACCATCCTCTTCCCCACCCTGCGATGACCAATTGGTCACTTCCCCTCTGAATCAGAGGATAGCAACTCCAATGCCACAAACCCCTTCTCCCAACCCAGAACCCCAGAGCCCATCATTGTCCAGCAAGAGGATTCATCAACTGCAACAGGCAACTATACAACCCTGCTTCCAGGCACTGGATTGCCTGCCTACCACCCAGGACTGTTCAGGAACAATGCAATCTGGAGATCACTCTTCATGTTCTTGCACTCAAGATCAGTGACTGGCCCAACCTGGATAGGAGAAATGACCTCTGATCCCTTTTCCTATTTTCGCTACAACTATGAGACTTTTAGGACCCTGGATTATAATCCTGACATACCACCCTATCCCCAGCCCCTTCCTGACTCACCACCAAAACAAACAAACAAACCTGTAGCACCATGGACACTACTCTGAAAGGGGCACCAGTAGGTTGGTGGCTGGAGCTGGTGACTTGGGAGAAGGAGGCAGTGGACTATTGCTGCCCTCCAATAAGGAGAGACTTGAACAGGCAAAGGAGGAACACAAAAGAAAGCAGCGCTGTGTTAAGGCACTAATGGAGGAGCTAGCCTCAGCGAAGAAGGAAAGGGACCAGAATGCAGAACTATACCAGTTCAAGACTAAGGGCAAGGAGCTTGACCGAGGAAGGCTGCCTCCTCCACCTAACCACCTATGACCCCTTCACCAGCAAACTGACTGGTACTTGGTCCCATAACCTCTATCCAAATGGGAACTGCCCGACCCCTTTCCCTGTCTCATTGGGGAGGCCAACAAAAACACCTCCTTTCTGGGGATCAAACCCATTCTCCTACAGCTCCCGAAGGTCTTCAAAGGGGACCATCATGACATTGAGTGATTCTTCGGAGACTGCCTAGCCTACTTTGAAGTCCTCCACTCGTACTTCCAGAATTGTCCCTCTCTCATGGTCACCTTCACTTCCTCCCTCTTTGACAGGCCTGCCAAAGACTGGTGGGTCTACAAACAACAAGAGTTCTGGACTGCCAGCAAATGGGATAATGCCCCCACCTGCTTCCACTACCTGCACTGGGACAAATTCATAGGGACAGTCAACACCCAGTTCCAGGACCCAGCAGTAGAAGAAGTACATGAGAAGAAGATGTTTGACCTGCATATGGGCAACAGCACTGCCACCACCTACTTCCAGAAGCTAGAGGAAGAAGTGAAGCTTGCAGGACTATGAGGCAACAAATGTGAGTGGGGAACAATGGTGAAGGCAGTCTGACTAGGAGTTCCCTCCTCCTACACCACCTTCATTGCTAACGCTGGTTTCAATATTTCCTGAACATACCCAGAATAGAAGGCCTGCATCACCACAATGTACAAAGAGTGCCAGAAGAAATAGGTATTTGACCAGGTCATGGGCTTCAACCAATGTGACTCCTACCCCATCAACGCCAAGGCAATTACTGCCACCAGCTCCAATCAGAGAGCAGGTGGTGCAACAAGTTCATTGCTGGCCAAGCTGATGAGTAGTGTGCTGATACAGGATATGGGGACTGGGTGATGGACAACTTACAGAGGACAGGGACAGCTGATGGAGATTGACAAAAAGAAGATGATGAGTGAAGGGAGATGTTTCTTGTGCCATGAGAAGAGGCATATATCAAAGGATTGCCCAATGAAGAAGAAGCAGAAGGTATGTGTAGTGGCCACAGCAGAGAAGCTGTTGGCCAAGGAGACTAAGATTGAGGAGGTAAAAGAGTAGGTCATCAAGGGTTCAATTCCCCTGTGACAGCCAAGGATTTACATACTGGTGTGCACTCATCTTCTGCTGGATGGTCACATTCCCTTTTTTTAGCTACAAATGTTTTATCTATCATGCATTTGAATATACCCCACAACTTTACTGTTTCAACCATGACCAGCACCCCAGTATTAGAATCAAAATACAGATATGATGTCCTCACAGACAATGACATGATGCTGACTCCCAGCATCTGTCCCAGGGTCAGCGGGCATGCTGCATGTGATGCTGCAGCTGCTATGAGAGGGCAGAGTAGACAGGACACCTTCAGGCCTCTGAAGTCAAAACAGCCCAGCTCACTGAAAGCAGGACCAGTCCCCAAAACCCTCAAAGGGCCATTGACACACTAGTGGAGTGAGGGCCAATGCATACATGCGGCAGGTCAGAGTCCTGTGTTCTCCTTCCCACCCTTTAGAGTCAGCATCCATAAACCTGCCAGAGGAATATGTCTGAAAAGAGAAAGGGAACCTGGGAGATAGATACATATATTAATGGATACCAATGGCATAAGCAAACCAGCTAAGGGAATAATAAATATGAGAAAATAACTTGAGTGCAGCGAGACTAATCCCGTTGACAAGGCTGGTGACAGACACCTGTGAAACTGAGCATAGCCTAGTGTGAACACACACCAAACCTAACTCAACCTCACTAAACACACACACACACAATCTCCTTAAGTGTGGAGGGGAGCAAGGATTTTTAATTCCACTTGCACGCCGACAGTATCCCAATTTCTCTCAGTGAGCTCACTAGAATGATACGCACAACAATGTGGTATTTTCAAACTAGTCTCAAATTCTCTAGCTCTTTGGAGCTTTTTACAAGAGAGCACAGTGAACCATGCAACCCTCGAGGCAAAATATATTTCAATAGCCAGAACACAAGGATATGCAGATCTGCAAATTGACCAAGTTCGGTCAGTGAGCTTGCTAAGTATGACCTGCCGCTAGGCCTAGTCTGCCTGCGATGCTGCCTTTCTCTTAGGGGCTAAACCTGACTTCCAAACTCATCACAATGGAGGCCCTTGGCACTCCCACTCAAGTCTTAATTACTCTCAGGACTGTCCCTGCAAGTCCTCACACACAGTGTGCTCACCCTAACAATGGTGCTGCGAGGTCCAACTGAACACACCTGCCACACTTTGTGTAACTGCTAGAACAGCTCAAGCTGGCTGATTCCCTTGCAACTACTTCTAGACCTACACAGAGGCTGACACAACACAAGTTCTCTTTTTACACTGAACCAGAAAAGGAACAGAGCTTTTCTCTCGGATTTATCTCAGCAAACTCTTGAGGTGGGTGCAGCGTCACTGCCCCTGAATCTCTTTCTTATCTCAAGTAAACCAAAGTTTTTATCCAAAATGTTTCTCTTGTTCTATTTCTATGTGAGCTCACTAAACTTGCATTCTAGATGAGGCTCAAAGCTACTAACTCTTACGCATCACAACAAGTCCAGATCCAACTGAAACTTTATTACTGTACGTGGGGGGTAGGTATCTTACTTTACTATGTGAAGTTCTACCTACTTATACTATGGGAGATTTATTGTTACAAATGGGTTTTTAGTAATTTACTTCTTTTTCAGCCAGGTATTCCTTGTCTGAATTGGCCCAGCGCTCTAGGCAGTGTGCCACTTGTTCCTCCTTTTAGTATCCTCAAAGAGCTAAGCGATGTCGATGTCACTCGCCCTAGCAGCAGAGTAGCTCATGAGCATGCACTCAATAGCTGCTTAATCATCGATCACCACTCACACTTCGTATTTGGCTTTTGGGTCTGCTCCAAAGGTGACAGTGTCATGTTCTGGACTCAGTAACCAAGAAATGCCTCAGCTTTCCAGTCCGCTTGCTACTTCCATCAGCCAAAGCCTGTTTCTAGGCCATGCCTGGGGTTCTCTTGATTACCCCGCACGTGATATCGTTTTTCCAGATCTCCAGGGACCATGCATCATAGATTACAGATTAGAGATCTTCATGAGTGTCACCCACGAGTACTCATGGTCCATTGTTATTTAAATAACTCATGATTGGAAAATACAAAAAGAATGAAAAAATAACTGATCTTCACCGTTTTTTGAGCTCTATTCAATGGTGAATGAGGTTTTATATTTGACAGCTATTCAGAAATCATAAAAGTTCTTGAAATATAAAACCTCATTCACCATTGAATAGAGCTCAAAAACGGTGAAGATCAGTTATTTTTTCATTCTTTTTGCATTTTCCAATCATGAGTTATTTAAATAACAATGGACCATGAGTACTCATAGGTGACACTCATGAAGATCTCTATTACAGATGCATCATTATCTAAATTAGCCTCAGCCCGTGTACAAGTGCATCCCACTCCAGTTGAGTCCTCTATTGCAAACGGTTGGGTTGACAATCTAGCTCATCCTTCAGCCTTGTTGCCGTGCATGCCCATAAGGTACAGTGCAACAACGAAGTCCTTATGTTTTAATTCTGTTGCTTCCTTTTTCTGTTATAGAGCTCTCTACCTCAGTGACCTTGCTTCTTTGCATGCCACTTGCACTGTCAGCCCACTCGCGATGCCTCTGCATTGCTAAAGTGTAAGGTATGACATTTTGCAAAATTACACCCTTAGACACACTGTGGGTGTGACACTGTATTCCAGGTTAAGAGCACTGTAGAGGTGGATGTCCTGCTGGCTATAATTCAGAATGAAAAGGGTAGGAAGAAGACTACAGCATCTACAACTGTTGCCTTCTATGCTTTGTCAGGCGAATGCTCATTCCAAGTAGCAAAAAGGGTCGAGCAGTGAAGATAATATCTCCCTTGAATTTAAAACACCGATACTCAATAACTGATGTTGCAGCTCGAAGTTGCAGGTGCAGGAGTAATTCAGTAGGATTAGACTAATGAGGACATGAGCACCCAGTGACACAGTGAACAGGAGGGGTTTGGCATCCCCCGCATCTGTTGCCCTCCTCCCTGTAGTACTTCATTCCTGCATCTGTGGGGCTTGCTGATGAATCTATGCATCACAGAAAGCTCGCTGCTAAGCTGATGCACTGTCAACAAGAGGAACAGACTGTGTATGCACTTTTGTGCTCTCCAAAGTCCTGTATATCACCATCCTCAGGGAGATGTGTGCCTGTGGATGAAGTGAACAAGATCACGCTACAAAGAGGGTAAGGATTCTCTCTGGTGGGCAAGGACAGGGCACTTATCGTTTCACACCCTCAAAGATCCCTGTAGTCCTGTTGCTGATGCTGCCCATAACCTCAAATACGTAAACTAGTTGATGACCTGTGTCGCCGCAGTGAGACTGACAAACCTATCGTGCAAATTCAGACTAGACACCACCAACAATAAAGTTTGGTGACTGACTACTCAAGCACTTTAACTATATTGTTTGATACCTGCAAGGATGCCAACAGAGCAATGAGTATAGTTAATCCAGCACAGTATATCGGAACACCGCTCTGTGTGTATCTTGTCAAGAACCAAGGAAAACTTCTCTGTAGTGCCATGCCATACAAGGTGCGACCAGCACAGAAGACATAGCTGTTCCAAGCAGAGAATATTGACAACAGGATCAGCCTAGCATTAATGTGAGAGAGTATGGGGATGTTCATATTTTGCATCGCAATGATATATGGCGAGGAGCCGATGCCAGGTTTGGGGTCTGATCAAGCTGGATATTCGGGTTGGAGTGTGGAAGAGGGATGCTGAAAGAGAGGGTTTCGAGGATGAAAAATGTTGTGATGTATGTGTAGACACCTTTGAATGTTAGAGGTAGCGGCATCCTTGGGTTCTCAGCCTCCTGCTGTCATAGACACAAATTCTGGACCATTGAGGGATTGATTATTGTATCATACACATGTGATTTTAACACCTACCACACATCGTAATGACCACTTGCAATAGGCGACTCAAAAAGCCTAAAGAGCGTTCCACAGATCCGGCCTTTTGGTATTTTGATCAAATGGTGTTCCCTGCTCTATCATCAACTTGCGAACACCTAATAAATCTAGGAGCTAACCAGAACCTTTGAAGCTTAAAATATGACCATCAGCTGAATGCCTTGAAGGCAAAGCCTAGATACACTCGCAATCCCAATTTCGAAAGCCAAACTGGTCATGGAATGGGTTGCCACCAAGAATAGCTCTAAAGGTGAATGGAAAGAACCGAGCACCAATATGATCTTCCCAATGGCCAGCCAAAATTCAGATTCTACAAGAAACATGAATAAGAAGTGCAGTTGCCTATGGTCCTATGTGCTTACCACCATAGAATCACACAGCAAAGACATTCAGTGCACTATATAAATGGATTAGAATACATTCATTTGCTTGGCAATTGAATGCATACATAACACGCGAGGCAACAACAATTACAATGGTGGTCAAGATATTTTCAGTCCAGAAATGGATCATCAGCTCAAAGGCTGTGATCTCGAGAAGGAATGAGAATCGCAGGGTAGAGGACAAAGTTTATCCTGGCACAGAATCTTAGGGCAGGATTGACAAAACAGTCAGCAAAGTGAATGAAAGGTGACAAGATGGAGATCCAGGAAACAATTTCAGCTACGACGTGTTCAGTTGCAAAAGGATTTGAGATGCCAAGTGGCACATACCCAGACAAATATTAATTGCAAGCATTACTGTAGACCAAAACACAGATGCTAGTAACAAGCTTCCGGGCCCTCTATGCAGAAGCACGCAGTCGATCTGCAGAAAGAGAGCAGTGCTGATGGTCCCTAATGCAACAGACATTGTCAGAGTGCCCATATTTGAGGCAAATGTAACTCACCTCCGATGCCAATCCAATGTAAGTGCCTGTTCCTCTGGGGCAACATTATTGAACCATAACAACAAGTTATAGAGACTGTTTGGTCTGAGGGGGGAAGTAACAGAAAGAGATGCCAACAAGGCAAGGAGAAGATCAGCAATATAGAGAGTTGACAACAGTGAGGTTATTGGGAAATAAGCCATGATCAATGGATATGAAATAGAAAAATCGAAGTGTTGGTACCAGCACAAGGTCCCAAAAAGGAACAGCTGGTAGGTGGTCATTGTTGTTGTCGTGGTATGAGTGCCAGGTCCCAATCAGGAACGGCTGGGTAACTCGGCTAAGACCATTAAAGTTTGATGCATTGAATAGAATTTTCCCATGGGAAGCTCAACCTGCATAATAACTGAGTTACCTATATTCATAGGACTTGGAACTTGAAAAGCGTTTACATATGTAATTTTGCGAAATGTATCAATACATACATTTTATAAGACCTAGATACCAAAGCAATGAGATATACCTTAGAGTGTAGTATACTAAGTGCAGACAATGAAGTTCCTTGAGTGATGCTTGGTGGAGCACAAGGCTTAACTGCAGAGTGATACCATAAGGGTCACACTAAGTCTAAAGCCCCAGCACTTGACACTGAGTACACTGACAATGCACAGAAGATGCGCACTAAGAATGGAACCAGTGAAGCTCAGGAGATAATTGATACTTCATGCAACCTTGATCTATGATGCACGAGGCACTGCCATGTGGGGAACTAGCACTCTAGACCTCAGAATGTTTAGAATTGAAGTAAGACTGATGTCTCTGACTTTGGCTGATGTGCACGAGGCCTAGACTAGATGCTGGTGGTCCTAGAAGACCATGGAAATCACTAGAAGATATTATTACCATAAATAAGAGTCGCAGGGTAGGCTATAACTCTGAGGAAAAACTAGGCGACGTCAGTATGCATGGATAGCGCAGTTAACCAATGTCATGCAGCTGAGAGACCAGAATCTGGCCCTGAGCCAGAGCTCTGAGTAAGCACCAAGCAATGGTGTGATTATGGCAACATGCCCAGGACTCAGGAAAGGAAGTTACAACAGCCAGGAGTTACTATTTAAGGTTGTATTAATATGTAGAGCACATAGTATAAATACCATAGTGTAGTAGTAGTGTAAAAGCTTTGGACCCCCACTGTAGTTGCATGCAAGCCTCCTGCTTGACACTCTAGCTTTGGGATTAGTTTGTAGCTTTGAGCGAGAGGATATACCTTTTATTGATAACATTTGAGTGACTTGAGTAGTGTGCGAGCATAGAAAGCTAGCAGGGGACTTGTGTACTGTTTGAGAGATTGGTTGACTGTGCTCTACCCTGAGAATAAGAGATATTGTGTCATTGCAGACACACTCTTGAGTTTTGAGGGTTTCTTGTGATGTGCGGTGCTACAGGTGGCACAGGTTCAAACCCTGTAGTCTGATTAGCATGCACTTAGTTGGGTATACCATTCCACAAGTGGCAGAGGTTCAAACCCTTTGGCTTGTCGGACAGCATTTCTTGGGTGTGAGATACTACAGGCGGCAGAGGTTCAAACCCTTTGGTCTGGTTAGTGTTCGTACAGAGGCCTTCTTTAATGCGTGGCACTACAGGTGGCACAGGTTCAAACCCTGTGGTCTTATTAGTGCACACTTGAGGGTTCTCATTTCCACAAGCAGCAGAGGTTCAAACCCTTTGGCTTGTCGGACAGGGTTTAGTTGGTTATTGTGTCTCTGGATCAGCATCGGTTGAAACCTTGCAGGTCTATGATTGGTTTTGGAAGCTTGAGCATGTAGGTTCAAATCCTGTAGCTTGAGTGGACATTTTGTGAAGGGTTTCTGCTTAGAGCACAAGCTTTGAGTTGTGTTTAGAGTGTGTTTAGGTTGTTGTGATTACCTGTGTGTGACATGCACGACTTATTGAGGGTTTTGTGGGTGTGTGGCGACATATTGTGTATTGTAGTACATCTTGCCTTGAGGCCTGGTGACATTGGTTGCTCCTCTTGTTATAAAAGCCTTTGGACTTAGAGAGATCTAGATACGTGATGCATGCTATTGCTATATGTGTGTATTGTATATTCTGAGAGTTTAGTTGTCTTGCTTCAATCTGCTTCTATCACATAATATCCCCCCAAGAACTTGAGGGTTTGTGTGTGTAGTGTTGGGTGTGAGTGTGATCAGTGTCTTTGACACTGCTGCATTTCTAGCCTGCATGCACAGAGTCTCTTTACCATCACAGCTGCCTGCCAGGGCACAAGAAAAGGTGACTTTGGCCACTGGGCATGGGGCAAAGAGCTCCTCGAATGAAAACCTAGTAGTGCCCACCACTAGGCACAAGGCCAATGAGGCCCCAAGAGCTGCCACTTCCCCTGTTGAAGGACCTGGGAGAAAAGTAACAAGTGACTTGCCAGGCCCAGAGGAAAAGGGAAGGACCAACCAGTCCAAGGGGATGACTCAGGTCCAACCTGCTGTCCCTGAGTGAACCTTTGCCATGAGGGATGGTGATGTGCTCAGTAACGGCAAGTGGCAAATGGACTAGAGGCTGGCAATGAACACCAACAACACTAAACCAATCACTAACTCTACACTTATCACCAATGTATTGAATTTGGGTGTTTTGAGTATGATAGAAGCACTCTGCAGACTTCAATAATCAAGGAAAGTTGTTTAAGGACATTTTATTTTGTTACTAGTGAGCTATACAAGTGTACTACTTGCACTAGCGGGGTTGGTAAGACACAATTGGATGAATAGTGACTTGACTTGAGCTACTGTGCTCACTCTGACTGGGACTGCTTTGAACTAGTGGCTCTCTTGGCCCTATAATGTCTTACAAGTGAATAAACACTTGACTAGTCACTTTCTAGGCAGACTAGTGGTGCTCTTGGCCTAAGAATAATACTTTAAACTTTAAGAACTTGCTTGAACTAACTTCAAAACACTCTTGGCCTTTGCAGGACACAAAAGATTGCTCTAAGACACTTCTATTCACTCAATGCTATGGGTAATTTAGCAACTAGTAGCCGCTTCATCAAGGTTAAGCACAAAAGCCTTTAATTGAGGCACTAGATACTGACTAGTAGGTCACAATTGCGGGGATGGCTTGCCTGAGCCATGCGTGTGCCTATTCTACTACTTATATACTGACAAACAAGGTACAATTGAGATATAAATAACTGACTAGAAGGGTATTATTGATAAGGATTTCTTGGCTAGTCATGAATAATGGTGAATAATCATGCAATAGTCAGTCTGGAAATGGTTGCTTGCTGACTAGTGAGCCTAGGAGCTCTGCTAGCAGTTGTATTCCATGTCCTGGGCCCAGCGATGCTCAACTAGTGTCAAGGATAAATGACTAGCCAGGTGAGCATGCCTGTAACAGCTGTTGATCATGATCGAAGGTGCAGCCCAGCTATACTAGTACTGATCGAAATGGATCTGTATCACACTAGCCAGATCTGCTGCAAGGTTAATCCATTGCTAATTCATTTCTAAGTCCTGTTTCAAGATTGCTGTGTGACTAGTTAACCTGACTTAGGCATTTAGACCAAGTACCTGGGCATTATCATCAGCCAGGACTCTATTTGCATGGACCCCATCAAGGTTGCTGGGATTGCAGAGTGGCCTATGCTAACAAAAAAGAAGGAATTGCAGTCATTCTTGGGGTTCACAAACTTCTACCAAAAGTTCAGCAAGAACTACTCCAAGGCCATATGCCCACTCACCCAACTCACCAGGAACACAGAATGGACCTGGAAGACCACCCAAAACCAGGCCTTCCAGGAACTGAAGAGGTGGATGGCCGAGGACATCATCCTTGCTATTCTGACAGAAGACAACCTGTTCAAGGTAAAAGCTGACACCAGTGAAGGAGTGGTCAGCGCAGTACTCAGCCAGCAACAGAAAGGAGTGTGGTAACCCATAGCCTTTATGTCCAAGGTGCTCACTGCCACAGAACGAAACTACGAGATCTATGACAAGGAGCTTCTCGCCATCATGCTTGCCTTGTCCGAATGGAGGCACTACCTCATGGGTGCTGTCATCGACATGGAAATCTGGATGGATCATCAAAACCTCCAGTACTTCTGAAAGCTGCAGAAGCTGAACCAATGACAGGCACAATGGGTAACCAAACTTGCAGAATATCATTTCATACTATGACACAAACTCAGTGTGCTTAACAAAAAGGCAGACCTACTCTCTTGACATGATGATCATAACCAGGGGAAGGAGGATAATGATGACATCATTGTCCTCCAGCCCGAACACTTCCAGGCACTCATCATGCCCACCATCAATGAGGTACATCAAAAGATTGAAGAAGCCACCCAACAGGAAGAACTATGGGATGAGAGGATAGTGACATCTCTCAACCACGAATGAGGGGTATCCCAAAAAGGAGGATTGCTTCAGTATGATGGCTGCATCTATGTCCCCAAGAAGACTTCTCTGTGAGGAGAGATCTTAGTGCAATGTCATGACCACATCCTTGCCAGACACCCAGGGATCAAGAAGACCAAGGAGCTGGTACTCCAAGAGTACTGGTGGCCAAAGATGAATAAGGATGTGGAGGCTTATGTGAAGGGATGTAAAGTGTGCCAACATACAAAGTCCAGTACCCAGGCAAAGGCAGCACCACTTAACCCGAACACAGTCCCTTCTGAGCCCTGAACTCACATCTCCATCGACATGATCACCAGACTACCCAAGTCGAACAGACACGATGCCCTACTTGTGATAGTGGATCGATTCTTGAAAGCTATCATTCCAGTCACCTGCAATGTTGAACTTTCAGTGGAAGGATGGGCAAGGATCCTACAAGATCATATCTACATGTGACATGGGATGCCCACAATGGTGATATCTGACTGAGGCTCCCAGTTTGTCTCTCAATTCATGAAAGAACTCTACTGGATGCTTGACATCATGCCTAATGCATCCACCACTTTCCATCCCCAGACTGAAGGCCAAATGGAGAGAGTCAACCAGGAAATAGAAAAGTACCTTCAAATCTTCATCAACTACCAACAGACCAATTGGAGCAACTGGCTCCTGCTCTCTAAATTCACCCATAACAACTGAGTCAACAGCTCCATGGAGAAAAGCCCCTTTATAGTACTCTATGGCTAAAACCCATGAATCCTCCCCAACTCACCCAGGCCATCTCCCTTCACCAACCCATCTGCCACTGAGTTCACCAAGAACATGGCCATGATTCACAAAGAGACCCAAACCATGTTGGAAGAAGCCACCAGGAAAATGAAAACTCAGTATGACAAGAAGAGGCACACGGCACACAAGTACCACATCAGAGATTGGGTATGGTTGTATGCCTCCAACCTCCACCTCCCATGACCCAAGAAAAAGTTGGATGATAAATGAGTCAGACCTTTTGAGATCCTGGACAAGGCAGGTGCAGCCATATACAAGCTCAAGCTGCCACCCCACTGGAAAATCCACCTGTGGTTCAATGAGAAACTGTTGACACCTTATATTGCCTCAGCATTCCTGAACCAAGAACAGCCACCACCACCACCACCCAATCTGGTCGACAGAGAAGAGGAATATGAAATCAAAGAAGTCCTAGACTCCAGACCCTGTCGGGTACACAGAAAAAGGGGACAGAAGTTGAACATGGTCATTGACTACCTCATCAAATGGAAGGGATGGACATGGGAGCACAACTCCTGGGTGTGAGATACAGAGATGGGAAATGCACAAGAAGTGATACAGGAGTACGAAGACAGGACATGCCAAGCCCAATGGCTTAGCACAACAAAAATCGTAACTCCAAACAAGGCTGTCTCCATGATCCTTGACCATGAATACTCAGATAATGGAAATGTCTGATATCTTGTCCAATGACAAGATGTTGTCCAGAAATGGGTTAAGAACCTGGACAAAACCATATGGGCCAAGCTCCTGGAAGAATATTGGAAAAACTAATGCAGCACCCAGTACGATGGACCCGCTGAGGAGGAACCCTAGGGCAGCCAGGATGTCTGCCTTAACGAGGGGGTAATGTTATGATTTTTCCCACTTTTCACCTATCTTATCTTTGGCACTTCCCTTATCCTGATATTATCTATAGGCAACCAGCCTAATCACCATGACCATACTGAATGACTTCAGCAATTGTACTACAGCTCATGATGGTCACCTACCTACTGTTACAATTTATTCATTTTTTCCACCTCAGCACCTCGGCATCTCGGCATCACATGCCTAAATCATACCACTTCAATGATACTCCATGAACTCATGGTAACCTCGCGACTACCATTCATTGAAGCGACTGATTGACAGATGGACAAATAGATACCTACAATAGACGAACCAGTATATAAGTAGAGCAGCTCTCAGCCATGTACCCTAGCTTTGAGCTACAACCTAATACACCGGACTTACTCTCTCCTCATAAAGAGTCTAGAACCTAATGCGTTATATGCCTCGCTGTAGCAAACTCCATGGTCCTATTGTCCTGCCTAAAGTGAGAGGCAGCATTGCGTTAGTGTGCCTTGTTTGTTATTCCTGAGTCCGACCATAACAGTTAGCTCGAAGCTTTCTACTACATCTCCTAATGTTCACCGCGGAGATCTTTTATGCCCTGAAAAGCACATGCAGCCCCAAAGAACCGACAGAACCCTGACTGAAAGTACGAAACCAGACCCTGTCATTGTAGACTAACAAATCGAAAAAACCAAAAACACCCAAAATGACCTGAATCCCCCGACCCCAGATACGACGATGACTACTCGTATGACTACTGTGGGTACTGCGACTACGACGACAACATCGACTGAGGAACCGACACTGCTCAACACAATCGGGCAGTATCACATCCACCTCCTCCGACTACTCCTGAAACCCATATGCCCAGGTGGCCATTGGGAACAATCATCGCCATCACAATCTCCGGAACCCTTCTCCTCACTTCCATCGCCAGACTCCTCATAATCAGTGGATACTTCGTTATTTAAAAAATCAAAGAGTGGCAAATCAGACAAATCCAAAACCAAATCCCATCATGGCTCCCCACAGCCTAACTGACAGTCAGCAAGCCCTCCTGCTTCTGACCATCACTTTCCTTTGCCTCGCCTATTACCAACTACTGGCCTTGAGGCATGACTTGAACTGACACGTGCAACAATTACGGCGCAACCAGAACAACCATTAACCTGGGAAGAAGAAGTATACTTTGCCATCCTCTTCTTCTGGGTACAGATCTTTCTATACCAAATCGTTGCCCTATACGACAACATCTACAGAATTCGCCAACGACGGTGCCAATGAACCCCAACCTGACTAATACTCAATTAGTCGCATTTAGCTCTGCAATAGCCAGAGCTGTACTAGTCTTTTTCTTCACCGCCCTTATCCTCCTTGCATTCAGAGAGTCAATCCGACACCACCTACAATGGTGGGGACTGTTAGTACCAGTCTGTGCAAGACATAACCTCAACTATGTCTACAAACCAAGGAGATATGTCATCCCCAGAGCATACCCCCCAGAACCTAGACATTCCACTACCACCACCAACATCCTCCCCAGCGTACACATGACAACTACAACAACATCATCGTGCAGAATGGCCAGAACAAGGCACGAGACCTCCCACAGTTCCACCGAGGAGTTCCATGAGAGTCAGCAGGAGTTCAGCTCCGCCGAGATACCCCAAAACGCAACCCCCGGCCCCAGCCATGTTTGCAGAACCCCCAGTCCGAACCCCGCCACCATTGAGGACAGGCCGGTATGGACTGAGATCCTCGATGGACCAAACCCCACCGACAACCCCAACGATGATGACCTGAACTACCCTGCTGGGACCTGGCAACCAGCCAATACCCCTGCAAACCTCCGAGTATGGGACCAACCCGTTGTCCCTGCTAATGTCCCAGGCTTTACCACTGCAGAATTGGGAACACCAGAGGTTATCACCATTCACGACACCGACAGTGAGGACCCCGCCCCTCCATACCCTGGTGGCCTGCCACGCATCTTATGCTGCCGTCCTTGCATACAACCCCGAATCCTCATCCCCCCCCCCCCACGATGATCTGAGCCTTCAGAAACTTCTCCAACGAGTCTGACGCAGAGGACTCCGACTCCCCAGGTGAGGATTTCATCACCTACCAGCAGCGACTCGTCCGCAACCACGAATGGGACCCCCTCTGGTACGATCACGAGGGGAACGAACAAATCGCAGGGGATCCCTTCTACGTCAGGAGGGCCGACTTCGACTGGCCGGAGTTATCAGTCCGGGATCATGAGATCCTCGGACCCAAACGAACCGCCACCTGGGACCTCAGGTGGCAGGATGTGAAACGAAGGTTCTCCACCCAGAATTGCCGTGTATGAGAACCCATGGGTTACTACCTCGAGGAGATCCCCTCACCAGAACACTCGCGCAATGACGTGATATGATCCTGGCTCGCATCTACGCAAACCAGAACTGAGAGGAGTTTCCCCCAGCAGAGGAGAACCGACTACACCATGTCCGCTTCTGGACAACCAACAAACAGAGGGAGCTGGAGGACGCCCTCCGTCCCCTTGCCACGAGGGAAAACGACCGTCTTCGAAACGGCACCTTGCGGACAATCCTTTAGGGGATTTTGATATCCCTTCCCACCAGGCTTTGTCCCTTCTCAGAACCTGGTCAACATCCCCAACTTCCACGTCGGACCACTTCCCGATTTGCCGCCCCAACAACGAAACCCAAGGTGCCCCAGGTATCAGGGCCTGAACACGAGTCGCCTGGTGGCAGGGGCCAGACAAGGAGCAGAAGTGGAAATGGAGGAAGGAGCAGGCACTGGAGGAGCACCGCAGGAGACAGCGGAACAAAGGATGGAGCGACTGGAACAGATGATGGGGCAGATGTGCAATGAGAATACTCAGCTACAGGAGGACTTAGCTGAAGCATGATGACAGAGGCCCGTTGGACCTCTACCACAAAGACCAGGACCTGATCCCGACCAATATTCAATCCCTCAACCGCTGTCAGGAAATGAACCCCCGGCATTCAGCCCTCTCGGGCTGTGGAACACGAATCATCCACCACCCATGATGGGCATTAAGCCCGTTCTTCTAAATCCTCCATGAAAGTTCAAAGGAAAACATGACGACATTGAACGATTCTTGGGGGATTGCGTGACGTATTTCACTGTCTTCTGGAATCACTTCCAGGGAATACCTTCCCTGATGATTCCCTTCCTCTGCTCTTTCCTTGGCGGTGAAGCAGAAGACTGGTGGGTTCACCACCGCAGCAACTTTTGGTATGTCCCAGCACCAACAGGACTCCACTCGACACCAGAGGAAGACGCCGACTACGATGCGGGACCACGATATCGGTTCCCCCGATACAAGGAGTTCGTGGAAGAATTCCATGACCAATTCCATGACCCAGCAATCAAACTTGTCCACAAATGATGGATGGGCGAGATCAAGATGGGCAACGACCCTGCCCACATCTTCTTCCGGAAGCTGGAACGAGAGGCCAAGCTGGCCAATCGCCTCAACGACCAGAGCAACAACGGACACCTCGTCAGGGCAGTACAACAAGGGATCCCCTACAACTACAGAAGGATGATTGCCGACATCAGGTATGGAATTCCCTGGAACTACAAAGAATGGAAGCGGCGCATTATCAATATGTACAAAGAAAGGGAGAAGCAATGGGTCTTCAGTCAGACCCAAGGACTTGACCAATGTCCCAACAAGAAACCCCCACTGCACCAGAAGCAGATTGCAGGCCCCAGTCAGAAGAATATGACAAAGGGGCCGATGGGTCCTGCCATGAACAAGACCCCCAGCGCTCCCAGAAATGCCAGTGGCCAATGGATGACCCCAACCGGTGCTGATGCACGAATGCAAGTCGATCGCGCCCGATATATGAAGGAGGGCCTATGCTTCTGATGCAGCAGCAAGGGTCACCTCTTGAAGGACTGCAAGAAGCCCCGACGAGAGTTATGGGTGGTGATGCAGGAGACAGAAGAGGTTCCTCTCGTGGCGGAGACAAAGATTGAAGAGGTAAAAGATTAGGTCACTTGGGTTCTGATTCACCCGCAGCGACCTCGGACTACACTGGTGTGCATTCCCCTTCTGCTGGACGGTCCCATTATGTTTTACATACAGACATTCTACCTATGCATTTGGCTATACCCTGACCCTCACGTGCAGGGTCAGTTTCTACATATGCAACTTATAAAGATACAAAAAAATATGGACAAGACCCCCTGGGCAATGTACGGCCTATGTGCCATTTTCCGACTTCCACGTGCCCAGTTACAGAATCAGCGAACTGATACGAACCTTTACGACTTGACAATACAACTAACGAGACCCCCTTTGTAGACTGCACCACACCACTCAAAGGGTTGACAGAGCCGCCTGCCAGGGCACAAACAAAGGCGATGACGATCGTCGCTGGGCACAGGGCAGAGAGCCCCAAGGAACCCATCCGCCTGGGGATGGGAATGCTGAAGTCCAATCCGGCTAAACGACTGGCAAGTAGCTCATTACAAGTGAATGCATTGATTGAAAAGGTGACCACTATATCACCACCTGACTTAATGGCAGAATCCTGATCTGGGAGTTCGCTTGCGAACTTACCCGCCATGGCAGGGACCCGACCAGTTGGGGCAGGGCAAGAACTTTTTGTGAGCCCCGGAAAGCCTCTCTGCACGACCGCGGGGATGTCTGCTCCCGTTGGAGTGGAGGATGCATCCATAGGCAAAACAAATACCATGAAGGAGGACGAACCGACAGGCGGAGTTCATGTTGTTGAGGTGAAGATCCCTTCCCATGACCAGTCATGGGGTCTGCACCCACCAAAGAAAATAGATTGTTCGGCTGAAGGGAGATTGGGGACTCCGAAAGTAATGAGGGTCCCTATGGGAGTGAAAGCTCCCTTTATGGGCCTGGGAGTTGGTGACAAAGTTGGTAAGTCCATGCAGCATGCGGCCCTAACTGAGTCTAGCGCCTCCCCATGAGGCGACACTCCCAGGAGACAAGTCACCTCCAGTCTCCTACCTGCGACTGGGATGGACGACCAAAGAACTACCGGATGCACGGTAGCCCCAACCGACAAGAAAGCTGAAAGGAAGGAAGCTGCTAGCGCCCAGGTGGTAAAGAGGGGGCACGTAAGTATGATCAAAGTACTTGACGAGGAGGACAACACCTCCTACCGATGATGGCTCGCCAAAGGCAGCCCGACAATTTCCCTGAAGCAACGAGAAGTTCCGCTTCTGACACCACCCAAAATGCTGAACCTGACACTGCCTGAATCCCCGACTCATGCAACGAAGTCTTTACCCAACGAAGGAACAGTCCCACTGATGGTAACTGAACCTGTTAAGGTCAGCACAAAAGTGCAAGAAGTTCCTCACCATTGGATGAAGCCCTTCGAAGTAGACTGGACGCTACGAGCAGTCCACGAAGCATCAAGCGAGAATGCCACTCACGCCGTCCTTGCGTTATGGATACACAAGGACCGAATCAGGGAGCTCTCCGACGAGCTTCTCGAAGAACTCCGAAAGACTGACGGCGACGAATACTCCCATGAAAAACTCTACAAGCTTTGAGAGGCAATCTGATACATCCAAGGCTCCACCAGTGACCTCATGATTCCTGTGACCATCGAACCATGCACAGGCTGAACAACTCTGAGCACCAAGGTGCTATTAGACAGCAGGTGCACCAGAAGCACAATCAATCGCACCTATGTCAACAAGCACAAGCTCGACATGAAGAAGGCTAAAGTACCCATCCCTGTCTACAACACCGACAGAACCCGCAACATAGGCGGCGACGTGACCGAGTTCATAGAACTTTGTCTCACAATTGGAGAACACCATGAGCGCATCAACCTCGCCGTGATGAACCTTGGAACGAAGGACATCTACCTCAGGCATGACTGGCTCAAGTGCCACAACCCTGTCATAAACTGGAAAACGGGCGCAATCATCTTTGGTCGCTGCCAATGCGTGACAAATCACGTCAAACTCCCCGACACGGATCCCAAGGACCGCTGGGACGAAGAACTCGAAGAAGGCGATACGATCCTCGCCATCCAGATGGAGGAAGAGCTTGTGATCTGAACCCTCCATCATGCGAATGACCTGGCTGCCAAGGCTAACGCTGACAAACCAAAGAATACTTTTGAGGAGTTGGTACCAGAGCACTACCACTCCTTCCACAACCTATTCTCGAAAGAGAATTTCAATGAACTTCCCGAACGTAAACCGTGGGATCATGCCATTGAACTTATCCTGAATGCGAAGTTGACCTTGGATTGCAAGGTCTACCCCTTGAACTGAACTGAACAGGAACAACTCGACAAGTTCCTCAACGAAAACCTCAAATTGGGATGCATCTGCCCCTCAAAATCCCCTTTCGCGTCGCCCTTCTTCTTTGTAAAGAAAAAGGACAGCACGCTGCAATCTGTTCAGGACTATCAAAAACTGAATGAGATGACGATTAAGAATCAATACCTGCTTCCACTCATTGGTGAGCTGATTGACAAGCTTTGTGGAGCCAAGTACTTCACCAAGCTCGTCGTTCGTTGGGGATACAACAATGTCCGAATCAAGGAAGGCGACAAAGAAAAGGCCGCCTTCCGGATGAACCGAGGACTGTACGAACCAACAGTCATTTTCTTCGGGCTGACAAATTCGCCCATGACCTTCCGATGGATGATGAACGACATTTTCAAGGACCTGATTGCCAAAGGCAAGGTCACCATCTATTTGGACGACATCCTGATCTTCTCCAAGGATCTCCATAAACACTGACAGGTCGTGAGGCGCGTTCTTCAGCGCCTCCACGAAAACAAACTCTTCCTAAAGGCAGAGAAGTGTGAATTCGAGGTTCTCAAAATGGAGTACCTCAGTGTCATCATCAGCAAAAACTCCATCTGAATGGACCCCATCAAGGTCGCCAGCATTGCAAAATGGCCTGCACCCTGAAAGAAGAAGGAACTTCAGTCATTCCTAGGCTTTACAAACTTTTATCGAAAGTTCATAAAGATGTACTCAAAGGTTGTCAAGCCCCTCACAACGCTGATGGGCAAGACCGATTGGTCCTGGGGAAAGGCCCAGCAAGACGCGTTTGAAGAACTCAAATGCTGAATGGCCGAGGACATCATCCTCGCCATCCCAAACAATGACGAACTGTTCTGAGTGGAAGCCGACTCCAGCGAAGGAGCAGTCGGTGCTGTCCTCAGTCAGCAACAGAACAGAGTATGGCACCCCATGGCTTTTATGTCCAAGTCACTCAGCGCCACGGAAAGAAACTACGAAATATATGACAAAGAGCTGCTTGCGATCATGCTTGCACTCTCTGAATGGTGCCATTACCTTATGGGCACCCAACACGACATAGAAATATGGATGGATCATCAGAACCTCCAGTATTTCTGACTTCCCCAGAAACTGAACCGACGACAAGCGCGGTGGGTAACAGAGCTCGCTGAATATCATTTCAAGCTCCACCACAAGCCTGGCGCCCAGAACGTGAAAGCCGACCTGCTTTCCCGGCAAAGCGACCATGACCAGGGAACAAAGGACAATGATGACATCATTGTCCCAGAGGCTGCGCATTTTAGAGCATTAATTATGCCTACGATGAGGGAAACACAGCAAACAGTGGAAGAGGTGACACGACAAGAAGAGCTTTGGGATGATGGCATAGCCACCTCATTAGCTCATGAACAAGGAATATCCTGTCAAGGCGGCCTCCTCTACTACGATGGAAGAATCTACGTACCCCGCAAGAAGGTGCTACGGGGCGAAATCATCTCTCAGTACCACAATCATATCACCGCTGGCCATCCTGGAATCAAGAAGACAAAGGAGCTCATGCTCTGCGATTACTGGTGGCCAAAGTTGAAGAAAGATGTCAAAGCCTATGTGAAAGGCTGTGAAACATGTCAGTGCACGAAGTCAGACATGCACGTGAAAGCAGCACCGCTGCACCCAAACGAAGTACCAGTCAGACCATGGACGCATATCTCCGTCAACATGGTGACCGGATTACCTGACTCTAATGGCCACAACACAATGCTTGTGGTCGTCGACCGATTCTCAAAGGTGATCATCCCTATCGCCTGCAACACCGAACTATCAGCAGAAGGATGGGCATGCTTACTCAGAGACTATGTGTACACCCACCACGGAATGCCCCAAGTCGTCATATCTGACCGGGGCCTGCAGTTCATCTCCAAGTTCATGAAGGAACTTTACTGACTGCTCAATATTATGCAGAACATGTCGACAGCCTTCCATCCACAAACGGACAGCCAAACTGAACAAGTCAACCAGGAGATCATCAAGTATCTCCGGATATTCGTGAACCACTGACAGAACAACTGGAGCGATTGGCTGCCGCTAGCAGAATTTGCTCACAACAACCGAGTGCACAGTGCCACGGGGAAAAGTCCCTTCATGGTACTTTATGGATGACACCCGTGCATAATGCCAGGAGCAACATGCACCTCCCCACTCGCTAATCCTGCCACGGAAGACTTTGCAAAGAAAATGACACAGATCCACGCCGAAACCGAAAAAGCCCTCAACGAGGCTGCTGAAAAGATGAAGAATCAGTACGACAAGCGAAGGCGCGAAGCGCATCCCTATCAGACTGGTGACCACGTCTGGCTCAATGCAACAAACTTGCATCTTCCCCGACCAAAGAAGAAGTTGGATGACAAACAAGTCGGCCCATTCCTGATCCTTGAAAAGGTCGGTGCTAGCGCTTTCAAGCTTAAGCTGCTGCCCCACTGGAAAATCCACCCGTGCTTCAACGAGAAGCTGCTGACCCCATATATGCCTCCAGCATTCCCGAACCAGGAGCTGCCTCCACCGCCTCCACCCGACCTCATCGAAGAGGTCCTCAATGCAAAGCCTAGACAGGTACACAGACGACGAGGACAGAAATCCAGACAGACGACGGACTACTTCGTCAAGTGGAAAGGATGGACCAGGGAGCACAACTCCTGGGTATGCAAAGAAGACATGGGAAATGCACAAGAAGCAATAGAGGAATTCGAAGAACAATGCAGCGCAGTATGACACATCGAGACCGATACTCCAAAAGAAAATAAACGCATAACCATGATCCTCGACTTCAAGTATGAAAAGAACAACGATGGCGAGTGGGACAGATCATACCTCACCCAGTGACTCAATGGAAAGCAGAAGTGGGTAAGGAACCCAGACGTCAATATCTGAGGATGCATTATTCAAGAATACTGGAACAGCACCAGGGGTGATGCCCCAGATGAAGACGACTTTGACGACGGATACGATGGAGATTCTCATGGAATCTACTTTGGAAACCTGCCCGACTTCGGAGAGCATGTGACAGAGCCATAGACAGTCAGGATGCCTGTCTTAACAAGGGGGTGATGTTAAGATTTATTCATTTTTTCCACCTCAGCACCTCGGCATCTTGGCACCTCAGCATCACATGCTTAAATCATACCACTTCAATGATACTCCACGAACTCACGGTAACCTCGCGACTACCATTCATCGAAGCGACTGATTGACAGATGGACAAATAGATACCTACAATAGATGAACCAGTATATAAGTAGAGCAGCTCTCAGCCATGTACCCTAGCTTTGAGCTACAACCTAATACACTGGACTTACTCTCTCCTCATAAAGAGTCTAGAGCCTAACGCATTATATGCCTCGCTGTAGCAAACTCCATGGTCCTATTGCCCTGCCCAAAGTGAGAGGCAGCATCGCATTAGTGCACCTTGTTTGTTATTCCTGAGTCCGACCATAACACCTACTGCATTGTTTCCTTCATTCTATATGTCAACATACAGTTATATTTAGCACATGGACTTCAGTATATAAGTAGCATAGCTCTCACTGTAGTATCCTCAGCTTTGAGCTAAGTTTATACATACTGGACTTTACTCCACCTCACTAGCTGAGTCACTAAGTGTTTACCACCTACTCCAAGTATTCCAAGTGCCATGGCATTCCAGGGTGACTGTATGAACATGATACAGCCCTAGGTTTTGCCTTGCTTGTTATACCTGAGTCTGGGCCTAACAGTAGGGGGAGAGGGGTTCCGACCTTAAACACAATACCAACTTACCTTATATAGCACTCCAAGAGGCCCTAACAAGGTATAAAGTGATAGTTTTATATGAATAGGATATATTGTGAGGGTGTTAAAGCATCCAATATACTTTATATCCCTTTTCAATCCCTTTTCACATGTTACTATGGGTGATCACAATCTGCAAATGGATTGCAATTTGATCATGATGTGCAAATTTGGGTTTTTAGCACATTTTAGCAAGTTGTTGGCTTTAGGGTTTTTTTTGATACTTCAATGAATGTATATAACTAATACTGCATGGTAATTTTATTTGTAGATGTAGAGAAAGTGTTTCAAGGCAGTAAAAACTGACTGAAATTTGCCTTTGTAAAGACCAGCTGCCTCCAGTTTTACACTTGTAGCAATAAACAGCCTCAGAACAATTTGGGTGCATGATTAAGGCTCATTGTAAGAGTTCAAACAAAAAAATCTGAACCTATTGCTTGAGGGATGCACGAAAAATAAGAGATACATTGGATTCAGTGTTACAAAACATGACAATTTCAATGTCCAGTATGCCATTTTGCAGTGACAATGCAGTGCAACCACATTCCTTCTTGAGAAAGCCACAGCTGGCATTGTCGGACTTACCATTTGACCATGATGTTTGCCATGACAGAATTTTGCACATTATGATTTTTTGACACTTGCACCTTGGCCACTGTCTGATGCTTGCTCTACTCAATTAAATCCCCAAGAATTTCTACTTTAGCATTGGAACACATTTAAGAAGATATCTGTGAACTTTTCAAGGAAACAAAGCACAGGTGAGAGCTACAGAAAATTATCTATCAAAAATTTGCATTTCCCAACTACCCATAGTATGATGAGTGACAGCAACCTGGCTGGCAACTTCAGGTTGACTTTGGGATATTATATTGATTGAAATGTATTACTAAGACATCCATATTAGAGATCTTCACAAGTGTCACTCACAGACACTCGTGTTTTTTTGTTATTTAAAGAACTCATGATTGAAATACGCAAAAAGGACAAAAAAATAACCAATCTCCACTGTTTTTTGAGCTCTATTCAATGGTGATTGGGGTTTTATATTTTCATGACATTTATAAATCCTTAATGTGCTTGAAATATAAATCCCAAATCACCATTGAATAGAGCTCAAAAAACGGTGGAGATTGGTTATTTTTTTTGTCCTTTTTGCATATTTCAATCATGAGTTCTTTAAATAACAAAAAAACACGAGTGTCTGTGAGTGACACTCATGAAGATCTCTAATCCATATATAGCTATATTACTACCATATATGGTAGGAGAGGGGAGAGGTCCACCCAGCCTTATACATGAAAATGTACATCATGTCTGCAATTTTATTTCCACCACCCCCTTGTGAAGGACTGTGTGTCTTACAGCACAGTTATTGATGATGCACTGCTCTAATTACCACAGTGAATCTAGTCTTCCATGGTGAGTCAAGGCACTGGAATGTTGGCCCAACACATCTGGTAGGGTGGTTGGTTGCCCTGGAGGGGCTGAAAAAGATTTTAGAACACACACTTTTGGGTTCTCTTAAGGCACAAAAATGACATTTACATATATATTAGTACCATTACTTCCATACAAGCAGTATTTCCAATGACTATCCTGAACTATCACCAAGAAACTAACATCTGAGGCAGGCAAGGGGGTTGCAGCCCACTAAGCCAGCACATTGGGTTGGTTGGTTGGTTGGTCCCAGGAGGCCTTAAAATTTTTTTTGCCCCCTCTCTGTATAGAGGAGTGAGGTCATCCTGGGTGTCATTGATGCATTATTCAGTGTAAAATAAAACCTGTCTGATTATATCTGACCTGTAGGAGGCTCAAGGCACATCTCAGCAGCACTGGGGGTAGATTTGGGTAAGTCAGATGCAAGATAGGTAACTTTGGGTCCAGGAATTGAGAGATTACTGGTGGCTGTGAAGTCCTCAAATGGCAGGATAGTATGACTCAGCAACTATTCTCAGTATGATTTTCCCACACCAGTCAGTCAGTTGGCTCAAGCAGGCTTTAAAAATATTTTGGATCTGACATGACTTTTTATATTTTTGTGACCCCCTTGGAGGCAGGTGTGCTGCAAGAAGCTGGAGATTCACCCATGAACAGCCACATGATGTCATAAAATCAACCTATATTTAAGTATATTAGAGTCACATGGGTGGTTGCTCCTTGCCAGCATTTTGGACCTTATGTGCAAAATTTTATTTGGTGTGCCCTCTTGCACTGAGTGGCATCTCTTGTTTTCTATCCCTTGGCTTCTTTCATTTATGATAAGCACCCTGTCATCAAGACTGCTATGATTTTCATCCAATCATAGTATTCCCCTGAACTTCTAATGACAATATACATATCAAGGTTAAATGTCAGACTCTGGCATCCATATATCAAATTGGGATTCAGCATCCTCACCTTCTCACTCCCATGAACAATGCTGTGAAACTTTTGAGCTTCAACTGCTAGCTTAAAATGTCTCATTGATATTCAACCCTTGCTACTTGCCCAGGAGCTCATGGTATGGAACTTGCATTTGCTTTAAAATTTCCCTAAAGCCCATTCATTTCTGCTTTGATGGTTATTCTAGCACCCTAGAAGCACCCACAGTATTAAAAACCTTCAGGGATTTCTGCCCTACAAATGTCGCAACAACTCAGCACTTATTTGCAGCTTACTCTTCCTCAAATTTTCATCACAGCCCATGTGAGAGCACAATTTCATGTTCATCATACTGGAAGCATGGAACGAATCAATGTGGTGCTCTACACATACTTATCATGTTTTGTCACAGCACGGCCTCCTCAAGACCTTGTGTAAGGTGACAATTACATTAAATGCACCTGATAACAGAAACATTTCAAGCACTACAAGGAAAATACTGTTGCTTTACAACATCCTGTGGTGCATGTACTAGCATTTGAAGGCCATCACATGCATGTGGCAGATCCGAGTCCTATTTTAGTGGTCTATCAGATCCAGTGTGTCAGCCTTCTATAGTTCCACTGGTTAATTGGTACTTCATTGCACATCTGTCCTTACACATATGTACATCATACATTGCCTTCCGTCCTGCATTGCATTCATACCTATGGTGTTTATTTGACCATCTAGTATACAAGTATCGGAATCGCAAGGCTCAAGGCAGCTGAATGAGTGATAAAACTGGGGTAAATATCTGTTGCAAATGAGATGGTGTACACTACATAAGTACAGTCCTTTTATATGACAATTCTAACTAAAAGCCATGGGTATAAGCAACAAATATGTACTACTAATTAAAGAACAATAACAAGATGGTAATAAGTGGTGACTGGAAAGACAGGCACCTCAACATTTAATGATCAGCACCTTCGCTTTGTGACAATGTGAGCTCAAATACCAAACAACAAGATCTAGTACTATGTACGATTCCGTGGTTGTACAAATGTATTTTGATGCTTGTCAATGCATCTTGTGGAGGAATTATGTGCGTCGTAATGTATGGCCCCGACCATAGTGTGAGTCACGTACCTTGTTTTGGTAGGATCTGTACACCTAAGGCTTGCCTTTCAAGTCCCGGTCAATGAAAAGAGAAAAAAAACTCAGAGAGATTGGGCGATCTCATGTACTGAACACACTGGATACCGGGGGCCTGTGGGCGTTGTTCGTGGTTCAAAGGGGTGGAACTCATGGTCTTCGTCAGGTAGCAGTTGCGTATCGCCGCTGTATGCTGCCTCTGCCACAGTTTTGAAACCAGAGAACAGATTGACATCAGGATCCTCCGTGGAATAAAATGAGTCAAAGTGCCTGTGCTGAGGAAAATTCAGCCCATCGTAGATCTGTTGAGACCTGAAGATCAATACCAACTGCAGGAAAATGAACTGCTTCAAGGTTATTTGGTAATCTGGGGGTAGATCGAGTGCCGCTTCCAGGAAATTTCCAGTGACAAGTAATTCATGGCGAGTGGGTCCACCGTCGAGACAGTGTGGGGGCAAATGCCACTGAATAACTGGTTTACATGGTGTGGGTGGTGCCGCGGTAGGCATTGTGGGTACAGTTGAGAACAGTGCTCGGAGTAAACCGATCCAGAAAAGGGATTCAACATTGTGCAGGTAATCATGCAAAAATATTGGTTCCACAGGACGTAGCGGAGGCTGTCCACGGATTGGTTTCGGGTTATCTTTTTGGGGAATGTACAACTCGTAGCATGCCTTTTCCACTTCTACACCCATGTAAACCGGAGTGCCCTTTGAATAGCTATGAACTCAAAATCCAAAATGCAGACATTCCACATGTATCATTTTCGTATCGTTCTAGGGCCTCCAGATAGAAAGTTCTTAGTGTACTCACGACATCTTTGCCATTTCACCACACAGAAGAATGTTGCCAGTGGAAATGCCCTAGTGAACGTAATGTCCAATAAACATGTATTCAAGATCTGCGGCTGTGTCAATAACGATGATTGGCGACACCGTGGTATCTTACCTTTGAGGGCAGTCACAAGAGCCGTGAACAAAGTGTTATAATTCCACACTTCACTGAGAGGGGTGCCGACGTCTGCAAAGGTGACTTGAACATGCTTCCTGTCTTTATAAAGGCGTTGCAGCCCGGAGATAATGTGTGAGGTATTCGAGCATCTCGTGGTAGACAGTTAGTCGCTGTTTGGTTCTCGTACAGATTTACTTACGTATCTACTTATTTCCGTGGGTATCTCGTAGTATATAAGCTAGTATACTTTGTAGTTAGTCCCCATGTCACGTTTGCCAAAGATGTAACCCATTTTTGCCACTCACCCCGTTTGAGAACAGCCCCGCGATCAACCCGCGATTCTAACATAACGTTTGCGTTCGCTGTTGGCATAGCTCCTTCCGGTAGGCACAGCAGCGTTTGAGTTGGATATGATTCAACTCCTCTTTGCCGTCTCGCTTCAACGGAGGAGTACATATTCTTTGATCACCAATTGTTGACGCAGAAACACCGGCATGTCGTCATTGCGAGCTCGAGAGGTCCACACCACCTCGCACTGCGAGATCTCTATGAAATGCTCACGATATTTGACGTTGATGCCTAAACTGTTCTCTTCGATACTTCGAAATATCTCTTGTTGAATTTCGAATTCCGTTCTTGCGTCAGAAGGTACCCAAACATTTTTGAGCATACATTGCGTGTGGTTCTTGTCGTCAATCTTGAAAGCCATCTACACTCTGGTCGCACGATAAAGAAGGCCACTCAAGCAGAAGGAGCTGAAACACCCGATCGTCAGATAGGTGTTCTCGCCTAGTGCACGATAGTCATACTGAATCGTGTACCCTGAAGGTTCTCCGTCGACAGGATAGGTTGCATGGGTAACAGACATATCATGGCTAGGCTCATCTGCTGTCGCAAAGGATAGGGTGAGTATGTACTCTATCAAATGGGTGTAGCCCTGGATGCTATCAGTGAAAATCTTTTAGAACGGTGACTTAAACGTACCTCAATGAAGTTGAACGATTCAGAGATGAGAACAATAGCTCGTGAGAAGAACCAGAACCAAGTGTTCATGTCCTCGATTGTAGTCCCAACCATGAAACAAAGAGTAGGATCAGCATACATAGGCGTTGCCAACCAACGTGGCGAAATCCTTTGCAACAAGGCAGGTGAGGCTAAGCAGATTTAACAAGGTGAATTCTTACATCATTCCGGTCCTCAGGTCTCGTGCTTCTTGTATCCTTCTAGCGCTGGCCGATCGCAGGCAAGCCTATCCTATCATCCACAGGGCGCTGTAAGGTGAGTGTGTCCGAGCGTAAATGTGAGTGCCACTCACGCTGACAAAATGAGGAGGCACGTCCACCGCTGTATCCAATGTCACATCCTTGAAGCACTTGGGTCGTCTGGCTTGAAGAATTCTGTAGTGCCCATCGGACTTGAAGCCGCCGTTTCATCCTTCTGAAAGTGTCGGTTCACAAGGTTTGCACTCTATGACCATTGTAGGTTCTGGGCCTCCAGGACGCACCCCTCACGCCGCCTCGACAATGGCTTCAGCGATAGTCGCCATGTGCTTGAAAGTTTCGTCTTCCAGTTGCCCACTGTCTTTGGGATCATTGAGAAAAGCTGGCCATCGGAGTCCCAATGCGCCGTTAAAGGTTTTCAGCGTACCTTTGCACTGAAGAGTGTCAATGATCTTTTCAACGTAGTTTAGATAATCGCAGCAGGGGAGAATAGAATTCTTGTAGTCTTGCAAAGAAATCTCAGGAACCTGCACAAGGTTTTTGACTACATCGGCTCGGTGCGCCTCCATGGTGCCAGTCGCAAGCGATAGATTTTCAGTGCATCGGCGGTTTCGAGGTCTTTCCTTTACGCTCTCATGATGTCTGTTGGGAACCTCGCGTATTGCATTTGTCAGAAGGCGACGCTGTGGAAGGTGGCTCAGAAGTGTGGCTGTCCATAGCAGAAGATGAGCAATAGAGACTCAGAAAAATATCCAATACGTACAGTCTTTATAGGTACGGCCAGAATACTCAAATTCAGTGTTGCGGTCTTAGTTCCACGGGAGAAGATGTTGAGTTTTAACATACCCCAATGTCGGAGACAGTACGCCGTCGAGAGATAGCTGTTCGGGTTATGCATCACAATGCGAGTGATAAACAACTATCATATGTAATGGAGGACGGCATGGAAGTAGAAGAACGGGTGGGCTAAAAGAAAAAGGTGGCAGGATCGGAAGAAGAGGAAGATATCCACGAGGAGTAAACAATACACGCCCGCAATGATATACCATAGAGCGAGGAAAAATAAATGGAGAACAGGTAGCGATGGAGCAAAGATGCGTAAACCGTAAGTTAAACCACCAAAATAAGAGGGACATTTTTATTGGGAACTACCAACATAAATTATGGTACGCGAAGAGGGTGGACAAGCGAAGGGAGCTCCAGAGGGCAAGTGAGGAAAAGGAGGAGTCACGGAAGTACGGACCGAAAATTGATGGACGAAAGAAAATAATTCCCGTGGTGAGCCCAGGAGGGCGAAGCGGCAAAATGCGTGATGGACATTGCGAAATTTCCCACGGGGTGTCCCGTACATATAATGACCGAGTAATCCTATATTCATAAGACTCGGAACCTATAAAGCCTTGCCTTCCACCTATTATCTTCTTCAAACTTCCCCGCATGTCCTCCGAGCAAACGACGAGACATCGAAGCGTGTCAAGAGTTTCATGCTGTTTCATCACGTCTCTTTCATTCGGCATCATTGTTCCGATCTTATGCATAACTCTCATTATTACACTGCGTCAGGGTGGCAAGGTTGAGTATGTCAGGAATTCGGATTTGACGGACACAAATAGAACTGTAAGACTCCTTGCTCGTTCCTTGTCATCCACCACTCATAGTAACAGAAGATCTTTCTCCACACTGACCTAGTCTCAGCCGATATTCCTCAAACCACTATGCTCGTGGAGTGGATAGTCGCCTGGGATAACTGCAATCTTAGTGCTAGTTGCACAGAAGTTAACATCTTCTTTGACACGTGAGCCTTTTCCTCTTTGGTTCTCGAAAATGTACCATATGAATCATCCCCTTTGGAGAAATTTGTCTCCTCCAGATGCTGGGAGACTTAATGACGGTCCCTTCAATAACAACAGGCCCACAGAACCTATCTTCATATGGAATGCCACCACCATGAGGTCGTTCAGCAGTTCTAACATGATGAACAACCCTCCCAAGTTCCGCACGGAACTGTTCATCTACCCAGTGCTCGATGGTCCTTTGTTTGCCTCGATGCACAGCCGCGGAACTCTGGCCTACTATCCTTTTGACAGGTACTACGCTGTTTCACTCGTGTTGCTTATCTGAACTTATTCACCGGCGATGTGTCAGTTACCAGTCCGAAATATTCACTTTTGCTCAAGAGGCATTGACGAACAAGTCAGTCTCCCTAGTACTTGGTTCAGCGTCCCGACTAATCGTGTAAGCTATTTCTTCCCTTCTCATTTGACCACCTGACGGAACCTTTTCGAGTGACCTCAAAATTACAACTGGCATTACGTAGACAGACCCCACCTACATGGAGGACACGGGCTTTCTTCAACAAGAGGTCATCCATGCATATGTAATTCTCCAATGCAGCACCCTTGTTATCGGGTATTGTCTGGTCATCACTGTCACATTCTGTTCGGGTTTTCCTCTTATACTCCATAGATTTTCAAGGCTCATGCACCTTCTTTATATGGATAGGGATGGTCACTGTCATGATTTGCCTGATAATGATCACAACCGTGGTCTTCGGCTATCGACAACGGAACGAGATCGTTGTCGTCCCAATCAGGACTGTGTTTGCCTTCACCCAACTACGATCCACGATGTCTGGGGCTCCCGACGGGTTCGGTACGTCCATTATCTTCCACTACATGTCATTAACTCAAGCCCCAACTCTAGGTGATGTCCTCGGTAACCCCTGCTTCCTCTTGGTGGCCTACGACCGACTTGCTTCTTTCCGACACAGATTTAGTTGGGCTATTACCATGCCTCGTCCTTCTGTCGATCTGTGTACGTTTCATGGATTACCCCGAGTACTCTCATCCAAATATTAAGTGTCGCACATATGTTAGGCCGTGACAATGGTAGGCATCTACTTATTCACCGACCCACATGATCCGTCTGGTAAAGCTTTCACTTGGGACGAATTAGGTGCGTTTTCATCAATAATCTGATGAATAATACTCCTTGACCATGCAGTGAGCGTGTTCCGTTTTTATATCCGGAGTGTTTGGAACATTGTCAAAGCGTGTGCACAACGTGGTCGACCTCACATGCGGATAGCGAGATGGAAAGTGTCGAATGTTACTGAGATTCCCTCGGCCAATCTTGACAGCTAAAATCGGACTTGCGCTGGAGTGAGCAACAAGAGTAGATATTAATTCTAAACGGACCGTAATTTACATCATTTCTTGAAAACCTATGTACCTATATCTTCCGGCTACCTACATTTGCACCGTTTTCGGCTTCAGCTCTACTTTCTCTGGATTTCTACCGTCATGTCGGGCCTTTAACCTGCTTTTCTCTCGCAATATGCGCCAACTCGTATTCTGTTCTCGGGATGAAGGCCTGCATCGCGTTATATTCTTAAGATAGTACATACACATGTTCCATGCTGAACAAGACTTACTGCGGTTGCTAGAAATTCAGAGAGAGAGAGCATGGACCGATCGGTCTTAACAGTCACCTATCAAGATTCAACGAGGCTGCGAATCTGGCATACGATAGTGTCTGCGGGTTATTGCCCTCCTTCGCTAACTAGAGGGTGCCTACAGCTAGGATAGAGTATGGGATAAGAGACATACCAGAGCAGACTTTGTGTTCGAACACTTCAACTTTCGACTCACACGAATGAAAGCTGAGAAAATCAAAGCGAGACACAACTCTCGTGATGAAAGGAAGTAAGCATTCCGATGTGATATCAATTAGACGGTAGACAATGTGTTAAACAAGAATGGCGGTGCCGTTTATGCTTTGATCGATAGCTCCACGTCAGTACCGGACCAGCTGTAGTCTCCTTTAGTCATAGTCACGAGCTCAAGGAAGGAATACGCCTACTTTATCGATTCCTGCATCACTCGTCATCATACCTTCACCGTTGTGGCTGACTCTAGGCACCCAATCAACGGTAGTGAGTTCCGGTATACCACCCATATCTTCTAGCATCGCGACGAAATTTCGTCCCCTTTCTAAATGGTTCCGTCCTTGAGTCTGCGACGATTCAATCAGTTTCCAGATGAAGAGACTCAAAAGAATACGGTTACTTGCCTGTGCTTGAGCTCGAGTGTCACCATTTCCTTCGTCTTTCTAAAAGGATGTCTCAGTGGGATCTTTGCAAGGGAAAATGTTGCGCGTACCAGTCCCCAAGCATAATTAAGTGTCCGGCTATGGTATCTCTTGATGATACCCTCTCTTCCAAGAGCACGAGCATTCTTGCTTGCATATGCGGGGAAATTCGATTCCAGCCCGTACTTGAATGCATCTATGCCTTCACATTGGTTGTTTGGAACTGGGCGATTTGGCGTTAGCCAACAAAGAGATCCAGGATTGGCTGTATGCAATCAATTTATCTCCTTCTGTCGTACCGCCGAGAGGAGAGGAATTACCGATCCAGAAATGCAACCTGTCATCATCGTCGGTTGATGGTCTCAGAATTGCGTAACGCTGGGCCATTTGGCCACCAGCAGAGTGACCCCCGACGACGAGAACCTGAGAATAAGGAACGGAATTCCTCTGATAAACAAAGTCGTCACCTTTAAGTTTGGATACAGATTTCTGTCTATGTAATACGCGACTAGGGCATACAGGACGTCAAAACTGCTAACGCCGGTAACAGAGTCGGGGCCGACATTGCGGCTTCCGCTGATCCAATTTGTTTTCCCCCATAAGAGCTGTCCGTCTTGCGCAGCGCCGGCACTGAGATCTGCCTCCGATAGGAAGACTGGACACATAATGGATATCTGGCTTCGTTTGATAGTAGAGTCATTGTATGTCGCCTTCGAAAGTGCATTATTCGCCGCATTCCAATCTATATGAGGGACATGAGCAGAATAATAACATATGTCAGTTGTAGGTACGCGCCAGACCAGCAAGCCCGTTGCTATGTGATGACATTAGCGGAATAGCGGTCTCTGATTCAGAAATATAACTCGCTTTGCCCTGCAGGATAATGACCGCCCTCGTAACTTTAGTCGGGTCTATGCTAGCGGTTTGATAGACTGGCTATGAATCTATGAGAAAAATGAATGGAGCTTGAGGAAAAACTCGCCAGATATGCTCCTTTGGAGTGTTGTAGTCTGTGACACGTTTAGTGGCGGCACAGAATCCCGGCGTTCCTTTTTGGGACCTTGTCCGGTTATCTATCTATCTATCTTTGTCGTTATTGACGACCCATTTAGGGTATAGAGTGGCATCAACTATATCTGGGAGCAACTTCCAGCCCTCCTCACCGGATCCATCGACTGTAGGGTCTGGGCAACGATGTTGGGTGAAGGTAGAAGGCATGACATATTAACGAATGATGCTCGGTGCTGATGACGTTCGGCACGGAGTTTGCCGAGCCGCTTTGGTCCGTACTATGACGCACAAGAAACGATGGATCTCTCTCTCTGTTTGACTCCTTCAAGCGACGCCTGGTTGCCATGATTACAGACAAGGTTATCCTTTTTTCTCCTATCGGTGCCGTTCTCATGCTCCAGCTAGCATTGCTTGGCGAGGTCGCTCGCCCTCAGATCCAGGACTGGGTTGGAGCTGCAGCTGTTCAAAGGTCGGCATCGAGCTATTGAGCTTACGGTTGTTCACCACTGCACTCGTAGTCACAATTAAAGCGACCTTGTGCGGGCTCTCCTACGCCTTCCTATCGAAAGAGAAGGAAAGCCGCTATACACTCCCTCACAAAGCACTGTGTAAACGAGCTTGAAGCGAGTATAGAATGCTGTGCCAGATCGCGACGCGTGAATGGCGTGAGAACTATAATCCACGCCAGAAGCGCCCCTTTCATTTTGTGCCTGCCTTCTGAGTTTTTGCTACACTACGAGTCCATCCCTATTCGTCCTCCATACCACCGCCGATACCTCGACGTCCTACCCGTTCACCAAAACGGTGGCGTAAGTCGGTACCTGAAGCAGTGACCCCGTAATCTCAGCGACGTAGGAGAAATCAAGATGCCTGGCTCATTACTAGGAGGGATACAACGATGAAAGTCAAAATACTGGTAGGTGCTTTTCTACCTACGTTTTCTCTCGCTGATGCTCATTTAGACTCCAAACTCATCCTTGATAGCCAGAGAGGAATAAACGAGGTAAGAAAATCACCAAACTATTGATACGGTACGTCCTCCCGTCATTGCGTGTCGTCCCTTTACTTAGCTTCACCCTCAAGACCTCTAGCCTAACTATCCTGACCCTTATGTTCCTGAGTATCGTACGCTACAATGCCTCTTTGTCGTTTGACCGTGGTTCTAGTCTAGTAACATTAACGCATATTCGGATTTTCATGAACAGCAGCTCCTGACTAGCTTAAACTGGTTGAAGCATCAAAAGAACTCTCATCAACGTTCCGCAACATTATAGCTAATACAATACACGAATGCCGGACTGTGAGTACGACGAGTTCTACACTGTACTGAAACAGCTGCCATCTCGTTGTATGTATCTCTAGACGCCAACGAGAGCGAACACTCTTCGATGATCTCTTCTGTCAGTATTACTACTTTCTCTCTGTTGATACACTGTTGACACCGATTGCATGTAGAAACGTTGCCTCGAAGTATGTTCTCAAACTGACGGCCCACCATTTCCTATCCGTCAGATTTAATGTGTACGGCATGGATCGTGCTTACTACATACTGCCCTTCTACGTTCCTTTAATTTTTCTTCGTGGACTCATCTAGACTATGATATGGGCGGCAACATGACAATACTCAGAGATACTCCTCCAGGGTTCCGTCTACGTGCCGTTTGGTTTAAAATGACAAGTTCTGACGCCGCCGAGTATCTAAAGTTAATTTTACTCAATAGCATAAGTTTGAATGTGCGCTTGGTGGACAAACCACTTTAGCTTGGAGTGCTTTCTTCTATTGCGCTGATTATCTTGGATGGCATGGCAAAATATCGGGTCATGGAAAGGCTTTGGGTTGCACCCTTCAAGCTGCTTGGAAGATTTTTGGCGTCATCAAGACTTGGATTCATGGTGCTTACTTCGATTAGCTTGTCATTTTTATGGTTTAAATTCGATTACATGTTTGGGGAGGCGGAAGCAGGGCACCGCATTTACTCAGTGAAAGGTCACCTCCGCACATGAGACATAATGACTGTAAGGAGCAGGACAGCCACCGAGAAAAAGGTGAATATTCGTACTTCAAGGAGGTCGGGGCCGCTGTCACTTGTGAAACATTCAGCATGCCAATGTCCAAAGTCCTTAAAGGAGCAAAAAATTTTGACGGCTTCATAAATCTGACAGTGGCGAATGATTACGATCCGAAAATTTAGAATGCATTTTGCCGAATTATGGATCAGAATTTGTAACTAGAAATACTCTCAAACGTGCGATGCTTCAGGCGTAAGTACCAGTGCATGTAGCCTCAATACTCGTTCACGGTTGCCTATTGGGAATGGCAAATGCCCAATGCTAGCTCTGAAATGTCTAAGTAATAAAGAGCAAAAAATCCGGCCACAGTACTGTACATTCGGATACGGGGAATCGAACCCCGAGCTACCGCGCAGAGCTCCGCATATATATAACCCTATGAAAGGCGGTAATGTTACCATATCCGACCTCGGCGAGCCTTCTGTTGTACTATTAAAGAGATACATCATAATCCTTGGAATGATTGAAGGAGACTTAGAATTGACAGTGTCAAGTCCGAAACCTGTACCTGTCCCCGCTAATTCTGGGACCGCTAAATGAATGAACGGGTTGAGGGTGAATCTCATCGATACGATGAACAGATCAGCAAGAAAGAAGATATGAGATGGTTTCTGGACGGTGGATGGAAGGGGTACAAGTAATTTCAGAGAGACTAGGACAACCTTAAACAAAGCGAGACGGACTAACAGCTCCTTAAATCATGGCGCACATATTAGCAGTATAGGTAGCGAATAATGATTCCAATAAACTCAAATAATGACATAAGAGAGAGAGGGTAGGAGATTTGCACCGTACAATAAACGCTTCTATCCGCCTTACCAATAATCCTGTCTACCCATAGCAGCAAACCCCGCCCATCTCTGAGCACCCTCAACCTTATACTCCAAATCCCTCGAAACCAGCTCCGCCAAAACACCCTTCTTCTTCGCAGCCTCCTCCAGCTCCTTCGCACCCACATTCTCATACTCATGCACCCGTACACCCCGACCTCTTCCCGTCTTGTACGTCCCCCTCTCCCCGGGATAAGACAACCTTCACAAAGAGGGGGAGGAGTCCACCGCCTCGGCAAAAGCCTTGCGCGTCCTTCCCCCAGTATCAGTGTCCCCATTGAGATTGATGAACTGGAGTCGGGGCGCATTCGAGAGCTCACCCAGGAAGAAATCTTTCGACAGGTGATTGCAGCCTCCGATATGGATTGACTCGATGGACGGGAGGACATTGCGGAGGACTGCGTCGATCTAAAATTGGCAAACGGTCAGCGTGTACAGAAAGAAAGCTAGGGAGTGATTATACATCTTTGATTCTCATCGTCCAGGCCTCGAAACTCTTCAGGCTGTTCGCCGATCCCACAAAGATGGGAGCCAGTTTTTCGAAATTGGACATACAGCGCTCAAAGGTGACCGATTCTAGTGCACATCTCGCAGGAGGGATCTTTGAACAGTCTTCGCTGCCTTTCGTATCCCCAGCCAGATACAGCTACGTGACGACATTCTCAGTACACGTTCCAAGAACATATATGATGACACTTACAGTACGGAGGTTAGGCCAAGAAGACACCGATTCATAAGCTATACTGGCCGAAATCCGTGCGCGCAGATATCTTGGCATTGTGAGAAAAGTTCTCAGCGAGCATAATACAATCATAAGCTTCTCTCCAAGACAACTCGAATACGTGTCAAGGTGGCCAGCCTGAAACGACGCGTCAAACACTAGCTGAAATGATCAAATGGACGGCACTCACGATGTTGAGATTCAGGGCTGTGAGATTGGGTGTCCTGGAGGAGAAGCTGAGTAAAAAAAAACGACGCATAGTAAAGGGAGACTTGCCGTTTTAATTTTAGTAGTTAAGCGATTTTCTCACCTCATTACCATTATAGTTGCGAGACGCACGCACGCGTAGTACCAAGCCAAGACAGTGGACGTACTCGATGCCTATCAAGCGAGAATTAGATATTTGCTCAAGGAATCACACTCCTTGACATCCTCCCCAAGCGTCTGTCTGTATCTCTTGATACTCAGCCCGATTATCAACCCATTCGTCTTGATATATCTATAATATCGCACCACCGTCCGATGAGGGTTCTTTTTCAGCGTCTCGCCAGCACCAGCACTAATTTTCGCTGGATCCCGAACACCAGCTAGCCGCCGTTCTCGATACCAGCCGCAATGACGCATCGGGTCGAGTACTGTTGACGTATGCGAGTGAACCTATATATATCGACTTTATCGGCGGCGACTCAGCAGGATAGCGACGACACGGCGTACCTCGATGTATCCTTCGTATCCCCGTTTGGTCCTGACTGGTCCTCTATCCCTAGGTCGAATTCATTCTTGTGGAGAAAATTGTGGGCCCAAACTCCGAGCTGACTCTTCTGTCGCAATGAGAGGAGGAGACTGAGACTGAGACGAGGTAAATGTCACGGTTATGAGGATCTTCATCAGTTTCATTGTGGGTAATTCGTGCACTAGGACGCCCGTTGACACGTCCAAGGGGATATTTCGCCCTGCACTAGATTGAAATTCCAATAATTTGAAAACCCTCACGTGAAAGGTCCACGTGCATTTCATAATTTTAATTTACGTCGGTCCCGGGCCGGCAGATGGTTTTAACGTCGACGGCGGAGATGGCCAATCAATCCAGTTTTCCAGTTTTCCCGACGAGCTCGTCGTGAATTCTGGAATCATCGAATGGATATATATACACATAAGTGCTACCTCGGCATGCCTTTCTCTCTAACCGAATAGCAACTCCACAGGATCCAACAAGCCGATGGTATCCTGCAAGTGCCTTCATCCAGCCATACTCTCACTGGTACAGTGCCGTATTTATCCTATGTTTTTCTCGTTCAAGCGTCTAAATCTGTTTAGGTTTCGATAAGAGATTTTCGTATCTTCAGTGGTTTCCAGTCGGCTATGCACATATGACTAATTCTGATACAACAGATACCACCCTTACATTGATCGTAGCATGCACACTGACAGCTGTTAGCATACCACAAATAAGCCCTATCATGAACAGCCCGAGCGGTGATATCATCGTTCGAAGCGCATTGCTACCACTCCTCGACCACGGACCACAGTAAAGAGAGTCAAGATCGGAAATGCCCCGTCTCATCCGATCAGAGATCCCGGGTATCCTAGCTTACCGCACCATTGCATCCTGTGCCCGTCCATTCAGATAATCGAGTGAGGGTCAGGGAGAAATAGTCTTCATACGCCACACTTCAGCGGCAGCTTTCAGTACTTCGGATAGGAACGGTTCATTACCAACGACAACTCGATGCATACCGTAACTATCTGCCCGACGCAATGTAGACCTGCCCGGGTACAGCGATTACGGGGAGAACCACAGGCATCGGCGAATTCGACCATACAGCGTACAGCTGTCATTGAAAGTCCGCTAATTGTGCCAGAGTTTAGCGCTCGACACTGACTCACATGTATATTGTCTTCTACGAGCGCATCTCTCTTCGGTTTATGATAAGCGCTCTATGTCTCGGCCATTTCTCGCACCCGTTCACCATCTCTATTCCCCTCGCACTTCTGATACGACAAGGTTCAATGATGGGCGCTACCGCTTCATCTTCCCCGTCGATAACACTGTGAAGCGCTGGAGTCCCTACTGCTGGTTTAACACAACCTGAAAACGTCTCCTCGATATGCGATGTTCTAAAATTCATTCGTTCCCGGGGTGCTCGTCTGACTCGTTTTTTATTCTAGCGCTAGGAGCACTTACAATATCAGCACTCTCGATGTATATTACGGCGTCTCAGCGGCTATTTTACAGTTCAATCAGCCTCACACTCGCATCAGTCTGCGTGAGAGCGCGATGCCGTACCCATCGTAACGAAAGCATGGAACGATCTAATGCGATGCCTTCCGTGATTGAACACGTCTGCTTATCATGCTGTGTGGCCTTCCCGATACCCCGTGTCAGTTGACGATAACATTATTTCCACCTACACAAAATATACTTCGATAGCAGCCAATCAAGTGCCATTTTATTACAGTATACTGCGTGACATGAACCTATGAAGCCCTGTTTTGACCAGTGATCTTCTTCAATCTCCCTAGTCCATTACCCGCTCCCAAGCATGTCCTCTGAGCAAACGACCAGCCCTCGAAGCACATCAAGGGTTACATGTTGCTTCGCCACCACTCTCATTCCTCATCATCTTTCCAACCATTTGCCTTACTCTCACTATCATTCAAAATACTGATGGCGAGGGTGTGTATACCACGAATCCCGATTTGAATGCCCCGAATAGAACCGTAGGACTCCTCGCTAACTCCTTGATAGGCGCCGCTCATAGGGACGGAAGATCTTTCTCCAAGCTGAATTGCTCTCAGCTGATGTTCCTGAAGCCACTATGCTCATGAACTGGAACTTCCTTTTGGATACCTGTAAGGTTGATTGCCCGGAAGTTAATATCTTCTTTGACCCGTGAGCTATTTTGTCTATAATTCTCCAGAAATATGCCATATAAATATTCCTTTTGGAGAAATTTATCTCCCTCAGATGACAGACGTGACGAGGGTCCCTCCAATAACGGCATACCTACAGTCCCGATCTTCGTATGGAACAACAACCGGGCGCCTTCAATGAACGACTCTAACTTTGGCCCGCTGGACAGCATTGCCTTGTTCGGCACGAAGCTCATCATCGAACCAACATACGAAGTTGTTTTTGAGAGCAAGCTGATCAGTCCCGGAACTTTAGCCTCCTACCCTTTTGACCGGTACATTGCCCTAGTGTCCGCATTTGCTCAAGAGGCATCAACAAACAAGTCTGTCTCCCTAGTCCTTGATTCAGCTTCTCAACTCATCGCGTAAGATTTCTCTCCCTTATCATTTGGCCATCCGAGAGAACTGCTTTCAGCAACCTTAAGGTTACAGCTGAAAATGACTACACCCCCTCGGAGCAGCGGATGATATTTAGAGAAGAAGTCATCTGGTTACATCTATACCTCGAACGCAGCGCCCTTGTTATAGGATACTGTCTCGTCATCACTGTCACATTTTGTTTAGTTTTCCTCTTATACTCCTGGGATTTCCTCAGCTCATGTGCTTTCTTTATACGGATAGGGATGGTCACTCTCATGATTTTCCTCATAATGATCACAACCGTGGTCTTCGGCTACCGACAACGAAACGAGATCGTTGTGGTACCAATCGGGATTGTATTCGCCTTTACCCAACTACGGTCGACCATGCCCGGGGCTCCAGAAGGATTTGGTATGTTGTTCTCTTCCTCTACAGGGGACAGAGCTTTCACTCAAGCACGAACTTCACCAGGTGATATACTCGGTACGCCATGCTTAATATCGGTGACCATCAGCTGACTTACCTCTTTCCTACGCAGATTTTGCCGGGCTACTACCATGCTTCGTCCTGCTGTCGATCTGCGTACGTGCATAGATTTTCTCTGATCCAAATATTTATTCACTGACCCAAATGATCCATCTCGTAAAACCTTCACTTGGGACGAATTAGGTGCGCCTTCATCAACAGTCTGATGAACGAATACTCAGCGAGCTTGCAGCAAACGTGTTGCGTTTTCTTATTCGGCGCATTTGGAATAACACCAAAAGATGGGCACACTGCTGTGCTCGATTTTGCATACGGAGAACGAGACGGTAGACATCTAACCTTGTTGAGATTCCTTTGGCTAATCTTGACTGTGAAAATCAGGCTTGATAACAAGCTAGCAACGCGAGTGGGTACCGGCTATACACTAGAAAACATTTGCTCTGGCTAATTCTGGGTTCCCTAAAGGGAAGAATGGGTCGAGGGTAATTCTCAGCATAGGGTCATCGACAATAAATGCATCGGTGGGAAAGTAGACGCGAGATGGCTTCTGAACGGTTGATGAAAGCGGTTCAAGTCATCTCAGAGATACTAGAACAACCTTAAGCAAAAAGCGAGACTAACGAACAGCTCTTTGAATGATGGCGCATATATTTAATTTACCGAACAGTATAGATACTTAATAATAATACGAATAAACTCAAAGAATAACAAAAGAGACAGAGGTACGAGACTTCCATCTACAATAAATACATCTATTCGCTTCACCAATACCCCCGCCTACCCATAGCAGCGAACCCCGCCCGCCTCTGAGCCCTCAACCTTATACTCCAAATCCCTCGAAACCAGCTCGGCCCAAACACCCTTCTTCTTCGCAGCCGCCTCAAGTTCCTTCGCGCCCACATTCTCATATTCATGCACTCGAACGTTCCGACCTCTTCCCGTCTTGTATGTTTCCTTCTCCCCGGGGTATGTCAACCTCCTCAAAGCAGGAAAGGAGTCCTCCCGGTTGAGTGCTTCGGCAAAAGCCTTGCGTGTCCTTCCCCCAGTATCGGTGTCCCCATTGAGATTGATCGACTGGAGGCGAGGCGCATTCGAGAGCTCACCCAGGATGAAATCTTTCGACAGGTGATTGCAGCCTCCGATATGGATTGAAGGGAGGACGTTCCGGAGGACTGCGTCGATCTAAATGGTGGGAAATGGTCAGTGTGTACAGAAAGAACCTTAGGGAGTGATTGTACCTCTTTGAATCCCATCGTCCAGGCCTCGAAGCTCTTGAGGCTGTTGGTCGATCCGGCAAACGTGGGCACATAGAATTCTGCGTTTGCGTTTGCGTTTTCACGCATGCGTTTGTCACGTCTGCGTGAGCGTGACATGGATGCGTTTGTTGGCCGTCTTGTGCGTTTGGGCTTACAAACACCTGTTAAATTATTTTATTAGCTACGGTGTAAGTAAGACTTACTGCTTATTAGTTTATACCAAGTATGACATCGACACCGGCCATAATTAACTTTCTTTGTCATGGTAGAGTCTGTACAGCTGAGTCCATTAATGTTCAAGCTGGTATTTTAAATGTAAGAGCATTTGGAGGTTTTGAGAGTGTTAGTGGCCATGAGGTATGATAACCGTCGGTAAAAACCATGGCACCATTACCATTTTGTTGAGGAACAAGTTGAAGAAACCAAGAAGAAACTGAGCCAAATCCTGGCTCAAAAATGATGACTTGACGGCAACCTGGCTATGCACGACTAAGTAGAATACATCATAAAAATAAAATACCTGCCTAGAATGAGTGATTAGAAGCAATTACGGGCGGGATAAATTGAAGCGATCATAAGTCAACTAGTTCAACTCGGACTTGAACACATCAAACGCACCGAACTAGTCTGGCCGCGGTCCGGTCCAGGACTCTGTGAACCCGGTCCGAACCCGAACCGAACCCACAGGTTCAGGTTCGGTCCAGGTTCGGGTTCAGCACAGCCACGGAGGTCCAGGTTCGAGGTTCGACCTGGTCAAAATTTGTGGACCCGGTTCGGACCCGGTCCGAACCTCGTGAACCTCGAAAGAAACGTGCCTGCACAGCTTTGTCACGTCGCTCTGTTTTCTTTCCCTTTCTTCGATCAGCAGCCTCTTATGGGCACTCTAGCTCTCCCTAACGAAACTCTACCTGGTCGACATTCCTAAAACCAGTCATTATGAGTCCGAGTTCACGACTATGGATGATGTGGAGGATCCGTGTCCAAAACCGAGCGCCATCTGCAAGTACGAGCATTCAGCGACTGGGATGACGACGAGAGGGCCAGGGAGCGTCTGAGAACATTGGAGGGGTATGGAGGAAGGTAGGGTATGGGTGCAGTGCAAGGAGAACGTGCTAGGGAGGGTACAGGAAGGTGGAAATCTCCTTCAGTTTGACACCTGCAGTGAGTGCTCTGTTGGTAATTTCGTTCTCCTGGTGCTAACCCTTCCACCCAGTCTTCTCAAGCTTACATGGTCAAAATTCGTTTAACTCTAGGCGACTTACCATCTTGAGTCAGGACAACGTTGACCTGCGCGACGACTGCGCCCGATGCACCATCTGGCTGACTGAAGCCACCGTTGACGATACTATCGCTTACGGAGTCGTTCCAATCTATCAAGCTACCAATGTCGTATTGATGGTTGAATAAAACACTTATTCTGAGCTTCTGACCTTGCCTTTTCCTTCTGCTTTTTGTGAGTTTGCAAAAAATTTGCTGAACCCGGTTCGAACCTGGACCGAACCTGGACCGAACCTCTTGGACCTGAACCTCAGGTTCAGGTTCGAGGTTCGGGGGTGGAGGAAGTGAACCTCGAGGTCCAGGTTCGAGGTTCAGGCAAATGTGCCCGAACCTGGACCGAACCGGACCCCGGCCAGACTACACCGAACGCAGATTTGTCACAACACTGTCACACATCGGCGTTTAATCTCGGACGCATGCGTTTTAAAAAGGAACGCATGTGTGCGCTATCAGAACGCTTGCATTCAATGTTTGGATGCATGCGTGACTTATTTTTGAGATGCGTGAGTCTTTGCGTTAATTTTAGAGGTGCCTGATTCACTCAAAATCGAGAACAGCATAAGTATTTCAACACCAGAGGGTACTATATTCATTGTGATACTAGAACTTACTAACATGCATGCATTTATAGCCTTTCCAGACCATTCCACCTCATTATTGAGTCATAATAAGTCATGGAGATATCTCCAGGAAATCCGGACGGGTTTGATTTCAACAGAAAACATAATTACGACGTATTATTGAAATGACACTAGCTATCAGACGACCATACATCTAAACGCATCGATCAGGGCACAAGCGCACGCAAATTGAACTTACGCAAACGCAGACGAACGCAGTTGAACACACGCACGCAGGGGTCGAACGCAGAATTCTCTTGGCCCGGCAAACGTGGGTGCTAATTTTTCGAAATTGGACATGCAGCGCTCAAAGGTGACCGATTCCAATGCACATGTAGCTGGAGGGATCGTCGAACAGTCTTCGTTGCCATTTGTGTCTTCGGCGAGATAGAGCTAGTTGAACGCGTTCTCAGTACGCGTTGCAATACCATATATGGAGGCACTCACAGTCCGGAGGTTCGGCCAAGACGATGCCAAGTTCATCAAGCTGTACTGTCCGAAATCGGTGCGTGCAGATGTCGTAGCATTGTGAGAAAAGTTCTCAAGATTCTTCAGCGAGCATAATGCAGTCATGAGCTTCTCTCCAAGACAATCCGAATACGTGTCAAGGTGGCCAGACTGAAACGACGCGTCAGACTCAGGCTGATATGATCAAATGGACGGCACTCACAAAGTTGAGGTTCAGGTTAGGCGTCCTAGAGAAGAAGCTGAGTAGAAGTTAGACGTGCAGTAAGAGAAAACCTGCCAGTTTAATAGTTCGGCGATGAGCTCACCTCGTTTACTCTTCTCTTGATGGTCAGCCGTCGAAAAGGTGATCGTCTAAAGGTATATCAGTAAGAATCAACCGAAGAAAATAGCGCGCACCAGGTCCTTCACATCCTTCCCGGTACCCCTCCCAATATGGGTCGTGGTCAGCTTCTTGATCTCGCCTTGGTTGCTGACCGTGAATGAGGTTTCGATTCCCCACTTTTAGTATCGACTTTGGGCATGGTTTCTTGCGTCCAAGTGGAATGCAGAGGTGGTGATGGTGGTGTGGAAGAAAGACGGAAAGGGGCTCACAACCTATCAACAAGTCGGAAGGCAAATCCAAAATTGAAATCCGCGACGCATCTGTTAGTACACGTGATGATGATTCTCACGCCATCCACGCGTCGCGATCCTTCAATAATTGGTGGCCGTATTCGCTATACTCGTTTGTTTCTACTAGACTTTGTAAAGAAACCTGCGACGTGATGTTTAGTTCACACGAAATGTGTCTCAAACTCACGTTAATTTCTAATAGATACAAGGAACCGAACCGAGTACGCAGACATGCTATGCACGGACCAGGTTCGATCCAGACTTTCAACGTTGCAGTTCCAATGATGTTCCTTGAGCTCGATCCGCTGGCCAGGAGGAGGAAAGTTAAGACTGTGCTGAAACAAGAAAAAAAGGCTCTCGACACGGTTGAATATGCATCTGATTTCTGGCGTTGTCGCAGATGGTCGATTGTGGAATCACAAGGTACTGAAATCAAGCGCCCATTAAGCGGAATTGCCATTCGAAGAGCCTTACATTCACAGTGTTGAGCGGGCCTCATGTTTCAACGCTCGGGGTTTTAAAGTTAAGATAAAGAAGAGTGTTAAGCCTATCTGATAGTAGTGCGTGTTAGCCGCTGGTCACTGTAATGAGGAAATGTACTTGCAATAGCAGCGATGATAGGTATACTGTAAGAAAAAATATTACTCTCGAGGCAACAAGGTATGTTTCGTTCCTTGAAATTGACAGCGACACAGATAATTAACGTTTGCAAACAGGCGCCGGAACCAAGCCGGAACAACGGGAACGACATTCAGCGGCAGAATAACTGAGCAAGTTACACCGTAGAGAGCCTTCATTTATTTTGTGTCACGTATAGGGAGCGGTAGTACGAATATAACGCAAGTGATGATGGAAGTAGTGAAAGAAGCAGCTCAGCAAACTCTGTGCCGCACTTCTTCACTTGTACCGAACCTTACTGTACTATTTCGTTTGATTCGAACCTTTGTGTGACGCGTGACACGTTTGGACCAATTCCGCTCGAACGAGGCATCATGGACGTGTGACGGACGAAAAAATTCGAACCTCAAAGGCTCAAAATTTGGAGTCGGCTGAGATTGCACAGCTTTAGGATGAAAATTTGGCGCATTTTACACCGAAGATCAAAAATAGGCAAGCTTTTCTGGGGGAAAATGCACCTTTATGTGAAGTTTAGATTCGGTTGGAACAAATTCGATTTTAAACTGGTGACGCAGTGTAAAATCAATCCGAACGGGCTGCCGGTGACGCGTGACTTTCGAATTGAATGAAATATTCATTGTTCGACCTCTGTCCCTCAAACCGATTACTGATATCCCTATTGGCTTGCACCGACAAATTTAAATGAACTTGTCCACGGTCCCTCAGGTTATTCTTCAAGACGTATCGGCACCGACAAAGTCTCCCAGCAAGGCAACTATCAAGCGACTATCTTTGCACAAGCATAAACTGCACTGAATATTGATATGTCATTCTCAATTCGGATGGAGTAGCGGTCGTAATTCGTGATTTCCTTGTGGGATACGAGGTCTAAAGGCAGGAGAGATATACCCAAGAGTTTGTGCCTTTATATTGCTCGTAGAGAGAGCGTCATAAACTCAAAACGTTCTCCAGATTACTATTCTACCCAATAGCTGCTATAGGCTCCGACGACTGATGCGGTGCGCTTAGCAATTCGATGTCCTTGTCGGTGACCTTGTTTCACCGTCCACGGCAGAAGCAACATGGTACCAACTTACGCAACGGCCACCGACCCACTTCTCCAGGGCAGCTTCTCCTCCACCCACTCACGTACTTATCTTCTCAACTCCATAAGAATTGTTCGCAAATTCCGCCGTTTCAGGATCATTATGTCCCGCTCTTTCCTTCGATAGACCCCCCTTGTTCAAGGCATGAACCAAAGTCGATGATCACGAGCGTTCCGTCTGCATGGAGCATGATGCTCTTGGGACCTATGTCGTTATGCGGCAGAATAATCAGACAGGATGCTCGTCATCATCGTTCTTACGAGAGGTACCGAACCAAGACCATGGATGTGCTCGATGCCTTTTTTAATTTGATCAAGCGAGGATTCCATATGCGCCCGGGGGGAAAGACTCTCCTTCACAGCTTTTGAACTTATGATCGCGATATCATGGACAAAGCGCCCTTCGCGATTAGCGAATTCTGTGGTCATAAGGATGAAAGGTATTACCAGTCCGAAAAAATATGGAACCCGAGCCTTAGGCTGCGGGAAGTGGAACCAATCAACGTTGAATTCCGACTCCGAAATTGCTCATTACTGACCCACATGGACAAAACAGTCTGGAACCGAGAACGATCGCATCTATTTTCCTTTGCCTCCTTGTTGAACTTTCCAGCAGTGACCGTTTTCTGTCGTCTGCTGTGTCCGTAACTTCCAGTCCGACAGAGCATTTGACATGATCCTCGTCCATTTGTAAAGACATGCTACGGCCGTACCATGAGTTTCTCAACTCTTATCTCTTCAAAGCAGACCGCCCTTGACTTAATTTCTATCGCAGGAAGATCACTGTTCTTGCCCTTTGAGCGAAATTCAGATGGAAGTGGGTTCCAAGGCCCGGAGGTTCCGACTATTGTTTTCCTTTTCCTATTCGATCCTGAAATACACATCTAAGTCGCGCAGAATCGACACTCGGTCTTGCTAGGTGATCGTAGTCGTAGATGGTAGGTGAGTTTCTTCCCGACAGTCCTTCCCTGCGCTAACACCGGAATATGGACATATTCACATAATCACAAACTCAGCGGTGTACATGTGAATCCGCGCCTGTGATGGCAGAGGATCATATTCATGTCGTGCTTCGAAGGATCTTCTGAAGGAAGATCCTTCAAGTTAAATCTACCTTGACAGTCTAATTCTTATTGACACGTAATAGACACAGACACGCAGACCCAAGTCACCGTTACAAGGGAAAAATTAGATCGCTCCTCAACGATTGACCCGCTCGACGAGTTCCCTCACGACTTCCATCATCATATTGTTAATCCCCAAGCATTAATCCCGATGTCTCTGCCATATCCTGGCATCGAAAACACGGCGATTAAACACAATAAGATCGTTACACCTCAAGCAGCAGACAGACTTGGGCAGCATGGTAATGGTGTCCACCCATTCACCGACCTCGAGGAGCCGACGCCCACTTTCCGCGGTGATGTCCCGGCCTCCAGGTGTGTAGTCGAAGAATATTTTCGGTCTAACGGTAATGTCTCCTGGATGCTGTAGCGGAAGATTCAGCGGTTCAGTCCTGATGAGATGGTGCTCGACGAGCAATCTAGGGGGGAGTAGCGTAGACTTCTGGATCTCTGTAGACTGGTGAAAGAACGCAGATGCAGATTGCTCACGTGGAACTCATAGATTCGAAACGAGAGTTTCGAAAGGTAACCAAGTCAAACATTCATGGTCGCTTCTTGCGTCAAGTTATTGCGTCTTCATCTCGAGTAGTACTATGGTCGGAGGTATTCATGTTCCAAGTGCAATTTGTTGGTGATCTTGATGGGTATGTAGCGATCGGAACTGTAAAACCGCAGTTAGAGTTAGGGCAGAAAGAATGTTCTAACAACGATCTTCTTGACGCCATATAGAAGTCATTCTCAAATCCCGAATCGGAGTGTCCCACGATCCCCGTTGACCCCATAGGTTCAGAATCAACGATGAGTACAGCGCTGGCGATATTGATAATCGACGGTCATTCTCCGAAGGGGTTTATAAATTTCGATGCATAGCATGGTTCTTAAATGATACACGGTGCCCTGTGCTTCTGGCGTTCCTTTTTTTTTCTACACGGACTTGGCTAGGTCGTTATCGGTGGAGAGAGTCTCAAGGCTCAGGCCTCAGGCTTGGAGACGCTTGTAGTCCACTGACAATTCCGACAGTAATTCTGACCCGAATATTGATACATGAAGCAGTTAAACTTGCTTAAAATTGTTTGCATACAGTGTGACAGTTGGGGCGTTTTCGTGGATGATGCAAGGAAGCTCGGACTTGGTCATAAACCGCGGTTTTGGGACTTCAAGCGCGAAATGGCCACCGAGATCGCCGAAATAGCCACAAACCACCCACATACGCGTCATCAAGCCCCTAAACCATGGCGTTGGTGTGGTTACTGGCACAAGGTCCCAATACCATGGTTTATGGCGAAGTCCAAATCGCTCCCTTCTCTCGCGCAAATCGCATCCTACTGTCAAGCTGTGTGCAAACAGCTATAATAGCACCAATTTGAGTCTGCGCATAGTTGACTTACCACCGAACGTAGCGTCGTTTGAGTGCTCTTTATCTTGAGCTGGATATCTTGGACGAACAGAAAATATTTTGGCCATGAAAATTCTCTATGATCCGGACCATTTGAGATCTTTGCTACACTTTCGGCGGTATCAAGTCCGGGAGGGGCGTTTACCACCTCCGAGGTCATTAGCTCCATTCCCTTTTCTATTTAGATTGCTAAATTTATATGATCTATGTAGCGAGGCAGAAGCTGCGAGCCACTCAAAACAAGATTCCAATTGTCTCATCCTTAGCATGAAATTGACGCTGATCTCGTAGACAATGATCCTCGCAACAAGGTAGCAAGAAGGTAACTTCTTGGCCTCCAGTGCACTGTCAGTAGTCCTTGCGGACCCGGCGTAAAAGGTGTGTTATTTCGTAACCAAAGTTTGTTCTCAGCTATTAACTCATGTGCTCCATGCTGATGATCATTTCTTCCTCCTATGTTCGGGCTTCATATCCAACCCCGGTGCCCTAATAGCATCATCACGTTTACCCTCGGGGACACGTATCCATCGCAGCGGTGTCATCAAGTTTTCTGCGACATCCCGGCTCAGTGATACTCGGATTCGATAGGACTCTGCTATTCGAGGTGCGAACCATCTGACAGTATCCGGACGTGAAGTCTCGACTGGCATAGACTATTAAATAAAATACACGAGGAAACACGGACATCTACACCGTAACATTGACACCGTGAAGAATCATGATCTATTCTAGTCCGTGTAGTGCATAGCCCTTCGTCCTGGCTGCTATACTGAACATACGTGATATTATGGCCTAGGCCGATCTTCTGGATCCGCCTTATACCATGATAGAAGCTACGGATCTCATATTCATCGAACCTGTTCATCTGTACTTCTTCATCTGGGGATAATGCGATGTTTCACCCTACGAAAAGAGTCGCGGCTATATGTATCAACGCCCATGTGACATCTTAGCGCCCTGTGTTTTTCCTTTCAATCGTGGACTGACCCGACGGGTTATCTCCATTAATGGAGGGAAATCGAATGCTTAAAATCATGCGGTTTGCGGTCTATTGCCTATACACTTGCCCAAGAACAGTCAGGTTGAACCCGGATCTACAAACGGATAAATAGCATATCCAAGGGCCAGGAGGAAACGTGGCTCGTCCATTGCAGAAGACTTATGCAGTTTGGGCGGGCTTGTCATCTCCGAGCCTGACCGTAGACTAGTAGATCTCCGTCGACGTATGCGTTCAGTAGGAACCAACCGCATGGCAGATATCTATGTGGTTCTGTGCACATGACTTATGTGGAAATGAATTTGTGATTCGACGAATAGAATTGCATTGAAGAGTTAAGTTCAGATAAGCATGCATTCAGTAGATCACTGTGAGAACAGGTGCCATCGCGACGTTTACGCATTGATACAAGAATAGCATCCACGGACGACTCTCGGCCAGGGTCACCGCGATGATAACAGCGTTATGATATCTGTGTCCCTGAATGTAAGCACTATATACAAAATTATGTATGTCAAAAAGGCTGTTATCCTAGAGATGTGCAGGGATGCTGGCCTTTCAGGCTAAACGGCTGCCGTACAAGCAATGCCTCGGAGGTTGATGCTAATGTGCCAAGCAGATCCTGGCAAGTTCTAGAGTATTCCGGCGCCTCTCTTGCGTGAGACAGATAGCTTTAAGAATTTTGGCTTTGCTGGACGTGGGAGGAGAACGGAGGCTATCATGTCGGAATGACTGACGCAAGGAGGGAGAAGTCGCAATCCGCCCTTCAAGGATATGAACGTCAGAATCCAAGCAATGGGGGACATGAGAACGTACCTGAATGTACCCAAACGTAGTTAGTGTTCTATCCAGTGTTGAACTCGCTTTACAACGTATTCACTCGTCGTGCGGTAACCGTCATGTTCAACTTCGGCGCCTCGGTCATCAGCTTTATGTAGAACACAATGCCTACACTCTGTTTGGAACTATATTGTATTTCACCTCAAGACCGGGATGAACGAGTTGTCATGGTATGAAGAACGAGTAAATGACCGACTAAGAAGAACTTCAGATCAACCTCAGCGTATACTAGATTCAGGGGCTACGATGACGCTTCGAGATCATTCACCTGACCCGATTAATCGCGAATCCATCATTAATTCTGGACTTGCCTCCAGGCGCAGTACTATCCGCGTTCAAAATTGCCGAGTGATAAGTCCTCAGAATGGCCAGGGATACCATATAACGTCCATCTAGCCCGGCTACGGCACCTATAATCACGTTACAAAGGGAGCCAAAGAGGCGCATTTATCGTGTCCGCATTTATAACACGTCAGTCAACCGCATTCCTCTGTTGGAATCCTAGCTATACGAATTGTCGGGCCAGGAAAAGCGCTCTGCTTAATCGTTCAGCATCCCCTTTACTTGAAGCCATGGTCACAGCGAACGTGAATTTCAGAGTCGTTAATTATCGGTGACAAGATCACAGATCTTGCCCCAACCTCACAATCAGGAGAAATGCCGTAAGTAACTTAATTCTTCTTCCCGCTCTGCAATATCACATTGTGTATTGTGCTTCCCGCCTTTTTAGACAGCGGGATGCAATGCAAAAACACCTTCTTTCACACTGATACGGTTCACAGGTTAACCATGTGTAGGGATAAGGGGATTACTATATCAGGCTCGTACGTCTGTTCATTCAGAGAACCATTTCAATATTCTGTTATCTTTTACACTGTGCCATCTATCTCGCCAAAGTTCTTTCTATATATGGTTCATCTTATTCTACATTATAGTAGTTCTGAATCTCACTCGTTCGTACAGTACGTACTCTTCGGCGACCACTGACTACTTATAGTTTCTGGGACAACGAATCATAAGGGAGGACGAATATTCCGTAAGGCATCTAGGTGCAGCTGCGCATGTGTAGAGTATGATCGCCGTGTTATGGTTACACAAAAGGTTCCCGGCATGTGGTTTTGCTTGGGGATTAAGGTGTAAACTGCTCGATTTGATTAGTTAATGCCGTCAAATGCATACTGAAATAACATCTTGTGTCATAGCGAGAGAAATAAATAGACGACGCCACGGTGTAGGAGATGCCTTCACGTCCTGAATTATGGAAAGATGTCTGGGTGTGACAATGCTACACTGAACAGAGTAGATCCGACCCGATTCAATGCACATAGGTATGTCTGAAAGCGACGAAAAAGCATGTGTAGTAGTACAGGTCAAATGAAACAGTTTTAATATTATAAAGCAGTTGGACAGAAGCGATTGGCCCTCGTGGCGTATGGATTCAGGCCGACGGTTGTCTTAAGTATCACCGCCAAGGGAGACGACCGGAAAACTGATAGTAGAGAAGGAAATCAGAGATCCTCGCCCAGCAGAGCTTCTGTGTGCTGGGGATACTACTCCGGAGATAGGTGATCAGGGGAAGTGACAGTTAAAGACTGCGAAGTCGTGATTGTGGCACAGCCGTGTGAACCTGGAGAACTCTATTCGAATATATAGTGGAGAAATCCAAACTGCGAAAGTCTAAGCTTATGTCGAGAACATTAAAATGATCAGAACAGATGACCGAAGGATGCACACCAAATGCACACCTAGTACACACCTTTGTCGACAGGCTGCAGGCAGATTCCCGGGCGTCTTGACGGAGGAGATGGCTGTCATCGGCGGATTCATTCTAGTACCATAAATTAGCTGACATTCTTTAAAGGAACGGAATAGGTACATAATCGGCTAATAACCCTTTTAACGTCTTACTTGACGCCAAACTGACCCGCAAGTACAATGCCTGAAAACATCGCACTCCCCAGCATTCACGAGATGTTTCCAGGTCAGCTCGATATGATTTATCTCACCTTCTTCTATAACGACTAACGCTTCCAGCATGACTTGCTTACAGAACATTTGTTGCGTATCCCACCAGAAGTGCGCATCAAATTTACTGTACCTCCCTCCCTCATTCCCTCTCATTCATACACACCGCCTCCACCGCTTCAAAGACAGGAGCAGTATTCGTTCGATTTTCACCGCTCACGTCCTGCATATCATTCTTCACTTTCGATCCCCTTTAAACCCCTAGCATCAGGTGGTCCTCTGGGTCGTAGCCAGCGTTCACCTCCAACGGCGAGCGAAGACACCGAGGACGATGCCAAGAAGTTTATCTGCAAGATCTGTAATAAGCGCTTTGGGCGCCCAAGTGGCCTAAAAATACATATCAATACACACACCGGCGCTACCCGTGAGTCTCTCATGGATATTGCTGTCCGTTCGCCCATTATTGAACGCTACGTATATAGCTTTTCGGTGCCCGGTTGTTGGCTGCAGAAGGGAATTCAACGTCAATTCCAATATGCTCCGGCATTACCGAAACCATATGAATTCTACCGTACCAGTTCGGTCCAACTCTCCTTCGTACCGCTATCTCTCGTCTCCTTACTCTGACCAGCCTATGGCGGTTTCAAGGAAATATACACAGCTCGACGTTCCCATGAAGAAATCAAAACCCAAGTTCGTCTGGCGTCCTGCGTTGTCGAGCCCATCCTTCGAGAAGGGTGAACAGGAGCAGCCAAGGAGTCAGTTTTGCGACGCAGTATTTCCTACGGAGAAATATGGCGACGGGTATATGGAAGGCAGGTATAAAATGTACGAGTATGAGCAGCGCCACTCAATGAGCGATGTTCGCTCTGCACGAGATGCGTATGGGTCGGAGACCGGGAGGGGCGGGAATTACCTGTATGCGAAACGTCATTCATATTCCTACGTATAAAGTGATAATTCACCTGTGTGTTGAATATGGGTTCTTGTCCCCGTCATCTGTATTTCTATTTAGGTAAAAAATGAGCGGAAATCCCCAGGAAAAGTGTCTATGAAAACAACGAAGTATGCTAACAAGCGGAATTGAACTAGTAGAATCTATCGGTAGTACGTACCGTTGATCTGCAGTGTGGTACATCGTTTCATGAGGTCAAGCCTCGAGATTCGTCCAGACGGCCCCTGACCTAGGATAACCGGACGTCAAGAATATTAGATTAATTAACAGCAGTAATAGTCTAAACCAGTGTTGCTTCTTGTCTGTCAATTTCCGTCTTCTATTCATTCCATCAAGACATATCTTTAGCATGATAACGACTCCGACACTTACCGGCAAAAGAACCTCGCGGCACAATTTCGGGAGAAGTGACGGGCGAACCAAGATGCGTCCATATTGATGTATTAACGTCGAGAGTTCATCCGAACGCAAGCGCTGGAGGCTTTGAGAAAGAGAATGGGATTGATACCACTAGAAAAGCGAGTTAGAGTGGGACACCGCTGTAAGATCGTACTAGAAATGTTCAAGCTTGGAAAGGTTTGCACTGAGAGAAGGAAATAGAATAATATCATGTATTATCGGGTGCGGCTAACGAAGAAACCACGCTCCTCCTCTTGACCACTATGGCTCACTTACTCGCATTGCTATAGAAGGCATCCATTAGATATTCCTTCCAACCAGAAGTTTAAGCCACTCACACTGGCTGGTAGGTGCAGGCAATCTGTCGTCTCTCGCAATTCGCACAGGAAGGACGAATTCCATCACATTTCATTTTACGGCCTTCAAGTCGTAAATAGAGCGGATGCTTCTGATACAATGTAAGCCTTCTCACCTCGACAAAACTCGCATGCCATTGGTGTCCTTCTCGGGACTTTTGCGGGCTGCGTGTTGGACTGGCAATTGGACTAGGTCAGCATCAAAAAGACACGCCACGAACGGGAAATAGCTTACTGCAGAGGTCGAAGACATAGCGCAGATTTTTGTGAGCTAGGGAAATGACCTCAAACAAGAGTCTGGCTCTGTCTACAAAGACACTATCAGTTTTATATGCGCTGAATTAATAAGTGGCAATATGCAACGCGCGTGCGAACATTAGTACCATTCATTCATTTCCGATTCCTGTCAGTTCGTTTCCATCATGACCCACGAGAATGATAGAGAAAGGAGTGTGACAGTGGTGTGTTCGGTGCTTCATAATGCTGTAAGCTTGAATGATGAAGCCGGCGTATTCGACTCACTTTTGGGAATGCTTTTTTTAGGAAGAGCGCGCGGTTCTGATTCTCACAACACCGAGATTTAAGGTCGGGTCAAAGTACCGCCCAGTGCGGAGTCTCGAACGGAGCCAGCTGATTCCACACGGTCCGCATGTTCACTCGAGGTACAACCGTCCATCTGGAGCCCCTGGGCCGATACGTCGATTCGCATACTCGCCTTGCGCTTCGTTCATGAGATATGTAGGTTCAGCGAGAAATGAATCCTCTCTATGTAGTCGCATATGTACATCCATATTGGCCGTTACGGTTAAGGCGGAAGGGGCAGCAGTACGATCAACTTCCAGCACAATAATTGATCTCACATGGGACTACTAGATTCCCGGTACACATCAGACTTGAAAAAAAAATTGTATGCTAGGAATTACGGACCTAACTCGAGCAGCTCCAAAAGGAAGGAAAGCAACAAGGAGGGGACGGGAAATATGACGAGAGAGGCCGCTTTCTACTGGGGTCCACGCGCCCAATTTACCCTTCACCGCATAGCTGAAGCCCATTTAAGTACGGCACGAGTCTAATGAACGCGAAATGGAACCTACGAAATTTGGCAGAACGTGGCAAGACAACTCGTGCAGTTCAGCTGTTTCAGGTGATGCATGTCTTTGTCTCCTGGAGCTAGCCCCACATGCATCTGTGTTGTTTGAGACCGGTCATTGTTATCTGCGCCTCACATCTGTAGTTACGATAGTTGCGAGGCTCAGAAGTGTTCACCGATTGGTTCTCACTACTGCGAAGACAACAAGGGTATTTTAACCCCATCAGAAACAGGACCTGCTTCAGAAAATACTCTCGACCTTTGTCAGTAAATTGTAAACTGCCAAGGCCAAGCGCGAGAAAAACGGGTTTTAAATATCACCGGACCAAGTACGCCATGTCGAGCCAGGTCTCTGGTCCGGCGGATCTGATGAGGTTTCGAATATTTGGTGTGAGCGCTGAAAGAGGAATATATCATTTGCAATGTCCACGTCGCCGTAGCATTTGTACAGAGGGCGTGATCATTTTATAATGATAGCGGTCATCTGGCATATTCGTAGAATAACTGGTCGTCTCGGGGTATGTGTCTTCGTGGGAACAGATGATTATAGTTCAGCTTGATAGTAATTCCAGGATGACGAATTAAATAATACGCACATCGTCAGCGACTTTGGACGTGTTGCGATTGAGGTGAAGGATGAAACAGTAACCAACAGATGCGCTGTGGGAAGGGTCCCTTCCGCGATACGTGGATATCTGAACAAAATATTTTCAAAAAGAAATGCAGCGTCCAGTAACATATGTAGCGGATAGGGATTTTGTTTGAGTGATGTGAACAGCAACACTCCACCTTTGGATCTCTGCATCGACAATGAAAATAACAGGGGTATTGTGATTGATAATTTTTAGTGGGAATGAGATGCCTTTCCTACGGAAGAGCCTGACAAATTGATCGGCGCCTCTAAAGAGAATGGGCGCAGATTCACAAGGATGAAATTTTTGGTGTTGTACCTCGACGGCGACCTATATTGAGGCGAAGAAATGGGCCCGCGGTACGTAACAGCGAGCAACGAGCGAAAAAAAAGAAGACCCAGTCGGAGCAAAAAATGAGCCAAGTCGGTGATTAGCACATACAAGAAAATGCATGCGTACCGCACCGCCGTCAACACAACGTCTACATATTTCAGGCATTTGGCTGTATTTCGATTGTTGTCTTGAAAGTAAAAAAGGCGTCGCGAAGGCTCGTCCTTCCACTTGTCTCCACGTCCTCTAACCATGTCGGTACATAAGGGGATCCCAGCCACTACCACACTCCGTACGTGCTGTGGTCGTTTCCCATGAGTCACAATCTGTGGACTGATGCTTGATCCAGAGTATACAGATGCGTTTTTATGTCGAATACTCTTGGTTTGGTGCGCACCCATGTCTACGAAGTGAGGATCGCGGCAGTACTTAGTATGGCCATATCAATGCGTACCGACTATGGAGGCATCGAGGAGGGATGAGCCGCGTTACGTCAGATCTCATGTGCATGTGTGCTCGTTTTCACGTCTTGTTCTTTCTCTATCCGTTAATCTGCAATAGAAAAATACCTCTAAACCGTCGTATCCTAATGATGCAAGATCGCCTCCCAGTGAAAGCTTTTGCGTGCTAGCATGGTCAACATTGGAGGTATTCTGCTGTTACCTGGCAGGTAGATATTTTTACGTATGTTTATCGCCATACTCATCTAACGAAAGACTAGTTGTCAGCTTTTTATTCAGCTCTGATTTACAACATGCCTGCGCAAGTAGCCCGTAGACTTAATTCTTTCCTGGCAGTTCCGGACTACTTGGTGCACAGTGAGCGTCCCCGACACCGCATTTAGCGCTTCTTCCGATCTCTCTCACACTGTGCCAGCTCGACCACCATGAACAATACAACCTTAACTGCGTTTATCAGATCCATATGACATTGCTTTTCACCTGAGTGGTAAAAATGCTTCTCCTTCTGCGTAGGGTAACCTTTCTGACCCCGCGTCAGGAGAACAGGTCTCCAAGTCGACGCATCGAACCCCACAAGGTGGATAGAAATAATTGATTTCAGGGCCCGCGGAGAGATGGGTGTCTCCCTGGAGTTCAGCGCGCAATTGTCCATGCTGCGCTTCGAAGGAGGTCTATGGAACTTCTCGGCGAATTGATGGGGTTCATCTGGGCCTTCCTGTCTAGTTCCTGTGATTTGGTTTTGGTGCGCCGAGTTGAAAGTAAGGTTTTTGATCTCTGTCCATAAGACGAGAGGATCGCTTGTTGACTGCCTACCTTATAGAATCATCGCCTATTTCTAGCGATATATATTAACTCTTCTTCACCACGCAATGACGTGACATTCATAGCTATATAATGATTCTTCTAGATGCTCTGATCGAATCCGACGGGGTATGTTATCTTCCAACAATAGCTCACACGAAGATTCACTTCATCTTTCCCTAGGATGCACAGATCTGTGATCTCTATAATGGACCTTAAGGGTGACTTCGAGTCTTTTACTTCTACCTTTGCCAGGACATGTAGACAATGCAATACATTGGTTCTTGAAGCGAAGATCAAGACCCCCGAGTCCCAACATGCCACCATGTGCTCCAGTACGTTATTTCTGCTCTTCCATCTGCGTATTATAATTCTATTCTTAAGTGGTTCTTCATTGGCGTCTACATGGAAACGTTCAAAGTCGATGTGACTGTTGTATGTATATGTATATGGGATGGTGCTGGAAGACGGCACGTTATAAAAACGAGATACTTTACAAGTGACGGCAATGCTCCTCAGAGCAGTCTTCTTCTTCCACATCGCTTACACATCGCCTATGATACGGATATTCTCTAATCAAAAAATAGTCTTCGGGATGAGACGGAAAATACCTTGACCGAAACATCCCCGAATCGCTTGCTCAAAACAGTTATGGTACTCTGAATAGCATGTACGTACCACGCAAATGCTCGTGGACTCAATGGTACCGGTCTCGACGAAATAGACAACTGTGGCAGACACGCCCTTGAAGGTCGAGATAGAGTGGTGGCCACATTGGACCAAATATCGGCGTCATGATCGGCGGATTCCTAAACCAGGATCCAACGTGCTCTAAAGCCCACGAAGATAGACAGCCGCTCGATAGCTCTCCTCTTCAGACTTGACCAAACAGCGTACCACCACCCAAAAGACCTCCGTGTGCTCTAGGGCATGTTTCGGCTTGGTTTCCCTCTGTGTTGATAGTCGAAATATCTGCGGAATATTCTATATCGTAAGAAAGGAAGTCGGAAGCCATGAGCCTTCCATACGACGCATCTGGCTTCTCGACGGTATAGCTAGTACGGTTCCGCTAATTACACCTTCAAGCTTTAGCGCAGCGATTCCAGGGTAGTTACTATTTTTGACGTATAACGTGATCAACATACGCTTAAGAAGTGTCTTACTTTGATTTCCCAGCGCTTATATGGGATTAGTCAGAGGAGCTCTTCTCTGTTGTGGCTCACCATGCCAGTAATCCTCGAGAAAAGAATACAAGATCCACCCTCTGGAAAGCCATCTGCCCTGGCTTTCGTCGCTCACGGAAGGATTGGTGGGACAATGGACTGTCGCATCACTTCTGCCATTGCTGAACATTTGCGCGTTAAGCGAAACGCAAGAGTCGTGAAATGGAATGCCCGTGGTATGGGCGGCAGTGAAGGTGGAAACAAACTTTCGGGGTTTATCGAGTGGATGGGAATGCGGAACTGCGAAGATTATAAGGTACGGGTACATATGTGCTCCAGGGAAATACAAGTGTTAAGACTAGAGAAGGATATTTTTGAAGAGCAAATCCTGAAATTCGTGAATGACTTTCCTTCGGCGAGGGGCTGTGACCTGTTCGTTTGTGTACGGTTCTCCAAAGTCATTGGGGAATTGTCGATGGCTAAACCATTATATAGGGATATTCCGCTGGTGCCATCTATGCTACCACCATTCGCTTATCGGGTGATTTATACAATCAATGCTCTGAAGTATTTAGCCGCCCAATCAAATACATTCTCGTCTCTTATCCAATTGGGGCTGCATGGGCACTGGGGCTTGGGCTCACTGGGTGGTATTTTCGCGCACTCGAGGGACTAGTGGGAGGGCACTGGGAAGAATCCCCTCACGAACGCCCAGCAGACGTACTTATCCTTATGGGTGGAAACGAGATCGGGGGATGGTACTCCCCTGTGAGCTGGGCGTATTACATGTGGACCGGAGTATTGGACGGAAAACATCGGCGGGAGCAAGGGAAATTTAGGAAAGTGATCGTTGATGGGGCAGATCATGTGTGGACTGGCAGGTTGCATCAAATCGGAGAGGAGGTCGAAAAGTGGATGACTAGATGATACCGCTTGCGGCGAGGACATGGACTGGACATTTTGAAGGAGACACGAGACTGATATCTGCTGTTCTGCTACCGTTTCTTGCCTATATTGTACAGTCTCATACAGATGATTTCTGTTCCTGTTTTTCCGATAGTACAGATCCCGGGCCTAGGCTGCACATGATGCCTCAGTTCGTACAACATTGTTTTCAGGTTTTGTTTCGATTTTTTTCTGATTATAATACCCATGTCTGTCTGAAGATTCCGCACACTCTGAGACAGCAACGTGTTATTAGTAGGTGCGGTGTGATGAAATGTATTCACTTTCTGCGTTGAAGGGCTTCAAGAATGTCGAGTCTTCTGCTAGTTTTAATAAATAAATTCGCTGTAATTGGGAGGGGAAGATCCAGAGAACCTCGTAGTCAAAACGAACTCGGAAGGCGATATCACGTTGTCGCGCCACTTTTTTCTTGCTGACGTTGCCTCGGATATTGCCGTTTTCGGCAGGTCTTTTCGTATGACGGTGTCTCTCTCGCCGCTTTCCCACATTTCTAGCCGGCTTTCATATCGATTCTCTACCCTTTTAGGGCCAGCTCTATTCTCCGCCTTGAACGTTGAACCCTTGCCAGAGTTTTTCTTTAGCAATTGGCAAGGGACCTTTGTTATTCCGATCCCACCAAACTATATTCTTCTCACAGACGCACATGGCACGGACTACGAACAGTTCTCTCAGTACCAACTCACGTCCAAACCACAAAATCCGTAACCTCCAAAGAAGGAAACATGCTAGCACCCCAGCTGCGAAGAGCGTGAAGGCAGAACCGAAAGAGGAGGCACCCGAGATCGCAACGCTCTTACATTCCCCTTCACCTCCGAAGGATCTCGGATGGGAAAACCCGGCAGAGTTGGACTATCTTGATGCCTCGACCTGGACGAAGGATGACATTGTCCGACATCTTATCACCAACTCCTTCTCCGTCCCCTGTCGCATACCTCACTCGAAATGGGCCACCATCACCATGGCGGATGGCTCGACAACGGTCGTTCCAAATGCATATCGTATTCCACTCATGTTCGTGGGGGAATTCTTGTGGTCATCTCTTCGGTTGGTCCTAGGGGATGACGATGAGTGGAAGGAGTTCAAGACTGGTATCTTGCATGTGTCGAGACTATGCGAAGCTTTTTTGAAAGAGGCGAAACAGGCTATGGGTGAAGAGGGTATGGGAATAGGATGGAGATCTCCGGTCTTTGACAGAGCACTGGCAAGATATCGGATGGGGTGGCTGTTATCTGAGCCAAGCTATCTCAAGGAGTTCTGGGAGATGTACGGAGAGGACGAGTATCGGAAGGACGCAATTAGATTCGGTTCGTGTTTGTTTTTCACCGTTCTCGGGATGCTTATCAAATCATAGACTGGAAACGGTTGGCACTGAAAGGACAGAAGGGTTTCAAGCTGGACGAGGAACAAATCGAGAGTGGTATCACGGCGTCTCAGTGGATGAATGGACTGAAGAAGGACGTCAATAGCGATTGGGTATGGGATTCGACTCTGAAGACTTCATGTTGTCAGGAAGCTTCGGAGTATCTTGAAGCATGGCAACGTACGAAGGCATGGGGACAGCTACCAACGTTGTGCATCACCACCAATTCTCCGACCAGCGACCCCGAGTTCACCTTGGTACGCACTAAGACCGATTTTGATCTCTCAAATGAGCAGTCGCGTTCGCCAGTTCCTGCTAATAATATCGGCAACGAAGTCTCTGCCTCCACGGCCTTTCCAGTACCCTTTTCAAAAGGCAACCTCCTCCAAATCTTGTACCTCAAATACCATTCCCAAGAACTGCGAATTTCTTCCTTGGAAAAGGACATCTCCAGACTAAAGCAAGCAAAAGGATACTCATCCACTCCATTCGTCGCCGATTCTTTTCTCCCAGCTCCCAATTTTCCGGAGCTCTCAGACCCAGATTGTTCAACGAGCTTTTGGAAGGAACCTTTGGAGACTCTATTGTATATGGAGCCGTGCAGGGAAGAAGAGAGAGCCGTAAAATCCGAACCCGATGTGGAGGAGATTAGACTCGATGGTATGTCGGGTTTGCATGAGGTGATAGATCTGGACGCACTGCTAGAGGATACGGCATCGGCACCGATCAAGTCCCTACGCAAGCTGCGAAGAACAGCGAGCTGATTCCATTTGAATTCGTCGAGTCTCCGACTGGCCGTCATGGGTCACCCTTGCGGACTTTCGGAATCACATCAATCTGCGCCTACCGCAATTGCAGTATTGATCATGATCGTGATATTACTGATGTGTATACGCAGTATAGATTTCGCATACCGTTCCTATGACATATAACTGCCTTGACATTGCGGTGACGCTATGGCACGACTGTATGTTATTTAAGAGTATTACTATTAGGTGATTATAATAAGACCAGATGATTGTGAACTAACGAAAGAATAAAAGGGAACAAAAGAATGGAATGGGAAGTATCATATTGAGTCCACGGAACCTGCCAGCACGTCGATATCTGCTAAAACTAGGCCGATAATAATATAGCGGCGTCGATTCCATGCCTGTATCCAGTCATGAAAGCTGCAAACGAACGAATTAATTCCGCTTACTGCAATACGCCTTCAAGCTCGGGACTGCGCCAGTCTCTTCTCTCGGCTTTCAGCCATCTCTTTGATGTGCCTAATCTCCTCCTTCCTACCCTCCTCTCGGCACTCTGGCTTTATACCGCTGGGCCTCTTCTGATGCCTCCTTCGAGCATCGTACCGCGTAAATGACATGTCACATCCAACACATAAGTACCCCTTGTCCGGTTGATGAGCCAATGTCTTCGCGTGCCTTTCGAAATCCGCTTTGTTCTTAAATGTTTGGATGCAGGACGCAAAGGCGCAGCGATATTTCCCGGGGTAGGGTATTTTGTGGACGGATTTGTGGTGGTCTAGCACTCTTTCGACGGAAGGAAAATGCTGGCAGCAGTCAGGGTAGATGCAGCGGAGGACCTCGTCAACCGAAGGCTGGTCCGTTCGTGGTGGAGGCGGAGAGTCATTCTTGGGTGATAGGGGAGGAGAAGGCGACAAGTCTTTTAACGATGATGAAGACGACGGGGTTGACGCGACAGGTGAGGTGGGGACAAGCTTAACACGCTTGTTGGTTGTGTTTGGAGTGTCCACACTATCCAGTCCATTACGTTTTGTAGCAGTGGCGAGGGTGGCAAACGTATCGTCTCGAATTGCTGTACCCCTCTGATGAGTGGGCGTACGTGGTAAAGGCCGAATCTCCCGCTCCTGCTCAGCAATAGGCAGAGGTGAACTCGAATGATACGAATTCTCAAGGTCGTCCGGATATGCCAGGCAATAGACTGTGTCTAAATTCTCTAAGGCGTCGAGCTGAGAGGTAGGCTGATACAATTGAGGCGCTGGAAGTGGCGGGGCTACCTCAAAGGTGAAGCCCGTCGTGGGACTCAGCGGAGGAAAATCATTGTCAGGGATCACAGAATTTAGCCAATATATCTCCCAGAACTGACTTGTTGACACAGAGAAGCATACTTTGAATGGGTCGGAATGCTTATGGGCAATGCCCAGGTCGAAGGTTATCTGTGTATCAGGTTCTGCGGTTCGCTGTAGACGAATGGTGAGATGAACGGTGATATACCAAAGTAGTAGCATAGCGACAAACCTGTAAGTATTCGACACAATAGTTCTCCAAGGCGCCTTCGTCGTGCCAGAGACAGAAGGGAATATCACCACTGAAAGCCCAAAGTCTACGTGAATCTTGGGATTGGTACTGGTACAGGATATCATTCCTATCTGGAAAGACTCCTTGCAGAGGTACTATCGACGATTGAAGATGAGGATCTTGAATGAGCGGTGCACTGTTGTTCATAGTGTGATCGTCTACCGTAACCAGACTGGGGACGACCGTGTCTTCCAAGCCAGTGAAAGACATCTTGAGGAAAAGGTCAAGGGAGCGGGAATGAGTAGATGTGGGTATCTGTCTCGGAGCTAGGTTTTAAGCATTTAGGTGGTAGACAAGAAATAATGGTCTATCGCTAAGTATAACAGACACTGAATAGTACCGTAAATTGGGGATAGTATTGCCGATTAAGGTAAATTTTGTTTGAACAATGTATTATTCACCAGTGACTTGGTAGAGTACCGCCTTGCTTCATTGATGATGCCGGCTTCACCATTTGTCATTGACAACTGAACAGTTGAAAATGTGTCCGCTGTCGAGACTCCATTCGCTCGAGGTTTGAGCGGGAGTCATTTGCGATGGGAAGCGAAAATAATATGAATCAAAGATATGCGATAGAGCCGTGCGCAGGTGTGTTACGTGCGTTAAATGAGGGGGGGTACTTACTAATAAAAGTCACACTGTGCGCGTTGAGTCACAGTCATGTGAAACGTGACATGTCAATTCCCTCAGCGCCGCCGAACTACGGGTATCAAAGCCACGCAAAGTCAACACACGTCTCTCATGGGCTCTTTATGATCCTTACACTGACCAGTCATTGGTTTACCACCGAATCATTTCACAAAAATGATGATCCGGGCAGCCTTTGTTCTAGCCGTCAGAGTAGTTAACAATCAAGGCGAACAAAGATCCTCTATTTCTGGATTAGTTCGTACCTCCTCCTTTTAAAAGGAATATTACGCTCCTTCACTCCCTTCCATCATGACACTCATCTACAGTAGAACGGAACCGAGATTCAAGTCGCTTTTCCCTCGCGACGCCACTGAACGTCTAGAATCATGGGACGATAACTTTGTACTCAAGTGTCTTGGGCGTGTCACAAGAGGCATCGATGTCACCGACCACTCATATAGTGGCGACTCACGCATAGAGTTGTTTGTCAACTCCGGATACAACATCTCTTGCCCAGAGCATGCTATTGTCCATCCCCCCGGCGCATACGAAATCGTCTATTTCGAAGCGTCCTAGCGTTCCTCACAAAGACCTGCGCGATTAAAGCGATGGTCCGTATTCCCTTCGGCATGTTCGGCACCGTCTGATTGTATCAGCACCTGACTAGACTGACATTGGTAGAAGACCAATCTCTCCTCTCGCCAGTCAAGCTCTTTTGGCTCCAACAAATATCCTCCCCCAATGTTAACTTTGTCGCGGGCTTATGGTTCAATCCCAACGACGCGCCATCGCCTCCCGTTCCGTGGAAATCCCAATCTGTCCCAGACACGGATCAGGTGGTTGCACCATTTGATATCTTCCCGGATTACACCCAGGAATTAGGGCTGTTCGGTGATACCGTTCCTTTTCTCAGTCACAGACAACATCAACGTCTACAGAAAAGCCGCAGGGAGGCATGTCCCAAGACGAACAATGCACGCGTGCACCCGTACACCAAACATCCTCCAAAACCCCGGGAAGAGGGTTCACTTTGAGACAAGTCTCGCTCATGAAAGTGCACGAGAACACATTCCAACGAAGGTCTTTGACGAAAATATTAGGATAAAAGGGGAACGCGTAGATAGCAATGCTGGGGTCGCAATGATGTCAACAGCGGGATAGGTCAATGGAGATAGGACTCGTTCTATGTCTTTACGGTGGTGATCTAGAGTAGGTATAAGCGGTCTGCCAAAGGTAGAACACTTCGGAATGGACGAACCAGGTATGAACACTATATGGGCCCATTGGTATTGAATCCTTGGCCAGGCATCTTGAAACGACTTCGGAAGGAATTGAATGGTCTGTTAAGAACGCGGATGAATTCAGCAAATGTCTAGTTGCTCGTTGCATCGGCCCAAAAGTCAAACGATCTTAGCCCTGGGGAAATCCCTTAGTAAAAAAGCGTACACTACTAACAGAAAACGTACGTCTTCCAGGCGTGCTCCAAATCAGAAGCCTTGGTTCCCGTACCAGACATTCTAGTCAAGACGTTGCAAGAGAGCCCTCCGACGCCGCCCGTCAGCGTTCGGAGAGGCGAATAAGTGAACGATGGGACGAAGGTAGCCATAAGCGTCTAGCTCAGTTGCCCACAGTACGGGATAAGTCCAACTTGAACATTGTAAACAGCGGTGGGGTGCCCTGACATCCACTCCTCCTAGCGGAGTTTGCGATAGGTTTTCAGTGGACGTCGTAGGTTTGAAAAAGGAACCGATACGCTGGATGTGTATTTCTTTAGATTACTGGTAGTGTAAAAAGGAAGCGGTTGCTCACGTTATAGACTTCTAGTCTTGGTGGCAACTTTGTCTTCGGTCTGAGTATCCTGAATTGTTACCACGCCGAACAATTCCGCGTTATACAGCGAAGAGCAGGCCTACTTTGTGGCATTTGTTCCTACTGAAGAGATGGCCAGTAGGCCAGATAATTTCGTATTGAGGTTCAACGATGCCAAGAAGACTGGCCAGACTCGCACCCGCCTCCTAAGAAATGAAGTCAGTACTTCTCCTCGAAGACCGAGAAGCAATCAAGAATACCGACACAAAAAGTAGCGTTAGATCTTCCAGGTATCTCAACGCTATTCTCGTTTGCAAGGATTAACAGTCCGGAGAGTTGAGCTCCGCTCTCTAGAATATAATGAATCTTCGTAAGAAAATGCCTACTCTCAAAAGTGAGAGCAGGAAACAGACTCACTTCAGATTCTCAACTTTGCGGGACTGCCGTTTTGTCGCGGGGAATATGTACTTGCGATCATAACTATCGTCGCTGTTGACTTCATGATCAAGAGCAGCATCTTTGGATGACTGCAATGCTCTGAACTCTCCTCCTTCGAACGCCCTCGCCCTCTGTAACCACCCAACCAGGGTGACATTTCTTGACATCCGAGTGCATGTGGGTATGGGAGATCTTCAATTAATGCGAGCATAAAACGACAGAGCCGTCGCGAGGACATATACCTGACCTAAGCATAGCCTGCAAATATCCTAGGTCAGAAGGTGATCCTTCGACATTGAACTCGCTTTTGCCGTAAATGGGTAGCGTTTGCGTTGCAGGTAACAGCAGCAGTATCACTATTATGATATTAGTTGGTAAAGAGGCGAAAGAGATGCGAAGACTTACGCAGAGGACAGGCACTCGTACGAACGGTAGTATTCGAAACTGCAGATTCTGGGTGTAGATACTATCTGTCACTCGTGTTAGATAACATAGTAGGTCATCTACGTGTATTTCCTCAATTATGATGAACGTCGTGCGATCTACGAATGATACGGAAGGTATAAGCACCACGCTATGGACGTAAAACTGAACGCTTACTAGCATCTTCAGCTTTTCAAAACCGATACGACGACGGTAAATATACTCAGAGATAACATAACAGCGGTAGGCATCGCATGAAGCAGAAAAGAAACTAAGTCCATCTCAGATGGTGGGAGGAGAAGAGAGGGTCAGAAAAGGCGTGGGAAGAAATCAAACACGAGCACGTGCTCTTGCCAGAACGGCTAATACCGGCGGCCCAGGCCGGCCCGATTTGTCCCGTTCGTATTCGACTCCTTTGACCATCCATCTTAACAAGATTCTGTATCTGCAGCGAAATCTGGGACTCGAGTGATCTTGTAAAGATTCTCTTGTAGCTATTTCGATATATTACCAAGCTGCCTTCGTTCTAGGTGAACTTGTTCGACGACCGAATCCCTCTTGGCCAACTCCTGCCCGTTTCTGCCCGTGAAACATTGAACTTCAGTCAGCCTCCAAAAAATCTGACTACACTTTGAATAGAGTTTTTCTCAAATCAACTCGATATCTATCTCTTAAGGAAGACCTGAAACTCAGTTTTATCTTTGTCATCTTCCGGGAACTTTGGGGATGTCATCACTGCTTAGCCCTAATTGCCCGTGGTACATTCTGCACCACTCCGGATCCCGCATCCTTACCCGCACGCCACGGGTGTTAACAATGCCGTACTTGGCTCCCCAAAATAACTCTGAATGCCATATAATTCTTCCATCGTGGACATCGTACGACTCGATTTCTGCGCTATAATAACGGGTACAACTTCTGTCTCTCCACTACACAATCATGCCACCGAAGATTGTCGTTGTCTTTGGCGCCACCGGAACGCAAGGTGGCTCCGTCGTAGCAGCCCTTCTCAAAAACCCTTCCTACAAAGTACGCGCCGCTACGCGTAGCATTATGAGCCACAAATCCAAAGAGCTCGTCTCCAAAGGTGCTGAAATCGTCTATGCTGACATCGACGACTACGACAGTGTTGTCAATGCGCTAAAGGTTTGCCTTTCTCCTGTTCTCTCTCCTTTTTTAACTGAAGATCCTGTATACAGGATGCATACGCCGTCTTTGGCCTAACCAATTCGTTAACAACACTTGCCACCATCGGGCCGGAAGAATCCTCGAAGGCAGAAATTAACCAAGGCAAGAACATCGCCAATGCCGCAGCCTCCACGTCGACCCTCCAACACTTCATCTGGAGCACCCTCCCCCACACCCATTCCTTTGCCGTTCCCCATTTCGACAGCAAGGCCGCCGTCAACGAGTATATTCTCACTACTCTCCCTTCCCTTGCCACCAAAACGACATTCTTCTACGCTGGATACTATGCGTCGAATCTTCTCGAGCTCTTGGCACCCGTAAAAGACGCGTCCTCCGGAAAATACGCATGGGCACAGCCATGCTCGCCAGAAACGCGTACACCCATGATGGGCTTCACCGAAATCAACGTCGGCGTATTTGTTGAAGCCATCCTTGAGAATCCTACAATATCTCTCCCGTCGAAATACGTTCTGGGATCTGTCGACGATATATCATTCGGAGATCTCCTCAGCTTATGGGCGGAAACGCTACATGTAGAGGCCGAGTACGTTCAAGTCAGCGGAGAAGAGTACGCGAAGACTTTCTTTGCGGGAGAGTTGATTGGGAGGGAACTGGCCGTCATGACGAAGTTCTGGGAAGTAGAGGGTTTCAAAGGTTATGGCGAGTCGGTGCTGACGAAAGAAGATCTTGGTATTGATCCCACTCGTCTGGTTACAACGAAGCAGGCGTTTGAGAGGTTCGACTGGGGAACGGTAGTGAAGCTGTTAAAATGAGCGGCTCTAGTTGAAGAATTTTAGATCGAACTTGACCCTTGAAATCAACACCGTAGACCGTACTGACTGCCTGTCCTTGTTCTATCCTTCGCTACAATACAAGAACTACAAAACTACAAAACTATAGCAACGATAGTTGTACGGGGAGAGCGATACAGATAACAGAGATTGAGGGAAATACAACAATGGTACGTACAGGCAGGAGCTTAGTTGATACAGTGAGCCATCTAATAAATGGCATATCACATCTGGTCATGACATTAAGCAGTCCGTCGACTGGAGGTTCAAACGACGTGTCCACGCCATAGGTAGGGCGGGCTTGAGTCCACTGCACACCACCACCGACGCGCGACCCAGCTTCCGTGTAGCCATAATCCACATAACCCGCAGCTTGGGGCCCACCGTATGGGAGGCCTTCAAATAGCGTGAGCATAAAGCGACAGATAGCGAAGGCATTTACCTGACCCAAGCATAGCCTGCAGATATCCCAGGTTAAAAGGCGATCCTTCGACATTGAACTCACTTTTGCCGCAGATAGATAGCGCTCCCTTTGCTGGTAACAGCAGCAGTATCCTTATCATATCGAAAGAGATGTGAAAGCTTACACAGAAGACAGCCACTTGTAGGAACGGTAGCATTCGAAGCTGCAAATTTCGGCTGTAGATACTATTTGTGACTCGTGTGATATAGAGCAGTCGTACCTCTACGTGTATTTCCTTAATCGCGAGGAAAGTCGTGCGATCTAAAAATGAAACGGACAGTATAAGCACCAAACTGTTGACGTAAATGCTCACATCTTCAGCCTTTCAAAATTGATATGACAACGGTGAAGATATTCAGAGAAAACATAATAGCGGTGTCATAGCGGTAGGCATCGTGTGAGGAGAAGAAAGGCTCAGGAAGGGCGTGGGAAAGAATCAAACACGAGCACGTGCTGTTCGATACCCAGCTTCGATCAAAAGGAAGACTAAGACTTGGCACTTCGCTTTCGTCTTTGTCATCTTCCTGGCATTGCGGGGATGTCATCACTGCTTAGCCCTGTTTCCCCGTGGTACGTTCTGCACCGCTCCCGGATCCTTACGCGCACGCCACGGATAGTAACAACGCTGTATCTTGGCACCCCAAAAACACACTGAATACCGTATACTTCTTCTATCGTGGACGTAGTACGACTCGATTTCCCAGCGCTATAATAACTGGTACAAATTTTACTCTCTCCGCTGCACAATCATGCCACCAAATATCGTCGTTGTCTTTCAAGAATTTGGCCAACACAATCGGATGACTTTCTGGGTGGCCTAATCAATAGATCACCTTGAAGACTCACCACTCGTCAGCGCTTTTACGCTGGCTTTGTCAGCAGCGGACATGGCCCCAAATGGCAAATGTCGCAATGTCTGGCTCCCTTCGGTTCAAGGCGCTGTCGCAGGCGCGATCTCATTCCTAACGATCGGCCTATATTTATCGATTGTGCCCACAAAGATCCACGAGCTAACGGACGCGGATGATTACTTTGGGGACATTTGAAGTATATAACGACTATTTCTGGATGATCACTACCTGATACAGTCTATGTGCCTTCCGGGTAAACGCCAAAAGGACAATTTCGACGACGCTATAAAGGCTGACCCGAAGGCAGCTTCAACTTCATCACAACCCCCGCCTCCTTCAACATCTACTGCTAAATCTTAAATCTTCTCCTCCTCCTGCAATGGCTCCTAAAGTCGCTATCGTTATCTACACCATGCACGGTCATATCGCCAAACGTATGTTCCCTCCTTCTGGTCGTTGCCGCTGCCTCCTGACTGTGATGTTATGATAGTGGCCGAGGCTGTTAAAGATGGTGTCCAGAGCGCCGGAGGAGCTGCCAGTATTTACCAGTCAGTCGTATATCTCCGCCGTCCCGTTCATCATGTACTAACGCCCCACGATAGAGTTCCTGAAACACTCTCTCCTGAGGTCCTTGCCAAGTCGCATGCTCCAGCCAAGCCTGATTACCCTATCATTACCCCCGAGATCCTCGCTTCTTATGATGGCTTCATTTTCGGTATTCCTACGTATTTTGGAAACCTCCCTGGCCAGTTGAAGGTGCATACAGCGTGCTAAACTATCCGGAGTTCGCGTTAACGACGTGTGTAGGCTTTCTGGGACTCCACCATCAAGATTTGGTTCCGTGGTGCGCTCGCTGGCAAGTATGCCGGTCTGTTCATGTCTACCGCAGGTCTGGTAGGAGGAGAGGAAACCACGGCCATCGCTTATCTGTCAACCTTGGTTCACCATGGCATTATCTATGTCCCTCTCGGATATGCCAACACCTTTGCTCAGTTGACCAGTCTCTCGGAGGTGCACGGTGGTACGTTTCTTGGTGAAGTAATTTTGTCTCACGGCTCACGCGTCATGTAGGATCTGCTTGGGGTGCAGGAACCCTTGCAGGTAATGATGGCTCCCGCCAACCCTCTGCTCTTGAGCTCGAGATTGCTACTATCCAGGGCAAGACATTCTACGGCACTGTTGCAAAGGCTTTCCCTTGATCATAGATAGACTTGTCGTGCACACGAACTGTATTATACGCATTCTCATTTAATTAGTGTAGAAGCTCAAAGATTTAATTGTCTATATAGCCAAACATACATGTGTGTAATTTGGTCCAAGTGCAGCGTTTTAGCGATAAGCAATCGTCGGGAGCGCGTCCGGAGCAGCTCTAGTCTCTCGGGGACATGGCAGTATCAGCGAGGCTACATGGCCCTTGAAATTGACGCCGAAGACCGTAATAACTGTCTGCCCTTGTTCTTTATCCGTCCCCAGGGCCGAGCTCATCAGGTATTTACAGAACAATATGTATTTGATTTCATGTCCTTTGGTACAATACAAGAACTACAAAACTACAACAACTATAGCCGTACAAGGAAAGCGATACAGAGAGTGACAGGAATATAACAATGGTACGTACAACCTCGAGCTTATACAGTGAGCCATCTAGTAAGATGACATATCACATCTGGTCATCGAATCGATCAGTCCGTCAACTGGAGACTCAAACGACGCGTCTACGCCATACCCCGGAAGGGCTGGAGCCCACTGGGCACCACTACCGACGCCCGCCCCAGCTTCGGTGTAGCCATAATCCACATAGCCTGCAACTTGGGGGCACGACCAGCCCCCGGGACCGTGGTTCGCCGCTGCATAAGACGCCCCCACAAACACTCGAGGGACCGCCGAGTGGTGGTACTGGGAACTCGGATACATAGTGTCGCAGGTGTACGAAGCTGACGCGTAGTTATGAAGAGGGACATCAAACCCCTTGAAGATCGACGTTTCATGGCATGCCGGCGTGAGAGGAGCCTGTGCCTGCGGGACCCAAGATGCCGGAAATTGATACTCCACGGTCATGGGATCATGTTTAACGAGGACTCGGGGCTGGTCGTAGGCGACAGACGTGTAGGCGGGGGCGGCAGCATTGGGGAATAAGAACGGCAGAGCGGGGATCGGCAGCTCCTCCTGACCCTTGTTTACCAGGGGTCGTCTCGGACGGACCCTTTGCGTAGAGATACGCCCAGCGTGTGCGCCTCCCAGAATGATATATCTTTTGAGCGCGTCGTCACCGGACACGTCCTCGACCTTCACCGCTCTCCTGTTCCGATTTTCCCTTTCGGCTGGAGTGTAGTCGTGCTTGTCTCTACGATGTCGGGTTAATCTTGATGAATCACCAGTAGCAAACCCGCACTCGGATTCAGGGCAGACATGAGGCTTTTCCCCGGTGCTGCAGATGGATGTCAGGGAGTCGTGAAAAGGGAGACGAAGGAGTCGCGCGCACTGTCTACAGTTGATATGAACCTGGAGTCCAGCTTTCTGTGCCGCTGCAAAAGGGCAGCCAGCCCAAGGGCACCGAAATCTAGAACGGCATTCAGTCAAGTATCAAAATCGTACGCCTGATATCAGACTCACCGCCTCTCAGAATAAGGAATATGGGTGAGTTCATGACGTTTGAGGTTCTTCACGACCTTGAGACATTTTGTACACATCTTCAAGCACGTCAGCATGGTCTTCCGCTGAGGAAACACATGGATCACCTTGTCAGGCATGTCGGACTCGAGGTATGGGATACAGCAGGTACAGCGGAGTGGATGGCGATAATAACGGAGAGAAATTATCTTTCGAGGTTGTGGGGGGAGAGAAAGAGGGAGGCGTTGAGGGCCGCATGGTTGGTTTGTCCCCTTTTATATTTGTCCCCCCTCCCCTCGTTAAATTATGGATTGGTTTCTGAGGATAGCTGTATATGGTGAGGGCTGGAACGTCATGAGGTAACTCTTCCTCGGAAAGGTAAAGCTGCAAGACAATTGGCGGCAGGGCTGATTTCTGTCATACCAATTGGCAACTATAACTGTTCTCGGAAACTTCTCGCCTGGCCAGATCCTTTGTTCTTGGTTGCTTGAGTGGCAAATAGCGGTGCAACGGGCAGAAGTTTGATGCGATTCTAAATTTTGATAAACGGGGCACTGAGCAGCCGATTTACGATTACACCCTGACGAAGTGGGACTTGAAGAAATTCGCTACCTTCACAAGAATCAGTCCTAGGGAGTCTTAGAAATAATCCCGTGTGTCGCAACTTGGATAAAAAAAAGCAGACGAGGAAATGAAGCATACCTTATTCAAACAGTTTGTGTCCCGAATGCAGAACTATTATTTCGGTCCTACTCGTGGCTCCAGAATTTTTTGTTCGAGTCGGTTGATAGACAGCGGAAAACTGTAGCGCTTACGGGAAAGGCAAGTGAATAAATTATAAAACACGTTTTCCTGCAAATTTACTCATCCTGGTGAGGGAGAAGAAGGCCGTATGACGCGTTTCTTGGACGAGTTTGGATCTAACTTCCTAAGGCTCGTGCGACGGTTGCGGGGCGGAGCATCGGACCGGCTACACGCAGGCTGGATAACGTTAACATAGGGCAAGGCAAAATGGGCTGGAACAATTATCTCCAGCTACCTATAACAAAATGGGCGGGATACTTAATTCGTTTTGAATTTGAAGTAAGAAGTAAGAAAGGCTGTGTCGTGAACGATGTTGGTATTTGCCAAAGTCTTCGACAGGCTGAAATTAGCATTCGTCGGGCCGGGCGCCTCTTCCGCAACGACCACCTTTCAATGGCCAGACGCCTTGGGGGTTGCGTTACTCCCACGGAGTTCTCAAATGACTGCTTTCTGATGGCAATCCGTTCTTAACGCGGTCCTTATCTTCACTGCTCCGGGACGCCTTCTTCGCCTCTCAACTTTTAGAGCACAAACAATGCCGCTCAGTCGTTCTCAACCCTTGACAGCAGAGGAAATTCTGAGGACTGCTCATGCCACGATTAGTGCATTTCTATCACTGGGAATTCAGGGTTGTTTCTTCGGGAGCGTCGCATGTTTGTGCTATGGGGCTACTCGGGTGCCGAATGTGTGTACTATCGCTCTAACATAGTTATCCTGCCCTCACAGATACTCTTATAGGACGTCGACGTCGTAATTACATCTGTTAACCCGATTGGTGGGACATGGGACCAAGAGCATCTCAAAGATCTCCTTGTTCAGACCGACCAGAGCTTCTACGTCATCTCCTCCAGGAACCCCTCTGCCAATTACCGACTTCTCTACTACGATCTTTCTGGATCCTCGAGAGTATCCCGTGAACTGAGACGCTGCTGCAAAGTCGACGTTCTTGTCCCGGGATCTATGAATATTCCCCCGATCCCTTCATCTAGCGTCGTGTGGCAACTCGAGCAGCGTTACTCTCCGCCACGGGAGCTTCCTGTGCTGCCCTTTATCCTGCTTCTCCTCATGAAACTGCAGGGATGGATGGATCACGGAAATTCCCAGGCTGTACATAAACGAGCAAAGCAGCCCACCGATGTACGCGATATTCGCGAACTCCTTACCCTATATGCTACACCCAGAAAGGCGAACTTGAATGCTTGGTTGGAGATGAAACGGGAAGGATGGGTACCACAGTCTTTCGTTAACCAGGGACAAATGCGCGTACGAGAATTCGTCAGGCGGTACCCCGATACCGAGAAGGCGTGGCGACATATTGGACTGGGATATTTACCAGGTACGTAGATATTTCCGTCCCAAGATCTGTGACTTGAATTAAAGATATCGATTTAGTGACGATCAAGTTTCCTTCGGGAACGTTGTGGGTCCCAGGGGGTCCCAAATAGTCATATCTAAGGTCGGCACGTGTACATTAGCATCCACCCTGAAATCAGATTACTCGACGATAACCTGTGAACCCCGTTCCTAGCTTGAACAGAAGTCGAACCGTCGATCGCTGCGTTGGGTTGCGCCCTGACTCTGCAGGCCTCAGGTACGAGACGGCATTCAATCAAAAATCCCATCACAGTCGGTTATGTCAGGCATTCAAGACTTTCGATTCAATTCAACGTAACTAAATCTCGCCACCACTCGTAATACTATGACTCTGAACTATCATAATCCGACGGCAAGGCTTCATGACGGAATCGCTTTATTTGTTGCAGGAGCAGCATGAGCACGCGCCAGCGGTGCAAGAGCACCTGAAAGACATTCATCCAATAAGCAAATTGCTTTCGGTCAATGAAGTGTTACTACTCACGCGCTGCAGGTACACGAAGCACCGCCGCAGGCCTCAGCAACGGGAACTTGGGTGGTCTGTGCGAAAGTATAGCTGGTCAGCACGAGAAGGAAGGATGAGGGGGATAAGACGAACAGTGAACATATTCTGGGTTGGTAGGGGTTGGTAGATATTTCGAGTTGTAGCTATTTGCTGAGGACTTCTCTCTGGGTTGGTCGGCCTTATATAGGATTCTGAGGTCGTAGTATTGATGCTTGTTTATCTTATTTGAGACTTCATCCACAAAGTAGCGCATGATTTGATTGGTCCATAAAAGAGCGCACGCATTCAAAAAGTCGCGCACGGATCTCATTGGATCCATAAAATGGCTCATCTCCGAGTTGACCGGATGACATCAAGAGCCACGCTAAGATCAAATTTCTAAATATTCCCAACGCTGTCATGTGATTCGGAACACGCTGATGACTTAAAACAAATACACTAAAAACAAAGGCGTAAGACCTATTGACTATGGCGAGACAAACATTTGCAGAAATGAATCCCTCGCGTTCGCAATAACCAATGACTGAGTCGGGCTCGCAGCTGTAGAAAAAGATAAGTCAGCTGCTGAGAGACTACGAGTGGAACTGACCCGTCGTTGCAGCCATCGTAGAGCGTGCATGGGTGCGAGGTATCGCTAAAAGGAACCTCAGTTCAAGGGTATAAACAGGGGTCGCTGGGTACTCATTAGCAAGAGTTGAGAATTGTAGCAGTATCCTAGAGAGATGGAGCGAAACGTCAGAAATACACAAGGAATATCTGTTGATGGGAGCACATACACCGTAGTTGTAGTTGATTCCAGCGAGGGTTCCGCCTGGGTGGAATTAGAACACATAAAAACACACGGCGGGCTTTCCATACCATCAACAGCAACGACACCTTTAATGTAGACGTTCCGATAGCACTGGGACTTGCACTTGTTGTAGAGCATACTCAGTGCGCAGAAAATGATGCATAAATCAGACAACGCACGTTTCTGCACAATCGGTAGAGCTGTACAACGTGGTTAGAATGAATTATGGATTAACGAAAGTGGTCGAATCACCTTGCCATAGTCTATTCAAAAACTAAGTATTAGACTAAGGAAGCAAACGAGGTTAATCGCCTACCTTCAACGTAGAAGTTGATGATCTTAGGATATCTGGTCAGCCTGAAGACATGCGAGGGAATTACGTTACTCACATTTACAGTCCCACAACCATTGTGCTGGATGACTTTATCCTCAGCATGATAGGCGCCACCTCCGATGATATCGGTGTAATCGCCATGCTCGTCATTTTTCTGTTGTCAGACAGATCGAACGAGACGCGGTGGTGTGAAGCGAAGCGAACATACAATGGTAATGGCATCCTCTATTCGCGTAATAAAAATCAGTGCCCAACTTACTTCCACGTAAAAAGATGGTTTCGTACCACACACATCCTCGAACTATATCACCGAATCAGAAAATGGGTGTAGAAGTAAAATCACGCAGCACGGACCCAGACGAAGTTCAAGGTACAGTCTGATCTCAGTAATAGATCGAGCAAAGCTCAAGAAAATAGGAAAACGTACAACCGGTACAATCTGTTTCAGGGGCCGTATTAGAGAGGAGCAACGAGACGACGCACAGATAACTTACAGACACCTTCAGCCTGGTTGGCACCAATGATAACATTCTGGAGAGTTGCGCCCTCATGGAGGTAAAAGACTATAGCGTTCTGAGTGAAATTCGGTATGGCGCATAGCGGAGAACCAAGGCGTACCGGCATCTTCCAGTCTATTCGAAATAACGATTCAGCATGTTACAATAAAAGACGAAGAGTTCTAACCTCCTTCTGATTGTCCCCTGCGAAGACCCAGTAAGTACAACAACAAGACGAATGAAGGTCGATAGTGGCCTACTTTCATCAAGCACCGCTACCACGGTCGTATTTCTTCCAGCCACCATCAAAGGTTTTGCCGGCAGCGACCTCAATGACGGCGCTGTTAGACACGGTTCCTGTCGGGGTAGGGAGACCCCCAGTCCACGCATCACAGGTAGCCGCAAGAGTCGTGAGAACTGAGAGAGAACACAGCGAGTGAAAGCATGCTGTTGGTAGATATCAGTCTGTGTTTGAAGCACGTTTTATAAGTATTCAGAGGATAAATGCCGGATAGTTGCGATTACGAACCAGCAGGTAAGCTTGTCATAGAGAAATTTTCGGTTGAGAGGCTTGAAACTGTTGGGAATAGACGTCGGCAGGCACAGAGGATGTGACGGATATGGCTCGAACGAACGTATATTCGTGACAGATACGTAGGTGGCGGTGGTACGAAGCCAAGGAGCGGTAGTGATCGATACGGAAATTAAAATAATGTAAAACAAAAGACGGCTATGCCGTCGGCCCAGTGGCTGTGAAACCATAATCCTCAACAGAAATCAGTAGGGCTGGAGGGTAAGCTCTAGGGATGTGGAGCGGAGCGACGGTGCGGGGGGGAATCAGAGTTGGATAGATGAGAAGCACATGCACGATGTGAGATTTCTCCGAAGCATCGATACACCGAGTATCCTATAGGTTATAGTCGCAAAAAGGACAAAGGCTACCCGTCTTTGTATGTAGAACGTCACCATGTGGTTAGACAAGCGATGCGCCACATCAATGAAAATTGCCGAGGCCCTGCAATCGATCAACCCTACATAACCTTAATACGCGTCTGATGAGGGGTTAACGTTGCCTGTAGATACTAGCTTTTATAGAAATGCTACGGTTTTCGACCAAGTTTTGACGCGTTTATTAGCCGCAGGAGACCCTCATCACAAAGGCACTGCGCCAATAGTACCGAGCATATTTTGCAACGCTCGCGTGGCGCGGTATCTACCAATCGAGACGCTGAAGTGGTCCGAAACACCGGGCTTGATGTACGGTCTGCTCAGAAACGATGAAATTAGACGTCCTCGCCAAGACAAACTAAGTGCGCCAAGTTATATTACAAGTCAACTATGGAAGATCCGAATCCAGCATCTGTATCACCAGATTTTAACCGTCAGTTCTTTAGTTGAGGGTCACGACGAGGTCGAGGGTATCTAACGGGCCGGATTTCAAACCGTAGATGAAGTTCGCAGATAGGGATTTTCCATCCGTTCGCAGGGCCAGAGATTAAAAGAACTGAAAAAAGAAATCGTGCAGACAGATGAATAACCAGTGTAGGTTCCTAAAGAACGGAAAGATCTGTTCAGCTGTCAGGGTTGTAACAAAGAATAAGACCAGTAGCACACATAGGTTGTCTTCTCTGAGGGTAAGTATTGCTGCACAAGATCCCGAAGCCAGGATACCGATGACACGCTTATCCCGACCAGCGCTCGAGCTTTAGTTAGAGGACGTCGCTAAAGAACCGGTTCGTCAGAGCGGCTCACATCCTGTGATCTAAGATATGACATATACGTTCACAGCATTGACTTCAGTGTCCGTAGATGGGTGGGTTCAGTCTCCCGACGATGCTTGATACTATATGATCTTTTAATTCGACGATTGAGAAGGATAATCGACTGAAACACACTCGTGCACAATACCCAGAAATACTTCGTCTTCCTCTTTACCAGTTCCTGCCTTCGGAGCTTGCGGGTGGGCCGCAGCCCTCTAAGAATGTTGCCTGGCTTTGGAGTCAAAGATGCCACATGTCCATTAGCTAAATAGGCAGTAAATTCGCAGTGAAGGAGCGGCTGGGAAAGCAGACGGTATAGATGGGAAGGAAATCCGGCTTCTTGTCCCACGATAACGTCGCGGACATTGGTGAATAAGAGGATCGTAGCCAAGCAACGTCAAAGATGATGTAATCAGGAACACTTAGCCCTATTGAAATTTGTCAGTTTTCTCTTAGTTCTCTCCCAGTACTTCTTAAAGCTCTCTAGAGGTTTGAGTACATGATGTCTGGACCCTGTCTCCATGCTCCCGCTTTGCAGTTTTTTTTTACCAAGTCACTCCAAACATAATTTTAGATCCAACACTCACGGCTCAGTCTCCGGAAATTCAAAGTTAGTTTGACTTTTGAGGTGAGTCGACAAGAGCCAGCGCTTTACACCTACCTACTAGTCATAAGCTTTGGACATAATGCGAAAGTTTACTTACAGGCCACGGAGGCATTTGGACAAGGAATCTTTGCCGTCGCACTATTGATTTGTTCACAATGAAGTTTGATATTGGTTCTCAGGACGACACTCATCTGTTAAATCGCTCGTGATGAAGGTGAGAATTACTATGTCATATACTACCAACGCTTTCGCCAATGGTTAGGCTGTAACTCAGGCATCAGGATGCAATTGCTCTCGACAGCCAAATACCATATACTCGCAGCATGACCGCCAATGGAATTTCGCCACCAACCACATCTATGATCTCAGATGGGACGGAATCTTTCTATCTACTCTCGAAGCAGGAATGAATATGGCACTATGTGCAATCAGCACCTGCTAGCGATGTGATTGAAGTCTAGATTTGTATGTCTATCGCGCTCAGCCTATTGTCTCCATCACCATATATTTATGGAGAGTGACAGGCGCACGCTGGAGAGAAATCCATCCGAAATCGAATGCCGATTCCGAGTCCTGTGTATACAGGATTCGGTCTTTGCAACCTGAACTTTTTTTTGTGGCTGTGTTTGTTGGTGATTCCCCGAGTATTCCCCTTTAGGCTCTGTACCGGTTCTTTTTGCTTTCACATCATTCCGGGCCGAATAATACCCGGTTCGCGTCACCACGAGCGTCGAGCATTAATGCTCTTCGGGACTTCGACGTCATCTACACGTACTTATTTCTCCTTTCGATGCCATAACCTAGGCAGACGGATAGCAACAGCACTCTAATACTGGGCTTGAACTTTATCTTCATCCCCTGTCCCCACTATGCCGTCTGTTTTTCACTCTCTAGCAGGCAACAAATTCACATCGGTGAAACGCAAGGGAAATGACTGGAATAGATATGAAAAATTATCACATTCATTTGACTACAGCACAGGCTGGACCATTACGCTTGGTCCGTGCTCTGCAGCACGACCGCATGTTGAGATGCGCTGACCAGTGAGTACATGCGCTCCTTTATGACTTGTACTGAAGGAACATCGCAAATTCGAAATGGATCAAAGAGTGCAACATTGTTAAAAGCAAAATCAAAATAAAGAAGTGACGCTATGTCTATTTTTCGTAGTTTATTTTGTTTCTAACATCAACAATGGTAAATCCCTCTGGTGTAAGGGCCGGGTCCCCATCGAGTGTATCTTTGGTAGCCAGGTGCGTGGGATGTCACTGGTCAGTATCCATGAGACTATAATGCTGGACACCTCGCGGGGCCTCGTGGGTTCTTGCGAGATCTTTGATTAAAGCCCAGCAAAGCCGAGTCTAGTCTAGCTAAGTGCGATGTCATTTTTTGGGTTGTCGATACCTCTGGACACATATGTTACTCACATGGTATATATCCTGGGGCCTGACTCCCAAAGCTTTTTAAACCAACAGGCAATGAAGCTTGAGGAGAGACTGGAAGTGAAATTTGTTCGCTCGTCCTTGAAATACAAGGTACATTGACTACACCATTGACATTTTTCACTCATTGAATATGTTGTTCACAGCGTTTGATTTAAATGTCAAACGGCTGCCATGCCAATCTTTACCATGTGCATTTGTTAGTATTTCGACATTTTCGTTATGTACAAGACACTTAATTGACCCTTATGTTCGTCAGAATCCAGCCCGTTCGCTATGTGCTAGTCATTAAATCAATAACATTGTCAAACATTTACCGACTCCTTTTTCTGGACCGATGCCTTTTCATTAATGCTTGTCGAATCTTGTGTCTGCGATGAGCCTGCACCTCTGCGAACATTATCATCATCTACCACAGCGTCGTCTTCACTCGAAGACAGTTTCGTGCTTCTCAAGCCCCAGGATCATTGCCACAATCAAGAGTACCACGACATATACAATAAGGATTCCCTGCACCTTCGCATGATTGGGAATGTTCTCCATTACACCGCCCGCACGTGTAGCAGTCGTCTTCTGGTATTTTCCTTGGGTAGCCTTTATCTGCGTGCTGGCAAATGTCGTCGTGCTACCGATCTAATAGGCAACACCAGGAAAGGTAGCACGTAACACGGTTGAGGACATCTTGGCAAGTTGGATTAGCATGACATCCCAAGTCGTTGCAGCAGTGGCGTTGTGCTCACTGCTCTCTTTGGAATCTCGCGGGTAGGTGGGATACAGGTCTTGGGAGTCGTGTGACTGGAAATCATTTAAACCCTGCCAACGATATCAGTCGAAGGTTACACGATCAGAAAGGAGAAAGCGTGCCAGTCATGAAGAGCAGCGTGTAGATGCAAAGCAAGGTTTTCACCATCCTTCCAGTTCCTTGATAAACATCACTGCCTTCTCTGTACTATTTGTCAGGCCGTGCTCCCTCAGCCGCCGCTGACAGACTGATATCCGACGTGGTCCAAAATTGCTTTCTCCAGACAGCCGGAACTACGGGAAGCGCATTGGAATTTTGGTTCCAGCGTGTTTCTACTCCCAGCCGACCACCTTGACCCTGTAGGTCTTGTCTATCATAGTGGAATTTCTCAGTCTGAGCTTCAGTAATAGATTCGGTTGTATCTCCGAGCTCAAGTCTCCTTCGATGGCATGCTTTTATTGGACGGTCAGGTTTCCGGAGTCTGGGCTCTAGTCATTCTACTGATTCTTTCTTTTTCTAATATTATGCAGTGTGAATCCCCCAAAATGCTTGAGGACTCGGACTTGCCACGCTTGCGATGGCCACCTGCTTTGATTGATCTGCTTGCATCTGGCCGTTCTCTCCCTCAGGTCGTTACAAGGGCAACCAATTTGAGGCAAGGGAAATACCCGGGCTGATGCGGATGCTTTCGCCAACGCGGTACTGGAATGTTGTTCATTTCGTTCCGATTTGGAGTCTGCGAGCATTGGCTCTGGTCACAGCACTGAAACAGTTGGGTTCGAAAGAGGATAACCTGCACATGTTGAAGGCTCACAAGTATCTTCGGAATCCCCGTTCTATTCCCATCCATCATGCACAGGCAAATATGTTCGAGCGCACGTCTTTGCTGATATCCAGTCCTTGTGAATAAGTTCTATCCTTATTCACAGCTCCGACTCACAGTAGACGCTGAGCATTGATGTCCTTTCATTCGCTACCAGCACGGTGTTTTCCTGCTGCTGTGGATCAGAATCAAAGGTATCAATATCTGAAAGATATCGGTGGTCATACAAATGAGTCATCTCGACAAAAGTTTCCAGAACTGCGTTATCTTTCATATCATGTAGGACAAGCGATGTGATGTCCGTAATGAATTCTATGAGCGGCAATGAGCTCAAGCCAGTGTAATTCAGGGGTACAAAGGCCTTTTCAGCGTCGTATGAAGAGAACTAAATCAAAAAGTTCTTTCGAGATGCAAGAGTCGCCCTCCCGACCAACACATGGCAAAGATACGCCATAGTTTATAAATTGAGTCGCAGGCCTGCATTCTGAATGAAAGCCGCCGTTGCTAGGCGCTTTTTCTCCGTGGTATCTAACCGTGGTTGAGATGCTATGAGATGCGTCTACAGTATGACGCATCCTGAGCACCAATGTTGTGAGGCTGCGAGAACCTGCGATCAGGCCCTGGCTAGATATGTAGCAATACGCGACAGTGGTAGGCATGTCCACTGTCCTGTCGGGGCGTCAAGACTCAAGTGCGATACGGTCCCTCTGCGATGATGTGTGGTATAGGGCATATTTTGGAGGCTTTCTATTGTTCGTATCGTAGCTTTGCAATATAGCCCCCATTTTCCTAGCGAGTTGTGATGTGCGCCCACCGTATACGGCTACTTCCGTGCGAAGTACGGCCGATCACAAAAGTTAAAATACTATTCCAACCTATGCAACCTATGTGTCTGTAACCTCTTATTGACAAAGGCGATTCGTAAAGCTGACTAGGACTGAAAACATCACAAATTCATCGCAGAGATACATGGCTTTAATTGGAAAAGACTAAGAGTGTGCATAAGCTAAGGCAGTTGGACGAAAATCACCGATTAGGTGTCCCATTTTGATCCCATTGGCACTTCATAGATACCTTGACAACCTTGTATCGATGGTTTAGGGAAGCGCCAGGTATACCAAAACGATGGATCAGGGAACCGGGACCTGTTTCTATTTTTGCAGTTGCTGTGCACACAGCTTGGAAGTGACTGTGTATGTGAAAATTGAGACGCTTCCTCGAACGTTAGCGCTGAATATTTGTTGCGGTAAATAGCATCGCGGATCAAGGTGATGTAGACTGATGTAAAGTACGTCAAGTGCCGACCAGGCACCCAACAGACCTAGCATCCTTCTACAATTCATTTCGGCGTTTAGTTATCATCATCGTAAATAGCGCCTTGTGATCTAAGTTTCAGGGATTCGAATCGGTCATAATTGTTGCCTTCCATTCATATATAAGTTAGAAACTTCCTTTCACCTTCAAAAACACCATCACTGCATTTCCATTCCACAAGCGTTCAAACATCCGACTCTATCTGACTCCGACTCTATAACTCCAACATGTCCACCATCTTCCTTCCCACCGCGAAGAGAATTCGGCACTGTTTCTTCTTTTCTCTTGTTTTTGTTATCGTGGTTCCTGTCATCTGCATCATCTTGGGAGTAGAGCTCCATCCTCGTGAATTTGAATACGGTTCTGCTTCCAGCTCAGACGACGAAACTCGGACTGTGAGCATTTCTATCATCCTGGCACATTGTTGGACTCACACTGGGGGAAGATTTCCCTTCATGCTGATTTGATATCAGCTGATTTGAAGCAAGGAGCAGTGGTCCTTGACTGGAGCATTGTGAACGATACCTGCTATGATGTGGAGTATAATTGCACCAACGCCAATATCTATTTTATGGCGCGAGTTCTGTGCCTTTCAAATCTACGTTCAGACCAATGTCCTTTTTCACAGCAATCTTCTTCAACAGTCTAATGTTTATATGAACAGTAGCAACCCGTCTGATAACAATAGACCCACTGATCCTACATTCATCTGGAATATCACTGCAGATCAATATGAAGATTACTCAGATTATCCAATGTTCCAGACAGCGGCTACCATATTCAATCCATTCAGTGACGACTCCCAGAAGAAGCATCCAATCAGCCATTCACATACGAGTAACGTGTATTATCCATTTGATCGGTAATACACTGCATTCCCGCCTCTGCCATAGAATTATCACTCATTTCGTTAAACAGTTACACTGCCGTGGTATTTTGCTTCGCCGAAGACGCCAGCACCAATAGTCCCGTGAAATTACATCTTAATGACACTTCCGGGCTCGTTGGGTAAGTACTTTCCGGCTATGTGTTACCACATAATAAGACAGATCCAAGAGGCCTCAAAATCACAGCGAATGTCGCTAAACCCTCTGAATTTGCCGGAGGTAATATTCCAGAACTCATCTTTGTTGAAATTTCTCTGCAAAGAGGGACACTGGTGATCTGGTATTGCCTTGTCATTACCATCACATTCTGTCAGTGCGATTTCTTTGCACCTGGAAAAATAGATCTCATAATTTTCTCTCCTAACCAGGGCTTATCACCCTCACGATATGCCTTCTTATGATCATGACTGTAGGGTACGGATTCCAGCAGAGGAACGAGATTGTTGTTGTTCCTGTTGGGATTGTGTTCGCCTTTATTCAGTTGCGTTCAACTATGCCTGGAGCACCAGATGGATTTGGTATGTTATTTTCTTTTAATGCATCCCCCCCGGGGCCCCAACGCTAATACATGTAACCTAGGTGACATTTTGGGTGCGTCGAGTATGATTTGTAGTCAGATCTCCCAATGACGTGACTCGGTGTTAGATTTCGTGGGAGTACTGCCTTGCCTGGTCCTTCTGTCTATCTGCGTAAGCCATCGTTGTCTTGACGCACTCGTGCCAATAACTCATGGTCCTTTAGGCTGTCACCATGGTCGGGATCTATATTTTCACAGATCCCGAGAAGGATTCTCGTGAAAAGTTAACTTGGTCAGGCTTAGGTGAGCTGGTCTTCAAAGATTCTCTCGTAGTGCTGTGCGAACAAATTCTCTCCCAGTGCAAGCCCTCAGTCGCAGCAGGAAGGCCAACTTAGAAAGAATTTATAGCAAGAATGCGTCACTGGAGTCCTATGACATGCGTCCCTTGTCAAGGGTTTGAAACGGAGCATCTGGCGATCGCCACCTTAGAATTTAGAATACAGAACTCTGATGCGAATCAGGCGGGGTAGTGATGTGTCGATCTTGTCCGTATCGTAAATAGTGTTAAGAATAGAACTGATGAAGCTCCCGGCGAGCTTTCCATAACGTGTTATCGACTACCCGGATAGCTGAATTTTGAAAAAATACTCTGGTCGAAGCATTAACTCTAGTGTTAAGTTGGGAAGCATGGTGGCACCGGAGAAAATAAATAGTACCTCGAGGGGAATCATAACAATGGGCCGTGCGCGGTATGAGAATCGCATATATAAAAGGATAGTGCCAAAGTGGAATTTGGCGTCTCTGACGGAGAACAAAGCATTATGATCGACTAGACGAATGAGGATGATCGGCGTACATCTATCAAGGTCCCGATGCGCCATAGTCCTTGTCGGCGACACTGGAGGGGACTTGTTCCATGGGAAGATCCAATCGTCGGCTCGTCGGGCCGACTTGCGAACTGAACGGAGATGCGCCGATTTATTCAAATTAAACTTTCATTCTTACCTCCACCCAACGACGCAAGCCCTCCTTCATCCTGTCTTTCTTTATCCTGACGCCTCCTTCTACGACCATTGAACTCCCCACTACACTTCTCTTTCCCATGGCTTCTCGCTCAAGGATGAAACTACGCCTAGAAAGCACAGTCGATGTCGTCGCTGAAGCCGGGTTCCCAGCAGCCACTCACCAGACCAGCCGACATCGCAGAGCATGAAAAATGCGAGGAACAAATGAAGGCCTCGGTTGAATGGCTTAGGAGGGATTGTGCCGATGCCTCTGCCCGCGCTGCTGGACGGATGACGCCGGCTCTCCTCGCCAATGTCCGGGTCAAGAAGCAGAAATTGGAAGAGGTAGCAACTGTCGGGGTACGGGACGGCTAGACCTGTAACCGGTCGTCTTCTATATATGGGAGCAAGCTCACGATATATTCATAAGACGACCTGTACAACTGAGTTTAAATTTAGCGGGTTCATTTTTGCTGACCACGCACCTTCCTAAATAGATATAGCATCCAAAACGGGAACGCGCCAGCAGCAGATGATACAAGTGACGGTTGCGACTTCGACACGCCGTAGGTTGTCTCATTCTGATATTTCAAAGGCAGTGCCATTATCCTCATTCATTATTATAACACACTTGACGAAGTCCTGTCCAGATCACTATCAGCCTTGAAGAGATGCCCAGAAGTATATGCAAGGCCGCCTTCCACCTACTCACTACCAGCTAGCATGCCTAGCGCCGAGTGGACCAGTAGCGGTATGACCGAGGAAATATCATTGAGCATATTTTGGGGGCGATTTCGGGTCTGTTGAGTGTTGCTAAATTCAAATCGCATAACAGTACTCGTCGACATTGTCTAAGAGACATGTACCTCTTACGCTGTGTAAAAAAAAAAGGAGGAATGCACCACGGCATAGACGCAGCACAGCGCTCTCAGCGCATTCCCGTTTTGGATGCTATATCTATTTAGGAAGGTGCGTGGTCAGCAAAAATGAACCCGCTAAATTTAAACTCAGTTGTACAGGTCGTCTTATGAATATATCGTGAGCTTGCTCCCATATATAGAAGACGACCGGTTACAGGTCTACGGGACGGCAGTATGCTCCTTGTGACAGTATTCGATGAGTAAGTACGGTTTACTATTCTCCTGTCACTGCAAGAAATTTCCTTACGGAGACTAGTAGAACCTGAACCACGTCGAGGCTGCTATATACGACGCGAAGATACCCTCTGTCACACCGCACAGGCAAGATACATGAACTTTGAGAATACCAGGACCGAAGCCGATACTAGATTCCAGATTGTCTGTAGTTACTGCGGCAGCGAAGAAGGCGGAGGATGCTCGGGTGCAATGCCGAAAGTTGCATCAGGCTAATATAAAGAAGGGAAAGTATGAGAAGTGCCGATTGAACTGGAGGCGGTACGTGATCTTCGTAGTATCCTGTGATCCCCATGTTGACTCCCTTGCAGTTTCAGGATTTGCTTGACAAGCATGTTACCGAGATCGACAAAATTATGGCGGACATGACGAAGACGTCGGGGCTGCGGTAGGAAGAAAGCCGTATTCATTCTTGTGAGCATATCGATTTATCCTGACGTTGACTGTGAAAGCTTACAAACCCGTGAACTGCAGTGACAAAGTATAATCGGTTCCTAGAAGATCTGTACCCAACATATTCTCGTTGCAACCAACCCAATATCAATGAAAACTGTCTCATGAACACTCTTTGATTTGCTCTAATCCGCACGCCAATGTAGTGACAAGATCTCAAGAGGAACAAAAAAGTCGAGGAGTTGCTGGGTGAGTCGACAATTTCAACGTAGAGGTTGATCTCAACGCTCGTTCTAGTGGTCAACAGAAACGTTGTGACATTGGTAAAGTAATCAACATGACACGGATGTTGTACAGTACAGTTCTTCAATTCTTTTCAGGGTCTAGTTCGCCTCCGTTTCGATGATCACTTCCGTGCATGCCGACAAGGCCCTTTTCCACAAAGCGTTACTCTCCATGGTCGCCCTATCACCCACGATGATCAAAGCTTTCCGTGCACGTGTCCACATAACATTCAGTCGCCTGGCATCGTCGACGAAACCGATGTCACGCTCAGCATTGGACCGCACGGACGAGAAGATGATGACATCGCTCTCTCTTCCCTGGAACGAATCGATGGTGGCGCATGTGATATGCGAAGAGAGCTTGTGTTTGAGCTCGTCGATCTGCTTCCTATACGGCGACAAGACAGTTATGGATAACTCGGATGGAGTCAGGAGTTCAATCGCGGCATGGACAACTTCCACTTGGCCAATGTTGCTCTTGGAAAGGCCGCCCATGTCTTCCTCTGTAGAGCATGGGATAAAGACTGTTGGCGTGGGGATGTTCTTTTCGCCCACAGGCCACGGGAAGTTTGTCTCGGTGAGAACCGAGAGAACCGCCGAGCTGTCGGTCAGCCCTGAGCGAAGTCGGCCTTCATAGAACTCTCGAGAAGGGAAATCAGCAAGTTCTTGAGGAAATCGGTATTGGATCTAATATCATTCTGTAAGCCAATGACGTCGTCCATCTTTTGTGAAACTTACATCGAGCATCGTTTTAGAGATCCCAGGCCTGTCATCGCCGGTATACAGGCGCTCAAGTAGGGATACGTCGAATTCGAGAGCTTTGCCTAGCTTTTTGACCGTTGGGCGTAGCTGAACGCTGAGAGATCATAAGTTAGTGGTGATTTGTTTCTGAAGCCGCCCAACTTACTGATCGCCAACTAGAATCGCGCGCTGGGTCCCTTTAACAAGCGGAATAAGAGCGCAGGGCTCTGTTATCTGGGATGCTTCATCGATGAGGGCGATATCGAAATCAGATTTACGTAGGATCCCAAGGCCAGCACCTAACGAGCGGGTTTTGGTTCTGCGTCATAACCAAAACCTGATCACTTACCGGCACATGTCGTGAAGACAAGATTGGCGTCATTAAGCCGCTTCTGTGCCTGTTTGAATAGCCTGTTGTTCTCATTCATGTCGCCGCCGACGCGTGCATCAATGGTGAAACCCTGCAGATCCTTGTTGACTTTGGATACGTCAGTGGCAACGCGGAGGATCTGTTCGTCTCGAAGGTAATGACCCTCATTGTTTTCCTTGACGAATCTCTCTAAGACGTTGTCGACAGCTTTGGGAGTGTGTCAGCTGTGTATGTCCTTGGACGTTACTGGCGATGTATTCACCGTTATGGGTCGATGCCGTCATCAAGATCTTCGGCGGCTCTTGGGAACTTTGTAGGATTTTTATGAGTATTTGCACAACTACAGTGGTTTTACCAGTGCCTATGAAGGAGCGAGTAAGTCATCCCATTTCCTGATGTGACTCGCGATATTCACCTGGAGGACCCCAAATCAGAGATAAAGGCGCTTCGCATGACTTGATGGCCTCAATCTGGCTCTCATTCAGACCTGGGCCATATGTGAATTCTGCAACGGGGTCGGGGGTAGTCGTAGGTAACTCTTCGCCCGATGTTTCGCCTGTAATGAGATGGTGATAGCGGCAGCATTCCTCTTTCTCCATAAGTAATCGTATGAGAGCGTCCATCATTGCCTTCGAGGTCGCTGTATACTCCTTCATCAGAATCAAATCATGGGCAGATATGTGGTGCGCGTACCTATGCTGCCTGCATTATACATGTTCCAATCCATCCTGTCCATTTCCGGTGGAGGAGGATGTTGCAACTCGATCGTCATTTCACCCTTCATCGACTGGACAACTACGCCATCGAGAACGGGCACCTCGACCGTGGCCGTCTTTTCAGCCTCAGAAGCAGCTTGGAGGCGCACATGGGAGTGAAGCCGGATAGGCGTCCGGGAATCAACCCGGATTGGTACTTTGACCTGAAGCGGATTTTCTGGGACCTGCTGCATCGTCGTTTTGACAGGAGCCGTCCGCTGCTTTCTCGGTCGTCCGTCCTCGTTGCAAGGGCATTCGTCTGCAGCTTCTTCGGCTCTGTCGAAAGCGATGCCAAGGGCGAATTTGTTTCCATACTTTTGTTCGGGCGGGATATCGGGCAGGGTCGCACGACTATCATTGAGAACGAACAGAACTTCTTGGACGACCTGAGGAGCTCGAACGGATAGTGCAGTTTGCATCAAGAGATCGAAGTACACATCGGCGGATAAATGCGCGATGGTCCCCGAGAGTTTTTCTAGAGCAACTAGGGTTGCCAGGCTTAGGCCGTTGGCGCATCGGATAATGTTGTGAAGAATAGACCGTTCCAATGCTTCTGTCTCTGGCGGCAATACGAGTTCGGTCTCGTCGGGAGGATATTTCTTCAGCAAACTGAAGACTAATGGCGGGTGCAGCTCCATCAAAGTCATCACGCTTTCGCGGTGAAGGGGTAATGGCTGGGAAATGACAAAGTCAAAGGTCCAGAATACCTCTTCCTCGGCATGATACATTAGAGCAAATTGGACGATGTCCTTCCACTGTTGCGGCGTTGTATCCGATAATCGACGCGTGAACTCGTTAACCATAAGCTTTGTCTTGAATAGATCTCTGAGATGCTTCGGCTGTGGCTCCTCGGTAGACTCCCAGTCAACTGCTGACAGATCATTTAGGGTGTACGAGCGAATTTCACGGTCGAAGCGCCGGACGCGAATTTCCGTAGGAACGCTGTAATCCCATTAACCTCCGATAACGTAGACGATCAACTGGAAACATGCGTACTGTTCAAACCACAAATCAAACAACTGGTGAGAGATACGGTCCCGGTTAGAAACGACATGTAGTTCTATTCCAGTGATTGGTTCTCGGTAGACTCTACCAACATTCTAGATCATGATAAGTGGGCGAAACAACGCGATTCCATAAGACTCAAGCCGTACCTGTCGAACTTTGTTAGATATTTTCTGCAAGGCCACGCTGATAGCCACTTCAGCTCCTGAGGCTTTTGGAGGACGCGTTAGAAACACGAAAGAGTCGGCTCTGTGCTTGTTATAAAGTTGGAAGTTGGTAGGGCTGCAATACAGCCGATACCCAGGGGTGCATGGTCGATAGGAAGAAAATTTGCCTGATGTATGCGGTAAAAAAGAGCAGACGACTACGTTCTCGTTAACTTCTGGGTCTTCATCCCATGGCAGCTTGCCTCTTATGAACACGGCAAGTACAAACCGGTCGTCAGTCTAAATTTTGATCGAAGTCAATTGCGTATGTTTTATGGTTGAAAACAATTACTCGCCTTCAGAAGTAGTACCTTTCTAGTAAAATCCTGCATAGCCATTTGCAGATACGTGAAAAAGGTCGCATGTCCTTGGATCTTGGACGAATAAAGGCGCTGCAAGGAGAAAGGCTGCGCTAAATTTCTTTGATACATATCGGCCGGTCCTAACAGATCAGAACGAAGCAAAGAATTCCAGAGACTCGCATGCTCTTCACGGGAGAGGTTCAGCGCATAACTGAGCGAATGTTTCTGATCGGTCGTCAAGGCGCCGAAATTAATATAGCTGAGAAATACGCGATGATCGAGGGAATGCTTAAGGGCTAAGCGGTAGGCGAGAGTGTATAGCTCGTACTCGGAGAGGGCAGATTGGTTACTTCGTAGAAGTTGTATGATAAGCTCCTCTGCATCTTCCATGTCGACGGTGGTCGTCAAATCGCTGAGGGTTGCCATTTCAGCTGTGAACGATCCAGCAAATTGGGACGCAGCATCCGCTAGAGCTTTGATGATAAACACCGAACCCTCAGGCGGTTCTGGAGGCGATGTCAACCTGTCCGGTATTTTAATAGAGGCGCCGTCTACTGATTGTGAGTGCAGAGCGTTCAATTCTTGACACTCTGAGCACAGGGCTCCTTTGGGGCTACTTATCGCCCATTTTGAGTGTAAGGCTGCGACCCGTGCCAATCCAGCACTATTTTGACGACATTTGAAAGCTATTGACCCATGAAGAAAATAACACACACTTGTTATACTGGGCGAAATGCCTTGACAAATCTTCGCGGGTAACAATCTTATTGACTCGTTCCTTATTTGGAGGATAATCGTACGGCTAGTCAAATGTTACACATAAGATTATCTTCTGAGCAACGCGCCTTCTTACCTCGGATACAGTCGCAGGGACTAAATCGGGATCCCAACAAACAAAGTATTCATCACCTGTGGGCAAGAAATTTGTAGCATGAGAACGGTGTGGTAGACGTAATTATAACAAAGTCGAACTGACCGTCGAGATCGCCACCACTGCTCATGGATGGAGCAGACGGGTGTCCACGACGTGCAACAGATGCGAAAACAATGCAGTCAACCAGGTGTGACAACTTTTCATGGTATACTGCTCTTAATTTGAGGCAGTCACCTGAAAGGAAATCAGCCATACTGGCCCGACTGCGATTAGGGCCTGACAAACCTGGATGTAAACACGGATTGCGCACAACCAAAACGTCGCCGTGGATAGGTGTGGCGGGTCCACCTCTTCCAGTCGTGATTCGTATATGAACTTGACCTTCCTTGAGTACCTGAAAGGGGTCGCAGACACCATATATCTTGCGCGACTTCTTGATGATCATCCGTGATCGCTCTTTCTTCCCGTCTTTCCGGAAATCCGCGATTTCCTTCTGCTGAAAACGGCGGATTTCTGCAGAAACTTTGGGATTATCTAACCCATCGAGGAGGACTCTTTCAGCAGTTCCGAAATCCTTCACGACAGAAAGAAAATCAACTGCTGCCATAGGATCATATGATGCGCGACGGAGCCAATCGAAGTATTCATCTTGCTTCTTCAGAAAGTTCTCGTTTGAAATGCCAAGACTAGACAGAAGCACGATGATTTCGTTATTGAGACGACCAAAAGTGTAGGGTTTGGAATACCCGACAACGGAGAATGTGGGGTTCTCAGTCGTGCTGAACTTTTTCATGCTCTTGCGGAACTGTGCTAGGGGATGCTTGGTAGCGATCTCCGCAAAATTTCCAGGTACAAACCTAGTTTTGAGTCAATACAGATTCGCGTAGATGGTCCGAAAGTACCCACTCTGTCCGCTCTTGCTTACACTTCTCAGCTCGTTTGGATTCATCCACGTCAAATGCCTTCCTCTCCTTCAGCAAATCTGCATCTAACTTGGGATGAAGCGTCAAAACACCTTTATATCCCAAGTACCTTGATAAAAAAAATCATCACGGTTAGTACAGACTTTAAAGTGTTCGTAATATGGATACCTTATCTGATATACGCACGGCGTATACCTTACTCCTCGAAAGATAATTTTCTTGCTTTTACTGACTTGAACTGCCAACCGTCGAGACATGAGGCCGCATCCATCTGAGAATTCGACACCTCCCGAGACGATATCGGAGATATCTGCAATAAGATTTGGATTGAGCTGAAAGTCGAGCTGCGACTCTGAGTACAATAAGCCAATTCTCTTTGCGCCTGTCAACGAGTGAGCACTAGAGGTACAATGGAGAAGCAAGATCTTACGTTTTGCTACATTCATGATTTTCCCAAAACTTCCCAGTTCATAGATGCGGTCGTCGAGCTCTTGGTCAGTCTTCGCTTCACGGAGGAAGCAACTACGGCCCCTCTAGGTGAACCATGAGTTATACATATCAACTTTGATAAGAAAGACGTACCAATTGGCTATTGCTGTGGTGATAAAATCGATATTGAATCCCGTTCAGAAATAACCCTTCCTTCAAAAATCGCGCAATATATTCTCCCGACTCTCTGAGCCTGGTATCAGGAAGCCGCAGAGCACCAAAAGCGACGAGAATAAACTTTGAGGGATCGTCGGATTGCAGAATGCGATTACTGGAGAACTCGGTTGTTTCAAGTAGGATGTCTGCTCCGTTGAATCTGACGAATTTCCCCATGATTCGACCTTGTCTCTGGCGAGGTACGAGGAGAGCTGGCGGAACTTGGAATGACCATGAGTCGTCATCTTTCGTACAATCCGCACGAAGGATATGAGGCATGATGTATAGATGATCGTGGATGATCTGATAGGAGTGGGCGCTTAAGTTGCGCTTAACAACTTAACATCGTGACCGTAGGAAGAAGAAGAGTCCGGGTAGATTATAGAAGCCAGGGACACCCAGCCACAAACATCGACGACAACATGGCAACTAAAGGCTCAGACTATGCCCGCACTCGCATTTACGTTGTTGGTCCATCAGTCAGTACTCCTTGGTATCTCCTGAAAGGTAGTGTGTACTGATCTGGGAGCTTGACATCAGTCGACTGGAAAGACGACACTGTGCAACGCTCTAGCAAAGAAACTAGATCTGCATGATTCAGCATACATCACGGAAGTGGCGCGCACTGTCATCAAAGAACGCGGGTTCACGAGGGCGCATATAGGGCTACTGGAGATGCAAGAGGCTATCATGGATGCGCAGATAGATCGCGAGAGAGAAACTCGAGGAGCTTATCCTATTCAGCTGTTTGATCGGTCGGCGTTGGATCCGATCGTTTACGCTGTGTTGACCGGAAGGTCGGACCTTGATGGGAAGGAACGAGGGGAGAGCCTGTCGAGAAAGGATAAATTCCAGGAAACGCTCGCAGAATATAGGAAGTCGTCTTCATTCTTTTTCCTTCTAGCTCCGGTAGAAGAGTGGCTGATGGATGACGGTACAAGGCATTTGGATAATGGGAAAGAGTGCTTTGTCATTTTCGAGCGGGTCTTGTCGGGTTTGGGGATTTCGTACCGCGTCATAGGAGAGAATATGAAGGGATTAAGCGATAGAACTTCTACGGTTCTTGATGTAACAAACTTGCAGTAGATGGCTGCGTAATCACGAAGACGTCTGAAGTGGTACTACAAGTCACCAACTTGATTTATACAGTTGACTGATATTGATCCCAGAATCTCACCGAGAGAATAGCCATATGGATAAAGATAATTCGGCTGAATGATGTGGTGAATCTTCCCATTGCCTTTGATGACACTCACAAAAGCCTGAATGTTTTCTTATCAGTATAAGTACATGGAAAAAAGTGAAGACAAAATGAGCCACCTTTGTAGATTATTGAATCATAAATGACAGGGCTTGTGCCAGAGACGACAGTCACAGTATCTCCAAAGCACGTCGTTATTTGATCGTTGTCGGTTGCAGAAGGACCCCTGATTATCCCTACAGAGGTTGGTACAGGAATTTTTGCCTTTTTGAAGACTTGTCCGGACTTTTTGGTGACCGCGGAGGCTGAAATTTGTCCGGATTTCTCGTCCAACCTCAGGCTGAAAAGATTTTGTCCGGACTTTCGATCTGACCTGTCAAATTTTGGCCTAAATATGGCCAAAAATGTCATTTTTCGCCCCAAATACAAATGATTGTGCTTTCATTGTCCACCTTGTCACATGGATGTCATTATTAGGGCCGAGGGGAAAACCTCTGGGGGGTCAGTCACTGGTATAATACCTACGCAGCCTTGAGGGAGGTTTTATACAGGGTATTATACATGGTACAATACCCTGTCACGTGACATATTAAATTCGCAATTCTAGTGCATTTTTCTCGCCTTTTCGTTTCGTTTTTGGCCTTGTCTCCATCCTTGACAACAGCGCTGAGCGTTCTCACAGTTGTCGACATGAATTTCATAAGCACAGATGGCACTTTCCAGCAGCTCATTCAGTTGCGTCACTGGTGGAACATGCATCGCTCGCAGAATTTGAGCATTCTTCTCAGTGAGCAGAGTGGTACGGCCTCCAAAGCTGACTAGAACATGTTTGTCGGTGACTAATGGTAGTTGTTTAAATGCAAGGAGATCTTTGACAGCGGGTCCGGAGGGCAGAATGAGGTTGGAACATGATGAGGGAATGGGGCAGAGCGCTGTGAGCTTTGTGAGGTTTAGCTGGTCTATTGGCTCGATGGGCGCGCTGTTAGAAGAAGGAGATATGGCAAGGGCCGGTGTCGCACTACAAGTTGACTACAAGTTGAATTTGTCAGGAAATTAGCTGTGTTATTCCTTTGTTAACCTGTACTATAAAATTTGAATCAAAGTCACCCAGCAACAATGGCACAAAGTCCTGTAATTAAACAATGTAATGATGAGCATCAATGCTCGATCGCGCTCAGACCAAAGCTATATATAGTTGCGATATCCGGATTTTTACAGCACGTGACTAAGGTATTATACATAGCTAATCGACCTCTCGACCCCTCAGGTATTATACATGGTATTATACATTGTATAATACTGTACAAAACCAGATTCGGTAAATAACCTAGGTTTTCCCCTCGGCCCTAGCCATTATACACTTTTCAGCTTGTTCTGAATGGGCGACATGGGTCATGCTCTTGTGGCAGTGGCAGACAATAATCAGTCCTTTGTCCGGACTGCTGTACCAACCTCTCCACCGTGGATTGCCTTGTCCGGATGAATTGTTCCTATATATATTGTCCGGACCCTCCTTTGTCCAGACTTATGTACCGACATTTTGTACTTTGGGGGTCAAATTTGTCCAGACTTTTCAACCAACCTCAGTAGGGATAATCAGGGGTCCTGTTGCAGAGGAACATCGCTGTCACGTGCTCACCCATGGTGGTAAATGGTTGACTTTAGAAATCAAGACCCACTAACAGCAATACACTTAGGGAATGCTACTGGTAAGCAGATCTTATGGCCAATGAAACAAGTAAATAAAAGTCAGTCTTCGACCTTTGTTGCCGTAGGTACGAGACAGATGCCCCTAATCATACATCCCATCCTCGCCTTCTACCTGAATTCCATAATACGCCCATACAGCAGGAGCCTGCAAGTCTTCGACACCATCATTATTCACGGCAATGACACCATCTGCTTGGTACATGCCCCTTGTCTACACACACATCAATGCCAACAAGAAAACTCGAATGAAGCATTGAAGTTGACTTACCAGCCCTAACGAGACTTTGATAGCTGGTGGGCCAAGGGTATACAGCTCTAGTGGCTCGTCGCTGTCATTGATAAGCCTCAGAACGTTCCGTGCTGCTACTTCGCCCTAGATCCAAGATTGTCAGTCAATAGTAAGAAAAACTGAAGCCTAAACGGACCTGAAAATAAGTGTTATGTCCTGCTTTGATGGCACCAAAAGCGTCAGCAGCATCTCCGATAGCAAAAATATGTGGATACTGAGTCATTGCTTTTCCTCGGTCTTGTCCCGGCTCTGTGGCTATGTCTAGGGAGATCTTTACCAATGCTGCTGGTAACGTATCTGGGTCCGTTCCCAGGTCAGATACCTGGAGCGTCCTCAGGACGCGCGCCAATCCTGTCTGCACATCGACCGTGTGTGGGTTCATGTCCTTGAGCAATGAAGTATTCAGTTTTTGGCCAGTGCAAAGTAACTGTGAAGGAGTAAGAAATAAATCTATGGAATGAAGTAAAAGAAGAAATAACCATTAGATCAGTGGCAATGTCTCTCCCTGACAGGGTATGCACAACGCGCAGCCCTCCCTCGTTGTTCTTTTTGGCGGACGATGTGTCTAGGCGTTCACCGAGGATTACCTCGATTCCAAGAGATTCCAGTGACTGGAGAACTACCATGCTCGGAGCTAAGAGAATAGTCTTTAGTGATCAATGCGACATACTCTCGAGATGCATCCCCTCATCAAATCGAGGAAGTAGCCTGTTCCTGGAATGAAGTAGAGTGACCTTCTTCGACGGATGCACCGCAGCGATGTCCGTTGCGAATTCTGATTCCAATGAGCGTTGGAAAGGTCAAGGAGTAGTGAGAGACTGACGGATGATGAGAGCACCGCCTCCTACAACGAGGACACTTACTGCTCGCTCGATTACCTTCTGTTTCTCCTTCAGCCACTGGATTGCTTTGGCTTTGGTCCCGTCGTAAGTGCGGTCTTCCGATGTTCTCCAGAGGTCGAGTGGTACCGGGAGATGCGAACCCAACGCGTAAATCGCATAGTCATATGGGACTTCGGTTGTGTCGATTCTGTGCTCTGGGAATGAGTGTGACAGAGTTACTGACTTGGCAGTTAGAGACAACACTGTCGCATGGAGGACGAGATGGTCATCTTTAGGGGGCTGGAAAACGCTGTGGTACAGTATAACTTTGAGAGTGTCAGCGCTAGTCATCGCAAGAAAGGTAGGTCACTGACACGCTTTATGCTCATGTCCAGGCAGAACAGAAAATCGGGGAAGGACGTATACATCTATTTGGATATCAGTGTAGGTCGAGTTCGGGGACAAGACAGACAAACAATTTGCGTGTCTATAGGTGCCATGCATGTGAAATCAAGCAATTTAAGAAGAATGTTAACGCACGAATTTCTATCAATTAGAAGAATCCTCCAACCCTTCGGTATCCCTGCCGCCAATATTTGAGCAGCCCTTGACCCTATTGATAAGATAGGATAACATCCAAACTTAACCTAAAGCATAAAGAAAGTCACTCACCGCCATATGCGGCACCAAGAACGATAGCAGTCTTCATGTTTGGGGGAAGAACCAAAAGGTGGTGTTATCTGATAATAAAAATCCGAATCTTATCATATACCGGCCAAAATGAAATACCCAGTATGCACAGCATTCCTTGACAGATCATAATGCGCATCTCCAACCCCCGGGGCCCTTGGCTTACTTACGAGAAACAGCGGCGTAAGTGCAGCACAAGAAAAATGGCCCGCCAAGAGGATCGGCCGCTGAACCAATGGCTTCGGCCGAATATCTACAACGCTAAGGGCCCATTCGTGTGCCTCCGGCTAAGATCAGCCGGAGGGTTATGGGAATATTAACCGGAGTGGTCACAAATGGTCACAGTCATCGGGTAGTTTCGGATTATATCCGAACGACGTTGGATGTCGGTTGTCATTGTTCCCCCACTTCACCGAAGGGCACCTTTCACCACCCCGCCTATGCCGCTCATTGACCGACACATCGGTCATAACACTTGTCAGAAATGAGCTCATTTTATTCAACGTTAATTATAATGAATATGTAGTCCACTTTTGTGCTATTTTCCTGATAATGTCATGCTCATCACATATGATGAGCGGGAAGACAGTAGTCGTTGGCCGGAGTGAACGCAGCGTCAGCACAGGGGCGGAGTGTGACAGCGGGACTATATGACTCCGAAGCCGACTTAAGCTGACCGTTTAAGATTTTGGCAGTGGAACGGATCTAGCCGGAGGCACACAAACGGGCCCTAAGGCTTGCCATTTGTGCCATTGCTAACTTTTCCGGTCGATCTTTGCATGTAGTATTACCAGTCGATACGCGTTGGGTGCTGATGGGAAATTATAACGGATTGTAGCTCAGCCCTGGCCCTTCGGGTCGTCGAATCGCGTGAGACAATCAGATTCTAGAAATTCCTGCTACGTTAGTAGTAGGTCTTGTAGATGGATCAATGTACCAAGCTGTTTTTCTCTGGAGGCCGCTCCGTATGTCACGTGGCTTCTATGTAAGGAAGTTTCTTGCAGTGAGACGAAAGAAAATTTCCTTCAAAGTAAAGTTCTCGGTGTGGCAGTTGCTTTATCTGTCACTGTTTACATGTGACTGCCCATTACTATCACGCTTGCCACAGAGTTGCTCGGCCGAACTTCATCTGCCAGCAGGCAGACGTTCTGCCACCTGCGAGAAAATGTGAGCTGGTGGCAGCGCAGGCCGCCACCGAGCAAATCTTTTTTGAGCAGCACCTACTTGTTAGTATTTCCAGTTTGAGGGTTGTGGCCTTGATCACTTCCACCATGTCATCGTTTTCGGATATCCTGACTTTTTCAAGCATGTTCCAACTTTATAACTCATTCGACATGACGATGACTGCCGTCACCTGTGAAACAAACAGTAAGATATCATCTCATTACTTGCTGCTTCACTGAAGTTACATTGCAGACTTTTGTGATTATCTCCAACCATGATACACCTGCATCATTTCAGATCTGAATGATGAAGTACCCTGTCCTGGATAAATCGGATCATTGCTCTTGTACCAGTGCAAAGGGGCATAGCAAGTGTGTTAAGTCCGACAATCTATACATTTTCTTTGGAAGTAGGTAGTTCTTAATAAACGTAGCAGGCTTTGCCCCAGATGTGGGCCTTGCCAGTGTTATTGTCAGAGTAGCCTGTTGTGTTATAGCACAAATTTTTAGTACCAAATTCAAATCGGCCGTTACCTTTTAAACTGGGAAGGTCCTCGGTCAACTAGAGATAGATAGACAGATAGATAGATAAGTTATAACCGGACAGGAGTACTTAGCGGATGAGTTGCGGATGAGTTCCATGAGGCCCCGGGAAGCTCCCGCCAAGGTTTGTCCGGAAATTAGCATATTTGAGGCCCAAAAAGAGCGAAATCTTTGACCGTAGATAGCATATTTTAGACCCAAAATTGGCAACCCTTGTCCACAGTTAACATATTTTAGGCCCTTTAGGACCTCTGAGGGCGATAGTTCCTGGCGGCATCTCGGTAATTGGAAAAGCAACAGAACTTCAAGTGATGACTTATTGACAACGCACTTACGAGGGTAAAATGCCCCAAACACTTTGTAGACGACCCTTTAAGAAGAAAATTGGCCGGAACTTGGTCAGCGGCAGCTTCCGGCACGTCCGGGCCGACTTGAGCATTGTCCGGGTTAGCATATTTGAGGCCCAAAATCATGGTTTTTGCCGGACAAACCTTGGCGGAAGCTTCCCGGGGCCTGTTCCATGTTCAAGTTAGCGTGACGAGCCTGAGGGTAACAATGTGTCACGTACGGTTATTACGGCCCGATCCCTTTCGTCGCAGTTTCCATTGTTTCCACTCCTGCCATCATGACTGACAGCAATATTCCCATTCCTCGTTTTGTTTACAAGATTGTTCCCTCCCAGCCACCCTCACCTCTACCTTATTCTCTCCCGCTCAGCGCTCTCGATGCCCAGGACGGGTTCATCCATCTTTCTGACGCAAGCCAGGTTGCAAAAACAGCTGATCTGTTCTTCGCAGACTTCGAGAAAGTGTGGCTGCTGCAGCTAGATACCGAAGTGGTTAAGATAGAGGGGGGAAACTTTGTGTGGGCAGAGAACCTACCAGGGTGTGTGCATTTGTACGGGAAGGAGAAAGATACATGGGATGGCGCCAGACTGGGTGAAGGAACTATTAGGGATATCAAAGAATATAGGAGACATCTTGGAACGGAGAACTGGGTGGATAATATGAGAAAGCAAGCTGAACAAGGCTGGCTTGTGGATCAATGTAGGTCCAAAGATTCTGCGTGTTTGAATGCCTAATAATTCTATAATAGAGTACTTCTCTTGTCGGTGCTATCATTATGTGCTCACTTACTCCACGCATCTCGAGCGATTGCGATGAAGCCACGATCCAATGTGTTGCCTGATCTGAGATTTCCAACTGTGTTGTTCCCTCCAACATTCAAAAGAAGGACACGACGGACTCATAAAATGGAAAGCCAGCGGCACCAAAGCGTCATAATGGCGAAATCGAAGAGGCTGAATACGATGACGCATACCGTACGGCCGGCAAAGATAGGAACTCGAGTGAGCTATATATAGCCATGCAGTTGCGTCCGAGAGCGTTGCTATGTTCCTCCCGTTCACCCATCTTCTTGTTCAGAATACTTCTTCTCTTGTAAGTCCATAGAATTTGGATTTCTTTCGCATTGAATTCTAAAGATAGGAACAGGCCTTACCAATCTATTCTGACAAATGTGAAATGGCATCATAATGGCGCGCTCATCCTCTTATAAAGAGTCCTTGGCTACGATTGTCTCGCTATCTGCTACATCACAATGACTACCGCCGAACCACTGACCCTCTACACTGCAAAGGTGAGCTCCTCGAGCTGAAATAACTTCAAATGGCGACTCACGAGTGACTAGGTCTGTCCTTACGCTCAAAGGGTACGTCTTGATGTATATCGTCAATCTGTACCGATTTCTCATGGCGTGTATAGACGGAGATCGCCCTTGCCGAAGCCCAAGTTCTATACACCCGCTACGAAATTGATCTCCAGAACAAGCCTGAATGGTACGCTCCACAAGTAAATCCGGCGAGCAAGGTACGTTCCCATATTTGTCTAGTCTCTACTGCTCCTGATATCTGCACCAGGTTCCTGCCATTGCATACGGTGGCCCCAAAGTCCCAGCTGACACCCCCTCGCCTCAGTCCACCAAACTCGCCGAATCTCTGATTCTCGTCGAGTTCATTGCCGACCTTTTCCCATCAGCACATCTCCTACCTGCGGATCCCGTCACGCGAGCCAAAGCCCGTTTCTTCATTGATACCTTCTCTAACAAATTCTCACCCGCCTATTTCGGATTCCAGGCCCGCGGAGATTCTCCCGAGGCCCTATACAAGGCTATCGAGACGCTTCAGGGACTGCTTGCTGGTGAAGGCAATTGGGCTGTAGGGGATGAGTTTAGTATCGCGGATGTTGCTATTGCGCCGTTCCTCGCGAGACTGGAAGTGGCGCTCTCGAATGATTTGGGGGGCTTTAAAGTCGGGGAGGGAAAGAAGGTGTGGGAGACTTTGCAGACGGATGAGAAGTACGCCCCTCTTAGGAGCTATTGGGCCAGATTAAAGGAGAGGAAGAGCGTAAAAGATACGTTCTATGCGGTAGGTTCCATTACTGTTTGTTTCGTCTGTTTTCCTGATTGATGGATCTAGGACCACGTATTGGCGTTGTTCAATAAGCGTCTTGCCACCTGGCGCGCGCCCCAGTGATTGTCTCAAGCCAGATACGTTTACTGGTATATAATAGTGTGTTTTGTTTCATTCAAACAATTGATGCCCATTGTGAACCTGAACTTGTCTCTCTATCACGACAATTGTCCAGCATGACAGTCATCGGTAGGATTGGATTGGAGACTTTGAATTATCGGCGGAGATGAATTAATCAGTTACGCTAGAACGACAGTCGTGTGTGCGGCCATGAGATAAGGTACCCTTAAATCTTCGTGCGCCTGTCGCAATAATTGTTTCCGTGTTTCCTCACTCACGCTGTCGACGACACAAATGGCAGGTATGGTAGGTGACTGCTTCTCTATTTTAGCTACAATCCAATGATCGACCATGTTTCATCGCACCATTTCGTACGTGCCATCACGACCATCCGCCTCAGTGTTCAGTCTAATGCTTGATGACAGAAATAAAACTGCAGCCAGAATTGGGAAGTGCGATACTGGAATGCGGTCGGAAGTAGTAAGGGTGTATCAGCACATGCTGATGGTGGCCGTGGGTTCCATCTTTCCCAAGTACTAAGTCTTGCTGCGGAACGAATCGAAAATAAAGCGGGCTAGGGACTCAGAGCACCAATTTCCTAGCAATGAAGGGCGGAGAGGTTATTGTTGTCATGGATTGCGAGGGGATATTTAATGCTAATTCAAATCTACGCAGATGGTAGATCGGAAATAATTGCGGAGACCGTATGGTCAAGCGCTAGTCGCATTCAGATCAAGGGAAGCCAGCGTACAAGCTTCGAGAAGTATTGTACCCAGATGGTTATGCGAAAGAACAAAGACGGATGCTACAACTGTTTCGGTTTTGAAGTACAGCTGTACTCCAAGCAGCCAAAGTATGTGTATTGTTCTGTAGAGATGACATCACCCCAACGGCCAGCGCTTCTTTCTGGGCCCGGCACTTGAACAGTGAGTTTTTAGCAGTACAGTCGCCATATGAGTTTCACGCGAACATCCTAGAAGGTTAATCATCGAATCCGACATATTCTATTCTTCCGTATATCCAGAGTTTCCTCTTGGTTTCCTCCGTAATTGCAACGCTGCACCACCCACTCTGGCATGCTTACTTTAGATCTCTCCTTCGATAACTTATCTGAGTCTTACGATCATTGCCATGGCGGAGGGTAAACTAGGTCAAGGAGAAAAGGATATTCGGTTGTGCTGCGTTACCGTAAGTCTGTGTCGCATCCTACGTCTTTCTGCCGCACTCATAAATATCACAAAACCTAGCCTAAGAAGGTCGTGAAAAGCGCCCGATTCCATTCTACCTTGGAGCGGCTTGTACAAGATAACAAGCTCGGTAAGTCGTTGCTCAAGACCTTTTGAATACCAACCATTTTCATTCTGCAGCAAGGATAGTGATAGACGAAGATCACTGTATCGCGGAGTATGGAAACGAGTTTCGGTACGACACCTGATGCCCCAAGGACCTTTCGTCCCAATCATCTTATGATGATCATTTAGGCTGGATTACAAACACCTGGGAATATTGAAGCAGCTCTTTCCTAGTGTCCCGATTCTGACGCTTACGGCTACATGTATGCCCCGAGTTCTACGAGAATTGACGAGTGTATTGTGTCTGGCCCAAGTATACAACGGATGGGGTACGTATCCACTTTATCCTGACATACCATTCTCTCGTAACTGTTATCAGCGTCCGATACGGGAACGCGAGGGACCCTATACTTCTCATCATCGTTGTACCGGGACAATCTCTATTGTAGAATTACTTCTAAGAGTTGGAACAAAATGGAGGTGATCATAGATTTCACCTCATATATCCTCCAGCATCACCAAGGCGAGAGCGGTATTATTTATTGTCTGAGCTAGAAAGTAATGCTTCGTACTCGTTTAATCTTTGCTCGAGTCGCAGAACTCATGCTCCTGTTGGAATTTCCAGGATGCGGAGACGGTGGCCAAGCGGGTCTTCGAGACAAGTGGCGGGGTAATCAGGACAGGCATTTACCACGCCAACAAGTTCATCACTGCGAAAGAGTATTTACATCTTCAATGGAAAAGAGGCGAAATCAAAGTTGTTTGTGCAACTACAGGTTCGCGATTATTCGGCGCATTCCATACTTGCCTTCTAACATTTTCCATCAAGCTGTCGGCTTGGGTATAGATAAATAGATAAAGGTGATGTGCGATTTGTGATATACAATTCGGTATGTATCTACATCCATTTATAGCCGTAAAGTGTAATTTGGGTGTGAGTCTCTGTTAATGCCTTATCTCGAAGAAAATGGAATGAAATCTTGGACTCTCCGCCGAGACCTTTGTCAGTAGTGTTGATTATTGGTATTAAGTATTCGAGACTACTGGAGTAGCAACAGCCGCGCTGTTATCCTAATTTTTCCCACTATAAACACTTCAAGCGGTAGGTCAAGGTGATCCAAGATCACCCGGAGAAGGGATTTCAGACGTTGATAAAGGGAGCATGCTGTAGGACTCTACGGATGGATTCTTGGTCCCAAGATTTTGTAATGGTGCGTTTCCAGGGCGCAAAAGAGCTTCCACTGCGAGAGAACTTGTTCGTACCATGCATACTAGAAGTCACTTGAAAAATCTAGCTCACCTAAGGCAGACCAAGTTAACTTTTCACGAGAATCCTTCGAGGGATCTGTGAAAACATAGATTCCGACCATGGTAACAGCCTAGAAGATTGCACTTCATAGTACCGAATAGTTCAAGGTGTGCCGACGACTTACGGAAATGGATAGAAGGACTAGGCACGGTAGTACGCCTACAAAATCTAACGTCCCGAGTCATTTTGCGATTAGGAACATATGTGTTACACATGACATACCCAAGATATCACCTGGATTACTTTTTTTAATAGATCTGGCGATTGAACCGAGTGAAAACAACATACCGAATCCATCTGGGGCTCCGGGCATACTTGCACGTAGCTGAGTAAAGGCGAATACGGTTCCTACAGGAACAACGACTATCTCGTTTCTCTGTTGGAAGCCGAACCCGACAGTCATGATCATAAGAAGACATATTGTGAGGGTGATAAGCCCTGGTTAGGAGGAGAAATCATGAGGTACGTTTTCCAGGTACAAAGAAAATCGCACATACAGAATGTGATGGTGATGACAAGGCAATACCAGATCACCAGTGTCCCTCTTTGCAAAGTGACCACGACAGAGATAACGTTTGGATCATCGTCCTGGGACAAATCAGCCGATATTTTGAGACCTCTTGACTCCATTTAACGATCCGTTTACCGTACAGACGTGGAAAGACTTACACGGCGAGTCCCGAAGTAGATTCAAGATAAAGTGGCACTGTAGTGTTGGTACTTGCATCTTCGGCGAAGCAGAATATTACAGCAAGGTAACTGTAGTGGTATCAGTGATACTCATTCTAGTAAGGAAAGGACATTACCGATCGAATGGATAATACACCTCACTTGAACGTGTATACCTAATCAAATGCTTCTTAGAACTGTCGCTAAGTGGTGGAATTACAGCAAGTTCAGTCTGAAACGTCGCGATCCTGGAAAGGTCATCGTTATAGCCCGCCGTGGCATTCCAGACGAAAGTGGGATCCACGGGTCTATTGTTGTTGGAGGGCCCGCTATTTCCTCCATCAGAGTGAAGAAGATTTCTACCAGAGGGTGTCAGCATGTCTGAAGGCGGATCTACGCTGAGAATAGTACTTACGAGTCAAAATAAATATTGATATCTGTGCATCCTTCCAAATCACAGCCATCATCCGTGCATCCTGAAGCACAGCTATCGCTAGTAATGCTCCATTCGAGGACCATGGACCCTTGCTTCAAATCTGCTGATATCAAATCAGCATGGAGGGAGATCTTTCGCTGTGAGCTCAACAGTAAGGTATGAGGCGAAGAGAGCTCACCGTTCGATTAGTGCTAGGATCTGTCGGACTGTATTGAAACTCTGTAGGATGTAAAGTCACTCCAAAGACGATGCAGGTTATAGGAATAATTATAACGAAAGCAACAGAAAAGAAGAAACAACGCCGGATTTTTTTCGTGGTGAGAGGGGAGATGGTGGACATATTTGTTTTTGAAGGAGAGAAAAAGTTCCAAGCTTACTTATGGTCCTGGCAACGAAGGTACGATCGATTTGAGTCCCCGGTGAAACGTGTATCACAAGGCGCTAATCACTTTGATGCAACGTGCTACCCAGAAACGCTGGAATGAATTGAACGCCCTTGCGACGTGCCTGGTCGACACTGGAAAAAAAAAACATATAAATCAATTCAATGTGTAATGTTATTTACCGTATCAGTCATACGGCGCCGACATTAGCGCTTTTCGCAGTTCTGGCCACAACATCGCCTGCAGAAATAGACGCAGAACAGGACCCTTTAGTCATCGTTTTAATTGCCTGGCTCGTCCCTGACACCTTTGATGGTTATCCTGACTTACCTATCCCATCCCTAAGAATCACGTTCTTATAGGATAGTAAGCTTTCGAAATGCTGTCTGAAAAACTTGAATCCTGAAGATCATAGCCTTAAGAAGTTAAGCGTATGCAAAACGTAAGTTTAAAGACTGCTTTGTAACCGCTCACACCGTTCAATAGAGCTCTATAGAGCCCTTGTTGCAGGCGGCGAAAACAGTTTGATAATATTTTTCTAATGAAAGCAGCAGTTGGGAAACCTTACGGTGGAAGAGACCGTCGAGATTCCTTGTTACGCTAAAATTGTTGGTCAAGACCACGACCCTTTGGTGGACAGCGACCAATGGACTCAGAGTAAACGGTCATGAGGCGCCTCGAGCGCCTAGTTCACAGTGGAATACTGTGCAACATCGGCAGAATCAATTGGAAACAAAACACTCGTTTGCTTCGCCCTGGTTTGCACTGGTATCTCTCGCAACCTCGTGAGAAAATTTGACATTTTAATAAACTTGGGCAGCATAAATGGTAGCTGAACAGATAAACGCGAGACGAGAGTAGCTTCTACTGTGACCGAGAAATATATACAAAGATTTTTACAAGCGAATATCAGCGAATGTTTGCCCGCTGTACTGTCCTATCTGTGGATGGTTACCGCAACGAGGATTCTCGATGAACTTGAGAGTTCTCACAGAGTGGGTGCCATCCCTCCCGAATTCTGCCACCCTATGCTCGTAGGCAATCCTGTGCCAATATTTTGCAGACTCCCAATCGGAGTGCATCGAACAAAAATTCGCTGCCTCGTTGGCAAAATCATCCGCATCCGCCCAATATCCCTCTTCTTTCATCAGATTGATTGCCCTGATAGCGGATCGAAGAAGCGCGCGACCAGAGCGAAGTGGATCCAGCATCGGAATTTGATCCCAGATGGATTTAATCTCCAACCTTCGCCTATCGCTCTCCAGTGATTGTTGGCGATTGAGGCCGCACGCTGCACAGGAGCATAGGAAGTTGTACCTGGCTAGTAATGTAATCTGTCGTTGCTGACGCGTAGAGCCGTACATATTCCTGCCAGTGATATACATCACAAATATTTCCTCCCCTTTTCGGATATCGGTAAGGGCAAAAATACGTTCGCGGTTTGTTGCCTCGTGGTACGAGTAGCGCGCGTTTGGGAGGCAAGAATGGTTGAAACGCGATGCTTGAATAACAATCCCGCCATCACTGAATGCGTTAGTATTGTATATGCCGGAGATAGTATCTTCGTAGTGGGGATGTGCGTTTTTCAAGGACAGAAAAGTCAAGAGGTCGTTCGGAGAGAATTTTTCCACGGTAAGTCGGAGTTCTATCGGGGAAGGGTCGGTGCCGGGAAATGGGAGGAGAGGTTTTTCAGTCAGGATAAGATCTCCTCGCTGGAGGTCTCTAGCCGCGAATGCACCAAGACCTTTGTCGCCAGCGTCCATGACGAAATACATTTGTTCAGATGACGCGGTCTGGCTTTCAAGTGAAAGAGACTCATGCTCAAGGGCTAACTCCGGGGTGGTAACGCCGCTATCGATCTTCTGTTGCTCGCCGCGTGTGAGATCTTGGGCGCCTCCCGTAGACGCGAAGGCTTTGATATCTATCGATAATCAGAACAGGGCCGCACCACTCTATGAATATGCACCCACCATCTTCAGCGCCGACCATATCACCCATCTCTCGTCTCGCCTGACATCGCCTGTAGTAAGCCTTTTGTCTATGGTCGTTCTTTTTGCATTCGCAGAGCACCAGGGCTGCTGTCGCGTCTTCTTCGGCTTCTTGCCATCTGAAAGAGATCTGTGAGCGTACCGACTAGTATGTAGAGAGCGTACTACCTTGTGAGTCGCAGATTCATCAAGGAGCGATTCAACGGGTGAATATCATCCTGAGGATCGATATTGATTGCATGCGAATAGAGCGATCGTGCGACGGAAAAGTCGCCATGCTTGAAAGCCTCAGCAGCCTATCCAAAATCGATTTAGTTTCACATTCTTTGACGAAATAACGACGGCTCACTTTGGTTTTCAAGAGACTGAGCACTGGGTCCGGCATTCCTGTCCGTGTTGGGGGTAACTTGACAAGCGTCTGTGAGGAGAGAACGTGGACATAGGACCTTATATAATTCACTCGGAGTGTAAGCTTAAACTTTTCAGTCTAAACGCTGAGCGCCGAGGCCTAGGCATGAGGTCGAATCACATGTAGCTGGCCCGCGCGTCGTGCTTGAATCAAGGTTCAAGAGTGAAATACTCTTCGTTGCACATGCCGAAAAGGACAAAAAGGATGAAGCTAAGTCTCTTCTTAAATGGCGACCAGAAAGACTGCAGATAATGACGCCGCAGCAAGAAGGCATAGACCGCTCTGGCTTGTCGGCTAGCAGTGTCCATTCAAGCGCTGCCCCCGGCCCCGCAGCAGCAGAAACTGAGTTCTGAGTTTTAAGACTCTTGATTTGAGAATCAAAGTAATTCCCGTGTACAAGGACGATTCATGGGTTCTTGGCGGCAACTCGGCAGTGGAAGCGGGCGGTGACCGAAGTAAGATTCTAAGAATGGGGTTGGGAAATTTGCGATTATGTCATCCGTGATTCTTTCGCGACGCACGTGGCCTGTTTGCCTTTCGCCTGTCAATGTTCATGACGAGAAGATAGCGTGTCTCCGTCTTATACATCTTCGAGAGCACCTTCATAGCAAAATTTCCCTTATTTTATATGCTGGTCGTGGTGCATCTTCGGCTCTTAAGCCAACCAGCAACTTCGCTGTGGGCATACCAAGCGGCGACGAAAGAAGACGAAGGTCACCTGGGTATCATTAAGAAGTGTGCGTTGCAATCCAATTTTTTGCTACCTGTGAAGCTCACACAAAGTGCAGTATTCATGTACTAGAAGCCAAACCTCATGACCTGAAGTGAGGGCTTTCAATCGCTCAGGGAAGGGACGTCGCCGTCTCAATGGAGCCCTAGCAAATGAATACAAAATTCTGCCAAATACCTCTACAACAAAAAATGCTTGCGCGTGGTATAAGTCACCGTAAGTCTTTCTCGCACAGTGTCCTCTGCCTGCAGTTAGCATCAAGCATATATGCACCATGAGCAAGCACCGAACTACTGCCTTCCTTCTTACATTACCTCTGTTCCTACCTCGCCTCTCAGTAGCTCGGTTCTAGCTCGCTGAGTATGGAAACGCGTAGCACTTCCACGGTTTGACTTCTGACATTCCTTCCATCATACTGCATTTCTCGGTAAGTAGCCTATTTCAACTTCTTACTGGTTTCTCATCCAATCTCAGATGGACCCTATGACCAGTATTTTCGGAAAGAGCTTGTTGCACAGGACGATATTCTGCCATGATTTTATGCAAACACGGCCCCCTGATCATCCCAGTCTGCTACGACGGGCTCCATACCATGCTGTACTCGCAGAGAATATAGGTATATGCGCGCCGAGCCGCATATGAGCGCCTCTTTTTCGCGTTATTCACTCTTTTACAAGAAATTCTGCGGAATAAATTCTTTTCAATCTATCATCGTCTGCGCTAGGTTGGTTGATGATGGGGTGCGACACCTGCATCCATTCTATCCTCTCCAATACGCGCTGGCTCGGTTGAAGCCGAAACACTCCCCGTTGTCAGTCAATCTCAAATAGGCTGACTGGCTTGACTCAGCATACTGAAAGAGTAGTAGATTCAAGGATGACGCTCAAATGAGTAAGCTTCACTCTTCTGCGATGCGCGATGATGGACCGATTCTTATCTATTTCCATGTATTTTCTAGGCGCCAATCTAGTTATCTTTCTTTCACCGCACAATATACGCGGTCGAAGCTTTTCAACCTTCGGTGCGCACTCACGTTAGTCTTTGGTGACATCCTTCTCATCTGGACGTCTAGGTTCAAGGAAACCGAACCTGTCATCGTCCGTGCCACTTCGTTGTAGCTAAATCGGTTTTGTGTCATGAAAATTTCACCCCGAAGAAACAATCATGTTTCTCGACAGAGGGCGGAGTTCGTAATCCTAGCATTTTCTTGAGCAGTCCCGCCGGAAGCGTCAAAACCTTGGCGACAGTGTATTACTCATTTCGCGACATTGCGCGTCCGCGAAGCCTGGCAGTTATCCAGCCTGTCTTTAACGATACCTCCCGGCTTGACACCCGTTCCTCTGGCAGGGTCTATACATTAAAGACACGGCACTGCCGTTCCAGCGCAAGCGCCGGTGCTAATACCGTCGACGCTGTCTCGCCTTTGACATCTGCAACATGTCAAATAGACAAGATTGGGAAGGTTTAGCTTGGCTAGGGTTAGGGTTGGTCTCCATCTTTTTGTACCAGTGCGTCTGCTTTGTTTGAAAAAGACCCACGTTTTCAACTTCACCATAGCGTTACTGGCACGGGCCCCCCATGTGTTGTTTATAGATATTATCTGTTGGCCATGCTGGTGGGTCCGATGCCGACGTTACCTGTGCGACGGAAAGGACGTTGTCAAGCGCGAGACTAGACCTTCGGATGATTTATAGTGCATTTACGGAATTGGGCCATATGCTTTGGTTATGTCTCCGCACCACCAAAATCCCTTGGTCAGAATGCAGAAGTGTACCGTCATTAGCGGACACAGGAACAGTCTTCGATGTCTGTCTGTTCGTGTACTATCATCCTGAGACGTCGCAGCATAGGAAAAAAAGACCAATTCCGGCTACACTCTGGCGTTCGACAACTCATCCAAGAGTTTAACGACGTGACACAATCCGTTTACTGCGGACGGATAGCAGACTCTTTCTTAGACGATTATTGTGCCAACGTCCCGCCACCCTCGTTTCGGGGAGCATAATAGCACAGCATGGATTCGCGTCATTGCCGGTCCATATGGGTACTTACTACTTAAGTCAACAGTGATCGGCGTATGCGGATGATCTGAGCCCTAGAATTTAATTATCTCCAGGCAAAGACGGTAACGGTAACGAGGACTCCGAACCGGACTCGGGAGAGCGTGGATCCCGCTCACTTTTGGTCGTCAACAGGTGTCCCATTCGCAAATGGCATATTAGCGAAGTACTGCAGTTGCTTGCTTGCTAGAACGCGTTTATTGACCAGCAGTCTCTGCAGCCCAATGCTATCTACCGCTTACCTTTGACTCTGGAGCCTGGGAGGCTTCCAATAGTCTTTGAGATGCGCCTAACGAGTCTAGGTGGCCCAAATGTGTCACACCGCGAGCGCTGTAGAACCATAGCGACCCGCGGTCGGAGTGGCACTTGCCGAATCCCAAACGTGTAAGGACATCTGACGACGCCGCATATCGGTTCAGCGTCGTTTCTTCGACCTCAGCAGCTGAACACCTTGTTTATTGGTACCGATGTTTCGCTTGCTCGAAGTGTTCGTGGGATACTTACCGCCTTTTTTTCCCTCAGAACCCTGACCTGTCAATACGCCTCTCAATCTCCGCGGTAAAACGCATTGTAAGTAGGTCGAAGTGGGCGCCGTGCAAATATCCAAGCGCTAACAAATGGGCACAGACCCACGTTGACGATTAGTTATTCACCGCAATCTTTTTAATGTTCTGAATATGCGTTGCTGTCTGTCATTGTCAGGTAATCGGCCTTATTAAAGTTTGTCATCGATGTGCTTCCGAAACCTTCACATGTTCCATCAGTTTGTTCTGATTCCGGGATTCAAGGTAGTTCTACAAATTCGCAGTTCTTCCACATACGCTCCGACTACTTAATCGTACCCTCGACGCGTCTTTTGGGTTGCTTTTTGCAAGTAACACCATGCTGTCGGGGACATTGCTGGACTATGCTCTACTTGCCGTCGCTCTTTTCTTCTCGATAATTCTTTTCGCACGCAGGCGATCGCGTTCAGCTTTACCTCCGGGACCCAAAGGACATTTTATCATCGGAAATATGCTTGGTATGCCGCCGATTCCTTCAAGGAAAACACGCTGACTTTTCTCCCAGATATCCCGTCTGAAACCGACTCGGGGGAAGTCTATGCAAAGTGGGGGGAAGTCTACGGTGAGTTCAACATAATTTCCTATGGGCCATTCTTTGATTTCTACCCTGATAGGTAGCGATATCGTATCTGCAACTGTCTTCGGGAAGACCATCGTTATAATAAACACGTACGAGAAAGCGGTGGAAATGCTCGACAAGAAGGGAAGCATCTACTCTGACCGACCGCGCATACCCATGGCTGGAGAGCTGATGGGCTGCAAACTCTCGATGGGAATAATGCCTTACGGGCGAAGGCTTCGGAGTTCCAGGAAGATGGTGTATCAGGAGCTGGGAAGCAATCATGCCATAAGGGCCTTCTTCCCCCACGAAGAGAGGATGGCGCGGCGCTTCGCAAGACGCCTTCTGGAAGCGCCCACCTACTTCAGCGAACATATCACGCTGTAAGCACCGTGACACTGTTGTTCTTGACATAGTCTAACGAAAGTCTACCTTCCGTCTTTTCTTCGATAGTCACGCAGACGCCATTATTCTCAAGATTGCATATGGTCATGAAGCCGTCTCGTTCAACGACGACTTCATCCAGAACGCTACTCGTTCCATGGGAGAGATGGGTAAAGGATGCGAACCCTCGGAATTTTTGGTTAATGCAATTCCAATGCGTAAGCTTCTCGTAACGTCCTTCCCTTCCGGATCTCTGATTCAGAGCCTCCAGTCTCGTACGTGCCGTCATGGTTCCCAGGGGCCGGGTTCAAGAAACTGGCGGCCGAGTGGAGGAAACATTACAACGTTATGGTTGATGCACCGTTTAACCTTGTCAAGCAGCAGATGGTAACTATATTTGAATCATCCGCTTCATCATTCCGCGTTGTTCATTGTCGCTTAGGCCACAGGTGCATATGGGGAATCGTTTGTATCTAAGTGGCTTCAGAAAGGAATTTCACTGGAAGAGGAAGACTACTTGAAACACGCCTCAGGCGCAATGATCGGAGGTGCGCATAACTTCCTGCTACTTATACACCCACCATGTGCTAACTTCAACTATCCCTGACAGCTGGAGGAGAAACAGTAAGCGCCTATTCCAATGCCCGTCTTATGCGCTACTCAACAATCTTATTAGACCAGCATAGTGTTACACGTCTTCTTCTTAATGATGACGTTGCATCCCGATATTCAGAAGCAAGCACAGTCTGAATTGGACAGCGTAATTGGGCGCGACAGGTTGCCATCTTTCGAAGACAGGGCGCAGCTCCCTTACATCGATGCCATACGGAAAGAGATCCTTCGGACACATCCTCCAGTTCCGCTGAGTAAGTTCCACCCCGTTCTCTTGGGCTTTCCGACTTATTTTCGTTGCTTGTGAGGTCTACCCCACTGTACTACGCAAGCCGATATTCAAGATGGGTACTATATTCCGGAGCGATCTGCGATTGTCGTCAATATATGGTGAGTCTTTCTCCGTGTCGCAGGATGGTACAGTAACATATTTCCCAGGAACATAACACACGATCCCAAGACGCACAAGCGCCCGCATGAGTTCAATCCTTCTCGATTTTTGGGCCTGAACCCAGAGAGGAATCCTGGTGATGTCATCTTTGGATTTGGTAGACGGTAACGCATTGTCCTATTCATTTAACAATTCACTCAAGGATCTCTGACAGAATCTGTCCTGGTACGAACTCTCGCTTATTCTCTTAACGGTATCAAACGGCAACCACTTTGACAGGTCTCCGGTTAGCCGATGCATCACTCTTTATCACAATAGCAACGGCGTTGTCTCTGTTCAACATTACACCCATAACTGAGGGCGGTAAACCAATTTTGCCGACCTTTGAGGCCATTCCTGGACCTGTCAGGTATGTTTTAATTGCCCGATCATTTAGTCTTTTTCCGGTGCTCATTGTTGGTAGCCGAATTAAATCTTTCCGATGTAACATCGCTCCTAGGGGCGGCACAAGAAAGGCAGCTGCAGTCATCGCGTCCGGGTAGTAAAGAAGCGCTCATTACTTTGTTGCTCGCACGGTTGATATCGAGTTTGCCACCATAACGCATTGCCGTATTTGCCTCGTCCGCTCCGTGCACTTCCTCCGGATGTATCGGAGTTCAGTTGGGAGGGTTTGTCGCTCGGAATCTATACGGGTCACCGTTATAAGTCGAGGTTTCCGTGGTTCCTGTTGTGGTTTATATCGTACACTACACATAATTATTATAATGCTTTCAAGGAACGCGTATAATCTTATATAGGTGGCTTAATAACTATCAGGCATGGTGTATATAAACTGAATGTGTGATTAGTTTTCGTCATTAAGTTCACTTGGGACGAGAGCATGCTTCAAGCTTGCATAAAGAGAGAATAAAGCCGGTAGTCAATGTGTCATCATCTCACTTTCCCGCATCGGCGGGTTTATTGCTATCACCTCGTGTTATCCTCGTGTCACCGTGAGACTGTGGGTGAGTAGCAGGGTTGTAGCAGCGGCGGCTCAGGCAAGTGGCGCAGCCTCACTGACGGTTTGCTGGTGATTTCCCAGGCACAAGAAAAGTCTGGAACACACTTTATCTTTACGTAATTTGTGATTCATTTCTTTTGTGATTTTTTAGTAAAGTCGCAACTCGAGCAAGGTTCACGAGACATCATTAGTCAAGTCTTACCCGAAGGATTATGGACTGTTCTCGATTAGAACACAACGACATCCATCCTACTCTATCATTGCAGCCCTCCCGCCCAGTTTTTTGGTGTCTATGTAGTGCAGAATAGTCTTTCTCTAGCCGCTCTTTATACTATTCCAGTGTTAGAGGGCAACGTCAAACTGTGAAAGCGGAATGGTAAAACATATCGGCTCGTCTTTGTCATAAGGGAGCTCCATGATGACGATAACCTGCTCGCCATCCTTCTTCAGCAGCCGCCATTTGTCCTCTCCAATTTGTGTTGCACAAATCGACATATTCCTCCTCAACATTCTCACAACATTTCCAGGCCCAATGTAGCTCATGACAATGGTCGTAGCAACAGACTCAGGGTTCCCGACCTGCTCGTTGAGATCCTGTGTTCTCAAAGCACGAATAAGATACAAGTGCTTCCGAACATCAGTTCCACATATCGCAACGAAGAATTCATGCAAGATATTCCGTGCGACTTTCCATCTAAGATAGTTCATGAGAGCTATTCGCGCTTGAACGAGCAGAAGCTATGCATCAATATGACCTCAAGGAAAGCAAAGGTCTTTTTATGTGCGAGAATAGGGAGGTCCGTTATCATCACTGTAGAAGTCATTTTTTCTCGCGGCTGACATCCATGATCCAGTGCCCCAACAAGGGCATAAATCCTCAAGGTCCGTCTCAACGCTGTGGTGGATGTTTGAACGTTATGTACTGCTCACCAGAGTGCCAAAAGATTGACTGGAAAGCCGATGGGGGCCATCGTTTGACCTGCCTGAAGAATCAATCAAACCAGAAAGGCGAGTTATATGGCCCTTTCACATTTGCCTTAAGACGATACCACTATTGAGCCACACGTCCTTCTCCTAGTGTGGACTCGAACTTGTCGGCATGCTTCACGGTCCGAAGTATCCGGCGCAGGACAGATCGGTATGTTGTGAAGGTAATTGCGAGCTCATGTCGTCCAAAAAATTGTAGAACTTTGGCGGGACAATTCTCGTTCCCATGACTCCTCGTTAAGGGAGATAGAATGGCTAAATGTTAATACCGACTCAAGGAGGTGGAAGTCCAAGGCTTCCGCCAAATTGTATACATACCGCAGGGTCCAAACATATATCCAATGAGGTTTTCCAGAGCCACAGCCCGTGCTCTCGCCTCTGGAGGGAAATATCTTTTGGGTTTAGACACGAGTATTCGAATCGCACGACAGCACGACATGACCGACCTTTGGGCGATTATACAGTCGTAGAAACGGACCGACATTCTCGCGCAGAATGTTAAGAGTGTTCCACCTCTGATGTAATTAACGTATTTCTGCGGCCGACGAGACTGGTCCTCAATGAGACCTCAAATTATCACAGTGGCCACGTCTTCGGCTTGATGGTTCCCCAGCTGCAACGCTGCGGGTATCTCGGATATGGTGTCGTCAAAAACAGTAATGGCGGCCATGAGCGCCCGAAATTCATATGCTGACTGGTACCCATGAAGCGTGAGCTCGAGCCAAAGCCGAACAATGTTTTCGATAAGATGGGGCTCGGAATATAAGGAGTGGCGGAACTGAGTGAGAGTAGCCAGAGATGAGAGGAGATGTGCTATGCAAGACAGATTACTGTCTGGAGTGCCCTTAAGATCAGGATTGTCTCCGGGGCCAGTGGACATGTCGAAGGCATGGAAGAAGTAATGAGTCCATGAAAGAATGGTCTCTGTCATTGCAACTATATCCTCATACAGTGCCTCAGTCCCGGGTTCGCCGTGCAACGCAGATATCCCTTTGCCGAATGCAAAGAAGCAAGCGCAAATCAGGGAAAGGTCGGTGTTGTTATCGTCATCAGATGGAATGTTGGTAGTGGATAGATGATGGCGAAAGACTTCGAAATAGGGCGGCAAAATGCTGAACCCTGAAGGTACTCGGTCTCCCCATTCATATGCGATCTCATATATTTCGGAGATGGTTTGAGGGTCATGTCAAATAATTGATTATCGTTCGGGAGCGGCAAAGATATGACATACGCTAATCGGGTGTAGCGCTGAGTTCTACCTCGACCAGCCATGAGGGCTTTTAGCACATTTACGACGGCGAGTCAGAAAAGATAATTCCTGAAAGTTAACTACACTCTCCTGAGGTAGCGCAGCGCCACCACTGATACGCTTGCTTTAAGCTTTCCCTAGCAATGCTAGAATACAAGTCGGTGGACCGTCAACTGATGGGCCGGAGGCTCAGATGGTCTGCTCTGGGTCTGCTAGTGTTGACATTCACCTCCGAGCTGATGTGTGGCGAGTGAGTGGCCCTCGAAATGCCCGACGCGGTCCAAAAGCGGTTGATGAGTCATGTGATGTTCGCATAAGCTTTGGCGGCCCAGGGCCTGGATGCATCTAGACCTTCTTTACCCTGACGATTCTCAGATTCTCAACACAAATCATCGCGTTCTTCATCGTCCCCCCACACATCGTATAGCCTTCTGCCCGAGCGCTTATTTGCAGAGACCTCTGTTGACAGCTTTTACTGAACACTGAACGAAGCATTCCGCAACCGCGGAGGTATGTGCTGCTACCTGTCGTCAACGGAGGAATTCGACTGATGACCAACCGTCGTTAGTGCCATATGGCAGAACTTCACCCAATTCTCGCTGCCCAAGAAGATGGGGCACCTCTAGAACCACCACCGACTGAAGATCCCCCGGAACCGTTACCCATTACCGAACAAGAAGTTGGGGAGTACAGGGAGCAAGATCGGTTCCTACCTGTACGTGTCATATTTCCCCCTTCGCGATGTCAAAATATTTCATGTCTTATGCAGATAGCAAATGTGTCCCGAATCATGAAGTCTTCCGTCCCACCTACCGCAAAAATAGCCAAGGACGCGAAAGAATGCGTCCAAGAATGCGTCTCAGAATTTATTTCCTTCATCACGTCCGAGGCAGCGGAGAAATGTCAGATGGAGAAGAGGAAGACGATTGGGGGGGAGGATATCCTGTATGCGATGTCGACGTTGGGGTTCGATAATTATGCTGAGACGCTGAAAATCCATTTGGCGAAGCTACGGCAGGTAAGTGGATTTTTTTGATTGTTGAATGGTTGGCTCATAGCTTGGTGTGTAGCATCAAAGCGGGACTAGTGGAAAGGACAATCACCTCGAGTCCAGGATAGACGAGGAGTGACGGTTAGGCGGGATCCGAAGTACGTTCCTGACTACCATACCCCTGATGATCTGGCGCTGATGAGTGATTCTGAAGGTAGAAATATATATTATTGTATCAGTACACCGTTTTTTATCGATGTGCGTCAAGTTCTTGTTTGTCATCTCTCGTACTGATTCGACGCGACCAGGCTATTATATGACTGTGGGCTATGTACTATACAACAAGTTCTGGCAAAGAAAAGTGTCTCCCAATGCAGCCCTCCATGTGTTCTGTGTGGGTCTTGTAAGTGTTGGCCACTCGAAGGCCATTGCGAGTCCTCGGTGTACAGAGAAGGTAACCTATCATGCCTTTCCATTTGTTTCCACAAGAGACGCGCCAGTTGTTCTGGTCTCTCAAAATGGCTTGATCGCTGGGTCGATGGGTTGCTGATTCGAGTTTTGTCCGTTCAGAGGATGCGGACCGTTCTCAAATAATCACAGGCTTGATCCAGAAGCGCGCGATTACGTCAGTGTAGGTCGCGTAGTGCGCCCCTTCACATTGGCGCGCCAATGTTCAGTATAGGTCGCCTATTCTGTCAGTAACAGTATAGCGACCTAGTGTGGCCAGCCGAGAGGGAAAATGTGTGGAGGACAATGTGTGCTAGGAGGGAATAGCATACGTGTAAGGTGGGAAGAGCCAGAAAGGCCCAGTTATAACTTGCCAGGCGCATTCATCGTCGATGACGACATCATGACGGCGCCGATACCACGCGCACGGCCACCCGACGTGTACAAAAGCTGCCCACTTTGAAAACAACACCCCAATCTCTCCTTTCTTCCCTTCCCCCACGACGCCGTTGTCCGTCTGTCTTCAAAGTTGCCACGTCCGCTGTCGTCGTAAAGCGTGGACATGACTACATCCTCCGTCCTTTATCAATGCCAGCGTTAGCAAGCATATACACAAGGCCCAACCAAACTCATTCGCCAGTCACGAATAAACGCATGTCAGGCAGATTCCCGCCTCCCCTAGAATCGTCTTTCTTGCTCGCCTCTTCAATTCTTTATGGATTTATTGTCAGAGCGAGATTCTGGTGGCGAAAGGGTTCTATTGTTGGCCCGCGTCAAGACAGCCGTCGTCAAGTTTATCACTGCTGGCTTGTGGCTTGTGGCTTGTTCGTTTCTGTTTCTGCTACGGACATCGCCCATTTCTAACGACATCTAACACTCGCTCCTAGTGGGATCGGAACCATCCGTACTATGTGCCGTCTCTGAACACTCGTTTGTTCAAATTCCTCAGCGCGATACCTCTAGGATAATCCCTCCGGACGCATCTCCGACAGGCACCTTTTAGCTAATCGTGTCTCTTTCCTGCCTTGGGTATTGAGCTCCATGGAATCCCCGACACCAATGGATATGCATTCACTTTCCACTGTGGTCATGGATGCCGCTGCGTACTAGCCCACTGTCATGGACGTCTTCAGCGATCTATAATCACCATCTTACCGGAGCGATATCAATCCAGCGGCAATCACAGTGCCGTGAGTTCTTTACACTCAATCGCTATGTTTCGCGCTGATCCTGAAACCTATCAGTGACATGCTGACGTTCTCTAGTCAATTGGATGCCGGTGATTACGGATGCGGGAGCCCTGACAAGCATTTAACATCATCTTGGCAATTCGGCGTTCATGCTTGTTCAATGTTCATCGAGCATTATGCAGTGGACCCTTTCATTCAATTCAGCTAGCATGGCTAAATTCCTCGGACCCAAGAAAGCTCTCTCGCCGGCTGCGTTCATAGCAATCGCTTTCTCCATTCTGTGCACTGGCATGGTCCGAACCTTTGTTATCGTCAATGGCATCCCTTTCTTGGCGCCGGGGACACGTATGCCACTGCACTGGTCCCAGACCAACATTTCGGATGTTTTTAAAGAACCATCGCGCGTCTTGGTCATCGAGCGGTAATTAAGCTACTTTACGGTACGTCCTTCACACTCGAAATATCTGTGCCCCGCTGACTCTGAATATTCACCGTCACATTTCCGTTCTTCAGTCAATTAGATCCCCAACAGAGGCGTTTCTATGTATAACCCGTGGTGCCATGTACGCGGGCGAAACCACTCACCACAGTTCACGCGAGTTTGTAGTCGCCACGCATACACCCATGCCAAATCTGTCTCCCTGGCTGGCTTCTGGAGGGAATGCTCGGTTCCATGGTGATTATGAATGCTGATGCCCTGGACAAGCGCTTTACGGTCTTATTTATCACCACCGTTGCGTGCATCGAGTATTATGCGGTGAATGCATTTCGCGTATCTGACTTACAGCATGTCTAAGTGCTTCTACAGGGTGTCTTCGCATTTCTGCCGCTGTGATTTACCTCACGGGTGGCACGTCTTCATTCATTTCGGCCATACTGTGCACGGGTATTAACTACTGCAGATACATAGGACATGTTTCCGCAACATAGGCGCGCCAGTCCGTCGGCTTCTTGGTCTCTCCACAGCGTTGGATACATCTTCCATCCGGCGGTCAATTGCTTGTGAAAGCTTATCCCCACCTAAATTCCGCTGTTAGATCCGAAACTGTTCACCTGAGCACGTAGATCCAACCCGGAAAATCTTGGTTAGTGCTGGAAGGTACCCTTGTTGCTGGGACACTTGCGAACATTTCTCGGGTAAGTGGGTATTCCTTCTAATAATATCCTTCAATTGATTATATTTTTTCTTTGTACAGCTAGCAAAGTTACTTCCATTATAGAGCCGTTTACTCAGTCCTCCTGAACAAGAGCTGAGCCTCTTTCACGACCAAGGTCCGCTTTAAATCGGAATAAAATTGTCCCGGTTCGCACATGGGGCGTTGATCACACTTCTCCTTGAAACCACCCGGGTTAGAGCTCAGGTTGACTACACCTTCGAAATCCTCAATTCGAGGCCGCCCTCTACCATGCGATATTCCAAGCCTCGAACTCGCTGCCCAACATGAAACACCTCCTATCGGCAGCGCCACACGGACCCACAAAATCAAATGCCCCGCCTCTCCCCTTCCCCAGATCAGCTGCCAAACCCCAGATCATAAGTTAATCGATACCCCAGATCACAAGGACCACAAATTTCGAACCCGTCTTCGTGGTGTGTAACTGAGACAAAAATACTCGGTGTTTATTCCCGGGCGCTCGTATCTTTACATAATTGCATTCCTATCAGGTCGTTACGACTACGTACAATGAGACTTTTTTTTCTGAATAAAAAACAGGAGACAGAAAAGAGCGGTAGTAAAAGTACACTGTTTAAATGGATTGGTACAAGAGTGGATGAAGCAATCAAGAGCGAAACATAGTCAGTAGGTAAAATATGGTATTACACACCGTCGACATCCATTCCTTCGCCGACACCTTGTCTGACACGCCTACGTCCACGTTCAGTCTCCTCCTCCTTTTTAACGACTGGATCTTCTTCGTGCTCCTCTTCCTCGTCCACGTCACCCAGTGGGCTACCGTTTGTCGGGAAGGTGTAGGCCGGGGCAGGGGGCTCACCCCTCAGCCCACGCAGCTCATTCTCGAGTTCTCGGTTCCTTGCCCCTTGAGTCGTTACGAGTTGCTGGAGGAATCTAGAGTGGAATTAGATGTGATAACCATCGAGGAAGGAATGTACGAACCGAATATACTCGACGCTCTTGCTGAGAATCATACCCTTGTTCGCTTTGATGACGGCACCGTTCCCGGTGGCTCCGTTGGCGACGACATCAGCTACGCCAACCGGGGGAGGGCTCTCGTCCTCTTTGAGCAAGCTGCCCCACAAATCGTCTGGGGCGGGAGGACTCGCAGCGCTGGTACCATTCCCGTTCGTCCCAGCACCTTCGAGCAGGCACTCCGGGATGAGAGTAGCGAGCTCTGTGATCTTCTCATTGATGTTATCCCTTCTCCTCCTCTCCACGGCGTTATGGCTTTCCCGCCGCCGGCGCCTCTTTTCGTTGGCAAGCAGTGCCTGTTTGTCCTGGGAGTTGGCATTGGACGAGGGCGGAGGTGTGAAAGCTGAAGCCGGGGAGAAGTTTGGAAAGCTAGCAGAGACCATTCCCTGGTGCTGCTGCTGGTGATCGTCATAGTGGGGGTAAGGAAGTGAGTGAGGGTTGCCAAGTGAGTCTGGGGTCGGGGGGATGTACCAGCCGGTTGAAAGTGCTGAAGAAGGGGAAGGAGATGGGCCAGGCCGTGTAGGGATGATTATGTGGGAAGGATTGGGGCGGGACTGGGGCGGCGGTGAGGTGCTCGAGATGGAGTTGGTGCGGCGGCCGCGGGTTGTGGCTGAGCGGGTCGGACCGACACTTGGGGGACGGCTGCGAGAACGAGATCGCGAATCCGTGTGTTCGTTGCCGTACTGAGTACCGAGCGGGGGGATGGTAGAATTGAAGTGCGGCGAAAAATGGTAGGGCGGTGCAGTGTAGGGGGGAGCGCTGATGTCGAAGATGTTGTGCGTACGGGACGAGTTTGTGTGGGCGTGTTTGTCGTTTGTTGAGCGTTCGTTTGATACGAGGCCAACGAGGTCGTCGTCGGCAAAGTCCATCTGTGCGACGTTGTACGACGGGAAGAAGGAAGACATGGCGGTGGGTGAGTAGGCGAGACGGACCCTGCATACCCACCCCTTCTTACATTCTAAACTCCGACGATCGATCTTGCTGACATAAAACATCAAACCCCAAATAAACCCCAACTCCCCCCCGCGGTCCCGTTTGCCTTTTTCCCCACATGCGGGACCCGCCAAGCTTTTGCGGGGTTTGCCAATTTCCCATGCGTCATCACTATACCCGTCCAAGGGGCAATCCGCAGTCTTTCTTAGACTCCTGCTTTTGGACCTGCCCTCGCCAAATGGCGAAATCCACGCAATTACTCAGCTGGCGAAGTTCAGCCGTATGAACAAGAGATACTGGTGAAACGCCACACCTCTGCCCGGCTCCTATATAGGCCGGCCATGCGGAACTTGCGTCTGGATCTATTCATTCATCAGATTATTTTCCCGGGGTCAGGGCTGCCAGGAGTAGAGCAATTACCTCCGGGGTCTGCAATATGGAGTCGGCCGATAAACTTTAAATACATCGACCGACAGTCAGCGAACGACCAATGAATAGAGAGTAATGACACACCTAGGCTTGCCATGCAGAAAGGGCTTCTAATATCACTGATATCCTCCCGAACCAATCATACTGATGGGGCCGGACTCAGTGAGCCGATGTGAACAAGCGGGTCGAGTGGGGAAACTGAGGACAGTGATGTGGTCGCAGGATGATACCAGTCCTTTTATACATAGGCACCTCCAAGCACCCTCACGATCAGGTCATCGGAGCAGTCATGGGAGCACAGACTAGATCAACGATCATGGTCGCGCGTCGTGAACGCGTAGGATCCAGACACGCGGGGCCCGCCCTAAATTCTAGGTTAAAACGAAGAGAAGATCAGGTAAGGTAGAGAAGACCCACGCCATCAAATCCAGAAGAACAATCAAGTGGCATGAAGAAGAGAAGTGTTTGATTCATCAAGTCAGCTCGTCGTGTCTTGTGAAGGATAGGGGTCCAGAAAAATTTGCTGATAAACGGATGCAATGAGAAGCTGTAAATGCGAAGTGGGTGTGCTGTAGTTTATATCCTCAAATGCAACATACGTTGTCAAATTATGTCCTCCGGGTAGGAAAGTTCCGAGAACACTAGGACTGTGGTAAGCGCACTAGCCAAAACAGGTAAGCGTCGGTGAGATTGCATACAACCACGGGGGTAAGACGAAGGCTTACAAGTCGATTCTATACCAATGGCCGTCCGATGTCCACGTTCTTCCATTCTTGCTATCAACGATTTCTATTTTAGACCCTCGAAGCAGCGATGTATGTTTGACATTGAAGCGTCCTAAATGCCTCGTCAAGAGAAAATCTCCAGACAAAACGGTTCGTTACTCACCTGCGCTAGCAAAAGTCGCCTCCACACTTGCTCTTATAATAGTCTACCCCACGGTCATCTGCCGGTGTACGTGGTCGGTTCATGTCTCGGGACGCTATAGCCAGAGCGCGATTAATTGATAGATAACGGCATAGGTCATCGGGCTCGTCATACCGTCAGTCATTCATAAGGCACCAATATCATGAGATCCTGTCGTCTTTTCCAGTCCTTGAGAACGAGTTATTTCCACAGAAACAACGCCACATGAGATAGGACCAACCTTCAGATGCATAAATGTCCATCAGCGGGATGCTGTTGTTATCCTTGCTCATGACGATCAAGAGCTACGGTTACGGCTTGACGATTCAATCTCTGCCACAGTTAAGGGATCAATTAAATCGAGGGCCGTAAAGCGCCACATACCTTCAAGATAACAACAGATCGTTCTGCCTCGAGACACACAAAGGAGAGAGACAGAGAGAGAGGGAAACTATACAAGAGAGTGAATATCTGATTCATCGATATGGAGGGAAAAGAGAACCCACAATGACTGCACAGTCGTGTTCTTATACCCTAAAGGTCATCGGGTCGCGGTCACGTTGAACATAGTGGGACCAGAGTGATATCGCCAAGCGGACTAAACCGGAAAGAGATGTATTTCTGTCCATCGTGGTGGGAGGACATGATAGCGAGACCGCCGAAAGAGGAATAGTCGGGTCGACAGGCAGGCCTTAGCGCCACGCACATGCTCAGCAGATGCTGTGTATCAATCAGCTAACGAGGGTTAGGAAAACAGTGGGTGTGAGACAAAGTTGGGAAGAAGAGGACAGATGTTGGGCACGCGTCGACTATTTTATATGCTGGTAGTCGTCACGGAGGAAGATCACGAGTCGAGTCTTGGGTAACTGCCCTCCGCGCCCTCGATCCTGATCGTAAGGTCATCGGGTCGGCGGAAGTTCAAATACAAGTGGTTATCGATGATGGAAGGAAACAAACCGTCACAGTGAGGTGGTAATCGAAGGCGCGAAGAGCAGGTGTATTTCAGCAATGGAGAGCGAACAAAGGAAGGCGATGTCGGTCGACGGCATGTACATCAAAGATTAAGCGATCAAGGTCATCAGGCTGGTCATGCGAGGCGGAAGTGGTCACTGGTAACCGCACCAGGTGGGCGCGCTAGGAGATAACATGAACAGCAGGTGCTTATTCAGGTAGCTAGAACACGTCCCTTTTTATATAGCCGTGGAATGAAGGGTCATAGGATCGTGACTTCGGAGTAATACAAACTAGCAGATAACACTCTGACGATTTCATCCTCCGCGACATTTGAGCAAGGTCACAGGATGTACGCTTGTGGGGCCATGGTGGTTCATCGGACACCCGCTTGAGATTTGAAATTTCAGTATCCGCGTCGAGCTGGAAATTTGTCCGCGGTTAGTGTTGGTTTTGGACGGAGAACACATGCTGATACGTTACGAGAGTGTTTTTCCTTTCATAGAAACGCATTCTATCTATACATTCAATTGCCGAAACACATCGAGGGTGTCAACGAGTGATAAGAAGCCGGCACTTGTCAAGGTCAAAATTGAATACAATGTATTCTCACAATAAGTGCCGAAGGGTGAGACTAAACGATGATATGCCGCCAAGTCGGAGGACTATTCGGAAATCGTCAGAACATTTGAGAGCGTAGAAAAAGGTGGGAATTCGAACCGAGGGTAATACAACCGCTAAGCTTTTCTCTTGTAAATGTATTACCAGCATACCCCACGGTGGACACCTCTGGAGTTCTGCTTGCGCTAAGAATTGCCAATAAAGGCTGTGGGACCAGGGCATCGAACAGACATGTGCAGAGCAATCGCATACCGAGTACTGGTTGCGGGTGGGAATCTCGGGAACTCTCGTTGTATCAGAGTCTATTATATCGAAGGCCCATGGGAAAGTGTGTGGGGGCTGCGAACGTCACGCGAAGACCTGAAGCGTCGATTGATAAAGATCCCAACATCAACGCCAGCGTCAAGTGTAGAACTAGGCTGAAAGGGGCAGATATACCTACGTGTGACGCGTCGGAGATCCTCGTAGGGACAGAACAGTTTCGACGACGTGACGTAGAAGCCTCGTAGAAGATGACGGAGCGAGGGCAGAATGACAGGAGAGGAGCGCGCACACGTCGTGTACAAAAGACATCGTGAGGCTGAGAAGTCGATTAGGGGCAGAGCATTAGTACACGCAAAATAACAAGAGGCGAAGTAGGCCACTGCATAGTATACAGAGCCGGTCACACCTGTGTGACGGAGACGGAGAAATGGCGGTGGCGAGGAAGAGTATGATGAGGGAGGGGAAGAAAGCAACGTTTGGGGCGTCTTTCAGAAGTGCGCGCCTTTTATACTCGCCTGGGTGGCCCGTGCAAGTGACACCGGCGCCGTCACAATGTCGTCATATGTGGCGTGGACGTCGTCCGCCTTGTAGATCGTCGCTCTCGGCTTCCTCTGACCCGCCAATGGCTCTTTTCTCATCGCCTAGAATCTCGTCCCATTATCGTGCTGATGTACTTGTTGTAGGAGAGCATCCATAGAAGTTTTCTGGGCATGTTCTCATGAGAGAGGGAAAGGATAATGAAAGAAAGACGCGGCGCGATGATGTTGGTGGCAGAACGTCGGGAGTCGGGCCGTTTTCTGCCGATCTCTTTCAGGTGTACACGTGATTTCTTGACTACCAATTCGGGAATTTTGCCTTCAATCTTACCGCCAGCTACCAGCGCGAGATATACTCCACAAGTTGTTTGTGACCACAAATTATCGCCTATAATAGCCTCCTTCTCGTGTACGGCATAGTACGGCATACCATGCGACCTAGTTCTATAAACAACAGGCGCGGCTTTGAACGGCTTCGATTGTATCGATAGCATCATCGTCATCATCATCATTACACTGACCACCATCATGGCTGCTGCCGAGAACCAGTACAGGCGTGTTATCCTTGTCACAGGGTCAAATACTGGTATTGGTTACGATCTTGTTAGGCTTCTGGCAGAGAAGGACCATACGGTTTATCTGTCATCAAGGAACGAAGCTGCTGGAAAGGATGCCCAGTGAGTGGCTTTTTGTTCGATTCTGAAGGCCCTACTGACTACGCTCTTAGGGCTAAACTCAAAGAAGAACATGGTCTCACTGTTAAATATGTTCAATTAGACATCACCGATATTGCTTCAGTGCGGGCAGCGAAGGAGGTAATTGAGAAGGCCGAAGGCAGGCTGGATAGTCTCGTGAATAACGCAGGTCTGTTCCATTCTCTCGATTTCGTTTTATTTGTGCCGACGACACCGTAAGGAATGAGCTACATGTCGGAACCACAGCAAGCCAGCACCATCTCGCTCGACGTTATCCGAAAAGCCTTCGAGCCCAACTTTTACGGCCTCATCCAAACGACGCAGACCTTCCTCCCTCTACTACGAGCTTCGCCAAAGGGCCACGCATGCATTCTGAACGTGTCGACTCTCATGGCATCGAATGCGACCCAGGCGGCCCCAGGTTCCGGTATGCATGTCGTCGCATACAACACCAGCAAGGTCGCCATGAACTCTTACTCAATTGCGCTGGCGAAGGAGCTTGAAGAGGAGAGCATCAAGGTCAACATGATTAGCCCCGGGTTCATATCGACCAAGTTAAACAGTTATGCACCTGGCGGGAAGACGACAGCAGAGGGCGCTTCGGTGCTTGTTCCGTGGGCGTTGTTGGGGCCGGAGGATAGTGGAAAGACTTGTAAGTGTTTTCATACATAGAATCTTCCGGGTGACCGACATTGATGTTTTTGCAGGCCAGTTTTGGCGAGGTGACGAGCAGCTGCCCTGGTAAAGAGTGTACAGAAGACATCAATCAATCAAATGATTACCATTCTAATGAAATGTACAATTGTGCATCGGCGAACCATGTCTTAGCTGATGTAGCGCTTCCTTCCATGACAACGAGCGGCGGCACTAACATCCCCAGCCCGACAGGAATATAAATGGTGTCGATGAACGACGCGACAGAATCTGACGAGATAGTCCTGGCTTTCTGAGTTTACATTTGGCAGGCGCTACAGTTTTCACCTAAAGGTTAAAGTTTCGTGTGGCTAGCGCACAGCGTCGGACACTTCAGATTCATATCAGAGCAGGGAAGAACCTGGATAATTCAGTGGCTTGGTGTATTCATGGTTATCTCTCACAATACAGAGAGATGTCACAAAAAGAGTTACGATTGTGAGTTGCAACGCATTTATTAGTCATTGCAGCAGATAAAGATTCCCCAGGCGTGTAAATACCACGTCGAACGTCAAGATAGCGCTTTGAAGAAGGAATGAAGCTCAAGGTGATTGCGCATGCCACGCGAAGCCCGAACATAACCTTTTAAGATGAAAACTGAAGCGCCTGCCAAATTTAAACCCAAAAAGACCAGACTGTATATCGACTAACGAGACTAGTTAGGACAAAGTTAGGAGAACCTCTAGCATCACATGATTTATTGACCCCTTTGGGATGATAGGGTGGGCAATTGCAAAATTGTTCGCTTCTCGCTACACCTTTACAGATCATGGCGGGTCGCAATAGAACTCGGCGCCGCATTCCGATTAGAGTGTGTCATTTTTCGTCCTCGTGAACCATAACCAATTCGTAAACAGGACTTCAATAGCCCAGAAACGATTTCGAAAATATACGAAATTGCGTATGTCTGGGGAGAAACCGTACCTTCTGAGTTCAGCATACTGCCACCCTATTTCGCAGCGTTTCGCCATCATCTATCCACTACCAACATTCCTCCTGATGACGATAACAACACCGACCTTTCACTAGTTCGCGCCTGCTGCTTCGCATTCGGAAAAGGGGTATCTGCTCTACACGGGGTATCCGGGACCGAGGCGCTATGGGAGGATATACTCACAATGACAGACGCCGTTCTTTCATGGGCCCGCTACTTCTTCCGATCTCTCGATATGTCCACCGGTCTCGGAGACAACCCTGCTCTCGAAAACGGCAATATGTCTTGCATCGCGTATCTCCTCTACCCTATGGGTGAAAACAAGCAGTTCCGCCTCTCCATATCTTCGGAGCCCGATTTGATCAGGAAAACCGTTCATTTGTGGCTAGCCCTCACGCTTCACGGATATCAGTCAGCCTACAACTTCCGGGCGTTAATGGCCGGTCTGTGCATTTGGGAGGACACAATGCCAACAATGGCAGAAGCCCTATCACATCATGACATGGAGAACGTGGCCACCGTACTAATAAAGGGTATCATCGAGGACCAGTCTCGTCGCCCGCAGAAGTACACGGATTATATCAGAAGCGCAACCCTCATAACGTTCTGTGGGGGGACATCTGAAAATCTCTGCGAATGTCTGGTCGCAAGGAAGTCGATTATGTGGTGCTGTCGTGCGATTCGCATCCTCGTGTCTAAGCCCAAACGATATTCACAGAGACAAATGAGATCACGAGGGGCGGCGCTGCAACATCTGTTTGCATATGTGCATGAAGCCAGCCGAGCATACGTGTACAACTTCGCTGAGGCTCTGGACTTCCACTTCCTTGAGTCAGTGTTGATGGTAGACCATTTTCTCTCCCTGAACGAGTCGTTCCTGCAAGAGGAAGTTTTCCAGCCAAAGTTCTATGAGATCTTGGTCGAGGTTTTAGAGCACGCGGAGACTTTGACAATATATCGATCTGTCCTGCGTCGGATCCTTCGTACTGTGAAGCACGCCGACAAGTACGAGGCTACCCTGGGAGAAGGACGTACGGCTCAACGGTGGTATTGTCTGAAAAGACTTGCTCTTGAGCGCCAACCAGGCTTGCATCAATATGACCTGAATGAAAGCAAGGGTCTTTTCATATGCGAAAATCGGGAGGTCCGCTATCATCACATTGGAAGCGCTTTTTCTCGTGGCTAATATTCATGATCCAGTGCCCCAATAAGGACATAAATCCTCGGAGTCCGTCTCAACGCTGTGGCGGATGTTCGAACGTTATGTACTGCTCTCCAGAGTGCCAAAAGGTAGACTGGAAAGCTGTCGGGGGACATCGTTTGACCTGCCTGCAGAGTCAGTCAGATCGAAAAGGCGAGTCATATAGCCCTTTATATTCGAACACTTTTCATGAACTATCTTAGATGGAAAGCCGCACGGAATATCCTGCATTGACTATAATTTCTTCGTCGAGAGGTGCAGAACTGACATCCGGATCCACTTGGATCTTATTCGTGCTTTGAGAGCTCAGGACCTCGACGAACAGGCCGGTAATTCCGAGCCTGTTGCTACAGTCATTGTCATGAGCTACTGTGGGCCTGGAAATGGCGTGAAGATGTTGAGGAGGGATATATCGACTTGCCCGGCACTAATGGGGGTGAATAACTGGCGGATGCTGAAGAAGGCCGGCGAGCAGGTTATTATCATCATGCAGATCCCCTATCAAGTAAACCCGGCTCGTTTTGCCTTCCCACTTTCCAAGTGCGGGATATCCCTCTGACACAGGTATATTATGAAGAAGCGTTAGAGAAGGATTATCATGTACGGCTGGTTTGCAATAGAATAGGCTAGGTAATGTTGACTATTGATTACTATTGACAACAGAAATGGGGTACTACTGAGGCAAGCACGATTCTGCACGAAGCCAAACATACAGGAATGAATGCATCTTCCCTACGGAAGTAGCTAAATGATTGCGGTCACCCTTCAAGTTATGGAACCATCCCGTGAGGTTTAAATCAGCTATCAAAACGAGCACAGAATAAGACAACTCGATCGAGCGATTAATTGTACCCGGCGACAATCCACAAGTTGGCAATAGCCTCCAGGGTGGAGCTTTGGTGTACCGCCTTCAGATCTTAAGATTTGTTCCGAGTCCTATGTATATAGGTATCTCGGTTATTATGTACCTTCAAAATCCCGTGGGAAACTTCTATTGATTGCGGCCGTTGCCGAACCCTTACACCTTGACTCTTCGTGGGAAATTTTCTATTCGTTGCGGCAGTTTCCGTTTTCGGTTTCTTCGGACCGACTTTTTTGTTCCCCCCCTTCGCGTGCGCCTTTGCCGACTTTTGGATGCCCATGTACTGGTTCTACCCTCTTTTTCCTAATGCTACGTGTTTATGATAGTATTTTCTCATATACTTCAAGCCCTCTTACTCACAGGTATATCCTCATTGAGTACGATTATCTATTTCCAAGCCAGCTTTACTGCTGCATGTATTGTAATCATCAATGGCTGTACACTCTCTACACGGTTCTTCCATCGTTTCCTTTTCTAGACATCCATCTTGCGCCTGTGCATATCTATAGGTCCGCAAAGGCGGTGTTTGTCCCTTGATCACTCGCGTCATCATTGGAAAATCCTTCAAAGCTTCAATACCGCGGTTGTTGGCCATCCCTCCACTTTCCGATGCATTCATCATTTTGGCGGGGTTATTGGTGGTGATGGATAGATACAGGCTTAGTTGACATGTCTATTTATTGTTCAGCAAACATGCAACTCTTTCTAAACGTAGTAATACCACGACCAAAATATTACTCCATGAAAGTTCACAACGAGTTCCCTGGTGCCACCCAAATATCTCTCTGCTGTCTGAGAAATTATATGTTTTCTATGGTCTTTTTGCTCTCATGCCACTTGTCTTGACCCGATTGGAAGGAGATGCAAACAAGGCAAGAAGGCTCTGTCATAGCCGAGCACCACCCGTTTTTTCATCTTCTCGAGTTGTGTGTCTTCCCCCTTGCAGAAGAAATATCCCTTCTGACATGCGATTGATAGAAAGATTTTCTGAGGTGGTGAAAATTTTTGCAATGACACTGAAGCAGCTGGTACTATCATGGTGGTGGAATAGTATTGGAGAGAGAGCCATACTGGGACTAAACCGATGGCTCACACCATCGCTGCTCCGCATTCAAGGGTCAGCTTTTCCTGTCTTGACGGCAAAAGTGGGGATGTATTCATATTCAAACGCGATTCCGATATTGCATGGCCCAGATAAGGACATAGGACTCGGACCTGCCGCGCAGAGCGACGGCCCATACATCTAGTATGAGTGTTAGGTTGAACAGGGATAGTCGCTTTTGTGACAGACTGGTGACGCAGTCAAGAGTGTGTCCATGTCGAGAAGGATGTTTTTATCATGATATCAGCAGATGCGTGGGGTTAATATTGTTAATGATTCCTGTTGTTCCAAAGCCAAAAGACGGCGTTAGACGCCCTGACTCCTGACAGGACGCGAGATCGACGCGAAATTGTCACAAATCACGTGTCAGTCCCGGTTGAACATCAAACTTGATCCACACTTCCTCAGGGCCGAACCGCTCACACCGATCACCTCAGTACCACCAGCGCCACTGAGGTTCGCCGACCTAGTATATCCACATACTTTTATTGATATCTCCGAGTATGCTCTTCCCGCAGCCAATAGCGAGTCACCACATCGGTCAATGTTGGCAAAGACGACTCCCAGGACAGCATCTATTCCAGTCGAACTTGCAAGGCCATTATGCTTATGATGCTGAAGAATAAAACCTGCACTCGCTCATGCTCCTCATGAGCCTTACCTCCGTATCCTATAATTCTCTCGACTGCGTCTGCCGACATGTTCACCAGCTATCTAGATCGATTTCGACCTTCCTACTTGCCTCTACTGGATAACTGAACGACGTCTGGGATATAGAAATTTACAGAATGGTCCTTTCCCTAATGCATGCTAGCCTAAGGCCTCTTTCGACATTGTGCGGCAATTATAAGCGCCCTTTTGCGGGTAAAGACTACCTAAGGCTGTCCACCATCTCGAGTGTCTAGCCGAAGTCATTTACCAAAGCCGTATGCATTACATGCGGAGCGAACCAATTGAACAGACGACGTTGAACTACCAATGCAGTTAGATGCATACAATGTAGACATCCCGCCATTAAATTGGGTCTAACGGTTGTATATATTTCGTAATGAAACATTATGAACGCTTCGCCACTACATGATTTTCGGAAAGGTGCCAAACCACCTGATACTAAACGCAGACGTCCTAGAAGGATTCTGTTCCTAAATTATCTTCGAAGAGATATTTGTCATACTTCTTTAGTGTCCGGAGCAAAGGTGGACGCCGAAATTACGACAAGCCCATGAATATTATTAGCATGGCGATCTTGCTACGGTACGTATCCTTGTAAAAGAAGCTGATCCACATCAATTGTTGCCTACTACGTTGAAGATGGCCCGAATCGACCACGTCCCGTGTTTTTGTTGGAAGGTTCTATATAAGCCTTTATAACTCTTTCTCAACCTAAACTAATTTGTTTCTGTGTTGCCGCTGCCCAGACAGTCAAACATGTCTACCTTCCCTCCTCCCACGAAGAAGATTCGACGTTGTTTCTTCTTGTCTCTCGCTTTTGTTATCGTTATTCCCATAACCTGCATCGTCTTGGGAGTGACTGTACGTCCGAAAGAGTTTAAATACAATGCCCGCGAGCCCGCCTCGAATGATGGAATTCGAAAAGTAGGCTTCCATATCGTCGTGGCTTACTACTGGACTCACAGGGAAAGATTGACCTTCGCGCGGGTTTGATGTCAGCGGATTTAAAACAGGGAGAAATGGTCCTAGAATGGAATGTTATGGCTGATACCTGTAGTCCCGAGGTTATGGAGTGCAATGATGTCAACATATATTTCGATACGTGAGTGCTGTGCTTTGTAAATCTTCGATCATACCGAATTGTTTTCTCGTAGCAATCTCCTTCAACACTCTGACACAAACAGTAGCGAATCGTTTGACAACAATAGACCTACGGTTCCTACATTCACCTGGAATGTCACTTCAATGATCTCCGATCGTTTCCTTTCCAATTCCGCGATTTTCCAGACAACGCTTGTTGTATTCCCGATTTATGGTTACGCCTCTGATTCAATCAGTAATCCATATGCGTCCGAAGTGTATTATCCATTCGATCGGTGAGATCATGCCCATCTCAGCGGTAAATTATCGCTCATATCACTGCAGCTACCTCGCTCAGGTGTTTGCCTTCGCCAAGGATGCAAATACTAATGATACCGTGCGATTGTTGCTCGAATCCACTTTCGGACTCGTTGTGTGAGTATTTTCGAACTTCTTTGTGACCTAATAAATAACAGATTCAAGAGGACTCAAAATTGAGGCGGGGAATGTCTTCAACGAAGTTATTCCCGAACTTATCGCCATTGGAATTAATCTGCAAAGAGCAACTTTGGTGAAATGGTATTGCATTGTCATCACTATTATATTCTGTCGGTGCGATTTCCTTATGGCTATGAAATGGTCTTCACATGTTTCTGTCTGAACCAGGGCTTATCACTCTCACAATATGTCTTGTTATGATTATGACTATAGGTTTTGGCTTCCAGCAGAGGAATGAGATTGTTGTTATTCCTGTTGGGACGGTGTTTGCCTTTACTCAACTACGTTTAACTATGCCCGGAGCTCCAGATGGATTTGGTATGCCACGTCCTGTTAAACCAGTCACAAACACTGATACAAGTAATATAGGCGACGTTTTGGGTATATCCAATGCAATTCAACGTTATGTCGCGAAATGACTCCAGATTTTAGATTTCGTAGGCGTACTGCCCTGCCTTGTCCTTCTATCCATCTGCGTACGTCGCCATAGTCTGACCTACTCACCTCAACTTTGACGCCGAAATCTTCTAGGCTGTCACCATGATTGGAATCTATGTTTTCACAGATCCCGCGAAGGATGGTCGTGAAAGGTTAACTTGGCCTGCCTTAGGTCAGCTAGTTCTCGATAACTTCTAACGTCAGGGTGTAAACAGGTTCTTCCTCAGTACACGCCGTCATTCATTCTAGAAAGACAGCATCAGAGAGACGCGACCCAGAGCAAGGGTCATACACCATGCTTCCTTTGTGAAGGGATTAAAGTGCTTTCGACATTTAATGAGCTACAGAGTAGGTTATGGAATTCTTATAACCTAAGTACAAAAAACGAAACAACTTCATTTTATGCCGCCGTTCCGTAGCGCTGTTGTATTTATCGATATGCCATCCTTTGTTAGTATGAACCGACCGACAGTCTATATAATCCTCCACTGAGCTGTACACCAGTCCGTGTGTTCGAGTCAGAACACATCTCAAGGCAAAGGCTCCTCGTCTTCGCTCCGACCTGGTCAATTGAATTTTCCTTAATAAACACAAGAGAAGCTATACTAGCTCCCTCCGCCTCAGCTGCTAACACAGTCCCGCCTTGCTCTTGCTGCAGACGACAAGGCACGACACTGAAATATACGCAAGAATAGCCATCTAGCGCCAAGACGAATGAATATATAAAGGTTTCGTCTCTGTTCGAACGTGAGCCGAGGAAATCGATTATAATTTACAGATGCGTCAAGATATGGGTGCCACGGTCCATTGATATCAGATGAATCGACATCGACATTGTATAGACAAGCCACCATGGAAGCGATCCGTCGTCCCCTCCAAAAAGACCTGATATGGGACAGAATCAGCGACATGCTCAGGACTATCTTTGAGTAAACTTACAAGTCTTGCTTATATCCTCGGAGCTCAACAGCGCCTGAGGGAGCAACAATCTCATCTCACGTCCGGCATCTTCCAGACTCCAGGTGATTCAGGTTCTGGGCGTTTGAAAGCGGAAACAGCTGGTGACGAATTAGTATCTCGAGTTTGATTTGTAGTTCGGACACGAACCTAGATATGCGAAGCATGTTCCCTGAGAGATGTGCGCGCGACGACATGCCTCTAATGTATGTGCACGAAGAAGTAATCCATTTTCATGCGCACGTTTATGGGATGATGGTATATCGACGTGCTCTACCACGGCAAAGTCGCAAGAGATTTGGGTTTTGGAGGCTATGGAAGGTATGATATTTTCACGTCACTTTGGAAGATTATCGATTATCATTGAACCGGCAACGACACGGAGGAACATGATTGATCATCAGGAAATACAAAGAGAGGTGATCTTAATATACTCGTCGAGGTGTGCGAATGACACCGGCGCCATGACAGTGTCGTCGTACACATCGTTCGCCTTGTAAATCGTCGCTCTCGGCTTCCTCGGACCCCAATGCCCATTTTTTTCTCCTCGCCTAGATTCCCGTCCCGATATCCGGGATGATGTGCTTGGTGTCGGAGAAGCCCCATAGAAGCTTCCTGGTCAGTTACTTATGACTCTGAGAGAGGAGACGGATAATGGAAGAAAAACACAGAAGCGCATCATGAAATGCATGTGGTATGGTGTGTGTGGTGTGTGTACCAGCGCCAGGTCCCAATCAGGAGCGGCTGGGTCCACAGCCCTGACATGGCAGGCATGCGCCGTGGCTGCATTGAAGGCTCGTACCGTTTTGATCGTACGGTTGCGTACGCGGAGTAGAGACACTTTGCGGGGCACTTTGAAAGCGCTAGCAATGTACTATTGAAAGAAATAATAGTATTACTATATGCATGACATTCAATACCCAGCCGAAGCTGAAAGAAGTGTCGCTGGGAACCTTTGCTTCGAATTTGACGGAGGCATTCTAGGTCACGGTAGCCACCTCTGCGACGAGTCACGGCACGCGATCTTGCTGTTCTAAAAAGCACGTCGTCCATGTGGAGCGGTTATCATAGTCGTGGTATAGTCAATACTTAGGTGATGAGGAGGTGGGCGGTGACGAGGGAACATCACGACTGCCTTTTCGGGACGTCACCGATTATTGTTCCCGAACCACCATGTCCGTCACTGTCATTTCCCTCTAAGGCTTCTTCCTCGTTGTTTTTCTGTACCTCCAGCATTGCTCCAGCAGCGTAAATATATGTGCTCCTGAACTCTTTTCTTCACGTGTCGTCGCTGTGACCTAGGTCAAGCCGCCGATTTCTCCTCGGTAACACGAGTCTTGGTGCTAGGAAGCATCTTGTACGATGAAGAATCGAGAGAAAGCAGTGCCAGAGTGGGCAAATACGACATGAATACTGAATTTTAGTGTGCTCATTTCTTCTCGGCTCACAGATTGCGTCTAATTCTTCCGATAGACCTGAACTTCTCTTCCCTGACTTCAGAGAGCACGTGTAACCGACAACGATGATACATTTGCCTTGCGTTGGATCGTCAGCGAGGAGGAGAAATTATAGCAGGTACCAGTGGAGGATACGGTGCTACCAACCACTATCAAGGCGGTGATATCCTGGGTGTATGCGCAGCGACGCTCAGTAAGGTCCTCCCCTTTACTGCTCCAGTTCTCTTACATAATTTACATAACGAGAACAGATGACCACTTCAGAAAGCGCTAAATTCCAGTTTATGTAATGTCTAAGGTTCAAAGGAGCGGGATGCGAGGGTCACACATCAGCCACACGTCGGTTCACACAGAAGGTTACTGGCTTCTATGCTTATAATGCTAGATTTTCCGAAGACACTATCTCGTGCGTCAACCGGTCTCCCGATGATTTCGAGATTCTGACGACGCAGCATTTAGCAGCGTTCGCAAGGGAACATGTCGCCGGCATTTTTATTCACCTCGTCGACTATCCTATTGTGTAAACCCCGCAAGGGCTTACACGGGCGTATTGCTGCATTGATTCCGCGATTCTCATTCTCGCATTGCTCCCAGTCTGACGCCACACCGACATCAGTCCACCCTGTTTTCGCCATAGCCAGATTATCGCGTCTACGGATGCATACATCTCTAACGACCATGTTCTTACTTCTCCGATTCGATCTCTGTCCATCACTATCAAGCCACCAACCAAGTCGCACCTCCTAGAATGTGCTCAGCAGGCTCGTGTAATCTAGATGCTGTCAAACCTCTTAGACCTTGTCACGGCCTATGAAACGCCACGCTCGGTTCATCAGATTTTCGCGATCCTGAAGATGCGGGATTGCGGAAGATCTCGTGGATACGTCTATTGGGCCCGATTCGCAGATCTCTTCGGATGAAGAGATATGACTTTGTGGCAGAGCAGTCCATCGCATCAACGCTACTGCGTGGATAGCGCACGTGTGACGTCCAGAGATTCGTGCCCTCGTAAAATTAGGAGGAGTGCATATGAATCGGTTCTGAAGTCAACATTTTCTCTGCGGGCTGTGCAATTGATTCTTTTATTCGGCGAGTTTCTCTTCAGTGAGTTGCTTTATGATTTTATCGTTCTCCCCGTAACCAGTAAGCCTCCTTGCCAATCGATGTTCGAAAGCGCAGATCTAAGTGTCTAGAACAAGCTTATCGTTCGGTCCTCACTGACTGATTCAGAGGAGACCGTGCGCTCTGCATAGACCCTTACTCTTCCATGAGGCCATTGCGGTTGCATATCGCAATGTTGTTTTGCGAATGTGATCCATCGGACATACGGGGATGATTGGCTGCGGAGCTTATTCCTTGCTGGATGTATGTTCCTCCATCATCTGCTTACCTCCTTCTAAAGTAGTCTCGTTGGTACAGTGGGTCCCTGCTATGTAGATCCTATCCTATTTTTACCAAATGATTGCTAGCGGCAATAAAGCATAGGATTCTACTGGTAATGTCACGAAGTATGCCGCTTTTGGATGCTCAGTATCGGCTCCTGCTTTCAAATTTCGTCAATGATTCTGCTCACAGTACAAAATTGTCTGTCTACACGCCGACTGACCACGTATTGTCATGATCTGGATTTCGAGCTTCGTCCACGAATGTCGTTTTCTCAGGTGCAAGGATATCACCCTCCTTGTTTGAGAAAGACCTATCATTGAGTCTTCCCCGCGTCTTCGAGACCCGACATCGCATAAGGAAGAAGGGTTCCCGTGCCGATATTGGGTCACCACAATACCCAGACCATCTCAACATCGATCCCCACATCGTCCTTTAAAATAATCGAATACGAATTCATCACCACCTTTCCCATGTCGTGCGTGGAAAAGCGCAGGGGCAACTTCGCGTGCGTACGATGTCAAAACCACGGAGATGACCAAAGAAGAGACGTTCCTTTTATGTAGGACTTCTCGGAGGAGAGGGACGTATGCCTACGTCCTTTCGACGATACTAAAAAGATTAATTCCAAGGGTTGCTAGCCAGACGATACAGACTCCTGAGGGCCCTGACACGGGAGCTCATACCCTGACTAGGATCGATGAGAATAGATAAGGGTGAAAAGTCAACAAAGCTTATGCAAAAATTTCGACGATGCTGATCGTCTAATCATTCTTCCGCTTTCTCAATCGTCTCCTAAAATCGTCGAAACCCCGCGTACCGTGCTACTTCCTAGCTTCATGTCCCTCGACGTCGAATAAACTCTTTGGCCTTTCTCTTTTATAAGCCCATATCCGACTCTATCACTGGACCCAGCGTCATTTGGCTTTGTGGTTGGTCACGCACGACCAAGAGAAACACTTATCAATGATTTACCCCCTCTCAGGTCGTATGCATCATCCAGTAGCCGAGCATATTTCGTGCAGCTGGTCCTAGCTTTCAAAATCACAACAAGAGCTGGAATTTAATTGGCGCCGCATTCCTGCTACAGTGACTATCATTGTATAGGCAGGTTATCCCTATCAATGCTCTTAGATTTGAAGCTACACTAGCCGCCTCCGCCTCCGCCGGCTCTTTGCTGACATAGTACCGCATTGCTCTTGCTGCAGACGACGAGGTGCAACATTGAAACACGCGCAGTTTCGTACTTTTCCTTCGTTCAACGACATGGTCACTAACTTTCTCACAACGCAACTTTCGAGAGTGACCGTCTACTTAAGACGAAGGCATCAAGGTTTCGTCTGTTTGAACGTAAGCCAAGAAATTTGATTGTATCTCACATATATACCTTGGGATATGAGGTACTACAGTCCGTTGACATCAATGAACCGATATCGACCATGGAAGCGGTCAGTCGTCCCCTCAAAAAAGACATGATATCGCACAAGATCAGCGATATGCTGAGACATATCACCGAGATAAACTTCCAGGTTTTTCCTGTATCCTAGGAGTCCAACACATGTTGAAGGAACCAATGATGTCATTTCTTATCCTGCGTCTCCGGGACAGAGGATTTAGTTGTTTTAAAATATTCTGATGCGTAGAGAACGTCTGAAGATGTTTTGATTGGTTGCTTGGTCCCTGCCATTTTGGCACGCCATGCCGGTCCGGGCTTGGTGGAATTTCGGTTGCCCGATATCCTTCTCCCTTACATTTGCGATTCGTACATGTTATCTATCTATTCATATTTTCTATTGTGTGCTAAATGGCATTTATTTCCACGTAGGAAGCAACGAACATTCCCTCCACTCTCATGGATGCTGTGGTGACGTCGCGAAGAACGATACATCAGCCCGCACGCTACTGGCTTCGAATACTCTTTTCAAGGAGAGAATGCGTATCCTCGAGGCGAGGCTGAGGAACAACCCGAGGCAGGTCAATCACTTCCTTCCACCGTTTCCGAGCGTCCTTTACTGCCTGCGGATCATTGTCGCCCTCAATAGATCTGGCCATCAATGTCATCAACTCTTTCATGTCGTCCAGTATATCACAGCAGGGTGACAGGTAGCTCAGCTGCAGCGCAATAGCGGAGGAAGATATGAAGATGTCTGTTATCCCCATGCCCGAAATATAATTGGATCTCGCATATCGAACGAGACTGGAAAGAACTTTCGGAACTAGAATCTACGTTGAGCAGCCGCCATCTAAAATGAATCAGAAACGTACTAAGTACAACCCGCAAATCAACTGTCTCGAGGTTCGACAAAGTTCGAACAAGGGTTTCTGACCAGGATAGTATATCTGCGTGGAGAACATCTATATTGTTTGAAGATGGACTGGACGAAAGGCATGCATCGATCCGGCTTTCAAAGAGAGATCCAAGCTTTCTCATAGCTTCCATGTCAGTGGTATGCACTGATAGAAGAGCGCAGATGATTGCGAAATAGTTTCCATTGGGCGCCGTTGAGTTTAATGGAGCGAGTTCATCAATCGACCCGTGTATCACAGAACCAATTTCGCACACCGTCAACCTCTCCTGCCACCAGCGAGCACCGGTAGGAGTGTAATACTCCTCTATGGCAATGTCAGCAAGCTTTGCTCCGCGATGATACACTGAACATCTTTGCTACAGATTCTATTAGCATCCTAATGATATTTGGAGATGGATAACGCATGTCCTGATCCCCATACAACATATACAGCATGAGAATGTCCTCCGGATGGTGAGGATCGTAAACATCCGTGGCAAGTGAACTGTCAAAGACGGCCAAGAGCTTAATCATAGCCTTGAATGCCTTCAATTCTTTTCGGTCAGTCCGCATCTCCAGGACAGACTTTCCATTGTAACGAAACAAGGTGGGAGCCCAAAATTTCCGGAAGTACCACTTCTTATTAGTAATTTCGACATCTGTTGATGCTGGGAACTCCCCCATCATGCACAATAGCTTCGACAGCTGTTCGTTGCTTACTTGCCTAGGCTCACCCAGCTGATCTGCAATGAAATGAGTGAGATTTATCGTAGCATTCAATGGAAGATAAAAGGTGTCCCCAATTGTATTGGTAACCGAAATCCGTTCTGATGCTGCGTCGCACAATGCATCGATCAGGATCGTTAACAGGTCAGATGCTGCGGAGCGACTTATCAGGATAACAACAAAATTCTTACAATATAAGCTGCTTACCCAGAACGCCAACCGTGTTTGCAGCCGAAATGGCAAGACCAATGCCTGACCAGTGTTCCGTTATGGCAAAATTGATAGTAAATGCAGTAACCTCCTTGATATCGGCAACAGTCGTCGAGGCACCATCTTGCTTCACGAAGCTCTGCAATCCAGTATCTGCTGGGGATAAGAGATTGGCAAGCTTGTCCAGCCCCGTAAATATGGTGAAAGCACGACCATAATGGTACTCGGTTCCGAAATGCAAAGAGCAGAATGCGCCTATATGATGCTGATGATTACTCTGTGTGTTCGTGGCCGCCAAAGAACTATGGGGGAATGTGTGTAGCAATAGCTCATACATGTCCTTGATCTCCCTCTGGCCTATCCAGCACCGCCAGACATTTACATAGGCCTTCGTTAGAAGGTCAAACTCGTGCAATTTGGATATATCATCCAAGTAGATGCGACATAGCACTTGCGGTGCCATTGCATCATCGAGGCTCTTTGCGCACTTCCATACAGACAGTATGCAAGAGAAATCCCATCTGACTGCATGGTGGTGTACCCACAAGAGTGCCTGACAGATATGGCCAACAGACTCGGGTCCCTCCAGACATCCCAAAGCCATGTTCACCCACTTCCCTGCATTCTTGTTTTTCCCACCTGTAGATATAAAGCGCCAGGTGAACACAGCTCGATAGAATTTCCAGGACTGGGTTGAACGGTATACAGAGGTGGGACTGAATGCAGGTGTGATAGTCGTGACAACAAAGTAAATGACCGTTAAGCTTGTAAAAAAAGTGATTACTCCCACAACGACGGAATTTAGGGTCCAGAGGAGTGTAATAAGACCCGCAAAGAAGAGGAAAAGGGAAACAATGACAAGGAGGGGAGGAAATGCAACAGCGTGATAAATGACATGGCCATGTTCCTGAGTCAGGCTGGCGAGGCTTAAATATCGCAGAGCTATCGCAAGGTGAGGAGGTAGCAGAGGTATGTCATTTGTCCAGGTGTAGTGGAAAAGCCACTGCTTTATGAGAATGGCTGTCAAGACTGCTGATAGGGCAACAATCAGGCTGGAGAACCAGATAGTGTTGATAGCAACCTTGGAAGCTGAAGGGGTAAATGGTACTTCAAGTGAAGCAGGGTTTGTCACTGAGTCTAATTGAGAGGTGATGCGGGTTAAAAGTGCTTCAATAGGATCCTCAAGGAGACCCTGGTACAATTGAATAAGGAAGCCTGTAACCACAGCTGCGTAAATGTTGGCCTAGAATATAAAGATCAACACTGATCTAGAAGTAGTCAGAAACAAGGTACTTACAAAAAAAAGGATTGTAATCATTTCATCCGTCCACATCGAAATGACCTTGGAGTCATATTGGGCTAGCGTGTTGTAACACTTCTGCCAGTGAATGGACAGGTCATCTTGATTTGACTCTGAAGAACTATCTGTTCCTCTCCTTTCTTCAGGGAGGCACCGACGAGTTGATCCCTCGTGCGATTGATATGGTGTTCTATGCTGCTTGTCATGAACAGAGGATGCCCCATTGCGCATGGTAACCTCCATTTCTCCTCCAGTTGACTCATTGGAGTCTGGCCGACTAGATGTGAATGCTGCTCTTTGCAAGCAGGTCTTGCCAGGCAAGGAATATGTCAACCAGAAGTTGGTGTTGTCGTGTGTATCCTCAGAGAGTTGGCTGCCATCGGGGTTTGGCATTAGGGACATGAGACCTGAATTATGGGCTTCTACACAGTCCTGTTGGGGTGCCCCAGTGCCAACCGCCATATTGCACTGTAGGGGGTGATATGCCTGCCTGGCGTACACCTCTGAAAATCACATATAAAGTTCACTGTAATTTAATTCAAGCAAGTTTATCTACTTACAATAAGTAAGAAACCAGCAGTAAGTACCACTAGCAACAAGAAGATTCCCCAAGAATCACAAGCAAGACATGTAAAAACCAAGAATGAAGCATGGGGATTCTACCCGGTAGCTGATAAGTCCAGTCCACCTGGTACAGCCAGATTTGGTGATGAGCCTCCAGGCTCTGTACGCTCAGAATTTGTGGATTTTCCCTGCTATTTAATGCTACTATCCCTTCAATGGCCTTTCAGCAAACCAATGATTGCACACCCACTGATACCACTTTCATCCTACAGCAACCACTCTTTACGCGCTTTGTTATCCATCCCATCTTGCCATGCATCATAATTGCCGTATTTCATCACGGCAAGGCACCTTTGATCAACAATCATCCCAATATGGAATTGACGCATCACTCAGAAGCACCTAGTTGATGTGCTCATTGATCACTTAATGAAAATGACATGATTGACATGAGTACCCTCCCAGCTACAGCAATTGCAGCTACGGCAATTACAGACCATGTTTACTAAGGCTGTTACTTCGCCAAGGCCTCAAGAAAAAGTTGCCCCATGCGTACTCCTCAGCATGACGACTATCGCTCAGTAATCTGCAGCTAAACAGCACCTAATGATCTGTGCATCGCTCAGCAAAACCATATGGTTTGCATCCATATGCAGCAACATCAATGAGTTGCTGTTACTTTAGAAGACTAAGGACCATATGTCACCTATGACTTTTTACAAAGCTAAGGCCTTACAGCCTTACTAAGTCTCGTGTATTTACTCTATTTATAAATTCATACTTGTAGTATAAAAACTAGCTAGAAAACATAGTTACGAAGCAGTTCATCTCTAGTCAACCCCAGACTACGTCAATTATCGTCACGCACTAGTCTATCGTCAGTAAACCATGTCTATTCACCATTCTACGGCAATATACAGTTTACCCCAGCATATTCTTGATTGCACGTCGACTCTTGAGCTCACCAGAGTTATCTCACAGTTTTTAACTGTGAAGAGTCCTTCACTACGTGCTCTTCGCTCTTAACACTATTGGTGCATGCTCATACTGTGCCAATACATGATCGCTGCGCCATACCTTGCCCCCGTTATCTTTTATAGGCCGTCATTGTTTCACTTTCACACCATTGGAGTTTTTACCATTTCTCTTTCGCCATTGTTATCGTCGCCCACTTGGGTAGTCTCTGAACAGACTTAGGACCAGTTTCAGCCAGTTTTCGTATAGTATCAGTCCCTCGAGTGGACTTGAAGGTTAGTTTGACATAGGATAGGATCGTTTCAGTACCAGACAAGTTTTGACATCGACTCAGCACCCTCGCATCGTATAGGACCAGTATCACCGCTAGTTTTCGTAGTTCCATGTTTTCTCTCGCCAGTCCACCCTCAGCACCTCATTCCACATTTATTTCGCCACTCGCAGTCCCCACACCGTTTCCTCATCGCCTCACTCACCCATAGACTATTGTCGACCGTCTAGTCTATCTTCCATCATTCTCCCCACTCAGATTATCGTCCAGCGACATTTTCTAGTCTCACAGCACATTTTCACATATGGATTCATGGTATTCACATCATACCTGTTTTCGTTCCCTCTCACTTTGAGAGAACCCTACCAGCTTATAGCCTTTGCATCTAGTACTCAACTACCAAGCAGTACTACTTCCACCTGTTTCCACTTGTATACCTCTTTGAAACAGCTTATAAACACTTTTTCACTTTCCATCTAGAAGGCTTATGTTATGATTTATTCATTTTCCTTATCTAAGTGCCTCTTATCTTATCTTATCTTCAGCACTTACCCTTATCTTATCTTTAGATCCACGACTCCACAGAGCCTTCATAAATCTTCACATCGCTAACACGTCACACTCACCCAACGTGTACTCAACACATATTATTCTTGGTTACCATGTACTTGGCTTATTCACTTTCTAACATGGTACCCTCATCTTAGCACCCATTACAGACCCTCACTTTAGTATATAAGTAGTGTACTCAAAGCTGTATATTCCCTAGCTTTGAGCTAACATTTATTCATACCGAAACACACTCCTTCTCACTAAGCACTATTAGTCAAATCTTGACAGTCAATCATCACAGGACTCAACGGTGACTGTATGAACATGATACAGCTGTTGCATTACCCTAGATTGAAAGTTCAGGTATTACATTTAGCTCAAAGCTTCTTACTACCTTCCCTTTAGACACCTCCATGGAGAACGACGACACTCATATTATAGCCATCGCACTAGGAATACCAAGTGCCACCCTCGTCTCCATTGCCCTCATTCTTGCAGTCAGGTTCCATCACAGAACAAGACAATTACAGTTATGATGACAAGAAGAGGCGCACTGCACCACCCCCTCAGTCATTACCAATAATACCAATGGCATCCCGCTCGAGCAGCAGCCACCCCAACTCTTCACACCCATACCACGGTGACCGATCCCAATCAACCAGTTCTCTAGATCAGGAGTCGATGAGATGGAGACAAACATTCCTGAGTCGACTCCTCCCATCATCCTGGAGAGACAATCTCCTACCTCTTCTGGAGGGCGCACGCCTATCATCACCATTGCCTCCGCAACTCCCCCACCCACTCCCGAGCATGTCACAGCTGTCCCTTGACCTCCCTCATCCAGCACGAACTCCCGACTCACCGCCTGTGGCAGGGGATTCAGCGTGGGCTGCGACACATGACCTGTCACCCCAATCACCAATTACAACCCTTGGGCTGACAGGTACCCTACTCCACCACCCGCAGCTGGTATCACTTCCCAGGAGTTCTGGGACAACATTGACATTCCCTACAGTGCCTACTTCCCCTCCAATCGCTTGCCCAACCACCGCACACCTCCCCCGAGTGGTTACAGAACCCTTACAATGTGGGAATACCCTGTACAAAACTGGGAGCTCACACCCGAGCCTGTATGAGCCATCGAGGAACCTGTCGCCGGCCCCTCAACCCTACAACCCCCAAGGCATAGTGGTTGGTGAGCACAGCCCTGCAGGTCCCCGAATCGCCCCCCTCAAGCAAGTGCTTAGGAGCGACTCACCCAGTGACTCCGAGAGCAGCCACAGCCTGAGGTCGAGCCAAGCGAGGCAAGTACCGCCGTCAACCCATATCCACCCCATCCCCCTACCCCTTTCCCGACCACCTACCCCATGATCGACGGCGTCCCCCACTCGGCCACCGAGTCGCCGAGCGAGCATCCACCCTCAAACCCCAGTGATGATGATGCTGACTGACGCCATCAATTTCTATAACGAAACAGACGATGACCCCACAATTCCAATTCCCGCTCTATTAAGGCAAGCAGAACTTGTGGATATATATAATTATTTCGCCTATGAATTACCCTTTTCCGTGGCTTGGGGAAACTCCCAAGGCAGAAACAATTATTTTATGAAGAAACAGAAAGGTCTCCCATCAGATGAGATCTTACAGTATGAAGCAGAGCAAAACGCTCACTTCCTATGGAATGAAATACACCCGGATGCTGTAATGGAGGAATTCCCTCCTTACAAAGAAGCCGCACAGGAGATCAAGATCCAGGAACCAATGCCAGACGAACCACCGATAGTGCCCCCTCGGGTCACCAATACCTTCTCCTATGTCACTAGACAGGCGGCACCAGAAATGTACCAACCTGGGTTCCAGCCATTTGCTGGTGGCGGTCACAGAGCCGGTGGTCAACCTGCGCAACTGCCACAACCTCCCGCTCCCCCAGTACGGGTAATGCTCCCACGTTTCCCCATGCCTCCAGTGCTACCAGACCCACCAATACCCTGGCAGCTACTTGACAGAGCAGTTGCCCCCTACGACGACTTGAAGCCTAAAATCTTGAAGGAAGTCGACGATTTCAAAGGGGATTCTAATGACATCACCTGCTTCTTCCTAAAGTGTGAACTGCACTTTGACGTCTTTAACCGACACTTCTGCAACCACCCACATAAAGTCGTCTTCTGTGTCTCTCGACTTGCAGACAACGCTGAAAGGTGGTGGCAGTTGTGTGCGCAAATCATAGGAAAGACGCCAGACGGGGAGCAGCAGTATCCGATTTACGAGGATTTCAAGTCGGAGCTCAACAAGAGGTTCTGGAAGGATGCCGACTCACAGTTGAAGTACGCGCAGTGGGAGAAGCTTAGGCAAGCAGACGAGAAGGATGGCGACAAGTTCTTCCAGATCTTCAAAGAGCTAGCCTACCATGCCAGGGTATGCAATAATGACCAAGCCATGCTACACCAAGTCAAGAAAGCCACCCACCAGACGAGTAAAAATACTATATACTCGGCTGACGGAGAAGTACCAACTGACTACCCTGACTGGAAGGCTCGTTGTGCTGCACCACATCTATGTGTGCACCAAATTTTGGCTTTCACCTTGATACAGCAACTAGGTGCTATGCTACAGCTACTTTCACTTGCTGCTCCTCCATCGCACTTTCCTACTGTTCAAAAATGGAATTCCTGCGGAATCCACCTGGGCAACCACCTATCCGCTTCACATCTGCCAAGCAGTACATCGTCTGCCTGGCCATATGCTATCTGCCATGAAACCATCTCGTTTCATGGGAATTTGACTAGCCCAGGCTCCAGGAGATGACAGCTATCAACCTGAAGCGCCCGTGCCAGCGGATGGCAGAAGGATCATCCTTGAAAGAGTGGACAAATTGGCTGACAGCAGATAGCCATATATGGCTATTCTTGAACCAGACCAGATGAGGAAGGTGTTGCAGAGTGCGCTTGATGACGCTGGATTAGCTCGCGTAGCGGATTTCAGCGCGACAGCTCGTGTCAAATACCAGCTATGAAGGTAAATTCAGGGCTATCGGAGCGGGCAGGTGCGGAAGCGGGGACTCGGGTCTGCTACTATATAAGCAGGTGTAATGTACTTAGAAAGTTAGTTAAATCTCACTTGCTCATAGCACACTAAAGGAATAAATTCTGCTACTCTCCTAAGCATATCTAGCCGCCCCTGAGCCTAGCATTGTGAATGGATTGCCAGGATTTCTCCTTTTCTCTCACTACCTTCACAACTGCTCTCTGTTCAGCATCCTAAACAGATGCTTGGACTACTTCTTTCTATTGTATCCACAGACGGAGTGGATTCTATCGGATCCCTTCAGAGCGGGTGGTAACCCTCCTTGCATATACAAAAGATCTTGCAGATGCAGATGCAACTTTCTCTTACCAGAGAGTTTGCTAGCCTTACATCGTCTCCTCTGAATCGACTACAATTGGCATCTCAAACAGGCAGAAGGAACGATAGTGCCATCAGCATGACCACAGACACAGAAGATGACCACGCCCACTAAGGGTGGCCAAACAGCAGCCCCAGTACCGACAAAGACGACGGCTACAGGGACTACTTTTGGGGGCTGCGGTGTGCCGATGGATGTCGACGCTGCCAGGGCAGCCTCAATATGCTTCCGATGTGGCAAGAAAGGCCACTTCAAGCGAGACTGCCCTACTGCAGCAAAAACCTGGGAAGAGGCATTACGACGCCTCAACACTTATTGGGATAATCGCCCAGCACAGGAGCTCTCGAGTATCAAGGAGGTAAAAGAGAGTGCCGAGGAGTAAATGATTCGACTCACTCAGCAAAGGACTTAGTTTCGGCTGGTATGCCTATTATGCTTCATCAATGTACTTATATATCACCTGTAGTATCCACTGAGCATTTGAATATACCTGCGACTTCACAATCAGACCAGAAACTAAGCAAGAATCAATCCAAGGACCCAGGAATGAGCGCGATAGCCACTGAACTATCGGTTCGACGCCTGGCGAGTAACCTATTACAGGCAAAAGCGCGAGGCGACAAGTCACCCACCATAGTGACACCCATCATAACAGTGTTGCACCAGTCGAGTGGCCTTTGGAAGGCACACACAGTGACAAATGAGCGACCGGATGGGGCAGGGGAACAGATGCCTAACGGCAAACCCCCTGGAGAAACGGCTCTATGGAGTCCCTGCCTCACAGGGAGTTTCAAGGGAATAGCTTCAGCGAAACCTCCTCTGGTAAAAGAGATTACCGTACAGATACCAAAGTGTAAATCCCACGATGGGGCTTTGGGGAAGGCTGAGGACGACAATGTCGACACCGAAACACAGAAGATAGATGCGAGGGCAAGGGACTATTTGCTCTCAGTCCTGGAGCTAACCAAGGACGAACCGGAGTCGAGTAAGGGCCCCCGATCAGTTGTCAATACCTATCGTGACGAAGGGCGACTCGACAAAGGGGGAACGCTGAATGAAACAAGGGACCTGCAACAGAACACAGGCCCGAAGGAACCAGGTGAAGGCGACCGCTGCTCAACGGTGAGAAGCGAAGGCAATCGTTGCTCAGTGGTGGCAGCCCAACCTGCTGTCTCTTCCCGAGACAGCACCTTTGAGGAAAGCACCTCCCATTCCACAACCAACCAGAAAGCCGCAGGACAGGAAGCTGCTAGCACCCAGGCAGTGCAAAGGGGGCATCAGGTAGCTACTTTGGAAGAAGTACCTGATCACAAGGACATTACCAGTTTCATGATGAACAAGAACGCTAAATTAACCCCTTTAGACTTGGAAATTGTGGTGACCTCACCAACGGTAGTCGAGCCCGTACGGGTTGACGTGAAGGTTGAAGAGGCCCTGCAACTCTCGTGCACTTATACAAGCGGAGAGACCTATAATGAATGGCTTAAACCATTCGGAGCTGAATGGACTCTACGCGGAGTAGTAACAGCGCGTACGGAGTCAGAGGCAAAGGCAATCCTAAAGAATTGGATCCACAAAGCGCACGCAGAAGAAGTCATCGACTCAATGATCGAAGCAATGAGAGAGATGAAGCGAATCAATGCACTCTGGTGGGTGGAAGAACTACAACAACCAAAGTGACATATCAGCACACTAAGCGATAAAGGGAAAGACCTGGTTATCCCTGTCATTCTCGGGGCACCAGGAACTATTCCCAATATCTCTACAACTGTGTTAGTAGACAGTGGATGTACCAGCAGCGCCATCAACAAAAAATTCATTGAACAACACAAGATCCTGACTCAAGCAACGGCTGCACCAATCCCAGTCTATAATGCCGACGGAACCAAAAACCAAGGAGGATCAATCACCAAATACACCGAGATCCATCTCAAAATCAGGGATCATTCTGAATGAATAGATCTAGCTGTAACAGATCTCGGTGATAAAGAGATCTTCCTCGGTCACGATTGGTTAGCTCGGCATAATCCGATCATCAATTGGAAGATGGGAGGATTAATGTTTGCACGGTGCGAATGCCGCAAGAACCCATTCATACTACCTGATGCAGATCCCAACGACAAGTGGGACGAGGAACTGGAGGAGGGAGATACCATTCTCGCAATAGATTTCATGTGAGCCATTCTCATATGCGCTCATCACACCAATGACTTAGCCACTGCGGCCAATGCAGACAAAGAGACCAAGACATTTGAAGAAATGGTCCCAAAGTGGTGTCAGGATTTCAACGATTTGTTCACCAAAGACAATTTCGATGAACTCCCTGAACCAAAGACGTGGGACCATGCCATCGAACTTACTCCAAATGCCAGCACCAACCTTGACTGCAAGGTCTACCCCCTCAACCGAAACGAACAGGCAGAACTCAACAAGTTCTTAGACGAGAACCTCTTGAGTGGACGAATACGACCATCCAAGTCACCCATGGCTTTGCCATTCTTCTTCGTTAAAAAGAAGGATGGCAAGCTGCGACCAGTCCAGGATTATAGGAAGCTCAATGAGATGACGATTAAAAACTGTTATCCACTTCCCCTGATTTCAGAACTAATGGACAAGTTGCGGGGAGCCAAGTATTTCTCCAAACTTGATGTTCAATGGGGGTACAACAATGTGCGCATTAAAAGCGGCGACGAGTGGAAGGTGGCATTCAGAACTAACAGAGGGTTGTTCGAACCCACGGTTATGTTCTTTGGGCTCACCAATTCGCCTGCCACCTTCCAGTGGATGATGAATGACATTTTCAAGAACCTCATTGCATCAGGTGCCATCACAGTCTACCTCGATGACATCCTAATCATGACCAAGACCAAGGAGGAGCATCGTCACATTACGTGCGAGGTTCTAAGACTCCTCCAAAAGAACAAGCTATTCCTTAAAGCGGAAAAATGCGAGTTAGAAACCTTGGAAACAGAGTACCTCGGAGTCATCATCAGTGAAGGGAGCATCTGGATGGACCCAGTCAAAATCGCAGGAATCGCAGAGTGGCCTGTGCCAGTCAAGAAAGTACAACTCCAGTCGTTCTTAGGCTTTACCAACTTCTACAGATGTTTCATCAAAGGGTACAGCAAGGTCGTCAAACCGATGACCCAGCTGACAGGAAACGATCCATGGAAGTGGGGAAAAGCGCAACAGGACGCATTCAAAGAGTTGAAAAGACTACTGGCTGAAGAAGTGGTACTGGCAATACCCACAGAGGAAGGAAAGTTCCGTGTAGAGGCAGACGCAAGTGAAGGAGCCATAGGGGCAGTTCTATCCCAAGAACAAGACAGCAAATGGTGCCCAGTCGCGTTTCTGTCCAAGTCCCTCACAGTTACAGAACAAAATTACAAAATTTACGACAAAGAGCTACTCACAATAATGCTCATGCTAGACGAGTGGAGGCACTACCTAATGGGAGTGGCACAGGATTTCGAAATCTGGACAGATCATCAGAATCTCCAGTATTTCCGAAAACCTCAGAAGCTAAACCGACGACAAGCGCGTTGGGTAACAGAGCTTGCCGAATACCATTTCACGCTACACCACAAATCAGGAACCATGAACAAAAAGGCTGACTTACTCAGTCGCAGAGCAGATCATGAGCAAGGAAAGGAGGACAATGATGAGGTTATTGTCCTCAAACCCGAGCACTTCCAGGCACTAGTCATGCCCACTATCGAGGAGATCCACACCAAGATAAAGCAAGCCACGCTCGACCACCACCGATGGGACAAGAGTGTCACGACTTCCCTTAACCATGACTGAGGAATGAAACAGGATGACGGGCTGATCTATTATGACTCCCGCATTTATGTTCCTTCTGACCATGCATTACGAGGAGAAATCATCGCGCAATTTCACGACCACATCACGGCGGGACACCCCGGCATTGAAAAGACCAAAGAACTCGTCTTACGAGAATATTGGTGGCCCAAGATGAAAAAAGACATAGAAGATTATGTCTGCGGCTGCGAGACATGCCAACGAACCAAGTTGGGCACCCAAGCAAAAGCAGCACCGCTTCATCCAAATGCCATTCCATCCTGACCATGGACTCATATCTCCGTCGATATGGTCACTGGTTTACCTAAGTGCAACAGTTTTGACACAATCTTAATGATTGTCGACCGTTTCTCTAAGGAAATCATACCTGTCGCATGTACAACAGAGATGTCATTGGAAGGGTGGGCCAAAATCCTACGAGACGATGTTTATGCCAGACATGGGATGCCACAAGTCATCATCAGCGACCAAGGCACTGTGTTTGTATCCAAGTTCATGAAAGACCTTTATGACTTGCTCCAAATCAAGGCAAACGTATCCACCGCCTATCACCCACAGACTGACGGACAGACTGAACGAGTTAATCAGGAGGTTGAAAAATACCTCTGGATCTTCGTCAATCATCTCCAAAATGACTGGGTTGAATGGCTCTCCCTCGCAGCTTTCACTCACAATAACCGCACCCATTCCGCTACGGGCAAAAGTCCCTTCGAGATTAACTACGGCTATAACGCTGACCTTCTCCCTGGCGCAAAACTCCGAGCACCCTTCAGAACACTGGCCTCAAACACATTTGTTTCACAGATGCAGAAAATCCATGCCGAGGCAAAGCAAGCACTCGAGAAAGCTGCTGACCAGATGAAAGCCCAATACGACAAAAAGAAACGACCTACAGTGGAATACCAAGTAGGAGACAAGGTATGGCTCGACACGACCAACCTTAATCTCCCACATCCCAAAAAGAAACTCGCAGACAAAAGAATGGGCCCATTCCCCATCATCACCAAAATCGGAGCTTTGGCATACAAATTAAAACTCCCAACAGGCTGGCGTATCCATCCAGTATTCAACGAATCACTCCTGATGCCTTACACACCACCCGCATTCCCTAATCAAGAACAGCCACCTCCACCACCACCTGATCTTATTGACGGTGAAGAGCACTATGAAATCGAGCAAGTACTCGACAGTAGAGACCGAAAGGTCAGAGGAAAAGCTGGGGAACCATGGCACTGGGTCACAGATTACTTTGTCAAATGGAAGGGATATGGACCAGAATCAAACAGCTGGGTAAAGGAAGGAGACATGGACGCCGACGAGCTCGTCAATGAATATCTCAAGGAGCACGTAGACTCCATCATCGAAAAACAGAAAACCCAGGACTGGCAGTCCTACACAGACAAGAACACAGGAAAGAAGGTATGGTACGACCAAGAGCCACTATGGGATTTATTCGGCGGCAACGACAACCCTTTAACATATACAAAATCGCCGTACGAACCGACAGAAATACCATAACTCAGATCTGATTCACCCCTCCCTCTCCTGCAACCACCTACATGAAATATTCACCTCTTCGTTCAGTCCCTTGCATATAGGGACCAAAGAAAAGAGCAGCGCAGACATTTAGGCTGTGGCGCTAACTTTGGGTCCAGAATTGCAGTGAAGAAGACGGGAAGATAGGCATACTGGCAGTTGGGACACCTGCCTTAACAGGGGGGTAATGTTATGATTTATTCATTTTCCTTATCTAAGCGCCTCTTATCTTATCTTATCTTCAGCGCTTACCCTCATCTTATCTTTAGATCCACAACTCCACAGAGCCTTCATAAATCTTCACATCGCTAACACATCACACTCGCCTGACGTGTACTCGACACATATTATTCTCAGTTACCGTGTACTTGGCTTATTCACTTTCTAACATGGTACCCTCATCTTAGCACCCATTACAGACCCTCACTTTAGTATATAAGTAGTGTACTCAAAGCTGTATATTCCCTAGCTTTGAGCTAACATTTATTCATACCGAAACACACTCCTTCTCGCTAAGCACTATTAGTCAAATCTTGATGGTCAATCATCACGGGACTCAACGGTGACTGTATGAACGCAATACAGCTGTTGCATTACCCTAGATTGAAAGTTCGGGTATTACAGCTTATAACCACCTGGTTATAAGCACTATGAACCCCAAATGCCTCACCTCTGGCAATATGCTGCTTACATCCACAATTTTGCCCAATTTCAGGCTCTTTTCGTGGCTGACCAGATATTTGTGCAAAACTATGTGGGGCCGACACCAGCATGATCGCTAAAAATACATTCACGGGAAAAAAATACAAAAATGGTACGATTACATTCCAAAACACAGCCAGATGCCTGATGTACACCATGTCAGAGAAGAGTTGGGGCTCCCAAGGGCTTGGCTGGTTGCACACGGCTTGATTTCCCGCTTCCCACCTCTGGATGATTGCGATCACCCAGGCCATCTGCCTCAGTCTCCGACTCCGACTGTTCTTCCTCAGCAATGACCTCAGCGTTCATGTCCCACAGAGTGCGGAAATGTATCCCTAGGCATTGATAGAGTATCGCCTGGTAGGCCGCATAGGCTTGCACTCCCTTTGTTCCTGCTGGATCCAAGTCTTCCCACCTGCTCCCTAATCCCCTCCATTTACAAGCCTCCCATTCCAAAGAGAGCAGGGTACGGCGCATCTCCTCCTCTACAAGAATCCCTTCTTCCCACCACCACATTGAACGAGCTCGACTCTTCAACCATTCAAGCTTGACCGCTGTATTATGGACGTCGATTAGCCAGTGCGTAAACTCATCTCCAAGAAAGCCTACCTTGATTTAGAGCCTCATCGAGAGCTCCCTCTTGCATCCAAATCCATGACACTTCTTTGTGCCCCTCTCCTTGTGGTTGGGACTGCATTCGCCGTCTCTTCACAGCCAGGCCCTCCTTCGTTACATCCTCCTCTTCACTGCTACTATCAATCTCCAGCACTGATCCATGCAGTGACATGCAGTCACTAGTCTGCAATTCATGCAGGGTCTGCTCCCAATCGCCCAGTCCTCGCAGGATCAACAAAGCATTCCGTGCCATGTTGTACTTCAATGCAGCCAATTTGCACTTCGTATCCAACTGATGAGCTGCCTCTGTGATGCGCATGTTCTGCTTCTGTCCATGAAAATTCTTCTTGCGGCATGTGAAGAGGCTGTGATGGGCATGGAGAGTGGAGCGCAGGGCAACTAGTGCATCCTTACACTGTGCCTCTCGAAGCTTTTCCTCAGCCTCACAGACCCCCAGCATGCAACCTCTCACACACAAGGGCTCCTCCAATTCCAAAGGCAACCATAGCTTGTGGTGCTCCACATTGCCAGGATCTCTGATAGCCTCTCAAAGTATGGACTGTGTACATGGCATCGTGATAGCCTGTAGCTCGCGAAAGCAAGCGAGTTGCTTTTGCAGCGTGATCTGTTTTTTTTGCAGAAGTCGGTCGCATTGTGCAGGCAGGTCTCATTGGCCTCATCCTTCAAATCCTGGAGGAGGCGTCGTCTAGATAGTAGATTAGGGCCGGTCTCAACAAACCTGGACAGTTACCTACTGGAGATCCTCTACTACAAGTGCCAGTTCCACACACGAGGCTGCCGTCGAGTCTGAGAATGAGATGCCATCCTTAAGCGCTGCGAGTTGTTCCTGCTCTTTCAGGTTTAGGAGCACCTCTGCTTTTGTCATATCTGACAAAAGTGAGATGGTGGGCTGCAGATGCATAGAAACCACTTATGAGTGACCTCAATGAAGTATGGGCTGGGAAGAGTATTATCCCATTCCCAACTCTCAATCTCCGCAGTCCACTCCTTCGCAAAATGATTGCGTGGAAGCACATCCGTCAAAGCCTGAAATCCCTCGATGTGCTTGATTGCCTTCTTCTTAGCTATCTTCTGTTTCCGCCTGAGGTAGGAACCTTAGAAGCCCACAATCAGATCAACACCGCTATTCTTTCCAGGACCATGCACCTAATCCTACGAGCTTCTTCCAGTTGTGCCTTGCAAACTGCCCGTCCAGCTTATCATATCGATTACCTGGCCCCATTTCCTTTGTGCTATTGGCAACGACGTTGATTTCGGCCCATGCTTGCTCAATACCCTCTCTGTCTGTATGACTGATGATCTGGATATTCATGCTGTGATAGCATTGACATTTGAGCTTGTGACCTTTGCAATGGCACTTGGGTACAGCGAAACGGAACTTGATATCAATGGGATCTTGTTGAAAAGCTGACAGCAGCTCCACCATCCGTTCGAAGAGGTTGAGCTTCCATTGACAGGCGATGTCATAGGACCAAAACAGTGACTTGATGCCATGTCCCTGCACTGCTGACAGGGCTATATAGTCCATATTGCAATACCTATGATCTATAAGTGAATATCTAGAAGTAGGAGACCAGATAACACACACACTGTTCTCCCTTTTGCAAGTTACCCACTGCCAAGGCCTTATGATCTCATGTCTCACACACACACACATCCCAACCCCTGTAGCACGAAGCCCTGTCGCATTCCTCGACTCTGCATGAGCAAGCGTTTGAAAGCTGCTACACATGGAGATATCCTTTTGCCTGGCAAACCAGGTGACGTGCTCAAGGTACTTAACCGGCTCCACAAAGTATGCGAGTCCTGTATGAAGACCCAGGTCTTTCTGCCAATTTGATCGATACAAGTTCTTGAGTCTGAAATTAGCATCCAAGGCCAGAATGAGCATATACAAGAACCTATCGTTGTTATTAGCACATGTGAGAGAGACAGCCGAAACTCTTACTGGAATTCGGGGGGTGCAGTATCCCAGTCCAGGGGCAGATTTATTCCAGGTTGCAGGCAGGCCAGACACTTTAACACTAAGCCGCTGGGTGGAGTCGTCACGATCCCATCCTTCTCATTGCCACACCCCACCATCTTCAGCATCTTGATATGGCCAAACATGCATATCAGATGAGCCAAGGATTTATATTTTGACTGGGCTCCATTAGCTTGTGTCGCAACGTTCTTGGCAGCACCAAACTCACCTTGACTTTCAGAATGCCCATGCAATCTGTCATCGCCACTAGTGCTTGATGAAACTTGTAAGCCAAGATTTTTCCGGAGCCGGAAAGCACCTGGAACTGTTCCATCACACGAAATGTTGCACAAGTCTTGGGACTGTCTACCATCGCTGGGAAGAGCTCCACGTGCAGCAGTTGTTGACGGGGTGATGCTTGGTGTTCACACCAGCAAAAATTGACAGCCATGTGATGAATGCCATTGGAGTGGATGACCGTGAAATTGTCGGGCACTGGTCGAGGGTTGACGCAGCGATGGGAGGAATGGCCAAGCTGAATGCGCAGTCCAAGTTCATGCAGTGGTACCTTTTTGAAGTGTGTGCCGGACCAGCACTGCAGAGATTCGTCAGCTCACCAAAATCACTACGACTGATCCAGACCAAGAGAGCATACCTGAATGATATGGCAAGGCTGACAAAGGTGGTTCGTCACAATACAGGCACCACACTCTAGTTCTATTCCCCAGCACTCTTCACACTGATACAAAGGCTGGCCTGGAGTGATGTGATGAACTCTATCCTGACAAGAAGTGCACCTCGACATCTTTGCATAGTCTCCACGACCCTCCAAATGCAGGAATTCCAGGAGCGCCTCTTGACGATAACCTTTCCCTCCTAGATGCCTGGACCAATACAATAGAGGATTGTCCTACATGCCCGGTCAGTCTCAGCCATATGTTGATGACCAAGTGCGACCATACTGATTTGTTGAACTGCTTGGTATGAACCATGGAGGCCTTCAAATTGCACACCTGTGACTCCCAGTTCGGATTGTTGTTAGCGAGCCCCCAAGCTGATACCCAATCTCCCTGTGAGTAAATGGATGTTTGACGTATCGCAGCTGGTGCTTGTGTTACCGTGGCAGTGACACGCCTCTTGGTCTTGCCCTTTCCAATGGCGAGATTGTGAGTGAATACCACATTAAGGTCGCGCTCATCATCAGAGTCATCGGCTCGTGAAACAGTGTACACTCGTTTTCGCCCATGCATAAGGGGAGAGATCAGGGAGAGATTGTTGATATGTGTGGGTCTGTTTGCCCCGCAAGCTCCTGGCAGGCAAATTGAAGATAATCAAACGGAAATGGATTGAGCAAACAAATCAGAGTGTTGATAACCAGTAGCTACATTACAGGCACACGTCCTATGCAGCTTCATACAAGATACTTTTACTAACTAAGCGACATTGGATGCACCCGATATGATCACAAGTCTGCGTCCCTCCGCACAATAGCATTCTCACTCAACTACTTGTTTCTCCTTCCCCCACGCAACCGACAAAGGAAGATTCAGGACCCCAGGGGATGAAGGCGGTGATGAGCAAGGAGGGGACAATGCCACACTCATTCCAAAAGACAGGTCGGGTTCACTGGAGAAACTATCATCGCCTATAGCTGCAGGCGGGTCTGACGAAGGCACCAATCCCGGAGATGAGGGTGGGGTACAAAAACACTGCAGGCGACTGTACGGGCACGCCCGAAACCTCGGCTTGGCTTGAACACGGCTGCCCTTAGATGGAGTCTTGGGCAGGGGAGTCAGCCAGGCGTGCTGCATGTCGTAGGTCCTCTCAGCCCATTCCAGTGCCTTGAGAAGATCCTATGCTGTGGTCAATTCCTCGCTAGATGGTATGCAGAAGATTGGCTTACCTCTTTTAAATCAAGTTCATGGTGCCGAGCCTGCACCCATCGTTTGTGAGGAGTCCATTGGTCCAGATCAGCTTCGTCAAATTTGGGGGAATACCAGTCCACGTAGGCAAGATGCAAACACTCGACCAAGGGGGATATCCGTGTAAGGATCACATTGGCCTTTGCCTTTTCATGCTTAAGCGCCAGGACCCAGCCCTCGATCAACCTAAGTTGTTTGTTATTGAAGCACTGTCATGGCAGTTAGTCATATTGCAACTGATCAAGGGCCTGGGAGGACATACCGATGGAGGCTCCATATTGGTTTTTCATGTTCTGCAAGACAACCACTGGTCAACGGCTCTGTAGCTGCAGAGTACGGGCTGAAGAGTGCACACCCAGTGAAAAGAAGTCGTGTCCCATAGTTAAAACTCCATCTCAGCCACAGGAAGTACTGTACAGTTGTTCTTAGGTGTTCCCACAATTCAGGTCCAGTATCCCGAGATCTGGGTGCCTCATGTGTACTGACATATTTCGGCAACATAACATATATCGGTCGCGCTACCTAGGGTTGCTGAAATGACAAACACTTGCCCTCCCAGGTGACAGCCAAGTCTTGTTCAAGGATATGACAGGAGATATCCTTGAGGTAAGAGACCACCTGCTGGATTCACTTGACAATAATGTCTCCCTCCTTCCACTCTGCGCAAATACCCATCTCCGTGTAAATGGCACTATGCGCCGCCAGAATGTCATCGAGGATCCCTTGGACCTGTGTCAACTCAGCATCAACTAGTTCATTTGCTGCATCCTGGGAGGAGCTCCACCAGGCAGAAGTACAGAGCTTCACGACATAGCCAAGGACAGAGTTGTTGGTGAGAGCAAGCAAGGTACCATTTGCCAAGCGAAGTTTTCGAATTAACTTCAGCACACGCCCCTGCACGGGAGGCCTGAGCTGATAGATTAGAGAGTTGGAGATGGTCAGGGGATGTGACAGACGTACACTTCAGGGATAGGTGCCGGTTTGATTTTCTTTGTCCTTGGAATTGGGTTGCCAACCTTCTTTGCATAGTGACGCTTCATTTTGCCCAGCAACTGGTCGTGGTTCCTGGTGGGGATGATCAGGACATTGGAACACGATGGATGAAGGAAAACGCGAGTAAGAGGATAGAGAAAAACTTGTCTGTGATAATACCGAAGTTTTTTGGCCCAAGACGCTTCAAGTCTTTCCTCATCAGTGTTGTATATATGACATCGTCCCATAGTGAGACAGAAGGGGTGGTAACAAAAGAGGGATGACCATGGAGGGGTGGTGAATTGGTGATGGTGCGAGGTAAAGTATGATTTACTAAGGTAATAGTATTGGGATTTGCTTCTACTAGACTTTTATTAGACTTTTTTGAACACGTTCACTTCTCATCAGGGCGAGTGTGCAGGCTCATATAGATAATATATTAGTTGTTCTACGACTACTTTTTGAAGCTATTTGGCATTAACTACATCTATAAAATAGGGATGAGTGGTTGAGATACACCACCAGGTACCAACTGGCAAATGCAGGACCGGACAATATCTTGGTCACCGGATTGAACACCGGTCTCGCACGTTTCATGGCTGCAAGTTGAACTTCTCACTTTGTTGCCCTTAAACGTCATGCAATAGAATAAAAGGATCACAACACATATATTTTCGGGCCCTACAGGCACACCAGACAACAGTAAACACAAACTAAAACTACACTTTTTTTTTGTAAATATTTTCACAGATATAGAAGAGAAATATCAAGAGAGAAAGGCTGCTGCAGGGATGGTTAATGATGTACATAGGAGACGGATATAATAGGTCGCCGTGATAGGCATTCATTTTTTCCCTAGTGCCCGACAACTGCCGCGTTAGTCAAACGACTCTGAGAAAAAGAATCAGTGAATGCAGTGATTAACGAAGACAACGAGACTTACAGTTGTGCGTGGAAGGACCCACCCCACTGTTGCTGCTCTTTGCGGAGGGACCTGCCCCACTGCTCAGCTCACTGCGACCACCCAGGAGGACGGCGCAATTGCCACGGCGGAGGGCATTCTCGATGCGGGTGATAGCATCTGCGTAGGAGGTGGCAGACCTGTACATGGCCCCAGAGACTCCAGTGACGAGTGGGCTGGTGTCTTCCCTATAGATCATGTTGAGCTGGATGTGAGGAATGGTGAGCAGAGAGGGACTTACCAGCCAGCGAATACACCAACTTCGCAACCGTGGGAGATGACATAGAATGGCCCCGCTTCACTGGGGAGTGGCGTGTGGTAGTCATAGTCTTCGCCGATGGGGAGGATGACCACCTGGGACAAAGCAGCCAGGGTTGCAGCCGGAGGGGTGGATGACTCATTCGAGACCGTTGTCAGGATGGCTCCAATCAGCGCAGTGGCCTGAGAAGGGGAGAGGGAGATCCCTGCCAGGATGTTGGCAAGGGCTGTCAGTGTACGGGTCAGCATTGTACAGGGCAATGTCAACAATGCAAGCTTACCATCGACGTTGGTAGCACCAGGAGCAGAGGGTGGGGGAACGCCACTGCCTGCACATGGTGAATCACGACCGGTAGTCATTGTAGGCAACAAGAAGGCAAGAGAGATGGGACTAGATGAGTACAAAAGAGAGAGAGCTGGATGAAGGGAAAGGGAGATATATGCAGGCTTTTATATCGTCCAGGAGTGGGCACCATTTTTGGCAAGATTGTAGAAGCATTATAGATGCCGCGGACATGAGGCATCGAATACAGTCGAAGAGCATTGAAGAAAGGACATGCGGCAGACTCTCAAGGTCATCAGGGTTGACGAGGAAAGGGGAGGCAGGGAGGGTGGGCAGTTAGATGATGATGGGAAGAAGGGAATATCAATATCAAAAAAGTAACTTGCAAAAATTGTTATATGGTGAGATCGATGCTGGCAGTTGATGGTGATGACTCATTGCATTCATGTCAGCAGTGCCACATGAGGTCCTGAGAGATGCACGAGTCACAAATATTTTCACTGGATATCCCTTCATCTTTGTGCCAATTGTTCAAGAGCAAAGTCCCTGTTTGCAGGTTGTAATGATGGTGGTAGAAGAGCCTCCTCTAAGCATTTACTGCACCTCGGTGATGTAAGTCGCCATGGAGAGTTATTATTAGAAACACGCTGATTTCCGATGTTATTCTAGACCAAAATTGCCCCTGCTGCCACTAAAAAAGGGTTGGGCTAAGGGTTCTCATCACACGCTATTGGGATGTCAGCTCCAAATCTATGCTGCAAAGCGCATGACGAACATGAAAAAGGCTGTGGAATGGGCCAACAGTCAGGCCGTGAATGAGTACTTCTCCGAGTTTCATTGGCAACTCTCCCTTGACCAAGAACCACAGCCTGATGACTTGCCATTTCTGCCAGACGATAACCTTAGTGATGAGGAGAAGGAGTGGAAGACCACAGTTATCAAGCAGATGAGCACCGTAAGTCTGTTCTGCTGTGTATTTCCTGATGAGCTGAACTGACATTGGCACAGGCAATCCCTAATTGGCTCGATTACCACTGGGGCAAGGGTGACAGTCCAGCAATGATGTCGAAAAAGCAGGCCGCCAATGATCCTGTCGTGTCTTTTCTGTCTCGTCTTGCTGGGATTGACATCAACAGCCGTCAGAGGGCTCTCACCGTGGAACAGCTGTTTGGAAAGGATAATCCGACAGTTAGCGAGGTGTTTAACAAGCATTGGAAGGAGGTAGGGGGGGAAGGAAAGGGATGTGTGGGAGCCAGGACGATCTTTGTGGCCGGCGAGTTTGCGAAGCTGAGCACGGAGGAGCAGAAGATGTGGAAGGCTAGGGCTGCAGAGGATGCGAAGGTGGTGAAGAAATCCAAGGAGTCGACGTTGAAAGCACCGACTCTTCTGCCTCCAGAAGAGACCCAAAAGTAAGTATAGCCATATCCTGTCAGCATATCAAGACTAACTGTGTATCGTCAGAGCGATGGACTCCCTAGCTTGGACCTTGGGGCCTTTGCTGGACGGACTCGTAATGATGCTGGGCTGTCATGCCAGTTTGATTGTCACAGGGCCGGAACCATGAAAAGGAGGGCAGATTAACATCTTGACGTGTGTGGTCCTTTGACGAGGTAGTTTGCCGTTGCTAACATTCGTACAGTCTGCATCATGGTTACAACAAGTCACTGGTACCTCTGCGATTTCATGAGGCAGGGAGGGAAAGAGGGAAGGAACGCTACAAGATGTTCCTTGCGGCTATGGGTGATTATATAGCGACGTGCTATAGTAAGTTAAGCTCATTGTACGTTGCAGATGTATTCTGATTGATTTCCACCCCAGCTGAAGAAGAACAACAGGCACGAGCTTTACCTGACACCATGCCGCTGAATAAACCCCCAAACTTCGTGCATTGAGACATCCCATGGAATGTTCCTCATGGCGAGGACGGGGATGCCATGGATAAGGTGGGAGGAAAGGACGGGGCTTCTAAAGGAGGCAATCCAAGTTCAGAGGCAGTGTCAGGGATGAAGAAGACAAAGAAAAAGGGGAAAGGGAAAAAGCGAGCTAGGATGGACAGCGACGATGCTGAGAACGATGGGCCTCCGACGAAAAAGAAGGACTTGGGAAGTACCGCGAAGTCTGCGACCTCAAACGACACTGCCAAAGAGTCTTCAGCCAGAGGTACTCGATCATCTCAGCGGGCCGTGCTAGAGGACATCACGAACAAGGTAGCCATCAGAGAAGACGCAATAGTGGAGGGTTTGAATGGCATCTGCATCACCAACACAATCAGTGCATCTCCTCTCACAGCAGAGGATTGCGCTCGGATTGATCCTTCTCTTCTGGCAGCAGGAGTGGTGCTGGGTACCTTGATTCCTAACTGTGGCCCAAACGATACGCCTAATCCATTTGGACTTCAGTCGGAGATGTTGGGTGCTGGGGCGAGAGGACCTTCCCCCCCCTTGAAGGATTTCATGCCTGTACCACAGCAGCAAAAATGTCCGAAGGTGATCGAGAGGCCACAGATGCCAGAGGATTTTGACATGTTGGAGGAGGCACATTGGCCAGATTGGTTGAAGCTCATGCGAGCGTATCTTAATGGCTTCGACCTTGGCACCGAATGGAAGGATGCAGTCACAGCACTGATGGCAGTTGAGGGCCAGTATAATTTTCAGGTAACCAGCAAGCCACTGCCATGGACGGACTGCCCGAGTCAAGTTGATGTCTGGATCCAAAATGCTCACAAGCAGGATCCAACACCTATTATGAATCGCAGTGCTTTTGCATCATCATGGTGGTCCTGGTGGTGGAAGTTGCAGCCGGGGTGGAGGGGACTGGAGGGTAAAGGTCCTTTTGGGCCGGAACAACGCATTCAGAATGAGGGCGAGTGGACGGCACTGGTGAAGCCTGGTCAGAACGGATTGTATAGTGTCGTTGCTAGTTTGGCTTGGTGGGGGATGTCAGTAGACCATAACTCTGAGGCATGGGAAGAGTGGATGATGGCCATGCACGATGTAATTTGGGTGTTGGAGTGTGTCGCAAGGAGGGGTTGATTGGTTTGAAAGGCATCATAGGTACAACAATGTATGCTTGAGACTATGGCCGACTGTGCTCAAGGATTGAGCCTGGTTGTTTGTAGTGTTTAATATATATTGTTGACATTTCTAAAATAAAAAAAGAGAAAGTTCTCTTCAAGATAATTGTCTTCATGAGATAACTATGTCCCAATGAGTGAATAAGGCACTGGACGAGGGTATCCTGTGCATGGCTACATGAGAACTGGAACACATGTGGCACATCGGTGGATGCCAGATGGGTGCAAAAATGCCCACAAACGAACATTGGGACAAATTTTTCTGGTGCTGACGCGCCAGGGCATTTTGGGCCATGTTTCTGGCCAATTCAATTTTTTGGTAAAGTGCTGGATGGCTGCCTAATTGAGCAGGAGGTGGCTGTGCCTCTAAGCAGGCACTTGGCATTTGGGCAACTGCTTATAAGCTATCTATTTGACCCCATTTTAATGGCCTGGCCTGGAGCATACGGGAGCCTTCCCAGAGGTGACAGAACCCTCTTTCTCTGGTAAAGACGGTTCATTCTTGACTTTGGAAGTCAATGATTTGGGAGAGGGTGGCGTATATTCGGCAGTTGGCATGCGGGAGAGAGGAGTAGGATCGTGTTTCAGTCGCTTCTTGGATGGTTTGTCAACCTTAGGTTTCAGCCCGGGTTTGGTAGACGACGTTGTGACAGATTGAGTCGAAGGGGAACGGTCGTGAGTCTTCCTCTTCTTCATAATTGGTTGCGAACTCTTCTGGATACTAGAGGACAGCTCCAGGGGCAGAGTTTTCTCTTTAAGGTACTTGAGATCCTTCGAAGTAAAAGTACCATCCTGAAGGCAAGACTGTAAGAAAAGAAAGAACAAGAAAGTACTCAGAAATACATACTTTCAAAATTTTAGCAACTTCATCAGGACCCAACATCCACACCTTCCAGTGCCCCTTCTGAAGACGGATGGGAAGTTCGTGAGCAGTATGCAAAGCAGTGGCATAGAGTCGATCGACGACCTCAGGAAAAGGTCAGGGATATGTCGCATGATAAGTAGACTATGGGACGCGGACCATGAATAGAAAAACCTGAAAAGGAGGCGTTGGACATACCAAAAAGACATCCGCCTCTTCCACTTGGCTCGCAATAGTGGGGTTACTCAGCATGTCACAAAGATTGGTATCCCATAGAGCTGGAGCTTTATTTAGAGTGGAATGAAGGAGAGCATATGAGTTAGACATAAGGCAGCAAGAATGAAGTGGAGTGGGAAGGCTCAACGCGTACGAGAAAGAAAGCAAGAATGGGGAGCACAGCCCAAGTGCAAGAAATTTAAAGGCAAGGAGGTCCATGTGTCAGAAGCCAGAAAGCATACCTTGGAATGATGATAAATTATTGTCGGAAAGTTTAATCAAACTTTATGACACATGCCGTCTCGGTGCCGATAACAACGTAATCCAGAACTATACACACAGCCATCTAGAAATCACAGTCCCTGGTAACCTGGGAGGCACGATGTTGCTTCGACTGGGACAGTCAATCTTTAGTTGAGGGGAGATGATACGCCTGCCTGGCATACACCTCTGAAAATCGTGTATAAAGTTTACTGTAATTTAATTCAAGCAAGTTTATCTACTTACAATAAGTAAGAAACCAGCAGTAAGTACCACTAGCAACAAGAAGATTCCCCGAGAATCACAAGCAAGACATGTAAAAACCAAGAATGAAGCACGGGGATTCTACCCGGTAGCTGATAAGTCCAGTCCACCTGGTACAGCCAGATTCGGCTTCCCGGCAGGCACCAATATGTGATCTCCAGATTTTGCAAGTGATTGATTGACCTGGTAGCCATGGATGAGATAATATCTGCCAGGTAGAGCGTTTATCCTCACCAGGCTGGGTCAGCAAGTATATTAGTCAGTAGTAAAAAGGATTAGTAATAGTGTACCAGTAGACTAGTATAAATACAGGTCATGTATCTAGTGGGGAATCAGGTTTCTGACCCCCAGAACGCTACCAGGTGAATAGTATGGGTTTCATTGGTTAAGAGCTTCGAGTCGTAGACTCACCTGGAATAGAAAGTTTGTGACCTGGTCACTCCATGTGTGCAAGAACCGATAAGCAAGCAAACAGTATTAAGCTAGAAACAGAAAGTCAGACCTGAGAAACAGTTCAGAACCAGTCAGTGTGTTTTAAGTCACAACCAGGCGCAAAGTATCAGTATTGAAACTGCACCAGGCAGCCAGCACAAGTTCAGAACCTGCACCAGGCAGTTATTCTGTATCAGTTTAAGTTTGTGTTCAGTGACACGTCGAACTTAGAGTGGACATCGCAATATATTCTTTATACAAATCATATTCATTGCACCTGGAACTTGTTAACTATGGTACAAAGTGTCGTAACCTGGTATAACATACCTCCCTTTGAACTGCAATTACTGAGTGTTTGTGTGGTGTTTAGTGTGTAGCACTTTGCATTCATATAGGCACTCAGCACCTTTCAGAGGTAATAGCAAGACAATATTTTGTGTGCTAGAACCAAGGTAGCAGATAATTTAAAGTACACACCACATGGATGAGGTCATAGTCATGGACCTAGAGTACTAGATCTGATTGTATCAGTGCCCACAACCCCAGAGCACTGTCTTGGCACTGTCTTTACCAAGATGCATTCACTTGGGATCTCGTTACGTGCGTGTGTAGTATTCACTGTCATTCAATTCTGCACAGCAGCTTCTTTCAAAGCTGTTGACCACAATAGCTGTAAAGATATTTTTGGTGGTGCTGTGGGCATAAAGGCATGCTTGAGGATTAATGAGTAGTAATGGCTGTGCTTTGATTTACGTACTTACTCATTTAGAATCTCGCGTTCTTCCTCTTTGAGATCTGGACAATCGCTTCAGGTCTGTGATTAGGCTGTTTCATTCCATGAATACACAGTGTTTTATGTCCAGATATGATAGCATCACCAGCTCCGAGTCCTGTGTATACAGGATTTGGTCTATGTTAACCTGAGCATCTTGGTGGCGGTGCATGGTTGCAATAGTCTGACAGTTTGCCGTGCCATGCATGCTGAGCTCCATCCACGCTGTTGTCATACGTCACACTTGTTACACGTTCTTTTTTGAGCATCGATTGCTCATCCTCGACTGTCTCTCGGATTCAAGTTTGCCTTCACATCTCATGCTTGTCAAAGTTTATCCAGACCACAAAGAACAAGTAGCAATGGTGCTGCTTCTCTCTAGAATAATCAAGTTGCTGAGGAAGAAAGGAGGCTCCGAGTTGTCAATCTTCATGGGATAGTTGGAGAGGAAACGTTACTAATAACATGTTCTCCAGCTGGGCAGTATGCTTTGAGCGTATTGTCACAATGCCTACTGAACAAATTTGGCAAGGATTCAGTCTCCACTTTCTGCTTGTTGATTTTGCTCTGGTTACTGACTATGCAGCTCATTTTGGTGCTTTCTCTCATCAAATGACAACTGTGTACATGGTACATCACTGCATGTTTGGCCATCGTCAAATACATAAGATACTCCTTAGGATGTGCTGTCAGTATGTCTTCGGCAATTCACCTGCAGTGTCAGTGTGGACCTTGTCCTCAACTTTGTGCTAAATGCTCGAGCTTTCCCTTCCTCCTCCTCTGTATGGCCAGTCAGTTTTTCCCACACTTGTACTCAATTAGCTATCAGTCCATAGCATCCTGAGGTGGAAGAACAAGTACCCATCAATAAGGCGCAGTTGACCATGAACACTTCTTTGCCAAAAACAAGCTTCAGTGACTAGGCAGATACGGCAGAAAATGAGGGGGTAAGGCAGGCTGTTTAGCCAGCCAATATGAGGCTGACTATCTCAAGCTGGAGCTCTCGAAGGCTAATGGTATGCTGTTATAGCTGCCATCCATGTTGTCTAATCACGGCCTGGGATACATGGAGCAACATTCCAGCTAGTCATTCTTCTTCCTGGTTCTCAAATAGTCCTTTTCTTTTTCCTTTCTCTTCGGATTCTGCTCCTTCTAGCTGCAGGCATAATAAGCTAAGTATTGGCCTCTATATATCTGGTTCTTATACCTCAAGAAACTGTATACCTTACTCATTGTTGCATGTTTAGGTACTTTTTTCTACATTCAATATAAAGGATTTTGTGCTACACCCACACAGGGCATCCCTCCCCCAATTGAGTCAGGACTTGGATATGTCGCGCCCTGCAATGGCCTGCCACTTCATTCAGATATATCGGCGGAATCCAGGATATTGGTGCGACTCCTTTCACTCATCATGTCGATTCTATCTAATTCTTTTGATAGACCCAAGCTTCACTTCCCTGACTTCAGAGAGCACGTGTAACCGACAACAGTGATACATCTGCCTTCATTGAATCAGCAGCAAGGAGGTGAAACACTGATGGTCTGCAGTGGAGTACATGGTGCATATGAAGAGGGTGTCATCCTGGGTGAATGTGCAGCGATGTGTAGTACGCTCCTATCCTTGCTGCACGAGTTCTCTTGATTCACACAACAAGACCAGATTACCACATCGGAAAGTCCTTCAACCACGGTCAACATGTAAGGATCAAGCTACCCACCTAGCATGCGGAGGCTTACCCAGAAGGCTACTGGCTTCTATGGTACATTCTCCAAAAATACCATCTTGTGCATTGTCCAGTGTTTCGTTGAGTTTGGGATTCAGATGGCACTGCATATAGCCGTGTTCACAAGAGAACATCTCGGTGGCAGTTTTATTCACCTCATCAGTCATTCTGTTGCACAAATCCTACAGGGTCGTATTGTTGCATCGACATTACAAAGTTACGAGTGCAGTAGGTTTCAGCGGCACAGAAGGTGTGGTGGGGTCTTTAACTCGTCTCGGGAGATTATAAATGAACCCGCAATGACCCAAAGGAATGAGAACTTTGATCAGGAAACACAAAGAGATGGTCTCAACTGCTGCTTACCATGACACATAAGTTACCTATGACGACATGCATAAACCAACCTTATTGGGACCTTGTGCCGGCCATACAGTCCTAATGATTTCAACCCTATATAGTGTATGACATGCTAAAATCTGCATCATGTTCCTCCATCTGCAATTTATCTAGAATAATATAGCAATGTCTGGGCCGGGTCCGGATTTTGGGGTAATCGAGGGTAGCTCATCCACAAGAAAACGAAAAGGGACAGCATGATGAATATATAGTATACCTGAAAGGCTGCTCATGTAGAGGCAGCCTCACTGGGAGCTTACAAGCATGAGAAGAAACAGAAACGGAGTGTGTATTGGGATCAACAAACACATGAGTATGTGAGGGTATGTGAGACATGAGGGGAAAAAGGAAGGAAGGAAGGAACTATTGTATCCTACATGTTATATACCTATCTAAATATATCTACAATCCATCGATCTGATCTCACGGTGGCACTATCATGAATCCATGGGGGTTAGTGAACCCGTAAAGGGATCATCGTCCAGTTGTAAGTCTGGTGTCAGGCTTACAAGACCCTATCATAGCAGTGTTTATAACACCGACCCAATGCACAACTGTACCAAAAGTGCATCGCCTTGAGAGCTGTGATTTAATCGCTCTTCATCACACTTGGGTATTCAATTCTGCACAACAGCGTTGAAGCTGTGAACAAAGGCAGCTGTGAAGCTTGATTTACGAACTGATTTAGTGTCTTGCTGAAAGGTGCTGAGTGCCTATATGAATGCAGAGTGCTACACACTAAACACCACACAAACACTCAGTAATTGCGGTTCGAGGGGAGGTATGTTATACCAGGTTACGACACTTTGTACCATAGTTAACAAGTTCCAGGTGCAATGAATATGATTTGTATAAAGAATATATTGCGATGTCCACTCTAAGTTCGACGTGTCACTGAACACAAACTTAAACTGATACAGAATAACTGCCTGGTGCAGGTTCTGAACTTGTGCTGGCTGCCTGGTGCAGTTTCAATACTGATACTTTGCGCCTGGTTGTGACTTAAAACACACTGACTGGTTCTGAACTGTTTCTCAGGTCTGACTTTCTGTTTCTAGCTTAATACTGTTTGCTTGCTTATCGGTTCTTGCACACATGGAGTGACCAGGTCACAAACTTTCTATTCCAGGTGAGTCTACGACTCGAAGCTCTTAACCAATGAAACCCATACTATTCACCTGGTAGCATTCCGGGGGTCAGAAACCTGATTCCCCACTAGATACATGACCTGTATTTATACTAGTCTACTGGTACACTATTACTAATCCTTTTTACTACTGACTAATATACTTGCTGACCCAGCCTGGTGAGGATAAACGCTCTACCTGGCAGATATTATCTCATCCGTGGCTACCAGGTCGATCGATCGTACTAGATCATCACCAGGCGATCGGATAACTTCCGCCGGAATGCCGGGTGATTACACTTATACGAGTCAAAACCTGGAACCTCGGTCTACTGGGTAGAATACCGATCTTCTATTCAAGCGTTGGATCAGCCCATTTTGAAGTTGCCAGGTGGACATCTTTCTTTACAATGTGCTACTTTCTTTCTGTGTCTTACTGATTGGTACAATGTAATACCGTTGTATTTCCAGGAAATGTTAAATTACATGTGTTTTTAAAGGGTGTACGCCTGGCAGGCGTATCACTCGCATTCTTTATCTTTGAGGGCCGTACAATCGCTTCAGATCTGTGAAATTTAAAAGGGCATCGATGAATGTGATACGAGAATCTGCGAAGGTTATCCGTTTCCCACTGAGTGCAGTATCATCGACGGCGACTATTAGAAGAATGAGCATCACTGGCTGATGTGAGTAGTAAAAGAACGAAGCGCGCTTATCCACGATGATGGTCAGATCATGTCATTTCATATCGATAAGAGGTCAGAGTGTGGGCTTGTCAAATCGAGCAACCGTAGGCTAGATTCCATAGTACCAATGATGCTCTCGCTGGCGATCTCATTTCTAGCCTCTGGAGATACGAAAAAAAGAAAGTGTCAGTATACATCAAGAATATCATTACAATTGGCTGTGCCTATAGAAGTGCGCTGTATTCCAGGATTCCCGGCAGGAAGGTTGGTGATCGATAACGATATCATTCCCTAATCTTGTTGCTATCTTGCCTAATAGGAAGGACGACTACTTTGGAACACTCCGTTTGAGATGAGTTTCCTGCTCGAGTATGCTATTGCCCTGACATAATTTTGCTGCGCGAAGATTTGCCTTTTGAAATAAATTTGGTTCTACGATAGACGCTGTGCGAGCTGATGATGAATGAGAACTTGGTTCTAAGATTGTGAGATGCAAAGGCTGAGATATCACGTTCTGGGCGGTTAAAAGCGCGAACAAGCCGATGATAGGTTAGTGTTCTGGGTTTGTTTTTGAAGCCTTGAACACGAACCTAGACAGACGACATTACGCTCCCAGAAATGTGCGTGCAACGATTCACATGCGTCTGGTGTATGGGTGCGCTCATGGGATAATGGTACATTGATGACTCCGACGCAGTGAAATCACGAGTGTGAGCATCGATCATGAGGAAGTACAAAGAAAGATCGCCTTGAAACTGCTGTCCTACCGAAGAAAATGATTATCAGAGACATGGACCCAGGTTTAGTGATAGAATAAAGTACGTATGGATGTTCGGTCATCGGCATTTTCCCACAACTGCATGGGCGTGCTTATGTCAAGGCCTATGGGATGATGGTAGTACATTGACGGGCTCTGCCACAGGAAAATCACGAGTGTGAGCATCGATAATCAAGAAAATCACTGTCAGAGATAAGGACCCAGGTTAGCGATAGAATAACGTACATATGAACGGTTTGACAGCGACATCGTTCCACAGCAAATGCACAGCAGTAACCGTAGCTGGGAGCTCGAGCAAGCGCTCAGGCCTCAGGGTTACTATGGTCTTCAGAACATAGGTCTTGCTTCGAAAGTGTCAACATATCAGGTGCTCACACTAAGTGCAAGTATGAATTGCATAACACGGAAGCATTAAAGGATCATTAAGACGATCTAGTGGACTGCCGAGAAGGATAAGGGCGCCTAACAGGAAATAGATCAGTCAACAACGAGTAAAGGCACCCGGGCTGTCAGTCAGAATAATCTATATTCTCCACAGAAGGCAGTACAGTGAATAATCTGAGTCCTTGGAAACTTTGCATTGAATTCGTCGTAATTCCTGGTTTGTAGTTCTCTTAGTTCTCTGTCTAAGACTGTCAGCAGTCGCCGCCTCCACGACGATAGCTGAGTTCGCTACTCTAAAAAGGCGCATCGTCCGCCTAGAGCATTTGGTCTCATGACCGTGGCGTAATCAGATGCACGCAGACAATAATTTTAGGTGATGGGTAGAAGGCGATAACGTGGACAAATTGCGACTGCCATTTTGGGACGTCACCGATTCTTGCTCTCGATCCACCATGACCTTCGAAGGCTTCTAGTACCACGTCACCTTCATTCCTTTCTACGCCTCGAATAAGATATATGCGCACGCTCATATTTCGTTTCGCGCTGTCATCGCGTCCTGCTATACAGGCCCAGCGCAGTCGATTTCGCCTCGGGGACCCGATGCTTTGCACTGGAAAATGTCTTCGACGATGGAGAATTGAGACAGAGGAGGCCACGTGGTATGAATATGTATCGAAATTTGGTGCGTCCCTTTTCCAGCTCATCACATAGATTTTACTAAAATTTCTCATAGCCTTGAGCTTCTGACTTGCCTGACTTCCAGAAACCCGTGTAACCAATGAATCGTCAGTGTGTCAGCAAGGAACACAAATCATGCCAGTCACCGGTGGTGTAGTGTCCTGTGGTATATGTGTAGTGGCGTTTGGTACGCTCCTCCCATTGCTGCCCCAACCTTCTTGATTTACATAACGATTACAGGTGGCCATGTCGGAACGTCCTACACCCAGTTTGTGAAGCGTTTAGGAATCAGGCTATGCAGAACAAGGCGTGAGGGGCACATGTCTGGCGCGCAGAGGTTCACCCAGGATGCTACCGGCTTCTATGCTACATCCGCAAAATATCCCATCTCATGCGTCGCCCGTTGTTTTGTTGAGTTCTGAATCCTGACCACATAACGTTTAGTGGTACTTGAGAGAGAGCATGGTTCCAGCGATTGTATTCACCGTTGTCTGTCATCCTGTCGCATAAATCCCACCAGGGCTCACTGGGATGTATTGCTGCATTGATTCTGAGCTTTCCACTCTCGTATTATTCCCAGTCTGGCACCACGTCACGATCAATCCACCTCTTAGTCCTTGGCAATGTCGACAGATCCATACATCTCTCACGACCTCTTTCTTACTTCCCCGATTCAGTCTCTGCCCATCACTATCACGTCATTAACCGTGTCGCCCAGCCTGCCTGGAATACATTCAACGGGCTCTCCATCTAGACGCTATCAACGTCAAAGACGTCATCACGGCCTCCCATATACATGAAATGGCATCCACAGTCTTCATCAGATTCCTGCGATCTTGATACTGCGAATATGCGGGATCATGGTGGATCTCGTGGATACGTCCGTTGGGCCCCTTCGATTCGCAGATCTCTTCGGAAGAAAGCAAAAGAGGTCCTCATGGCACTGCTACTGAGTGGATAGCCCGCATATCTTGCATGGAGAAATGGATGCTTACGAATTAGGGAGAGTGCACATCGACGGGCCCTGAGGGTACAAGCGTGGGATTATCAAGAGGTGAGTTTCTTTACTTCAGCGAACCGCTCTATGGTTTTCTTATTTCGCTCGTAAATGATTAGGCTTCCTTGTCAATCGATGATGACATTGCGGACCAAAATCAAACATGTCCGTCCTCATGCAGTCCTCTCGTGCTGGACATTACTATGGGCCTCCTTATCTCGTTCCTCAGGAGTGCGTGCGCTCTGCGGGGATCTTTACTTGGCCATCGTCCCACTCGATCTGTTGCGATTGCATATCATAAGATTGGCTGATTGCCTGGACATGCGGTGACGATTGTACCGTGTGCAGCGTCGTGCGTGTTTGACGTCAAAGCCAACGGGATACCCCAAAAGGAGGTGTACCGTTAACCATAGCGCAGAGGCGAGGGAGAAAATCCTACCCCCTTTGGACGACAGTAGAAAAATCAATGCCGAAAGCTATTCCAAGGGGTACTAACAAGGCGGTACAGGCTCCTTGGTATCCAGACACAGTTCGTCATACCCTGGCCTAGGCCGATAAGGGTGAAAAGTTAATGATGCTTATCCCCCTCTTATACCATCTTTGTTGGACGGCATGGGAGGCGATTAATCTCTGTGTCTTTTCACATACAACATCATTGAGATACGTCTCTCTAGTTGTATACAGATTTGCTACTGCGAACTAGTGGCATTTACTTGTACATGGGAAGCAACGATCGTTTCCTCCCATGCTCTCACAGACATTGCGATAAAGTCCTCAAGGAGAAAACACTGGTGCATGTACTACGGACTTCGAATGTTCTTTTCAAGCAGAGCATGTGTCCTCGAGGTGATGCTGAGGAATGACCTGAGGCAGGTCAATCACTTCCTTCCACCATTTGCGAGCGTCATTTACCGCCTGCGTATCATAGTCGCCCTCAATAGATCTGGTCATCAATGTCATCAACTCTTTCATGCCATCCAGTAGTCATAGCAAGGTATCTGGCAACCCAATTGCAATGCGACAGCAGAGGAAGATATAAAGTTGTCTGTTATCTCTCCGCCCAAAATATAGTTGGATTGCGCATATTGAACGAGACTGGGAAGAACCTTCGGAACTAGATTTTTATATTAGGCAGCTATCCAAAATAAACCAGAAAACATACTTAGCGCAGCCGGTAAATCGACTGTTTCGGGGTTCGACAAGATTCGAATAAGGGTTTCCGACCAGGATCATATATCCGCATGGAGAACATCAGTACCGTTTGAAGATGGACTGGAGGAGACGCATGCATCTATCCGGCTTGCAAACAGAGATCCGATCTTATCCATAGCTTCGTCATCAGTGGTATGCACTGAAAGGAGAGCGCAGAGGACGGGAAAGCACTTTCCATCTGGCGTCGTTGAGTTTAGAGGAGCGAGTTCGTCGATCAACGCATGTATCATAGAACTGATTTCGGATGGCGTCAATCTCTGCTGCCACCAGCAAGCACCGACAGGAGTGTAATACTCCTCAACTGCAACACCAGCAAGTTTTGCACCCTGGATATATGCTGAACTTCTTTGCTACAGATTCGATGAGTATCTGGACCATATGTTGGGATGGAGAACGTACGTCTTGATTCCCATACAGCATATACAGCATGAGAATATCCGACGGATGGCCAGGATTGTAAATATCCGTGTCAAGGAGTGGACTGTCAAACGTGGTCAAGAGCTTCATCATGGACACCTCCAGTCCTTCACGAGTAGCCCACATCTCCCAGACAGAGTCTCCGTTATAACGAAACAAGGTGGGAGCCCAGACGTTCCCCAAGTACCATTTCTTATCATTGACCTCATCATCCGTTGGTGCTGGAAATGCATTCATCGCACCCAATAGGTTTGACAGCTGTTTGTCACCCACTCTCCCAGGTGTTGAGCATGGCGAGCATTGACCGCAAGCCACGGACTATATTTAGATTACTGGTATATACTTTTTTAGTAATATTTTTCGTCACAACATCTCAGTGTTCAACAAATGTCTTCACACTGAGATGTATGTATATACTCGTTATATTCCCTTTATACTATTGCTAATCGTACCTATAGAGATACTCCATACTCATACATATCCTATAGATCTCTTCTGGCTCTCGCAATTGTGTCTTCCTTCCACGTACGACCCGGTCCACTGCTCAAGAGGTTATGGGCCCCGGCGATATGAATACAACCTCCACAGTGAAGCTTCTCAACCTGCCCCACCTCAAAGATGACGGGAGCAATTGGATCCTCTACAAAGAGCAAATACCCAACATGGCAACCTCGAAGGGACTAAAGCGTCACCTCACAGGAACTGCAAAGAAGCCAGCTGAACTCACTGAGAGTAATGGAGACTATTATATGCCGGGAGAACTTGCACCACTGTCTGACGACGAGCTTGACAAACATCTCAAGCTCCAGGATGAGTACGACCAGAAGGAGGCCTCGATGCGAGAGATCTTCTACGAGACAATCTCAAACTCTACATTCATGCAAATAAAGAACCAGCCAAGTGCAGCGCATGTATGGGCTGCAATCATAGCCATTTTTGAGACCAAAGGGGACCTTGTCCAACAGGATCTCATCTCGCAATTGAAAAACACTCACTGCTCAGAGGACGGTGACGTTCGTGCACACCTAGCAAACATGCAACGCATGGGTGAAGAACTTGCCGGAATGGGTACAGTGATCACTGACCAGTCATTCTGCACGTATATCCAACAATCCTTATCTCCCAATTACCGCCCAGTCCTGAAGATGCTTAGCGTAGCATCCAAGATGGCCAGCAAGCCAATAACGAGCGCTGTCCTTATTCAGGAAATCCTGGAAGCCACTGACAAGATGAGAGTCGAAAAGAATATCGATGAAGGAGTACAGAACTCCGCTCTTGCAGCAAGCGCTAGGGCTGCAAAGGACAAGGGAAAAGGAAAAGGAAAGGGAAAGGGAAGGGACCCGAAGGATAAGAAAAAGAAGCATTGCATGAACTGCAGCATGGACAACCATGTTGTAGACAACTGCTACCATGAGGGAGGAGGCAAAGAGGGCCAAGCACCTTGGGACCAGAAGAAGAAGAAAAACAGTGACTCGGCCAATGTTGCCGACCAGTCTTCAAGCTCTGAAGTCAAATGCTATGGCTTTGCTACAATAATCGACGATGAAAATGTGAAACTTATTGCCACAACTGACTGTCAAGCCCAGGCTGAAGCATTAGCTGCCTCAGGCATACCCTATGACGGTGAACTTGTTGACATGGGAGCTAGCCGCCACTTCTCACCTGCCTGAAGTAAAATGATCAACTTCGTGGACATCAAGCCGACACCCATCCGCACCACTGATGGTCATTCATTCAATGCTATTGGCAGAGGAGACTACGTCACGTACCTGCCAATGGGACATGGAAAGCTGGAAACCAAGGTTACCCTTCACAACACATACTACTCCCCGCACCTAGCATTCACACTAATATTGGTCAGCTGTCTTGATACAGCAGGCTATTCACTTACAGTTGAAGATGGAAACTGTTATATCAAAACCCTGAAGCCTGACAGACACGTCATCAGGATTGTGCCCAAAGTCAATGGACTATACCACATACAGGGCTCCACCAGCCAACAACACAGCAAATCCCTTGCAGCAGCAGCCACCACCCCTCAAATTAGCATCTCACAGTTTCACCACATAATGGGACATGCAAGCCATGAATCCCTGAAGCAGAGCATACGTAATGGGGAGATTATCGCCCCCAACGTCAACCTAAACTCCGAACCGGAGTTCTGCTCAGCATGTGTGCAAGCCAAAGCTGCAAAAAAACCATTTTCGAAGCATAGTGACAATGAGTCAGCCAAGAAATATGGCAACAAGGTCACAGGAGACATATGGGGACCAGCTGAAGTGAAATCTATCAGCGGCTCCAGCTATTTCACACTGTTCAAGGATGTTGCAACAAGGGAGCACCTACCATACTTCATGAAGAAGAAATTGGAGACACTGCACTGCTACAAGGAGCATGAGGCTTGGATGAAGGCCCAACGTGGAGTTGACGTTGTGAAGATATTTGGGTCTGACTGTGGAGGAGAGTTTACAAGCGAGGAATTCAAACGACACCTGAAATCTGCAGGAACAATACGTCACCTCAATGTTCATGACTCGCCATCCTCAAATGGAATGACAGAACGAGAAATGCGCACCATGCTAGAAGGCGCCCGAGCCATGATAATTGCAGCAGGGATGCCCAACTACCTGTGGGCCGAAGCTGTAGCATACCACTGCTGGCTGAGAAACTGGCTCCACCACAGTGCTCTTGCTGACAAAAAGACGACCCCGCACGAAAAGGCCACACAAAAGAAACCCAACATGTCCAACCTGCACAAATTTGGGTGTACCGTATGGGTAAAGCAACTTGGATGAGGAAAACTACAGCCATGCGCTGATCCTGGCCGATTCGTGGGCATTGATGATGAGTCAAAGGGCATCCGGGTCTATTGGCCTGGAAAGTGACATGTCAGTGTCGAGAGAAATGTCTACTTCAACAAAGACAAAGACCTGAGCACAGAAACCATCAAAATTGAGGGGGAGTACGAAACAATCGTCAATCCTGATGGATTCCATGCTACAGATGACACTCACAACAGCCCAAAAGAGACCAAAAACAAGGAAGACGAACCTGCCGCACCACAAATGCCCCCTACAGACACCCAAAACACTCCAGAAGACCTGCCATCACCACTATCACCCTTATCAACCCCACCATCAAGCCCAAATCTTGCACCACACCAGCGAAGAGTCCACATTGAGGACATCCCTGATGAAGATGATCCCCCAGCCCAACCCCAACGAGGCTCACGCAAGCCAGAGGGTTTTTACAACGTCAACTGAATGTCAAAAGCTGCTGGAATCGCCACATGTGTCCTTGAAGATGATGGGAGTCTTGAACCAGGTGGAATGGACTATGAGATAGGTCAGGAAGAGTGGTTTGCCAACCTAATCGAGGAGGCACTGGCCACAACTAATGGAGAGCCAGATTCCATACAGGAGGCACTGAGGGGACCAGGAAAATGGGAATGGAAGGACGCCATTGAGAAGGAGCTAAGCCAAGTTGAAGGCTTATGTATGTACAACATAATCCCCACTCCACCCAGGGTCAACGTTGCTAAAAACAGATACACGTTTTGTCTCAAGAAAGATGATCAAGGATGTATCGTACGATACAAGGCGTGGCTCGTCCTAAAGGGGTTCTCTCAAATTTACGGCGTCAATTTCCATGAAACATTTGCCCCAACAGTTCATCTGACTACCCTATGCACACTACTATCTGTAGCTGCTCAAAAGGATGCCGAAATACACCAAGCAGACATCAAAAATGCATACCTCCAAGCTGACCTCCACAAAACCCTGTATATGGAGCTGCCACCGATGTACAAGGACTTCAGGGAAATCCCCGACAAACTCAAAGGGAAGAATCTATGCTGTAAACTGCGTAAGCCATTGTACGGAAGCAAACAGGGTGTGCACGAGTGGTACCAGAAGCTGAGACGAGTATTTCTCGCTCTCAGATACTCCATATGCCAGGCCGACAAAGCAGTGTTCTATAAATTCAGTAAGGACAAGTACACCATTGTTGCCAACTCCAAAGAGGCAATAGCACTCATCAAGAAGCAGCTCAGAGAGCACTTTGAGATGACTGACCTTGGTGAGATCAAATGGCTACTCAGTATCAGTGTACACTGCAATCACGAGGCCAGGACCATCACCCTAGGCCAACATGCGTACATCAACAGCATCGTAGAATGGGCTGGCCAAAGTGAAGCTAGAGAAATCGTTACACCAATGGAGCCAGGAATCGATCTGAGCTACGACTCACTCTCAGTATCCACCATTGTACTCCCCAAGGCCCAGCATTCACTCTACCGCGAAGCAATTGGACACCTCATGTATGCATCGCTTGCTACATGACCTGATATCTCCTATGCCGTGTTGACGCTGTCCCGTTACATGCAGGAGCCAAGGACTACCCACTGGCATGCCATCCTGCAAGTGTTCAAGTACCTGAAAGGAACCCGGGACTACAGCCTTACTCTAGGAGGAAAGAACATGCACGTCACAGGCTATTCCGATGCTGACTGGGCTCAGCAGATGCACAGGCATTCAATTTTGGGCTATGCTTTCTTCATAGGGAGCAGAATCGTATCCTGGAGCTCTAAGAAGCAACCAGTTATCACCCTGTCCAGTACCGAGTCCAAATATGTTGCCCTAACACATGCATCAAAGGAGCTGATATGGATAAGAAAGCTATTCACCGAATTGATCCATCCATTTGCCCAGCCAACCACACTCTTCTGCGACAATCAAGGTGCCATTGTACTCTCCAAAGACTCCACCTTCCATGCACATACGAAGCATATTGACGTCCAGTTCCATTTCATCAGGCAGACAGTATCCTTATCTCAAAGCAAGATCAAGTACTGCCCAACAGACGATATGATTGCAGATGCATTCACCAAGCCTCTGAAATGGGTCAAGCTTGCCCGATTTTGCGCGCTAATGGGTCTTGCTCCTTTGGATGGCTAGCAATCAAGCTCGAGGGGGAGTGTTGAGCATGGCGAGTGTTGACCGCAAGCCATGGACTATATTTAGATTACCAGTATATACTTTTTTAGTAATATTTTTTGTCGCAACATCTCAGTGTTCAACAAACGTCTTCACACTGAGATAGATACTCCATACTCATACATATCCTATAGATCCCTTCTGGCTCTCACAATTGTGTCTTCCTTCCATGTACGACCCGGTCCACTGCTCAAGACCAGGCCCCCCTGGCTGAACGGCAATGAAATAGGTAACATTTATTGCAGCGTTTACTAAAAAGTAGAATGTATCCCAGGTTGTATTGGTCGGCAATGTCCGACCTGCTGCTGCATCGCACGAAACATCGATCAGGATTGTTAACAGACTAGATGCTGTGCAACAACTCATCAGAATAGTGACTAGCATGTACTTATCATAAACATGCCTCACCTGATGACAGAATGCATGCATTAGCAACCGAGTCGGTAGCATGAGTTCCGGACCAGCGTGTGCCCATGGCAACATGAATGGTATATGTGATCCCCTCCTTGATGTCTGCCACAGAATTCTCTTCCTTCACTAGGTTCGACAATTGAACATTGGTCGGGGATAAGAGGGTGGCAAGCTTATTCAGCCCCATAAGAAGTGTGAAGGACCGGCTGTAACTGTACTCAATTCTGAAATGCAACAAGCAGAATGTATCTATATGGCCCTTAAGATTAATTTTCGGGCTTGTGGCAACCCAAGTATTATCGGGGAAGGTGCGCAGCAACCACCCATACAGTTCCTTGATCTCTTTATTGCCTATCCAGCACTGCCAAATATTCGTGTATTCCTTTGATAGAATGTGATATTTGTAGGGTGTAGGTGGACTGTTCAAGTAGACATCACATAGCACTTGGAGGGCTGTTTCATCGTCCAGGCTTTTAGAACATTTCCATATGGATTGTATGCAAGGGAGGTCCCATGCGACTGCATGACTGTGTATCCAGAATAATGCATATGAGAGATATTCACTGCTTCTGGAATCCAGAAACTTCAAAGACATTTCTGTCCATGTAGTGGCTCCATTCTCGATATGTTTGCCTGTGAATATAGAGCACCAGACATATGCAAGGCAGTAGAATTGCCATGCTTGAAACGAACAGCAGATGGAATTTGGGTTAAAGGAAGGTGCAATAGTTGTGGTGAGGAAGAAAACAGTCATACAGGTTGTTAAAACGGTGATCAATCCAGCAACAATTGAATTCAAAGTCCAGAGAAGTATGATAAGACCCATGAAGAAAAGGAAAAGGGAAATGATAAGAAGGATGGAAGGACAAGCAGTGGAATAATAGATCACACCACTGGTCAGACTGGTATAGCTCAAGTGACGCAGGGCCATTGCCACATGAGGAGGGTGCCTGGATATTGGGCTGTTCCTCCAAGTGTAGTGGAAGAGCCACTGCTTGACGAGTATGGCTACAAGGACTGCCGATAGGGCAAGAACCAGGCTGGAGAACCAAGCAGCATTAACAGCAATATCAGAACTCGAGGGAGTGTATGATGACTTACATGAGGAGGAGTTTGAGCTCAGATCCAGCTGAGAAGAGATACGGGACAAAAGAGCTTCAACAGGGTCCTCACTAAGCTGCTTGTACGATTCGACGAGGAATGCTGTAACAACAGCGGAGTAAAGGCTAGCCTATGATACAACTGTCAGTGCTGATACAGAAGCAGTACTTAGAATCAAGGCACACACAAAGATGAGGATTGTATTCATATCTTCTGTCCATGAGGAAACGACCTTGGAGTCGTATTCAGTTAAAGTACTGTAACATTTCCTCCAGTGAAAAGACAGGTCTTCTTGGCTCGAGATACATGTTTCCCCTTCTTGGTGATGGCAACTATGAGGCATCTGTGCTTCCGACGAACCTACAATTTCCTGAGCTCGACTGTCCATGCCTGTCGTTGGAGCCATATCACTCAGTCTGGTAGAGAGAGAGAGCGTGCAGTGGTGTTCGTGGCCGAATGTGCATGTGGCGTATCATCTGGGATGTGGGTCAGCTGGCGTGCCACATACTCTGCTGCCCCAGCGCTAAATCATGACCTTGGGTGGGCTGGGTCGTGCTTGAACATGATTTGTGATTTGTGATGCATTGCTTTTAAGTATGACATGCCAAGATGCATGAACACCCTGGTCGAGCCCTGATCTACTTATTCGGAGGTCTCGGTCAGCCCTGGTCGGGGGTGCCTAGCATTGACCAAACTACAGCACCTATTGGAGCAGATCCTGACATCTATGCATTTACATATACTCGGTCGAGCAGCGGGGTACCCTTAATTTTGGGTTATTGGTCAACAGTGATAATAGCCGAATCACAGCATATAATCTGTTGCTGTCAGTGGTCATGTGAAGACCTGAAGGTCTCGACCAAATGCCATTTGCACTGCGGAGACTTTATTCGTTCCATAACCGTACTTACATTGTGCGATTTTCTATAATATAACAATGTTAATCAGTATACTTATGCATGGAAGTAGTATGTCAGAGGGACAATGTGAAGGTATGTAAGAAAAAGAAAAAGAAAATCTGGAACTCTGGTATCAACTAATAATCTAGCTACAGGTGTATCCATCTGCTTGCCAAGCAGATATTCGTCCCTTTACATCCATGAGCCTGCCAGTTCCCATTATGCATTGCTTGATATCCTTTCTAAATACATCTAGTTCTGTGGCGTCTCTATGAAACAAAATCATCTTTCTGCTTACAATATACAAAACAGTTGCTCTGCATGGAGGTTGACTACTGGTGTCCTCTGGATGACAACACAAATCGGAGTCTACACAAAAATTTACACGCAGATTTTCTCGAAGATTTTGTATCGCCATTAGACAGAGTATGGGCATCGGGTTGAGAAATCTTAGGAGGCTTCATGCAAGAGGGAACACGTGCACATTGGCTCGAGGGCTTGGCCTTGGGGCCTCCAGCTGTAGGACCGAGTGGTTGAATCATGTGGTGCAGGTGCGATATTGGGGGGACAGCACTTTCCGTCCTGGTGTTCCCCGATTCTTTCCGATAGTAGAGAGGGTGTTTATCAAAGGGTAAGCAACCGATCAACCACCATAGGGGCTATTTGGTGCTATTTGGTGTCATACGCTTGATCTTCTGAACCTAACTTCTCTTCCCGACAGTCCCCGCTAAGTCTTAGACAGGTTTAGGCCCTCTGTTTCGGCCGGTGACGATCCCTCAGCTACAAAAGAGTCATCGTCGATGACAAAGGTGACAAAGGTGAAATTCAACTCTCTGTACATATGCAATATGTGTTTGTTGCGTGTGCTAACAGAATTCTTTGTTTTACTAGGATGGCCTTGTATATCAGTGGGTATTTAATATCTGGTAGTTTCCCTTGCTAACTTCCTCTCCTGCACAGATGGCTCTGTTGTAGGTGTCAACGGCACTCTAGTTGCTCAGCAACGATGCTCTGCATTTCGTGTTCAAGCATTCAGGGCCTTAACATCATGTCCTTTATTTTGAACAAGATTCCTTGCCATTCACCTTGAGTGTTGTTGTAGGCTGATGTTGCTGATACGGATGATAGGTGGTTGTCTCCTTTGTACCCACAGTATTATGGCCCTTTTTATTTCCCAGAAATCCATACTGATGTGTTCTCCATGATTTCTGGTGTGTCAGCTTGGCTGGAACAGTGCTTCATGTTTTATTCAGGTTAGAAATGTGCACGCGTCCATTTTATTGAAGATGTGTTTATTGTTGAGAACCCTATTGGTGATAAATGAATTTCTCTGCAGAATCACGTGCCTCATGGTTGACAACTCGCCACTGTGGCTTCCTTGACCTCAAGCGCCACAGGACTAAGCCAGCCCCAATCTACAATCCATACAACAAATTCACAAAATCTCAGTTTGATGCATGGATTGGTGACTTTACTGGAACTCTCCACTGGGCATTGGGTCATATTAAATCTTGATGACGGTGGTCATGAGGATTCACTGGTTGTGTTAGATAAGTCTTCTATGGGTCAGATTGATGCTGAACAAGCCAACGAGAGCTCAGAAGTCGATGGAGATATTGAAGACTCCTTCACAGAACTCAAGGCACAGAATTATATATATCTAATTGTGTCGCTCACTTAAGCCTCCAATGATAGCCAACAGCAGCCCCCGGTAAACGTTTCTGGGGGCCCTACAAATCGATTTCAAGGCGCGTCGTGTGTCAGAGCCACTAATGGAAGAGGAAGATAGAGTAATGTATGTGAGATAAGGAGATGAGATTGAAGATGGGAAAGACCACGACGCAAATGATGAAGGATCAGAAGGATCATATGGACCTGGCAGCCTCCTTTCGGGAGAAAAGGATTGCCTGCAGAAGTACTGGGTTCTTGCAGATGTAAATTTGGAACATGTCAGATGACCAATGGCCTGTTGCTTGGATGATATGTGGAACAGTACCATCTTCGGCCAGAGCAGTAGCACCGCCAGCTCACATTGATTGTCCTGCAATATGCTTGTCAGGAAAATTTGTCTGGAGTTTGCGAATGAACCATCCTCGCATAGGGCAGTCACCATTGCTACGTACCCACAGTAGCGGATGAATGGGGAAATGTTTGTCCTGAGATGCGAGGTATTTGATGAAAGGTACATGTGGGTCAACAGCATCTCGGTGCTGGATGATGATCTTGTTTCCCTCGAAAGCAGTATCTGCTTTGTGAGCTGGCAGCCAAAAGGAGTAATGGTCTTTGTCAATGTGAATGCTTCTTCGGCGGGTGAACTTCTTCCAATCACGCAGTTCCTTTGAATCAGGCATGCTGACTTTGGCAAGATGTAGAAGTCCATAGAACCCTGTGAGAATCATCGATACAAAAAGCAAGTCGTCGTGATCTGTGGAGGGGTTGAATTTGTCCAGTACTTTTTGCAGCTGGGGCCGGGAGAGTGGTAGTTTTCGCTTGACTGCTGTGCCACGTAATTGCATGCAGCCCTTCAGTATTCGCTTCACAAGTAGGGACTTGCGGACAGCACAAACATCAGGGAAATAATGCTCTAGCTGGTTGCAGATCCCTGAAAGGTAGGAGTCTACAGATTTCGGCTTGATGTGGTAGGACATGTAGATGACGAAGAAACTGAGAGTATCTTCTGTTGGTTGGATAGGGAAGTGATGCAGCTGGCAGAACGCAATATACGAGTTGAGGGCAGATGAGTAGGTGCGTGCTGTGCCCATATCTATTGTGAAGCTGAGAGCAATAGAGCATTCATGGACGAGGTGTTCTAGTGACCACGGTTGCCGAGCAGGTTGCCTAGCCCCTTTTGAAAGCAAAAAACTTCGTACCATGGATATATAGTGACCGAGGAACTTAACAAAGCATTCAAGTCTTCGGGTACCTGCAGATTTCCAGGAAAGACCTAACAAAGTGTTCAGGAATCCGGTTGTCTGGGTGGAAAGGAGTAGTCTGTGATGAAGGAGCAGCCTGTGGTGAAGGAAGATTGAGGGTGTCCTGAGATGCTGTAGCCGTGACATAAAAGTAATAGCCATATGTTGATTTGAAGCGAGGATAGGACTCACAATTTCACCTAACAGAGTGTTCAAGTGGATCGTTTGTTGTTTCCGATGCGAGGGCATCTCGTAATCACATTATTTGGGTCTTGACAAATGATGCATGCATGTGTGCGGTGGCACTTAGTGCTGAAATGACACTCGCCCCAGTTGTAGTTCCTGCAGATGTCATCAGCAGTTGCAGTACCCTGGGTCTGCGGAGCCATTCTCGATCTTGCTACACTCTTCTTCGAAGTCTCCACAGAGTCCTGGATAACTGTTACAATTTATTTGTTTTCTTGCATCTTATCTTATCTTCGGTAGATAAGATAAGATGCTTACTCACCACTTTCCTTAGACCTGCGACTCCCGGAGAGTCTTTATAAATCTTCACATTGCTAACACGTCACACTCGGTCAACGTGTACGCAACACGCACTCAACACGACTTAACACGTATTAAGCACGCCTTATTCTCGGCTACCGTGTACTTGGCTTATTCACTTTCTAACATGGTAGCCTCATCTAAGTACCTTTTACAAACCTTGACTTTAGTATATAAGTAGCTTACTCAAAGCCTGTATTTCCCTTGCTTTGAGCTAAAGTTTATTCATACCGACACATTCCTTATCTATTTGCTAAGAGCTCCTAAAAGTGAGTCTTGAGCATCAATCATAACAAGGGTGAGACGGTGACTGTACGAATGCAATACAGCCGATCTATTCACCTTTTGGTTGGAGTTCGGGTCTTACAATTAGCTCAAAGCTAACCCACCCTCTTTTACTAGAACACTGCTTCATGGAGAACGACGACGCTCGGATTATAGCAATCGCACTAGGAATACCAAGCGCCACTCTTGTCTCCATTGCCCTCATTCTTGCAGTCAGGTTCCGCTATAGGACAAGACAACTACAGCTCCGACGACAGGAAGAGGCGCACCGAACCACTCCCTCAGTCATCACAAATAACTCCAATGGCATCCCACTTGAGCAGCAGCCACCCCAACTCTTCGCACCCATACCACGGCGACCGATCCCAATCGACCAGTTCGCTGGGCCAGGAATTGACCAGACGGAGACGGACGTTTCTGAGCAGGCTCCTCCCGTTATCCCAGAAAGAAACACTCCTACCCCTCCCGGAAGGTCCCCGGCCAGCATCGACATCACTGCCGAACATCCCGCTTCCTACTATGCCGTGTTTGTCCCTCGAACTCCCCCACCTGACTCGGACTCCCGAAATGCCACCAGTAGGAGGAGACACAACGTGGGCCACAACAGACGACCTGACATCCCAGCAACCAATAATGACCCTAGGGATAGCAGGCACTCTGCTCCACCACCCACAGCCGGTATTACTCCCAAGGAGTTCTGGGATAACTTCAACGTCTCCTACAGCGCCTTCTTCCCGACATGCAACGCCCCTTCACCTGAGCATCGCATACCCCAAGGAAGGTTCAGAACAACCCTTGCCACGTGGGACGTCCCTGTACATATCCACGAGTCGACACTCGAGCCTGTACACATCGAGGAACCTGTTGCCGGCCCCTCCAACCTCGCACCACCCCCAAGGCAAAGTGGTTGGTGAGCACAGCCGAGAAGATCCCCAAACCGCCCCCCTCGAGCAAGTGCTTGGGAACGACTCACCGCCCGACTCCGAGAGCAGCCACAGCAGGAGCTCGAGGTCAGTGAGTTGACCACTGTCGTCAATCCACAACTGAACCGTCCCCCTACCCCGTTCCGACTCACGATTGATGGGATCCCTGAGTCGGCCTCCGAGCAGATGCGCAACAACAGCCCCTACTACCCCAGTGATGACAACATTGATTGATGCAATCAATTTCTATAACGAAACAGACAATGACCCCACAGTCCCTACTCCCGCTATATTAAGGCAAGCAATGTTTTTAAACTTGTACAATTATTTCACCTTCGAGTTACCCTTTTCCCTGGTCTGGGGAGTGACCCTAGCCGGGAACGATTATTTTATGAAAAAGAATAGAGGTCTTCCAGCAGACAAAATCCTACAGTATGAGGCGGAGTGAAACACTCGCACCTTGTGGAATGCCGTACACCCAGATGCCATAATCGAAGAATGGCCCAGGTACGAAGAAGCCGCACCAGAGATCGAGATCCAGGAACCAATGCCAGATGAGCCCCCAGTAGTGCCTCCCCGAGTTACACCAGGAACGTACACACCTGGGTACCTACCATTCGCCAGGGCTAACGGAGCTGGTGGAGGCGGCGGGCAACCTGCACAGCCACCTCCTGCACCACCAGTACGGGTAATGCTCCCACAATTCCCAGCGCCACCAGCAATGCCAGACCCACCTATACCCTGGGAATTGCAAGCTGGAGCGATAGCCCCCTATGATGACTTCAAGCCAAAAATCTTGAAAGAGGTCGATGACTTCTCAGGGGACTCAGACGACATCGCTTGCTTCTTCCTAAAGTGCAAGCTACACTTCAACGTCTTTAACCGGCATTTTCACCAACACCCGCACAAGGTCGTCTTTTGCGTTTCTCGACTCGCAGGAGATGCCGAAAGGTGGTGGCAGTTGTGCACCAAAATCATAGGAAAGACAGTGGACGGCGAACAGCAGTATCCAACCTACGACGAATTCCAGTCGGAGCTCAATAAAAGGTTCTGGAAGGACGCTGACTTGCAGATAAAGTACGCACAGTGGGAAAAGCTAAGGCAGTCGGAGCACAAGGACGGCGACAAGTTCTTCCAGCTATTTGAAGAACTAGCCTACCATGCCGGAGTACGCAATAACGACCAGGTAATGCTCCACCAGATCAAGAAGGCTGCCCGACAGTCGAGCAAAAACACCATATACTCATCAGACAGGGACGTGCCAATCGATTACCCAGCATGGAAGGCTCGCCTACTCCGAATCAATCTCAATTGGTGCCTCAAGCAGGCAGAAGGAACGATAGGGCCACCAGCCCAATCACAGAAGATGACCATGCCGGTACAGGGTGGTCAAACCAGGGCCCCTGTGTCGACAACAACAACGACTACAGGGACAACTTACGGAGGACGCGGACAGCCGATGAATATCGACAAAGCTAGGGCAGCATTGGTATGCTATAGATGTGGCAAGCCAGGCCACTTCAAGCGCGACTGCCCGACCACGTCCAAAACCCGAGCTGAGTCTTTGCGACGTGCAAATACTTACTGGGATATACAGGATAAACTCTCAATGATTGAGGAGTTAAAAGAAACTGCCGCATAGATAACGATTCGATCTATTCGGCGACTCAGGGTTTAGTTTTGGCTGGTATGCCTATCACATCACATCATTGTACTTATATATCGCCTGTAGTATCCACCACGCATTCGAATATACCCGCGATTTCGCAACCAGACCAGGAACTGAACAAACAGAATCACCCAGCAGGACCTAACGAAGTCCAACCTACGCCTAACGAAGCGACACCCACGCCTAACGAAGCGACCACAGGAACGAGCGTGGTAGTCACTGAGCTATCGGTTCGATGCCCGACAAGTAACCTATTACAGGCGAAAGTCTGAGGCGATAAGTCACCCACCATAGTGACACCCATCATAACGGTGTTACACCAGTCGAGGCCATTCCCTTTGGGAATCGCCGCAGTGACAAATGAGCGACCGGATGGGGCAGGGGTTCTGGAAGCCAGTAGGCACCCCCCTGAAAGAGCAGCTCTACGGAGTCCCTGCCGCACAGGGAGTTTCGAGGGAATAGCTTCGGCGAAACCTCCTCTGGTAAAAGAGAACACCACACAGTTACCAAAGTGTAAATCCCACGACGGGGCTTTGGGGAAAGCTGAGGACGACCACAAAGGTGACTCAGGATCTAACAGAGCTAAGGACGACACAGATCGCGACGCTACACAGAATATAGATGCAGGGGCAAGGATCTATTTGCCCTCGGCCCTGAAAACGATGATGGACGAACCAGAGTCAGGTAAGAGCCCCTGATCAGTTGCCAATGCCTATCATGACAAAGGGCGACCTGACGATGGGGGAACGCTGAACGAAATGAGGGACCTGCATCAGAACACAGGCCCAAAGGTATCAGGTGAAGACGACCACTCGTCAATGATGAGAAGCGCAGGCAATTGTCGTCCAGTGGTGGCGGTCCAACCTGCTGTCTCTTCACGAGACGGCGCCTTTGAGGAAAGCACCTCCCATTCCACGACCGACCAGAAAGCCACAGGACAGGAAGCTGCTAGCGCCCAGGCAGTGCAAAGGGGGCATCAGGTAGCTACTTTGGAAGAAGTGCCTGATCACGAGGACATTACCAGTTTCATGATGAACAAGAATGCTAAATTAACCCCTTTAGACTTAGAAAATGCGGTGACCTCACCAACGGTAGTTGCGCCCGTATGGGGCAACGCGAAGGTTGAAGAGGCCCCGCAACTGTCCCGCACCTATACAAAGGGACAGACCTATAAAGAATGGCTCAAACCATTCAGAGCAGAGTGGACTCTACGCAGTGTAGTACAAGCGCGAACAGAGTCAGAAGCAAAGGCAATCCTCAAAAACTGGATTCACAAGGCATGCACGGAGGAGGTCGTTGACTCAATGATTGAAGCAATGAGGGGGATGGAGCGAATCGATGCACTCTGGTGGCTTCACGAGCTACAAGAACCAAACGACTTATCAGCGCGTTAAGCAATAAAGGGAAGGACCTGGTTATCCCCGTCATTCTCGGAGCACCAGGAACACTTCCCAATATCTCTACAACCGCGCTAGTAGACAGCGGATGCACCAGCAGCGCCATCAATCAAAAATTCGTCAAACGACACAACATCCTGACCTGACCAACAGCCGCCCCAATCCTGGTCTATAATGCCGACAGAACCAAGAACTCAGGAGGATCAATTACCAAATACGCCGAGATCGAACTAAAAATCGGAGATCATTCTGAACAAATAGATCTAGCCGTAACAGATCTCGGTGATAAGGAAATCTTCCTCGGTCACGACTGGTTAGCCCGGCATAATCCAATCATCAATTGGAAGACAGGAGGATTAATGTTTGCACGGTGCGAATGCCGCAAGAACCCATTCGTACTACCTGATGCAGATCCCAACGACAAGTGGGACGAGGAACTGGAGGAGGGAGATACCATCCTTGCAATAGACTTCACACGGGCTATTCTCATACGCGCGCATCACACCAATGACTTAGCTGCCACAGCCAACGCAGACAAAGAGACCAAGACATTCGAAGAGATGGTTCCAGAATGGTGTCGAGATTTCAACGACTTGTTCGCTAAAGACAATTTCGATGAACTCCCCGAGCCAAAGACGTGGGACCACGCCATCGAACTCACTCCGAACGCGAGCGCCAATCTAGACTGCAAGGTCTACCCTCTCAACCGGAACGAACAAGTGGAACTCAATAAGTTCTTAGACGAGAACCTCTCGAGTGGGCGAATATGACCATCCAAATCACCCATGGCTTCACCATTCTTCTTCGTTAAAAAGAAGGATGGCAAGCTGCGACCAGTCCAAGATTATAGGAAACTCAATGAGATGACAATTAAAAACCATTATCTGCTTCCTTTAATCTCAGAGCTAATGGACAAATTGCGGGGTGCCAAGTATTTTTCCAAGCTCGATGTTCAGTGGGGTTACAACAACGTGCGCATCAAGAGCAGCGATGAGTGGAAAGCAGCATTTAGAACTAATCGAGGGTTGTTCGAACCCACGGTGATGTTCTTCGGGCTTACCAATTCACCCGCCACCTTCCAATGGATGATGAATGACATTTTCAAAAGTCTCATTGCGTCGGGAGCTGTCACTGTCTATCTCGATGATATTCTTATCATGTCCAAGACCAAGGAGGAACATTGCCGCATCACACGCGAAGTTCTAAGACTCCTCCGAAAGAACAAACTCTTCCTTAAAGCAGAGAAGTGCGAGTTCAAAACCTTGGAAACAGAATACCTCAGCGTTATCATCAGTGAAGGAAATATTCGCATGGACCCAGTCAAGATCACAGGAGTCGCAGAATGGCCTGTACCAACAAAGAAAGTACAGCTCCAGTCGTTCTTAGGCTTTACCAATTTCTACCGGCATTTCATCAAAGGATACAGCAAGGTCGTCAAACCAATGACCCAGCTGACAGGAAACGATCCGTGGAAATGGGGAAAAGCACAACAAGACGCCTTCGAAGAGTTGAAGAGATTGCTAGCCAAAGAAGTGGTACTAGCCATACCCACAGAGGAAGGAAAATTCCGTGTAGAGGCGGATGCCAGTGAGGGAGCAATAGGTGTGGTATTGATGCAGGAGCAGGATGGAAAATGGTGCCCAGTCACATTTTTATCCAAATCCCTCACTGTCACAGAACGAAATTACGAAATTTACAACAAAGAACTGCTCGCAATAATGCTCGCGCTCGATGAGTGGAGACACTACCTAATGGGCGCAGCCCAGGACTTCGAAATATGGACGGATCATCAAAACCTACAATATTTCCGAAAACCCCAGAAACTCAATCGATGACAAGCACATTGGGTTACCGAGCTGGCTGAATACCATTTCACACTGCACCACAAATCAGGAACCGCGAACAAGAAAGCCGACTTACTCAGTTGAAGAGCAGATCACGAGCAAGGAAAGAAGGACAACGATGAGGTTATCATCCTCAAACCCAAGCACTTCTGGGCACTAGTCATGCCCACTATCGAGGAAACCCATTCCAAGATAAAGCAAGCCACGCTCAACCACCACCGATGGGACAAGAACATTGCGACTTCCCTTAACCACGACCGAGGACTGAAAATGAATGACAGGCTGATCTATTATGACTCCCACATTTACATTCCTTCTGACCACACGTTACAAGGCGAAATAATCGCACAAGTTCACGACCACATCACGGCGGGACACCCCGGCATAGAAAAGACTAAAGAACTCGTCTTACAAGAATATTGGTGGCCCAGAATGAAAAAGGACATAGAGGATTATGTCCGCGGCTGCAAGATGTGCCAACGAACCAAGTCCAGCACTCAAGCAAAAGCAGCGCCGCTTCATCCAAACACAATACCCTCCCGACCATGGACTCATATCTCCGTCAACATGGTGACTGGTTTACCAAAGAGCAAAGGCTTCGACACGATCCTAATGATCATCGATCGCTTCTCCAAGGAAATCATACCAGTTGCATGCACCACAGAGATGTCATCGGAAGGGTGGGCCAAAATCCTACGAGACGAAGTTTACGCCAAACATGGAATGCCCCAGGTCGTCATCAGTAACCGAGGCACCGTGTTTGTATCCAAGTTCATGAAAGACCTTTATGACTTGCTTCAAATCAAGGCAAACATATCCACCGCCTACCACCCGCAAACTGATGGACAGACTGAGCGAGTGAATCAGGAGGTTGAAAAATACCTCCGGATCTTCGTCAATCACCGCCAGAATGACTGGGTAGAATGGCTTTCCCTCGCGGCTTTCGCTCACAATAACCGCACCCACTCTGCAACAGGTAAAAGTCCCTTCGAGGTTACCCATGGCTATAACGTCAAGGTCCTCCCTGGTGCCGTACGACCCCAAGCACCCTTCAGAACACTGGCATCAAACACATTCGTTTCACAGATACAGAAAATCCATGCCGAGGCAAAGCAAGCACTCGAAAAAGCCGCCGACCAGATGAAAGCCCAATATGACAAAAAGAAACGACCTGCAGTGGAATACCAGGTGGGAGACAAGGTGTGGCTCGACACGACCAACCTTAACCTCCCACATCCCAAGAAAAAACTCGCAGACAAAAGGACGTGCCCATTCCCCATCATCGCCAAAGTCGGAGCTTCGGCATACAAATTAAAACTCCCCATAGGCTGGCGCATCCATCCAGTATTCAACGAATCACTCCTGACGCCTTACACGCCCCCCACATTCCCTAATCAGGAACAGCTGCCTCCACCACCACCCGATCTTATTGACGGGGAGGAGCACTATGAAATCGAGCAAGTACTTGACCATAGAGACCGAAAGGTCCGAGGAAAGGCTGGCGAGCCGTGGCAATGGGTCACCGATTACTTCGTCAAATGGAAAGGATACGGACCAGAATCCAACAGCTGGGTAAAGGAAGGAGACATGGACGCAGAAGAACTTGTCGATGAGTACCTCGCTTCAAAGGTGAATCGTATCAAAGCATGACACAGGAGATTGGCAACCCTAAAACGGGACCATACTCTGGGTGTCAAGGCTGGATATAACTAACAAGTAACACCAAGAACGAGCCCTATAACGGGGGATAGCAACGGACCCTCACTCACGACTTCTTATGACAATTATGCACTCCATTTCAAGACCTATATCACTACAGCACGCGCGACAAACAAAATCTGCCTACCATGCATACGGATCCAGTTTTACCGCTCTCGTCGCCACCATACGAAAAGTCCCCCATGCCCAGAAGGCGAAAAAGGCCCCCGGGACAAGCTGCAGCGCGTATGGCATTCCTCGGAAACCCTAGAGGTTTAGCGGGGACGGACGACGATGAAAGAAAAACGGAACGCCAATCCACTGGCAGATGCACATAATCAGGCCTGCTCAATGAGACATACAGGTCTAGTTTACCACTCGCATCACCACCATATGGAAAATCCTCTCTCCCTCTGGGCGAACAAGGCCTTTGGGACAAGCTGCAGCTCATATGACATTTCTTCGAAAACTCTTACACAAAGAGATCTCTAGGGATGGCATGACGACGACGTAGACGGAACGCCGATGTACTGGCAGTTGGGACACCTGCCTTAACGGGGGGGTAATGTTACGATTTATTTGTTTTCTTGCATCTTATCTTATCTTCAGTAGATAAGATAAGATGCTTACTCACCACTTTCCTTAGACCTGTGACTCCCGGAGAGTCTTTATAAATCTTCACATCGCTAACACGTCACACTCGGTTGACGTGTACGTGACACACACTCAACACGACTTAACACATATTGAGCACGCCTTATTCTCGGCTACCATGTACTTGGCTTATTCACTTTCTAACATGGTAGCCTCATCTAAGTACCTTTTACAAACCTTGACTTTAGTATATAAGTAGCTTACTCAAAGCCTGTATTTCCCTAGCTTTGAGCTAAAGTTTATTCATACTGACACATTCCTTATCTATTTGCTAAGAGCTCTTAAAAGTGAGTCTTGAGCGTCAATCATAACAAGGGCTAGACGGTGACTGTATGAACGCGATACAGCCGATCTATTCACCTTTTGGTTGGAGTTCGGGTCTTACAATAACGGCCATACCAATGGAGTCAATGTAAGCTGTCTTTTCATGGACAAACTCGTGGAAGTCCGAGAACAAAACATCCTGTCTCGATCCAATGATGATGCAAGCGGCATGGTCGTAGTTGATGACGCGATAGTGGAGGGAATCGTGACAGACACCAAAGAGCTTGTTGATATGGTGCAGGTAAGCATTGAGCTCATGTTGCCGTGAAGGAAAAGCAAATAGCACTGCCTCGGTGTAGGCTTGCCATGCGATGACCCAATGTCCGTGCTGAGTGATCTTGGTGCTAGCTTTGACAGTGTTGAGCGCGAGGGAGAACCCTTCTCCAATTTGAACCGTCTTCTCATTGTCTATGGTTGATGAGTTAATGCTTGTGAAGATCTCGTCAAAATCAACGACATCGTCCTGGAGGATGGCAGTCCATAACTTGTCGGGCAGACTGGGACACTCAAGAGACATGCGAAGGTCGCATTTGGCCTTTTTGATATTCTTCCCATAGACTTGGATGAGTCGGCGAATCTCGATGACATCAGGGCGAAGAGTAGGCCTCGCTCCTGTTAAGTTAGGAAAGCGCCAAGCGTAGGAAGCCTGAGGCTTATCCGAGTCAGATCCCGAGTCGGAAGAAGACTCTGACGATGTTGTAATGGGTTTCCTCTGCTTTTTGTGCTTGTGGTTCGCCTTTCGCTTCCTCTTCCTGTTTTTCTCTTTGCTGTCGCTCTCTCCGTCTGTGTTGGAGTCCTCCCCAGAGTCCTTGTTGCCAATATCACCTCTTTCAGCTGCTTTGTTTGTCTGCTCGACATGGGCTAGAACTTGCTGCACATACGGACGTGAAAGCGGTTCTGTCTCATCGAGAGCAAGCCCTAAACTCCTGGCCGCATCACTAATAGTTCCGTAAAGGAGGGAGAGTGTCTGTGACTCTGTCCTTTTAGCGTCTCGAAAATCCTGTACTATGGACTCAAGAGCGGCGACAATCTCGTCGCTGAACTGCGTGGTGTTGTTCTCGTCAGACATGTTCTAGAGATGAGTTTATGATGGAATGTGATAGTATTCAATGGTAACCGAAAATATTCTGATACGTCTGACAATACAGTGAGTGGATGAGTGAGAGAGAGTCATCGTTTCATTACTTACCTGGTAGGACAGTGAGGGGATGAGTGAGAGAGCGATGTAGCTCCTTTCCGCACTGCACTGTCTTACCAGGTACGATCGCGAGACACTCGCGAGAACTCGGTCTTCGAGCAAGTGTCGGGTTCGGATGGCCGTGAGGATCTCGGTCCTTCGAACGGAACCATGCTGGATGAGGATCCCGGTCCTCTGAGTGAATTGATGCAGCATCTCGGTGCTGCTCTCCGTTTTGCCCTCGCCGCAATTAGACTTGCGTAAAGCAAGCTTTAAACCCAGTTTATCGTGATTGGATATAATGAAGTTCCTTGGCCGAGATAACCCGGACAAAGGGGAAGAATCGGGGGCCGACATGCAGCTGCCCCTACTGGATTAAGTATGTGGCATAATGATAGAGGCGTACTTACTCAGACTGTCACATGGCAATGCGCGAACCAAGTCCAGATTCCAGAACGATCGGGGATAACTCATCCGCAAGAAACCAAGAAGGGACAGCATGTCAAACATACGTGTACGTCTTTCTCCAGGTGCAGTCTGATCGCTCGCTCCGCTCTTGCGCTTTCAATTCTGCACAACAGCCTCAAGGCTGTGGACCAAGATAGCTGTGAATGTATTTTGGTGGTGCTGTGCACACAAAGGCATGCTTGAGAACCAATGACGACGTTTGATTTACATAGTCATTTAGTATCTCGCGTTCTTCGTCTTTGAGGTCCGAACAATTGCTTCGAGTCCGTGATTAGGCAGTGTCATTCTATGTCTAGACATCATCGTTTCAGAGATATGATATATCAGCGAACACGATACAAGAGAATCTGGGAAGCAACCTGTTTCACACCCACCATTGTGAACAGCAACTATGAGAGTAACGAACATCAGTGACTGATGGAAGTAGTAAAAGTGCATTTATTCACACGATGGACGGATCACCTCATCTCAGGTCGATAAGAGGTCAGAGAGTGGGCTTGTCAAGTCGGGCAACCATAGGCTAATTCCGTGGTGCTGATGACGCTCTTTCTGGCGATATGATCTCTAGACTCTGCAGATACGAAAAAAGATAGTTTCAGTATACATAATACAAAGATGATTACAATTAGCTGTGGTAACAGAAGCGCTGTCTTCCTGGATTCCTGTCAAGGTTGACGGGCGGTAGTGATATCGGTCCTTAATCTTGTTGCTATCTCGCTTGATGCGAAGGGCCATTACTTCGGAATACTTCGCTCGAGATGAGTTTCCCATTCGAAAATACCATCGCCCTGACACAATCTTCCTGGGCATAGATGCCGTGCAAGCTGGTGATGAACGAGGACCTGGATTTAAGGTTGTGAGATCCGATGCCTGAGATATCAGGTTCCGGGTGAATGGTTGATGACAGGTTAGTGTCCTGAGTTTTCTTGTAGCTCGAGCACGAACTTATATGTTCCTATAGATGTACGCACGAAGACATGTTTCTGATGTATATGCGCGCTTATGGCACATAACCAGGCTCTACCACGGGACAATCACGAGTGTGAGCATCGATGATCAGGAAGCGGACTGAAGGCTGTCCTGCCTGAGAAATCACTGTCAGAGTTAAGGACCCAAGTTAGTGACAGAATAATGTACGTATGGACGGTTTAACAGGAGCATTGTTCTTCAGCAAATGCACAGCAGTTACTGTAGCTACCAGGAGCTCGAGCAAGCTCTCAGGCCTCAGAATCATGTTCTTCGGAACATAGGCTTTGCTTCGAACGTGTCGACGTACCAGGTGTTGAACCTAAGTACAGGTAAGACTGCCTCGGAGAAGGATATTGGCGCCTAACATGAAATATATCAGTGAACATTGAGTAAAAGCTCCGGCGCAGTCAAATATGCTTGCTTCGCCAACATGATCCAGAGCCGCCGCAGAAGGAAGTACAGTGAGGAACACGAGGCCTTGGAACGTTGCATTTAATTTCGTTGTCATTCCCAGCTTGTTCCCGATGCCTCCACGGCGATAAGTCACTTGAATCTCGCTGGTCCAAAAAGGTGCATCGCGCGTGGAGCATTTATCATGGCAGGAACGTAGTCAAAAACGCGTGAAAATAGCACCCAGACAAGAATAGATGATGGGTAGTAGTAGTAGTAGTAGTAGTCGCACTGGTAGAAAAGTGGACAAATTGCGACTGCCATTTTGGGACGTCATCGATTCTTGCTCCCAGACGATGATGATGAGACCACCATGTCCTTTGAAGACTTCTGCGCTACCCTCATTCCTTTTCTGCGATTCGAACGAGCTATATGTGCGCGCTCGTATTCCTTCTTCACGAGAATAGCGCAAGACAGTTGCCCCGATGTCTCTCAAAATTTCAGCCTCCGCCAGAAATCCGGCACTGAAAATGAGACGAGACAACTGCCCCACTCCGAGGAATGAAGCGGCGCTTCTAGGCGGAGCCTGGCAAGGTGTGGCGGTGCCAATCAGTCTCGATGGTACTGCAGAGGCCTACGAAAACGCTCCTTACCCTTGGAACCCGCGTTTACGACGAACCTTGTGCCGGTAACAACACCAACACCAACACACCACCATGTCCTTCTAAGGCTTCTACGTCACCTTCCCTCCTTTCTACGGCTCGAATAAGATATATGCGCGCGCTCAGATTTCGTCTCGCACCGCCATCGCATCCTGCTGTGAAGGCCCAGAGTAGCCGATTTCGCCTCGGGAACCGGATTCCTGGCACGGGAAAACGTTTTCGACGTGAAGAATTGAGAGAGGAGAGGCCACACGGCATGAATATGTATCTGATATTCGAAATTTGGTGCGTCCCTTTTCCCTTGCTACATAGATTTTACTGAGTCTTCTCATAGACTTGCGTTTCTGACTTCTCTGACTTCCGGGAGCCCGTGCAACCAATTTAAGGAATCGTCAGCGCGTCAGTAAGGAAGAAAAACCATGTCGGTCACCAGTGGTGTATATGGCGCCACTGTCCACCAAGCACTATGAAGCATGCTGTTGCGGTATCCTGGGTGTACGCGTAGCGATGTTTGGTACGCTCCTCTCTTTGCTGCCCTAACCTCCCTGATTTACATAACGATTACAGATGGCCACGTCGAAACGTCTTACACCCAATTTATGAAGCGTTTAAGGATCAAGCTGCTGTCTGGCGCCCGGAGGTTCACCCAGGACGCCACCGGCTTCTATGCTACATCCTCAGAAGATCCCATCTCGTGCGTCGCCCGGTGTTTTGTCAAGTTCGGAATTCTGACCACGTAACGTTTAACGGTACTCGAGAGAGAGCATGGTTCGAGCGGTTGTACTTCACCTTTGTCTGTCATCTCGTCGCGCAAATTCCACAAGGGCTCACAGGGACATATTGTGGCATTGATTCCGATCTTCTCATCCTTGTGTTACTCACAGGCTGGCGCCACGCCTAGATCAATACACGCCCTTCTCATCATAGTCCATTATCGTGTCTACAGCCTCTCACGATCTTGTTCTTATTTCCCCGATTCAGTCTTTGTCCCTCAACGCATCACTCCCAAGCCATCAACCAAACCGTCCCACCTGGAATATGCTCAGCAGGGTCCTGTGTTTCCACCATCTAGACGCTGTCTAGTTCATAGACCTTGTCGCGGCCTTCCATCTGCATGAAACGCCATCCACGGTCTTCATCGCATTCCTGCAGTGTGGCCTTGATACTGCGAATATGTGGGATCACGGAGGATCTTGGCGTGCGTTGGGCTTTTCAATCAGCAGATATCTTCGGATGAAGAAACATGACTTTGGAAGGGAGCAGGAGAGCCCCTCATGGCGCTGCTACTGTGTGGATAGCGCGCGTACATTTTCATTGGACAAGCGTGTACTTGAGAATTAGGAAGACGGCACATCGATGGGTTCTGAGGTGCAAGCGTAGAATTATTTTATTCGGTGAGTTTTTTTCCTTCTGTGAATTGCTCTATGGTTTTCTTATTTTGCTCGTATCAGGCCTCCTTGCTAATCGATGGCATCACTAATCAGACTCGAACATGTCCGTCGTCACGCAGTTCTCACGGACTAGGGTTCTCTACATCTTGTTGAACCTGAGGAGACCGTGCGCTCGCTCTGCTGAGATCCTCACTCGACCCATTGCGATATGTAATCGCAAGATTGTTCTGATCTACCGGACATGCACGGACGATTGATTTCGCGGAGCTTATTTCTTAGTGGATGTATGTTGCTCCACCCTTTGCTTAAGGTCCCTCTAAAGTACTGTGATTGATTACGCAGGCTCCTACTACGTAGCTGTTCAATTCTATTGTTACCGAGTTGTTCCTAGTCGCAATAAAGCATTCATCCCGGGGCGTACTGCTGCTGGTCGCTCAATATCAGCTCTTGAATTCAAATCTCGCCAACGACTCTGCTCACTACGAAGACGTCTATCTACAAGCGGATTGGCCACCTATTCTTGATTCGGCTATGGTCTTTAGCATCATTCTCCCAATCTTGAAAGCATCGCTATCTTACTCGTGTGATATCCATCGTTGAGACCAGCTTAGAAGTCTTCCTCGCGTCTTGGTGACCCAATAGAAGGCAGTAAAGCGGACAAATCGCGACTGCCATTTTGGGACGTCCCCGATTACTGCTCCGGAACCAACATGTTCTTCGATGATCATATTTATTTTCGCGTCACCACCGAGTCCTGCAGTGCAAAACCAGGGCATATTTCGCCTCGGGAATCAGATTCTTGGCTTGGGAGATCGTCTTGGATGATGCATAATCGAGAGAAAAGGCCATAGTGGATCCATGCGGCATAGATCCTGTATCCCAACTTTGTGCGTCCCTTTTCCCTCGTTACATAAATATCTTCGATTTATACTATAGACTTGAGCGCTTGAGTTTTCGAATTTCCCGACTTCGGGGAGCGCGTTTAACTTGCGTTTAACCAACGTCGATGATACCGTTGCCTTCGTTGAACGCGAACGTTGAATCATCAATGAGGAAGAGAGACCTGACGGTCATCAGTGGAGTATATGGCGCCACCCTGAGCATTCTTAAGCAGATATCGTCCTGGGTATATGCGCAGGGACGTTTGGTAAGCCCGTCTCCTTTGTTGCTCCAGTTCTCTTACTTAACATAACGAGAATAGATGGCCATGTCGGACAGTCCTAAAGATCAACCCGCGATGGATAATAGACGAACAGCACGCGTAGTCGGAAGTTCGCACAAAAGACTACCGGATTTTACATTACACTTAGTAATAGACGTCTTCATCTCGTGCGTCTCCTGTTGTTTCGTTGAATCAGTGATTCTGACCGCAAAGTATTTAGCACTTCTCGCGAGGGACCGTGTCGCCGGCTATTCTGTTCACCTGTCTGTCATCCCGTTGCATATGCAGCCATTCCGAGCTTCCAGCTTGTGTTATCTCCACTCTGGCGCCAAACGAAGATCACCTTTTCATCAAGATCAGATATCGTCCTTGGGAATATTCATAAATATCTCACGATCTTATTGAAACTTCCCCAATTCACAGTCACTGTCCTTCACTATCCGGCCATCAACCGAGTCGCCTGACCTGGAATATGTTTATCGTACGTCCTTCAGCAGTGGGAACGTCACCGTCTACGCGCTATCGAACCTCACATACTTCGTCACTACCTGCCCCTGCATGTTGTAAACACCGAGGGCGAGGCCTCAAGCGTTACGCATACCCTTTATCTGATCTTCGCAACCCCGCAAGCCTGCTTGCTATACGCGAGATCGTAGAAAATCCTTGGATCATTCACCGATCTCTCTGGATAGAAGAATTTTTGGAGATGAGCAGGAGACCAGAGCGACTTCGATTGCATTATCATGAGGTTTTTCCTAGCACAGACTACCCGAGAAGAATGCTCTGGCAAGAGCGAATACAGATCTGTTCACCTCAAGGCGACATTCAAGACCTATCTATCTGCAGGGTATCGGCAAGGAATTAGGAAGAGGGTATATAAATGGGGTTTGACGACAAAATCTCTACAGATTGCCAACACATGGTTCTTTACTTCCGTGAATTTCTCTCTGATCTTCTTATTTTACGCGTAAGTTATCCAGTCTCCTTATCAATCGAGGACGTCGATTTTTAGAAGCGCTAATCAGACTTGAGCATGTTCCTCGTGGACTACGAAATAAATAACATCTGCTTCCGCGTGGGAAGCAGTGATCGTTTCCACCTCTGCTGTCATAGATATTGTGGTACAGTCGTGAAACAACCGGCCGTACTACTGACTTCGAATACTCTTTTCAAGTAGCGCATACGCATCCTCGAGGTGACGCTGAGGAATGACCTGAGGCAGGTCAATCACCTCCTTCCACCGTTTCCGAGCGTCCTTTACCATTTGCGTATCATAGTCATCTTCAATAGACCCTGCCATCAATGTCATCAACCCTTTCATGTCGTCCAGTACATCATCGCACGATGTCTGGCAACCCAATTGCATCGCGACGGCAGAAGAAGATATAAAATTATCTGTTAGTTCTCCACCCGAAATATAATTGGATTTCGCGTATCGGACGAGGTTGGAAAGAACCCTTGGAACTGGACGTTATGTTAAGTAGCTGCTGGCTAAAATGAACCAGAAAACGTACTTAGCATAGCTTGTAACTCTGCTACTGTCTCGGGATTCGACAAAATTCGAACAAGGGTTTGTGACCAGGATCGTATATCCGCGTGGGGAACATCAGTACCATTTGAAGATGGATTGGAGGAGATGCATGCATCGATCCGGCTTGCAAAGAGAGATCCAATCTTCCCCATAGTTTCATAATCCGTGGTATGCACTGAAAGTAGAGCGCATAGGACGGAAAAGCACTGTCCATCTGGTGTCGTTGAGTTTAGAAGAGCAAGTTCGTCGATTAACGCATGTATCGCAGAACTAATTTCGGATGGTGTCAATCTCTGCTGCCACCAGCGAGCACCGACAGGAGTGTAATACTCCTCAAGTGCAATACCAGCAAGTTTTGCGCTGTGGACATACACTGAACATCTTTGCTACAAATTCAATGAGTATCTGAATGATATTTTGAGACGGAGAATGTACTTCTTTATTCCCATACAACATATATAGCATAAGAATATCCAGTGGATCACCTGGATTGTAAATATCCGTGTCAAGCAGAGGATTGTCAAATACGGCCAAGAGTTTCATAATGGCGGCGGGTGCCTTCAATCCTTCACGAGTAGCCCACATGTCCCAGACTGGATTTTCATTGTAACGAAACAAGGTCGGAGCCCAGATCTTCCGCAAGTACCACTTCTTATAAACGACGTCGTCGTCCCATCAGCAATTTCGCATCCTTATAGGACATATAGGAGGTATAGGAGGTATAGGCCATTTTACCGGATTCCGATTCTATACATGGTCTATGCCACTATACCACCTATACCCTATACACCTACACCTGCATTACACTACAGACATTGAATGTGAATAGTATACATCTTCAGGTATGGAATTACTAGCCATGTAAACTAAGTGAAGGATAAATACAGCCCATGACTGCCATGATTCATGAAGCAATTTCGTGCTAATTGACATCAGCGAGGCGGAAAGCCGGCAGAGGCTATATTTGGCAGTGGACCGTGCGCAGTGCGTCATCCATCACGTGAATGTTGAACTTCGGACTTCGTGTTCCCGCAATTCTTTCTTCCCTACAACCACATGGATTGATTGTCGACTCCATTGGTGGGCCTGTTTTCTTTAATTGTCTTTCCAGTACTCCCATACCTCTTTGCTCGCAGTGCCACAGTCGCCGTACACCTCATTCTCAATGTCAATAAGCTGTTCTAGCGGTCGCATCTAACCGGAAGGATCAAAGGTGCAAGCTGTTCTATCGCATTCTCTAACCTTTTGCTAACGAATTTCTTTCAGTCATTTCTCTACTTCTTGAAGTGCTATCGGTGGAAGCCCAGGCGAAAGGTGCGTTTACTAAGCTTTGATAAGACTTCCTCTTTCTCAACCTTCTGTTTAAATAGCTGTTGGGACGGTATCGTCCCCTCTCTATTTGGTTGTATCGCATACTACATGGTACGTGGAATTATCTGATTCCCTTATTCCTACTTTATGCTATCTTTGCAGCGTCGGTAATCTCAGATCGAGCTTGATTCCATGTGATGGACCCATATCTGAACTACGAGGGTGTGCTGCATCCCAAAAAGCATGCGATAAGTTCGGTAAGCTCTTTCGTTTCGGAAATCTGACTTGAGATTAACATGGACTCCCTTGTAGTACCCTGGATCCGATGCTGCTTCCATTTCTGGGCGACGTTCATAGTCGGTTTGGGTCAGTTGTACGGTGTTGGAAGGGTGAGTCGTTTTGAGCATGTATTTAGATGGTAATTAGTGTCTTGTACGTATGTACTATGTAATGAATATCATGATGTGAACCTTTCATATTGTATTGATTCTGAAGAACAACCAATATTGAGTTGAGAGCGGCGAGCACTGCTGTCCGTATAGGGCTAAAATCGGTGGGTATAGGTGAGTATAGGGCGACCATAGCCCTATGAAAATGGGTATAGGAAACATGCATGTCCCTTATAGCCCTATACCGTGTTATAGGGTATAGAGTGCTATAGCCGCATGGTTCCTATACCCTCTATACCGTTTGTGAGATTGCTGATGCCGTTGGTGCTGGGAATGCAACCATGGCACCCAATAGCTTCGACAACTGCTCATCGCTCACTCGCCCAGGCTCACCCAGCTGATCTGCAATGAAATGCGTGAGATTCATTGCAGCGTTCACTAGAAAATAGAACATGTCCCCGGTCGTATCGGTCGCCGATGTCTGGCCTGCTGCTGCGTCGCAAGAAGCATCGATGAGGATCATTAACAGATGAGATGCTGTGGAGCGACTCATCAGAACAACTAGCATGTACTTGTAATAAACCTGCCCCACCTTGTGATAGAACAGTGAGCCCATTTTCATCCGGGCTGATGGCATGGGTTCCGGACCAACGTGTGGTCATGGCAACATGGATAGTGTACGCGATCCCCTCCTTGATCTCTGCCAAATCCTTGATCTCCGCAGCAGAACTGTCTTCCTCCGCTAGATTTGTCAATCTAACATCCGCCGGGGATAAGAGATCGGCAAGCTTATTCAGCCCTGCAAGAATTGTGAGGGACCGTCCATGACTGTACTCAATTCCGAAATGTAACGAGCAGAATGCATCAACATGGTTCCTAAGATCAAGTTTCGGGCTCGTGGTGACCCAAGTATTATCGGGGAAGGTGCGCAGCAACAGCTCATACAGTTCCTCGATCTCTTCATCGCCTATCCAGCACCGCCAAATATTCGTGTATTCCTTTGATAGAATGCTGTATTCGTAGGGTGTTGGCGGACTGTTTAGGTAGACGTCGGATAGCACTTGTAGTGCTGTTTCATCATCCAGGCTTTTAGCGCATTTCCATACGGACTGTATGCAAGGGACATCCCATGCGACTGCGTGATTGTGCACCCATAACAATGCGTGTATAAGGTATTCACTGCTTCTGGGGCCTAGACACTTCAAAGACATTTCTGTCCATGTAGTGATGTCATTCTTGATACGTCCACCTGTGCATATAGAGCGCCAGGCTGATACGAGGTGATAGAAGTACCAAGCTTGAGAAGAACGGCAGATGGAATTTGGGTTGAAGGAAGGTGCAACAGTTGTGACGAGGAAGTAAACAATCGTACAGCTGGTCAAAATGGTGATCAATCCAGCGACAATTGAATTCAATGTCCAGAGAAGTATGATAAGACCAGTGAAGAAAAGGAAAAGGGAAATGATAAGAAGGAGAGAAGGACAAGCAGCGGAATAATACGTCACCCCACTAGTCAAACTGGTATAGCTCAAATGACGCAGGGCCATCGCGACACGAGGAGGTTGCCCGGACACTGGGCTATTCGTCCAAGTGTAGTGGAAGAGCCATTGCTTGACGAGTATAGCTATGAGGACTGCCGATAGGGCGAGAACCAGGCTTGAGAACCAGGCAGCGTTTATGGCAACATCGGAACTCGAGGGAGTGTACGATGGTTTGAACGAGGAAGAGTTTGTACCCGAATCCAGCTGGGAGGAGATACGGGACAAAAGAGCTTCGACAGGGTCCGCACTAAGCCACTTATACGATTCGACGAGGAATGCTGTAACAACAGAGGAGTAAAGACTAGCCTATGATACAACCGTCAGTGCTGATATAGAAGCAGTACTTAGAATCGAAACACTCACAAAAATAAGCGTCGTATTCATCTCTTCTGTCCATGAGGAAACGACCTTGGAGTCATATTCAGTCAAAGTGTTGTAACATTTCCTCCAGTGCACAGACAGGTCGTCTTGGCATGTTTCCCCTTCTTGGTGATAGCATCTATGAGTGGTCCGAGCTTCCGATGAACCTACATTTTCCTCAGCTCGACTGTCCATGCCTGTCGTTGGAGCCATATCGTAGATGCTAATAGAGAGGTGGAGTGGCGGGTGTAGCCGAATGTGCACGTGATATCTGCGATGTGGGTCGCCTCTGCCGCTCCTATCATAAATCATGATCTAGGGTGGGTCGGGTCGTGCTTGAACATGATTCACGAATCATGATGCATCGCTCGATGCTTACAAGTACTATGCACCAAGATGCAGGAATACCCGGGTCCCCAGGCCTGATCAAACCCTGATCTACTTAGCCGAAGTGGGCCGTTGCGAGCACGGCAGGTACAAGTCCGAACTTTGAAGTCCAGCAGTGAGTCAGTGACTGGCAGCACAGGAATAAGGATACTTAGGTATTTTCTTTTTTTACAGCTCCTGTGCATAACATTCGTGCACTATTGCAGGGTATATTAAACTTGATTTTAGCGTAATTGAGACCCACATTAGTTTACCCCTGACTGACTATTCTTCTACAGGTATAGCATCTTGCATGGAAACACTGGAAAGGGTACCGGGCCAGTGAAAGAGTTAAGTAGAATGATGATTTAAGCTGGTCATTCATATTGATGGGGAACCCGGAATATGTCAAAAATCGGGCTCCGGGGATACCCAAGATGGCACTCTCAGTGAGTCTGGGGCAAGTGGTAGATCCCGATGGTGTTGGTCACTACACCGGACTTTGCCCCAAAAAATTGACAGCCAATATAAGGAGGTTACACCCTATAAACAAGGTATAATTACTGGATCACTTTGAAATAACTGCCTCCATATTATTTGCCTTTTAGACCACCCATTCCCTCAATATTAGCTGGATAATGCTCTTGTATAGTTGGGCAGTTATTCTGCATACAGGGCAACAGGCCTATCAGCCAGGTTATACTAAGAAGTATAAGCACCATGTATTGCAAACTCTACGTGACTATAATACACATCATCTACAGATGCTAATTGACTCCTTCATCATTACCTCCCCCAGATGAAGAATCAACGATGCCATCAAGCTCAGTGCAGAAGCGCAGTCCCCCAGCAACCAGAAATACCAGAAAGAAAACTAGGACCAGCAGAAATCAGATACCAAGGACAAGAAAAAACATACCATTGTGCAAATGGACTATTGGTATGTGAGAGGGCATGGCTGGGAGGCATTGAATGAGCTTGAATATTGGACCACCAAAGAAGAGCAGGAGGTCCTACTGTTTAGATGTATCCATCAGGCATATGCAAAAGCAAGCACTTACTGGGATCCATTCGAGAGGGCACCATCAGAGCATGACAGATATTGGGAATCTCCCTATACTGTTGCATTCGGCAGTAGTCATAGACCTGCATAGCATGAACATATACCCAGTCAGTGGTCAACATATTGTATCGACAAAGTCAGCCCATATATTCAGAATCTCCCAAGAACTCACCTTCTCATGTCTCGCTATCAATACTGCCAAGAATTGACTGTCTGTTGAGATCCCAGTCAGGAACCCATGTTGTCACTGAGTCGCTCCCAGTGTATATCAATTCCATATCCTTGACTCCATGTCTGAGGGCAAAGCCACTCTTGTATACCCCTTGATCTTTGTTGTTGCTGCTGCTGCACTGCCCTGGTCGTTGTAGAAGCTGTTCAAAAGCCATTAAAGCCATAACCAGTCACTGCTGATGTCGACATGTATCAGAACTGTCTTCATCAGCATTAACCTACTGCTACTCCAAAAGACCTACAAGAACAAATGAAGCAGTCAACTGGAAATATGGAAAGACTTACCATCTACACACAAATTTCTGGCTCACGGTGTGACCGCGCTTCGTCTTGGAAATGGCTTCTTAGGGTTGGGTCCACTGCATATGTGCATTCGATATGAGTGAGAATACTTGTGGTAGACAAATGAGAGTAGTTGCGGACCTGGCATACATTCCAAGGTGGTCGAGGTAGAGGTGGCAGCGGTTGTGGTCAAAGATGAGCCAAAGGTGATGCATGATGTGGCAAAATAGAGGAAAGCCATTGGACAGGGTATGGCAGGGTGTTGAGAGTACAGATAGCCATGGGCATAGCGTCATCAGCAACCTTGGGACCGTATGTTGTAGTTCGAGCATGGGAGGGCACAAGGATGCAACTCGTTTAGCCTATGTATGTCGACATGAAGGTAAATGGTAAAGAAGGAAAAGGAATTGAAAATGGTAATGAAAGGTACCACCAGGTATGGCCGATGTGGGTAACCGATCCCAACAACTCATGCAGCCACATACTCCAATACCATAGCCATCAAAACGTGAGGCCATGGAGTGGCATAGGTGCCATTTGGCTAGTGGGGTGTGGAAGATGGCTGTGCGACAGAGTCAACTGCGGTTTAATGGCGATGACAGGGTCAGAGGGAGAAATAAACCTCACCACTACATTCCCCATTGCAACAAACGGGGGTGGTGAGGTCCTGGCCATGATGGCCCTGCTGTAGGGGATCATATGGGGTATGAAAGGTGGAGGTCAGGATAGGGAGCAGGCAGATGGTGATGGCAGCATCTGGAAAGAAGAAAAACTTCAGATTCACAATCCCCCACTCAAAGAATGGGAGATGCAAGAATTTGAGTTTTGTAGGCAAGCTAGGTGGCATGGGGCAGCTTGATGTTGGACAGGGATGGGGTGGGCAGCGGTGCATGCCAGGGTAGTCACATAGCCATAGCTCTTGGCACGTCCAGTGCACCATTCACTCATTGATTGATGCCCAAAAGGGCATGTTCACTGTCGTCATTGTCAGCCATTGGGGTCCCAGGCCTCCTCCTGCCATCCCACTCAATCATTCCAGTCATTTCCCACACTCCTGGATCCTTGACCATCTCCCCAATTTCTCCACCATGGCCGTGCGTTGTCTTAGAGATCCTTCAGTTGTCTCATTATCACCCTTGTCATCGTCGTCATCGTCATGGCTCTTTTCCAATTGACCATGCCCCTACTTTCAGATGATGGCCGATTGTCAATCTGTTTGGAGGGGGGAATAATCACTATCTGAGGCTCTTGGGGCCACCGGATGTGTAAAATGTACCTAAAAAGATAAGTAAACATCAAAATAATAATAACATACCTTTTTACACCAACCAGGAGGCTGTTCTAGGAGCAGATGGGCATCATGGCAGTGGGAGGTGGTGGTAAAAGACTATGAAAAGTAGTGGCACAGCCACTCAATCGGTGCTCAGTTGATTGGGCTGTGGCGAGTTCAAATGGATGCTCGACACTCATCCTGTAATCTATTCTCACCCTCCAAGGGCCTGAATTTTAGTGGGATACATTCTTTGATAAATCTTCCATACAATAAGTAAGAAAAAAGTCGCTGCCCGCTAATTTACTTAGCACAATTAACATTCTAAAAGCAACTGTCTATAAAAGGGCCTTTATTTGGTCATGTTCAATTCTAAGGTAAAACTTAAAATGCAGGGTCCAGGGCAAAATGTAGCACAAATGAACGAATCCTTGTAAACTCGGTAATTCAGAGGTCAGTCCTGGTTGGAACGACTGAAACTCAGGCAGGAAGGGCTGGCTAGCACTGACCAAACTATGACACCTATTAGGGCATACCATGACGTCCACACATTTATATAATATATATACCCCTTCAAGCAGTGGGGTACCGTTAATATTGGCTTAATTGGTCGACAGTGATCACAGCATATAATCTGTTACTCAACCAAAAGCCATGTGGAGACTTTATGATTTTCATAATCATACTTACATCATGCGGTTTTCTATAATATAAGTTATAACAATGTTAACCAGTATATTTGTACGTGAAAGTAGTACATTAGAGGGACAACGTGAAGGTAAAAATGTAAGAAAAAGACGAAAGAAAATCTGGAATTCCGGTATCTATAGTTACAGGTGCATCGCTCTATACGGTGCTCGCCAAGTAGATGTTTGTTTGTGTACATCTATGAGCCTGTCAGTTCCCATTGTGCATTGCTTTGGATTATTGGTGTCCTTTCTAAATACATTTAGTTTTGCGGCGTCTCTATGAAACAAAATCACCCTTCTGCTTACAATATACAAAGCAGTTGCTCCACACAGAGGTTGGCTACTGGTGTGCTCCGGATGACAACACCAATCGGAGTCAACGGAGTAACAATTAACGTGCAGATTTTTTTGAAGATTTTGTATCGTCATTAGACGGAGCATTGGCCTTGGGCTGAGAAACCTTATTAGGCTTCATGATAGAGGGGATGCGCACACGTTGGCTTGGGCCTCCCCCATGAGAACCTAGAAGAGATCTCAGGAGGGGCTTGGGCTTGTTGCCTCCGCTGCCAGCTACAGGACGGGCTGATGGTCCCATGTGGCGTGGGTGCGATATTAGGGGGACAGCACTTTCCGTGCTGGTGTTTAAGTACGTGGCAAAGTCTACAGTGCTTACTCAGACTGTCACGTGGCAATGCGCGAACCAAGTCCAGATTCCAGAATGATCGGGGATAACTCATCCGCAAGAAACTAAGAGGAAGGGACAGCATGTCGAACACGTCTTTGCATTGCCTCCCCAGCTATCGCTTGTGCTTTCAATTCGGCAAAATAGCCTCAAAGCTGTGGATCAAGATAGATGTGAATGTATTTTTGGTGGTGCTGTGCACACAAAGGCATGCTTGAGAACCAATGACGACGCTTGATTGATGTAGTCATTTAGTATCTCGTGTTCTTCATCTTTGAGGTCGGGCCGAACAATCGCTTCAGGCCCGTGATTAGGGCAGTGTCATTCCACGAATTGCACAACATTTTGTGTCTAAACATCACCGGTTCAAAGATATGATATATCAGCGAACGCGATACAAGAGAATCTGAGAAGCAACCTGTTTGACACCCGCCATTGTGAACAGCAACTGTGAGAGTAACGAACATCAGTGACTGATGGGAGTAGTAAAAGTGCACTTATTCACACGATGGACGGATCAACCTCATTTCACGTCGATAAGAGGTCAGAGAGTAGGCTTGTCAAGTCGAGCAACCACAGGCTAATTCCGTGCTGCTGATGACGCTCTTTCTGGCGATATGTATTATGATGAGTCTGCAGATACGAAAAAAGATAGTTTCAGTATACATAATACAAAGATGATTACAATTAGCTGTGGTAACAGAAGCGCTGTCTTCCTGGATTCCTGTCAAGGTTGACGGGCGGTAGTGATATCGGTCCTTAATCTTGTTGCTATCTCGCTTGATGCGAAGGGCCATTACTTCGGAATACTTCGCTCGAGATGAGTTTCCCATTCGAAAATACCATCGCCCTGACACAATCTTCCTGGGCATAGATGCCGTGCAAGCTGGTGATGAACGAGGACCTGGATTTAAGGTTGTGGGACCCAATGCCTGAGATATCATGTTCCGGGTGAATGGAGCTGATGACAAGTTAGCGTCCTGAGTTTCTTTGTAGCTCGAGCACAAACCTATATGTTCCTAAAAATGTATGTGCGAAGACATGTTTCTGATGTATATGCACGCTTATGGCACATCAACAGGCTCTACCACGGGACAATCACGAGTGTGAGCATCGATAATCAGGAAGCGGACTGAAGGCTGTCCTACCTGAGAAGATCACTGTCAGAGATACGGACCTAGGTTAGCGATAGAATAACGTAAATACGGACGATTTCACGGCAGCATTGTTCTGCAGCAATTGCACAGCAGTAACTGTAGCTGCCAGGAGCTCGAGCAAGCGCTCAGGCCTCAGTGTCATGTTCTTCGGAACATTGGCTTTGCTTTGAACGTGTCAACGTACCAGGCGTTGAACCTAAGTACAGGTATGACGTATGACTGGCTTAGAGAAGGATATGCCAGTGGGCGCCTAACATGAATATATCAGTGAACATCGAGTAAAGATCCGGCGCAGTTACATATGCTTGCTTCACCAACATGACCCGGAGCCGCTGTGAAAGGAAGTACAGTGAGGAACCCGAGGCCTTGGAACGTTGCATTGAATTTCGTTATCATTCCCCAGCTTCAATGTTCCCGGACGCCGCAATGCCTCCGCGGCGATAGGTCACTTGAATCTCGCTGGTCCAAAAAGATGCATCGCGCGTGGAGCATTTATCATGGCAGGAACGTAGTCGAAAACGCGTGAAAATAGCACCCAGGCAAGAATAGATGACGGATAGAAGGCGGTAAAGTGGACAAATTTGCGGTCGGCGGGACGACTCCGGTTGATTTTTGCACAATGACGCAAGGTCATGCCACCGTCCACGTATTGCACTGCCAGTGCCACATCCACAGCTGGTTGGCGACTATTTTTGGATGGTCAAAATAGAATCAAAATCCGAGATGAGGATTTTGGGCGAGGCAAAATCCTTCGATATTTCCTTATTGAGGAATTCCCCCGATTTTGACTGAGGTAAAATCCGACATTTCGCACCTTGATTCTATTTTGACCTGCCCAAAATGGTCGCCCCCCAACTGTGATCGGTCCGCATAATTTTGGACTTGCGACGACGCGACTGTTGACATATTGGCCGCAGTGGGGTCTGTTTAGTAACCTCGCGGTCACCTCTTAACTTCTCAATGTCATGCGGGTTCACCTGTTTTTCTCTTCGTTATCAGGCTCACCGCCCATTTACAATATCTAACATTCATTTCCGACCAGACTCACCAGAGACTAGAGTTGGCCCCGAAAGCGATCAACGTGTAAGCAAGTATTCTAGGCCACTGCTTTACTGTCATAGGTTCGAATACCGAGTTTGTTAAACACGCGCAAAACTTCAATATCCATAACAACAACCTGATTCTTTCCAGCGTACAAGCCATCTCGTTAGCTGATGTGGACCGCGAACTTAGAAGAGTTGGACGCGTTTGCCGGTGGTTTGGAGCTTCAGATTCAAACTAGACACGTTCACAATTAAGTCATGTATTAAGGTCGGAGGCCAACTTCTAGATTACAGGTCTCTTCTTCATATTTTTCTACACAGGATTTCAGTAGACATGAGAAAAGATGAGTTAGAACGCACCGGCACTTGCTGCCAAGTTGAGAACGGTTTGCAATCTAGATCATCCTTCTCCTCTCCCATGTCCTGAACAGTGTTGTCTCGCTCACTGGGAAGACTTCGATGGGTTGTACTTCATAGTTAAAGGTGGCGGTGGGACCACAGTAGTTGTGGAGGGAAGCCCAGGAAGTTGTGGCATGATTGTCACCATTCACTGCTGGGGCCGATACATTTTCCGATCGGAAAAACGAGACCTTAAAATGTTGTGACATTTCAGTCGATCTTCTAAAGGTAAAAACGAGTTCAGAAAAACAAGTTGAAAGGCGGGATCATTTACGTACTCTTTTAAGGTAAGGAAAAGAGTTCGAAAAACAGAATGTAAAACATGTTTCCTGCGGTCAGAACAAAGGAAACCGCTTTTCATTCATAGAAAAGCAGCTATTTTTGGCACGCGAAAGGAGCGCTAAAAAGGACAAGTTTTTCATTGAGTTTTCCTTATCCCGTTTTTGCGGCATACAAAGGTAACAAAAAGTCACAACATTTTCAGATTACCTTTTTCCGTCCTGAAAAGGAACCAGTCCCAGCAGTGATTGTCCAAAAAATCCCAAAATCAACCGGAGTCATCCCGCCGACCGCACAAATTGCGACTACCATTTTGGGACGCCATCGATTCTTGCTCCCAGAATGAGACCACCATGTCTTCTGAAGGCTTCTGCGCTACCCTCATTCCTCTTTCTGTGATTTGAACGAGATATATGCGCGCGCTCGTATTCCTTCTCGCGTGGCTACCGTGTCTTGCTGTGGAGATCGAGAGCCGTCGATTTCGCCTCGGGGACCCGATTCTTGGCATTGGAAGACGTCTTTGATCGAGAGAGAGAGTCAGAGCGAAGACAGATTGTATGGATCCCGTATATCTGAAATCTTGTGCGTTCATTTCTCCCTGGCTCGTGGATTGTGTCTGATTTTTTATACAGACCTGAGCTTCGGCTCTTCCCTGACTTCGGGGGACCGACAACGACTAAAATGCGACCTTTTTGATCGCTACCGAGGGAGAGATACCATGACGGTCACCAGTGGAGTGTATGGCGCCATCAAGCACTGTCGAGTGTTCTGTTGAGGTGACATCCTGGGTGTAGACGTAGTAATATTCGGTACGTTCCTCTCCTTCGTCGCTCCATTTCTCTTGATTTACCTAACCAGAACAGACTGCTCAGAACATGACACGAGGAGCACATGTCTAGCGCGTGGAGGGTCACCCAGAAGGTTACAAGATTCTACGTTACATCCTCAAAAGATCCCTTCTTGTGCGTCGTCCACTGTTTTGTTGATTTCGGGATTCTGACGGTGCAGCGTTTAGCAGTGCACGAGAGAGCATAGTGCCGGCGGTTTTATTCACCTCGTTGGTCATCCCGCCGCGTAAATCTCACAAGGGCTCACTGGGACGTATCGCTGCATCAATTCTGAGCTTCCGCTCTCGTATTATTCCCAGTCTGGCGCAACATCACGATCAATCCACGCCCTTATCGTATATCATATCTACGGATACATACACCTCAAATGACCTTGCCTTACGTCTCCGATTCAGTCTTTGTCCGTCGCTATCAAGCAATCAACCGACTCTCTCTGCAAGGAATACACTCAGCGGGCTCGTGTATCTCCACCATGTAGATGCTGTCAAATCTCATAGACCTCCGAGTCGGCACGGCCTACGAAACGCCACGCACGGGTCATCAGATTCTCGCGATCTTCATACTGCGAATATGCAGGATCACGAAGGGTCTCGTGGATATGTCCGTTGAGCCCTCCGATGCGCAGCTCTTCGGATGAAGAGATATGACATTGGGGGAGGGCAGAAGAGTTCCTCGTGGCAATACTACTGCGTGGATAGCGCGCGTAGATATTGGCTGGAGAAGTGTGTGCGTAGAAATTAGGAAGAATTCACATGGATGGGTTCTGAGGCCGGGCAGGTGTGGGTTTCTTTATTCGGTAGGTTTCTTTACTTCATTGAATTGCTCTATGGTTTTCTTATCCTGCTCGTAAGTTGCTAGGCTTCTTGCCAATCGTTGACATCGATGTTCAAAAGCGCTGATCGGCCTCAAAGATACTTGTCGTCATGCAGTCCTCTCGCAGCGGGCATTCACACGTGTTGTCTTTTTCTCGTTGAACACCGTGCGCTCTGCAGAGATCCTCACTCGGTCGTGAGCCCATTCGATCCGTTGCGATTGGTCAAGACTGTTGATTGTTTTGCGAATCTGATTTGCCAGACATGCGGGTACGATGAGTTTCGTCGAGCTTATTATTTGATGGATGTATGTTCCTCCATTATTTACATAAGGTCCTTCTAAAGAAGTCGTTGATTACAGGGTCCTGCTATGTATCTGTCCTATCCTATTCCAACCAAATGATTGCTAGTCGCAATAAAGCACTGGATCCTGCTAGTAATATCCCAGAGCTGGACGCTCAATATCAGCTCTTGCATTCAACTTTCGCCAACGATTCTGCTCACTACCAAGACGTCTGTCTACAAGCGGACTGGCCACCTATTCTGGATTCCGCTATGGTCTGAATTTCTACCAATATCCTTTTGTCAATCTGGAAAGCATCGCCTTTCTTGCTAGTATGAGATCTATCATTGAGACAAGCTCAGAAGTCTTCCCCGCGTCTTCGGGACCCAAAGTCGCACAAATCCTCGTGCCATCCTCTAATGTCTTCCCTCCAGGCCGATATGCCTTTCTCGTGTCGTGCGTGAAAAAGTGCAGGAGTAACTTCGCGCATATTCGACGCCAAAGCTCTGGAGATGACCAAAAAGGAAGCGTCCCCTTTAGCACAGTTCGAAGGAGAGAAATGAACGTCTGTGTCCTTTAATCTATACTAGAAAAACTAACATAGGCGGATTTGGCTGAAGAAAGGTGGGCGCAGGTCCAGAAGTGGGGTATACGGTATACACTAGTGTCATCCAGACTTGCGGACGAGGAATGCAGTTCTAATGAAACCATCTTGATGAAGGGTCCATTCATCATCTCCTCAACACCGAGTCGTCGGAATCGATGGATCTGGTAGGGAATGAGCTGAATACCGACTGTTTCAATAGCTCTCAAAGATAGTTGGATGCGAATGTCTAACGTTTCCGTTGATGATCGCTACGCAAATTCAAATTTGAGCGTTCTCCAGAGTCCAAGCTCTATCGGATAAGCAAACAAGATATCGTCATATTTGAATTCAAGTAATATCCAGACATCGTAGAGATGACAGAGTAAATGAATGAGGCGAAGAAGCTTCACTTCTAAGAATACTTTCCTTGCCGCGCATTGACCTGATTGTAGATGGCGCTGTCCATTCTACGTCCTATTCTCGTGAATGACAATTCAAATTCATGTGGCCGAGGTAGCTGTAAAAGTAGTTTTAGCCAAATGGCCTTCTATTTCCATCGCTGTCCATGATATGGGTGCCGGATGTACGAAGATATGCTTAAGCGCGCGAGAACGAATGGTTACGCCACTTTGCATCCCTCGTCTTTCAGGTCCGCGAGTGTTGGATTTTTGTTCAATATTTACACAATGATCTATGTCCAGACTTCATCGAATCAGCTACTTCATCAAATGTGATAGAAGAGAACATTAAATCTCACCTGTTAACCAATAAGTGGGGCTTTATTAACAGCGACTATCAAAAGAACGCACATCAGTGACTGATGGGAGTAGTAACAGAACAACGCGCACTTGTCCACGGTGGGCCACGACTCAAGACGGCCGGATGATGATGTCCTTCGTTTCAGCAAAGAGTATACCGATATTTAAGCAAGCAAATTCAACGACTGTAGATTGGACATCTTGGTACCACTGGTGATCTTGTTGGCTACACCATCTCTAGGGATAAAAGAACTGATACCATCGATATAGGCCAAGAAGATCATTTCAGTTAAATGTACTGACAGAAGCACTTTCTTCCTAGATGATTGTCAAGAAGGTCGGTGAGCGCTAGCGATATTCGACCTCGGCCTTGTTAATATCTTGCCGAACGGGAAGGACCGACATTTCGGCGCATTCAGTTCACGATGAGTCCCCTCGCGTACGTACTGTACGCCATTGTACTGGCTGGGCGCAGATTTGCCGTATGCAATCAATTCAGGAGTACGATAGACGCCATGGGAGCTGGCGATGAATGACGACTCGGAATTTAGATTCCTGAGAGTGAGATTTCACATTCCGGGCGTTTGAAACCAACGGAGCTGGTGGCGAATTAGGATCTCGAATTTGTTTTTGTAGCTCGAACACGAACCTAGAGAGACGACGTGCGTTCCCAGAAATTTAAGTGCGACGACATGAGTCTGATGTACGGGCGCTTGTTGGGTGATGGTTAGTGATTTACAGGGCCCGGCCTGAAGCCCTAAGCCGAGCCAGGCTGAGCCAGGCCAGGCCCTGAAAAGCCGGGCCCTGGGGGAGGGCTTCATGAAGGCTTGGGCTCAGGCTTCATTTTTTCAAAGCCTGAGCCTGAGGCTTGAGCCCGGGCTTTTCAAGTCTCAAATACCTTGCTTTTCATGCAGATATGCGAGGAAGAGAGTAGGCTGTCTCTCTCTGATCAATACTCCGGACTTGCCTATGCTTCTATGTGTCTTATATCAGCGCAATACGAGATGACACCACCATCATGGCACTTTGAAAGCCAAGCTATTTATGTAACATAGTACTCAGAGTCCATCTTTCTGGTCTATATGCATGGTACATCATGTATTCATTTTATGCAACGTCTATGTATGCTAATAACCTTGTCTTCTGCTCATTCTGATGCCTAACAAAGCCTTAGTTTGTATCACCTACAAAGCCCTGGCCTGAGCCTGAGCCAGGCCCGAGCCCAAGCAGGCTTGGGCTCAAGGCTCGGGCTTGTGATTTCGAAAGCCTGAGCCTGCCCAAGCCGAGCCCAAGCCCTCAAAGCCGGGCCAGGCCGGGCCCTGTAAATCACTAGTGATGGTGTATCAACAGGCTCTTCCAAGGCAAAATCACGAGTGATTTAGGTTTCAGCGCTCAGCAGCTATGGATGGTGTGGTGTCCTCTGGCCATTTTCTGGACTTATTGATTATCATTGAACCCACAACAACGCTGAGAAACAAGAGCTGATCATCAAGAAGCAAAAACAAAGATGGACTTGGGATTATCCTACCGAAGGAAAGCACTGTTAGAGAAGAGGATGCATGTCAGTGATAGAGCAACGTACGCATGGACATTGGATCAAGAGGGTTTCTACAGCAAATGCACAGTTTAGCTATAGCTGCGATATCTGAGTTCTGCATTCCGGAAGATGAATTCGGCGACAGCGCCTTCGGCCAGGAGCATGTTTTCAAAAATGACCTTCCCAGTATCACTTGATGCCGCCGTAGCAGAAGACGGTATGGTAATACGAGCCTTCACAATGTTCACATTGAATTCGCCAGAGTTAATCCTGGTAGCCACCTCCGTGACGAGTTATGACACGCGAACTTGGTATTCCAAAAGGCGCCTCATCCATGTAGAGTCGTTAACATGGCCGTAGTGGAGCCGAACGCGTGGAAGCAGAACACAGACGAGAATAGGTGATAAGGAGGTGGCGGTAAAGAGGGAAAATCACGACTGCCTTTTCGGGACATCACCGATTCTTGTTCCCGAACGCTCATTTCCCTCTCAGACTTCACCGTTCCCCGTCCCTTCGTTGCTTTTTACAGCTCACAACAGTGTATATGCGCTCCGTGATTCTTTCTCTTGCGCAGCCACCGGGTCCTGCTGTGTCGAGCCAGGTCAACTGCCGATTTCGCCTCGTGAATACGACTTTTGACACCAAGGAGCGTGTTGGACGATGGAGAATCGAGAGAGAGGAGTTCATAAAGAAGACATGCGGTATGAATCACAGATATCCGAATGCTAGTACGTCCCTTGTCCCTCGTCACATAGACACTCCAATTTGCTTTTAGACCTGCTTCCGGGAGCGCGCGCAAGCAACAACGATCATACCTTCGCCTTCGCCTTCGTTCAACCCCTCGCGAGAAGGAGAATTCCTGACGGTCACTGGCTGTGATTTATATGACGCCACCATATCAAGCGGGTGATATCCTGGCTGTATGCGCAGCGACGTTTGGTACGCTCGTCTCCTTTGCTGCTCCAGTTCTCTTGATTTACTCAAGAAGAACAGATACTCGTGTTGGAAAGCCCTACATTTTAATTTATGTAACGGTTAAGGATCAAGACGCGAGGGCACATGTCTGGCATGCGGAGGTTCACTCAGAAGGTTACCAGCATCTACGCTATGTTCTCACAAGATCACATCTCGTGCGTCGCCTGGTATTTTACTTAGTTCAGGATCCTGACAATGCAGCCTTTAGGAGTGCTCGAGAGCGTGTCGCCAGCGGTTGTATTGAGCTTTATCGGCCATCCTGTCGCGTAAATCCTACCAGTGTACAGCGGTATACTACTGCATCGGTTCACTCTCATACTAGTCCCAGTCTGACGCCGCGCCGCGACCAATCTATCCCCTTCTCACCATAGTCAGATGTAATCGTGTCTGCAGAGGCATACGTCTCTCATGACCACCTCGGCTCAGTCTCCGCCCATCACTATCAAGCCATCAACCGAGTCGCCGCGTATGGACCATTCTCAACAGACTCGTGTAAATTCCACCATCTGATCTGGATGCCTCGTACTAGTAGACCTCGTCGCAGCCTACGAAACGGCACGTACGGTGCATCGGATTCTCGCGATCTTGATACTGCGAATATGCCAGATCATGGAAGATCTCGTCTTAACGTTTGTTGAGCCCCCCGTTTCGCCGATCCTTCGGATTGACTTTGGCGGGAGAGCCTGGCGGAAGAGTTCGTCGTGGCAATGCTACTGCGTGGATAGCGCGTGCATGTCTTGGCTGTAGAAGCGCGTCTTTCGGAATGAGGAAGAGTGCACATTGATAGGTTCTGAAGGCAAATTTCTATTTGCAGGGTGCAAGCGTCAAATTCTATATTCAGTGAGTTTCTTTACTTTCTTGAATTGCACTATCGTGTTCTTATTTACTCGTAAATCGTCAGGCCTCCTTGCCAATTGATGACGTCGACATTCTAAGCGCCGATCACACTCCAACATGCTCGTCGTCATGAACGCATCTCGGACTAGACGTTCCTACGGGGTCTCTTTTTCTCGTTGATCCGCGCGCTCTGCAGATATCCTTAATTGGCCTTCGGCCCATTCGATCTGGTATCGCAAGATTGTTTTGGGAATTTGATCTACCGAACATGCGGGGACGATTGTACCATCGACAGCTTCGCGCGTGCTTGCCATCGAGATACCCCAAAATGAAGTGTACCGTTTAGCACAGCTCGGAGGAGAGGAACAAACACCTGCGCCCTTCGGACGAGACTAGAAGAATCAATGTCGAAAGCTGTTCCCAGGGGTACTAACAAGACGGTACAGTCTCCTTGGGGGTCCAGATACAGTACCTCACACCTGACGCGGGCCTATGAAAAGTCAACGATGCTTACTTGTCTCCATTTTTACGACGACTTCAAGTGTGCACATTACAGGGCTTGGTGGAACTTTCGGCTCCTTGATATCCTTCTCCATTCATGTTCCGTTTGCGTTTCTTGCATGTTGTATATCGGTTACTCCTCACCGCTGTCGACTGCTCGACCTGTTGGGAGCGATTATTCTCTGTGTATTTTCATATACAACATCGTGCCAGCTACATACATATTTCCTATTAAGAGCTAAATGTGATTTACTTCCACGTACGAAGCAACGACCATTTTCTCCGCTGTCATGGATATTGTGGTAACGTCACGAAGAATGATACATCGGCCCATATGCTACTAACTTCGAAGACTGTTTTCAAGCAGAGCATACGTGTCCTCCAGATGATGCTGAGGGACGACCAGAGGCAGGTCAATCACTTCCTTCCACCGTTTCCGAGCATCCTTTACCGCCTGCGTATCATAGTCGCCCTCAATAGATCTGGCCATCAATGTCATCAACTCTTTCAAGTCGTCCAGTACATCATGGCAGAGTGCCTGGCAACCCAATTGCAGTGCGACGGCAGAGGAAGATATAAAATTGTCTGTTATCGGGCCAGGAGAATTTTGCGTTTGTGATTTGCGTGCTTGCGTTCATTTGCGTTTTGTGTACAATCATTTGCGTTCCTATCAATATATTTATGACATCATTACTGCGTGTCATTACCTATAAATGCAAGCAAAATTTATGTACCAGACTATGTCAAATGCATTCTTAATCTTTAGGAGGTTTCAACACTGTTCCGGATAGATTACAGTGTCAAGTCAATTGTCTGAGACTTGAAAGACAGTAAAATACCTACCCACAAGGTATCTGTGGATGGTCCGATGGTATTTATGTACCATACATCCATCAAAAATCAGTGGAAGCCCGAACAGAAGTTACAAAAGTCAAATCATATGAACGCATGCACCAATCAAAGTAACGCAAACGTTTCAATCAAGAACGCATGCGTTAACTTGATTTATGCATGCGTTCAGATGTTTCTCGCAAGTGTTTAAGTAAGAACGCGAATGGTAAAACATCCCACGCATGCGATGCAAAGTGAACGCAAATGAACGCAAATGTGACACACCTGTCACGTTTGCGTTTGACACTGGATCGAATCAAGTTCAACTCCGGTTTCACTAGCATTTTTACTCATCACGGTCTCGTGTTACTTATCTGCAGAGTTATTCTGGCCTGGTATTACTCAATGTTGGCTCATGTACTCGTAGTTACTCTACGAAAGTGTACTGACACGATAAGACTTGAGCTCGAACCCTTTTGGCTAGAATTCAACATTGGGACTATTAAATATTGAAGCAATCCGAGTCTGTTGGAGACACAGTATCCTAAGTGAAGAAAGATTACAGTGCAAGACAGAGAATCGATGCAGACGCGGCGGTAGAGCGTGAGCTCCGAAATGGGTTCTTAGATGCCCGATCAGTTTGCGATGGTGGCTGTACCTATTGCCGAGCTCACTATTATAGTATCATCGACGTTTCTACGCGTTGAAACTGGATTTACAACACACAATACACACAATAAATAGGTGTAGTACACTTTCGGACTCAGGAAAAGCATCCAAGACGAGAGAGTCGATCGTGTCACGCACACAAATGATGTCACACTCAGAAACGCAAATGCATTTGATCGAACGCAAATGCAATTTATTCAAATGCGTGCATATGAACGCAAACGCAAATGCAAACGGAAACTCGCAAGGGAACGCAAGCGTGCAAGGGTTAAACGCAAAATTCTACGTGCCCTCTGTTATCTCTCCGCCCAAAATATAGTTGGATTGCGCATATCGAACGAGACTGGGAAGAGCCTTCGGAACTAGATTTTTATATTAGGCAGCTATCCAAAATAAACCAGAAAACGTACTTAGCGCAGCCGGTAAATCGACTGTCTCGGGGTTCGACAAGATTCGAATAAGGGTTTCCGACCAGGATCGTATATCCGCGTGGAGGACATCAGTACCGTTTGAAGATGGACTGGAGGAGACGCATGCATCGATCCGGCTTGCAAACAGAGATCCGATCTTCTCCGTAGTTTCGTGATCAGTGGTATGCACTGAAAGGAGAGCGCAGAGGACGGGAAAGCACTTTCCATCTGGCGTCGTTGAGTTTAGAGGAGCGAGTTCGTCGATCAACGCATGTATCACAGAACTGATTTCGGATGGCGTCAATCTCTGCTGCCACCAGCGAGCACCGACAGGAGTGTAATACTCCTCAACTGCAACACCAGCAAGTTTTGCGCCCTGGAGATATGCTGAACTTCTTTGCTACAGATTCGATGAGTATCTGGACCATATGTTGGGATGGAGAACGTACGTCTTGATTCCCATACAGCATATACAACATGAGAATATCCGGCGGATGGCCAGGATTGTAAATATCCGTGTCAAGGAGTGGACTGTCAAACATAGTCAAGAGCTTCATCATGGACACCTTCAATCCATTTCGATGGGCCCACATCTCCCAGACTGACTTTCCGTTGTAACGAAACAAGGTGGGAGCCCAGGTGTTCCACAAGTACCACTTTTTACGAGTGACTTCGACATCCATTGACGCTGGGAATTCATCCATCGCATCCAATAGCTTTGACAGCTGCTCGTCGCTCACTCGCCCAGGCTCATCCAGCTGAACGGCGATGAAATGAGTGAGGTTTATCGCAGCGTTCACTAAAAAATAGAAGGTATCCCTGGTTGTGTCGGTCGCAGATGTCCGACGTGCAGCGCACGAAGCATCGATCAGGATCTCTAATAGACGAGATGCTGTGGAGCGTCTTATCAGGATAACGACAAAATAGTGACAATACAACTGGTTTACCTGGAACCCCAAACGTATTCTCGGGCAAGATGGTAAGACGAGTTCCAGACCAGTGCTCTGTTATGGCAAAATTAATGGTATGTGCGATCCCCTCTGTAACGCTGGCCACAGACGATGAGGTACCGTCTTTCTTGAATATGCCATCCGTTGACACGCTTGAAAAGCATTCACGCGTGTAAATTTGCGAATTGTACAAATGAGTACAGGCAATAATGCCCAGACATGAAGGCAATGATGAAAGCAACAGAGTGCAGTGTTTATAATGCCAGTAATGATATTACCAGAGTAAAGCTGGGTGGAGCGCATGGCTTAACCTGAGAATGGTACTAGAAAGGCCGTACTAGGTATGAAGTCCCAGTGCTTGACACTGAGTGCTCTGACAAGGCAAAGCATACGCGCGCTAAGAATAGCGCGGGACATGCTTGCGGGGTAATTAAGACTTCGCGTAGCAGTGATCTATGACGTGCAAGGCATGGCAGGCCCGGAGCTTAGAGTTCTAGACCTTGAGATGTCAGAACCCAAGTAAATCCGAAGTTCCGGGCTTCAGCCAAAATGCGCGAGGCCTAGACAAGAAGCACATTGCCCTCACTACAATGGAATTCCCTGTGAGAATACTAGGAAGCGAAATAAGAGTTGCGGGGTAGGCTATAACTCCGGGGATATGGCAACTGATGTCAACCCGCGTGTCATAGCCTTGGTAACCGATGCCGTGACACTCAGAGACAGGACCTGGCCCCGGGCCAGACTCCTGAGTCAGCGCCAAGCTATGGCGTGATAATTGCAACATGCGCAGGACGCAGGCGAAAGTACCCCGCAGCTTAAATAATACTATATTTGGTGGTACAAATTTGTAGGATGTAAAATAGATAAATAGCGCAGTGTACTTGTAGTGTACAAGTTTTGGACCCCTGTTGTAGTCGCGCACAAGCCCTCAGCTTGACGCCCTAGCAGCAGGACTAGTTTGTAACTTCGAGCGAGAGAATAGACCGAGAGTTGATATCATACCGAGTGAATTGAGTTGCGCACAAGGCATAGAAAGCTTAGCGGGGGACTTGTTTAGCAGGGGACTTGCTTAGCGGGGGACCTGTGTACGGTGTGAATTAATTGGTTGGGTGACTTGCGCTCTAACCTGAGAAGAGGAGTACAGTGTCATTGAGGACACGCTCTTGTGCTTTGAGGGTTTCTTGTGACGCGCGGTGTTACAGGCGGCAGAGGTTCAAACCCTTTGGTCTGATTAGCACGCGCTTAGTTGGGTATACCATTCCGCAAGTGGCAGAGGTTCAAACCCTTTGGCTTGTCGGACGGCGTTTCTTGTGTGCGAGATACTACAGGCGGCAGAGGTTCAAACCCTTTGGTCTGATTAGTGTTCGTACAGAGGCCTTCTTCTAACGCGCGGCGCTACAGGCGGCACAGGTTCAAACCCTGTGGTCTGATTAGTGCGCGCTTGAGGGTTCTCATTTCCGCAAGCGGCAGAGGTTCAAACCCTTTGGCTTGTCGGACGGGGTTTAGTTGGTTATTGTGTCTCTGGATCGGCATAGGTTCAAACCCTGTGGGTCTACGATTGGTTTTGGAAGCTTGAGTGCGTAGGTTCAAATCCTGTGGCTTGAGTGGACGTTTTGTGAAGGGTTTCTGCTTAGAGCGCAAGCTTTGAGTCGTGTTTAGAGTGTGTCTAGGTTGTTGTGGTTACCTGTGTGTGACGCGCGCGACTTATTGAGGGTTTTGTGGGTGTGTGGCAACGTATCGTGTATTGTAGTACACCTTGCCTTGAGGCCCGGCAACATTGGTTGCCCCTCTTGTTATAAAAGCCTTTGGACTTAGAGAGATCTAGATACGTGACGCGCGCTATTGCTATACGCGTGTATTGTATATTCTGAGAGTTTAGTTGTTTTGCTTCAATCTGCTTCTATCGCATAATATCCCCCCAAGAACTTGAGGGTTTGTGTGTGTAGTGTTGGGTGTGGGTGTGATCAGTGTCTTCGACACTGTTGCATTTCTAGCCTGCGCGCACAGAGTCTCTTCACCGTGGGAGATAGAAGATTGGCGAGCTTGTTCAGCCCGGTAAAGATGGTAAAGATGCGATCGTGATGATATTCGATCCCGAAATGCAAGGAGCAGAATGCGTCTATGAGATCTATGATATTCTCATGATGCTTCGGGCTCATGGCCACGGAAGAAGTATCAGGGAAGGTACGCAGCAATAGCTCATACATTTCCTCGATCTCTTTATCACCTATCCAGCACCGCCAGATGCTCGTGTATTCCTTTGATAGAATGTTGGATACGTAGGATGTCTGTTTACTGGTTAAGTAGACGTCGCATAACACTTGGAGTGCTGTTTCATCGTCCAGGCTTTTGGCGCATTTCCATACAGACTGTATGCTCGGGGGGTCCCATGTGATTGCATGATTGTGTACCCATAACAATGCATGTGAGAGGTATTCACTGCTTCTGGAGTCCAGAAACTTCAAAGACATTTCTGTCCACGTAGTGACCCCATTCTTGATGTGTCTACCTGTGGATATAGAGCGCCAGGCTGATACTAGGCGATAGAAGTACCACGCTTGAGATGAACGGCATACGGAATTTGTGTCGAAGGAGGGTGCAATAGTCGTGACGAGGAAGTAAACAGTTGTACAGCTTGTTAAAACGGTGACCAATCCAGCGACAATTGAATTCAAAGTCCAGAGAAGTATGATGAGACCCGTGAAGAAAAGGAAAAGGGAAATGATGAGAAGGAGGGAGGGATAACCCGCTGAATAATAGATCATATCACTGGACAGACTGGTATAGCTCAAATGATGCAGGGCTATCGCTACATGAGGATGTTGCAGGGATGTTGGGTTGTTCGTCCGGGTATAGTAGATGAGCCACTGCTTGACGAGTATTGCTATGAGGACTGCTGATAGGGCGAGAACTAGGCTTGAGAACCAAGCAGCATTGATGGCAATGTCAGAACCCGAGGGACTGTACGATAATTGAAGTGAGGAGCTGTTTGCATCCGGATCCAGTTGGGAGGCGATACGGGACAAAAGAGCTTCAATAGGGTCCGCAGTAAGCCATTGATATGATTCGACAAGGAAAGCTGTAACCACAGCAGAGTAAAGGCCAGCCTATGATACAGCAGTCAGTGTCAATACAGAAGCAGTACTTAGAATTGAAGCACTCACAAAAATGAGAATCATATTCATCTCTTCTGTCCATGAGGAAATGACCTTGGAGTCATATTCCTTTAAAATGCTGTGACATTTCCTCCAGTGAACAGACAGGTCTTGGCTTGAAGTGCATGTTTCCCCCACTTGGTGATGGCACCTATGAGTGGTCTGAGCTTGACTGTCCATGCCTATCGTTGAAGCCATATTGGTAGATCTGGTAGAGGAAACCTTCGTCGTGCTAGTCATTAGGCTCGTGACTTGCCAAGCCGCATCGCCACGTCTAGCGATTTACAAGGCTTGGCCCAAGCCCGAAAACCAGGCCAAGCCAGGCCAAGCCAAGCCCTAAAAAGCCAGGCCCGACAGTAGGGCTTCATCAGGGATCGGGCTCAGGCTTTGACTTGAGAAAGCCCAAGCCCCGGGCTTCAGGCCAGGGCTTTGAGCTCACAAGTATGTGGCTGTCCAAGGTAGTATTATATCAATTCTAATGTCAGAATTCATCCACTAGTCATAATCAAAGGAGATTACAGTCTTAAGCTCTATTCAGATCATCTAGTAAGCTTCACAGCTCATAAAACATGTATTAATGCTTACATATCTCTCTCGAAGCTGTGTTTTCAATCATATCTACAAGCCCTAGCTTGAGCCCGAGTCAGGCCCAAGCCTGATAGGGCTTTGGCTCAGGGCTCAGGGCTGCGATTTTGAAAGCCAGGCCCAACTCAAGCCAAGCCCGGCCCTGTAAATCACTCGCCCCCGCCGCCATACCTGCACTGAGGGCGCTGTTGTCATGGATATTTAGGGGTGACTAGATTATATCGTACTGTAAATGTTAGCATGACAAGGTGAGTTTGGGGGAATCAGCATGTGTGCTATACTCTGCTTGACTCCAAGGACATCCAACGAATGAATGTGTATGATACTGAAAATTAATCAGAGCGCGTGTGTGCTTCGATCTCTGATTTTCTTGCGACTGTTACTGCTACTGGGCCAACCGTATGGTGGTTGGCAACTGACTGTTGTTCTGACTGTTAACTGACTGATTTCACAAAGTCTTCTTGACTTTGTGATCTTGCTGCTTAAGATGGTGGAGACTTATCCACCTCTCATTCTGAATTCAATACTCTGTTTCTGGGGTGTAAAAAGTTACCTTGCATTTTGTTTCCTGGCCTTTATATACAAGTTGGCTATCCTATTTTTAGATACTTGGATTACTCAGCCTTCAGCCATCCTGTATGGGTATTAGTAAGGATTTCCTGCTAGTAGGCGCATCATAGCACACTGCTTACTCATCCATTGGGTCGGGCATGATTCTCACCTGCTATGGATGGCTGATGACTTACTAAGCAATTAGTAAGTGCTTACTCAGCACCTTTTCTCGGTCCGAATTCTGGTTTTCTACTGGCCCGGGTTCCGGCCTGACATCTGCGGGGAACAAAGAAATGTAACCGTCCTCGGTTACTCATAGGAGAGGCTAAAGTTGTCTTAATTGGACACATTAAATAAATGAGGGGGTGTCATATAATCATAAACATTTTAAGTCATAGGTGAAATGTAAACAGCAATCTTGGTAACTCGCATAATGTCAATTCTAAAATTTTAAGCCAAAGTAGTAAGTTGTCCATATAACAATGTTTTAAAGTATGGGATATACCGGTTAAGATCACACTGCATCACCTCCTCAATATCCATACGTACCATTTCCAACCTAGGCTTATGCTGTGGCCACAGTTTGTGTCCAAACTGATCCATGAGCTGCTGAACTCATCAAAAAGGGGGTAGGCGAAAGAGTTTGGCATGGGCAACAAATGTCACCTGGAAAGGCACATGGTGATACCCAGTGTTTTCGAATTCTGCATTAAAGACGACATATTCCCTGGTAGCAAGAAGAATACGGATAATAAAACCATTGCCGTACCAGGTGGCACAGTATATATCACCATAGAGGCACAATGGTGGCCCCTTCCTTATCACCGGGATAAATGGCAGGTCTAATTTCCCTAGATGTTCTCTAGCTGGCACAATGACAATCGTGCTGGCTGTCCCAGGATTTTCACAGGAAGGGAGTGGGCTTCTGGCACCTACCATGCTCAAGGCAGGTGAGATAGCATATCTGTCCCCTCACATGGGATGGAAATGGACCTCTCCCTGCAGTCAGGTGATGGTGGTGTGTCTGAAGACAGTAGTGAAGAAATGCTGGATTTTCTGTGGTCAGTATTCTGCCAATTGGTCTCAATCATTGTTGCATACTTCAACATTTTCCAGCGTGGTTTCTACCACCATTTCTGCATTGCCTTTCAGGGCCATATAATCAACTTCCTCCTTGTATTCTCCGGTGTCTCCCAAGACGCTGTGCATAGCAGAATTTAATGAGATCTCGGTGAAATTAGGATGCGTAAATGGTTGCCCAAGGTTAGGGAGGTAGTTTATGAGAGTGTTTAAAGACATGGCGTGTGCGGTGGAAAGGGGAAGAGATGGCTGAATGAAAGTGTGCCCTACTTTTAACAAACTTGGCAGAAGAAACTGGCCTCTTTCAACTTGCTGAATGCAGCCATTGAATGGCCTGAAGGGTCAATTAAATTCTTTACCTCATTCAGAGCAGGGACTCTTTTTATATGAGAGTTTCTGTGAATCATCATGAATGTTCCTTTTTCATATGTCCAATTCATTGTCTCCTTCTGACATTTTTGACACATGGTCATCTGTATCCAGGTTGTCTGTTTCCTCTCTTTTTCCAATTAATTTATAAAAATCGGATGATCCTTGGGTAACATAAGGTAATAGCCAAAAGGCGGCTATACTTCTAGACATCTCAGTTCCATCTAATTCCCGTAATTTATAGGCACCTCCATATGTTCTTTGCACTACCTCATAGGGGCTGAGATATCGGGGGTCAGTCTTGAAGCGATTTATGGTCATTTCCAATCGGCTATTTTGGACTAATACTAATTCACCGGTCTTATATTCTGATTTTTGAAGTCGCTGTTTGTACCTTTGCATGAATTGATCACAAGATTGCACCCTAGCCTTCTTGAGCATTTCTGCTGCATGACTTAGGTCATTGGGATGGTGTGAAAGTTGTTGAATGTGCAGTGCTAGTAAGTCTTCAGTCGAGATTCCAGACTGAAAACCTTCCACCATAAAGGTAGCTTCTACCAAGTCTATTGGTAACAAGGGCTCAATGCTGTGCAACAGGTAATATGGGGTGTAACCAGTCACACTACTAGTAGTTACCCGATCAGCAAATACTGCGATGTCAATATATTTGTGCCAATTCTTGATTTCTCCATTTCTCTTCTTTGGACATGCTTTAACAATGGCTTCTCGCAGTACAAAATGACTGTGTTCAACTGCTCCAGTTCCAATTTTATTGTATGCAGAAATCTTGACATGAGGAATATTCATTCATTTCATCAGATGCTTAGATGCTCCTTTGATTTCTGGCCCATTATCAGTCACTACATGGCCAATAGCTCCATATCAACAATAAATCTTTGTCCAAAAGAATTTTGTGAGCTGACGGGATTTGTTTTCTGTTAGTGGACTTGCTTCTAAAACTCCGGTGAGATCATCTCTGGCACAGACAATATACTTATATTTTCTGGAAGGGGGCTGCATTACCATGACATCAATATATACTTTCTCAAAGATGGTAACTGGTGTAGAGATTGTTGGAGGCATCATCATTTGAATCAATTTTTGGCACTGGCACTCATGGCAGGAAGCAATATGTTGATGCACATGTGTTCATAAATATGGCCAGAACACTCAAAGTCGGAGCACATCATAAACTGCCTGTTCGCCTTTGTGCCCCAGTCTGTCATGTGCTTCTTCTAGAACTCTCTGTCTGGTTTCAGGATTTAATATTACAAGTCTTGGGATTTTGTCAGCATTCCTATGGAACATTCTTTGGTCTGGTGTTATATAGAACTGACTTGCCCTTTTTAGAAATCTCTGTTCCCCCTTCTTGCTAACGAAACTGAGCATCATCTTATCTTCATGAAATTTCTTGATTTTATATATAAGTTGATCTTGGTTGTTAAGTCGTTCAGCATGAGTGGCATAAACTTGTTTTACATCTTGTTATAAAAGATATGAATTAAATTGTTGTAAAGGTTGTCAGTGTGGAAAATAAGCTAGGAGAGCCATATCATCCAACCATGAGTCATCATATTCATCAGGAGGCTCTTCTTCATCTGAAGCAAGGTCTCGTCATGACAGGGTGTCTGGGCCTTTGAATTGGGCTCCAGGCACATGAATGAGGGTGAAGTCAAATAACAAAATTCCCTGAATCCACCTGTTCATTGCAGCATTGGGTTGTAGATCAGGGGCCTCTAGCATACCCTTGATGTACTTGGCATCTACTTCTACATTCAGATTGGCTAGACCAATAATAAATCTTCGCCAAGCTCACAAGGCTCGGAATAATCCATATAATTCCAATTTAGGCTGGGAATATCTGGATTCTCTCTCATTGAGTGGGATTGACCCATATCGAGCTGGTCGTCTCTTTCCTGTCTCATCTACCTGTGACAGAATAAATCCGACTGCTTTCTGACTGGTGTCCACTGAAAGGTATGTGGGCAGTCCAGACTTGTAGTTAATTGTTCTCAAGGTGGGAGCTGTAGTAACTTTACATTTCAGAGTGCCAAATGCCTTGATTTGTCTTTCTCCTCATTCAAAATCTATATCCTTTTTGGTTAACTCCACCAAGGGTTGAGCAATCTTAGAATAGTCCTTGATCCAAATGCGTACAGTTCCATATAGTCCTAGGAATCCTCGTAGTTGTGTTACGGTTGTTAAGGGTGGCCATTTCAATATCTTTTCAACCCTGCTATCTTCTGGATGTCTTCCCATGGCAGAACACTGTTGACCCAGTATGGTCACACTCGGTCGACAGATTTGAGTCTTTTTAGGTGAAAAGATTCCACCTGCACATTTGATTCAGTGCATGACTCTGTGCACATCATTGGCATGTTCCCAGATAAATTTTCGAATGCCTGGGTTTCCTTCTATGGTCATAGGCTTCCCTTCATTGTCTGGGTAACAAGTTTGTGGGCCTTTGATAGGTAGATCATCAATAAATATATTGGCTACATGTAGGATTTCGTCCTGCAGAATAAACACCATACAGCTTTGAAATTCTGATGGAGAATTCATGTAACCCATGGGAAGTGCAGTAATACGCAACAGCCCTAGTGGTTTGTAGAAGGCTGTCAAATCTCTAGATTTTGGATCCACTTTACGGGCATCAAATCCTCAGAACATGTCAAACATTGTATAACATTGACATCCTCCATATGGCTCAATAAATTCATCGGGCTCAGGAATAAGTCCTGCATCTCGGATTGACACCTTGTTCAAGGGTTGAAGGTCATGGATTAAGCGCAAGGTACCATTCTTTTTGAGAATACAAAACCACCGACTGTGGTATGAGGATTGACTTGCCTCATATACTCCAGCCTCAATTTTGCTCCTTAAGAATTGTATTACTTTGTCTCATATTCCTGGTGGTATGGGTATATTCTTGAATTCCCAAGGTACATGTGATATGACAAGCATAATGTAATCTGAAAAATACTCACAGCTAAAAGTTCCCCGGTCTTTTTCATCATAAGGTAGGGTTGCTTCATTTAATACAAGCACATGTTTAAATAAATTTTCTTCTTCTGGCCATAGAAATCCATCTTGGTTGACATTTAATTCCTGCATTCTTTCTTCGGTAAGTCGGGTCATTGGAGTAAAGTTTGGTGGTCGTATTGGTAATGGCTCGAGAGACATTAAGGGATCTCTGGGTATAGTCCTATGAACACGTGCTTCTTCCAGAAACATAGTAGATACCGGCTTAATTTTCTGGTCTACATGTTTGTACATAGTGAATGCGTGAACTTGCTCTCGCAGGATATCTGTTCTTACTTGATCCATTTCTTCCACAGGCACAATGATGGTATCATCATCCTCAAAGGGGTAATCGGACAAGGTATAAACTCGATTCTTGTCATCTTCAGAGAGGTCCTGTCTGTCTTGCTTCTGGAATTTCTCATCGGTTAACTCAATCACTTCTCGGCATCTTTTTAGACAATGTCTCAGCCTTGTTAACTGTCTTTGCGGTGCCTCAGAAAATTCCCCAAGTTTGCAAGGCTCACTCCCCATTAGCCGTAAGTAGCCAACAAAAAATGGTTTGATTGACAGGGGCATAAATACAGAAGGGGATGCAACAAAAACTTTACTACATATAACGGAAGATGTACTACTCAACATTGCGTAACTAAGACTAGGAACTGGGGGAGATAGGTGAGGGATGAGGGCATATTTCATAGCTAATAGTTTGTATGTAACTAGCGAAACTAAAATGTTTTGAAGTGTCTTACAACAAGAGCAGAAGTCGAAATTGAAGGAGTCCGAATGTGCGTAAATAAACGGTAAGGTATTAAAATGATATGTACTGTGAGGTGAATTCAAATAGTTGCACGAAGAAATGTATTCCGAATCTAAAATGAAGGTCAGCAAGGTTTTCGCGGGGAACAAAGTGATATGAAGTACCCGCTTAAACTTCCTCAGCATAGTAGCATAGATCCAACTTATCACCACGGAAGGCACGTTGCCTCCCTTGGCCATTGTAGTACTTGAGGGGCTCAACATAGCCATGAGTAAAGAGTGCATGAACTTCTGCAGGGAGGATGGGTTCTGTGGCATGGGCAAAGTGGAGAGAGTTGGCGAGCTTGCCTTGCCCCTCAAATTCAAAGAGAGCAGCCACATGGTAAATAAATTTGTCCTTGGTGGCAGTGAGGAGGGGGTTACGGGAAGGTAGGGGCATCCATAGGGTACCAGACATGGGATTGACATGGAGGCATCAGTGGTGGAAGCCTTGAAAGTAAGAGGGGATTCTGGGCAAAAGGTATCTGAACAAGTCATTATGGTAGTAAAGAAAGTGACAAGCTTCGTCTTCAGGACTAAGCCTGTCAACAGCCCTATGCCACTGCGCAGTAAGAAATTGTTTAGCAAGGAGGCCAAGTAGTCGATGAATGAAAAGTCAGATGATACGAATGTGGGTGATGACAGGGATTCATGGGTTCTTGAAGACCTCGGCAATGTGAGATTGTTTCGGGTTCAGAAAGGAATAGGCCAGTTCGTCGTCAAGAGGCTTGTACGTTTCTAGCATATCTCAGTTGCGCATGGCATTAGCAATATGCTCCTTGCCAGGCATCATTTCTTCAGGTCTCATGAAGATAAGGACACATGGAGATGGAGCCTTGTGATTCCCAGAAGCATCCTCTTGGTTCATCTGCAGATTCCCGTTAACTCGTGTGTTTGTCCATCCAGCATCACTAAAACTTATGATCCTCGTGGCTGCTGGAGCATCTGAGATTCCTAACATGGTAAGGTTCCATCTCCACTTGCCGATGTCAACGAGTCAGGCACGTTCAGCATGCGCACGGAAAATGGTGAGGTGAATGATCTCGACGTCGCCTATGGTGAGACAGGGATATGTTCCATTCCACTGGTTAAGATACATGTCAAGATCCATCATAAGATCATGGATTTTGAGGGCTATCTTCAAGATCTGGTATTCGTCGAGTCCTCGTAGAGTGTCATATGAGGCACCAAATGGATTGACAAGCTCATTTGATGTACTGTTCTGCAAGGGAGAATTATCACAGGGTCCTTGAAAGGACTCCATGACTTGAAAGATGAATTCCGAGTCAAGATTGTCATAAGGGAAAAGCAAAGATGGTGCGGGGACATATGGCATGGGTTCTTGAATCATCCATCCCTCGTTGTCGTGCTGGCAAATTGAATATGCATCTGAGTCTTCATTGGAGTAAGAAGGTGTCGAGTCATTAGAACTGGGAGGAGACAATTCTGAAGTCTCGTATTCAGTTCCATCACTCAATGATTCGTCGCCATTAGTATGAGGTTGCATGCTTTCGAATAGAGGAGAAAAGCTCCTGCTTGGTGCAGGGGATGATCCAGTGGATGATGCAGCAGATATCACCAACAGTTTTGGGTCCACAGTTAGTGTTGGCTCAAAAGGGGTCAAATCCTTCATTTCACAATCAGAGCTCTCCCACTAGCTTCCCACTCCATCTGAGGCTAACAATCCTCCCTCAGCCTCATCCCTTGTAGGCTGCATGCATCCTTGATACTGCCCTTCAGGTGTCATGACAGTGGGGTTGATCGATGGGTGTCTCATTGCCTCACCCATCTCAATGTCGAGGTCAGCAGATGGAATGTGGATTGTTTGTAGTTGTGCCACGAAGACTTTAGGAACTGCCGTCGATGCAGAAATCTCTTCAGCTACTGGTGAGGGCATAGTCATCGGTTCAAGGCTGGACAAGCGGATGGGATGGGTGTTGGAGGACGAAAGCTCTCATCTGTGATATTGACAAGATTCATCAATTCTTTACTCAGTTTAAAGGATTCGTTAGACTCCATACCTGTAGCAGCCAGGGGAGTTGGGGGATACATCAGCTGATCCCTGTCTCCCTCCTCCTGGGACTCAACATGTCTTCTCTTCGACATAGTCCGGTCTCATTCACTGCTCTCTGGATCGTCGTCTTCTTCATCCTCTCCTCGCTTCGACTTCTTGTCATGGTCATCGCTGTCATCTGATGACGACTGACTTGAATCAACTTCCGTGGGTTCATATGTCTCGAGTACGAACATGGTTGGGCGGAACTGAGGCATTTCTAGGAGAGGATGGGCTGTGGGTGGAGAATACATATCGATTTGTCGAGGGTATAGCATGCGATGCATCATGTCGAGGTACACCGGGTTGTGAAGGATGAGTGCACTCCCTCACTGGTTAGATACCCATGCAAGGGTGTGTATGATGAAGTCCAAATGGACAGCTATGAGAAGTGGTAAACCTCTCTTTAATATCCGTAGTTCTTCTTCGTCGATGCTCATCCTCAGCGAGTAGTCTCTCGGCACCCGAAAGACTCCCCTCGCCTCGTCGTGCTTGATGGAAATAATTTGCTGGACGGGCAAGACAAAGGTGAATGGCAGGGCAGGGTGTGGGGGTGGTGGAATACATCGCAAACCTCGTGGAATAGGGATAGGTAGGGTTTCTTGTACGAGTTCACCTTGATTGTCATGGTTAACTCGGTAGACATACGAATGAACTGAATTGTCATGCTGGCTCTTGGTCCCAGGACCCTCGTCTTCGTTGTGTATTGCGTCTGGGGGCTGTTGGGTCTCTGGATTAGTGTTGGCATCCAGAGGGTAAGAGTTCTGCTGTTGAACAGCAGGCATATCTCCCTCTTGGTTACCATCTCCGTTGTCTTCCCTGGATGTTTCTTGACTCTGGATTAAAATCCCTGGACCATTTGCACAGTCCTCATCATCACTATCCTCTGGGGTGACGAGTCCGGTTTCTTCAGGATTCAAACAAGCTATCTGCTGTTTCAGTAAGTTGTCCCATTCTCTATCCAGTTCAAACTCACGTTCATATTCTCCAGGGAAAAAGAGAATAATGGCGTGTCCTATGCGAGAAGAGATAGGAATACCATCTGGGCCTTGCAGCTCGGCTAAACTAGCATTGAAGATGTGAGTGCACTGAACTCGTTGCCCACAGATAATGTTGGTGTCGAGTCGTAAGGCGTGGTTGGTTGATAAAATGATTGAATGGAACGAAAGGGGTCCAGTGACACTGGGATGGGAAAGAGACTTGCACAAGTAATTGAGCTGGGTAGTAGCGACAGACAGGAGAAGCAGGTAATAGATGGCAGAGTTGCGTAGGGGGTCGGGATGTGGCACATTGTTCAATGGGAGGGGAGGCATCACCCCCCCATCGTCGTAATGGCAAAGAGTCTGCACACGCTGGTGAATCTCGTCACAGGTCGCATGGCTGTGCAGTGGCAATGACATGATGATTTGGTTGTATTTATTCTGGATGGTATTAACTGTAGTTATTGGGTTGGTACTCCCATCCTCACTCATACTCTCGCTTTTATAGCTCATCCTCCCTCTTCATAAGGGGATTTGACTCACAAGATGGCATATCTCGGTGGATAACATGTCGAACACATCTCTAGGTGAGCACATTTTTGTTTTAATTACCGTTTCTCCTTCTGGCTCCCTAGTTCCTAGGATTGACCACAATGGCAGTTGTCTTCACAGGTAATACACGTGTTTTCCTTCCTCTTTTGTATACATAATTATCTGATTATTAGTTTGAGGAAAATCTGCCGGTACCTTCAATTCTATTGAAGGTGTATCATCCAATGCACTGACTCCTCCAATTAGGAATCTTAAAACTCCTAGGAGGCTTTGTCGGTCTCATTCGTCTTTGGGTATACTAATTTTATTCACATTGCTTGCTTGGCTAGATTCCTGCCTATCGTCATCAAGTGTAGGTCGTCCCAAGGCTGGACTCTGTCCCTGGCACTTGTTTCTCCAGTCAGCAACTTTCTGATATGCGTCCTCGCCTTGTTTTTCAATTTCTTGGTACTCTAGTGAGATGTTATCTTTACTTTCATCTTCAAAGCTCTCGCTTGAGCTCATTGTTTCGTCTTCCAAACTTTCTGTATGATCCGAAGACCCAATATTTGAATCATTTAAGTCCCAGCTTTCAAGACTCCAAACATTGTCATCTCAGCCTTTCAAATTCATGGGATTATCTGGGGGTGTTACAAGACTCAAGTAGGCATTATATTGTGATGTCCCTACAGGTACTATTGCCTCGCCGTCTTCAAGTTGCCACGAGCCTTCGAACTCTAAGTCCTCTTGTTCAACATAGTAGGATGGTATGGGTCCTTCTGTTCGAGTGTCCCAAGACTCGGGTACCACCAATAATTCCATTTGCTTGCCTGTGTTGTAAGGATCTTCATAAACGAGGTACATACCATCTACCTTTTCCTTCATTGAAACCATGTTACCTCGAATCCATGGTCATCCAAGTAACATCTGGAAATTCACTTTATAGCTTCCCACGAATAACGCGGCATTCATTACCACTGAACCTTGGAATAGCAAGACTTTGCTGAACTTGCCGGTGAGTACTCCCTGATTTCCATTTGCATCTGCGCAGCATGCCTCTTCCAAGGGCATCATGGGGTAGTCTTTATTTAACTCTTTTGCTACAGCTCTGCTAATTATATTGACTTCAGACCCAGAATCTACTATGGCATTAACCCATAGTTTTCGATCCCCAAGCCCTATATTTACCTTGATCATGACTAAAGAGGCTCATTCATCCGGCTTCTTGCTTTCGGGTCTCGACATGAGGTTATGTACATGGGCTGTTTTAATTGTACTAGGTAAGGTTCGTGTTTCGTTCTCCTTGTCATTCTCAAATCTGACAGTCCGCATTTGTAGCTCCTTAATCATCTGCTTGCGAAGCTCGGCACTTTGTGCCATGAGCTCCCCAATGGGCATGGTTATCGGCGTGTTTAACGTCATCTTAATCAGATTACCTGGTGAGTATTTTTCGGCTATTGGCGGGCCTCTAACTGCCTTTGTTTTGCTAGTCTCATTGCCAGGATTCAACCAGGAACTTTCTGCTCGTTGCCCAACGATTGCCAGGCTTTCAACACCGATCATTTCAATGTTGCTAGGCTCTTCTGGGGTGTGAGCACGAGGCACTCTTGCCCTAATTGGTATTGGCGGCGGAGGTGGAGTTCTATCCCTCCTTTCCTCTTGAGGTTTAGCTGATTCTGTACTTAGCTTACCTTTATTTGGGTTCAAACGAGTTCTGTACAGGTTGCTTGGCGATGCTTTAGTAACTCCTCAGACTATTCCCTTTGCTCTTTCTGTTGTGCTTGTCAGCGGACCCCTTGGAATGGTCCGTCGCTCTTGATTTCGATCTTGGAGTCCTTCAGTATGTCTTTCTACAGCATAGACACAACTGGGCCTTTGGTAAGTGCACATGTCATCGTATTCATCATCTTCCTGATCGCTGTTATAGTAATCATAATATTCATTCTCGTTCACATCTTCTTCTTCATCAGAATAGTAGGTTCCCATCATGTTGAATGATACATGATTGGTTCTAACTGTTGCCTTGCAGATAGCATCGACAAGAGTCTCTGATCCGACTCATCAGACAAGTGCTCCATCTGGGAAGATGATTCTTCCTTTCTCATCCCAGCGTACCTGACCATCTCTGATCATCCCATTAATAGGTGGGCATTGTCATATCATATGTTCAGGACTTCCGCAACCATAGCACATCATTCCTCCCATGGCCGTCCTCCCTGTCTCTCAAAACTGAGGCGGTAGTGAAAAATTTGATCTTTGCATGGGCGGGAATATAGCTCCAGTTCGTCGAATTGGTGGGGCCACAATATCCACTATGGTTGAGTCCATTTTTAGGGCTCGATAATATACCTGTGCATAATCAGTGTCACTTACCTTCATTCTGGACAGCTTACTAACAAGCTCATCAACTTCATCCATCTGCTTCCTCTCAGGTTCGGGTTCTTTCTTATTCTTAGCTTTGGACTTACCTTTTTCTTCCAGTTTTTCTCACCAGTGGTTGTCTTGATCCCTCCGCCATTTCTTGGACTTCTCTTGGGGCTTGTCTTCATCTGATTCATCATCAGACTCACTGCCGGATTCATCAGAGGAGTCATATGTTGAGGTACGTTTGCTCTTCTTTCCTTTCTTCTTTTGGCTTAGTTGCTTATTTCAGCATTTCTTGTCCTCATAGTCTGAGTCATCGTCCGAGTCGGAGGAATCACTATCCTCATCTTTGCTTGAAGTCTCATCTCCAGACGTTGTCATCTTTAAGAGCTCCCTGAGCTTTGCACGACGGTCTTTCGACTTTCTTGCTGTCAGGTCAGCATCAAAACGATCTCAAGTAAACATCGCATACACGATTTTTGCGATGTCTTCTTGCGGGATTACTTTACATGGGTCATAACGTGGGTGCGAGGTCATATACCTAGCCTCAACTATTTCTCAAAGGTTACCATTGAGGCTGTACCAAAATTTGGTATGTTGCTCATCTTGCATAATCTTACCTTTATGAAGTAACCAGTTTGCCATTGTCAGGAATTCAACCTCATACTTCTTGAATCTTTTGAGGTCATAAATTCCTTTACTGCGCCATTGGTCTGTCAGTTTGTCCAGATCGCTGATGAGATATCTAGACTTGTTTAGCTCTGCATCATAATAGGTGAGTATATCCTTTTCAAGTTGTACCCAGTCTTCCTTAACAAAGCTGTCTAGTGCTTCAACAAATCTTGTGACTTTGGTCAAGCAATAGTCAATGATTCATCGACACTTTTCTTTATCAGGTATGTTATACACTGCACACATTTGCTTGTACTGGCGTATAAACTTCTTGACAGTGTCATATTTACCGGAAAACTTCACTGGAGCTGATTGTGCCCCCAATAAGGGCATCATATCTGGTGTTCGGACAGTGTTAGTGTTATACGAGGTTGCTGGTATGTGTGCTGTTCCTGTTGTATTTACTGGATTGACTGACAGAAATGATGTTGGATAACTTTGTCTAGCTTGTGCAAAGGAGGCTCCAGGCATTGATGAAGCTGTTGTTCGATGCTGGGCTCCTGTTGGAGGTGGATTCATTGTGGTTGTTTGGGGTAAGCCATCATCTTGTTCCTCGATGTCTATAATGTCTGACCATACACTGCTTAGTACTTCCCCTGAGTCAGATGTGTCTTCACTCTGGGGGGTGGTGTCTCAATGGTGTTGCCACATTCGTGGATCAATCACTGGATGGGGTACAGTGTTCTGACTGGAAAGATTGGGCATTTGGTAGGCACTGGTTGTAGTGTCTTCAGGTCCTGGTGCCATTGTATTCGTCAATATTGCCGAATATAATGATTTGTGAATAGTACATTGGTTCTGAAGGTAATGAGTTTGGGTGTGAATGGGTTCTGAAGCTATGGGAGTCAATATCAGATTGATTTCCCCCCCTCGCAGTGGGCTCCAATTATGTCACGGATATTTAGGGGTGACTAGATTATATCGTACTGTAAATGTTAGCATGACAAGGTGAGTTTGGGGGAATCAGCATGTGTGCTATACTCTGCTTGACTCCAAGGACATCCAACGAATGAATGTGTATGATACTGAAAATTAATCAGAGCGCGCGTGTGCTTCGATCTCTGATTTTCTTGCGACTGTTACTGCTACTGGGCCAACCGTATGGTGGTTGGCAACTGACTGTTGTTCTGACTGTTAACTGACTGATTTCACAAAGTCTTCTTGACTTTGTGATCTTGCTGCTTAAGATGGTGGAGACTTATCCACCTCTCATTCTGAATTCAATACTCTGTTTCTGGGGTGTAAAAAGTTACCTTGCATTTTGTTTCCTGGCCTTTATATACAAGTTGGCTATCCTATTTTTAGATACTTGGATTACTCAGCCTTCAGCCATCCTGTATGGGTATTAGTAAGGATTTCCTGCTAGTAGGCGCATCATAGCACACTGCTTACTCATCCATTGGGTCGGGCATGATTCTCACCTGCTATGGATGGCTGATGACTTACTAAGCAATTAGTAAGTGCTTACTCAGCACCTTTTCTCGGTCCGAATTCTGGTTTTCTACTGGCCCGGGTTCTGGCCTGACACCGTTTCATCCTATCACCACATCTTGAGGTAGGTGGGCGGGCCCGGTGAAACCCAGAACATGAGCTTGTTACTATTGGCCCTTCTCATCTCATGGCACAAGAGTGGTATTGGGGGGACAGCATGGAAAGTGCTGGTGTTTTAAGTATGTGGCATCATGATGGAGCTGACTTATGGGCTCATGTGTTATGTCTGTGGAGAATTCAAGTTTTCAAGTTTTCAAGTTGAGGTAATCATAAGGAGCACATGTTACCACTACATCAGGACTGCTTAGCTTAGGTGTTAATTTGTCTGATTTTCTATCTGTTATTTTGTCAGCTGCCCATTCAAACCTTGGCATTGTCACTAGTACCATATTATTATTTTTTGCTCTTGTCGCATTCATTGGGGGGATTCCTGTCACTTTGAACAGAGTACTAAGAGTGTGAAAGTACTGAACCATGTTGATTGTGAAGCCCAACAGCAAGTACCGGTGCTATGGCTATGTAGTAGGTGTAATATCTATTGTCATAATATCCAATGCAATTATAGATATTTGCTTCAGCTACAGGCGGGCTTAGGATCTTGATGATTATATTGATGCCCACTGTTGGTCTCCTTGATTGTTGTTTGAAGACTCTAATCTGGAAAGTTAGACAGAGCAGAGAATGTATACAATATTATATTTCACTCACTCTGGCCTTAAGGTGGTGACTCTATGCTTGTAACATCATTGCTATTATTTCAGGAGCAATGTGGTCTATGTTGCACACACATAGGACCTGCCAGGATTATGCAGTGACTTAAGAAAGCAGAAATTCAGTAAAAAAAAAAATCAATATACCTTGCTCTAAATCTACTTCTCAAAGGGCTAAAATTGCTTAAAACCCCCATGCTTCCATTTCAGAGGCCAACCGCTTTGGACTCAATAGCAAAATTTCCATTTGCATCTTGAGCTGAGGGTTTGTAAGTGAATGCTGACAGAATCAAGCCAAGCTCATGTTAATTTTCACCCTGCCCAGCACCCCTATGGTCACCATCCGTGCCATAATCAGGTTGAAAGTTTACAGTGATATTAACGCAGTATTGACGCATAGCAACAAGCCTTGAACGAGACGCATCACGGGGCTACCCGGCTATTATCGAGGGTAAGCGTTGTCAGATATATCGACATGAGAAAAAACTGCCTAAGACATCTTGAATTATGATTGGCCAATGTGTATGTATTGAGCTATGTACAAATCGGGACATAGCCTCTCCACAGGCACGGACATGAGCCGACTTATGACCCTAACCGATCGTCTTGAATGGGAGTAAGAATATATCGTGAGCTTGCTCCCATATATGGAAGACGACCGGTTACCTATTATGACCCAGTCACATGGCAATGCCCGAACCAAGTTCAGACAGCATGACATGACATTCACCGCCACCTTCCATAATCCGTATAGCCATGCACTGGTGTATTCAATGCTGGGCAACAGCTTCAAAGCGGCGATCCGAGATAGCAAAGTATTTTTGGACATGCCGTGGGTACCAATATGCTGGAGAACGAATGATTACGCCGCTTTACATTCGTTGCCTTTGAAGACCCCACGCGATTGCGACTGCGTCAGGACCATGAATGTCAAGTATTATTCGCTGCGCAGTGTGTCCGGACATCACTGGATGCACTATGAGAAAACATGCAGAAGTCACCCATTTCCCATCAAGCGAAGCATCATGAACACCGACTATTAAAAGAACGAACATCAGTGAATGATGGAAGCAGTGGAAGAACGGAGCGGGCTTATTGCTCAAGACGACCAGACCACGATGCGCCTCAGTTCACGCCGATAAGAGGTCAGAGCGTGGGCTGGTCAAATCGAGCAAGATGTAGGGTAGCTGCTGTGGTACCGATGATGCTCTTATTGGTGATCTCATCTCTAGGCTCTGGCGATTAAAAAAAATCAGGATCAGTATAAAGACATCAAGAACATCATTACAATGGCTGAACCAATAGAAGTGCACTGTTCCTGAATTCCCGTCAAAGGGGTGCTGAGCGGCAGCGATATTAGTCCTCAGCCTGGATACTATCTTGCTCAACTGGAACGACCAAATGTTCCCCTCTCGGATATGCCATGTGGTAACATGTTCCTGACAAGTGTAGATATGTCGTATACAATCGAATCAGGAGTGCGATAGACGCCGTGCGAGCTGGTGATGAATGAGGGCTCGGAACCAAGATTGTGAGATTCCAACGTTGAGATCTTGAGATATCACGTTCCGGGCATTTTGAAACCAGCGGCCCTGGTGGCGAGGCGGTATTTCGAGTTTAATTTGAAGCTCGAACATGTACATGGACTTGGACTGGACTGATGAGGTGCATTCCCAGAAATGTAAGTGCAACCTCTGATGCATAGTGTAAGCCTGTTCTCGTACTTACTACATTTAGACACATCGATCTGGCGTCTCGATTACATGATCTGACCCCAGGGGATTATATATATATATCCCCACAGTTTTCGTCTTCTCCTTCTTGCCCTTTTCCTCCTCCCTTCGACTACGTCCCTCCTTTCTTCGTTATCCCTCACGGCTCTGTCCCCATTAGTCGCTCCCTTGCTATCGCAATCCACACGTTGATCCCGTCTGTTTGTTCTTCCGTTGAGTGTTCGGCCTTGCGGCGCAAGGCCGCCTTTCACATAGGTGCGAAGAACTAGCCCCATCCGCATGGGCTTGCTTGTTGGGTATGATGTATCAACGGGCCCCTCAAAGGTAAAATAATGAGCGATTTCATTTTTGGCGGCTATCGAAGGCGTGCGTTCCTCGTGCCCTTACGGGAGATAATTGATAACCATTGAAAGTGGAACTCACAACGACGCAAAGGAACCAGAGCTGATCAGACAGTGCAAATAAAGATGAACTAAAGACTTTCCTACCAAGGAAACCACTGTTAGAGACGAAGAAGCGTGTCAGTAATAGAGAACATACGCATGCATATTTGATCAACCACATTTTTCAACAGCATATAGACAGCTATAGCCATACAGTAGCCACCTCGCAAAGAGTCACGGCACGGGATCCTGCTATTACAAGGGCACGTCGTCCGTGTAGAACTTTGGTTTTCCATCCATTTCACTGGGTGTCGCACGCTCCAAAAGGAGAAAAAGAATGAAAAAAGAAAGATTTCGGACCAAGTTCGTGCCCCACAATTGGTGACCCCGATTCGGCGATTCAACAGCCTTGCGGCCTCCGCCAAATGTTGGGAACACCTCCATTTTGGCATATACAAATTTACAGATGTCATACCATCCTGCAGCCATTGAACTATCACCTCGTAAGTCTTCTGCATGGACTGCACCGCCAGAAAAATGCATTTGAAGCACATTTTTTGATCCAGAGGGCTCACATACGATGGAGCTGCAGGCGGTGTTACATTCCATCAATGATAGCCCTTGGGAGCCTTGGGCGGCAAAATATGGCAAAGTGCTGGGAGTGTATTTGTGACGGAAGTACAATTCAAATTTTCTAAGTAGATTTTGAGTCCCAATTTTACACTTTCTGTGGGGAAAGCCTTGATTTCATGCATTTAATGCGTAGTTCCTCTGTTGTTTTCCTCCGAAATCCCACGGATTCTTAAGAGAGGGGACCATAATACCAAAGACTAGCTGGTCTCAGTGAATAATGGGTTAGTAAATGTATTTTGCATGACAGAGATTGAAAATTGTGCACCAAAGGAAGATATGAGTGTACAGATTGAATTTCGGGAATTAAACTATGCATGTAGAAACAAAATACGGGTAGGGAGCAACAGCGAGAAACGTCGCAGCAGATAACTCCGGGCCGATGGCAGATAACATAGGGGCTATTGGCAGATAACATTGACAGGGATTTACCCTTTTCATGATTATCCGTTTACACACCTGGTTTTTCGTTCCCATACTTTACTATACTATAAACTACATTCTATTCGTCCTATCTACAGAGGATCCTGAGTAAAGGTGAAGAAATGGACCCATGAAAAATCTGCGAAATCGTGGGATACTGCTGCCCAATATGGGCATGGCAGATAACTGGCAGGTAACATGGCGTGGGAACCCAGCGGAACCAGCGGTAAACCAGAACTTTTACCACGTCCGTGGTATAGCAGAACACGTCGAAGCAGAACACAGACAAGAATAGATGCGGCAGCGGTAAGCAGGGAAAATCATGACTGCCTTTTTGGGACTTATTCCCGAACCACCATGTCCGTCACTGTCATCTCCCTCTAAGGCTTCTCTGTTCCTCTTTTTTTGCACCTACAACAGGATATGTATGGTCCAAAGTTCTCTTCTTCACGCGCCTCACCGGGACCTGCTTTGCTGAGTCAGGTCAGCCGCCGATTTCGCCTCGGAAACAATTTTTGACACCGAGAAGTGCCTTGGACGATGGAGAATTAAGGAAGATGAGACCATGGTATCGGTAGCGGCACAAGGTCCCAATGAGGAACGGCCTGAATACATGAATGCAGGATATTCGAATTTCGTGCGTCCCTTTTTCTTTGTCGTATAACGTTTTCCTCAAATTTCTTATAGACCTGGGCTTCAGACTTCCCTGACTTCGGCGTGCGCGCGAAATGACCAACGGTGAAGGAGTGTCTAGCGCCTCGAAACACTATCAAGGGAATGTCATCCTGGGTCCTGGGTGTATGTGCGACGACGTTTGGTACGCTTGTCTCCTCTGCCGCTCCGGTTCTATTGATGAACATAAGGAAAGCAGATGGCTATGGTAGGAATGCCCTACATACCAGTTAGGTCTCAGTTTAAGCGCATCTGGTGCGCGCGGAGGCTCAAGTGTTCACCCAGAAGGCTAGCGGCATCTACGCTACATTCTCAAAAGATCTCATCTCCTTAGTCTCTCGTAGACAGATGACGACACAGACCTATTGAATGGAAGGAGGAGCGGTCTGTACGCTGAGTTCGGGATTCGGACGACGCGGAGTTTAGCGGTGCTCGAGAGAGAGCGTGTCGAGAGTGGCTGTATTCACCTTTGTTGGACATCCCGTCGCCCAAATTCCACAAGGGCTCACTGGGACATATTTCGGCATTGATTCCGACCTTCTCATCCTCGTGTTACTCTCAGTCTGGCACCACACCAAGATCAATCCACGCCCTTCTGACTATAGTCACATAGCATGCCTACAGTCATCAAACGATTTGTCCCGCCTGCAATGTGCTCGGCAGGCTCGTCGTCTAGACGCTGTCACGCTCATAGAGTGTCGTGGCCTACCATCTGCACGATACGTCATCCACGGTCTTCATCGCATTCGTGCAGTGTGGTCTTGATATTACGAATTTACGGATTCAAGGTACGGCACGGCTGTCTCTACAGAGGAACCATGCCGGGAAATATGATGGTGATAATGGAGGATCTTGTGGCGTACGTTGGGCCCTTCGATTCGCAGATCTCTTCGGATGAAGAGAGATGCCTTTGGAAGAAAGCAGAAGAGTTCCTCATGGCACCGTTACCGTGTGGATAACACGCATATATCTTCGCTGGAGGAGCGTGTGCTTGGGAATTAGGAAAACTGCACATCGATGGGTTCTGAGGTGCAAGCGTAGAATCCCGTTATTCGGTGAGTTTCTTTACTTCTGTGAATTGCTCTATCGTTTTCTTATTTTGCTGATAGTAGGCCTGCCAACCGATGATGTCGTTGATCAGACCCGAACATGCTCGTCCCCTCGCACTGGACATTCCTACTAGCTCTCCTTATCTCACCGAACACCGTGCGCAGCCTCCGCCGGTATCCTTACCAGGCCATTAGCCCATCGATTGCATATCGCAAGATTGTTTTGCGAATCGATCTGCCGGACATGCAGGGATGATTGATTTTGCGGAGCTTATTCCTTGGTGGATGTATGTTCCCCAGTATTTGCTTACGTCCTTCTAAGGTAACGTCGTTGAGTACAGCGTGTCCCTGCTAGGCAGCTATCCCACCCTATTCTAACCGAACGATAATTAAGCTTGGGATTCTACTGGTAGTATCACGAATCATGCCGCTTCTGGATGCTCAATATCAGTTCTTGCTTTCGAAATTCGCCAACGATTCTGGTCACAGTACAAAATCGGCAGTCTACACGTCGACTGCCCACCGATTCCCATGGCCCCGATTTCTTACCTCGTCCACCAACGTTGTTTTCACAGGTGCGAGGATGTTGCCCTCCTGGCTCGAACAGCGTCCTTGTGCCCTGTCTTCCCTCCAGCCAATATTGATTCGACTTGGGTCACCACAATATCCGGGAAACCCATCTCAACATCGATCGCCGCATCGCCCGCCGAAATATTCGAAGATGAATCCATAACCACCTTTTCGTGTCGTTCGTGAAAAGCGCATAGAGGTTCTCAAAACAAAAGATAATTGTTGATCTGTTAAGTCATCGAAACCCGAGTATTGTGCTGCTTCCCTCGGATGCTAACAGAAACACCCTGTTCTTATATTTCCATCAAGAAGGTCAACAAGCGGTATTGGTCTTCAGCCTTGTTGCTACTTTACAAAGTGGCTAGTGGTAGGACCGAATGTTCAGCTCACGATAGGTTCCCCTCTTGAGTACACCATCCTGGGACGTTCTCAGCGCGTATTTTCTGTATTCAATCAACTCATGCAATAAATTCGGCACGACGTGCCCGGATATAAGGTTCTGAGATCCTAAGGGTCAGATAGTACGTCCCAGGCATTTGAAAGCGTGAACCGGGTGGCGAATTAGTATTTTGAGTTTCTCTCATAGCTCGAAGACGAACCTAGACAGATGTCATACTGTTCCCATCGACGATATGCCTCTGATGTACGAGCGCCAAGAAGTAATCCCATTTGTATTGGCGCGTGTATGGGATGATGGTATATCGACATTGCAAATTTATGAGCGATTTAGGTTTCGGCGGTACGGAAGGTGTAGTGGGGACCTCAACTCGTTTCAGGAGATTATCAAGGAACCCGCAATGACCCAAAGGAACGAGAACTTGATCAGGAAGCACAAAGGGAGATGGTCTCAGGGCCGCTGCTTACCATGACACATAAGTTACCTATGACGACACGCACATACCAACCTTATTGGGACCTTGTGCTGGCCATGCAGTCCTAATGATTTCAAAACTATATAGCGTATGAGCTAAAATCTGTCTCGTGTTCCTCCGTCTGCAGTTTATTTATAATATAGCAATCTCCGAGCCGGGTCCGGATTTTGGGTGATCGGGCGTAGCACGTCCGCAAGAAAACGAAAAGGGACAGCAAAATGAACATATGGTAGACCCTATCATAGCAGTGTCTATAACCCCGCCCCAATGCACAACCGTACCAAAAGTGCATCGCCTCTCCAGCTGTGATTTAATCGCTCTTCGTCACACTTGGGTATTCAATTCTGCACAACAGCGTCGAAGCTGTGAACAAAGGCAGCCGTGAAGCTTGATTTACGAACTGATTTAGTGTCTCGCATTCTTCATCTTTGAGGGCCGCACAATCGCTTCAGATCTGTGAAATTTGAACGAGCATCAATGAATGTGATACGAGAATCTGCGAAGGTTATCCGTTTCCCACTGAGCGGAGCATCGTCAACAGCGACGACTATTAAAAGAACGAGCATCAGTGACTGATGTGAGTAGTAAAAGAACGAAGCGCGCTTATCCACGATGATGGTCGGATCATGTCATTTCATATCGATAAGAGGTCAGAGAGTGGGCTTGTCAAATCGAGCAACCGTAGGCTAGGTTTCATGGTACCAATGATGCTCTTGCTGGCGATCTCATTTCTAGCCTCTGGAGATACGAAAAAAAGAAAGCGTCAGTATACATCAAGAACATCATTGCAATTGGCTGTGCTTATAGAAGCGCGCTGTATTCCAGGATTCCCGGCAAGAAGGCTGGTGATCGGTAGCGATATCGTTCCTTAATCGTGTTGCTATCTTGCCTAATGGGAAGGATGATTATTTCGGAACACTCCATTTGAGATGAGTTTCTGGCTCGAGCATGCTATCGCCCTGACATAATTTTGCTGCGCGAAGATTTGCCTTATGAAATAAATTCAGTTGTACGATAGACGCTGTGCGAGCTGATGATGCATGAGGACTCGGTTCTAGGATTGTGAGATGCAAAGGCTGAGATATCACATTCTGGGCGGCTAAAAGCGGGAAAGGAGCCGATGATAGGTTAGGGTCCTAGGTTCGTTTTTGAAGCCTTGAACATGAACCTAGACAGATGACATTACGCTCCCAGAAATGTACGTGCAACGATTCACATGCGTCTGGTGTATGGGCGCGCTCATGGGATAATGGTACATTGATGGCTCCGACGCAGCGAAATCACGAGTGTGAGCATCGGTCATGAGGAAGTACAAAGAAAGATCGCCTTGAGGCTGCTGTCCTACCGAAGAAAATGATTGTCAGAGACATGGACCCAGGTTTAGTGATAGAATAAAGTACGTATGGATGTTCAGTCATCGGCGTTTTCCCACAGCTGTATGGGGGCGCTTATTTCAAGGCCTATGGGATGATGGTAGTACATTGACGGGCTCTGCCACGGGAAAATCACGAGTGTGAGCATCGATAATCAAAAAGCGGACTCAAGGCTGTCCTCCAAGAAAATCACTGTCAGAGATAAGGACCCAGGTTAGCGATAGAATAACGTACGTATGAACGGTTTGACAGCGACATCGTTCCACAGCAAATGCACAGCAGTAACCGTAGCTGGGAGCTCGAGCAAGCGCTCAGGCCTCAGGGTTACTATGGTCTTCGGAACATAGGTCTTGCTTCGAAAGTGTCGACGTATCAGGTGCTCACACTAAGTGCAAGTATGAATTGCGTAACACGGAAGCATTAAAGGATCATTGAGACGATCTAGTGGACTGCCGAGAAGGATAAGGGCGCCTAACAGGAAATAGATCAGTCAACGACGAGTAAAAGCACCCGGGCTGTCAAGTATGCTTACCTCGTCAGCATGATCTATATTCTCCGTAGAAGGCAGTACAGTGAATAATCTGAGTCCTTGGAACCTTTGCATTGAATTCGTCGCTATTCCTGGCTTGTAGTTCTCTTAGTTCTTTGTCTAAGACTGTCGGCGGTCGCCACCTCCACGACGATAGCTGAGTTCGCTACTCTAAAAAGGCGCATCGTCCGCCTAGAGCATTTGGTCTCATGACCGTGGCGTAGTCAGATGCATGTAGATAATAATTTTAGGTGATGGGTAGAAGGCGATAACGTGGACAAATTGCGACTGCCATTTCGGGACGTCACCGATTCTTGCTCCCGATCCACCATAACCTTCGAAGGCTTCTAGTACTGCGTCACCGTCATTCCTTTCTACGCCTCGAATAAAATATATGCGCACGCTCAGATTTCGTTTCGCGCTGTCATCGCGTCCTGCTGTACAGGCCCAGCGCAGTCGATTTCGCCTCGGGGACCCGATGCTTAGCACTGGAAAACGTCTTCGACGATGAAGGATCGAGACAGAGTAGGCCACGTGGTATGAATATGTATCGAAATTTGGTGCGTAGCTTTTCCAGCTCATCACATAGATTTTACTAAATCTTCTCATAGCCTTGAGCTTCTGACTTGCCTGACTTCCGGAAACCCGTGTGACCAATGAACCGTCAGTGCGTCAGCAAGGAATACAAATCATGCTGGTCACCAGTGGTGTAGCATCCCGTGGTATATGCGTAGTGGTGTTTGGTAGGCTCCTGTTGGGAATAGACGTCGGCAGGCACAAAGGACGTGGTGGATATGGCTCGAACGAACGTATATTCGCGGACAGATACGTAGGTGATGGGGGTACGAAGCCAAGAAACGGTAGTGATCGATACGAAAATCAAAATAATGTAAAATAAAAGACGGCATGGCCGTCGGCCCAAGTGGCTGTGAAACCATATCCTCATCAGCTCCTGCCATTGCTGCCACAACCTTCTTGATTTACATAACGATTACAGATGGCCATGTCGGAACGTCCTACACCCAGTTCTTGAAACGTTTCGGAATCAAGCTGCGCAGAACAAGTCGTGAGGGGCCCAAGTCTGGTGCGCGGAAGTTCACCTAGGACGCTACCGGCTTCTATGCTACATCCGCCAAATATCCCATCTCGTGCGTCGCCCGTTGTTTTATTGAGTTCTGAATTTTGAATTCTGACCACATAACGTTTAGTGGTACTTGAGAGAGAGCATGGTTCCAGCGATTGTATTCACCGTTGTCTGTCATCCTGTCGCGTAAATCCTACTAGGGCTCACTGGGACGTATCGCCGCATTGATTCTGAGCTTTCCACTCTCGTATTATTCCCAGTCTGGCACCACGTCGCGATCAATCCACCTCCTAGTCCTTGGCAATGTCGACAGATACATATATCTCTCATGACCTCTTTCTTACTTCCCCGATTCAGTCTCTGCCTATCGCTATCACGTCATTAACCGGGACGCCCAGCTTGTCTGGATTACGTTCCACAGGCTCTCCATCTAGATGCTATCAACGTCAAAGACGTCATCATGGCCTCCCATATACATGAAATGCCATCCAGTCTTCATCGGATTCCTGCGATTTTGATACTGCGAATATGCGGGATCATGGTGGATCCCGTGGATACGTCCATTGGACCTCTTCGATTCGCAGACCTCTTCGGAAGAAAGCAAAAGAGGTCCTCATGGCACTGCTACTGAGTGGATAGCGTGCATATCTCGCATGGAGAAATGGATGCTTACGAATTAGGGAGAGTGCACATCGATGGGCTTGAGGGTACAAGCGTGGGATTATCAAGAGGTGAGTTTCTTTACTTCAGCGAACCGCTCTATGGTTTTCTTATTTCGCTCGTAAATTATTAGGCTTCTTTGTCAATCAATGATGACATTGCGGACCAAAAGCGAACATGTCCGTCCTCATGCAGTCCTCTCGCGCTGGACATTACTACGGGCCTCCTTATCTCGTTCCTAAGGAGTGCGTGCGCTCCGCGGGGATCTTTACTCAGCCATCAGCCCATTCGATCTGTTGCAATTGCATATCGTAAGATTGGCTGATCGCCTGGACATGCGGTGACGATTGTACCATGTGCAGCGTCGCGCGTGTTCGACGTCAAAGCCAACGGGATACCCCAAAAGGAGGTGTACCGTTTACCATAGTTTGGTTGCGAGGGACACAAGCCTACCCCCTTTGGACGACAGTAGAAAAATCAACGTCGAAAGCTATTCCAAGGGGTACTAACAAGGCGGTACAGACTCCTTGGTATCCAGACACAGTTCGTCGTACCCTGACCCAGGCCGATAAGGGTGAAAAGTTAATGATGCTTATCCCCCTTCTATACCATCTTTGCTGGACCGCATTGGAGGCGATTATTCTCTGTGTCTTTTCACATACAATATCATTGAGATACGTCTCTCTAGTTATATACAGATTTGTTACTGCGAAATAAGTGGCATTTACTTGCACATGGGAAGCAACAATCGTTTCCTCCTATGCTCTCATAGACATTGCGGTAAAATCCCCAAGGAGAAGACACCGGTGCATGTACTACGGACTTCGAATACTCTTTTCAAGCAGCGCATACGCATCCTCGAGGTGACACTGAGGAATGACCCGAAGAAGGTCAATCACTTCCTTCCACCGTTTCCGAGCGTCCCTTACCGCCTGCGTATTGTAGTCGCCCTCAATAGATCTCGCCATCAGTGTCATCAACTCTTTCAGGTCGTCTAGTACGTCATGGCACGGTGTCTGGCAACCCAATTGCAGCGCGACGGTGGAGGAAGATATAAAGTCGTCTGTTATCTCTCCCTCAGAGATGTGGTTGGACATTGCATATCGAACGAGACTGGAAAGAACCTTCGGAACTGGACTTTACTTTAAGTAGCTGTTGTCAAAAATAGACCATAAACGTACTCAGTGTATCCCGCAAATCTACTGTCTCAGGGTTCGCCAAAATTCGAATAAGGGTGTCTGACCAGGATCGTATATCTATGTGGAGAACATCTGTACTGTTCGAAGATGGACTAGAAGAAAGGCATGCATCGATCCGGCTTTCAAAGAGAGATCCAATCTTCCCCATAGCTTCGTCATCAGTGGTATGCACTGAAAGGAGAGGGCATAGGACGGAAAAGCACTTTCCATCTAGCATCGTTGAGTGTAGAGGAGCGAGTTCGTCGATCAACGCATGTATCACAGAACTGATTTCGGATGGCGTCAATCTCTGCTGCCACCAGCGAGCACCGACAGGAGTGTAATAGTCATCAAGCGCAACACCAGCGAGTTTTGCGCCGTGGATATACGCCGAACTTCTTTTCTACATATTTAATGAGCGTTTGGACCATATTTTGGGATGGAAAACGTACGTCTTGATTCCCATACAGCATATACAGCATGAGAATATCCGGCGGATGGCCAGGATTGTAAATATCTGTGTCAAGTAGTGGTCTGTCAAACATAGTCAAGAGCTTTGCTATGGACACCTTCAATCCTTCACGAATAGCCCACATCTCCCAGACAGAGTCTCCGTTGTAACGAAACAAGGTGGGAGCCCAGACGTTCTCCAAGTACCACTTCTTATCAGCGACCTCGTCATCCGTTAGTGCTGGAAATGCATTCATTGCACCCAATAGCTTTGACAGCTGCTCGTCACCCACTCTCCCAGGCTCTCCGAGCTGTACAGCAATGAAATGGGTAACATTTACTGCAGCGTTTGCTAAAAAGTAGAATGTATCCCTGGTTGTATCGGTCGCCGATGTCCGGCCTGCTGCTGCGTCGCACGAAACATCGATCAGGATCGTTAACAGACTAGATGCTGTGCAACAACTCATCAGAATAGTGACAAGCATGTACTTATCATAAACGTGCCTCACCTGATGACAGAATGCGCGCATTAGCAACCAAGTCGGTAGCGCGAGTTCCGGACCAGCGTGCGGTCATGGCAACATGAATGGTATATGCGATTCCCTCCTTGATGTCCGCCACAAAATTCTCTTCCTTTGCTAGGTTTGACAATTTAACATCGGCCGGGGATAAGAGAGCGGTAAGCTTATTCAGCCCCGTAAGAATTGTGAAGGACCGGTGATGGGCCTGAGACTTCCGTGGCAACGGCAACACCAACTCGGAATGAGCTTGGTTATTTAACGTAGTGGCACGGCAATCAAGGCGATTGTGTGTGCGAGTGGTTCGGGGCACCTCCGTGCAGTAGAACAATTCCTCTATATGCAAGAATACACTGCGACTTTAAGTCTGCGAAGTAGTACTGCTTGGTAGTCGAGTACTAAATGCTATGGCTTCAAGCCGGTAGGGATCTCTCGAAATGAGAGGGAACGAAAACGGGTATGATGTGAATACCATGAATCCGTATGAGAAAACGTGCTGCGAGACTAGAAAACGTTGCTCGACGTTAATCGGAGCGAGGTGAACGATGGAGAATAGACTAAACAGTCGGCAATAGTCTATGGGTGAGCGAGGTGATGAGAAAACAGCGTGGGGACTGCAAATGGCAAAATAAACGTGGAACGAGGTGCTGAGGGTGGACTGGTGAGAGAAAACGTGGAACTACGAAAACTGGTGGTGATACTGGTCCTATATGATGCGAGGGTGCTGAGTCGATGTCGAAACTGGTCTGGTACTGAAACGATCCTATCCTATGTCAAAACTAACCTTCAAGTCCACTCGAGGGACTGATACTATACGAAAACTTGCTGAACTGATCCTAAGTCTGCTCTGAGACTACCCAAGTGGGTGACGATAACGATGGCGAAAGAGAAACAATAAAACTCCAATGGTGTGAAAGTGAAACGATGACGGCCTATAAAAGATAACGTGGGGCGAGGTATAGCGCGGCGATCACATATTGGCACAGTATGAGCATGCACCAATAGTGTTAAGAGCGAAGAGCACGTAGCGAAGGACTCTTCACAGTTAAAAACTGTGGAATAACTCTGGTGAGCTTCAAGAGTCGACGTGCAATCAAGAATATGCTGGTGTAAACGATATATTGCCATAGAACGGTGAATAGACATTGTTTACTGGCGATAGACTAGAGCGTGATGATAATTGACGTAGCCTGGGGTCGACTAGAGATGAACTGCTCCATAACTATGTTTTCTAGCTAGTTTTTATACTAAAAGTACGAATTTATAAATAGAGTAAATATGCGAGACTTAGTAAGGCTGTAAGGCCTTAGCTTTGTAAAAAGTCATAGGAAACATATGGTCCTTGGTCTTCTAAAGTAACAGCAACTCGTCGATGTTGCTGCATATAGATGCGAACCGTATGGTTTGACTGAGCGATGCACGGATTGTTAGGTGCTGTTTAGCTGCGGATTACTTGAGCAATAGTCGTTGTACTGAGGAGTATGCGTGGGGTAACATTTTCTTGAGGCCTTGGCGAAGTAACAGCCTTAGTAAACATGGTCTGTAGTCGCCGTAGCTGGGAGGGTACTCGCGTCAATCATGTCATTTTCATTAAGTGATCAATGAGCGCGTCAACTAGATGCTTCTGAGTGATGCATCAATTCTGTATTGGGATGATTGTCGATCGAAGGTGCCTTGCCGTGATGAAGTACGGCAATTATGATGCGTGGCAAGATGAGATGGATAACAAAGCGCGTGAGGAGTGGTTGCCGTAGGATAAAAGTGGTATCAGTGAGCGTGTAATCATTGGTTTGCTGAGAGGCCGTTGAAGGGACAGTAGCGTTAATTAGCAGGTAAAATCCGCGAATTCTGAGCGTACAGAGCCTGGAGGCTCATCACCGGCTGTAACTGTACTCGATTCCGAAATGCAACGAGCAGAATGTATCTATATGGCCCTTAAGATTAATTTTTGGGCTCGTGGCAACCCAAGTTTTATTGGGGAAGGTGCGCAGCAACCGCCTGTACAGTTCCTCGATCTCTTTATCGCCTATCCAGCACCGCCAAATATTCGTGTATTCCTTTGATAGAATGCTATATTCGTTGGGTGGAGGCGGACTGTTCAAGTAGACGTCACATAGCACTTGGAGTGCTGTTTCATCGTCCAGGCTTTTAGAACATTTCCATATAGATTGTATGCAAGGGAGGTCCCATGCGACTGCGTGACTGTGTACCCATAACAATGCATATGAGAGAGATTCACTGCTTCTGGAGTCCAGAAACTTCAAAGACATTTCTGTCCACGTAGTGGCTCCATTCTCGATACGTTCGCCTGTGAATATAGAGCACCAGACACATGCAAGGCGGTAGAAGTGCCATGCTTGAAACGAACGGCAGATAGAATTTGGGTTGAAGGAAGGTGCAATAGTTGTGGCGAGGAAGTAAACAGTCGTACAGGTTGTTAAAACGGTGATCAATCCTGCGACAATCGAATTTAACGTCCAGAGAAGTGTGATAAGACCCGTGAAGAAAAGGAAAAGGGAAATGATAAGAAGGATGGAAGGACAAGCTGCGGAATAATAGATCACCCCACTGGTCAGACTGGTATAGCTCAAGTGACGCAGGGCCATCGCCACACGAGGAGGGTGCCTGGATATTGGGCTGTTCCTCCAAGTGTAGTGGAAGAGCCACTGCTTGACGAGTATGGCTACGAGGACTGCCGATAGGGCAAGAACCAGGCTGGAGAACCAAGCAGCATTAACGGCAATGTCAGAACTCGAGGGAGTGTACGATGGCTTAAATGAGGAGGAGTTTGAGCCCGGATCCAGCTGAGAAGAGATACGGGACAAAAGAGCTTCAACAGGGTCCGCACTAAGCCGCTTATACGATTCGACAAGGAATGCTGTAACAACGGCGGAGTAAATACTAGCCTATGATACAACCGTCAGTGCTGATACAGAAGCAGTACTTAAAATCGAGGCACGCACAAAGATGAGGGTCGTATTCATATCTTCTGTCCATGAGGAAACGACCTTGGAGTCGTATTCAGTTAAAGTGCTGTAACATTTCCTCCAGTGAAAAGACAGGTCTTCTTGGCTCGAGATACATGTTTCCCCTTCTTGGTGGTGGCACCTATGAGTCGTCTGCGCTTCCGGCGAACCTACAGTTTCCTGAGCTCGACTGTCCATGCCTGTTGTTGGAGCCGTATCACTCAGTCTGGTAGAGAGAGAGAGCGTGCAGTGGTGTTTGTAGCCGAATGTGCACGTGGTGTGTCATCTGGGCTCTGCTGCCCCAGCGCTAAATCATGATCTAGGGTGGGTCGGGTCGTGCGTGAACATGATTCGTGATTCGTGATGCATTGCTTTTAAGTACGACACACCAAGATGCATGAACACCCTGGTCGAGCCCTGATCTACTTATTCGGAGGTCTCGGTCAGTGCTGGTCGGAACGACTGAAACTCAGGCAGGAGGGGGTGCCTAGCGTTGACCAAACTACAACGCCTATTGGAGCAGATCCTGACGTCTATTCATTTACATATACCCGGTCGAGCAGCGGGGTACCTTTAATTTTGGCTTATCGGTCAACAGTGATAACAGCCGAATCACAGCATGTAATCTGTTGCTGTCAGTGGTCATGCGAAGGCCTGAAGGTCTCAACCAAACGCCGTTTGCACTGCGGAGACTTTATTCGTTCCATAATCGTACTTACATCATACGATTTTCTATAATATAACAATGTTAATCAGTATATTTATGCGTGGAAGTAGTATGTCAGAGGGACAACGTGAAGGTAAGTATGCAAGAAAAAGAAAAAGAAAATCTGGAACTCCGGTATCAATTAACAATCTAGCTACAGGTGTATCCGTCTGCTCGCCAAGCAGATATTTGTCCCTTTACATCTATGAGCCTGCCAGTTCCCATTATGCATTGCTTGATATCCTTTCTAAATACATCTAGTTCTGTGGCGTCTCTATGAAACAAAATCATCTTTCTGCTTACAATATACAAAACAGTTGCTCCGCACGGAGGTTGACTACTGGTGTGCTCCGGATGACAACACAAATCGGAGTCTACGCAAAAATTTACACGCAGATTTTCTCGAAGATCTTGTATCGCCATTAGACGAAGTATGGGCATCGGGTTGAGAAATCTTAGGAGGCTTCATGCGAGAGGGAACGCGTGCACATTGGCTCGAGGGCTTGGGGCCTCCAGCTGTAGGACCGAGTGGTTGAATCATGTGGCGCGGGTGCGATATTGGGGGGACAGCACTTTCCGTGCTGGTATTTAAGTACGTGGCATAACGATAGATGCGTACTTACTCAGACTGTCACATGGCAATGCGCGAACCAAGTCCGGATTCCAGAATGATCGGGGATAACTCATCCGCAAGAAACCAAGAAGGGACAGCATGTCGAACATACTACGGTACGTCCATAACCCCGAGGCATGTACGTCTTTGTATTGTCTCTCCAGCTGCAATCTAATCACTCGTTAAGCGCTTGCCCTTTCAATTCTGCGCAACAGCCTCAAAGATGTCGACCAGGATAGCTGTGAAGGTATTTTTGGTGGTGCTCTGGCCCATGCTTGAGAACAACGACGACGCTTGATTTACATACTCGTTTGGTATCTCGCGTTCTTCGTCTTTGAGAGCCGCACAGTCATTTCAGGCCCATGGATTGGCAGTGTTATTCCATGCATACACAGCGTTCTATATCCAGATATCACCGGTTCTGAGATATCAACCAATGTGATACAAGAGAATCTGCAAAGCCGCCCGTTTCCCACCCTATGGAGCATAATGAGCATTGCGAACAGCGACTATTAGAAGTACGAACAACAGTGACTGATGTGAGTAGTCAAAGAAAGAAGCACGCTTATCCACGACGATAGTCAAATCACCTCACTTCACGTCGATAAGAGATCAGAGAGTGGGCTTGTCAAATCGAGCAACCGGAGGCCAGATTCTGTGGCACCGATGACGCTCTTTCTTGCGATCTTATCTCTGGACTCTGGAGATACGAAAAAAGATAGCGTCAGTATACATCAAGAACTTCATTACAATCACCTGTGCTGATAGAAGCACGATATCTGCCTTCAACCTTGTTGTTATCTCGCCTAATGGAAGGACCGATATTTCGGAACACTCCGTTCGAGATGAGTTTCCCGCTCGAGTATACCATCGCCCTGACACAATCTTCCTGGGCGTAGATTTATTTGCCTCATGAAATCAAATCCGGTGCACAATAGACGCCGTGCTAGCTAGTGATGAACGAACACCCGTATTCAAGGTTGTGGGATTCTATGCCTGAGATATCACGTTGTGGATGTTTGAAAGCGAACGGAGCTGATGAGGTTAGTGTCCTGCGTTTCATCTGTAGCTCGAGCACGAACCTGTATGTTCCTAGAAATGTACACGTGACGACATGCTTTTCTGATGTATGGGCGCGCTTATGGTCCCATCTTCAGGCTCTACCACGGGACAATCACAAGTGTGACCATCGATAATCAGGAAGCTGACTCAAGGCTGTCCTACGAAGAAAATCACTGTCAGAGGCAAGGTCCCAGGGTTTGTGATAGAATAACGTACGCATGGACTGTTTGACAGCGGCTTCGTTCTACAGCAAATGCACAGCAGTAATCGTAGTTGGGAGCTCCAGTAAGCGCTCAGGCCTCAGGGTTACGGTCTTCGGAACGTAGGCCTTGCTTCGAAAGTGTCGACGTATCAGGTGTTCACCCTAAGTGCATGTATAGATTGCGTAACGCGGAAGCATTAGAGGACCGTTGAGATAATCTAGTGGACTAGTGAGAGGGATTTGGGCGCCTCACTGGAAAAAAAATAGATCAGTCAACATTGAGACATTGAGTAGAAGCACGCGGGCTCTTAATTAATCTTGCCTCGCCAGCATGACCTAGATCCACCGTAGAAGGCAATACAGTGAGTAATCCGAGTACTGGGGGAACTTTGCATTGAATTCTTCGTTGTTCCTGGCTCTAAGACTGTCGGCGCCTCCACGACGATAACTGAGTCCGCTGCTCTAAAAAGGCGCATCGTCCCCTGGAGCATTTAGTATCATAACCGCGGCGTAGTCAGATCAAACAAGAATTGTAGGTGACGGGTAGAGGGCGGTAACGTGGACAAATTGCGACTGCCATTTTGGGACGTCACCGATTCTTGATCCCGATCCACCATGTCCTTCGAACATCACCTTCATTCCTTTCTACGGCTCGAATAAGTTATATGCGCGCGCTCAGATTTTGTCTCGCGCCGCCATTGCGTCCTACTGTGCAGACCCAGAGCAACCGATATCGCCTCGGGATTCCTATTCCTGGCACTGGAAAACGTCTTCGACGATGGAGAATTGAGAGAGAGGCCACGGGGTATGAATATGTATCCTTAATATTCGAAATTTGGTGCGTCCCTTTCCCTCGTCACATATATTTCACTGAATTTCCTGATAGGCCTGAGCTTCTGACTTCGGAGCCCGTACAACCAATGAATCGTCAGGGCGTCGGCAAGGAAGAAAACCCATGCCAGTCACCGGTGGTGCATATGGCACCACGGTCCACCAACCACTATCAAGTCTGCTGTTGGCGTGGTATCCTGGGTGTATGCGTAGCGACGTTTGGTCCGCTCCTCTCTTCGCTGCCCCAACCTTCTTGATTTACATAATAATTACAGATGGCCACGTCGGAACGTTTTACACCCAGTTTATGAAGCGTTTAAGGATCAAATTGCGCAGAACAAGGCGTAACGGGCACATGTCTGGCGCGCGGAGGTTCATTCATGACGCTACCGGCTTCTATGCTACATAGAAGATCCGATCTTGTGCGTGGCCCGGCGTTTTGTTGAGTTCGGAAATCTAACCACGTAATGTTTAGCGGTACTCGAGGGAGCATAGTTCTGGCGGTTGTATTCACTGTTGTCTGTCATCACGTCGCGTAAATCCCACAACGGCTCACTGCGACGTATTGCTGCATTGTTTCCCAACTTTATTATTCCCAGTCTGGCGCCACACCGAGATCAATCCACACCCTTCTTACTATAGTCCGATTTCTTGTCTATAGCCTCTCACGACCCTGTTCTTATTTCCCCAATTCAGTCTCTGTCCACCAACGCACCACTCCGAAGCATCAAACGAATCGTCCCGCCTAGAATATATTCAGTAGGCTCGTGTGTTTCCACCATCTAGACGTTGTCAAGTTCGTAGACTTTGTCGCACCCCACCATCTACATGAAACACCGGCCACGATCTTCGTCGCAATCCTGCAGTGTGGTCTTGATATTGCGAATACGCGGGATCACGGAGGATCTCGTGGGTACGTCTGTTGGGCCCTTCGATTTGCACATCCCTTCGGATGACGAGACATGACTTTGGAAGAGAGCAGAAGAGTTCCTCGTGGCACTGCTATTGTGTGGATAGCGCGCCTATATCTTTGCTGGAGAAGCCTGTGCTTGGGAATTAGGAAGACTGCACATCGATGGGTTTTGAGGTGCAAGCGTAGGATTATTTTATTCGGTGAGTTTCTTTACTTCTGTGAATTGCTCTATAGTTTTCTTGTTTGCTCGTATCAGACATCCTTGCTAATCGACGACATCGCTGATCAGAATCGTGCGTGCCCATCCTCACGCAGTTCTCTCGGACTAGGGTTATCCTTATCTCGTTGAACCTGGGGAGACTGTGCACTCTGCAGAGATCCTTACTCTACCCATTACGATATGTAACCACAAGATTGTTTTGATCTACCGGACATGTAGGGACGACTGATTTCGCGGAGCTTAGTTCTTAGTGGATGTACGTTGCTCCGTCATTTGCTTAAGGTCCTTCCGAAGTAATGTTGTTGATTACGCAGGCTCCTACTATATAGCTGTCCTATCCTGTTTTTACCGAGCGATTCCTAGTCGCAATAAAGCATTTATCCCGGTGCGTGCCGCTGCTTGTCGCTCAATATCAGCTGTTGAATTCAAATTTCGCCAACGACTCTGCTTACTACGAAGACGTCTGTCTACAAGGGGATTGGCCACTTATTCTTGATTCGGCTATGGTCCTTAACACCCTTTTCTCAACACCGCTATCTTACTCGTGCGATATCTATCGTTGAGACCAGCTCAGAAGTCTTCCTTGCGTCTTGGGGACCCAATAGAAGGCAGTAAAGCAGACAAATCGCGACTGCCATTTTGGGACGTCCCCGATTACTTACTGCTCCGGAACCACGGGCCATGTTCTTCGATGATCATATTTATTTTCGCGTCACCACCGAGTCCTGCAGTGCAAAACCAGGGCATATTTCGCCTCGGGAACCAGATTTTTGGCTCGGGAGATCGTCTTGAATGATGCATAATCGAGAGAAAAAGCCATAGTGGATCCATGCAGCATAGGTCCTGTATCCCAACTTTGTGCGTCCCTTTTCCCTCGTTACATAAATCTCTCTGATTTATTCTATAGACTTGAGCGCTTGAGCTTCTGAATTTCCCGACTTCGGGGAGCGCGTTTAACTTGCGTTTAACCAACGTCGATGATACCGTTGGCTTCGTTGAATCATCAATGAGGAAAAGAGACCTGAAGGTCATCAGTGGAGTATATGGCGCCACCCTGAGCATTCTTAAGCAGATATCGTCCTGGGTATATGCGCAGGGACGTTTGGTAAGCCCGTCTCCTTTGTTGCTCCAGTTCTCTTACTTTACATAACGAGAATAGATGGCCATGTCGGACAGCCCTAAAGATCAGCCTGCGAAGGATAATAGACGAACAGCACGCGTAGTCGGAAGTTCGCACAAAAGACTACCGGATTTTACATTACAGTTAGTAATAGACGTCTTCATCTCGTGCGTCTCCTGTTGTTTCGTTGAATTAGTGATTCTGACCTCAGTGTTTAGCACTTCTCGCGAGAGACCACGTCGCCGGCTATCCTGTTCACCTGTCTGTCATCCCGTTGCATATGCAGCTATTCTGAGCTCCCAGCTTGTGTTATCTCCACTCTGACGCCAAACGAAGATCACCTTTTCATCAAGATCAGATATCGTCCTTGGCAATATTCATAAATCTCTCACGATCTTATTGCAACTTCCCCAATTCACAGTCACTGTCCTTCACTATCCGGCCATCGACCGAGTCGCCTCACCTGGAATATGTTTATCGTACGTCCTTCAGCAGTGGGAACGTCACCGTCAACGCGCTATCGAACCTCACATACTTCGTCACAACCTGCCCCTGCATGTTGTAATCACCGAGGGCGAGGCCTCAAGCGTTACGCATACCCTTTATCTGATCTTCGCAACCCCGCAAGCCTGCAGGTGGCCTGGAGCCTGCTTGCTATACGCGAGATCGTAGAAGATCTCTTGGATCATTCACCGATCTCTCTGGATAGAAGAATTTTGGAGATGAGCAGGAGACCAGAGCAACTTCGATTGCACTATCATGAGGTTTTTCCTAGCACAGACTACCCGAGAAGAATGCCCGGGGAAGAGCGAATACAGATCTGTTCACCTCGAGGCGACATTCAAGACCTATCTATCTGCAGGGTATCGGCAAGGAATTAGGAAGAGGGTATATAATCGGGTTTTAACGCCAAAATCTCTACAGATTGCAAACACATGATTCTTTGCTTCAGTGGATTTCTCTCTGATCTTCTTATTTTACGCGTAAATTATCCAGTCTCCTTATCAATCGAGGACGTCGATGTTCAGAAGCGCTAATCAGACTTGAGCATGTTCCTCGTGGACTACGAAATAAATAACATTTGCTTCCGCGTGGGAAGCAGTGATCGTTTCTACCTCTGCTGTCATAGATATCGTGGTACAGTCGTGAAGAATAAACCACCGGCCGTACTACTGACTTCGAATACTCTTTTCAAGTAGCGCATACGCATCCTCGAGGTGACGCTGAGGAATGACCTGAGGCAGGTCAATCACTTCCTTCCACCGTTTCCGAGCGTCCTTTACCACTTGCGTATCATAGTCACCTTCAATAGACCCTGCCATCAATGTCATCAACCCTCTTATGTCGTCCAGTACATCATCGCAGGATGTCTGGCAGCCCAATTGCAGCGCAACGGCAGAAGAAGATATAAAAATTTCTGTTAGTTCTCCACCCGAAATATAATTGGATTTCGCGTATCGGACGAGACTGGAAAGAACCCTTGGAACTGGACATTATGTTAAGTAGCTGCTGGCGAAAATGAACCAGAAAACGTACTTAGCGTAGCTTGTAACTCTGCTACTGTCTCGGGATTCGACAAAATTCGAACAAGGGTTTGTGACCAGGATCGCATATCCGCGTGGGGAACATCAGTACCGTTTGAAGATGGATTGGAGGAGATGCATGCATTGATCCGGCTTGCAAAGAGAGATCCAATCTTCCCCATAGTTTCATCATCCGTGGTATGCACTGAAAGTAGAGCGCATAGGACGGAAAAGCACTGTCCATCTGGCGTCGTTGAGTTTAGAAGAGCAAGTTCGTCAATTAACGCATGTATCGCAGAACTAATTTCGGATGGCGTCAATCTCTGCTGCCACCAGCGAGCACCGACAGGAGTGTAATACTCCTCAAGTACAACACCAGCAAGTTTTGCGCTGTGGATATAGGCTGAACATCTTTGCTACAAATTCAATGAGTATCTGAATGATATTTTGAGACGGAGAATGTACTTCTTTATTCCCATACAACATATATAACATAAGAATATCCAGTGGATCACCTGGATTGTAGATATCCGTGTCAAGCAGAGGATTGTCAGACACGGCCAAGAGTTTCATAATGGCGGCGGGTGCCTTCAATCCGTCACGAGTAGCCCACATATCCCGGACTGACTTTCCATTGTAACGAAACAAGGTCGGAGCCCAGGTCTTCCGCAAGTACCACTTCTTATAAACGACGTCGTCGTCCGTTGGTGCTGGGAATGCAACCATGGCACCCAATAGCCTCGACAACTGCTCATCGCTCACTCGCCCAGGCTCACCCAGCTGATCTGCAATGAAATGCGTGAGATTCATTGCAGCGTTCACTAGAAAATAGAACATGTTCCCGGTCGTATCGGTCGCCGATGTCTGGCCTGCTGCTGCATCGCAAGAAGCATCGATGAGGATCATTAACAGATGAGATGCTGTGGATCGACTCATCAGAACAACTAGCATGTACTTGTAATAAACCTGCCCCACCTTGTGATAGAACAGTGAGCGCATTTTCATCCGGGCCGATGGCATGGGTTCCGGACCAACGTGCGGTCATGGCAACATGGATAGTGTACGCGATCCCCTGCTTGATCTCTGCCAGATCCTTGATCTCCGCAGAAGAACTGTCTTCCTCCGCTAGACTTGTCAATCTAACATCCGCCGGGGATAAGAGATCGGCAAGCTTATTCAGCCCTGCAAGAATTGTGAGGGACCGTCCATGACTGTACTCAATTCCGAAATGTAACGAGCAGAATGCATCAACATGGTTCCTAAGATCAAGTTTCGGGCTCGTGGTGACCCAAGTATTATCGGGGAAGGTTCGCAGCAACAGCTCATACAGTTCCTCGATCTCTTCATCGCCTATCCAGCACCGCCAAATATTCGTGTATTCCTTTGATAGAATGCTGTATTCGTAGGGTGTTGGCGGACTGTTTAAGTAGACGTCGCATAGCACTTGCAGTGCTGTTTCATCATCCAGGCTTTTGGAGCATTTCCAAACGGACTGTATGCAAGGGAGGTCCCATGCGACTGCGTGATTGTGCACCCATAACAATGCGTGTATAAGGTATTCACTGCTTCTGGAGCCTAGACACTTCAAAGACATTTCTGTCCATGTAGTGATGTCATTCTTGATACGTCCAGCTGTGCATATAGAGCGCCAGGCTGATACGAGGTGATAGAAGTACCAAGCTTGAGAAGAACGGCAGATGGAATTTGGGTTGAAGGAAGGTGCAACAGTTGTGACGAGGAAGTAAACAATCGTACAGCTGGTCAAAATGGTGATCAATCCAGCGACAATTGAATTCAAAGTCCAGAGAAGTATGATAAGACCCGTGAAGAAAAGGAAAAGGGAAATGATAAGAAGGAGAGAAGGACAAGCAGCGGAATAATACGTCACCCCATTAGTCAAACTGGTATAGCTCAAATGACGCAGGGCCATCGCCATACGAGGAGGTTGCCCGGACACTGGGCTGTTCATCCAAGTGTAGTGGAAGAGCCATTGCTTGACGAGTATAGCTATGAGGACTGCCGACAGGGCGAGAACCAGGCTTGAGAACCAGGCAGCGTTTATGGCAACATCGGAACTCGAGGGAGTGTACGATGGTTTGAACGAGGAAGAGTTTGTACCCGAATCCAGCTGGGAGGAGATACGGGACAAAAGAGCTTCAACAGGGTCCGCACTAAGCCACTTATACGATTCGACCAGGAATGCTGTAACAACAGCGGAGTAAAGACTAGCCTATGATACAACCGTCAGTGCTGATATAGAAGCAGTACTTAGAATCGAAGCACTCACAAAAATGAGGGTCGTATTCATCTCTTCTGTCCACGAGGAAACGACCTTGGAGTCATATTCAGTCAAAGTGCTGTAGCATTTCCTCCAGTGCACAGACGGGTCGTCTTGGCATGTTTCCCCTTCTTGGTGATAGCATCTATGAGTGGTCCGAGCTTCCGATGAACCTACAATTTCCTGAGCTCGACTGTCCATGCCTGTCGTTGGAGCCGTATCGTAGATACTAATAGAGAGGTGCAGTGGCGGGTGTAGCCGAATGTGTACGTGATATCTGCGATGTGGGTCGCCTCTGCCGTTCCTATCATAAATCATGATCTAGAGTGGGTCGGGTCGTGCTTGAACATGATTCATGAATCGTGATGCATCGCTTATAAGTACTATGCACCAAGATGCAGGAACACCCCGGGCTTGATCAAACCCTGATCTATTCGGAGGTCAGTCCTGTCGGAACAACTGAAACTGAGGCAGGAAGGGCTGCTCAGCGCTGACCAAACTACAACGCCTATTAGGGAAAACCATGAAGTCCACGCATTTATATGTACCCCTTCAAGCGGCAGGTTACCGTTAATATTAGCTTAATTGGTCGACAGTGATCACAGCATATAATCTGTTACTCAACCAAAAGCCATGTGGAGACTTTATGATTTCCATAATCATACTTACGTCGTGCAGTTTTCTATAATATAACAACGTTAACCAGTATATTTGTACGTGGAAGTAGTACGTTAGAGGGACAACGTGAAGGTAAAAGTGTAAGAAAAAGACAAAAAAAAAAAACTTGAATTCCGGTATCTATAGCTACAGGTGCATCGGTCTATACAATGCTCGCCAAGTAGATGTTTGTTCGTTTATATCCATGAGTCTGTCGGTTCCCATTGTGCATTGCTTTGGATTATTGATGTCCTTTCTAAATACATTTAGTTCTGCGGCGTCTCTATGAAACAAAATCACCTTTCTGCTTACAACATACAAAGCAGTTGCTCCACACAGAGGTTGACTACTGGTGTGCTCCGGATGACAACACCAATCGGAGTCAACGGAGCAACGATTAACTTGCAGATTTTTTCGAAGATTTTGTACCGCCATTAGACGGAGCATGGGCATTGGGCTGAGAAGCCTTAGGAGGCATCATGTGAGAGGGGACGCGCACACGTTGGCTTGGACCTCCCCCGTGAGAACCTGGAAGGGATCTCAGGATGGGCTTGGGCTTGTTGCATCCGCTGCCAGCTACAGGACAGGGTGGTGGTCCCATGTGGCGCGGGTGCGATATTGGGGGGACAGCACTTTCCGCGCTGGTGTTTAAGTACGTGGCATAGCTTACAGTGCTTACTCAGACTGTCACATGGCAATGCGCGAACCAAGTCCAGATTCCAGAATGATCGGGGATAACTCATCCGCAAGAAACCAAGAGGAAGGGACAGCATGTCGAACACGTCCTTGCATTGCCTCCCCAGCTATCGCTTGTGCTTTCAATTCCGCACAATAGCCTCAAAGCTGTGGATCAAGATAGATGTGAATGTATTTTTGGTGGTGCTGTGCACACAAAGGTATGCTTGAGAACCAATGACGACGCTTGGTTGATGTAGTCATTAGTATCTCGCGTTATTCGTCTTTGAGGTCCGAACAATCGCTTCAGGTCCGTGATTAGGCAGTGTCATTCCATGAGTGCACGACATTTTATGTCTAGACATCACCGTTTCCGAGATATGATATATCAGCGAACACGATACAAGAGACTCTGGGAAGCAACCTATTTCACACCCACCATTGTGAACAGAAACCATGAGAGTAATGAACATCAGTGATTTGTGGGAGTAGTAAAAGTCCACTTATTCACACGAAGAACGGATCACCTCATTTCACGTCGATAAGAGGTCAGAGAGTGGGCTTGTCAAGTCGAGCAACCGTAAGCTAGATTCCGTGGTGCCGGTGACGCTCTTTCTGGCGATATGATCTTTAGACTCTGTAGATACGAACAAAGATAGTTTCAGTATACATAATACAAACATGATTATAATTAGCTGTGGTAACAGAAGCACGGTCTTCCCAGATTCCCGTCAAGAAGGTTGGTGGGTGGTAGCGATATCGGTCGTTAATCTTGCTGTTATCTTGTTTAATGCGAAGGGTCATTACTTCGGAACACTTCGTTCGAGATGAGTTTCTCATTCGAGTATGCCATCGTCCTGACACTATCTTCCTGGGCGTAGATTTCAAATCAGGTGTACGATAGACGCCGTGCAAGCTGGTGATGAACAAAGACCCGAATTTAAGGTTGTGGGATCTGAGATATCACGTTCCGGGTGAATGGAGCTGAGGACAGGTTAGCGTCCTGAGTTTCTTTGTAGCTCGAGCACGAACCTATATGTTCCTAGAAATGTACGCACGAAGACATGTTTCTGATGTATAGGCGCGCTTATGGCACATCGACAGGCTATACCACGGGACAATCACGAGTGTGAGCATCGATGATCAGGAAGCGGACTGGAGGCTGTCCTACCTGAGAAAATTACTGCCAGGGATAAGGACCCTGGTTAGCGATAGAATAACGTAGATATGGTCGATTTTACGGCAGCATTGTTCTGCAGCAATTGCACAGCAGTAACTGTAGCTGCCAGGAGCTCGAGCAAGCGCTCAGGCCTCAGTGTTATGTTCTTCGGAGCATAAGCTTTGCCTCGAACGTGTCGACGTACCAGGCACTGAACCTAAGTACAGGTATGACTGGCTCAGAGAAGGATATGCTAGTGGGCGCCTAACATGAATATATCAGTGAACATTGAGTAAAAGCTGCGGCGCAGTTACATATGCTTGCTTCACCAACAGGACCCGGAACAGCTGTGAAAAGAAGTACAGTGAAGAACCCGAGGCCCTGGAACGTTGTATTGAATTTCGTTGTTATTCCCCAGCTTCAATGTTCCCGATCGCCGCAATGCCTCCGCGGCGATAAGTCACTTGAATCTTGCTGGTCCAAAAAGGTGCATCGCGCGTGGAGCATTTATCATGGCAGGAACATAGTTGAAACCGCGTGAAAATAGCACCCAGGCAGGAATAGATGACGGGTAGAAGGCGGTAAAGTGGACAAATTGCGACTGCCATTTTGGGACGTCATCGATTCTTGCTCCCAGACGATGATGTTGAGACCACCGTGTCCTTTGAAGGCTTCTGTGCTACCTTCATTTCATTTCTGTGATTCGAACGAAATATATGCGCGCGCTCGTATTCCTTGTCGCATGGCCACCGTGTCTTGCTGTGGAGATCGAGAACCTCGGGGACCCGATTCCCGGCATTGGAAGACGTCTTTGATCATGGAGAATCGAGAGAGAGAGCCAGAGTGAAGATGGGTTGTATGGATCCCGTATATCTTAATTCTTGTGCATTCATTTCTCCTTTGCTCGTGGATTGTGTCTGATTTTTTACAGGCCTGAGCTTCGGCTCTTCCCTGACTTCGGGGGACCGACAACCATTAAAATGCGACCTTTTTGAATCGTTACCGAGTGAGAGATACCATGACGGTCACAAGTGGAGTATATGGCACCATCAAGCACTGTCGAGCGTGCTGTTGAGGTGACATCCTGGGTGTAGGCGTAGTAATGTTCGGTACGCTCCTCTCCTTTGCCGCTCCATTTCTCTTCATTTACCGAACAAGAACAGACTGCTCAGAACATGACACGAGGAGCACATATCTAGCATGCGGAGGGTCACCCAGAAAGTTACCAGCTTCTACGTTGCACCCTCAAAAGATCCCCTCTTGTGCGTCGCCCGCTTTTTTGTTGATTTCGGAATTCTGACGGTGCAGCGTCTAGCAGTGCTCGAGAGAGCGTGGTGCCGGCGGTTTTATTCACCTCGTTGGTCATCCCGCCCGTAAATACCACAAGGGCTCACTGGGACGTATTGCTGCATCGATTCTGAGCATTCCACTCTCGTATTATTCCGTCTGCCGCCACATCACGAACAATCCACACCCTTATCGTCATAATCAGATATAGTATCTACGGATACATACACCTTGTCTTACGTCTCCGATTCAGTCTTTGTCCATCACTATCAAGCCATCAACCGACTCTCCCTGCCTGGAATACGCTCAACGGGCTCGTGTATCTCCACCACCCATACGCTGTCGAATCTCATAGATCTCGGCACGACCTACGAAGCGCTACGCACGGGACATCAGATTCTCGCGATCTTCATACTGCGAATATGCAGGATCACGAAGGATCTCGTGGATACGTCCGTTGAGCCCTCCGATGCGCAGCTCTTCGGATGAAGAGATATGAAATTGGGGGTGTTGAAATAATCTTGCAGGTATGGAAGCATACAAGGGATCAGAGCACGAATACGGGATTGACGGAGTACATGAGCGACGGCGTACGTAGTCAATCGAGTAAAGAAGAGAAAGCGTGGCTACGAAAATTTAATGATACGTACACGTGACTGATTACCAATAAACACGCGAGCCACGAGCTCGATATCCAATAGGGGGAGGGCTGAAGAGTTCCTGGTGGCAATGCTACTGCGTGGATAGCGCGCGTAGATCTTGGCTGGAGAACTGTGTGCTTAGGACTTAAGAAGAATGCACACGGATTGGTTCTGAGGGTGCAGGCATGGGACTTTTTATTCGGTAAGTTTCTTTACATCATTGAATTGCTCTATAGTTTTCTTATTCTGCTCGTAAATTTGTTGAGGATATGGTTTCACAGCCACTTGGGCCGACGGCCACGCCGTCTCCCATTTTACACCACCCCGATCTCCGCACCGATCACTACCGTTTCTTGGCTTCGTACCCCCATCACCTACGTATCTGTCCACGAATATACGTTCGTTCGAGCCATATCCACCACGTCCTTTGTGCCTGCCGACGTCTATTCCCAACAAAATTACTAGGATTCTTGCCAATCATTGACGTCGATGTTCAAAAGCGCTGATCGGCCTCAAAAATACTTGTCGTCATACAGTCCTCTCGCAGCAGGCATTTCTACGGGTTCTCGTTATCTCGTTGAACGCCGTGCGCTTTATAGTGATCCTCACTCGGTCGCCAGTTCATTCGATCTGTTGTGATTGGATATCTCAATAGTGTTGATTGTTTTGCGAATCTAATCTACCAGACATGCGGGGACGGTTGGATTTGCAGAGCTTATTCTTTGATGTACGTATGTTCCTCCATTATTTACATCAGGTCCTTCTAAAGTAGCGTCGTCGATTACAGGGTCCTGCTATGTAACCATCCTATCCTATTCTAACTGAACGACTGCTAGTCGCAATAAAGCATTGGATCCTGCTGGTAATATCCCGGAGCTGGACGTTCAATATCAGCTCTTGCATTCAAATTTTGCGAACGATTCTGCTCACGACCAAGATGTCTGTCTACAAGCGGACTGGCCACCTATTCTGGAATCGGCTATGGTCTGAATTTCTACTAACAATCTTTTGTCAATCTCGAAAGCATCGCCTTTCTTGCCCGTGTGAGATCTATCGTTGAGACAAGCTCAGAAGTCTTCCCCGCGTCTTCGAGATCCGAGATCGCGTGCGTTCCTCTGATGTCTTCCCTCCATGCCGATATACCTTCGACTTGGGTCGTCACAATATCCGCGCAAGCAGCGATCCCCGCATCGTCCGCCGAAATATTCAAAGACGAATCCATCACCGCCCTTCTAGTATCGTGCGCGAAAAAGTGCAGGAGCAACTTCGCGCATGTTCGGTGCCCAAGCCATGAAGATGACCACGAAGGAGGCGTACCCTTTAGCACAGATCGAGGGAGAGAGACGAACGCCTGCGTCCTTTCGACGATACTAGAAAAATCAATGTCGAAAGCTATACCAAGAAGCACTGGCAAGACGTTACAGACTCCTTGGGGTCCGGTCCTGGTAGCTCATCCCTGGCCGTGGCCGAGGAGAGTAGATATGGGTGAAAAGTTGAAGCCTACCCACGTTGTTTACGATCGACTCTAATCGTGTAATCATCCTTCCTCTTTCCCGATCGTCTCCTTCGGTGATAGAATCAAGGAGGCATCTGAATGAGCTGAACTAATATGAGACCGCGACTGACTGGTAATTCCATTGGGGTTCTGAAAACAAAGTTAATTGTGAATATGTCAAGATCACCCAAACCACATGACCGAGAGAGACCGTACTGATTTGCCCATCCCGGCTCGTATGCATCATCCAGCAGCGAAGTAGATTCCGCGAGGTCAGGAGTTCTAGCGTCAGGTGTGGCTACAAGACACGAAGGTCATGAGAGACATTCATCCATTGCGTTGAGGAAGAAGGCTTTTTCGAGGGGAGAAAACTCGAAACTGTAATGCACGTACCACAGTGGATTGGTGATGGAAGTACAGTTTGGAAGGAAGTTCTAGACGTCGAGGTCCAACAAAGGAAGATTTGGCTGACGAAATGGTGGGAGCGCGTCGCGGCGTGGTATACAGCATTCACCAGTGCAATCCAGACTTGCGGACGACGAATACACTTCTAATAAAAACTTCTTAATGTACGAAGGACCCGTTCATCGTCTCCTCAACGCTGAGTCGTCGGAATTGATGAATCTGACTAGCGACTGTTTGTTGGCAACAGCTCTCTGAGAAATATCAAGATGCGCCGAGCGCCTAGCGTCTGTGTCGACAATCGCTACTCAAATTCAAAATTGGACGTTCTCCAAGCTCTATCGGATAAATAAGCATGATCGCGTCACATTTATATTCAGGTGATATCCAGACATAGAGATGACAGAGTAAATGAACGAGGCGAAGAAGCCTCATTTCCAAGAATACTTTCCTTGCCGCGCTTTGATCTGACCTCAGATAGTGCCGTCCAATCTACGTCCTGTTCTAATGAATGACAGGTCAAATTCATGTGGGACACCGTAATAGATGACGGTATGCTAATACGAGCCATTAGAACCGAAGTCGCCGAAGTCATTCCCGGTTGCCACCTCTGCGATGATTCATGCCAGGCGATTCCGCTATTCAAAAAGGCGTGTCGCCTGTTTAGAGCATTTATCATGGTTATAGTGTAGCTGAACGCAAGAATAAGTGATGAGAGGGTGGCGGTAAAGAAGGAAAATCACGACTGCCATTTCGGGACGTCCCGATTTCTTCTTCCCGAACAACCATGACCGTGACTGCTATTTCCCTCTAAGGCTTCTCTTTTTTTGCGCCTTCAACAGGATGTATGCGCTCACGAATTATCTTCTTCATGCGTCGTCACCGGGACCTACTGTGCTGAGCCAGTCACCTGCGAATTTCGTTTCTGGAACACGATTCAACCAGAGGCGCGTTAGACGCCGGAGTTCCGAGAGAGAGGATGCCATAATGGAGACATGCGGCATAAATCCAGGATGTCTCAAAATTGGTGCGCCCGTTGTTGTCACATAGACTTTTTTCTCGATTTTCTTATAGATAAGGAGCGCTAGCTTTAGACTTCCCTGGCTTTGGGAAGCGGGCGCATTTGCTGAATCTTTGGCGTCAATGGTGAAGAGAATGACGACGGTCACTAGTGGAGTATATGGCGCCATCAGCACCGTCAGTGTCAAGCGTGCCATCGGGTGTGTGCATAGCGACACTGGGTACGCTTCTCTCCTCTGCCGCCCCCGCCCTCTTCGTTTATGTAAATAACGAGACCAGATGACCACACCGGAAAGCGTCCCGATTCAAGGATCAAGCTGCGTAGGACAATATGGGAGCGGCACACGTCTGGCATGCAGACCTTCACGCAGAAGGCTGCCAGCTTCTATGCTACATCCTCAAAGGCTCCGATCTCGTGCGTCGCCCGGTGTTTCACAGAGTTGGGATTCTGACGACGCAGCGTTTGGCCGTGTTTACAAGATAATATGTCGCTGGCATCTTTATTCACCTTGTCGGTTATCCCATCGCGCAGATCCCACAGGGACGTATTGTGGCATGAATTCCGAGCTTCCTATCATCGCCAGTCTGGCGCCACACTGAGATCCTTCTTCTCGCCATAGTCCGTCTTTACAGATCCATACACCTTTCACAACCTTGTTCTTACTTCCCCGATTCGGTCTCTGTCCATTACTATCCAGTCATCAAACCAGTCGCCCCTCCTGGAATATGCTCAGCAGGCTCGTGTATTTACACCGTCCAGACGCTGCCAAACCTCATAGACCTCGGCACAGCCTACGAAACGCCACACACGGTTCCGCATTCTCGCAATCGTTGTGGTCCCCGTCGATTTGTGGATCTCTTCGGATGTCAAGATGTGACTTTGCGGAAGAGCAGTCCATCACGGCAGTGCTACTGCATGCAAAGTGTGCATATATCTTGGCTAGAGAAGTGTGTGCTTATGAATCATCACACGCGCACGCGCACATGGATCGGTTCTGAAGACAAGGTTCTATCTACGTAAAGGATGAAAGCATGGGATTTTTTTTATTACGTAGGATTCTTTACTTCATCGAATTGCGCTGTGGTTTTCTTACTTTACTCGTAAATTACCAGGTCTCCTTCTCAATCAATGACGTTGATGTTCACAAGAGCTCATCAGACTCGAACATGTTCGCCGTTACAGTGTCTCCTCGCAGACTAGACGTTCTTGTGTGTTCTCCTTATCCTGCTAAACTCGAGGAACCGTGCAATCCGCCAAGATCCTTACTCGGCTAGCAGTTCATCCGATCTGTTGCGATGACATACTGCGAGATCGTCAAGAGATTGTTGATTGTTTTACGAATCTGATCGACCGGACGCATGGGGACGATTCATTTCATGGAGATTATTCCTTGTTGGACGCTCGTTTCTCGCTTAAAGTCCTTCTCAAGTAGCGTGGTTGATTACCGAGGGTCCTTGTATGCAGCCGTCCTATCCTATTCTAACTGAATGATCGCTAGTGGCAATAATTCATGGAATTCTGCTGGTAATCTAACGAAGTACGCTTCTTCTGGATGCTTAATATCAGCTCTTTCCTTCACAATTCGCCAACGATTCTACTCACAGTACAAAGGTATCAGTCAACGCGCCGACTGACTGCCTATTCTTAATTCGGTCCTGGTCTGGACTTCTTCTTGCCTCCACCAATTCCGTTTTCTCAAGCGCGAGGTTATCACCTCGAAGCAGACCTATCATTGAGACGAGCTCACAAGCCTTCCTCGCGTCTTTGAGACACAAGGAAATACCCTCGTGCCATCCTCTGATATCTTCCCTGCAGGCGAATATTCCTTCGAATCGGGGTCGCCTTGAATGTGCTACCGTCGAAGACAAAGCCATTGAGATACCAAGAAAGGCGGTTTGTCTTCCATCATGGTTCGGAGAAGAGGGACGAACGCCTGCGACGATGGTACTCCAAGGCTCCATGGGGTCCGGACACGGTAGTTTATACCTTGACCTAGGGTCAATAATCAATAAAACTTACCCACATTTTTACGAACGACTCGTGAAGGAGACTTGCCTGCACCAGTCTGACATTGCGATTGCGCTCAGTCCTTCATTACGAGAAAGTTAATTACACATCTGTCAAGATTATTGGAATGCACTTACTTCTGTGCTGTTTGCTTCGCTCCTTGGAGTCGGGTATCATCCTTACGAGTCTGTATCCGGCCTGTCACTAGACTCAGTGTCAAGGATGAAGCGTTTCGCTAGCACTTGCGATTGGCGAGAGAGAATCGTACTGATCTACTGTATTATCAAGCGTCAGAGAGTCTGTATCAGCTCATTTGATGTTCTTCTGTGGTGTAAGACGCGGAAAGTAGGAGGATATCTGCAGCGCAGAGTAAGAGAGCCTTCCTTCGGAGTCCGGACGATGAGAAAACTGCGGTATTCTGTTCGTGGAGCGATACAGCTAGGTTCGTGGACACAGACAAAGATGTATGGTATAATGATTGGTATATGACGGTGACGGCATGGCACTAAGAAGACGGGCCTAGCTTGAAGGATGCATAGACGACATGAACATGCGAAACCTGTGAACCATTCACATACAGACAAACCCAATTATAATGTAAAATAAGACTTGGTGATGCCACGCAGTTACGATGGCCCTCATCTCGCCACACTGGATGTTGCTTATTTGAGCAGGCGGGTACTAGTGAATTGATTTATGGATGCGCGAGTTCAGATACAAAGAACAGTATGGAAAAAAGATTAAAAAATGGGTAACAAGTCTAAGTCTACTATGGAGGCATACAGAGGGCATCGTCGACGAAGAGGACTAGTGATTGGACACATCAGATCAGACAAAGCAGAGCCATCTAGGAAACGTACTTTGATGACTATGAATGACCACCCGGACGCGTCACGTTTGGACATAGCAAGTCTTGTGGGAAAGTGTATTTCCTGGAATCCTTGCCGAGAGTAAACGTATACTCGCATCCAGTGAGAACAGCATAGCGCGAAGGGATTTTTTCGAAACCAAACGCCTGAACTCCCAGATCATCCAACGCTCTCAATACGTCTCCTTCCTTCTCAACCGAACCCGGGATCCTTGGCCCTGCTTCAATCTTCACCACGGTATGAACACTTTGAGGTTCACCAAGCGAATTAACGAAATCAAGGCCGAAAGCCCGAACGATTTTGCCGGGATAAAATACGTTGGGATTCCAGACCCGAATCTGAAGAGACGGGGTGAAGTCAAATGTTCGGAACAGCGCGTCATCTTTCGGTTTGGGGGCCTCCTGCATAAAGGTCTCAGTTGTCAGCACATGTTATAACATATATAGTCACGGTAAAGACTTGCCCAAGATCTCTTGCATCCCTGAACCATTCTCATAAGACCATCGTAGTCCACATTAATACCCCCGTATAGCCTAGGGATTATCAAGGGCAGCCATTTTCTCCCGACAGCTTCCTGATCATGGGGGATCAAGCTTTCGTTGTAGACTTTGCCGTTCCCGTTCTTGTAACGGAGCATGATTCCCCCGCCTGGAGTTTCGTCGGTGCTGGGTAGCTCGGAGGCCTCAGGCGGCGGCATTCGACGAGAAACCTTTCTTCTATTGACCTGGTAGGGAGTGGTTCTCTGCGCGGGTCGTTTCTCCGAGGGGGGCATTACTAGAGAAGTTGTAATATATTGCGAGTGGCAGAGGCGCGTGAGTGTTTATGTTCGGCCGCGGACTTTGAATTATTTGCACCATCAACCTACCATCAATCAACGATCGAGCCAAAGAGTTTGTCTTGCCGCCTTGTATGAAGATGCCACGGTGTTGTTGAAGTCGTACCGGAACGCATGACACATTCTCTAATCCGTTCTTCTAACTCTTTACTCCTGAAGCCTGAGGCCTGCAGATCGAAAAAGAAAAGATACCAACGAACCAAAGAAAAGCTAGCCGTTTGCCTACTGAACATCCTTGTGCCGGTGATAAATCGGAACGCGTCACAATTAGCGAGGACAGCCCACCTTGGTTGGCCAATGTATACTATCACAGCAGGCTCATGGATATAAAGGGACAAATAATTTCTTGGGGAGCAGACAGATGCACCTGTAGCTGCGGTATTTTTTGATATCGGAGTTCCAGTATATATTTTTTTCTTTTTCTTAGATTTTTATCTTCATGTTGTCCCCGGTCCAACGTACTACGTAGTCTACTTCCACGCATAAATATACTGATTGACGTTGTTATATTGTAGAAAATTGCACGATGTCAGTATGATTATGGAACAAATGAAGTCTCCACACGGCGTTTGGTTGAGACCTTCAGGCGTTCACGTAACCACGGACAGTAACAGATTATATGTTGCGATTCAGCTGTGATCACTGTCGACCAACGAGCCGATATTAACGATACCCCGCCACTTGACAGGGTATATATAAATGCGTGGATATCATTGTCTGCTCCAATAGGCATTGTAGCTCGGTTCAGCGCTAGGCAGCCCTTCCTGCCTGAGTTTCAGTCGTTCCGACAAGGGCCGACCTCCGAATAAGTAGATCAGGTTTTAATCAGGGTGTTCATGCATCTTGGTGTGCACAATACTTAAAAGCAATCCATCACGATTCATGAATCATGTTCAAGCACAATCCGACCCACCCTAGATCATGATTTGCGATAGGAGCGTTGGGGCAGCGAGCATGCGGCACGCCAGCCGACCAGATGACACGTGGACATTCGGCTACAACCGCCACTGCACGTTCTCTATCTACCAGACTGAGCGATACGGCTCCAATGACAGGCATGGACAGTCGAGCTCAGGAAAATGTAGGCTCATCGGAAGCTCAGACCACTCGTAGGTGCCATCACCAAGAAGGGGAGACATGTACCCCGAGCCAAGAAGACCTGTCTGTGCACTGGAGGAAATGTTACAGCACTTTGTCTGAATATGACTCCAAGGTCGTCTCCTCATGGATAGAAGAGATGAATACGACCCTCATTTTTGTGAGTGCTTCGATTCTAAGTACTGCTTCTGTGTCGGCACTGACGGTTGTATTATAGGCTGGCCTTTAGTTGTTACGGCATTCCTGGTCGAATCGTATAAGCAGCTTAGTGAGGACCCCGTTGAAGCTCTTTTGTCCCATATCTCCTCCCAGCTGGATTCGGGTACAAACTCTTCCTCGTTCAAACCATCGTACACTCCCTCGAGTTCCGATGTTGCCATAAACGCTGCCTGGTTCTCAAGCCTGGTTCTCGCCCTATCGGCAGTCCTCATAGCTATACTCGTCAAGCAATGGCTCTTCCACTACACTTGGATGAACAGCCCAGTGTCCGGGCAACCTCCTCGTGTGGCGATGGCTCTGCGTCATTTGAGCTATACCAGTCTGACCAGTGGGGTGATCTATTATTCAGCAAGTTATCCCTCCATCCTTCTTATCGTTTCCCTTTTCCTTTTCTTCACGGGTCTTATCATACTTCTCTGGACTTTGAATTCAATTGTCGCAGGATTAATCACCATTTTAACAAGCTGTACGACTCTTTACTTCCTCGCCACAACTATTGCGCCTTCCTTCAATCCAAATTCCATCTGCCGTTCGTCTCAAGCATGGTACTTCTACCACCTTGTATCTATCTGGCGCTATATATTCACAGGTGGATGCATCAAGAATGACATCACTACATGGACAGAAATGTCGTTGAAGTTTCTGGACTCCAGAAGCAGTGAATATCTCTCATACGCGTTGTTATGGGTACACGATCACGCAGTCGCATGGGACTTCCCTTGCATACAGTCCGTATGGAAATGCGCTAAAAGCCTGGACGATGAAACAGCACTCCAAGTGCTATGCGACATCTACTTACACAGTATGCCGACATCCTACGAATCTGAAATTCTATCAAAGGAATACACGAACATCTGGCGGTCCTGGATAGGTGATAAAGAGATCGAGGAACTGTATGAGCTATTGCTACGTACCTTCCCTGATAATTCTTCCACGCCCATGAGTCCGAAGCGTAATGAGAATCTCGTAGACCTCATAGACGCATTCTGCTCCTTGCATTTCGGGATCGAATATCATCACGATCGCATCTTTACCATCTATACCGGGCTGAACAAGCTCGCCGTTCTTCTATCCCCAACGGATGGCATATTGGCGAGTTTCATCAAGGAAGACGGTACCTCAGCGTCTGTGGCCAGCATTACAGAGGGGATCGCGCATATCATTAATTTCGCCGTGACAAAGCACTGGTCTGGAACTCGTGACTCCATCTCGCCCGAGAATACAGTTGGGATTCCAGGTAAGCCAGTTGTGTTGTAACTATTTCGCCGTTATCCTGATAAGTTGTTCCCCGGCATCTGGTCTGCTAAAACTCCTGATCGAAGCTTCGTGCGATGCAGCAGTAGGCCGGACATCGGGTACTCATACAACCGGGGACACGTTCTATTTTTTGGTGAACGCTGCGATGAATCTCACTCATTTTATCACCGTTCAGCTGGATGAGCCTGGGCGAGTGAGTGATGAGCAACTGTCGAAGGTATTGGGTGCGATGGAGGCATTCCCAGCATCAACGGATGTTGAAGTCGCCGATAAGAAGTGGTATGTTCTGAGCAACTTATCCAATGCCAAGAATCAGATTCCCGAACTCGGCTGCTCTGGTTTTTCACAGGACACGGTGGCCACGTGAGAAGGAATACGAGCGCGCGCATATATCTTGTTCGAGCCGCAGAAAAAGAATGATGGTGACGCAGAAGCCTTTGAAGGACATGGTGGTCTAGGAGCAAGAATCGGTGACGTCCCAAAATGGCAGTCACAATTTGTCCACGTTATCGCCTTGGGACTTTACTGCCTTCTACCCATCATTTATCTATTCTTGTCTGGGTGCTACTTTCACGCGTATTCGACTACAATCCATGATAAATACTCTACGCGAACAGGCCGGGAATGACAGTGAATTCAATACAAGGTTCCAAAGCCTCGGGTTCCTCACTAGGTGATGATGCGTTTGCGGGTCGTTTATGGCTGTGTCGGCGATCTCGGAGGCCATTTCGCACGCTTGAAGTCCCAAAAATATGGTTGGTAGGTAGGTGGGTAGCATTACATGGCAGTGTCCACACAGTGAACGCCGGAAAATCCGAGCTCCCTTTCATAATCCACGAAAACTCCCATGACTGTCAAGCTGTATGCAAACAGCTGTGAGGTGAACACATAATACGTTGACACTTTTGAAGCAAGGTCTATGTTCCGAAGACCATAATAACCCTGAGACATGAGGCCATGAGGCCATGAGGCCTGAGCGCTTGCTTAAGCTGCCAACTAAGGTTACTGCTGTGCATTTGTTGTGGAACAATGCTGCTGTTAAATCGTGCATTATTCTATCATTAACCTGGGTTCATGTCTCTCTTCGGTAGGACAGCCTTGAGTCCGCTTCCTGATTATTGATGATTACACTCGTGATTTTCCCGTAGTAGAGCCTGTTGATGTACCATAAGCTCGCCCATACATCAGAAAAGCACGTTGTCGCGCGTACATTCTAGGAACACACATCATCTGTCTAGGTTCGTGTTCGAGCTACAAAGAAATTCAGGACACTGACCAGTCATCAGTTCCGTTCCAATTTCGTTCGCACTTTCACATGTACGAGTCTTCATAATCACCAGCTCGACACTTTCCACGGCGTCTATCGACCCGTCATTGGTTCTCAAGTATGCCTTGTGCGTACAGCACCACCAAAATACCTTCACATAGTGTTGTCGAGCTGTCTTAGTCCACAGCTCTGAGGCTGTTGTGCAGAATTAAGAGCGCAAGCCAAGAAAGAGCAATTATATTGGAGTTATAGAGGCAATGCAAACACGTAAATGTATGTTCGACATGCTGTCCCTTCTTAGTTTCTTGCGGATGAGTTATCCCTACATGGTTCCCGCATTGCCATGTGACAGCCTGAGTAAGTGCTTTAAGTAGGCCTCCATCGTTATGCCACGCACTTCAACCCCAGCACGGAAAGTGCTATCCCCCAATATCGTCCCGCGTCACTGGCACACGGGACCACTGTCCAGTCTCATATCAGGAGGTAGCAGGCCCATCAACCCATTCCATTCATCAACTTCTACGAGCTCCAACATGGGAGGTTCATGCCAGCGTATGCGTATCCCCTCTTGCATGAAGCCTCCTAAGGTTTCTCAGCCTAATGTCCATACTCCTTCTACTATCGATAAAACATCTTCGAGACAATCTGCCCCTGAATTCTTACGTTGGCTCAGATGTGTGTTGTCATCCGGAGCACACCAGTAGTCAACCTCCATGTGGAACAACTGTTTCGTATATTGTACGCAGAAAGGTGATTTTGTTTCATGGAGATGCCGCAGAACTAAATGTATTTAGAAAGGATATCAATGATCCAAAGCAATGCACAATGGGAACTGGCGGTGTGGAGACGTGCTGACGCATCCTTCCTTTTTCGATTCCTTGTCTCTTTCTTCTTCCTCTCATAACTGCGTACTACGTTTCCTTCCCCTCTCATTTTACAGGATAATCTCTCTTCACTACACGATACTTGGAACATCATCGCTCAAAGGATGTCAAGTAACTCAAGTTCAAGTTTCCAAGGCAGACAATGTCACATTCAAGGCACAATATTGCATAAGGGGTAGCTTTCCTCAGTGACAATCGAGCCTCGCAACTGAAGGACGATAGCAGTTTGGGCCATGGTGTTGTTTAATAGTCCTGTTATACCCTGTAATTACTTACTCTTCTCAGTTTCATTCTCTCCTGGCCATTATGCCGACTTCATTATCTCTAATCTTATCCCTTACCCATCCTACTGTACACACCAGACGCGAGGACAAGGATGCGGCAACTGTAACCATCTCGGACTGCGCTGGGGACCGAGATGACAACGGATTGACGGCCTGTTTATCAACACTGAGGGCGGCAGTGTACTCTCCCTATTCATAGTTGCGCTACTCCTGGGTGGGGCAGTTGTTCAATGCTGAAGACTAGCTATGGATTTTCTCTTTTACTATGGACTGTTCTATTATCTCTTCTTCATCATTCGCACCATCGGACACCGTAGCGGGGCCCTGGTGATGCACAAGCACGCGTGCGGCTATCCCCTATCTGTACTTATCAAGTTGTACCTTGGGATATAGACCTTTGCTTTGGCCCACCACCTGAGTTTTGATCACTGAGTCTTGAGCACCGCTATAGCACATTGTGAGTTCCCTCTATTCTTTAGTTACTGACTATGTTTATCTAGATATCACCTGTCCACTCTTGATTCTTCATATCCGGAATCCTCGGCTAAGCTACCTGTCCGCCAACGACCCACGCCAACCAGTCTACGTTAGGATCAATGTACTGTTTGATGGGCTTGGAAAAGCGGATCGCGACTCGGCCCGATACCCTCAGACTTCCACGTGCTCAAGGTTGACGTTGAGCCGAGTGCGGATTAATTAGGCTTTTGGCAGACGCAGTCTCGGTTTACCTGTCTTCGAGGATCTAGTTGGAAAGTGCGGTGAGTATTGGGTTGCTTGACTACGAGCCTTGTACTGACTGCATTTCTAGGGCTAAGCTCGAAAAATTCTTTATGCCAAATGCGTTTAGCTAGGGGCGCTGATATTTTAGTTCGGGGAAAGGTGAATCTGACTCTAAACAACGTGGGTTCATCTCGACTCTCGCTCTAGTTATCGAAGCTTACGAGAGGTCACACTTCTGAACCACAGCAAGCGAGCACCCCATATCCTACGCATCATCCAGAATAGCCGTTCACATTCTTATCTTGACTACGGAGACCTTGTTTTCTCTGCTCCGGGCATCGCCTATGAACCACGTGCGTGTTTTGAACATATTGGCCCGTTCTTCCCTAGGTTCCAGTACGCATACACCATGGCCGAAGTCTCCGTGAACTTGCCTTTGTACGGACGAAGGAAGGGGAGAACGGCTATGTTAAAGTTGACGTGATGGACCTTGAATCCGCATCAGCAAATTGAATGAGTGTGCAGGGAAGCCAACAGCAGAAGTACATCGGTGCTTATTACACAGTCCGAATCGTAGCGAGGACCTGAAAACATGTGAGTCATCCAGGCCCAGCTTGGTGGAACGTTCACTGACACTGCATGTTTGTAGGTTGGATTTGTACGGGAATGGACGGCCACGTCGGTAAAGGATGTACAGAAAGCAATGGCCAATATACGATGTTTACGCAATTGTAAAGAGGTATTTGTTCATCGATACACCACCCCCTCGTACATGTTCTATGGCTTGTGAGAGACAACGCAGAAGATGTTTCAATAGCCAGTGAGTCAACATAATCGGTGTGAAAGATTGCCGATGCTCACTTCCCAGAATACATGTAGACGAGTCAACGAAAGAATAAGACAATACTTTGCACCCTGACTCCAGGCACCGGCGACTTGGCGAAGTCAATGTTTATGGGGCAGACAAGCGACAATGCGTCGAACTACAGAACTACAATGCGGTTTCTTAGTACCCGTGCATTTTACGGTAACAACACATACTTACTGTGGATAGTAGGAAGAGGTTGTCAAGGTTTCGCATTTTGATTCTCGAAGGAGACGTTCCTGGGCAATACTTGATGCGTATCTCGGTAGGATACTCCCATCAGTTCCGTACGCTGATACCTATTCTTAACGGCATATGGCATCAGTATCGAGGATGACCGAGGAAAGGCTGATCTTGACACGCGGTATGGTTCCTGCCTAGACTTTATGCGCTGTCTCATGAAAGACCTCCCCATTCAGTCAAGGCTATCTAGTCGTTAGGCTGGAGACAGCGCAATAACAAGTCACTTTCCAAACTACCACCACGAGCAGTCCCGCAATGACAGACCAGAAACAGTGAGCATTCTTCGCCTAGCTTTCTAGTGACCCTCACCTCACCTCTGTAATTCTAGAGTATTCCATTATTTGCAAAGTTCGTGGCGAATTCTCAGTTCAAATACTGAGCTGATTCTCATATATTTCGCTATACAGAGGTGCAGATTTACGACTTTCAGACGCTTGCCAGAAATGCTTCCCACATATACATGAAGATTATCGCCGGAAGTACTGTTCACACATCGTGCATCTACGAAATCAACTCCCAGTCGGTAATCATCTGGCCTATGAGTCCTGACGGGTGAGCTCCAGGTCGCACGTTCGATGTATTATCTTCTGATTATGCTTCCACGTAGGGTTGATCTCGGCGCTTCGACAGTTGTTGAATTCCAAGTTTACAGGCATAGTAGAGTACCGCTGAAGCCAGGAATACTTTTGGCGCGTGCAAAGAAACGTATATCCGATGTAGTGGACAAGAATTGTATGTCGTCCATCGTGTTTATTGCTCCCGCTCAAATGTGTTCAGGTACCACCTTCTCTCTTAGCAGCATATCAGCCGCCCAAGATGTATGCTCGCTCCAAATATCCTGTTCTAGGGGTCCGAGAGCGCCCTCGCTTACCGTTGGGACACTGTTGAAGTCGACTGAGCCTATGGCATTAATGGTTGTGAAGCTAGGAGAGGTACGCTCTCAGCATGATTGATATTTTGCACCTGTGTTGACGTCTGTCGTCAACAGATGAAAACTGCTACTCAAGTCGTAGAATGGAAACGGTTATATTCCATGAATATCTCTCAGATTACTGTTTTCTCACGTCCAGATTGTCAGTTATATCAAAAGTTGGTTATAGAATCGGTAGATGAACACCGCAAATCTAATATACTTTATCTAGAGGTGGAGGTTTGCGATCTTCAGGCGTCAGTCTGTAACCGTACCAGCATCTACCTGAAGGTTCTCGGGAGAGATGTTGATCATCAAACACCCGTATTTCAAACGTCATCTGGATTGACGCCTTCGTGGTTTGTTAGCATTGAATTGTGAGTCTAGTGGTCGTGTTGAATATAATACTCTCTGACCTTAAATCACAGAGACGACTTTGAGGCATCAAGTTTCGTGAAATTCGAGATCTACGCTAACGGAAAGACGTTGGCACGAAGAAAACTGTTGGGGTGTGCGGAAATCCCAAGCTCAGACCTGCTTCACAGCGTCGGTACGTCAGCGTCATTCCAGTATCTAGCCTGCAGTGCCCTTTAAAATGCCTTCAGAGACGATGGTTTCCCTTATCAGCAGTGGATCTCCCGCCTTGACGGTGTGCTCGCTCAGAATATCTTGCTCTGGGGACTCTCAAGAGGTCGCTGGAGAGCTGGTGAAGGCGACCACCAAACCCGATCAGCATCCGAATGCAATTACGACCGTGCTTGACTCTCTGGAGCCTTTGAAGGTGGTAATAGATATGCTAGCTGAGGTGTGCTTGTAATATAATGGCACGTCAATTTAGTTGACACGCATATAGGTCCACCCTGCCGCTAAAATTGCCTTCAATATTGTGACCATTGGATATAATGTAGGCCCATCATACATGATTTTCAAACCGCTAGTTTAACTCGTCGTTCAATGAACAGGTTTTGAAGAAGCGGGAGGAAGAAAACCAGCTTGTCCTGGACCTCTATGTCTCCATGCTGAATGCTTATCGGGATGCTAGCGAGGATGAAATACTGCGAAGGCGAGACCGACTTTATGGCATCTATGAGTGCCTGTTTCAGCAAACCATCGAGTGTTCCTATTTCATTGAAGGATATGCGAAAAAAGGCTTCATAGGTATGGTAGACGGAATTTGTGTTCGAAAGTCCCAAGCTTGACCTCCGTTTCGTATAGGACAAATATTCACTACGAACCTGTCAGATAAGGCCAACGACTTTCAAAAAGGGTTCGAGACGTTGCGCGAGAAGCTTTAGTCCGGCATTGCTAAAGAGACACTTTTGTGACTCTCGGAACCCGACAGCTGGTTGACGAGCTGGGTACGTTTTGGAACATATGTATATACACCGGCACTCATACCTGTCTCTAGCTATGCGGGAGTTGCTCCGTGATCTTCGGCCACGTACCGAACTCAGACCCAAATCTACATGCATGAAGGGTACACGTGTTGAGACCATCAATTATCTCATGTCCTGGATCGCAAAATGTAGTGGAGGTATGCTATGGTGCAGCGGCTTGGCTGGGACAGGAAAGAGCTCACTCGTGGGTACGCTCCATGAAGTCCTCACCGTCCATGTCGGCAGGCGGAACCGTCTCGGTGCCTTCATTCGATATGATCGTATCGTATACTCCGACGCGTCGCACTTCATCACGAGGATCGCATACTCGCTAGGGATGTATGATACCCGGATCGGGACCGCTATTTCGACGGTGATACGCAGAAATAGAGCTGTTTTGTCATTGGCAGCGTCTTCCGCAAGTGAGCAATTTCGCTTACTTCTTCAAGAGCCTTTGGAGAACATCCCGGACTTGGCCGATGAGGGGCCTTTGGTCGTCATAATTGACGGTTTGGATGAAAGTGATGCGTCAAAAGAAATGCTCACCTGTTTATCCCGAGGATTCGGTCCGAAACTACCTTTCATGCGCCTCCTTGTATTCAGTCGTCCCATCGAAGCCATATCCCGCATGTTCGCTGCGCCCAACTCAGGTGTAACCAGGTTCGCTTTGGACACTGCTTCACGGGAAGTTAACTGCGATATCAGACATTACATTCGGGCGGAATTTACCTCCATTCACAACGACCCCCTGAGCCGTGATGCATGTTTTCAAGAGGCGTGTCAAGAAATGAATGCCATCGATGAGCTGGCACGACGAGCCAGTGGACTATTCATATGGGCCGCCACCGTCTGCCGATTCATCGGGGAATGTCCCAGCATATCGAGGCTCGAAGCACTGCTGAGAAGTGATGTGCCGAACGATGCTACAGATTCCCTGACAACTCTCTACAAGACGGCTCTTGACACCATAGTATCCGAGTCCAAACTTTTGGGGAGTGATGAAGATCTCATAAGGTGTATACTAGATGTCCTTGGTGCAATCATGGTCGCACGAACACCGCCCGGAATGATGCCGGAAACTTTCAATATTGTACTCTCTCCGAAAGATGCCAGACCACGCTTCATCCTTACGAAGCTCGGCAGTGTTTTACAGACGAGCGAAGAGGGCGGTGGTTTTTTCCAGCTCATACATAAGTCGTTTTACGACTTCTTAACAAATCCATTGCGTCACAAGGAAAGATGGTTTATCGACATCGAAGCCTGCAGAACAAAATTTGCCAAACAATGCCTGTCATCTTTGACCAGTTTTCTGGGATCCTGGAAGCCCGATTCTGACATTCCTATTCCCTCTCATATTCAACATTATGCCGTGGTTGGGCCACTGTGGCACATAACGTGCTTCGATATTCAGGATTTTGATGTTTTACGCGTCCTTTTTGATGACCATCTGTCTAAGTGGCTTCAAGTTGCAGCCATAGCTCGCAAAGCCCACGATATTCTTAAGGAGACAACCAAAGTTCTGTGCTGGATCAACGGCGTAAGCTTTATGTCTGTTCTTAGGTTGTTTTGCGCTAATTATTACGAAGCTGGTAACAGATATGAATTGTAGCTTTCGTCTACTCACATATCATGCATGTCAGCATGCCGAATTGAGATTTGGACCCATAACACGTGCATGGCGACTTGTCGTCGGGCCCGGGATACCGTATGAACCGTCTACCAGACTCGGACCTTGTGGAGCAGAGCCTGAGGTCCATTGGCATGACATCATCCCATATCACTGCGCCTATTTGAACGCGTCGGGTCATTTCAGTGCATCCACAGACTCTCAAACCCTTGTCGGCACATCCCGGCGTCTTGAATACGATGCCATTGTCATGCTTTGGCATATCCATGTTAGCGTTCAGGAGAAATCTGCTCAAACGCCAATACCTTCGTTCTTCGATTCAGACATGTTGCTGAAGGATCCTGTGTATGATGTTTTTGGTTGTCTTGTAACACGGTCGGCGGTCATGGACTACCAATTGGACTCTCATTCTCAGGATTGGGAGGTCATTGATCCGTACTCTGAATCGAAAAACCAATCTGCATCTGCTTTCATATCTCTCCATGACATTCAATCATCTCGTTCCTGCCACTGCATTTTCAGAGGCTTGAAGACCTACAAGCTTCTTCTATACGCAACCGGCATCGTTATCATTGACACACAAGCTATGGTCCTGATGAGAATCGATGTGAATACCAAAGATCAGCACATAACTCGTATCTGGATCAGGATCAACGAAGGGGACGCATTACAGCCGGGCCACTCTCCATTGCGGAACAGGCAGTTTGAAGTCTCCAAAGACGGAATGACATTGGCACATCTTCAACATTGCTCAGATGACGATTGTTCAGATCCAGACATCATGCTTCGCCGTTGGAACACGGCTACAGGAACAATTCTTTCCACCGATTATTTACCAGGATCGCGTAAGTGGAAGACTGCGGATTTATTGGGACTATCGACCGATGGCACCATGTTCTTGATCTACACAAAAGAAGAAGACAAACTCCGTCGCGACATCATTGTCTCTTCCAATACCGATAATGCTAGTGGCAACATCATACCTCTTGAGGAGAAATTATGTGACGTGGTATTTTTCCCAGATGACAGAAAAATCGCCTACGTGACGGACAAGGATATGGTCATTCGAGATATACGAGCTGAAAAAGAAACTTTCCGTCATCAATTCCCACATGCAGAAGGTGCTCGTTCAATTGTGGTGACCCCGGATGGGAAAACATTGGTTACGGTACATCCTTCGTATATCAGGACGTGGCGTGTTGAAGCTCTCTGATATTTATAGTAATAGTAGAATAGTTGATTTTCGCAACTGCGTGTAGTAGATACAATCTACCGGGAAACCTGTTCATTCGAACAAAATCAGTGAGCCACCAGATCTCGCAGGCTAAGAAGAACTCGGCATATCCCCACGAAAGTAGACCCGCTGTCACCTCTTCTGGCGTCTTCTCTTCAGGCCACTGCATACTTGACTTGACTTTGGTCGCCACGAACCCCGCACAACCATATTAACTAGGATCCCCTTCCCCCTCAGCTTCCTTCACCAGAATGATTAAATGCAAATTCATCGCTGACTTTTACATGCAGCAAGGTGGATCAATTCGACGTCGAGACGGTATTTGTTCTCCAACCTGGCCGTAAGAAAGAAGGTTAAGGGCGGACCTGCCAAAACCTCGGGAACCTACTTACTGGGCTACTTTGGAATCGCAAACCGGCTTTCTAAACTCTAAACTTAGCTGCCTCATTCCTCGACGTCAAGATTAAGGGCGGTGCCTACAACGGTACCTCGATCGTACCTAAGGAATACCTGTGCTTGCTTCATGGATTCGTAGAGTGAATAAGATGGTCATGGTCTGGATGAACTGAACGAACGAGTGCTCGACAGATGACGCCACTGATCTTACTTACTACTGTCTCACATATTGGGCATATGCTGGGGCCATATTTCTTGCCACAGAGGTACGAATCTATTGCAATGCTTGATTTACACCGGAATGACAGATTTCTCTGACAATTGACACCCGAGCAATCGATATGAACCTAGTAGACATAAACTACCAAGGGAAATGTCCATCATCTCCCCAAAACAAACCTGTTCATTCAAACAAAGTAAGCGACGTGGCCAGACCTATCATCGAGACAAACTTACAAGTCTTTCCTGTATCCTCGGGGCCTAACAAAGCCCACGGAAGAAGTGTCTTTGCCCCGTCCTCGGGTGTCTTGCCTCCGGGCCGATACCCATTCAACTTGGTCGTCACAAAGCCGGGACAGACCATGTTAACCTTGATGTCTTCCGCCTCGAGATCCTTTGCCAGTATAATTGAGTACGAATTCATCGCCGCCTTGCTCGGGTTGTATGCAGCGAGGTGCAGTCTCGCTCCAGGACCGGCTTGGCGCGTGTTCGACGCCAATGCCATCGAGACATTCAGAATACAGGCATAGCCTTTCAATGCTGCCCGAAGGAGAGGAACGAATGCCTGGGTAGTCTGAACGAGCCCGAAAAAGTTGGGTTCGAAAGTCTTCCGAAGCGTGTCGATTGAGACAGTGCAAGCTCCTTGGGGCTCTGACATATAGCTCATACCTGTTCGTGAACAATAATTATTGATAGAGGTGATAATAGGTTCAAATCATACCCGCATTGTTTACAAGTGTATCTAATCTTCCTTCAGCTTTCTCGACGGTATCCTTCGCTGCTTGTATCGAGGCAGCGTCTGTTACGTCGAGCTGGACCAATTTGACGTCGAGGTTGTATTCGTCCTTCAATTTGGCTCTACCAAAGAAAGTTAATGGCGGACCTGTCAAAGCCATGGGAACCTGCTTACTGTGCTGCTTTTCCAGACGGTTCGCTCCTGGAAGCCAAATAAACTATGTGGCCTTTCTCAGCTAGCAGCCTGACAAGCTCGTAGCCAATTCCATCGTTGGACCCGGTGACGAGGATAACGCGCTTGTACTGGTTGTTGGAAGGTGACGACATGATGAGAGAAGACCTTGATAATGGCCTCATATACTGCCGTCAGCCGCATGACGTGTGGCGTGCCGAGTTATCAACAAGCGGCCGGATAAATTCCGCGGCTGCTTTATCCAACGGTCGTTACCTCTGATACCAGAGAAGAACGAACCAATGGATGTATGAAGCTACCTCTCTCCGGGGATTTGTATTGGCAAAATCCTTGTGACCAAAAGATTCAATACAAGGCGAAGACCAGTCCGATGGCCATTGACGACTCGGATGATACGTTGACGTATGAACGGTACCGGTTGGCTGACGAGTTTTGCTTCTGCATCAGCGACCGTTATTAGTGAGAAAGGTGCGATGAGCAATCTTTTCTTAGATGAGAACCTGAAAGAAGGAACTCACAACGAACCTGATGTTTCCCTAATATGTGTCTTCGCTCAGAGACTTTCTCGCAATATCTCTGTCTGACAAATCGTCTATTAGTGTTAAGAAATGATACATCACAGGATGCCCGAAAAACAAGCACACGATGCCGCACCAGAAAATAATCATACGCAAAAGCACTCAATACTTGGCAAAATACTTCAGATTCATGTGACAATGAGTGCCGATGATTTGAAATTGTAGTGAACTTTCCATGCCACCTACCCAGAGAGTTCGGCTCGTCACTACAATAAGGAAAGCCCGAACGCGTGAACAATCACACTCCCCAAGAGGTTGCTGCGCTCAGAGAGCGATGACCGAGCCGTCCTCGCTGCACACGGCAGAACGATGGATCGTCTGCTACCTGAGGATACGTGGCGTATTCCTGAGGTAAGTTTTGTTTCTATTTAGGCCTCAGATCGAAGAAAGACTCGATGTCGTTGGTCAACGTACCCAAGAGGAAAAGTCAGAATTTCCCGTCATGCCGCTTGTACAGAAACCACGTCCTATAAAGACCTATAGATTGAAAAATTTTTGGTGAAAAGAGAACGATAGACGTAAAATACACGTTCAGCAGGTAAGTGATTCTGATGGTCATAGTAGTAGGGTGAAAATCAAGTAACTCGGCAGACGGCCCGGCACGTCCGATAAGGAACAACGGCCGGCCGTCGGTCCGAACCTTACATCAGGTTCATCATGATCATGATGCATTAGCTTTGACCATATGAACGCTATTCTAAACAAGCGTTGCTTCCTGCCTCTCATCACTGCTATTTGCTAACATCGCTGGTCATGTTATGTGTACAGCAGACTCAACCATGCTATCGTACGTTCCTCCCCGGCTAATGGTTAGAGGAAGCTACCCTAAGCTACCGTGGCATCGCAACATCAAGGTCCCTATTTTTCTGATCAGTTCAACTTCCGTTCCTCCTCCTAACTGCCTAAGACAGTATATGCCCACATTGTATTCCTTCACTCGATGGCGGCAATTTCCATTGGAGAATTTTCTTCCTGTCTTTACTGCTTGGTCTTCTTGTCGCTGGTCGCAATCCTGGTCACTTACAACTTTTCAACCGGCGTTCAACTTCATTGTCAAACTTCGTCCGAGGAACCAGGAACACTCGGGCATGACATATTTGAATATTTCCATCGCAGCCGTTATCCGGTAACTGGGATTAATTTCGATACTGGCTGTTATATAAACGACGATACATCGGGCTGGGCCTCCAGCGATCCTCACGATGCGTTTCTCCCTCCTCTTCCTCCTCGCAGGATGCACGACTGTTCTTGGTGCGCTTTACGAGAAGTTTGATGATCTCCCGAAGTTATATTTTGACTTCATCATCATCGGAGGTACGCGTTTCGGTCGTCTGCGTATGTCCCACAACTACTAACCCGACGCGCAGGAGGGACAGCGGGGAACGTCCTGGCTAATCGTCTGACCGAGAATTCGAACATATCTGTATTGGTTCTCGAAGCCGGCGCATCGTAAGTAGTGTGCATTTTAGTCATATATAAAATAGCTAACATTGTGCTAAGCACGGCCGATGTTCTCATTTCCCAGGTCCCTTTTTACAGCCCACTGGCCTCTGCAGGGAACACGTCAATAGACTGGAACTTTACTACCACTGCCCAATCTGGGCTGAACGGACGCTCCATTGCATATGCGAGAGGCTTCGGATTGGGAGGTAGCAGCGCCATCGGTAGGTTTAGTTTGAAATTGATCGATGAACACTCCACTAATTTACCTGTCAAGACTATATGCTATACACGCGCGGTTCTTACCAAGATTACGACCGATATGCCCGAGTTACTGGTGACGACGGGTGGAGCTAGGACGCGCTGGAACCGTATATTCTCAAGGTCAGTCTAGCCTTACGCGTGGTCCGTCAGTTGATGCCTAAATCCATCATTGGCGTAGTCAGAGCGATTTACTTCTCCGGTCGATCACCATAACATCACCGGGGAGTTTATCCCAAAGGATCATGGTTTCGATGGGCTTCTCTCAGTTACGCTTCCAGGGTACCCTCGGTCTACGGACTCGCGTATGATTCAGGCAACGGCAGATCTGCCGGACGAATTTCCTTTCAACGAGGATTATAACTCTGGCTACCATTTGGGTATTGGTGGGTGTTTATTCTCGCTTGAACGCGCCTTCGTTTGATATTGATGCTTAACAGGCTGGGAACAATCAACGGTTCATAACGGCACTCGAAGCAGCTCAGAAACCGCATTTCTTGGACCGAAGTATCTTAGTAGGCCAAACTTGCACGTCCTCATCCACACCTACGTCACCCGAATCCTCGAATCCAACAGCACCACTAAAAGTGTGAAGACCTTTGATACTGTGGAATTCACCCAGGATGCTGGAGGTAAGTACCGGTCCCCTATGCTCTTCTAACCGAAGTCTAATCTTCGTCACAAGAAACGATATATACCCTTTCACCTACCAAAGAAATTATTCTCTCTGCTGGATCTATCGGGACACCACATATCCTCCTGTACTCGGGTATCGGCGACGCTGATGAGCTAACTTCCGTTGGCATCACCCCGACTGTGCATCTCCCCGATGTCGGCAAGAACCTCACTGATCATCCAAGGTACGCGTTAGCTTGGACCGTCAACAGTACAGACACCATCGAGAACATTTATTTGCGGAACGAGACGTTCCAGGAGGAGGCACTAGCTGAATGGGAGGCAAGCCGTACTGGCTATATCGCCAGCACTTCGGGAAATCAGTTAGGTTTCCTGAGGGTACCTGAAGGTCTGCTAGACGATGAACCGTGTTCAGGAGATGAGACGGCACATTTTGAACTGATATTTTCGGTGAATATCTATTTCCTTAACCTTCGTACACTCTCTTGTTGACAACGAGTATAGAACGGTATTCCTCAAGAGCCCATCCCGCCTACTGGTACCTACTTCACGATACTAGCGATCGTTGTCTGCCCTCTAGCGCGTATGTCTCACTTCCTTCTTTTCTTCCTCCGATCTGACTGGACACATTCAAGGCGGCCACATCACCATCAACAGTACGAACCCTCTCGACCCTCCGCTCATCAACCCCAATCTCCTCGGCCATCCCCAAGACTTAACTATAATGCAAGCCGCCATTAACGCGTCTCAGAGATTCGTCACCGCCCCTGCTTGGGATGACTATATTCTCGAGTTCGCGTCAAACACTACCGAAGTCGTCATTCGCGAGGGCGCTGACACACTCTGGCATCCTGTTGGAACAGCAAGTATGGCTCCTCGTCACGCTGACTGGGGCGTCGTCGACCCGGATTTGAAGATGAAAGGCTTGAAGGGTGTGAGGATTGTGGACGCATCTGTTTTCGTGAGAGATCTCTCTTTTTAGATGGGGAAAGCAAGCCGCTGATTAGAATTGCTTTCTCTAGCCTTATGTACCTGCAGCCAACACGCAGGCGCCGGTGTATGCTTTTGCTGAGAGAGCTGCGGATCTGATCAAGGGGGATTATGGGAAGAAGCATTGATGTATGATGAATTCGCGTTAATATGAAGTAAAACGACGCGCTTAACGCGTACTATGTACTTGGGATATGCCTTATTTTCATTGATATTTATACCGTCGATACACGCGTCTGTTCCTGACGCGGCCTCACGGTCCGAATACAGAGGGGTAGATAAGACACGTGGAGGTTGTAGCTTGGATCTACACGTCAAATTCCCTTCCTCCACATCTCATTCGTTTCTGTCAATTGTTTCAATATGTTCTTTCTCAGCTATTTTCTCCTATCTTCGAATCTGCGGTTTCACTGGGTTGCAGGGCCCAGACTCACCTTGCTGGTCTTTCGCTTTTCGATCTCGGATCTCGGTGCCTTTTCAAACATACCGAACTCGCGTCGTAGACACTGCGTAGAACAGGCTCATTCTCTTACGTCTGTGCTTCATTCAGCATGTATCCTCACACACAACGCCACCAAAAGCATACCGTAGTGTGCCAAGGGGGGAATATCCATATCTACTCCGATCATCTCACATGACGTTCATCCGTGGACTACTGAGACATGGCTAAGACGCGCGGCTACTAACACCTAACTAGCTCTGCCCTAGTCCTGTGACAGTCCCTTCTATGTGGCAAGCCGACGATAGAAGGTCCTGGCTTTCTGAGTTTAAATTTGGCAGGCGCTACAGTTTTCGCTCGAAAAGGCTATGATCGAAGTTTCGCGTGGCAAGCTCACAGCGTCGGACACTCTTCAGACTCATATCAGAGCGTGTAAGAACCTAGAAATAATGTCGAGTAGCTGATTAATCATACTTCTATTTTATCAAAAATTTCCCCACTTCAAATCGGCCCAATTCATGGTATAAACATTTATTTCAGGGTTTTGGGTGCCTTCATGGTTATCTCTCACAATACAGAGAGATGTCGCGAAAAAAAGTTATGATAGTGAGTTTAGCGTATTTATTGGTCATTCCGGCGAATACAGATACCTCAGGCGTGTAAATACCACATCGAACGTCGAGATAATGCTTTGCCCATGCCACGCGAAACCCGATCATAACCTTTTTGGGCGAAAACTGTAGCGCCTGCCAAATTTAAACTCAGAAAGACCAGACTGTAAATCGACAGCTTGCTTCATATACAGTAGGGATGCCCACCGTACCCGTACCGTCGGCGGTCTGAAAACCAAATTTTACGGCCGTATTTGTACGGGTACCATACGGGTAGGCCAAATTTGGGCCAATATCTGTTCTTTTCGGTATGTAATGAGTTAGATTAATGAAACGAATCGTTTTAGCTATAAAACTCACCTGCCCTAGGACATCATTCTCCTCCATGACCCCCGTATACGGAATACGGTACGGGTACGGTACGGGATACGGGCCAAACCCGTACCGTACCGTCGAGGCTCTTTTACCTTACGGTGTACGGCCGTAACTTATACGGCCGTAACCGTATACGGTACGGTGGGCATCCCTAATATACAGGATGGTAACGAGACTAGCTCTGCCCATGAACGATGACTACTGCTAACGATTCGGCTTACGTCGGAGCCTATCTTTCGTCGTTTCTGTATGGTACGTTTCTTTACTCTTACCCTGAGTGGTCCATGTTGAATATATCCTACAGGCGCATATATTGTGATTGCTTATCATTGTAGCCTTGTTTTATATCACCGCTACAAAACAAAGCGACTGCACATGTACCTCCTGGGAACCCATATTGCTTTGATATTGCTCTTTTTATTCTTATTACTTGGGTTTGTTCCACCTCTTACCTCATTTCCCAGTTGCTAAGTTTGTTTCAGCACAGTACGACAACCATAGCTCGCACTCTGTATGGTGTATTTCATTTAACTCCAGATGGCACTATCGATTTATACCCGTGGTCCACCTGGAGTCTCGTTGAAAATGTGCCGTGGGCCCTGACCATAATCGTCGCCGATGCGTTCCTTGTAGGGTTCCATGTTATTCGATTTCTACGAGGACTAATTATCTGCGAAATAGACATATCGCACATACGTCGTCTGGATGCAGAAATACCTCGTCATAGTTCTTCCTTTATTGCTATTTGCGGCGGACGTTGGCGAGTAACAGTATTGAATCGCATGCATTTGTCTAATCTTCATACGCAGGAGCGGCCATTTACCTCTTATTCCGTATAGGTACATCCACTACGACTTTTGTACAGCTAACGAATGCGACGACCATCTTCGCCGCTATGACGTTGGCCGCCAACATCGTTTGCACCGGTAAGTATGGCAATTGTTACTCAGAGGTCGCCTGATGCCTTTCCATCGAGCAGCACTCCTTTCTTTTTGCATCTGGATGGTACGCCGCAATATATCTGAGACAAGACAAGGTCTCGACCCCTTGAGCGGTGTCATAGCACTCGTCGTAGAATCTGGTTAGCTTCCAATGCCACCGTTTATGCTTCCGAGCTCAATAAACCCTTCCCCAGCTGCTGTTTGTACTGTTCTACTTATAGCCCAAGTAATTACCCTGGGTCTCCGAAGCCCCATTCACAATGTGCTCTTTGACATCCAAGCACCTATCATCGGCATTGTGGTATGTATCTTCCGCTATTTTTTCTGCAGTCTGATGTTGATCAATTGTCATAGTTCTCGATGATCATCATTCGAGTCAGTAGAGGAGAAGTACAAGGAAGCATCAGCGCAATCACCGATGGTAGTATCGTATGGCACCGTTCCACTACCGAGGAAACCGCCACAAACATAGAGGCCAGGCTGCGGGAAATTGGTACGCACAGCGATGATGTTGGAGCTCAGCAAAAGAGCTCCAAAATCTCTACCGAGACGACAACAAGATTCAAATCGTAATTCCTTGTAGGTTTAATATCCATAATTATTCTAAGGGACCGCATAGTATAAGTAATATAGTTTTATGACGTTGCTCCCCTGGACTAAACTTCTTGTTTGAATCGCAGCCTGTAACTGGAAGAAACGTTTAATCATAAATGTACTTCTCCTTTCCCGGTGCTGCACCTAGTAAAATATAGCATCAAAAGAACAAATTCGACGACTGACGAAGAAAGTCGGAGAATAAGTAGAGTTATGTTACGGTTTGTGCAGGGGGCGTGACGAGCTAAATATCAGCCTGGGAAACTATGCCAGAGGAGAGACATGCTTTTACTTCCTTGAGTAGTAGCATTGTGTCCCGAGAATATGGTTATATCTTTTAAGAAGTTCGTCTTAGTGATAGGTCTTGATGTGTCACTGATTTCGTCCCAAAACATGTTCCTAAGTACTTTTCCAAGTCTTATATCTACTATTAAAGTTCGGAAACTTTTTATTACAAGGATATCAAAGAGCATCAACACGCCAGGTCCTGATAGCCCAAGGATGTACCGTGATCAATGTTTTACCATCCGGAGTTACCACGATGTCCGAAGGCATCTCAGCATAGCCATATGGGAAGGGATAGCGAAAGATTTCTCTTCTCGTTTGTACATCCAGATTGAACATATCGTCGGTCGTCACGTAGGCGATTTTTCTTTCGTCAGAGAAAACCGCCAGACGAGGCACAAAACGACGAGGCGCAAAATCTACCTGAAGGGGCGCCATGCTACCACGAATATTATCGGTCTCGGAAGGGATGATGTGGAGAAATAATTTGTCACTTTGTGGCGCCATGATTGAGAACGTGGTGGCGTTGGCGGATAATTCCCGTAAAGATGTGATCTCTTGCGTGAAAATGATCGTTCCTGTAGTCGTGCTCCAACAGCGAAATGTACGACGGTCGTTATAGGACTGCTGTTGAAGGTGTCCCAATGTCAATCCGTCTTTGGAAACTACAAAATGACTCTTCCACGAAGTGTGGTAGTAAAAGTGGTATTCTAACTCGGAAGAGTGGTCGGGTTCCTGCCATGAGTCATCGCTTGACCGTAGCGAAGTGTATCCCGACTGAGATGCATCCCCTTCGTTAACCCTGATCCAGAGGCGAGGGACACCTTGATCAGTGGTATTCACGTCGATTCTCATCAAAACCAAGGCTTGCGTATCAATGATAATGATACCAGTTGCATATAAAAGTAGGTCGTAGGTCTTCAAACCTCTGAACACGTAGTGATGCGAACAAGATGTTTGAACATCGTGGATGGATATGAAAGCAGATGTAGTAGACTCGTTTGCCAGCGCAGCATCAGAGTACCTCTGAATGACCTCCCAATGAGCATGGGAATGGGACTCGGAATCAATCACTGATCGGTAGTCCGCGACGGCTGATCGTGTTACAATGCAACCCAACGCATCGTACTGAGAATCCTTGAGCGACTCTTCTAAATCGAAGAATGAAGATATTGGCTTCGGAGTTGGTCTCTCCTGAACGCTAACGTTGATGTGCCATGACATGACAATCGCATCACTGCCTCCACTCTGTGTGGCGACAAGGATCTGAGAGTCCGTGGATACGCTGAACCTTGGTGTCCAGCCAGGCACCCAATAGGGTGCATATGGGAGGATGTTATTCCAGTGCACCTGTGCTTCAGAAGGCCCAATAGGTGGCTTCTCCCGCAGCTTGAGTAGTAACTCCAACTCAGCATGTTGACATGCATGAAATGTAAGTCGACGAAAGCTACAATCCATGTCTGTTGCCAACTTTGTAGATAATCAGAGAAGAAAAAACACACGAAACGGCGCTTAATCACTCACGCGGTTGACCCAGACCAGAACATTTCTTATCTCGCCAAGGAGATTATCAAGTTTGCCAGCTATGAATGTAACTTGAAGCCACTTGGATAACTGCTCTTGAAAAAGGACGCGTATAGCATCGAAATCATGGATATCGAAGCACTTGATGTGCCATAACGGCGCAATCACGGCATAGTTTCGAATATGGCTAGGAATGTCAAAATTGGGCTCCCAAGATGCCAGGAAGTTCGTCAGCGACAACAGGCACTGCCTAGCAAATTTTCTTCTCTGGTCTTCAACGTCAATAAACCACCTTTCCTCGCAATGTAAAGGATTTGTCAAGAAGTCAGCGAATGACTTGTGTATGAGCTGGATAAAACTGCCCGTCTGTTCAGTCATTTGCAAAACACTGCCAAGCTTAGCAAGGATGACCCGTGGTTTGGGATCTTTTGGAGAGAGAACGATACTGAGAGATTCAGGAGTCATTCCGGGGCGTGTTTGGGCGAATATTACTGCACCAAGAACAGCTAGCACACACTTTCTGAGATCTTCGTTCTTCCCCGGAAGTTCGGACACTATGGTGTTAAGAGCCGTCGTGTATAGGGTTGTCAGGGAATCCGTGGCGTCTTTCGGCACATCGCTGCTTAGCAACGCTTCGAGTCTCGATACACATGGAAGTTCCTTGATGAATGAGCAAACGGTAGCAGCCCATTGGAACAGCCCATTAGCCCGTCGTGTCAGCCCATCAACGGCATACAATTCTTTGCATGCCTTTTCGAAATCAATATCGCTGGGAAGATCGTTAAATTTCGCCTGGATATAATATCTGATATCCTTGTTCACTGGCTCCGACTCCGTATCCAAAGCGAACCTGGTTACAGCTGGATTCGGCGTAGTGAACGCCAGGGATATGGATTCAGTGGGACGACTGAACACGAGGAGACGGATGAAGGGGAGTCTCCGACCGAAACCCCTGGATAAAACAGCGAGCATCTCTTCGGAAGCATCACCTTCATCCATGCCGTCGATGATGATGACCAAAGGGCCCTCGTTAACCAAGTCATGAAGGCTCTCCAAGGGCTCTTGAAGGAGTATGCGAAACTGATCACTCGCAGAAGACGCCGCCATTGATAGAACGGCTCTATTTCTGCGGAGAACCGTCGAAATAGTGGTCCCGATCCGAGTATCGTACATCCCCAATGAGTACGCGATGGTCGTGATCAGATGTGATGTGTCGCGGTATGCAATATGATCATAGCGAATGAAGGCTCCGGGACGGTTCCGTCCGCCTGCGTGGACAGTGAGAAGTTGATAAAGCGTACCCACGAGTGAGCTCTTCCCTGTCCCGGCCAAGCCGCTACACCATAGCATTCCTCCATTACATTCGGCAATCCAGTCCATTAGATAGTTGATGGTTTCAATGCGTGTACCCTCCATGCACTTCGATTTGGGTCTGAGACTCACGAATGGCCGGAGATCTTGAAGTAGCTGATGCATGTCTATACATATGATATGGAGTCCACACGTCCAAGCAAATATTCAGATGCCTACCAATTTCATCAACCTTTTCTAGCACGGCTAGTGTCACAGAAAGATTTTCCGCTACAACGTTCGACAGCAGCTGGTCTCGCAAATCTTGGAAATCGTCACAAAACTCTTCGGCCTTCCCCGAAAGGAATGCGCGCGATATTCGTCCTAAAGTAGGCTGCGTGAATTCCTGTCAAGAGTACAAGAATATGAACTGCCGCACCTGCCCAACTTTTATTCTCTACATAACCTTTTATGAATATAGAGCATTCGATAGTGTGCTGGAATAGAGCGTCGTAGACGGGTTTAAGGTTCCCTCGATTCTGTAAGATTTCGTGACGGCTTGCTTGTTCGAACGCCGATAACATGGAAACATAGAGCTTTCTGACAATCTCGTCGGTTTCTATCTGCTCTCGTAGTAGCTATAGGCGATATGATGTGTCAGACGAATTATTATATATGAAGGGGGAACATACGTTCGCTCCTATTGATACTACGCTCCATGCAAGTTTAGCGGCAGGATGAGCCTATCCACCGTTAGCGTCGTGTATTGCAAGGTATACAATAAATTTCAAAGCGTACATCCGCTATCATATCAATCATATCCTTGATGGGATCCATAGCATCAAGGAATTTTCCGATTCCATCCAGAGAGGTCTTAGGCACTGGAGTATCCTGCATGAGCCCCGCCGCGACCTGAGAAATATCATCGGATAGAAAGACTTTGAGCGATGACACGAGTTTGTCGTTTTTCAGAAGGGATATGGTCGTATCTAAAGACATGCTCGCCATAAAGTGACCGACACTGACAGTACGAAGAACCTACCACCGCTGAGAGGAAATGCTGAATTCCGCTGCTCTGCCCAACCTAAGCTTTCCTTGCGCATCAAGGGCGTTTTAGGATTGATGAAGAGCTCGAACTTCACAATTGTTGAACCGTCATAAGCGCCTCTGTCGTAGAAGGGCAAACTAAATGAAATCCCGGACAACGATGTGAATCGAAACTCACAAATTGATAGGGTATGTCCAGTTCGGGACAGTTTGCGATGGTATCTTGCATGCGAACGTCATGTGGGATGTTGTCCCTACCGTTATCTCAAGGTATAATCGATGTTTGACAGGTAGCGCCACAAGACCGTGAACTTCCACTTCGATAGAGGAGATATACGAGAATCAGAAATTCCGTCCATGAACTCGATACCGGATTGCTACTAACTTTGAAGGTAACTAGGCGAACATGTATGTGAGCAGAGACGGTAATAGAAATTGACCACGAGCACTTACTGTATCTTGTTTGATGTCCTAGCGGCGGGAGGTATACCTTCGGACCTCGTGGTCACAATCTGAGCCGACGCAACTGCCTATATCCAGTTCGTATTCATTAGAATGTATAATTAGTATAATTCTGAAAACACGCCTCTACGATGAGACCGGACGTCAGCCTCGCAGGTTCCATCTGATGAAGTAGTTCCGAGTCAGACCGGATGTTCTCGTTATCATGCTGTATTGTAGCAGCAGCCTTTATATTTTGGTAGAGCGCATCAGTGGAGATGCAACGAATTGATCACACTGAATGTGTACCTCGCCTAGCGTAATAGGAATCGACCTTATGGGCTCCATCGCCTTGAACGCCTTCCCAATTGTGGGCGAAGGCCCTTTCGGATCGTCAGAACAGAATATTTTGAGCGAACATATATCTGATGCAGCTGACGTGCTGCTGATAAGGGAGAACGTAGTGTCTGGAGACACTTTGAGTAGGTGCGACTAATACGAAATATGACGTACAGCTGTTACCCGCTACTTCGGATATCGATTTCTTGACATACCCCAACAGCCTTCCTGGCTTCAGCGGCACTCTACTACGCCTATAAACCTGGAATTCAACGAATGTGGAAGCACCGAGGTCAACCCTACGTGGGAGCATAATTAGAAGACAATACATCAAACACACGGCGCGTCGCCTACCAGTCAGGACTCATAGGCCAAATGAATACCGACTGAGGGTTAATTTCATAGGTGCGCGACGTGTGAACAGTACTTCCGGCGATAATCTTCATGTATATGTGGGAAGCATTTCTGGCAAGCGTCTGGAAGTCGTCAATCTCCACCTCTGTATAACGAAATATATGAAAATCAGCTCAGTATTCAAACTGAGAAGTCGCCACAGACTTTGCAAATAACGAAATACTCTAGAGTTGTGACGGTGAGGGTCACTAGAGAGCGAGGCGAAGAATGCTCACTGTTTCTGCTCTGCCATTGCAGGACTGTTCACGGTAATTGTTTGGAAGTGACTTGTTATTGCGGCGTCTCCAGCCCAACGACCACCATATAGCCTTGACTGAATGGGGAGATCCTTCGTGAGACAGCGCATAAAGTCCAGGCAGGAACCGTACCGCGTGTCATATCAGCCCTTTCCTCGGCCATTGTCAACATGCAGAGTTACGGGTGCATTCTACCAAGATACGCAGCAAGAATCGTTTCCTTCGGTCTGCAAAGCCTCGAGAACCTATTCTCAATCTCCACGGTAAGCATGCCTTGTCAGTGCGGAATACACGGGTGCTCAGAAATGGTATCATAGTTCTGTCGTATAAACGGGTGGTCGTTGTCTGCCCCGTAAGCATTGATCTCGCTAAGTCGCCAGTGCCTGACACAGGGTTCAGAGCATTGTTTTGTTCGTCGACATGTACCGTATCCTGGGAAGTAAGCATCGGCAATCTTTCATATCGGTGATGTTAACTCACAGACTGTTTTGGGACAATTTTGCACTATCTCCCGCGACCAATAGAACGTGTCCGAGGGGTGGACTATCAATACACAAAAGCATCTTTTTCCATTACGAAAAACATTGCATATTGGCAGTTGTTTTCTGTACATTCTCCACCGATGTAGCCGTTCATTCCTTCGCCATCACCGACCTGCAAAAACCCAGTGTTAGTGACAGTGCTAACAAATCGGATGATGGGATCACTCACATGCGGTCCCCGCTACGACTCGGACAATGGCATGAGCACCGAAGCACTTTTACCATTGGCTTCCCTGCGTACCCATTCAATTTGTTGACGTGAATTAAGGGCCAATCATGTTAACTTTTACCGTAGTTCCTGGTACTCTCGTAAGCTCCAATAACTGTAGATAAAAATTCAAGATGGATCCGTCGCCAGATTATTCACCTTGCCCTGAACCAAAGCAGTACCGGTGACGTCTAGTTAAACCTATTTGAGATAGAGAATTCCTTGATAGCCCAAAAATCGAGGTCGATACAAGGCTCCTAGTCAAGCAACCTAATATTTTCCAGTACGCTCATTGACGACAGGTTGACCGCATGTCCCGAGAATTTGTCAGCCAAAAACGTAATAAAACGGTGATTTGTAGGGAAGCAATCATGGTGGTTGAGGTGGTTGTCCGTGGTGGTCATGATGTAGTGACTGTCGCCACTTGGTTTTCTATTGAACGATATGGAGTGTTGTATGCGGTGCATGGGAAGCCAGAGCAAATAATTGAGGATAAAAGGAAGTGGTTGAAATGACGGTTGCTGTCTTGGGCTCGGTCCGGTCCTTCCGATGCCACGTGCGATTTCAGGCGGCAGATTTGTAGCCTGTTCTGCGACTATCACCATGCCATCCCCTTGTACCCAGCGATACGGTTACATCGAGTCTTCCCCCATCATTACGTCTATAATATCTTGGAGCTCCCAGAGGCTCTGGCACAATATTAAGTGGTAGACTCGATCTTCTGCTTCCAGACCGCGCGAAAGACTCTTGACCTTTGTGGAACCTACCGCCTGCGGCCCATCCCCATTTAATCTCGCGTGAGCTTGGCGGTATGCCCGATCGAAGATCACCGATCATGGCACATGACTGCGCTCAACCGCATAAAATTTAGCAATGCGAGACAACAGCTCTCAGCGATGAACGATGGGTAACATCGCTATCGATTCTGCCTACGTTGCAGCCTACCTTTCGACGTTTCTGTATGGTATGCTTCTTTATCTTTGCCTTCAATGCTTCATGTTTAATTAAATGTATCCTCTAGGCGCGTATGTTGTGATCGCCTATCATTGTAGCCTTGTTTTGTATCACCGCTACAAGACAAAGCGACTGCACAAGTACCTCCTGGGAACCCATATTGCTCTTTTTCTCCTGATAACCTGGGTTTGTTCCATGTCTCACCTCGTCTATGTGTCCCTGAAATTGTTTCAGCGCTGTACAGCAACCATAGCCCGCACTCTGCATGGCACAACGCATGTAGAGCCGGATGGAACTATCAATCTACATCCCGCTTGGTCCACCTGGAGCCTCGTTGAGAATTCGCCATGGGTTATGGTCACAATCGTCGCCGATGCGTTCATTGTAGGGCTCTCCAGCCTGTTCTTCGTCTCCTGCAAGGGGCTGATTCTCTCTGAAACAGGTTTATCGCACGTACATCGTCTGGATGCAGAAATGCCTCATAATAGCTATTCCTCTGTTCCTCTTTGCCGCGGACATTGGTGAGTAACAGTGTCGAACCCTACGCATTTGTCTAACCTGTACCCTTGGGTAGCAATGGGAATTTTCTTCTTGGTCGACATGGCGGATCCCACCACGACTCGTCAGAAGTTGATACATGTTACCACTGCCTTCGCCGCTGTGACCCTGGCTGCTAATATCATTTGCACCGGTAAGCATCACCAGTCGGTATACCAATGCCATTCTCACGTTCACCCTTGGAACAGCACTTATATCCTTTCGCATCTGGAGGGTACGCCGCCACATATCAGAGACAAGACAAGGTTTCGACCCCTTGAATGGTGTCATAACGCTCATCGTAGAATCTGGTAAGTTTCCTCCACGCGTGGATGTCCTTTCCTTGATGCTCAATGAACTGTTCCATAGCCGCCGTTTACACCGCTGTCCTTATAACCCAAATAATCACTCTGGGTCTCGAAAGCTACATTTCCTTCGTACTATTTGACATTCAGTCTCCTATCATTGGCATTGTCGTATGTATCCTTCGGCCGCTTCTTTGCACTACGAAGTTAACTCCATTGCTTAGTTCTCCATGATCATCATTCGCGTTAGTCAAGGACAATCCCATGGAGATAGCGGAGGAATAAGCACTGTCGATATTACATGGCAGCATTCCACCGCTGAAGAAACTCCCGCAAATACGGAGATCAGACCTATTATAATTGCCGACGTGCGCAACGACGATGTCGAAGCTCAGCACCCGGACTTCCGAAAAGTCTCTACAGAAACGAATCATGAGTCAACGGCATACAAACCGTAATCCCCTACAAGTTATAGACTGACTATTCCTTATACTTACAATTACGCGCTTCCTTACTATCGTATTACAATGATACTGCCCCCAAAACACCTTGCATTATGGGTGCGATACCCATTACTTGAATCCTAGTCATTGTTCCGTCCCTTATTTCCCTCAATAGGACTTACACGACCTTGTCAGACCGGTCTGATTTCTGTTCGAGCCGTGGCCGGTAACGAAGCTCGGTCCGTAGGAGGACGAAAGCATCCTTGGGCGATTGGTGAGGACCGCGCAACGTGAAGGGTTCCTTCCAGAAATGACGTTTCACGCTCTCAAAAATAGAATGGTCGTTGTTTAGGCGAATGATCTGCCGACGACTCTCCGTCTATCAATGATGCTCAATTATGGCCGCGATGCCAAGCACCAGAGCTTCAGATCCATTACATATCATTGAGATGGCTGGGTTCCGGCGCGGATCCCAGTCAGTCCAAGCAAAAGTATTATCAAGCCAGTGATTAAATGAACACAAAAAATACAAGTTACACTGCTGATCCCGAAGGCAAACTTTCACACATACGAGGACGAGATAACCTCGTCGTGGTATCTTTCCTGCTCTTTCCCCGATTGCGAGAGCACGACAATTTGCCCGCGATCTTTTAGTGCTGCCCGCAGTAGAATTCAGTAACATTCCCTTTTAATCGCAATAATACGTTCACACCTTTCGTCTCTTTATGAGCGTGTATATCATCACCATCACCATCACCAGCAGAACAGCAATGAATACGCCCCCCGCCATGACTATCCCAGGTTTCTGGGAATAATACGCGTCGATATAAGTATTCGGCTTCATTGCCCTGCGAAGATAAATCAGTACCAATGAAGAGACAAACAACGGTCTGCAGTCACTTACTGAAGAAGGTTGCCCATGTCGCAAGAACGTGCAACATTTATGTCCCTCCGTGGATTCAGATTGGGGGGGTTGGCACCAGGAGCAATGGTTGGCCCGGCGTCGACGAAGTTTGGTTTGCTCGGCGATGAACCCATATCTTTCCAAAAGAGTGAGAGTGAGAGTGGCTTCGAAAGAGACCAGCCGGTGGTCGTAGATTATGGAGCAACGAGGAATATCATGTCTGCATTTATATGCTCGGGGTAGCTCTGAACTTCGGGGACCCGTATCGGTTCTGTAAGAGATGATTATATCTCTGATGTCAACGGTGATCATCATTGTCGTGATCCTCCTTTGGTCATCATGTAGCCATTGATATGTGAGAGGAACAAGGAACAAACACGACTGCATCGCTCTTCTGGCGATTATATCAGTACAATCAGGGCCCACCACGAATCGAGACCGAGCTGGTCTAGAGAACGGCGTCGCGCGCGCTGAGCTGAAACTTCGACCTCATCCTTAACGATTGAAAGAGCCTTGGTTGCCAACTCGCGAAAGAGTTTCACCACTCTCTGACCCTTCTCACCACAGATCCACCTCGACCTTCTCCTTCACAACCCCCGATCTCTCCAATTCCCCAGCATCAGGCACCTGAAACACCGACACTTTCTCAAACTTTCCCTCCCGGCGCCGCCCCACCACCCAAAACATCATATTGGGAGTTTCGCTCCCCATCAGCGTGTACGATCCTTCCTCAGGTATCGGATACTGATGGTTAGCGACAATCTTGACCGACCGGGAGACCCCTTCGACGATTAGCTCTCCTTCTCGAAGGTGCTGCCCTCCCGTAGCCAATCCTCGCACCTCGCACTTCTCAATGCAATACCCCTTATACGTATTATCCCACGGAACCCACTCGCGTAGTTCGTCCTCACCATTATCCATCGACGGGAGCGCTTCATCCATAGCCTGCCTCCACGACGGCCTCCACTTGGCGTTCCCGTCCCCAGGCTTCGGACACAGGAAGAACATCTCCGCCCGGAGCTGCGCATGCAGTCCGTCCACCAACGCCGTCCATACGTCCTCTTCAGTCCGTTTCTCGTAGTATGCAGGTATCCGAGTCGTGGATACAAGGTACGCCATCCCCGCAATTCTATCCACCGCATTGGTCGAGACCCGTTTCTGCATATGCGCCAGAACGTCCAGCATACTTTTGTTGCCTGTACCAGTCACAGTCTTGAGTACCGACAGCTGCTGAAGTATTACCCGCCTATACTCCTCTTCGCTTCTCTCGTCGCCTATCTTCCCACCAATGATATAGTCTTCCTTCATCTCCTGCAACGTCCATGCGCGCCTAAACCAGCTCCGATCGCCCTGCAGGTCAACGTCGGAACTCAGCGGCCGCCCCAGCCCGCTAAAGTAGCACACCACCTGCCTGGACATCCGATACACATTCCCAATGGTAGGAACGTCCAGCTCCCACTCCTTCGTCCGAGGACCCTCATTCGGTCCACCCGCCTGCCTCAAATAGAGCACGTCCAGCCATACATATTCTGCCCCAAGATTGAGCAGTTCGATGCGGAGGAGGTTCAGATTGGAATCTTTCGGCAGAGGCACGGGCCATGCTCGTCCATTGATGGGGGACCACACGCTGACGCGATCTTTCTCGTCCATCCAAGCGTGCGATACGCTCCAGTGCCATTCGTACACAACCCACCATGGCACGACCCGGTTGCTGTATAGGTCCCAGAGGCGCCGAGGAGGAACGAAGGAGTTCGTTATGCGTTTGTTGACCTGGGCTTCATGGCTACGCCATGTACCTTCGATACGGGTCATGTCATTGTACCATCTAGACCGCAGACGGGCGTATGCGGTGCCAAAGTCGTGGTTGTTAGAGATGCAAGACCTCAGGATCAAGGATAGCGATGAGGTGTGAGGTATTCGAAGGTGCAGCACAGCTTCTGGGAGAGGCGAGAGGGTAAAGATGGAGAGTCCAGCGTATATGAGGTGCCGAGAGTGGTATTGAGCTTCTCTAAGAGCCCGTCAGCTCCGAGGCTGGCACAGGGGGTGTCTGCGAGGGACGATGTGATGACCGGCTTTCTACCGGTGTAAACACGCTGGTCCGGCACTTGGACGTGCAAGTCTGTTGAGCTGGTCTCATTAATGGCGGAAATGATGCCCTCGGGGAGGCTCTGATATCGGCGATGCGCATCTTCTGCCTGTAATGCTGTTATTGGGCGCTCTTTTGTGCGATTTCTACCAACTCACTATCTTTTCCTGGTCCGACTTTGAAATTCCATCTTGAAGGCTAAACCAATGGAGCAGCTCCTTTTGGACTTTCGCCGGTGAGGCCATTTGAAGATTGTCCTGCAATGACGATGAGGGAAGATCAACAATAATGTTAGATTGAAGGTCAATAGTTGTACTCACTAATCCTATGACAAGGCGTAACGGCAGACGTACGCATGACAAGGTTAGTCATTCAATCCCATTATCCCCAGAGGCGGCCTCTCCCCGTGATCATGGGCGCCATTGTCAGGACGATCGCTAACTGCATCAATTCAAACGCTGAAATTCCAAGCGAAGAGACCGATGTCTGGGTGTTTCACATGAAGTCCACCAAACCCCACCGGACGAGACTAAAAACATTGATCTACGGTGTCTGCAAGGAACCAATTAGTAACCCGTTAGATGGACAACGGGATCTGCGCACGTTCCGACGCCTGTGCAACCCTAACCCTATCTGCTCTCGCCATGGAGACTTCGTTCGTCTGCCTACTTCCCATACGCAGGACCATGTTGATAAGCTTCAGTCTACGACTCCCCCGCAAATGTTTCGAGAACATCTGTCAACGATTCTGAGAGTCCGGTCCTTCTTCATGACAATTCCATCCTCTCAAAACTGCACTTCGTGTTGGCCCGACGTTTGCGTCTTCAGCGAGCTTCAGCGCTGCAACCTGTAAGGAAGCGTCAGCGCAACTGAAAGACTGAAAGACGCAAGACCTACACAGTGCCCCTGCTGCTGCAGGAGTCGTAGGCTGGCGATGGCTCGGGTAATCGTTCATAAATTTGAAACTGCATTCACACTGAAAACCCACGGTGGTCTACGTCTGACTGATGCGAAAGAGGTTATGGGCCATGACGATGTGAGCCAAGATCACAAACGTACATCATTTGCGTGAGGACATTAATTTGTGACGAAGTCTCCGGAACTCCCTGCGACTTCCTGTCCGACTGTGAACATTCGTGGAGCTTATATGCTACACTGCACCCGAAGGATGCCCATACTAAGCCATACTAAGGAGATGCTGTTCTATTCCAATGAGCAGAAGCATTAATCCAAGCAGACCGTGAACGTACTATCAAAGGATCACGACTCCAACGACACATAAAATTGCTTGCGAACCTCTAGACGACGTTTCTGAGAAAAGAGGGGTCAGCCAAGATCAAGAAAAAAGGAGAAGATATCGCACCAGCATCCTCTATCGTCGCAAAGTAACCTAGTGCTATCCAAGAAGACAGCATACAACCGTATCCATGAATTGTGATTCGAACTGTCGCGCCAGTTGGTCGTCTGAGACCTAGACGACAGCCAAGCCGGTTGACCTAGGAGATTCCTAACACGCATAGAGCGCCTGTACTGGTTTAAATAGGGAACATAGGCGCGAGCAACGCGTAAAGGTACGGGCAAGTGGTGGTAAGAGGAAAAGCCGTGTTGCCATTTCTGGATTGCTTCCGACCGGCCGTTCCCGCACACTCATCCTTCTTCGTCTGCTTGCCGAGCAGGATATATACGCCTCTGTCCAACGCTTTCCCAAGCTACAATCGGTCCCTGTTTTGTTAAACCGAAGTACCTCAATCTAATGTTGGACCCTCGCCTTAGGACCACCTAGCCGGTATTGAGGAAATCAGCTTTCGGGATGAAAACTATCGCCTTGGGGATAGTGTGCGCAGAGATTTCCTAAATACGACAGTAATCCCTTTATTTCTCGCTTTCTTGCGCTTTGGTAGTGGAGGATAATAACCCTTGACAATGCGACACGATTCTAATCCAACGTAAAACCTCCAGATTGTGCGCCCGGGAACAGCTTCTATATATAAAGTGCTATGATACCAAGATAGAGCATCACAGCATGTCATTGAATTCATCCCAACATTATCAGTCAGATCTCCAAAACCTGATGACAATGGAAGAAAATCGTAGAATGCAAACGGGAACGATCGCTAAGTTGTCGCGCCGATGAAGGATCTCCGCCACATTGCTATCGGCTCATGTAGAGGAAATTGGCCTGACGAATGACCTCACAAACAACGGCTATGTGAAGCGAGATAGGTCGAGAGCGCACGTCAAGATCCTCCCGGGGAAAGCGAATCACCAACGGGTATTCGTTAAGCGCTCGCTCTGGTAAAAGATATGCCATGAAACCCGACGCGTAAAAATATAACGTTCACAGCACTATAATGGAGACGACCAAAGCTGGACTTGGTTTCTCACACCTGCATGTACACGTCCATCTCGAATAATGATTAAAATAATGTAAGGGAGGTCCGGAAGTAATGATAGTCGTAGGATCATGAAAGTACATGATATGTTACAAAACGCAAAAAATGGATATAGGACAGCAATCAAAGCAGAGCAGCGCGGATCTGTTCACAAAGATCAGATCATGACAAGGCACAAGAAAAAAAAAAGATGTACATACGTTACTAGACAAAACGGAACTGAGACGTAAAGAAGAAGAAAAGGAGGGGAGGAAAACAGTCAGATCATGCACAAGCAGAAGAATGGAAGAAAAGCGGAAGTTCATAATAGCGTCGCATTCGTAAGGCTGGACCGAAGGATGATACTAGACAGAGAAGGGGGAGAGAGGTGATAGGACAAGGTTGAGTGTTCGTCGGGAATGATCAGGAAGAAAGTGGAGGGGGGTAATGGAACAGGGGAAAAGGCACTCACTCTAAATGGGCAAGTCAAAAATCCACGGTATTATGATAATTAAATTGAGCACAACATACCTTCCACGGCGGCCATCACAACCCGGAGCATTGCGGTATCAGTCGCCGTTGTTATGCTAGGAAATCGCTCATCAGCACATCCCATTGAACGCATCACTAAACTCACTGAATATATATCTCCCTCTCCTTGTGTCGGCCCGCCTTAGTGGCGAGTTTCGAAAAGCGACGCTTGAAGTAATCGCGACCTGCACGGACATCACCTGGCTCACCATCAAAATCCTAAGGATTGGTGAGCGAAAATTTTTATAGACGCCCAGGAGAATATCACACACCGGAAAAAAGTTCTTGATATCAGAATGGGGTATCTTCTTTTCGAAGAGGTCGTTCTTGTTCAAAAACAAGATCTGAAGGGAAGACGGATCTTGACGTAAGGGATTGCGCGATTATAAGAGGGTGCTACGTACAATCGAAGTGTACTTGAACCACTGCGAGTGGCATATCGAGTCCCATATGGTCATCGCGTCTTGCATTTGATTCTATCAGACGGCATCAGAGCGGTGATCTACCGGGACATCAATGCTAATCACATACCGCATCCTTATCTTCGACCAGACACTGGTCATATCCACTCAAGCTGACAAGGAACAGGATACTTGTCACATCCTGGAAGCAGTGTATCCATTTTCGCCGTTCGGACTTTTGGCCGCCCACATCGACCATAGTGAGCTCACGTTCCCGTAGATAAAAGACGGTTTCCTTAATACCAGTCGTTCGTACGCGGCAGTGAATGATGTCCTGTTCAGTGGGCAGATACTGGGGATCAAATAGCCGATCAAGATCCGAGAAGAAATATTCCAAGCTACGCTGCATAAGAACATAAAGAACAACAGGAAGATAAGAGGAGACGTACTTTTCTGGCAATGCTGCTTCGTTCCCCCTCTGCCACGCTTTATGAATCCCCGGATCACGCCATAACGCCTTGAGTGGCTCCAAGTACTCCACCGGGTATGGTTCTCCATCCTTCAAGTACCGCGCATTGTCGATGACATCGATATATCCAATGTTGTCCTCCGAAACCTTGAGGTCCATGTCTTCCATCGCATCGAGGATACATCTCAAGCCACCGGTGAGATTGTCAAACGTTAGCTGCCTGTACGACTCGATTTCTTGGGGCGTAAACGGAATTTTATGGATGAGACGCATTTGCTATTGTAGAGGGTGAGCATCGTGTAGCGTGAAGGATGGAAACGTACCTTTAGCACCGTTGATTTTCCAGAATCCCCCGACCCCAAAAGTAAAACCTACGCGCGATATAAGCAGAGTACTCCTCAGGATACGATACAGTATACGCACCTTGATTTGCGTCGTCATTTTTGCCTTGGCCTAGTGGTGTAGCCTGTCAGTACTACAGATACCCTCAACTCGAGAGAAAACGCACCTCCTTGAGCTCCTTCTCAGCTTTCCTATGCAAAGCCTTCTCCGTATCCGTAACCTCAAAGCCTCGAGAAGAAAAACATGCACCCATGCTGTAGAGTTGAGAGGGGGTAACGCTGGCGAAAGGGCGCAACAAAACCGAGCGTAGGTTCCGATGAACCTCCTAGCTTCCGCAATTCGGCACCAAGAGGGAATAATCCGAAGTAGACAACGAAAAAGAAAGAGATGTACAAAATACAAAGCAAGAAAAGAGCAGAACGAAAACCGGAGTAGTCGTGGTGGTTATTTCAAGGAAGGATGTTGTTGACATAGCTTCTCCAATTGTTTTGGGAAAATTGCCGATCAAATTACGTCACTGCACGAGGTCGGTGACTTTCGACGTCACATCACGCCGTAGAACTCCGTCCAACAAATCATGATCATCCCGTTTCAGGACCACATTGCTTATCTCAGGCGGCGCGCCGACTACTTAGACTGGGTGTCGACCATAGCTCGATAAAAATTCGGCACCTTCTCAATCGGATTCTGGGCGCTCCGTGGTTTGTCCGAGGACGCCGCAATACAATCCTACGAAGTAATCATCAAGCTTTGATGGTCAGGTAGTGTGGACGAATCAATTGATGATCTGTCCCTGGACTCGATATAACCCGAATCGCAGTTGTATGCACGGTCCCTGTGCAGCCAAGACTCCACTGTAGGGACGATATGGGCTGCTGAGCCTCATTTCCACTCAAGACTATACTAGCCGAATCCCTAGAACTACGCGCCAATTGTTTTCTCAATCATGTGTAGCGTTATGTAAATCAACGCCTATCAGATGTTATCCACACCTGCGTTCCGGATGGCTAAACCATAAAATTCGAAGCCCTGGTAAGGTCGATATGATCTCATACCTTCCCTGAGGGAAACGGTCTTCAGTGTTAAATGAAAAGTCGGTAAAAGAAAGGATTCAAGGAATACGAAAAAAATTCACGGCCTCCGAAAACGAATCGCCTCGGACTGACTAGATGGGATAACTAATTCTGGAAGTCTACATGCACGAAAGCCGCTACCGAGAATGTTCAACGCATGTAAAGAGGTCAGCAGGCGAAAAATAAAGTTATCAAGATACCCTGGTCTAGATGGCGGGAGAGACAAATTGTGAAAATGAACAAGGTACATACGAGCGGTGTTCCTGAGGGTAACATATGTTAGCTCACAACGGCTCTGCAAAAATTTCAAGAACGACGTGTTGAAGAAAAGCTAAGTGCTGCTGGCACAAGTAGTCAACCTGAAAATTCAACCACCACAACAGCGATCACCCAATCCTTCGTACCATCAACAGATCCGAAAAGACCGAAGGATCTTTGATGCCTTCGAAGGATAAACGCCTCAGTCACGAATTCCCCATCCTGCTCAGCCACGAATTTTCATCGCTTCCGAAACGCTCGCCAATAACGCATGCAAAGAAAAATAGGCGGGCGAGTACAGATTTCAATGTATAAACCGTCCAGATTCCACGAGATCTCAGGGTTGGTGATACGCGAAGAAGTCTGGGTCGGCAACCACGCAACCATCAGGGAAGCTCTGGCGGTGTTAGAGATCTCGCCGCTTTAAGAGCTCAAGAGTGAGAGGGACGGAGCGAGAGGAGCGAGCCTGAGGAATGCTTAGCACTTCCATATGTTAGATATGAATGACACATATATGGAATACAGAGGCGAAAGAATCAAGGACAGCTCCCAGTCATTACACCACATAGCTTGGAATTCGCTCTCGAAACGGCTTGATAAAAATTATAGCACCGCAGCATTTCTTGAACCCTACCTTGCCGTATTCAGTGTCACATTTTCTCTGCCGGTATCTCACCGCCACAGTCCTTCACTATTTTAACCAAAAATGCAGGGGAGGGTTGAGCGTCTCGGTAACCAAGTTAAGTTGGAAATATTTTCACCATAAATTCGGGAAGAGAAGGAATTCTCTAGATATCATCTCCCCAGCCGATGTAAATCAAGTCGCCAGTGGACACGTTCTATTCTGGGAGACAATACTTACGAGAAGAGGTCTTGAAATTTGAATTTACGAATATCGGCAATCAGACGCCCGGAGTCCCGGCCCGGCCACTTACCTTCCTCAAGATCACGTCGCTTCGTCGACCATGTCGCAAGGGCAGTTTCCTGACCACGGTGGCCAAAAAAATATGGCATATGATAAAATCAATGCAGGAACTAGAACCATCATTGTGAACAGTCTACTATATTTCTGGCGACCTGTCCTGCTTTCCTGATTCGGAAAACAGACTTTACGGCTGTAGAAAGCAAAAACAAACTTGAAGGAATATAATTCGTGAGCATCTACGAAATTACTTGACACTAACATTAAAACCATTTAAACGTTGCTCGGAGCCCAAGAAAATGCATTCTCCAGTCCTGATTGCGAACCAATGGATTCGAACCATTTACACTGCGTACCTATCTGCCCTAGTCCATTAGGTTACCAGGTCGTGTCGGTTGCAGCAAGAAACCTGTGAACAAATCAGACAGATTGATGTACAAAAAGGTGCCCTTCGATTTGACTGATTATATTGGACGAGAGAACAGTCTACTAGAGGCTGTGCGAATTTGAGAAATAATAGATAGACACTACAAGTGAGGTTTTGATGCATTAAAGAAATGGGTGGAACAACAGATACTATGGACGTAGCAGAAAAAGGGTCGCAGTTGCTATCAAGTTCTTAGAGCCTGAGTATTAGAATTTAGAAGATCCACCGACTCCGAGTAAAGAACAGCGATGCCATCTGGCTGCGAGTCCGCCGCACTGGAAAACTGAATTGACTGGCCATCTCGGCTTACGCTGGACAAACCAAAGGAACGAAGACTTACCTCACTGGGGGATGCCGGACGACGGGGCCAACCATTCCCATATGGCAAGAGCACGCCCACGAACATCGACCTCATTGCATGATCGAGATTTTATCGTCTCCCCTTGTCGTCTTGTATGCAGCGGAATATATAGTGAACTAAGAAGCCGACAACAGAGAGTTCCATACAAACCGCTCGCTCCGTAAAAAAAATGCCTGAAGGCGGACTTAATCAGGGTGCCAGAAGACTGGGAATATGGGTGAGACAACGAACGAATAGATTGATCTCCATTCGCTTTCGAAAGCAGAGATAAAATAATAGCTGAGCTTTCAAAGATCAATCGCTACCGTACAGTGACCCGTATAAGCACAGACAGCACACCAAAACCACGCATATCATCTATGCCGATGCATTTCAATAGCTCACCGTCGCAGTCATCCGTTGTGTTGACCGCAAGTGGAGGGTGTGTTTCACCAGGAATCTTTTCGCCATAAAATCGGACAGAGAATGAATTCTCTCGATATCATATCTCAAGCCGATGTGGATCAAGTCGTCAGTAGACAGGGTAGATTCTGGGAGGGACTCACCACGACTCATGAGAAGCGGACGACCGTTGAAATTCGAATTTACGAATATCGGCAATCAGATGCCCGTAGTCCCGGCCCTCAACGGCACCGGCTATTTACCCTACTTACTCAGTCGACGCCGTCACGCTAAGTGCCATGTCGCAAGGGCAGTTTCCTGACACGGTGCCATGAAAATATGGCACAAGATAACATCGCTGCACGAACTAGAACCATGCCTGTGAACAGCCTACCACAATCCTGACAAACCTATCCTGTTTCCTGTTTCCTGTCTTCAAAAACAGACTTAAAGTGACGACTGCAAAAAGCCAAGACGAAGGAATATGATTCGTGAGTATCTATGAACTTACTATTTGACCATGACCTTAAATCATTGAAACGTTGTTTGGAACCCAAAAGGCACTTCTCATCTATCCAGATTGCGAACCAATGGATTCGAACCATGATCATCAACACCGCACATCTCAGCAGGCTACCAGGTCGTGTCGAACTTTGTTCATCGAGTCTTATAGCAAAGATCTGTTTAGGATGAATACAAATCAGGGGGAAAAGAGAGGCCATGCCGCTTCAATGTGGAAATATTGCTTTCAGTAAAGTACCTACTGTTTTAACAGCTGACACTAGCCTTGGCTTCCCAGGCCGTGGGAAACCCGATGGTCAAAACGGTCATCCACCAGCGCCGTTCGCTACGCATTAACATCGGGAAGCTGTGCTCTGCTCTTTACATTTTATAATCGACTCGAATGATTCTTTAGGAATTTACCCCTGATCCAGGCGGACGACGCAGGAAAGTCAATCATACACGATTGCATCATTTACCCAGCCGAGATAATGCACACTACTTTTTGTTTTGTTTTTGTTAGCATACTTTTGACCGAACATCGAAAACTCCTACCCGAATGCGAGTCTGAGTAAAGGATCATTAGCACGAGTTACGGGGCCCACCGAAATAAGAACACCATCAACCACTCAGTGTAAAATACAAGTCCCAAGGTCATCCCTAAAACTGTAACATTATTGGACAATGGAGAGTCGAGCCGTCCTGCTGGCGAAAGGATCGATAAGCAAGGTAGGGAGAGGAGAACACTCGGGAGGCGTACCGATTCCGCATTGCTTTTAACGAATATCAAACAGTCTCCTTACAGCGAATGCCCCGCGACGTAAGAAAACTCCCAACCTCTGATTCCCATCCTGCATAAACTCAAACCAAATATATCCAGGAAATAGAACTGTCCCCGTTGAATTCGTCGGGAAAGATACCTTGAACCAGAAATTAACACGCAGCTTCTACATCCACACATGGTTTGATTTTAGAGTCCCGGGTTTTAGTTAGGCGACACAATGCATTCCCCATCGCAGTGCACGCCAAACGGCTCGTACAAAGTTATTCAAGAACGACGGGTTAAAAAAACAGGCAAGTGCTACTGGCACAAGTAGTTAGCCTGATAATTCAACAACAATAAAGGCATCCAATCCTTTGCACCCTCAACAGATCCGAAAAGACTAAAAGATCTTTGCCCCGTATAGGGAATACGGAGGGGAATGAATCAAAGATGGTTCCGTATCTAGAAAAAGGATCTCAATTATAAATCACAGAGTTTAAAAGCCACTCTCGAAACGGCTTGTTAAAAACCATACCACTAAAGCATCTCTTAGTTTGAACTTCCATCTGGGCGGATTCTGGGCAACACTGTTTGTGCCAGTGCGTTCCAACATCTTACTGTCAACTCCTCGGGGAAACTCTCCGTCCGAAACAGCTCCTTGATCCTCGCGAATGACGCCGACTTTACCTCCACGTGCCTCAAGCTCCTCTTCGCCTTGACTACCATAAGTATCTCCCCGGACGCCGATGGCATATCATCTGTGATACGCAGGTCCTCAAGATGGAGCAGAGGTGTCGAGTTGAGCGCATAGTACATGCTCTTCGCTCTAACGACCATATGCAAGCGGGTGATGGGGTACGAGAGGAGTTTGTCCAGAGACAGAATGCTGATGGGTTCGTTGAGGATGAGCGTGCGCAGATGCGGACAGTGAAGGTTATTCAGGATATCAACGTCCATTTGGGTGTAGGCGGGGGAACAACAGAGCGGGAGGCCCAGAGTGAGAGAATGAAGCATGGGGAAGGATATGCATGAGAGGGCTTTGGGCACTTTCGCAGGGAGATGGAGTTCAAGGAGGCTGCTGATTATGGAGGAACCAGGTAAGTTTTTAGGAATCAAACGCTCCCGACAATTGACTCGAAGAGAGGTGAGCTGCTTGGCGTCTTCGAGGAGAGTGATAAGCTGTGCACTGTCGATGATGGAGCATTCGAGGCAGCGGAGGGAAGGGAACCTGCCAAAAGGGATGCTGCTGAGTTCGCCGAGGATAAGGGTATGTAGTCGAGGCGCCTGGAGAGCGTTGAACCGCACCGAGGATATTCGTAAATCGAGTTTCTCCAGTGTAGGGAGATTATTTGGTATGAACTCACCAGAATCAGCTACAAGAGAGCGCCATCTGGTGGAATGCTGCCTCAGCAGGACGACTATGTGATCAGTAGCGGGTATCTTTCCGTGGGAGGCTAGAGTGACATCCAAGGGCGCGTTGTTCGAATACCGAAGCGAGCAAGTGAGTAGGGTTGACAGGGCCGAATTCTTGGGAAGATTCCACCAACCATATGGACAGTCCATCTTTATTGTCGACCACAGCGTCGGCGTATGCGTTACAAGTTCACGCCACGATGAACAGACTCTTGTGAGAAGCCACGGTGCGTCATCTTTGAGCGGCATCGGACCTGGTTCGAGGTGGCCGAATACGGATAGGAGCAATTCTGGCGGGAGGCGGCGGATGGGCGCATGCAAAGAGTGGTACTTGTCAAGGGTGGGGCTGATGACGGCGACTTCTGCGCGCAGGCGGGCGATCTCTGCTTCGAGCTCCTTGATGCGATCCAGCCGGGGTTGGACGAGGCTGTCGACGGCCATCATATCGAGCCGTATCTGCGCCATCGTTATCTCATCGATACGTTCCGCCGGGCACCATGAGCGCAGATGGGAGGTGATATCGATGGTAGGGGAATAAGAGGGCATTTGGGTGGCGTTGTAGCTGGTCATCGTATATCTAAGTAAGGGTTAGTCGGGCTCTTGCAAAATCCTGGCGACGTACGTTGGCCAAGGCAGAAAACAAGCCGTGCTGGGCTTTTCTCCGTTTTGAAACTGGTGACTTTGTCTCCTTCAGGCAAGAACTCGGCGACGCCGCGGTAGAATCGATGGTCATGAGGGTAGATGACGACCATATTCGGGTGCCAAACACAAGTACCGACAGCTACCAAAAAGAAATAGTACTCATGCGCGAAAATTCTCATGAATTACCGTGTGACAGTGTCTGATTAATCAGGGTAGGCCCTCGTATTAGGGCCATCCAAGAAGCCAGCATCAAGACGTGTCCACGAGAATTTGGACTCTGAACAGATTTGCCGTCGCGCCAATTCGTCGCGACGACAGTCAAGCTGGTCGCCGTAAGAAATCCTAATACGCGTTGAGCACCCGTAGTAGCTTGTATATGGGCGAATACGCGTGACCAGCGCGGGCAGGTGGCGGTAAGAGGGCAGTGTCATGTTGCCATTTCGGGATGCCATCAGCTGTTGTTTCCGAACCACCATCCCTTGCAATACTGTCATCCATCTTGTCATCTGTTTGTCGAGCAGGATATATGCCCCTCTATTCACACACTCTCGCTACATCAATCCCTCAGTTCCAGGGTGAACCTGCACTATGCATTAAAGCATTCTCCGGTGCAGATTTTTCTACCAGCGACATCCGGAGCTCAACCTTTAGCCTGAGTAATAGTGCGAAACGCCCAAATCTAATTGTCGTTTCATAGAATCTATACCATATGTCCTGACGTGCATCTGCTAATCCTCCATTCCTCCCAGAGCCGTCAGGACCTAAGACGACAAGGCATGATTCGTTACTGCTTCCGATTCTCAGTGCCATGCAGGCCGAAGACCTGGGAATGGGTGATGGCAACACGTGTAGAAAGCGGGGAAAGGAGTGGTGGACTGCCGACAGCATGTTGGATGTCACCGTTTGATTCTCCGGTGTTGAAAATGGGGGTACAAGCTCGGAAGAGGTCGCATGACCAGTGAAAGGGATGTCATTCAATTGGCCGACGGATGAGGATCAGATGGAAGAACAAGGAGCTGACCAGCCGGGTGAATCTGAATACTGTGTGCCTCCAAAATTGGAAATCACCGCCGAAGACGACATAAATGTGAAGACGGCGTGATAAAATTTAAAGGGACGTTATACAGAGGTATGTAATTATATAAATGATCAAAAGTAGATGGGGAAAAGCAGAATAATAAAAAAGGATCCTACGGCAAAAAAAAGGGGTCAAAGTCTCTGAACGGTTCGAACCCGACGCCCAGTTGTTTATCGTGACCATGATTGTCAATTTACAACGGATACAAAAAACTCATCCGGCTGCTGCGTCTGCGATTCAACGTCCACTTCAAGGACTGCGTTCTTCAGGGTGGATTCCTGAAAGCTTGAAGTGGACGATTGCGAAAGTCGAGAAGACTGCGAAGGCGTCTGGAAATGAATGGTAGACACCAACGAACTTCCATCATGTTCTTCGGTTGGGCGTGTGTGTCCTGCTGCTGCTCTGCCAATAAGGAGCGTGGGTGCAACTCCCTACACAATGTGTTTGATATATAATGAATCAAACTCAAAGATTGTGAACGTTCAACACACCTTCGCAATGGCGACGATTCCATTAATATAATAAAATCCAAAATCATTGGTATTGAAGAAAGCCAAGGCTAGGATCAGAGCTATTGAATAGAGAGCGTAGGATTCCACTAGCACTTCGATAAAACGGCGGAAAGCACTCAGTCCTTCACTGTGTCTAACCCCGGTAACACTCAAAATGTGGAATATGATAAACAGCGTGCACCATAGTGTCGTTGCAAGGATGAAGACCATGTAGATCGTCATGAATACTGAATCAGATGCACTGAGGTACTCATGATACATCTCCATACTTTTCGCCACTACACGTAAAGTTGAATATATGAAAAGGTAGATGAGAACAGCAGACACTTTACCCACTGCGGAAATTAGGGAAATCATTGGAAGCAGAACAATAAGCCAGCGGCGCCCCGAGACCATCCAACAGCACCAAATCTAAAGCCGATAAAATGGTAAGCTAACATGGATAATCACCAGCGAAGTGGCGCATACGATATATGAGTCTGCGAGAATGGTACTCATGGAGGATGTAATACCCATCTCCAAATAGGCTGCTTGGTTCACACTGTTAAGCTTCCAGAATATGGTCCAAAAGCTTTGCCCATTTTCGATGAATGCAGAGCATATGAATGACCATTGGACAGCAATGCCGATAGTAATCAGGGCATGAAGGAGAATAATGACGACAATCATGGCCCGTCGGAACGGCCGGCATTTGTCGGTAACTGGGTCACTCATGTCAGCTTGGATGCCGTAGTAGAGATGCTCCTGGCTCACATATATTCCACAATGTAATAGCAACAATTCCGGTGTATATGCCTATCGTCAATCGACACTTACATATCAAGGTGTTGAATGTCATTGCCTACCGTGCAATAATACGAGGAGAATTGCGGTGTTCAGTTCAGCGTCGAGAAATAGAAGCATGGAAGCTTTGTCTTCGTCGGTAAGATCAGGTGGAATATCTGCCTGAATCGTCATGAGGAAAAGCAAAAGAAACGGGGTAGTGGGTTAAGAGAATAGCATATATCGACCCTCCGTTATAAACAGTGCGTAGCTCATGGCTATGCTCATCGACTGCAGCAAAGAAGATGATCATCAGTATCCAGGCGAACTAGGATCTTTACGTACCAAAAGTGTTCGGCCACTCAATAGACAATCGTGTACATTGACATTTTCAACCCGCGCAAGTGCGACATGACTCGAAGTGCGATATTGTTAGAGAAATTCGGGGAATATAGTTATACGAACTGCTAGCTTCTCTGATATATGTTTTGTTGAATTAGGCGCGCAGAGATTTCACCTCGATGCGTATCTTGATCCTCTTTCCGGCCGCGATTTCCGTAATCTACCAATTTGAGCTTATACTGTCATGGCATGGATACTTTTAGATATTTCTCCCAAATCAACAGGAAAAAAGTAGGAAATTTTCGGTGCGAGTTGCGATCGTTACTACGCTGACGCATCCCAGATACTTGAGGCATTGTAAAAGTTTTCAGAGGGGCACCAGTTTTTGTAAGTTGTATGGCGAGAACCAGCTGCACGGCCATATAGGATGAAGGAAAGTTACCTTTGGAAATAACGCATCTATCAGGAAAGTAAGGGAAGAGCAACTACAACACGTACCCCATAACTCCGATCTCTTCTAAAGGCTGTTTTCCTTTATGATACTTGGTATATCCTCGAAGGATGGGCATTGCGAAACATATCTGAGGCGACCTATCCTTGTTTGCGTCATTGGTTCTTCATTACCCGTCACTTAGGCGCTGAGATCAGCAAAGGTGGTGACGCAGTCCAATACTGAGAGCTGAAGGAATAGACTGACGGTCATAAAATCAAACATCCGAGCGCATCAAGCTGATGTTAGAAGTTGGCGACCGAGGGGAGCTGCTTGCTCGTCGCAAGGGGGAGGCACGGCTAAAATCCGGCACATAGGGTAGGGGTCCAAGCCTTAAACACGAAAGTGACATGCACTTTGCGTGTCCTATTTTAGGCTATATAGCACTGTAGGACTTACCTAGTAGTTCAAATTATCATTATTTCAATGCATTCATATGAATGCAGTTCATTTCATGTCAAAATACTCATCTTGGCCGTATTCCTCGCCAAAGTGTGGTGGGTAGCCAACCGGCAACTCTCGGCAACTGACCGGCACGTACCGGCATCTTTCCGGTAGCTAAGATCATGTTACTAAGCTGCCCTAATATGTACATATTAATACCGTATATGGCAGGTGAGGGGGGGAGGGGGGGTCCAACTCATCCTTAAACGCGAAAATGTACGTCATGTGCGTTTTTTGAAGCCCGCCTCCCCTTGGCTCGTCGAGTGACGAAGAACTGAGTGCATCACAGACGGGCTTATTATTCCAGCGACTCTAATCCATGACAAGCCGTACATGTGCGGCCAACACCACGGAGATCACGGAGATCAACAAACCCCTGTGAGCTAACTAGATAATTCGTCAAATGGCTAGTGTCAGGCTCTTAGTCGGAGCTGGAGCTGGAGTGTGAAGTTCGTCAGTGAACAAGACAGTATGCGTAACATAGCTAATTCAGTTAGGCGGAACTTGAGGAGGCTGCTCCTTTGTAGCTGGGACATATCCTTACCTGGGATCACAATGCCCGTCAAGATGCGTGCCCAAAGAAGGATCGGGACAACACCCTAACGACAGAATTCCATTAGTATAGGTTAAAAAGATGGCCGGAAATGTACTCCTTTAATCTCAGCTACCAGCTCGAGGTAGTGTTTCCACTCAGGGCGAGCGACGTAGATTATTGAGCTGACACAGTAGACTCGGTAGAAAAGGGCACGTTCGGCAATGAGCTCGACGGACGTGACTAGACAGTACGTCATGAGCAAAATACTGTCGTACATTACAGGGCCATGGCGATGGAAAAGGACACAAATCATGAGCCAACTGGGCATGTGAACAAAACTACGGTGTAATTTTACTTAGGTTTCCATAGGTTTCCATTATTGTAAATGCTTGTCGCATTCAATATTGCTTAGACGGAGTTCTGAATAAGTACGCGATGACTTGGACGTACAAAGTGCAGACTAGAAGGCACACTGTCGTCCAGCGTTCGTCATGGAATCCAGAGTCGCTGCTCGTGTATCCTTTCGAAGACTAAGAATTTCGTCAGAGCCTATCACTGCGCAATGCTGTTATAAAAGCGCGGGTTTGAGTCTGTCCACTCTTTGTTGCAAGTCTCTCCGATTCTTCTCTCTTCGCTGGTCTTCAACCATCAAAACTAGTCCCTTGTGAGATCTAAGAACAGCGAAAGTATCAAGGGCCGCCATATTTTACTGAGCAGCAAGGAGTCATTTGCATGCACAGAGGGGCGATATTTGGCAATACAAAGTATCATTCTGAAGCCTCTCGATACTAGACGCAATTGCCTGGGAGGTTTCTCTGGACTTTGAAAAAGGTCACGTGGTCGACGCGTGGCAGTGCCAGCTTGAATTTGAATTGATCTCAGGGGGTTAATCTACCACCAAGATTCCAGGTATTCAGAAGAAATCCTGCGCGCATCGCGAACGACTGTATCAAATGCGCGACTTGTGCACGAAGGCGCATGATCTCTGATTTGAGCTCCTTGATGATATCCAGACGGTGTTGGACGAGGCTGTCGACGGCAATCACATCGCGCCGTACGTGTGCCATCGTTATCTTATCGATGCGTCCCGGCGAGCCACATGCACAGAAGGGAGGTGATATCGGCGGTAGGGCAGTAGGATGGTCACCATTTGCGGGGCGTTGCAGCCGGTCAGTGAACCGTATTGACCCAACAATGTTACGTAGCACGTGACCCGGTAAAGCGTTTCCGGATATCCGGCACTGCCACGGTGTTGCAAGTCCACTCGCTTTGCACTCGCTCCGTATTTTCGCAGCTCGTATTCCTTCTTCAACCATTATGGTACTCGGTAGTTAACTGTAGCTCTTTTCATTTGTGTGAAAATGCATATCTTTATGACATTTGAGCATGGAATCAGGGTTTGCAGCCTTTTTGGGGGAGAAATTAAGGAGTAGTGGCACATAGAATCCCTAAAACACCGTGTAACTATCAGAAAAGCATGTCTAAATATTCTTTCGTTTATTAACCCGAAGTCAGGAAGATATCAAACTTATAGAAACTGTCAAAAGGTCCGTCCTTATTTGATCATTTGATGCCATTATCAAATTGATAGTCGCTATTAATATACATGTATTCAGGCATAAAATATTGTTATAATAAAGTTGTAAGTGAGTACTATAACGGTGGAAGAAGGAATACGAGCTGCGAAAATACGGAGCGAGTGGACTTGCAACACCGTGGCAGTGCCGGATATCCGGAAACGCTTTACCGGGTCACGTGCTACGTAACATTGTTGGGTCAATACGGTTCACTGCAGCCGGTGATTGCATGTCTAAGAAAGAGTTAGTCAGCCGTTACATAATCCTGGTGATCAATTGCAAACACATTGGGAGTCGCGTCAATTCGTTGTCTGTTCTGCGACGACAGTCAAGCCGGTCGTCCTAAGAAATGCTAATATGCGCTGAGCACCCGTAGTAGCTTGTATAGGGGCGAATACGCGTGAGCAGCGCGTAGTGGCAGGGGCAGGTAATAAAAAGAGGGAGAGCCCTCAGCTGTGTTGCCATTTTGGGATGCCATCAATTCTTGTTTCCGAACTACCACGCTCGGCCTCCCTGGGGCGTTTTGATCCTTCTTCGCCTTCACTGGTCGTCTGTTTGCCGAGCAGGATATATGCGCCTATGCACTCTCTGGCTATAATCAATCCCTGTATCGTTGAACCGAAGCAGCCCAATCCCGGGCCAACGTTAGCCTTTCGCTTTGGAACCACACAACCGGTATTGAGGACCAGTTTTCAGGATGGACATGTAAAGAGGAGGGACCAGTGGTGAACGGAAGATATCTGAGTTCTCGTGTACCTGTTTTCTCGACAGTCACAGCACAGAGACTTTGTTATCTGACATCCTTACAGGTGACCAATACTACCACAGACACGAGGCTCATCCTACTGTTTCTTGACTTTGAGGATCTTACGTGTCTTGCAGCCGTCGTAACCCGTGATGGCTGCGTTGCCAACAACTCTCAAATGTGAGGTGCGCCTTGACATGTCAACGTAACATTGAACCGCTCATCAATGATCTCTTGAGATTCAAGAGTTCAGAAATACCTCAGGCCCAGCTATCAGAAATTCATCGTTTGCGGAAGCATAATCCAGTTTCTTGTCACCAGAAATGGATTCTGGTAACCAGCCATGATGCAACTTAGGTCTTGCCGAACACGGCAAGTCGCAAGGACGTTCTCTCTAGGCTTACGTGATCAGTGCCTCGCCTTAACCGCGTGTTTGGACCCGCCCTTTCCAGTAGTATTGCAAAGTCAGTTCATCATGATGGAAGATATAACGTGAGTCTATCTGATGCAAACCACTGTCATCGCTTCTAACATCTGACAGTCTTGGATCGCGCCTCATAAAGGGTTAGTCCCCCTTGCCGGTAATACAAGTGTTAATTACTTCTGACAATCCTACAGACGTCGAAGTACAGGGCTTTGCGCCATCGATGAAAAACTTCAGACTGCAACTGGACATTGTAGCTGCAGGTGTTGCGCATTCGTATCCCACGATCAGTCTTGATCATGCGGTACCAACGTGGACAGTCAATCTCGATTTGTGAGTTAAGAGCTTCATAGGAGCTCGTCAGTCCTCTGACCATTGTTTCATGACACTAGAGGATATCTGGAAGCGACAGCAGAAGTTGAACTGAAACTTTACAGGCGTATCATGTGGAGTCGCGCAGGCGTATTCGGGCGTACTACGAAGACAGTTTCAGACTTGTTTGGTGAAGTGCCTGACTGTAAGACTGCCTTGAACGCGGTAAAGTTGCACCTGGCTCTAACTACCCTGATCACCAGGTCAAACGGTCCCACTCTACGACACCCGGTCATCGGTCGTAGCGTCCCTTAAATTATCGTGCTCCGAGGATACTCGCGTGCTGTCGGTGCGAAACATGATCAAAACCCTTGCAGAAGTGCGTGTAATAAAATCTCATCTAATTACATAGAGCAGACACTGCTTCTAGGTCGACGGTGTTGCTGATGTCGCCTGGAGTTTCTTGTCAAAGGGAATCGACGTAAGCTGTCTCTTGTCGACTGCTCTGAAACTGTATTTATGAGCCCCCAGGTTTTAAGAAAGAGGCCGGATGCAGACAGGTTCATCGTTGATCTCTACAATGTCATGTTTTCGGCATATGTTACAGCAAGCCATGAAGAAATCTGCAAACGACCACGATCCTTCTTTGAATCCCTGCTGAAGCAGACGATCGAATGCTCTCTCTTCATTGAAGGATACGTAAGGAAGAATGGTGAAGGTAGGTATACACAGACTATTTTCTGATGCTTGAATTGAATGTCACTCTAGGGCATCCCTTGAGCGCGATTTATATCGATAAGGCTGCAGAATTTAAGAGAGCATTCCGAGACATGAACAGTGCTACGAAGAAACCTGATGTTGTGACCTTGGGAGTTCAAAAACCTGTCAACCCCTTTGGTATGTCGTTTTGCTTAACGCCGAAATAGATCGTTAATCGGAGTGTCTAGTCAAGCGAGAGCTTCTTGATCGCCTACACATATCCATTGAAACTGCTCCTCAGGCGACGTGCTTGCTAGGGACGCGAAGGGAAGCCATCAACGCTATTATGACTTGGATCGCAGAGTGCAGTGGCCGCATCTTCTTGTGCTACGGCATATCCGGATCAGGCAAAACATCGTTGATGTGCACTTTGCGTGAGCTCGCTATCCATGCGAGTGGACGTAACCGTCTGGGTGCCTTCATTTCCTACAACCATATGGAATCTTCTGACTCATCGACCCTGTTCACCACCATCGCGTACTCACTAGCGACGTTTGACAACCGGATCGGTGAAGTTATTTTGCGGGCTCTTCGAAGTCACGAAATGCTCCCGTCATCTGCAAAGGAGCAATTCCAGCTCTTCATTCAGCAGCCGTTACAGAGTATACCGGATTTGGCCGACGAGGGTCCCATTATTATCATCATTGACGGCTTGGATGCTTACGATCCGTCTAGAGAGGTGCTCACTGTCCTCGCAAAAGAATTTGGAACGTGTCTACCTTTCCTGAGACTCCTCGTCTCGAGCCGACCTCTAGAGCGCATAACAAAAGAATTCCAAGAAGCATCTCAGTCCGATGTTGAATCGATCTCCTTGGACACGTCGGAACTAGCAACCCATGACATCCGCTGCTATGTCGATTATCACGTCTCTGCCATGTTTGCCGACATGTCGGAACGGAACGAACCTAACAACTTGCGGGAAATGTTTGAGGCACTTCACGCGGCAGAAGTGCTCAGTAAACGGGCAAAGGGCTCGTTCATCTGGGCTGCCACTGTATGCAGATTCATTCGCGAAATGCCGAGTCCGACGAGATTACTGGCATTACTTGGGATTCCGGTTTGTGAAAACGCAACAGATGCCTTGAGGGCTCTCTACCGCACAGTCATGGACACCGCGGCATCCGAAGCTACAGACAAGGAGGTTGCCACGCGGATGTTTCGTGACGTGCTAGGTGTCATCCTGGTATCAGGAGCACCAGAAGGGATGACTGCCAAGGCGCTTGATGCACTCGCTCTTCTTCCTGAAGACCCCCCCGCGCACCGGATCTTGGCAAAATTGGGCAGTGTTGTGCGCGAGACTCCCACAGGATTCTACAAACTCTTTCACGTCTCCTTCTATGACTTTCTACAGAACCAGTCTCAATGCGGCGATCAGTGGTATATTGATCTCAATGAGCATAGAACTCGACTTCATCAGCGCAGAAGGGGACTTTTGAGCGCTCCGAACTAACGGTGGTATGTGTATAGGAGAATAATAATTGCTTAAGTCAGCCGTAACTGGTAGGGTACCGCAATCTTGTGTTATATATACTCTGCGACAATACGACTATGGAGCTTCTTCTAAGGACGAGAAAGAATTCCGGGGTTTCCCGGCATTAGCGCCCCATCAACGACGCGTCTTGCCCTTTTCCCCATCAGGATACGTTCGGCCACTTCCGAAGATCGCATTCAGGCTCCTGTCCCTAGGTGTAATCAAGTCGTGCTCTCCTCGTGTTGGGAACGTTGGATATCTTTTCCTTCTCCCAAGTGTACGACCATCAAAACCTCCAACTTATTCTCATGTTAGAAGAAAGGTACATCGCTCTTCCATTCTCTCCTTGATAACGCTCATTTGCCCTAGATCAGGGTTTTACTATATCGAAGGTTCGTGTATGCTGTATCTTTCGAGAGTCCCGGCATCACGCCCGTTTTCAGACGTAGAGGTGCAATGGATCATGTTCAGGAACGTTACGCGGCTCCGTCTATTCTGTGCCACCGGCAAAGTAATCTATAGGGGGGGAACGATGGACGTCGATGCTCTCAATCCAGAATCCAAGACTGTGTGGTCCCTTAAATTGCCTGTGTGGGTCGGTGTGGTGATATATTAAGGATCCTGTCTAATAATCTGCATGATAGGACTGCTTCGTCGACGATGATCGAATTCAAGCTTTACACTCCCCGTAGATTGCTATTTTCGAAGTGTATTGGTCGCGCCCAGATACCGATAACCCAAATATTTAACAGCGACCGAGATCGTGCGTGAATGGCACCACAACTTCCATAGCATACAAACTCATAATATCCTTTAGATGACCCTCTCTTTCTCTTTAGTCGTACCTCGATGCCAATCGTAAGGCTCAACATAATGTGCTCCGAAGATTGCAAAGAAACTGCAGCTGGCCTCGTCCAAGATGCCTTGAAACCTACCGAGCCTCTGAAGAGAATCAGTTCAGGACTCGACCGCGTGGCTGCCGTGAAACGAATGATAGATATAGTTACGGAGGTGCGTATGTACCTTTAATGCCTGCTCAACTTTTGATGTGCCGGTGCATAGAGTCATCCTGCGGCCAAGTTCGCTTGGAATATCGTATCTATGGGTGTCGATGTAAATATCTGCCTCTAGCTTTTGACGACTTTTGAAGTCTCATTGAGCCAGTAGATATTGAAGAGACAACAGGATATGGATGCCCAAGTAGTAAAACTCTACTCCGCTATGTTGTCTGCTTATCAACAAGCGAGCAACGACGAATGGTTGCGGAAAATAGCTAGCCTAGAGCCGCTTTATGAGTCCCTTTTCAAACAGACGATTCACTGCGCCAAGTTTCTGGAACGTTATGCGAAACAGGGAATAATGGGTGGGTATCAGCCTAGTCTGGCTTAGTAGGACCATAAAACAAACCATATATCACTTCTCAATTTAGGACGGGTACTCAACACCAGATTAGCCGACGACATAGAGGAGTTCCGCAGAGGGTTTGAGGATCTGACCCAAAAAATCCAGGCGCAGGTGTTAAAGGAAAATCATAGAGAAATTCACGGTCACAGGGAACAGTACAGTATGTCGTTACGTCGTCTTTGACACCAGAGGTTGACGAGGACTTTCAGGAATAGACCAAACTCTTCTCGAGCTTGCACCTGACGTAAAGCTGGATCCGAAGAGAGAATGCATGCCAGGCACGCGCATACAAGCCATAAAATTTCTGCGCACTTGGATTGACACCGGGATCAGCAACACTTTATGGTGTAGGGGCATGGCAGGAACAGGGAAAAGTTCTCTCATGGCGACCCTGTACGGAGACCTGACTAGTCGAGCGATCATTCCCTGCTCCTTTGCTGCCTTTCTCCGCTACGATCGCAATATTCCCGCAGAGTCCTCCGGCCTCATCATTAATATCGCGTACTCGCTCTGCAAGTCGAGCTATGATCTCAGACGCGCCATCTCTCAGGTCATTGAAGAGAAACCGTGGGTGCTGAAAATGTCGACAACATCTGCGAAGGAACAGTTCCGACTCCTTCTTCAAGAACCACTACGGAGTATACATGAATTGGCCGATCGGGGTCCTCTTGTTGTCATCATCGATGGCTTAGATGAATGCGCCGTACCGAGGGATATTCTTCCAGTTCTTGCGGAGGGATTCGGAGAAGATTTGTGCTTTGTGCGGCTTATCATAGCCAGCCGTCCTCTTGAACATATCCAGAATGTGTTCAATGCTACAAAACCGCCGATTCCTAGTATCAACCTAGATCCATCAACTGACGTTGACGCCGATCGGGACATCCAATTTTACATTGATTCTCGATTCAATGACATACACGAAGCGTTGCCTTCGGATGACTCCAGCGAATTCAGGCATCAGTGTGAAGCGCTCCATGTTGTGGACAGGCTCACCGACCAAGCGAAAGGGTTATTCATCTGGGCAGTAACCGTATGCGACTTCATCTCCGAGTTTCCTTGTGAATCCAGGCTGAAAATGCTCTTGGATGATCGAGCGATTGCCATAGACTCCCTCAGCACCCTCTATCGTACTGCCCTGGGGGCCATTGTCTCCGAGAACTCTCGAAAAGACATGGATTTGAGGGAGCACATTCGCAATGTACTAGCTGCTATCATTGCTGCAGGTGGTCCGATACACATCAACAGGCTCAACAAGGCGGTTCGTCGACCAGGAGGCCTTTCAGTATCCTATGTTTTGAACAAACTGCGGAGCGTTGTACAAATTTCCGAAAATATGATCCTGCCTGTCCATCAGTCTTTTTACGATTTTTTACAGGATCTTGATCAATGCGGTGACGAATGGTACATTGACGATGAACAGAAGCAGAAGGCTTTGAATTCGCTTAAAATAGTTGACGATTGATTCTAAGAGGCGAGTGTTTTGCGGAGGGTAGATTTACATATGTAACTTGCAAATTTGCTCATTATATACGCGAAGAATAACTCATATCATTTTAAAGGGGCACAAGGACAGCCTGGATGTGACACTGTCGAGAGTGCTAATAAGGGTTGAAGATAAACACCGTCAATAATACCGCCTGCTAGCTTGTAGTATGAAGACCTAGGACATCCAAATAGTGCCTCCCGAATAAAGAAAACCCATGAGTTTAGCCAGACGTAATTTGACTTCCGCGCATAAAAATCTTAAAACTGGGGTTCTGTATAGGTATAGTGAGCTATAAGTAGGCGACACTCTTTAAACGAGCACATTCGTGGAACGATCGCACATTTCTACCGCTTGCAGTCTCGTTCTCCAACGTTGACCTTTGTTAAAGAACTCGCCGGCCTAATTTCTCTCTCCAAGAAAGACATCACCGTCGACCCATCATTCTCTCTCTTGCTTGCCCAAACCCAGAATTTCAGAAACTAGAATAAGGCGAGGACCAGACGCTCACATTAACAAAGAATGTTTAGCCTTTCTTACACGGCTCCGCTTGGAAAACAGAGCGTCTCAACTCAGCTAAGAAAGCCGTTGTTCTTGGATGCAGATGAGACGTCGGGGCAGCAGATCGAGGAGCTAAAGGCGAGAGAGTAACTCTTGTAGAGTGGTGTTGGAATATGAATGTGCAGCACCCCGGAAACCAGCATATTTTTAGTTCCATTCAAAAGAAGAATCAGTCAAAACTGACTGTGAACGGAGCATATACTTCCGCCTAGATATTGTTGGCCTAGGCCAGTCTCAACCCTTGACAGCAGAACGGGTCAACCCAGGCCTCTCAAAACGGAGAGAATATCGCACCACATTCTTCAAGCAAGCACGCAAGCCAGCCTCAGGCTAGGGCTGTCCAGAAAGACAGCGTACAGCCAATCCACGAGTGCATCGTCCGATGTCGCGTCACTTGTACTGTGGCCAGTCGAGCCGGTCGGCTTTAAGGGTTACTGATATATGCAGAGTGCCTGCGGTAGCTTGGATAGGATGAATGGCGCGAGCAGCGCGTCGAGATATGGGCAGGTGGTGGTGGTAAGAGGAAGAGTCGTGCCAAATTCCAATTTGGGAAGTCATCAATTCTTGTTTCGGACCACCATGTTCGCTGTTCCCTTGAGTATCGTTGTTCTCCTTCTTCTTTATTGTCATCGTCTGCCTGCCTAGCAGGATATATGCGCCTCTGTCGAACGTTCTCTCTTGTAACGAACAGTCCCTGCTTTCCTCAAACCGAAGCGCAAGGCTCTGTGGCCGCTTTTAGCTGCTATCGAGGATCCTTTCGAGAAGGAACGTGAATATAGTAAGGTCGTAATCTCTCCTACGGTATCATGTACACAGTGCATCTGATCTGCTGCAACTAAATCGCCAGTATCTTTGCGAAGGAAGTATTTGGTTCCCTCTCAGTGAAGCGTGTAGTAGCGAGATGCTTTAAGTATGTAAAAATTCCTCTTTGGTATATTCAAAGTTCTACTGACATCGTTCGTCATAGGAAGCTCTTGGTCCCTCATGAAAGCTCATCCACGCGCATAATGTGCCCTAGTACCCTGTAGTAAACGGTCGCCAGTCCCAATGGAACATTTCACGAATTGCGATGCTACGGTTAGGATAGAGATGGATCTCGTTTCTATATGCACAGTCTTAGCATTCACTATCAGAACGTTATGCTGCTCTCTATGAAGCAAACACTCACCACTTTACACACGACACAAATGGGCCAGTCTGTGCACAGGCTGACTGTGCACCATCAATTCTTCCGTGATTTAGTTCTCTTCTTTCCTCCACTACCGCTGCTCTTCCTTTCGACAGGTGCGTCATCTCTTCGTAACAGAGAGGATGGCGGTGAAGATTTCTGTGGCATGCGTACACGAGGGTTTCTTCTTCGATAGCCACCTTCAGGAGGGGGCATCACGCGACCCATTTTGGGGTGTTTTGATCAAAGAGCGAAAGGAATGGCACGGCCAGCCACGCTTAAGTATCGAGTGCTCGGTGACGGAGGCTGTTCCCCATCAGCACGCGATTCACAGCCTTCAGGGTAAAGAGTGTGTTGCCGGCCCGGCATATTCTTCACGCAATGTTTGATGTTTGACGGCACGTTTTTGTACCCAACTGTCATCTGTAAGTTACTTTCCAAGGCCCGTCACAGCTCTAACACACCTGTTTTCTCTTTTTAGAACAAAGAAGATGACAGGAACTTGATTCGTCGCGATATTGGTGCATTCTTACCATTCAATTGACTTTTATTGGTATGGACAACGGTGCCGACTGTTCGCCGTCGCAGCCCTGGGCCAGTGAGAAATACTCGCAGAGGACAGGTTCTGCAACTTCCGGCAATTTGTATTCGGTGCTTGAAGATCCCGCAATCACCAATGCATCACACGTTCAAGCCGTTTCTGGCAAGGCAGAACCTTCTGTAGACGGATCGGAAACAAAAAGCTCCAGCAGCTCTAGTACAAAAGAAGGAGAGTCCCTCACTCTGATTCAAGAAGATTTGTCCGTTCATTGGAGGAAGTGCTACGACGCTATTTCCGAATTCGACTCCAAGATCATTTCTTCATGGACGGAAGAAATGAATACAATACTTATTTTTGTGCGTTCTTTTGCTGTTCAGTATCTACCCTTGTTGTTAATATATGAGACATAGGCTGGTCTTTACTCTGCTGTCGTTACCGCTTTTCTCATCGAATCCTATCAATGGCTTAGCGAGGACCCCATCGAAGCCCTTTTAACTCGAATTTCCTCTCAGCTAGACCCAGCGTCAAACGCCTCTTCCATAAACGCACCATTTACTCCCTCAAGCTCTAACGTCGTCATCAATGTCGCCTGGTTCTCCAGCCTGATTCTCGCATTAACGGCGGTTCTCATGGCCATACTCGTTAAACAGTGGCTGGTCCAGTACTCTTGGACGAATGGTAGATTTGTTCCACCTCCCCGCCTGGCTGTAGGGCTACGCCAGCTGCATTTCACCAGCCTCAATAGCCCATTCATCGAAGGAAGTATGGCATACGCTCCCCTTCTTCTCATCATAGCACTGTTTCTGTTCTTCGCAGGACTGGCTATCCTTCTTTGGAACCTCAATTCCGTCGTCGCAGGAATAACCACCGCGTTAATCGGGTTTACAACCATTTACTTCCTCGCCACTACTATCGCGCCCTCATTTGACCCCAATTCCATGTGCCGTTCTATACAAGCCTGGAGCTTCCGCCGGGTTGTACTCCTTGTCCGTTTCATCGTTACAGGAGGAAGAAAACCCTCTATTGATACGTGGATAGATATATCCCTGGAGTATCTAAAGGGAAAAAACGAACACCCCGCGCGCGCGCTTTTATGGGTACACAACCATGCTGTCGCCTGGGATTTTTCTCGCGTACGGTCCGTATGGAAATGCGCTAGAAGCCTTGATGACGCAGCAGCGCCACAGGTGCTTTGTGACGTCTACTTGGACGACCCTTCGGAATCCGGGGAGCCCATTCTATCCAAAGCTTACACAGACGTCTGGCGGACCTGGATAGGCGGCGAAGAGATCAAGGAGACGTACGACCTATTGCTCCGCACCTTTCCCGACGATTCTTGGGCGACCAGGAGCCCGAACAATAACGCCAATCACTTAGATGCATTCTGCTCCCTGCATTTTGGGATCGTATACCAGTACAGTGATGCGCACCAAATCTTAAACGGGCTGTCAAAGCTTGCCGATTTGCTATCGCCATCAGACAACAGGCTATCCAACCTACCCAGAGATGAAGAGAGTAGTCCAACGTCCGTTGCCGAAGGAATTGTTTATACCATCGATTTCACCATGACCTCGCGCTGGTCCGGAACTCCTTCCATTGATGAGAGTACGTCCATTCTAGGTAAGTAGTGATTATACACACAGCGTACGTCGGTTGTTCTGATCAGTCGTCCCAAAGCATCTTGTTTTCTGACGACATTAATCGATGCAACATGCGAAACAGTGCGAAAAACTGCTATGAATGAACGGACTCTATTCCCTTTGTTAGCAGCAGTAACAATAAAAGCCGCTCATTTCATAGTAGTGCAGCTCGACAAGCCTGGATTAGCGAGCGACAAGCAGCTGCTTAGACTGTTTGACGCAATGGAGGCGTTCATAGCGTCTTCAGACCTCCAGCCCTCCGAAAGGCAGGATATCCTGGAGCTCTGGGCTCCCACTCTACTTCGATACTGCGGCAAGTCCGTTTGGGAGATCTGGAAGGATCGTCAACAGATGCATTTGTCTATGAAATCACTTATAGCTGCGTTTGACGACCTTCCGCTGAATATTTACGATCCCGACGATCATGCGGATATCCTCGTGCTGTATATGCTTTACGGCCGTCCAGACGTGAGCTCCACTCGTAGGTATCTCGTTTCGAGACTCATAATATTCGCAGAAAATATTTTCGGTGTATCACCATGCTACTTCACTCGCTAACATTCCCATTGACGACTATTATACTCCGGCGGGTGCTCGGTGGTGGAAGGAGAGATTGACGCCGTCAGAAATTTGTGCCGTGATGCATGCCCTAGTCGACGCTTTGCTCGCTTCAACGGCATTGCCGCCGCCAGGCAGAAACTACTTCGACATGCTATGCGCGCTTCTTACGCTGCACACAGTGGACGAGGAAATTGTTGACAGAACCGAATTTCTCCTCGCGACACGGATTAATGAATGTCTCTCTTCGAATACGTATCCCGGCACTAGAGAAGCTATTCGTGGGGATATCCACTCCTGGTCGCAATCCCTACTTCGGATTTTGTCGTATTCTGAGACAGTCGATTTGCGGTTGGCACTTGGTACGTCCATTCTTTCATTCGTGTTCATTTTGCCGCTGCTGACTCTAGGTTTCAGTACCGAAGGTTCTCCCTATTCTGATTCGCTACGCGGAATGGAATTATCATTCTGCCCAGGGTATAACGGAGGAATTTATATCTTCATCCGCCGTCGCGCTAGAACTAGGCTGCCAGACTCCCGTCGCTGACGACATGAAGGAGCTGATAGCATTGATGGTACAATTCCTGAACGATTACAATACCTACGAGGGTCGAGATTCTTGGCGACAGTGGAAGGATGTTGTTGCCCGATTACCTCTCGCTAGTCTACCTTATGAGAGTCCGTACACATTGTTGGTTCAGAGTATCCAACGTCTTTAAGTAGCGCGGAAGCGGAAGTCAAACGAGGTAAATACATGCTGTGTTGTAACGAGTCCAAATGTAACTAAAAATGCGTGAATAGAGGTGAAATGAAAACAAGTCAAGGTCCCGAGAAGGACAATAACCAAGGTCCTAAAAATGGTCTAACAATAAATGAAGGTATTAAAAAAGTGTAACACCTGACGATGACGGTTGAACAGGCCACAGAGACGATGTGAGTCTGAGGAAACAATAGATAAAATGCCGGATAAAGAACAATAAGAAACAACGCCAACAGAAAGGATATCAGACAGCCTGGTGCATATACCCTCGTAAACTAACCTCCAAAGTTGAACGTCGATACTCCGAGGGTCCCCGAGTCAGACGGCCTGTACGATGACGAGTTGAAGTAGTCTGAGAGAACACTTGGGGAAGGGACCTATTGCGACGACGGTTCGAACTCCAGTTCCAACGAATCGAGGAACGTATCCAAGGCGACGTCCCGGTCAATGGAAGGTACGTCGCAACTTTCGTGGGATGAGTCGGAGAGAACTTGAGCGCTGGGGACCTGCTGCGACGGAGGCTCGGACTCCAGCTCTAGCGAATCAAGGAACGTATCCAAGGCTACGTCCCGGTCAATGGAAGGTACGTCGTGATCTTCATGCGAGGAAGTCTCCACTGATTGAGTCTCGGATAGAGGCGAAAAAGCAATGTTATCGACACTGTAGGCACCAGTATATTCCTGTCTTGCGGTCAGGGAAGCCGGGTAGATGGACTGCGGCCCGTCGGCCAACGTCGTCGAATCCAAATCAAATTCCGCAGTCAAGCCGGGGTAGAAAATCATAGAATCCATCGCAATCCGAAGCGACTCGAGAGTGGGACTGGGTTCCGACGAGGCGAGCTCCGCGAAAGGCGCGTCTGCCTGGGAAATGTGCACGAGAGGGAACGGGAGGTTCGCCGGCTGGGCATTGGATAGCGTGCCCACTGGCAGTGGTTGCTGCCACTGGTCTTCGAGTAGAGGGCTGGAATGAACGGCTGGGATAAGCTCCTTCGCATCGGGGTGTGGGTCGCTTCGGAGGTCGCACGCGTCAGCAAAGTAGGTTTTACCGTACGCATTGACTTCGACGTCGAAGTACGCTCGTAGATCATCGAGGGTGGCGGTTGAAGGAGGCCTAGCAGCGGGCTTCGGCTGCGATACAGAGTTTGCGTCGCTTTCAAGTTCGGCGTTCACGGCATTCGCGCTGGTCCTTGATGAGCCCTTGGAGGCGGTACCTTTCCTCTTTCTTGGTGACGAAGACTTTCGGACGTAGCCATGATGACGCACGCGATGCCTGTAGAAGTTGGCAGGATCGCCGCCGATGTAGTCGCAAGGTTCTCCTTCCTTTGTGATTCCGTCACAGCAGTACGGCTTCAAGCCGTAGCTACAGGTTCCGATCAGTTTGAGGTGGGAGACGTATAAAATAAAGAGACGTACTGGATATTTAAGTGAATGTCCAGACCAGATTTCGTCTTTGATGAAAAGTTGCACTCGGGAATGTGACAGTACCGCCTATGTTAGATATCAGAATATGCATCAGAGTATCAACGGCCAAATATCTTACACTGTGTCCTTGTTGCCACCGGCTGTTTTCTGACGGGGTCCGAGTTTACATCAGTGAGGAAACAATAACGGTGGCTAGAAGACGCACCTTTTGTCTCGCGGCAGGCATGACGATATGCGCTCAAAGTTGATAGAAGCAGGGAGGGGCAATGTACAGGACTGTCTTTGCTGGAGGGGGCAAAGAGATGAGAGGGAACTGAGGACAACATTGCCTTCTCCCCGCCTTATATTGGATTCAGGCAATGGGTGAATTGGTTGGTGGTTTTTTCCCATATAAAGGACGAAACGCGTGGCAAAAGAAAACAGTTCCTCGAATAAGCAAGTTCGAAAGACCAATTTGCAGGGTTGCGCCGACAACTGTTATATAAGGAGAAGGGCGCGAGCACCAATCGTGAGAATAGCCGCTTGGGGAAATCGGGGCATAGCAACGCCTCTGTTGTTTGTCTTTCGAGTGGCTCAATGGCTGGGTGGTCAGGGTAGCGACGCCGCCAAGAGACATGCATGTGCCATGAATAGATTCATTGATCTTAAAGTCCTGGAGTATCGTCTCCAGTGTGCAGAGGTCTGAATTCTGGTCCGCAGGATCCGCGTAGTAGGGGTAAAGATTTGGTTGCCAGAGAGCAAGTAGGAATATTTAGTCAGGAGCTGCCGCTCCACTACTTCCTCCTAGGCAATATACGCATGAAAGTTCTTCCGAATCCCAAAGTAAGTGGCATGAAGCGTACCGTTGTCCTTGTACATAGTCATTCTCAGAATCGCCGTTGTTGCTTCACTGTTCGACTCCAAGTTCATTGTACGCGTTAGTCACGTGACAGTGTCGTGACACGCGTCTTGCCACGTGCTGTCCGGCCACATTTTCAGTTGTCTTGTCGCGTCTTGGACCAAGCTTTGACCTCTTACATTAATGTATTACGGGGGCCATTGTTCATAGATATTGAACGCATCAAAATGGCGCTCTATGCCAGCCAAATGGGATTACGCCAATCAACGCGTCAAAATTGCCGAGCGCCTCCGTATTCTTCGCCATCATCCTCAAGAAGTAATGGCTTGAACTAGGATACTTCTTTACAGTTTTGGAAATGGCAGAAACACTGAAAATGAATTACCTCACAGAAATCGAGAAACGCCCAGCTGAAAGGGATTATATATTGGCGAGGTCTTGATCTGACATTTTATCGTTCGGGAGGAGAACCCGCGTCTTTGGAGGGAGTGATTGCAAGGGATGCTGATGGTGGCTGAAATTGAAGGGTTAGGGCAGAGACTGCCGAATGGACGGATCCGGCGATCCTGAATTTTGCGCTACTGGCCCTGGTAGAGGAGATAGTACTTCTGCCTTAGATTCTAGGCGTTGCGCAGTTAATGGCATTGACACTATCGAAAATATTATCCTACATACCTGATTTAACTTGTGGCAGCTCGTATTACTGCTCTCCTTGAAAGCATTATTTTCCGCATGATAATAAATATCCCTCTTGGTCTTTGAGGTAAACGCGGCCTTTCCGCGTTTACTAAGCCGGGACCCAGTAATCCGTAAAGAGACCAATCGGAAAGAGATTATACTGGATGAAAATCGTGCAAAAGATCATTTTCACTTAGACTGGATGTATGTTATGTACGCGCAAACGTGGTCAAGGATTCACAGGAAGCTTACTATTAAGACGCTATTCGTAGCCATTTCCGATGCGCATAGAACCAGCTTTGTTGCCTTCCCAGGGCATTGGCTGAACAGAACAAGCAAATTTGGTGAAACAACCTTCAGAACTGATTTCAGCGAGAGCTTTAGAATACAAGGTAAGGAGTCTTCGACTCTTCGTGGGTGGGGGCAAGCGTCGGGCCGTCGGCTGTTGGAATTCGAAAGAGGGTGGTTTGTGTTTATTATATTCAGAGGGGACTGACTTCCTTATCCGACGACCTTCTTCCCTTCATCCATTACCGTTCTTATTTGATGGAATAAATATCCTGTTCGGGTATCTAGCCCTGCATATACAGCCAGTTTTATTCCATAGCTCGGTGCCTCAATTGAGGAGATTGAATCGCGTACCTTCGTTTAGGATTCATTCGGGCCCAGCTTTTCAATATGAATGACCGTTGGCTTGGGGGAAACTTTTCAAAAATCCTTTATTTCCACGGTACACTCTTGCCGGTGGTTGTTCTGAATTTCACCGTGCACTTCGTCTGGCAAAAAGACAGAGCGGCTGGGATTTACTCTGAGTGCGCCACGTCGAATCCCGTGCTACGCCAACTATCATAGGGCGCTCCACGGAGTTATCTCCCGACCGGTCATCTGCCAACTCGAAATACATATTCGAATAATGAATTTCTATTTCATCGCCATGTGGCCGTCGAGATGTCGACCTTCTCTAAATCCATATGATGCTGCGATGGTAGAATAAATACGGGAAGAAATGGAGATGCCGAAGAGGGGGAGAGGAGTAGAAACCGAGAGAACCAAGTAGAAGCCGGGATGCCGGAAGAGAAGCCGCGGCACACGGCAGCGGTGCTGTTACCTCGTTTTGGTGATGACCGGGCCTCAGCCACCCCCAAAGAGGCCGTTTTCATTTCTTTCTTTCACGCCTCCACCATGCTCGTCGACGCTCCATTATCGCCATCCCTCTCACTTGCCGAGTACAATACGACCGACCTCTCAGAATACCTCAACACAGATCTCTTCGGTCCTAGCATCGAGGGAGAATCGCCCTCGTCGTCGTCGAGCGCCTCATCACCACAGTCAGCATCGCTGTTGACCCCGCCGCCGCAGGCCCCGCCGTCCCCGTCATTTACAGAGTTTGAATCACCGTCGAGCGGCACTCTTTTCACACTCCTCGAAGACGAGCTGAAGCTTGATGGACAGCCGTCGACGTCGCCGTTCCACTTCTTGTCCAGGTATGAAGAGCAGCCGGAACCGATGGGCATCGACCCACAGCTGATGGCGACACCTGCGGAGGAACCAGTAGAGACGTTTAAGGAAGAGGAGCAGCTGTTACAGCCTGAACCGCAGCCTGAGCCGAGGCAGGAGAAGCTTATGTTGACAATAACGCCCTTCAAGGCTGGCGGTCACGGGAAGTCGCGAAAAGGTACTGTGGTCAACGGTGGCGTCGTCAAAAAGTCCGTAGCTGCACCGACGCAGGCAGCAGCTCCTGTCGTCGTGCCCAAAGACAAGGAGAACATCGACGACGACGACGACCTCCCTGCTGACTGGCGCCCGCCTCCAGAGGTCTTCGCCAAGATGTCGAGCAAGGAAAAGCGCCAGCTCCGTAACAAGATCAGTGCACGAAACTTCCGCGTGCGGAGGAAAGGTAAGCTGTCTTTTCTTACTCGTCGTTGGCGCCACTGACCTGGCGCAGAGTACATATCGACCCTTGAGCTCGATATCGCGGAGCGGGACCGTCTCTTGCAGTCCGTCAGGGACGAGCTAGGCTCTACCCAATCGGAAAACGTGGCGCTGCGCCAGGAGATTGCTGCTTTGAAGAAGGCTCTACTGGAAGGTCGCTCGAATACGGAACTCACGACAGAGGATATCCCCGTGCTCAACCTTCCCCCTCCAGGTCCTATACCAACTCCTACTTCTGCAGCAACCGTTCCCCATGCTACATCACCGTCACCGTCCCTCATCACTGCCAACACACAGAAGGATGTTGCATCACCCCGCTCTGGGAGCTTTTGGGGTGGCGCATCGAGGATGGGTAGCGGCATCACCCCTGTGCACACGGTTCTCATTCCGGAGACGGCGTGGACCAAATCCGAGAATATCAATCCGGCGCTCAACGCAGAGAAACGCGTCAAGACGCCCGTCACTCCTGGGTTTGATGGATTCACGGACAACAACCTGTTCACGATGAAGAATCTCGACATGTACGTATTTATTACCCTTTATCTTTTCTGAGCTGTGAGTTATTTACGTACGTTTTTCACGCAGGTACCGCATGCATTTGTGGTCAAAGATGGCCTCACAGCAGATGTCCCAACAGCAATCGCAGTACCCGCCGTCACCACCATCATCGGCACCTTCTTCGCCTCCGACTCCGAACAATCCACTGTTTTCGCCATCTCCATTCACGAACCCCTCGCTACCCCTCTACTCTACCCCGCTCCACGGGCTCGCGTCGTTCATGGGTCCGAAATACTTCCAGACGTCGCACAAGGCGAATCTGCCTACGCCGCCTTCGTCTCCACCGATGATGAGCAAGACCCTCAGCACGGTGTTGTCAGGGAAACAGGCGATCTTGTCCCAGGGTGGGCTTGGCAGGAAGAGTCCCCCGCCGATGAAGGAGCAGGAACAAGCATTGGTTGCTGCCCTCGCTGGACAGACGCTCCTGAAGCGTCTCGGTGGCGCGTTCTGGGATGCGTTCTCCGGGTCCGAGTCGTCGTCTTCGAGGAAGATCGATGTGGACAAGGTGAGGAGGGTTCTGGAAGGCAAGGCGGTGGTGCAAATCGTGGATGTTGATGTCGAACCGCGGAAGGAGATGGGACGCAAGGTATCGAGGGAAGCGTGCTCAGTCACGGCTATTTTGGAGGAGAGTATGAAGAGTTTGACGTTGGGAAAGAAATGAAGTCCGTTTTTTGGTTGGTTCGTGTACTCACATTCGTTCTCTTTAGTCATATAAATGATCTCCCATCTCAGCATAGCATAGCATCGTTTTTTTTCTCTCTCTCGTTTTTCGTATCTACTTGCTTACCTAGAATTGTGTTCACTCAAAAAAAAAATGGTCATAATAGCGGAAAACGAAACAATGGAAATATTTTTTCATGACAAGTGGGGGTCAGATTTTCGAGTTGGCGACAATTCGTTTCACATGGTCCGGCGGCGAACTATGGGTCGGTAATCTAAAGGATACATGCCGCCGGCATATCAACCCAAACTAGACTGACATCCCCGAACCTCGAAAACGCAACGAAAACAAACATACGGCCGTCGACGGCCGTCAATACGGTGCATCTCAATCTCTCGACGGTACGGTTACGGCACCCGTACGACGGTACCCGTACAACCGTATTATACGGTGACGGTGCGAAGCCCTACTGATTGGTGGTGGCATTTACATTGATTCTCATGAGGACCATAGTTTGTGTGTTGATGATGATGAAACCCACTGCATATACAAGCAGGCAGTAGTGCTTCAAGTTTTTGAAAAGGTAGTGGTAGCAATGGGGTGTTTGGATGTCACTGATAGATATGAAAGCAGATGCAGACTGGTCCCCATGCCCCTGTTTTGTGCTCGAAGTACCCCGCTCTCCCATCATTGTCGTCACCATCCTAGCCATCGTCGTCACCCGCTGTGGTTGCGTTCGCGTTCCAGGTGCCCTCCCGCTGCGAGGTGGTGCTCGATTTCAAATCTCCAGGGATATCCCAAGTCGTTAACACACCAAGATAGCGTGCCCGATGGCGATTATGGCCGATATGCATAAGTCAGATCGACGGTCGCAGCGAGTTCGTATTGGGGTAATCATGGGTGGGAATGGGTCGCGTCGTAAACGAGTGGCGTAGCAGTCGCATCGGAAGTGTCAAGGGGTCATTGTCAACGGTTCGATAGGCAGTGCTATCCCACCCGACGGCTTATGCGCGCGAGAGAAGGCAAAACACGCCCTTTCTGGGGCTCTCGATGCCGCCAGATGAGCTAAGCGTATGTTAATAGACCAATAAGTACTTAAATTAATAAAACATACCGTTTGTCCACCAATTCCGAGCTGATTGGTGCACGACGTGGCTATGGTGAGGCACTACTGACACTGCACTAACTGAAGCCTGCTAGCTTACGGGCTCTAAGGACTAGAACATGTTTAAAGAGCTAAGAAAAAGTACGAGTAAACATTCAAGCAGGAAGTACCCACTTTTTACGCCCACAAAAGGGCTGTTGAATAAAGAAACGAGGGCGTGCCGGCGGTTGGAGGCCAAGGCAAACACAGCTACTCGATCCGTGCTCGGTTGATCGAACCGTGGCGAGAGGAATGCATTCTCCTACTCCGAAGCCCCGAAATTTAGCGGAATAGGCGCTTCGATCTATTTTCCATACATTAAGTATGAATGGAAGAGCTGTCTGCTAGTTTATTCACCGCTAACAATATTTTGCAAGAGGCTTTTGAACCTCGTATCCTTCGTTTCAGTGTCGAGTGGAATTCATCGAACTTTTGAGACAAATTCTTGGCGTTCAATAACTATTTCGTTATGGGAGAAATGTCAGCTATTGATGCGAGATCATTTCAGGGCTCGGACTCGTTCAACGACGTCAACATAGCACATGGGCAACGTTGTCATTCGTAGGGAAATTCACCTCCAGAAGCAGCATCCAAACGTGGTGCGGGGATAAGTTCCAGAAGATTGGGATGGAAATCAGTGATCGTTTTGTGTGAACGACTTGATATCTCGACGAGGAGGTGGGCGATAGAGAATCGGAAAGCAGGAGCATAGCATTGATACTACTAGGGTACACGATCTAACTACAAGGAGACCTAAAAGTCGAAGAATAAAGAGTTGGGTTTCAAAGTCGCACTTGCACTTCCCACGGTCAAACCGAAAAAGAGTCTTAAATCCACCGAGGGTCAGAACTCGAAGGATCATAATTCATAGGATCAGAGAACCTGCCGTTGCGGAATCAATGCCAAGCTAGAATAGCAGCAAATCAGCATCTGCTCCGCCAATCAATGAAGAGTCAGCTCACCATTTCCAGTTCCAAGATAGCAGAATCTGAGTCGAGCGCTTCAAGCTGTTGTCCAACCCCCGAGCTGCCCTCAACAACGGCGGCTATTTAATCAGCTGCGACGGGATAAACGGGGTTGACCATAGGCGTAAGGTAGTCGACTCCTTTTTTGAACTTGATGCAGGGACGAGACGAGCCTAAGAATGCGAGGTGAGTTCTCGCGGGATCGGAAACTCGCCAGTTTCATTGCGCTCGGGGGCTACATAGCTAAACGGAATGGTATGAGCACAGAACGAACAGAAAAGAATGGTGCAGGAAAACATACCGTTTCCGTATTTCCCGGTACTTATTCTTGAAGTGTGTGGTTTGTTCGGCTCTTACTCGCCTTGCCGTCGCACCGTGCTCGCCGGACGTCGATACGTTGCGGTGGCGCAATATTGTCGTCCAAGGAGTCTTTGACAAGCGTCCGACTTCGAGTCTGCCTAGATGTTAGCCACAATAGCAGCTACCGACGTCGTAGGTACATACCTTGTGCTCCACAACCCCATGCTTCTCACAGTGTTGCTACCTCAATATCATGTCCTAGCTCACCGACCGTCAATAAGTCGTGACGGCGCATAGGTTCTTGCCGTGATGGGGCTGTTGTTCTCGAGCTAGGCGGCAGAATAAAAATAATTAGTGAGGAAGGCGGTCAATGACAGGGCAGCAACGTACCTTGTGCCTAGGTGTCTCCGAGCTACACATTCCCAGTGAAGTGTCCCCAACTCCTTGCTCGCCGGATGTCGATGCGCCGTGGCGGCGCAAAAGTCCCCGTCCAGTAATACGCGTGCGACGAGGCTTGACAACATTTTTACGGGTGACACGTGGCGCGTGACGTTTGAGAGTGAATTGCGGGTTGTTGAGGTCGCAAAAGACATACCTATCTTGCGAACGCGCACTGCAGTGCTAAATGTTCTAAATATACTCCACCACTTCGACGACACTGTGCCCTCGCTTGCTGGACATCAACGCAAAATCCGACCACGAAAGTATGCCTCCCACGATGTAGCCGAGCTCATATGGCGCACGAGACGGTGAATGAAGGAAAAGAACCGGAGATGGGCACGGGAGAGGGAGGGAGAGGGTAGGCGAAGGGTGATGATGGGTAGGAGACGTCCACCTCCCTGACGTCAACACCTTGCTCGCCGGAAGACGATCCATCGTCTAGCACCCACCCGCCGACCTAGAGTCTTGCCATGTCCCTGGCGCCGTGCTATCATTCTTCAAGGAACGTTCATCGACTCAAGACGTCGGGAAGGCGACCTCGACGCCGTCGCATGCAATAGTGGACAGGGCGGGTGTGGTGCTAGTCGGCCAACGGGGATGTGATGGATAGGAAGGGAGGGAGGTTGCAGGTGGATGTCTGTGCACTTGACGCGGATGACACCCCATTGGGAGCTGATTTCAGCATTCACCCAGCCCCGGTACATCCTCTCCGGACGTGCTGTCCTAGCTTCCCTCCCTATCCTTCTCGAAGCACGGTCTTCAAATTCGACAGCGAGACACTGCAACGGGAAAAAAATCCGGTGTGGTGGTGGGGAATGCTGTCGGTGGCAGAGTGACAAAGCTGACAAGGAAAAGATAAGAAACAAGGTGGAGGAGAGTCAGATATGTACTCACCGAGTACCTAATGAATGTATGCATGTTGGGCGCGTCTCGTCGCGTCGTTCCACATTGTGGCGTCTGAACACGAAGGTTCCTCCCTAGAGAGGAGGGATGCCACTTGCTGCGGGGCGTCGACCTCGGAAAAAAGGGCTTGCATGAGGAGCGATTTTGAGGTCCTCATGATAGGCTGGAAAATATTCTGAAATTAGACAAAATAAGCGTAAGAACGCACCAGGCAGGCTAGAAACCCTCATTGAAGTCTACCTTCGATGGCTCTGGTAGAGGACATATCACGTCGTCAGAGAATCGGAAAAGAGTAAGATGGGAGGGAAAGATCCTGGAAGCGTGCAGGCAAAGTCGGTGTTTACCGGCACAGCCCCATGACTTCGGCAAACACTCCTGTCCCGATTTGGAACTCAACGCTCTGCTTCGATGTCCTCTTCTCTGTCCCATACTCTCTCACGCCAACCATACTCTTTTCCATTGTTGAAGACGTGTTTGCCTGCTCCTCGCCGCTGCACGCGACTTCGTCGGGCTCGATGAATATGGTCTCGTGGCTGCCATCATCGGATTCGGACCGCGTTCCCTAGGCTTTGTTGATTTCGTCGCTCTGACAGTGACCACGACGACAATGGTGAGCGCCTGCACTTCTTTCGATGATTTCACTCCTTTTTTACTTAATCTAGGTCTCCTGTATTGGTAGTACGTGCGGCTACCCACGGTCTTGGGACCAGTTTATTTTGCTGGCAGCAGAATTGCTATGGTGCCGGGTACGCAGTTCTTAGTATATTATTATCTCACCGCTAACGGATTGAACACCTTGCACAGGTTTCCTCGCTGAACGCGCCAACGAAGCACATTCGATGGTAAGCCATCCGTGCCTTGTTGGTCCCGATTTTTCTGAATTCATCTATATTACAGTAGGCCATGAACTGGCACATTTTCCCTGTCTTGGTAGGACTACGATTTGAGTGACGGCCCTCTTGTTTTGATGTACGTCGCTTCCCTCTGCTGCATTTCCATTCGCTTACGCGTCGTTGATATCACAGGACTCTGACATTTGCTACTCGCCAAAGGGACTGGTAGCGTGTGGGAGTGTCGATTTGGATCGAGACGATGCGGAGGTTGTCGTGCATGGACGAGAAGAAGGTGGCGGAGAACGAAGACAGTTTCAAGCGCTACTATCGCCGAGGTGAGCTTTCAATTCTTCAACTTAGATATTACTAATCTAACGAGGATCAATACAGATCATCGCTTTATCGAGAATGCTCACTGACGACCAGTCCTCGCCCTTTCCCCCCCGACACCGTCATTGATGGCGACTTTTTGCCACCGTAGTTTAACCCGGAATTCGGTTTGATGACCAGTAAGTTGGACAAGGATAGTTTAAGATTTAGTTGCTCACCTTCCGTTTCTCTAGGGTAACGGCGATGAACCGTATTCTCTCCTTCGGCAGGATTGAGCAGTACGCACGACGGGCTCAGACGCGTCCCGCAGCGTGGATGTGTACATGCAGACGCTCGTATCGGGTGTTGTGTGCAGAAGAAGATGTGTGCGGGATGCCATGCACGGACGGAGGGATATGCGCGCGGGAGGAGGGAGTGGACGGGATGGGAGGTTGGACGTCTTTCAGGGAGGGGTCGTTTTGTGGCTGTGACGGAGGACATCTTGGGTGTTGGAAGGTGGTCTGTGGCTGTGGAGGACACTCGTAACGAGAGGCGAACATCTGTGGCCGTACGAGGGGACGGAGGGTTTTTAGTGAGACAGGCAGGAATAGCAGGAGGGAGGCAGTCGACGGAGGGACAGGCGGCACAGAAGGACGGACATCGTCAACCTCTTCACGATGAAGAATCCCGACATGTACGTGTTTATTATCTTTTCTGAGCTGCGAGTTATTTACCTACGTTTTCACGCAGGTACCGCATGCACTTGTGGTCAAAGATGGCCTCACAGCAAATGTCCCAACGGCAACGTCAACCCCAGTACCCGCCGTCACCTTCTTCGCCTCCGACCCCGAACAATCTACTATTCTCGCCGTCTCCATTTACGAACCTCTCGCTACCCTTCTACTCCACGCCGCTCCACGGGCTTGCGTCGTTCATGGGTCCCAGATACTTCCAGACGTCGCACAATGCGAATCTCCCCTCGCCACCTTCGTCTCCGCCGATGATGAGCAAGACCCTAAGTATGGTGTTGTCAGGGAAACAGACGATCTTGTCCCAAGGTGGGCTTGGTAGGAAGAGTCCTCCGCCGATGAAGGAGTAGGAACAGGTGTTGGTCGCTGCCCTCGCTGGACAGACGCTGCTGAAACGCCTCGGTGGTGCGTTCTGGGACGCGTTCTCTGGGTCTTCGTCTTTGTCTTCGAGGAAGATTGACGCGGACAAGGTGAGGAGGGTCCTGGAAGGCAAGGCGGTGGTTCAAATCGTGGATGTGGATGTCGAGCCGCGGAAGGAAATGTCAGTGGTACGCAAGGTATCGGACAATTGGAGGGATGCGTGCTCGATCACGGTGATTTTGGAGGAGAGTATGAAGAGTTTCACGTTGGGAAAGAAATAATGTCTGTTTTTGGTTGGCACATTCATTCTTTAGTCATAAATGATCACCCATCTAAGCATAGCATAGCATCGTTTTTTTCTCTCGTTTTTTGTATCTACTTACTTACCTAGGATTGTTGTCACTCAAAAAAATGGTTATAATAGTGGAAAATAAAGCAATGGAATGTTCTTTCATGGCAAGGGGGGGCGCGGGGAATGGCCGGGACCAGCTTTCGAGTTCATTTCACATGGTCCGGCAAACTATGGGTCGGTAATCTAAAGGATGGCAGCGGCATATCAATCCAAATTAAGCTGTTATCCTAAAGTCATCCTCGAAAGTGCAACAAAAACAAATTAGGGAAAAACTAGGGCAGCAATCAATTTCATACTCATTTTCACAGACTGATAAGCAACAGAAACATTCTTTATACACATAAAAACAATGTCACAAATTCCAGAGCAATTTAAGAGCACAATATAGTCAAGATATGGCAAAAAATGAAAGAGGGATGGCATAGATGATGTAAAAGAAAGTTATTAGAGGACATAAAGGTTGCAGTTGTTTGGAACAGTGTGGGGACTGAGATCTTCACATTAGACAATGTTACTCACTGTGCTCACAAGTCACAACAAGGGGCTACCGGAATGTCGGCCTGGTACACCGGGCAGGTAGGTAGGTTGAGCCGGCAGGCCTGAAAAAAAAAAGTTGACCCTCCTCAAATGGCCCAAAAAATGCCTTCTGAATGTAGAAAGGTGTTGTATTTGAGTGCCAATATGTCTGATCAATAGACCTTCAATCTTTATAATGTCTATGCAACGCAACATTGGGAGTAGACAGTGGTTAGTGGCACTGCCATCATGAGTCAGCATATGATATCATATGTCTATATTTATGTGGTTTCTTTATTTGATTAGAAATGTCGCAGATTGTACTCAAAATGATATTTGGTTGAATAATAGTACATAAATACAATGCAATTTCTCATTTTCACTTGGAAATATACTCAATTTGGACAGTATGACATCATGATGGTCACGTGGAGGTAGGTAGGTCCAGCGCCAGAGCCCAAAATTTTCTAATCAACCCCATGTCATTTTTTTTTATATTGGTAGCCCCTTGAGTCACAATCAGAGTCCTTCAATGTGCCAAGTCCTGATGACCTCATCCGAAGGATGGGTAGTAATCAAGGTTTTTCCATCTGGGGTGATCATAATGTTTGAAGGCTTATGGTTAAATGGGAAGCAATGACAGAAAATATCTTTTTTGGTTTGTATATCTCGAATGACCATAGTATCTTCTCTTAGGTAAGCAATTTTTTGATCATCAGGGAAAGATGCCACCACTTGGAAAGTTCCTTGAGACCAAGGAAGATTGCCACAATCTATCACTTCATGGACAGCACCATCATTATCAAAAGGGACAATGTGGAGAAATGTTTTCCAATCATCAGTTCCATCACCTGTGACAATGATGGATGTGGTGCCACTGGCTGATAGTATCAAAGACACAGGTTTCTGTTGATGAATATTCAAGGTGCTGGAATGTGTGAGAAATCCTGTGGTTGTGTCCCAACATCGAAGCATCCAAAGATCACCCAGGTCATCTACTAACTGAGAAAGGTCTGCCAGTGTTGATCCATCTTGGGAAACTACCAGGAGTGGCCTACCCTGCCCCACATAAAAGATAGAGAGTGATTCTGCTTGCAAAGCATCTCCTTCCACAATGTTTTTCCACTCATGCTGATTGCTGGTAGCATTTACATCAATTCTCATGAGGGCCATAGTTTGTATGTTGATGATGATGAAACCCACTGTGTATAGAAGCAGATGGTAGTGCTTCAAGTCTTTGAAAAGGTAGTGGTGGCAATGGAATGTTTGAATATCACTGATAGATATGAAAGCAGATGCAGATTGGTTCCCAGACTGAGTCACAAATAGGCTATTATCAATGACTTTCCAGCAGGCCTCAAGGTCATCCACAGACAGGTCATCCACAAATATTGATTGGCGCACTACAAGATGACCCAACACACAATAGTGGGGATCCTTCAATGCAGGCAGAGACTCTTCCAAATTGAAGAATGAAGAGGCAGGCTTCTGAGCTGGTGTTTTTTGAACCCCAATATCATTGATATTCCATAACATGACCTTGGCATAGTCTTCTGTTGTGCAAATGAGGACCTGAGAGTCTGCAGATACACTGAAACAAGCCTCCAAGGCCTGGTTGGGACTAATCTGATATGGAAGAATGTTATGCCAGAAGACATTTTGTGACTCAATAGAAGATTGCCTCTCTGTGGACAACAATGTGGACTCAGCACATTGACATGCACAATACACAAGTTGACAAAAGCTGCAATCTATGTCCTTTAACTTTGCAATGATTAGAAAACAATGATATGAAATAATACATGATGACTCACACTATTGACCCAGTGCAGAACTTGAATTATCTCCTTAAGGAGATCATATTCCTTCCCAGCTTTCTTTACAACTTTAAACCACTTGGCAGATAGGTCATCTTCAAAAAGGACACATAAATCCTTGACATCACTTTTATCAAAGCACTCTATGTGCCACAGTGGCTCAAGCAAGGCATAATTTTGGATATGAGAAGGAATTTCAACACCCTCAGTCCATTTTCCCAGAAACTTGGTCAACACTGACAGGCATTGCTGGGCAAGTTTCCTCTTGTGGTCCTTGATATCAATAAACCATGAATCCTTGTGGTATGAACTTCGATGTGTCAAGAAGTCATCAAATGACTTGTGTATGAGTTGAATAGAACCACCACTTTTTGTGTCAGTTTCTACCACACTTCCAAGATTGTTTAGGATGTCCTGTGCTGAGGTATCCTTTTCATTGAGCACGAGTTTCTTGAGATCATCCTGTGTCAAACCCGGAGGTGTCTGTGCTACCATGATAGCACCAAGGACCTTCATTATGCTCTTTTTGAGATACTGGTTTCCTTCAGATGCTTCATTCAGAGCGGAGATATAGAGATCATGCAAACCCTTCAAAGCAGCCGCTTCCCAGTTGTTATCATCTGAATATCCTGCTGCATCATTTGAAGTGTCAATGTTCAGTAGCTGCATTAGTGCCTTTTCACATTTACGCGTTGCCAAGTACCGGCAGGCAACATCAGCCCAGATGAATAGTCCATTGGCATTTAATGCCAGTTTCTCTGCAGCATCTGGATAATTGTTCAATACACCGCGAAAGTCAGAGCTTTTATCTCCGATTTTCTCCAGCTGAGCATCAATGACATGTCGTATATCATCAAGAATAGGGTCGGTTGATTTGTTCAAGAGGAGGGATTCTACAACGTTGCCTGGCTTTTCAAATATTGCCATGATGGGATTAACACGGCGGCTGAACACAACGAGTCGCATAAATGTGAGATCTTGAAATCCTTTAGACAGAACATCTAACACCTCCTCAACCGCTTCGCGATCTCCCTGTGGAATCTGAGAAGAGTCATGACTGTCCTGCTGAACACCATCACTGCCATGGCCAAAATGCGAGCCCGAGATCACCAGATCTCCGCATTCATCCAGACCATCAATGATAATGACCAAAGGTTCTTCTTGGACCAGTTCTGGCACACTCTTCAGAGGCTCGTACAGGAGTTTTATATATTGGTTTGGCGCAGACATGTTCCGGACAGCTAGAGAGTCATTAAGAACTTTAGCAATAGCATGCCCAATCCGTCCATCGAGTTGTCCCAATGAGAACGCAATAGACGGAATCAGACGGGCTATTAACATGTCTCGGGACTGTTCAGTGCGATCATAACGAATGAAGGCCCCCAGTCGGCCCCGGAGTCGGCGTCCCTCCGAGTCAGTGACACCGCCAAATTTATCATGAAGTGTCCCTGCGAGTGAGCTCTTCCCTGTCCCGGCCAAACCGCTGCACCACAGCACACGTTTGTCGCGGTGGCCATCTTTAACCCAGGAATCGAGGATTTCATTTGTTTTAACGCGTGTATGTTCCAGGCACCGACATTTGGGACCGAGTGACCGCTGCGGTTCGAGTAGTTCGAGAAGTTTCTTCACGTCTATAGTCGCCTTTGAGTTCCGATGTATATGCGTACGCTCAAATACGTACTCAGCTCGTCGACAGTCCCAAGAATTTCTTTGGCCACGTAATTTGTATCCATTATGAGAGCAGAGTCAAGCTTCTTCTCGAAATTGCTAAACACTTCTTGATAGTCTGTGACTGTGTCTGAGGTATTGAAACGGAATAATCTCCCTATCAAAGTGATGAGGATCAATGTTTTAAATGGAATGTTGCCTCATCGCACCAAAAGATCCCTTCTTCTCATAATTGTTGATGAATACGCAGCATTCAAACGTCTTCTCGAACATAGAATTATAAATTTCTATAAGATGGTCTTGCTTCTGTAGGGCACGCTCGCTGTTCGCCTCTTGATGGATCGATTTCATGGTCCTGCAGAGCTCTTTAACAAGCTCCTGTGTTTCCGCTTGCTTCTTATATGTCTGTTGATGGAACAAGTGGTTAGTACTATTCTAACATGAATGGAAAATACTCGCATTGAGTCCGAATGACAGAATACCCCAGACCGCTTGAGCTATAGGATGAATCTATGACCAGAGTCATATCAGTTGCCCCGCATGAAACAGCAAAACACTTACCTCTGATAATTTATCGAGGATTGGCCCGGCGACTTGCAGAATTTGTAAAACTTCCCCAGCGCGTTCCGATGGGGTCCGGGGCCCGTTGGTGGCGTTAACGCCATCTCCTACAGCCTCTTTGATGTTGATTCGATAAACATTGAGGGTGCATATCTCCGATTGCGGAGTCGCGTTGTTGTAAACGGAGATGGTAGGTGCTAAATACAGATTCAGCGCCAGTAATACATGGGAAAGATGACCACGAACCTCCTTTGACTAGGTCGGACATATTCTTACTCTCCGTGCGTCCGATCAATAGTTTTTTGGGCAGATGAAAAGATCTACGATCGTAGAGCTCGAATCCAATTTTCGTCGAATCACTAAGATCGTCGCTACCACAACAAACACAATTAGACGCTGCCATGATTAATGTGCCAATTAACGCTCACAAAGCAATGATCCAGGTGACTATCGCCGGCGGATTAGATTTGACCTTTAAGATAGACGACTTTTGAACGTTGCCTCCAGCGGCCAGTTTTATCTTGATCTTGGAGGAAGCGAGTAGTTGATCGCCAGGCGAAGGCCCTTGAACCTCGGGTAGTTGAACGTCCGGCTGTGGTCCGTGACCCTCAGGCAGAGACCTGTGAACGTCGACTTTACGAAAAGAATTATACGATGAGGCAGAGTTCAGGTTTCGAGAGACAGATCCATTACTCACTATGAATGTATCGGCGCGGTCTATGGATACGGAAATCAGCAGAGGCTCTTATAAAGATGGGCTATAATCTGAATCTTACTGTTTCTCATCTGGCTTGTCCGTGCTGCTCATGGTGGTTGAGAGGAAGGGGGTTCAGATTTCGTTTCCACGTCATCCGGACTGGTCGGATCTTTCAGGGCATATCTGCAGCCGTCTCCCATTCATTTGCGGGCTGGGAATGTGTATATATGGAACTTCGTCCGGCACGGAAAAGCATGCCATAAAATCTATTGCATTCCCTCTTCGTTTCGAAGACGCTCGAATCCCCTGTTGATACAAGGTCTTGTTTTGGCCCTAAAGAAACATATAACAACCAACTGAAGCTCCGGAGTATGAAAAGTTCAGCCTATCGCAAAAGGCGTCTGAGTCCAATTGATATCGAACGACCACATGGACCATGCTGTTTGTCAAAGCAATAAGGTACTGACACCTCCGTAAGAGAGTGACCGGAGAATGATGTGGGGGCAAGAAATGCATAGCATTCTGATACTTAGCCGAGTGGACCGTTGCGGTCGCCGCACGAGCATGTTTGGCACGAGTCCGCACTTCCATCGCGGGATGTAGTCGAAGCCAAAATGATGTTGGCCCCGCAGGGTTTGGACCTCAAGGATTTTCGTGTTGATCTCAAATCTAAATCTGATATAAAAGTCAACAAAAAATCCTAAATTGATGACTTGCTTCCATGCAGTACGGAGTTAACAGCCAAGTATAATAGATACATAGAGGTGGGATGGGGTCAGCATATGCGCGCTGACTGGCAAAACACGAGAGTCGTGAGACGGCATGTAAAACGGAAAATTGGAGGATTGGGGTGAAGTTGATTTTGGTCGCAGCAGATAGCGTTGGTGTTGTTGGGCAGGTATGCAGGGCGGAACGTCACGCTGCCCTATGGTGTATACAGCAGGATATAGCTCGGGCCATGAGTTTGCAGCGGTGGTATGTGCTGGGGATGTGCTACGGATCTGCGGTGCCGTCGAGAGGCGAGGTAAGCTCGCAAGGGAAAACGAAGACCACCATCGCATTCCCCGATGTCGAAAACAAAGGTGGATGGTCAATGATGGCCGTACTGTCATTGGCGAGCCCGGGATGCAGCGGAGATGCGAGTGTGGGGTTATCGTCAGTGGACATCGACGATGATGACGTCTAGGAGAGATGCCGACCTCAGAATTGTGCTACCCATGTCGAAAATGGGAGATACACAGAGCTGGAGTACATCGATGGACTGGGGAGGGCAGTAGGGACCCATGTTGGTTTTGGGTGGGATGGCAGCGGCGAGGGCGTCAGTGTTCGCATCACCATCGCTTTGGTGTCGTCTGTCGTGTATTTGAGGGCATAATCTATTCCGAGATAGACGTCATCGTCACCGCAGTCGTTAGACATTTGTGGCCCGATGACCATCCTGCCCCCCGCTCGCAACCTTCTACACTTCTCATCCTATGTCTTCCCTTCTGGTCTATAGCATTGCACCAGCATATACCGCACTCCTGCTTTGTGCTTAACGTCCTCCCACTTTCCCATCATTGTCGTCACCGTCCTAGCCATCGTCGTCGCCGTTGTGGTTGCGTTCGCGTTCCAGGTACCCTCCCGCTGCGAGATGGGGTCCGATTTCGAATCTGCGGCGATATCGCAGCATAGATACGCGGGGATAGCGTGCCCAACGGCGATTACGGCCGATGTGCGTGAGTCAGATTGCCAGTCGCAGCAGGTTCGTATTGGGTCTCGCCATGAAATTGGTGGTGTGGTAGTCGCATCCGCGGTGTCGAGGGGTCGTTGTCAACGATTCGATAGGCAGTGCTACCCTATACGAGGGCTTACGCGCGGGAGAGAAGGCGAAGCACATGCTTTCTGGGGCCCTTGATGCCGCCAGATGAGCTAAAAGTATCTTAATGAGACCAATAAGTACTGAAATCAATAAAGCATACCTTCTGTCCACCAATTCCGAGCTGATCTGTGCACGACGTGGCTGACATTGCACTAACCAAAGCCTGCTGGCTTATAGTCGCTGCCCCGGGCTCTCAGGACTATAAAGATCCTTGAAAAAAGTACGAGTAATCATTCAAGTAGGAATTGCTCACTTTTTACGCCCACAAAAGGGCTGTTGAATAAAGAAATGGGAGCATCGCGGTCGTTGGAGGGAGTGGTAAATGGCAAACACAGCCACTCGATTGGTGCTCGGTTGATCGGACCGTGTCGAGCGGAATGGATGCTCAACACGCGTCCTCTACTCCATTCTCCCACTCCGAAGCCCCGAAATTTAGCGGTATTCCATAGATTTTCCATTCAATAAGCAAGAATGAAACAGCTCTCTGCTAGTTTATTTGGTGCTAACGATATTCTGAAAGAAGCTGTGACCTTTTCTCTGTTGAAAACCCCTCGTTCTCGTGTCCGTCGTTTCATTGTTGAGTGAAATTCATAGAACCTTTTGGACAACTTCTTGGCGTTGAGTCTTTATTTCGCTTATGGGAAAAGATTCAGCTATTGATGGGAGATTCTGATCATTGAGTCAGGGCTCAGAGTCGTTCAACGATGTTCATACATAGTCTAAACATTGCACATACGCAACGTTGTCTTGAGGTTAATCCCTGAGATGTACTAACCCTCTTATACAGAAACATCAGTATAAACAATATTGCCATCGACCCTCGGCGTGAAGGGGTACAATTTTGGCCGTGATGATAAGATCGATTGGAAGGTACGAACCAGTCTACGCTGCCTTCCTGGACCTTACTATACCGATTTCCAGTTCACACAATGCTTCCCAGAGGGACGGAATACAGCCGTCATATCGGGAAATTGGAATATTGGGCCACTAACACGTTCGCGAGATAGACAATCCAGACGATGGGTGCTATAACCCATTCGAAGCAAACATTTACCAGTGGACTACAAATTCTGACGTTCAGGAAGTTACGTCAGCAAGCTTGTCCGTGATAGGTATATCGACGGTGGTGGTTGTATCTGATGAGGCTTTGTCGCGCCTTGATGTACATTCACATTAGTCAATTTGTGAAGAGGTCGAACGGGAGAAGCACTGACAGGATATTCGAGGCCGCCTCTGGTTCTCCTTCTTCAATGCGCGTTCCATCTGGGGCCTCTTGTTCACACGGCTCGTGACATGAATACAATAACTCGAAACCTAATGGATACTTACACGAGGATCTATGCTCGTAGGGAAATCCACCTCCGAAATCAGCATCCAAATGTGACGCGGGGATAAGTGCCACAAGGTTGGGATTGAAACTGATAATCAGTGAACTTCGTCAGCATTCACATGTCGGCCAACCGAAATGACAAAAATCTTGATATCTCGACAAGGAGGTGGGAGGTAGAGAATCAGAAAGCAGGAGCATGGCATTGATACTACTAGGGTACACGATCAGGAGAGGGTCAGAGCTCGTAGGATCATAGTAATTTGCCCACCCCGAAGGTATGCTCAAGCACACGAAACGGGAGGGCCTTCCTCCCGTTTCGTGCTGCAGCCAAGCGTAGTCTCTCGTTGATATCAATCCGACGGCAGACCGGCGCTTGCCGTTCGTGGGCCAAAAGGCCATAAACAAAAGGTAGAGTCTCGTCGCACAGAAACGCGACGAGACTCCCTCTGAAATGGTAAGCCGTAAGCGGAATCAATATCAAGCTGCAATAACAGCAAGTCAGCATCTGTTCCGCAAATCAAAGAACAGTCAGCTCACTGTTCTAGTTCCAACATCACAGAATCCGACACAAGCACCTCACGCAGTTGCCAAACCCCGAGTCGCCTCAATAACGGCGGCTATTTAATTAGCCGCGACAGGATTAACGGGGTTGATCATAGGCGCCGTAGGGCAGTTAACTTCTTTTTGAACTTGATGCAGGGTCGAGACGGAGCCTAAAAATGCGAAGTGAGTTCTCGCGGGATCGGAAACTCGCCAGTTTCATTGCGCTCGGGGGCTACATAGCTAAACGGAATGGTATTAGCACAGAACGAACAGAGAAGATTGGTGTAGGAAAACGTACCATCTCCGTATTTCCCGATACTTGTTCTTGAAGCACGCGTCTTGTTAGACTCCTACCAGCCTTGCTGTCACATCGTGCTCACCGGATGTCGATACGTTGCAGCGGCGCAATATTGTCGTCCAAGTAGTCTTCGACAGTCATTGCAAACGTCCGAATTCGAGTCTGCCGTTATGTTAGCCACAATAGCAGCTACCGACGTCGTAGCTACACACCTCGTGCTCCACAGCTTCTGAGTTCCGTGCTTCCCGCAGTGTTGCTACCTCGATATCATGCCCTAGCTCACCGGACATCAGTACATCGTGACGGCGCATAGGTTCTTGCCATGATGGGGCCGTTGTTCTGGAGCTAGGCGGCAGGATAAAAATAATTTGTGAGGAAGGTAGTCAATGACATGGCAGCAACATACCTTGGGCATGGGCGTCTCCGAGCTACACACTTCCATTGAAGTGTCCCTGACTCCTTGCTCGCCGGACGTCGATACATCGTGGGAGCGCAAAAGTCCCCGTCCAATGATACGCGTGCGAGGAGGCTTGAAGCTTGAAGCTTGAAGCTGAATTGCGAAGTTTGAACGTTGACGTTGAATGTTAAAGGTAAGCCGAAACTGCACTTAAATAGTCAGCGAAAAAAACGAGTTGTTGAGGTCGCAAAAGACGTACCTATGTTGCGAACGTGCACTTCAGTGCTAAACTTTTTAAAGATAATCCACCACTTCGACGACACTGTTGCCCTCGCTTGCCGGATGTCGATACATAGCGTAGAGGCAAGATCCGACCACCAAAGTCTGCCTCCCACGATGTAGCCGAGCTCATATGGCGCACAGGATGGCGGATGAAGGGAAAGAACTGGAGATGGGCACGGGAAAGGGAGGGAGAGGGTGGTGATGGGTAGGAGACGTCCACCTCCCTGATGCCAACACCTTGCTCGCCGGAAGACGATACATCGTCCAACGCCGACCCGCCGACCTAGTCTTGCCCTGTCCCTTGCGCCGTGCTATCATCCTTCAAGGCCTGTTCATCGACTCAAGATGTCCGTAATGCATCGAGAGATTCCGTAAAGGGATGGCGTCCTCGCATGCAGTAGTGACCAGGGCAGGTGTGGTGCTACTCGGCCAGCGGGGATGTGATGGATGGGAAGGGAGGGAGGTCACAGGTGCATGTCCGTGCACTTGACGTAGATGACATCCACTCAACCCCCGCACATCCTCTCCGGACATGCTGTCCTAGTACCCCTGCCTATCCCTCTCGGAGCATGGTCTTCAAACTCGACAGCGTTGCAGAAAAAAAGAAAAACCAATGTGGTGATAGAGAATGTCGTCGGGGGTGGAGAAATCAGACTAAAGAGGAGAGGATGAGAAACGGGAGAGGTGCAACAGGTACCCACCGGGCGTCCATCGACCGCATGTATCTCGGGCAAGTCGACGCGTCTTGTCGCGTCCTTCCACGTCGTCCCATCCGAACACGAAAAGTTCCCTAGAGAAGGTGGATGCCGCTCCTCGACCTGAAATTAGACAAGATAAGCATAAGAAAGAACGACAAGACTCACCAAGCAGGCCATAAGTACCCATTAAAGTCTATCTTCGATGACGCCGGTAGAAGGCACGTCGCGTCGTCGTCGTCGGAGAGTAAGAGGGTCGGAGTGTTACCGGCACAGCCATGACTTCGGCAAACAGTCCTGTCCCGATTTGGAACTCAACGCTCTGCTTCGATGTCTCGACTTCATAACACGCGTATGCTGCCCTACCATCCCTCACAACAGCAGCCATCCGTGCCTTCTTGTTGGTCCCAATTTTTTTAATTTAAATTCTTTATTACAGTACGCCATGAACCGGCATGCTTTCCCTGTCTTGGTAGGACTACACGACGATTTGAGTGACGGCTCTCTAGTTTCGATGTACGTCGCCTCCCTCCGCTGCATTTCCATTCGCTTACGTATCATTGATATTACAGGATTTTGGCATTTGCTACTCGTCGAGGGACTGGTAGCATGCGGGAGTGTTGATCTGGATCGAGACGTTGTGGAGGTTGTCGTGCGTGGATGAGAAGAAGCCGGTGGGGAACGAAGACGGAGTTGCAAGCGCTTCCGTTGCCAAAGTGAGATTTTTAATTCTTCTACTTAGATATTACTGATCTAACGAGGCATCAATGTAGGTCGTCGCTTCATTGAGAATGCTCGCTCTTTTCCCCCCAACGCCGGCATCGATGGCCACTTTTTGCCACCGTACTTTAACTTGGGGTTCAGTTTAATGACCAGTAAGTTGGACAAGGGATAGTTTAAGATTTCGTTGCTTACCTTCCGTTTCTCTAGGGTAACGGCGATGAACGGGATTCTTTCCTTCGGCAGGATTGCCAGTAATATTGGCCAGGTTTGAATCTAGACCCAGTGTTGGGGCTCACACGGGGATCGATGGCATGGATGGTGGCGGTTGAGGGGGTGTCGATGGCGGGCTGTGAGTGCAGAATGAAGCTATGGACGGAAATGGTACGGGCATGCTGCAGTCTGCATCTAGCGCCCCTGCTGAGACTGCTGTAATCGACCTTGAAGCATTCCTGAAGATATCCGGCCATCAAGCCACCGAGACCGTGTAGAAGGACCGCCGCCTTCTGTAGGCCGACGTCGAGACGAATGTGGTGATTTCAGCCCAAGGGCCAACCCGACGTATTGGGTTCCGACGAGCAAAGAAATATGCAACATGGAAGCTTTGTCACTCGTTGCGAAGAATCTGAGACATGGAGGACTGCAGCGATGGTAGATGGTGTTTGGCACAGCGACGACGACAGTAAGTTGGCTGATTTCTTATTGATGTTTTCACTCTTTGTAACATTTTTACCCAGTGCGAAGACGGTATGGGGTCGGACTGAGTACGCAATGTCATAGCGGTGTCTGACAATCATGTATTAGGTGAGTATGATTCTGTGATGACAGGGACGAGTGCTAATCTAAAGCTTGCAGCTAGATAAATAAAAGTTCCTTGCAGGTAAGGGTATCAATTACCTCTGGTGGCAGCACACTAACATGATATTAACAGATGAATGTCACACTGCGTTGTCAAAAAGTCCGTAGCTGCACCGACGCAGACGGCAGCTCCCGTTGTCGTGCCCAAAGACAAGGAAAACATCGACGACGACGACGGCCTCCCTGCCGGCTGGCGTCCGCCCCCCGAGGTGTTTGCCAAGATGTTGAGTAAAGAAAAGCGCCAGCTCCGTGACAAGATCCGTGCATGAAACTTCCACGTGCGGAGGAAAGGTAAGCCGTATTTTCTTACTCGTCAGCGCCACTGACCTGGCGCAGAGTACATATCGACCCTTGAGCTCGATATCACGGAGCGGGACCGTCTCTTGCAGTCTATCAGGGACGAGCTCGGCTCTACTCAATCGGAAAACGTAGCGCTGCGCCAGGAGATTGTGGCTTTGAAGAAGGCTCTACTGGAGGGTCGCTCGAATACAGAACCGACGGCGGAGGATATCCCTGTACTCTGCCTCCCCCCTCCAGGCCCTATACGGACTCCTACTCCTGCAGCAACCGTTCCCCATGCTACATCACCGTCACCGTCCCTCATCACTGCCAACACCCAGAAGGATGTTGCATCACCGCGCTCTGGGAGCTTTTGGGATGGCGCATCGAGGATGGGTAGCGGCATCACGCCCGTGCACACGGTGCTCATTCCGGAGATGGCATGGGCCAAATCCGAGAATATCAATCCGGCACTCAACGCAGAGAAACACATCATGTCGCCTATCACTCCCGGGTTCGATGGATTCACGGACAACAACCTGTTCACGATGAAGAATCTTGACATGTACGTATTTATTATCCTTCATCTTTTCTGAGCTGCGAGTTATTTACGTACGTTTTCACGCAGGTACTGCATGCACTTGTGGTCATTGGTCAAAGATGGCCTCAGAGCAAATGTCGCAACAGCAACCCCAGTACCCGCCATCATTGGCACCTTCTTCGCCTCCGACTCCGAACAAATCACTGTTTTCGCCGTCTCCATTCACCAACCCCTCTCTACCCCTCTACTCCACCCCACTCCATGGGCTTCCCTCGTTCATGGGTCCCAAATACTCCCAGATGTCGCACAAGGCGAATCTCCCTTCACCGCCTTCGTCTCCGCCGATGATGAGCAAGACGCTAAGCACGGTGTTGTCAGGGAAACAATCGATCTTGTCCCAGGGTGTGCTTGGCAGGAAGAGTCCCCCGCCGATGAAGGAGCAGGAACAGGCGTTGGTCGCTGCCCTCGCTGTCTGGGTGGCGCATTCTGGGGCACGTTCTCTGGGTCCGAGTCCCCGTCTTCGAGGAAGCTCGACGTGGACAAGGTGAGGAGGGTCCTTGAAGGCAAGGCGGTGGTGCAAATAGTAGATGTCGATGTCGAACCGCGGAAGGAAGTGGGACGCACGGTATCGAGGGACGCGTGCTCGGTCGCGGCTATTTTGGAGGAGAGTATGAAGAGTTTGACGTTGGGAAAGAAATAAAGTCCGTTTTTGGTTGGTTCGTGTACTCACATTCGTTCTCTTTAGTCATATAAATGATCCCCTATCTCAGCATAGCATAGCATCGTGTTTTTCTCTCTCGTTTTTCGTATATACTTACTTACCTGGAATTGTCTTCACTCAAAAAAATGGTTATAATACATCCGTTAATTGCCATTTAATCTATTAGTGACGGTAGTGCCTGTATGGCCATAATGTATTAATCCCTTCTCCCTAGACTTAAGCATAATCTATTAAGCCTTTGCTGCTACAGTGGGATTTTGCAGGGGATATAAGGCTAGGGGCAGACGGCTGCCAGCCTTTAATTGTTCCCTCGAGGGTGAGCCCATTGCAGGCGATGATGAGCTCACCGTAAATGACGATGAAGATGGCGGGTTGCGGGGCTACACGCGCCATACTACCCACTGTGGAAATAGGATCAAATCTCTCGTGTTTTTCGTGTCAGTCGCATTCTTTCTTTGATGTGGATCTTGATGTTGATGCCCATCCCATCAACGTTTGGTGTATGGCTTCTATTTCCGTCCTTTCACTTCCTGATGGTTCGCCTCCCTCTTCCGGATCCGTATGTCAGAGTATGTCTCATTCCATGTTTTTTGAACATACAAAGAAATTTGATCTAAATACTTACTACACGCGTATGCAACACTGAATTTATGTTGCTCCATAAACATAGCCAGCATCACCAGGCCTTGCCCGACGAGGACGTCCCCGATTCGACTTCGGCACGACGCCCGTTTCAATCCAGGAAGAACCAGCGCCCACATATCTATACAGTGCTGACGCATACGCACGCGCATATCTGCCTGACGCAGAGTGTATGCAACTTCGCCTATGGAGATATCTCCTCGTTCCGCCCGTGACATCCAAGTTCTTGCTTCATATGCAAAGAACGCCTTCACACGTTTCATTTCTTCTTCCACCAAAATAACTTCCTCGCACCAGCGATGGGCACGTGCGCGGGTTTTGCACCATTCGATCCTTAAGGCTACAACAATATATTTTAGATCAGAGAACATAACAGCAAGGAGAGACATACCTTCTGCCGTCTCTTCCGCATCTGTATCATGACGATGAACACGCCATATCCAACTCATTGCACGCCGACCTTCTGTCTCCCCCGGCATAGTTTCATCCAATGGGCGAACATCTGCCACGTTCAGAACCCGCAGTTGTCGATCCCATCCAACTTTCACGTCGCCTAAAGCCACGGCCAAAACCTCCAGATCCGCCCGAAGCTTGCGATACCTTGCAGCGGCCTCATCAATGTTCTTGATCACGCTTGAGATGGTGGATCTCGCCCGTGTGCTCATGAGCTGGCCGGTCACATTCTGGTCCTTGAACTTGTAAATGTGGGAGCGGAATATCAATTGGCGGCGCAACGTCGTTAGACATTCATAGGACTCTGCCTCACGCAGCCGAAACTCGAAATCCATTAGTTTCTTGTTCTGACAGAAATGACCTATCACGGAGCTGGGGAGAAAGAGGGGAAGATCAACAGCGTCAAGGGCTTCTTCGATGGAGACCTTAACTCGACATCCCCGCCGGCGACCCTTCTTCTTTCCAGATTTTGTGGTGGCCGCCTCATCAGCAGCAGCGCGAGCAGCCTCAGCCTCAGCTTTGGCAACGAGCTGAGCCCTGTTCCATTCCGCGCGAAGGGCAGTTACGCGCGGCATGTATACCTGCTGGATATCAAACCAGACATCGAGCCGTCGTCGCAACCGATTTAGACCTTCTGTAACCTTCGCGCATTCTCTGTCCGTGGAGTGAGGTCCCAGAGTGGCGTGAGCTAATTTGAGACAACGTCTACCAATTTGGTCATTAAGAGTGAAGAATCCGATTATACAATGAAAAACTCACTGATCCGACTCCAGTTCAACACCTTGCAATATCATACTACTGGGGCCAACTTCATGTCGCACCAGAAAAATATCATCATCCCTATCATGCTGTAGCTCTGCATGCACCGTCTCTGTATCTACCGTCTCTTCGAGTCTGCCTGTTGCCGCCGTTTCATTTTGCTCAGCTTCGTGTGCAATGATCTTCGACAGCTCCGCTGCTTCTTCTTCTGCCAGTGTCAAGCGAACCTTCGTGGTGGTTAATTCTGGCAGGCAATGTCAAATATGAGATATACAGCAATAAATTTGGATGTTTACGAGCAACTGTAGTGTCGAAAGGGTTGACTGCATTCACTGGGTCTCTTTCCCATCCTTCCACAGCCTCAGTCCACAAGCGAACATCCTTGGGTGGAAGAGATGCCGTGAATTCGACATACACTGCGCCATAGAAAGATCGTGCGGGAATCGCTTCCTTGATCCCATTCAGGAGCATCAAAACTGAAACGCAATGAATCAGACACTTCAATTGAACACGGCACACTTCTTACACATCAAGGCTGACTTCCTGTAATTGTAGTCGCCGATATGATCATCGAGGGTGTCCAGGTAACCACCCGGTCCCATCACTTTCAAACTCGGGGCCAGCTGATTGAGACGACTCCAACCGCGCTCAGGGGCTTCTCCATCTGTCTGCCCGACATATGGTGTCTTGTAAAAGGAGTACTTTATATGACAACTCGGAATATGTGCCGGTAGATGGAACTTTGGAATAAGATAGACGAAGTCGCCAGGGTCCTGAGGAGGCTTCATGGAAGTAGGATATATTGCGATGCGTTCCCATAATTTCTTCGACCATTGACAATTAATATCGTAAGATACCACGACACGTGGGGGCACTGACTGCTGCATTCAAGAGCAGAAAATATAATCCATTCGTACTTGTCTGCAAAGGGAATAAGTAAGGCTAGCCACCAGAAGTACAGTGACTTACTCTTCACCGTGATCGAGGATTGTCACTGCCGCTGGACCCTTCGAATCATGATGAGCACAGTTGACCGTAGCCACACCGCTGGTTGCCAACCCTGCCCTGCGTTTGCTAGTCGCCAGCTTCACCGCCTGATGATCTCAGCAATCACTAGGGTCGAACGGGATACGTTTGCTGTATTCAGCGACATGCTTCCTAAACTCCTCCTGGGCCACCATGAAACCTGCTCCATTGATCAAGCTGGGATCATGACTGGCATTGGATACTACAAAGCGGACCAATCGAAAGTTAGCATCGATAGCAACATATAGCGTATATTTCCATCTTGAGAGTATCATAAGCTCATTAGAAAGAAGCCTGCGTACAAAGAAACAGACATATGGATCTTGTTGATCAGTCTCCCATCCCTCATCCAAATTGATGCCAGGCCATGGGCATGCAGGGCATTTGACAGCCAATGACCCGACTGGAACAGGTAGTTTGCCAGGAGGCGTGTCTTTGAAATCCCGAGGTGATTTGTTTAATTTCCGCTTCAGAAGCTTGAGGTGCCACCATTCACGGACCATCCTCATAAATGCTTGGAACCGATTCTAGTGCAATCATTTAGCTGACAGGTTACAAACTTCCGAACACCGTCATACTTACTGGAGGTTGATGTGTACCAGTATTATCTGTCAGGCGTACCAACGTGTGATAAAATTCATATCCAGAAACCTTTGACATGAACGAGAGCAAATGAAAGACCTCTAATGTTCAAAATGTCGTAGCCATTTGGGGGTCAACAACTGTTGAAGGAAATAGGTGGGAACGGAGGAGCTGGCACCATCGGCCCAGAGATTGGGTACAGTTGCAGTAGTCGATGTAAACAGTTTGAATCCCATCGAGATCGATTACCTGGAGCCGTCCTCAGTGGGGAGTCGGACAACAGCTGTCAGGATCATGTCCTAGGGAAAAGATCATACCCAGTTCACCTTAGTGATGTTCGGGTCAGGCTCAAAGCCTGCGACCCGGCCCAACCCAGCCCAACCCGACCCTGAAAAGCCCGACCCTCATGCTGGGCTTTGGTGGGCTCAAGGCTCGGGTGTCGACTCAGGAAAGCCCAAGCCCTGGGCTTTCAGCCCAATGATCAGTGTCGGCATTGAACGGCATCTGATATCATGTGATCCACTGCTGAAACAACTGATCAGTGATCACAGCTTTCTTCTTGACTCTCACGTCCACGTCGCCTCAGTTTTCTGTCCAGCACGATTATTAATCTCTATATCAAATTATAATATTTGCCTATCCATGTTGTTCTATCATGGTTATCCTGGTTTCTGAACCCGTATTTCCGCAGATGCTCAATTATGACGTACTTTGACCTCCAGAAAATGACATATTGGAGGTCAAAGTATGTCATAAGTGGCCATCCACGCCTAGAAAGGTGGAAATATGATTAAAAGCAATATCAGGTACGTCCTATCAATCAATCTTGACGATGATTGTTATGAAGCAGAGTAGATATTCATGTACTTCTTTGACGCACTATATATATCAAGCCTAGGCCTACTACCCAAGCCCGACCCGACCCGACCTGGGTCAGGGCTTAAGGCTTGGGCTTGTAAAAACGTCGACCCAAGCCCTCAACTACCCAGCCCAAGCCCTCAAAACCCTGCCTGACCCGACCCGAACATCACTAGTTCACCTAGGGTGGTGCGCTTGAAGAAAGTCCCAGTCCATTCCTAAATGTGATGAGAACGAGCACTTGATACGGACGGAAACACCATACCTGGATATGATGAAAGGGATTTGCGTAATGTCGCTGCACCGTACACTCTGAACAGAACAAAAAACGCTCATTACATGAGCTGCATCAATACAATGTCACACCATCTTCTGATGTGGACGCTTGACATCCTGCACATTGAGTGGCAAACTGGTCCACCAATTCGTGTCTGAAAAGCTCCTCCAAGAAATCCCAGATCCACGGGAGCCAGTCCTGAAGATGGGGATCATCCTGATCAAGTTATTCTTGAGTGGAATGAAAAAGCAAACAGCCGACTTGCCTGTTGAATAGCTGCATCCTCTGTTGATCCCTGGGGATCCATAGCAGCATGAGGATTGTCCTCGTATTCAGAGTCTGAATCGTTATTTTCTTCGTCCAGTGTGGGACTGTCTAGCCAGGACAGATCATCTGCATCCAGGATGGGATCACGAAACGTACTCTTGGGTTTGACAGGGCTGGGAGGAGCGTCGTGATAGCTTGTGGTGGATCGTAAATGAGATCCACTGTTCACATTAAAGTCAGTATGTCGCATGCATACTGGAGAGGGAGTGTCGGAACTGCCATCGAGATCGTTCTCATCGAAGACAGCATCGGCGATGATCTTGGTTTTTTTGAGGAGTCTTCGCATCATAGAGCACTGAAGTTGGTGGAGAGATTGCAATTATTGGTAATAGAGCTCGGGTACTAGCCAAACAAGAGCCTTTTTCATATGATGGTAAATAGTCTACAAATATGAATTTCTAGAATATCATACCACATCATACCTGGTAGTGACACCGCCAACAGTCAGACTGGTAACCCGTGCCTCAGCTTCAACCTCATCGTACCCTGTAGCCTCGACCCACGCATCCACATCAAGTCTCTCCCATTCACGGGCATCATCTGCATGTCCTGTAGGTAGCGCCGCATGCCAGTACAGGAGCCTAGTCTTCGCTCTGAGCCTAAGCTCAAATCCAACCTTCTTGCCCTTGGAGGTGTTCTTGGCACCAGTAGCCTCTGTTTTGTATCCGTTGTCAGCCCATCCTAGGTCAGAACTAGCACAAGATGGGCTTGCACTCCATGCATTGTATTGCGAGGAAGCCTCCGAGTTGCCTGACAATGAGCCTGTCTTGCTGGAAGAGTTATCTGTCTCAGGGGATGGTGTCCGGCGGTAGGATGTGGCAATGTCGTCCTTCGCTGTCTGACCACCATTCCAGTTGAGCCATTGTTCCAGGTGCTGTTGGGGAATCCAGATACAAGCATCTACCAGAAGATATCCAATACATACCTTATAGCAGGCAAACACACTAGCCTTGAATTCACGTTTCCAAGGATTGGTCACCGTCTCTGGATGAACCCTGACCCACATGTCCAAAAACCATGTCCAAAAGTTCGTGCTCTCTTCCCGCTCGATGGCACATATGTAGATGTCCAGGTGCTCTCTAAGGGTCCTCTCCATCTGTGCGTCGATGAGTGTTTTGGGTATACGTGTCTGCAAATCCGAGAAGGTTAACACCAGAATCCAAAAATGAGCCACCTACTGGTTGTGGAGGTAAACCCCAACAGTTAGCATCCTCATTGTGTGACATAGTATAGTCCGAGGAAACAACGAAGTGAACATCAGAGTGATGCGGAGCTTCAGAGTCCCCCTTGTCCGTAAATGGTTTGATGTGTGGGCAAGCAGTCCAAGAAGTGTTGTGAAGAAGTGGTAGCCAGGCACATGGTGTAGTGTCTTCAAGGTCATGTCCACGAGATGAGATTACAGGTGGGATGCGGTAGAGACAAGGAAGGTAACTTGTTGGTCTGTCGTCTTCAAGGTTGTCACGGAGGGAGAAAAGAACAAACCGTCTTGAAATTCAAAGTCTGTCATATTCCAAGAATGGAAGAAACACGGCTGACACCGCGGATATAATGGAAAAGACTGTATTGAGGCTATACAGTCAAGTAGGCTAGTGTACCTTCACGGAATGTTGAACGTAGCTCATCGGTGCCCGAGAGGGCAGAGCATAATAAATCCTCCAACAAGTCCACCACTTCTTTGACAGCCAGGCAGACCACTGTCACCTCCTTCCACAAATCCGTGCAGCCAACTTTTCGATAAATGTTAGTCGCAATGAGATTTATCCGGCCATGCAATTTGGTGAATGGTCGCAGCACAGTCCCGATGGCAGCTCCCGGGTCAGCAGCACCGGGCCCAGTCGCCTCAGCATACGCAATAGCTGCAATAGAAGCAGGGCTTTGCTTTTCCAAGCATTGAGCGAGCTTGTTTTGGATGCTGTCGATCCCACGTCTCCAGTCCTCGGGGGTTGCGACTTTTGACATCCTGTAGAAATAGTGTTGAGGCAACAGAAGCTTGAACAAATGAATAAACGCACCAAGGTGCCTTTGGGGCACCATGAGGACGGGGCCGTCGGGGTTGTGTGGAAACGACGTGATGGTGATCACGCTCATAGTTGCTGGAGCCTTTGTGATAGTTTCTCTGCACCTTGCGACACACATGTTCACGATTTCTGGAAGCAAAAGTATCCAGCAGGAATCGCAGAAGAATGAATCATTATACACACTGTTCGTAGTAGCCCTGCTGTGCCTGAGCATGAGCGGCTGCCTTTTCATCTGGGGTATTGTATTTGTGAGTGTTACAATTTATTCATTTTTTGCCTTTATCTTATCTTATCTCTCACAACTGGACCAGGCGGGCCACTGATCATAGGGGTATCCAAGTAGCAGGACGACATTCCCATGTTATCTCTTCATTGTCGCACAACCTCGCTTCGCTATTGCGTGCTCACATGTTCTTACTCCAACTACACATGCTCATGAACCTTATCCTTTTCACACAGTCTATTATTAGAACCCTCACTTTGAATACTTAAGTAGTAGCTCTCACTGTATGTACCCCAGCTTCGAGCTAACTTTAATCCATACCGAAAACTATTGCTTAATTCACCACTAAGAGTCTAAGACTTAGCTGGATCGCTTATTGTTAAGGGACTCATCGGTGACTGCCTGAATGCAAGACAGCTGGTGTTTATCCTTGATAGGAGTTCAGGTCTAATAATTAGCTCGAAGCTTTCCCTTGCTCCTTAACCGGAGCCTACATGTCGACGACTCTCGAGATCCTACTATCCGCAGTCTATCTCGGTGTCGGGTTAGCATTCTTTTCAGCAGCCCTCATATTGGCTATTATACACTACCAAAGAACAACTTGTCACAGATGCAACAGAAGGATTCAGTACCCCCCACCACCTTTAAACTATGTCCTCCCACAGCAGCCACCACCGGCGCACTTCTACCCACCTGTACCGCAGTGAGCACCAGCAATCGATGAGCACTCTAGCATCGACAGGAGAGATGAAGAAGACGTTCTTAGGGAGATGGAGGTTGGTGTTCAGGAAGGAAGTGAAGGAGGTTCTACTGGAGCAAGGCTCCCCTTCATCCAGCTTTCTGCCGACCCTTCCACTCACCAGTCTGCCGGCGCTACCCCCCATCCAACAGCACGAGCTGTTCCCACAGCTGCAGACTTGGCAAGGTACCTCGTCTGACTCGGCCTGGGGGGAACAGGCCCAGGCACATCCCCAGCCCCTGAGCAACCTCCCGGCGGTCGTCATGGGAGTAGCAGGATACCAACAGCCATCGCAGATCCCTACGAGATACGCGTCAGCTCCACTTCCAAGCTTGACCTCGTCTGGGACAACCTCAATTTACCCTACACAGCCTTCTTCCCCCATCAAGGAAATCCATATAGACCACCCTCACCAGACCCCGACTATCCTGCGGTCACCAACTGGGGCGAGCCAATACGAATCGCAACCCGGTCTCCCACTCCCCCAGAGGCCACCTGACAGTCTACGCCGGAGTTTCCCCCATGAGGAGCTCCAGCAGCCATTGACAGACTTGACATACCAAGGAGAAGGAGGGAGCCACCTAGATCGGCCATCAATGTCGTGCAGGAGCTCGATGAGTATTACCACCCAGGTGCAGACGGTCTCAACCAGTACGATCATGATAGGAGGAGAGCCGAGGGAGAGCGGGTGGAGGCGTTCAGAGAGATCTTTGAGCGACAGTCGGAGCCCGATGTCCAGATCAATGATAGAGGAGAAACCATATACCACACTGCCTGGAGCTCCAGAACCGAGGTCCTCCCTGCCGAGGAGTATGTCAACAGGATCGTCAGAAGAAAGAGCCCCTCCGCCTCGCCAATCCCCATCGCACCAGCCCTGAATACTCCTCCAGCCGACCACCCCGATAACCATTGGCCGGGCCCTGTACCTCCTGTCGACAGGCAAACTGGTCCAAATTCCCCGCATACTAGTCGACATACCCCTAGAAGGATTATTTGATCACTTCAGGGAAGAATTGACAGCGGACCCGAACTGGGCCCTGACGCCGGCAGGGAGGGATTACGCGTATTACAGATATGACTACATACTGAAGGAAGAAGCCATTCATTTTGCCTGCCTTGCCTATAATATGATTCATCACAATCACCAGGTTGAGGTACCGGCCCGATATCAATGACCCCTGGTCGATTTGCCGCCTGTGACATACACACCAGAACCAATGGAGGACGAACCCCCAGTACCCCCGCCGCGGGTTACAGTACCTGATTACCTGAGGTGGCAACCGGGTTATGCCCCCACGGCACCAAGTTACACATACCCCCGAGGGTATGGACTGCCAGGCATGCAGGGACGACCCAGACTCTTTGCTGCCACCAATGCCAACGACAGCGCAGGATCATCGAACCAACCCCCGCCACCTAGCAAACTGCAGCCGCCCTCAGGACCACCGCCGCCACCACCCGTGATTACCCAGAGATGGGCACCACCTCGATACCTGCCGCCACCTGGGCCACCGGATCCCCCTAATCCATGGGTCCTTGATGCAGCTAACATGGGACCATGGGCTTCGCTGAAACCTAACATGGTAAAAGAGCCTGAAAACTTTAATGACGACTCCAACGACATCGCATGGTTCTTCTCCCAGTGCAACATGTACTTCTCGGTGTTCAATCAGCACTTTCATGACCACCCCCACAAGGTTATCTTCTGCGCTTCACACTTCAGCAGGGATGCCCAAGTGTGGTGGGAATCGTGTGCGTGAGAACTAAGAAGGAACGTCAACGGGGATCAATTGTATCCAGCCTACGAACAGTTTGTGGAGGAGGTCAGATGACAGTTCTGGAAGGATGCCAATGTGGAGATCAAGTTTGTGCAGTGGGAAAAGCTCCGCCAGAGCGGTTTCCCTGACAGTGACTTGTTCTTCCAGCAGTTCAAGTCGCTAGCCTTCGAAGCAGGAGTTCTTGGCATCGACCAGATGATGGTAGCCCAAGTCAAGAAGGCATGCCGCTCGACCACCAAAGACATCATCTACGTGTCTGATGGAGAGGTCCCGACCAACTACCAAGAATGGAAACGGCGAATACTGCATATTGACCATAATTGGAGGATGCGGAAGGCAGAGCAGGGGGGCGCTAAAGTAACTGAATGGAAGCAGCAAGTAAAGATGAATACAGCCCCAACGACAAAGGGGAATCAGCAGCAGCAGAGCAGTATCCCAGAAAAGCAGATGGGAATGGGTACGACTTATGGGGGAGCAGGCAAGTCAATGGATATCGATGCTGTTCACGCCAAGGCAAAGTGTTACCGATGCGGCCAAATCGGACACTTCAAACGAGACTGCCCCAAGTCGCCAAAAACAAAGGAAGAGGTGCTATGATGCCTCAATTACTACTGGGACCATGTAGCAACGAACGAGAAAATGGACTCAAAAGTTGAGGAGGTAAAAGACAGAGCTGAGCAGTAAACAATTTGACTGACTCAGCTAAGGACTTAGTTTCATCTGGTACGCACTCATCACCCGCTAGTCAGGCTTACTGTACTTCTGTAGTTGAAAACACGCATTCGAATATACCCTTTTGTGACTTTGCTACCAAGACAGAAACTAAGGAAGAATCAAAACAGGCAGATGGGGTGGCTGACCCCAGGACTGCACAACCAGCTAAACGTCCAGCCAGTAGCTCATCCAGAGTGAAAGCAGCAGACAAAAAGTTACCCACCATAGTAACACCTACCATAACGGTGCCACACCAGTCGAGGCCCTCTCCTAGCGAGACCGCTGCAGTGATGAATGCATGACTGGGTAGGGCAGAGCGAGAGTCTTACTCAAGCTCTGACGAAGCAACCCTGTCCATGGACAGAATTCCCTCAACACTTGAGGAATTGGAGACCAACACCGTAACATCGTCTCCCCTGCTCACAGAGGGCTGTGCAAGGTTGTCGAAGGAGGGAACTTTGACCACAACCAAGGAAGTAGTTACAGATATTGAGGCACTGAAAGCAATGGGGGACCCAGAGGGCTCAGAGGGAGTTGGCAAAGCTGATAAAACCATTCATTTGGTACAAGCTGAACCTGTCACCCAAGGTGACCCCTCTGAGAAACGCACCCCACACTTCACCGAGGGAGATCAAGAGCGGATACATACCCTGCATCCCACCCAGTCGCAGCAAGAGTCCTCAAGACACAACTCCTCGAGATATGACTCGAAGGAATACCGCGTGGCCGACGAACAGGGGAGAGTCACTAGTGCCCAGGCGGTGAATAGGGGGCATCCAGTACAGATTGAGGAGATTCCTGACAACGAAGATGACACCAGCTTTCGAATGAGTCGAAAGCCTAGCCATTGCCCTCCGTCTATCCCTGAGGAGACCCAGTCAATGATAGCCAAACTGTCAGGTTCCGGCGTGAAGACTGGGAAGGTCCCATGAACATGGCTCAAGCCATTTGAGGCAGAATGGATGCTACGAGGTATCAAGGAGGCAAGAACTGAATCGGAAGTGAAGGCGATCCTAAAGAACTGGATCCACAAAACGTGGATTGAAGAGGTGGTTGATGAGATGATCGACGGGCTGAGGAAAACCACCTGCATCAATGCACTGGGATGGATGGACGAACTCCGACAACCCAAACACTACATTTGCCAATTGAGCGGAGGTGAGAAGGCCCTGACAACTGATGTCCAGGTTGGGATACTGGGGAGCCACACTCGCATTGCCTCCTCGGCTCTGGTTGACAGCGGTTGCACTAGCAGCGCCATCAACTGAGCCTTTGTTGAGAAGCACAATATCCCCACTCATGCAACAGCGGCACCCATCACTGTATATAATGTGGACGGATCAAAAAATAGTGCAGGGCAGATCACCGCCTTCACCCAATTACACATCATCATCGGGGATCATGCCGAATGCCTAGATCTGGCTGTCACCGATCTAAAAGATCGTGACGTCTTCCTTGGGCACAATTGGTTAGTAAGGCACAATCTGCTAATCAACTGGCAAACTGGGAAGATGATCTTTGCCCGATGCCAGTGCCGTCACACCCCAATCCCGTTACCAGATGCAGACCTGTATGACAAGTGGGACGAAGAGCTTGAAGAAGGCGACACCATCCTTGCAATAAACTTCGAAGAAGCCATCTATATCAGGGCGATGCGGCATGTAGCCAATGACCTGGCAGCCAAGGCAAACACAGAAAAGAGGGCCAGGACGTTTGAGGAAATGGTCCCTGAATGGTGCTGAGACTTCAAAGACTTATTTGACAAAGAGAGCTTTGATGAACTCCCCAAGCCGAAACCATGGGACCACGCTATTGAGCTCATTCCAAATGCTAACGCCAATCTTGACTGCAAAGTCTACCCGCTCAATCGAGCAGAACAAGAGGAGCTGGACAAATTCCTCGACGAGAACCTAGCCAGCAGAAGGATATGACCCTCCAAGTCGCCCATGGCCTCACCATTCTTCTTCATCAAAAAAAAGGACAGGAAGCTGAGACCTGTTCAAGATTATCGGAAGCTTAACGAAATGACGATCAAAAATCAATACCTGCTTCCTTTAATCTCAGAACTCATGGACAAACTGTGCAGCGCCAAGTACTTCTCTAAACTAGACGTTCGATGGGGGTACAATAATGTCTGCATCAAAACGGGCAACGAGTGGAAGGCAGCTTTCAGAACTAACCGCAGCCTGTACAAACCCATGGTAATGTTCTTTGGGCTCACCAACTCACCTGCCACCTTCCAGTGGATGATGAACGACATTTTTAAAGACCTCATTGCGTCCGGGAAAGTCACCATTTACCTCGATGACATCCTCATCATGTCGAAAACCAAGGAGGAGCACCGTCGAATCACCTGAGAAGTATTGGCAACCCTGCAGAAACATAAACTGTTCCTTAAGGCCGAGAAGTGCAAGTTCAAGGTTTTAGAAATGGAGTATCTAAGCATCACCATCAGCGAAGGCAGTATCCAGATGGACCCTGTCAAGATCAAGGGAATCCTTGACTGGCCAGTGCCGACCAAGAAGAAGGAACTCCAGTCTTTCCTAGGGTTCACCAACTTCTACCGACGCTTCATAAAGAACTACAGCAAAATTGTAAAACCCATGACTCAATTAATAGGCAACAACGCATGGAAATGGGGCAAGGCCCAACAGGAGGCTTTCGAGCAGCTGAAGAAGCAATTAGCCGAGGATGTAGTGCTCGCTATACCAACCAACGAAGGGAAGTTCAGGGTCGAAGCAGATGCTAGCGAAGGGGCCATCGGTGCAGTCCTCTCCCAAGAACAGGATGGCAAGTGGAGACCCGTATTGTTCCTATCCAAAGCTCTCTCGGTTACTGAACGTAACTATGAGATCTATGACAAGGAACTTCTAGCAATCATGCTCGCCCTCGAGGAATGGAGGCACTACCTGATGGGCACGCACCAAGACTTCAAAATCTGGACGGATCACCAGAACCTCCAGTATTTCCGAAAGCCTCAGAAGGTAAACCGACGACAAGCCCACTGGATCACTGAGCTGGCCAAGTACCACTTCACCCTCCATCATAAAGCTGGAACTTCCAACAAAAAGGCTGATCTCTTATCGCAGCGGGCTGATCACGACCAGGAACAGGACGATAACGACCAGGTAGTAGTCCTGTCCCCTGAACACTTCAGGGCAATGATCATGCCGACTATTGAAGAGACCCATCAAAATGTACAGACTGCCACCAGAAAAGTTCATCTCTGGGACACCAATGTCGCTGGCTCCGTTAACCATGATTGTGGCATGAAAATGAAGGATGGGTTTATCTGGTACGATGGGAGGATCTATGTGCCCCGAGATCATGCTCTTCAAGGGGAAATCATTGCCCAATCTCATGACCATATCACTGCTGGACACCCGGGTATCGAGAAGACCAAAGAGCTCATGTTACGTGAGTTCTGGTGTCCAAAGATGAAGAAGGACATTGAAGCCTACATTCGAGCCTGCAAGACTTGTCAACGAACAAAAAGCAGTGCTCAGGCAAAGGCAGCGCCCCTCCATCCTAATGAAGTACCCTCACGCCCATGGACCCACATTTCGGTAGACATGGTAATGGGACTACCTAAAAGCAATGGCTGCGATGCCATCCTCGTAATCGTCGACTGATTCTCAAAGGAGATCATTCCTGTCGCATGCTCCACAGAACTATCGTCAGAAGGATGGGCAAGGATTCTATGAGACAAAGTATACACCAAGCACAGGATGCCCCAGGTCATTATCTCAGACAGAGGAACCGTGTTCATATCGAAGTTCATGAAGGACCTCTATGACCTCCTCTCTATTAAAGGCAATGCATCTACAGCCTATCACCCTCAGATGGATGGACAGACCGAACAGGTCAACCAAGAAATCAAAAAGTACCTTCAAATGTTCGTCAACCATCTCCAGACCGATTGGGCAGAATGGCTCTCCCTCGCCGCGTTCGCCCATAATAACCGAACACATTCCGCCACCGGCAAGAGTCCCTTTGAAGTCAACTATGGCTATAACCCCGCCGTACTACCAGGAGCGAAGCCCGCCGCCCCTTTCCATACCCCAGCCTCGAACATGTTCATCTCTAAAATGCAGGAGATCCACACTGCCGCCAAGAAGTCACTTGAGAAGGCTGCACTGTAGATGAAGGCACAATACAACAAATCAAAATGCCCAGCCATTGAATACAAAATAGGCGACAAGGTTTGGCTCGATACATCCAACCTCCACCTTCCCCATCCAAAAAAGAAGCTCGACAACAAATGGACAGGCCCCTTTGAAATCAAAGACAAGAAAGGTGCCTCAGTGTACACCCTCGCCCTACCAGCTAACTGGAAGATTCACCCAACCTTTAATGAAGCATTGCTCACTCCATACGTTCCTCCGGCGTTCCCTAATCAGGAACAACCACCTCCCCCACTGCCAGATCTTATAGACAGTGAAGAACATTATGAAGTCGAAAAAGTCTTAAACAGCAGACAACGTCAAGTTTGGGGAAGATGAGGAGAGCCGCCCAACATGGTAATGGACTATTTCGTTAAATGGAAGGGCTATGGACCTGAATTGAACAGTTGGGTACGGGAAAGTGACATGGACACTGATGAGCTCATCGAGGAATATCTCACCGAACATGTTGACAGGGTTATAAAAAGACAAGAGGACTGACAGTCTTATACAGATCCACACACAGGGAGAAAAGTTTGGTACAACCAAGAACAGCTTTGGGACCTACTTGGGGGCCATGACGGCGCTTCAACTGACACTAAATTGCCCTTTGAACCGGTGGAGATACCTTAATGGCAGTTGGGACGCCTGCCTTAATGAGGGGGTAATGTTACAATTTATTCATTTTTTGCCTTTATCTTATCTTATCTCTCACAACCGGACCGGGCGGGCTGCTGATCATAGGGGTATCCAAGTAGCAGGACGACATTCCCATGTTATCTCTTCATTGTCGCACAACCTCGCTTCGCTATTGCATGCTCACACGTTCTTACTCCAACTATGCATGCTCATGAACCTTATCCTTTTCACACAGTCTATTATTAGAATCCTCACTTTGAATATTTAAGTAGTAGCTCTCACTGTATGTACCCCAGCTTTGAGCTAACTTTAATCCATACCGAAAACTATTGCTTAATTCACCGCTAAGAGTCTAAGACTTAGCCGGATCGCCTATCGTTAAGGGACTCACCGGTGACTGCCCAAACGCGAGACAGCTGGTGTTTATCCTTGATAGGAGTTTGGGTCTAATAGTGAGGCCGTCCTCACGAGCGACGACTCGGTTCATCAACTGCTGATTTTCAGTATGGATCATTCCATGTCGGTAAGATATAAGTGACATACCCATAGCTTGGGAAGGTTCGGAGGCACCTGCATCAGGGTCAGGTGAGGATGGAGACATCTGTCAAATATGGTTGATGTCAATGGTAGAGTCGAAGGGGCTGAGGCAAGGTTGATGCCCAAAAAAGGCAGGAAATAACGTCAGTAGAACACCATCCTCTGCTGATAAAAAAACATATAGGTGATGCCAGTCATACCTACAGGTCTATAAAGGCTTTCGGTGTGCTGGCCAAATGTTCCTTGTATCAGCAACGCAGTTTGCAGAAGCAATGAGGGGGGAAAATATGTTCACATTGACCGAACTTGGATTGAGTGTGCTGTATTAGTGTGATACCTATTGGCGATCATACTTACTTTGCCTGATGATTTTAAAATGATTAAAATTCAAATTAACATTTGAACGGGATTGAGGGCACTCACTGACATCCAAGATTTATGGTAGGTCCCAAGAGGTCATCTACAGCTGCCTACCAATGCCGATGCATGTTGATTGAGAAACAAGTGCATGGCGAGGTCATTGTCGCTCAGCTCTTGCTGGTCGGACCAGTCACACTGGAGTCACTCAAACAGGAATCAGAGATTTTGTGCACGATATCTATTTGAATTGATCCGGCCTAACTACTGTGATTTGTATATCAAAGAAATGAAATTATTAAGTGCCTACAAGTGAGCTTTATAAAAGACATGGGGAGAGGTGGTACATGAGTGAGGTAACTGAAGTTTGGCAACATATTTGGTGACCACATCGCCCTCCAGGGAGTGAAATTTGGTGCATTCGGCCCAGCTTCTCTCAACTGCTTCATCATTGTGGCACCACGGTTTCATATTTGCCAATCTCGTCCTATATATTGTCTCCGCATGAGCAAGAGGATGGAAAGTGCCCACCCTGGTTCTGATATTAAATCTGTGGTATGATCAGTCTAGATTGGCAATGTTGAAATTGTATGACTCACCCTTGGGGGATCTGGGCATTTGGTTGGCACCACCAAATCATTGTGAGTGCACTTGTGCTATGAAGCCAGGTTCAATTTCAGTCTCAGAGTGATGGCCCAAAACTCACAGGAGATTCTTGTCTTCATCGTCGTTGTCAATGTAGGCCATAGCGATACTGGCATGACTAACACAGTGACAGGGATCAAGATTCTTGGACAATGCCGAAGCCACTCGCAATTACTGTACAGTCACATTGTTTGCATCTGTTAGTAAAATCATCACACTTGTAAAAATTTAAGGGTATCATCACAGTATATTTTTGACCTATCTAAATTGACGACAACTAACTATGAAAAGCATACATTTTTTTGAGCAATTTTTGAGATTTTAAAGAAGGAAAATGATAACATGTGACACAGAGCAACAGTAAAGATAACAGTAAGACAACAAGATGATACTAGGGGTAAACCTTTCAAAGGACACAGACTTTGCCTTCAGCAAGAGCAGTCTCGAACGCTTCCTGCACCTCAGCAGCAGTGCAATATTTTTTGTGGCAAGCGTGACGCACCCCAGAGACAAAAGGCTGAACAATCTCCCTATGCGCAGACAGAACCTGTTAGCCATGCATGAAAACAAAGAACAAAAAAATACATACCAGTTGGTGAAAACTCCAACTTGCCTGCCCGCAGTGACCACGTAGAATGTCTCACCGGTTTGGCCTATGGCCGGATTGAAAGCTCCACAATTGGAGCAGTGGAAGCCCAAATGAACCTGGGCAGGGGGCGGGGTCAGAAACTTGGCTGAGGTGGTGACAGCGCTGGACGAGGCGACAGGCTGAACATCATGAGGAAGCCCAGTGAAGGGGCTCCTCAAAATAACCAGCGACGAAGGGTGCACAGCAGACAGAGCACTGGGAGCAGATACTAGATAAAAGGCGCAATGAGCGATGTTTCCAGGCAAGCAAATAGAGTAACATACCTCCCAAGGGATGCGCCCTCGCAGTGGCTTTCTGTGTCGCAGGCGGAGCGGCGGCGTTGGCTGCTGGGACTGCAGAACCGGCAGAACCATTAGCGTTGTTGGACGACGTGGCAGACATGGATGGAGAGGTAGTCGCATCACCAGCAGCTGTGGAGAATAGTCAGTATAGATGGGGGTAACGACAACAAGATACGCACATGTGACATTGAGGACAGAGAGCACCTCTATAAGGGCCATGATGGCCTCAGGGGAAAGGTTAAGCTGTTTCTGGGCCATGGGAGCAAATGGAGCAAGGGGTGATTGTGGGTGATTGATGGTGGTAACGATCAAGGGTAAGGAAAGGTCCTGTTGATTGATATCAACCTTAAATACTCCTGCAGATGAATTTGTAATTATTTGGCAATGAATTTTGGATTGAGTTCAAAATCCTAGCACAGAGCAGGGCGGCATTGGGTATGCTGTGTTTAACTGTACAGTTCTGTGGCAGTACCCAGTATGCAAAAAATCGAAGAGCGCACAGACTGAGAGTGCACCTAAGCATTTGCAAAATGTACGTTAATTTGTCATAAATAAAAGTTCCACTCTGATTAGCTTTGATTAGATGGAGGGTTCACCATTGCCACAGCCACTAACGCCACAGCCATCAGTGCCACAACCCGAGGTTGCTGTCGTGCCTTGTGGAAAGCCGGGCCTGAAGCCTTGGGCATCTGGGGTTCAGTGGAACTATTTGGAGGGAGGAGTACCTGAATATCACACCGCACAAGAGCAGAAGGGAAAGAAAGCTGCAATCAGTAATTTCTTGGACAATTTCATGCCAGGGTGGTGGTTAGAGTTCCCATTGAAAGGTACAATGACTGCTGACACAGACCACAAGATTAGTACCTTATCTTCCTCTTAAGTCCTCTGTTGTGATCTCTGATTAAATTTCTCACTAGCACGTGAAAGAATGGTTCCAAAACCATGGCTCTGCCAAGAAGATGGAGGCCAGCACCGTCCGCATCAGTAATATCTTCCCCAAGCTGAGAACCTGTGCCTTGACAGCGGAAGAAATGTATTCGCAGAAGTTCTACGCAACGCAGGTCAAGCCTATCGTTCTTGAGAGGAAGAAGGAGGGTAGTATGCAAGGCGAGATGTTGAAACTGATTAAGGATACGATGAAGGAGGTCTTTGATGCTGAGAGCGAGGAGGTTTGCCAGATGGTGTTGCAGTGGGTTAAGGAACAGGTACCCCTTACCGCCGTGGAGGATGGCGTTTTGACACCTGAGATATATGCAGTGTAAGTTGAGTCTACCTAGTACTGATAATATATTCTTACATTCGTCCAGTGCAATGAAGGCAGCACCCTCTCAGATCAAAACATTTATAGCAGCTCTCTCTAAAGCTACTGGGTGCGTGATCATGACAATCATGGGTGGCCCTGATCCTTGTCAAAATGGGAAAATCTCGAGCTATGGGTGTGTCTGTTGCTTGATTTCACTTCATAATGTTCTCATGTGGATTTGCTATGCAGATTTCATGCTAGTGAAGACCCGCAGGGGCGAACATTTGGGCAGGTTTTTCCGAATTACAAGGAGATGTACTTGGCACCGTTCACACAATTTCTTTGACGTGTCTATTGTACGTACATTTATATACGTATTCAATATTCCATTGACATCTCCCTGACAGCTCCCGAGGTTCGTAAGGCTCGAACTCTGAAAACAATCAGCGGAGACCCAGGCAGTAGTGGGGCAAATCTGAGTAATGATGTGGCCAGCAACGATGAGGATGCAAGTGGGATCGCAGGGAAGAATGATGAAGTTGCTGGCCATGGTCATGTTGATGGCCTGGAGGAATGTGGCGAAGAAGTCTGGAGTAATTCCGCCAACATCTTCATGCCTCCAGCCCAGCCTTCGTCTTGAGTCAGTCCTTCCCCCAGTGCACCTATACCCCCACCCACCAACAGGTCAGCCTCATTGACACCAGATACAGTTGTGGAGACGGATGACATGCCAGCACAGAACGAGCTGCATGAAGAAGCCATCACTCATGGTCTTGACATTGATGGCATTGATGGACATGCAAAAGAAGTTGGAGATAGTAATTCAGCCGACATCCCTTCCCCCCCAGTCAATCCTTCACCTGGCATACTTATGCCTCCACTTGGTGTTCTGCCCATTTCAAAGGCTCTCAATGCGAACGGAGACACCATCACCAAAGAACCAGCTATTCCCAAGCCTGCGAAGCGCTCCTGCCCTGCTAAGCGTGTTCTTCCAGAGGAGACTTTGGCATCGACGCATGGGAAAAGGCTTCGTTCCGGACCAGCACTGAAAGAGATTCTCACCCTAGTTGAATGGGCCCAGTCTAACAGTGTTACAAGGGTCAAGTCCACCGCCGTGAAACCGAAGACCAAGAAGAAATAGTGCAAGCTGGGGATATCTACCATCTGTACTTAGCATTGTAAACATTTCATAGTGTAATATGAATAGTTACCTTACTGAGTAAATTCCTCGGACTTCGTGTGATTTGATGGACTTCTCGCATGCAAGTTAGGCTGCGGCATGTTGTCTAGCTTGTAGAAGACGTTGCTTGCTAGAAAGTAGCGCACATACAGAAGACATGAAAAAGTGTGGAAGCAGCTCGGAAGATATTTAGGAGTACTGGGAGCATAGCATGAGGATGGTGTATGCCATGAGGTAAGGTAATGATTCCCCCAAACATTCTGCGGAGATGAACAGGAAATAATTTTGCTGGGTGGTGAGGGTATTAGCAGTTGTGAGGGTTTGGAGGAGCCGTAGTGTTCAAGAGTATTGAGCATTATCTTCCAGGAAAATAAAACCCAGAAAACATAGACAGTAGTGGCAGATAACAAGTCAAAAGAAACAGTTGACAGTGGAAGAAGATTTTTGCCAGCGGTCCCAGGAGTGATAACAAAATATAAAAAACATATGTGCAGTGATGGATAATAACACAGAAGACAACATATGAAGACGGAATCATGGGAGGCAACAGGGCATGTCAAGTGGCTATGAATAGCACTCACATCGGAGGGGCAGGATTGTTCGTGGTAAGGTGATTGATGGAATCAAACAGTGTCCGAGAAGGAAATGTAAAAATAATGCATCAGATCAATGAATACTAAATTTATCTGAATGGAATCGGAAACAAATTTTGGATCAGATAACAATTACAAATGATTTGAGGAACCTATTTTTAATCCTAGCAATGAGCACGAGGGCAGAGAACCGCCGCAATGAGCACCCCCCCCAATGCCACCACAGAGAGTAATTAATTAGTTGCACTCTCAGACTACAGTCAATATTACATTATGACTGGTACTGCTAGCACAGTCTGTTAATAGAATAGAAGGCATTTAAGGCCTGTATAATAGCAGAAAAAATGAAACAATGAAATGTTCTTTCATAGAAGAGGGGAGGGGATCAAGAGGGGACAGTCCGCTTATGTGGAACTCATTTCACGATAAGTACTGGCGGCATATCAATCCAAATTAGGCTGTCACTGTCCCCGAAAATGCAACAAAAACAAAGTAGGCATTTAGGGCAGCAATAGATTTCATGCCATTGTGGCAGGCTGATATCCGACACAAACATGGTATATATATGTAAAAAAAATGTCGCAAGTTCCAATTTGAGAGCATGATATGGTTCAGCAAGATGTGACAAAAAATGAAAGAGGAGCGGTGAGGACAATGCAAAAAGAAAGTTATGGGAGGACATAAAAGTTGCAGTTGTTTAGAACACTGCGGGGAATGGGATCTTGACATTAGACGGTCTTACTTGCTGTGCTCATGAGTCGCAGACGCAGTCAGAGACCTTCAGCGTTCCAAGTCCTGATGACCCTAGCCCCAGGATGGGCAGTAATTAAGGTTTTTCCATCTGAGGTGATCACAATGTTTGAAGGCTCATGTAGGTCAAATGGGAAGTGATGACAGAAAACATCATTTTTGGCTTGTATATCTCGAATGACCATGGCATTTTCCATTAGGTAGGCAATTTTTTGTTCATCAGGGAAGGGTGCCACCACTTGGAAAGTTTCTTTACACCAGTAAAAATCACCACAATCTATCATTTCATGGACAGCACCACCATTATCAGAAGGGACAATGTGGAGAGATGTTTTCCGATCTTCACTTGTGACAATGATGGATGTGGCACCACTGGCTGATAGTACCAAAGACACAGGTTTCTGTTGATGGATATTCAAGGTGCTGGAATAGGTGAGAAATCCTGTGGTTGTGTCCCAACATCGAAGCATCCAAAGATCACCCATGCCATTTACTAACCAAGAAAGGTGTGCCAGTGTTGATCCATCTTGTGAAACTACCAGGAGTTGGTTACCCTGCCCCACACAGTGGATAGGATGTGATTCTGCATGTGAAGCATCTCCTACCACAATGTTTTTCCACTCGTGACAGGTGGTGGTATTTATGTTGATTCTCATGAGGACCATAGCTTCTATATTGATGATAATGATACCTGTTGCATATAGAAGCAGGACATTGTGCTTCGAGTCTTTGAAAAGGTAGTGGTGGCAATGGGACATTTGGATGTCACTGATGGATATGAAAGCAGATGCAGATTGGTCCCCAGTGCCATTACTTTCAATGACTTCCCAACAGGCCCCACAGTCATCCCCTGACCAGTCATCCATGAACATTGATTGGCATGCTATAAGATGACCCAACACATGATATTGAGGATCCTTCAATGCAGGTAATGACTCTTCTGATTCAAAGAACAAAGAGGCCAGCTTCTCAGCTGGGTTTGCCAGAAATCCGATATCATTGATACCCCATAACAGGATGTCGGCATGATCTGTTGTTGTGGCAACAAGGACCTGAGAGTCCGCAGATACACTGAAACAGGCCTTCTGGTAAATGATTGAATCAGACGGATATGGAAGGATGCTATGCCAGAAGACATTCCATGATTTGATAGTAAGTTGTCCCTCTGTGAAAGACAATGCAAACTCGGCATGTTGACATGTGCGATATATGAGTTGACAGAAGCTGCAATCTACATCCTTTAACTTTGCAATGATCAGAAACAACAATACGAAATGGCACATGATGACTCACACTATTGACCAAATGCAGAACTTCAATTATCTCATCAAGGAGATCCTCATCCTGATCAGCTTTTTCTGTGACTTTGAACCACTTGGCAGACAGGTCATCCTCAAAAAGGACACATAAATCCTCAACATCACTTTTATTAAACCACTTTATGTGCCACAGTGGTCCAAGCACAGCATAATTTTGGATATGAGATGGAATGTTGGAACCCAAAGCCTATTCTTTCAGGAAACCAGTCAACATTGACAGGCATCGCCAGGCAAATTTCCTCTTGTGGTCCTCAATATTGATAAACCATGAATCCTTGTGGTGTGACCTTCAATGTGTCAGGAAGTCATCAAACGACTTGTGTATGAGCCACTGTGCCTGATCAGGTAATGGGTCACACATAGTAATGGGTCAAACACCCATTTCTCGACAACCATGCCATATTTTCGTGAACGGTTTTTTGCAGATGAAAGATGTTATACATTCACATGTATTTAGAAAAGCATTAACTGTCATACCTCCAACTTACCCAGGAATAAAATGATTGTGGTGAAAGAACCTCAAAACCATGTCAACAATCTACTTCACAAGAGTAATTTCCAGTGCCGATTCTCAATACTGGTCTTGGATTCTTCTATTGCACTAATATAGACTTTCTTTTGCTATTTACAGTGTTAGAGAGTACAAGGCCATTATACCAAGCAGGAAGCAAGTCTACAGCATGTGTAATTGTGTAAATCCATCTCAAAATTGGTATGGTCATAGCTTGCTCATTTGAGTCTATGCTGGTAAGCTTTTATCTATTTTCAGTCCCTACAATGTTCATTCACTGCTTAAAAAATCACTGTGAATTTTTGTATGTCTTAAGCCCACTCTATGAATATCTTCTTGACCGCTGTTGAACTGCTGTCTGATGAAGCCAAAGATTCCCCACTGATCCCAAACCAGTATTGATATCCATTCTCATGCACTGGGAATTTGCTGGAAGTGTCTTTGAATGAAGAATCAAATAAAACTTAGTATGTAGGTTGACTTTCTCAGACAATGAAAGCCTGATTTATCCTCAAAACGCAAGCAGGGTTGGATAGCTTAAATTCCAGAACATTGTAATATTAAGGTCCGTTGAGTGGCAACTCGGTACTACTGTAGCTATGGCAGTCATTGGCAGCTGGATTTTCTTTGGCCATGTACACCCATATATCCTCATTGTCATACCACACCATGCCCCACCATGCAGACCCATTTGAGGAAGAGCCATACGTCCAAGTTGACCCGCTTGACCTTGAAGGCAAAACATACGAGGAAAAAATCCAGATGGCAATTAAAGCTATTGAACGCAACAGCTTCAAAGTCAATGGCAGACCTAACTATTCATTCAGTGAAGCAGCCTGAACATTTGGTATAAAGAAAACCACACTCACTGAACGATTTCATGGAAGAAAAACCAGACTGGATTCACACAAGCATGAACGAAGGATGAGCTGTGGAGGCAAGGAGGCGCTGGTAGAATGGATCATAGAGCTGGGATGATGAGGCATTCTAGTTCATCCATCTGCAGCTGCAATATATGCATCAAAGCTATGTGGGGAAGAAGTTGGGGAAAACTATGTATGTCACTTCAGGACTCGCCACCCAGAGTTGAAGGCAAAATGGACAACAGGCTTGGAAAAGTGCTGGGTGCAGGCACTCAATCATACAGCAACTGCAGACTTCTTCAAGCTGCTTAAGGAGATAACAGAGAAATACAACATTGTGCAGGAGAATATCTACAATATGGATGAAAAGGGGATACAGTTGGGGGTAGGGAAACGTGTCCTTGCATTGGTTGATCGTGACCAAAAGGACATTTACCAGGTTGAAGACAGGAATTGCGAGCTGGTCACAGTTATAGAGTGTATATGTGCTGATGGGACAACACTGCAGCCATCAGTGGTGTTCAAGGGTGCACGACGAGACTTGGAGTGGGGTCATGATAATCCCTGTAGCGCTAGGTGAGTATGGTTTTTCGGAGTTCTATGAGGCTTACATAATTTTTAGTATATCCCACTTGCCAAAGGGATGGACAGACCAAGAGCTTGGGTCTGCTTGGCTGGAATGGGATTTTGAGCCTCAAACCGTGGCAAAGAACAAATCTGGTGGTTATCGATTACTGATCCTGGATGGGCACAATTCACATACAATGTACTGCTTTTGTTCCTTCGCTGAAGCACACAAGATCATTGTTATATGTCTTTCCCTTCACACAACCCATCAGCTTTAGCCTTGCAACGTTGGTGGATTTGGACCTCTTGCTTCATGCTGGAAAAATGTCATGAATGAGGCAGCAATTGACTATATTCCCATCTGAAAAACCAATCTTCTTCGATACTACACCAAAGCTCGTGAGAAGGCTTTCTCAGTAACCACAGTCAAGAGCGCATTTTGACGTACTGGGATATATCCACTCGACCCCGATGTCATTGAACCGCTGGCATTTGCACCTGCTCTTAACACCACCATGAAGGCAGCCCAGCCAGTCGCTGCAATGCAACCATCCCTACTGGTTTTGCGAGAGCACAACACGTTCAATCTTGGTCCTAATCCCAGTCCAAATCTCATGCCCATAAACCCCCCTCTAACAGAGGTAACAAACACACATGCACGCCAATTTCGGCTTGTAAGTAAGGCAATGATGCCACAACTGGCAGGAGCCTCTCGCTCAGCTCTGTTGCAAGAAAATGCTGAGCTTCAAAAGCTAATGGACATGGCTGCTTTTCAAATGGAAAAGGACTATGCGCAGAAGGTTCTTATGGACCAAGAAAACAAACAAATTTGTGGACGTCTTTTTCAAAAGACTAACAAGCCACCAAAGAAGCAGTCGAATGGCTACGCACATCATATGACCTCAGAAGAGTCATTGCAGCAGCTGGCAGAGGAAGACTGGAAGGCAAAGATGAAGATTGTGTTTGCCTCACCTGAATGGAAGGAGTGGAAGACAGCATGCACAGCAAAACAGAAAGAAATGGCATTAAAGGAAAAGGAGAAAGAGAAAGAAGCAGGACAGGCAGAACATGCTGCACTAAAGGAGAAAAGAGATGTTGAAAAGGCAGAGGAATGGATGAGAAAGGTGGAAGAGAAAGCGGAAAAGGAAAGAGAAAAGGAAAGGAAAAGGAAAGGAAAATGTTAGCAAGGATTCACGCTCAGCAAAAAAGGAAGCATGCGCAGGAAAGGGTGAGGATGGAGAAACCTGCCAGGAGCTTTGCTGCCAAAGAGGCAAAGGCTGCAGCTGCTGCAAAATTGGCTTTGAAGAAGACCAGGTTAAGGACCCACAGGCAGAAGCACATGGATAATGAAGAAGGCACCGACAATGATAGTGCAGACACTCACAATAGCGGAAAAGAAGCTGATTCCCCAGGAGCTTTACTAACATCCTTGCCTGCAACACTGAAGCCCAGGCCATGCCCTCGGCCTCTATACCGTGTAGCACCTGCACATCCAGTACTTCAACATCCACCATCCACACAGCTGGGACCACCTGAAGTTGTATTGGCATCGGAATCTGAAGCTGAAGGTTCTTGTACTGAGTCACTTGCTAACAGCGGTCCAAGGCAGTCTTCTCAGGCCAAAAAAGCGGTCAAAAGGTGATATCTTAAATTGAAGACATGCTCTGTATGCAAAGCATGAGTTGGGGGTTTGCTAGAATGCAGCTATGGAGGTTAACATGGCGGAAATGGGGAGACAATGATAGTTGGCAGGTACCAGCTTCTTTTTGAAATTTGATTGCCAGTTGACCTGGTTCCATGCTTTTGCTGGAATCTGACTCTCCCAGCAAAAAAATTCATACTATGGAATCAGGGATAGGAAAAATTCTCAAATGTACATAGACTAATAGCTCAGATATTTTACTCACTATATGCAACAATTTTGAGGTAGTTGTTGTTATCTACGAGGGCAGGGTTTTCAAAAATGCTGGCTTGACCCGTTACCTGATCAGGCACAGCAATTAGAACCACAACTTTTTGTGTCAGTTTCTACCACACTTCCAAGATTGTTTAGGATGTCCTGTGCCAAGGTATCCTTTGGATCGAGCATGAGGTTCTTGAGATCATCCCATGTCAAACCCAGGGGTGTCCTTGCTACCATGATAGCACCAAGGACCTTCATTATGCACTTTTTGAGTGACTGGTTTCCTTCAGCTGCTTCATTCAGAGCAGTGGTATAGAGACTATCCAAACCCTTCAAAGCAGCTGCTTCCCAGTTGTTATTGTCTGAATATCCCACTATGTTATCTGAAGTGTCCAGTAAATGTGTAAGTGCCCTTTCAGATTTACACATTGCTAAGTACCAGCAGGCAACTTCAGCCTAAATGAATAGTCCAGTTGCCTTCAATGCCAGGTCCTTTGCGGGATCTGGATAATGCACCAACACATTGCTAAAGTTGTCACTTTCATGTCTGATAACCTCCAGCTGAGCATTGATGACAAGTTGTATATCAACACAAATAGGGTCCAATGGTTTGTTCAAGGAGAGGGATTCTACAATGCTGCCTTGCTTTTCAAATATCACTGTGATGGGATCAACATGGCAGCTGAACACAACAAGCTGCATGAACGTGAGATCTTTAAATCCTTCAGACAGAACAGCTAACACCTCCCAAGCCATATTGCAATGATGGGCCTAAGACTTCTGTGGCAACAGCAACACCAACTTGGAATGAGATTGGTTAATTAACATAGTGGCACAGCAATCAAGGTGATCATGTGTGCAAGTGGCTTTGGGGCACCTCCGTGCAGGAAATCAATTCCTCTATATGCAAGTATACACTGCGACTTTAAGTCTGCGAAGTAGTACTGCTTGGTAGTTGAGTACTAAATGCTATGGCTTTAAGCCAGTAGGGTTCTCTCAAAATGAGAGGGAACGGAAGCAGGTATGATGTGAATACCATGAATCTGTAGGAGAAAACATGTGACGAGACTAGAAAACATCGCTGGATGGTAATCTGAGCGGGGTGAATGATAGAAGATAGACAAAATGGTCGGCAATAGTCTATGAGTGAACAAGGCAATGAGAAAACATGGGTGGAGACTGTGTGCAGTGAGAGAAAACGTTGAATGAGGTGATGGGGGTGGAATGGTGAGAGAAAACATGGAACTACAAAAACTGGCAATGATACTGGTCCTATACGATGTGATGGTGCTGAGTCGATGTCAAAACTGGTCTGGTACTGAAATGATCCTATCCTATGTCAAACTAACCTTCAAGTCCACTCGAGGGACTGATACTATATGAAAACTTGCTGAAACTGATCCTAAGTCTGCTCTGAGACTACCCAAGTGGGCGATGATAATGATGGTGAAAGGGAAACTGTAAAAACTCCAATGGTGTGAAAGTGAAATGATGACAGCCTATAAAAGATAATGGGGGTGAAGTATGATGCAGTGATCACGTATTGGCACAGTATGAGCATGTACCAATAGTGTTAAGAGTGAAGAGTGAGTAGCAAGGACTCTTCACAGTTAAAAACCATGGAATAACTCTGGTGAGTTCAAGAGTCAACATGCAATCGAGAATATGCTGGGGTAAATGGTATATTGCCATAGAATGGTGAATAGATGTGGTTTACTGGTGATAGACTAGTGTGTGATGATAATTGATGTAGTCTGGGGTCAACTAGAGATGAACTGCCCCTAACTACATTTTCTAGCTAGTTTTTATACTACAAGTATGAATTTATAAATAGAGTAACTAATGCAAGACTTAGTAAGGCTGTAAGGCCTTGGCTTCGTAAAAAAAAATCATAGGCAACATATGGTCTTTTGGCTTCTGAAGTAACAGCAACTTGTCAATGTTGCTGTGTATGGACATGAACCGTATGGTTTTACTGAGCGACAAGCAGATCAATAGGTGCTGTTTAGCTGCAGATTACTGGACGATAGTCATCATACTGAGGAGTATGCATGGGGTAACATTTTCTTGAGGCCTTAGCAAAGTAACAGCCTTAGTAAACACAGTCTGTAGTTGCCATAGCTGAGAGGGTACTCATGTCAATCATGTCATTTTCATTAAGTGATCAATGAGCGCGTCAACTGGGTGCTTCTGAGTGATGCATCAATTCTGTATTGGGATAATTGTCGATCAAAGGTGCCTTGCCATGATGAGGTATGGCAATTATGATGCATGGCAAGATGGGATGGATAACCAAGTGTGTGAGGAGTGGTTGCCATAGGATGAAAGGGGTATCAGTGTGTGTGCAATCATTGGTTTGCTGAAAGGCTGTTGAAGAGATAATAGCATTAATTAGCAGATAAAATTCATGAATTCTGAGCGTACAGAGCCTGGAGGCTCATCAGTGATCTCCCTGTGAAACTTGAGAGGAGTTGTGATTGCCCTGCCAAACACCATCACTGCCATCAGAATACAGGTCCGAGATCACCAGATCTCTGTATTCATCCAGACCATCAATGATAATGACCAAAGGTCCATCTTTAACCAGATTCAACATGCTCTTCAAAAGCTCATAGAGGAGTTTGGTATATTGCTCTTGTGCAGGAGTGTTACAGATACCTGGAGAGTCATGAACAACTTTAGCAATAGCATGTCTGATCTGTTCATCGTGATCTCCCAATAAGAATGCAATAGACAGAATCAGGCATGCTATTAACATGTCTGGAGATTGTAAGACATGATCATAACAAATAAAGCCCCCCAGCCAGCCCCAGAGTCAGTCTCCCTCTGAGTCAGTGAGTTTATCATGAAATGTCCCTATGAGTGAGCTCTTCCCTGTCTCAGCCAAACCGCTGCACCACAGGACCCATTTGTTGCAGTGGCCATCTTTAATCCAGGAATCAAGGATTTCAATTATTTTTTAAACCTGTGTTTGTTCCAGGCACCAACATTTAGGACCAAGTGACAGCTGCAGTTTGAGTGGTTTGAGTAGCTTCTTTGTGTCTATAGTTGCTTTTGAGTTCTGATGTATATGTATATACTCAAATATGTACCCAGCATGTTGTAAATTTTGTTGACCTTGTCATTTGTATCCTTTGCAAGAGCAGAGGTGATGTCCACCTTGATAGCACTAAACTCTTTCTGATATTTTGTGACCTTGTCCAAGGCATCAAAACTGAGTAATCTCCCTGTCAAAGTGATGTGAGGATCTATGTTTTAAGTGGGATATTGTTTCATTGCACCAAAAGACCCCTTCTTCTCATGATTGTTGATGAATATGCAGCATTCAAATGTCTTCTCAAACATAGAATTATTAATTTTTGTAAGATCATCTTGCTTCTGTGAAACATGCTCACTGTTCACCTCTGGATCATTTTCATTGTTGTGCAGAGCTCTATAACATGCCCCTTTGTTTCTGCTTGCTTCTTATATGTCTGTTGATGGAATGAGCAGTTAGTAATATTCTAACATGAACAGAATATACTTGCACCAAGTACGATTGACAGAATACCCCAGGTCACTTGAGCTATAAAATGAATCTACCACCAGAGTTGTATCAGTTGCCCTGCATGAAACTGTAAAACACTTACCTCTGATAACTTATCAAGGATTGGTCCTGCTACTTGCAGAATTTGTAAAACTTCCCCAGTGCCTTCTGATAGGGTCCAGGGTTTGTTGGTGGTATTAACACTATCTCCTACAGCCTCTTTGATACTGATTCAATAAGCATTGAGGGTGTATATCTCTGATTGTGCATTGTTGTAAATGGAGATGATAGGTGCTGAACATGAATTGAGCACCAGTAATACATAGAAAGGATGACCACAAACCTCCTTTAACTAGGTCAGATATGTTTGTACTCTCTGTGTGTCTGATCAATAGGTTTTTTGGCAGATGGAAAGATCTACAGCAATTGTAGAGCTTAAATTCAATTTTTGTTGAATTGCTGAGATCACTGCTGCCACAACAAACATGATTAGATGCTATCACAATTAATGTGGAAATTAATGCTCACACATCAATGATCCAGGTGACTATCACTGGCAGATTAAGTGCAGGGTTGAATTTAATCTTCAAGATGGACAACTTTTAAATATTGCCTCCAGTGACCAGTTTTATCTTGATCTTGGATGAAGCAAGTAGTTGAACATCAAGTGGAGGCACTTGAACCTTGGGTAGTTGGATATCAGACCAAGGTCCATGAATGTTGACTTTATGAAAAGAATTATACAATGAGGTAGAGTTGACACAGATCACTACTCACTATGAATGTATTGGCACGATCTATGATTACGGGCATCAGCAGAGACTCTTATAAAAATGGGATACTGAATCTGACTGTCTCTCATCTGGCATCTCTGTGTTACTTGTGGTGGTTGAAAGAAAGGGGGTTTAAGGGGCTGCTGACTTTGTTGACATAGTATTATGTGAAAGTGAAGGGTTTATGTTATGGGATTTGGATTAGTCAGATCTTTTGAGGCACATCTGCAGCTATCGCATATCCATCTGTAGGTTGGGGATAAGTATATATGGAACTTCATCTGGCATGGAAAAGCATGCTATAAAAAGTATTGCATCCCTTCTTCATTTCAAAGATGCTTGAACCTCTTGTTGAGATATGGTCTTGTTTGAAGCTGAAAGAAACATATAACAATCAAGCAGAGCTGTGTATGAAAAATGCAGACCATCGTGAAAGGCATCCAAGTCTGATTGATATCAAATGACCACATGGACCATGCTGCTTGTCAAAGCAACAAGGTATTGACACCTCCATAAGACAATGACCAGAGAATGATGGCAGGGACAAGAAATGCACAGCATTTTGATACTTGGCCAAGTCAGCCATTGCAAGCATAAGTCTGCACCTTGATTATAGGATGTAGTCAACACCCAAATAATGTTGGTTCCACAGGGTTTGGACCTTGAGGATTTTGGTCTTCATCTCAAATCTAAAACTGATAGAAAAGTCAACAAAAAATTCTGAATTGATGGCTTGCTTTCCTGCAGTACAGTGTTAACAGCTAAGTATAATAAATACATAGAGGCAGGATGGGGTCAGCATACACACTGGTGGGTCTTTGACTGTTCTTAGATGGTATTATTGAGCCCTCCACTGCACAGCTGAACAGCAGAACACAAGAGTGGTGTGGCCACATGTGAATGGAACATTGGGGGATTGGGGCAGTGACATTGGGCAAGTATGTAGAGCAGAGCATCATGCTACCCTAGGGTGTATACAGCATAGGCAATGAGTTGGCAGTGGCAGTATGTGCTGGGGATGTGCTATGGATCAGTGGTGCTGTTGAGAGGCAAGGTGACCTTGCAAGGGAAAACACAGGCCACCATTGATTCCCTGGTGTCGAAAACAGTGGTGGATGCTCAATGGTGGCTGTACTGTCAGTGGCGAGCACGGGATGCATTAGAGGTGTGGATCTAGGGTTGTTGTCAGTTGACATCAGCAGTGATAACATACAGTGACCAGGCTGGTGATGGGCACCCATGAAACTGAGCACAGCCTAGTGTGAACACACACAAAACCTACACTCAATCCCACAAAACACACACACACAATCTCCTTAAGTGTGGAGGGGAGCAAGAAATTTTGATTCCACTTGCATGCTGACAGTATCTCAAAGTATCTCAGTGAGCTTGCTAAAATGATGCATGAAACAACATAGTATTATCAAGCCAATCTCAAATTCTCTATTTCTTTGAAGCTTTTTACAAGAGAGCATGGTGAACCACACAACCCTCAAGGAAAAGGATATTTCAATAGACAAAACACACAGATACACAGATCTGCAAAATAACCAAGTTCGGTCAGTGAGCTCACTAAGTATGACCTGCTGCAAGATCTAATCTGCGCACGATGCTGCCTTTCTCTTAGTTGCTAAACCTGACTTCCAAACTCATTATGATAGAGGCCCTCAGCACTCTCAATCAGATTTCAATTATTCTCAAAACCGTCCCCACAAGTCCTCACACACAGTGCGCTTGCTCTAACAACAGTGCCATGAGATCCAACTGCGCACACCTGTCACACTTCATGCAACTGCTAGAACAGCTCAATCTGGCTGATTCCCTTGCAACTACTTCTAGACCTACACAGAGGCTGGCACAATACAATCTCTCTTTCTTACACTGAACCAGAAAAGGAACAGAGCTCTCTCAGATGTAACTAAGTAAACCTCTTGAGACAGGCACAGCATCATTGCTTCTGAATCTCTTTCTTATCTCAAGTAAACTGAAGTTTGTATCCAAAGTTTCTCTCTTATTCAATTTCTCTGTGAGCTTGCTAAACTTGCATTATAGCTGAGACTTGAAGTTACTAACTCTTACATGGTGCAACAAGTCCAGATCCAAACTGAAACTTTATTACATTACATGGGGGGTAGGTAGCTTGGCTTAATACATGAAAATCTACTCTACTTATACTATGGGAGATTGATTGTTACAAACAGATTTTTAGTAATTTACTTCTTTTTCAGCTGAATATCTCTCATCTGAGTTGGCACAGCACTCTAGGCAGTGCGCCGCTTGTTCCTCTTTTTAGTAGTCTCAAAGAGCTAAGCAATGTTGATGTCGCTCACCCTAGCAGCAGAGTAGCTTGCAAGCATGCACTCAATAGCTGCTTAATCCTTAATCACCGATCACACTTTGTATCTGGCTTTTGGGTCTGCTCTGAAGGTGACAGTGTCATATTCTAGACTCGGTAACCAAGAAATGCTTCAGCTTCCCAGCCTGCTTACTATTTCCATAAGCTGAAATCTGTTTCTAGGCCATGCCTGGGGTTCTTTTAATTACTCTGCACATGATATCATTTTTCTGGATCTCCAGGGACCACATGTCATAGATTACAGACACATTGTTATCTAAATTAGCCTTGGCCCACATACAAGCGCATCCCACTGAAGTTGAATTTTCTATTGCAAATGGGTGGTTTAGCAAGCTAGCTCGCCCTTCAGCCTTGTTGCTGTGCATGCCTGTAAGGTACAGTGCAACAATGAAGTTCTTATGTTTTAATTCTATTGCTTCTTTTTCTATTATAGAGCTCTCTACCTCGGTGACCTTGCTTCTTCGCATGCCACTTGCACTGTCAGCCCACTCATGATGCCTTCTGCATTGCTAATGTGTAAGGTATGACATTTTTGCAAAATTACACCCTTAGACATGCTGCAGGCATTACAATGGGCAAGAATCTGACCTCAGAATCATGCTCCTCAAGTTAAAAATTGGAGATATACAGAGCTGGGGTCCATTGGTAGGGTGGGTAGTAGGGACCCATGTTAGTTTTGGATGTGGTGGCAGCCGGCGAGGGCATCAGTGTTCACATTGCCATTGTTTTGATGACATCCATCATGTATCTGGGAGTATGATCTATTCCTATATAGACATTGTCATCACTGCACTCGTTGGATGTTGGTATCCTGCTCACAGCCTTCTACCTCACTTGTCATCCCATGTCATCCCCGCTGGTCCATAGCATTGCCCCATTGTATACCACACCTCCAAAATCCTCCTGCTCTCCCATCATTGTTGTCACCATCCTAGCCATTGTCGTTGCTGTTGTGGTGGGTTTTGCATTCCAGGTGCCCTCCCACTGCAAAACAGGGTCTGATTTGGAACATAAAGTGATATCCCAGGTCATTGACACACCAGGATAGCATGCCCAATGGCAATTATGGCTGATGTGCATGAGTCAGATTGATGGCCACAGTGGGTTTGCATCAGGGTAATCATGGGTGGGAATAGGTCACATTGTAAATGGTTCATGTGGTAGTCACATCAGCAGTATTGAGGGGTCATTGTCAATGGTTCAATAGGCAGTGCTACCTCATGCAAAAGCTTACATGCCAGAGAGAAGGCGAAACACAAGCTTTCTGGGGTTCTTGATGCTGCTAAATGAGCTAAAAGTACCTCATTGAGACCAGTAAGTACTGAAATCAATAAAACATACCTTTTGTCTACAAATTCTGAGCTGATTGGTGCATGACATGGCTGTGGTGAGGTATACTGACCATCTTGCACTAAGCAAAGCCTGCTAGTTTATTGTTGTTGCCCCAGTGATGAGCCTCCAGGCTCTGTATGCTCATAATTCATGGATTTATCCATTCATCACCCAATACCTTCAAAACGACTCCATTATAATCCCCACATGCTCCATAACACTGTCAACTCTCGATAATACCATGGATTTTCATAGTATAAGCCACAAACACTCAGATACAATCCTAAAACTGTGACATCTATACTCCTTCAACACTCCATTATCCTTCCCAGCTTGCCTCGCATCAAAATTACCATATCCCATCATGGCAAGGCACCTGTGATTGACAATCATCCTAAAACAGAATTGCTGCATCACTCAGAAGCACCTAGTTGATGTGCCTGCCCATCAATCATTTAATGAAATGATGTGATTGATGTGAGTACCATTCCAGCTACAATAATTACAGCCACGGCAACTACAGACCATGTTTACTAAGGCTGTTACAGTGCCAAGACCTTGAATTACTATTGACACAAGTGTACACCTCAGCACATCAACTGCAGCTCAATAATCTGCAGCTAAACAGCACCTCATGATCTGCTCATTGTTCAATAAAACCACACAGTTTTCATCCACACATGGCAACATTGAGGACTTGCTGTTACTTTAGAACCACAGATTCCATATGTTTACTACAGCTATTACAAAGCCAAGGACTTACAGCCTTACTAAGGCTCCGATGAATATTGTATTTATAAAATCATACTTGTAGTATAAAAACTAGGTAGAAACCACATTTTTAGAGTTAGTTCTTACCTAGTTGACCAGACTATGGCATTTACAGTCAGCTACAGTTACTCCAAGTTATCCCTCACCACTTGCTTTACTCTTAACGTTGTTGGTTGGCTTTGTATATTGCACCAATACATGAAATCTTGCATTAATAACTTGCTTTTGTCTTTTAATGCCACAACATCGCTTCATTTTCACCATATAGGATTGTTTTATCACTTTCACCTTCTACATTGCTACTGTTTTCATTGCCCAGTTCAGCATTGCCTCCATGTAGGCCCAGTTCAGCATCATTCTCCATAGGATCAGTTACCACATTTTCTCCCAGTTTCTTGCCATTTCCATATGTTTATTACTATTGTTTCAACTTACATTATTAGGTATGCCCTCTAGCCATGTTTACTAGGCTATTTCAACGTCTTCTAGTCCATTGCCACGATTTCTAGTGCATTGCTATGATTTCTAGACCATTTTTGCAGTTTCTATCACAGTTTCTTGGTATTCAAGTCATACCAGATTCTGTCCCATCTCATTTATTGAGATCCTTCCTGGCTTACAGCCAATGTCTAATAGTACTCATTGACCAAGAGTACTACTTCACTGACTAAAAAGTCGCAGTGTATCTTGCATTATAGAGGAATTGACCACACAGAGGTGTACTGAACCACTTGCACACACATGACACCTTAATTACTGTGTTAGCATGTTAATTGCCTCAGCTCTCTCAGAGTTTTGGATGTTGCTGTTGTCATGGAAGTCTAGGCTCATCACCAGGCTCTCAGGACTAACAGATATTCAAAAATCTCAGAAATTTTATAAATAAATATTGAAGCAGGAAGTACCCACTTTTTACACCCACAAAGAGGCTGTTGAATAGAGAAATGCATGGTGGGGAGTGACAAATGGCAAGCACAGCCACTCAATTGGTGCTTGGTTGATCAGGCCATAGCAAGCGGAATGGATGCTCAACATGCAATCAACACATGTCCTCTACTCTATTCACCCACTCTGAAACCCCAAAATTTAGCAGCATAGACCCTTCAATAGAGTTTCCATACAATAAGTATAAATGAAACATCTCTCTGCTAGTTTCTTTGGCACTATCAATATCCTGAAAGAAGCTGTGGCCTTTGCTCTGTTGAACTTTCTTCCTTCTCTGTAAGAGGGCCTTAACTCTAAGTGCACAACGTAGCTTTGACCAACATGTATCGATCAACTACGAAGGTGTACAAGAGAAAAGCTAGCTTAAGTAATGCTATGCTAGCTAATATATACTATGCATCGGCATAGCCGATGCTGAGTAAGTTAAGTAAGTCATTGTTAAATGGTCATAGATAAGTATGGTACCATCCCTTACACCCCCCCCCCCCCCCCCCCCCCACCAGACCGCGTTAGTGGTCGTGAACGGAGATGTGCAAGGCACAACAATACAATCCCTAGGCACTGTGCAATTGTTTACCGTCCCCAGGTGTGGCGGACTGTGCCCGTGCGGTCACTGATTCATCATCCATTTCCATATCGTCAGTAGCACCATTAGGTGCGACATTGTTGACTTCATTGGTGGACAGGGCTGGCATCATCGGAACATCAGGCTCAGGTCCATCAGACCCCATTTCTGAGGCATCTGGGATGTATGCAGGCGCAGTTGGCAGGAACTCATTGAGCCACAAGAACCTGTTGTCTTCACTGCACAGCAACCATGACTGATGCTTCTGAACTTGTACCTGCCCCGTTGGCTGGTACTCATAGCGTTCGTATTGCAGTAAGGCACGAATGCAGTGCGTGTCACCCTCATCAGGGGACCACCATCTGCGGATGAATGGTGTGATGACCGGCTCCCTGTGCCTGCTGATGCGCTCCATCCGCTCGATCTCCAACTCCTGGTTACGGTCGCGGAAATGGATGGTGTTGTGCTGGTCAATCCACACCAACACCCATGGGTACATGCTGTCCAGCATCTCCTGCATGATTGCGCAAGCAGCCAGGTGCTTAATAATATCCAGTTCGGACATGTTCTTGCCTGCACCCTGAAATATCATATGCCACAGTGTAGGGCTCCCTGACGCAATCATAATAGGCAACTCCATGGTGCGCCTAGTATTCCAGGCTTGGATAAAGTCAATGTAGTACCAAGGTCGAAACACTATACTCACAAAAATTTGCGCATAAAACTTTTTTGTAGCCGTGGGGTGAAGGAATCACATGAGTAACATACCCCATATGTTCGCATAGCTGACATGGTAAGATGCGTCCATGGTGATCCCACTCGTGGGGTTGAGGCCACTGGGGTGGAAATGGTGAGCAGTATACTGACACCAGTCATCCAGTGATCCGTTTACAGGAGAAACCAGACCCACACTGTTCGCCATGGAATCGGGACCTGTGCGACAGTGGACAGGATCGAGGGGTATGAAGTATGGGCGGGGCATGCCCTGTACCAATGCCTCCAGACGGTTGTCTTGTTCAAAAATTTCAAGAACCTCATGCATAGATAAGTCACAGTAGCGCATAATTACAGATGATGATATGCAATGGAATTCACACAGCAGTCACAGTGTGGATTGCCATCCCTGCCTACGCATGTGCACGAACATGACAGTCTCCTGAACCTCCCTAACCGTCATGGGGAAACCCCGAGGATTAGGGTGTGTGCTCATATCCACTGGAATATTCACTCCCAGTCCTTCCATCATCGATCTGGCCACATCAACTGCCTTGCGATCTGCATACATGATGTTTGTTTGATGGTCATATGCAAAACCTGGGCCATACATGCCTCGAAACGAATTATCTCGTTCCATCCCGCCTTTGTGTTTGACTGCACACAACCATGATGGTAGCCTCCCTGGGTGCCTGAGGCGACAAGCTCGTCGCTCTACGAAAAGACGACTGTGTTGAACCGAGTTCAAGGGACATCCCCCATCTCCCTCATCACTGCTGGACCCTACGCCGTTGATAATATCGGCCATGGGTCTATTCTCCTTCGTGCGGTGAGGGTAGGAACCGTCAGGCAGTGGCATAGCTGGTAGGTCATGGGATAACTCCACGATCCTTTCCTCCAGCGGTTTTCACAGGTCCTCCACTACCCCAGCGAATCATCGTTGGTCGTAAGAATCTAAGACCTCATCATGTCTGTCCTCATCTGGGAGGCACTGGAATCGCTGCGGCAGTAGTGTTATGGCGTCTGCAGGTTGTTTTAGGGGACATCCTTTATGGACATCCCTTCCTCTTGGGTGGGGGACTCCGCCTCGATACGGCGGGATCCCATGTTCCCTATCACGTTGGGGCCAGGTGTGCCAGGGCGATGAAAATTCCCCATCACTCTCCAAAAATTCATCCAAGTCCCTATTGCAATGGTTACGGGAGTCGGCCTGGTGGTTCTGCGAGTCACAAACCCGTTTCTGTGGTGGCAAACGGTCCCAGTTGGGAGAGGACTGCCATTTATGCAGCAGTTTTTCGAGTTCATTACAACGACGGACCAGCTCCAGGTTCATTGATAACTGCTCATGTAGGGCACCCATTGTCGAATCTCCTCAGTGTGCATGTCCATCCAGCAACTCCCTAGCTTGTAGCTTGATAATATGCTGCAGAATCGGTGCAGCAGCTACATGGCGACATGTGTATTTGACAGCATCGTCTTCATCACATCGGCGTCGACGGTCCTCCTCATCTCTTGCCCAATTGAGCTCGTGAGATGAAGCTCTCTGTTTCCCCTTCCTCCTCTGGCGACTCTTGCGTTCTTCATTGAATGCTACTCGCGGGGGGGAAGTACTCTGCCTCCTGGATCGGCGATCTCTCTCTCTCGAATTCCGATCATGTACACATCCGAGGCCCCAATCGTCAAGATGGTCTCGCTGCTGTCTCCAAGCCATGCTGTAGATTTTGGTCATATTGTAATGCTGATCAGCAGAGGACCGGATTGCAAAATCAATGCAGATTGCCAAAGCAGCTGTTTTGGGCAATTGGGCAGGCCATTAGCTAATCCACAAATGGGTGGTTCAGACACTGGCTCAACCAGCACTGGAATTCCCACCCTCCTGCTCATTGGCTGGGGTCCAAAAAAAATTATGCGGGCCCAGAAAATATTCTTTAATATTCTGGTACTGCTTCCGCACCCATCCATGGCTTATTTTGGCTGGATTCATCCACATGCGCTTGGATGTACTAACCGTGGGAATGCAGCATTCCCAATTTGGTATGCCAGCATTTTTTTTGAAAGCGAGCAGAATTTTAGGATAGCGGGCAATCCACTGCATCTAATATATATATATAACACATAACAATGTAATATATGATCACTGTATTTGATTTCAACCTCTTAAAGTATGCATAGCAATGAATTGGCAAGGAAAAAACATGTTTTCGACAATTTCCGGAGTTTGCCAGACACCTCCCAATTCATCGTAGCTAGGAATTGGGTTGTAATTGTTCAGTCCTGAGGCTCTTTCAGTCCTCAAAAATGTGGCAGATAACTCTGTTAGACTATTTCAATGATCTAAGCAGTTTTACTGGACTTAATTCTCATCCTCTGTGAAGATACATATGAATTACAATGTCAAAGAATGCAAAAAGCATGTGGAACATGTATTATACAAGGTATATCGCAAGGCCGAATCTCAAATTACAGTGCAGTGTCTGGAAAGTATAGCCTGTACTCATTTAAGACTGTAATATTCCTGAAGATCTACCTGCCAAGACACAAATTCGTTTTGGTCAGATGAAAGTGCACTGATCGAGAGCAAGAACGTACTGCTATTATAAGTTTACTTCAGCAAAGTGAATAACAAGGGTTAGATGAATGGATCGCCATGGATCGGATGGTTCATTTCAATAGTGGGATGTATGCTGTTGCATATACAACCCATCTGGTCCTTTGAAAAGCTGCATATAACATCGTACAAAGAATATAGACTTCAAACTGTCCAAAAATGCATGATATCCTCCTTAAAATGCATATTATTCACTATTGAGATGCATTTTAATTGCAAAAGGTAAATAGATGTATTATACCGTACTCAAATATTATATCCCATTAACTTCCGGGGCCTCGGAGTGGGTGTGTTGAGCAGGGGACGCATTCCAAGGATGCATTTTGCTCGCTTGATCACCCCAGACCATAAATCCGGGCAGTGATTGAGTGGCTGTGCAGCTTCTTTTTTGCCCAGAGACCACCACAACATCTTGCCTCGATGCCCACATAGCATGTAAATAGTGCTCTATTTGCGTCGCAAGGTATGTTTTACTTCTCTTTGTTGCTTATCAACTTCTTTTAGGTGTTTTCAACGCATCCAGTGGCCCCAAGAGCCCTGGATAATGTGCATCATCCTGCCTGCCACCCTCCGCACAAGCTCTCAAATGAGGCAGCATTACCCAATCTCCCAGACGACAGTCATAGAGGTCACTACCCTCGGTGAGGACAACACTGCCAATCTATGGCCCGCCACGACCCCAATGGGACCACCAGTCCGGCCGGGACTGGTCCAGTATCCCCCGCGTTGATATTGGGGCCAATCGCTGGCACACACAACATTCGCACTCTCAAATGGGGTGGAATATGACCCAGGATTCGATATCGGTGCCCATCTCGATGTGGGAGGGCCTACAAAATGCACAACCAACGCCCAGGACGCCAACGCTGAGCACAACGACGATGACGACGGCATGGGTGGGGGATCTATTGTGTGAGGCAGGGCCCTGGCGTAGCTCTAGGGAAGGTCCATGCACAAGGAGAGCAAACATGGAGGAGGTAGGAGGGCGGGAGAGGACGAGCGGGGACAGCAGGACAAGATCAGGATCCCGACCACAAACGATGATGACAGCGACTACGCTCATTTAGGCATCAAAGGACAAATCCTAGACACCAAGATTCTTGCAAGAATTATGGCTGTACCATGATTCGTCCGTCCGCTGCTGCCCGCCCCGCTGAACACCAACATCGGCCTCCTCCACTCCACCCAGTCACTCCACGCACCCCACAGTCATGCATCCCCCATTATTTGGGTGTGGGAACACGATGCTGCTATGCGCCACTGCCCCTGATCCTCTCGTCGCTGAGCGTCGCCACCTCATCCCCATCCCCACCTTTTCCACCCTATACCTACCCCTACAGGGTAGCCACCACCTCCCAGTCTCTGTCACCCACATTATCAATGTCGGGGAATCCAATGGTGGGGTCCTTTCTCACCTAGAACCTCACCATCGCCATGAAAATGGGCACCAACACCTCCCTGCCCCACTTTCCCATCCCACTGACGTCCTGTCCTGTGTTATCACTCGAAAACTGCTCACTTGAACATACAGGGACCTTATCCCACTGTTGGCGACACCCACGATGCCCGCCGTTGACACCCGCGCCCACCGTGCCCAGTTTATGTGTGGCTATTTTTTTATTTCTAAAATATTAAATACTGGACTCTATGTATACTACATGATTTCTAATATTTATATGGCATGTTGGAGTAGTTGTTAAAGGTTGTGTCTTCAATATTGTGTTAATCATGTACTGCTAGTTTGATCCCTATTCTGTGCTGTTTATTTTTCCACAGATGCCGGTTCATTAGCACCAAAAAAAAAAGGTAATCCAAACATTCGACATCGGATCCATCCATTGTTGGCTGCACAACATCGGGCTACCACCTGATATGGGTCTGAATATATTTTTCATGTCTAGTTCACTTTTTTCCTGACCCACCTAGTGAGCACAGGTCCAGGAAATTGAGCTGTATCTGTGACTGGCACTCAAAATGAGCCAGTTGGCCAAAATAGAATGTGGCAGTGTATGATCCAGCTGTGCAAACCAGTCATATATGGCCCTATAGGTGCCTATGCTAATAAGCATTCTGTGTGCAATCCACTCAATTGCTAATTAGCATAGGCAAAGGCCTTTCTGTGCAGCATGAGGTGCTGTCTCAGGGTGCGATCGTTCGTGCATGCATGTATGCCCATCATCTATGGGTACATGATTAGTAGTGGCATCCACCGTCATGGGCACTTCCTCACCTGTGTATGGTGTAGTGTCTGTATTCCCAACCATGCCCATTGGTTGTCCATACCCACCATAAAACATTGGTGGTGGTTGCTGTGGCATGAATCCAAATGGCGCCGGCTGCCCAAATGGCACGTAGGTGTATGGATTCGGCCAGCCAATTGCAGGCTGCACAATTGGTGGCACCATGTTGGGTGGAAAATTCCCAAAGGGCACCATCTGACTGTTCTGGTTCTGTTGGGGCGGCTGTCTTCCACCATCGTTTGAAGAGGAGGGAGGTGCTGTCGGCCAATTGGTATTCGTACTTGGGCCATCGCTAGGTGTGGTGATGCAGATGACCATAATGCAAAAAAGAGCGAGTAATCTGCTGAGCCTCAACATTGTGGAAAGAGAGCAAGCGTTGAGGGCCTCCCCCTCATCCTTTTTGAAGGATCATCGACGTGAAAATACTTTCGATGCTGTTCACTCCATGTCAGGATTGGTAGGCAACTTAGTGCTGCCTGGTGGCACGACCACATGGAAGTGCGGGGTCACCAGAATGTTTGGGCTTCTTCGGCAGTTGCCAGGGCCACCTAACGTCCATTATTTCCAGATAATGATCGAGTGCAGCCAAGTCTTTGCAATTCTCAAGAGGCTCCCAAGTGGTATCGCCTAAGCTCCAGCGAACGTGGAGTTCCAGTGCTCCTCTTGCCATCCATCTGTGGCTCAGGATATCGTTGATGAACCATTCGGTGTCATCTGGAGCACCAAAGTCATAGGGTTCTGGCTGAGCCTGATTTGGGAATAACAAGTCATTATTGGCATGGTATGGGTGCAGCAAGCTAATGTGGAACCTAGGATGGATGTTCCTGGCCTGTAACACCAGTGGCAGCTCCAATGTATAATTGGAAGTGGCTGGATGTGCCTCCCAGACCTGGTATGGGCCTACGAACTTCAGGCACAGTTTATGTGCTCTGCCTTTGGGTATGTTCAAGTTTTTTGTTGATAAGTATACTAAATCTCCAGCTTAGATAGGTGGGTCCTCCCCCCTTTTCTTGTTTGCACAGTGCATCTGGAAAACCCGAGCTTCTATAATAGCATCATGCACGTCTGCCAAGTTGGATAGCGCCATTTCTGCAAATTTATGTACCCCAGGGACCACCTTATCGGCTGAACCCAGTTCACAGAGCATTGAGGGCATGTGGCCACCATTGAGTTCAAACGGTGCGTACCTCATTGTATCACTGATGCTTGCATTGATTGCAAACTCAGACATGTCAACCTTCACATACCAGTCTTTCTGGTCGGGGCATAGTCCTGCCCGGAAGATCTGACCTACTGATCTATTCATCCTTTCGGTCATCCCATCTGTCTGCAGGTGGAAAGAGGTGGACATCAACAGTTGTGACCCCAACATCCTGTGTAGTTTGCGCCACCATTTCAAAGTAAACTTCGGGTCTCAATCGCTGATGATCAATATGGGCAAGCCATGAAGGCAAACAATTTCCCTCATGTATATTGCAGATAGCTGTCGCGCCATCATACTGGTGTGCACTGGGATCAGGTGAACCATGCTCATCATTCGACACACCACCACCCAAAGGTAGTTGAACTGCCTGCCATCGTCTGATCGTACCTCTGGGAATGGGCCAATGAAGTCCATCCCGATGGATTCCCAAGGCTTCATAGGGATAGGCAGTGAGTGTAGCTTCCCGCTTGGGGTCTTTGTGCTCCCTTTACACTGCTGGCATTCAATACATGTCTTGCAGAATTCTTTTGTGTTGGTCACCAATCTTGGCCACCAGTACCATCGCGGAACATATTCGGAGGTATGCTGAAATCCATAGTGTCCCAATGTTCAGTGAGCCTGGTCTAATATCATGCCTTGTAGGGACTGATTCCCATGTTTCGCTCTTGGAATGCAGAGTACGTGTTCGCCAGTATGACTCATCATCCATATGAGTCCGTCTTCGATAGTGAATTGTCGGTGTTCCATGGGGGTGTCTAACACGATCTTGAATAGGGCATCCTCCATGTACCCTTGCTTAATACTAGTAGTGAATCCATCATCCACGTGCAATACTAGGTCCAGGTGTGGACCCGAATGTAACATCATCTCAATTGTGATATCCATGTCAGTATTGACTGTTGTGTCAGATCGTGCATCAGGTGGTGTTGCAGGTTTCTCTGCGAGGTCTTGTGCTTTGAGATCCCGAATCTCAAGCCTCTCCTGTAGTCTCCAGGACCGTCGGCGTTCTTCTTCTTGCATGGCCCATATTTCGATGGTGTTACCCATGACTTCTACAAACCGATCAGGGGGCAGGTCCTCCCCCGCAGGATCGATACGAGCATCGGCGCGCACATATTCTTGTGCAGGCAGAATGTCCTCCTCACCATCGTTCTCATAGTACCGAGATAAGCAGTCAGCAACTTTGTTGTTCTCTCCTTTAATGTAGGTGATATCAAAATCAAACCGTGAGAGATAGTCCATCCATCTCATTTGCCTACCCGTTAGGTTGGACTGCATCTTGAAAAATTCAAGAGCTTTGTGGTCCGTAATTACATGGACCCTGTACCCTACTAACTTATCTTCCCACTTCATTAGGGCCTCCAGTATGGCCAGTGTCTCCAGTTTGTGTATGTGATAGTTGTGCTGTGCACTGGTGAACTTCTTCGACATAAACCCTGCTGGATGGCAAGTCTGCCAAGATTGTCCCTGACCATACATTGCACTGATGTTGGATTTAGAGGCATCGCATATGATCCAAATTGGGTCATCACATCAAGGGTCTATGGGGCGGAGGACCGGAGTCTTGTTGCATATGATCTTTATCATATCAAAGCAGCGCTGGTGTATGGGGCACCAGTTAAACACATTGCCGTTCTGTGTCATGGTGAGTAACGGTCCTGTGTATGCTGTGATGTCTGGAAGAAATGCAGAGAGGTATTGCACTAGCTCTACAAAACATTGAATGTCATGATAGGTACGTGGCATCCGCCACTCCATGATCTGAGTAAGTTTATCCTCATCGGCATGCAGGCCATCATTATCGATGATATACCTGAGGCAATCCATACATTCCACATAGAGTTCACACTTCATCCACTTCAAGTATAATGTATGTTGGCATAACCGCTTGAATATGATGCGTAAATGTGCTTCATGTTTCTTGATTGAGTCAGAAAACATGAATATGTCATCAATATAGACATGCATGAAGACTCCAATCATGTCCTGAAAAATGGATGTCATTAGCCTTTGGAACATGGCGGGGGCATTGCAATCCCCCTGTTGGATAACGGCACTCGTGAATGTTCCCCGAATTGTTGCAAACACTGTCTTCCAGATGTCATCGGGAACAATGTGAACTTGCTCATATGCATCAGACAGGTCAATTTTTGATCTGTATCTCCCCTTTGCCATGTCTTCCCAAATCCCATCCTGGTCTGGCATGGGTGTAATGTCTTTCATGGTATTCTCATTACACTGTCGGCAATCAATCACTGTCCAGAGATGCCGGTCTTTCTTTGGCAGGCATAGCATCGGTGCTGCCTGATTGGCAGCTGTAAGTTTCCACCATCCCACTCTCATATATTTCTCGACCTTCTCATTGAATTCGGCTTTCAATGAGTTGGGACAATGGGGCAAATGGTAATGATACTTCTTTCCTGGGTCGATTAGAGGTATTTCGTGGTTTACCTCCCTGAATGGGGGCATGCTCTCTGGTATGCCCTGGAGCAGATCTTCATACTCGTTGTGCCAGTGCTGTCTCAGTTCAGGTATGTCGCCGTCGTGGTACACAGCCTTCTCCTTCCCTTTTCTCGAGGTGCGTGGTTCATGTTTCGCTTGTTCAGCTCAGTGGTTCCTGTGCTCATTCGTATCGTGCATCCATGCCAGTCTTTCCACAATGTCATCAGATCCTAGTTTGGATCCTACCATGATTTTCTGGTGCAGGTACTCCCGATACTTCTTACTCAGGTAGCGGGCCCTCGTGAATTCGTAGCGCCCAGCTGACTCCACCTGTATCAGCCTTAGCAGTCAATAGTATGTATCAAAGCTTGTCAATTGACTGGTCACCTAAATAAAGCAATTCTGTCACTGTGACTAGAGCAGGATATTGTCACACCCTCCCCTTTGATAGCTGTTGCACTGCCACCTCCCTCTCTGCTCACTGTCAGGGTCCTCTGCCCTCCCTCTCATTGCTGCGCTTTTTTTTTTTTTTTTTTTTTTTTTCTTCCTTTTTGGGAATGTTGCTCCAAATGCCTCCAGAATGTTTGTGAGCCTTATTTCCACCCTCCTGCTCACTGTTTTGGGTGGAACTTTGAGATTTAAGGTCTTCTAAAAATATATTATGGGTTAGTAAGCTGACCCCGCCCCTTGCGAGTGCCTGGAGGCTGGATTTGGCCTCGGGAGACTGGATGTAGTGTGGCAGTGCAGCCAATTAATGAGATCAGCCATCAATATCAGGCTATTTTCAGACAAATCTGGGATTGGGGTGGTTTCTGGGTACTGGATGGGCCAGGGGATAGTACTAGTATATGAATATATATAAATAACATAAAAGCGAGCCCTCTGGTGAGATATGGGGGCCCTGGGGAGGGGTAAAAAGGGTAAAATAGTGGAAAATAGCAGAAAATTTATAATTTTCAGTGATTTTCTGCTATTTTCCACTATTTTACCCTTTTTACCCCTCCCCAGGGCCCCCATATCTCACCAGAGGGCTCGCTTTTATGTTATTTATATATATTCATATACTAGTACTATCCCCTGGCCCATCCAGTACCCAGAAACCACCCCAATCCCAGATTTGTCTGAAAATAGCCTGATATTGATGGCTGATCTCATCAATTGGCTGCACTGCCACACTACATCCAGTCTCCCGAGGCCAAATCCAGCCTCCAGGCACTCGCAAGGGGCGGGGTCAGCTTACTAACCCATAATATATTTTTAGAAGACCTTAAATCTCAAAGTTCCACCCAAAACAGTGAGCAGGAGGGTGGAAATAAGGCTCACAAACATTCTGGAGGCATTTGGAGCAACATTCCCAAAAAGGAAGAAAAAAAAAAAAAAAAAAAAAAAAAGCGCAGCAATGAGAGGGAGGGCAGAGGACCCTGACAGTGAGCAGAGAGGGAGGTGGCAGTGCAACAGCTATCAAAGGGGAGGGTGTGACAATATCCTGCTCTAGTCACAGTGACAGAATTGCTTTATTTAGGTGACCAGTCAATTGACAGGCTTTGATGTATGAAAGTGCCTGCTACAGGTGCCTGCATAGGCATCGAGGGTGGGGTATCATCTCCATCATTGTCTGTATCACTCGAGTCATCTGACATGACACCCAACCCGTTATCACTGAGCAATCCCAATCCACAGACATCACTAATCATTATATTCCATTCTAGTGGCATTCTACCATCGCCTGGCCAGGCCATATATTCGGGTATCACAGGTTGATCCTAGAATCATTGTTTCTTCAGGGAAGGTGCATCCTCCTCTTCCGGGTGGTGGTGCTCCTGGAAGTGCATCTCGTTGTCCTCGTCAGTAACCATGTCCTCTATTAGAACCTTTGACGAAGTTGGTTGGCAATAGTCGTTATCGTGGTTTAATTCTCCTGCCGTTGCGGCACCTGTGTTCATGTCGCTTCTTTGTGCTCGAGCTGTCGAGGTGTGCTGTGGTTTGATACCCACAGTCTCATCATTCAGCAATTCAGTGTTCCCTGCTGCGGGTCTGTTATCTGCATTGTCATTGTCGTCATCAACATCTTCTATCATGCACCCATGTAGTCATTTCACATCCCCTTCTGGCTTCCTGAGCCTGTACCTCTGGGCTATCTTATTGGCTTCCTCACCATCGATAATCTCTCCAGCCAGAGGGTGCCCGTTGACAACGACGCGTTTCTGTTCGAAGTCCAAGACGACCTTGTTGCAGTGCATGAAAGGTGTACCGACAATCACATCGTATTTATCGATGTTCACAACATCAAAATATTCCTTCCCCATGAACCCGGTGACGAGGCTGGTGACGGGCACCCATGAAACTGAGCATGGCCTAGCGTGAACACACACCAAACTCAACTCAACCCCACTAAACACACACACACACAATCTCCTTAAGTGCAGAGGGGAGCAAGGATTTTAATTCCACTTGCGTGCCGACAGTATCCCAATTTCTCTCAGTGAGCTCGCTAGAACGATACGCGCAACAACGTAGTATTTTCAAGCTAGTCTCAAATTCTCTAGCTCTTCAGAGCTTTTTACAAGAGGGCACGGTGAACCACGCAACCCTTGAGGCAAAATATATTCCAATAGTCGGAACACACGGATGCGTAGATCCGCAAGTTGACCAAGTTTGGTCAGTGAGCTCGCTAAGTACGACTCGCCGCTAGATCTAATCTGCACGCGACGCCGCCTTTCTCTTAGTGGCTAAACCTGACTCCCAAACTCGTCACGATGGAGGCCCTCGGCACTCCCACTCAAGTCTTAATTACTTTCAGAACCGTCCCCACAAGTCTTCACACACAGTGCGCTCGCCCTAACAACGGTGCCACAAGGTCCAACTGCGCACACCTGTCACACTTCGTGCAACTGCTAGAACAGCTCAAGCTGGCTGATTCCCTTGCAACTACTTCTAGACCTACACGGAGGCCAACACAACACAAATTCTCTTTTTTTTTTTTTTACACTGAACCAGAAAAGGAACAGAGCTTTTCTCTCAGATTTATCTCAGCAAACTCTCAAGATGGGTGCAGCGTCACTGCCCCGAATCTCCTTCTTATCTCAAGTAAACCGAAGTTTTTATCCAAAAGGTTTCTCTTGTTCTATTTCTCTGTGAGCTCGCTAAACTTGTGTTCTAGCTGATGCTCGAAGCTACTAACTCTTACATGTCGCAACAAGTCCAGATCCAAACTGAAACTTTATTACTGTACGTGGGAGGTAGGTATCTTTTTTTACTACGTGAAATTCTACCTACTTATACTACGGGGAATTGATTATTACAAACGGTCTTTTAGTAATTTACTTCCTTTGTCTGCCGATACTTCTTCGTCCGAATGGGCGCAACGCTCTTGGCAGAGCGCCGCTTGGGCCTCCTTTTAGTATCCTCAAAGGGCTAAGCGATGTCGATGTCGTTCGCCCTAGCAGCAGAGTAGCTCGCTGACTTGTACTCAATGACTGCTTAATCCTCGATCACCGATCACCCCTCATATTCGGCTTTCGGTTCTGCTCCGAAGGTGACAGCTTCATATTCTAGACTCGGTAACCAAGGAATGCTTCGGATTTCGAGTCTGCTCGCTACTTCCATTGGCCAAAGCCTGTTTCTAGGCCATGCCCGGGGTTCTCTTGATTACCCCACATGTGATATCGTTTTTCCGGATCTCCAGGGACCACGCATCATAGATTACAGACACGTCGTTATCTAAATTAGCCTCAGCCCGCGTACAAGCGCATCCCACTCCAGCTGAGTCCTCTATTGCAAACGGTTGGGTTGACAATCTAGCTCGCCCTTCGGCCTTGTTGCTGTGCATGCCCATAAGGTACAGTGCAACAACGAAGTCCTTATGTTTTAATTCCGTTGCTTCCTTTTTCTGTTATAGAGCTCTCTACCTCGGTTACCTTGCTTCTTCGCGTGTTACTTGCACTGTCAGCCCACTCGCGATGCCTCTGCATTGCTAAAGTGTAAGGTATGACCTTTTGCAAAAATACACCCTTAGGCACGCTGCAGGCATGACACTGGTGGTTCTGATTGAGGTCATGGTGCCGAAATTTATTTTCGCTCGACTCCCTACTGTCCCCAATTGCAGCACTACCGGGTTTGATAGCCATAACATGAGGACCTTCGAGATATCAGCAAACGCAGGGGACATCGCAGTTGACGTGCTACCGCTGTCCCATAAGGCAACAGCATCCAGCCCGTTGATGTTGATCAGCATTACCAGACAATGTTTGTCCTTGGGTGTAGGTCATTTCCCTGGTTCTTTACTGATTCTCAGTTGAACTTTTCCCTGTCACTGCGGTTCCCCCTGGCTCTCTGTCATTGCTGCCATTTCCTCGTGATCTGGGCAGGTGGTGAGTGTGCCAGCCATCCTTATTGCTGTGCTGTACTTGAGTACATTGCTAGGTATCGCACCTCCAAACTGAAACAGTGGTATTGTCTCCATCGTCTCATCCCGTGGTGCAGGGCGACCGTACACAATGATATCATCGGAGTCGTTGCTCCCGTCGTCTGAGTTGGTGAAGGGTGAGTTAGTATTCTCATCATCCTCAGCCATACGGTGCAAGTGTTCACTATGAAGCGGATCACTATCATCACCGGTAGAGCCTGCATCATCGGACGCCTTGTAGAATTCGTATTCCATCTCCTCATCCAACACCTCACGATCATCAGAATCAGTACCCGCTGGGGGGTGATCTTCAGCCCTGACTGTGTCTGACATCACATCCATAATGATACTGTGTGCGGTGCACAGCTGATCATACGTCGGCTTCTTTCCATGCTCTGGGCATATAGGGTTGGACACGATGTGCCCTGGCTGTCCACATCGGAAACAAATCTTTTCCATTGGTTTACGATCATTCCCTGGTCCTGCCTTTTGGTCAGGTCTAGTGTTCCGATTTGGAACTGGTTTCACCATCGCCAGGAGGGCTCCCACCTTATTACCCACTGTGTTTGTGGCACCAATCCTGGCTGCTGAGGGGAGCGGTGTGTATGGGGCACTCATTTTCAGGAATGTAATCCTTCGCCCTTTCACGATATGGGTATCCTGGAGTGCAGGGCATTTATCCTCATTGGACAGTCAAGGGGCCCGGCTAGGTTTTGTAAAGCGCTGTTCAGCCTTGAGGGTGTACTCAACATCCAGGGTGGATTGGTACAATTCCTCCAGGTTGTTGTACTCAATGGATAGTTTATCGGCAAATACACCATTCCTGATATTGACTGGTAGGCCAATCATAAACTTATTCTTGATGGAGTACTCATCTGGTGCAATATCCATATCATTGATGAGCTGTTGAAGGGTATCCTTCCACCCTTGGACCATATTGTCCTCCTCATCCCATCTTGCTACTCTGAAAGCATCACGGGCATCCTGCAGCATGGAATTGTGGATGAAACAGGCATACAGTGTGAGGATGATATCCACGAAGGTGGGCCTCGGGCCTCCCAGTTTGCTAATCTCCCTCTGGAACCATGCCTTCGCTCATCCCTCTAATAAGGAATCCAATATCAGGACCCTTTCCTCATTGCGATCGGGGCCTCCCAATTGGGATGTTCGGTACGAGAACACCACGCTCCATAGCCATTCCCACAACACCTCCCGTGATGGAGTTCCATCATATTTCTTCATATGTTTCACATCCAGGCGAGTGCCTTTCGCACCATTCGGTATGGACAGTTTATGCTCCAGATTTTGATGTATAAATTCAACTATTTGCTGAAATTTGCGCTCGGTGTGTCAAGCTTTCACTTCTAGTGATCTTGCTGTGGGCGCTGTGGATATGTCCCTGGATTGGAACCGTGGTATGAATGGGTTGCCTCTCAACGCATTGTTGTTGTTGTCATCTGATCCCTCGTCGTCCTCTCCATCATCACCGGGGTCATCTGGTGGTCCTCCCAGTCGTTTTCCTGAGGGGCCACCTCTTTCCCCATTATTCCTATTATTTTTGGGTCCTCCAATTTTATCCCGCCTTCTCCCAGTGTCGTCAGGTGTCTTCTTTGAGTTGCGATCATCATTCTGGTTGCCGTGACTTTTAGAACGCATCCATGGGTTATTGTTATCATTGAAAATGATGCCTTGGTCAGATACAGTAGGGTGCATTCCATCTCTTATCTGGCTAAGCCTTATCCACTGGAGTGCTATGCAGTTCTTCACATTGTCTGGTGACTCATCTGGCCCAGTCTTCAGCCCAGTCGTATCCTCAGTCTTGATCTTTGTGGAGCCAGTTGGTTCAACTACTGGGACTCTCGGTATGGGCATACCATTATTGCTTTTACATGGCAATTGTGGTCCAGGCTTGATGCCATCGTCCACTGGATCTGCCTGTTTGGTTTCCTTTCCTTTATGCATTCGTGCCTCAATATTGTGACGTTGTTCTTCGAATGATAGTTTACCCATTATGGGTTCCATGGGCCCAGGTTGTGGGTCAGTCTCTGAGGTTTCTGCGGCTAGGCACATGCCATGCCCCATCAATAGAGTAGTTATTTCGGTGTTGTACTGCCGGATGTATTCATTGGAGTTCCTACTTATATCACTGAATCCTAGCCTTCTGAAGACTTGTTCCATTTGAGTGTGGGCTGCTCCTCATACAATAGCCAACTGGTACTCTGACAATTTTGCCAGCATTCCCCGGACAGCCGTTCTCGATGCTTCTTCATCATTCAAGTACTCTGCGACGGCGGTGTGTGCATCGGCTTCCGTGTCCTTGTTCAATTTGCACCCTACTAGTTCTGGAGAGACACTCCTAGATGGTTGTGGTGGTGTTCCCGGTATCATGTGCATTCATGAGTGAGTGCTCACCTGCGATGCCATTCTAGACTGTACTGTCACCGGTTCAACAGGTTTTACCTTGTCAGGTTCAGGCACATGGGTGACCGCAGGTTTTACTGGGTCATGTCGCCACTGGTCTCCCGATGCGGGGCATGGTATCTGCGCTGCCGAGGGTCATCGTACACTGTCAAATGCTGAGTTCGGTTGGAACCCCAGTACGGGTATGTACCCTTCCCCAAATAGTGATCCAGATGTCGGGTTCGCAGTTGTGTCTGTGCGTCCAGTCAATGATGGGCTCTGGCTCCCAAGCAAGGCTTCTAGGTCGTAGGTCTGAGCACCATTACTCATGTCGTCAATGGAGTATTCCCCGTCACATTCTTCATCGTCTATGGGGGCAATGCTCTCCTGGTTGACCACCTTGCCATCCCATATGTTCTCATGGTCAGACACTTGTTGTACATCAAGTGTAAGCCTGCCCTTCTTCTTCTTCTTGCCAGTCACCTTCTTTGACCGCCTCAAGGCAGGATTGCCGTTGTTCGGCAGGTATTCCCCATCTTCCTCAGCACTGTTATCAGGTGCCATGCCTTCCTGTTCACTGGTCATGTCTCCAGTTTCAGTGTAATCCACTGCAGTCCTGTGTCTCGTCATTGGCGTCATATATGCGCTGGCACCAAAAGAAATTTCTGGCGATTGAAAATTCGAAATTCTCACGAAGAAAGCTGAGGAGGGGGGTAGTTGTAGCTATTGAATACAGCTGGAAAAGCTAAAAAAAGTGTAAGAGGGCCTTAACTCTAAGTGCACGACGTAGCTTTGACCAACGTGTATTGATCAACTATGAAGGTGTACAAGAGAAAAGCTAGCTTAAGTAATGCTATGCTAGCTAATATATACTATGCATCAGCATAGCCGATGCTGAGTAAGTTAAGTGAGTCATTGTTAAATGGTCATAGATAAGTATGGTACCATCCCTTACATTCTCGTATCCTTTGTTTCACTGCCAAGTGGAATTTGTCAAACCTTTGAGACAAGCTCTTGGCATTGAGTACTCACTTCATTTATGGGAAAGCTTTTAGCTATTGATCCAAGATCATTCCAGGACTTAGAGTTCATGTGTAGTTTAAATGTTCCATGTACATTACATTGTCTTTAACTTAATCCAGGGAATTTGCTAGCTCTCTTATACAGAGACATCAGTATCAACAATATTGCCATGGACCATCGGAGTGTTATGTCAGAGGGATACAATTTTGGCTGTGATGATAGTATCAATGGGACCAATTGGAAGCTACCCACCAAGTCTCACTAGACAGGTGGACCACTATGTAGTGGTTATATCAATTTTCAGTTTGCCAAATGCTTACCAGAGGGACAGAGTAAAGCACTTGTTTTGGGAATAGTGGGATAGTATGTTTCCCAAGATGAACAATTCAGACAACGCCACTGTGATAACTCATTCAAAGCCAACATTTATCAGTTGGGTGCTACCATGCTGAGTAAATCCAGATTAACATTGGCCTGTTTATTATACTTCCTCATTGATCTTCCACATGTATACTGGACAAGGAGCAGGAACAGATAGTAGTCATAGCCCTTGCTGTTGAAGTGTTGATGAGCCTAAGACTTCTGTGGCAATGGCAACACCCAAAACTTGGGGAGAGCTTAGGCAATTAACGTAGCAACACAGCAATCAAGGCAATGTGTGTGCAAGTGGTTTGGTGCACCTCCATGCAGTCAATTCCTCAATAATGCAAGATACACTGCGACTTTTCAGTCAGCAGAGTAGTACTCTTGGTCAAGGAGTACTAATAGACATTGGCTGTAAGCCAGGAAGGATCTCAATAAACGAGATGGGAAGGAATCTGGTATGACTTGAATGCCAAGAAACCGTGATAGACACTGCGAAAATGGTCTAGAAACACAAAAATGAATCTAGAAATTGTAGCAATGTACTAGAAATTGTAGCAACATGCTAGAAATTGTGGGGGTGGATTATAAATCATGGAAATGGACTAGAAGACATCAAAATAGCCTAGTAAACATGGCTTGGGGGTGTACCTAATATTGTGAGTCAAAACAATAGCAATAAACATATGGAGACTGCAAGAAACTGGTAGAAATTGTGGTAACTGAGGTGCTGAGTGGGGTGCTGCAGGAATAGATGCACAGCAGCTCTGAACAATGGTGAAGACGAGGGTGATCCTTTAGAGAACAATGCTGAACTGGGCCTACATGGAGGCAATACTGAACTGAGCAATAAAAACAATGGTGATATAGAAGGTGAAAGCAATGAAACAATCCTATGTGGTGAAAGTGAAGCAATGTTGCAGCATTAAAAGACAAAAGCAAGTTATTGATGCAAGATTTTGTGTATTGGTGCAACAAAGCTAACCAACAACGTTTAAGAGTAAAGCAAGTGGTGAGGGATAACTTGGAGTAACTGTAGCTGACTGGTAATGCCATAGCCTCGTCAACTGGGTAAGAACTAGCTCTAAAAATGTGGTATCTACCTAATTTTTATACTACAAGTATGGTTTTATAAATAGAATATTCATTGGAGCCTTAGTAAGACTGTAAGTCCTTGGCTTTTGTAATAGCCATAGTAAACATATGGAATTGGTGGTTCTAAAGTAACAGCAAGTCTTCGACGTTGCCATGTATGGATGGGAACTGTGTGGTTTTATTGAGTGATGAATGGATCATGAGGTGCTGTTTAGCTGTGGATTATTGAGCTGCAGTTGCTGTGCTGAGATGTACACTTGTGGCAATGATAATTTGAGGTCTTGGCACTGTAACAGCCTTAGTAAACATGGTCTGTAGTTGCTGTGGCTGTAATTATCATAGCTGGAAGGGTACTCACATCAATCACATCATTTCATTAAATGATTGATGGGCACATCAACTAGGTGCTTCTGAGTGATGTAGCAACTCTGTTTTAGGATAATTGTCGATCAAAGGTGCCTTGCTGTGATGGGATATGGTAATTGTGATGCACGGCAAGCTGGGAAGGATAACAAAGCATTGAAGGAGTATAGATGTCATGGTTTTAGGATTGTATCTGGGTGTTTGTGGCTTATACTGTGAAAATCTGTGGTATTATTGAGAGTTGGCAGTGTTATGGAGTATGTGGGGATTATAATGGAGTCATTTTGAAGATATTGGGTGATGAATGGATAAATCCACAAATTCTGAGTGTACAGAGCCTGGAGGCTCATCAGTGTCTTGGTGGCACTTTCCAGGACATTGTCTCTAGGTCTGAGTTCTCATCTTTGAGGAAGACTGACATAAACAAGTCAAGGAAGGTTCTGAAAGGCAAGGTGGTCATGCAAATAGTGGATGTAAACATTGAGCCATGGAAGGAAATGAGACACAAAGTATCAGACAATTGCAGGGATGCTTCCTCTGTCATGGCTATTTTGGAGGAGAGTATGAAGATTTTGATGTTGGGAAAGAAGCACATGAATAATATCTGTTTCTGGTTGGTGTACTCACATTCACATTTCTCATACAGTTATCCACTGGTCTCCTGTATATCAAAATTTAATATTGAATTTTTATTCCTCATTGTCTGTTCCTCATAATTCTGTCAGGCACAAAAGTTTTCTATATTGTTGTAGATGCTATATAAATATTTTCATGATTTTAAAATAACATTCTGATGCACAGTGAATGATTTACGGGTGTACAAATGAATAGTCTTACATAATATATTCCAAGTTGTGACTTTGGAGGCCCACCACAATTCACAGAATGCATGTACAGCCCTGGAAAGTATCTTAATTTGAAGTATGATTTTATATTAAATTTTAAACACCAAGATCATCTAAGAATATGGGAGAAATGATGTTCTAGATGGTGTACAAAGGAGTGGTGGTGTACAGAAAAATGGTTGATTACTGTAGTAGCTAGTGATATAAGTGCTGCTGGCATAGCAACCCAAGTTAGGTTGCCATATCTGCAAACAAACTAGTTTGTACCATGGCTTTGGTGCTGATCATGATTGATGTGGCTGTGTTTCTCTGACAAGTGATCTTGCTTGGCGCAACTACATATTGCCCATCATCCTACACAATGACATCTATATATTCTGATCCAGCAAAATGCTATATCAAAGATGGTAGTAGCTTCAACTCAGTCATGTTACATGCATTGCCAATGAATTACCAGCCAAATAGGAGCATCTATCAGTCCACAGATATTCCTGTGTCAATCTCAAATTCATCAAATGGCCTAAACCAACTCACCATTGTACATTCATATTCAATTCATATTCCAACACCACATCACAAGAGTTTGAATCAGATATGTTTTCAATGGTGCACTGCATCACGGCTTCACTTACAGCAAGCTTACAGTGTTGGTTTACCTATATATCACCTATAATTTATCAGTTTTTAGACACAGAAATCAAATCATGCACAGCACATTCATGCCTTTGTTTTTTGCCATGCACTATTTGAATAACTAGGTTATCATATGGTATGAACATACCAGCAGACAGTACTATCAATGATGCTGATGGTAGGCTTTGTATGTGGTGTTCCTGCTTTGCTTATTTGATCAACTAGGAAATTATAGTCAATTACTTCAACTCATGCATATCATGCATATCATGAAGAAGTCTATTTGCGTGCTTTGAAACTGGAAGCCATACTGCTATTCCTCATGGAAACCAAATAGATGCTGACACACTTGTAAAGCATTCATACATGTAATTTCGTGAAATGTATCAATACATACATTTTATAGAACCTAGATACCAAGGCAATGAGAGATACCTTAGAGTGCAATGTTCTAAGTGCTGGCAATGTAATACCTTGAGTGACATTCAGTGGAGTGCATGGCTTAACTGTAGAGTGATACTATAAGAGTCACACTAAGTATAAAGTCCCAGCACTTGACACTGAGTGCACTGACAATGCACAGATGATGTGCACTAAGAATAGAAACAGAGATGCTCAGGAGATAATTAATACTTCATGTAACCTTGATCTATGATGCACAGGGCACTGCCATGCCAGTAGCTAGTGCTCTAGACCTCAGAATGTTAGAATCAGAGTAAGACCAATGTCATGACTTCGGCCGATGCACATAAGGCCTAGACTAGGAGCTGGTTGTCTTAGAAGACCATGGAAGTCACTAGAAGATATTATTACCAGAAACACAAGTTGCACGGTAGGCTACAACTCCAAGGAGATACTAGGTGATGTCAATACATATGGATAGTGCAGCTAACCGATGTCATGCCACTGAGAGACCAGGCTCTGGCCCCAAGCCAGAGCTCTGAGTAAGCGCCAAGCAATGGCATGATTATGGCAACATGCATGAAACCCAGGAAAGGAAGCCCTGTCAGCCAAGAGTTACTATTTAAGGTTGTATTAATTTGTAGAGTGCATAGTATACAAATACTGTAGTATAGTAATAGTGTAGAAGTTTTGGACCCCCCTGGTTGGAGCATGAAAGCCCTCAGCTTAGCACTCTAGCTTTGGGTTTTGTTTGTAACTTCGAGGGAGAGAATAGACCTTTTATTGATAATATTGGAGTGACTTGAGTAGTGCACATGAGACATAAAAAGCTAACATGAGACTTGTGTACTGTTTAAGTGATTGGTTGACTTGTGCTCTAACCTGAGAATAAGAGATTTGTGTCATTGCAGATGTGCTCTTGAGTTTTGAGGGTTTTTTGTGACACACAGTGCTACAGGCAGCAGAGGTTCAAACCCTTTGGTCTGGTTAGTGTTTGTGCAGAGACCTTCTTTGTAACATGTGGTGTTACAGGTGGCAGAGGTTCAAACTCTTTGGCTTGTGGACAGGGTTTTATTTGGTTATTTTGTCTCTGGATCACATAGGTTCAAACCCTGTGGATCTACAATTGGTTTGGAAGCTTGAGTGCATAGGTTCAAATCCTGTGGCTTGAGTGGATGTTTTGTGAAGGGTTCCTGCTTAGAGCACAAGCTTTGAGTTGTGTTTAGAGTGTGTTTAAGTTGTTTGTTGTCACCTGTGTGTGTCGCACAACACTTATTGAGGGTTTTGTTGGTGTGTGGCGATGTGTTGTGTATTGTAGTACACCTTGCCTTGAGGCCTGGCAACATCTGTTGCTCCTTTTGTTATAAAAGCCTTTGGACTTAGAGAGATCTAGATACTCTACAAGCGCTATCGCTATACACATGTATCATATATTCTGAGAGTTTAGTTGTTTTGCTTCAATCTGCTTCTATCACATAATAATAATAATATTATTTTTGTAGAACATTTGAAGTGGCTTCATACACCCCACACAGTGGGGGCCTTCCAGCTAGCAGAGTGGCATGCCAATGACATTGTACTTGGCCTGTTAATGAGTTGGGGTCTAGTAACCCCACAAGCAAGATGAGAGTTGTACTTATTTTAGGTATATGGTTATGTGAAGGCATTGCATGATGAACTGACCACACAGGATAATGCATTTATACACTGACCTTTGATCTTTGTTGAGCAGGTCTTGTGTGGGACTCCATCACATAGTGAACTGACCACACAGGATAATGCATTTATACACTGACCTTTGATTTTTGTCGAGCAGGTCTTGTGTGAGACTCCATCACATAGATTCTGGCTTGATCATTGTAAGTACCAAGCCTTCATTATCTATTTGACAATACTCACTAAAACCCCATTTTCCCTAGTCCAGTTCTCAGGGAAGGAGCTCATGCAGGAGTATTCCTCTCCATGTCTTTAGAACTAGGTGTACTCTTATTGCCTTCTTTTGAAATTTTTTCTTGTCTGATAAAATGCAGTCCAGCTGCATTCATCAATTTATCACATGTGACCACCATTGCTCAATTTCACATGGTGTATAGTTTGGTCTCTCATTTATGACCCAGCCATTCCTGATCTTCTAGATGAGATGTGCTGATCACATAATATCCCCCCAAGAACTTGAGGGTTTGTGTGTGTAGTGTTAGGTGTAGGTGTGATTAGTGTCTTTGACACTGTTGCATTTCTAGCCTGCACGCACAGAGTCTCTTCAATGCATCTAACACATATCCTGTATCAGCTCTGAATCCATACAAACAATGTAGGTTAGTCAACTAACCACCATTCAAACTGGCCACAACCCCAATCTGAAAACTCCTTAAAAGTCACTTTGACACCCTCTTTTGTGTTCAACACCTCAACCTGTTCCATCAACGCTTGATCTGCATCCAGGAATGATAGCCTATCCAGTTGAATTGAGACACTCTCAAGCATCCTAGTTTCCAAGCAGTCATTGAGGAACTGGATAAGAAAGACTAAGCATTCCTTATTGATGTGGCCTTGCAGTCCTTGCTATTGCTTCAACTTTGAAATTTTTAAAGTCTTCAGCCTTGGGCAGACAATGGAGAGCCTCCAAAAGAATGACAGGTCAACGATAATGTCTTCCATGATGAGAGAAGATAGGACAGGAAGTCTTTTGATGATATCAACACAAGTGGGCATTGGGACCTGCATCATGGAGAGAGATTGCAGATGGTTGAAGATTTGTGATCTATCCATGGATATCTTTAATGTTGCTGTTTGATGGGTACTTGTAATGGCCAGCTTGTCCAGTGCAGGCACCTTAAGCTGATCTAGGACATCAGTCGAAAATATTTTCAGGCTGCAAAGATGAGACATGGTGGTGATAGTATGATCTGAGTTGGGAGAAGAGATTCTCATTGAAGTAACATTGAGTGATACAAGTGTATCTGCAAAGTGATGGAAGAATGAGTAAAAGCACAAAGGTGTTTTTGAAAAACTGCATGGTGGGATTTCTTGGAAGTGAATGAGTTTTGGAGCTTCTTGGATAAGCACTTCACCTACAAGGTCACAAACTGGCTCCCTGATAACAGTATATTGCAGCATCTTCCAGTGTGACACATGTGATAGTAGAAGTGAAAAGAATGCATCCTTGACATCAGGATTGGTGAGTTTAACACTCTCTGGAACCTTAAGGGAGATGTGCAAGGGTACCCCACCCAAGTGTTTGAGATATTCCATCAGGATGAATACAGATGAAGATGACAGAATTGTTTTAGTATTCTTGATGAATTTGTTGTAACATTATTTGTATTGTATATGGGCTTCCTTTGCAATGTTAATACCACCAGGTCTGTCCGTATCTTATGGCATCAGGGATGTCAGGGAAATGCCATTCCAGAAGAGGTTGAGTATTTCACACTATGAAGTGGTCCTAAAGGATTGGATTGGATAGAACAAAGTCTCTCCATTGATGACAAACTCTGCCATATGGCCATGCACCCTTCCTAATGTCAAGGGACTCTGCAAGACAGTTAGTATTGAGCGAGAGGAAGAGAATACTGGAGAGAATCTCTGGGGGAGCAACTGCTGTCACATCTGTCTAAGTAACACTCATCTAGAGAATATTGATGTCAAAGGAAGAAAGGCTTGAAAGAAACATGAACACCCACATTGTAAAAATAGTTTGTTGCTGTTTGAAAGGCAGATTGACTGCAGCAGTTACCTGGATTCACTGGACATTGCTGACAGCACAGAGCAAGAAAGTAAGGCACTCAAAGATCATACAAGTAGTGCTTAAACTTATAAGGTGGAATCTCCTTTGGATATGTGTTGTTCACTGATTAGTGCCTTGGAGCCATGATGGCATAAAATTAGACTATCTGGCAATTTCCACTCCACTTTTTCTTTTCACCTAATAGTTTGAACCCAATAATCCTTACCTTTGCTTAGATATCATTGTGAGCTTGGTGAGAAACACCAGCCTTTCCAGATGGCTGGTCCTCCCACTTTGTACCCAATACTCTCAGCACTGGCCCCCTAAGTTCAAGAAGTTTTCATCAATGCATTGAGTCACAGCCACTTACATTGTCCCTGATTCTTTCCAAACATAGTGAGGAGAAGAGAGGGAATTGTTGTGCCTTCCACAACTGTTTGCCCACCATAGACTATGGGCAGAGGCTATTTGGACCTATTTGAATTTGCATACTTGTGCTTCTGGTGCAAACAAGCCATTTGTCATGTTTCCCCTCCATATTCTCCCAAGATTGTCTCACAAGGTCTCACAGCAGTGTTGCCCATTGGTGAGATTTGTTCTTATAAATTGTTATATCCCTTTACCTCCCCCCCACATCAGCAAAACAGCCAATTTGTCTTTAGTAGATTTGTCCTTTTTTGAACTCCTTTCAGCATCTTGATCTTAGGATTGGTGTCTTGATCTTTGGAGCCAGGTCTTGAATATCTTTCACATCTTACTAAATCTGGTAAGTATATATGATAGAGTCTGTTGAATAGGTGTCTGTTATGGCTAGGCTGTGGATTCAAATACCTGTGGTTGTATGATTTTTGTTCGCTTAATACTTACATTATACTATGACATTAAGTGCTTGCATGAATGTGCTGGCAATAATGTCAGGTTTCAGAACTGGGTTCTGAAAGATTACATCATAGTAGCAGTAGATATGAATTTCAAGTTGCAGTTCTGACATGACTGGTGTTCTGGGTACTTATTTACTATGTCATACTGCTGCTTGAGAGTATGAAAACTATATATGGAGGGTCCAGGAGGGGGAGTAAACAGCAGAATAGCGAGAGAGGAACACAAGAGGAATCAAAAATTGTTAAGTTCTTTCAAACTCTGCCAGGGCACCTATGTACAGGCCAATCACATCATTTCATGTGATTTTAACTTTTAAAAGTCAATCTGAATTCATCTCCACATTCTTTCTTTCCCCCTCCATCCTCATTCAAAGGACAACCTCAGCATCAAACCTCAGCATCAAACTAGCAAGCCGAACCCTAGCATGCAAAGGCACTATGCTTTAGCAAGCTGGATGCAAAGGTGGTGTGATGCATATCACATCTAGGGATCCCAGATGAGTACAAAAATAGGCTTTGCACATGGTACGTTACTTTCTCTGGAGGCTGGTTTTCAAGCGCTGATGTCCTTCCATTCCAGTGTATTGCCATTTGTCTAAAGGTAAGTCCCTAGTCTAGAAGGTTACAGTTGCTCACCACAGGTACCTTCAAGGCTCAAGCCTTTTTTTAGGTGTGGGAGTTGAAATTTAAACACTGTCTAATTTGATCTGAATGACTGCAGTATGAATTGGAAAGGACATAGATGGGCCAGGGAGACTGTGGAGAGCTACTCCAGCAACTAGCTATTAGGTCCTTTTCACCAGAGTGCAGACATCCTTCTCTCACATAATCAAGCTTTCTCATACTAGTGTTACTTACTGTTTAAATATTCCTGCTTGCTATATGCACATGTAGTATGATTATGCTAATTACCACTATGCTTTCTATGCTCTTTTGTTGTTTGTGATGTTCCAAAGCAATAAGCAAACTAAAATATATAAAAGATGTTGCTGTACGAAAGACTATGTGCCAGTCTTTCAAAGTTTCAATCTGCTTGACAAGACAAGGTACATGTCTTGTGAAATACATTTTCTTCTTGTAGAAAGATATTATATTTTGCATCTTTCAAAGCTTTTACAACTTTAGAATATACTGAAAGACCACAAAGACAAAGTAACCATTTTGCTGATGCACCCCTTCCCCACTATAATATTCTAGTGTTCATGTGTGTGTTTCCAACCTTGATGTCACTAATTCCAAAATAGCTTTCCTATGATACATTAGTGTTGCTAGCACAAAGCTGATATGGTGCTCAGTTCATTTAGGTATACTCCACTTGTTCCTTTGTTTTGTTGTTGAGTCTTATTTTGTTGCTGATGGTCTCAAGAGAATTGATTCTGCTAGCATACACCCACCTCTGAAGAGCTGGAAGGACAAAACCCATGGAGATGAGGACAACAGGTCATGCATCGGCAAGTGGTCACTGGCTTGCAAAAGGGCTGTTAATGTTCTGGTAAATGCTGACAACCAGGAGCATTTGGAAAAACATGCTGCCCAGTCTGCTGCATCATCCTTTGCCTCCCTTCTTACTACTGAGGGCTCTCAACATGGCGCTCCACCCTCCAAATCCCCTTCATCCCATCTTCAAGCATTCATGAAGATCACTCTGAAGTCAAAGGAGTTGTTCTCTGGTCTCCTGGACTTCAGGAAGAGACCCTGAGAGGTTGCTGACGATTTTCCACAGAAAGTTATTGAAAAGCAGAAAAGATACTTCAACTGCAAAAAGGAAGTAGAGCACCAGCCAGGCTCCTCAGTCCAGTTTGAAGGCTTCCAATCAGAACTCTACTGCTTAGCTGATGCCAAGCAGTACATTTTACTACACCTATTCACTCTTGCTAACCCGACAATCATCCAGAGGGAAGGCAACACTCTGCCCACCAAGAAGATCCAGTACTATGGTGGTACCAAGGTTACAGTGCTGGACATCTATATCACTAGATTTGGCAAGGAGCAAGACCTCTCAGAGCTGCAATGGTACGATGGCACACCTTGTTATGTTGAATTCTTTACCTGGCTGAGGTTGGACACCAAAGGCTACACCAACCCTGCTTGGTTGAAACGTTGGAACAACCATTTCTTGTTCTTCCACAATCTCACAGACTTCTCCCTTATCTTCGACACAATCCTGGCTACAGATATCAAGCTTAGGATCAACTACCACAACTCTGACAAAGGATTCAAATTTTCTCAGCCCTACTATACCTCAGAACTAGCCTTGGCCAAGGAACGGCTCTGAGACAAACATGACAAGAAGCATGAGGAGGAATTTTCCCACCTTCACAGCCAATTGCAACCCCAGTCAAGCTCCCATTGATGTGCCCAGTAACGGCGAGTGGCAAATGGACTAGAGGCTGGCAATGAACACTAACAACACTAAACCAATCACTAACTCTACACTTATCACCAATGTATTGAATTCGAGCATTTCGAGTATGATAGAAGCACTCTGCAGACTTCAATAATCAAGGAAAGTTGTTTAAAGATGTTTTATTTTATTACCAGTGAGCTATACAAGTGTACTACTCACACTAGTGGGGTTGGTAAGACACAATTGGATAAATAGTGACTTGACTTGAGCTACTGTGCTTGCTCTGACTGGGACTGCTTTGAACTAGTGGCTCTCTTGGCCCTATAATGTCTTACAAGTGAATAAACACTTGACTAGTCGCTTTCTAGGCAGACTAGTGGCACTCTTGGTCTAAGAATAATACTTTAAACTTTGAGAACTTGCTTGAACTAACTTCAAAACACTCTTGGTCTTTGCAGGACATGAAAGATTGCTTTAAGACACTTCTATTCACTCAATGCTATGGGTAACTTAGCGACTAGCAGCCACTTCATCAAGGTTAAGCACAAAAGCCTTTAATTGGGGCACTAGATACTGACTAGTAGGTCACAATTGCAGGGATGGCTTGCCTCAACCACACGTGTGCTTATTCTACTACTTATATACTGACAAATAAGGTATGATTGAGATATAAATAACTGACTAGAGGGGTATTATTGATAAGGATTTCTTGGCTAGTCACAAATAATGGTGAATAATCACACAATAGTCGGTCTAGAAATGGTCACTTGCTGACTAGTGAGCCTAGGAGCTCTGCTAGCAGTTGTATTCTGTGCCTGAGGCCCAGCAACACTCCACTAGTGTCAAGGATAAATGACTAGCCAGGTGAGCATGCCTGTAACAGCTGTCGATCGTGATCAAAGGTGCAGCCTGGCTATACTAGTACTGATTGCAATGGATCTGTATCGCACTAGTCAGATCTGCCACAAGGTTAATCCGTTGCTAATTCATTTCTAAGTCCTGTTTCGAGATTGCCACATGACTAGTTAACTTGACTTAGGTGTTTATACCCAGATCGGCTCACTAGTGACCAAACTTCACAAGATTTGTGTTCTCTGCTTCTTGTTTGGTGCACTAGTCACATTACTTGTCCACTAGTGGCCGTATTCACTTAGCCCTGTTAGCATTCAAGTCACTAGTATGGCCAGCTGGTAGATTTAACCCACTAGTGGTATTGCATCTAAGTCCTGGCTCTACTAGTCGCATACTAGTCTAACTATCAGCTCAAAGCCTCAGCTATAGTCCTCTAAGTATCACTAATGTAAGATAGATATGCAATAGTATTATTATAAAATTGCAAAATCTAGGTGTGAATGCGTAGACGGTGTATCACCATTCTCTGGTGGCTACCTTTCATCAAGGTACAGGTGATATCATGTCTTCCTCTCAGAGGGGTGACACCGGTAACTCTTCCCCTGATGATACACTGTCCATGTGTTCACACCTAGATTTTGTGATTTAGTAATCATACTAGCACATATCTATCTCAGACTAGCCATAACTAAAGGGCTATAGTGAAGGCTTCAAGCTGATAGTCAAGCCAGAAAGCTACTAGTTAAGCCAGGATTTAGGTGCGATACCACTATTGGGTCAAGTCTATCAGCCAGCATGACTAGCACCTCAAATACTAGGCGAGTCAGTAAACAATGACTACTAGTCAACGAGGGTAGCTATGAGTGCACCAAACAAGAAGCAGAGCATACAGGTCTCATGAAAGTACAGTCACTAGTGGAATGGTCTGCACACAAGTGCTCAAGACAAGTTGACTAGCAGTGCAGCAGTCTCTAATAGGACTTAGGAATGAATTTAGCAATGAAGTGAGGCTGCCCAGATCTGACTAGTGTGATATAGATCTATTATGATCAGCACTAGTATAGCTGGGCTGCACCTTTGATCATGATCAACAGCTGCTACAGGCATGCTCTCCCAGCTCATCATTTATCCTTGACACTAGTGGAGCATTGCCAGGCCAAAGACATGGAATACCACCACTAGTGGAGCTCATAGGCCTACTAGTCAGCAAGTGACTGTTTCTAGACTGACTATGGCATGATTATTCATCATTATTCATGACTAGCCAAGAAATCCTTATCAATAATACCCCTTTAGTCAGTTATTTATATCTCAATCATACCTTATTTGTCAGTATATAAGTAGTAGAATAAGCACACATGTGGTTGAGGCAAGCCATCCCTGCAATTGTGACCTACTAGTCAGTATCTAGTGCCCCAATTAAAGGCTTTTATGCTTAACCTTGATGAAGTGGCTACTAGTTGCTAAGTTATCCATAGCATTGAGTGAATTGAAGTGTCTTAGAGCAATCTTTCATGTCCTGCAAAGGCCAAGAGTGTTTTGAAGTTAGTTCAAGCAAGTTCTCAAAGTTTAAAGTATTATTCTTAGACCAAGAGTGCCACTAGTCTGCCTAGAAAGCGACTAGTCAAGTGTTTATTCACTTGTAAGACATTATAGGGCCAAGAGAGCCACTAGTTCAAAGCAGTCCCAGTCAGAGCAAGCACAGTAGCTCAAGTCAAGTCACTATTTATCCAATTGTGTCTTACCAACCCCACTAGTGTGAGTAGTACACTTGTATAGCTCACTAGTAATGAATAAAACATCTTTAAACAACTTTCCTTGATTATTGAAGTCTGCAGAGTGCTTCTATCATACTCAAAACACCCAAATTCAATACATTGGTGATAAGTGTAGAGTTAGTGATTGGTTTAGTGTTGTTAGTGTTCATTGCCAGCCTCTAGTCCATTTGCCACTCATCATTACCAAGCACATCACCAATGCTGCCATCTGTCTCATATGTGCCAGAAGAGGGCACTGAGTCCACCAGTGCAAGGCCAGCTCCTTCAAGTCAGGCCAGCTGACCAAGACAGTCTTTGTTCCTGGCAACAATGGCGACAGAGATAGGATTGCCCCCCATAATGGTGGTGAGAAGGTCTGCATTAGCTGGAATGTCTCACATGACCATGGAACCCAATGCTCACATAATGTCCCCCTCTGCACATCTGCTCCTTCTGTCTCAGTTATGAGCACCATGCTTTCTCCTGGTGCTGCACTGCTGAGCCCAAGGCTGCCACCTCTTCCTCTTGAACTTTCCTCTATATGTGATCGCATTGTCACTCTGTATGACCCTAGTGCCTTCCATTTCTTGCTCAGAAAACATAATATTGCTCATCTGCATCCCAAACTTGTCAGCAAACTTCAATTTGGTTTCCCCATGGGTGACTTTCCCCCCTTACAGTGCACTGTTATCTTCCCAAACCAAACATCGTCCTCAGAACACATACTATTCATCAATAATTACCTCCAGGAAGAAGTCAAAGCAGGCTGCATGTCAGACCCTTTCTCTCAGGATGAGGTTGAGTCTATCCTGGGTCCCTTTCAGTGCTCCCCACTCTCAGTAAACATGCAGGATAAGGGTCCTGGTGAGAAACCAAAGCTTCATGTCATCAGAAACCTTTCCAAGGGCTCCAGGGACATTCTGTTCACAAATGATTACATTGATACCAAAAATTTTCCAACATGCTTTGGCTCTGAGCACTAGCTGAAATTGTGAGTACTGCTTCCCTCCCTTATATCATGCACATTTGTGCCACTTCTTTTACTGACTGTACATTCATACCAGCTGCATACATTAATATCAGTTTCTCTTACTTTATTCCAGTACATTAGTACTCGCAGTTACATTTGTACTGCTATTCTCTCCTCTGCCATTTGGGCATGTCTCATTCAATTAAATTTATTGCCCTATCTTGCTGCTCCAAGAATAAGATCCTGACATTTGCCTATCAGATTTCCCATGCTCCACTGGGCACCCAGGCTATGACCCTGGATATTGCAAAATTCCACCACACCTGCCCCATTCTCCCAGTGCACAAACTTTATTTCATGGTCCAGGGTTTGCAAGGGTTCTTCATCAACCACTGCTGTCCATTTGGATGTGCTTCCTCAGAAGAGAACACAGGTTCGATAGCCAACACCATGATGGACATCTGGGAGACAGAGAAGGTGTCTCTCATCATAAAGTGGGTTAATGATCTTAATGTCTTTCACTTCCCTTCCTATGGCAATGCAGAGACTGGCTTTCATTACCCTTATGACATGACCTCAGCCAAGGATCTGATCAGCTTGCTCACAGTGCCCTGGCACAAATCCAAATGGTCTGATTTTGCACCTTCCTTTGTCTACATCAGCATCCTTTGGGTCATTGAGAATCAATGTGCTTCCCTGCCTGAACCTAAGTGACTCAAATTCCTGCACAGAGTTTGCAATTTTATTGACCTCTACTCAAATTACCTATGCCAATTAGCCCCCATACTCTCACTCCAAGGTTCACTCATTCATATTGCTTTTGTCTATTCATTGGGCAGTTCTCACTTCCCATCCATCTTTTCCTTCACTGCCAGCCTCAACAATGATGAACCTAGAGACTCCTGTGGGCAGAAAACACAAGACCTGTAACGGCAAGTGTAACCAAACACAGAATCTGAAGGCAGGTTCTAGTGAGTCTAGTCTTGCACCTCTGTGTGGTGACTATAGCTTCCTGGCGGTGTAGCAAAGTATTGCTATACTTTGTTATGATTCTCTGAAGGCTGTTCAGAGGCTCAAAGTATGTACATGAACTTTCCTAGAAGGGAAGGGATGCGTAAACGTGGATGTATGCTGAGCGGGGCAACCTAGATGCAGCATGAACTATATGGTGTAGGAATCCTGGCTATGGTTCCAGTAAAATATATTGTCCTATACTCGTGTACTTTCTAAGAAATGCAGAGATGGAGCTAGCTTAACTAGAGAAACTCAAATTAGTATCGTTCCTAGTAGGAACAGTAAGCTGTTGATGTTAGAGACTAAAAGTTTGGAATCCAAGCTACGGATTACCCTTTTGAAGTCTTCAGGTATGCGAATTTATGATGGGAGGATGACAAACAAGGTAGTCTTTATATGATATCCTTGCTTGGTTTTTGGACGAGAGGATGTGAATTAAGTTATTAAACACTTGGTAGGTAACAAGTTTTGAAGGCTCATTAAGTGTTATATCTCTTAAGTACACAGAGATAATAACTTTAATTCATGTTTATTGGGTGATATGTGTGGTGTATGTATCCTCTAGGGGAATTGTTGTTTTTTTTTATCTACTGTCCATCATCTTTTTATACTACAGAATTGTACTTGCTAAGTAAGCGAACTTTTACCTTGGCTTGATAACTGCAGTACATGATTTGTGAGTGTAGCAAACTATGCTATGTGCTACTCTACTGTGCATACTTATTAAAAGTTCACATAGCCTATTAAAGCTTCGGAAGATTTACTAATCTACTTACTACTTACTCATCCATAATTAATGGCTCACTAATCCCTGCTATATTTCTAAGCCATAGAGGCATATTCATATGGTTCCTTGAGAATCCATAGCTATGCATAGCCTACGCATAGTTAAACTGCATGACCATATGGCTCTGTCCACATGCAAAGGCCCAGAATAATGACGCATGTCTAATTTACTGTGGAAGGATTGTCCATCAATATGCCTTGAGGTGCAATGACTCATAGATGTCAAAGTGAAAGTTCACGTAGAGTGGGAAATTTAATATAATTCAACCTGTGCCGGACTTGCAATGTTAGGTTTACTGAAAGTCCACACAAGGGAGATATGCAATAAATTGTAGATTGTTTCCACAATTTCAGAGCACACAGAGCCTGAAGGCTCATCAACGAGAACCGATACTCTCACTACTACCCTTTCAGCCCAGTAATCTGAGATCTCCATTAGTGGGAGGAGATGCTCTCAGTACCAGGTGCATATCGTATGCTCCAGCCAAAAGGCCCACAGTTGCAGTGGGACATCTCAGTTGATGCTTCTACAGACTGAGGGATCAGCATAGTGATCAACAGACATTGGGATGCTTGGCACCTTCTTCCAGGATGGAAATCAGAGGGCAGACATATAGGCTGGCTGGAGGCACTTGCCATTGAGTTTCTTATTTGCATCCTAGATGCAGAGGACATTCATGATGTTACTGTACCAGTCAATTCAGACAATCAAGGTGTTATTGGTGCCTTTGAGAAGGGCTATAGCTGTAGTGTTTCTATCAACCTCTCTATCCAGTGCAGTGCTGCCATTTTGGCATCCCAAGGAATCTCCCTATCACTCTCTTACATTGAATCAGCAAAGAATCTGGCTGACCCAATCTCATGCAGAGATCTGGGCTCTCCAAACATTCAGCTTTCCACCTAATTTCAGCTCCCAGATGAGCTTACCCCATTTATTGGCCATGTTTAGGTGGGATCTCCCCCTTCTGTTTGCCTTGTTATACTTATCTTTAGCACAGATTCAACTAACCCTGTCTTCCAGCAGTACATCCTATTGAGTCCAGTGGTAGGGAGCTAGAGGTTTCATCCTTAGCTTCTTCATGCCTTCCATCTGGTTGAACAAAAGCTAGAAAGCCTCGAGCAGGCTGCGAAATCAAATACAGCTGCTATTGGCCCTTTGTCCCAGCTGAAGACAGACTCTTTTGCTGGATGTCTCCTCATTTCTTTTCCTTTGACCAGAAGCTCTACAACATAGTTCCTCATGATGCTGCAATCATCCAATTGCTCATTCGAACTACACATGAAGTCTCCACCCTTCAAAACTACAGTACTGGCCTTCTCAGATTCCATTAATTTGCTGATAAACAACATATACCTGACTCTGATTGCATGCCCACCTCATATCTCCTTCTTGCAGCTTTTGTAGCTGATGCATCAGTCACTCATACCCCAGGGAAGACCATCAGCACTTGAATGTCAGGTCTGCATGCTTGGCATGAGATTAACTCCACAGAATGGTTTGGCAGCAGTGAATTCATGGTCCACATCAAAACTGCAGCTGCCAAGTGTGGCACTTGCTCTTCCCATTCCAAATGCTGTCCTGTCACCTTAGAACACCTCTTTACACTCCAAAATGGGCTTCGACTGTCCAACTCCTTTGATGCTGCTGTCTAGGCAGTAGCTCTTTGCACCTTCTAGGGCTGCTGCTGTCTTGACAAACTCACAATACCTTCCTGTAATGCCTTTGATGAATGTCTCCATGTCGCAAAGTTAGTCAACATCTCCTTTCACAGACATCTGGGTGGTGCTAGCTCCACTCAGTTTCATATCCCATGAGCAAAGATGGAATGCCATAAGGGAGCTGATCTCATATTCACCTCACATGAAGATCTCTGTCCTGTCGCAGCTCTGCAAGCACATCTTGAGATTAACAAAGATGTTTCTGGTGATGCCCCACTGTTTGCTTACAAGACAGCAGACACGTGGGCACCAATGGTAAAGGACTGGTTCCTCAAGTGATGTCGAGCCATCTGGGAGCCATTGAACCTTGAATTCATCCCTGGACACAGCTTCAGACCAGGAGGTGTGACAGAGCTACTACTTGCAGGCATTCCTCCAGAGACAGTTGCCAAGCAAGGCCATTGAAAGTCACTAGCATTCCTCATTTATTGGCAGAAACTCAAAGACCTGATATCTGCTATGATTACAAAGTCATATCATCCCTCACGTATAGCTGACCTTAAGAACTTCTTTGAACAATTTCGCATTAGACACAAATTACCTGCAGATATCTTCATAGATTAGCTTTAGTACAACTTGCAAATACAAATGTTTTGAGCTTCAGCTCTGGGTTGGGGTTTCCGGGACGTGCTTTGTGTCATTCCATCTCATTGGAAGCTTTTGCTCTGGGATGGGTTGTGCCTGGTTTGATGCAGCAGCTATGCTTCTCAGCTGTCCAGGTTCCAGGTATCCCAAACACCTGAGATTTCAGCTTCTACCACTATGCAAGTCTGAGCTTCTGGCTTCCTTTCCCCCAGTACAACTTTTCATTGCCAGTCCTTCCTCCACTCAACTAGCTCATACCTTGAAGCTGATTTCTCTCACCCCCAACCCAAGAAATCACCTTGTCTCCTATACTTGGATTACATTTCTTGTGTCCCTTCCACGGCTTAACTTGGTCTGTCTATGAGAGAACAACAGCAAATGACTAAGAGAGCTGTGAAATTTGAAGTACGTTTCATTCATGTCACTTCTTGATCATTCTGAATAGTTGTTTCAGAAAATTGCTTCTTAATTCATAGATTTCATCAGACATGGATGACAGGCACCTCTTGTATGAAGCAGATGTTTGATCGAAAGTAGATGTGATTTAACTGTGCTTGTCAACTGTCATTCTATATGTACATTTTGCAATAGTTGGAGCCCCTTCTGAGATGCATATATTAGCATTGTCTTGATTATAAGCAGAGAACAGAAGTGCAGTGCTTTGTTGCACTGCAGGTCTCAACCCCCTGGCACAAACTTGAATTGATAAAGAATCAGCTCAGGCTACAGAAAATGCAGAGACAGTCTCACAAGCTTCTATTCGCATATGAGCTTGATGATTGGCCAGTGGACTGTGTGGCTTGCATGTATTCAGCATTAATGCACCTTTTGGGTATAATCATAGATGTAGTCCTGCACAACTCAGCACGAGGTGACAGCGTAACTACCTACCAAGCACCCTGCCCTCCTCCACTGCCTCCATTCAAAAAAAAGGTCAATTTCCATAGATATGCATGAAAGATTGCTGTATGTCTTTGAAAACTTTTCACTTGGAAGAACAACATCATTAACCATCAATATGCAGTCTAGTGCAGAATCCATGTGCATGTTCAAGTTTGCAAGGCCAATCGAAAGAAGGTGGCACAAGTGTGATTATATATTTCAAAGCAAGAACTACAATGCTGCTGACTATTTCTGAAGGCTTTATTGGATAAGATATAAAGCAGAGCTCAGACAATCCATGTGTTTTTATGCTTACTTGGCAGGTTCTGTAACCTTGGTGAGAAAATGCGAGCTGGTGGCAGCCTTCAGCCGCCACTGAGCAAGTCTTTTTCGAATCAGGTGTACAAGCCTTTGACTTTACTTGGTTTTCTAAGCCCAGATCATTAACAAGTTAACGGGATATCAGCAATCACTGTATTTAATATTTTGCCACCTGTAAATGTCCTTCTTACCTTCTTGTTGTGCAATTTGGCAGTCACCAGTAATACTTACCAACAGTGGGAAGCTTTCTCAATGAATATTTCTAAATTAATCAGCTATTAGCATTTGCAGCAAGCTCCTTTTATACTGGTGAAAGGTGCTGGGCACCTATATAGATGCGATGTGCTACACACAACACACTACACAAACACTCAGTAATTGCAGTTTGAAGGGAGGTAGATTATACCAAGTTACAATGTTTTGTACTGTAGTTTACAAGTTCTGGGTGCAATGAATATAATTGTATATTAAAGATATATTGTGTTTTCACTCTAAGCTCAATGTGTTACTGAACACAAACTTAAAACTGATACAGAATAACTGCCTGATGCAGTTTCAATACTGATACTTTGTGCCTGGTTGTGACTTAAAACACTCTGACTGGTTCTGAACTGTTTCTCAGGTCTTGTCTTTCTGTTCAAGCTTATACTGTTTGCTTGCTTTACTATTCTTGCACACACAAAGTGGCCAGGTCACAATATTTCTATTCCAGGTGAGTCTACAACTCAAAGCTCTTAACCAATTAAACCCGTACTATTCACCTGGTAGCGTTCTGGGGGTCAGAAACCTGATTCCCCACTAGATACATGCACTGTATTTATACTATTCTACTGATACACTATTGCCAATGTCTTACAACTGACTAATATGCTTGCCAACCCAGCCTGGTGAGGCTAAACTCTCTGCCTGGCAGATATTATCTCATCAGCAGCTACCAGGTTGATCCATTGTACTAGATCCATTGCCAGGTGATCTGATAACTTCCGCCGAGATGCTGGGTGATTACACTATATGAGTCACAGCCTGGACCTTCAGTCAACCAGGTAGAATACCTGATCTTCTATTCAAGTGTTAGAACAGCTCATTTGGAAGTTACCAGGTGGCCCTTTTGTTTTACAATGTGTTACTTTCTTTTCATGTCATACTGATTAGTACAATGTAATACCATTGTATTTAGGGATGCCCACCATACCCACATACAGGTACGGCCGTAAAAGTTATAGACAGTTGACAGGTATGGGTTACCCGTAACTGTACCATAACAGTCTCATTGAAGGTGTTCAACAGTACAGTACAGTGTACAGTATGGCCATAAAATGGTCATACAGGTTGTACAAACAACTCTTTGTCCGGTTCTGGTATAATAAACATACTAAGTGATGTGAACTTAATGTAAAATCCTTGTAAAATGGCTCTTTTGTGTTAAGTAACCCGGTTTCGAAATGATATGCAGAGGCCTGGCCAAGTTATAGCACTTGTTGGTGGACATGAAGATATATGGGGCATATATGAGTCAGTTATGATGAATGTGTAATGACCTGTCGGAAGCTCTCGAGTACGTGCGCTGTATAATGTATATTAATAGATGGCTATATTCCAGATGAAGCACTTACTAGAAGGCTTTAGTGTGCACTTCGTCTGCATGGATACATGTAAATCAGCTCCTCTCCCGCATCTTCCTTGTTGCTCAAGAACACTGGAGCAGCAAGTGTACGAGTGCCAGCCATGTTCTACTCCAACAAACTGTCCCCAAATGTCCCATTTGAGCTTGAACCTTTCCTGAGTCAGTTGAATGGATGGAAGGGTTCATTCTGTGTCAGGTATACCTTTGACATGCTTGGAGACATCCATGTAGATGCTGAGAGGAGCGACAAATTTTTATAAAGGGATTCTTGGAGCAAATTGGCCAGCTAGTTGACAATTCCCTTGATAGTGTACTTAAGCTCTAGCTCTGATTGGATATCTGGAAGTCTAGAGTTAGCACGTCGGAATCTGATCATGGGAATGATGGTGAGTCCATAGATGAAAGCTGATTGACAAGGTGTTTAGGGAGTATACTAAGGGAGATTGGGCATTCGGAATCATGAAAAGCGGAAATTATATTGTACATTTCAAGGTGTAGGCTTTGAAGAAATCATTGGAGGGATAAAAATAAAGTAAAGCATTTCTTCATGACTGAACACAGCGGCAGAAAAGAGAATCGGACAAGAATTAGACATGGTAGCACAGCCATGTCTATGGCCAAAATGAGATGCCATATTTACGGCTGTAAAACTGTATGTTGAAATGAATGGTAATTCTCCAGCCATTCACTCGGATTTAGCATGGAACCCTCACAAACAGGTGAGGGACCATTGTTGTTCATCTCCCTATTTATCTACATGCCTGTACACTAATAGAAGCAATGCTATATGTGTAACACAGAAACTTGAGGAAGAGAACAAAAGAGCTCGACAACTGAAGATCCCGATGCCATTGACATTGATGCACGACACTTGATATCCCAACACCATATTACGCTACGGGTTTTATGGGTCACACCCATACCATAAACTGTACCATACACGAACAGTCCAAGGCTCTGATGGTATGGTATGGTCCCATATATACGGTACCTGTATCTGCCATATGTACAGTGATGGTGGGCATCCCTAGTTGCATTGCCAGAAAATGTTAATTTACACACATTTTTAAAGGGTGTACGCCTGGCAGGCATATCACTGGCAACTGCAATCTGGTAGATTGTATCTTGAATATTCAACACAAAGTATTCTATATATCCAAGTTACGAGTCCAAGTTTATGAGGATTTGTTCTTTTGTGCTACATTTTGAACCAGGACCCTGCATTTTAAGTTTTACCTTAGAATTCAATAGTGACAAACAATGCTCCTTTTATAGTTATAGTTATCTTTCACAAATAATAGTGACAAATATGCTAACAGCTAGACTTTGCTCCATCCTCACCTCGTACCTTGTACCACGCCGGCATTGTGCACCAATCAGCTTGAGATTGGTAAAAAACCAGAGGTACATTTCATTGATATGACTACTTATTAGTTCATTATAGCTACTTTTGGCATATCCAGCAGCCCCAAGAGCCCCGGATAGTGACCATTTCAATGTTCACCCCACCTCACCCATAAGTGCATAAGCCCTCACACAAGGCAGCACCATGTGCAGCACCCAAATTGCGACTCACAACTGCCATCAACTAGGACGACAACATTCCACCAGCCCTTACCTCAAAATCAATACCATCCCCACCTATCCCCCTACCCAGCATCCCCCACATCGACATCGGGGCCAGTCGCCTATGCATGGTAATTTCATACACAGAAATGACCATGGATGAAGTGGAGGATCTGAAATCATGTATCATCTGCAAGCACAGCATGGGAACAAGTGTTCAGCACCAGGGACAATGACGAAGACGAATAGGGCGACAATGACAACAATAACAGGAGGGCCGGGAAGGGTCTGAGAACATTTGAGGGATATAGAGGAAAGTAGGGCTTTGGCGCAGTGGAAAGAGAACATGCTGGGGAGTGTGAAGGAGGGAGCATGGGAGCAAGATTGGGTCCCCGATTTCCAACAATGGCAGTGATGACAATGTCCATTTGAGCGTCGATTCTACTCCCCAGTATGTGATGGACAACATCAAGATAACAACAATGTGATCACTGATGGCCCCGCCGCTGCCACCCCTGCCAGATACCAACATCATCCCTACTGCCTGCTCCAGGTCCAAAATACCCTCCATCTCCATGCATCCTCCATTTTCGACATGGGGGATCACAGCTATCAAGCCCGTTTTTATCCCCGACATTGTCATCACTGACAATGACAATGACAACACATGACACCCATCCAAGGGGGTACTGGAATGTCGGCCTGGAACACCAGGTAGGGAGGGAGGGTCAAGTGCTGGTCTCAAAAAAATTTATGACCCCTCCAATTTTCGATTTTTTCAGTGTAAAAGTCAATATAAAATGATCTTTGCATGTTTAATTTAGTCATCCCTTCATGTTCTTAGTATAAATAGTCAGTATAACATCAATACAGTGATTATCAACTAATAATACACTTAACTGCCTTCAGGCTGCTTCAGAACTAATAAATATGCATATATTCAAATGAATTTCACACTTTGTAAGACAGAATACTACTTGGGCTATTATGGAGGTCTCTCATTTTCATGTGAGTGATTTCTTGCAAAACTGGCATGAAAGAGCTGATATTGTTTAATCCTCGGCTGAGTCCGAGATCGGCTGCACTGGCATACCCAATATGGCATATATGACATCATAATGATCATGTGACAGAGAGGGAGGGTCCCCGACCATGGGCCAAATATTTTATTCGACCCACTGTAATTTATATTATTTTTGGAACCCCCTTGCACCCATCCTGCTGCATCCCACACCCTTCATTGAACATATGACCACCATTATACCTCACCCCTGTTTCTAATACTGGGGAATCTGATGGTGACCACTGTTTCCCCTCACGAGCTCCCTGTGATGCTCTATAGCACTGCCGATCCCTACCTCGCCCTCGCCCTCATCCTTAGCCCATGCCACAGTTGCTAATGTAGAGTCTGGGCTATATACACCACAGAGTGGCAAACCACTACCCACTGCATGCACACCTGATGCCACCAGCGATGCGTGCCGCTGTCGATGACATCCCACCTCAATACCGAAATTTTCCGTTTTGCATGGCATTGCACAGCCCTCATGTGCTGTATTTTAGTGGCTATGTGTCGTGGAGGACCCATTGTCGCCATCCATGTGTGATAGAATACCCACCAGCACACACACTAACCCCCGCTCGCAATCCCACCTATTTTATTTGTTTCATATATTTATTTGTAGTATAATATTCTATACTTGAATTTTAAATACCAGAAGACCGAACCCAGAAATAAGACGACGTTCTCCATGCTGCTCTCCAGAACAGCGACAGTCATGGACTACGGACGGAGATTTCCGTCAGCGCTGCGCTCGTGGTAGGTCTCTTGCAGCCAAGAAAATCCTTGAGATTGATCGTACTTGGGTCACTGTTGACCTATCTTTATAACATTATTTGTAGCTACTTGACTATATCTCTGGCAAGAGCACTTCCCAAGGATGGAAAGGTCATCTCTCTCGAACTCCACAAACTCAATGTCGCGGTAATATCAGGTGGTCATTATCTATAATCTTGCGTTCAAAGACTTGATTCAGCCCAAGTCGAGATGATTGGTCATGGCTACACGTCGAAGGCTTGGACACGCGCCCACCACCAGATTCGATGTCTCATCGGGCATCTCATTGTCCTCATTACTAAAGGGCGTCCATTGGAATCCTTCAAGACCGCAAAGCAGCTCGTCTCGTGTGTCGCTGATGCCATGGAAGGTGAGTAGTTTTATGAACACATCATATTCTCCCCTTGATTCTGAATGATTCACAGCCCACCAAAAAGCCTACGAGCTCGCAGGAATTCTACACTGGGATATTAGCGTCGGAAACATCATGATGACTCTAGATCGAAACAATAGGCAGGATATTTTGATTGATTGGGACCGCTGTGTCCTTGTGAGTCCAGTTCGTGAATCCTCCCGTATTTCCCGAACGGTATGTCTATTTGTTGTACCTGCACTGTCTATGGTGACCAATTGCTGCACAGGGTACCTGGCAATTCGTTTCGGCTCATCTTCTTGACAATCCAAATGCCGAGCACTCAATCATTGACGATCGAGAATCGGCTCTCTACGTTCTTGTCTGGGTGGTCTTGCGGAACCTTTGACACAGTTTGCCCCCGGAACTTCTCAAGGTCACATTGTCCATCTTTGACAAGTATGTCGCCTTGCCTCTTCAACGCGATGTAGGCGGCAAACACAAACGCAACGCTTTGATAGCGGGTACCTTCAGCAGCGATATCGGCCTGAAGGTGCCTGGGCTTGAAAGTTGTTTCGCAAAATTGTGCGAAGCTTTTGCTGGTCGGTATAAGAAAGTACTCAGCAAGCGTTCCAAGACCACCACTCAATCTGATGCTCACCGTGTAGTCCGTGCTTTGCAAAAAGACTCTCGCACAGTTGGAAAACCCCTCTCGGTTCTATGAAACCTTTAGGGACTTCGCCGGGGAGATCAAGGAACCTCCTAAACCCGGCGTTGACTGGTTTGATAATATGGAAATAGTACGAAAGGCCGAACGCGCAGGACGACAGAAGCGAGGCCTTATGGACGCGCAGGAATCCCACTCGAAGCGTTTCAGACGCCGTGATGGCATTGCAATGCCTCGGGTCTCCCTTGATACGAAGGTTGGCTATTAGAGACAGTCTGATTTTATACACTGTACGCGTTACCTCTCATTCAAATCATATCCAGTCTTTTAGTTCACATGTCTAGCTTGTGGCATGATTCGAAGTACTACGGACACATTCAACCTTTATAGACGAATGGTTTTGAAACTTCTGAGCCGTTTGAAAAGTTTGTGAACAAGAGACTTGCTTCTCACACTATCATCTCCGACAGATGCTTCTCTTTTCCTAGGATTCAACAAATAGTATTTTCAATTCGATTTATTATAACTAACTCCCTGTGCCATCTATTGTTATGGCTCTCAACTATCACAAGGCTGACGGCAAGGCTTCATTACAGCATCGATTTAGTGCTTGCATTCGGAGCACTTGCACTGGCCGGTAGCGCAGGAGCAACTGGAAAATATTCAGCACGTAGTTGCTGAATGAAAAATGAGTTCTGTCCACTTCGTCATTTCACTCTCCCTTGTCAGTAGCAACCACATTATGACCGGTATCTCTCTCATTTCTGCCAGTAATGTGGACAGAGTGACCCAGACTTCGGACTTGTACCTGCCGTGCTTGCAAGTTGCAACGGCCCACTTCAGCTAATGTCATGACAAAGTAATGATGCCGAATGTTGAGGAATCTTACAGCTTATGCTTAGGAGGTTGAAGCAAACGGAAAAGAATCGGGGACTGGCACGGGACGCGTCGCTACACGGATCGGTACACCTGATATGTGGGATTATGAAATTTTATGCACGGAAAATCGAATCATCATATCTAGCTAAACCTAGAAATTGTTCACGAGGCACTTCGGATAGCCTGGAGTTTCGCTCCATAGGCGGCGTTTGTATCTATCTCATGATGCTAGAGTCATCGCTGTGGAGCTGTGCTATCTTTCAAATGTCGTCCAAACCTAAATTTGCACATCTCTACACTTTTGAGGCGCGAGCTAATGAGTCAATGTGGCAGGCATCCATCCCCGAGGGTCGCCTATTAATGGAAGTATGACTTGTCATGTTCTCGCAGCAATAATGATCCCCCTCTGTATGTCAGACCTTGACAGCCTGAATGAATCTAGGCAAGTTTATCGAACAATGGGATTTCTTATTCTAGTTCAAATCATAAGTCAAAGTCCGCGACGTGAATAATAATGCATACCGCAGCTCGACCCGTCTGACAGCGATGGGCCCTTGTTCCGTGTGTGTAACATGGGCGCTTGTGGTTCTGACAGTGTGATACAGATCGGGCTCCTAAACCACGCAGGCGAGCTGCGATAAGGTAGTTGACTCAAATGTAGTAGATTATGGTACGTGTCGGCGGTGTCGCGACGTCAAATCTAGAACGCGTACCGCTGTTAAGGGGTCGACACGGATATTTAGCACAGGGAATGGAATACACGAGCACATATGTAGGGAGAGGACCAGGTACGCTCATTTAAAGATAGCAAGCGGCTAAGTGGTAAAACATGATCTAGGGAAGGAAGCAGTACAGAATCCGGAGGGCCCTGTTATCGTCGTACCATATCAAGGTTCTCCTTTGAAGCAGCAAGGAATCCGACGGATAATGGACAATCCTAATACCCAGGTATCGCCGTCGCAAGTGGCAGTACCACAGAAGCGCTGATATCAAATACAATAGATGTGTGAACCGCATGGATAATGGCGCCAATCCAGACCAGGGTGAAGGGGCTGCATGCAGACGATGATTAGCAGCTTGAGAGTGCTTATGGACATGGCAGTTGCATCGCAGACCAAATCTCATAGATGATTCAAAGGAGACCCTACAAATCTTTCAGGCACTAAGTGTAGAGCTACATCGTCGAGTCAAAGAATCGTGCGAATGACTTCGGTGCCGTAGTGACTCACAGAAACATGGCTGCTTTTGCACAATCTCCATTCTTCAGTGACCAAATAGCAACAAGCTACTTCTTTCTGACGTGGTTGATGAATACTGTCTTCGATTGTAGTGTTGAAACCCTCAATACAGCGTTACTTCCCTCAGATTGAAACTGGTAGTAGCGTTACGCGTTACGTTTCAGCAAATAGGAAACTGTGGGTGGCATTAATTGAATATTGCTATTGTTCTACAATTCTGGTACTGGTACCGTTACTCGTACTCCAAGAAGAACAGGCCTTAGACAGATTTTTTTCTGATTTGATTAGCTTTTTTTCAAATTTATACATGTAACGCTTTCTAACTTGAAACTGACCACCGCGTTACACGTTACACATGCACTTTTGAGAAACGCAACCGGCCCTGCGTTACGCGTTACGTTTCAATAGTACAATCGAAGACAGTACTGCGCATGGTGAAATAATCTCTGGCACCCTGAAATTCCAGATTTGACTTTTTGGCTCGGTTCGACGCAAAATCATGCTTCCAACGGCGCCTTTGGAAGGCGGCACAGGATTCTAAGCCAAAGTTCAAGAACCAGGACGCGAAATGTTCGCACAGTTAACAAATTTTGGAACCTCACTTTACGATGCTGAAAGGGAGTGGAGGGATGTGTTTTCTCCTCAAACGACGCATATCAAACGTGGAGTGGAGCCAAGGTATGAGTCACATCGTTGGCGTGAATGCAAGGGTTCGGAGTCTAGACCATAAACCAACAGAAGAGCGCGTGTAGAACAGTTCATTAGGCGACATACAGTAAAACATCACCAAGTGCTGGAGACAGGAGTTGAAACGACCAGTAATAGGTCCGCAGGGGGGACGTCGATGCCAGAGTTCAGGGCCAATGTTTAATCCGCTTCTTTTAGAGACATGAGCCACCATTCAGAAGATCACAGTTAGTAGCCACCCCTCAGAATACCCTATCGCACAGTGCTTAGGAGAGATATCGGGGGAAGCATCGAAATCAGTCAAATTGCTGTGAGAGCCATGAGTCAAGGTAGCCATAAAGTTTTGAATGGACGACAAACTCTCAAGGAAGGCAAAACTTTATAGCATATCAAGAAGGCAACTTTAAGTGTTGCAGACGACTTGAGTGGCGCTCCAAAGGAGAGAAGCTGCAATTCAGAACGATGAGTGGCCATCCTGAGTCAGATAGAACCCGAGAACGGCTTGGTACCGCATTGACGCGTCGACGAGAAGGTCATGTCTGTAATGCGGGTATAATGTTCTTCCGCGAACGACACGTCCCTTCGCGTGATCTAGGGAATCTGATGCTGAGCGGCGAAGCGCCACGCCCTATTGGAGCAGAAACTCCGAGTCTGCGAGTGGCTAGCGAGTCAGTTCAGGACATCATCCTTGTCCAAGAGAAGCATCCTTCAATGATAGCAGTTGTAGAGCTAAATTACAGAATGGCTGAATAACGATAATAACCTAAATAAACAGTGAATCACGTCTAAACAAACGAGCGGCACGGAGGAAAAATATAATAGAGAAATCGAGCCTAAAACCATGGAACCAGTGGACCACAGAGCTGGTTCGACCATATTCTCCATGAGAAGGATGCTTTAGTCGACCGTGAGACTATAGCTTCGAATTGGATCAGCGCCTCCGATGACGTCGGTCTCTTCTCAGGATCGATCGAGACCATCTTCCGTAGCAAAGGTTTAAAGTCATCAAGTCCAGTACAACCCTGTAGCGCCAATCAGAAAGGACAGATCCGAAGAGGAAATACGAGAATTACCTCAAATGTGTCGAGCATAGCAACACCAAGCTGATAGACATCCGCCTTGAAAGGGTTGTAGAGCACATTATCCGAACCCTTCGTTTCGAGGGCCCGCTGGCCCGCTATTCCCGAAATAAGAGTTTTCTCCCTTCCCTCGGTGAAACATTCCAAAAACTCGAAATCGATGTAACAATAGTCCACTGGACCAACATGGCAACGGAGTTCGGTCGGTAACTCCCACTCGATGCCATCGTGACTACGTTTGAAGCCGAAATGGTAACCCTTGGTCCATGACAATATTGTTTATGCTGATGTCTCTGGGGAAGAAGTTGAGCGAAGGAAAGGCGCTGCAGAGATAGAACAAATCCAATGCGCAATGTTCTCGCTATGCATAAACTCTAAGCCCTAGACTTTGGATGAGTATGGATAGACTACTCTTGGAGGAACGATACTCAACGGCAAGCAGCTGTCGAAACAGTGCGATGAATTCCGATCGGCAATGAAACAGAGGGGACGCAAAGGTACGAAACATGGGCATGGCTATTATACCCCAATCCTCTACACCAGGAATTTGGAATGCATCAAGAACGGGTATAGCATCATTACGAGAATATTTCCTCATTTCTTCCGTTGATAGAAAATGCGAAATCCCCAGTTCGAATTCGTCTGGTAGCAGTGATACAGCCTTGAGGATAACTTTACGAGTCTAATCTAGAACAAAAAAAACCAACCATCTGAGATACGCGTCACGTCTATTATTCGCCACCTCTGAATGCACATACATACAGTGAATTAATGATCTGGGACTTACGCGATGGCCGTGTATAACATGCTCGTCTTCATAAGACCTAATAGGTGACATCGGCTGAGGATCGGACTCCCAAGAAAGAATCCAGTCCGGACGATATCGTGGCCGGAGCATGTATCCTTGAGAGGCAAGGAAAGGTTGGTGATTAACCCAGAACGTATCGGTTTCCTTGCGCTCAGAATTGGGTGGTATGTAGAACTTTTTCGTCGGAGGTGGCTGGGAATCCATTCCTGGCGAGCGATGGTGTAAGGGGAACATGTTACGATTATGTCATCAGCATTGGTTCGGCTTGGGTTCCTATTTTAGCAGCTCCTCCTATGTGGCCCTCGCCAGCCGACTCGACTTGTTGTTGGATCTGAACTTGAAAAATATTCCGGAAGCTCTCGAGCATTTCCCTTTGCGATCTACTTACCAGGATCTACCCCGGTCTTTCCCACTTTAATGGAAATCTCCGACTATACGATAAAAGACGACGTACCTGGTATTTCTGTACCCCCACTTCTTCACCGATTTGATAGTTCTCAGCCTCCAGGTCGTTCCGTATTGTCACCCAAGATATAAAACTGAGACTTGCTGTTATCCGTGGAAAGGGGATAGACCACGTCAAAGCCACTGCAAAGACCGTCGGAGCTCGAGAACATGTTTCCTGTTCCAGAGGGCACCACTGGAAAGGACGAGGCGGTAGATTGGCTACAGGACGTAGAATCGTTTGTGTATCTTATTTTTCGTGTCTTCAAAGCACTGATAGAGCATAACCAGGGCTCTAGGACAGATAACACATCTCGAAGGGCAGCCTCGAGATCCCGCCACTCGTGAGGAATGGTACACCGTAGTGAAGAATCACTTTCGAGACGCGCTCATTTCCACTCCCCTCAAAGGGAGCCTTGGAACGGTTATGCGGAATTGTTGACTATACAGTCCAGTGCTAAAGTACGTTTTCTTGCCGCCACTTCTCAATGATGTCGCTTTCCTTTGCTCTAGAGAACATCTGACAGCAGGAGAGCCCTGAAAACTGCAGGAGTGAGATAGAGGTAAGATCCGCCTATTTTAGCCGCTTACTCATCGGAAGCCTATGACCGGCAAATCTGTTGCTGATTCTCGGAAGCGATAGCATTGATCTGTCTTTGCTAGAAAGGCCAATATCAGGCAAGGTCAATCTTTGCTGCCAGCTTCGCCAGAACAGAACGCAGGTACAGGTTGTTCGTCGAGGGCTTTGTACCAGACAGCTATCGGTCCTTTTTTAATTGTTCTTCACTAGAATGCAACACAGATCCACAAGGAATCCCTTCTGTAAATGAGGAAGGCACCAAGGCTCAGATCCCCAAACAGATCATTCCATGGGATGAATTCAATCGGTTTGTATACCATCTTTGCATCTGTGGTCATCGATTCAATGATGTCTACTGTTGTATTTCTTCCAGCATTCAATATGTTCTCCCTTTGACTAGGTCCAACTCCCATGCTGATTGGGTTTCTTCATCGTACACCCAGCGAACCAATCGTTCTTACATTGAGAAAATCGCGCAAGGTATGAGACTGGCACCCGCGTCTCGTAGCAACCACTCTTTGTCGTGAGTATATTTGTGATATAAACGCCAGCAGCTCTGATAGCCTTCTAGGACCATGGGACGACGATCTACGACTTCGATCCCTGAGACTGCCATCGGGCATTACAATGGGGCTACCAGGCCGAACGACCTCGTCGACACTAGGAACAATTACTTAGGCTACGTCCCTAGCCACGCCAATCACCCGTCGGTGAATACGACCCATACCACCAATACGTTTGGAGTCAGGTATGACTGCAGACTACTTATCATTCCGCCTCCATCATTCATTTCTATAGGATGCACGGCAATGTGTCGTCTTCATCCGTGGGCTCATATTGGAATTCCGAAAGCCAGCGCCCAGCGTATCTCCAGTCAGTGATGCATTTATAGACATGACGGATGTTGTGGCTGATTTTATCGATAATCACATTAGACGAAATAGCTACGTCCAGCCGGATGGCCAGGCGAGCACTTCGACTAGGTCCAGTCCCTACGGTCATGTGCCTTACGGAGGCCAAAGCAAAGCAGGATCCTCGAGCCACAGCTCGTATGCGCACGGGTACGCTGTAGTATCATTTCTGATCGCGATAAAACTGACTGCATCTAAAACCAGCTACTAAACGCCGAATATGATTCTGCCGTGATCGATCTTAAGTTTTGAATCGCTGTTTTATGCTTTCCTTCGATGTGTTTTGTGATTTCTGTTTACCAACTTATCATCAAATGTACACAGATGTAGAAATGAAATTCGCGATGAGTGTCTTGTCAGGATGCATGCATAGGTCTGATGAATAGCGAATTCCCGAGAACTGACTCATAGTAGCCGCATTCAGGACTGGGGCAAGGTAAGTGTTTGGACCCTAGACCATCAAATAAAAGAGGAACGCGTAGAGGGCGGCTCGCTGATTGACATACAAATCTAAATCGATAGACGGAGAGATGACGTGGTAGACATTGAACCTAATCTTACCTGCATGAGGCGTCATACGCAGCCAATGGAATTTATTGGGACCAGAATACCCTATCGCATGTTCAGTGGAGATATCGGGGAAGCATCGGAGCAATCAAATTGCTGTGATGAGTCAGGAAGACATTCAGAGTGGCTCGGGACCGTACTGATTCGTTAACGAAAAAGGCCGTGTTTGCAATACGGATATCACCGTGTGATCTAGGTACCTGATGCTCAACAGCGAGGTGCCAAGCCTTATCGGTTCATTAGAGCGAACGGTGTATATGGCCCTCGCAAGTCAGTCTACGCTGTCATCTCGTTCCGAAACGATCCTTCTAGGGATGTCATAGGGTTTACAAAACAGCTAAGTGGCTTCAAGCTGTTTGGCGGCGGGAATGTAATATGTATCTAAGCCGCCATTCCTGAGTTAAAGGGATATACATGATATTATGTTAAGTTCGTTCATGATTCAGCAATCAAGTTGGACCATCTTCGGACATCGTATTTATAAAAGAATGGTTTGGATGGCAACACGGCGATAACTTTGAAAGCAGATTATGGGAAAGCGTACACAGCACATTCATCAAACCTGAAAAATGGGATTCACTAGTGGTAGTAGCGAAAAGACTCGAGACTCTATGTACGGCACTGTCTGAGGAGAATCGCAATTACGGCGGCTACGGTGGCTGCTGCGGGACCGTCCTGCCAGGGGATACGTCGGAGCACTCGCATAAATATAGGGCTGAGTGGCGCCGCCGCTTTGCCGGATACGAGCGCCTTCTCTTTCAAGAGACTTTTAGTGTAGGCCCTGCGAGAACCGTAAATGAGCCACTTACTGCAGCCATGATTGATATTGACTATTCACACTCCTGTCCAAGCCAGCCGAAGACGAAGACGACGCGTTTTATTCTGATGTCGGTGGGAAGATGCTGGGGAAAAAAAGTTATAAAATAGTTCAGCAACCAGTTCAGTAACGGTTCAAATACGCACCTTCCTCTGGTACTGCTAGTATCTACGTAAGGGAGTAATCAGGATAATGACTCGATGCGTTGTTGGTTCCGGAGCGGCTAGGCCATTGGCGTTTCTAAGCTTTCTCATTTGCGATTCTTGCTAGAAATACAACATCGTGACAACAAACTAAAGACAAATACAAACCGCACGGTAAGTACATGTTTACCCTCTTCAAATCTGCGAAGATGGCAGACAGCTCACCACTGAGCGGTGTCGGCAAAAGAACAGCTACGAAACGCGCATAGACCGCCTTGTACCACTCGTCCCGGGTGGCTATCGATGATGCAGTTTGAGCCTAGAGGTCGGTGATGCCGAGAAAGACTCTGAGGAACATATTAATAAGAGAACAAAAAGGCCAGCTGATACTTGACGCACGATTCCACCAGGCGTATCCATTTGGTCGCATCGCCGGCAGCATTTGCTTTATTAAATTATTCTGGATATTGAGCAGGAAAGCAATTGCTGTGTTCTTGATGAGTTGTATCTCCACCTGAGATATGGTGCCTTCCATGTGGGGTGGGGACAGCCCGGACAGGAGCAGTGATTCTGGACATCTGAAAGGACGGATATCGCAGCTAATTATATGAGGACCGGAGAGTTACCATCGATACAGAGATAGAGCATAATAGGAACCTCCATCCACATAGAGCAATAAAAAGAGTGTGAAGGCTATGAAAAATCAGTGATGTGAACCGGCTTGCCGCTGCCTTTCCTAAACGGAATTGCGTCATGACCTTACGTAATCCAGCCATTTCCAACCACCACCCACCACCACCATGGAGGACGCGGAGATACCACAGACGGATAATATGTATATACTAAAGAACTCGGAGCGCCAAGAATGTGAAAGATTCTGGGTATCTCACCAGCCTTTCCTTGCCCCATGCGGATACATGTTACGGCTCATCTTGATTGGATTCCTTCATGGAAGTCCACTCCCCATCCTAGAGGCCCGTTACGGTTTTATGAGGACGAACATGTAATTCATGACGGCCGCGTACGTGTTAATCTATAGTTTATTCCTTATCTCAGTTCACTGATATTCAGGCGTTAGATGCCACTCGACTCTCTGATGGATACCAAGTTGTGCTGAAGGCGATCTCACCCCGTGTCGATGAATACGAGCTAACGATAACACATTTTTTATAGTTCCCAGCACTCAGACGGTATTCCCGTAATCACGCCATTCCCATGCTTGATGCGGTGTCCCTTCCGGGGTTGAAGAACCTGGCTTTGATTGTCATGCTCATGTTCCATTCCTTCTTGTCTCCTTCGTTTCATTGTCGAATAGAATTTGTTGACCGTCTCAAAAAACTTCTTGGCGTTGAGTGTATCGTTTGTGAAAAAAATTTCAGATATTGACGCGAGACCTTTTCAGGAGCTTGAGTTCATGCACAGTTTAAACATCGCACATAGCTAATGTTATCTTGAGCTTAATCCCTGGAATTTGCTAACGCTCTTACCCAGAGACATCAGTATCAACTTTGTTGTCATGGATCATCGACGCGTTATGCTGAAGGGATACCATTTTGGTTTCGATGTTGGCCAAGATGGCATCGAGTGGAAGTTCCCAACAGAACGGCGCTACGTTGCTGGAGCAGTCGACTACTACTATATCGATTTCCAGTTCGCTCAATGCTTCCCCGAGAGACATGATAAAGCCATTATTTTCAGGAATAGTAGGGCAGTGCTTTCCCGAGATGAACAACTCTGATGATACGCTTTGTAGCCCTTCAAAGCAGATGTTTACCAGCTCTGTGCTACTGTGATCAGTGAATTCGGGGTAATCTCTGCCTGCTTCCTTAATGCTTTCAAACTTATCCAGCTTGCAGACGCATTCTGGGCTGAGCAACTTCAAACCTTTGCTGCCGGAGTATGGTTGCTGTCGATCCTAGTAAAAGACCGACCGCCTCGGACGCGCTAGCTCAATTCGATGCTATCGTTTCACGATCAAGTGCAGTGTCAATGACATGGAGGATATGGTCTAACTGAGTCTGTGATCCATTGGTCCCGTGGTTCTGGATTCGGTTTATCTGTTTTGTTTTCCTTCCCTGCCGCCCTTTCGTCTAGGCCACTCACGGTTACTATCTAATCATTCTCTCACCTAGTTCTGCAACATGCTATCGTATATAACTTCTTTTCCGGAACAATGTCGTCTTGAAACTCGCAAATCACGGGCTGCCCAAGGAGATCGGACATACTGTCATCATCTAGAGAAATCCCACGAACATTGGAAAATGAAGACCAATTTCCGCGTCGCAGACCTGGCAGTGCTGACACCTTGGTGTCAACGCCGGAATCTGACGCCATTCTCAAGCATTCTCACGGAGATTTACGCTTTTGACTCACAAAGGCTGTGCACCACCCAGGCTCAATAAGCTTCCCTGAAGAATGTATGGCTTAGGGATCTGCTGCGCCGGTGATTATATTTCACTGTTCTCCTCTAAGCTATTGTCTATCTCTGCTCCCGCTATCTTGACTGTGACTATCAGACCAATTTGACTGATCTCGGTGCTTGTCTGATATCCCTTTACGCACTCAATATGGTATCCCTGGGCCTCGACGCTTCTTTTGTTTTACGTCTTATACTGTCCTGTGGGATCTTGATGAATCCAGATCTTGGAGCCACGTCGTTCGCACTTGGAGTGACTGCGAACGATCCCTTGTCATCTTGGAAGAGTATACGCTCTTTTGGAAACAAGCTTTGTGTGCAGTAGCTCCAATTTTTCTTTCTCGACATAGCAATAAGTGCCGTTTGATCCTTGTCGTAGCGCATTGGGTGCCTACGCAAGTGTCATTGTTCTCTCTTACGCCACGATTCTTAATCTGATACCGTAGTATGTTATAGCTGCCGCGGTTGATCGCCTATCAAGTCGGACGTTAACTGAATAGCGAATCGGAAATGTGCTGATTCGGTTGCGATGATGGGTCTTTGCTCACAAATAACCTTGTATAATATCGCTACACCGACAAGGACTAGATCCAAAAATTCGACTTCCCGAGTGTAAAGCCCTCTACGGGAGGGGAGCGATTAATTTTTTTCTAAGACTCACATTGCATCCTTATATTGATATACAGAACGTTCCCGCGAAAAATTCTATAACGTCTTGGAAAGCACCACTTCCATTCAGGACAACTGGGACCGGCTTCTCGAACCATGAGCACCTCGCCACCATACCTAGCAAAGCCAGTTCCTCGCTGTATGTTCCGTTCGCCTTGTGTGATTCCTTGTTCTGATCGAGCACCTCATCATCTGTACGGCATTCTACTCTCACTGTTAAGCAGATTAAATAAGTACTTGTTTATCCTTGGCCCAATCCGTGAGTCAGATTGTCGAGATGCAGTCCACGATAACACTAATGGCCATCTAGGATACTATTAGAATATGCGACCCCCGGGCCTACCACTGGGAATGGAACCAACGGACCGGAACGAAATCGTCAACACTAACGGCAGCCACGCTTTAAGCTACATTCCTAGTGGCGCCCATCAACCTTCAGTGAATATTACCTATTCCGTGAATCCAGACTATCTTGTCATCTGCCTTGGTTCATTGTATTTCTTTAGGATCCCTCGGGATGCTTCAATGCATGATAACCCGTCTTCTCACTCCTTGGGCTCATCCGAGTGCGAAGTACATCATACTGGAGCTCTGAGTGCCAGAATCAAGCGTATCTTCAGTAAATGAATGTTTCGCAAATATTATGGGATTTCAGTTAATTATTTGCACTAAACGAGATGACTACGTTCGTCCAAAAGGCCAGGCGACAGGATCGCCTTGTTCTTACAGTCAGGCACCTTATGGGAGACAAAGCGAGGCAGGATCCTCCGCTTCTCTCGCGCGCGGGTGGACATAATGCTATTATGTCCGTAATAAACTGACGAATTATAATACTAGTTCCTGAGGTCTAAAAACATTCTGTTGAGATTGATTTTATGAGGTTTGAAAAATTCCTGTATTTGTTTCGAGCTGCTTCTGCTTCCATGTACCCGCCATCAAATGTATGGATCGTATTTAACGTTTGTATGATAAGATACGTGCATGAGGACAGTCCCGGTTAAAGGTTTACGAAATATTCCTAGTAAACCGCTAGGTGTGATACAAGAATGTGGATATATTGGTGATAAGGAGTCTGATTCCAGAACTGATCCTTTGAGTGTGCAAGGGACTTGCGTGAGATTAATTGGTGCGAATGGCATCGCTCCATTGTCTAATAAAGATCGAACGAAGATACAAGGTCGTATCCAAGACGCACCGCTCTAGCGAAGAAAACAGGTTCGAGGGCTGCAGTGCTCAAAGATATCAGACAAACGCCGAGATCAGCCAAATCGGTCTAAGAACCAAGATATCGGGAACAGAGATGGACAATGCCAGAGGTGTACCGGACACTGACTCAGAGGAGAATAATAAGACCGGGCATAAAGAACAACCCCGAGCGATGCCATACCCATCATCACTACACGGCACGGCAACGTTTAGGCACGCCGACCGCAATCATGCGTTAAAAACTTAAATCTCCATGAGAACCGAATCGGTACCGCGATGACTCGCAAGGGTGCCAGGGTCTGCGATGCAAACGGTCGGTTACTAGTTTTGTTTCCCTGGTGTGTCCGTTATAACAGTATGCCCGATCCCCTTAGGCAGCCCTGTCGTTATAAATCAGCTCAAGACAACTCCCCTTGATCTGGAAAAGAAATCACGTCTCATAAATAGGACACAGAATGATTGGATAGCGAAGGATAGCGACAGGTTCGAAAAGTCTAGATGAAGGCACGACAGGGAGGGAAGATATAATAGAATAACCAAGCCCAGAACAATGGAACGATGGATCACAGCGCCGGTTGGGCCATATCCTCCATGGCATGGGCGACTCGCTTGATAGTGAAACAATGGCTTCGAATAGAGCTAGCGCATCAGAAGGTGTCAGTCTTTTATCGTTAGGATCGATCGAGACCGTGTTCCGCAATAAAGGTTTGAACTTGTTGCTCAGCCCGGTATACCTTCGTAACAGAAGGAATCTTTGAAGAATCAAACAAGGATGACAGGTCTTACCTCAAATGCGTCCAGCATAGCAACATCAAGCTGGTAGACGCCTGCCTTGAACGGGTTGATCATCTCAGGAACCCGTTGGCCTATTCCCGAACCGGCGGCTTCATCCCGTCGTTCAGGAAAGCATTGAGCAAACTTGAAAATATGATCGTAGTCTACTGGTCCAAAGCTGCGTAACAGCGGAGTACAGTTGGTCGTGTCCACTTAGCGCCATCATGGTTGTACTCCAGACCGAAATAATACCCCTTCGGCATAATGCGCCGATGATCCATTACGATGTTGCTAATGCTGATGTCTCTGTACATGACTCTTAATGAAGGTCGTCTCAGGAAATTCGATCGCGAAGTGAATGTCACCTATGCGCAAGATTCGGACGATGCGTGAACCGTAAGACCTGTAATTGACTTGAAGGTAAACACCTGAAAGCCACGAGCGATACAACTCAACGGCGAGAAGTTGTCTAAAAGCCTCAATGAATTCCAAATGACAGTGATATTGAAGGGACGAGAAAGAATTAATGAGACTGTCGTTCTTATGCGTGCCAGTAGAAGGGACATCGAGTAGCATGCGGCATGTATTCGTAAATATCGGAGCAGAATGAAAGTCATGTATCGTAGCTCGTGCTGATTGAGCGGGTTGATAATAATAGTAGGGAATGGGGTGGATAGATAAGAAAAATTCATGGTGAAAGCATTCGGAGCGTGAATAGCATTATAACAAGAAACGTGGATCTCCGTTGGTGAGGGTGTCGTTGGACCGTGCCCCTAGGAGTCTGTCGGGGCGGAGTTGAATGGAATATACGCAGAGAAATGTCGATAGTGGATGTGAATGATGCTTTTCACTTGGCGGTCATATCGGATTCATCGCTAAGGAGTTATAATAAGCGACGTTCCATGTAGCACTACAATTCCTTACTCCATGCGGCCAGTAGCTTATGTGCATATTCGTTGGCGTCATGCTTTCGGCGCGTCTGAACACAATAGAGGAGTCCGAAGAAGGCCTGGGCAGATCGTTTTTCCCTGGCTCGTTGGGTGATATCTCGTATTGCTTCAAAGGGTCCGTTTGAAGTGAAGACGCCGAAAAAGTAGACTGTTGGCGACTGCGGTTAGGCGACCGGTACTGCTGAGGCCTTGTTGTTCCTTCATCCGACGAGCTAAGTTGAGATTTTATCTATCAAGATTAGTCAGGAAGCGGTTTTGAAGCAGGAAATGAACGGGGAAGTACCCTGTAGGCCGTTTCTATGGCATCAACAGTATCTCGGATTTCGGCAATAGAGGGCACTGCCTCTGGGACCTTTGCCATAGCCCTACGAATACAAGCATAGAAGAAGACTCTTATGCTTCCTACAAGGGTATGATTATCCAAATCACGAAGGACTCTGCAATAAGACAATTAGCAAGCGTTATCGGCTAAAAAAAAGCCGTACTCGTCGAGATCATCTAGAATCGACTGCTTCTCGTTCCTCAACGTGTCGTCTTCTTCGACAGTTTTGATGAGATCTCGAATTTGATCGTTCACTTCTTCAACTTCCGACCTTTTGACCGGCATCGGGGGATACAGAAGAAGAAAGAGTGAAACCCAACAGACGGTGGGTACGTATGTAATCGAGCTATTGCCCGTGATTTTGGAACATTCACTCGAAGGACAGCAATGACAGTTGCCTTTCAACAGCAGTTCAGAAGCCCGAGTACCGGTACTCGTGGTTTTAGCCGCCGGCAACTCGTACCGGTGTGCCGGTAGCGGATTAGTTTGCTCACACGACCTTCGCCGAATCTTAAACTTGCTCTTCTGCTTCTGCCCTCTTGCCTGTCTTTGAAGGATTCAACTTGGTCTCCTCACAGATCTTCTACACAAGTCTTGATCATCAATTTCGCCTCCGTTATTGTTTGCTAGGTGTAGCAGCACGGAGAAGTTTACGACAAGTGTCGTTCTTTTTCCGTTTGAATCAACCGACCTCTATGCGCCTGCATTTCAACCAATGACATCGAATATAGTGCACTGCGGGCGTGGCAGACGTCTTGAATGCGGGGGGCAGTGGTAGTGCTATTCATTTTCACGTCCATCTGGTGTGCCCTCTACGACAGGCCGAAGACAGTTGCCTTTACCAGACCACTGGAAAGAGGTATACGAAGGGTGTGCCTAGCTTAAGCGACGAACGTGGTACAGCTCTGGTACATGACGTCAATGATTTTCTCTCCTTCTCGCCATTCATACTATTCGATTTCCCCCTTCCATATTCCGGAGCGACGTTTGCCCCGTTTGTATGCGGAAGTCTCGTGGACCGCCAAAGTAACGCTCTGGAAACCGGCACAGCCGCTACTGTGACTGTATGTGGATACTCCACATTTAGTGCCTCAGACCTATCAGATTTTCATAGTATCCGAGTCTCCGACCTCAGGGCAATGTACGTCGTGAGATAACTTTGAAAAGTCGAATATAAACCAGGCATACCAACTCCGCAAACAAGGACGTAATCCGCGAGGCGAACCTTCAGATACAGATCTTGATGCAAGAAAGTAGGTGAGTAGTAGTACTGGTACTGGTACTTCCTTTATGCTGATATCAACTGCAGACAAATGAATTTTCATCGCACTCGCTGATTTGACCTGCACTTTGCTAAGAAGTCGCAGTCATCGACGTGCGTATCGATTTTCGTATCTACTGTGTCCAGACTTCAGGAGGTACCGTCAAGCAAGTCAATTCCGAATCCAGAGGCTAATTATCGATCAGCGCGGCCTGACGGGCATCATGATTGTAGTATGTGCATTAATTACGCCCGACCCTGGTCGTCATATGCGCCCTAGACCTAATTCGTGGGTCAAACTAGTCTGTTTCTCTCGTGCCCGAATTTGCGTCGGTATATAACACGACGACAGATCCTACTTTCTTTCCATCCACTAGGTCTGACCCCCACCAGGTAAGCCGCTTGTTCTCGAATTTTTCCCCATGCTGACTGCACATTTACGAGCTAGAATGTCGTACATGCTTCCAAACCGTCCATCCATCTCCTGGACCTCCGACCTTTATTCTCGCCTGAATACTCTCGAAGTTGACGGCATCGCCATCGTTGGCACCAGCAATGGGCATATATATCACTTTCGGGTTTTCATCTACAACCATGCGCTAGGCTGCAGCCTGAGCCTTGATTGTAACCCCACCTACGATGCTCGTGATCCGGACAAGGCATGCGTCACCGTAGCCTTTAAGTCTTATGTCTGGACCACGTCCCAAAATGCCCCACCCGGTCGAATCCCCCCGTCCACCGGTCCGTTCGAAGCCAAACTTACGACTTCAACGAAGGTATGGAAGATTTGCAACGTATTATTCGATAGTCTCAGGAGAGACCATTACCGGTGCGTCGATGACCCATCAATTGGTTGCGTTATTAATTAGAGTACAGTTTCAACGGCGGTATGGGATGCAGGCACTGGTGCGCTACCATCCTAGGTGATCTGGAAGCGCATGGCTATGTATCCTCTGGCGCCTCTGCGCAATTTGAGACATGGGAGCGAGCTAAGTGCAAAGAACTTGGTATTGGTGCTTTCATCTTGCCTCGCGTTCAAGGGGATTTCTATAGTTGACCCGCTACCCAATGAAGTCTGGCACTTTAGTATCTTACAGAATGTATATGTCGCATTTACCGATATTCGAAAACGATCCTCATTATCAATATATAGCAAAATCATTTTATATCCCTACGCTCCATGCCAATGTTGAAGTCATTGTTACTCCCAATCGGCTGGGTACATATATATGTTCTGAGAGCTCACAAGGAATACAATCATGCGCTTTTTGCACCATATATTCGTTCGATAAGATACGCGAATGGGAACATTGGTATCATAATTTGTTCATGCCGATCTGTGAGATAATTCACCGAAAGAAGTGACAGAAAATAAAACAGCATACCAAGTCTGGTACATCAGCGCTCATGGAGACCAAGGAATACCGTATAGCATCGATATAAGGCCACTGTCCTCGTGAATTAGACTCTCCAAATATCCACGAGTTCAGCTTGTTCCATGTCCCGCCATCCCCGTGCAAACGATAAACTTCCCTCATATTCGCACCCTCGAACCATTCAGGATAAAATCCCGCATCACCCCAGTCTATCACCCAAAGCTGCCCATCATTTCCGAGTATCAGGTTTCGCATGTGCAAGTCCTGGTGAGTAAATACTAAGGGCTTGGTATCGTCAAAGAATGGATCTATTGCCTTGAACGCCACAAAGTTGGAGCGAAACTTCTGCATAACAAGTAGCCGGTTGCGATACCATGCAGCCATGTGGGCATACGACCGGAATGGCCCCACACCAGAATCGTTGAAGAGACTGCCTGTACACATTTCCGGGCCCGCACCTCCAAAGGGGCCCGGAAACCGGCACAGGGGGGGATTTCGGCGTGAGATGCGACGGAGCTGATACACATAATGCCATAGTGATACAACGATACGAAAGCGCATCCAAAGCCCGAGTTTGTCCCAAATAGATGCGACGGTCTGACCCTCAATAAGGGTCATAGCTAGGTAACGGGGAAAAACTGAGTCGATGGAGCGATAGCATGGTGGGACGGGAATAGTGGTCTCTTTCCGTACAAGTTCCATGGCTTGAGCCTCTTTAGCACCTGAAAAACGTTTCACAACGGTGCCAAATCCAATGGACGCGATATTTCCCGGGTTCGGGAAACCTAAGATCGTCTGGAAAGTATCCGCGTCGACCTTATGGCTATCTTTCCATAATTCGATTATATCTGAGTCGGTGAGATGTCTGATAGGGTTGGACTGCTACAAGAACATTAATGGACAGACTTCGGAAGCATAAACAAGACACATACTTCAGACCCCGCGTCGCCAAGTTTTCGGCGTGAAAGCACGAAAGGCCGGAGAATGAAAGCCAGGAAATGCTCTACCAGGGACCTGTTAAAATATGACATCATTTGTGCTTTAGATTTTAAGGGTAGTATACGAACATTTACCACGAAAAAATCGCTGAGGGTACCGTTCATGATAGGCAAATGATACGCACCCAAAGGTCAGGGCATAGGCGGCATTAGCCGACTGAGTCCGAAAGGCCTCACCGCGGCCCGACATGCGAAACATCATCAACCCAGAATCGAAAGGGAATCCAAGTCCGTTATTGAATTCGACGAGAACGCCCCGCCATGACAATACAATTACGGAGCTTCTTGACACAAACTTGACACTTAAACTATCAAATAACACCGTCACGGTAAAATCTCTGGACGTGACATAATTTATTCTTCAGCTTGCCTTCCCATATTACTTGTTGATGACATGATCAACTTTGACCTCCACTTCTAGTGAATTGTTGTGGTCATCTCGCTCATATCTCCTTCAGATTAGCTTATTCCATTACTCATGATCTCGGATCAATACCATCAATACCATTGATGTCACACTGAGACGTAATTGGCGACGTCGCACTCTACGTAATGCTAATCTATCATTATATCCCTACGTCGCCCCTACGTCCCTTGTCGATGGCTCGCCTACTAAACGCTGTCTCACAGCAGTACAGACCTGAGACTACGGGCAGGATAACAGGAAACTAGACTCAAACAGGCTCATCAAATAGGGCAACGTCCATTCCAAATTTTAATTTGGACTTACATGTACATGGAATGGCAGGAGTTGTATTAACCCGCTAAAGATGGAACTCAATACCAGTAGATGTTTTGAACTTGCTCGTGCTTCAGATATTCATTTGTACCTTGTAGTGGAATTCATTCGGCGGTCGCGGACACGATGTTCCCCGCTGCCAAATTGTGGAATCTAACATATACGTCAGACGCGTCGCGGGCCGCGGCCGTTCCATTGTCCATTTGAACCGGTATCTTCCTCAACCGAAAATCGTTCCTAAACTCAGATCTAGAGATATGAGAAGAACGAATCCCATACAAAAGTATCAGTCGGGCGGTAATGGGCGGGTCCGGGCTCCAAGAGCGAGCCACGAAGAGACAGGAACCATTGTGACCCTGTAAGGACGTAGACGGGTGCAGACCAGAAATTTTACTGAATAGTTACAGCTCACAGTGAGATATGTCTCGACAGTAAGATTTAGATGAGAGTCACTCTCTCCGAATGAATGACATGCAGATCCCGGTTAAGTCGTGACCTGCATCATGGCAACAAGACCGCGTCAAATCAGCGGGAAATGAATAGAACGGCACAGCTTCGCCGTGGAAGTGATTTGGCGTTCCCCGAACTGAGATACGCCTGCCGTTGATGAGAATATTGGTGGCCAATGGCATGACATGACACGCGCCTTCAAGAGCAGCAAAGCGGGAAGCATCAAGGAGAAAACGCAGATTCGTTGATAAAAATTTCGGATGCCTAGACTACTGATTCGAGAGACACGTGCAATATGATCAACTGGATTTCGGGGAGGGTATGGAACATTTTAATTAGCGTATACGGAGAAAACGGTAAACTCAGCATCACATGGCGCAGATTATGACTTGAGCATTTTTCGCGAGAGGCTCAAAGTCACCGCGACAGAGCGCAGAGCATGTCAGCTATCAGATATATCAATTGAAGGCCACAGCACTCAGGGTAAGTTAAGCACGCCTGAGTGTGACCGTCCGCTTCAGTGATCAAGTGGTACATACGAATAAGGATTATAAATCATAACATGAAAAGAAGCCGACGTTGGACCAAAAAAGACTAAAGCGACCTTGTTAGCGAGAATTCTGCTGCACGGAAAGATAAGAAATACGGAAACGGTCTACGTACCACTGGCAGCGTTCATGCACATGCATGACGCGTCTGTGGCTGTTCGATGCGTCGGAGTTGAAGCGGAGTTCAGACCATGTACTGTACTCCGAGTCATACTCACAAGCGCATGATGTAAATAGTACGTTGATGATGTCCCCCCTTATTTGGGCCCTAGATCTTTTTTGTTCATCAGTCTGATGTTTTCTTCGCGACCGGATGCTTATCGATTTAATAATCTAATCTTCTTCTCTGCTTCCCTTCTTCAACTCGTCGGTTGGAATTGATTGCTGATAGGTTAGCCACTGGGTCTCGTCCATTTCTTTCACTAACTAAATATACAAGCCATAATGTCGTATACACTCCCAAATCGTGCATCTATCTCTTGTACTACTGAGCTTCGGCTTTACCTGGATACTCTCGAAGTCGATGGCGTTGCTATCGTCGGCACCAGCAATGGACATGCATATCATTTCCAGGTTTTCATCTACAATTGCGCGCTAGGCTGCAGCCTAAGCTTCGATTGTAAACCTACCTATGAAGCTCCTGATCCAGACAAGGCCTGTGTTGCCGTTGGCTTCAACACTTACACCTGGACCAAGTCTCGAAGCGCCCTGCCCGGTGAGATACCCCCATCCACTGGCCCCTTCAACGCGAGGTTTCAGACCTCGACGAAGGTATGGAAGATTTGCGATGTATTATTCGACAATCTCAAGAGAGACAGATACCGGTGCGTCGTTTCCATGTTAACTGACTCCATTGTTCATCAGAATCAGATTTAACAGTGGTATGGGATGCAGACACTGGTGTGCTACCATCCTCAGTGATCTGGAGGCGCATGGTTATGTTTCATCTGGTACCACCATGGATTTTGAGAGTTGGGAGCAAGTCAAGTATATGGAACTTGGTGCTGCTGTTTTCTTCCTGCCTCGTATCCAGGGAGATTTCTATGATTAATCACCTACTCTACTTGAAACGGTCAAGTCAGGTATTGACTGATATCTGAAACTCTGTCTTCACTACTTACCAGGAACCTATTTTGGCATTCGCTTCTGTTGAAATGCTATGGCAGGAAACATTGTAGTTATTCCATGCAAATTTGGGAAAGAAAGACGGGTTAGCTTTGAAACATCGCAAATCTTCATGCAGATTCAATGGTCTAGTGGTTATGATTTGTGTTTCACATCTGTGCACACACAAGGTCCTGAGTTCGAGCCTCAGTTGAATCATTGTTTTGCACCTCTCGCCTCTTACCAACCTAAGTTGTCCCAGAAAATTCCAATTGATGGTGCTATGTAGTCTATGGACTTATTGAACCGTAAGAGAATCAACTGTGGTAATGGGGTTTTATTCTTATGAGCGATGAACAACTTGGAAAGTCTTGAGCTGGTTGTGTCGAATGTGACCTATCTTTCACCAGTACTAGGAACGAACGGTACCAAACAACGGTGGGCGTACTTCCGTTTGGGATCAATATCAAGCAAGATTAGCTCATGTATTACTGTAAACGAGATAACTCGCATTGGCCTGATGAAATCGAGTGAGGGAACTCAAGGTTGAAGGTATTAAGTTTACGTGACCCACCGATGATACGATGCGCTTCCTTCAATGCCGAATACGCTACTACGGTCGCGAGATCCTCGGGATGCCCCATTAGTTGTAGAAGAGGACAGCACGTCATCCACAGAAACTCGTTAATAGGACCACGGGAAAATCAGATAAAATACTCACTCTTTCATTGGCTTTGGGTCCCCCATGCGGGAGACCTAGAGCATCGTCACAAATCCTCACTATCTGGTGCCAGTCGAAGAAGTGTTGGGTGAAATAACATCTGAAGCCTACCGAAGACGGTATTAATGATTACTTAAACACCGGAGTGAATAGACTGCCGCAATATGTCGAAAAAAGGATACATATATGGAGCACAATCGTTCACGGTGACGCTATGTGCTCCATGCTCTAATGGTATGACAACCAAGCTATAGGAGATGGTATACGCAAGTAATGCCGGAATTTTGTGTCAGGCGATGGACAGCGGCTGCACTCGCTCCGTATGCAGTTGAAGTGGGCCATACCGCTATGGCAGTGATGTCAGTAAAGACCGAAAGAATCCTGAACAAAGTCACTTGCCCCTAGGACTCCCCTGAGCGGCAGAGGCCCCGATGATCCTTCCTCCGCGATCTTGAGCGATTATCTAGATTTCAGCATGCTTGTAACATAGGAAAGTTCCGCAAGAGTTGACAAAAAATGTATGCTCCCAAGACTCAATGGGCACTGAATAAATGATTGAGTGGAACAGCGTTTACTTCTAAGGGTGGCCAAGAATAAATGTCGACCAGCTTTGTGGACATGTGCGACACCGATATTAGATACCATCTACCGCTCCGCTGAATATTATTGCCACTCAAGAAGGCGATGAAAGGTATCGCATCTGGCGATAACCAGGTTCATCGCTTTTACTTCTTGCTCATTCGAGACGTCTGCCATATAGGTCCGGCATTGAACACTAGTAACAGCGACCTCATTGAGGACCTCGTCGAGCTTTGCCGTCAACAAGGGAAAATCGTTGACAGTCATATTGAAGCAATTTCTAGCAGGATTGAGAGCGACAGCTGTCCCGATTCCTTTCGCAGAGCCTGTAATGATAGCATCGTGGAGAGTGAGTGAAGAGAAACGTTACAGAAGAGGGTAGCTTTAGGACTACGAAGCGCGGCGGTTATCGGCGCTCCTAAGAACTTTTTTTCGCGCCTGTCGTTCCGGTGTCTTTCAATGTCTTCTGTCAGGTGGAACAGATTTGCGTGAGTGTGAGAGCACTGGAAGGTAAACTTACCGACCAACATAGACGCGACGTAGCAGCCTGCAGGTCAACAAGAGATAAATTGGATCGGTCAGTTTTTGGGATGAAATGTCAGTCAGTGCAATTTTACAATATACATGTAGAGCAACTAACATGGGGTTCACCGGTACTTTGAATGAGTGCATCCAGTGTCCAGAAGTTCGAGCATCTTGCGAGAAACCAATGGCAGAAAGAGCTCCCGGTTTATCGAGGATGGTAAATTTAGCGTGGATAATGCGAGAGTTGAAGCCGCTAAAGGTCATGGTCATAGTTTACGACGAAAGGCTGGGACTTGTTGAACGCCAATTCGGCACCATCGGGCAGGTCAGGTGTTTCCCAGTCAACTGCTCGGTGACAACTTCGAGATCGGTCCTCCTGCGTTCCGGCTCATATGGAGAATAATCAAGATCAACGCACGCCGACTATTCCTGGAGCTATGTGAGACGTTCTTCTTGACTACATTACGTTCAGCATATCTTCCAGCGAGCGAGCATTGTTTTAATCGTCGAACTCACAACTGATAGGCATACAAATCTTCTTGGTACCATTAAAAATTTAGGTACAGCTTAAAAATGAAGGATGACCTTCACCGCTTTGTGTTTTGCCGCCGCCCCGAACGTATCATAAGCCTCCTCGATATCTGCGAAATTGTACCTATGCGTCACCAATCCCGCAATTTTGATCTTCCCCGATCCGAGCAGCTTGATCAGCATAGGCGCGGTAGTAGCGTCTACCAGACGAGTCGTAATGGCTACACACGCCCGTTAAAAAAATGCGAATACTGTCGATGATAAGAACTCACTGATGTTTTTATCCCACAAATTTTCCAGATGTAGATCCACCTTGCAGCCGTGTACGCCCAAGTTCGCGATGGTCCCCCCCGGAGCTACTAGCTCCTGACAGAGCTCAAAGGTTGCAGGGACACCGACAGCTTCAATCACTGTATCAGCGCCTTCGCCGTTTGTGAGTTCCTTCACGGCCGCAACGACATCTACGCCCTGGCCCGAAACAATGCCGTGCGTCGCACCCATAGTCTTCGCCAGTTCAACTCGATTAGCGTTGCGACCAATCATGATGACTCGAGCAGGGGAATAAAGCTGAGATGTGACCATAGCGCTGATACCAACAGGACCGCAGCCAACAATAGCGATGGTACACCCTGGCGAAACCTTTCCTACACGTATTAGAAACGACCAGGGAACTGCTGAGAAAGGAGCGTACCCTGCCACTGAGGACACCACACTCAAAACCAGTCGGCAACGCGTCACTTATCATGATTTGCTCCTCTGCAGTCGCGCCTTTCACCATGAGATGCAAGCTACCATCCGCATGAGGGATACGGACATACTCGGCTTGAGTACCATCGATCGTATTCCCCAGCTTCCATCCACCGTGGACGCAGTGCGATGGCATACCCTTGCGGCAGTAGTCACAGGTCGAGCAGGAAGTGATGCAAGAAACGATGACATTGTCGCCTGGTTTGAATTTCATAACACCTTCACCTGCAGATTCTACAACTCCGACGCCTTCGTGGCCTAAGATCCGACCAGTGTTGCACGTAGCGACGTCGCCTTTGAGGATGTGCAAGTCCGTACCTGCGAGTTCATTAGACGTCCGCAAAAGTAAGACAGTAGGAAGGCAGGAGTCACCACAAATCGTAGTTTTCACCATCCTAACGATAGCGTCCGTTGGCTTGAGGATTGCTGGTTTTGGACGAACTTGCAGCATAGGTTGTCCTTTTCCGGAAAATACGAGCGCTTTCATCATCGTTGTATCTGACCTGTGAGAGGGATGAAGAGCTATTAGCGTTCACCGTCGGTGGATCTGGCGCACCCAAACTGAGGGCTTAAATAGCAGATTTTGACTCTTGGATATTTGGCATCGAATCAAGGCACCATTGCTATTCTTGCTCAGGTTCATGTAAGTTGACACCTTGTTTCTGCGATGAGGTCGCAACAGAAGTTTCATTAGTAGATCCCCAGTGGTGTATGTCGGAGATTCTGCATCGGCATTCTAATTGCGTCGCTCACTTAGGCCTCCAATGATAGCCAAAAGCAGCTCCCGGTAAACGTTTCTGGGGGCCCTACAAATCGATTTCGAGGCGCGTCGTGTGTCAGAGCCGCTAATGTGGTAATGATAGAGGAAATTGCGATGGAAGAGCAAGATAGAGTAATGTATGTGAGATAAGGAGATGAGATTGAAGATGGGAAAGACCACGACACAAATGATGAATGATCAGAAGGATTGTATGGCCGTGGCGGCCTCCTTTCGGGAGAAAAGGATTGCGGATGTAAATTCGGAACGTGTCAGATGACCAACGGCCGAATGATATGCGGAACAGTACCATCCTCGGCCAAAGCAGTGACACCGCCAGGTCACATTCATTGTCCTGCCATGCGATTGTCAGGGAAAATTGTCCGGAGTTTGCGAATGAACCAAGGGGTTTGCGCATTTTCAACACATGACATCGGGTCCAAAAAATATTTTAGCCCTCACCGCCTCGACCGACCGACCCCGTGAGAATAATATTCCAAAGGTAGACATATCACATGATCTATATGACGACATCGTACCCTTTTTCTTCTTGCAAGACCCCTGAGTCAACCCGCCCTTGAACTTGCAAGTTGCGGGTTTCGCATGGCCTGACAGTACTTTAATGTATTATATTAGCTTTCTTGATTTAGACTGCTCACTGGAGCACCGTGGAACATTTTTGATCTATGCCAGGGCAAGTGGCAAGACCGGCAAATGTTTCTTTTTTGAAGTTCTGCCCTTGTTCACCGAAATCTCCGGTGAATCCTTGTTAGAAAGATAGTAAACAGCTATAATATATACTATGAAACACGCTATAATGCTTGGACAGTTATATTTTTCAGTAGGAGTAGGTGAGGTCCAAAAAAAATTTAGGCGCCGCAAGGTCGACCGACCGACCCGATGTGCCGGAACAACGGACCGCCAACCCCTTGGAATGAACCATCCTCCGTAGGGCAGGGTGTGGTCCAAATCTGTACGATTGGACTCGGACCGGGGAAACCGAGTCCCACCAGTCCCACCTGGTGCCACCGAAATGGGACGAGTCGTACTGGGTGCTACTTAGTGCCACTAGCACTACTATTACCATTCTTGTCCCTAAATCCGACTCTTCTGCTACTAGGGCGCAAGTTCCGCCCACAGACTGGTGCACCGGCAGCACTTTTTCAACGCTAAGTCGGTGAGCATCGCTGCCACCAATAAATGTGCAAGGCGCATTCTTCCCCTCATATGTGTGATATTGACTGAAAAATGTTTAATTCATGATTCATCTACTAGATCCCGCAAATACCAAGATAGTCTGGTCCATGCTCGCCCGGGTACATCCATGGAGGTTCGTTTGGGGCATCTTGTATCTCTGACATATGACTACCGTACTGGAAGGGAAACTCTGCCATGGAATTCTAATGCGATCACGATGTTCACCGACGGTACCTTAGATCGAAGCGTGAGCTTTCGGGTTCCTCATGGGGTACTGACAGTCAGCCGCCGTCTGGGTTCTCATATAGATTCATCTACGCGTTTGAGGGGGTTTCGTAGTATATAAGCTGGCATATTTCGTAGTTAGTACCCATGTCACGTTGGCCACAGATGTAACCCATGTTTGCCACTCACTTCGTTTGGGCAATTCCAATTTCCAACACTCCTGACGTGCCTGAGTTTCTGCACAAAGGAAATACGTAGTGGCACTGAAAGAATTTCTTTATACAGTTTCCGTCCTGCCAGAAACAGAATTCTCCCCGCCAAAAACTGATTTCCAACAGACGGAAACGTGTCTAAGGAAACATTTTCAGCTCTGCAAACCATTTCCGTCAAGGTTCCTTCGGGCCGAAATCATTGGGAGTCAGGAGTGCAAGAGAAAGTACTTCTGAGACGGAAATGAAATCGTGAACGACGTTGACCCCGATTGATGGATCGTCGCGGCATGGATCGTGACCGTTGTGAGGGAGGATTGATTTAGCAAAGTTAGTAGCGGTCAGAGTCGCGATGTTCGGGTCGATTTTTTGATCGATTTGATGCTCGATTTTTTACCTCGATTTTACAAAAATCGCGTTTTTTCATCTGACCGTCAACTTCCTTTGACTCGATTTTGGAGTAGCGATTATCACTTAACCCTACTGGTATATACCCATATTTACCTACAAATAAATTTACGACCATGCCCCGGCGCCGGGGCCCTTGTTCTTCGGAGAGCACACAGAAGAAACCATACAAAAGTTAGCATATCAATGTATCCACTGTCAACGCAAACAGTTGCATAACCGAGACTAGCAGACCTTGATCTTGATATGTCCTCACTTTCTTCACTCTGACAAAAATTTGTCGTGGCACAGAAATGAAAACAACAACATTGAATTTGAAGATTACTTAATGCACAAGGGGAGGGCAAACGGGGAGGGAAAAAACGACCTAGAGAATCGCGGGTCGATTCGCGAAACACCTATCAGAGGTGTTTTGCGCATCAGTCGATTTTTGCCCATAAAAAATCGAGCATCGAATCGATCAAAAAATCGACCCGAAAATCGCGACTCTGACCGCTACTGTTATGGAAGCATACCAAGGGCTCAAGAACCGATACACCCAACTGGTCAGGACTGTAAATCAGAGTAACTGCCGATCTGGCAACGCTAGGATGCAAAGGACTTCGGACTGTACGAATTCAAACATGGTAGACAAAGGGAAAGAAACACATGCTGGTATTGACTATAAGTACAGGAGAGTATTTCTGTCTTCATGCTATCAAGCCATATTTACCGACAGGCTAAAAATTGATGATGAGCTTCAAAGCATTGTTCTTCGCTGCCGCACCGAAAGTACTGTAGGCTTCGGTCATCTCCGAGAACTTGTACGTGTGCGTCACCAATCCGGCAGTCTTGAGCTTTCCCGAGTCGACAAGCTTGATGAGCATGGGCGAAGTCGAAGCATCCACGAGACGCGTCGTGATAGCTAATTTAGAATCATCAGCTCCCGTAATTCTTGGCATGGTCAGATGAAAACTTACTGATGTTTTTATGCCATAACTTTTCCAGGTGTAAATCTACCTTGCACCCGTGGACACCAAGGTTTGCTATGGTTCCTCCCGGAGCGACAATCTCCTGACAGAGCTCGAACGTCGCAGGAACACCAACAGCTTCGATGACGGTGTCAACGCCCTTTCCGTTTGTGAGAGCTTTAACCGCTCCAATTACATCCGTGCCCTGGGAGGAAACGATACCGTGAGTAGCACCCAGAGACTTGGCCATCTCGATTCGGTTGGCGTCAAGGTCGATCATGATAATATGAGAAGGAGAGTATAACTGCGAGGTGAGCATCGCGCCAAGACCAACGGGACCACCACCAACGATAGCGAGGGAGCTTCCCGGGGACACCTAAGACGCGTATTTTGAGAAGGTGCATACAATCGCATCAAAAGTCTTACCCTTCCGTTAAGAACGCCACATTCGAATCCTGTTGGCAACACATCACTGATCATCACCTGCTCCTCGGCGGTCGCGCCTTGGACCATGGGATGCAGGCTGCCGTCAGCATAGGGGATACGGACATACTCGGCTTGAGTGCCATCGATCGTATTCCCCAGCTTCCATCCACCGTCGACGCAGTGCGATGGCATACCCTTACGGCAGTACTCGCAGCTAGAGCAGGAGGTGATACAGGAAACGATGACATTGTCGCCTGGTTTGAATCTCATAACATTATCACCGACGGATTGTACGACGGCGATGCCTTCGTGGCCTAAGATCCGACCAGTGTCGCACGTAGCGACGTCGCCTTTGAGAATGTGCAGGTCCGTGCCTAGAATCTTATGAGAGGTTTTTTGTAGAGAAAGAATATGGAAGCTTACCGCAAATTGTCGTTTTGACCATCTTCACGACGGCATCGGTGGGCTTGAGAATCGTTGGCTGTGGACGATCCTGTAGGGTAGGCTGGCCTTTTCCTGAAAACACGAGCGCTTTCATTGTGTTTGACCTATACAAGAAGTGAGAAACGCGCGTTCTGGGTAGCAAGTTAGTTAATCTCACATGGTGGTCCTGGTGGTAGATAAGTTTCTCCTAGCTTGTGGAGCTGCTGGTGTATAATTGTACCGTCGGAATGCCCCATGATAAGAAGCTGTCGTAAAAGCCCTTCCGCCAATGGTAAATGTAGGCTGGAGGCGCATGGAAATGATGCGAGCGCGAATCATGTGAGCAGTTATGATACTCGAAAAACCTTGGAAAATGCTGAGGTTTTATAATGGGCCTGCCAATATATTAGTCTCATCTTCATAAGCATGCGGGCGCCGCGTCCGACACGCTCTAAATCGATCGAGAGTGCTCGAAAGCGGGGCCGGTAAGGTCTTTTGTAGCCTAGGACTTTGAATGTATTGTGAAGCAGGTGACCAGAGGTAACTTTTTAATTTTTATGTGAGAACTTTCGGGCCGATATTCCGAGATGCCGCCCCAAGCCGAAAAGCAATAATGCGCTCTCCTAACCCTAACCATGATCATTTGTCGAAGGGAACGCTCTGGAACAGAACATTTTGAAGATTATGTTTTATCTGTTTGAAGATCGTTCATTATGGTGAATTGAATCAGACTGTGGCTTCGCAGACCCATTTTTAATGGACATGGAAACTGCCAGAAGCTGCACTCCTATCGTAGGAACCTTTTCTTCCTTGTGAAAGACTGTGGGTCAGTATCAGGACACGGCAAGCAGGAATATGGTGGTTAAAAGAAAGAAGGGAGCCATGATGAGACGAAATGAAGGATATGCCCTTTTAGGATCGGATGGCGGGGGATCTGCATATGACGACGACGCGTCATGACACCGATACAGTTAAACAGCAATCACGTTGTTTACGCGTGAGTGTATGCACGTGGGTGTCTCCGTCATTAATTTCAGTTTGCTAAATTTTAGGAAGCCGTCAGACAGCCAATGAGGAACATCATTCATGCCTCCGGCAAGTGAAAACAGACACGGACACGGAGGCAGGCATTCGATATCAACCTGATGAAAGCAGATTGCGGACGCTGATGAGATATTTCTGTAATACATTGTAGCTTTGATAGAACGTGACAGTCGGGCATGTCGAGGAGACATCTCCAGGTGCGTGCGTCGGGCATACCGTACTTGTTCTCTATTTTGATCATCTGCCATAGGTTTCGAAACCTTTCTGGTATTCAAAGGCTTCGGTAATGGGGTAGAACTAACGTTTTCCTCAGCGGCGCTCGCGTTCACGGGCACTCTTCCCTTAAGCTTCGTCCAATGAGCTCCACAGATACAGCACCCAACCCCACGGTCCGAATCATGCAGTTCTCGTTACTCTACTTATTTCGTCCGCTACCTTCTATCGGTTGCGTGGATATCACGCTCATTTTTTTCCGTGCAACTTCCGTGTGTCAGACTTCCCTTGGCCTTTCGTACACTCACGCCGTCGTCAACAACGTTAACACGCACTGTCGCCTTATCTTGGTGCTCTTTTCCCATCACAATTGTCGGAAGTCTCGACAGGTTCTCTCCTCCCCGCCGCTGTCAGCAACCATTCCAGAACTCTTCTCTGTCTTAAATTTGGTAAAGCCCCCCGGGCATGAACTAGGAGAAGACTGGCGCCCTTTCCTCTGTGTTCGCAGTCGGGTACGAGAACCCCGAGTCAGAAGCCTGCTCCTTGTGCCTTGCGGTTCTACATTTAGTTAATTGTACAGGTCTATCCAAGAGAAGGCCTTTGTCAATTTTCATTTTGATGATTAATTGCAGCGTCCCCATTCATGCTGCCGCCACTTGGGTTGTGGGTCCGAAAAGCTGCTGAGGATTCTCCCTTATACGAGGCGGTGCCCTTCTTCTCCGCGAGTCTCTGAGTCTTCTTTTGTGGTGCTGGAGGATGCTCTAGCCCTATTATTAGCAAACTCCGGTCCATTTAATGGGTGCTATCTCAGGCCTCTTATTTCGAGACGACAAAAGCAACCGTAGACAAGTCAAAACGGATATGTCACACAAAGTCTCCAGCGGTTCTCCCAGTCTCTCTGCAATCGACGGGCAGCGGAACTCATCCAAGGCGCCCGGCAAACCTTGTACGTTTAAACGAAGCGATTTACCCAAGGGAACCGTAAGTGGAAAGTCTGACGGGACGCACTGTCCCTCCCTTCCTCCAAATTGCACTATAGGTTTCTACCTACGAGAAACATGCCAGGGACCACGCCGAGAGGCACCTACCATACTGGATTAATCCTACCCTGCATACCTACTTGACAGTTTCGGCGTCTAATGTGGAGGGCGGACCCTAGTGGTAAGAATAAACATTCTTCAGGTTAGGCCTGATGCTGAATGTTAACCGAAGCGTCGTATCCAGACGGCAATGATGCAAAACCTAGACGAGGGAGCGCTTCCCCCTTCGGCGGTCTCGGAGAGCACCCAAGCGCTCAGGATTGAGTAATACCCGCACTGACAGACGTTAATTAATGCTAGGCACCTACACAAGCCCTCATGTTCCTTTCCTAACCGCAAAGAACGACATACCTCACCGCCCATCATCCTATATTCGCAACCGCACGGTCCCTCAAGTTCTCCCGCGATACGTTCATCGTCCCTCCTCCTCAAAACAAAGCCCTGCGGTTCGAAGCGACCCCCCCAACCCCGTATGATATCGGGGGCCCGGTTCCCTAGCCAACATCACAACCTTGCGCCAATCCTTATTCGATCAGAAAATACATATCAGATTTCTCTCTACATATATATACATGAGTGTGTGCCTAACCAAGACCCAAAAAATGATAAACAGTACAATAGTAAAATTGTGTCATACAAAAAAGGATGTGTTATACAGTTATATTACATGCGTGTGTTGGGAAGGTGAGCATAAAAGATCTATAAACGGCAGCAGCAAGGGGACGGAGGAGCGGGTGCGACATGATCCGCACACAGCCGAGTCGAGGTCGGTTAGAATCTTTTCGTTTTCGTTTCTCAAAGCAGGGTGGTTGTCGCGTGGGTAAAGAACACAAAGCGGAAAGGGGGAAAAATCGTAATGGGGCGTGGGTAGATGAACGGTATATGCCAGAAAGATGTAGGATAGATAACAAACGGGCCCTCGGCATAGAAAGAGAGAAGAACGAAATTGGCCATCATAGCAGCTTTGATTGCTTGAGGTGCTGTCGAATGACCATGTCTCGGACTATAATGTACAATCAGCATCGAACCACATGCTGGTGTTGATGGCATATGACATACCACTCGCTATGATCCCTGCGGTAGTCGCAGTGTCCTTCAATCACGCCACATTAGCTCCCCCCTTCTACAACAAACAAAAAGGCAAGCACTAACCGTAACAGACGTACAAAATGCATAAAACTTGCGCGGATTCGGCGAATACTCCCGATGTATGGCGTTGAATTTACTCCTCAAGTCTAGAGAAGGAAGTAAAACGTCAGCGGAACCCATCCATCAACAGAGCACACGCTCACATTTGCTAACCGTATCCAAGTCGTTCTCCCTATCGCCGTAGCTCCTTACATATTTTGACAGCCTAGACAGGGTTAATCAGACGTGGGACCTGAAACGCGTCATAGGCAATAACGTACCTGATACCCGACTTCAGCTTCGACTCGAGGATATCACATTTATTAAGGAAGAGCACGAGGTCGACGTTGGCAAGTAGCTTATTCTGGCAAACTGCTTTCCAAAGGAGTACAGAGTCCTCCTGAAGCCGGCAATCAGGCGAGGGTAAGGACATAATTCGGGAGCCCGTACCAAACGATTCACAGTTCTATCTTCTGACAGGACTTGATCGAAGCCTGATATTGGCGCGAGGAAAATGATTGCGTCGACTGTTTGAGAGGTTGAATAAGCCGATGGACGCAAGTACAGCTGAAACTGAACACTTGCCATCATCAAAGAATGGTACCCAAGTTTCTTGAGAATGATGCTGATGAGTGGACATCCGTTGGAGGGGATTGATTTAGATACTTACGACGCTATAGAGGGGTGGGAAGTCAGAAGCAAGGTCAAAAATACAGTTGGGGATAAGCTTCACCTGACTTCTACTTCCACCGACGTCGACTATTCTCCACTCGGTCCCTGAATCCCTCCCAGCGGAAACCTCCATTTCGAATCTATACTCCGACACGCCTACTGTTTTCAGACGGGCTTTCAGAACATCGTCTATTAGAACATGTAAGTATCCGGAGGCGCGTTTGATACAAATCATGATTACCATCGGTGGGCATATATTTTAGGGATGTGATTCTCTCCAGATCATTCAAGAAACTGTGAGAGTCGTCAGCGTGTAGAAAGTCTCATGGCGTAAGAATACTCACAATCCTGGAAACTCTTCCACACGTATTCTCTTCTTCTTGAGAACCCGACGAACGCCCTTATCAGACCAGAGGTGAATCATATCTCTGCGACATGAATGAAGAACTTCCTGAGGCTCATCGGGGGTCTCCAAGCCAATATCACCCGCACTGACGGGTCGACTGCCGCCAGAAGATGATGAAGTGTCGATGCTTGTGGAACTGGGGTAGTGGACTCGGGCACGCGCGAGGCCGCCCTTCCACGCGGGCCCTGGTCGGACGAAAATCTCCGAAGTACGTACTGACGAGGAATGGGAGGGACCAGCAAGATGCGTAGCCTCGTCTTCATCCGGCGGGACGAGCTTCGCTATCAGAAGCTGTTCGATGTGTTTCAAGGGTAGTAGACGCATTCGTAGTTCGTCGAAACTCGAAGAAGGCGGCGGTAGAGGAGGTTGGGAGCGATAGAAATGGTTGTCAGGGTCTGAGTCCGGTTCTGACTCGTTGCCAGAATCGAGGCGAGCGTCGATAGAGCTGTCTTGACTGAAGGCCACGAAATCATTAGAACCACCTTTGGAATGGGAAGGTTTGCGCTTGTTGGAAGGGCTCCTACGGTGTCCCCGAACAGGAGAAGTAGATGGAGAAGCTGGACGAGCAACAGCATCGAGAATAGTTCGTATTGAGCGCACTATATTGAGCTGAATGACAGCCCGCCAAAGGATACGTTCTTCACGGAAGGCTGTAGGAGTATACAACCGCTGAAACTCTGCAAAGCAAACTGAGAAACAGAAACAAAAAGAAAGTCGAGAAACACACGTCGAAGGGTAGTGGATTTGCCTAGCCGAAATAACTGAAATGAACAGACCGATAGTCGCTGAGATTGCGCAGCACTCACCGGATTCACTCTGGCCGAGTAACAGTAGCCTCACAATGCGTTTCTTCCGTCGCGCCTGACGTTCTGCCTTGATGCTGGCATCGATGGCAAGACTGACCCGTCGGGCCTCGTCTTCCCGGGCGATACGTAGCTCACGGTCCTCTGGGGATTCGTCAATAGGTGGCTTGAGTGCCTCGTCGAAGGGGTCGTCAGTGGGCTTCATGCTGTGGAGAGCAGCGACCGGCATCCCTGGTGGTGGTCAAGAAGTAAGGAGCGAGAGCTGTGTGAACGGAGATTAGAAGGGATCCAAGCCTTGGGTCAAGGCCCCAGGCACAATTTGAATATTGGCTCGCATGGCATCACGTGCCCCGCCTACGATGACCACGCGGCACATACCGGCAATTTGATTTTCAACTTTTGCTTCCATCTTGCGCTTGGGACCTGGCAGCCAGGCATCATACCCTCCTGGAGTGTCCCTGCCTTCTGTTCGCCCAGGACCCAGGGACCGCGTCCGATACATTTGCAGGGGCCCTATCATATGTTTACCTTGCTGCCTCGAGGTCCTGTTCCTGAGCACCGGCCAGGCACCGAGGAACGATCACTCCTTACTACACATTTAAATCCCAGCGTCTGCCCGCTTTCCTACAACGTCGGCGCCTGGGTCGGTCTTTACGCTGATATGTGTTCTAATTGCTCTCGTAGGCGCCCCCAACGCCCCCCGGTAATCCTAATAAATTCACTTAAAAATCTGTATTCCGACGAAACGGAGTAGCGCCCATCATATGACGGAGGAGGGCTCCACTCTCAACGGTATCACACCGCAGCTTTCCCTCCAACGGTCCCTGTAAATCACAGGCCATCTGATAAGAGCTCGGGGTCGGGTCGCACCAACTGCTACCGATCCGGACACCCATTTACAGCCACATACAGCAGTTACCACATATACTGTACCAATACTACCGATCCGAATATCTCCCACATCCTCCGTTCGAATTCCCCATTCAAGCCTTGCCCACTATCAGGCCTTCTGTCCAAAAATACCGGATCACGAGCCTATTGAATAGTGGGGACTTTGCACGTACATAACTCTATGACGAATGCGAAAGTCAGGAACCAGGTCCGGTACCATCGAAGAGCACAGCTCAGGTATCCATGCACCTGAAATACTCCCACCCTAGACATCATCACTGCCGGCATAGATACTACCGCCGTTCATTCCATTCACACGCTCCCTCTAAATACTCTATTACTCCCCTTCGCTGACACCGAAATTCCGCGGTTAACAAGGTCCACGGTTCCCGCTCCATCCCCTTCATCTGCCTTACCGTAACACACGTTCACTTCATCGCCATCCCGCTAAACTTAAACCAAGGCGCATAGTAACAACCGATTGGACTCGTGCAGTGATCGATCTGATTTACAAGGTCCCATCATCGTTCTCGTTCAGATAGCATTCGTGCCCTGAGGAATACATCTTCAAAGCAAACATACAGCGTCTCGGTAGGCGCCCATAGTTGTCGGTTAAGCAGCCGTCGCCACATGCAGCATCTCTAGACTCAGAGGCTAGATTTCCATCTCGGATTCGAACAACAGCCCCAGAGTACATCTCTACTCTGGACCGTACAGCTAACGTACTGCATCGACAGCAGCGATAGTTAATCGTACACCCTTCTTCTGCTATAAATGGGAGCGTGTAGTGCGCTTCTCCCGAAAGCGATCAGCAATTCCCTTTTCTTCCCCCCTCCGGTACCGGCACCTTCTCCATCCTATCAGGGACACCTCACCCGTTACCCACCCTTCTCACCCAATCAACCGTTTCCCCGGAATTTGGACACGTCTGATTAGCAGCTTTAATACTATGGAAGAACTTTGGCATATTATATCTAGCTCAGGGACCCAGTCAGCGTGTAATGGAAGAAATCCAGGGCTGAGAAAACACTATCAGATAACCTTTCATTCTTCGGACAATTAAAGAAGCTCGTACTTCTGGAAGACGAACACGCGTTGGAGACATAGCAGATGATGACGCATAGCATGACTCGATTTCATATAGTCGGCATACGTACATAAAATGAATACCCCCCGAGTATCACTAGTTTTCATTCCCGTCGGCGATAATATGGTAGAATATTGACGGAAATTATATTGACATTGCAGACATCACGGGCCTAGAAGAAACATTTACGCCTCATGTCGAGACATGCGCACTGGTCCTACAGCCACAGTTCACAGCCCGACACGACGTGTACCAGGAACAGCGTGCGATGAGAAACTTACTTGGCTCGCTACTTCGGACCGTGAAAACTCCGGCTAACTGAAACGACTGCGCGCTCTCACAGCACTCAAGCAAATGGAATTTCTATACCTTGGCTGGAAGAAATCAGAGCCCGCCGGTCTATATTCGATACCCACCGGCAGACGAGAATTAGTTTCAGACTTCTGATACAGAATACGCGAAAAGATCACCTCATTCCCGAATTAAGGTTAGCGAAACGGGTGTGGGAGAAACATTTGGGATTCAATAGCAATTGGAGCTCAAGTATAACTGCCAGCGACTAGACGGCTACATTTGACATTAATTAAACCGCACTTGCAGCTTATGGTGGAATTTGTGAATGTCGATGAAGCAGCGTTAGACTTGACCATAATCGGAAATTCTTTTGACTTTCACGCATCTAAATGGCCTTCAAGCATCCAAATGGCCTTCGAAGTTCAACCTCCATGCGCTCGCATCGAAGTCCACGTATCACAGTTAAGACCGTTCTCTTCCCCTACAAAAAACAGATGTCAGCGTCAACGCATTTTCAAGCAACTGTGATCTTGCGGAACTGCAAATACGATCAATAGATGACGGAAAGGAATGCGGCATTCTAGGTAAGCTCTTACCGAGAAGAACAAATACACAATCGCGTTTCTGGGGTTCCATATGCTCCCCGCAAACAATACTGCATTCCTGAATCGGATAGACGGGATTAGCAGTGGGTATCACCGTTCGACGGCTCATTTGGGCGTTAAATCACCACCCCGCCCCGCACGGCAATCCAAATTCCATCTGAAGCGGGGAAACCAACAGTCGTCGAATTGATAGGGGCACTCATTGCAATTGGCTAAAGGCTCCGACTGCTGCTGTAACAGAACTTAGCCAAGGCTCTGATAATTCAAGAAGAGGCTCGGACATCGGGGAGTAGCCCATGTCTCGCGCGCTTAGTCGACGTTTCATCGGCCTTGGGGTGGGCACAACGCTTGGTCACTTCCGCATAAGACGCTTACAAGATAGGAATTCAAGTGGAAATGCTCCTTTTCTGACGAAATATAGGCACAAGAATCGCACGAGTTCCAGGTGGGCGCCGAAGTGGAGCTAGCAGGGTATGTTAATGAAGATTCGGTTCTATGAAAAGAAGCCAGCAGACTTATCAATTAGGCCGATTTTCTACTGGGCTAGGCACACAGACTTGTCGCAACGTGAGAATACATGCAGCACTGCTAGGATTTACCACACTAGAGTGGCTACAATAGAGCCAAATACCATCATCTGTTGAGAAAGAGAAAGAACGGCACCGTCGCCTGAGAGTCTTCATCAGAATGAAGCCGAAGAGAAAGTGACCCGAAGCCCAAACCAGGCCTGACCTAGTAAAATGACGTGAGTCATTCCGGTTATCATTTTACACGGTCGTATGTTTCGACCTACTACCAACTTTGCCGCTTCCTCTGGACAGTTGCGAGATGAATAGGAGCTATGAGATCGGTATCACCCTATGGAAGTGAGGAGGCATTGTCATAAATTTCTATTGCACAATCACATCAACTGTCCATGTCAGCTCTCGGGAAAAAAATGACACGTACAATTCTCTAAGGTGTCGATTAGCACCGCCGATAGAACGTACACATTTGAAGATCAAATGCTGGACACGACGGAGAAACTACATGGTCCTTTGATGATTAGCTGATTTAGTCAGTGTTCAACAGCTTTCAACTATTCAGACTTCTAATCTGGGCTAGCATGCCGCGCGGTTTGTCACTGAGAAAGATGGTAGGTCTGGGTCATCGTCAAATGCACGGTGGACAAAAAGAAATCTGTCCATCTGTCAGTAATATTAAAAAACTAGATCTTTCGACCTCCCAACAGCCATTTGATCAAGAGAAGAAAGATGTAGCGAGTCGGAGAACAGATGAACAAGGGGTACTGAGGCCTAGCTTGGTTCTTGTGAGAGAGAAACGATCGAGTTCGCTATTCTCTTCCACGAAATGATGGCAAGTAGGCGCGCGCTGCATCGGTAGATGCCGACTGATCACCATGCTGTACCGGCCCGATCGTGCCGAATTAACGTTCAACATGTCCAGCAACCTTTGCTCGTAAACCACAAGCGTGACTTGCGATGGCTTCGAGTCTCGCATTACCCGCGCACTAAATTTACTATCTTCGATAAGCTGGGAACTCTCTCTGCCATTGGTTTCGCGAAAAACACTCGGGCTCTCGAACTCGAACTTCTGGACCCCCTAGGTAGAAGACCAATAAAAGACTATCGCAGTGGCGCGCATGGTACTAGTATTCTGCCAATCTGCGCTAATTGATATGCTATCTCAAAAGTTACCAGTCCAACGACTCTGAATCATGGCCTGCAGACTGCTTATGATCTGGGTCCACCACGTCTATCGATAAAAGAATTCTCTGACATTCGCGCGGGGCCTTTCCACCTGACTGAAGACATTAAGAGAGGCCCTAGCCCCAGAGCTTATGCGCGAAAGAACATCCGTCGGAGCGCCGATATACCGTCCTTCGTAGTTTAAAAGTTGCTGTCTTCTGTAGTGTTCCTCCTCTCCACTGCCCTTCATGTCTCAAGGAACTGCTATTGTTACTGGCTCTGCCCAAGGAATTGGAAAAGCTATCGCTCTCAATCTCGCTAGGAACGGCTTCAATGTAGCTCTCAACGACCTTCCTTCAGAGAAGGCGAAGCTCGACATGGTCCTTAACGAGGTCGTTCTTACGGCGTTCAATGTCGGACATATATGGCCGATGTCTCGAACGAGCAAGAAGCAAAAGCGATGATCCTGGCAGTCGTGTCAGACTTCGGTGGTATCGATGTAGTGCGTTGATATCTTCCCATCTCCTTCTTGAGTGGCGGTAATATGAAGTGGGACTATAGATGGTCGCAAATGCCGGGGTCCCATATGCTCAAAAGTTAGTCGATAGTTCGTCTTTCTCTTAGTCAGAAGTAGACGTCACTCTACTGAACCGTTTTCTAGCGCCGGTCGAGTCTTGGGATCATACATTCGCTGTCAACACCCGCGGAGTTTTCCTCTGCTACAAGCATGCCGCAATTCAGATGATTGCTCAAGGCCGTGGAGGAAGGATTATTGGAGCCTCTGCCATTCAAGGAGTCCTGTGTTCCTTCGTAAAATTTAAACATGCATGAATATCACCACCATAGCTGTATGGCCCTCTGCTACTGCATACGGAGCGAGTGCGGCCGCTACACGCGGCCTTACTCAAAGTGCCGGTATTACTTGTGCCTCCGTTCTCCTATTGATTAACCGACTCTCTTGTCATAGCTTTGGAGCTTGGAGCACATAATATCACCGTCAACGCTTATGCCCCAAGTATGTCTTTGTCATTTTGGGTGACAGTCAATTGACTCTTCCGCTCGAGCCTTCGTCGACACAGCCCTTGGTAAGTCTTAAATATTGCCCTCCCTTATACTTCCTCGATTGACTGTCTACTAGGACACCAGATAGTGAAGGATATAGACATTTCTATAGGCATCCTGCCCGAACAATCCAAAACCAATGAAATAGTGAGTATTTATCTGTTTTTCTCGTAGTTGCTATTAAGCTTCCGTGAGATTGCGCGTTGCCCCCTTCCGCAAGGAATATGACAGCCCAATGATGTCGCAATAATACACGGATTCTTCAACTCGACATATAGGTGTCTATCAATGGAGGGCTTGTCATGACTTAATTCGATGAGATGATTGTTCTTGTTCAAGTTTGAAGATAATGTACTAGTAGCTATCCCTTGTAAAGTACTGGTTCCTGTGAAACGATACGTGACTTCCAACGCATAGGAGACGGCCGTCCCCTGGTTTTTGTGTGAGAGAACCGATCGAGTAATAACTTCTCTATTCTCTTCCACGAAACGATGGCCCCAATCGGTAGATGCCGGACAATGCCATTGATCGCCATGCTGTACCGGTCCGATCGTGCCGAATTAGTGTTCAACATGTCCAACAACCTTTGTTCGTAAACCACTGCCATGACTTCCAATGGCTTCAACTTTCGCATTACCCACGCAACTAAATTTACTATCTCAGATAAGCTGGGAACTCTCTCTGCCATTTGTTTCGCGGAAAACACTCGGGACTCTTGAACTCGAACTTCTGATGATGCCCTAAGTAGAAGACCAATAGAAGACTATCCCAGTGGACACTCATACCAGTTTTTCTGCGCGTAAATTGCAGAATTGCACTGGCGGCTATTCTATCGCACAAAGTGTCCATCCCAGTGACTTTGACTCACCTTCTGTTGTCCTGCAGGCTGCTTATGGCCTGGGCTCGGTGCGCCTATCTTGGTCGGAAAGTTTGTCTCTCACATTCGCGGGAATGCATTGAACCTGATGGAATACTTACATTAACAGACGCCATAGGTTTAGAACGTCAGGTGCTAAACAAAATCCGTCGCAGTGCTGATAACTACTGTCGTTTGTAGTTTAAAAGCTACCGTCTTCTGTAACGTCCCTCTTCACTTACTCTTAATGTCTTGAAGGACTGCTATCATTACCGATTCTGCCAAAGGTATCTTTAAACTCTTGCTAGAAACGGCTTCAATGTAGCCATCAACGATCTTCTATCAGAGAAGGCGAAGCGCGTCAATGAGGTTGTCGCTATTGGTGTTCAATGTCGGACATATATAGCCGATGTCTCGAATGAGCAAGAAGTAAAAGCAATGATCATGGCAGTCGTGTCAGACTTCAGTGGCATCGATAAGGTACGACATCTTCTCATCGTCTTGAGTAACAACACTATTAAGCGAGGCTGTAGATGGTCGCAAACGCCTGTGTTGGTTATAACCATATGTTTGTCAATAGTCCGCCTTTCCCTCAGTCAGAAGGAAATGTTACTCCACTAAACACTTTACCTAGTACCCGTTGAGTCTGGACCATACATTCTCTGTCAACTCGCGCGGAGTTTTACTGTGTTACAAGCATGCTACAATTCAGGTGATTCTCGAGGTCGTGGAAGAAGGATCATTAAGGCATCTGCCGTTAACGGAATCCAACGCAAGTGTTATCGGTTCGTTATTCTTTCAATTTTCATTGGCGTAACCAACATGCCTTTATGGCTAAGCGCCACTACATACGGAGCAGGTGCAGCCGCTGTGCGTAGCCCGACTAAAGGCCCTAGTATTAATCGTATCTACGTTCTCCCTTCAATTGACTGACTCTCCGGTTATGGCTTTAGAGCTCAGAGTATTTGATATCACCGTGAACTCCTATGCCGAATGTATGCATCAGTTTCTTTGGACATAAATACGCGCAGGTCTATTGACTCCGGCACTTTAGGCCTTCGGTAGGCTTCTGATATTATGCTCGCCTAATACTTCTTCCACCGACTGAGCTTTAGCGCACCAGATAGTGGGTTCCCGCTGGGAAACTCCAAAATGAGAGTTAGTATCTTCTTTGTCTGTTCCCTGTTCGCATTGATGATGGAACTATCGCGGGGTTCGCTAGGTAAATGTATGGTACAGTGTCGAAGGCAAGGGGTTTGCGCATTTTAAATACATGACATCGGGTCCAAAAAATATTTTAGCCCTCACTGGCTCGACCGACCGACCCCCGTGAGAATAATATTCCAAAGGTAGACATATCACATGATCTATATGACGACATCGTACCCTTTTTCTTCTTGCAAGACCCCTGAGTCAACCCGCTCTTGAACTTGTAAGTTGCGGGTTTGGCATGCCCTGACAATACTTTAATGCATTATATTAGCATTCTTGATTTAGACTGCTCACTGGAGTACCATGGACCATGTTTGATCTATGCTAGGGCAAGTGGCAACACCGGCAAATGTTTCTTTTTTGAAGTTCTGTCCTTGTTCACCGAAATCTCTGGTGAATCATTGTTAGAAAGATAGTAAACAGCTAGAATATATGCTATGAAGCACGTCATAATGCTTGGATGGTTATATTTTTCAGTTGGAGCAGGTGAGGTCCAAAAAAAATTTTAGGCCTCGCGAGGTCGACCGACCGACCGACCCGATGTGCCGGAGCAACGGTCCGCCAATCCCTTGGTCGAAGGGTCAGCTACAAACAACGGGAAAGTACGGCAAAACCTCCGAAACCTGCCCTAGAGCACACGTGGTCGCGGAGTGACCGGACCGTGCCAATGCTCCCAACGAAGCTCAATGAGTTGGCGCGTTGCTCCCTTCCGCAAGGAATAGGACAGCCCGAGGATGTTGCGAGCGTCGTGGCGTACTTGGCATCAAAGGAAGCACACTGTATCACCGGTAAGTCGCGTAAAACAACCCCTACTGTTAGTTCGCCTAATTCGAACTCGGTAGGCCGGTGTGTAAGTGGGTTTCCATTCATAATGAAACATCAATTCTTCAGCTCACCACGTAGCTATCTGTTAATGGACGGCTTGCCATGTAAGGTCGTTCCCGCTGGGAAAAGGTATAGGCGTCGCTTGCAAAATATTGGTTTCTTTCAGAAGCTGAAGAACCTTGTTCATCGCTCCTCTCCTAATATGCTCCTCGAAAATAAATTACGTGGTTTCCAATGCATACAGAACGGTCGAACTCCTTCATGAACCGCTGATCCCTACCGTCGATCTCAAACAGAACGGTCTGCTGGCACTCGTTGAACCAAGTCTGCCATCGCATCCCAGAAAAGTCAATCACGGCCGATATCAACTTCAATATCCCTTTATTCAATGATCCACCCAAAAAGGGCGCCTATCCGTCCTATATATGAAAAGTCCTTTATCACTGTAGCAGCCAAGTATGAGTCGGATCTGTCTCCTTCCCTAATCCCACCGCCCTTCTCGTGAACAGCCAACTGCTAAGCAAACCTTAATGAGGGCCCTTTTTGGTTAGTCGGAAAAGGCTCAACTCACCGCATCAAGCTCAGGGAGCGCTTTGACTCTTCCTGTGCTTCTTATCATCTCCACTAGCAGGAACGCGCAGCCTCCCATCCGGACTAGTGAACGGTGGAGGCATAGGAAACTGCCTCAGCGTCGTGAGGAGCGGAGAAGTGATTTGACTTGTAGGCGACTTTGGCTCAACTCGGACTTGGGGTTTTTGCGGTGAGTTCATAGCGTGAATCTTTCTGAGTCAAAACTCATGAATGCGTGTGGGTTATATGATTGTCGTTGGGGGTTTCCACGGGGGACAGTGCTGTGTCGAAGATTGATTCCTTGGTTGCTGCTGTGCGGAGACGGGCCGTCGTTCAATTAAGAGCCCAGATCCTGATGGTTGAAGGGAACACGCCACAGATAAAGGCTCAATATCTGGCCCCGAGTAGGTACGTGGGCGAACCAGAAAACCAGAATCTCACCGGCAAAGCAGACATTTCCTTGATAAGTGATGGGATCCACCGAGATAGAAGACTGCTCAGTACCAGTGCATCGATGAAACCACATCAGTGTTGCTGAACCCCGGACTAGGAGATCATCGATGAGAGTCTATAGACGATCAACAGGCTAACTTAAACATCCGAATAAGCGGTCTCCAGTACTATAGGAAGCAAGGTGATTTTATTAGTCGTCGGTGCTCCTGAACAGAAACGTAACGACGTCCGTACTACAGTTAGATAAGTAGGATGTACCCAAAGCAATACCTGCTACATAGGACAGCGTGTGCCGATGGTGGCTTACAGACCAAGGTAACTACGACGCATCAGTTGATGTACCTGAACGATCATCTGACCGCTGCAAAGACAGTACCGGAAGCGACTTGAAGTTCAGGGAACAGATATTTGGGCGTCTAAACAATGATCAGTCTACAGCACCTCCCGACCGGATCAGATTAGCCCCTTCCTTTCATCATCCAGATTGCAACAAAAGCCTTCGATCTTCTTTCGCGGTAAGTATAAAGAACGTCATTCGGATCTTAGAAAAACTAACCTGAGGTTGCCATTCGGCATTTGAAGTGCCTGAAGGATGACACGTGCATTGCGCGAATTATCCAATGATATATTTGGCAGACAACGAAGCTATCCATACTAAACACAGGCCAAGGATTGAAATAAAAATTCATGTCTTCCCCGGAGCCTGTCCCCAAACTGTGAAGGTCCTGGACTTCCGACTCGCCGCCTCAGACTTTTCCCAGTACCAGAGTTTTTCGGGTCCACCGATAGAAGATGATAGTCTCTTAGTATAGCATATCGTCGACGGTCATTTCAACCCTCGAGCTGGAAGAATGAACATAAATATGTCCGAGATCGCCAGAGATACCACTGACCAGTGAAGTGCACGTAGCGTTCGAAGCCTATATTTACTAAAGGCTTCAGAGTCCGGACCCTACACAGCAAAACGTTTCTCCGAATCAGCCTTTGCGATCATTCGATCATGTCCCACGGCATCGCAGTATGATTAGATATCCATACTATGGCAAGAGAAATCACTTGCTTGCATCAATTGTACCAGTGCACTGATGAAACCTGTATGACCACTGACGCGACTCGGACTCGGTAAAATGCATTATATAGGAAGAACATCAGCATCTAGAGAAGAAGATCGCAATGGAACAGATTACTTATTTTGACTTAGCAAAGTGCTGTTACAAGGCCCATTCTGCCAACACGGATCCAGGAGAACTTATTCTTGGAAGCGTAGCAGTAACCATCTCACAAAGTAAAACAAAGAGCACCAATGCACATGTCTGGAGAAATCATAACCACAGCCTATCCATCATGACGCGTCCAGGGACGATCCACGACATCTTCATCCTCCCCAACTCCAGCTAGCGTCATCGCCTCCAACTTCCTGGTAAATTCATTCATATCCTCTTCTGCAGCTTCCCGGATGGCGTGGTCATAGCCCCCACTCTCATCCACATCAGCATCAGGATCCCAAGAAATCGGTAGTCCTCTCCATCCGCCGTGTTTGTAGACGTAGTTGAGGAAGGATCGCCATAGAGGGTCGAGAGAGAGGACGGTCGGGTCCCCGACGATGACGACGAGTGCCTTCGCTCGGGTTATAGCCACTGAGAATGAGGTGAGATACAGGAAGATAAAAGAGTGGACTTTTGCATTTTACCATTGAAGCGGCGAGGGCTAGCAACGAATCCAAGAGTATGGCGTAGATCGAATTCTACGAACTCTCTGCTACTTCTGACCGTTGATATGATGATAACCTTGCGCTCCTAGGTGAGAACCCATCGTTAGCGCAAAAATAAAGGCAAGGCGTCGTTTCTCTCACTTGGCCTTGGAATTCCTCGACGCTCCCAACCTTGATGCCGTCGTACCGTCCCCTCAATACATTCCGGATCTTGAGAACTTGAGCGTGATATGGCGCAATCACACCAATGTCATCGTCAGCTAAAGAAGTAGCCTGTTAATATGGAACAGTTTAACAGCAATGAACATGTTGCGGTCACGGACTGAGGTGCAATTTCCTATCAGAGCGTAACTCTTCAACAGTTTTCTTGACATCCAGGACCTCATCGACATTGAAGAACGACGGGGATGAAGCTTCACGGGCATCCTCGCCTGCCATGGCGTGGAACACGATAGGAAACTTCTTCGCCTCGAGGTGTTTCGACCCGATGAAGGAAGTGATGACCTTGGGGTCGCCACAGGGTTGAAGCTCCCCTTTATAGAACCGTTCGTCCGGGAACTTGAGGATTGCAGGATGAGAGCGGAAATTCTGCGTTAGTTTGACCACCCTGCAGAGACATTTAAACGCACAATCAGATTCAAGAACATGAACAAAGAAAGGAATATAACTAACGGATGGTCGCCATCATGATCCTCCTCGTCATAGACGTTCATCTTCATTAGTCTCTCAATGTAACTGATCTCCAAACCTAAATCTCGCGCCACCGGTGACCTGATGATAGGCCCAAGTTGCTTGGGATCGCCCGACAGGATGACATTAGTCGTGTTATCAGCCATAGTCTTGACCGCGATCATTGCCTCCGGCTCCGTAGCCTGGCCGGCCTCGTCGATGAAAATATGCGTGAAGTGTCCTCGTGGGACGCCGATACCGAAGAATACAGAAGCCGAAACACATGTAGACACGATGACCCTGAATTGGCGAACACGAGCCAAGATAGGAACAGAGAAGTTACCGTCCTCATTGACATAGGTGAAAGGCTCAAGCTCGAGAGGTACAGCTTGCTTAGGTCTGGATGGGGCATAGAACCGGAAGAGCGCGTCACTCCCCAGCATCGAAAGACGAGACGCGATGAGATCTGCAGCCGAATTACTCGGAGCGCACGCAAGGATACGAGCTCTGGGATTGGCGGCATGGATCTGCCTAATGGCTTCTACGGTGGTGACAGTTTTCCCCGTACCGGGCCTAAGAAAGGGTCAAGTGCCGTTCCGTGGGTCATAGATATAAGCGACTTACGGCCCAAAGATGATGAAGGGAACCGATCCCCCAGGTTGACGAAGGATGCAGTCGACCGCTTGTCTTTGCCGCACGTTGGTGTCGATCAACTTGTTGAAAGACTTCCATGGTGATGCTCTCGATGGCGCGAGGACATTCTGTTCAGTGGGCAGAAGTAAACGCGGTGGAGCGAAGGCTGTTTCCAAGGCTTGATGCTGTCGTCGAAGAGGGTATCGGTTCAGTTTGAAGCGAACGAGGAATTTGTCTGTGCTGGTCGCTTTGAACGAATGGTTGAAACATAGTCCAACTTCCTTCTGATGGACGAAATGAACGCAGCCCGAATACCAGTGGCCTTCAGGTGCATCACTCTTTCGAACGAAGATATTGTCCCCTATTTTTCTTTAGCGACACTGGGGAATAAATGGCTGAGGTACGAACCAACGAGGACACTAGGCCTTTTTTCGGCCAATCCAGGGACTTCAAGGCTATCGCAGTGTACGTGAGGAAAGGAAGCGCGATAATGCTGACACGTACTGGTAGTATCTTCCGTTTCGTGTAAGTTTGGAGTTGGGTATATCATAGTACTCCAAGTCTAAACTATTGAGTGAGTAGCATTAGCGGGAAGACAGGCATAAAAATAGCATACTGACCTCGATTTGAACTCTTCGGCCCAGATCAAATGTCGGAAATGCCTCCCGTACGAAGCACCCTCGATCGTAGGAGGGAGGAACATCTCCCGAAGGCGCTTCACGGTCTCCGGAACGGAGCCGGTCGCCAGAGTGGCACGCAAGTTCTTTGGAATGTCGGATTTTGGAAGCTTGACGATGTAGGGAACGGCACCAAGAGCCGGTGGTCTTTCTCCTTCAACAACTGTAGTCTCGGGGTGACGCGCCGTTTTTTTTTGGGGGACATATGGAGCTTTCGGCTGCAGCGCCTTATGGGCTGCGGAGTCACCAACAGTGATATGAATAGATCGACAGATGATGAACTGCGTGTTCAGCTGCTGATCCTCAAACACGAGTTCGAGCCTATCGTCCGCGCGGCCAGGAAATTTCTGAGAGCTGAAAATGCTAAGTACCACTGGTTGACGATACTTCACTTGGTATGTCCCGAGAGGCGTGACGGTGAATCTGTTGTAAAAAACTTCAGCAATGCCGATATGCAAACATCACTCCGAAGAACGTACGGAGAAAACGCCGATCGGTGTTTCGAGGACGCCAAACGGACCGCCACAGAGAGCCGTGCATGGGGGACAGTAGTGTTGATAGTGACTTTCTTGGAGACACCTGTGTTCGCTGTGCTCGGATCGACGATATCAAAGTCCAGGTTCCCTTCGACGGTGACACCATGTTTATCTTCTTCGGCTTCTTCTAGAGCAGAAGTGAACTTGGTGAAATGTGTTCGCGCTCTGTGTTTTCTGCCACCAATGTGGGCGTTCCACAAGTTGCGAGGAATATGGATGTTGCAAGGTGGACAAAAAGTGCAACCTGCAACCTCCTCAGGCACTTCTGGTTGCACGTTGGGAGAGACACTTCTTCGTTTGGCTGCTTTAAGGTGGGGGGACCCACGAACGTGTTGGTTCCAGGAAGACCGACCTATCGTCCTGTCACAAACGCTACAGAAGCATACCGCAGGTATTCCGGATGAAGTCGCCAGATGCTTTTTCGAAGTCAAATGCGTGTCGAGATGGCGTTGACTGGGGAAAACCATTCGGCATGGTTTGCATATAAGGACATCATGTAGAAACCGACATAAATCATTATCACAGTGGCCAACTGAAAGGATTTGGGGACAAACGGCGACCATGATGGTGGAAAGAACGGAAGCGACGAAAGAGATACCAATGCCTGCCCTTCAATGAACTTTTGAATGGCTAGAACTTGGCAACAAGCGCCGAGTGCTAATTTAGGAATTCGGTACACCTCTCCGTGCTTCTTTCCTGCCTCGAGGTTGCCACGCCACAGCTGTCCCTGTCCCGGACTTGCGTTTTCCCCTAGCTTCAAGACTTGATTTTGCATGAGTTGTTTTTCTTGTAGACATTACTTATCAACAGAGATATCTCTGCGAAGAAAAAAGAGTAGAAAATGTTAGATGGCTGATTGACCACGTCACTTGTGACAGGGTCTGGCATTGGCCACAGTGAAAGAAACGAAGGTGACGATTTCAGCTTCGAGACTGGTGTGAATTAGCAGCATTAAACATGCATGTCTTTGCATGAACGAAACTACGTTGAAGAAGGGCGTTCACCTCATGATAGAAAGCAGTGATCTTGCCCCCCTCGAGGCAGGCAATCCAGTTTGAGATTTGAATCTTTCTTGTGAGTCGTTTGCATTATTTGTCTGCAAAGTGCAAACACGAAAGGAAACACGCAGCAAGAAAGGCAAGACGATAGCTAACGCGAAAACGTGTGCCGTTCCCGATATGGTATTCGCTGCTTAGTCTTCCGACATGATTGGAATTCAACGTCGCATCATGAGCATGCCCTAATCCACCTTTGATTCCTTGAAGTTGTAGGACTCAATGACATGCGCAATCTCAGCATATCCCACCAATATGTACAGCGCTTCCAGTTTCACTATGTCCTACTAATTGCTCTTCACAGAGACGCAGAAACTCTTAACTTCCTGATGCATGCAAAGTCAGCCCAAAGAGGCTTTTATTCCACCTGTAATGACGGTCATGGCGGCGTTCAACATACTCTCCCATCGTCACTGGTGCCGCGTAGGGACAGTTATATCACCGACTTTGACACTTGTCAGAAACACGCAAATGGCAACGACGTTGCGATTACTTCAAAGCAATTGCGATGCGGCATATCTCCGGAGTTCTCCCTTGCTATACATACCCTACAACTCATTCAAACTCGACGTCTGCAACATCGGCGCGACATTCCTTCAATTTCCTTGATGTTTGCGAGGTAAGTGGATGTAAGAGTCTATGTACTGTTGCGTTCCTTATGGATTGAATGATTTCAAGCCTCTTCTTGATATGATGTCGAGCGATCCATATGCGAGCCCGGACATATCGAAGGCGATCCGGAAGTCGGATGACCGCGTCACTTCAAAGGGCAGAGTGTGGACTCGCAGCAGAATCTGGGTGCCAGAATGGTCAAAGTCCCCCTCACCGCTTGTTCAGTAACTGTGGCGCAAATTTCTATCTCTATTTCCTTACTTCTGACTCGTTCCCGGTGTTGCTCTGTTACTCCTGAATTCAATGCCGATTTCAGTAATGTAATTTGTGTCTCTTTCCGCGGTCGCTTCAATGATAGCTTTGGATTTTCTTCGTTCATGCGAACCAGAAGGATCAGCGCTTATTTTGACCGAGTAGTACAGTTTCACCGTGACGTGGTGGCAAAAACCGACCAATGCATCATTCGGGCGAACGATTTTATGTCATGCCACGCCACTGCTGGCAGAGAATGAATAATCGTTCCTCAAAGACGTCCCGGTCATATAAAAATCATTGACTCGAAAAAAATTCCTTTACCAGCATTTGTCTCCTCCCCCAAAATGTCCGCCGTCGACGACGAAGAAGCCCAGGTGAACTGGGCCAGGCGCGTTCTGCCTGTGTACCGACTTATGCGGCAGCGGGGTCCCGCGGACCTCGACACTTTTCTTTGCGGCCTTTACTTCGCCTATGCAGGTCGATTCCAGCCTACACTGCATGCCAAGCTGGCCCCCCTGGCCGCAATGGGAGAGGGTACCGCTACATGGTGGAGGCATGATGTTTTAACTGTATGATGAGTTCCTTGGAACCGCTTATTGTTGAAAAGATTGACACTCTCGCAGATGCTCTCAAGCCTCCTTCGGCGTCTCCATTTCTCCGAGCCTCTGACCCAGGCACCTTCCTCCACTTCTACTTCGTCGACTAACGCTTCGCGTTCTAATCTTCCAGCTGTTTCCAGCGGTATCGGGGAGTCGGCAACTGCTCCTCCGGCGACTCCCCGTCCAACTGAGACCCTCTGAGCGTTGGGTATGTCCAACTGCCTATAGAGGTTGTGCACTGTGTTGACGGTCAAGTTATTTCTGTCAGGTCTGCAATAATATAATTGAGCGAGTCCTTCGCTACATTCGAGTTTCTATTTCACTAACGCCTATCCAAGGCTATTTAAATCCTCACTCGTCGATGAGTTACACGAAGGCTATTTGTTATTTGTGTTGTTTTCCGGGTTCCCTACGCAACTGTGTCGTTGGAATCTTTGTAATATAGGATTTTCTTCCCCAGAATGAAGACTCGATAGGAATGTGCTTTCATCATTCACGTAGAAGAAGGACGAGAATTTTCGTCTATGGATAACTGAGACGCGTGGTTAGTTGAAGGACGCCGGTAAGAATTGGAGTACGAACTTGATATCGTTTCCGAGGGTATCAAAAAGCTTGAATGCAGAACCGTGGAAGGACCGGCTCCTAGGCAGACAATGCATGCATATCCAACTCACGATCTGCCATAAGTCATAAAGCTTCTCGTGGTCCGGGTGCTGCATATAGAACTTAACACTAAGCTCTTCGAAGCGCATGTGAGGACGGCACAGATCCCTGTCCAAACTGGCCCAAAAGGGATTCTCCCTCCCAGTGAATGCGTCAGGCGGAATCTCCGGGACCGCGTACCAATCCACCTCGAATTCGATCATGAACTCCTGTATCTTGTTTTCGGCCGGAATGGCGTGGACAATGTCTGCCAACCACCGGGCCCAATCATCTAGGTCTGAAGAACAAACAGGGATTTTAAAGCAGAGACCCTCTATTTTGCTCACGTCGAGGATTAAGCGCGTTTCTTGCGAAGTAAAATGAGGGTGCGACAGATGTGATGAGGATTTGGAGACTAACCAATTTTGAAATTTCCGAGGGAAACATATATCGGGGGTATCACCAGAAGATCAAGGAAAGCCTGAATTCTCTGAATCACCACGTCATTGCAAGATACAGTGTCATTATCTTCTGATTCGTTCCCGTGTATTGTAAGCATCTCCAAGCCTTGTACATTAGCTGGGTAACCTGATCCATCAAAAAGGTCGAGAAGAGTGCTTTCTCCGTCGTCAAAAAGAAGGTGCAGCGCTTCAAGATGAGGCGGGTGGTAGCTCCTGCCTTGTGGCCAGTCTTCAGCGCCTTGAGTCGTGCTGGACTCCCAAGCGCTCCATCCCTTGAGTGTGAGGAACCGGAGGTTAGGAAGTGACGAGACAATGTCTCTGACATCGTCTTTGGACCACTGAACTTCCAAAATTTGGAGATCGCAGATGTGAGGGAAGGAAGAAAATCCCGAAATGAGCGCCGGCCAGTTTGCGGTGCGGCGACGGTAGAAACCACAAATTTCCAGGGTGTTGATGGGAATACGCTCATCCTTGAGCAGTTTCAAGAGCTCGAGAAAGTAGGGATCAGTTCCCAGAATCCCCAACCCTGGGTCCCCAAGCGACAGCGTGGTTTGTCCCGAACGATAAGTATGGGGGATGGGTCCAACGGGCCATACATCCGTCTGGAATGGTGGGGAACGAGAATGAAAGGATATGGTGAACAAGCTCTCTGCATGAAAACCTCTGGCGTAGGCCCAGATCTAGGAAATCTTGGAATGTGGGGGACGCCATGAAGCATACAAGTGGCTGTCAATGGTAGTAGCAGAGGAGGAAATCCAGCAAGCCCACGACGGCGTCAGCAGATATAATCCAACACTTAAGCCGGATATATCGAACAATAGACAAGGAAGCCAGTACACTGACCTCAATCTCGTCATTGATTTGGGCCCCGCTTTCGACAAAGCAAATTCCCCAGGCGAGTTGACCCGGTCTTCAAGTTCAGGTGACCGGACAACGCCAAACGGATTACCAAGCTTTGGATAATCATATTTCGACCTCATGCTCGAAGAAGCGGTCTAAAGTTGTCGAACGCATTGAATCCCTGAGAGATATAATGAGCAAAGAAATTGATACGCAAGAGACAAGCATCAAATTGGAGTAGCGGAACCAAGAAGCTTCTAACTAAAACATATCTGATCGACATAAAGGACAGCTTGATGAGTGACTCGTATTGAACCACTGAAAGAAAATAGTTAGACTTGTGCTAATGGTGACAATCACAGACAAACCTTATATAAACATCCACCGTGGAAGCGGTTTTTACATGTTTTGCATGGCCGTTGGGGGAGGGTGCCATCCATGACGCTTATTATACTGTCAAACATCAAACTATAAACACACCAAAGAAAGGAAGGAAGCAATGGACATACGAGTAGCAGATAGCACACTCTACTTGTCCTTCGAAGTGCAGGGTGACGTTCTTCTTGAATAAGCCCAAACCATCGACAATCCGCCCATTCTATAGATGTGCATTAGCTCGGGGAAAATGAGAGAATGAGCGGCCAGGTCACTTGCCGAGATCGTCTGCTGAACACCAAGCATCCAAGCCCTCCAGTGTTTTTCGTCAACGCCTACCCGCTTGATATCTTTGACCTCGATCTTATGTAGAGGCCAATCCGTGGGGATCTTTATCTTCACCTCAAGCTGGTGCTCGTCTACAAGGTATGACGCAACGACCTCATTTATATTAGGCGCCACCTTGATCTTGAACGTGTCGTCCTCCAGCTCCATGGCAGCCTCGGAGCTCTTGACATGTACCAACTCCGTCCGTATGATGACGGGAGAGAAATGTGTCGATGTATAAAGACCGATGGTCGAGGAAAGCTGACGGTCCTTGCAGTCGAGTATCCAGCTGTGTATCATCGAGGGAATATTCAAAAGAGCTCGATAGTACAGGTATGCAGCGAGAACCTGTAAGGTAAAGGCTTCGTCGGGTTCATAGACTAGTCTCTGTCAACGAAAGTAACGTTGACCATAGATAAGAAGCTTACGTTCAACGTGGTATTCGTCCACAGCCCACAGGTCTAGCTTGTACACCTTAGCGGTGCCTTGATCCAAATTAAGGGTGCTCAGCACCATAGGCATGAACGAGCCGGCGATGATGTCCAAACTCCGCAACTGGTCGATATAGCTTGCTTTGACTTTCAAGGACTAGCGCGTTATGGTAAGAAGGTGTAAAAGGAACATAAGATTAAATATACCGAGCCAAAGAAAAGGTCAAAGACGATCATCCAGCCAAGCAAGTACCCAAATACATTCTGAAATCGCGATCGTCGTCAATCGATGGCATGACCATATAAGTAAACCGTACGTTTGGGTGCTCAGATGGCTCTGCATCGTCAAAGTTAATGGTCTGTTGAAGGATACTAAGCAGTTCAGGCGGCAATTCGGCTTTGAAGGTATTCTCAGCATCGACTGCGGCTTCGACCACCAGGTGCTGCGTGCGCTTGTAGGCCGCCTGCTGTAGAAGCATGTACGCTTTCTTTTGCACCTCAGTCCCAGTATCCATGACAAGATGGCACATCTATACTAGCCATCAGCATCGAAGAAAAATCCTCGGAAATGAAAAGAAGATGACCTTGGGCAACGTATCGTGATCTATCAGATCCGCGGGTAAATCTTGTACCACAGCAAGAACAAGCTCTAAGCAACGAGACCTGGGTTCAGAAGCATTTTCATCTAGAAAGGTCAATATCAAATATTAATTGACTGAAACGTTTAGATTGCATACCCAATCGTGATGATGCCAAGTCTCGAACCAACTTCAGAATGGGTAGTCGCCGCGTCTGCCAATCTTCGCGAAGCACCTTATTCGTCAGCGCGAGATTCTTGATCACGAGAATCAGCTTCAACGTGTGCGCTAGCGAAACAAAAGTGGCATCGTCATCAAAAGTAGAATTCTGCATGAGCGTCTTAGCAGGAGCGCGCTTAATTAAAGAGGAAAGCACGACAGACCTCAAGATTGTTCTCCACTACATCAAATATAAACTCCCAGTGTGATCCCTCGAGGTTCTGAAGAATTGGAGCGAGATGGGAGAACGTCCATGTCATCGCACTCTCCACCTCCTCGTCTAGATCCTCGTCTGACGCGACCCACTTCTCGCATGTCTTGACCACGTTCAATGCCCGTTGCTGGCGGAGATATACAACGTCCGAGTCCATAGGGGGTGCGCTAGCCGCCAACTTACGCAGCGTAATCAGACCTTCAGTGTTCGCCTTCGCTGGGGGAACACCTAACAGGGATGCTGCGAGTTCGTTCCGATATCTGTCAAGACGTGGAGGTTCTGGCGCTACTCCAGTCACAGCGTGAACAATAGCCATAGAGGTTTCCGGCGCTAAATCAAGGGGTGAGCGTTTAATAAGATAAGGGCGATAGTCCGGGTCAAAACCCACCTGTTCGCTCGATACTCCTAGCAAAAGTGATCCATCGATCTGCTTCTGCTTTATCGGCATCGTGAAGAACATGCAGCAGCGTACGACCAAGGATACGGGCCTCCCTCGTCTCGTCGCCTTTTCGTGCTCTTGTGATCTGATCCCTCAAAAACAGAGCCAAAGACGGCTCCGTTTCATCAAGCGGTTGTACATTCGTCACAGCGTCCAAAACTTTTAGTCTCCACCCATCATCCGATGCCGAAGTCAACAAATACGTGCAGATCTGCTGCAACTTGACGATCAGCCCTTCCAAGTCAATCAGAGCTTCTTTCCGAAACACCGGACTCGACCCTGTGGGGTAGGCACTGTAATCGTCTGCATATAATAAAAGTGCTAACAGATGCCGAAGCGCCCAGGTGTTCCGTCTAGCACTCTGTCGGTCCTCCAAGAACACGAACAGGAGCATACTGACGAGCCGCGCATATGGCGAGAATCCATGAGAATCACATGCTGGCGGGTTGATCTCTGTGTACTCCCCGGGGGGAATTAAAGGGTCGAGAACGGCGAGAGCAGGATGTATAGGATCTGATGACAGATCATCGAGCATCCTATCAAGTTCAGGTACCGATGGAAGGAATGACAAAGGCGGTATCACTTCTTTCAGTGTTGCTTCCGATAGTGCCTGCAAAAGGTGCTCGGGACTGGATGATTGTCAGAGTGGTGGAGAGATTCGGAGGAAGGGAGCTCTTACCTAGGCCGCATTTGCGTATCAACCACGATCGTCTTCAGCAGGTCTTGTATCCCAGAGAAAATGGCCGTCTGGTCAAAGTGATCTGAGCCCTGATCTTGTATGAAGCGACCCCATAGTGCTTGTGCGGCACTGCCATCGAGAGAAGAGTTGGATTTGGGAAGCACGTATCCGAAAAGGAAGATGTATGGTAGAGCTTCGACAGCGAGCAAGGACGGTGAACTGGTAAATTGAGGCAGAGAGAAAAGCGCTGTCGATATCAATACCAGCAACGTATCAACCGAACTGCGGGGTTCGCTCTCAGAGAGAAGAGCTACGTTGATGTCGGCCGTAAGGACAGACCCCAGGGTTTGTATCAGAGAGTCGAACCCATTCTTCGACAAGATAAGGCCTAAGATGTAGCATAAACAAGACATCCCTGCGAACGAGAAGGGTTTACCGACCTGGGTTTTGTAGTACTTGCTGCATGAGAGATACCTCTAGTGAGCTTGAGGGCTTGTGTAACGACTCTACGAATAACTGATGGACTTGGGCATCAAGTTGTGTTCCCAATGTATTGATATCCACCCTAGCATCTAGCAGACGCTTTATTGATGAAGAGAGGGTATCCGCATGTTGTCCAATACCGTCCAAGGTGCTATGCCAAACACCTTGGCATACAGTTTCATCATTTCTATGAGAAAGATAAGCGAAGAAGAAAGTCTCGGAACTAGTCAGAGCAAGGTATGCGTTTTCGCTGACGAGAGCATCGAGTTTCTGTATCATTGTCGTTTGTCAGGTCATGAACTGTGAAAAAGAACTGAGATCCTTACCGATGCAAATTCTGGATCGTCATTGAACAGGCGTTGTCCAAAGACGTTGAGCATGCCAACAAGTGTTTGTACACCATTTCCGGGTCGTTGGTTCTCCGATGCTTCATTCAGGCTGCGCTCCCAGTCGTCAGTTGCTGACCGAAGTACCTCCTGCAACAATATCCGCGACGCGGTATGTAGCTCCGAATCATCCGGGAATCGATCAAGGAACGTCCTGAAGAGATAGGGCACGATCGAGGACGCCGAACCCTTGATGATTTGGCTCAACACATTCCAAGCAGACTGGTATAGATCTGTTTAAAAATATCAGCGTCGTTCAATGTTCAAACTCGAACCACAAACCATGATCGATGTCTTCTAAGGAAACCAGAGTCTTTGCCACTGTATCACACAAGTTCTTCTCCTCTACTTTTAACGTCCGGTCTTCCAGTGACTTGAACGTCTTCACGAACTGATCCTCTACTAGTTCGTCCATCTTGGCCTCGGCGCCCAACAATAACGATGCATGCCCTGCATCACGATGAACCCTTTTCAGCAGGAACACCATGCACTCATAAAGTGACTCCAAAAACGCTCCGCTTGCCTTGGCCCGATTCAAGCCACTAAGCGCGCGACCATCAATAGCAGCCCAAAACAACGTGAAAAAATCTGTCAAAGGAGATACAGATGACGTCGAAGCGAATGTCTAACGAAGAGTCAGATCAGACACGATCCCGGCAGCAGCAAAACTCACTGAAGAAGGTATCGTCGATATGATGATAACCACTGTCGGATAACCTTGTATGGGGGACCCGGAGCACCCGAGTTGAAGAAACTGTAGGAACCCGTCGTATGCGGGGCGAGCTTTCAAGGGAGGATGTTGCTCCTCATCTTCTTCGTCACTAGAACCGTCCCCTTCGACACTAACCCTGTCGGCCAATTCCCATGCGTTTGAATGATCTGCTACTGATGAGGATGATTTTTTCTGCGAGTGGATGCGATCCTCACCTTTCAGGAAGCGAAGTAAGGGCTGCCACATGACAGTATGAACAGTGGTATCTGGTTCGACCCAAGCAGAGTGGAGAATAGCTGCACTTAAAGTGGATAGCTGTGTTTGGATTGGATCTAGCATGGGAGTCAGCACGATGGGTCCAATGCAAAAGGAGAGCACGAACGTCGCAAAAGAGCTTGAACAAGTGCCCAAGCTGCCTTCCGAACGGCAGGTTGACCGTACCCAAAACATTCTTCGTCTGCTGGGACAAATGGCGCCGACTCCTTGTAATGCAATGCCGACCAAAATGTAAGACTTGAAAGCTGTTCGTGAAGTTCCGTCTCGACGGTGTCTGCGTCCAAATTGGTTGAACGGAGCTATAGAGAGAAGTGGCAGCTTACCGATTATCCAACGGATCGCGCCATACGCGCCAACTCGTATCCGAGCTTTCCTATCCTGTTCATCTTCTTCTAAATCCTCGGACTTCAATCGTGGCGTTGGTTCTGGCTCCACCTTCTTCGACGCGCCTTTAGTTGGCGGTGGCGGAGCGGGTGGTAGAGGGTTAAGATCCAGATAGATAGCAAGCGGATCCATTGCTGCTCGATACACGAACGCCGCAAGACACGAAAAAAATCCGTTCTCCTTGTCGTTCAATAACTGTTGGCCCGAGACCTCGTTGAAGCTTCGCCATGACGACAGCGCCGATGCTGCGACACCACGGTCGGTGTCGTGTGCTGCCATACACCAGCTTCCCAGGATCCACTCCGCCTCGCGAGTTGAACAGGCATTAAGATGGGCAAAAATAGCTTCCTTCATCAACAAGACAAACGATTTGTGTAGATCTGCCGTCAACTGTCGGATCCGCCGTGAAGGATGAAGAAACAACGGCGATACATGGTGCATCTTCACGTCTGCCTCATCAGAATGGCGAATTGCAGCGAGGAGGGAACAGGACGCACCCATACTGGAAACATGATATGCAGCGTCGGTATCAGGTCCTCATCGCCCGCCAGTACCCTTTCCACCCATCCAGACTGGAGGTCCTCCAGTGCCCTGGCCTTCGTTACCACAGCCTTCTTCCCTAGACTTCGCAGAACGACCAACAGCTCCGGCGGAAGTTGACGCGCTATTCCTGTCGTCTCCAAAGGATCTTGCTGCACTGGGGCAGGCTTTACGGGAGGAATATACACTTTCTGCCTCGGCTCCTTCTTTCCTTTGCCCTTCTCCTTGTTCTTTGCCCGTTTTTCCTTCATCTGACCAACTTCAGGCTCTCCGGGAACGGCGGCTTTCTTCGCATGTTTTTTGCGCGTCCCAGACGTGGCTGAGGATTTGCCGCTGCCTTTCGCCATTTAGAATATGTGATATTAGAAGGGGATAAGGTAGGGACGCGTGGAGGATCGTGGCCGTTGCAAAGAAAGAGGAACGCCGAAGACGTCACTGACTAACACTAGTCGGTCCGCGTCGGTGTGACGCGTGTGACCGACGTCCGGACCGTCCGGACCGGTAATTTCTTTATATGTCCACAGGGTTCAATTTGTCAAGAAATCCCTTTCTTCTCTTGTCGATCACGACCTAATAATGCAGTCAAGGTCGTCGATTGGTTCTATTGTCTCCGCGAACGTTAGACTGACGGACGTAATGTCCCACCTTAGCACCACCAAACCACGCGTTGTGATCTGCAGGAACCTTGGGCCAGATGTTATGCCCTTGCTGGAAGGACGGAGCGACGTCGAGGCGAGATTGTTTGATGTCGATGTTTATCTGATCATAAACGTTCCCCAGGTCATTGTGTGGCCAGAAGACTCATCTTGCGACAGGGCGTGGTTGTTAGAACAGGTCAAAGGAGCTGCTGGTGTGCTGCTGATGTTCCCTGAGAAGGTATGGGTAGCATACACTTTCTCCTTGACCTTCCTGACCCATTATCGACAGGCCGATAAATCGCTCTTCGAAGCTGGTAAGCTAACATGACAAACGGCGGGTAATGAGTCAGGCTTCATACTTGGATTTGCAGCGGGCCCAAATCTTCGCGTCGTATCCACCATGTCTGTCGGCTATGGTGCGCAATTTCTACCTTCCATAGAGATCCTCAACTCAAAACCCACAACACAGAGCACATCGATCTCAGCGAGCTCACGAATCGAGGCGTCAAACTGGGTTATACGCCGGACGTACTAACCGACGCCGGTCTGTTTCTTCTTTACAATCCCTGAAATATTCTCATACTCCTCAGTCGCCGATGTAACGGTAATGCTCGCCCTGATGGCCGGTAGAAACGCTGGGTCAACCATAGACCTAGTTCAATCTGGTCAGGTAAGCCGCCTCAACTTGATATAGTATATATGCAAACCACAAAACCCTAATCCTAGTGGCCAAAATTCCGCTGGGCCCCATTCGCGTTCTGCGGTCCCCAAATTAGCACCCTACCTTCCTCCCCAGAACGCACCGTCGGTTTCCTCGGCTTCGGCCGCATCTCCCAGGCAACCCTCAAGCGCCTTATCCCATTCGGAATCACCTCCTGCTTTTACACCGCCAGCCCCAACTCGCCACCAACTCACGGACGGGACTCCGCCATCCTCTCCCGATACCCCACCCTCAAAACCCTCCGCCGCGTCGATTCGGATGAGCTCGCGCGATCGAGCGATGTTCTGTTCGTCCTGGCCCCAGGCGGAGAGAGCACCAAACACCTCATCAACGAGGAATTCTTACGCAAGATGAAGAAACACAGCGTCCTCGTCAATGCTAGTAGAGGGACGCTCGTGGATTCGGACGCACTGGCAAAGGCGCTGAAAGAGGGCTGGATTTGGGGAGCGGGGATAGATGTCGTAGAGGGCGAACCAAATATCACCCTCGATCATCCGCTCGTGAAGGAACCTCGGTAGGCGTATTGCCAGTCTTGCGGAGCATGGCTAATGTTCCTCTAGTTGCATCATTCTACCTCACATCGGGAGTGCGAGTATAGAGACTAGAATCGATATGGCTACACTCGCCGTGAATAACCTCTTGGCTGGTGTCTTTGGGAAAGAGATGCCCGCGCAGCTGAAGGTTTAGACCAAGAAGGAAGAATTACTAGATAATGAAGTGAATTGTGTACAATCTGGACAAAATGGAAGATTAGTGTCTTTGATGGCCATGTTCAGTCAAGCCTCTAGTGAGCTCACCTTATCTGTGACCTCATCTCATCGTCATCGTCATCATATTTATTTATACACGACGGTGTGCGACGTGTCGTGTTGTATTGTACTGACATTTGGCTAAATTTAACATTCCTTGAGCGACAAACATTCCTAACGATTTTGGGTTCAGATGTAAAGACGACTGGGCCCTAGATCCCCAACCCTGCGAAATTGCGCCATCGACAAGCGCGTGGTCAACCCACCTACAAAGCTGCCGCGGTCTACATCTCATCGGTTTTCTTCGGAGTATCGCCAATTCCGAATATCAATGGTGGATCAGGGCCTGGCGTACCTCGGCGGCACCGACTCCAACCCAAATGGCAAGAACGCCCCAGCTTGGGGATCAAAACACACAGTCTAACTTGTAGGTACTCCCTTCGCGCCGACCACACCGGTCCGAACAGTGTTTAAAACCTTAAAGGCGATTGAAATCTTTCCCACTAGAGGCCGGCATTTGTCTTGAATTCGCCGGTGTATGTATTTAGTTCCTGCGATGTGATCCACAGGTACTCATTCCATTCATGCGCCTGTGAATTATAGCCAGAGTATAGAGTATAGTGGAGTACCGCAACAGCACCGAGTCCGAGACGACAGATGGTACCGTATTGTTCAGTCTAGTCATGACCTTCAGCACGTAACGCGAATATAACAGCGGCGATTTCCAACTCGCTAAGGTACACGGTGTCGCAATTCATGTAGACAGTTCAGCCTATTACGCCCTGCGCATGATCAATGAGTTCGGCTCATGTCTCCGAGTAAAGTCACAATACGCACCTATCCTTACTTGGGACCACTTGTAGAATATCTCGACATCTCGGAAGAACCTCTGCGAAATACCTCCCCATATCCGACTGTGTCGTGCCTCGTGAGACAACGAAGCATATCTTCCGCAGTGACCGGTGCCGGGAGAGTGATTTGTCGAGCTCGTCCCAGTCTACAACAATGGGAAGGGAAACCCCGATATATAGTTCTTGCAAGTCTCTGGATTGAATCTTGGAGAGAGTGCCAGTAATGTCATGGCCTTTAGGTGGGAAATGGAGATGAAGAGAGCGAAGCGATGTGCAGGGGGAGATGTCGATAAGTGAATCTGTCACAATGTGAGAAGACAGTCATCACGATCCACAAACAAGTACTCACCCTCCGAAAGCCTGACTTGCAATTGCCTAACCGAAGGCCCCGTGCTTCTAATCAGATCTTTTATTGTCTCCTCCTCTCCCTCTAGACTATTCACCGTAGCACCTGCACCTGCAAGCCACTGCAGCATATCCCCGCCGACCTCGGCGATCTTCCACTCCACATTTGGCGGCGGTGTCGGCACATACCCACCATATGTCCAGCTCACCCACCTCGCTTCTACGCTTGCCAGCCCACGAAATGCACCCAAAAACCTCACCACCTCACTAAAACGCGAAAAATGCAACCCTTCGAGGACCACGGAGGTCAAGCCAGAATGCGGAAGGTGGCACATGAGCAGACCTAGCACCTCCGCAGGTACTTTCTCAAAATGTGTGTTGGCGACCTTCACTGCATTTACCTTTGGCAGTCGGGGCAAATTGCGAATCGCACGGACAACGTCTCCCAAACCATGAATCGCTACCACCTTCGTGAGGTCGGTGAAGAGGAGGCGCTGTATATACGGTTTTATGGTGCTGTGCGGCGATTCGAGAAGGGAAATGAGGCTGAAAAGCCCACGTGTGTGAAGGGGGACCGACAGAGAGGAAAATAAGTGGTACCGCGCTGAAGGGAGGAATGAAGGGTGTAGACTGAGGGAGAGCAGTGTACGGGGAGACGCATGTAGATAGTCAGTAATCATGTCGATGATTTCTGGGGGAAAGGTGAAAATAGACGTTGAGGGCATCATGTTTGTGGGAGAGTTAGGCAGCCTGAGACGCGGTATTTATGAAGGTCGGAGAGAAGATCCATCGGGCGAAGACAAGGGAAGAAAGGGCCATCAAACTGAGGTCGCCGATGATATGACGTTTTGCATTCATGGAACCTGCCACGGAGCTAGTTGGTGACGGGAGGGAGCAAAGGAAATGAGATCAGATCAGATTTACTTTCCCTCGGAGGAGACGTGCCCTCGCAAAGGCCACCGTGGATCTTCCAGCTGTGTCATGAAAATGCGAACATGTGAGGACCAGATTGCGAACAGAAGCTAAGATTGATTCTAGGGCGTTATGCGCCTTCCGAGGGTATAAGGGTTCATTTCGCCAATCAAATAGAGTGCCGCCGACCATGCCATGAGAGCGCTCACGCGAGCAGCGGAAGGCACGGTGAGACTCGAGCTCTAACGAAACTTGTCAATGAGAGTAGATCAAGCATTCAACGGGGAAGGAGAATCCTGCCAGCACTACGCGTAATCCGCTGTCCTCGGAATGGATGTGAAGGAGGGAAGGAGAAGTCAGCATTCGGATTCAATTCAGAACGCCGGCAAGATCGCGTGGCTGGAATTCATCCTACTTCCGCCGAACATCGGATGAAGCACGAGATTGGAATACTACGCGTCAAATTGACCGAATTAGAAATTTGGCCCCGACGTTTACTGACAAGACCGCCGCTGTCGCGGGTGGACGGGTCAAATTGTCGCCACTGTGAGGGCAATATAAAGTGCCCTCGAGCTCCAGGAGTTGTGGAACTAGAACGCGACGATGAAGATGATTGAGGAAGGGAAGAAAAGAACATCTGAGGCGTCGTTTGGATGTGCGCGCCTTATAGTCGTCGGGGTGGCCCGTGCGTGAGAGATCAGCGCCGTCATGATGTCATCGAACGACGCTCCCGATGTCATTAGTTCGGATGACAAATTATGAATATGCGGTCCAGGCCGATACCAATGGCATTCCTATAAATAGCATAGGACGCGACTCAATGTCCAAAATTTGCGCCGATCGATTTGCGATCGATGGTATGCGCAAAAGAATGAAAGAGCGGATGTCTTATAAATGTTCGCAGCGGCTAATTCGCATTGAATCAGAGCTGTCGCCGAAAATCGGAATGAGAATAGAAACCACCAGCTGACGAAAACGCGAACATGCACAGCCGTGGCGACCAGGATCCACATGCAAGGCCCAAGGCCGCATCAGTCCCGCTGTCCGTGATGAACTAGGCGAGGACGAGTAGTAGGCGAGAATTGAGGGACAGCAGGCGAGACAGAGAAGCACGCTGAACCCACGAGCCGTGGCCAAAGCGTCAATAAAATCCAACGCATCTCGAGCTGACTGGACTGGGAAAAGAGGCGCGGATCTTCTCGGAAAGGAAAGTGCGATAAGATCCCACCACGTGACGTTCATCTTATCTTCACCGCGCGCGTCTATTTTTTCTTCCGCACCATGCTGTCGCGTCGGCATGTGGAACGCCCTGGCAAAGGATCTCGGTCGATAAATCCGCTTGACATGTCTATATATTCCACTCAATATCGGGAATGGCGTTCCTCACTACCCATCCAACATGGTCTTACCTTCTGAACCCGAATTCGAACAGGTCCCCCTTTTCTTTTCCTTTTCTTCAAATATTGACCGACTGTAATACAGGCACTCGGAGAGCTCACGCTCAGTATTGGCCCCTTCCTCGCAGCCAACCCATCTTACCAAAAAGCCTTCGAGATCGTTCAAATCCCCGAACGGGTCCTCCAATTCCGTGTCGTATGGGAAGACGACCAGGGACGAGCGCAAGTGAATCGTGGATTCCGTGTGCAGGTACTTCCGAATTACTCTACATTTTACTACCTCGACTCACATCTCTTCTCCCCCAGTACAACTCTGCTCTGGGTCCCTACAAGGGCGGCCTGCGCCTTCACCCCTCTGTCAACCTCTCCATCCTCAAGTTCCTCGGGTTTGAGCAGACTTTCAAGAATGCTCTCACAGGGCTCAGCATGGGAGGAGGCAAGGGCGGCTCCGATTTCGATCCCAAAGGGAAGAGCGACGGAGAGATAAGGAGGTTCTGTGTGGCATTCATGAGCGAGCTGTTTAGGCATATCGGGCAAGATACGGATGTTCCTGGTAAGCAGTCTAACCTATTGAATAAAGTGACTCACCTATTCATATCATCCTTATCTTTACCTTACCCCTTTAGCTGGCGATATTGGTACTGGCGCACGCGAAATCGGTTTCCTCTTCGGCGCCTACAAGAAGCTTCGCAACGAGTTCGTTGGTGTTCTCACCGGGAAGGGCGCACACTGGGGCGGGTCGTTCATCCGGCCCGAAGCAACCGGATATGGCCTTATCTACTATGTCGAGCATGTATGTAATCTCTCGCTTAATGTACGCTATCCCTCCTGATGCATGATGCCCCGCAGATGATCCCCTTGGCATGCCCAGAATACCCCCTCACCTCACCCACCACCCTCGTCGCCATCTCCGGTGCTGGAAACGTCGCTCAGTACACCGCTCTCAAGGTCATCGAGCTCGGCGCGACGGTCGTCTCACTCTCCGACTCTAGGGGTGCCCTCATCGCCGAAGAGGGATTCTCAAAGGAGGTCATTGAGAAGGTCGGGTCGCTCAAGCTGAAGGGAGGCTATCTGGAGTCGTACGCTGAATTCGCGCCTGAAGAGCAATACAAGTATTATCCCGGTGCGTATTCTCACCCACTTATTACGCAGAAAACTAAATGCGAAAGGGAACAGGTCAACGCCCATGGACGCTCCTCTCCAAAGTGCACATCGCACTCCCAGGCGCGACCCAGAACGAAGTCTCGGGCGAAGAAGCCGAGGCTCTCGTCAAAGCAGGCGTGAGGGTCGTCGCAGAGGGATCCAACATGGGCTGCACGGCCGAAGCCATCGAGGTCTTTGAAGCCTCTCGCAGACAGGGCGCTGGAGGAGTATGGTACGCACCCGGGAAAGCCTCCAACTGTGGAGGTGTCGCCGTCTCCGGTCTCGAGATGGCACAGAACAGCCAGAGGCTCACTTGGACACCCGCCGAGGTCGATGCGAAGCTCAAGGGAATCATGGGAAGCTGTTTCGAGGTACGCCTTTTGTTTCTTTCATTTGTTTGGTTTAGCTGATTAGGGCGTAGACGTGCTTGAATGCTGGAACCAAGTGGAGCGGCGAGGAGCTGACGGAGGGCGTGCTCCCCAGTCTGCTCTACGGAGCGAATGTTGCCGGCTTTATCAAGGTCGCCAACGCGATGAAAGAGCAGGGCGACTGGTGGTAAGCGGGAGAAGATGGGATACCTTGTACATAAAATTATTTGGCGCTCGAAAGCCTACGTGAATTGTCTTGTATATAGTAATTGGTAGGCGTACAGTAATTGGATTGATTCTTCCTGGTCATGAACTTGAACTTGGTCGTTTTTGCGGACTTGATTACAGCAGTCTATGATGGTTCACGGCGCTTTGTAAGGACATTGGCCAAGGCAAATTGGCAACAACCCGCCTAACCAGCTATACTCATAATCTACCATCCAGCCCTAATCATTATCGAAATTCGTAGAATATTTTGAGCAGCGAAGGTTTACGTTATGACAAGGCTTTTATGAAGTGCTGTAAGATTGTTTCGGGGATCTCGGGGTGCCTTTTACGCCTTCCAAACTCGGTTACGGATCTTCCGAACGCCTTAATGAAGAACAAGTTAGACTCGAAGACACTAAAACAATTCTTACGAGTTTATGGTGGTGGTTTGGCTACGTTCCGGCGATCCTTCCTTCCAGAACCCCTATACGTGCTTGAGCTTGACAACCCGTTTTATGGCAAAGTACGATCTGATATTTCTTTCGTCCCCCACAAAACCCCTTATATACTGACAACATGTCAATCCATGTATCCCGACTGCTCAAAATCAAATACGCTGTAGATCTCTTCCTTAAGGATACTAGAAACCTTCTTTTCTCAGCCCTGCATGTCAAGTTTGTGATATCACCGCCGAGTGGAGGATCTAAAGGCACCAGGTAAAAATACCGTCGGAGCGCTCAGCTTGAACGGCCGACATCACATTCTCTTGCACGGCAACTCGAGTTGATAGCCCTGCGAAAATGCTATGCACTTCCGGCAACACACTACATTACCGCGTCTCCTCAACTGTTTTGGCGTTTGGACCCGACGAGTCCGTCCGTAATTGTGCAGGTCTTTTACCTTCTTGTGATACTAATGAACTCGTCCTCTCTTTTTCTAACCTGAATTTGTATATTTGAATTCGCTTTCAGTGTATTGTTATCAGGGAAGTAGAAGTTGCGGATGCACTTGATATCCCTGCCAGATGCTTATATAGTCCCGGTGATATAGCACATTGCCGACTCCCGATATGACGACCAGAATAAGTACACATTCTATGACAATAGAAATATTGAGACTGACCCTTGTCAACTCTCATGAAGCTCCTCGGTACAGTGACCTGAGAGACCAATATATTTCAAGAATATTGAGCAAAGGCCAACCCTTTTTCTTACGTCCAAGGGCAGTAAGTGTTCATGGTTCCGCGGTGCTGGCGAATTGGCAATCTGATATTGTGACCTCACCGTCATTTAGGAACAGATTAGGCTCATCATAACCTAAGAGGAACTTGGGTTAACATGCATGCCCTGGAGTGACGAAATCGACTGCAGCCAGAGAGCAGGAGACTGACGAAGATAATGTAGCAACCCCATATTCCAGAGCCTTGGAAGGAATTTACATACGTTTCGTATATAGGCTCAGAGGGACTCGGAGACAGACTCTAAACTTAACGGTTAGCCAACGTTCGCATGAGTTTTTATCACACTTGTACACGACTTCGTCCGTCTCCCGTTGGAGACATCAGTTGAGAAACATTACGGCAACATAGCATTTGACTGACTCCCGATACCAGCATATCGAGGCACGTACGGCGTCCAGTGTGGGAAGCCGTGCTGTATATCCTCGGTGTCTGGACACCACGGACGAGCCGCACCATACTTAGCTATTGCCCCTCTCCCTTAATGAAAGCCCTGTTTACGTCGAAGTGCCGGGGAAAGGCGCCGAGCGCCGAATCCCCGATACTCGAATGTGACAAGTTCCGTGTCGTATTAGAACTGGCCATCATCTCATGGGAGTCTTGCTGTATCGAGGAATGATACTGTCGGAGCGCCGAGCACCGGGTCTGCATCGGATACACTTGATATCCCTGCCTCTATACAGTCCCGAGAACAATATAATACCGCCACGACCAAAATACACATCCATCTTCTCAATAGATATCTTTGAGACCGACCCTAGTCAATTATTATGAAGTTCCTCGGCGCAATGAATCGAAAAAATATACTAGACGTCGTTTTCCAACCCTGTGGAGCCAAGGACTAACACTTCGAGCTCAAGGGCAATAAGTGTGTTAGCACTTCACGGTTCCGCGGTGCCTTGAATCGAGGATCTGCTTTTGTGACTTTGCCGGCATTTGGAAACGCACCAAGACTGCACCAATCTAAGAAAGGGAAACTCACGCTTTATGTGCCTAGAATGATGAAATAGAGAGTAGTAATGACGAAGACAATTCAGCACTCCCGATCTCTAACAAACCCTCGGCAAGAATTCACATACATTTCGTATACAGGCTCAGATACAGACTCTGTAGCCGACGATCGCATGAGTTGTTATCACACTCATAGACGACACCGTCGCACCGTCACCGAGTCCGTCTGTTGTCCGTTTCCCGGAAGGGCCACGGAACAATGTACATGGGACCGACTTTTACCGCCCAATATTATTTGTGGCTTGATAGCGGGAGAGACATCAAATGTCCTTTCCGCGAATAGGTACCGATTCACCGAGGTCTTCTCTCCGTGGCTTGCCTTTGCATTCCGACAACCTTAGAAAATCCGACGTTGGTGGCCAAGATTTCTCGCGGTCACTCCCCTCTCAGGCACAATTCTTCTTGGCGACTGGCTTTCAGCAGCATTGGTCATATAGTGAAAGATAGGAAATGGATTACAGCTGTAGGCATTTGAAGTATTCAGCGCGAGGTCATCATAGAGACGAGAGCTAAACTGACCTCGGCCCTATTATCATGAATGCATCTCCACATCCTTGTCCTCGCTCTGATTTTTATCCTCCGCCTCCGCCTGTTCAACTCCGATACTTCCCGCGGGTCTCCATATGCTGCCTCCCGAGGTAGCCTTCCACAGTCGTATCCGACCATCATTACCAGCCGATGACAGAACAGTCCTGCGGAAAAAAGGTATTAACGACTGATTCGAAACCATATGGGATATACCTTACCCCGTTATGTTCCATTCGACACGGCCGACGGACGACCTGGAGATATATCAGCACGAGAAGACACGGAAATGAAGACCGTCAGCTAACTTGTGCTGATCAAAATCAGCCACGATCGTGGCAGACCACCGATTTCCCTCGTCGGAGTCCACGGCGTCCTCGTCTCCGGTTTCAGGTTCTTCGATGGAGGGCTTCACTTTCCAGATCCTCACTCGCCCGTCTCGTCCTCCGGTCGCGATGAGATGGTATGACCTGCCGCATGAAGGGGCCCACGCGACCGAGGTGATAGCGAATGGAGTAGGATGCTCTGCTTCTGTCTGGCCGAGTGTCGCAGAAGGCTCGGTGGAGGGTGTGCTGTTCTGTGCAGCAGGTGATGGATCCAGCACCAGGATGGTCGCTGGTCTTCGGGAAGGAGAGAGTTGAATAATCTGCGATAGATTAACATTAATTCGAGATAAAAGCAGGAGTCACACCTTGACAATCCCACTGACGCCACAGCTGGTCGCCAGGACCTCTCCCCAATACCTGTCTTTACACCAGGAGACACACCAACCACCATCTGCCTCCCTGTTGCCGATCCCGGGCCTTGTTTGACTTGTGGACTGTTGCTGAAGAAGGGCTTGGGCAATGAGAGGTGCTGGGGCTCCTTCGGCACTGGAACTCGTTTGTGTTGGTGTTGCGACAGCAGCTGTATGCGCTCGAGAAAGAAAAGAAGGGGAAGACGACGTCGGCACAGTGTTCACATCGATTTCTTCCGCCAACTGCCAGGGCGCCCCAGAAGGAGACTCGTAGCATTCGTAGATTCTCAGAAAATTATCGGAAGCTACTGTTGCCTTGGATCACGCTGTCACTCGAGCAACGGAACGAACAACAGAGCACTCACCAATTTCAGCCCAAAATGATGGGGCGCAAATTCCACGGCCCGTACAGTCCCTCTCGCTTCATGAAGGATCCCTTTTTCCACCCAGCGAGACGAAGACGGTCCTGCCTGGGAAGCAGCGGCACCGTTCAGCTCGTTGACGAGGACCTGTTCCCATACTTTGACCGTACGGTCAAACGACGAAGAGGCAATGATAGATCCGAATTCGGGATGCGCCCAGCTAACTTTGGATACCGCGGCATCATGCGCCTAAAACGAAACGTTAAATAAAAATGAAGTCAGAAACGCGTAAATTTGGAGTACAGCAGGATGAGAATAACGTACTTTCCAGTCATCTTCGGCAGACCATGTCCCGTTCTGCTCGTCGAGCTGCCATATTTTGATTCTGCAGAGAAAGGATAAGAGAGAGAAGATAGTACGACGCGATTCAGCTAACCTTTGGTCCAAGCTACAAGTAGCCAGACGAAGGCCGTAGAAATCGTACGCAGCGTCGGTGACGAGGTCGGCGTGAACGCTCTGTATCAGCCCCGTCTGTATCATATCGTCGTCAACAAGGGGGCCACTGATGGTGGTAGTTGTGGTCGGAAGGAAAGACGCGAAATCTGGCACGTGCCACAGTAACGTATTTATTTAATTAATTAAATTTCTCGTATTTAGATATTTCTCTTCCTATTTTTCTTGGTGGAAAATAATAATATACTATTACATAATAAAGCTACAGAAAACATGGGTGGGGCAATGATACAGACAGGATATTGTGTTAGAGCAGACGTTACTAAGGATACATGGATAGCGTGCACGTAAATGTATAGCAGACATGTGTAGATGTGTAAGTAGTAAAAAATTCTTTCGAGTCTCGCCTATGCAACACCGTTCGCACCATTGACAGCAGGAGCCCCATGACGGAGCGCAGCCTCAGCCACCATCGACTCCTCGGGATGAGGAGGCTTAAAGTTCGCTTGCTGGAACGCCAACTGCTCCACCAGCACATGACGACCAGATGACGCCGCCACAAAACCGAGGAACGGAGGCGACGGGTTAAGAGGTCGTGAACAGAATTCAGGATGGGCCTGAAGTCCAACAAAATATGGATGATCTGCACAACACTGAGAACCAGTAACAAAAGCCGAAATGGAGACATACCAGGAAGCTCGCAGATCTGCATTCGCTCTCCCTTCTCGTCTTTACCACTAAAGACCAGACCACTGGACGCGAGTTTGTCAACCCATTCTGGGTTTACTTCATACCTGTGCCTGTGTCGTTCCCAGATTTTTCCCGAGCCGCCGTAGAGCTTCCGCATCTTGGACCAGGTTTCGGTACCAGGTTCGAATACAGTCGGCCGCAGACCCAGTCGCATAGTCCCACCCATATGAGTCGTAGAAATCTCCGGCATGAAGATGATAGCGGGGAACTTCGTTTCCTTGTTGAATTCAGCCGAGGTAGCCTCTGTTGGGATGTATTAGACAAAGAGGGGATCGCAGCCACTGAGTGCTACTTACCGGGAATATTCAAAACATTACGGGACCACTCGACGACGGCTAGTTGGAAACCAAGACAGATCCCGAGGAAGGGAATGTGTTGCTCTCGGGCGTACTTGATAGCCATCAGCATACCTTCCGTTCCACGCTCGCCGAAACCGCCGGGGACAAGGATACCTCTTCATAGATGTTAGCCGATGAACCAGCGTAGAGAGAGACCATCATACCCTGCACCGACAACCGCGCGCCACGCGTCATGATATTTCGCCGGATTCGACTCCTGCGTCTCGGGCTCAAGATCTGAAGATTCAACCCACTAAATGACAGAAATAGGAAGCACGTTCGTCCCACTTTTAGAAAGATAAACGCACCGTGAGTATGAGTTTTCGGTGGACTCGAAATGCCGAGTGTTCCAAAGCCTTGATAACAGACATGTAAGAGTCCTTGAGGTCGGTATACTTGCCCACGAGGACAATTTGCACAGTATCGAATAACCGCTCTTGGCCAGTAGTCAGGTCTCTCCACCGCTTTTCCAAGGACGTGCCGTGCTGTGACATGTTGGGAGTGATGCTAATATTGTCCAGATCTAGGCGCTTCCGAAGGTAGTCCAGGATACCTTGCGATTGCAACAGAAGCGGGACGTGATAAACCGAGGAAACGTTATGTACACCAAAGACTTGTTCGGCAGCCACATGGCAGAACATCGATATCTTCTCCTTCGTCGCGGGAAGAAGCGGATCCGAAGCAAGCAGTCGGCACGCGATGAGGTCGGCAAGGAGACCCAGACCACGCAGCGAATGAATGGTCGTCTGGGTAGGTTTCGTTTTCTGTTCACCATGCATGTCGGGAACTAGCGAAACATGGATGAGAGCAAAGTTTTTGTGTCCGACTCGAAATTGGAACTGTCGCATCGCTTCTACGAAAGGGGCGGACTCGATGTCTCCAACGGTACCTCCGAGCTACAGACCAATAAGAACGAGGCATTTCATGAGAGAGAACGCGTACTTCGACGATGCAGACGTCTGGCTCCTCTCCCGAGTCATCGACTGGTATCTTGGATACCCGTTCAATCCAGTCTTGAATCGCGTTCGTTACGTGAGGGACAATCTGTACTGTCTTGCCGAGGTACTCCCCTTTTCTCTGCGACGTGTTTCATCAAAAAAATGCACAGGTAATAAATATCGACGCGCCTACCTCTTTTTCTATGACTTCTCTATAGATCTTGCCAGTCGTTATGTTGTTATCGCGTGAAAGGGTGATATCAAGATATCGTTCGTAATTTCCCAGATCTAGATCAACCTCGCCGCCATCGTTCAAAACGTACACCTCGCCTGGGAAGGGTGTCAGTGCACGATAAGGCAACCGCGACCCTGGCTCACCGTGTTCTGTTGGTCGCATGGTGCCAGCATCGATGTTCATGTACGGATCTATCTTGATGGCTGTCACCTTGAGCCCAAGAGTCTTGAGGAGGAGACCCGTCGACGACGCTGTCCGAGAGAGAGTATATTCAGTGCAGAACGAGGCAGCTGATGAGGATCGTGGTACCGATAACGCCCTTTCCGATTCCACTTATCACACCTCCCGAGACGACAATGTACTTCATGGTGGATACTGGGGTCCACGCTGTCGGGAAGATGGGGGAAGGAAAAGGTATGAGGGAGAGCTGTGAATCAATAATTTCAATTAAATTTTTCAGGATGTTCGCAAGCAAGGGCAAACAGTTACACTGCCACAGATCAACCTTCACCAACGCGTTGGACACGAAGACAGGGAAAGCGCGAGGTCTCCGAGGTATTATATTATAAATTGAATAATTCTTGATGTCCTTTTAATTTTATCAGTAGGGGATGCACAGCTTTAAATTGGCGCGACTATGGAGCCAGTTTTCACTGAGCAGTCTGAGCTCGAGCTCCGTGCGACCCAGCCTATCCTGCATGCATCGCCGATACATATCGGTATTCCTCTCCAACGAACCAGCTGAACCAGCTAGTAAACCGGTGGAGCCTGAACAACTCATGACGTTTGACCCTCGATCCCTCTCACCTCACAACTTCCGCGACATATCCCACCAAAAAATCTTCGTATTTCCTGGCGCTAAGCGGTCCGCCATTCACTATGAGCGCAGACGAATTGAAGGCAAGAGCTTCTACACCACCTTCCCAGATAATACCAAAGGGTTTCTATACTATTGGACACATCCCGATCTGCCACCTACCTCGGGGCAGATCCGGTTTCGTATAACGAAAACGAATAACCCGCAGGATTTCGATAGAGGGAGAGATTTCTGTCTCCCTTCGGGGATTCCCTGGCACATGACCCTGGCACACCTCGCTGGAAAGAAACTCTACGCGGGCGTTTGCGATATCCTAGTGCGAGATGGGCTGGTCACTCGCGACGCTATTGAGAAATTACGCTCATGTTCCGAATCCGTACGCCTCATGCCGCGGCAGGCAACCGTTATCACTTCTCCAGACGAGGTATTTCCCATATGTCTTCCGCTGCTCAATCCCACAGTGTATCTTGCTGCTGCTGGGGAGAGTAAACAAGTGCGAAAGATACGTATCGAATTCCGTAAAAACGAAAAAATATACAACTTTATTGAGCCAGGGAAACAAGGTATGCGTTAGGTTCTTCTAATGGGGAAGTTCTGTCTTACATTCCGCAGTCTTTACTCTTGTACAGTTTGTGTACCCTGAGAAGTATGCAAGAAACGACTGGGTTCCACACTTGCGTATAGCTCATGTCTACGCGACGGATGGGCCTGTTACGACTGGGGTTCCTTCATCGATAAAACCCCGCGCAATGTATCCTCGTCGAGATTTCATTGCGTGGTGCAAAGAGTTCAACCAGGCATGAAATTCGGTCCCGGGTTCTTGTATTACGTGTAATTTTCAACGGGTTCTCAAGGTTAACATTGACCATCGCTGGTTTCGCTACAAGCGCAAACGGCCGGTATTTCCTGCTTACTGGCAGCTTTCAGCGCCTTGTGTTAGTGTCACTGAAAATATCCGTGGGACCGGGACGTATGGATTGATTAATACTAAGGATCTAAAATGAGAACTACGAACCCGGTCGTCTATCAAGTGAGCTACCAAGCTCCGGCAATTTCGGGCCGAGGCACCATGTCACACTGTGACTGTGACCAAAGGTGACAGTAGCGTGACGGGACGCGTAAGTCCACGCTACCTTTCCTTTCCCTGTTCCGACGACAATGCCCGTGGCCACCAAGACAGCAGTGATCCCTGGGGGTGTCAAGCCCTACTACCAAGCCAAAATCGAGACCGCTGAACTGACAATAAGTCAGAAAACCCAGAATCTGCGACGGTTGGAGGCACAACGAAATGCTCTCAATGCTCGAGGTAAGGAATATCGCTGTCTGCGACATCGGGGGGCTAATACCTATTTTTTCGTGTAGTACGACTGCTACGTGAAGAGCTGCAGCTACTGCACGAGCCAGGTAGCTATGTGGGTGAGGTAGTGAAAGTGATGGGCAAGAATAAAGTTCTCGTGAAGGTGCAGCCGGAAGGAAAATACAGTACGCCAAATCTTCATTATTACCTTTTTATCCTCTCATAGAGCGTCCAGTCGTCGACCTTGACCCGGAAATCGACGTCAACCAGCTCAAAGCTTCCCTCCGTATTGCTCTCCGCTCCGACTCGTACACCATTCACAAAATTCTCCCTAATAAAGTCGACCCGCTGGTTTCGCTCATGATGGTCGAGAAAGTCCCGGACAGCACGTACGAAATGGTTGGTGGTCTCGACAAGCAGATTAAAGAGATCAAGGAAGTCATCGAGCTCCCGGTGAAGCATCCGGAATTGTTCGAGTCGCTGGGTATCGCACAGCCGAAGGGTGTCCTCTTGTACGGTCCTCCAGGAACAGGCAAGACCCTCTTGGCTCGAGCAGTAGCACACCATACGGACTGCAAGTTCATCAGGGTCAGTGGTAGCGAACTGGTGCAGAAATACATTGGTGAAGGTAGCCGGATGGTGCGAGAGCTATTCGTCATGGCCCGAGAGCATGCGCCCAGTATCATCTTCATGGACGAGATCGACTCCATCGGTAGTTCCAGAGGGGACAGCGGCAGTGGTGGCGGAGACTCGGAGGTCCAGAGGACGATGCTGGAATTGTTGAACCAGTTGGATGGCTTCGAGTCGACGAAGAACATCAAGGTTATCATGGCTACTAACCGGATAGGTGTGTAGTATGCACCGTTGACATGGGCTACGTGCTGACCTAGGCCTTCAGACATCCTTGACTCTGCGTTGCTCCGGCCAGGTCGAATAGATCGAAAGATCGAATTCCCTCCCCCAGGTCCCGAGGCTCGTGTGGCTATTCTTCGTATTCATTCCCGCAAGGTGAGAAACTGGACCCACCTCCGTCACGGACTTTTCCTTACCTTGGAATAGATGTCTCTGCAACGTGGTATAAACTTACGTGCACTTGCAGAGAAAATGGGGCAGTGTTCAGGTGCAGAAGTGCGTGGTATATGTACGGAAGCTGGTAGGTCTTGATTCTCTCTTCGCACTCGTTCACACTGACACCCGGTAGGTATGTATGCTCTCCGGGAACGGCGGCAGCATGTCACACAGGAGGACTTTGAGTTTGCTGTTGCTAAGGTTTGTGAAAATCTGTTCCAACCAGCCGAGTTGCTAAATCGTGTTTGTGCGACAGGTTTTGAAGAAGAACCAAGAGGGAAATACATCTGTCAGCAAGCTGTTCTCGTAGACTTTCCGGTAATAATTTATATGATTACTTTCGACACTGTGTGAGTCTCCACTGTGGCGCTGACTGGAGCAAGGTGAAGTTTCGACCAGAAGGCTGCGCCAAGCTGAATACTGTCAATGCGGCGAAAGCGTGGTTCGATTTTTACCTCGACGTTTTCACCTCTTCACGTCACCAGATTCTTGAATGGGGACGATCATATATCGTTGTCGTCGTATTCACAGCTCTCTGTGGCATGCCATTTCCTGGCCTAACTTGCTTCGAATTATAGTGTTCATGTAGGCAAACGCGCAATCCGTTCTGCATGTCACGATGCGAGAAAGTCTTCACTTTTAACGGGTGCACGAGGATCTGCGTATTTACGTCAAAGCGTGCAGTCCTCGAGGTCGGAAGAATGGATAAATATGGTGCGAAAGGGTTCTTGTCATTCCCATACGGCGCTTATAGATGCATCGATTAGGCCGTAGAGGATTCTTAAAGAGTGTCCCTTTGTTCGTGTTCCCTCCCCACCATGGCTTGGTCTATCTGCGATGAGCTGCTTCCAACTGGAAAGTGCAGGAAGAACATATGTCGTGCAGATCATGGAATACCCACATGTGATTTATGCCGACTAGGATTTCCTTCTGTCGACGCCTACATCATTCACTTGCAAGAACACAAGGACGCCCGACAGGCACAATCCGCGCATTGGATTTCCTGTTATCTGTGCGATTCCCACCACCTCTGTCAGGCCACGTTTGACGATCATATCGTATCTTCATTCCATCTTCGCCGAGCGAAGAAAGCGAAGAAGGCGAAGAAGACAGGCGTTGATCCAAATATTACCGGACGGCGGCAGTTGGACGTTGTCCCGGGGAATAGACACAAGGATGTACTACAAGCACAAACCACAGATTGGATTTCCTGTTATCTGTGCGATTCCCACCACCTCTGTCAGGCCACGTTTGACTATCATATCAAATCTTTACTTCATGTTCGTCAAGCGAAGAAGGCAGGTGTCGATCCAAATATTCCGGGACAGCACCAGTCGAACGTTGCACCATCAGACGTTGTACCAGGCCATAGGCTCTGTACGTTCTGTAACGAGAAAATATCCGAACAGGCCTGGCATCGGCACATTGCAACTGCCAAGCACAAGAGTAAAGAGCAGTTGGTATCCTATACCACCGTCCTGGAACAGGCAGAGAGAGACAAGCATGGGGTCACGGTGAAGGGGGATCTTGACTTCAAGGTGGTCAAAATAGCGACCGCCCGCAAAGGCATCAGAATTTCCGCTTGCATCAAGACCACGGTCCCAAGTGCGGATATCAAGCTCATCAGCTCGCAGCTCGCATCCTCAAAGGGAATGCAGGGGAAGGACATACCTACTCCGTGCGTCATTACTCTGAAGCCGTTGTAGTATCGCTGATGCCAATTAGATTTTCCGTCACATTCGATAAGATAGCGTTGAAAGCCAAAAGCCCAATTTCTCTTACCGTCACTGCTAAACAAGACCATGCCGGCAGGGCAGACGATCGTTTGGATTTGGTCTTTGAGGACATCAAACCTCGCACCCAGTTCCTTATATCTCGGCCCATTCACATGATTGTTGGTAGCAAGGCCGACCACAAAGCTCTCAAGCCCAAAACCTCTTATGTCCCTGAAACCTCAACTGCCCGCCACCCCGAGCTACATATTGTCGAAGGCGTGCAGCCGCCAGCACTGACAGTCATTCCTTATTCGATCCGTTTAGCCTTCTATGACACGCCACAGCTGCTCTTGGACACAATCTCTTCTGGGACCGTCGTCGAAATCACGAGGAAGCTCAAGGAGCTGTTCATACAGCCGAGTATTGATACAGACTCATACGGGCAGGTTTTCCAGACCCTCTTATGGGTAGAGGAATACAAGCAATCGTACGATGTCTCCTTCTGTTCCCGAGGGCTACAGGCTGATGACAACACTCTAGCCACGACCTCCACAGTTATGATATCGAGGATGCTACACTTACTCGTCGTAGCCAATACTACGAGTGCGTGTTCACCATGTTCCTTGTATATGCGCCCTCACATTTGTAAGTTTAGTCTTACTGTGCCAGGTTTAGCAGAGAAGCGTCCAAGCGTGTTAGTTGGTGCGAATCCACCTTAATGATCTTAATGCGATGCTAACAATTGCTAGGCGACACCATCTTGGTGCGAAAGAAAGACGCTCCGGAGGGGCATTGGTTCTCTGGCGGGGTGCACAATGTCATGGTGGAAACCGTCCGCCTACGCTTCAGTCCTAAATTCGCAACATCTCCGTCGGATCGTTTCCACATCAGATTCAAATTAAATCGTTTTCCCTTTAGGGGGCAGCACCAGGCGCTAGAGACCACCTTCGCACCAGGACGTCTACTTCTACCATTAGCGACACATATCTTGAAAGCGGCTCCTGCTATACCATGGATTGCCGTAAACCGTCTCATTGACACAAACGCAAGACAACGCCAAGCTATTGATGGCATCCTCCGCCGACAGCCTGGGACCGTCCCATTCATAATCTTTGGCCCGTGAGTGTGGTGTCTTGTAATATTAACAACGACAAGAGCTAAGACTGCTTGTTTGTGATCTAGTCCCGGCACCGGAAAAACGGTGACAATCGTAGAAGCCATTCTGCAAATCATCCGAACTAATCCTAATGCTCGGATTCTTGCCTGTGCACCAAGCAACTCTGCCGCTGATCTCATTGCGCAGCGCCTAATGGCATTAAGCAGGGACGAGCTCTTCCGATTCTATGCCCCATCTCGACCCAAGATCGCTGTTCCCGCCGACGTCCAGCCATACACGTTCACAAAAGACGGGCATTTTGCTGTCCAAGACTGTGAGAGAGTCAAACAATTCAAGGTGATAGTGGCAACGTGTGTATCTGCGGCGGTGTTCTTCAATATCGGAGTTCAGCAAGGGCATTTTACACATATTTTCATTGATGAGGCAGGCCAGGCGACAGAGCCTGAGGTGATGATTGCTGTGAAGACGATGGCAGATAATAGGACTACCGTTGTGCTGTCGGGTGATCCAAAACAGCTTGGACCGGTCATACGATCACCTATCGCTAGGGAGCTCGGACTGGACACCAGCTATATCGAACGTCTGATGCAGAGGGAAATCTACGATGAGGTCGGGGGACATGCCCAATCGTCAGGCTTCCATATTTTTCTGAAGACATCTTCGTTCTAACGTTTCTTTTAGGGTCGTCAAACTCACCCAGAACTTCCGTTCGCATTCTGCCATCCTCAAATTCCCTAACGGGCGCTTTTACAAGGGCGATCTCCAGCCATGTGCTGATCCTAATAGCGTGGGCATGTTCATTGGATCGGATCATCTTGAAGCGAAAGATTTCCCTATCGTGTTCCACGCAATGACTGGCCACGACGATCGGGAGGCGTCTTCACCATCATTCTTCAACGTTGATGAGGTGTCACAAGTGAAGGCCACAGTTGAGGAGCTCCTAGGAGATACAAGGCTGAAGCTCAGTAAGTTGTCTTTGTTTTCATATTGACTTACGTCTAATGGATCATTTAGCTGTTGACGATATTGGTGTTATTGCGCCTTATCATGCGCAGGTCCGCCGATTACGGAGGTCGCTGGAAAAGGCCGCTCCGGGAATTCAGGTTGGAAGTGTGGAAGAATTCCAGGGTCAGGTAATAATAATAAAAATATCCGCTTGCTCTCTCACCAGTATACGGAAACACTGACTTTGATCAATCAGGAACGCACGGTGATCATCATGTCGACCGTCAGAAGCAGCATGGAGTTCATTGAGTTCGACCTTCGCCACACCCTAAGATTTGTCGCAAATCCACGTCGGTTCAACGGTCAGTCTGTTTACCCACTCTTCTACGTCCAGTCTGGTGATATCTTCCTTCCTCCTAGTTGCGGTAACGCGAGCGAAGGCTTTGCTCGTCATAATTGGAGATCCAATGGTGCTCTCTCTTGACCCGCTTTGGAGGTCATTCATGAACTATATCTATAAGCATGGAGGCTGGAGAGGTCTGCCGATATCTTGGGATCCAGACGCAGATGTTGACGGGACAGGTGGATATGATCGTGCCATTCGTGAGGCGGCTCAGGAGGAGATGAATGAGTTTACTCGACAGATGGAGATGACACTGACAGGTGTTCAGGATGAACTATGGAATCGAAACGATGACTAATATTTGTAACCACATGTATACGAGTAGTTTGTTTACCGTTTTTCTTGATCAACTTAGCACGAATGAATGACCTGTATCCTTTATTGATACAGAGAGCGTGGTCCGGATTTTCCCTTGACGTTTTCACCTCTTCACGTCACCAGATTTTTGAATGGAGACGATCCTATGTCGTTGTCATCGTATTCGCAGCTCTCTGTGGCGTGCTATTTCCTGGCCTAACTTGCTTTGAATTATATAGTGTTCATGTAGGCAAACGAGCACTCCGTTCTGCATGTCACGATGCGAGAAAGTCTTCACTTTTAACGGGTGCACGAGGATCTGCGTATTTACGTCAAAGCGTGCAGTCCTCGAGGCCGGAAGAATGGATGAATATGGTGCGAAAGGGTTCTTGTCATTCCCACACGGCGCTTATAGATGCATCAATTAGGCCGTAGAGGATTCTTAAAGAGTGTCCCTTTGTTCGTGTTCCCTCCCCACCATGGCTTGGTCTATCTGCGACGAGCTGCTTCATATTTCCTGGCGCTAAGCGATCCGCTATTCACTATGAACGCAGACGAATTGAAGGCAAGAGCTTCTACACCACCTTCCCAGATAAAACCCAAGGGTTTCTATACTATTGGACACATCCCGATCTGCCGCCTACCTCGGGGCAGATCCGGTTTCGTATAACGAAAACGAATAACCCGCAGGATTTCGATAGAGGGAGAGATTTCTGTCTCCCTTCGGGGATTCCCTGGCACATGACCCTGGCACACCTCGCTGGAAAGAAACTCTACGCGGGCGTTTGCGATATCCTAGTGCGAGATGGGCTGGTCACTCGCGACGCTATTGAGAAATTACGCTCATATTCCGAATCCGTGCGGCTCATGTCGCGGCAGGCAACTGTTATCACCTCTCCAGACGAAGTATTTCCCATATGTCTTCCGCTGCTCAATCCCACAGTGTATCTTGCTGCTGCTGGGGAGAGTAAACAAGTGCGAAAGATACGTATCGAATTCCGTAAAAACGAAAAAATATACAACTTTATTGACCCAGGGAAACAAGGTATGCGTTAGGTTCTTCTAAAGGGGAAGTTCTGTCTTACATTCCGCAGTCTTTACTCTTGTACAATTTGTGTACCCTGAGAAGTATCCAAGGAACGACTGGGTTCCACACTTGCGTATAGCTCATGTCTACGCGACGGATGGGCCTGTTACGACTGGGGTTCCTTCATCGATAAAACCCCGCGCAATGTATCCTCGTCGAGATTTCATTGCGTGGTGCAAAGAGTTCAACCAGGCATAAAATCCGATCCCGGGTACTTGTATTACGTGTAATTTTCAATGGGTTCTCAAGTCTATGCAGGGTTAACGTTGTCCATCGCTGGTTTCGCTACAAGCGCAAACGGCCGGAATTTCCTGCTTCCTAGCAGCTTGCAGCGCCTTATGTTAGTATCATTGAAAATATACGTGGGACTGAGACGTATGGATTGATTAAAACTAAGGATCTAAATTGAGAACTCTACGAACCCGGTTGTCTATCAAGAGAGAACAACGGAGCTACCGCAAGCTCCGGCAATGTCGGACCAAGGTACCATGTCATATTGTGACAGTGACCAAAGGTGACAGTAGCGTGACGGGACGCGTAAGTCCACGCTACCTTTCCTTTCCCTGTTCCGACGACAATGCCCGTGGCCACCAAGACAGCAGTGATCCCTGGGGGTGTCAAGCCATACTACCAAGCCAAAATCGAGACTGCTGAACTGACAATAAGTCAGAAAACCCAGAATCTGCGACGGTTGGAGGCACAACGAAATGCTCTCAATGCTCGAAGTAAGGAATATCGCTGTCTGCGACTTCGGGGAACTAATAAATGTTTTTTTTGTAGTAAGATTGCTGCGTGAAGAGCAGCAACTACAGCATGAGCCAGGTAGCTACGTGGTGAGGTAGTGAAAGTGATGGGCAAGAATAAAGTTCTCGTAAAGGTGCAGCCGGAAGGAAAATACAGTACGCCAAATCTCCATTACTATCTTTTTATCCTCTCATAGAGCGTCCAGTCGTCGACCTTGACCCGGAAATAGACGTCAACCAGCTCAAGGCTTCCCTCCGCATCGCTCTCCGCTCCGACTCGTACACCATTCACAAAATTCTCCCTAACAAAGTCGACCCACTGGTTTCGCTCATGATGGTCGAGAAAGTCCCGGACAGCACGTACGAAATGGTTGGTGGTCTCGACAAGCAGATTAAAGAGATCAAGGAAGTCATCGAGCTCCCAGTGAAGCATCCGGAATTGTTCGAGTCGCTGGGTATCGTACAGCCGAAGGGTGTCCTCTTGTACGGTCCTCCAGGAACAGGCAAGACCCTCTTGGCTCGAGCAGTAGCGCATCATACGGATTGCAAGTTCATCAGGGTCAGCGGTAGCGAACTGGTGCAGAAGTATATTGGTGAAGGTAGCCGGATGGTGCGAGAGCTATTCGTCATGGCCCGAGAGCATGCGCCCAGTATCATCTTCATGGACGAGATCGACTCCATCGGTAGTTCCAGAGGGGACAGCGGCAGTGGTGGCGGAGACTCGGAGGTCCAGAGGATGATGCTGGAATTGTTGAACCAGCTGGATGGCTTCGAGTCGACGAAGAACATCAAGGTTATCATGGCTACTAACCGGATAGGTGTGTAGTATGCACCGTTGACATGGGCTACGTGCTGACCTAGGCCTTCAGACATCCTTGACTCTGCGTTGCTCCGGCCAGGCCGAATAGACCGAAAGATCGAATTCCCTCCTCCGGATCCCGAGGCCCGTGTGGCTATTCTTCGTATTCATTCCCGCAAGGTGAGAAACTGGACCCACCTCCGTCACGGACTTTTCCTTACCCTGGAATAGATGTCTCTGCAACGTGGTATAAACTTACGTGCACTTGCAGAGAAAATGGGGCAGTGTTCAGGTGCAGAAGTGCGTGGTGTATGTACGGAAGCTGGTAGGTCTTGATTCTCTCTTCGCACTCGTTCACACTGACACCCGGTAGGTATGTATGCTCTCCGGGAACGGCGGCAGCATGTCACACAGGAGGACTTTGAGTTTGCTGTTGCTAAGGTTTGTGAAAATCTGTTCCAACCAGCCGAGTTGCTAAATCGTGTTTGTGCGACAGGTTTTGAAGAAGAACCAAGAGGGAAATACATCTGTCAGCAAGCTGTTCTCGTAGACTTTCCGGTAATAATTTATATGATTACTTTCGACACTGTGTGAGTCTTCATTGTGGCGCTGACTGGAGCAAGTGAAGTTTCGACTAGAAGGCTGCGCCACCCAAGCTGAATACTGTCAATGCGGCGAAAGGGTGGTTTGATTTTTACCTTGACGTTTTCACCTCTTCACATCACCAGATATTTGAATGGGGATGATCATATGTCGTTGTCGTATTCGCAGCTCTCTGTCGCATGCTATTTCCTGGCCTGATATGCTTGAATTATATGATGTTCATGTAGGCAAATGTGCAATCTTTTCTGCATGTCACAATGCGAGAAAAGTCTTCATTTTTAACGGGTGCACGAGGATCTGCGTATTTACGTCAAAGCGTGCAGTCCTCGAGGCGGGAAGCTGAAGAGTGGATGAATATGGTGCGACAAGGTCCTTATTATCCCCACATGGCGCTTATATATGCATCAATGAGGCTGTTGAAAATTCTTAAAGAGCGTCCCTTTGTTCGTGTTCGCTCCCACCATGGTTCTGCCTATCTGCGAGCAACTTCTTTCAAGTGGACAGTGTAGGGAGGCTACTTGTCGTGCAAATCATAATGTATCCACATGTGATTTATGCCGACTAGTGTTTCCTTCTACCGATGCCTACACTCTCCACTTGTCGCAGCAAGAACACAAGGACGCCCTCCAGGAACAAGGGCGTAATTGGTTTTTCTGTTATCTGTGCGACTCCCACCACTCTGGTCGGGTTGCGTTTGATACCCATATCAAATCTTTACTCCATATTCGACGCGCGAAGGAAGCAGGTATCGCTCCGAATATTCCGGCACAGCAGTCGGAGGTCGTTCCGGGGCACAGGCTGTGCACCTTCTGTAACCTGCAAATCTCCGCGCAGACCTGGAGTCATCATGTCGGGACTGCCAAGCACAAGAGCAAAGAGCAATTTGCATCTTTTTCCGTCGTCCTGGAGCAGGCGGAGAGAGACAAGCATGGAGTCACGGTGACAGGGGACCTTGACTTCAAGGTGGTCAAGATAGCATCTGCCAGCGAAGGCGTCAAAATTTCCGCTCGCATCGAGACTTCGGTCCCAAGTGCGGACATCAAGCTCGTCAAAACGCAACTCGCGTCCTTGAGGGGAATGACAGGAAAAATGAGGCCTACTCCGTGCGTCGTATTTCTGAACCTGTTGTAATGTCACTGACGCCAATTAGATTTTCCGTCACAGTCAATAAAGTAGCATTGAAAGCTAGGAGCCCCATTACTCTTACCATCACTGCTAAACAAGCTCATGCTGGAAGGGCAGAGGATCGTTTGGATTTAGTCTTCGAGGACCTCAGTCTTCGTACCCAGTTCCTTATAGCTCGCCCTATTCACTTAATCGTCGGTAGCAAGGCTGACTACAAAGCTCTCAAGGCCAAGTCTGCTTATGTCCCTAAAGAGCGAACCACCCGCCACCCCGAGCTAAATATCGTCGAAGGTGTGCGGCCACCGGCGCTGACTGTCATTCCTTATTCGATTACCTTGCCTTTTGCCGACATCCCCAAACCACTCTTGGACACAATTTCCTCGGGGACCGTCTCTGAAATCAAGAAGAAGCTTAAGGATCTGTTCTTACCGCATAATTTTGATACAGGCTCATATGGGCGGTTCTTTCAGCTGTTGTTGTGGGTTGAAGAACACAAGCAATCGTATGGCGTCTTTTTTTTTTTGTTCCCCGCTAGCTGAAGATTTATTTCGACGCTCTAGTTACGACCTCCATGGTTATGATATCAAGAATGCCACAGTCACCCGTCGTAGCCAATACTATGAGTGCGTGTTCGTTGTGTTCCTTCCATACACACGCTCACTTTGACAATTTTAGCCTTTGCGTGCCAGGATTGGCCGAGAAGCGCCCGAGCGTCTTAATCGGTACGAATCTGTCTCAGCGGTAATAACCTGATGCTAACGATTCCTAGGCGACAATATCTTGGTGCGAAAGAAAGATGCCCCCGAGGGACACTGGTTCTCTGGTGGGGTGCACGGTGTCTTGCTAGAAACCGTTGGCCTACGCTTCAGTCCTAAATTCCAAGTGTCTCCGTCCGATCGTTTGCACGTGAGATTCAAGTTGAATAGGATTCCTCTTCGGCGTCAACACCAAGCACTAGAGACGGCCTTCGCACCAGGGCGTCTACTTTTCCCATTGGCAACACATATTTTGCAGCCGTCGCCAGCTATACCATGGACCGCCATTAACCAATTGATCGACACGAACACAAGACAACGCCAAGCTGTTGATTGTATTATTCGCCGACAACCTGGGACCGTTCCGTTTGTGATATTTGGCCCGTGAGTTGTCGTGTCCCGCAACAGTTTGAAAGAGATGGACTTACGTTGCCTTGTGTTCTAGCCCCGGTACCGGAAAAACGGTGACCGTCGTAGAAGCCATTCTGCAAATCCTCCGAAGCAACCCTAATGTCCGAATTCTCGCTTGCGCGCCAAGCAACTCCGCTAGCGACCTCATCGCACTGCGACTAAAGGCATTATTAGGCAGTGACAAACTCTTCCGATTTTACGCCCCATCCCGACCCAAAATCGCCGTTCCTGCTGATCTCCAGCCATACACGTTCACCAAAGACGGACATTATGCTATCCAAGACTGCGAGAGGGTTAAGAAGTTCCAGGTGATAGTGGCAACTTGTGTATCGGCATCAGTATTTTTCAATATCGGGGTGCAGCGTGGGCATTTTACACATATTTTCATTGATGAGGCCGGCCAGGCGACAGAGCCTGAAGCGATGATTGCTGTGAAGACAGTGTCGGATAATAGGACTAGCATCATCCTATCGGGAGACCCTAAACAGCTTGGGCCTGTCATACGTTCGTCTATCGCTAGGGAGCTCGGACTGGACACCAGCTATATCGAACGTCTGATGCAAAGGGAAATCTACGATGAGGTCGGGGGACATGCCCAATCGTCAGGCTTCCATATTTTTCTGAAGACATCTTCGTTCTGATCTTTCTTTTCAGGGTCGTCAAGCTCACCCAGAACTTCCGTTCGCATTCTGCCATCCTCAAATTCCCCAATGAGCGCTTTTACAAGGGCGATCTCCAGCCATGTGCTGATCCTAATAGCGTGGGCATGTTCATTGGATCAGACCATCTCGAAGCGAAGGATTTCCCTATCGTGTTCCATGCAATGGCTGGCCGAGACGATCGAGAGGCGTCTTCACCGTCATTCTTCAACATAGATGAAGTATCACAGGTGAAGGCCACGGTTGAAGAACTCCTAGGAGATTCAAGGCTGAAGCTCAGTAAGTTGTCTTTGTTTTCATATTGACTTACGTCTAATGGATCATTTAGCTGTTGACGATATTGGTGTTATTGCGCCTTATCATGCGCAGGTCCGCCGATTACGGAAATCGCTGGAAAAGGTCGCTCCGGGAATTCAGGTTGGAAGTGTAGAAGAATTCCAGGGTCAGGTAATAATAGTCGCTTGCTCTCATTAGTATGCGGAAACACTGAATTTGATCAATTAGGAACGCACGGTGATCATCATGTCGACCGTCAGAAGCAGCATGGAGTTCATTGAGTTCGACCTCCGCCACACCCTAGGATTTGTCGCAAATCCACGTCGGTTCAACGGTCAGTCTGTTTACACACTCTTCTACGTCCAGTCTGGTGATATCTTCCTTCCTCCTAGTTGCGGTAACGCGAGCGAAGGCTTTGCTCATCATAATTGGAGATCCCACCGTACTCTCTCTTGACCCGCTTTGGAGGTCATTCTTGAACTATATCCACAAGCATGGAGGGTGGAGAGGTCTGCAGATATCTTGGGATCCAGACGCAGATGTTGACGAGACGGGTGGATACGATCGTGCCATTCGTGAGGCGGCTCAGGAGGAGATGAATGAATTCACGCGGCAGATGGAGAGTATGACACTGACAGGTATACAGGATGAACCCTGGAATAGGAACGATGATTGATATTTCTAGCTGCGTCGTGAAGGTGTACAGGTAATTTGTTTGCCGTTCGACCTGATCAGCGCTTGTATTTGCCTATATACTTTGTTGACAAAAAGACTCCTGCTTCTATTCAGAGTACTGTGCTAGGCTCTTACCGGTAGTTTAAGTATCTTCCCACTGGGTTCCGCAGAGCGAAAGCCATTGATCCAGGTTCCTCGTAGCGAAGCTGATGCGAATGCTATTTGACAACATGTCGCATATGATGTCAGTTTCAGGTGAATAAGCAGTGATCAATCATAGAAGTCTCCCCGGATGCGAAGTGGCTCACTCCCAGCTTTCAAATACCTTGGTATCGCCAGACGAAACATAGCCATACGCCTCCAGGTCCTTGAGGCCTTAAGGATCATAGCGCACCAGCGACTGCGCCCCAAACTTGAACCCCGTTGAATCTGTCCTCCAATTAAAAATAAAGCCAACCGGTATGTTATCGACGCACCGGTATTGGTTTCTCTTGACGACGTTGAGCAATGTAGAGGGCCAAGTGTCATGTTTTTGAACTTTATCTGGATCATGAGAATCGGAGGGGAGGTCACGGCCGAGGCTCTCGCTACAGCCAAGTGCGCGATTGTAAACGGAAACCTACACTCAATGCTATGCGTGGTCATTGCTGATGCCAACAATAGCGAGACCGTTGGCCTCGAGGATATCCAGGAGAAGCCGAAGCTCAGTGCCAGCGGAGATAGATGTGCGATTTGGGAGGGTGTGGGACAATCTGAGTGGTATTTTCAGAGAAAGATGCCAGCAGAAGGCTGGCTTATCAGCAATGTACCTTGACAGACGGAGCGAGGCAGAGCACATAGGTAATTCATACAGACGGGTATACGGACGCCCCGAGAGAAAAATGATCTTGGGTAAGATAAGGTCAGGAGGACACCACTGACATTCCTTCCACCCGGCACCATGCGAATGGGTGAGCAGCGGTGACTTCAGTCTTCAAGTTCCACTTGAGCTGGTGAAAATTGAACGGATACCAGCAAACTTGTAACAAACGAAGAAAAACTGCTCATTTGCTAGCGATGCGATAGAAACGGTACACTCACTTGCTTTTTGTGATATTCCTTCCAAATCTATTGGCACTCAAAAGTCTTTCAAAAGTCCAAGGGAACCGGCACGGCCGGACCGAACTGTCAAAGTAGTCACGAGCGTTTTTCGCTCGAGCAACTGTCGAGTCACCATTCTTCCTCACGGTGCACGCGTTCTGATCCAGAATACAATTTCTCTTTCTCTATTCTTCCTTTGGTTTGCTAAGTATCTGCTCGTATTGTTATTGCATGCTCTACTAGTTGACATATACTTGACCGTGTATTCCAATTTTTACAGCCGAACTATCGCATGCTCGCTCTGCCAGTCTCCTCCGACCACCACCCTTGATTGCGGCTCTTTTGGTATTCACGCCCGTGCCTGGCGTTACGCATTTCTGAGTTTGAGATCTATTTCCTTGCGGTAGCTGAATGTGCGTCTTCCCGTGACGAAAAGACTTGTGACATCTCTGACTACCTTCCGAGTACCTAAAATCGCACGCGCATTTTTCTACAACCTCCTATCTCGGAATCATCGTAATTTGGAGCCATCTCACAGTCTTATTTCATTAATCACGGTGCATATGGTCTCTGCGGTGGGCTTGCGCGGTGAGTATGGTCCCGGATCAGAGCTGAACTAGAATTCACGCAAATCATAAGATCTGCCTATCAGCCGTGCGAAGGTGATAGCTTTCTCTGTATACGTTAACCAAATTCATCTTCCTTCATGGACCTGTCAGGCATCGAGATTTTTGTATTTCCTTGTTATCATTCATACTGCACGCGTGTTGACAATTCAATGCCCAGGCTCCAGGTATTAGAAAATGTGCCGTTCTCTCCCCGACGCTTCGCGAATTTACTGCTGTTGAAGACATATGCCATGCAATTGTTCACCAGTAGTTGGTTATGTTCTCAGAAAACAGCTGATGTAGGTTATATTCTTTCACCATGCTCAGCTGCACTGTTTTATCCATTCTCCTCAAGTTCCGGATCTTGATTCAATGGAAATCTCCCTGTTCGTCCCTCTCTGGGTTTTGCTTCCGATGGATCTTACTCCGAATTGGAAATAGCATGTGAAGTTTCTGATCTACTCTCGTCTATGTGCTTAGTACTTGCATGAACTATCTTTTTTTGAAATATACTCATAGAAGCTTGGTCTTTCCGATTTTACCACCTTGCAAACTATTCCTTGTGTTGGCCTTGCTCTTTCCGTCGTACACTGCCTGGTTCTCAGCTCAGAATCGATTTTGACCTGAGGAGCATGCTAAGCGTGAGCCGCCGTGACACCGTCTGAGATCCATGTTTGTTTCTATAATACCACATTATCGGTGCCTTTGGGCGGCGGAAATTCCACGTCCTCCGTCATTACATGCTACTGACCAGTATGTGAGGCATAAACATCAGAACAGGTCTTTACATTGCATGAAGCTCCGTCCTTCGCGGGTCAAGTTTCGTTAGTTCGTTCATTACATGTAAGTCTTTCTTTGATATTGAAGTGGAGCTGAATCTCGGTTGATGAACCTGTTCGAACTTGCTTCGCACCTTGGTCTTGTGATATAGAACGTCTACTTCTGCGTGATCGTCTTCAGTAAATTAATCACGGATGAATCATAATAGCTGAGTGTGTACAGTGTGACATCGGTTAAATACGCCTCGGTGTGATATTAGTGGTATAGATTGCTCAGTGTGGAGGTGATGGAAGCGGACAGGATATAGAGCGGAAATTCGGTAGCACAAAGGAGTTACAAAGAAGTGACGATGCCACAACACAAGCATCACCGGAAGTAGGCGTCGGCACCAGGGAATATGCGACGACAAAGGGACGAAGAAGCCTGGCCTTGATACATTTGACCGTGGAGGATTTGATCCCATATGTTATGGAACTCGGAAAATATAAGTTGTCATCATAAGGTACTTTGCAGCGAAAATTCAAATACGGACATGGGTCTGCTTCTAGTAATCCGAATTGCAGTTGAAAGACGGTGCATAAGGCCGCGGTACAACCTGTCTGGCTCTCAGTCGGCTAATCTCGCCCATCTTCTATTGCCTTGGGCGCTTAGTGTTATCCTCAACGAGTTTCGCGAATGTTTGTTGTTTCGCTTCGGATCTGAGCTGCAAGTAAAATGCTGTCATACTCTTTTAAGCAGGTCCTTAGCGGAGCATTTTTTGGCACTCTTCCTTCAACCTTTCGTTCTTTCACATCGAAGGCTTCAAAGGGACTCATATGCCGTGTCCGAAATATGTCTCCATTTCTGCCTTTGGAGTTTGCGCACAATCTGAAATTGATGTTCTAATGGCAGCATCAGTCTATGAAGCATTTCGCTGACTCCGGGATAATCAGGCTATGGAAGGACTCGGGAGTGTCCCAAAATCAACGCCGGCACTTTTCAGACTGTCTTAGATTTCGCGAACCTAGGAGCTATTGCGTTCATTGGATTTGGCACTGGTGTTAAGCGTTTTTCATGCGCTCAAAAGGCTCAAGCCACGGGACTTGTACGGAAAGAAATGACTATTCCCATCCCGCCATACTATCGCTCCATCGACTCAAGTTTTACCCCGCTACTTAGCTATGGCCCTCATTGGGAGTCAGACAGTCGCATCCGTTTTGGACAAACTGGGGTTTGGATGCGCTTCCGACGCATCGTCGTATCACTATGACATTATGTGTATCAACTCCGAAGCATCTCACGCCGAAATCCCCACTTGTGGCAATTTCCCAGTGGTCCCTTTGAAGGTGCGGGTCCAGAAATATGTACCTGCAACATGCAGCTCTTTGACGATTCTGGTGCAGGGCCGTTTTAGTCTTATGTTTACATGGCAGCATGGTATCTCAACCGCTACTCGTTATGCAGAAGTTTCGTCCCAACTTTAACGAGTTCAAGACAATTCTGTGACGATAACAGGCACTTAGTATTTACTCACCAGGACTTGCACATGCAAAACTTAATTCACGGAAATGACTGGTAGACCGTAGGCTTGGGTGCAAATGTATGAGGGGAGTCTACCGTTTGCACGGGAATAGCGGGCTGTGGAATACACTGAACTCGCGGATATTTGGAGAATCTGATTCCCGAGGCCAATGGCCTCATATCGACACGAATTGATTCTGCCTCGTATCAATGAGCGCTGATATACCGGACTTGGTATGTCGCATTCTTTTCTGTCACTTCACCCGATTACTTCACGGATTGGCGTGGACAAATTGTAAATGAAATCATGCCGTTTGTGTGCCTTATTGAATGCAACGGTGCAAATTACGTGCCTGTGTTGTTGTCTGATCATGTTAGGCCGTGCATATCTTTGAATTTACTCAGCGCCCATGACCTTCCGTGAGTGGCGACTCCACATTCCATGTGATTTCAACAAGGGTACGGAACCTAAGAAGATGAGTAACTGTAGTTTGTGTTAAGTACTTCAGGTCCCTTCTCGAATATCGCGTAGGTAGGTAGTCGTGAAATATTCTACAATTTATCGATTCGAATTTAGCGAAGAGAAGAATCATTGATAGAAAACTCCTTGGACGCGAGGGTGGATGAAAGCGGCAAGACCAAGTTCCCTGCTCTTGGATTGTTCCCATGCCTCAAACTGTGCCGTGGTACCGTGCGCAACATAGCCATGGACCTCCAGATCGCCGAGGATGATACCACACCAGTGCCTGCATCCCATACCGCCATTGAATCTGCATTCCAATGAATAACGAATCCGAACGACACGTAAACAACCCACCGGTATTGGTCTCTTTTGAGGGAGTTAAATAATACGTTGAAGATATTCCATACCTTTGACGGGGTCTTAAGCTTGGCGTCGAAGGCGCCGGTGGATGGGGGAATTTGGCCAGACGGAGCATTTTGGGATTGGGTCCAAGCGTAAGTCTTGTAGTCAATGGTGACACAAGCCTTGTCCGGATCCTGGGTCTCGTAGGTAGGATTACAATCGAGGCTGACACTGCAGCTTAAAGCGCGATTGTAAATGAAAACCCGGAAATGATATATATGCCCATTGCTAGTACCGACGATGGCAATGCCGTCGACTTCGAGAGTGGCCAAGTGAGTTTGAAGGCTAGGAGTAGAGTGGATAGATACTCGATTTGGGAGGGTATACGACATTCTGACTCGTAAATCGCGTGTATAGCAGGAGAGGAAGACGGGAAAGAGTAGTTAACTTGTTGAAGGATCAAGTCGATGGGGAGGAAATGTGTAGGAAGGGAAACTTATGTAGTGTTACAAATTCCAGTGCGCAAGAGAATATCCGACCGGTTTGTCCCACGGGATAGATCTAGGGCGTACATAAGGTCTAGGGTCAGGAGGGCGATGCTCGTAAGGCCGGGCTGATCGATATTGAATTCAGACAGATATAATATGTTTTCTTGACAGCAGCTCCCGAAGTCCGAACACGGGAGAGTCTTGGATTGGTATCCCTCAAATTGAGGATTGTGACCTAGTAGACCAGTTGAAGTGAGGATCAAATCGGTGTGTACAAGAAAATCAGGTTGCGTATCATTGATGTAAGCGTAAATCGCTCACCTCCCTCCCTACATCAAGATCTTTATTCAAAAAGTATATATGTCGGTTTACGTGTTCGCTTGGCGATGCTTGATGATTCAAAGCGGCAAGTCAAGGTACTAAGTACAGAAACTGACACCATGACCACTGAGATACGTTCTGGCTTCTGTTCGATTCTTCAATATCATCTCACGGCGTAAAAATAACTCGTACCTTGGATGAAGCAAAAGGCTAACGAGTCATCGATTCAAAGACTCAAAATGTATCCACGCACCGTCAGATTAACGCCGGTTGTGCCGCTGTCCAGAGAGTAGCTCCCGCAATTCATGAGCCTTCCCACACAAGCGGATCATATTGCTCTGGAATATCAATGAAGAAAATCAGGTATGAATGGCGAGAAGAACGGAGAGTCGCTGACATCGCGTATCAGAGAGAGATCTGGAGTAGCCACAGTTGTCGCTGTGCATGTCATTCGCCTTTCCCAATTGGCTACGGGCATGAGTCTTCGGTTACCAGCAATGACCACATTGAAGGAACATGAGTAGGAATCGTGAGTTATCCTGACCGCAAGGGATTGCGCGATAGTTGTGAGGGAATAAGAGCCTGGACCGTCAAGAAAATATCGACTTCAATGGTGCGTATCATTGAACAGTGCTATTAGGACCGATATATGGTATGCGAACAGTCACATACAGAGAGCCGTTGAGGAGCCTAGCAGGAAACTGAAGATCAGTTAGTTGCTCCGGAAATTGCGGCCTATTAGGATGTATCTTGCGTCGAATTTTCAATATGATGATCTTCAAACGGCCTTCGTCAGAGACGAGGACACAGAAAGTTGGCAAGCTTGGTTCAGAACGTCGGCAAAGACAGGAGACTCGAGGGGCCTAAAGATCATGTCCGAACAACTGAAAGGGTAGCAGCCAGAGCCTCCTCATCAAGTCTTACTGTGGCACCCACCCGGCGGCAAGAGAGACCGTTGAGTGCCGCCGGCAGTCAGTGGAATTCGAACTCCGGTTGCTATTGGTGGTAGCCAAGATCGGCGTGCCAGATCTGTCACAGCCAAACCAAACTTGAAAGATGTTCATGAATCCCAGGCAATTATTGCACCAGAATCATCGCGCTGGGATGTTTTGTGACACGGGCTCATATCAGAGTATTACATACTTCTACTCTCCAACCGTTTGTCCTTTCTCATCGAAAATCACGCTTCTTTGGACTCAGCATTTCCCTAACCGCCACAAGTACATTAGTTATCTATCAAGACGCGGTGGAGATAGAGGTCATTAGCCTCCCTCCTTCTCTCTTGTCCCCGCCCCTCCGCTCATCGATATGATTTCCACTGGTGTCGAAAGCATGGCAACAGCGCTTCCTCAGGCGTACAGACTCGTCTCCACTGGTGTATATTCCGTTCTTCGCTCACACGCGTGATCGTCACTATGGAGCCGGAAATATTCTATAGAGCATCTGATCTGCTTGAAAATAGCGAAGCTTTAGGACGACTCCATCAAAATTGATGCCAACACTTTCATAACCCTTACCGGTGGCGCAGACTTTGGGAAAATCGTCTTCATCGGCATCGGCTTCGTCGTTAAATCTATGCCCAATTCATGAGTACCGGATAATGGAACTGCTCTGCAATAAACCGTCATCATGGTCACTCCATGATATATAGACATTTCAATGAAGAGCCGGGCTACCCATCGAGGGTGTAACGGTTGACTCTGTGTAGGAACTACTCAGACTATGGATGAAGTTTCGTATCGTGGTGTTTCTCTGTCACCGTGTATATCAACTTTGCAGGACCTCCGACCGGAATCTCTAACTACGCCGCTTCCAGGCCTGTTCGAGGACACTCCGCAGTTGAGCAAGAGTCGCCTGCTCACCGATCCTGCGGCTGGACAATTCCGCCCTTACACTCATATGGAAGCGTGATAACCAAATCGTTTACTTGTCATGCGGATCTACGATCCCCTTATCGATTACTCACCAGGACTTACGCGCGCGGAATTAATAGTAATAAAAGGTAGGTTATTTATTGGACTGATACGAAGTTCTATCCCGAATGGTTTGAAGGCGCCAATATGAAATAGTTTCTTGCCAACAGGGGAATAGCGGATCATGAAATAAAATGTATTCCATGGATCTTTTCAGACTACGGGAGTCGGGGCCAATATCCTTATATTGAGTCGATTCGATATGCCCTTGTCGGGCTGAAGAACGACATAATAGATCTGGTAAGCCAGCTTCTTTCGTTGCTATCCTCTCCCCAAAATGACACCCGTCACAGGGCGGTATATATAACTATAAGATTGATATGGTATGTACCAGGCTTTTATAGCTTTAGTTTGATGATATTCTTATGTTATCTATGGACTACTGACGTGCGGAACGATGTGTCTGGTTCTATTCGTGAATGTGAATATCAAGGAAGACACGTCAGACACACATCTAACGAGAAGTTAAGCCGTACCCTGACTGGCTCCGAAATGAAACCCGATTTCAAAATTTTAAAAATTATGGACGCGAAATAAGGTATGCAGGCATCTTGAGGTCCTCACTACGCAGAAACCTCCTCCATACCTATGCCTACAAATCTACCTCCAGCCTGTTTTGTCTAGCTCATCATCCGCCACCACTTCTGAGCTCTAGATCTTTCAACTAGTCCGCTGAACCATGATTGGGCATTCCTGGCCTGCTAGATACCGCGATCTTCCGCCCAACGATTATCTCTCAGACTAAACCTCGTAGCGTCTACCTGTGGTTTGGAAGATTGTCTACCTCGACTTTCTGACAGAGATGGCAGAATGTCAAACAGCTCGCGGTCTCCAGAACCTGCTATCCATCTGTCTGATACGTACACGTATCCCCAATATCCCACAATGTTCCAATCTTTCATTGTGATTAATCTATGAGTCGTCAATAAATCACACCCCCCTGGACTAGACCATGCCATCTGTCTCTACGCCGCATCAGGATCTGAAGTACTCGCGATTCACACACCCCCAGGCTTTAAGGTTCACAGACGAGTCAAGAAAGATTTAAATTTGCCACACAATTTATGTAATTAATTGAAACTAAAGGTCGACTTGAGACTGTAGCCTGAGCTTCCCTCCGACTCGGGCATAAACGTGCATAAACACGGGTACGTGGAGTCTTTCTGTTTGATGGGTTTTGAGATGTTCCCTTTTGACGTTAATGCTGCTCTCAGGTCATCGACGGTAGAAGATATACGTGTGTATGCTTATTGAATACTGCGGAGATTTCGGCAAAGGACGGGGGAAACGCGTCATGCAAACATAGGAATTTTCCGTGCAGTTGAACCACTGACCCATGTGAAGTGCTGCACGACATCCCCTTCTGCCCACAGACGTCCCCCCAATATCCGTAATTATCAAAACATCCCGAAATTTGGTCAAGGTTCCCGGCATCCTTTTTGCATCCTTTTTGACCGGGTTATTGTCAGAAGACTCGGCATCAGCACCACATATCACATCACTAGGTTTGCGTCAGATCGTGCTTTCCTCAGGGAGATCAGTGATATTACATTTATGTACTGGCAGTGCTGTCCCAATTAGCATCATATCGCGCCTATTAGTACTGCCTCCCTCACTCAGGGGCTCTAGTTACGTTCCAGACAAGTTATCGGACTCATCGCCCCCGTGGCTGTCGAGAGCAGGTTAAAATCAGAACATAATCAGTCTTCCATCGAGGCAAAGAAGTTTCGGACCATATCTTAGAAATTATTGTTGTTGTGATTGGAATCCTGAATCCTGTCGGTAGCTGTCCTGCACCGCTGTACGGGCTCAAATTTACTGGTATCGCGAAAACAACAAGTGCCTGAGATTGTATTGATGTTGAGCCCTATTGACTTCGGTTCACCGAAGTCATGCCTGCTGTAGGTCATGCAGAATCCTTCAGCATATTGTTAACAAGTCCCGGGGCGCTTATATCGAAGTTCCGCAGATAACCGGTAGGTAGGTAGGATCACACGGCGCGGTCCAATGGGGAACGGTGTGTTTGAAGACCTCCTCGCATAGCAAATACACGATCCTGTGCCACACGGGTGCTATGATGCCGATCCAGGCCACAACATCGTCAATGTGGAGGAATCGGGGTTCCTTGAATACAGATACGGTGACTGCGGCATGTCATAGACAAGAATTCATGTATTCTGTAATGGCGGCAGGGCTATGGGAAGCGATAATGACGCCCAAAGACGGCTAAAGGATGCGAGATGCCAGGGAAGAAAAGAAACCTACCGGAGAGAGCCACCAGCCGACTCGAATTCGGTCTAGTAGAATTGACGTTCAAGGAGCCACGGGAACTTCTGCCATAGATTCCAGATAAATGAAGGTGAAGGCTTCCCAATGGTTTCGTCGACCGTACCCCGGAGTCATATTTGCTCTTTAAAAGGAGAAAATTCGTCAAGCAGCCTGCGGTTTTCAGTTGTGTTTAGTTTATCACGGGGAGGGCGGAGGGGGTCAATTGATGCAAGAACAGCGCCTCGGTCCTAAGTCGTCTAATCCGCTATGTTCCTGGATTATATTTAAAAAATATCTTGAAGGGATTTGTAAAACATGAAGGTACATCGCAGACGGCCAGTAACGTCGCCCCCATGCCAATTTGAATGGATTGTGATTGTGAGGGAACGGTGCTGCGAACGCAGACGCCGTTGTAATTAGGCAGCGCTCACCGAGGATTAGTGCGTTGTATCTATTTTTGTCCATTCGATCATTCGAGATCTCGTCAATAATAGTACCAGAGTACAACGGTAGCGCGTTTGACCTTTGAATCGTACGCGTATGCCTGCGACACCGAACTTGTGGGCGAAAGGAAGCTAGTCGAAGAGACTTTCGTAGCCTCCATCGTGAAGTTGAAAGTGCATTACCTTTGCTCAAGTCTATTGGCGGAACAACCACCGTGAGCTAAAAATGGAAGTTGCATGTATATCTCCGTGCGTACCGGTAGAAACTCGCGTTTACACATTTTTGTCTACCTCACCAGGTGAAGCAGTTTCCAGTAAGGATTTGATGGGGTGGAGTAGAACGACGAACTCTTTAGGCATAGCTGCTGTCCAGTAACAAAAGCGTAATATCGGCAGTCGTTCTTCAGAAGGATTATGAGTCGATATCAGGAGCCTATAACTGACTCGATTTCCAGTAGGATTGCTCACCTTGAAATATGGGCTCAAATTGCGCATACCTATGCTACAACAGCTGACCTGACTCAACATCTAGGACCGCAGTCGCCTTTTTCCTTCCCCATGATGCCATTTAATTCCTTAGATAGAGCCAGCGGTTGTTGAAGGACACAGGGACGGACGGAGATATGAGTAATTGTTCAAAATCAGAGAGGAAAATCATGGGCTTGAGTCACAGGGTAGATATCTTCCAGCTATAGGTCGTCAATGTGCTTGAACGCGTATTCATGATCAGACGCACCTTAGGCTTCCTCGCTTCCCTATTGTTTCTGTGAGAAATAGATCATTGGAAGCACACATGCGCCAACGCCACGACATGACTGGTCGCTGGCCACCATCAGAGAAGGCGAAAAGAAGATGTCCTGGCGTATATAAAGCAGACTGAATCCCCTGCACAAGGTCGCGGGGAAAATCCATCATGTCCACGTGCGATATGTCGGCCCGTGGGTTCCGCTCCTTCGCACTTAACGTCATCCTCCTCCTTCATTTCGCTCTCGTCTCCGTCTCACAAGATATGCATATCGACAGCCTTGATCCCACCACTTTGCGTTTCTCTACGTACAATCTCAGATATGACTCCCAGCCCGACAATATCACCGTGTCGGAGTCAATTTCTGCTTTGGGCAATCCTCTTACACAGGAGACATTTTTGGGACTGTCGGGGGAGCAACCATGGAGCACGAGAAGGCTGCGCGTCGCGGAACATTTGTTGAGTGAGGGAATCGTCATCGCTGGGTTCCAGGAGGCACTGGTGAGGCAGGTAACTGACCTGGCGGAGCTCTTTGGAGATGACTGGGGTTGGGTAGGTGCTGTGTTTGATGCTGGGCTTTTTTGACTGACAGCCCGGTAGATTGGTGTTGGACGCGACGATGGAGTGGAAGCAGGAGAGTATAGTCCACTGTTTTACAAGAAGTGAGTCTGGCAAGGCAGAAGAAATGATCTATGTTCACTGGGATACAAAGATCTGCTGTCAAGTTGCTTTCGAATGATACATTTTGGCTCTCGTACATCCATCGTCTTCTGTTTGTGTTCCTTGGCTTATGTTTAACAGAAACACTCCGTTCGAGCCGTCCAAATACCCTGGAGCTGGTTCCTTCCGACTGTGTACAGCGGCACACTTCAGCTTGACAACGGGCGCCAAGACAAAGTTCACGGTATTGAACACGCATCTAGACGATCAGTCAGATATGCAGCGGCAAGTTGGGGCGTCGTTGATTTTGACCAGGGCGCGGTATGAAGCTGTGCAGTCGCGTGGCCCAGTGTTCGTTTCAGGCGATTTCAACAGGTGAGTGACTACGTCGAGGCTTTAACGTGTTATTAACTTGGAATATAGTCCCTCGACTGGTAATAGTTCTGGCGCTTACAATATCATCACTGGCGCCAGTGCACCGGTTGCCATTAACGCGACATTTGCGGCCAAGTACGACGTCGGAAATCAGCTGCCAGATTTCAAGATGCTTGACTTTCGGGGTCAGGCGCCGAGACAAAGCGTCTCTAACAATTTTGCGACGTATACTGGGTTCAATGGACCAGCTGACACTTCAGTTTGGCAGAGAATTGATTTCATCTTTGGAGGAAATAACCTTGGGTGGTATGTGGTCTTTTCTTCTTGGATGGATCCTTTGATTTATGTTTCCTCGCAGGACATCGGAGGCGTACAAAGTCGGGAGTTCGCTGTCGGATGATGGAACCCTGGCAAGCGATCATCGCCCTGTGTTCGCAGATGTAGCTATATGAACGGATGATGATACGATGGGCAACGTGACAAGCTATGTCGTTAATTTGATTGGACTTTGATTCTAGGACCCTTGACGGGGGAGAAAGACTTGCCGCTAGGGCGCATCTTCCCGGCTATGAATTGCAAAGTCTTAGCATCAGATTCACCAGAATGCTAGCGAGAGACATACTATTTGTCGTGACAGGCGGTAGGATAGCTCAGAGCTGTTCCGACCTGAGAAAGGCAGAGGTTTGGGGTTTTGACAATGTAGCGTTTGAAGGCGCCGTGCATGATGCGCCAGTATTGGCGAATCCGGGTGTTCTGTTCCTCAAAACTTGCCAATAAACCCTTGGAAGAAGCTAGCCATCACTTTCATCCTACTGGTGATGCAAACGGTTATAAAAGAGCGAGTATATGCGCTAGAATGATGCAACCAGAACACATAACTGTGTCAGGGAGGCGTATAACCTCGTCTTGCATGCCCTGACGCACCAGGATATCTGCATAGTCCACGTCTACGGCCATTATTGTTATCGAGAGTGAAGTACTGATCTTGTCACTTCAACGGCGGATTGATGATCATGATATACGCTCCCAACAGAGATATGTCGCGAGACGACGGCGGGCTCACGCGGTGATCAGTATGGTGTGGGCAAGGTAGAGGGAGGGAAGAAAGACGGGGAGCGGGATTCGACGCGTTTATATAGAGCGCAGGGCCCAATGACGCGTGGAATAGCGTGTGACACCCGCATGATCGTCGCCGATGGAAGAAGTTCGCGCGTGGCAGCATGATGACTCAGCAGAAGACGACGATCGCAACGTGATCGAGTGACGAGCTGGATTAAATTAGTCTACATACACGACTACGGCATGACTGAGGATGTAGTACTAGCGGCCAGCATACTTAGTATGTTCTGCTTTGCAACACGGATGGAAGTACCGCGGGCCGGACTGATGCTACCTTGTTCGCAGAAAGCTCGCCTGCGCTCGCAAATTCCATCATCTCCATGATTCTTGGCCCTTGGGGGAACAACGGGACCCACCAACTCTGGACACCCCCTCAAGCTTCACCCCAAGAATTCCATAATACAGGAGGCACTACCTATTTTGCTACGCTTATCAGACCGGAAGGGATGGTTTATCTTCAAGTTTGAGCAAGCATGGAATAGAAGTACATCGAACGATAGCCAGGGAATACTAAAAACTCAGACGACACGCCAGTGATGCGGGATAATTAAGCAACTTATTCTGATTTGCATGATTCCTAAGCTATGGTGTAACGATGCGCCGAGTGTCATTAGATGAAGTACGCACTGCTTCATCCTTAAGGTACGCAAGGCAAGCCAGTGATTGTTCCAGGTCAGTGGTACTGGATGAGGCTGACGAGGCTGAACCGGTCTCCAGCGAAGAATCCCTGCCATCTTTCTCCGCCTCTAATCGTTCGTACATGCATAGCAAACCTTGTATCAAATTATTTGCCTCTTGCACCTACACTTATCAGACGCCGAAAAATACGAAATGGCGATTATACGCACTGTCTGCGGCGTTGGCAACTCGGCACGGAGTCTCTGCACATCACGCCTCAAGTCTGCGTTCTCCGTCAACAGCGCCATCGCGCCATTCCGCAGGACCTGCACCTCATTACGAAGGTTGCTGATTTCGATTTCGAGCGACATGCATTTGTCTTGGAGGCGAGTGATGGTATGGGTGGCAAGTTGATTTCTGGCCATGGTGATTTGTCGCCGTGGTGTCAATTCTGCGCCTTTTAAACATCTTCTCTTCGAACTCAGTTGATGCCTGGCAGACTTTCGGAAGGTATCGTCGTTCCCATACTAGGGTGAATTGACCCACCGGCAGCGTATGTGGCGTTAAGCTTTGGGGATTGATCATCCGAATAAGATTATCCAAGCAGAGCATCGAATGGTAGAGGAGTGTCGGTATGAACTGGTGAATAGAGCAAAGAGAAAGTCACTGTCATTCAAGGTGAAGAGTATATGACAGAGGGGAAAGAGACACGGGCCGCAGCTAGTGCAAATTTATCAGGAACACATCAAAAGTTTATGTCGACAGTGGGACGCGGGAGAATCAACAATGAATTGACTGGAAGCTACGGCCCTAGGACTCGGAGATGTGACAGAGATGGGCATCAAGGCTTATGTGGGGATGACCATCTCCCAATAGGCGGTAAAAGAAATTTAACTTCCGCCATGCAGCAGGCTTCCTAGGAAGGACAACGAGTGGACAGTATCAACCTGAGATCCTGCCGAAGAACTGCCGGCGAGTGGGCTTCATTCCAACATAAGCTAGATATTCTCAGGCCGACGATGACTCACTCAATAGATGCAGGGCTGTCTAGAATGCGAGCTGAAGGAGACATGCTTTTGGAAGAAGATATTACGCGCTGACTAGGGAAATCGAGGTTAAGACTGGATCAAAGTCCATTCCTGTATATTCTAAACCAAGACATTGTGATTTTAACAAGTTTCTCGTGATCAGAGAAGTTGCAAGTGCCAGCAGCGTTGCCGAGTCCGCAGTCAGTACTAGTTGTTCAAATGCCTCGGGCCGGGGGAGCTTTCCCCTAGGAGATATTTCTCTGAAGCCAAGATATTATGCCTGTAGTCATATCTGATCTCAGGTTGAAGCAGCCCTGAGACCTGTCACCAAGGACGACGAGAAAGAAACGAACAAAGGCCCAAATCCTTGCCAATAATGGCGATGATCATCACGTGATGATTGCCACGACCGTTCCGGCTACTCATTTTCTTCGCTTCATTTACGACCACCACCATCACGCTTGCTCGGTATTTTCACGGCCTGGGGCCCTTGTCGCTCACTGTAGACGATAATGGTGGACGACAAATGGATAGGTCTGGTGCTGGCGGTGTCCAGCTCAGCGGCAATCGGTGTCAGCTCTATAATAACCAAAAAGGTACGTAGCCATGCACCTCGTCCTGGAAGGGTTGCTGACCGGAGAGACGACGACAGGGCCTCAATGCTTCGGCGGACACTACCTATGGTGCTTCTGCATCGGATAACATGACATATCTGAAGAATCCTATATGGTGGGCCGGGATGTCGACTCGTGCGTAATGCAATGTTTTGGCCTTTTGCTGTAGAAGCTGACTTTTGTGCAGTTGTATTAGGAGAAGGTCAATTCTTTAGTTCTAGTCAATAGTATTTGCTCATCCCGCAGCAGCTGCAAATTTTGCTGCGTATACATTCGCCCCTCCGATATTGGTCACACCGCTAGGCGCATTGAGCGTGCTAATTGGGTGCGCGACTTTCTATGTATAGCCTGACCCTCATGTGCTGACCTGGAATAGTGCCGTTCTCGCATCCTTCTTGCTCGGCGAGCGGCTAGGTCATCTAGGCCGACTCGGTTGCACCCTGTCGCTAATTGGATCACTGATCATTGTTCTCCATGCTCCGGAAGACAAGGCTGTTGAGACTGTCGATGAAATATTGGGATACGCAGTACAACCAGGTGCGTTCTTTCTCTTCCTCTGATTCTTCGAAACCCTCAAACTGGTCCTAGGCTTCCTGTTGTATGTGTTCACAGTCGTCGTCTTCACTTTGATCATGATCTACTATGCTGTACCCCGCTACGGCCGGACGAATCCCCTTGTCTACATATCTATATGCTCTGTGGTCGGCTCGGTGTCTGTCATGTCTATCAAAGGCTTCGGTGTCGCTGTCAAGCTGACCTTTGGAGGAAACAATCAGTTCCTACGGCCAAGCACGTATGCATTTGGGTTGGTGTCGGCGTTTTGCATCATGGTGCAGATGAACTATTTGAATAAATCTCTGGACACGTTCTCCGTGAACATGTACGTCTCACATTGACATCTTCGTCTATCGCCGCTGACCCACGTCATAGAGTTAACCCTATGTATTACGTCGGGTTCTCCTCTTCGACCATAGTCGCCTCCCTCATTCTCTTCCAAGGTTTTAATACCACTGATGCTACAAATACCATCTCCCTAATATCAGGCTTCATCGTCATCTTCCTCGGCGTTCACCTCCTCAACCTCTCACGAAATCAAGGCCCGTCTGTTGAGCTTTCGGGTTACAGTGTTCCTGAAGAAGCACCCGGACATCTGAGCTACAATGGAAGACTATCCATAGACGGATGGCACGGAATTGTTACGGGACCCGATGGGCTTTCGCGACCAGGAGGTCAAGGACAGCGAAGTTCGACCTATCGAAATCAAACGACAACCTTGTTCGATGCGTTTGATGACGGGCATCCTAATGGGCACGCAGAGCATGTCGGGCTTGAGCGGCTGAGGGAGGAAGACGAGACGGACGATGATGATGACGGAGCTATTGATGAACGGACACGACTACGTAGTCAGAGTAATCATAATAGTAGGGCCACTTCACCTAGGGAGGTGTAAAAATTTATGTATAATGGTAGTGATACCCTCCTTACTACGTATATTTTGGACGATTATCGTTTAGCTATGGTATAGCATTAGAGTTGTCGTATATATAGCATAGGCATAGCTATCTGGTAATCTAGACTCTGGAGTCTGACCATATGCAACAGGCGGGACATCGGTCCGAAGGTCCGACGTTTCTTCTCCTGCATTGACGAGCGAAATCCGTTCTGCGGACCCAAGGCATGAAGGTGAACAGTTTTGCGTCTGGCTCTACTGCTCTCTAAGCCGAAAATGGCTATCGATTACATCCTCGTTATATCCAAACTGAATCGCGTCCTCCTCAAGGCTCAAATTAACTGTTGAGAACTTTGAAACGACTCTCGGTACTGGAGAATCTGGAGAATTCACGAAACTGCTCAGATCTGTACCTGTCATCGATATTTGAGAACTTCCGGAAGGTAAGAGTCATTTCCTTGCTGCCACACCCAAGCTTCGAGAGTCGAGACCTCGCTTGGCAAATTCGCCGATCGTCATTTGGTCACCTAGTAAACACGCCCTAGAAGCCACATCTTGTGCTAGGATTCAGACCTTCGTGCTGCCGAAGGGCTTCAGTGGTAAGATATTGAGCGAATGCATGAACTGGGGCCCTAAATGGAGCAAAGTTTTGATTGTGGATCTAGGAAATCCTCCACCACTATTCGTCTAATCTTTAAGGAAAATATTTCCATGTTTATTCAAGGTTCTTTTCCACTAGACGAGCTTCGAGTCATGCTTCCTCCAAGGTTACGCCTCGTTTGAACCACTGTTAATAATTGCTATCTAGGAAGTATATCGACACTGGTTTCTCTGTTACTCGACAATCCTACTCTACATCGTCTAGTTATCTCTTAACGTCGCAGTCGCGCTCTCTATACCCTGCTATTCATATCTGGTTGGAACTCTTTCCTCCAATGCCATGCTATCCCGTTCCCCCACGCCTAGCAAGTATGTCACACGGACGGGTTTCTTGAACTCAGTGTCACTTCAAGCAAATTTTTGTTACGGCTTGCAATATCTTTGGAGTCGGTGGCGAAGAAAGCGCAGTACACGATAATTTTCCGCCTTTTCTTATTATCAAGCTCTCCGTTCTGTTTCGAACCATTTGATGGCATACGACGATAATGATAATGCTGTCGAAGCAGTCCCATTGTATGAGCACACTCCGTGAATCACATTATCATGGGCTATGCGAATTAATCGCGCCGATGCATCAGGCTCTGAGTAGTTGCTATAACAAGACGACTTGATTGCCAAACGAAGGTACGGTACCGGAAAAAGACTTGAAGATTGATCGAAGCGATGAGAATAAGTGGTATCGACAAGAGTTGAAAACAAATTGAGGATCACAAGAGCAGAAATAAACGATGAGATGGAATTCTAGTAGCTACAGTAACTATGACAATGCGAAGGGATATGCTAAAGATAATGAAGGATATATAAAAACAAAGCGCTCGACTATTCGAGGTTGCTTTATAAATCCACGAAAATGTGAACAAACTTTCACGGCGGATGTTGAAAGCTGCCGATAAACTTTTGCGGGGGAAAACAGAACATTCTTGAAATCTTGAGTTGGGTGGGCGGTTTCACACACGGAATCTTGAACCGAAGACTCAAAAACAGATCAACGCTCTCATCGAAGAGGTACTATCTGTACCTCATTCTTGTCATCAGGCGGACCGCATTGGATCTTCAGAACAAGTATACCATCTTCATATCTTGCGTCGATATCTTCCGGCTAGGACATCGTAAGTCACGGGTGTCTTACAGAAGGGAACCGGAACATAGACAGGGTGGGAGAAGGAAAGGTAGGGGCGTACTTTGCAGTCTGGGGAAACGACGATGGATCTCTTGCATGGACCGTACTTGCCCTCAATCAAATATATGTCACTCCCTGGTCCAGGATCACGCGACGACACCGCTCCTGGAAAGGGAGCGTGTCGAGTGGCGTATACGGTTACCTGTCTGGAGTGGTTATAAAAGCACGTCCAGAGACATATGGAAATATCTTCGCGCTTAACACCGGGAAGCTCAAAATAGGCGGTAATTGTTGTAGTTTCGGGATCGTAGCGCCAGTCGTATCGGATGACGAGTGTTCGTGATGCTGGTGAAAGCAAGAGAGAGGTACGCTCGCGACTACCAACCGAAGCTGGAGAACTGCCACTGTGTAAGCAACTTTTAAATGAATGAAATATTAAAATATAATTGGCTCACGAGCGGAGATGTTGAGGGGTAGGAGGTGCGGTAGGCGCCCTGACTGGGGGCAATATTGGTGGAACAAATCTAATGATAGGACCCTGATTTTCACTAGGACCAGCTGCGCTGCCCGGTCGTGCATAAGGATGAACCCTGTGCTCTCGAGATCGAGGGGGAGTCCGACGGAGATGTTGACGTCCGCTTGTCGACGGCTCCGACGTGCTAGCAAGAGCGTAAGAATCATCTCGTATGTACCACGTCACCAAAAGCTGACCTTGGCTGTGGCGCTGGAAGAATTTGAATCGTATTATTATCGACGGGTGAGCTCTGGCTAGCACCAGCCAGATGCTCCGGCTGCACGTTTTGCGCGTATGTCGGCATCAGCGTTGGAGTTAACGGCGATAGCTGGCCAGTAAAAACCGGCTCAGATTGTTGGGCTTGAGGTTGATGTTCAATAACCTCCCAGGAAGGAAAAGCTTCACGCGGAGTTGAGGGATTCGAATACTGTTCTGAATATTGGCCATGGTAAGGATACGACATGAGCGTCAGAAACAAGAAAATTTGGTGCCATGCGGCCTTTTATACCCACGGAATCAATTTGAGTCATTGTGCGCCGCTTCCGGAAATAGTAGGGCACGTGGCCGTGTTACCGGTAGAACGCCGAAGTCCGATCCTTGTTCGATCTCCCATGATCATGTACATACCTCCGCGAAATCTCTCGTCGTTATTTTCTTCCAACGCGAGTTCAAAACGCCCAGATTAATTCTGAACAATCCCCCCTTTACATCGACGAACAGAAGCTGGGTCGCTATGCCGTACTTTTACCTAACGTAGCAGTACCGCCAACACCGGAGAGACTGCTTCTAATTTCTAGTCACAATCGACATCTTTTACCGTCATGGGCCTTTTTCGCTCCTGTCCAGAATCATATACGCTTCCAACTCTAGGTCCACAGTGAAAGCCCTCCGTAGGCCTCCTTGAAAAAGCAATGGTGCAAAACAAAGAATGACAGTGTTAAACACCTCTGACCGTCGAGACAGAGGCAGATTTTAGTCAGATTGGATTCTATACGCGCGGCTAGAGCCATAGCATCCTCTTCATATGGATCGAACACTAGACGCTTCAAGGAGGTGAAACGCTATGCAGTTGGATGTGGCGACAATTCCCCGCGCGATCTCACTACAATCATACGCGTGACTATCAATAGGCTTTCGTTTCACCTCGTTGACTGCGGGCTTCGATGACCATTGCGTACACCCCGGGTCGGTATCCGTGCCTGCAGCGGAGCAGGACCCCCGAATATCCCAACTGATGTCTCTTCCAAAATTTTGGTTTTTTGGCATTCTGGATCCGCACCCCAATCCGTATTCTCTCCAGACCTCGCGAAAGGGCATCTGGGATCCGCATTAGTCCTCAGACCACCAAAATTCAAATAAAATAAAATAAAATAAAATAACAAAAATCGCTCGCAAGCGCTACGGCTGAGGTATGCATTGAATTTTGTTGCTTTTCAGCAGTAGTACATAACTTCAAATGCATAAAAATTTAACCTGTTTTTCGACCATGCCTTCCAAAGAGCTCATCAGAAACCTTCCAAAGAGCTCATCAGAAAACGTGGAGGAGGAACTTTGTCCGAATGGCAGTGGAAAGTTTTGTTCCTTAATTCGCTCAAGCTCAAAGCCGCATGCTACGCCAGTCAAGCCGAATTAAGTCGCGCCGCTATTGCCGAGTGACTTCCGGGTGGCTTCGGCGTGACGGCAACTTGGCTTCAAAGATGTCAAAAATATGTGGTGAAGCTGTTGAAGCCGAAGTCATATGAAGTCACGCCGTCATCGAACCACTACGCAAGTTTTCTGCTTTTGGTTGCCTCTAGTAGAGGAAATGTTATAAATGCCGCTCCGTGCCGGGAAACTGCCGTCATATCAGAAGATTCGGCGTCCTGGATCCGCACAGGGCTCAGACCATGCCGAGGATCCGATTTCGTATCCACACTTGTCTACAGACCTTTGGGCCAGGATTTGGCATTCTAGATCCGTTTTCGGCTCATAGATGCCCCAAACTTTCCAATCTGAGATCCGCACACACCGGTAGGGATATTCGGGGGTCCTAGCAGAGCATGAACTCTTCATACTTCGGATCCATGTGCCTCAACGTTTCACATTATGAGCCATGGGTACGTACCGTACAACAACGCTCCACAAAATTCCCTCAGCGGCCTGGTAAGGCCTTCATCCCTGCAGCCTCAAAGTATAAAAGCCCATGATCCGTGTGCATTGTATTTCAAGGTCATCTTCGTTTTACCTTCCGCTATGAAGCTCGCTACTGTTTTTGCCTTCGCCCTTGCCGCTGTCGGAACCAATGCCTCAGCTATTGGCAAGCGTCAGTTTTGCCCAGAAGCTTCTCGGTTTGGAAACCCCCAGATAGTTCCTACCGATTTGCAACCTGGCACAGTGAGTAAATTCATGCGTACAAGATCCGATAACTCATCTTTTCCCTACGCCTCAGGATTTCACGATTAATGTTGACTTTGCATGCGCGGTGAACTATTTCGGCATCATTCCGCGGTACATCGATTTTTACATTGAGGTTCCTACGGGCAACAATGGACATGAGCCTCCGATCCTGCTTGCCCGTCAGGACTTCACTTTACCTGCGCCACCTCTGTCTCCGGCTTTCACCTTCACTGGACAGGTACGTGGACTGACTTTATCGGAATAACCCGCTCATGTCGTTTTTACCCAGTTCCCGCATTACCCTTTCACTGAGGATGCTGCATATAACATCGCCACTAACATAATTTACCCTATCAACGGAACGGACGGCAGTGAGGTCTTGATACAGGGCGGAGTCTATTCACCCATCACCGTCACTTCTTCTTAGTGGTCATTTCCCTGTAGTATAGCATTGATTAATGGACTTTGAAATTCGAATTTTCTGCGAGAGGGATAATCACGGGCCGCAGGGACCGTACTGTTGTCAGGTGGTCCGTGTTTTTCCACCTTGCACATGACCATCTTCGTAGAGGCCCATGTGTCGAACAATGAGCGTTAGCAGAGTGTAGAGACCCAGGGAACCTCATTCAAGAAATTCCAGGCTACGGAACCTTCCTTTTTTCAAGCTTGCGAGCTATCATGGGAAAAGCAGGTCAGACCAGGCGCCTGTGGACCTGATTCCGGACAGAATATGTATGGTTGCCGTGCAGAGGGCAAGTTCAACGGATACTAGGGTCGAGCCGGCTTATACCCGGGTTTGAGGAGGGGCAATGAGAGGCATTGCATAAAAGTTTGAGGTAGACGGTGTGTCTCGTCCCCTTACAAAAAATTATGATACTAAATGATTTTTTTTTTGTGCTTCAAGATATTCGCGAAGTTACGGGAACATGAGTCTTCCAAAGACTTGAGCTAAAAAATTCGTCTTGACCAATGTCATGTCCTGTATGAAGAACCGTGGATCCCCATTGTTTTGCCGTCAGTCATTCTAAACGTGTCAGCATCGAAGAGCTTCTCCGGTGCCCGGATTCTTGTTCGCAAGCACCTATGGATCGAGAGCCCAAGGCTCTTGAATGCTAGAATCGCTCCGTACGACCAACTGTGCCACAACCAAAGTACGTTGCATTTGTTGCAAACGCCATGGGAACTTCGAAGTAACGAACGCTATAGGCTGTTATAAGTAATACAAAAGAGTCGCGGAAATGAAACGCATCGGACGTAATTCTATTCGATCAGAAAGTTAATGCCGACCCGAGTTCGACCCCCTACTTGGCGAACACGCTGCATAGATAGCTACCAATTAATCAATAGAAGACGCTGGAATCGTTTCAGGCTCTGCCAATCTCAGTCCCCTGGCGTTGGTCTTAATTTCATTAAACGACTATTTACTACCTTAAAGTCCATCCTTTTTCTTGGCTGTCACTGTTGGCCTCACGACATTCATCCCCTAGGCGCTATCACCCGCTATTTTCGGAAACGCCGGGTGACTGTTTACGTTGATGCGTGTACTCTAGCATCAGTCACGCTTTGCCTTCTTATCCCACCGGAGATCCTGGGAAGAATGCACCACCAGCACCTCTGCTCTCGCCACGATGCCTGTCGGATGGTGCTACGATTCTGTCTCCCCTGGCGGCTGCAGACTTCCCCCAGGGACATGCTCACTACGTCACGACATAGCGAAATGCAGTTGCGGGCTTATCCTTGACGCTCGCAACTATGAAGCGCACGTACACGGCCAAAGACACCAGAAAATCCTTGCGGGCACACAGCGCCCCGTATCTAAGCGGGGAAAGGCTGGTCCGGTGCTGAAAAAGTGCCCCCACTGCCGGCCAACTAGAGAGTTTCGGGAGGATGAGCTCGAAGCTCACGTCACGACCCATACGGTGCAAGAGCAGCTGGCGGCGGCTCTGGAGGACGCTCAGAGAAACAAGGACGGGATTGTAGTGTCTGACCTGGAAGGCCTTGATTTCGGAGTCGTCGATGAAGACGAGCAACGGCCCGTGGTAGTCGAAATGTTGGTGCAAAGAACCGGCGGAGATGACTCTGGCGCCCCTATCTCATTGTCGAAAATTAGGATGCTATCTTCGCAAAGGCAGGACGAGCATGGTACGAAGTGAGTCGTCTCCACATTTTCACGGGAGCTTGCTCTCTCTTGTTTGCCGTCGCCTTTCAATACGCTGAATATGGAAGGCTTCGCTCCTTTTCTATTTGATTGGAGATGGAGACTGATGATGTCCCCGTTACTAGGTTCTCCGTGGCTATAACGCCCACTTCCAAATTCATACGCTGCGCTGGTCCTCACAAGATCCTTGTCACATTCCATCCATCCTATGCGGGGCATTTTGAGGACACCCTGGAGCTAGTGTTTACCAATATTGTCAAGCGCCGCCGGTTTGTTATCCAGAGAAAGATCAGCGCTACTGTCGGTAGCCGTGCTGATCACGAACACCTCGCTCCCACAGCTCCTTATACTCAGCGGAAGCGACGAAACATCAAGTTGGACGGTCCCGTCAAACGCAGCCTTCGTCCTCCCACTTGGACCCCGACAAAGTGGATCTCCAAGCTTCCACAATTCGATGTTCCTCAGAACCTGGTTCAGGCAGTATATACTGAAAAGGGGTATTTGAAGAGATCTGCCAGGCAAGATGTCAAGCGATTCATGCCTTCGTCGTTCAATATTACAACGTATGCGCGGCACTTTCAGACTATAATTTATTTGGATGAAGAAGGGAAACAGTTTGTTTCTATCTTTGTTGCGCATTGGACGCTGTACTCATCTCATCGTACAGGCGGGCTCTGGCCGATTACGCTATGGAGGACGTCGAGATCAAGGCGGACTATCCCAAATACAAGTGAGTGCTGCTGATTATCATTGAACACTACGTTAATTTTTCTTGCGTAGACTCGAAGTCAAAGGTCTTTCTGAAGGCCGCCCCTCTGTCCTTGTCGGAGATTTTATTCTCGTTCGTTCCGTCGGCCAACCCAACACGACTTGGTTCGAAGGTCGTGTTCATAACGTGGCCATGTCACACGTGAAGCTTCGCTTCAGCGATGCTTTCAATACCTATCGTGGAACCAAGTTTGATGTACGATTCGTTCTAAACCGTCTACCCTACCGCCGGGCGCATCATGCTTTGATAAACAAGAATGACCCTGCTCGGTTACTGTTCCCAGGTCCTGAGCACCTCAGAGAGGCGCGACTGGTTTCCCAGGCAACCGTGAAGGAGCTGATACCCTTGAATCGCAGTCTCGGAGGTAATCCTGCACAGCTAGAGGCAGTAGCGGCTATCGTACATCAACCAAGGGGAAGCGTGCCGTTCATCGTGTTTGGCCCGTAAGTCTCTTCTTGTGATGATATTCATGCGTAGCCCGACCCACTTTTTATGTGCAGTCCGGGAACAGGAAAGACGGTGACCATTGTGGAAGCTATGGGACAGCTCCTTCAGCGTGATCCCGACGCCAGAATCCTAGCATGTACACCCAGCAACAAGGCCGGCGACCTCATTGTACAGAAACTGATGTACCTCGGTCCCAGCGGTGTATTCCGGTTGAACTCTATGTCTCGCAAGTATCCCGACCTTCCTACGAGTCTTCGCGAATATTCCCTCTTCAATGGAAACCGAATTTTTGCTATGCCGGCTCTTGAAGACGTCCTTAGATACCGTGTCGTGGTTTGCACATGTGTTTCCGCTGGTGCTCTTGCAAGCTTGGGCGTAAAACCAGGCCATTTTGGGTGGATTTTTATCGACGAGGCGGGTCAGGCGACAGAACCTGATACTATGATCCCTATCAAGGAACTAGTAGATCATCGCACGAACGTGATCTTGGCGGGTGATCCAAAGCAGCTAGGTCCGACCATGCAGTCAGGGCTGGCGGCGGAACTGGGGCTTAAGGAGAGCTATTTGGCTAGGTTGATGGAAAGGCCGTGTTATAACCTGTCGCCATGGAGAGGCAATGGCAGTGGTGGGGGTCAAGGTGTTACGTATAGACTTTCTCTTCCATTCAATGCCTGCCTTTTCTCACGTTCTGTTGTCCTTCAGGATTGTGGAACTACTGGAAAATTTCCGAAATCATCCAGCCATTTTGGACTTCCTGAATGAACGCTTCTACGACAATCGACTACATGCAAGTGGTGATCCTATGCTGACGAGGCGCTTGGAAGATTGGGACGGGCTTCCGAGGAAGAAGTTCCCGATCGCGTTCCACGCGGTAGCTGGTCGAGATCAAAGAGAGGAGTCGTCTCCGTCGTATTTCAACATCAGTGAAGCGACACTTGTGAAGAATTATTGTTCGTCGCTCATTGCAAAGAAGGGAATACGTAAGCCTGTTCTCGACGAGTGTTCTCCAACTATTGTGCTAATATAAAGTCTTAGGTGCTGAGCATATTGCCGTTATTACCCCATACCATGCCCAGAGAATGAAGATCTTAAACCTTTTCCACAGAGATTCGGAATTGAAGGATATCAACGTTGGGAGTGTTGAAGAGTTCCAAGGACAGGTATTTTATATAATGACTGCTCTCTTGAAAGTACTCAAGTTACCTGCCCGTATAGGAACGTCTGATAGTAATCATATCCACTGTGCGCAGTAACCCGGATTTCCTTACTTCAGACATTCGACGCTCTCTCGGTTTTGTTGCAAGTCCGCGGCGGTTCAACGGTACGTTCCGTGCCTACAACGCCCTGTCTTTTCTGCCCACTTATATCATTTATATAGTGGCTATATCCCGTGCTCAAGCCCTTCTCATCATTGTTGGTAACGCTGATGTGCTAGCACTCGATCCTGTATGGCGATCATTCATGAACTACATCCACAACGGCGGTGGCTGGCGTGGACGCCCAATCTCATGGGATCCGGAAGCCAATGTAGATGATTATGTCGAAGGCATAAAGCGCCGAGCAGCTGGTGAGGACAAGGAGACCATAGAGAGACTGAAGGCGCTCGTAGTCGGTGTGAGTGAGGGTAACGATGTTGTTCCCCACTTCGATGGCGATGATGAGGAGATTGATGGGGAATTGGGCGACGGGTTGGTCATACGGGAGGTAGACTGATATGTATTTATAGATTACAATACCCTGGTTTTCATAGTGAGAACATTGCTTGTCGAAGTGAATCCTGTGTCCATAACTCACGATTCTGCATGTCGATGATTCCTCGCGTCTGCTTACAATCATAGATGTAGCTGTCATGAGAACCGTCTCGATTCCCACCTGCTTGACTCTGGATACATACGACAATTAAACACCCATTAGTTCCCTATCCGGCTCTGCAGCAGTACAAGAAATCGGCATAGATCAGAAGTTATCATCATCCTTGGAGATGAATTCCTCGCGTAAGCCTCTTCAAAAAGAAATATCGCATTACTTAGTTCCAAACGTCTTTCATATGAATTAGTGCCTCAAAGTTCAAACTAAGTTTTGTCGGACGAACAAGAATGAAATCAATCCCGTGAATTAAGTTAAATATAGCCGCGCGCTTTCGGGTGTTAATTTCAGGCAGATATTTTCTTTGGGGGTCATTTTATTTGCGCCCATCGCGACCACCAAGAAGAACATGCATCCAGAATGACTAGCAACACAGACGAATATATTATTATTCTGAGGTCGTAAATAAGAGGGAGAAAACAGCTAGTCAAAACAGCTTCTGTACGCTCACAGGACCTATTGTACAGTCTACGCCTTCGTCCTGTAAAAATTTCTCATGCAAATGCTACTTTATTTTGATGCACTGTCGTCACCTAGTTGTGGACAGCCGTCGCAACCTGGACCGAACCGGACACAGGCCAGACTATTTTGCGGCGAAAAACTGCCCCAAAAAACCAGAGAATCAAAATCCTAGCTCGTGTTGTGTATACATGGATCTGATGGGAGCAAACAGGACTTACAACGGGAATCCCAGACCCAAGGCCAAGCCCGCAAGTATGGTGTTTCCTTTCCCATAACCCAGGTTCTGGTATCTGAATTCGGAGCTCAGGTAAGTATTGAAAGTAAGAAAGATCATGATCGCTGACAAGCTGGGAGAGCATAAGGGCAAAGCGAAGGCGACAACTGAGCGAAGTATAGAGACCCCTTCAAGAGCTGTATGGCAAGTTAGGTCAGCATCAGCAGAGTTAGCACTGCTACATGCCATTTACTTACCTGGAGAGGTACGAACGGCGTACGTGCACATGATGTACCTTTGCATCGTGTGCCAGTTCACCGTGATTCCTATCCTATTTGTAGACAAGACTCAAGTTTCCGCCGCCTAGGACTGCCGAGGTTCCTCACCCAGTAATGACAAATCCCTGTACACGACGTCGTAAGCTTTTGTAAATCCTGCAAGCAAACATACTCACAATGTCAGTAACAGCCCAGTATACTCCGCTTGACACGGACCATCCTGAAAATGAAATGTACCGATGATGTCTCTCAAACTGCTGAGCCTTTAATGCCGACATACCTGAAATGAGTAGTCCGGTAGCTACGAACAGAGTAGCTGGCAGCATGAGGGCTTCACGAAACTGGTGAGCAACGGCAATGCAGTAGTTGAGGATGCTTACGAATTCGAAACTCAGGACAGTCATCTGTCCCGTAGTGAGCGCTGAGGCGACAATACAAGTTGTCCTGGATCGCCCTGGCGATTTGCGCTCCGCCATACAGGCCTATCCCAATGGCGATGCAATGTAATCCTGCAATTCCAATACTCTCATGATATACACCGACGAATATGCCCGGAATTGATGTCAGTATCACTGTGAGAATATCAGAGATATGTCCTAGAAAGTAAGGCTGTGGAAAGTACAATAGATCAGCCCTAGGACATAGTGATATCAAGAAGAGTCAGAAAAGTACTCAAATGAAGCGCTCAATGTCCTACCGTATCTGAAGATCATCGACTCACACGATCAGGACATGACGGTCAGGATGAGGAGACAGGTCTTACATATAGGCCAGATATATCCCTAGTAACTGGATGATCGGTTCGGTCATAATTAGGAAAACGGGGTAGAATAGTAGAATTTTGTAGACGGAATCACTGGTAAGGGAGAGGTCAGAATTGATCTCGTGTGTCAGTCATCATATACTTGAACGGGTTGTGCTGGTTACTCGTAACATATCTAACATTCACTTCCCCGCTGCTTGTATTTTGCAGTCTCCTCGCTTTCTGGGCCAGTATAATAGGCGCAAAGGCTAGGAGCAGAACTTGAGTGACAAGTAACTCTTATATATCGCCCTTACTCTCTCTGAGCCAAAAGAAGTGGCCAACTTGAATGAGCGTGAAGGCAATTGATGTCGTCCAGAACTGGAGAAAGGTTATGACTGGAAATGAATTCCAGAGACAAGTGTGACACTCACAATCCATTTCCACGTCGTCTTCATGGCGATCCATGCGCCGGCCATGGGTCCAACGATTGGACCCAAGAGAAGCGCCAAGGTATATAGATGTTTTGGGCCATTAAGGTCCTTGCCGCTCCAGCAACCGTTGATAACTCTCCCACCGAGCTGTGTGTTGCCTTGATCAGGTGCAGCTAGCATATTGTGGTTTATACTACGCACCGACAGAGGCGCACATCCACCGATACCAGCCAGGAAACGAAACAACAACATCTGATCAGGAGTTTTTGCAAAAGCACAGACAAGGTTAAAGACTGGAATTCTATTAGTATCTGTTGTGATCCGCTCATGAATTAAAGATTACTGATGTACAACATATTGCCCAGTTGCACCGTTCTGGAATCGCCCCAAACATAAGAGATCGCACAAAAATAAGAAAGAGCGAAAGCTGGGGGTTGTGTCATCAACAAATTCCGCCGGCTATTAGTTTTGCGTTCCTTAGTACTTGCCGTGCCCCAAAATGAATATCGAAGTTAATAGAGGTTCAAAAGTGGGCCTGGTGGATCCAAGATCCATCGCAACATTCCTGGCAGCCGGAGCTATCATGGTCGACGAGATGTGCGACAACATGACATTTACAGATATAAGACCAGTCACGATCCATTTTTGAGTGTGGCTCCAACTGCATAGATGAAATTGGTGCGACAAGGCTCATGGTAAAAGGGACGATAGATCTCACTTTCTGGGATTCTCTGGATCGTCGTCACCTTCCCAGGACACGATGATTGTTTTCTTTTCTGTGGGTGTCATGGTGCTGTCGAAGTAACTTGTAGAGGCGCTTGTCCGAGTCTCCTGCCGAGTCATTAATGCTAAAAACATATGATTCTCCCACAAGAAGGGAGCGGCGATGACGGACCGCTATCTAAGCTGAAGAACCTGGCGAGACCTTCACCATTGAATGGAGCTGTGTTCGTACCTACCTAGATCCGTATCAGTGATACATGTATATGGATTCCCCGCTGCTCAATATATAGTTTTGTCGTGGGTGTTGTATTCTTCCACTGTGTAGTGGCTTGTACCGAGAGGCAACTGGATACTTGGCGTGAGTGACGGAAGATGAGCCGAAGCCAAAATACTTACCACCCTAGTAATAAGGTAGAAGACCTTCGGCAGTTACACCACCCGAGGTGCGGATTACAACCACACAGCCCAGGGCGTGGAAAGATCGCTGTAGCGCTGCGGATGATCCGTGTGAATGACAGAGGCCGAACCGAAGCAAAAATATCCCCCGAGTATGCCAAAGGATTCCGAAACACCTCAACAGCTACCATCAAAACTTTGCCTTGACTTGCCGGCATGCTCGCTGCACCAGGTCATCTTGATTCTCGACGTCGTATCAAGCAATGAATAATCTGTCTTCTTTCAGTCTTGCGGGTTTTACGACTAAGTGGGTAGTAAATTGCAGAAATAAAGCAGATATAGCTACACGGTATCAACGCGCAGACGGCATGTCACTGCTACAAGTTCAGTCCTCCTCTCTCAACACCAATCCATCTCCGAGGCCTCCATCAATTTCTTCATCATCACTATCCGCGAGAGGAATAGGATCACCGCCGTCGCCCACACTGACGATGAGAGCCTTCAGCCGCGTCATTGTCTCTTCAGCCTCCCCGGCAGCCTTACTCCTGATGCCCTCGGCATAATCGTCCACGTTTGCCTCTGGGTCCCATGAAATCCGGTGTCCACGCCATCCACCTTTGATATGGATGTAATTCATGAACGACCGCCATAAAGGGTCAAGGGCCAACACATCTGAGTTGCCGATGACGACGAGAAGGGCTTGAGCACGGGTCACAGCGACTATGGAAAGGATGAGATGTTGTAAAAAGTTCTCCGGATAGGCAATACGTACCGTTGAACCGATGTGGGCTCGCGACAAAGCCGAGGGTCCGTCGAATGTCTGAAGTAATAAACTCTGCGTTACTCCGAACGGTGGACATGATGATTATTCGCCGTTCCTATAGGTGATCACACAATGAGTACCTCAGTGCCAAGCAGATGTTTTTGAGTTACCTGGCCTTGAAACTCTTCAACGCTCCCTACGCGAATATCTTTCAACTTTTGATCTCGATAGAATAGATCTAGGATTTTCATCCGTTGTGCATGGTATGGAGTTATGACAGCAATATGCTCAGCACCTGTGATCATGTTATCGGCACGATAATCCCCTCGAGAAAAAGCACTTACGTATTCCCTTCTTGGCAATCAGTGACGCACAGTATTTCTTCACAAGCGTCGCCTCATGAATATTGAAGAACGACGGCGACGATTGCTCCCTCTGGTCCCGCCCAACCACGGAATGAAAGACAATCGGGAACTTCTTCGTCGGGAGCTCATCCGAATTCTCTAAGCTCTTCGTCAACAAAGGATCACCGCATGCTTGAAGCTGGTTCCCGTAGAACTTTTCATTCGGGAACGCCAGAATATCTGGATGAGATCGGAAATTCTTGACGAGCTGCATGATCCTATACAAGACTATGAAGGTTTATGTAACGAAAAAGGGAAGAAAGTGCGTACGTGACAGCAATCCCTCCACTGACGCCACCATCCCAGGGCGACAAACCATAGCATGGTCTTTGCATCAGCCGCGCCAGGTAGCTCTCCTTCAGCCCTTGATCCCTGGCTAGCCTCGAATGGACTATAGGACCCAACTGCTTCAGGTCTCCGGCCAGTACTACGTTGGTATGCTTATTCGCGAGGCCTTTAATAGGTATCATGACTTCCGGTTCCTTCCCTTGACCCGCCTCGTCTATGAAGATGCAAGCGAAATGACCGGGCTTCATACCCAAGCTGGGAAGGGCTCCAGCAGAGATGCACGTGGAGACAACGACCCGGTACTTGAGAACGCTTTCCAGGGTTGGCATCGCAAATGCTTGGTTGTCGTTGATGAGGGAGAAGTTGTGCAGGGTCTTGGGGAGGTCACCGAACTTTCGGGTCATTGAGTTCATACGAAATACGTCTTTAGCGCCGAGGTGCATCAGCTTTTGTGTGATGAGGTCGGCAGCGGAGTTATTCGGTGTGCATGCCAGGATTCGGGTATTGGGATCACGTTTAAGGAGCTGCTCCATAGCTTCGACGATCGTAACCGTTTTTCCTGTTCCTGGACTGAACGTGACACGTTGATCAGGCTATGTAAAAGGCATACAGCGATGGCACACTTACGGTCCGAACACGATGAAGGGCACACTCCCCCTTGGCTGGTTTAAGATAGCCGCCACTGTCTCTAGCTGTTCCCTGTTCCTTCCAATGTCGCGATTTAAAGGTGAGAGCTCCTCCATCATAGCTGACGTGACAGGTCCCGCCGTTGTCAAATGTTCAGACCCGGGGAACAGCAATCTAGCGGGATCATTCTTGTTGACTAAAGCATAGTGCATTCGACGGAAGGGTAGACGATTCAAGACGAATCGTACATCGAATTTGGTCCCGCGATACGTGTTGAAGTCGTCGCCAAAGCGAAGACTGACGTGATTCATGGCCACATTATGCACCCGCCCTTCAAACCAGGTTTTGTCCGGTTGCCCGACGGGACGAACAAGGATGAAGTCTCCAACAACGACAGAGGGACGACCCTCAGACAGACCTTCTACTTGGAGTCTAGACAGGGTTAGCAGGAACATGCAAAGGACTAGATGAGATACTCACTCATATCTGGGGTAGTTTGCTTTGATCTCGACATCTTCCATGGAATAAGCGTCTAGATCTTGCCTGTAAAACGATAAGCAAAGATACAGCGGATTAAAATTCCAATTATACCTCATCTGCTCCTCTTCTAAATAAACGAGCGTCTGGAAGTGCTGTGCATACGTAGCCGTGGTGAACGACGAAGGCATAAATCGCTTGACATCCTGCGATGCAGACCTCTTCAAGTACCCTTCCGGAGTGTACAATGTTTGGACCAGGTCCTGAGGAATGTCAAATTGGGGGAGCTTGGACACCCATTTGGTCGGGGTCCAAGTGGGCGGACGAAGACTCCGTTTGACGGGACCGTCTAACTTGATGTTACGACGCTTCCGCTGAGAATAAGGTGCTTTGGGCGCAAGCCGTTCGTGATCAGCAAGGTCGCCGACAGTAGCGGAGACCTTTCGCTGGATGACAAAATAGCGACTCTGGGAAATATCGAAGAATACTAGTTCTAGAGTATCTTCAAAATTCCCGGCATGGGATGGATGGAATGTGATGGAGACCTTGTGAGGTCGGGCCGAGCGAATGCGTTTTGATGTCGGACTTACAGCGACAGAAAACCTGCCAAGAGTATACCATAAATTTCCGTTGGCTCAAAAAAAAGAAAAAAGAAAAAAGAAAAAAGCGGATCCCCTAACACGGATATTAAAAAAACACTTACTTTACGCCATGCCCGTCCTGCCCTAGAGACGAGAGCATCCTACACTTTGTCAGAGAAATTGGCGCGCCCGTATCACCTTGATCCGTTCTTTGCACCAGTATTACGACTACCGTTGGCTGTTGCTCAGCCTCATCGACAATTCCAAAATCGATACCTTCCAGATTGGAAACTACGATGCCGTTCTTGTTCCTCTGGGCATCCTCCAGCGCCGTCGCCAGTCGTTCCTGGACCGTATGCGTGGCGACATGAACCCGGAGTTCTTTCCCCCAAAATTTTCGAGTGGGACGACAGTGAGGGCACGGTTGCTTCTGTCCACCACCCTGTCTCCGCTTTGGCAGAGGCGGTTGGGTCCCCGCAAGTATTTGCTGATGGCGTCGGCCACGTAAATGGCTTTCATAGGTATGCGTGTCAAGAATGAGGCCGCAGCCGCACTTGGTAATGTCATGGCGCAGCTTGCAGGTCCCTGGTGGTTGTCTGCACCCGCTGGGAGAGACAGAATCGAAACAATACTCAGCAACCATCGTGGTTGCAGGCGCACAGTTACAGATACTGCACTCTTCCCTCGTGGGTGAAAAAGACAATGGTCAGGGAGTAAACAATGGCAAACGTATCAACAGCCGGTATTGATGACTCAGCACTACTACTCGGTAGCACTGTAGCAGCCTCGAGCCAAAACAAATGGGATGGATAGGGTAGCCGCGACGCTGTAAAATTACTAGAAAGTTTGAAATCCTCGTAAGCCCCATGACTCTCGTCATCGCATGTCCACGGAGTGTTAATCATTGCCAATCTTGGAGGTGATAAGGTTGCAGTTCCGACAATCAATCTTCTATCGGCTTCAGTAAGTATATCGTGGTTTTGAATATTATGCGCCTCTCGTATACTTACACTGCAGAAGAAAGTAGTTGGTCAGTGCTAGTCCAAAAGATAAATACAGATGTTGTACCAGAAACAAGCAAGCATCTGGTCAAGCAATTTCGGCAAGTCGTGTAGCCACAACACATTCCACGGGTTAAGATATCAGGAACAAGCAGACAACAAACAAAAATCACTCGTAGATTTCTTCTCGTCGTAAAATGCATACATTTTTCCGATTAAATGGATGACAGTCCCGCTTCAACCAATCCAAAGCACTCTTGTCATCTTGCAACAACGGCGACATCTTTTGTCAGACCTCTTCACGATAATCGTTAAGCCATTGCGTTTCTACGACGGGTGTCAACGCTTGGATGGACATCACATCCTTACAAATCATAATACCTTCTATCGTTGATAGTGTTGTATCCACCAGTTTCTTATGTATCGGACACCTACGATTCGATAAGAAGGCAGAAACCATACAATGGTGACTCCAACTCACTTCGTGACATGCTCGAAACCCAGGTATCCCTTGTTGCCGAAATTATTCGGGGTCTGCACTTCCTTGACCAAGACGATATTCTCTATCCGGATACCAAACTTGCCGTCGGCATAGTAACCAGGTTCATTCGACACGGTCATGCCAGGCTTGAGCGGATTCGCGTTCAAACCTAATCATGGATATTTCAATTTCAAACCCTGAATTCAGGGAAGAACTGACTTATGCGCATGCCAATACCATGAGGTCATTCGTGGACATTGAGGAAGTGACCTACTCTGTGGCCGGTACCGTGTCTGTAGTCGAGCTCGTCTTGCCACAGAGCCCGTCGTACCCATGAATCACTAGAAGTAAATAAGGATCTATCAAAGCATCTGGTAGAGACATACATAGTGTAGCCAGTTGTACCATTGAGAAATACAGCAGTATCGGTCGCAAATCCTCCAACAGCTTTCGTGCCATGGCTTCCCGTTTTCCTTCCTTGAACTGAGGGATTCCTGACAGATCCATACCTAAATGGCCACGAAATCACCTCTGTTGTGTAGCGACCATGGATTTCTCGGACTCGGATGGCACCTCCCCCCCCGCCCAACCATTGAAGATCTCAGAGGCTTGACCCATTCGTCGATGATTTGCCAGCACCGGGATCATTTTCTATCTCGTAAATGGCGTATTTTGGCTTTGCAACCGAATCGCGAGGCCCATTCGACAGCTGTTTCTGGGCCGATGAGGGGAGAAATTGTCGAGGCACGCGCTCCGACTCATGAGTGCTGGTTGATTCTTGTACGAGGTTCGATATCAGGCTGTTTAATCCAAGTTGAAGAGAGATGTGCTTTTTTCGGGCCGGTTTCTCCATTCGGATGTATACGGAGAAGTCCGATCGGCGATGGATGAGTTACCGGAAAGTTCGTTCCCCTGGAGCACTGACGACTCAGCAGTTCCACACGGGGCATCATTCTATGGATGCCTGGATGTCGCTCCTTTGGCCTTATTCCCCACTGGGACAACAGTAAATTATTGCGCGAAAGTTGCTAGATGGTGCGTTGTTCTAGTGATGTAAAACTGACTCTGGTGCTAAGCCGGATTTGGAACAGTTTGGATTTATACAGTGACATTTGCTCAAGACTATTCATTCGAACTGGACGAATTGACTCTTCATGTTCTTGGAATTCCGCCACATTCGTATCTAAATCTATGTCACTTGAGAACGTGGGCAACTCCAAGGTCCAAAATAGACTTTTAAACAACCAACGACGTCACCGCGTCATTGCCTGTCAAGATTTTTGGTATATTATGGAGTCCAGGATATCTAACGTCGTTGACCTTTCTCCCGCCTCCTACCACCATGACGAACGACAACGAGCAGAATCACACCATGGTCAGTCCAGTCCCTTCCCACGAGCAACGCCGTTGAGCGACCCGTCTTCACAGATACAAGCCTTTGAGTGGTACTCTGAAGGAAATGGCGTTCACTGGAAGAAAATCGCGGATGTATCGCCAGAGTTGGGCGAGATGGGGATTACCGCTATGTGGTTGCCTCGTATGTTGCCGAAGACGTCCCCACCATTCCATACTGACTTTGCTGCCAGCTCCTACAAAGGCGGCTGGCCAGGAGTCGGTTGGCTACGACACTTACGACCTGTATGATCTTGGCGAATTTGATCAGAAAGGCGGGGTAAGGACCAAATACGGTACAAAGGAAGAGTTTTTGCGCGCCATCAAGAAGGCCAAGCAACACGGAATTGTCACCTACATAGACGCGGTATTGAACCACAAGTGCGTGCTCGTCTTTTCTTTTTTTAACTTCTCGCAACTAATCGGCGCGCAGATTTGGAGCAGAGAGAACTGAAGAATTTGGTGCTACCGAGGTTGATACCAACGACAGAAACAAAGAGGTCTCTGATATTTATGACATCAAGGTACGTCGTTCTGGCTTAGTTTTACCTTCGTTTTCTGACCACAGTTGTAGGGCTGGACAGGCTTCGATTTCCCTGGGAGAGGTGGCAAGGTAGAGCGCATTGCGTCGTCCACAACAACGCGTTTATTCATCTTTTCCAGTACAGCAAATTCAAGTGGGACTTCAACCACTTTACGGGCGTGGATTATGACGATAAGAACGGCAAATCGATGATCTTTCGCATTCACGGTGACGGTAAGAACTGGGCCCAAGGCGTCGACGACGAGAACAGCAACTATGACTACTTGAGTGAGTCATTTAATACCATAGCTTTGATGCCAACGATCTCACCATCATGTAGTGGGTGCGGATATCGACCACAGCCATCCAGATGTGCGGAAAGATGTTATCAATTGGGGAAAATGGGTTATCAAGGAGACCGGCGCTGTTGGATTCAGATTTGATGCTGTCAAGGTAGTCTTTCAGTCACATCTTGGGAACCACTGATGCTCATTGATTGCAGCACATCGACAGCCAGTTCATCGCTGATTTCGTCAAGGCTGTACGCGAGGACACCAATGACCCTCATCTGTTCGCCGTTGGCGAGTATTGGAAGGATGACTTGAGCGACTTGGAGGACTATCTAAGCGCACTTGGGACGCAGGTTTGTCAATTGTATCTCGCTTGCTACGGTATAGTTCATGGCGCAATTCAGTATAGCGTATTCGACACGCCGTTACACTACAACTTCAAGGAAGCCGGAGATAGAGCCGAAGAGTATGATATGCGAGCCATTTGGGACTCCACGATTGTCCAAAAGAGGCCGATTGATGCGGTGACCCTCGTTGATAATCATGAGTGCGTTGCGTTGTCCTCACATGTTTTATGTTTTAATTGCTTTCTAGCACTGTGAGCGCCATAGCAATTACATGCTTAATGATTTTGTTGAGTGATCCGTGTTCTATAGCAAGTCGGCCAGGCATTAGAGAGCTGGGTTTCTCCGGCGTTCAAGCCCTTGGCATACGCTTTGATCCTGCTGCGACCATCCGGGTACCCGTAAGTTCTCGCTATTATTGCTACTTTGGAATCATGATTTTCATTTATGTAGATGCATCTTTTGGGGCGACTTATACGGTACGAAAGGAGATAATCCTCAGGAACCGGTATCTCAGCTTGATGTTATGATCCGTGCGCGCAAGCTGTACGCATACGGCGAGCTGAGGGACTATTGGGATCATATGAACTGTGTGGGATGGGTGAGGATGGGCGAGAAGGATAAAGGAATCGACGGCTGTGCCGTCGTTTTGTGTAATGGATCAGGTGAAGGGTTCGTGATTCTTTCACGAACGTGATATTTGCTTCAGCTGATTGATCTCCAGATCAAAGCGTATGGAAGTCGGCAAGGTGAGTTACATCATTTCAGTTGTTCCGGTCGTTACTTAATATTGGCAGGAACATGCTGGAGAAAAGTGGAAAGACTTGTTGGGGTGGTATCAGGGCGATGTTGTCATCGAAGATGATGGTTGGGCGGAATTCAAGTGCTCCGATCGAAGTGTTAGCATCTGGGTGAAGGAAGGAGCAAAGGGGAGATGAAGCAGAGCCTGAGATTGATAGTTATGAGAACATGATATCGTTAGCTAGAACATGATACTAGGTTGCCTTATCGGAACCTAATATTGGGAGGAAATGATAGAACTCTTTCAGATTGATGCCGTCATGAATGCATAGCAATAGAAGACCAGAACTAGTATGGTACGTCGAAGCTTACTTGAAACTCCACACTAGGTCGTGCGTATGTTGAGAACTAGTACTCAAGTCCCATCTCCATTGATACCCATAACATACACGATTGTAGAAATAATTGTCAAAGCCATTCATCTACCTCACGCACCGGTGGCAGCAATGCGCGAATCAGCATCAGCCTGAGTCGTACAAGCGATAGACTGCAAGTAAAGTTAAGATGAGAACCATTAAAACGAAAGCAGAGAAGACGTACTGTTCCGGCCTTGTTCACAAGGGGAAGGGCAAAGCACTGAGTACCCCCAGCGCACTGGGTGATCGTGAACTGACCCCCGACACATTGCGCGAAGCCGCCGTTAACGCATGCCTCGTCCCCGTCGGTACAAGGAGACAATGCGGTCAGGCTAGCGAACTGCGCGTTGAGAGCCTTGGCGTCTTCACCGTTTTGTTTCTGGAAACCGGTGGTGGACGTGCTAGTCGAGGTTGAGGCAACTGCTGAGGATGTAGGTGAACTGCCCGCTGCATCGCCGGCTCCTCCGTCGTTGACAGCGGAGGCGGTGGATGGGCTGGCGGAGGAGGAGCCAGAGGAGGATCCGGAAGATCCTGAGGCGGTAGAGGAGCTGCTGCCGGAGGAGCTGCCGGAGGAGGAGGAGCCTGAACTGGCGGATCTACATGTCAGGTTAGCTAGATTATCAACAGAGGTGGTTGGTCAACGCACCCAACACCAGGGTTTTGAACGAGTGTGTTCAGCTGGACACCGTCGGGGACTGGACCGTCAGGTTTGGCGGGGCACGAACCAGGGGGATTGACAGCGTTCACTCCGAGAGGGACATTTCCGGTCTGGTCTCCACTAAACTTGGTAAAGTCGGACCCGGCGAACTCGCAGTGGAACAGCCCGTTGAGTTCGGAGTTCTTTGGTGCAGTTTGGCAGTAGGGCACCTGCAAGCTGTCAGGCTAGAGAAAAATATTAGTCTATGCAGACGTAAGAAGGTAGATATGGAGCTTACAGCATTGCGAGGCTGCTGAACGAACAGCTGGGTCAACCTGATCATCTCGGCGTCGTTGCCAAGCTGTTTAGCGAGGTCGATCATCTGGTCGGCTGCGTTTTGCTGGTCACAGTTTCCTCCGGCAGCCAAGAGACTTGTAAAGGCTGTTTGGGAAAGGGGGTTGCATTGACCCGCACCACCCGCGGCGAGCTGAAAGACACAGACTCAGATGAGCCGATAGCGCGGGAAAGAAAGAACTCACGCATGCTTGTTCCCAGTCATGTGTGGCATCTGCGATGGTCTGAGCGATGCGCTTTTGAAGAGGTAACGCTGAAGAGAGTGCGATCGACGCAGAGAGAACGAAGAGGGAGCTGAAGTGGACCATTGTGAACTTGAAGGTTGGCAGAATTGGGAAGAGATTGAACGTTTGAAAGAAAGTCTGGAGCGCCGGGCTCAAAGAAGGTGTAGAAGGGTAGGAATGGAGGGAATAGAACTTGTTGCACTTGAATGAAAACAAGAAGGGGGTTTATATAGGCGCAACGGAAGTAAAATCTAAATCTGGATACACAATGGTCCGGAAAGGGAAGAGAATGAGTGCCACATGATCGTATGCTCGGAATCACGGTTGGGAGGTTACTAACATTGAAAGGGACTGCCCGGTTTGCATTGTAGTGTCCGTCAACGAATGATGTTGGCCTCCAAGACGATCGTAGGGCGGATCATTTTTTGAAGCATGCAAAGCAATGACTATGAGTCACTGAGAATCACGAAGACAGTAGACTGGTAGATTTCAAGATGATATTTTATCTCAGTTGCTTGTACGAACCTCCGTGATCAGGTATAGGCTGTACTTGTATGCCGCGTAGGTCAGAAAATCGATAACAGGCATGGAACACCGCATTGAGCACAATGCCCCACAATTGGAAGCAGTTATCACCAAATTCCCTTCCGGCAGGGAACAAATAACAATGAAACATTGTCAATGTTTGCTTCCATTTATCGCTGACGGTGATGTCCAGCGAACAAGCCAGCTTGGTGTTCATCTCCAACTAGGAGAACAAAAGGAACTCCAATGATTCGAACTTCGAAGAAGGTATATATATAGATCATGGTCACGGTGTAGGTGGAATTGGAAATGTTAGCGATCAAGGTACCGAGACCGTCATTCGTGCGTCGTGTGGGGAACGAAAGAGTATGTAACTATTGCATGGATCAGTACTGTTCATCCGTAGATGGTATCTCGCCACTCGGGCTTACCAGATTCCTGGGAATATTGTGCTAGCTTGACGACGCCAAGATTCATAGAACAGCTGGTAGCAATGAGAAGCAGATAATGTTGCAGACGACACGAAGGTGCACAAAGAAGTCAGTGTCGGTCCCTTGGCAATGGCAGTTGGTGGTAGAGAGAATAGATAACCAGAACCTCAATTAGGAAAGAGAAGTGTCAGTGTTTGGCTGCGCGGTCACGTTGGGACTGTTGCCAAATAACGCCACATTCACACCTTTTCCTATTCCTCCATGGCGGAGGCGACATTCAAGGACATACCTGAATTATTCGAGGTTTGCCGTACTTTCTGAGCACTTGGAGTATAATTGAAAATGTCTCCAGGTCGAATTAGGAGAATCGCTGACAGCAAGAACGGAGAGCCTCGGTGAGCAAATCCATGCCCAACGAGTCGAACATTGCTGACGACAGTGACAGCCACATTCCGCGAACTAGGCCCTCCAGATCTGTGCCATGTCGTCAAGAGCAACGGCAAGAGCGCCCACCGAGACGTACGTGTCAGGAGTTCTGCAGCGAACGTGTCTTATTTCCTCCCAGCTCGGGTCGTATCACTACATTTCTGGCGTCGATGCCTCGTCGTCTGCTTCGCTTGCAGCATATATCAACTCGTTGACGTATGCGATTGAAGATAGCTCTGCCTGGTTCGCAAAAACTGCTGCCTGGAAGGTTAGAAATGGATGTTATTGGTGAGCGACGACCAATCTGCAGCTGCGGGCACAGCTCACAGCGCGTGTCCTTTGTAGCTGCTTCAACGCCTTCTCCCGCGTAGATATTCGTGTCGATGTCAAGATTCCTGGTGGCGTAAACGCGTATGTGATTGATCTAAGAGGGGAAAGGTGCGTCGACTTGGCAGTTTTCAAATTTTCTCAAGCCTCTGACGTTGGACATTAGGCATGAAGCGACGCCGGAAATTTGGCAGGAAACCTATGTGTCGGCACTGCTGCGGTCTATATTGTATTCGGATGATCCCACGTACTGGCTAGACGCCTACCGCAAACTAGACCCGATAACTTCACTGGAAGCCGAGATAAGGTTCCTTCAGGCGGCCGAAAGCCTGTTTATGAAAGGTACGTGGACCTTGATCCTTTCCTGTAACCGACACTGATGATCAACCAGGCTGGCAGGTTGGATCCGATCCCGAAATACAGGTGGCGACCGTCGTCTCGAACCATTTGACGGCTGGGATCATGAAGTACTTTGGAGACAGCGGACGCTTTCAACAAGCCGCTAATCTGTTCGAGAAGATTGCTGCAAGGGAACCCGAGGTTGCGTCTCTACTGGCACGGAGTTATATTGGCATGAGTGCGTGGCCTTTTGAATACTGATGGCCGCCAAAATAATGTGACTATTTGCAGACGAAGAAATCAAGGCGGTCCAGATTATTGCAGCAGCGATGAAGGAAACTCCCCAGTCTTACACACTCCTCCATGTTCAGTGCGATTTCCTACGCTCGAAGGGCAAATTCGAGTGGGCGCTAAAGCTTGCTCGCCAAGCTGTGAATTGTGCTCCCAGCGAGTTCGTGACATGGGAAAAGCTGACGGAGCTCTATCTCGACCTTGGCCAATTCGAATCTGCCCTTCTGACCCTCAACTCTTGTCCAATGTTCACGTTTAACGGACGAGACGCCCACCGGAATCTGACCCCATCCCGTGTACATTTACCCTTCCAACGACAAATTGGTGAAATCCTACCTGAACGAGCCAAAACTGATGATGATGAAGCCGATCCTGCATTGCAACGCCTACCTTCCCCTGGACTTCGAGGGACCTGGGCTCGGGCATACACACTCCTGACACGACTGGTTTCACAGATTGGTTGGGATGAACTGCTCAAAACGAGGAGCAGTGTGTTCGTTATGGAAGAGGAATATCGGATGCAGAAGGCCCAGGGGGATATTACCCATTCTACGAACGGCAGCTCGACGGCAATCCACGAAGACGGCAGTGTTCAACCGTCGGCAACAACCCTTGATAATGCATCAACGCGTGGGATGGTATCGCCCCATAGCCCCAGTCAGGACTCTATGAAGAAGAATGGATCATTAGAAGCAACCATTCCGACGATCCGGATTTCAACAGAGTCCGATCGGGATGCCAGAGAAGCGGAAAGGAAAGAGACCGAGCACGGGGACGAGGACGAGGAGAGCTCGCCAGTAGCTGTCAACGGGAATGGGACCCCGCATCATGTATTGAAGGAAGCGCACGATCTGGAAAGGCCTGTCCAAGCGGCCGCAGGTGAAGGAGACAAGAAGGAGGAGGATACAGCGTCTCCCGGCTTACCTCCGGAGCCATTCTCTTTCAGCAACAAGCGGCTGTGCGAACGGTGGCTGGATAATCTATTCATGGTGCTGTACGAGGTAAGTCTGCGACGGTACCCGGTTCAATTGATGCGCCCTCATGACTTCTTGTAGGATCTACGCGTTTGGACGATATTTAGAGCAGAAGTTGCTCATTTCAAGACGCAGCACGTCGCCTACCGAAAGACAGGATATGAATGGGAAATTCTAGGCGATCTTGGGATGCGTTTACACCACAAAGAGGAGGCCAAGGAAGCGTACCAGCGGTGTTTGGATGCTCCCCGGTATTCGCAGAAGCCTTGGGCAAAGTTGATGGAGATGTATGTGGAGGAGGGGGATATTCAGCGGTCAATACAGACGGCTATACGTGTGGCTGCATACCAGTATGCTGATTATACGGAGATGACAGTGAGTAACGTTTTCTTAATGTATTGGTTACATCAAGGGGTACTGATGACCTGTCTGTGTTCCCAGTACCCCACGCAGATCGCCCGAAGCTTCTTCAAGCTCGGCCAAATTCACGGCCACGCCAAGATTTCTAACACGCTGATAAGCATGGGGTTGCCTGATTCTATTTACAAAATTATGGACAGTTATCTGCAGTATGGTAAAACCTTCAAAGTAGAAGGGTATGATTTCTGATTCCTTTTTTTATATTCCTTTGCGTGTCTTTACTCTCACATGTAATCTTTTGCTTTTGAGCCCTCATGGATATATATTTTCTCGGCTGGTTGACACTGGAGGAAGAGTCTAGAAGGATAATCCGCTGGGCTTGACCCCTGGTTGCCATCTTCTCTGATTGGGGAGGAAGCGTAGAATAGGTCGAATATGGACCCGGCACATTCGGTCCGAATGATCCCAAAAGGGGCGATTAGTCGACGTAAACAGGTTGCAGCACAAAATCTTATATTGCGCTCGACCCTTGACTTGATTTCTTACCACCACCATGTCCCGTTCCCCGCCTATTCATCGTCTCTCCTCGTCGAGCTCCAAGGAGCAGCAGGACCTCATCAATGCGTACGAAGCCGAGGAAGAAAGGCTCATTAATCTGCTCTCACGGAAACTCGAAAAGGTGCGTCGTCGTCGTCTTCAGTGGTGACGGACGGTTGATGAACTCGACGGTAGTTACGTGAGGAGAAGATTGACCTGGAAAATACTCTCGAGGCTGAATCTGAGTCTCATGTGAACAGGCTGTCGAGGCAGCTCACCGCGGCGCTGCTGGGCCAACATGAGAACGGTGCGAGCTCGTCGACACCCGGGAGAGCGGCGTCGTTGAGTGATCCGAGCGTGGAAACAATGTTGGAGTCGCTGCGCCGTGAGAACGAGCAACTGAGGAATCGCCTCGTTGATACTGAACGAGACTTCATCCGGGTGTCGAGGCTGAACGACATATACAGGGAGGAGCTAATTGAGCATAGGATGCGCGTGAGTGACTGACTTTTTTGCTGTACGAATCCCGTTTCTGAATTCCTGACTTCATCTAGTTGGGTGTACCCGTTGACAACCTCGTAGGACTACACTCGGCAGATCCATTCTCTCAGCCAATACATCGCAAACCGTCGTACTCACCCTCCAACTCTGTTCTTCATATTCCTACTCACCGGCCATCGACGCAAATTCCAATAGGCCGATCATCGTCTATCCGACGTGTCAATACGAATCCTTCTTCGGAACAGCTGTCTGAGTACCAGTCTCCAGACTCGCCCGAGTCACCTTTTCCTCCTTCACCGTTGATGTCGACGAACAACGCTAGCGTGGTGAGCAATAACACGAACATGACGAGCCCGCCCACGTCGCTGTCGGTGAACCCCACGCCCACTTTTGCGACGCCTTCGAGAGGCCTCACGTATCCCTCTGTTCCACCGCCCTCCTTGTCGTCATCGTTTGGCTCCCCCGTAGTGGCTTACCATCGGGATCACTCGCTGTCACCTGTGGAGCCTCTCAGCCGGAGGAGCTCTAGCGCGCGAAGGGGGAGCTATGATTGGCAGACGGGTCCTAGCAGGAGTCGGAGTCATAGCCGCCGAGCGAGCGTGGAGCGTGGGGCCAGAGTCGCTGAGACAGGAACGCTTGTTCCGCGGAGCAGAGCTGGTAGTCATAGTTTACCTGCAACAACGGAGGGTGACGAGATCTTTGCTGTTGAGCCATAATTAACGTCGGCAGGCTTGGGAGTCGGATCATCTTTGTCGTGATGGACAAGAAACTCGTGTTCGTGCCGAGCCAAGGTTCCGCTTTTCTGACGTCTTGCACCATCATCGATTCATCAGTCGTGATTCAAGTTGTACATCTATTTCCTTCGTTCTTCTGCAGAGACTCGGCGTCTCCCTTATTTCCCCAATAGTGTACAATGATAATGCATACGATACCTTCATTACATTCAGTGTAGCTTATATCCATCATTTAGCAGTTATCATTCACACTGACCAGTCTATAGGGACCAGTATAACTTCATCTAAGGAACTGATCCTTGGCATCCTTCATTTTGAATTGCGCTCTGTTTTAGAGCAATGTAAATGAACAATTGAACAAGGCAATATGTCCGCTACTGCTCAGGCCTTCCTCGCAAGACGTCACAGTGATTTGGTTAGGTTCGGGTTCCAACTGTTTGACTTGAACTTCGGACAGTACGAGTCAGATGCAATCATGTAAGAAGTTGGTTCAATTACCCTTGATAGTTTTGTCCTTGTTTCAGTTGTAGGTTATTAGGTTCGCGAACCAGACCACAAAAATACCGCTCTGACAGCAAAGTACTTATTTTGCTAGTGGTCTGAACTTCGTCATAAGTGGTGGCGTTTATGACGATATAAGGTTGTTTCGGGAATCTCGGAGAACCTTCAAGTTTCAAGCTCAAGCTCTCAGATCTCAAGCCCCATCTCGGTTTATGACGAAGACCGGTGCTTGTTTACGCATTCATGAGAACAACATATTGTCAACCTCTAAGGCGGCATACTAGCCGCTATTGTGCTTTTGATAATGGCGAGTTCATACCTCTTTCACGTCTCGTTTGTCAACGTAAAGGAAACCAAGGACAGATCCGAACTAAGACTCGGACCGTGGGTCAGAGGCCTTGATTTGATGCGGATAGATATGCATAATTTAGAAAGAAACGTCAACAAAAGTAGGTCGATGGTCACTCATGAGAAGACCGTCATCGTTCAAAGCAGAGTCTACCTTGTACGAATTCGCCGTCCTGAAACCCAATGAGCTATGAGTCCTAACTGAAAGAAATGGTCTCACCATCCACCATTACTTCCCCCAAAGACAAAATCAATCCTCGTCCACTTGCTGGTATCAGCAGGGCCTGTCCAAGCGCTATAAGTCGCATAATTCTTCGATACCATCCGTGGGGGAGCCTGGCCTCGGAGATCTCCCATCACAAAGTCCGACAGCTCGTCGCAGACATCGTATTTGGCTGCCCAAGTGGCATTCATCGCGAAAAGATCGTGCGAGCCTGTTATGATCCCGTACGCCGCAGAATCGTCGCCGGTAGAAGGACTACTCCATTATTAATACCACGGTTACCTAGAACACCGACGATAGAATACCTATTAAAATCGCCGGTGACAAATACCGGTCCATTAGACTGCACTGCTTCGTATTTAGCGCGCGTCAGGATCATCGAGGCACCCAATTGCCGTTGATCATCGGATATATCATCCAGGTGAGTGTTGATCAGTGTAAAGGTCTTGCATCCGGTAGTGAATCGGGCAACGTTGGCGATACGATGACTCCCCGCGCCGGGGTACTTTGACGGCTCCAATGGTATATTCCTGTGCAACAACGATCATACATAATGTGTTGTATCGCTCAACTGCCTCAAAGGACTTACGACAGCCAGAAAGTGTCGTTCCAGGATAGTGTGACGTCAGTCCTGGGTAAAATAAGATGAGATGAGAGGAAAGGAGATACAAGTATCGGGCACCCACGTCTTGTAAAAAATAGCACTGAACTCCCCGGCGGCAACTCCGTCATCACGACCCACACCGACCTATTTTCGTTATCAGACACAAATAACCTAACGTAAGAAAACGCATACGTAGGACCATTCATCACCGAGCAACTCGACGAGATCGTTGACCTGCCGAACCAAAGCTTCTTGTATGCCTGCACAGACATACATGAGTGGGTATTCCAAACCCCAAAAATAAAGTGTACAAACTAAGAATGGAGGCTCCCTCGTTCAAGACGTGCTCTGCGATGCGAATTCTACGCGTGCTCCAGGGTTGTTCTGCGCCATTGGATATACCGAGGTCGGTAAAATCCTGCAGGGGATCGGCGAGGGAATCTATAGATTCCTGGACCGTGATATCGTTTGACTGCGAATCGTATCGCATGTTCCAGGTACCTATGCGGAGAGCAGATACCAAAGGAGAGGTAATCACAAGTAGATAAGCGACAAGAGACAGCATCTTGTCATAAAAGAGTTCCAAATGAAAAAGTTCCCAACATTGTACACGCTTTATACCCGCTCGATACAGCTAGATGGGTAGCAAAGAACGCCATGAGCAAAACAATGGTGGGCGCTGCTTCGAAGACGTGCACAATAAAGTACAGTGTAGATTTCGGACTGGCTTCTGGTCTCTTAACAGCTTGCGGTCGTTCAGTGCATATTCTTGCTTGGTACCGACAGGTGACCAGATAAGTGCAGTTTGGCTCGAGCACGGTATTCCGCCCTTTTACCTGCTGTAGGCCCATCCATGTGCGGTGTGCAATGGTACAGCCCCCTTGCACCAGTTGCCGAAGAGAGGCGCGCTTTGGAAGCAATGTAGTGGTATGAGGGGCGGTGTATCAAATGATCTCGAGGGCCGGCTGCAGAGTGACTGTTTCAACTCCGATTATTCTCCGTCCGTTATCGTCCCTCCCAGAGCAATGTGATGTAGGGGAACAACCTGGGCTATTTAGGGGCCACTAATGGTACGTTAAGAGTTGTATTGAAAAGGTGACTGACAGCAGTTGCTGCTGTGTCGCATATAGGTAAGTTGACGCTACACGATCCTCAAACTTTAGGAATTGAAGATCAACACTTGTACAGACCAAACGACATTCTTACCTACAGTAGAACCACCTCTAATTTGCAGGAATCGTTTTCTTCAACCAGTCTTTTAAATCACCGAGCACTTTCACATCGGCGGGAGAATGGCCGAGACCCTGATAGATGTTGTAAGCGACCCCATTGCTCTCGCTCGTCCCCGTATGCACTGTGAACCCCAGCTGTTTAAGAGCCGCAACAGACGACTGTGAACGATCTAACGTTATGATGCGGTCTTCTGCCCCGTGAGCAATAAAAATAGGAATAGACGTGGCATGCGGGGTTATATTCTACTCACGATCAGTGATTGGGCAAAAATAAACGTATAAACACACCTTCTTCAACGATTCTTCAACGAGCATCCTTCCGCTTAGCATCGCGATACCACCGAGCTTCTCCTCAATCGTCAGGCCCATGAACAAGGATAGACTAGCGCCCTGACTGAAGCCACCAAAAATGATCCGAGACGCGTCGATGCTGCCGTCAATTTCGGTCTGCATCAGTTCAGCAAGGGATTCGGTGGATTTCTTTATCCCCAGCTCGTCTTCCGCTGCATTGGCTTGGAACGCAGTGATGTCATACCTATATAAAATTTTGTGAATATCCAACATTCGTACAATTGACGGCATTACCATGCAGGCATGACTCTTCCGCCGTTGATTGTAACTGGACGAGCTGGGCTGCAGAGCTTCATTGAGTTCGGGAATATAAGAACCATTAGTCGAATTTACGCATGAGGAAGAATCCACTTGACATGGCTTAATGCGGGGTCAGAACCGACATATTGGGCTATAGGCATCATGCCATTACCCGAGTCACCCAATCCCTGTAGTAATTAAACACAGAGCTCTGGTGGAAGATGAAAATGATTTTACATGTATCAGAACCACAGTCGCCGTGTGCTTAGTCTTTGCAGGAATAGTCAAGAACTGCAGAGCTTGGACCATTGTCGTCGGGTCATTTGTAGTTGACTCAGAGACCTACGTTTGCGCTATTAGTCGCGTCAAAAAATGTAATGGAGGGACATACCAGTTCGACCGGTAAGGTAAACTTGACTACGAAAGCGAGAAAACACGCCAAGAGGAAGCTATAGTAGATAGACCGAAAAAAGGTGGGGAAGATTACTATCATAAGCTCGTCAAGGTGGAAAGAATCTTATTTGTACCGGAGACAGGCACTACGCGATAAAGCTGACTGAAGCCTTAGTCAGAAATTTTACTTTTCTGGGCTAGAAATCCCACGCAGTTGTCAAGTGGCGTGCGCTGCGCGATGCGTCGCAGCTGGAGATCAATGTGGACTGGCTTTGGTAGCAGACAAACAGTTTGATCAGTAGGATACCCATAGAGTAAGTATCCGATAACAAGAAAAACAAGATAAAAAGAAAACGCGGAAAGCAACAAGCGGTTGAAAATAAAGTAATTGAGAGCATTGGCGAAACGTGACAGCTTGGCTTCGCATTGCACGTTAAATACCATAAATAGAGGAAAGCATGAACAAGCTCACCATAGGGTATGCATGGCGATCCAAGTGCCGACACGCCGCCAGAACACTTGGTTACTGCAACCCAGTTCCTCTCTGCTGCTGAGAGAATCGCTCCGGCTACCGGGACACGTCCTAAAAAGCGAAAAGGTTGAGAAACGAGCAACAGGGTCCGGAGTTGGAGACTGCTCACCCGTAAAGTTCGCAAATATCATCAAGTCTTTCTAAATCCCACTTTCACTGGCCTACACAGACATCAGAATTGCGCGACAAGGAGTTGGGAAGGCATACAATTTTCGCACGACCAGTGACTGTATTTCGCCACCTATTACTGCTCCACTGACTGCTAGCCGCGTGGCGAGACCGCGTTTCTTGAGGAACCACTGCGCACCTCCTCGGCAGTACTGTAGACGATCAGCCCAAATATCCCATCGGAAAGCTGCACGCCCAATCCGAACGGAAAGATGCTCATGGCGCATGGCACCTCAGGCTCGTTGGTCCATCTAGCTTTCAGAGCCGTTCCACGCACAATTGTGTACGATTTTTACGGCAATGTTTTCCCCGGGAAGCTGTCCTCGACTTACTGCCGAAGGCTCCTCAATTATAATGACCTTGATAAAATCAGCGATGTTTGTTTTTCAGAAAAAGACAAGTACCTGCATGGAGGACGTCTCTTGCCAGGATTGTCAGCGATCGCAGGCATCTCATCATATCTATCGTCATACAATTGAATTCTGTATCGTTCCTTCGTACAAATGAGGAGATAGTAGTCGATGAATTTGTTGCCCCAGGAAGGATATCCATGTGCCAACGTGGCTGATGTACCAGCGGGAGATATCTAACGGATCACCAGATTTGAAGAGACGAGTGAATGTAATACGCGATGCTGAAAGCCGGTAACGACTAATGTGTACCAATCAGCGAAGAGGCGATAAAGGAAAATCAATGTGCTTACAAAAGTAAGGGATAGCTTGAAACAACTGCTCCGCCGATGTTTTGTACATAGACCGATTCAGTAGCGGCTCTCAACTTTTCGGAAGGCAGGCCCAGGAGGTATCCGGGTATCTTCAACGCTTCATGTCAGTGGAGTGAAAGAGAGATCGAAGATAGGCGCACGAAAGGGTCCAATCGAGAGCGGTGTATTGTATGGATCTGGAGGAACGAGTTCAGCCTGAATAGATGGACTGCAACAACAGCATATACCCGCATGTTATAGGTTTCCTAGGCTTCCTGATACTTCTTGATACTACCAGCTAGTTCTAGCAGCGCCCTGGGATCCTCTATATGCATAGCTCGTGTCCGATTCTGAGGCGGGCGATATTGCTATATCCCCCGACACGAACACAGAAACGTACAGAATTCCGTTTTCTGCAGGGCACAGACTGGAACGCACTCCCAGCAAGAACTTCCAAGCTACCCAAATCCTGCCTTTGAATCCTAGAACGATGCCGTCGTCGGGCAACCAGTTGATAGAGACGCACGCCGCGCGAGAATAACTTGGAGAATACGGGTAAGTAGACAGATATAATTCCAGCCATCTGAGCGCACGGAAACCGAATTCGGATATTTCTGGTCAGCGAGAAGGACGAGTGCACGACGACAGACTCACCGAAAGCTGGCAGATAATTGGATCCTCAACCTTTGAGAGCCGTCCCCCGACAAGGGTGAACAATGCTGGGATGAAAAATATTGCAAGGAAAGAAGTCATTGCCGCCAATAAAGATATCCATAAGGGGCCGTGGCGACGAGAGCGATACGGGACAATGTGGACACATGGCGGTGCAGAGAGAAACACGTCCCTGTGTAACTCAGACACGAACCACCACTTTGACCCAACCTCAAAATTCCATTTTTGGCTACGGCCACAAACATGCTTCAATTCCTACGAGTACAAGTCCTGTTTCTGTATTTCCGACATGGGACATTCGCTATATCAAATCGCTAGCGCGGCAAGAGCAACACCCAACATTCCCGACCACAATCCGTTGTGATTATTTCCTACAGCAGCATTGGAGGGTGAAGGGGCTACGCTGGTGGAGACAGCTGCACTTGAAGACACAGCGGAGCCGCTGGTACTCGACACGCTGGTGGTCGTCGTGACAGGGGCCGAGAGGCTAGTGGTCGTTTCGGTGGCAGTGGTCAAAGTTATGCTATCCGACGAGGATGCCGATGAAACTGTGGCCTCCGTAGAGCTTGTATCCTCACTCTCCGTCGAGGATATCGATATCGGTATCGTAGCTGTCGTCGTCGGGAGGGGGTTCAAGGTGGTGGTCGAGCTGCGTGGATGGTAAGTTATCATTTCTTTGCGCTTGCCCCCTTTGGCTTACGGAGTAGGCAGCCCTGACACCGTCGTCGACGTTGTCACGTTATCGCTAGTCGTGATGGGCTCGATGGTGTACGTCTGTGCTGCAACTAGGGCTACGGGGACCAGCAATACGAGCATCAGTAACTTCATGATGGTCGACGGATGGCCAGCTGATGGGGGAACTGGCCTTGATGTATATCACCGGTTGTCGCTCATGTCGCTCCCACAATGGCACTTTTTACCTAGGCTATGCCAGACGACGGCTTCAGTTTCCATACATCTGCAGCGAACTGCATATTGACTGCAAAACGGCTCATCTTGCAACATTGAACCAACTACACGCAGCCCGTCCTGACCGTGTTCATCCCGAGACTAGACCGACTCTGTGGGCACTAGGCAAGGCTATCTAGATTTCACTCTGCCAGCGTTTGCCATCTCCATTGCGATACGAATGTACCCTCAGCGTCGACGGAGTATTAGGCTGTGATTCGAGCTACCTAACAGGACAGATACCCTACCGCGGACACACATACTACCTAAAGTTAGGGTCTGTCGTCGCATTTTTCCTAGCTATATATCATCCGTGTTTTCCGATCTTCAAGGGTCCAGTCACTCGATATCGCCCAATGCCAAGTCATTTACAGGCAAATGACACATTCTATAAGAGTCTAGCATGTAAGGGAGGAGTTCTGTCTTGCTGACATCGCCGCCAACCATCCGACTTTCTTTGATTTGAGAGTCTGGGGGAGACTACAAGTTCGCAGACTTGTATCTGGCGCAGTCTAAGAACTGGTGCCGAGTCTTCGCAGCTTCAGAGGACGTTGGCTCTAAGCCTCGCTAATCGCATTCAATATTCCCTTTCCATCGTTCGGAGAGAGAGCTGCAGGTTCTACACGAGACCAATAACTTTCGATTAAGCCGGAATAAGGCTCATCCCGCAACAGCCGGATTGCAGGGGAGGTACGATCACAGGACTGGATTGTGATACCAACTGAATCCGCGATCAAGGTACCAATACATGCCAATTTCCCTACAGGACATGACTCTTCGTTCATAGGTCAAAGTATTCGGCACGATAGAAATGTCGACAATTCTACGGTTCACCATATTCCTTAATTGATTCCAAAAACCTTGTATCTGTCTAATGTTCCAGATACACCAGTAATCATCAGCAAGGGCCAACTAATTGCAAAGGCTCGCTATCCTGAAATCACCTTGAATGGAGTAGTTACGCCGATCTCATAGCAAGGTAAGTACGAACAGCATGCAGAATTACTTAATCATGGACTCTGGCTAGGTTTCCTTCTCAGGGACACCGATATCCTCCTCCTCTCATTCATAGATATCAGACACGTATACACACGGTCTTAGCTTGTGATTGGTATGTATAACGGGGAGGAGATAAGCCTGATTAGTACAAGTCCATTATGGCTTCCCACCCCCGCCGGACCACCACCACATGGCACATCCACTTTTCCCGGACTTCAGAGCTGCTTCGACCATGTTGGTATCATGAAACATGACCTAGTGCAGACCTGGGCGAATAGAATTATTTCTAGAGCATCCAGGCATTGGGCGAAGTCAAGGCAAACTTGAAGTTTGGTGAGCACAGGGTAGTGTATCATCCAGCGATACCGCCATCTTTCACGCAGCGGCACTTGTAGTACCACAATTAGAGACTCTTACCAGTCTAGTATGCTCTTCTCGGCTCGCCCGCATGTGCGGATAACGCGACAAAGCTCAGACCCTTTCAATTTCGATAGCTTAAATGCCCTAAGGGTGTTCATTTTTTGAGAACGGAAAATGAAGGACGCCCTTGTCACCTTGTTTTTGTTCACTCAATCTGATTTGAAAACGACATTTTTCCCTGTCGTACGTTCTCGCGCGCTTCTACTATAAGTCTGGAATTGCTGATATAGTCACTAGATACTCTTTGCCGCTACTTCATCGTCGCATCCGCCTGGGGTCTTTTCGGTTGCGAGAGCAAGTATCTGGGTCTATCTCCATCTCCTGCAATTTTGCGTCTCCAACCAGCTTATCGGAGAAGCGGAGGATTTGCTGAACAAGCCTTGGAGACCTATCGCTGCCGGGCGAATTTCCCGCTCAAAAGCCAGGTTTCTGCGATGGGCTTTAGCAGTCGCATGCTTTGATTTATCGTACCTGTTCAGCGTTGTTCGACCCAGTGTCTTGCTGACTATCGGGATCTTGATGAGCAACGAGCTCGGGTTTGATGCACATTGGTTCACCAAAAATGTTACCAATGCTCTGGGATACTACTCTTTCCAGGCCGGTGCATGTACCATTGTCTCAGGCAAGTATTCATGTTCGATCTTTCGTCTAACGCTATTCGACCTCTCAAGGTAGGTACACATGGAGTGTTGGGCGATTCAATTACCGAGGCGATACTCAGAGGCGCTCTCATTGTCCTCACTACTATACATGCTCAAGATTTTCAAGACGTACCGGGAGATCGCATGCAGGGCCGTAAAACGTTACCAATTGTAGCGCCTACGGCGAGTAGGATCAGCATGATCCTTCTCCTGATGTGGTCGATGTGGCTGGGAGCCATTTCTCAGACTGCCATTGCCCAGATTTTCCTGATCTCAGCTGCAATAGTAGTAGGAGGTCGTTTTATGCTGTTTCGCACCGTCCCTGCAGATCGCCTCTCCTACGTTCTCTATAATGTGAGATGCTTTCCTATTTATCATGTACATTTCTAATCGTTACGAGTCTCAGATCTGGCTTTGTTCAGCTCAATTTCAGCTATTCCATCATGCCTGATGATTAGAGACGAGTACGAGTTGACTTTGCTTGGACCTGTATTCAAATCAAGGAATAGACGAGCAAGTGTGCATTATGGCGTATCATTGACTGCTTGTGTAAACGAGTAAACACGGACGACAAAACAAATTTGAGATGAGATGAAACTGAGTTTCCGACGACGACGAGAAGGCTTTCCGGCATTGGTTCCGGTAAGTATTTTTACTTGACAAGCAAGCAAGTGAATGTTTATAAGTCGCCAACTGGGATGCAGGAGGAAGGAATCTTGAAATCTAAATAACATGGGTAGCACTAGGCTGGCCTTGCATAACCGCGACGTGAGACCAGCGACGAGAAGATATTTTATTTCCTATTCGGAAACGAGCCTGAAGCGTATATGGAGCACCCCCGGGACAACCGACCATGCACGCAGGCCATCATCCTGGTATCACCATTCCAGGGAACTATGTTTCTGTTTATCAGGACCCCGTTCTTTCGATTCCTGGACAGACTGGGCTCACCAGTGATTAACTACCGATGTGTCCATTGTGTTGATGGCTGGAAATATCTGGGTATTGTCAAAAGATAGAGATTCGAGGGTCAATCGTTTATTACGATTGATTCTAGAACGAATACATAGTTTGGCACTGCAGAAATATCCAAGCCGTTAGCCCTCCCTATAACAAGGATATTGTAAAATATAGATATGCAAAGACTTCTCTCCAAATTTTAGGCGGTTCACCTTACACGGCCGACCACGCTTCATCTTTTTGGGTACAACAGGGGGACCAGCGGGTACAATTGTGGTGGGCGGTAGAGACTGCACCTCGACCTTGGGCTTCTTCCTTCTTGGCTCTTCTTCTTCATCATTCGACTCTGGAAGATCGATATCGAGAAGTTCACTTCCTTAGTCTGTCCATCTCGTTCACGCTTCAACTGCATCTCCCGCTTCTTTAGTATTCGAATTTACCCAACGGCCGGAACACAAACACAGGAACAACAATCCATGGGAACACAATGAGCACGCAAACAAAGGAACGGAAACGGGACACCAGAACGGGACAGGGCAGAAAAGACTTGATGAAGCAGAGGAGACGGAAGAGAAGGAGGCTCACGATGAGATTCATCCACCAGTCGAAGAGGATGGCACTACTTCATACCGGTAGAGAAGTCGACGAAAAGGGCAGGCACCTTGTAGTACTACCCGTCAACAGCAGCAAGGATACGGAGCAGCATTAACGCCCAGCCTGTGAGTGCCATCCTTGGTCTTGACAATCTTTTGCGCCGCGTAAGTAACCAAAGACATCTGTTAGAATCGCGGGGCTGTTCTCAAACGAAGTGAGTAGCAAAAATGGCTTACATCTTTGGCAAACGCGACATGGGGACTAACTACGAAATATCCTAGCTTATATACTGAGAAATCCCCTCGGAAATAAGCCAACACGTAAGTAGATCGATACGAGAACCCAACAGCGACTAACTGTCCGCCATGAGAAGCTCGCATATCTCACAACATCGATGTGCAGACTCGACCAGTCGCGAGAAATGTTCGCTAGCTGTATCCCCGAGGTATCGAGGTATGCAGGTAGGTGGCCTGAAGAGCCTGAGAGCAATGTTCCGAATGCGTTCATCATCCTGGTTTGAGTTGGCGGTACAAGCTTTGGTATGAGCTATATGCGATGGAACCGAGGGTACGAAGCGGAAAAGGAAATCGCAAGGTTGTGGGAGAAGGAAATAAATGGTGTTGGCGGTGAAGAGGAACGGTTTGGACTCGGACCACTCACCACATAAAGAGTGGTCCGAGTTTCCGCGCAGAATCACCGGTAAAAATGACACGTCGTATGTAGGACTGAGTGCAGCGTATACGGCAGCATCAAATCCTTTCAGATACTTCCTGGATTGCCAGTAGAGGTGACGAAGCGGAATGCCTATCTCTTCTATACCGCTGGAAACGCCTTTCTGGATTGCATCAATGAGAGCCTGGATATCGCAAGGAGAGGACGATGGGAACTGACGCTCGTTTTCGTGTGGCGGCCTAGACCGAAGTCCTCCTCCATGGAATTCATCCGCAAATTCCCTCTCACGATATCGAGGGTCGTAAACTCATACTCCCCGGGAGTATAAGCAAGACGATCACATCGTATTGGAGGACAAGCCTTGCTCCAGACGTGACGGGCTCGACTTGATGCTCCATGTCAGTGTAGAATGCCACGGCTTTGAGATTGATGTAGGTTGGAGTTCGGAGGCGCCGGTGATTCTGGGATGCATGTCCATGGCCACCTCGTTACCTTCGTGCTGGAGATGGAATGCGCTGCCTGACCAGGATGTAACCAGGACGGTGGCGTGGTGGTTTTTCCCGTGGGTCAAGTCGTGGTGCCAGTCAGAGTGTCCGCCCTTGTCATACATGACGAGCCTGTGAAGCCGGACATCGACCTCCTTGCCCACGAACAAGGTCGTTTCGACGACAGTTTTGGTAGTGGATAGAAAGGTTGATCTCCAGCGGTCGACGTCACCGTTACGGAATAAGATTGATTGCACGGCCCTTCGTTCCGGACCACCACCACCACCAACTATCGACCTCATCGCCGCCTTCGTGGCATACTCTCGAGGATATCGATATCGGTATCGTAGCTGTCGTCGTCGGGAGAGGGTTCAAAGTGGTCGACCTGCATGGTGGCAAGTTATCGTTTCTTTGCGCTTGCTTCTTTTGGCCTACGGAGTAGGCAGTCCTACCGTCGTTGACGTTGTCGCGTCATCGCTATTCACGATGGGCTAGATGGTCTACGTCTGTGCTGCGACTAGGGCAATGGGGACCAGGCTGCAGGCATACGAGCGTCGCCAACTTCATGATGGTCGACGGATGGCCAGCTGATGGGGGAACTAGCCTTGATGTCTATCTGATGCACCGGTTATCGCTTGTGTCGCTCCCACAATGACACTTCTTACCTAGGGCTTCAAATTCCCATACGTTTAGAGCGAACAGCATATTGACAGCAAGCTGATTCATCTTGCGACAACTGAACGCGGCCCGTCCTTGATCGTGTTCATCTAGAGCGGCTCTGTCAATGGGGCAAGAAACAAACCTGAGGCCTATTTGGATTCCACTCTGCTTTCTCCATTGCGATACGGATGCACCCTCAGCGTGGATGGAACCCTGGAGCGTTAGACTGCGCCAGAAGCCGCGATTCAAGTTGCCTAACAGGATCACAGATATCCCCGACGCAGATATACATACAACCTAAAGTTAGGATCCGTTTTCGCATTCTTCCTAGCTATGTACGTCCATCTTCTGTATTTTCCGATCTTCAACCTGAATGGTCCGGTCACTCGATATCTCCCAATGCCATGTCATTTACAGGGAAAGGGCGTATTTCATAAGAGTCTAGCAAGTAAGGGAGACGTTTTGTCTTGCCGATATCGTCGTTGACCATCCGACTTTTTTTTCTTTGAGAGTCTGGGGGAAACTATAAGTTGGCAGACTTGTATCCGGCGCAGTCTAAGATCTGGTGCCGAGTCTTTGCAGCGTCAAAGGACAGAAGGAGTGTTGACTCTAAGCCTCGTGAATCGCATCCATCCCTCGCCGACATCATTTATCAGTCACCCTGTCCCAAAAACTGTGCGGTAGTATTAGGGACCACGTTACTCGCGTTTGACTGCTACTTTGTCTTCGGAATCCTTCGCTACTGTCGTGGCTAAGTTCTATGATCTTCAGTGCTTCTATGAGCCTGTTGAGGTCCTTAACCCTTTCCGCACCATTGATTATACAGTTCCGAATGAAGTGGAAGTGCATGAGATGTTGCATGTTTTCCACGGAAGTTGTATTCCCCGGTGTCTTATCGTTCGATCTTTCATCCTAGGGGATGGTATTGTTGATCAATATTCCTTTTCCATCATTCAGAGGGACGGGTCAAGCTTTCTCACATATGGGGATACCGGATAAGAACTTGAAGTAGAAAGTTCAACGACTCCATGATGGCGGTGTAACTAGTCTCCATCGATAATAGACTCGGAGGGACAAGCCTTCAAGGTGCGGGTTCTACACGAGGCCAATAACTTAAGCCGGAGTAGGGCTCATCTTGCCACTACTGGATTGCAAAAATTCAAGGGAAGGTACGATCACAGGATCGAATTGTGGTGCCAATACATGCCAATTTTCCTACAGGACATGACTCTTCGTTCATAGGTCAAAGTATTCAGCAAGGTAGAAATGGACGACCGTCGACAATTCTACGGCTCACCGGACTCCTTAACTGATTCCAAAACAGCTTCTTGTATCCTTCAAAGGTTCCAGATACACCAGTAATCATCGGCAAGGACCAACTAATTGCAATGGCTCGCAATCCCCAAAATTAGCTTGAACGCAAGGTAAGTACGAACAGCATGCAGCATTACTTAAACTCGGACTCTGGTTAGTTTCCTCCATGTTTCCTTCTCAGGGACATCGACAGAATAATATAATCCTCCTCCCAATCATAGCTGTCAGACACGTATACACATGGTCTTAGCTTGCAATTGGTATGTATAATGGGGAGGCGATAAGCCTGATCAGTACAAGTGCATCGTGGTTTCCCACCACCGTCGGACCACCACCACATGGCGCATCCACTTCCCCCGGATTTCAGAGCTGCTCCGAATATGCTGGTATGATAATTCATGACCTAGTGCAGACTTGGGCGAACGGAATTATTTGTCAGAACATACAGACATTGGGCGAAGTGAAGTCAAGGCAAACTTGGAGTTTGGTCCGCCCTGCATCTCGGGGCAATCATCTTGCGATTCAGCTATGTTTCACGCACTTCCACTTGTACCACAATTAGAAACTGTTAGTTCAGTCGGTCCGCCCAAATGTGCGGATGAGGCTCGGACCCTTTCTTTCGATAGCTTAAATGCCCAAGGGCGTTCGTTTTTTGAGACCAGAGAAACATGAAGGACGCCCTCGTTACCTTGTTTTTGTTCACTCAATCCGATTTGAAAACGACATTTTTCCCTGTCGTACGTTCTTGCGCGCTTCTACTTGGTCTGCAATTACTGATATACTAGTCACTAGATGTTCTTTGCCGCTACTTCATTATCGCGTCCGCCTGAGCTCTATTCGGTTGCGAGAGCAGGTTTTTGGCTCTACCTCCATCTCCTGCAATTCTGCGTTTCCAACCAGCTTACCGGAGAAGCGGAGGATTTGCTGAACAAGCCTTGGAGACCTATCGCTGCCGGGCGCATTTCTCGTCCAAAGGCCAGGCTTCTGCGATGGGCTTTAGCAGTCGCATGCCTTGGTCTATCGTACCTGTTCAGCGTCGTTCGACCTAGTGTCTTGCTGACCATCGGGATCTTGATGAGCAACGAGCTCGGGTTGGATGCACATTGGTTCACCAAAAATGTTACCAATGGTTTGGGATACTACTCGTTCCAAGCTGGTGCATGTACCATTGTCGCAGGCAAGTATTAATGTTCGATCTTTCATCTAACATTATTTGACCTCTCAAGGCAGGGACACAGTACACATGGAGTGTTGGGCGATTCAACTTCTGAGGCGATACTCAGAGGCGCTCTCATTGTCCTCACTACTATACACGCTCAAGATTTTCAAGACGTACCGGGAGATCGTATTCAGGGCCGTAAAACGTTACCAATTGTAGCGCCTACGGCGAGTAGGATCAGCATGATCCTTCTCCTGATGTGGTCGATGTGGCTGGGAGCCATTTCTCAGACTATCATTGCCCAGGTTTTCCTGATCTCAGCTGCAATAGTAATAGGAGGTCGTTTTATGCTGTTTCGCACCGTCCCTGCAGATCGTATCTCCTACATCCTCTATAATGTGAGATGCTTTCCTTTTATCATGTACGTTTCTAATCGTTACGAATCTCAGATCTGGCTTTCTTCAGCTCAATTTCAGCTATTCCATCATGCTTGATAATTGTTCAGGGATTGCCTATACTACGTACCGTTGACTTCATTATCTCCTTTCGCTATGACTATCTCCTTTTATTACTTGAGTCACCTTTACTCGTTCTTCCTCTAGAATACCGTGGAACCTTCTCATGCTTTCGGTGACAGGTATATATATATGAGCAATAGTGCACTAGATACTTTTCTTTGAATTTACAACCCCTTTACACTTTATTACGAGTGAACTCAAGGGATTGCTGAACCTCAATAGGTTAATTGGACCCAAAGACTCAAGTGAATCCTTACACGCTACGTCGGTAACTGATTGAACTTTTCTTACATTTTCATCCTCTGCTCTCATCTTGTACATCAGCGAAGGTAACAGTTTACTCAGTCTCTATCTATGGATACTGTACCATTTTGACCATAAGTTCAGCCAGGGTGAGGTGTTATGCAACAAGTTCAGCCAAATGTTGGTTCATGGACCCATGTGCTCATTAGTCGTAGCAGGTGGTGTCGATGTCGTCGATTCCGAAAACCTAGCACGCTAGGAATGATATCGGTTTCGTCGTCAGGGCTGACAGTGAGGGTACTTAATCGAGACGGCAGCGGTCGACGTCACCGTTACGGAACAAGTTTGATTGCACGGCCCTTCGTCCCGGACCACCACCACCGTCAGTCATCATCCTCATCGCCACCTTCGTGGCACATTTTCGCGTTATTGGGTCTCGGATATCGCATTGAAGTACATGTCGCTCCTTCGTTATTGTCGAAAATTCCGTTTTCTGACGCCAAGATCTCGCTTTTCATCGTCTGCAGCAGCCATGGGTGCGACTGTGAATACGTCCGAGAGGCTAGCGAAGCTCAGAGAGCTCATGGGGAAGAAGGAGAACGATGTGAATGCGTATGTTGTTCTGAGCGAGGACCAACGTGAGCAACGGCCTATCTCTGCCTGGCTGCCCACACTGATGGCCATGTATAGATGGCAGCGAATACATCGCGGAATGTGATGAACGGCGGGCATTTATATCTGGATTTAATGGATCTGCTGGTATAATTCATCTTAATAACTACTTTCTTTGGCGCTGAATGTCGAGGCAGGATGCGCCATCATCACACCCAAGGATGCCCTGTTATTTACTGACGGCAGATACTTCTTGCAAGCAGAGAGCCAGTTGGACAAGTGAATAGCATGTTTTCGTGGATTCTGGTCAATCAGTGACACGCTCTGCAGGAACTGGAAGTTGATGAAACAGGGCCTACCTGGTACGCGTGCTTATCTTGGGAAAGAAATATGAACTTACATCTGTGCAGATGTACCGACGTGGCAAGATTACCTGACCAAGGTATGCATTTTCACTGCCCTCAATCCCCATTCGTTCATAGCATGGCAGCATCTCGAAGAATCCTCACGGATCGGTATCGACGCGACCCTCATCACCGCTGAAGACGCCTCTTCTCTCTCAAAGAATCTGACACCTCGCAAATCGACGCTTGTTTCTCTACCTCAAAATTTGGTGGATCAAATCTGGACGGACCGTCCTGCACGACCCAAGAATCCCGTCGTTCATCTTGAGGAAAAATTCTCTGGCGAATCACACGAATCTAAACTTGGGCGTCTGCGTGACGAGTTGAACAAAAAACAGTGCACGGCCATCGTACTCACAGCTCTTGACGAAATCGCGTGGTTGTATAACTTGCGTGGATCGGATATCGACTTTAACCCGGTGTTCTTTGCGTATGCGGTCGTCACGATGAACGGAGCGACACTCTTCGTTCAGGGAGGTGCCCCGGCAGATGTCGATGTCAAGCCTTACGAGGAATTTTGGACCTTCTTGAAAGAGTTTAAATCGGAAGGCAAGGTTCTGGTCACGGATAAATCCAGCTTAGCAGTAGCCGAGGCTGTTGGAAAGGTGCGCCATTTTTTTGGTCTATGCTACGTTGTTGATCTTGTCTCAGGATAATTATACCCTTCTGCCATCTCCCGTGTCATCATTAAAGTCGATAAAAAATGCGACAGAACTTGAGGGATTCAGACAGAGTCACATGCGCGATGGCGCGGCTTTGGTGAAATACTTTTCCTGGCTCGAAGATCAGCTCAATCAAGGGAAGAAATTGTCAGAGTGGGGTGCTGCTAGCAAGCTGGAAGAATACCGAGCGTGAGTCGCCTTAGTATTCTGTAAACGTGTCGACTGATGGCATCAGTGAGCAAGGTTTGTTCAAGGGTTTGAGCTTCCCTACGATCTCGTCGACTGGTGCCAATGCTGGTAAGGTCGTGCATGTCGTTATGGGCAACAGAATGTCTGATTATACAAGCTATCATCCACTATTCTCCGGATTCGAAGGATTCCGCCATCATTGACAAGGAAGAAGTCTACTTGTGCGACTCAGGAGGTATGTCTGGGTATCACTCTGAGCTCATCGCTGACTACATTCATTGTGCAGCTCAATTCTTCGACGGTACGACCGACGTGACTCGGACATGGGTACGTGCTGTTTGTCTTGTATACAGGTTAGTATTGACGATTTGTGCATAGCACTTTGGTACACCGAAACCGGAAGAAATTCGTGCGAACACTCGAGTTCTCCAGGGCCATATTGCGATTGATACTGCTGTGTACCCTAACGGTACAACTGGTTACACCATGTATGTCTCTACCAGATGCTTTTTGGTGGATCCTCATTTACCTTTAAAGTGATTCATGGGCGCGACGAGCGCTGTGGAAAGACGGGCTTGACTATAGACATGGTACCGGCCACGGAGTAGGTCACTTCCTCAACGTCCACGAAGGACCTCATGGTATTGGCACGCGCATCAGTCAGTTTCCTTATCCTTCGGCATTCAGAGTTTGAAATTGACTGTGTCCCATGATAAGGTTTGAACGCGAATCCGCTCAAGCCTGGCATGACCGTGTCGAATGAACCTGGTTACTATGCCGACGGCAAATTTGGCATTCGGATAGAGAATATCGTCTTGGTCAAGGAAGTGCAGACCCCAAATAATTTTGGCAACAAGGGATACCTGGGTTTCGAGCATGTCACGATGTGAGTTGGAATCACCATTATATAGTTTCTACCCTCTTACCGAATTGTAGGTGTCCGATGCATAAGAAACTGGTGGATACGACGCTACTAACGATAGAAGGTATTATGATTTGTGAGGATGTGATGTCCAAGCGCTGACGCCCGTCATAGAGACGAAATGGCTTAATGATTATCATGAAGAGGTCTGGCAAAAGGTGTCGCCGCTGTTGCAAGATGACAAGAGCGCTTTGGATTGGTTGAAACGGGAGTGTTCACCCATTTAATCGGATTTAAAGTCAACGGAATACTGCGTGTATGTATTTTAACAAGGGAGAAGGAATCTACGAGTGGTTTTTGCTTTTTGTCTTGTTACTGATATTTTCACTCATGGAATGTCGTTGCAACATCGGAACTTCTTCAAGATTGGAACTCACCGGAGGTTAGCGATTTGAGCCAAGCTCGAGACGCTTCTGGTACGATACCTGTGCTATCTTTTGACTAGTCCTGACCGCCCACTTTCTTCTCTAGTGAATCCGGGAAGTTGATCCTCCAATCCCCGATATCCTTCCTTACCGAGGCTGATGGAAGACTGATGTCCGGAAGGACCGGAGCTGCAACCTCATTATTACCTCTTTGGAAATTCAGGAAGAATACGATCAATGATTAACGACGGACAGTGTGGAATGACGAGAGTCACAAGGCCTTACGACTTTCTAGTGATTTCAAAGTGTCGCAGCCACCCTGTCAATCTCAAGCTAATCAACTTCTTCTTTGAAGATGTGTACTTCGGCTCGAGGCTGAGTCATCAACATTCGGCTGCCGTTGCATTTGCTATTGTTTACCCCTGACCATTGTCTTTTTCACCCACGAGGGAAGAGCGCGGTATGTGGACTCTGCTCCTGCAACCACGATGGTTGCTGGATGGTGTTACGGTTCTCTCTCTTCCGGCGGGTGCAGACAACCACCAGGGACGTGCAACCTGCGCCATGATATTACCAAGTGCAATTGCGGCCTTATTCTTTACACATACACCTATGAAAGCCATGTACATGGCCGGCGCCATCAGGAAATCCTTGCAGGGACCCAGCGACCTGTATCGAGGCGGAGGAAGCCTGCTCGAGCGAAGCAGCCGTGTCCTCACTGTCGTCCCACCCGAGAATTTTCGGAGAACGAACTCCAGGCTCATGTTTCCACGCATACGGTCCAGGAACGACTGCAGACGGCGCTGGAGGATGCCCAGAAGGACAAGAACGGTATCATGGTGTCCAGCCCGGAAGGCATTGATTTCGGAATTGTCGATGAGGCTGAGCAGCAGTCGGCGGTAGTCGTAATACTGGTGCAAAGAACAGATCAAGATGATACGGGCATGCCAATTTCGTTGACGAAATGTAGGATGCTCTCTTCTCTGAGGCAGGAAGAGCATGGCGTAAAGTAAGTTTTCTCGATACGTCGTATTACGGGATTCGCTCGCGTTATTTTTTATTTTCTGTGTTTTTTTTTGAGCAGAACGGAAACTCATGGTATCCTCTTGGCAGGTTTTCTGTCGCTATAAACCCAACATCAAGATTCATTCGCTCCGCCCGACCACACAAGGTCCTCATCACATTCCATCCATCCTATGCTGGGCGGTTTGAAGATACCCTGGAACTGGTATTCTTCGATATTTCCCAGCATCGTCGTTTTGTCATCCAGCGAAAGGTCCGCGCTACCGTCGGCGACCTTACTGATCACGAACAACTTGCGCCCAAAGCACCCTATTCTCAGCGGAAGCGTCGTAACATCGCGTTAGACGGTCCCGTCATTGATCCTCTTGGTCCTCCCACTTGGACCCGCCCGAAATGGGTGTCCAAACTTCCTGAATTCAAAATTCCTCGGAAACTCGTCGAAACGTTGTACACTCCGGAAGGGTCCCTGAAGAGGTCCGCACTGCAGGGTGTCAAGCAATTCATGCCTTCGTCGTTCACCACGGCTACGTATGCGTGGCACAACCAGACACTCATTTGGTTAGAAGAGGCGCAGATGACGTATGTTTAGACTTCAACTTGCTGTATTTTTTGCTCATTGTTTACAGGCAAGATCTAGACGCCTATTCGATGGAGGATGTTGAGATGAAAGCAAACTACCCTAACTATGAGTGGGTATCTATGGCAGTCTTTTGTAATGTTCCTGCTAACTCCGTTTAGGCTTCAAGTAGAAGGTTTAGCTGAGGGTCGACCCTCTGTCCTTGTTGGAGACTCCATCCTTGTTCGGCCTGTCGGGCAACCGAACAAAACCTGGTTTAAAGGGCGGGTACATAATGTGGGCATGAACCACGTCAGTCTTCGCTTTAACGACGCCTTCAACACGTATCGCGGGACCAAATTCGAAGTACGATTCGTCTTGAATCGTCTGCCCTTCCGTCGGATGCACTACGCTCTTGTCAACAAGAATGATCCCGCTCGGTTGCTGTTCCCTGGGCCTGAACATTTGACGACGGCGGGACCTGTCACGTCAGCTATGATGGAGGAGCTCTCACCTTTAAACCGCGACATCGGAAGGAACAGGGAACAGCTAGAGACGGTGGCGGCTATCTTAAATCAGTCAAGGGGGAGTGTGCCCTTCATCGTGTTCGGACCGTAAGTGTTCCATCGCGGTATGCCTTTTACATAGCCTGATCAACGTGTCACGTTCAGACCAGGAACAGGAAAAACGGTTACCATCGTCGAAGCTATAGAGCAGCTCCTTAAACGTGATCCCAATGCCCGAATCCTGGCATGCACCCCGAATAACTCTGCCGCCGACCTCATCACACAAAAGCTGATGCATCTCGGTCCCACGGCGGTATTTCGAATGAATTCAATGACCCGAAAGTTTGGTGATCTCCCCAAGACGCTGCACAAATTCTCCCTCATCAACGACAACCAAGTATTTGCGATGCCGACCCTGGAAAATGTTCTCAAGTACCGGGTCGTTGTCTCGACATGCATCTCTGCTGGAGCCCTTCCCAGCTTGGGGGTGAAGCCCGGTCATTTCGCTTGCATCTTCATAGACGAGGCGGGTCAAGGGAAGGAACCGGAAATAATGATACCTATCAAAGGTCTTGCGGATAAGCATACCAACGTGGTACTGGCCGGAGACCTCAAGCAGTTGGGCCCCATTGTCCATTCGAGGTTGGCGAGGGATCTAGGACTGAAGGAGAGTTACCTGGCGCGGCTAATGCAAAGACCATGCTATGGTTTGTCGCCCTGGGACAGTGGCGTCAGTGGAGGGCTTGCTGTCACGTACGCGTTTTCTTCGCTTTTTCGTTGCAAAAACCTTCATAGTCTTGTATAGGATCATGCAGCTCGTCAAGAACTTCCGATCTCATCCTGATATTCTGGCATTCCCGAATGAACAATTCTACAGGAACCAGCTTCAAGCCTGCGGTGATCCTTTGCTGACGAAGAGCTTGGAAAACTCGGATGAGCTCCCGACGAAGAAGTTCCCGATTGTCTTTCATTCCGTGGTTGGGCGGGACCAGAGGGAGGAATCGTCGCCGTCGTTCTTCAATATTAGTGAAGCAACGCTAGTGAAGAAATACTGCGCATCGCTAATTGCCAAGAAGGGAATACGTAAGTACCTTTTCCCGAGGTGATTATCGCGCCAATAACATGACCATAGGTGCTGAGCACATCGCTGTCATAACCCCATACCACGCACAACGGATGAAAATCCTGGATCTTTTCTATCGGGATCAAAAGTTGAAAGATATTCGTGTTGGGAGCGTTGAAGAGTTTCAAGGCCAGGTAACCCCAAAACATTTGCTTTGCACTGAGGTACTCATTGTGTGATCACCTATAGGAACGGCGAATAATCATCATGTCCACCGTTCGGAGCAACGCGGAGTTCATTACTTCAGACATTCGACGAACCCTCGGCTTTGTCGCGAGCCCACATCGGTTCAACGGTACGTATTGCCTATCTGGTGAACTTTTTACAACATCTCATCCTTTCCATAGTCGCCGTGACCCGTGCTCAAGCCCTTCTCGTCGTCATCGGCAACTCAGATGTGTTGGCCCTTGATCCCTTATGGCGGTCATTTATGAATTACATCCATATCAAGGGTGGTTGGCGTGGACACCGGATTTCGTGGGACCCGAAGGCCAAAGTAGATGATTATGTTCAAGGAGTGAGGAGTAAGGCTGATGGGGAGGCTGAAGACACCATGGCGCGGTTGAAGGCCCTGATTGTGAACGTTAGCGAGGGAGGTGATGCTATTCCTCCCACAGATAGTGATGACGAGGAAATCGATGGAGGCCTAGGCGATGGACTCGTCCTAAGAGAGGAGGAGTGACCTTGTAGGAGGGATTTGCATTTGGGCGTCGATCCATTTTAGTATAATCTGCTTTCATTATGTTTCGGAGTTCCATCTCATGTAAAATTTGTTGGGTTGTCCGCATATACTTGTTTACACAAGAAGCCAGTGAAGATGCATGGTGATTGCTCGTCTATTGCTTGATGCAAATAAGTATAAAGTCAACTCGTACTTTTTTCTAATTATCAGCTCAGCAGTATCTTTATCAAGCACAATGTAATAACAGAATTTGCGCGGAAGAAAGCCAGACCTGAGATCAGTAAAGATGAGCAACGATGTGTGATCAATGGGAAAGCATCTCACATTATAAAAGGTGTAGGAGAGGCGATCCGCAGACACTGCGAAACAGGAGAAAGCGACCTCCGAATGGTCCTCGTTGCATCCTCGATTTGACATTGAGTTCCTGGACAACTCGGAACGATTCACTGTTGATTTCTTAACGAGCCAGATAGCGAATCCGTTTAGGGCACGAGTCCGCGAAAGGGAAGTGTGAAGGAAGACTGTTCTTGCTGGCGAAGAGGAAGGCAACGAACGAATATACAAACTTTATTACTACCATTGCTCTGGTAAGGTGCTGTCTACAAATAACAATGTGTCTATGTGTCTAGTTGTCCGAATCTTGTGAATTAAAGAATGCTTGAACCTATAGGAGTGAAAGCGCTATCGCAGTTATGGTTCTATATGTAAGAAAAAACCGTCAGTGAATATGTCGTCCACACAATTTAGGTGTTTACATACGCGGTTGAGATGAACATGAAGATATCTGTTGGACAATCGTGTCAGTATGACTTTCCAGGCAGGGAAGGAACTTACATTGTAGCAACAAGAATGCCTGTGAGGAAGCGTGAGGTAGGGCAACAGAAAATAAGCGCAGAGCTCACAGATAGCGTATCCAGATCATGATCCTTCGCATATAATTGCGTGACGATTAGTTGGCTGTCGCGAAAAGATGGTCATGAACACTCTCACAGCCCTGTCAAAGCATGCACTTACTTTACAGCTGACGGTGTTCCGCTCAAAAGCATAGCAACAAAGCGCTGCGTATTATGACATCAGCGACGGTCATATCAAAAGAAAGATATTGCCTACCTCGACGAGTGCGTCCTTGAGTATAACACCGCGGTGTGTCAGCTCCTGTGTAAGAAGTATGCCGATCACCGGGAGTAAAGCCAGTTTGCAGAACGACACCCAAAACATCGCCGGTAGCGGCATCTTACTGAATGGACGGGGGATCTTCATGCGCGCAAACGAGGCACCCAATAAGATCAGAGCCATTGGGACAGTGATATTCCCGACAAACTCGGCTGTACATGATGATGATAACCGTTAGAAAGAAAACGGCGATATGTATCTGGGAGCTTGCCTGTGTTGATGATGAATGTCAACGGTGGGTTCCCATCAGGACCTTGATAGTATGGACCACCGTCAACTTCCACGAACAGCGCCTTGAGTTGCGGGATGAGCGAGACCGGAATGGCAATATACATGCTCATCGTGATGGGTGTGAACAGGCTCGCTACGGGTTTAAAGGTTCTTCGCAAGAAGGGGGGAAAGAGGGACGCGAAGCGACCAGGCATCTCTTCCTCCTCCTCTACCAGCTCGGGTTCCTGTTGGTCCGTAACTGACGGGCTCTTCAGACTTGGTACAGCGGTGCCTGGAAGTTCTTTCAAGGAAGATTGGGACGCGTTTGGCGGTGGGAGTAACGAGCCGGTGCGGGGACGAGTACTAATACCAGCGGAGGGTCGTCTCGGTCGAGGAGAATTGGCCGATAACCTCGATGCTTTGCGCGCCAGTTGTATTTCAGGGTCCGTTTCCATCTCTCCGAGGTCGCTTTCAGGTTGTTTCCCCATGGCGACTGAAAATCCCTTGTCCCTTTCTGAGTCGGCATCCTTCTCGTCCTGGGCCCTCTCACAATCAGAATTCTTCGGTCGGACGAAGAGCTTTGCTCGCAAACGCAGGAAGAAAGCGGCTATAGGCTTTTCGCGCCAGCTTACACGAACGTTAGCCGCGTCGCCTTGGGGTACACCTGGAGCATAGTCCCAAGCAAGCGTGTTGGCTGCGCCCCCGATCCACATGACGATGTTGTACGCGAGAATAAAGATGGAAACGTATGAAACGCCGACTAGGTAGAGAGGGTTAGGTACTATTTCAATGGAAATAGTAAAGTACATACGCTGTGGGTCTATATTGGGATCGAAGGGCTTTTGCTCTGTAACAGTGAGAACCACAGCCGTAGCTAGGGAGACCTCAATGCAAGACAAGCAAGAAATACTCGGCGGACGTACGCAAGTTGCCCCAATTACTCATAGCGGTTGCCATCAAAATCCCAGCCCAAAAGTTCCGTGGAACATAGCAGAACTCACGGATGAGCGCGCCGAATAAGAGTCCAAAGGCCATGTATACCTGACAAAGCGTCTTGGAATGAGCGAGTGATAATGTAAATAGCTCGACTCACAAAAGCAACCAAGAAAAGTGGACCCATGGCTGACACGTTTTGCTTGTTGAAGGCGGGAACGATATTCGAAAAAAGCAGGCCGGGGAGCGCGACATTCATTGTTACCTATTTCAAGAAATGAGACGAATTAGCGACAACACGAATTATAATGTCATACCTGGGACGTTCCTCTGGACGCGGCAGCCGTAAAGAAGCCTTTTCGCGTGAGCCAAAACCCGAAGAAGATGGTGAGGAACCTGTGTATCAATTCTCAGCCAGGAGTGTACGCAATAAAATGACTCCTTACATCTTCAGCAAGGGCATGACGCCCGAATAGATGAGAAACCCCGCAGAATAACCCATTACTGCACACGGGTAACAAAGGATGGTCGTCCTTTATCGAGTTTCGTCTGATATATACCCTCTTCTGCTGCTTTAAGTTCCGATTTCCGAATACCTTCCGAGTGAGAGTGTTTGTCGTAAAGCAAAACTACCGTCCTCTTCGTTTTCTCGACACATAGACTCCAGAAAAATCGGCGGTTAGGTGGTCAAGAGTGACTAGATCATGAGTTACGTGGACGGAGTAAACAAAAGCTGCACTGCAGGCACGAGCTCGAATATGAGTGGTGGTTGCGGGAAATCTTTGAACAAAACATTTGAAATTGATAACGAGTCGGACCGTCAAATCCGTCGTGGATTCGGCCGACTTGTTCTTATAACTTGTTTTCGGACCTCCGTGTGAAAGGGATGCGACATGATTGGGCAGAGGCGAGTCACGACATGGGTATACATTCTGTGCTAACATCCAAAGATCATTAGCCTAGCTTTCCTCTCGCCCTTACCGGCGTACTCACCAAGGGGTTACCGGACCGTCAAGCCGGTACACCCGGTCGGTCGGTCGGTCGGTCGGTTGCCTTCGAGAGGTCTTAAAAAAAATACTATATCATTTCTTTTCTAAACTAATTAGCTCAGAAGTGGGTGAGAAAGCAATAATTGATCAAAAAATAAGAGCTCACTGAGACTATCGGTTCTGTAATCTCCTTAAGCATCATCTCAGTGATAGAGAAGATGAAGGGACAGTCGTGTTGCAGTCGCGCAAGCTTCAGATTTGGTATTCTGGCAACGTCCAGCCGGGAGAGACCGGATGTAACCGGTAACTGGTGCTAACCGGGTGGCAGTGCGCTTACCAATACTGCATGCTATGCCTTGATGCGGTATGTTATTCCCACGGCAGTCGGTCGGTCGGATTGACCAGGCCTTGAAAAAAATATCGAGTGGATGTATTTTTTAGACATCCTCGTAACCCCTTGGTACTCACTATCGAGATTGAAAGATCTAAATAAGAGGAGGTTCGGTGAGAGCTTTAAAGTTTAAGGTTACTTGCCACGCCACAGTAATCCCGAGAAGTTGAAGTTTTTCCGGGTCCGAATGCTGGTTGACTCCTGGAAAGGGCAGGTATACATATAGTATTAATCGATGACGAACTTTAGATTATAATCGCCCATGAAATTAATGCCATGTACCGCCCCTTGTAGATTATCTCCCCCATCGTGAAGCAAAAAGTTTTTGGGGTCACCATGTGTTTTTGCAAGAGTTCTACGGCGCGTCATGATGCATGAGCCTGGGTTCGTCCTTCACGAAAAGCATGGGCAATGTTATGCCACTTCCTCAGACTGGAGAAGAAGCGGAACCGGATGCAGTGAGAAAATGGTCTCTTACTGCTCGGCGGTTATATCACAGAGATAAACGATCCGGGTAAAAAAACAGTGCTCGCCGTGTCCGTTATCGCATTGCTGGTAAGTATAACAACCCATGAGACGATCGCATATCGAGATTTAGAACGAGGAAACGGATAGTAAGGCCTTTAAAATTGAGGCCCATTGCCTAGTCTAATAAGTCTACGTATGCAAAGAAGTCTCCATCGAATTCAGAGACATTGCAGGTTTTGACTCACTCGGCGTAAATTGGAAGCTGGATTCGTGGAGGAAGGGGAAGGAGAAGATCTCTTTTTTGAAGACACAGCGACCGTTTAGGCAACATTACAATTATAGCTTGCTAATAAGTTATGAGTGGAGCATATCTCTGGTAGTATATCGGTTAGTACACGCGCCTGTCACTTGTGTATTTTCGCGCGAAAGCTGGGTTCGACTCCCAGCCAGAGAGTTAACATGTTAAAGGGATCATTTGACGCTTTTCTAATGTTTATGAGCGTCGAGTATTTAAATTTTACACTTCGAAAGTCTTCGGTTCCGAAGCTCTGTGACACGCTGTGCTCAGGCGACGTGATTTTTCACGAATCAACAGTCTCCTCATAGCGCACAGGAATTTCGGAACGGCCGGCTTGGATTCAAGACGCCGGATCTCCAAAAATAGGGAAAGCGTCTTGGACCCGATCTTCCAATTGGCAACAGTGGCTCATGTTCATTCTCGCGTTCATCGCTTCCTGTCTGTTATGCCCTGCTGAAAAAAGCATATTCTGCACCGGATTGGCAAATAACGACCGGTTGGGTCAGAGCTGGCTCCCAACTTCCAACACCGCCGCAGCGCCACAAGAAACCAGTACCGGCCCTGGCCCAATCACTTGCTTTTGTCCTTAGGTGACTCGGATATGATTGATGCCGGGCTGTGGAGATCTGGATCTGGATCTGCTTGAGTGGCGCGAACACCGCTGCTATAAAAGGCGCGTGGCTTCTTGGTTTGACCTTTGACTTCCTTACTCTCTGCTACCACCACCAAGACCATGTTTTAGCCACAGACTGATACCCTTTCGTGGCTCTTTCCTCATGCGATGGTTGCTCCTATCCAAGGCGAACCGTGGTTGAGCCACTCCAACTCGAAGATGCACGAGCTCGATACTGTCCATCGGTGCCACCGTTACCTCAAGAGACCGCAAGGATCGACTACCGACTCTTCCTGGTCCCTGTTTCGCGTCGATTCTATCATTCTGGACGATAATATTTTGCGCCACATTCACTAGACCACCTTGGAGTCGATGCCTATGCTGTGTTGCCTGACGAGCGACGTGCCTGCAGAATGGATTTATATCATCGCCGCTAGTCTCACGACGTCGTCGGGTACCGTATGTCTGCAGACCGCAGCTACCAGTCAATGATACCTTTTGCGCCACACTCATGTAAGTGAGTTCACACTTATTTCTCTTGAATATCTTTTTACAACGTTGGCAGATCTGACATCGCCATTCTTTATCGCCTCCAGTTCTTGGGCACTATCGCTGGCGCCATCCAGATTCGCCACTCGTGACGAAGACCTTCCGTGACTTGGCCATACTTGCGGTGAACTTACTACGTCGACTCTCCTGATCATCTCACATGCTCTCTGGTGGTAGTACGGACGAGAGAGGACGACTCTTTGCTACCGTCATAGATGCGCCACATTTGTATCCCATTCAACAGAGGTATGTGGCTCGTCTACTCTCTCTGGGACAAAATTGACTTATTTGACATCCATTCTAGTGAAAATTTTGCTCTTTATGACCAACGTATATCCCCGAAGACATGCTCTCGGACACCACCTTCGAGATTACCCTGCTTACTGGTACTAGAGAGCGAGCACGCCGTGGATATATCCTGGCGAAGATCCTGACGTTAATCGCCCCGGCTGTGTTACTCTGACGACTTTCGTTGCTCTGATCTGTGTCACCTTCTGACTCTCAGCATTCTTACCTCGTCGGTTTTTATCGTCGCTCAACATCTATCGAAGGTGTATACACTTCAGCTTCATTCTAGACCTCTCATCGTTGGATCTGTTCCTGGACCGTGCAGGTTTTTGTCTCATATTCCGTGGCCGGCTGAGAGTTTTCGCAATTATCTGTGAGTTCTCCCGATTTTCTTCGGTCGTCTTACTAACTATGCAATGCAGGTCGAAGTGGCGGTTATTCGGATTCTGCGCCGATTTGCTGTGATGTCCCAACTTTGCTTCAGCGTTTTTTCCTTTTTGTCGACGTTGGACTGTTACTCCGACAATATCCTGTATATCCACGTGCAGCGTGTTGCGCCATGTATCTCCTCTTTTCTTTATCGTTTGGCTGTCTCCAAACTTCTGCACGTAATCTTGATATGCAGCGTGTTGCGTCATGTATGGTTTCGTGTCACCTTGCGGATAATGTGTACAGAGCACGGGCCGCTGGTGGAGGTAAGCCGTGCATCTACTTTATTTACCGCCTAGACTAACATCATATTCGCAGTGAATTATCTTTCTGTGCTCTCGGCGACGACCTCGATGCCCGTACTCTGTTGCTCCTGTGCTTTTATCTTCCATTTGGTCGTGTTTCTCCAAATCTTTGCATGTCCTATTGTGCCATGTTTCTCTTCATTTGGTTGTCCTGCCAAATGTTATTCTGTATATCCCTGCGCAGCCTGTTGCGCCATGTATGTTCCGCGCCGCCTTGCGGACAGTGTGTACAGCACACGGGCCGCCGGTGGAGGTACGTCTTGCATCTGTGTCATTTCCGGACTAGATTGGCATGTTGTCTGCAGTGAATTATCTTTCTGTGATGCCGGCCATGATCTCTATACGCGTACTCTGGTGGACTCTATTTTGGCACTTCTTTCATTTGGTTGTCTTTCCAAATGCCTGCATGTATATCCTCGCGCAGCCTGTTGCGCCATGTATGATCCGTGTCGCCTTGCGGCCAGTGTGTACAGCACACGGGCCGCTGGTGGAGGTAAGCCTTTCATTGTTTTATTCACCGACTAGATTGATGTTTTATCTGCAGTGAATGATCTTATCTGGGATGCTCGGCGGCGATCTCGATATCCGAACTCTCTATAGTCCGACTCGTACTTGCGCCATCATTTGTTCTCTCCTTTGAACGGCTGGATTTTGTCTCCCAATCCGGGAGTTGATGAAGAAATGTATCTGTCCATCTCTGCCCTCGTTTGTGGCTGGCATGCGTTCATGCGGCAGTGGATGTCGAGCTTGTCTCTATCTAGCCTGAATCCCTGTCGGCATGAATGCGCAATGCCTAGTTACTCCGCTCCATCCTCGTTTGAGGGGAACATGGCATTTTGCCGCGGTAGGCCTTGAGCCTCAATTTTTGGGACCTTAGTCCGCTTTGTGCGGACACCCCTCCTTGTAAACACTCCATTCTGCTTTTTCTTGTAAGCGACTCTTACTCTCTATCGCTCCTGTTGCTTACTTGTCCCCAGGCAGATCTTACTTTCGGGTTATTTATAGATAGAAGATGCTTCAAGCTACGGGTGCCTATCAGTGTGCTTACCGTGTTAGTCGTTCTACCGCGTGAACGTACTACAGGTGGTTGAAATGCTGTTGAGCGGGATCAAAGAATGTGCGGTATCCTTTGTGTGTCAACGTTGTGCGGTTCTCAAGCGGTTATGTCCAGGTGCATGTCGCGCTGTAGACAACAAATGGAGGTTTACCTTAGTGGGTGGTTACTCGACTGCTTATAATGGCATACTGCTCAGGCGCATCACTTTGCGACTGTGCATGGCAGCGCTAGTAGGCCAGCACTTGCCATCGTATTTTCTCGGGTTTACTAGTTTGTTGATTAGATATCCCACCATCGTACCGTGCTCCATGCGAGTACCACGCGTGTTTATTTTATGCCGATGTGCTAGGTACCGGATAGCTTCGTGCGTGCTGTGTGCTGTTACGGATTTTCAACGCACGTGTTGCCTGTTGTATACTTGTTTGCTATCCCTTGTTTTACCTGAGCCTCAATTTGTGGGTCGCGCATGGACCGTATTTCTTGAATCTTCCTCGTCGTTCCCACTTGTGTGTTCGAAGTTGGCGGTTTTGAGGAGATGCCAAGGCCTTTTGCTTCCTTTTTATTTCCCGCACTCTGTATAACTAGACTTTGAGTGCTGTTGCGAACGATAAAAGACTCCCAGAAAACCCTAAAGCTCGCCTTGCAGTTCCTCGCCTGCCCCGGCGATCTCGGACCGAGACAGCCGACCAATCGGTTGACGTCACACTAATCGACCGCAACCAACATCGTGTCAACCACCAACTTTGAACACTCATTGAAAGCAATCTTTTCCTCTAAGCGCGATCTGCCGCAATCGGTTATTCTTGTTGTTGAAGGAGGAGATAGAATCTGATTTTGTTGACTTTATTTCTGGATAGATGAAGATGCAGATAACAATGACGATAACGGACAGTGGCAATGGTGGGCGTCGATGTTGTTACTCATACCGCTGACGAATATTCTGTCTCTCTAGATACAGATCCATTCATCCATTGTTTGCAAGGCGCCTCAGTGGAGCCTGAAGCCGTGCCAAACCCGCCCATTCACTCCCTTCCTCCCGAAATTCTGTCCAAGATATTTCTCCTCGCAGGCGCAGGCCCATATAACGTTCTCGAGCCACTTCACGACGGTCCGTGGCTATTGGGAAGAGTCTGTCGCCGATGGCGAGATATTGCCTGGGGTTACCCCGCCCTGTGGTCGTCTTTTGTTCTTGTGGATTGGCAAGGTCAAATAAAACCTATGCAAGAAACCGGAGCAAGAATGTTCCGCGAGGCGCTTCAGCGGACCAGACAGAAAGGGCTCTCCATGACGATCTGGATATATCACACTTTTCCAGATGCCATCATTGAGACTTTAATGCAGCATTCGCGGCAATGGGAAGATGTCTGCCTGTTAGGAAATCCCTCTCTCCAATGGACCCGATCACTACTCAATTCCCCCCCGGTCCATTTCCCCTCATTGAAGTCACTTGTCGTGAGCTACCAACATTCCATTAACATCACTGCCATCTTGAGTATGTTCCAAAACGCGCCCAACCTCAGATCTCTCGAATTTGACGTAAGGATGCCTCCTTTCGACTTGGGCACGATTCCGTTTCCGTGGTCGCATATCACACATTTGACCATGTCCTTTGCGAAGTTTACTCGTATGGAGCTGGTTATCACACCTCCGACTATGTCCGAGTCTTGAAGAGTTGGCGGAAAGGACCGTATTCCGCCATGACCCTGTGGTAGCAACCATTGCTCCACTGACGCTCTTGAAACTCCGTTCGCTGAGCCTCGGACGCTCTCATTTACTACTCGGCTACCTCATTTGCCCGGTATTGGAACACCTATCATTCACTCTGCCACACGCTGACTATCCATCTTCCAACTTAACGATATCTCGATTCTTCGCCTGTTCGGGGAGTCAGCTGCAGGCTCTTACGCTCAGGATATCGAGGGACACTCTGGACCCCGATCAACTCTTCTCATGCGTTCCCCAGCTTCGCATATTATTTCTCCTTTTGGAAGATTCGGAAAATGACCGCGATCCTGCGAGGTTCCTCAAGGGCCTCTTAGGTGAAAGGAGTGTGATGCTTCCGAGCTTGTCTGTCCTTCAGCTGAGTGCAAACAAGCTTTTTACAGATGACGTCCGGCTGGAAGGGCGGGATGAATTACTGGTTAGGATCATTGAGAAGCGTTGGAACGTTCCCCGAGATTCACGAGTTACTCGGTTGTCTCAAGTTCGTATCAGAACCTGGAATCCTATCACTCGTGTAGGCCATGTTTCCCTAACGCCCAGAGCTTTGTGTTGCGTTGATCGCTTGAAATCGTACAAGACGGAAGGATTGGATATCTCAATAATCATCGATGAAGGTAAGTAATGTCTATTCCGTGGAACTTAGCATTTCTGACATTCTCTGTATGTAGAAATTGAAGACGCGCCGTCTGAAGAGCGTGTTCTTCTGTGATGCACGGGCAGAATACCATTCTGTGTTCCATCGTCTACTCAAGAGTCGGGTTTTACCAGGCTCCGACAATGCGTGTATCGAAATAAATTATATCCAGGTCAATCACATGTTTAGACGTTCCCTGATCTCTACAAGAGCAATAGCGAATTCCCACTGGCCCATAAAACTACTAGGAAGATCACGACTTGATTCAATCCCCTGCTCAGAGGTCATTCTCGTGTTACATAGGATGTTGACGATACGACATAGATTAATCTACAGCCTCTACAAATGGCGGAACTAAGGATAATGGTCCTCCCTTCTGTCTCGCTGTCCAACGATGGGTCATGCTGAACGCTGGCTATGACACATAGTGTTCTGGTTCGACATCCCTATTTTTTTTTCCCATTGGATCACCTGGCTCGCAGATAACCTTCCTGTCCCAATTCTACATTCGAGGACATCATGAACCCAACTTTAGCGATTCGCTGCTGGCCCATACTAACTCTCCAATAATGCTAGGAAGATCACCGGTACCACTGGATTAAACTTCGTCCATGCTATCCCTTGCTGTACTCTTGTAGTCTACCAGATACTACCCATAGAGCGTCGGGTTCGATTCCCGGCTGAAGATATTTATCTGCAGTGGTTTTCTTTTGCCTTGAGATGCTTACTTGTTTGTGATTCCCTCTCAAGGCAATAATGTTGTCGTCCATGCTATCCCTTGTGGTTTCGTCAAGCCATTCACGATTCTTTTTATCTCCGTAAGCCCAATAGCGGTCCAAAGCTAGGAAGATCCCACCGAGTGCCCTGCTCCTCGACCATTTTTATTGTACTATATTAGATACCGTAGATAGGATGTCGGCGATTAAAACAGGACAATTAACGCACAGCCAAGTCCTTACTTTTCTCTCTCGCTCACAAGGATGCGGCCTGTTCGACGCTTTATTTCGCATCTCTCCCGTGTTTGAGTGTCTCTCCTCTCCAGTACCAAGACACGCCACACCTCGATTTTCCTATCTGGCAAGGCGATTGCCTCTTCTTTCAGATCCTCTAGTGTAATTGGCGGTAACACAGAGTGTTGGGTTCGATTCTCAACCGGGACATGGTGTTATTGTCTCCAAGAGAATTTTTAAACAATCTGATGGCCCATCGCCATTGGTTTCTTCCTGGAACTCTCACTGAAGAACCTTCACTCTGTGTGCAAGGGTTTCGTGTTGCTTTGTTTTGGTGCTGTGATATCGCAGTCAATGCATGACCCTTCGACGCGTGCATTTGTCCACGTAGTCCTTTCCGCATCCCTCGCAGTACGATTGAAGCTGCATAATACGAACTTGGAGAAAAGAGGTTTGTAGACGTTGGGCTGTTTACTGTCTTTAATCTTTCCGAGTGAACTGGATCATGGTATACTGGTTAGTGCACATGGGTGTCAGAAACTGGGTTCGACTCCCAGGCTAGCCACTGGTTACATAGCAAGAGATCGGACTTTCTTTTATTAATAAAAGTTACATGGTATACATTTCTCATTTGTGCTCGAAATCCAGGATTGCGTTCGATGGAGATTCATTTCTGTCTCTCTCTCTGTTATCACAGGACGTATGCTTCTGTGAGTTGAAAGGGATCGACTGATGAAGAAGACGCGCCGATTGTCTCAGTATGCAAGGATAGGATCTACCTTCCTGGTATTGTTCACCATTTCCGCATCTCTGCAGGTGCGCACGACATTGAGCCTGAGATCCCCTTAAGTGTTTACTTGCCTCCTGTAGTTCATTGATTACGCCCCCGCACTGGGTTCGACTCCCAGAGAGGTACATCCTGGATACATGCGCGTGTAATTTTGGTGTTTTTTCTTGGGCCGTGGGGATCGAGTCGGCGTACGTACTTCCAACCTAGTTTAAATCCCAAATATGCTCTGGACTTGACTCCTAACTAAGTAACATCAAGTTTTTCGGACGGCGTGCTGTCTCTGGTAGCAGATAGTTTCTTCCCGGGGCTCGTGAGTACTACGTCTTACTTTGTGGTCCGCATCTGTATCAGCGAGACAATAATTCGCACCTGCCAGTTCCAAGGAGAGGCGACCATCGTCAGCCAAATCGCTGCGTGTGTGCTAATTTACCTGTCTCCCTTGGTATATTGGTTACATAAATAGCGGTCGGTTCGATTCCCGGGCTAAGAGACACTTGTGATCCATGTCGATAAAAACTTTTACGCATGGTTTTGCTTGGGACCATGCAGATCTGATACAGCTCGGAAGTACGCAATCACCATTACGATGTTCAATCTCAAGTAGCATATCGGTTGCTAGTACCCACACGCTGAGTTCGACTCCCAGCAAGATAATGTACGAGATGTCGATACCTACTCCTAATTTTTTTCCTTTCTAGAGAATGTGGGGATATGATGTTTCTCACTCACTTATCTTTCGGTGCATAAGGCGTTTCTCTTCCTTGCATGGGCTATACTTCACACCCAGTGATTGATGAACATTTAATTTGAAGCATCAGAAACGTTCGATGCAAGGAAGGGGTCGATCATGCCAGTCCTTCCCCGACTGCTTTGGTCATGAATGGAATTTTACAGATACGGGGAAAGAAATAACGGACATCGGTATCCATAATGATCACCCTGTGCAGACCCATCTATACACCATCTGTCAATTCTGCCACACCTGTCAATGTGCGGGCGACATACTAGGATTCGCCGTACAACAAGGCTCCCTCCCCTGAAAAATTCACCAAATTTCTCTATAGTGGGATGCAGACGACGAATATCCCACTTGCCGATACCCAGCAGGAGCCTCGGAGCTGATGATCTCGCCGATTCCAACAACGATACTGTCTGCGTCGCCTCCCCATCTTCGCCGTAATGTAACCTAACGGAATCCTGCATATCCGTAGGTATGTACTCGAATGTATACGGTCGAGAGGAGGATGGCGCCTTTGATACGAGGGTATAAAGCGGGGGGACGACAGCTCTCGGAGGGCGAGAATGGTGAATATGCAAGCAGCCAAGGATGCAGACGTCCGTGTCAGAGCCGGAGAAGAATAGTTATTGACAACCCATTGCATCACACCGCGCATGTCCTGAGCCGTGCTTAGGACAATATTGGACACCCGAGTCGACGAGGTGGTAGGGAGGGACGGCGGTGATGAATCCGCGGGCGGCGAAGGGGCCAAGGCTGTGGTAGACCATGGAGGCGAGGATGAAGAGTATGTATCATATGCGCCCATGTAGCAGCCGCCACCGTATGAGAAGACGAGGATCGGGGCGTCGGAGCGTGGAGTAGGAGGGCAGTAGACGTCGAGCATGTGGCGGTCAATCGGGCCGTATTGGTGGGATTCTCACGCGGTCTTCTTAATGGACGTGCGTTTTGGCTTCAAGAATGGGGCCAAATTCGCTTAGCGCTGTCACACAAAGGTGATTAGTTATAATAAAATGTATGAGACAAGACGTACTCGGTACAAAGATATTGTTGATTTCTCTGTCTTGGACCAGGGTGATTTGCTCCATGGTTCGCTGGATTTTTGCTACCATCGCCCGACCATCTTGTACGAAAAGATCCCTAGTTTCATCCTCAAACGAAGCACGGGATATCATTGTAGGTGGTGCTGGTCAGCTGTGGCCCCGACTCGGATGAGGACGAGTGAGAGGCGTAGCGTGCTCCGTACTTGTTGGCCAATATGATTGGGGTGCAAGCTCAAGGAGCGAAGAGTGTCGGGCTCGGGCAAGATTGAGCTAGCTTGACGCGAATCTTGTGTCCATTCGAAATGAGCACGAGTGTATGGGGACAACGCGTTCGACTTGGCGCTGTTCAAGTGAGTCGGCAATAGCACATATAGGAGAAAAGATGCACGCACTCGGTACCTGGATGTTCGCCGCATGTTGACGACCAACCCATCCCTCCTCGTCTATTTTTGGCGCCTCTTCAACCTCCCCTTGACATGACGACCATCCTAGCATCTCCCTCGGTGACAACCCTTCCGCGCATGCACCGTAGACGTTCCTCCCTAGTGGACTTCTCAATTGACGCGCGCTCGGCCTAGCGCTGTTCAAGTAGGTTAGTAATCGCAGTATATAGGAGAAAACGCCGCACGCACTCGGTACCTGGATGTTCACTGCATGTTAACCACCAGCCCATCCCTCGTCGTCCATTTTTGGAATCTCTTCAGCCGCTGCCCTTGACATGGCGACCATCCTCACAGTCCTCCCTTTCTCGCCACGAGCGTCACAGCCCTGGCTAGTGTGGCCCTCCTCGGTGATATCCTCCAGTCCGTGTCGCCGTTCCTTTACAGACGTGGCCTGCATTCAAATCAGCTTTCGTCAGGAAAACAGCGACTAGCCGTACCTTTTGCAGTGACCCCGTCGTCGACGTCGTATATCAAGTTTGACGAATTTGAACGTTCATGAACGGTGACGCTGCTGGCAGCTCAATGTCGTGCACTCTGGAGAGAGGTCGACAACAAAGTAAGAAGCAGATGAGAGCTGCACACCTCTGCGAATCATGTTTACTCGTCCTTCCCTATTCTCGCTATCGCATCCCCTTATCCAAAAATGATTCTCTGAGCAGATCTGTGCTTCGGGGGGCGTCACATCTTCAAGAGGGGCCTGTCCTAGCCATCGAAGGTTCATATCTAGGGAAAGAAAAGGTCAGAAAGAAAGTATAGGCGGAATCACGGTGTCCTAACCTCTCCCCTGAGTCCCAAAGCTCGCTTATGGTGGTTAACGGTGTACGAGATGGAAGTTGACGACGACGGTAATGAGTCCGTGGGCAGCGAATGGGTCGAGGTTGTGGATCGCGGTGTCCAGCGTGGAGTGGGAGTGAAGTACACGTCGAGTTTGTGGCAGGGTCCTCTCGATCAACGTGCACTAGGTTCATTTAAAAGGATATGCTGCTGTTGAAGCAGGTTATTTATATATATATATAAATTGTAGGAGAAAAGACGCACTCGATAGCTAGCTGGATGCTTACCACTGTATCTCACACTACGAGAAACCTGCCCAAATCCTCAAATGATGGGCAAGATGTCGTTTCAGAATTGGTGAACTGCAGTCCTGACTTGGATGCCAGTGAGGAAAAAAAGAATGAAAGGCGGTGCTGCATCCTTGCCGACCAGTACAGTTGGCGTGTAAAGAGCACGGAGGGTCGGAGGTCCCAGTCAGGTTTGGGCGACACTGGTTTGACCAATCGAAAAGAGCGCGAGTTTATGGCGCCAGTCAGAGTGATGCAGATGAACGTCGAGGTGGAAGGCAAAGTCACAAAAACATAACGGTCACAACCTTTCCCTTTTCGACATCAGCGAATTGGACAGAAATATATATGGCCGTATAAGTCCTTGGCAAGGCTCGAAATGCATGACAACATCCGAAATAATTGCGGCAGCCTTATACGCCCATATGAACATTGGAGGAATGAAAATCTGCATGTATTATTATGAGTATTTCTGATGCCGGTAATGCTTATTTAGCACCATACGCAGATATAACATATGGCATACAAGACTGGTACGCTCTATTTCAAATGCATCTGTGCCTTAATACCCTAGATACCGCTGTATTGCCAAATATAGATATGAGTTCTTTATAAATATAATAAATACAACTATTTTGGGAAAACCTTTTTAGTATTCACTGCTGGGGCATGTCGGTGTTTATGCCTGAAAGATGGCAGGTAAACACTGGCATGTATTTATATAGATGTTTTTGAGTGTAAAAAACTGTACCATAAAAACCTGGTAAAATACTATCTGCTTCCTTTCTAATCTTTACCTTGGTGTTTTGGCATATGTTTTTGCTACGAATTATCTAAATAAGTACATGCTGTCATTCATGCTGTGTTTTATTGCCTGTAAATGATATTAGGTGTTTATACCCTGGGTTTCCAATTGTGTTCTTTGTTATGAGCAATTATATCATACATGATGATTGGTATTTCTTTAAGGTGTTTATGCAAGGAAACACCTATAAAACAAAGGAAAGACCAGGTGTTTCCTACCATAAACACCACAAGAAATACCTGCGGTAACACACAGCATCTTTGCTCAGGTATTTTTAGAACAACAACATGATCAGAAATACAGGGTATAAACACCTAATATCAACACCTAATATCATTTATAGGCAATAAGACTTAGACACGACACAAATGGCATCATGTACTTATTTAGATATGTTGGAAACACTAGGTTCACAGTGGGTAGACTAGTGGCTGGTAAAGCCAGACTAATGAACTTGTATTCTCTGTTTGATATTCAAGCTCACATTGTCACCAAGCGACAGTGCTGATCATTAACTGTTGAAGTGCTCATCTTACCAGTTGCCACTTGTTAATGTCTTGCCATTATTCTTTCATTAGTTGTACGTATTTGTTGCTTATATCTGCAGCTTTTAGTTAGAATCGTCGTATAAAAGGACTGTACTTGAGTAGTATATGCCATCTTGTTTGCAACGGATATACAACACCCTTTCCTCTTGCTCATTTCGTGGTCCCGAGCCTTGCGATTCCAATATTCTCTGGCTCCTACAGAGCCTGTATTTATACTACGAAAACTATCTAGAATGTTTTACTAAACTCATCCATAAGCAGTAAGTATCGGTCCCAAGGTCATCTGGCATCATGCCGACTTAAACCTTCTACACTCTTCTTGTGGCTTCCCACGATATCTCCAACAAGATAATTCATAGCAAAAACATGTGACAAAACACCAAGGTAAAGATTAGAAAGGAAGCAGATAGTATTTTATCAGGTTTTTATAGTACAGTTTTTTATGCTTAAAAAAATCTATATAAATACATGCTGGTGTTTACCTGCCATCTTTCAGGCATACCCACTGACATGCCCCAGTAGTGACTGTAGCTCCATGTATGGAAGCAATAAAGGTAAGGAATAAAAGAGGATTGATTGTGTTGCTTATAATCAACATTTGAATGGTGGAAAGAGTGGTCAGTTTCTTAGGTTAGAGTTGGAGGTGTTAGACATGCCTAAAATTCTTAGTGATGTCTGGGTCAGGCCAAGGGGGTGCTGGAAGGAAGGAAGGAAGTTTATGATTTATTTAAATGTATGTGGAATAAAAGAATAATAATTTTTAGTTTATATTTTATAATAATAAAAGCCCAGCTTGATGACTTATACATATGACTAAGCAGTCATCGGGCTCGATGCATGACAGGTCACATGATGTGACAAAGAGCTTCATCTACATGTGATTATAGTCACAGTCACAATGTTATTTGCTGTTTCAATGAGATCTAGAGGTGGCACAGTTCAGTTTATTTGCTTTAATTGCTATTTATCATGGACCTGTCACATTATATCTCTTATTATCTGACCAATGTTAAATTATATTATTATCAACTTGATCTGTTATTGAATTTAAAACATATTTTATGCAAGTCTAATTGCCATAAGCATATATTAGTCATGGGCTTTTGCTGTCAGGACAAAGAAGTTGAAGCAAGTTCAAAGTTGAGGAATACTGGAAAATAATAATGATTGCAAATGTCATTCTGGTATACATAACAGTAACAGTGGACATCCCTACAAGTTCCACAGAAGAAATCAGCTGCGCAATGTCTGAAATGTGTGAGCACAAAATAGCTATGCAGAGGAATAGGAAAACATAAAGATAGAATAAAATCAAGCCAACTGAGAAGAGAAGAGAAGAGAAGAGAAGAGAAAAGATGAAGATCTGCAGTATAAATGCTAATATTTAAACACGGTCACAGATGCATGCATCTTAGTCACAACTGATATTCTTTTTATATATGTATTAATATAGCAAAATCAATGTGTCTGAGGTCCTACTACCATGTATAGCAAGAACAAATATACACACACACCGGCTATACATATAACCGGAGCGTACCAGTCTTGTATTCCATAATAACATGATTGCTATCATAAAATGAGCTATATCTTCTCAGGACCAGGTGGCTGGGGCCCACATCACAAGGGGGCGGCGGGATTCAAGAAAGACACATGATGTACGTTTTTGTGTTTAAGGATGGGCTGGACCCCCCCTCCCCCCCTCTCCTGCCATATATGGAAGTAATATGTACATATTGGGAATGCTTAGTAACACAATCTTAGTTACCGGAGAAATACCGGTATGTGCCGGTGTACTGCCGATAATTGCCAGTTGGGCTACCATACCTCATCTTAGCCATGTTCCTTGCCAATGTGGGTATTTCACCATGAAACAATCCTTATTCACATGAAGCTATTGAAATAAAGATAAATTGGACCATCAGGTAAGTCCTACAGTGAGATATAGCCTAAATAGGGCATGCAAAGTGCATGTCACTTTCGTGTTTAAGGCTTGGACTTCTCCCCCCTCCCCCCTACCCTATGTGCCGGATTTTAGCCATGCCTCCCCCTTGTCACATCATATACTACAAATATTTTCACTTTGGAGACAAAGAAATTTGAAATAGTAAATTTATTATTATTGTATTATTATCACCATAAACAGAATAAAAGTATGTCTAGATAATGCATTTTATACATATGGCCTCAGGCTGTTGTCCAGTTGTCCAGGTTCTCGTCTCAACCTTTCGCTGCCAATCACTTTCCAGAGCTGTCATCAGGAAATGACTTGGGCCCAGGAAACATGGCTAGGATATCAGCACATATCCCTGCAACATACAAAAGAATTACTTCACCTGTTGGTGCTGGATGTACTCATCTGATTCCGTGGAGATCTAGACCATTAAATTAAGGGTGACACTGTATGGAGAACATTGCACCCTAACAGCTTAAAATTTTCCCTCAGATGCTGTTACAATTTATTCATTTTCTCCTTATCTTATCTTATCAACTGGACCGACCGGGCCACTGTCCACAGGGGAAACCGAGCTGCAAGACATCGTTCCCATGTTATCTCTCCAATGTCGTGCAACCTCGCTTCGCTATTGCGTGCTCCTACATTCTCGCTCCAACATCGCATGCTTGTGAACTTTATCTTTCTTACATGGTCTATTATTAGAACCCTCACTTTGAATACTTAAGTAGTAGCTCTCACTGTATGTACCCCAGCTTCAAGCTAACTTTAATCTATACTGAAACTATTGCTTAATTCTACATGGGAAAAGCTAAGGACTCTACCTTAACGCCTATTGTTTAAGGGACTTGATGGTGACTGCCTGAATGCGAGACAGCCATTATTTACCCTTGATAGGAGTTCAGGTTTAATAATTAGCTTGAAGCTTACCCTTGCTCCTTAACTGGAGCCTACATGTCGACCTCACTCGAGATCATCTTATCAGCAGTCTACCTCGGTGTTGGTCTAGCGTTCTTTTCAGCAACCCTCGTATTGGCTATTATACACTACCAGAGGACAACTCGTTGAAGACGCAACAGAAGGATTCAGTATCCCCCACTGTCTTTAAACTATGTCATCCCACAGCAGCCACCACTGGCGCACTTCTACCCACCCGTACCGCCACAAGCACCAGCAGTCAACTAGCACCCTTGCTTCAACAGGAGAGATGAAGAAGACATTCCTGGGGAGATGAAGGTCGGCGTTCAGGAAGGAAGCGATGGAGGTTCTACTGGAGCAAGACTCCCCTTTATCCAGATTTCTACCAGCCCCTCCTCTCACAAGTCCGCCGGTACTACCCCCCATCCAGCAGTACGAGCCGTTCCCACTGCAGCAGACCTGGCAAGATACCTCGTCCAACTTGGCCTGGGATGAATGGGCCCTGGAGCATCCCCAGCCACAGAGCAACCTGCCAGCAGTCGTCCTGGGGGTAGCAGGGTACCAGCAGCCACCCTGGACCCCTATGAAATCAGTGTCAGCTCCACTTCTGAGCTCGACCTCATCTGGGACAACCTCAATCTCCCCTATACTGCCTTCTTCCCCTATCACGCAAACCTCTATGCCGCCCCTCACTACTGGGATACCCCAGTACGAATCACAATGCGATCCCCCACTCTGCCAGAGCCCACCAGACAGTCTATGCCGGAGTTCCCTCCTTGAGGAACCCCAGAGGCGTCAAACAGACTTGCCATTCCAAGGAGAAGAAGGGAACTGCCAAGGCCAGCCGCTGATGTCGTGCAGGAGCTTGATGAGTACTACTGTGTTGGCGTGGATGGGCTCAATCAGTATGACCGCAACAGGAGGAGAGCAGAAGCTGAGCAGGCGGCAGAATTCAGAAGGATCGATGAGGCAGTAGGAAGGCTCGATGCCCGTGACATCCTGCGCATCGACAGCAGAGGAGAGACCATCTACCACTCTGCCTCTAGTTCCAAGACCGAGGTACTCCCTGCAGAGGAGTATGTCAATGGCATCATTGGGAGAAGGAGTCCCTCTCCCTCCCCTGTCCCCACCCCTGAGGTCCCGAATACTCCCCCAGCTGACCACCCCGATAACCATTGCCCAGGCCCTGTACCTGTTGTTGACAGGCAAACTGGTCCAAATTCCCCGTGTACTTCTCAACGCGGGCCTAGAGGAGCTCTTTGAGCACTTCAGGCAAGAATTACTAGTGGATCAAGATTGGGCCTTGACGCTGGCTGGGAGGGATTACGGGCATTACAGATATAGCTATATATTGAAGGAGGAAGCCGCTCATTTTGCCTGCCTCACCTATAATATGATTCATCATGATTGCAAGACTGAGGTACCTGCTCAATATCAGAAACCCAAGATCGATCTGCTGCCCCTGTCGTTCACACCGGAACCAATGGAGGACGAACCACTGGTGCCTCCACCGCAGGTTCCTGTACCAGAGTATCCCAGATGGCAACCAGGTTACGCCACAGCAGCATCAAGCTATGCATATCCATGAGGCTATAGACCGCCAGGCACACAAGTGCCACCCAGACTCTTTGCTGCCGCCAATGCTGATGACGGTGCAGGACCATCAAATGTGCCTCAACTGCCTAACAAGCCGCAACCACCACCTGGACCGCCACCGGGACCACCCGCCGTCTCTCAGAGATGGGCGCTGCCTTGATACCTGGCACTGCCTGGACCACCAGACCCTCCTGTGCCATGGGTGCTTGCTAACGATAACCAAGGACCATGGGCTGTGCTAAGGCCCGAGATGGTCAGAGTACCCGAGAACTTCAACAGCGAATCAAACAACATCGCCTGGTTCTTCTCGCAGTGCGACATGTACTTTTCGGTATTCAATGCGCACTTCCAGTACCACCCCCACAAGCACCTATAGCTGCTACTTTAACAGATCAAATAGTGTTAGTTGACACACACTGAAAAGACAATATAAGTGTCAGTTGAAAATATTCAATTTCTCAGGATTATATGGTATATTAGTCAGCAGAGCAACTCTTAACATCATGACATTATCAGAAAATCCCAGCAGACCCGGGAATTGAACCCAGGATCTTAAAAAGATTTATAATAATGTCACATGACTTTTCCAAGCAGACATGCTAATCACTGTACCATACTGGCATTATATATTTATGTAATCATCACTCTATATGACCTCCCTCTCTTAGATTTATAATATCCCAATTGAGCCCTCCCTTTGGTGCGCTTTGTTGCGCTTTTTTTTCCTTATTGGGTTGGTCAAATCGGCCCATCAATTGCACCTAGAATTAGCTCTCCTATGGCATTGATGGCATCAATATCAGGCTATTTTCGGACAAAATTCGCATTTTGGCTCATTTTGGGCTTCCTCAGGCTACTGGGTGGGTCAGGGGATGGTACTAGTATATGCCTAAACATAAATAGCATAAAAGCGAACCCTCTGGTGAGGTATGGGGGCCCTGGGGAGGGGGTAAAAAGGGTAAAATAGTGTAAAATAGCGGAAAATCACCGAAAATTCGCGTTTTGGGGGTACTACGTGCATCAGATCGCTTCGAATACTTGACCAATGAATTCCTTGACCTTTAAAACCCCCAAACCGCCCCTCCACAGTACATGTGGCGCATTTTATAGCTAGGCATAATCGGGAAAATAGGCTTTTTATAGTACTGCATACATTGGATCGCTCCGGGGATGCTACCAATCGATTTCTACACTATATAAACCCTAGAATACATCTTCATATGCTATATATGACCACCGGAATGCGATGAAAAATGGGGGATTGGGGGGAAACACGGTTTATTTTGTTTTCTGGCCATCGCGTCGGTCTGGGGACATCACCAATCGATTCCTCGACCTTTAAAACCCCCAAGCGACTCTTGGTTACATTTATGGGGTCTCAGGAACGATGGCAATAATGATGTAACAGTTTAGGAGGAGCACATAGGAAAACTCGCATTTCTGAGCTTCAGAGAACTTCGGAGTTGTTACCAATGGATTCCTTGACCTTGAAAACACCCAGAACACCCCAGGAACAAAAGATTAGGGTGATCAGAAATGTATTGGCAGAGATATAAGGAGATCTTTCTGAAAAAAAGGAGGAGCACCCCCCAGATTTCAGGTTTCTGGTCATCCCATGGCCTGGGAACTATCATATTCGGATTCCTGGACCCAAAAAACATAAGACTCATCTATCATCCATGGGGCTCATTTTTACTAGTGCATGATCCTTGCAGACAACATAACTTTGTGCATAAATGAGAGCACACTCATTACTTCGGAGTTTTGATACATGAACCCCATGGATGATAGATGAGTCTTATGTTTTTTGGGTCCAGGAATCCGAATATGATAGTTCCCAGGCCATGGGATGACCAGAAACCTGAAATCTGGGGGGTGCTCCTCCTTTTTTTCAGAAAGATCTCCTTATATCTCTGCCAATACATTTCTGATCACCCTAATCTTTTGTTCCTGGGGTGTTCTGGGTGTTTTCAAGGTCAAGGAATCCATTGGTAACAACTCCGAAGTTCTCTGAAGCTCAGAAATGCGAGTTTTCCTATGTGCTCCTCCTAAACTGTTACATCATTATTGCCATCGTTCCTGAGACCCCATAAATGTAACCAAGAGTCGCTTGGGGGTTTTAAAGGTCGAGGAATCGATTGGTGATGTCCCCAGACCGACGCGATGGCCAGAAAACAAAATAAACCGTGTTTCCCCCCCAATCCCCCATTTTTCATCGCATTCCGGTGGTCATATATAGCATATGAAGATGTATTCTAGGGTTTATATAGTGTAGAAATCGATTGGTAGCATCCCCGGAGCGATCCAATGTATGCAGTACTATAAAAAGCCTATTTTCCCGATTATGCCTAGCTATAAAATGCGCCACATGTACTGTGGAGGGGCGGTTTGGGGGTTTTAAAGGTCAAGGAATTCATTGGTCAAGTATTCGAAGCGATCTGATGCACGTAGTACCCCCAAAACGCGAATTTTCGGTGATTTTCCGCTATTTTACACTATTTTACCCTTTTTACCCCCTCCCCAGGGCCCCCATACCTCACCAGAGGGTTCGCTTTTATGCTATTTATGTTTAGGCATATACTAGTACCATCCCCTGACCCACCCAGTAGCCTGAGGAAGCCCAAAATGAGCCAAAATGCGAATTTTGTCCGAAAATAGCCTGATATTGATGCCATCAATGCCATAGGAGAGCTAATTCTAGGTGCAATTGATGGGCCGATTTGACCAACCCAATAAGGAAAAAAAAGCGCAACAAAGCGCACCAAAGGGAGGGCTCAATTGGGATATTATAAATCTAAGAGAGGGAGGTCATATAGAGTGATGATTACATAAATATATAATGCCAGTATGGTACAGTGATTAGCATGTCTGCTTGGAAAAGTCATGTGACATTATTATAAATCTTTTTAAGATCCTGGGTTCAATTCCCGGGTCTGCTGGGATTTTCTGATAATGTCATGATGTTAAGAGTTGCTCTGCTGACTAATATACCATATAATCCTGAGAAATTGAATATTTTCAACTGACACTTATATTGTCTTTTCAGTGTGTGTCAACTAACACTATTTAAGTAGAAATCTAGCAGCCAAAGCTGGCAATCCGATTCCTCCAATGGGGATCGGCGAGACACCCCCCTATGCGATCCCGACGAAGATGTGCATGTGACAAAAACCGTTGGATGCGCAACAGCCCTGACCAAGCCCAAGCACAAGAGCAAAGCCGCGGGACAGGAAGCCGCTAGCGCCCAGGTGGTGAATAGAGGGCACTCAGTAAGAGTCGAGGAGGTTCCTGATGATGAGGACGATACTAGTTTCAGGCTGAGTCAGAAAACTAACCAAAAACCCCTTGTAGCACCTGAGGTGACCCAGTCGACAGTAGCTGAACCAACAGGTTCCGGTGCGAAGACTGAGAAGGTCCCACATATGTGGCTCAAACCGTTTGAAGCAGAATGGACGTTATGAGGTATCAAGGAGGTGAGGACCGAGTCGGAAGCCAGAGCGATCCTAAAAAACTGGATCCATAAGATGAGGATCGAGGAGGTGATCGATGAGATGATCAATGGCTTAAGGAAGGCCACCCACATCAATGCACTGGAGCGGATGGACGAGCTCCGACAACGCAGGCGCTACATTTGCCGGCTAAGCAGAGGCAAGAAGGCCCTAACAACCGACGTCCAAGTCGGGGTATTGGGGAGCCATATTCGCCTTGCCTCCTTGGCTCTGATCGACAGTGGTTGCACTAGTAGTGCCATCAACAGGGCCTTCATCGAGAAACATAATATCCCTGCTCATGCAACAGCGGCACCCATCACTGTATATAATGCGGATGGATCAAAAAACAGTGCAGGGCAAATCATAGCCTTCGCTCAATTACGTATCATCATCGGGGATCATACCGAGTGCCTAGACCTAGCCATCACCGACCTGAAAGATTATGACATCTTCCTCAGACATGATTGGCTAGTGTGGCACAACCCACTAAGCAATTGGCAGACCGGGAAAATGATCTTCGCCTGATGCCAGTGCCATCATACTCCAATCCCATTGCCGGATGTGGATCCATACAATAAGTGGGACGAAGAACTTGAAGAAGGTGACACCATCCTTGCGATAAGCTTTGAAGAAGCTATTCATATCAGAGTGATGCGACACGTGGCCAACGACCTAGCAGCCAGAGCAAACACGGAAAAGGAAGTTAAAACGTTCGAAGAAATGGTTCCCAAGTGGTGCCGAGACTTCAAAGACTTATTCAGCAAAGAAAGCTTTGATGAACTCCCTGAACCGAAACCATGGGACCATGCTATCGAACTCATTCCGAATGTGAACGCCAATCTTGACTGTAAAGTCTACCTGCTAAATTGAGCTGAACAGGAAGAATTGGACAAGTTCCTGGACGAAAACTTAGCCAGCGGAAGAATCCGACCTTCCAAGTCACCAATGGCATCGCCATTCTTCTTCGTCAAACACCCCATGCTGCACAGACATGCCATTCTGTCTGCTAATTAGCATTGAACCCAATGGCATTTTCAATGCTGGTCAGTAAAGATCCTCAATGCCATTCTGCAATGCTGATCAGCATTCCCCTGTCCCACCGTGTAAGGTAACTCCCTACAAAACTACGGTGCCTGCTAATTTTTAGAGGAAGCACCTAAAATCCCTCTACCTGTTTATTTTTGCTTACCCAATTCCAGACACGGCAAAATCGGCTGCTTGGCATAATTGTAATTTTTGTATTCTAGCTACTACTCAACATTATCATCATCAGACTCATAAACATCCTCCAATGGTTCTATATACTCCATCTTCCACAGATGCACAAAGCTCATGCCCAGCTGATGGTTTGCATCATGCTGTTGGGCGGCATACGCATGCACACCCTCTGCTATATCCAGACTCAAATCTGGCCAGCCGTCTCCCTTAGCCGCCCACCAAAGCGCTCGCCAACGCAATGTAGCTAGGACGCGGCATTGCTCCTCACACAGAAGCTCCTTCTCCTCTTCCCATCACTTCGTTCTTGCATGGCTCCTCAGCCAATGTACACGCACATCTACGAATGGATATTAGGTCATATTCAGGTCCAAGAGTCTGCCACCATACCTTCAAGGTTATTAGCATTGTCGCCTGCACCCAGGCTACCTTCCGACTGCCATATCCATGATACCTCCCTCTCTGACTGTTTATCTTCTGGCACACGCCGTCTCTTGCGATTTCGTTCTCCAGGTGCCTCCGTAGCGACCTCTTCATTGTCCAACACGGCGCCGTACATCGTAGACATGTCCTTATCACGCAATTCCTGTAGGTCCTCCATCCAATTGTCTTCGCCTCTCAACACCAGCAAAGCCTTGCGAGCCTTCTGGTACTTCCCTACAGCCAGCGTGCGCTTTTCTTTCCACGCATTGAGGACATCCACAGCACGGCCAAGCGCCTCCTGTCCTCGTAGGTTAGCTCAGCGAAAATCATAAATGGCTGCCTCCACTCTCATTGAAGATCATATCGCAGCCAGCGCATCAAAGCACTGAGCCTCACATAGTAGAGCCTCCCTCTCTGCCAATCCAGGGTGACAGGAGGCAGCACGAACAGCTGCACTTAGCTCAGAAGGGAGCCATAGCCTATCATCCTCTGGCTCAATTTCCACCATAGACTCTGATACCATCCTCTCGTGTCGAACCAATGCCCCTGGCATGTAAATGACCTGGAGCTCCTGAAACTGAGCAATTTGCCTGCGCAGCGTTGAGCGGCATTGTTCTAAATTGGCCACTAGGGAACCAGACAGTTTGCCTTCCCCAGATGAGAGAGCAGAAAGACGTCGCCTTAATATCACATCAAACCCTGGCAATGCCTCGTACTGAATGATACTCACTGAGAATCCTCAATCAGCAAACCAAGACCCAAGCAGGAAGTTGCGCTGATCTCATGAATTGGCACTTCTCCTCGCTCCTTGCTCTTGCGCTCCTCCTCCTTCAGCTTGAACTTCATGTCTGCCTTGGTCACATCTATTGTTCATGTATCAGATCCAGCCAAAGTCTCACTCCTGCACATACGTTCAGCAATGGAAACATAGGGACTCGGTTTTGACTGGTCATGATCCCATGCGCAGACCAGAGTTGTCCAATCCCTGGCATAATCAGCACTCGGTAGGGCATTGGTGAAATCGTCGTGGTACTTTTGATGAGCGACGACTTGAACCTCTGCTTCCATGACCCTACGGTGCAGTAGAGCACCTGTTGACCATTAGTTAGTGGCCAATACTTGATTCCGTCGATGTACATACCAAGGAGAATAGTTTTCATGAAGTTATGATACGCAAAATGGTCGTCCAATGTGTCGTGTCTCGAGCCAGGTCCCATTTCCTTCGTTGAATTGGCCAAAGCGTTCAGTAGTGCCCACGTACGCTGGATACCTTCGCCATCCATTCTGCCAGTGCCGTCTTGGATGCTGATTGCAAACGCTGATATGCTTGGTATCAGGCTACCCGTAGATTTTGCGATTTTCTATCAAATAGCGCAGTCTACAAGCGGTACAGAGAGCTATAGTGAAGGCTTTACACTGATAGCTAGTATACTACATAAGATAGTGAGCAGTACAGTGTCAGAATGGACTTAGAAGCGACATCTAGATGAGTCAACTCTATAAGCCTTCAACATTGAATGCTATTCCCTGCCCAAAACAAGACTATTTACAGTCAGAACCAAGGGACACATCGAGATGAGATACAAACAATAAAGCAGAACACAGAAGGACTAGATGACTTGTCATCTCGACGACTTGAATAAACCTAGAAAAGGATTGCTAAGTCCACAACGATACACACAGTAAAATGAACTTAGTCTAGAACATGACTAAACCTAGGAATAACTGAATAACCGACACTTGATGCCGAGATAGCTAATTAAGATCGCATACTGATTGAAGCAATACAATCTCGGTCCGATGATCGATTGCGATCAGTGGTTACACCCTTGGAATACTGTGCAAGCCGTAGTATTGAATAGGAATCCACATGACAAGGCATGAAGGAGAAGCGAGGGGTTCCTACGGACAAGTAGGACACTCCTCGGCAATAGAATGACCGCTAGTCATTCTGTCCAACTGAATAGAAACCTCAGAATGGCGCAATCCTTGTAAATTAATTACTCATCGTTTGTATTGATACCCAAAGCTCATACCATAATTACTTTTAGATACAAGCTCCTATACCTAGACTAGAAATTGTATAAATTAGCAGCGACTAGACGCATAATGGCAGGAAAGCATTCCCCTGTGTTTGTGCTAGTAGCCTTATAGCTACCTAATCAATCACTGGTTTTAAATTGCATATCCTCAACTGAAGTGAATTAAGTTTACCAAGTCAACCCCAAAAGGGCAGCTATAAGTAATCCAGAAGAACTAAGTAGGAAGAAGAGTCGTCCCCATGTTTGCACCTTGCTAGTTAATTGAACTGCTCCGCATACAAAGGCCTTGTGCTCCCTCACCGACTAAAGTGATCTAGATGTGCTAAGTCGACCACAGACCAAAGATGTTGCCTAGTTGAAGTGAAATAAGCCCTAGAATGCTTTAAGTTCAAACAGTTAACGAGTCAGTGTACTCTAGAGTCTGTGTACTCTTTGCAAGTCTCGTACTTGAAGCCAGGACCTGTGTGTTCTTTGTAGAGTCTGTGTACTCTTTGTAGAACTTTGGTTCTTTGTTGCAAGTGTGTGTGCTTGTGTTGTAATCGAGTCTGTGTACTCCAGAGCAATTACGCTCTTTGTAGACCTCTAGGTCTTTGATTGTTCGATTGTTAGAGCTTTCCTAGTTAAAAGCCTTACCAGCTCTTCTAGACGAAGTTGTTTCGAGTCTAAGCCACTCAAATTATACCTTACAAACCCCCCACGTTCATATACCTCGCTATTGCGATTAGTGTATCTCGTGTAAACACTTCTAGACTTGAATCGAAGTTGTTTTAAAGCAAAACCCAATTGATTATCAAAATCTATGTACACCATGAGTGCTTCTATCGTACTCACCCTCGAACTTAATATTGGTGATTGTGTGTGTGTGTGTGATTTAGTATCTAGATTGACAATCTAGACACTAGTTTCATTTGCGCGCTGCCCATTACCAAGCACATCAACGCCGCTTGACACGTGAGCTTGTGAGCCTTCGCATGCAGCTTGGGGACGCTGCAGGACAGGCCCACTCCACCCCGCAGCCTCAGGTGATTCGGTAGCTCTTGCATCCGATCATTGAAATTGACCCCCCACTGGCATGCAATGTCGTACGAAACGAAAATGTTGTCTAAGTCCATAGGCGTAATGGCTGAGAGAGCTATGTAGTCCATGTTCGCGTACCTGCCCTCAGCCACGTCAGTATAGTAGAACACACCCACACGCAAGTACTCACCTTTCGCCCTTTTGCAGATCACCAACTCCTGTGGGAGAAACCATCTCATGTTGGGCACAAATGCACATACCCACACTGCTCACTCGCAGACCTGCTTCACCCTTTGTTTCCATGTGTGCCAGGGTCTTGAAACCACTACATATAGATATCTATTCACAGCCTGTCAATTTTACCTGCCCAAACGCATACGAGGATGTCACTCACGTCCTTCTGAGTGACATAGTTGCGTAGATGTGTGAGGTAGGGTGCATACTTGACGAAATATGCGAGACCAGTGTGCAGCCCAGGGTCCAATTCGACCGAACCTCGATGGCAGTTACAAAGCTGGAAACATGCATCCAGTGCAAATATACCTCGATAAAGATGACTTGATACTGAGTCAGTATACTACTGAACCATTCGCAAGGAGATACATACCTTATCGAAGGCGCACACGTGTGCCAATTGGATGGGAGATTAACCCCAGGAATGGGGCAAGCCGCACAGCACAGGGTGAGCTCACCCTCCTTCATAGTCAATATGCCGTTTTCCTCCTGTCCCCTCCCGGCGTGCATCATCATCTTCAGATGGCAGAATTCACGCACGATCCAAAGAAAAGACTTGTACTTTGACTGCCCTTCTCTATCAGTACCGACAAGAGCAGTCTATCTAGGATTAGTGCACCTTGGGTAGCTTGAGGCCGAGACCGTCCGTGAGATGTGTCAGCGCCTTGCAAAAGTCGTAAGCCGATATCTTGCTGATTAGCGTCAGCGCATAAAATTGCTCCAGTACCGAGAGAGTAACACAAGTCCTTGGTTGATGCATAGTTCCAGGGTACCACCCGAAACGCAAGAGCTGTTGCTGCCTGTTCGCACCCCCTTGACGGTTGCACGCGCAGTACTGGACATCTACTTCGTGCATCCCGTTGGCATCCATCATGACAAAGGTCCAACCCGCATGATCGGGATTGATGCAAATGCTGCCATTGATGTGGCCCAGCTGGAGATGCAAACCCAGCTCTTGAAGTGAGCACTTAACGAAGCGCTCATCATTCCATTTCTAGAGGACCACATTAGCTAACGATGGCACAACGATGTAGATGTCACCTACCCGGATGATATGAAGAGGTTGGCTCGCATGTTCCCCCAGGCAACAAGCTTCGCACAGCATCATCCCCCGAGCGCAAGTGTCACATCAAAACACAGTGTCCGCCGAACCACACCCTGGGCAACGGTTGTGAACCCCAGCATCGCCATGACCTTTGAGACGGAGCAATTCCATCAAGTACTCCTGGCAAAATCCCAGTTTGCCATCCCACCCAAGCCATTTGAGTAAAGGTCGGTCCTATAGATCGATGAGATGTGTGCAGGGTGTAACTTGCACAAGGAATGCACCGAGTTGAGATAGTGCTTGCGAGTCTTTCTTGAAGGAGGAGGCTCGGGAGCAAAGGAGTCGTTATCGCAAAAGATGTCTTGAGGGCAGAAGCTGTCGGGGATGGTGAATACCCTCCTTTGTGTCCGATGGCTAGAAGGCTCAGCAGCAACTTGCATGATTGTGGGAGCATGGCCATGGCCAATTTTAGTGTACCGAGAGTGGGAGATGTGGAGGTCCTTCCACACTGTGGATTTGTTGGCATGATATAGCCTCGGCTTGGCCTTCCTCATGTCGCAGGAAAAGGAAAGCCCAGATCAACGGAGTCCTGTGATTGGGGCCCAGCCTGCTGAGTCATATGTTACAGCAACTATGGCAACTATGCTACGGCAACTACGGCAACTATGTTACGGCAACATGGAATATATGGTCAGCAACATACAGCCAATTATTTCCGTTTGTCTGTACTTCCTACTTAGTGATTCCAAGCAACGTACGATGAAGTCGCTGCATCGTCAATCGTCCCCTCTGCTGCTACTTCACCTCCCTCGCCCACAGACAGATATGGTGTTTGTCTCTGCTTGCCGACCGCACGATCTTCTCCACCTACATCTCAAAAAAAAATGGACAATACCACCTCTGCTGCAGCTTTAGGCGACCATGCACGCATACGGTCTATCTTTTATCTTCGCCATGTTCAAAGACTCTAATTCATTTTCAGTGTGCATATAATCCTCAGCAAGTGACCTGGCTCCGACGTTGCGGCCTGGCATTTGTACGAGCTCTGGAGCAAGACAATACCGCTGCATTCATGGAATCACTTTTTGAGGTGTGGTTTTCTACATGGCCAGAGCCACCCGCCACCGAGGCGAGGCGTCGTAATGTGCATTACCTCTGACTATTTTATCTTTTCGTACTTAACGTCTGCAGAGTTTGCGTCGTGCCATGCTCGCTATTCACGAGGAGCTTACACTGAACTTGGTAGTGCTCGACAATCATCATCACTTCATTACCGGCTTTCAGCTGCTTGGTGGTGGAGCTGTGGAGAGTGATGGGGTCTAGAGTGCGAATGCCACAGGGATATGGGGTTACGCTGATTAGTGAAAAAGGACGTGCTGGATTTTGGTGGCCATTTTGCTAGGTATCTATACACCAATATTCACGGTTTTGCCAACTACCATGACGGATGGCATTTTTACACTAATGAGTATCCTGCCTGACTCACACCAGGCTGCTTTATTGGGCCATACCACAAAATGAAATTGGGTCAAACGCAAGTACAGAAATGGTAGCTAGTCATCAGATCCCGCCCCCTCGGTTCCTGCCCCCTCGTGCCTCTCCCAGATGTTACGGGTGATCGTCTGACCTACGGCCTCAGTGGGAACCACCACTCTGTCAAGGAGGGCCACCACGTTGATTTCCTTGCATTCCCTGTGAATCATCTTGGGACGAGGGTACTTCTTGAAGTCAGCGCACGGGCTGAGATTTTGCCACACGATGGTAGTGTCGATGGGCCCGTTGGCCTCAATGTCTTTGGGGCTGGTGTTTGAGTGCTGACAATAGAACACCCACATCAACGCTTTTTCGATGTGCTATAAACCAGTTGCTCAAATCAAGTACCACATGACACGGAATAAAAGACTAACCTGGCATACAATGAGCTCCTGTTCCCATACCACAGGATACCTCATATTCCATCCTCTCACGAACTCGTTCTTCCAGTGGAAAAACGGGTTAGGATCGGCTCGCACCTTCAGCGCCATGTAAGCATGGGAGTTCCTGCGCAGCTGGAAGCGCTGCTGGGCTGTGAACAGGTCGAACTAGCGTTGCAAATGGTCATTTTTGGAATACAGAGGCAATTGTTAAAAATACCTTGGTTACCGGCATCAAGGGTCATTTGGTTTGGAAATTCAGGGCTGTGTTGTACAGCAGCGCGTCTTTTTATTCTCTAAGGTAGAACTGTACAGTATTACAGTAGCAACTCCCACGGGTGGGTCCCCAGGATCTATTAGGTTATAAGATATTGCAATCTATACTTTACAGGGATTCCACTGCCGCATGGTCGTCGACCACGCGACACCTCCAAGCATGGATAGCAGCCCGGTCTTGGAAACCATGAGTGCACGCATTCTCTCAGGAAGAATTGGTATCCATGTCCCCATCTTGAAGAGACCAGTCTGATCCCGAAGCGACTTCATTATCCAGCGATGACTGTGTCGAGGCCCAATTGCTTGCAAATCCTGGGTCGTGATGGATTAAACAAGGGATAAACAGAGCCGGCGGCACTGAGTTGTGCACACCGATGTTGGATTTAACAGCAGAACCTCCATGGTGATCCAGCCAGGCTTTGGCTTTCTGGTGAGGTTTGTGAGGGAATGCCAAAAATTAGGTGGAATTATTCACACCTGTCTCAATTGAATTACACTCTCCCCCCATGCCAGAAGACCGACATGTCTAACCGTCTGCACCTCATGCAGGCACTGGCCCGTATAGCCCCAGAGGAATGTGGGCCACCACGATTCAATGGTGCCAGCCTGAAGAGCATCAAGGTAACTGTCTCGATGTTTGCGGAGGTAATAGAGCCCTTCATTGACAAACAAGTAACTCTCCTGCACAATACCGTCAGTAGGGACATGAGAGTGAGATTGATCACCACACCTCAGGACTGAGTTTCACCTCATTGGGCACCAGGGGACGCACGTGTTCGGCACAACCGCAGCACTTTGTTGACATGGTTGGAATAGAAGCACAGGAAGAGCGTCACTTCACTTTCTATCCAGGTATTACGGTCTCGTAGCCATAAATAGGGGCTGCGAGTACCGGGACCTCGAGCCAGTGGTACATATTTGTAGAACGGCCAGAGCGGGGCCCGACACTGGGACCACTAATGGTGCAATGAAGTGAGGACAAGCTCACTCACTAGTCGGACGGGTGTGACTCACGCACAGGCTGGAGGCAACAGAGAACAGTGCGGTGGTTTCTGGGACAGTGGCAGCTTGTTAGCGTTAACTGGATCACACTCGCAGAAAGGCATTGGTAGCATGAGTGGTATAGAGCCTATGAGTACACTGAAACATCTGTCTGAATAAGCCTGACTCAGTTGAACGACAACGTTTGAGAAAATACATTCCGGAAAGACATTGGCTCAGAAAACATAAATACAGCAGTAGAATGTTCAATCAGGTCGGCTTATGAGGAACAATAATAGACTCACCTTTTCCATTGCAAAAACCTGACGGAATCATGAAGGAAGGGCGAAATGGTAGTTTTGGTCAGATGAAGTGTTGAAATCGATGAAGATGCATTTAAGGATTTAGGGCTGACTGCCGCTCGTGGTTCATCAGTTCGGATGGAAAGTCAGAAATGGGCAGGTGATCTGTCTTGAATATAAGGTTCATTGTACTGTAGACTGAGTCATACAGTATTTTAGAAATGCATGAGAAGCAAGATGAAGGGAGGAAAGAGGAAAAACAGATGGTATGTGGTAGTGTCGATTATGGTCAGACGAAGACCCAAAAAGGCTATCTCCATTGGACCCTTACCCCCATGGCACGACCCAAAAAATATCTTACGGAAGAGGCCCGGTTACAATCTAATTGAGACAAAAGCCGGCAATCATACATTAGGTCAGTCCAGACTGTTCCTGTCGTCCTGTCGAAAGTTTATTAACCTGGGGTTATTTGCAGGCATCATGATGGCATTTGCGAGCGTCGCAAGGAGAGGTACGGCCAGAAAAAGTGAGTTATGCCTGAGCGCCACACCGACATTTTGATAAGGTGTCTATAGGGGTTCACGCAAGATCAGAGGCTCAAATGCTCGGGAGTTGATCTCCAAAAATAATCTAATGGTCTCCGGGTCAAGGTTTGAGAGCAAAAACTTCCACTGGTGACATATCTAACTAATTTTATAACCATGAGGAACGAGAGCCGACGCCACCCCCCAATATGATGATTCAGCTGTGTGTGCGTGCAAAGACTATCCAACTCAACTTCAAGAATTTTGTTGCGGACACCGACCCCGAGGCCTATGTCAAGTCTTTGATGCGCACGTATTTTATGGATCACGAACTTCAAGGCACCATCAGGGTGTTCACCGACCCTTTAGAGCAGATGTATGAGTTCCAGAGGCTCTATGAGGAGGTCATGACAGAGGTTTTGCAGGCGGAAGGCTGTACACCACATCAGGACACCATGGAGAAGGCAGGAGAGCCCATTCAGAAGGTCATCACGTACCTAGAGGACATATGGTGCGTTGTGATTGAAGGCCCCACCACCCTACGCAAGGCTTATTCACTGAAGCGACTGGCATGGCAACGTATCCCTATTCACACTAGTTAACTGACTTATTGTAGTCAATGATAGGATTGAGTGGCATAGCCTAGTTTGCTCTAAGTGTGATTTGGTTAGATTTGGTGGTGAATGTCACGTTCACACAATAAATTTTCACGGGAACACAGTTTGATGACATTCGAGATGGTTACATTCGAGATACAGATGTAGACTAAAAAGATACGGTATGAACCAAGAGCTTGGTGAAGACATCATCCCCTTCCTTCCGATGGCTCCCCTTTACGTGCTCAGTGACCGCAAGCGCTGTCAAAGAAGCCTAAATGTACATTAGTGAATCGAAGAAGGGAAGAAGCAGGAAAACAATCGTACATTTTTAGGGCAGAAGCGCCGCCTGCGTGACCTGGAGGACTTGGTCCATCCTGATGCAGCCTGAGGAGTTGCTGGCGCAGCGACTATAGATGGTGCCACTCACACCCGTGACAAGGGGAGACGTTGCTTCCCTAAAAATAAAAGAATTAGCTAGAGAATCTGTGGAAGGGGAAGCCGCGAACCAAGTAGAGAAGATACCAATGTCTCGGCCGCAGACCACGATGTAGAATGGGCCACTTTCGCGGGGATGGGGAACATGGTAATCATAGTTGGAGGGAACTACAATGGCACCAGGAGGAAGGGGGGTAGCCCACAGTGTTGAATTGCTGGCAGCCGTGGCTGTGCTAAGGGCCGTGACGGGAGTGGCAGTGGCGATGGTCACAGGCATCGCCATCGACGCTGGGGGAACTGGTGCGACGGCTACACTGGCGCTGCTGCCAGACGGTGTGGCATTCGAGGACGAGGCGGAGACGGTGCCAGGGTGCAAATTGGCAATCACGGTGGTGAGCCACTGATGCTGGGTGGGGGTGAGCTGGATGGATGCCAAAAGGAGAGTCAAGACTGTCAAGGCACGTTAGATTACAACCCAAGTAGAGTAGCCAAGCCGAGAACTTACCATCGACATCCATGGTTTCAGTCTTCACAGAGGTATCAGTCATGGCGTGAAATGAACAAGTGGGCGATGGGAAGAGAGGTATGGTCGATGGGGGAACGGCGTTTTATATGACCTCATCTGCAAAACTGTACAGTTAGCAAATAAACTTTAATGCCGGATGCGGGTGGCATGCATTGCGTAATCATTGCTAAACGTGCTGCCCACCTCCCCTGATTTCGAGTACGTGCTGTTTTCGTGGTTTCGAAATGTCCTGCAGGTGAACAAATTCGCGAAGAAAAGAGGATGGAGGAAAGGGAAGAAAGGCCATCAAATGGGTAATGGAATTTCATCATGTCGTAAGATATGTCAGTTAAACTCACCATGTGACATTCCGTTTAGGGAGAGTTTATCCAAGTCTGGCCAGCTGGCAATCGTTCTGCCGCCGCTAATGAAAGGCTGGGCAAAAGGGTGTGCGAGACGTTCTTGGACTCCCATCAGGAATGTTATGGTTTCCACCAAGCGCAAAACGTCACCCAAGCGAAGGAGTTTGTCGACACTGTGGCGAACCTGTACTTTGGTCGTTACTATTGGGATGATCCATTGGAAAAAGAGCCTACTGCACCTCCGCCGCCACCCCATCTGGATATCATACTGCCAGAGAAGATTCCTTGGAAAGCAGCTAAGATCGCTCAAATGACCAATGTTAGTCTCCTTACTTCTGGAACGTTGGCCTGGCTGATGGAATTTCTGAAGGGCATTTTCAACTGGTTAGACTATCACTGGAAACACCCCAAAGTGAAGGTGCCAGACATCAAAACATTGGCCAAAAAAACTTCGTCATCCCAACATGATCCATTCTACCTACTTCTGTGCCACTCAATCGGGATCAATACTGGGCATACGTGAGCGAATATGGCAGCCGAACGCTGGGCAAAGGAGAACGATGTGGTTCAGGAGGGCGAGACCAAGAGAAAGGGAAGGATAGGTGCTTCGGCAGCGTTGATTTGTCAGCAGTTCATGGCTCTGATGAAGGAGGAGCAGCGGCATTGGGAGAAAATAGCAAAGGAGGAGGGTCGCTTGGCTCATAAGGTGAAGGATCAGGTCCTTGCAGATGTGGGAAAGCTATTGAACCCCAAGGATATGCAAAGGTACAAGTCTATTGTTTTCGCCTGCTATGGGTCATATTGACAGACCTCCTATAGGGTAATCGATGGCTTGCCTGCAGTGCTAGGTCCCTGGTTGGACAATCTGGCATCGATGCTAGGCATGCATGCGGCTCTGTATTTTGTGGGTCCCGAGCCTCGGAAAGGTGGTCAAATTAATGTTATCTTGTAAGTTCGATCGTAGATTGATAGGTATGCGGGCACTAACTGACTTGTAGCTTGCACGCTGGAGAGGATAAGTCACCAAAGCCACTCCAGTTTCCAGAGTCGGCCCCGAAAGCATACAAAAAAACGGTGCGCTTTTATGAGGATTGGGCTTCTACTTGTTACAGTGAGTTTTTGAGTACTTATTCAGATTTGTAATGTTCATATATTATAGACGAGGAGATGTTGACCAGAGCGCTGCTGCGGAATCCCAAGGACGATGAGGACAAGGTCGTTGACATGTCAGACAGCATGACCATGGCTTCCATTGCACCCTCAAACAAGCGCAAGGTTGTAGATGCGGATGAAACGGTAGTGGATGAAGACGTTGTACTGGAACCACCGCAGAAAAAGAAGAAGATGACGATGAAACATAAGGATGATATGGCCAGCGACGCAAAAGGCAAGAAGGGGAAGAAGAAGGGGAAGAAGAGCACTGAGTCAGCTTCAATGAGTGGCAAGAAGGCTGCCGCGAGCCCAGCAGAGCCCATTCCCCCCCCTCAGCCGCTGGGTGACAGGACGAACCATTGGGACGATTCGGTAATCGATCCTAGTCTCCTTCCGGCGGCGCCTCCCTCCCAGCCATCGGAACCACCTCCAGATATGCCATCAGGCAACACTGTACCCATCCATGGTCCTAACAACAATCCGAATCCCTTCACAGTGCCTGCCTCTCATCCCAATGCACCGCTTTTCCAGTCTCCCTCTTTGCCTGTGGCATTCACCCCCGACCATTCTTCGGCTGAAACGGATGCCCAATACCTTGATCCGAATTGGCCGTGGCCTGATTGGTTCGCTCTGATCTGCCGTCAGTTCGATGGGTTAGATTTGCCAGATCAGTGGAGGATGGTGGTTATGTATCTGACCATACTTGAAGGTCACAACGGTTTCGAGCGTGGTACTACGAGTGAGACCTTACCGCTACAAGGCCGTCTGCAGGAAGTTAGTTATTGGATTCGATGTGGGAGGAAGGCGGTGCCGCATCGCCAGCTGAGGGACCTCACAACCTTGGCCAACGTTTGGTGGGCCTATTGGAAATCGCTCCTACCAGAGTGACGTGGTGTCGCCAACTTGAAGGGTCCCATCAGTCATTTGTACCAGCAGGATGGCAATGGCAATGGCGATCGTGACTGGGGGGTGTTGAGTATCAGAGGTGCAAATGGGGTCATCACAGCGATCGCTGGTCTCGCCTTTTGGGGCTATTTATCCCTTGGAGGTACACGTCGTCAGAAAGACTTGTGGCAGGATGCGGCAGAGGATGCAAAGTGGGTTCTGCAGCAAATGATGCATGACTGCGCGTAGTTTAGCATAGTCTTTGGCCCATTCAAAAACATTGTATGACAATGTGTCTTTGCTTTCTTGAAGCGTTTGTTTTTTTGGCGTTGCTTTTTCTTTTTGAAGGGGCTGGGGTTCAGTTCATAGTGATGCTTTACATATGATTAGGTAGTTACAAAGACGATGTATTTAGGGTAGTTTGAGAGACAGAAAAAAAGTGGATGAGAAAGGTCACGAAGAGCAAAGATCGCGGTGTTGAAGTTGGTTTCGGATTGCGGCGTGGGCTAGTTGTGGTGCAGACAAGAATGAGTGAAGAAAACTTTGAGGACATACTGGTGATAGGTCCGACATTTCCCCTCCATCGCCTGTGGTGTGGTGCAACCGCTTGCTGTGTTTCCCCATCAGATGTTCCGGATGTCAGTGTAACGTTTGTGATTGAAGTGGGATCGAATCGAGTGCTGCCCATGAAGGAGTCTTCGTACTGTGTGGTTTCAACGTAGCTGAAGGGACGAGAGAGCGTATGTGAGGGAGCAGCAATATAGGTTGCTGGAGGGAGATAATATCAGCCGAAAAAGGAAGGTCTGGGTGGAGGAATCATGCTTTGGAGGAGTTTTCTAGTAAAATATGGGATCCGTACCCAAAGAAAATTTATAGCCCAGGGGATGGCCCAATAGAGCATCCAAACCAGTAAAATACCCAAAAATTTCCCCAGCGGTTTTCCCAGGTGAGATTGGTGGCTGCACTACTGATTAGCGTTGAGTTGCCATTGCATGCCAGGCTGATCAGCGAAAATTTTTGGCTAAATTCTGCTGCATGGGTTGCATCAAAAAGAAGGATGGGAAGAAGCTTAGACCCATCCAAGATTATTGGAAGCTTAACGAGATGATGATTAAAAATCGATATCCACTTCCTTTAATCTCAGAACTCATGGACAAGCTGCATGGCACCAAATACTTCTCCAAACTGGATGTCCGATGGGGATACAATAATGTTCACATCAAAACAGGAGATAAATAGACAGCCTGGGCTGCTAGATTTCTGCTTGAAATGTGTCAGTTGACAGTGGTAATTAATGTATCAGGACTGTCAGTTGACACACCAGCCTATATAGGATATTTTCGCAGTACTGCATGATCTATTAGTCAGCACAGAAACCCAGACCAAATCATGTGATTATCAGAAAATCCCAGCAGACCCGGGAATTGAACCCAGGATCTTAAAAAGATTTATAATAATGTCACATGACTTTTCCAAGCAGACATGCTAATCACTGTACCATACTGGCATTATATATTTATGTAATCATCACTCTATATGACCTCCCTCTCTTAGATTTATAATATCCCAATTGAGCCCTCCCTTTGGTGCGCTTTGGTGCGCTTTTTTTTCCTTATTGGGCTGGTCAAATTGGCCCATCAATTGCACCTAGAATTGGCTGTGCCATGGCATTGATGGCATCAATATCAGGCCATTTTTAGACAAAATTCGCATTTTTGCTCATTTTTGGCTTCCTCAGACTACTGGGTGGGTCAGGGGATGGTACTAGTATATGCCTAAACATAAATAGCATAAAAGCGAACCCTCTGGTGAGGTATGGGGGCCCTGGGGAGGGGGTAAAAAGGGTAAAATAGTGTAAAATAGCGGAAAATCACCGAAAATTCGCGTTTTGGGGGTACTACGTGCATCGGATCGCTTCGAAAACTTGACCAATGAATTCCCTGACCTTGAAAACCCCCAAACGGCCCATCTACAGTACATGTGGCGCATTTTATGGCTAGGCATAATCGGGAAAATTGGCTTTTTATGGTACTGCGTACATTGGATCGCTCCGGGGATGTTACCAATCGATTCCTACACTATGAAAACCTTGGAATACATCTTCATATGCTATATATGACCACCGGAATGCGATGAAAAATGGGGGATTGGGGGGGAAACACGGTTTATTTTGTTTTCTAGGCATCGCGTCGGTCTGGGGACATCACCAATCGATTCCTCAACCTTGAAAACCCCCAAACGACTCTTGGTTACATTTATGGGGTCTCAGGAACGATGGAAATAATGATGTAACAGTTTAGGAGGAGCACATATGGAAACTCGCATTTCTAAGCTTCGGAGAACTTCGGAGTTGTTGCCAATGGATTTCCTGACCTTGAAAACCCCCAGAACACCAGAGGAACACATTTAAAACCTTTGAAATCCGTGGTAAAAAAGGTGATAGTGAAAATATGCGAAGTACCATATATCTCGCCTTTTTGAGTGTTGGGGATGGTAATTCCGGTATAGAATACACGATATATATTGTATAATAGTGTGTACAAAAGCTTAGGATGATCCTGAATGTATTGGCAGAGATATAAAGAGATCTTTCTGAAAAAAAAGCTAGTATGGTATAGTGGTTAGCATGCACACTTTGGCCATGTCATGTGACATTATTGTAAATCTTTTTAAGGTCCTGGGTTCAATTCCTGGAGTTGCCAGATTTTCTGATAATCACATGATTTGGTCTGGGTTTCTGTGCTGACTAATAGATCATGCAGTACTGTGAAAATATCCTATATAGGCTGGTGTGTCAACTGACAGTCCTGATACATTAATTACCACTGTCAACTGACACTATTTCAAGGGGAAAAGTAGCAGCATTAGGTGCGACGATATCCTCATTATGTCCAAAACCAAAGAAGAGCACCGCTGAATCACGTGGGAAGTATTGGCAACCCTATGAAGGCACAAATTGTTCCTTAAAGCTGAGAAGTGCAAGTTTGAGGTCTTGGAGACAGAATACTTGGGCGTCATCATCAGCGAAGGAAGTATCCATATGGACCCCATCAAAATCAAGGGAATCCTCGACTGGCTGGTCCCGACCAAGAAGAAGGAACTCCAATCTTTCCTGGGGTTCACTAACTTCTATCGACGCTTCATAAAAAATTACAGTAAAATCATAAAACCCATGACTCAATTAACAGGCAACAACGCATGGAAATGGGGCAAGGCCCAGCAGGAGGTGTTCGAGCAGCTGAAGAAACAACTGGCCGAGGACATTGATGGGCCTAAGACTTCCGTGGCAACAGCAACACCAACTCGGAATGAGCTTGGTTAATTAACGTAGTAGCACGGCAATCAAGGCAATTGTGTGTGCAAGTGGTTCGGGGCACCTCCGTGCAGTAGAACAATTCCTCTATATGCAAGAATACACTGTGACTTTAAGTCTGTGAAGTAGTACTGCTTGGTAGTCGAGTACTAGATGCTAAGGCTATAAGCCGGTAGGGATCTCTCAAAATGAGAGGGAACGAAAACGGGTATGACGTGAATACCATGAATCCGTATGAGAAAACGTGCTGCGAGACTAGAAAACATCGCTGGATGGTAATCGGAGCGGGGTGAACAATGGAGAATAGACTAAACGGTCGGCAATAGTCTGTGGGCAAGCAAGGCGATGAGAAAACGGCGTGGGGACTGTGAGTGTCAAAATAAACGTGGAACGAGGTGCTGAGGGTGGGCTGGCTAGAGAAAATGTGGAACTATGAAAACTGGTGGCGATACTGGTCCTATATGATGCGATGGTGCTGAGTCGATGTCAAAACTTGTCTGGTACTGAAACGATCCTATCCTATGTCAAACTAACCTTCAAGTCCACTCGGGGGACTGATACTATACGAAAACTAGCTGAAACTGATCCTAAGTCTGCTCAGAGACTACCCAAGTGGGTGATGATAACGATGGCGAAAGTGAAACTGTAAAAACTTCAATGGTGTGAAAGTGAAACGATGACGGCCTATAAAAGATAACAGGGGCGAGGTATAGTGCGGCAATCACGTATTGGCACAGTATGAGCGTGCACCAATAGTGTTAAGAGCAAAGAGCGCATAGCGAAGGACTCTTCACAGTTAAAACCGTGAGATAACTCTGGTGAGTTCAAGAGTCGACTTGCGATCAAGAATATGCTGGTGCAAACAGTATATTGCTGTAGGACGGTTAATAAACGTTGTTTACTGGCAATAGACTAGAGTGTGACAATAATTGACGTAGTCTGGGGTCAACTAGAGATGAACTGCCCTTGAACTATGTTTTCTAGCTAGTTTTTATACTACAAGTACGAATTTATAAATAGAGTAAATATGCGAGACTTAGTAAGGCTGTAAGGCCTTGGCTTTGTAAAAATTCGTAGGAAACATATGGTCCTTGGTCTTCTAAAGTAACAGCAACTCATCGACGTTGCTGCGTATGGATGCAAACCGTATGGTTTTGCTGAGTGATGCACAGATCGTTAGGTGCTGTTTAGCTGCGGATTAGTTGAGCAATAGTTGTCGTGCTGAGGAGTACGTGTGGGGTAACGTTTTCTTGAAGCCTTGGCGAAGTAACAGCCTTAGTAAACACGGTCTGTAGTTGCCATAGCTGCTATTGTCGTAGCTGGGAGGGTACTCGTGTCAATCATATCATTTTCATTAAGTGATCAATGAGCATGTCAACTAGGTGCTTCTGAGTGATGCGTCAATTCTGTATTGGGATGATTGTCGATCGAAGGTGCCTTGCCGTGATGAAGTATGGCAATTATGATGCGTGGCAAGATGGGATGGATAACAAAGCATGTAAGGGGTGGTTGCCGTAGGATGAAAGTGGTATCAGTGAGTGTGCAATCATTGGTTTGCTGAAAGGCCGTTGAAGGGACAGTAGCGTTAATTAGCAGGCAAAATCCGCGAATTCTGAGTGTACAGAGCCTGGAGGCTCATCAATGTCATACTTGCGATCCTGACAAATGAGGGGAAGTTTAGGGTAGAGGCAGATGCAAGCGAGGGAGCCATCAGCGCAGTCCTTTCACAAGAACAGGACGGCAAGTGGAGACCTGTCTCGTTCCTGTCCAAAGCTCTCTCAGTTACTGAACATAACTATGAGATTTACGACAAGGAACTCCTCGCAATCATGCTTGCGCTAGAGGAATGGAGGCACTACCTAATGGGCGCGTATCAGGATTTCGAAATCTGGACAGATCATCAAAACCTCCAGTACTTCCGAAAGCCCCAGAAGGTAAACCAACGCCAAGCCAGATAGATCACCGAGCTTGCAGAGTACCACTTCACTCTTCACCACAAAGCCAGAACCACCAACAAAAAGGCAGACCTCTTGTCACGATGAGCCGATCATGATCAGGGACAGGACGACAATGACCAAGTAGTAGTCCTGTCTCCCGAACACTTTAGAGCCATGATCATGCCAACCCTCGAAGAAACCCATCAAAACGTACAGAATGCCACCAGAAAAGTCCACCTCTGGGATACCACTGTCGCCGGCTCCATTAACCATGATCATGGCATGAAAATGAAGGACGGGCTGATCTGGTACGATGGCAGAATCTATGTCCCTTGGGACCATGCACTTCGGGGGGAAGTCATCGCTTGATCCCATGACCATGCTACCGCTGGGCACCCAGGTATTGAGAAAACTAAAGAACTCGTGTTACGAGAGTTCTGGTGGCCAAAGATGAAGAAGGATGTCGAAGCCTATGTACGAGCCTGCGAAACTTGTCAACAAACAAAGAGCAGCACTCAAGCGAAGGCGGCACCCCTCCACCCCAATGAAATACCCTCTCGCCCATGGACCCACATCTCGGTAGACATGGTAACGGGATTACCCAAGAGCGGCGACTATGATGCCATTCTTGTAATCGTTTGACCGTTTCTCGAAGGAGATCATCCCAGTCACGTGTTCCACCGAATTATCATCAGAAGGATGGGCAAAAATCTTATGAGACGAAGTATACGCCAAGCATGGGATGCCCCAAGTCGTCATATCGGACAGAGGAACCATATTTGTATCCAATTTCATGAAAGACCTCTACGACCTTCTCCAAATCAAGGGCAATGCTTTGATGGCCTATCACCCCCAAACGGATGGACAGACTGAGAGGGTTAATCAAGAAATTGAAAAATACCTTCGCATGTTTATCAATCACCTCCAAACTGATTGGGCAGAATGGCTCTCGCTCGCCGCGTTCACTCATAATAACTGAACACACTCCTCTACCAGCAAAAGCCCATTCGAAGTCAATTATGGCTATAACCCCAATGTGTTACCAGGAGCAAGATCTGCCGCACCATTCCGCACTCCTGCCTCAAACACCTTCGTTTCCAAGATGCAGGAAATCCATGCCACCGCCAAGAAGGCACTTGAAAAGGCCGCATTACAAATGAAGGCGCAGTATGACAAGTCGAAACGCCCAGCCATCGAGTACAAAGTAGGTGACAAGGTTTGGCTCGATACGTCCAACCTCCACCTACCGCACCCAAAGAAAAAGCTCGACGACAAGTGAACAGGCCCCTTTGAAATCAAAGACAAGAAAGGTGCCTCCACGTACACTCTGTCCCTACCAGCCAACTGGAAGATTCATCCAACCTTCAACAAGTTGTTACTCACTCCATATGTTCCACCAGCATTCCCCAACCGAAAACAACCACCTCCCCCACCGCCAGACCTCATAGACAGCGAAGAACATTACAAAGTCGAAAAAGTCCTAAACAGCAGACAACGTAGAGTTCGAGGAAGGCGAGGGGAACCACCAAACACAGTAGCGGACTATTTCGTGAAGTGGAAGGGCTATGGACCCGAATCGAATAGCTGGGTACGGGAAAGCGACATGGACACTGATGAGCTCATTGGAGAGTTCCTAGCCGAACACGTGGATGGGGTTGTAAACGAACGGGAGGACTGGCAATCCTACATGGATCCTGCCACAGGAAAGAAGGTCTGGTATGAACAAGAACCACTTTGGGAACTATTCGGCGGACACAATGACTCCTCAATGGATACAAAATCGCCCTTCGAACCGATGGAGATACCTTAACAGCAGTTGGGACGCCTGCCTTAATGAGGGGGTAATGTTACAATTTATTCATTTTCTCCTTATCTTATCTTATCAACTGGACTGACTGGGCCACTGTCCACAGGGGAAACCGAGCTGCAAGACATCGTTCCCATGTTATCTCTCCAATGTCACGCAACCTCGCTTCACTATTGCATGCTCCTACATTCTTGCTCCAACATCGCATGCTTGTGAACTTTATCTTTCTTACACAGTCTATTATTAGAACCCTCACTTTGAATACTTAAGTAGTAGCTCTCACTGTATGTACCCCAGCTTCAAGCTAACTTTAATCTATACTGAAACTATTGCTTAATTCTATGCGGAAAAGCTAAGGACTCTGCCTTAACACCTATTGTTTAAGGGACTTGACGGTGACTGCCCAAATGTGAGACAGCTGTTATTTACCCTTGATAGGAGTTCGGGTTTAATAGATGCTATATGGAGCTGATTCTAAGAGATTTAGCTCACCAATTGTGATAGACTATGGTTGACTCACTTGACTTGAGTACCCTTCAACACAATCACTGCCTCTTCCGACTACTGATACATCACTTCAGAAGACCTTGAATGTTTAAAATGGGTGTACCGATGCCTGAGAAGAGTTGCATAGGTGAGGAATTTGCAATAGTTAGAGGTGATGATATCTTGCCAAGGCAAAGTTGAGGTTTTCAACTTTGTTAGCTACTTTGGACTGTATTTATGTTAAAATCACTGACTACATTCTATTTCCAGCTTGGAAGAAGAAGTCCACATCGGAGAAGACTAGGTCTAGAGGCAAAGTCTTGTAGGGTCAGTGTCTGCAAGGGGTTTGCGCATTTTCAACACATGACATCGGGTCTAAAAAATATTTTAGCTCTCACCGCCTCAACTGACCGACCTCGTGAGAATAATATTCCAAAGGTAGACATATCACATGATCTATATGATGACATTGTACCCTTTTCTTCTTGCAAGATCCTTGAGTCAACCCGCCCTTGAACTTGCAAGTTGCGGGTTTCGCATGGCCTGACAGTACTTTAATGTATTATATTAACTTTCTTGATTTAGACTGCTCACTGGAGCACCATGGAACATTTTTGATCTATGCCAGGGCAAGTGGCAAGACCAGCAAATGTTTCTTTTTTGAAGTTCTGCCCTTATTCACCAAAATCTCCAGTGAATCCTTGTTAGAAAGATAGTAAACAGCTATAATATATACTATGAAACACGCTATAATGCTTGGACAGTTATATTTTTCAGTAGGAGTAGGTGAGGTCCAAAAAATTTTTAGGCATCGCAAGGTCGACCGACCAACTGACCCAATATGCTGGAACAATGGTCTGCCAACCCCTTGAGTGTCTGATGCATGGACCATGCAGAGAAAACCGCATGGGATGAATGGACACATAGTGCTCCGTGATGAAAAGAAAACAGAGTTAATAACGTGCAATGACACGTCACAGTGCATCACAAAGGATGACACGTTCAGCATTGATCTCATGATTGTGAGATCTCTGCCGTGAACCCTGTCTTGCTTGGTTCTTTTAATGATCAAACTTCCTCTCCCTTGCTGCAGCATTCCCACTGAGATGGGCTGAGGGTGTGGCTGAAAATTCAGTAGTGCAGTACTACATCTGAAGGACTCACTGCTTTTGACTTCACACTGGGAACCGCTGTGCAGCCAGTATCCAAATACAGGGTCGAAGTAAATCTAGGTGGGCTTCCACACACAAAACGAGGACCACCAGATGAGATGATGAAGCCACCAAGGAAGAACACTCAGAGGAAGGCAATGGAGACGATGGTGAGGGGCTTCTTGAAGAAGACGCCAAATCTGATGGAGCAGCAGAGGTCAAACTACCATCTTGATGTCATAGATACAGGGTTTGCCAGCTTGTAGTACATTTAAATATGTCATCATTTTGGGCACCAAAGCTTTTCAGAGTCAAAGAAAATCAGTCTGCAGAAATGAGATTACATTTTATTGAGCTTATAGTAGTGATATATGAGCTGGAAATGATGCTGTGGAATCTTGAAGGCTAAGCTATTATTCTGCAAGTTTATAATAGCATATGAAAAGGATGCAACATCGTGTCCTGGTTATATGGACTCTATAAGGCCTTGACAAGGCAAATAAGAATTCTGCCAGGCCATGGTCACCACAAGCCCTGGAAATTTTTTTCCCAATCTGCTGATGGATATGCATTCTCTCCAACCTCGCTTTGTCCCTGTCTCTCTCAATATGCAAGCCAAATGACAAATGGGATGGTATGCGTACAATGCATGTATTCAAATTGTGCCAGGAAAATCTGCAGTACCATTGGATAAAATCCACCAAGCTCCCTGCTCTGATATCATTGATTTTGATGTTTAGTAGAACATCAATACTCCACTTTTCTGGTGAATGTGCTTTAGCAAAGTTCTCTTTCTTTCCCTCCTGGCACAGTTTCTTTGGATGAGCTAGTATCTCAGTTAGCTATATTCTTGGAGCATATCGGCTACTACCCCAGGTTCGATTCCCGGTTGAGGATATGTTATCAGAAGGGAAAGGATATTTTTTCCTCAAGGAGCTTACTTGCCCTGAACTTCTTCCAGGGGATGTAGTTCCCTCTCAAGGCACTTATAATGTCCCTCCAGATCTGACTATACTGTCCTGACTACCTCAAGTTTTTGTCAAATCCCAGCAGTGACTTGTAAGTCCTGTAACTGTTAAGAATCAGGGAGACATCAACTTGACCTCTGCTGATTATTCTCTGGTACCATCCAGATTGGACTCCTTCTTGGATTAGGAAAGATGGAACAACTCGATGGAGATCTCGTGCATCTTTTGAGGACAAACACTCTCTACTTGTAAGGAATACATGAGAAGTTTTGCTTTGGGCTGACCTTGTGGATCTAGATGCTGTGTGTCCTGGATACTGTACGACTGAAAGACAGAGTAAAAGTTGTCATCCATATCATACCCACAGACACAGATGAACTCTCCATGGCAAAGCATCTTTGCAACTCCGATGAACCACAAAATCACACTATTCCCATCCTCGAAGTCATACCTATCCCAGATGATGAAGATCAGCACATATTCATGGTCTCACCACTGCTGCAGCTGTTCCATGAACCCAAATTCCATTGCTGGTCAGAGTTTGTAGATGCTTTTTGTCAGCTGTTAGAGGCAGGCCCTATCTGTCACTATAATACTCATCCCAGGTCGTCTGATTTTCACTTACAGGGTCTCAATTTCATGCACGGTCTCAACATTGCTCATGGGTCAGTTCAACAAAGTCATTACTCACTCCCTTCTGTGGTAACTTTTGTTCCCATAGCGATGTCAGCCCGCAGGCAAGGAAACCGCTCTGACAACTAGAAATCTGTGCTGTGGTATATGCTCATCCCCAGAGTTCTCTCTTGGCAAACTGTGCAATCCATTCAAGTTGGACGTCTACAATGCAGGTGCTACATTCATTGAAATTTGTGAGGCAATTTATTCTTTCCATTTGTTACTCGACATCGCTTACTCTGGCTGTTTAGGGATATCAAGGATTGGATGACTTCAAGCCTCTTTTGCTTGATATGATGTCTGAGGATCTGCTCGCCAGGCCTGAAATGGAAGATGCTCTCAGAAGGCTTGATGATCTCGCATCTTTGAACAACAAACTTTGGCTACATGGCAGGATCTGAAGGCTTTGTGCATGGGTAGAGCCTCCTTTATATTTAATCCAGTATCTGTGGTGAAAGTTCCCCATTCTTCTTCTGTACTTCTGACACAAACCACTCTGGTCTCCCAGGGTCATTACTTGTGATTAGGATTTTCAAATGTGACTTTGGACCATTTTGTGGTTGAGCCAAGTACCACCTGATAGGGCTGGTATCATTAATAAAGGCTTGTGATTACAGGTCTTCGTTCATTAATGAATCCCTGTCACCCACAGGTTGCTTCATTAATGAACATCTCTGCTGCTCAGGTAGCTGTATTGTACCCATAGGCTACTGCCAGGGAGTGCCCTTCAGGCCTCATGGCTCTGCTGCCCCCCGCCCTCCTGCAGCATCAAGATCCCATCTGTGGGTTCCAGATCTTGTTGCTAGCGTAGTTGCTGTATTTTTAGAATTTGTGTTACCAATCCAACCACAATTGTACCTTGATGCTTGTTCTCTTCACTGGAACAGCCATGTGCCCATATGTGATGCAGAAAGATCACTGAATGCTCATCTGCCACAATGGGCTCATATGTTTTCCAGATATCTTCCTTGGCTCACCATAATGCCCGTCATGGCATAGCCATTTTACATGCCTTTCTCTCGCATTTCTGGCCTATGATCCCATCGAACATTCACTAATCTAGTCAGTCATGAAGCCCTATCAGCTGCAGAGGCCATGTAGACAAAAGGAACACCTGCTACGACTCAAAATATCTCCATCGGTCGATGCCTTATTTATCGGTTGAAATATCATGCAATCAAATCAAATCTTGAATCCCCAAGAATTTATTGTTCCTCGAGGATCCTTAGAGTAGTGGGTGGAGACGGGTCTTCACAATAATTTATTGTTGTGACGGAAGGCACTGATAGCTACTAATCCAATAATTTATCAGTGGATACGTGTTATGCTCTTCTGTGCTCAAGAATTAATCCTTCTACCAATTACCGACTCAAATCATGCTCCCAAGTGGGAAGAATTAATTGATGAACTACTGTGAAGTCATCAACAGCTACTGATCCAATAATTTATGAGCGGATACATGTTATGCTCTTCAGTGAGAATCAACAATTAATCCTTCCACAGATTAACTGCTCAAATCATGCTCCTAAGAATTAATTGATGAACTGCTGCATGTCGATGGCTACAGATCTAATGATTTATGGATTAACCTTTAGAGCGCAGGTGGCAAGCATGTATCATTGGACTCGTGTTGTGCTCCTATTCTATGTTACTATCAATCCCAACCGTTACCAAGGACCATCGCGATATGTGACTCTGAATCTCCCAAGTCCAGTTCATCCTGCTCAACAACCTCTCTGATTTCCAACCATTCATCCACAGAGCTCCAAGCTCATTCACAATAGGCCTTCATGCTCTGACAAAGTGCTGCCTGACAAAGTGTGTAAGTGTGGGCTCCACCAGCCATGCCTTCGATCGTATGTTCTGCTCTATCACACCACATCTTGATGTTATGATCATGAGACTGTAGAACTCTCTCCATTTCCTCTTGAAGCAAGTGACACTCCTCTTGCCATCTCTGCATTCTGGTGCGCGATTTGCACCATTCAGTCCTGAGGGCTAACTCATGTACATCAGGATGACATCTAAGACTGAAAATGAACAATCACCATCCTGCAGGCCTTAAGGGGTACTGCTATCCATGGCTCCCAGAGTGAGCCATATCCAGGATAGTTGCTGCGCTCTCAACTCTCCTGAGGTTTCTTTACCTGTCTCTCTCTTCTTCTTGGGTTTGAGGCTGGCAATCGGAACGGCATCCTCCTTCCTCAGCACGTGATATGAACTTTGCCAATGGGGAACTTCAAGATGCTCTCCCAGTTGGCACAGCACCTCTCGTGCTTGATTATATGTCGCAATACCCCATGCCTTCTCTGTATGACAGGCATCCAGCAGCTTATTAGATGCAGTTCCTGTCTTCTGTCCATGACCATACACTTCTTTATGATTCACAATGTAAGTCTCCAGGATAATTTTGTGCCTGACGATGGCTAGAGCCTCCATGGCCTGAGCTTTGCAAAGCTCCCATTCGTAATCGAGAAGTCTCTTATCACACACAATCTTGTGGTCTGCCAGGAGCCTCAACAGAAGTAGGAGATCAATGTTCCATGCCATGATGCAGTCTCCACCAGCTAGATGGTCTCTGGCATCTCTAATGGCGATGACCTCAGGCATATAGACATGCTGCACTTCCATCCATGACTCGATTTCTCTTCGCAGGCATGACATCTGGTCCAGCACTTTTACCTGCTGAATATCTGTGGAATGTACACCTAAGCTAGTTGCATCCTTTTGTAGATCCAACCTAACACAAAATATCAATACAGCAAGCTCAGTCAACACATTCAAACTCACTGAGCCTGCTTGGCCAGTATGCCATCAGCAATCATTTTGTTCACCAATATCAGTGTACCAGATGAGGCACCCCACTCGGCATCATGGCCCTCTTCGTTGAGTCTCAGCCACACTGAGGCCATTGTCAAAGCTGAAAGCCAACCATTCAAGACTCAAGTCCATCCCAACAGCTGAGAACTTATGTTTTACCATCGGAATATAGGGGTTTGGAATCTTTTCTTTGCTTACATGACACTTCTCCCACGCTTCTATCTTGTCAGTCCATTCCTTTAATCTGGCCTCACCATGATCCCCAGATGATACCACTGTTTCTGAAAGCAGCTCAAATGTAATGCAATTCTCTTTGTGATGCGGCACCACGTCTTTGATCCTATGCAGTAGTAGCTTTGCTAGTGGCTCATGAGTATCTCCCTGTAATCGAGAGACGAGACAGACTGATGTAGATTCGTGTTTTTGCACCAATTGTGATTGCTCCAATGATCATCAAGCATGTCCTGATGCGATCCAGGTCCCATCTCTTTCATACTGGCTGCAACGTGGTTGGATATTGCCCAGGTAATCGCTCAGGTATGTTTTTGGGCCTTCACCGTCAGTCTCTCCAACTTCAACCTCAAAAGCAAAGGAGAATTCTTCTTGACATGCAACGCCATGGGCCAGGAGGTGAAACTTAGGCACCAGTATAATTACAGACTCTGGTCTCTGAGGCGGTGTCAGGTCTGGTCCATATATGCTGATGTGTTTCCAGAGGTTCTTTCCCCATTGACAACCAATATCATAAGAAATAATGATCTCCTTGGGAGCACTGCTTTTCAATGTGAGAAGTTTGGGCAGGTCCATGCACACCTGCCTGTTAGATAGCTCGTCATTGCCATGACATGATAGGGTCTGAAGAACTTACTGTTCACCTTGAGTCAGATTGATCACCGACAATGCACGCTGACACTTGTGGCAACTACATACAACTGCACCCACTCCAGTCACAGCCATCACTTTGCCCCCCCCCCATAGTAGCCATCTTGATAGCATCATGATCATTACACGTATTGGTTTCTTCTGGTATCTTGTCTCCAAAAGTGGCCATATGCACAGTGACAATCTGGTCATCAATGAAATACAAAAACCCCTTGTTCAGTCGAGGGTCACACCGTTCGCTCAAAATGTTAAGCCTTTTGAGGCAGAAATTGGCATCCACCACAATGAACAATCGATCAAGCCATTTACTACACCTTCTGTCAGTACACACATGGATTTGTATTAAAAAAACTCACTCTTGACTCGGGCAGTTGGCAGCCATATTCACTCCAGGTCTGGGACATGCTAGGCAGTGAATGACAGTCACCAACCTGTGTTCCCTGCAATCCCATGGCATCATTGCCTCAGCCATGTCGCTTCAACATCCGGATATGATGCCACTCATGGACTACTCAGAGAAAGACTTGGTAAAGGTCCTGCATATTCATTTGCTAGTCAGCAAGGCAAAGACAACATCGAAACAATGGCATACCAGAACTAGCTGCACACCAGTGTTATCAGACAAGCGGCCGAGGGTGTGATAATATTCATATGCCAAGATTTTCGACATGAAAGATAGCATCTGAAACTGTTGTAGGGTGGCAAAGGTAACGGCTGTTTGGGGTATTTCCACAGTTGCGGGAAACCATCGCATGCGCAGCATTTGTATATGGAGTGGAGAAGCTCGGTGACACCCGCAAAAGAGGATGTTCACTTGATGGATGCCTTCTATGTCAATCACAACCACCTGCCTACCTGAGGGGTGAGGATAGGCACTGCTGTGATAGATCAGTAATTTCGGGGGGTCAAATACTTTGGCAGATTTTGATCTGGTTTTAGCTCACAAATCAAGCATGGCAAATCCAGCATCAAACCCAGCAACATTTTTTGATGTATTTAGTGTCAGTTTTGCCTTTAGATTTGGGTTCGGAATACTTGTACAAAAATATACTGTTTTTGAATATGTATTTTGGCTTGCGTATTTAGGGTTGAAAACCAGTTGTCAGGATTTGGGTATCAAATCCTGAAGGGGAAATCCCTTCCCAAAGACCGGAAGGATTTCCTGCACTATTTTTGGAACAAAGTGCATGTCCCAAATCCAATCAAAACCCTAACACAAATACAAAGGGATTTGGATCGGGATTTGGGAACCAAATCCTGGACTTCAAGCAGGTGCCTCTCAGGATTTGACTCCCAAATCCTGATCCAAATCCCTTTGTATTTGTATCCGTATTTTGATTGGATTTCAAATGTTGGGTTTGTTCCCAAAATACCATGTGAAATTCTTTTCGCCTTTGAGAGAGGATTTAGCCTTTGGGATTTGATACCCAAATCCTGACAACTGGTTTTCAACCCTAAATACGCAAGCCAAAATACATATTCAAAAACAGTATATTTTTGTACAAGTATTCCGAACCCAAATCTAAAGGCAAAACTGACACTAAATACATCAAAAAATGTTGCTGGGTTTGATGCTGGATTTGCCATGCTTGATTTGTGAGCCAAAACCAGATCAAAATCCGCCAAAATATTTGACTCCCCGAAATTACTGATCTATCGCAGCAGTGAGGTGCACTTCTCCTTGACTGGATGACCAAGCTGCACCTGCAAACCTATTTTTTGCAGTGTGATTCCCTGATAGAAATTCCCATTCCATTCCTGAATGACTGTGTCAGTGAACATTGACAAAGACATTACAGTAATGTATGTATACCTCAATGCAATGAAAGGGAGCATCACAGTGACCATCTATCATACATTCATGGCATAGACTCCTCCCATTAAAACAGGAGTTACAGCGAAACGTCGCAGGTTCCTCTCTATCACAACCTTTCCAGACATGGGAACCAGTACAACCTTTGAGACGCAAAATTTCTCCAAGGTATCCATCCATTTCTTTGAGCCATTGATGCAGCGGCTCATCCTGGTCCAACCATTGAGCCATGTGATGCCCACATCTAGATAGATAATACACACCTCAATAGTTCTTTTCTTTCGCTTCATGCAGATCTGACGAAGCAATTCATCCATCATATTAAGGGCTTCCGCGAAGTTGAAGTCAGGCACCGATGCATTGGTCATCAATTGGGAAAAGTTGGTCTGGTCTGGTGTGTCCACATCCTTACTCAGCAGTGTGACTGCCAGTCCAGGATTGGATGGTACTGTTACAGTTTGGAGGTGACAATGACGATGTGGAGCTGTTCACTCTGAGGAGCCTGAGAGTTCTATGATATCCAAACAGCAAAGTGTGGTGTTGACATTAGTGGGAACATGTCGTTGGGCATGGGCTGAACACTGTGCTTGACCGATGAGCTCAACTGAGCCATTGGGCAGGCACCAATAGTGCTCAATCACCCCATGCCGCTTAGGCTTTCTGGTGGACATTGTGAAAAACCGTCAACAATCAAGAGGAATCGCAAACTAAAGCCCAAGATATGTTACCTGGGCAAGTGATAGTGATGAAGAATTCATTCTTGAGTGAGATGAGACCACAATGGCTACTAAAATGGTGCCAGTTCACAATAATCATTCATGATTCATAGTGACAAATAATTAATTCTTGAGTATGCACAGTGGCTACTCATATCGTACTGGTTTGCAACAATAAATTATTGTTGGAATGTAGCTAGACACTGTATAAATATGAAAGATTTGATCCTTCCTGCGTTCTTCAGTCTTCTGCTGTTTTCAAAGGTCAGGTTAAAATGCTTACCTCTAACAAACATGATGCTAATCTTTGACCTAGCCAGATGCCTAGGAGGAACATAGACCACCGTGAAGAGGTCGCCTACTTCCAAGACCACCTGGCTGAATTTTGTGAAGCTCTGAGGGCAAGCGATGTTGGTTGATTCTGGGATAACTTCTTTCCTGATTACTTTGAACAATTCCCAGTGGTGATAGGTGGTTATTCCTGCACGGAAGAAGAAGCTGTCTACAATCAGACAAAAGTAAGCAGTTTGCCTTTATATGTCAGACAAGAAATCTCACATTTTCTGGACTGTAGTATGTGATAGTGTGGTTCTACCATCGCATCCACGAGGAAGGCGAGTCTGAGGTAGCTACCTATATGTGTCAACTTATTGTTGCATCATGTTGTCCACAATTGAATCTTTGCCAGTGCCTGCATTCTACGTGAATAGAATACATTAGTATCTCATGTGAGTAAATAATCAATTCTTGAGGCCTGCACAGCGTGTGTGAAATAGTACAGCTTCTCAATGATCAGCCATCCTAGTAGTGCATGCAGAGCAGGTGTGCAACAATAGATTATACGCCGTCAAGGCAAAAATCGTGTGCCTCGGTCACCAAGGATGAATTCTTGAAACTCACATATAGAATGTGGAACAATAAATTATTCACTGTCAAGATCAAAATTGGGAGCCTCGGTCACCAAGGATAAGTTCATGACACTCACGTGCAAAATGTACAAAACCAAGGATACCAGCCTCTGCAGGGCTCTGTATCCAACATCTTCTTATATTCGTCAGAGGTTAGGTCTCTTGCAACATGCAACAGAAATTGGACTGACCCATTTGTACCCAGTGCCTAGCATATCAGCCTTAGGCTCACAAGAACACGCTTGCCTGAAAGAACACCTGGATGACTTCCGCAAGGGCCAGAGATCATGCAATGTTGGCAGGGTCTGGAATCGCTTGTTAAGTGAATTCAATGAGCGCTTCCCACCATCGTTGAACGATAATTCCGACAGGGCAGAATGCAATTCTCAATTGTTAGAACAGGCGGCCTGCTTCTGGCAATCAGTGAGTATTTTTGCATCCTTGCAGTGCACCACAAATCCTCACATTATATGACCTCTAGGCAATCAAGGAACATTTTTATCAACATTTTGTTGCATCGAGTGGTCCCTGAATAGAATACACCATTGGAATACACATGTCATGAGGGCAAATAATTAATTCTTGAATGCGAGTGCAGCATCTGTGAGATGGTACAGAATAATTAATTCTTGAAACTGAGTATGGCGTCTGTGAAATCGTATGGCTTCTCAATGATCAGCCATCCTAGTGGTGCATGTAGAGCGAGCTTGCTGCCATAAATTTTATGCTGTCAAGCCAGAAATCATGGGCCTCAGTCACCAAAAATTAATTCTTGAAACTCACCTGCAGAAATGTATATAACTCTGAGGATACTGGTCTCTCCAGAGCCCCATATTCAACACCTTTCAACATTCATCAGAGGTCAGGTCTTTCGGCTACATGCAATGGCAACTGGACTGATCTAGTTGCACAGATGCTTTGCAGGTCGGCATTGGACTCACAAGAATGTGCTTTCCTGAAAGATCACATGGATGACTTCCACAAGGTGCAAAGAACACACCAGGTCCACAGGTTCTGGAATCGCTTGTTAGGCGAATACTATGAGCACTTCCCACCACCGATAGATGATAAATCTGAACCAGCAGACCAGGCAGCCCACGTCTGCCACCAGCTATCAGTGAGTATCTTTGACTTTTTTCAGCGCACAACAACTCCTCACATAATGCGACATCCAGGCTATACAAAATTACATGTACAACAGACTTTGTCGTTAGGCCAGGGTGTGGGAGATCCAAGGACTATAGCTACCAGTCATGATTCCATTGTTCCTTGAGTCCGTAATTGCAGCTGGGTATTCACAAATGACTGAACAATGAATAAATGTGCTGCGAATGATCAATCCTTGCGATTGGAAGCCAGTACTCATGTCACAAACAATAATTAATCCTTGTATTCTGGTAACAATAAATATTTGAGCGATGGACAGAGGCAGATGGAATGACTCATGAAAGATGGCCAACAATAAATTCTTACGACCTGAGCTGGAGGCAGGAGAGCAATAATTAATCCTTCAATTTGAGCAAGGAAAAATGCTTGAGTGAGAGACAAGGGGGGTGGCACTAAACATGCGATAAATTTTTGTGATTAGAGGGCGATGGGATGGCTCACGAAAGATCAAACCTTGATCGCAGTTGCAGAGGCAAACTGGAAAACTGTGGAGGAACCTTGTCCATGTGACTCCAGTGCACAGCAATGCCAGCCTGGTATGGTGCATTGTTTCCCTTCCACTCACGTGCTGACTTATGCATATATACAAAACTTGTGCAAGACAAGATTCATTTTTCTATGTTAACACATGAGACCACATCTCCCAATCTCATATCATCTCACAGATTTGGGCCACAGCATCCTGATCTCTATATCTCAACCAGAAATTGGTATCCATAGCAATGAGCATGGAATCACAGAGCGAGACCAGAGTGTTCATCTCCAAGCTCTGATGCACAGCCATGTCAGCATTCCGGGTGGTCTCATCACCGCCTACAGCTTCAGTCACCACCCTCCATGCTGGACAAGATTGGGGAACTACCCAGTCCATTGTAGGTCATCTCATTAACTGATTGTCAGTAGTCTGCACAAAATAACACTGACAGTGGGACATACTCAGAGCCTGGAGCGAGAGGTATATTCCCAGGTGCAACCAGTATCATGCTGTGTACATAAAGTTCTCTGGGATACAAAGAATCACGAAACAAATCCAAGTTGGAGGGCCTAAAATGTCCTGGTCAGTACTGCGTCAAGCAGGGTTATGATACATATACTTACCACTGAGGAGGGATGCGAGGGCGATTAACCAGCGTCTCTGCCACAAGGTCATTGATAAGATAACCATTTGCAATGCTACTGGACAGCAATGCCATGGCAGAGGAGATGGAGACGGTCATTGGGGGCTCTTGACTTTGGGACCTAAGAGAAGATGGCAATGGGAAAGAGCAAATCAAAGTCAATGCTGGAGACATACCAATGAGTCGCAAACTCAACAGAAATGGGAGTCGATAAGACTGCCAGGGTCAGATTCCTCCTTGGTGAAGTGAACCCAGGTGGAGTTGCATTTCTTCAAGCTCTTCGAGTGTTCCCCATCGAACACAGTCTCTTGTAGCATAAGCTCCCAGGAGCGAATGCAGAGAGTACAGCACCAAAGCCTTGATGGCACCTTGCATGTCCAGTGCTATTGTCCATCCATGACCATGATGAGAAAGGATGCTGCAATACATGGCTGTGCATGTAGCGACTGGGCAAGACCACACTTTGGTGACAGGGAAGGATCGGGGGGAGGATCTCGGAGGTTTTGCTGTGAAGGAACACATTCAACGATATTCTAGCAGTTGATAGGGGCATTCTGTGTGGAGTAGATGTCCACATTGAAGGGACCATACCTGACCAAAGGTGATAATGTCACTGCTGTGTGATTGTCGAACCACACTCAATGTGAAGTCCAGGCTTCCTTGGCAGAATTCACAGTGTGTTGTGAGGGAGTGAAGCATGGCGGCACTCATAGGGATATCTCAACAGGACTCATAGGATGATTTCCTGTTTATAATAAGCTTGTACATACATTCCAACAATTTATTAATGAAGAGACTCTTTGATCCCAATCATTCATTATTCAATTGGTCATTCCAAAGGACCTGCGACAACCAATTTCTTCCTTGACTTGTAGGTAATGATTTATTAATACCAGCCACTCCTGGAATGATTTATTCCTGAGTTGTAGTTCAGTTGGTTTGGTTCTTCTTGTCTAAGTATTTTTTATTCATTTTCCACTTGACTACTTGTTCACACTGTGAGCCATGGGCATTATGGGTTAAAGAGTGTGTATTTCTATATTCAGTCAAGCACTAAGCTATGTCTACATGTCTTTAGCTATGACATTGAAAGAAATATTGATAGCCCCTGTAACAACCAGCTAATGAAGACCAAGTGGATACATGACCTAACCCCCAGCGACAACGATTGCTGGGTTTTATATTCATCCACCCCATGGATGCATTGATGAAATCTTGGTTTTCTTTACAGGGTATGACAGGAGTGTCTGAGAGCCGTCAGCTGGATACTTCAGATTTGTGCCTCCATGACGTGTGCGGTTAGCATACATGTTCAAGGGGGTTTTCGGAGTATGGAAGATAGCACCTGTATGCAATGCAGCCTTGCAGGGGGACAGCGAGGGAGTGATAGGATGTTCAATTGGACAGTGAGAGGGTGAGAGGGAATTTTGGGTGGAGCGCTGAGCTAAAAGATGCAGGCTATGATGGGGGATGAAGACCAGAGGAGTGGTGATTGACACTTATTGCCATGGAACCTCCGCAGACAAAACATCCAGGCTATGCAACTGTGCATCTATGTAAACAGCGGCCTCTCACAGAATATCCAACCTGTGGCCACCAGTGAATGAACCAAACTGAAGGAGATAAGCCTCAATGCACTGATGCCATGATGGTCAGCCCCTGCCTCTGAACAAATACAAGTCACATACCTCAAGCTTCCTTTAATGACAGTCGCTCTCATCCACCTTGGTAGAACAGCGTCCAGTCAAGGCAATAAAACTGATAGGAAACTTGGCAATCCAAGCTGCCCACAAACATTGGCACATGTCTTCCAAGGCTTGACCTCCTTGCTGGTGGCAGGCCCAATACTCAGAGAGAAAGGGTAACATAGCATCCTCCTCATCTGGAGCCAGGAAGAAAACTGCAAATTGTGTCAAAGCGAGCCAGAAAAAAAAAAGTTAGGTCATACTCTGGTTGTAGGCACTTTTGGTCATCGGAAGGACGCAACAGACAGGAGCAGTGCAACAAGAGGCAGGGTTGCTTGAGTGTCGCCTAGCATGAGCACAGTGAGAGAGATGTTTGAGAAAGGTGGCTGAGGGAATGCAAAAAGAAGGGCCACAATTGTACCTCACTGTGTATAAATATATCGCAAGGAGAAATTTTTCAACCATTAATTATTGAGAAGTAGGAGATCTTACCAGCTACCAAACAATACATTATTGGCCAAGAAGAGCATTAATATTTTGCTGGGGGTAAACTTTCAACCAAAAATTCTTGCAAGGTAGGAGATCTTACCAGGGGCACCAACAATATATTGTTGGTCAAGAGCATATTATTCATCCAGAGTCAGACAACTGTAATCAAGGATTCATGATTGAAGGTTGCTGATGAGGTCCACTGATGTTATTCTCACCAGCCAACATGACGATGTGAGTGTCCACAAGCCCAAAAACCAAGCTAAGTATCATTATGACTCTTCATCAAAGGCTTCTGAGGGTGAACACCTTAAAGCATGGTTATACCCAAACAGATGGCAAACCCGGTCCCAAGCCTGATCCGCCATGACCACCAAATCATCAAGTACACTTTCCCACTTGAGACCACTGTATTGCCTGGGTATAAGACGACCTACGACCCAATGCTCTCCCAAATCCATAATGTGTAACCAGTAAATCTCCTTGAAGAAATCATTAGCCATGAGCATCTTCGTGAGTGTGGTTACATGTACAATCCTATGCATCTCGACTCTGGCAAGTCTGAACTTGGGGGAGAGACAGTTTTGGGGATCTTCCAGCCACATATGAAACCAGGTGTGATACATGTTGTGGAGAAACATTTGTACTTGATGTCACAATACAGCCTGCTCAAACTGAGGGCAAATCCTGTCAAGCCAGAGATACTGATCCTGCATCCAGGTGAGTGCGAGTGGCCAGCAGGGGGGTAGCCAAGGAAGAGGGTCAGTGTACATACCGAAGTATTCAGAGGGTTAGACGAATAAATATTGATGTTGCAGACAAACTTACAACAGCGGATTCTCCTGGTCATCTGGAGCGGGGATTGTAGATGACATGGTTTTAGGGTCAAGAGCTTTAAGGCTGGGAGTGAAGCAGATTCGATGAAGGAACACCCTGGTGCAGTGTTATTCCTTGTTTGTGGATGTGGCATGGTCTGAGCACCCTACCAGCTGAAATCATATGCATATCCGGGTCAGACCATGTCTGGCGGCAGCTACAATGATCGCTGTGAGCATGCACACTGCCCTACTGCGATACAAACAGAGATCAGCATTTTTAACATAAGAGCTAGTGTATCATACCTTGCTGCCAGGAATACACTACAAACACCTGAGTTCTCGACCTCCATATATTGAACTGAAAGCTAGGTCAGACCACACTGGGACTTAGCTGTGAACTATCAGGCCTGGTCAAAAACCATGTAGTGGTTTATGTGGACTACCTTCAGGTGTTCTGCTGTGCATGTCGAGGACTGTTTGCATGTTGGATTGCTAGCGTATTATATGCTTCATGGTGTCCTGTTACTCTGTGGAATATTCATCTGGTGATCAGTTGCATATTGATTTGATATGAAAACTGCAAGAGCCTGGTGACTGGTCTGTGAATGGATAGACAAAATGGAACAGACCAATTGAGTCAGTTCATAAAGGAGAGGGGCATTTGAGAGAGTTCTTGTATGATATCTGAGTCAGGAGGGGTGTATTCAAGAAATGGATTAGATTTGCAGTTTTGAGTGAAGAAAACATTTGAGTTGTTGATACTCTTGAGAAGCGTTCACATGTGTAATTTCACAAAATGTATCAATACATACATTTTATAAAAGCTAGATACTGAGGGAATGAGATATATCTTAGAGCACAATGTCCTAAGTGCAGGCAATGCAATACCTTGAGTGATGCTCAGTGGAGCACATGGCTTAACTGTAGAGTGATACCATAAGGGTCATGCTAAGTCTAAAGCCCCAGCACTTGACACTGAATACACTGACAATGCACAGAAGATGTGTGCTAAGAATAGAACCAGTAAAGCTCAGGAGATAATTGATACTTCGTGCAACCTTGATCTATGATGCACAAGGCATGGCCATGCCAGGAGCTAGCACTCTAGACCTCAGAATGTGTATAATTGAAGTAAGACTGATGTCTCTGACTTTGGCCGATGCACACAAGGCCTAGACTAGAAACTAGTGGTCCTAGAAGACTATAGAAATCACTAGAAGATATTATTACTATAAAGATGAGTTGCACGCTAGGCTACAACTCTGAGGAGATACTAGGTGACATCAGTACGTGTGGATAGCGTGGCTAACCAATGTCGTGCAGCTGAGAGACCAGGATCTGGCCCCAAGCCAGAGCTCTGAGTAAGCACCAAGCAATGGTGTGATTATGGTGACATGTGTGGCACCCAGGAAAGGAAGTTCTGCAAGCCAAGAGTCACTATTTCAGGTTGTATTAATTTGTAGAGCATGTTGTATATAACTACCATAGTATAGTAATAGTGTAGAAGTTTCAGACCCCCCTTGTTGGAGCACGAAAGCCCTCAGCTTAGTGCTCTAGCTTCGGGATTAGTTTGTAGCTTCGAGCAAGAGAATAGACCTTTTATTGATAACATTTGAGTGACTTGAGTAGCATGCAAGGCATAGAAAGCTAGCGCAGCACTTGTGTACGGTTTGAGTGATTGGTTGACTTGCGCTGATGAGCCTCCAGGCTCTGTATGCTCAGAATTTGCGGATTTAGCCATCCATCACCCAATACCTTCAAAACGACGCTATTATAACCCTCACACACTCCATAATACTGCCAACTCTTGATAATACCGTGGATTTTCGCAGTATATGCCACAAACATTCAGATACAGTCCTAAAACCATGACATCAACTCCTCACACACTCCGTTATCCTTCCCAGCTCGCCTCGCATCACAATTACCATATCCCATCATGGCAAGGCACCTTTGATTGACAATCATCCTAAAACGGGGTTGCTATATCACTCAGAAGCACTAGTTGATGTGCCCATCAATCATTTAATGAAATGATGTGATTGACGTGAGTACCCTCCCAGCTACGATAATTACAGCTACGGCAACTATAGACTGCGTTTACTAAGGCTGTTACTCTGCCAAGACTTCAAATTATCGTTGCCCCATGCATACACGTCAGCATGGCAACTGCAGCTCAATAATCCGCAGCTACACAGCACCTTATGATCCGCTCATCGCTCAATAAAACCACACAGTTCGCATCCATACACGGCAACGTCGAGGACTTGCTGTTACTTTAGAACCACAAATACCATATGTTTACTATGGCTATTACAAAAGCCAAGGACTTACAGCCTTACTAAGGCTTCGAAGAATATTCTATTTATAAAATCGTACTTGTAGTATAAAAACTAGGTAGATACCGCATTTTTAGAGCTAGTTCTTACCCAGTTGACGAGGCTACGGCATTACCAGTCAGCTATGGTTACTCCAAGTTATTCCCCACCGCTTGCTTTACTCTTTAAACGTTGTTGGTTGCACCAATACACGAAATCTTGCGTCAATAACTTGCTTTTGTCTTTTAATGCCACAACATCGCTTCACTTTCACCACATAGGATTGTTTCATCGCTTTCACCTTCTACATCGCCATCGTTTTCATCGCCCAGTTCAGTATTGCCTCCGTGTAGGCCCAGTTCAGCTCCATAGGATCACCCTCATCTTTATCATTGTTCAGAGTTGCCGTGCATCTATTGCTGCAGCACCCCACTCAGCACCTCAGTTGCTACGATTTCTACCAGTTTCTTGCAGTCTCCGTATGTTTATTGCTATTGTTTCAACTCACAATATTAGGTACACCCCAAGCCACGTTTACTAGGCTATTTCGACGTCTCCCAGTCCATTGCCACGATTTCTAGAGCATCACAACGATTTCTAGCGTGTTGCTACAATTTCTAGAGCATTGCTATGATTACCAGTCCTTCCACACAATTACTCGTCCTCACCCACGATTACTAGAGCATCGCAATGTTTTCTAGTCCCTCCCCACGTTTTCCAGTCCCTTCCCACATTTTACAGTCCCTCCCCACGTTTTCTCGACCGTTGCAACGATTTCTAGCACGTTGCTACGATTTCTAGATCCATTTTCGTGGTTTCTAGACCATTTTTGCAGTTCCTATTGCGGTTTCTTGGTATTCAAGTCATACCAGATTCCGTCCCATCTCGTTTATCGAGATCCTTCCCGGCTTACAGCCAATGTCTACTAGTACTCCTTGACCAAGAGTACTACTTCGCTGACTGAAAAGTCACAGTGTATCTTGTGTTATTGAGGAATTGACTGCATGGAGGTGCACCAAACTACTCGCACACACGATCGCCTTGATTGCCATGCTACTACATTAATTAACCAAGCTCATTCCAAGTTGGTGTTGCCGTTGCCATGGAAGTCTTAGGCTCATCAGCGCTCTACCCTGAGAATAAGAGATATTGTGTCATTGCAGATGTGCTCTTGAGTTTTGAGGGTTTCTTGTGATGTGCAGTGCTACAGGTGGCAGAGGTTCAAACCCTTTGGTCTGATTAGCACACGCTTAGTTGGGTATACCATTCCGCAAGTGGCAGAGGTTCAAACCCTTGGGCTTGTCGGACAGTGTTTCTTATGTGCAAGATACTACAGATGGTGTGCACATCCAGTACAGGCTGTGCAACAATGTGAGCTCTATCTCACATTTTGCCATGCTCCAAGACAGCATACAGGAAGAAGAGAATATCCAAGATCTCAGCATCAAATCACAATAGAAACCCAGATTCATGTAGCTAAATTGTCTCATCATGATCTTTTGATCATCAAATATTGATCATTGTTCTCTCCTATTGTTCTATTGTTCTGTAATTTCATTGTTCTATCATTTGATCTCATTGTTCTGTACTCCCATTGTTCCTACCTATTGTTCCCCAAGTATGGAAACTCATTGTTCTCTAGTAGTATATAAGCAGCTGTAAATTAGACAGAAGGGAGGACTTTTTCCCCCATCTTTAGCCAGGTCTACTAATACATTTGCATTTACCCTCCAAGCATAGCTGCTGCCTAGCACCACCTAGGGCTCTATCACCAGGAGTTTTATATACAATTCAGTATCTGGAAACCATTGCCTAACATCTTCCTAACCATTAAATCACAATTACCATTTCATTCATTTCAATTAATCCAGCACACGTCTGTCAGAATCATTGAAGCCCCTCTTGCATTCAAAAGAATTCGCCAGAAAACATATCTTTGGTTTACACCTAGTTTCCCAGCCTTACAATAGCAGAGGTTTAAACCATTTGGTCTGGTTAGTGTTCATGCAGAGGCCTTCTTTAATGCACAGTGCTACAGGTGGCACAGGTTCAAACCCTGTGATCTGATTAGTGTGCGCTTGAGGGTTCTCATTTCCACAAGCGGCAGAGGTTCAAACCCTTTGGCTTGTCGGACAGGGTTTATTTGGTTATTGTGTCTCTGGATCGCATAGGTTCTAACCCTGTGGGTCTACGATTGGTTTGGAAGCTTGAGTGCATGGATTCAAATCCTGTGGCTTGAGTGGATGTGTTTTGAAGGGTTTCTGCTTAGAGTGCAAGCTTTAAGTCATGTTTAGAGTGTGTTTAAGTTGCTTGTGGTCACCTGTGTGTGTTGCATGAGGCTTATTGAGGGTTTTGTTGGTGTGTAGCAATGAGTTGTGTATTGTAGTACACCTTGCCTTGAGGCCCGGTGACATTGGTCGCCCCTCTTGTTATAAAAGCCTTTAGACTTAGAGAGATCTAGATACCCTACGAGCACTATTGCTATACATGTGTATTGTATATTCTGAGAGTTTAGTTGTATTGCTTCAATCTGCTTCTATCACATAATATCCCCCCAAGAACTTTGAGGGTTTGTGCATGTAGTGTTGGGTGTGAGTGTGATCAGTGTCTTTGATGCTGTTGCATTTCTAGCCTGCATGCACAGAGTCTCTTCATTGTCATACAACATCAGTGACACTGTAACATACCTATTGGTGTGATGTTACATGATTGCAACCATTGCCCTCTGTTCCTCTATCGATTATGGTCAGACTCGGACTATAACTACGTCCAGAACTCATTACCAGAGGCAGTCAGACTCAGTCCGATTGTCATGCGACATCATTGAGACTGTGATATACCTATTGGATGCGTGATGCTATGTGATTGAAATACTGTGACAACATCCTCTATTCCACTCTCGATCACACTCAGAATAGGTGTACAACTACTTTCAGAACATGTTTACTGAGGTGGTCAGACGAGGTCAGGCCAACAGCAATTGTGATCAACAGGGATCATGATTTCCTTTTTGGGTCCTCCTGACCTTCACTCATGCCCTCTGTGGTGGTAACTATTGAACCCTAGGTACCACCACAAGACCCTAAAATATTGGCAAACCGATTGAAAAGTCAGAGGAGCTACCAGAAGTGGAGTGTTAACACTTTTCTCACCCTTTGATAGCTTAATGATGTTCCCTGTAGAAATAGAGACCAAATTTTGGCCTGCCATCAGGAAAAGTATCATCAGAAAAAACATGCTCAGGTTGAGTAAGTTTGGTTTTGAGTAAAGACACAGACCATCATTTGATATTTCCATATTATTTCAGACCAGTGGGTAATACAACATGTTTTGGCCCAGGCTCCCCCTCACAGCTGGCACCAAAACATCACAGACATTGCTGTGCATCCAAGGGTACAATCACGCAACCCACACCTTTGAATCCAATGCTGCCATCTAGCTCAGGAATTGATCCCAATCAGGATGGCATCTCACGTTATGAGGAGGGTCCTTCATCACCAGCAACTGTGCTTCCCAAAACCTGCTCTCAGCCATCTATCTCTGTGACACCAACATGTCCTGATACCCCACCGTCCCTATATGACACCGTCTGCATGGAGTCACCATCCGACCGCTCTTCCTGCGTACCTATCTCTGCAGATACCTCATGCCAAATGCTACCATAGATTACTTTCAAGGGTACAGCACGAGTGCAAGCGCTGGTACAACTTTACCTTTTATGTGCCAAGGACCTGGACTTGCAGTTTGCCAAGCAAATGCGAGGATTGATTCCCTGGGAGTATTTGGAGAAGCTCTACAAGAGGTTTCTACGAAAATTCCAGAGCAGTGTTCCAGGCACGATGTTTGAGATTGACAATGAGGAGGAGGCATTACAGAAGTTATTGTCTGATATTAATCTCTGTGTAGATGGTGTTCTCAATGTGGCCAGTGTCAGTAAAAGGTTGCAACGCATGCAGAATATTTTTCACCACATCCAGGAGGTTCATGGATGGATCGTCAAAATGCAGATGCATGTCTTTGCTGAGGGGAGGGAGTTTCTTGTTATAGAGCATGACAAGATGGCCCTGATGTACCAAAAAGAGTCGTAGTTCATTACCCTATCACTTGGTCTGGCTGAAGTCAAATAATAATACACTTTCCCCTGCCTGAAAATTATCATGGGAGATACAAATTGTCTTGAAGATCTATTCAGTGAAATGAAGCTGAAGACATACACCATGAAGGAGTTATGGTTGGTGAATCATGCAGTTGGAAGCATAAATGGTTGACAATTGGACACGGACATTGGTTCCTAGGAAGAATTAATGGATGACTGACAATTGGACATGGATGACGGATCCTATGAAGAATTAATGGATGACAAAAGGTGCCCTGGGAAGGATTTATGGCCTGGCGGGATCGCTCTGTGGACCCAACATTGAGGTGAAGCTGTTGATGTCCCACCAAGAATTTATGATTGAGGACGTCCAATGGATTGAGGTAACAGATTACAGTGAAACAATTTATTTTTGCTTTTTGCATCCATAATTCTTGTGAATCTGCACAGAACCATAATGCCATGGATTCATCAAAAATTTATGATTGCCATCAACCAGTCAATCATTTATTCTTCACAGGATCCACTTCATAGTTATGGACGAACAAGGTAAAGACTATTTGTTTCCTCATTGATTTACAGTGGTTCACAAAGGTAGCAGGGAATGCACTGCAAACAGAGATACACATTTTTCGGCAGTAGAGTAGACTACACAGTGATGGAACAAACTATGTAATAGATATACTATGTTGCACCCTAGATCTTCAGCGTCTGAGGTACCACAGTGATCTGGCCTGACGCAAGAGCCTGGTTAAAGATGGTAATGGCTTCCTTCTTGGTTTTTGTCTTCTCAGCTAAACCAGCAGTGATGCCAGTGGTCAACACTGTCGAATCTGCGCTGCACATAGAATTGAATTAGGGCACAAAGGGGGAAGGGCAAAATGATGATGAGGACATACCTGCCTTGAACGATGCTTTCCTGCCCATCCATGTATGACCGCATACCATTTGAAAGGGTTGTGGACCATGATGTTGTTGACATACCCGCAGGCATCGCAAGCAAAAGTTGGGGGTGGAACCTCCTCATCCTCCTCGGGAAGAGGGAGAGGCCTCACTGGGATGCTGAGACTGGCACTGGACAGAATGACATCTAGGTTGAAGTTAGCAGGATGCAAATGTGAGTCGTCGAAAACAAACCAGGCGCAATACCATCTGCAAAACAAATGCAGTCAGCTGCGGCACCTTGATCGATCAAGGCAATGCTTACCCAGTTCAGCAAATAGGACTGCAATTAAATGCAAGATGTGATCCTTGCGATCGGATTGGTGCTGAGAGAGAGGAGCAGTAGCAGGTACTTGGGTTGGGTCCATGATTGTTGGTGGGATTGTTGGTGAGAGATGAAAGGGAGCTCTCACTTTCTTTGATACATGGGGACTTGCAACTGTACAGTTGCAGTTGAGCTCTGCTGGGTGATGCCAGATACCTTGCCTTAGGCACCAACAATTAATTCTTGCCTTGATCCATCACAAAGCTAAAAGCCTATCATTCGTTTAACTGATCAGTAGAACACAGTCAGTCTGAAGATATCACTCCTGCATGAATAGCCCTCTCATGCACATATCTAGATGGTGGCTCACCTGAAATTTCCAGAGGAAGATGCATACATTGTTGCGGAGCTATATCCAGAGTTCATCATGGGACAACAAGAAAATTCCATCGCACGCACCATTCTGAAGTGTACCAGTCTATTCAATGAAAGATATCTGCCCCCATCTGAGTTATCTGCTGAAGAGCACGAAGAGTTCCTGATGGTTCGAGCAGCAGTAAAAGAACCTTTGCTAAATCTTTTGTGTTATTAATCATCACCATTTCTAGTCCTTGAAAAACCGACTCTACAACCACCAAGCAACACTCCAGAATCAAGGTCCTGGGAGCAGCAAGCCAGCCAGAAAAAACAGGGTCCATCAGACTGAAAACCGGATGAGGTTTGACTACCACCAAGCTCTACTTCCAAGAAAACCACAAGGAGGACTGGTTCATTGCTGCTGTCAAAGCCGAGAAACAAAAAGCCACAGCTGCAGAGACTGCACTGGCAGGAAGTGATATCCGAGTTACCAGTTCATCAGATGATGACACAGCCAGCGGTAACACAGCTGGTGGTGACATGGATAGGGTGGCTAAGCTGAAGGCCACCAGGCAAGATCTTCAGTTAGGATGCAAGGTGGTGAAACAGTTGCTAGCAAACAAAAGCGACGAGACTCAGGAGAGGATGAAATCTCTGGCATGCGACGATTCCCAAGCCAAAAAGTACCACCCTGAGAAAGGTAGTCCAGAGGCTATTTTACGGTGAGAGTCAAGTATGCATTTCCTGAAGATATCACTCACATTGACCCAGAAATATTGATATGCTGGAGGCGATGATGAGCCAATTGGTGGATATTGCTACTGAAGCAGTATGGGTTGGCAGTATACAGCTCGCTGGCATGTGCCCTGGGGAATTCAACCCAAGGACCTACTTGTGAGTGATATGGAAAGCCTGGTGAAGAATTGTCTTGATGCCTGGCTGTCTAGTATGAATTTTGGCGAGAACAAAGCAAATAGTTTTGCACTGCAATACCCAAAATATGAGGATCACGTGTGGACCCCTTTCTTAGAATTTGTTTGTTCCTCATTTCATAAGCATCTGCATCTATTCGTCGCCTCAATCTCATTGTACATCATCTAGCCCCCAAAAAATGCGAGGAGTTCCAAAAACTAATGGCTATGACTAAGAAACCATGTCAGAAACATCTGAGACAACACAATGACAGTGACGAGGAGGATTTTATGAAGGATGTCAATGCAGTTGTAAGGGCGAGTGATGAGGACACAGGTGGGCCATCTGAGCCCACAAAGAGTGCATGAAGTAGGCCTTGCATTCCCATGTGATGCTGATGTTTATGCCATAGGATCCAAAAAGAAGGCGAAAAAGAATGAGTGCAAACAAAAAGAGATAGGAGATAACCCTGGTACGCCTCCACTTTATGGAATATTTCCAGCAGATTTATTTACACATAGATCTAGGGCAGAAAAAACCCTTGAGAAAGAAGACCAAGAAGACCACAGAGACTGCAGTTACCGGTTCAAGCTGTATAGTGTGTCCGGTGACCAGTAGTACAGCTGAACCCATGGCTCTTGTCACAGTGGATACAGCAGCTGCTACCCCTTCAACGAGTGAACCTGCAGCTCCCGTCACAGCAGATACAGCAGCTACCACTTCAGCAAGCCATACAGCCAATCCTGCGACCAACAGTATGCCTGATCCCGCGGCTCCTCTCACAGTGAGCAATACAGCCAGTAGTACAGCTGAACCCACAGCTCCCATCACAACACCTACTGCTTCAGCGAGCCATACAGCTGATCCTGTGACCAGTAGTATGCCCAATCCCATGGCTCTTCTCATGGCGAGCAATACAGCCAGATCATCCCCATCCATCAGTGTACCTCAACCCGTCACCATAAGCAGTGCATCCGAGCTCTCCACAGCGAGTAATCCAGTCATCAACACAAATGATTTCGACATGACAGAATTAGGCGATGCTTTCCAGAATTTTATGGATATAGAATGGGAGTCTTGGGATGGGCAAATGCTGTGTGCATTGATGGACACAGATTTGGGACAGCTGGATATGTCCCACATAGATTCTTCCACATTTTTACCTCCTCATGCTGATGAACTCCAGGCTGGATTATCTGTGGATAGGTTGCTCTCGCTGCTTCACAACACCATGATGCCAAATTTCAGAGACGCAACCTATGGAATGAATGCACAACAGTGGAATACCGATCTGTCAAATGTCAACATGATGTCGCAGGTGAACTCGGCTCATTTGGCACTCAATCAAGGGCAGCAGACTTATATGTGGCAACAGCCGAGTATCAGTGTATGGCAACCGAACTGGTCTTATTCTACTCCTTCCCAAAATATCGCCAACAGCCATTCCTTCCCTTCTAACAGCACCTCAGTAAATTTTCCAAGCCAAGTACCCTCCGCCAACTACAATGCCTTCACTGCCACCAACATTGTGTGCACCGAGATGAACAGGCCAGTACCTGCAGAAAATTCCGCCAACTTCAATGTCTTCGATCTCACCAACACCCCAGCAATTTTCCCTAATCAGGTTGCACCCACCGAGATAAATATGTGAGCACTCTCCGCCAACTTCAATACCTTCGCTGTCACCAACACTCCTGAGAATTTACCTAATCAGGTTGCGCCTGCCGAGATGAACATGCCAGTACCTGTGGAACATGCCCAGAACCACAATGCCAGCGCTGCCACTAACACTCCAATAAATCCCCTGAACCCACCCAGCATGCTGAAGAGACTCTGTGTGCGCAAGCTAGAAATGCAACAGCGTTGAAGACACTGATCACACCCACACCCAACACTACACACACAAATCCTCAAGTTCGTGGGGGATTCTGATGCGATAGAAGCAGATAGAAACAAGGCAAGCAAACTCTCAGAATATAGGATACACACGTATAGCAATAGCACGTGTCACGTATCTAGATTTCTCTAAGTCCAAAGGGCTTTTAATACAAGAGGCACGACAGTTGTCGCAGGGCCTCAAGGCAAGGTGTAGACACAATACACACAACGTCTGGAGACGCGCACAACACCCTCACTAAGTCTAGCGCGACACACAAAGTGTCCTCAAACGACTAGAAACACACAACACATGACTCAAAGCTTCGCGCTCCAAGCAGAAACCCTTCACAAAACCTTCCACTAGAGCCACAGGATTCAAACCTATGCACCCAAGCTTCCAAACCAATCTTAGATCCACAGGGTTCTAACCTATGCGATCCAGAGACACAATACACTTATAAAACCCTGTCTGCAAGTCACAGGGTTTGAACCTATGCCACTTGGGAAATATATACCCTCAAGCGAGCACTAATCAAGCCAAAGTGTTTGAACCTCTGCTGCCTGTAGTGCCTCGCATCACAAGAAAACCCTCAAAGCACAAGAGTGTGTCCTCAATGACACTATACTCCTCTTCTCAGGTTAGAGTGCAAGTCACCCAACCAATTAATTCACACCGTACACAGGTCCCCCACTAAGCAAGTCCCCTGCTAAACAAGTCTCCCGCTAAGCTTTCTATGCCTCGCGCACAACTCAATTCACTCAGTATGATATCAATTCTCGGTCTATTCTCTCACTCGAAGTTACAAACTAGTCCTGCCGCTAGGGCGTCAAGCTGAAGGCTTGTGCGCGACTACAACAGGGGTCTGAAACTTCTACACTACAAGTACACTGTGCTATTTATCTATTTTACGTCCTACAAATTTGTACCACCAAATATAGTATTATTTAAGCTGCGGGGTACTTTCGCCTGCGTCCCGTGCATGTTGCAATTATCACGCCATAGCTTGGTGCTGACTCAGGAGTCTGGCCCGGGGCCAGGTCCTGTCTCTGAGTGTCACAGCATCGGTTACCAAGGCTATGACACGTGGGTTGACATCAGTTGCCATATCCCCGGAGTTATAGCCTACCCTGCACTCTTATTTCGCTTCCTAGTATTCTCACAGGGAATTCCATTGTAGTGAGGGCAATGTGCTTCTTGTCTAGGCCTCGCGCATTTCAGCCAAAGCCTGGAACTTCGGATTTACTTGAGTTCTGACATCACAAGGTCTAGAACTCTAAGCTCCGGGCCTGCCATGCCTTGCACGTCATAGATCACTGCTACGCGAAGTCTTAATTACCCCGCAAGCGTGTCCCGCACTATTCTTAGTGCGCATATGCTTTGCCTTGTCAGAGCACTCAGTGTCAAGCACTGGGACTTCATACCTAGTATGGCCTTTCTAGTACCATTCTCAGGTTAAGCCATGCGCTCCACCCAGCTTTACTCTGGTAATATCATTACTGGCATTATAAACACTGCGCTCTGTTGCTTTCATCATTGCCTTAGTATCTGGGCATTATTGCCTGTACTCATTTGTACAATTCGCAAATTTACACGTGTGAATGCTTTTCAAGTGTGTCAATGCTAGCAGCCGAAATGGAAGGAAACACTGCAAAGTCACCGATGAATGACATCGAGAATGTGATAGCTGACCCCTCCCACACTAATGATAACCCTGAGCTGCCTCTCGCAAGTCACTCTCAGGATGATATTCAAGCACCTCGGTCCTGTGAACCAGCAACTCAAAATGATGATTTATCTTCCGAAAAGGAAAATGTTCAACCCTTGCAAGAATGCCAAGTGCAAACCCATCAGGAAGTTCCACAGGAAGTGGAAGAAGCAGAGTCTGTTCTATGATCCTGTGACCTGGGCAAAGAGTATACGCAATGTGTTGACCACTGGAAAGAGTTTGAAATGTCCATGACAGTCAAAGAGGTAAGAATCTGGCATCCGTTGGGGCATGACTGATGTTTCTAAACAAGGGACGATTGGCAATGGCTGGTCGACCGGTTGTGCTGACCGAGTTGCTCAAGAAAAAGATGTGTGCCATGCTTCCAACCCTTTCTCCCAAGGACCAAATGGACCTCATCCACGAGACTCTTGAATGGTGGATGTCACTGCAGAGCCCTGAGAGGGATTTGAATATGCACCTACCACTCCTGAATTACATGGGCGACATGCACCAGATCAGAAAGAAAGGTTGGAGTGGAATGGTATTAGTAATATTCTTGGTGCAGTGGTGGGGGACAATCATACTTGAGTCAAAGATGGCCCCTCAACATTGGAAGGAATTTATGGCAGATGTTAGTACTTGTTTACTGGTCATGGTCAGTGGTCCAGGGGCCCTTCCGGCATAATATAATAGGAGGATATAAGTAAAAGCTCAGTCAGGCACAGCAATGGTTGAATGACTGTGTATTGGGTACTGTACCTAATAGAAGGAGGATATAAGTAAAAGCTATGAAGGAGCGTAAGTAATAGTGACTGATATTGTAACGGTATATACACACCTCAGTCGGGCACAGCGATGGTTGAATGACTGAGGTGTGCAGGTAACTACAGGCAGGCTATATAGGCGATCGTAAGGACAGAGGTTGTGATATATAAAGTAGGTAAGAAGGAATGACGATCGAAGGTAAAACAAGAGTAAGAAAACATATGGGTATCTAGGATGGATATTCTTCAACACTCCCCCATATCTGGACTATCCCACCATCATAATATTGAGGGCTGTCAGGTAGCGATGGTGTGCATCACAAGCCAAAGGCTTGGTAAACATATCTGCCGGGTTCGAGTTTCCATGAATAAACTCGACCTTCAAGTTGCCAGCCTGGATGAGCTCCCAAATAAAGTGCTCGTGAATGTTGATATGCTTCACCTTCTGATGGGCCTTGGTGTTGGATGTAAGGGCAACAGCACCTTGGTTATCGCTGTAAAGTAAGCCAAGGCATGGTTGGGGGAGATGAACCTCTTCCATCCATGACATCATCCACTTCATTTGCTGAGCTGCTCGAGTAAGGGAGATATATTCTGCTTTGACCATGGATAAAGCGACTGTAGCCTGGTGCTTCAAGCTCCAGCATATGGGACCACCAGCCATTGTCCATTGTGAAGATGTAGCCAGATGTTGACCTCATCATGTCATGACATCCTCCATAGTCCGCATCAACGAATCCCACAGGCACCAGTGGTTCATTGCGTGAGTAGACAAGTCTGTAATCAGTGGTCCCTTTGATGTAGCCCATGACATGCAACAGAGCTTTCCAGTGTGCTATACCAGGGTTTGTTTGGAAACGGGCGAGGATGCTGACTGGGTAGCATAAGTCTGGTCGTGTAGCCAGCTGTCCCCACATTACCCTTCCCAGGAGACATCAGTAGGGGTGCTCCTCCATCTTGTCTCATTCAGCTTGTGTTGTAGGCAACTGGGAATGGTCGAGGATGATACCCACTGGTAAGGGTGTCAATCGTGGAGTCAGATGCATGAGGTTGAAGTCGTCAAAGATGTTATCCCAGTATGGTTGCTGAGAGAATGAAATCGTACCAGCTTCGAGGTCTTGATCAATCTGCATGCCCAAAAAATAATGATTCTCCCCCACATCCATGAGGTCCCACTTCTTCTCGAGTTCTCTCTTTCGGTGATACGCCGTCTACACGTTCACACCTAGATTTTGCGATTTTATAATAATACTATTGCATATCTATCTTACATTAGTGATACTTAAAGGACTATAGCTGAGGCTTCGAAGCTGATAGTTAGACTAGTATGCGACTAGTAGAGCCAGGACTTAGATGCGATACCACTAGTGGGTTAAATCTACCAGCCGGCCATACTAGTGACTTGAATGCTAACAGGGCTAAGTGAATACGGCCACTAGTGGACAAGTAACGCGACTAGCGCACCAAACAAGAAGCAGAGGACACAAATCTCGTGAAGTTCGGTCACTAGCGAGCCGCTCTGGGCATAAACGCCTAAGTCAGGTTAACTAGTCATGCGGAAATCTCGAAACAGGACTTAGAAATGAATTAGCAATGGATTAACCTTGCGGTAGATCCGCCGGGTGCGATACAGATCCATTGTGATCGGTACTAGTATAGCCGGGCTGCACCTTCGATCACAATCGACAGCTGTTACAGGCATGCTCGCCTGGCTAGTCATTTATCCTTGGCACTAGTGGAGCGTTGCTGAGCCCAGGACATGGAATACAACCGCTAGCGGAGCTCCTAGGCTCACTAGTCAGCAAGCGATCATTTCTAGACCGACTATTGCGTGATTATTCACCATTATTCGTGACTAGCCAAGAAATCCTTATCAATAATACCCCTCTAGTCAGTTATTTATATCTCGATCGTACCTTGTTTGTCAGTATATAAGTAGTAGAATAGGCGCATGCACGGCAAGGCAAGCCATCCCCGCAATTGTGACCTACTAGTCAGTATCTAGTGCCCCAATTAAAGGCTTTTGTGCTTAACCTCGATGAAGCGGCTACTAGTCGCTAAGTTACCCATAGCATTGAGTGAATAGAAGTGTCTTAGAGCAATCTTTTGTGTCCTGCAAAGGCCAAGAGTGTTTCGAAGTTAGTTCAAGCGAGTTCTCGAAGTTTAAAGTATTATTCTTAGGCCAAGAGCGCCACTAGTCTGCCTAGAAAGCGACTAGTCAAGTGTTTATTCACTTGTAAGACATTATAGGGCCAAGAGAGCCACTAGTTCAAAGCAGTCCCAGTCAGAGCGAGTGCAGTAGCTCAAGTCGAGTCACTATTCATCCAATTGTGTCTTACAAACCCCACTAGTGCGAGTAGTACACTTGTATAGCTCACTAGTAATGAAATAAAATGTCTTTAAACAACTTTCCTTGATTATTGAAGTCTGCAGAGTGCTTCTATCGTACTCGAAATGCCCGAATTCAATACATTGGTGATAAGTGTAGAGTTAGTGATTGGTTTAGTGTTGTTGGTGTTCATTGCCAGCCTCTAGTCCATTTGCCACTCGCCGTTACCGAGCACATCATCGGTGGTCTGCTTCCTCCTTGCTTGACGACGCTCCCCACATGTCATCTGTATACGTGTCAGTTATGGTGAAGTTGCTGCCTGGCTCACCAGTGGTCCGTACACATGGGTCTGCACAAGAAGTCCTATATCCCAAGTCATCATGTCTTCCCTAGAGTCTGGTACAAGTCGTGCCCACCCTGCATAGTGCCATAGATGGTGTGTACCAGTTTACAGACCTTCTCCTCCTGGCCTGCGATGACATAACCAGGAGGCTGATGCATATAAATATCCTCTTTCGTTTCGCTATTCAGATAAGCAGAGACAAAGTCGACTTGCCATAAGTGGAGGTCCAGTTTCGCAGCAACAGCAGCTGACATGCATACAGATTCAAGACAAGTGACAGCAGCCCAAGTGTCATTGTAGTCAAGGCCATATTGTTGGGTATACCCCTTCCCAACAAGCCTAGCCTTGTCACGGAGCCAATTTCCATCACTGTCCCACTTCATTCCATAAACCCACTTGCAATCCATGATGTTGGCTCCTTCTGGCACATCCATGAGATCCCAAGTGTGCTTCTGGATGTGCATGTTGTATTCAACGTCCATTGCCACTCTCCACCTATCTTTGTCAACCTTCATTGCGTCTCTGTAGTTCTTGGGAATGTATGGGTCCGGTGATGAGCCTCCAGGCTCTGTATGCTCAGAATTCGCAGATTTTGCATGCTAATTAATGCTACTATCCCTTCAACAGCCTTTCAGCAAACCAATGATTGCACACCCACTGATACCACTTTCATCCTATGGCAACCACTCCTTATGTGCTTTGTTATCCATCCCATCTTGCCACACATCATAATTGCCGTACTTCATCACAGCAAGGCACCTTCGATCGACAATCATCCCCATATGGAATTGACACATCACTCAGAAGCACCAGTTGATGCACTCATTGATCACTTAATGAAAATGACGTGATTGACTCGAGTACCCTCCCAGCTACGATAATTAAAGCTACGGCAACTACAGACTGCATTTACTAAGGCTGTTACTTCGCCAAGGCTTCAAGAAAATGTTGCCCCACGCGTACTCCTCAGTACGACGACTATCGCTCAAGTAATCCGCAGCTAAACAGCACCTAACGATCCATGCATTGCTCAACAACCCCATACAGTTCGCATCCATATGCGGCAACATCGACGAGTTGCTGTTACTTTAGAAGATGAAGTACCATATGTTTCCTCCGATTTTTACAAAGCCAAGGCCTTACAGCCTTACTAAGTCTTGTGTAGTTACTCTATTTATAAATTCGTACTTGTAGTATAAAAATTAGCTAGAGAACGTAGTTCAAAGGCAGTTCATCTCTAGTTGACCCCAGACTACGTCAATTATTGTCACACTCTAGTCTATCACCAGTAAACAATGTTTATTCACCATTCTATGGCAATGTATCGTTTACACCAGCATATTCTCGATTGCATGTCGACTCTTGGGCTCACCAGAGTTATCCCATTAGTTTTTAACTGTGAAGAGTCCTTTGTTACACGCTCTTTGCTCTTAACACTATTGGTGCACACTCATATTGTGCCAATACGTGATTGCCGCGCCATACCTCGCCCACGTTATCTTTTATAGGCCATCATCATTTCACTTTCACACCCTTGGAGTTTTTACAGTTTCACTTTTGCCATTGTTATCGTCGCCCACTTGGGTAGTCTCTGAGCAGACATAGGATCAGTTTCAGCCAGTTTTCATATAGTATCAGTCCCCCGAGTGGACTTGAAGGTTAGTTTTGACATAGGATAGGATTGTTTCAGTACCAGACCAGTTTTGACATCGACTCAGCACCCTTGCATCGTATAGGACCAGTATTATCGCCAGTTTTTGTAGTTCCACATTTTCTCTCGCCAGTCCACCCTCAGCACCTCGTTCCACGTTTATTTTGTCACAAGCAGTCCCCACGCTGTTTTCTCATTGCCTCGCTCACTCATAGACTATTGTCGACCGTTTAGTCTATCCTCCATCATTCACCCCGCTCTGATTACCGTTGAGTGATGTTTTCTAGTCTCGCAGCACGTTTTCTCATACAAATTTGTGGTATTCATGTCATACCCATTTTTGTTCCCTCTCATTTCGAGAGATCCCTACCGGCTTGAAGCCATAGCATTTAGTACTCGACTACCAAGCAGTACTACTTCGCAGACTTAAAGTCGCAGTGTATTCTTGCATATAGAGGAATTGTTCTACTGCACGGAGGTGCCCCAAACCACTCGCACACACGATCGCCTTGATTGCCGTGCCACTATGTTAATTAACCAAGCTCATTCCGAGTTGGTGTTGCCATTGCCATGGAAGTCTTAGGCCCATCACCGGTTTAGCCTCAGAAGCTGCCATAGATGCATGTGGTTGCCTGCTATTGGTGGTCCATTCATCACCCTTCAAGCGTGCCTTGGCTTCACATTGTGCAGACATGATGGATTCCATTGCATTGGGACTTGGGCGTGTCAGCCATGATGATCGACATAAGGTAGGTTCTTCAGGGATATTATCTGGTGTGGTAGGTTCAGCAGTGGCAGGAGTCGTAGTCGCAGTAGGAACAATGGGAGTCGACGAGGGCATGGACGTATCCAGCTCAGTCTCCCCCATGGCCATGGAACAGTGAGTGATACCCTCATCAAAAATAACATCACGCAACATGAACATGCATCCCGATTGATTGAGGACACAATAATTTGACCCTGCATACCCCAGAAACATGCACTTCTTTGATTGAGGCTCAAGTTTACTGCCACCGTCAACCAAAATCCCACCGGACATAGGTTTCCGAGCCCAGCAAGTTGACCCAAAAACACAGAGGAACCCCACATTCTGTCTGTGCCTCGTAAATGCTTCAGCTGGAATCTTGCCTGGATGACGACGCAAGGGAGCAAGATTTCGAGTAAAGATGGACATTGCAGCCGCTTTAGCCCAGTAGCAGTCTGCAAGACCTGGATCGCTAAGCAACGCCCTCGTGTCTTCCATTGTTGTATGAATGGCATGCTTGGCAAGCCCATTTTGTGCAGAGGAATGCGGCACAGTAAGCTCCAGAATGATCCCATGCTCGGCACAGTAATTGACCCACTTTGTCCCCGCAAATGCATGGTCAGCCTTACACGCTTCACCTTCTTCCCTGTCTGTGTTTCTGCTAACTTCCTCCACTTGTCAAACGCAGCCACAGTCATATCATCCAACTTGTCTGCAAAAAATTCTCCGCCTTTGTACCCCATCCCACTGTCAACGAGGATCATCAAGTAAGTCTTCCCGCTAACAGAGGCAGTTCGAGATGGTCCCCATAAATCTGTGGCTATGAGGTCGAGTGGGTTGACATTAGGATCACTTGGCTCATCAAAGGGACAGTGAGTCTGGCGAGCAAGGATGCAATCCTCGCATTTCCCCAATAATGGATCGGGGGTGATGTTGAGACCATTGACGAGACCCTTTGATGCCATCTCTTCAATAGCCTTGGGGCTCATGTGGACAAAATGGCGGTGCCATTCAGACAAAGGGGCAGCAGTAGCCTGAGAGGAGAGGGTGCAGACTCTAATATGTACATGCCTTCAGATCCACATCCAACAAAGAGTTCATGACCTGACTTGTCTTTCACCACAGCCTTGCCATCTGCGAAGACCATGGAGAGACCAGCTTTATCGAGCGCACTGATGGAGATGAGGTTCACTGCAAGAGACGGAGAGTGGAGGGCATTCTTGAAGGTGAGCTTTACTGCCTTTCCATCGGATACGAACATTTTTGTCACGGTACCCTTCCCCAGGATATCAAACTGCCTGGTTGTCTCAATGGCTGATGTCCCTGTATGGAAAGCACAAGGCATGTAGTCAGTGAAATCTTCCTCGTTCTTGAAGAAGAAATCACTAGCTCCTGAATCCATGAAGGTAAGTGTCACAGATGGGTTTCGTCCTTCAAATGTTGTGGTCACGAAGGCTCTGTCTGCAGGTTCCATGTCAAGGAAGATTTCCTCTATGATGATGTTACTCTCTGTGCAAATGTCTGGTTGCCCAGTCTCTTCCTCCTCATCCAAGTCGGCATCAACATCTTGTAGGCTTGGCATCTCATCGTCCGTAATGTCTCCCAAGTCAGAGAAATCTGTATCGGGCATACCAACACTCTCAAACTCAGAGGTATACCCAGACTCCACCATTGTAAATGACTCAGTGTTACTGTCCTCAGCTTCGTTCCATCTCCAGAAAGACCATGTACCATTCCATTCAAAGACATGTTCTTCAGTATCACCATCTTCAATGATTAACCCATTCTTGTCATGGTCAGACTCGATCGACACCATGCATGCAGCAAGGATGAAGTGCCTGACATTATCGGCCATGGCATTTGCATGATTAACTCAGCATTGATGGCCGAAATTCAGAGGAAACTGTCCCTCCTTTCCTCCCCCCAGCCAATAACAATTGTCTGTGGTGTGCTTCGTCTTATCGTGGGCTTTTCAGCTGGGGTTGCCGCAGCCACGGGTAGGGGTATGAGATCCAGCCGTGTGTGCCTGAGACTGCATAGGACCTTTACCCATGGCACGCAAAGTAGCAGCATGGGTCTGGAGGTGGGATATGATGTCCGTCGAGGTTGGTAACAAGTACAAGCTAGGAAGGATGGGCATCCAATTGTCCGTAGGTAGGATTGATCGAATGATAATTCCACGGAATGCCTGGTCACTCATCGCAGTGGTGCTGAGATCATTCACCACATGTCATTGAGTATGAAGCTCAGAAACGTGAGCATCAATATCATTATTCCTGTCGAACTTGAGAGCATTCAATGCTGACTCAGCCTTGGATAAAGCCATGTCAGTCTTCTTGGTGTGTTCAGCTATGATGGAGTCCCAACACTCCTTCACTGTCACGTCGGTCCTCACCCCTAAGCCGATAGGGTCAAGGACGTTGAGAACGATGTGTGAATGTGCAAGCTGGTCATGGAAGTTCCACTCATCTTGAGATGGGCTTGACGAGTAAATGGGTGTGGGGTCAGGTGGTAAGGGTACAGTGGTAGGTCCACTTGTGGAGGTTATAGGGGTGGCTGGGCAGGGTATTGATCCTTTGATGTATCCCCACAAGCCCTTTCCCTTCAGCAATTCAGTAAGCTGGAGTTTCCACGAGGCATAATTCTTCCCATTGAAGTGGCTGTTGGTATCTGGGAGTATAGTGACTCCAGTTGTGTTCGACAACATGTTTAGGGGTTTGACGACAATGGTGAGGAGACAGTAGTGAAGACAGTGGGGATGTATAAATGTTCAAAGTTGAGTCGCTATTTGCTGTGTATCCTCTTTGACTGAATTATAGGCTGCAGGGCAACATAACCTAATAGAAGGAGGATATAAGTAAAAGCTCAGTCAGGCACTGCAATGGTTGAATGACTGAGGTGTGCAGGTAACTATGGGCAGGCTATATAGGCGATCGTAAGGACAGAGGTTGTGATATATAAAGTAGGTAAGAAGGAATGACGATCAAAGGTAAAACAAGAGTAAGAAAACATACAGGTATCTAGGATGGATATCCTTCAACATAATATACATAGTAGCTACTCTGTCATCAATCAAAAAATGTATCATTGCATAACAACTGCTGCCAAGCTTAAAGAATGAATTTTTGAATGAACAATCTTGGAAACATTTATCATTGGGAGATATGACACTTAGAGAAGAAACATTGATTATACAGCGACTCCAGCAAAAATACATATATTCCATACATTACTCAAGAGATCACTAATAATGAATGTTCACCAGAAATTAATGTGCTGCCATGCTTGATAGCATCAAGAACTTACTATTCCAGCTTTTGAGGAAACTGCTCCAAGTTCCTGACATCTTCGTTTTGATGTTGGCTCTTCCTCACCATCAGAGCTGGAACCATGAGTACACTTGGAACCAGTCATCAGACGCTCCCCCCCAATTTGACCGGAGGAACTGAAAGTTTCGGAGATTATGCGGTGGGGAATCGTCTAGGATGAGTCACCAGTCAGGACCAGATTGACGAAAAAAGAGGACAGCTTACTGGCATCCCGAGGTCAACGGTCAATGAAGGGAGAGCATCCGGCAATATTGGTTTGGAGGATGATGGGACTGGTACAAGGCTGTCATTTTTTGCAGGGGGAGTATGGGAGGCATGTTGAGTGTGTATTGGCGCCTCCACAGGTGGGTCACTGCATTGACCAGTAGGCGGTTAATCAGGAGCTGCGGGCGTTGGAGAGTCTTGGGTATCAGAGAGCTTTGTATGAACTCTAAGCAAGAGACGAGCAAGATCCTAAAAAGTTTTCATGAGTGAATTTGGAAAGGTGTTTGGTAACTTACAGTGATTGCCTGTTGTTTCCAAGCACGAACAGAGTTCGTGTCACTGGGGTTTTCTGGCATGCCAAGTGAACATCGAAACCAAGTGTGGTAAGCCATGAAGAGACCAAGCAGATAAGCATCGAGGGTTGACTTGCCATATTGTACGACACTTCGATAAGTGGGGATGAATGGGCAGACCCATGTCTCTTGCATCATCTCGTCGTCCATGATGGTGGAAGGTAGATAGAAGAAATGTTACTGCCTTCCGATTATATATATATATAAATGGCAATAAATTTTCAATCAGATCACCTCAATACTTTTGTATTGCGCATGGAAAGGTAAATTCACCAAGGACATTTTATACTAAAAGTGCCAGGCCAAATCCTCTTGCATTCCTCCCTGCTGCGTGGATTTGCGGTACAAGACAAATGTGGACCAAATATGCTCGCATCTCTCTTGGTCACCGGGGTTGACTCCGACTCCCATTGGCTCCCAATTCCTCTCGCATGCTTCCCCGCTGAGTGGATTTGCCGCACAAGAAATGTTGAACCCCACCAAAGGCAAGTTTCTAAGGACGGTGAGTATACAGGACTGCTTTTGGACTGTAGAGCTTACATGACAGGTGGATCTTGTGCGGTTGGTTGGACTTGTGTATCTCCTGTCTGGGAACTGGCAGGAAAAAATGAGATTAAATTGACTGCGGAAGAGTGAACTCAAACCTGGATGGGACATCAGAAGGCTGGTTTGTAGACATAAAGCTTGATTGTAGATAGAAGAATTACTAGGAGAACATGTTTGTGTGAGTTGAGGAGAGAATGAAAAGATTGCACCTTGTTTTAAATTGAAAGACAATCAGGAGACATGAGGATGAGGGAAAGATGAAGGTGGAAGTGAGGGGTGAAGCCTAAAAAGAGATAGGTGAGAGAAGAGCGACAGTTCAATTCAAGGAGTTGATCGGTGGGGATCACCATGGGAAGAATTCATTAATGACAGGTTGCGGTCTGTGGCAAAGATGACGAAGAATTTATTGTTGCATGCGTGATTGGGAAGAATTTATTGATGGAAAGGTTCTGGGTCTGGGAAGAATAAATTGATGATGGTGGAGGTCTGAAGCATTAATTAGATGAAGAATTTATGGATGCATGTGCAATTTGGAAGAATTTATTGATGGAAGGATTCTGGGTCTGGGAAGAATAAATCGATGACAGTGGGTCTAGGGGGAAAGGATGAAGGAATTATTATTACTGATCATTACTGCTAGTAGCAGAAAGAACCGCAAGCACCTGGTTTTGAAGGATTTATGAATGGGCATATTGACACATTAACTGAAGGATATATTGATGATTTCACGTGGCCTGGTGCAATGGATATGCTATATCATAGGGAGTTTTTGGAGAAAATCAAAGACAGTTGTATGTCATACTGCTTTTCTGGTGTTAATCCCCTGGGTCATTCTTGTATAGTAGTGGCTGAGTTCGATAGTGCGAGGCATGAGTCTGACACTTTGGCCTTGGTCACATGAGAAGGCTCCAATCGGCAAACGTTACAACACGATGTACTGTTGAGGAGAGGATCTAATAATTTTGTGGAAATGCGAATATTCACATCGACAAAGACATGGTTTGGCAAGTCGTGCCACAGAAGGCCACTGCCACCACAGGTACTGTACCTGCAGAATCAAAGAAGACCTGAAATGAAAACGAGGAGGATTGATCCTGATGAGTGACACATGATATTGAAGAGAAAAATGATCCCGATATGAGAAAGATCTGCAGTAGAGGTGGGGGGCACCCTAGGGTGCACAACGGGAGTCACTGGCTGCAAAATGAAAATGTCATTGACCCACGTGACCAGGAAACGAGCGTTGCAGCATTAATAAATCTTTCGTACAGACGCAGATTAGTACATGCAATTAGAAGGCCCTGAGAGAGACAGGGATTCATTAATGATATGAAAACCTCTCATCCACAGGCTTTCATTAATGATTTGGGCCTTATGGACTGCAAGTACCGGGTACCGACATAATTTACACCTGTTTCTGGAAATAATGAGAATCATGCGAGAACAATGTACGCTCGAATTTGACCGTGACTATTTACTACATTTGAATCCTGGCCTTACAGCGCAATGAGTTGATCTCGCCCGAGCCCTAACCTGTGTTTGGGGACCTCATTGGCCGGCATACAGCACCTCTCAAGATCTCATTAATATTGCACATCTGAGTCAGGCCTCAGCTCATTAATCGAACAAGCCACAGACCAAATTGCACAGGTTCAAGGGGAAGAGATCAGTGATGTCTTGCTGCCGAGTACGCTTATGTTCTCCTACATTTTATTACAACTAACCTGCTCGAACAGCCCTAAAGAGGAACACACGAGAATTGTGCCAGTATGGCATCTGGCTGCAGGTTATACGCATGCTCTGCCCTTCCTTCATCATCCACCGCATCTCTGAGTAGTATTACAAAGTAGAATAATACACTCTTGGAGCTTTCCTTACACATCTTGAATGAATTGGCAGAGGGCCAGACTTAGAGCCCTCCAGTGGTATACCGGTTAGAACATATACTTGAGTGGGTTCAACCCCCACTATTACTATCAGATAATATGCTATAAGAATTTTGAACCACAATTCTTTTTAATGCATTGGACGACAATTACGCGATATCCCAACCTATATGATAGATAAGGCGCTTATACTTGACCATCACTACTCACCATTTCCTTGTTTTTCAACTCTCTATTGCGATGCCACCAGAACCAACGCCAAAGTGATGACAGCAAATGCATGTTTGTTGGTGGATTGTCTGGACGATCATCCTCATCCTGCTCCAACCCAGCGATGTCCATCCCATATTCATCCACACACCACCCTCGAACAAATGCCTGGAAAGCACCCATGTGATGAGAATAATCTTCATTCGGACTATTCCAACCAAAGTATTCAGGTACAGTGTTGAGTTTCTCCAGACATTGGAGCCAGGACGGATGATTGGGAGATAGGAGTGCAAGGTGTTGAAGAACATGGCTCGACTTGGTTTCATCGTGGTGCACGAGGAGAAGAGCACAACCAGTGAAGAGGGTTTGTGGCTCGAAGACGTAGTCTCTGGGCTGCTGGAACATCTGGGAGTCCAATCTATTGGGTACCAACACAAGAATAAATTCATGAACGTCGGCTACTGCATCCTGTGCGTTTATCCCTCCCCAACTAGGTAGATGTGCTACCGAGTCAAAGAGGCACCGGGTAATGAAACATCCAACAGCTTGGTTTATGAAAAGAGGAGATGAGAAAAAATGAAGGGCGAGTTCAGTCACCAGTGTAAATCGTTGAATATCTTCTTCAAAAATGACTTTATGTTCATATAGACATGATTTCCACTCATCATCTTCGAAAGCAATTTGAACGTACTTTGCAGCTAATTCTGGAGTACACCAGTCCTTGGAAAGGAAGCAAGGGTGATGTGACATGGAATTGAGTACTCGGAGAAAGATAACTAAGGCGACGCAACAATCTTTAACATATGCTGGCCTCCCATTGCCAAAGTCTGCCAACAAGATCATCTTGTACAGCAATTTTAAGACCGCATGACGATTCACATCCAAACCAAAAGAAGGGATGTTTTTGTCGATGAGCGAAAACTTGTGAACATCTAGATAAACTCCAATGTTGAGCAAAACTCAGCTGATGAAAGTGCAGCTGTAATGGGGTGGATCATCAGGAGGTTCACTGTAGGAAACTTTGGGTATGTCCCAAACGGAGGGTGAGCTGACCATTTTGAGGAGAAAACATAACTTGGGATCCTGAGATGGCTCAGGGAATTCACTGGTGGGACCAAGATAGTCAACACTATCTCGGACGATTCAAATGTTTACATGGCCTTGGATGATGGTCTCAAAGATGTATTGGTACAGACATGTCCGGATGGCCATACAAAGAGAGACCAGTTCATCCACTTGTGGTGAAGGCGACGAGATTTTCAATCCCATCAGAATGGATGTTATCTTCTTCCAGGACAGAGGTTTCAAGGCTCCTGAAGTGAAGACTAGGGGAGGGGGAGGAAACATAGGATGCCAAAAGGATGTAGGAATCTCGTTTAAGAGCAAGGTAACATTAATACTCAAACTGGAGGTGTGGAGCATGCGTAGTATTGAGGCCCATACAATAGGCTGCAGACGAAGTTGTGGCTTTTCTGTTGAATCCTCTAAGGTGGTGATGACTATATCCGACAACGAGGTCTGGAAGTTACTGTGAAGAACAATGTCGACGGATTGCAGAGCGGCAAAAGTGCCCTGGGGCAACATATTCTCTACAAATGGCAGGGGATATATCAAACCGGGCGTAGCTGTGAAGCGAAGATATATGTGAATGTAACAGCTCAACTCCCTTGCAATGAAAGGGTTATTGTCACCACGACACAATGTTTCTAGAAGCTCTTTGATAATGGGCTCTAGAGCAGATTCTTCCAATCAGGACATTAAAGAGTCCATTGATTGGTGCGTTGGAGATTCCACTTGCGACTTCAGAGAGGTGACTGACCTCGGTGGTAATGCGCTGAGTGAGTGTACAACAATATTGTGGACCCTAGGGTTGGATGAGATCTCAAACAGCCAAGAGAGAGCATATAAATCGATGTCATCAGCACTGAGGCCCACAGCTGCATGTTCAGCAGCTCGTAAAGAGCGAAGATGCTGTTCAAGTACCATTCCCGAGGCCTCCTTCGTGTGCCCAGTGGGCTTGTCGGTCTCCGCTGTGCTTGGGGGCCCATGACGGAAGAAGTGAGAGATAATCCAGCCATGGAGTCGATTGGCATAAGCATATATTGGGAACATGTACAGCACCAATGGAGTCCTGTAAGGGCACGATGGATATATGATGGGCAGGAAGTTGGTGATGAAGTATGCAGCAAATGATGTGAATGTGATGGATCCAACAGCAGATGCGATTGGTACGCGTAGAGGGATAAGGAAAAGAACCAAACCTGCAAGGAAGACACCAAGTGATAGGCTCATAAGGACAGGTAGCATCCCAATAATGAGGTCGACACGCTATCGCTCTAGCCCCATGTATCGGAAATGACGCACATGACATCTATCGTGTGGTGTCCCAGATGGGACTGACATATACTGATCGATCCATTGCTTCGTCAAAACAGCGAACAGCGCAGTAGTCAGGCTGAGTGAGAGGCTGACAAACCAAAGGCCATTCACCCATGAATCAGATGTTGTGGGATGAAAATCCGAGGATGGAGTAAGGCCTGACGGGGAACGTCGTTCACCAAGGAACCGTTGCCTGCTGCGTGCTGAACATTGATCAGCTCGAACAAAAGTGAGGCAGTGACCGCACTGTTGCCAACCTGGAGGCTCTGTGAGGTCTGCATGACAAACGTGGTGACCACTGCAGAAAAAAGGTTCACCTAAGCATCAATATCTATTAATGATGGTGGGATAATTTTCGACGTGGCACTCACAAAAACTAGCAGAACATCTAATCCATCCCACCATCCTTCTACCCTCTCAATATCATATGCTGATATGCTTGGTATCAGGCTACCCATAGATTTTGCGAATTTCTATCAAATAGCACAGTCTACAAGCGGTACAGAGAGCTATAGTGAAGGCTTTACACTGATAGCTAGTATACTACATAAGATAGTGAGCAATACAGTATCAGAATGGACTTAGAAGCAACATCTAGACGAGTCAACTCTATAAGCCTTCAACACTGAATGCTATTCCCTGCCCAAAACAAGACTAGTTACAGTCAGAACCAAGGGACACATCAAGATTGGTTACAAACCTAAAGCAGAACACAGAAGGACTAGATTACTCATCATCTTGATGACCTGAATGAACCTAGAAAAGAATCGCTAAGTCCACAACGGTTCACAACGTGAAATGAACTTAGTCTAGAACATGAATAAACTTGGAATAACTGAATAACCGACGCTTGGTGCTGAGATAGCTAAAGATCGTGCAGTGATTGAAGCAAATACAATCTCGGTCCGACGATCGATCATGATTGGTGGTTACATCCTCAAAATACTGCGCAATTCATAGTATTGAATAGGAATCCATGTGGCAAGGCATGAAGGAGAAGCAAGGAGTTCCTACAGACCATTAGGGCACTCCTCGGCAATAGAATGACTACTAGTCATTCCGCCCAACTGAATAGAAACCTCGGAATGGCACAATACTTATAAATTAATTACTCATCATTTGTATTGATACCCAGAGCTCATACCATAATTACTTTTAGATACAAGCTCCTATACCTAGGCTAGAAATCATATAAATTAGCAGCAACTAGACGCATAACAGCAGGAAAGCATTCCCCTGTGTTTGTGCTAGTAGCCTTATAGCTACCTAATCAATCACTGATTTTAATTGCATATCCTCGACTGAAGTGAATTAAGTTTACCAAGTCAACCCCAAAAGGGTGGCTATAAGTAATCTAGAGGAACTAAGTAGGAAGAAGAGTCATCCCTGTGTTTGTGCCTTGCTAGTTAATTGAAATGCTCTGCATACAAAGGCCTCATGCTCTCTCACCGACTAAAGTGATCTAGACGTGCTAAGTCGACCACAGACCAAAGACGTTGCCTAGTTGAAGTGAAATAAGCCCTAGAACGCTTTAAGTTCGAACAGTTAACGAGTCAGTGTACTCTTTGCAAGTCTCGTACTTGAAGCCAGGACCTGTGTGTTCTTTGTAGAGTCTGTGTACTCTTTGTAGAACTTCGGTTCTTTGTTGCAAGTGCATGTGCTTGTGTTGTAATTGAGTCCGTGTACTCCAGAGCAATTATGCTCTTTGTAGACCTCTAGGTCTTTGATTGTTCAATTGTTAAAGCTTCCCTAGTTAAAGCCTTACCAGCTCTTCTAGACAAAGTTGTTTCGAGTCTAAGCCACTCAAATTATACCTTACAAACCTCCCACATTCATATACCTCGCTATCGCGATTAGTGTATCTCATGTAAACACTTCTAAACTTGAATCGAAGTTGTTTTAAAGCAAAAACCCAATTGATTATTGAAATCTACATACACCATGAGTGCTTCTATCGTACTCACCCTCGAACTTAATATTGGTGATTGTGTGTGTGTGTGTGATTTAGTATCTAGATTGATGATCTAGACACTAGTTTCATTTGCGCACTGCCCATTGCCGAGCACATCAACATGGCGCACTCCTCCAGGTATGTTCTCCATACCCTGGCAGTGGGTTCCAACTCCTTGTACTCCTTATCATCTGGAAAATTCTCTTCATAGTTGAATGGATCATTTCCTTCACTTGTAATGAGATGTATGGCAAGTCTCTGCGATGAATTCACGCACCTTTCACTATATATTCGCGATGCTGGATGCCCATCATACCGCAGATTGATTTTCGTTGTCATTGAGAGAAATAGGCCGTCAAATTCTCAACTAGCTGCTGAATTTTAATCTCCAGCTGGGGATCATCTTCTGAGTCATCAGGCATCTCTGTACAGGTCTTGTTTCGAGCACTGGAAGAGCTTTGTAAGTCTTCATCGTTGGCATTTTGCGAGGCATGGATTGAAGGCATGGGTGTCAAGCGAGGTCGGGAAAGAGTCAGCTAGGCACCGTGATGCCTGGTGATGACTGTTTCTCTGCCCAATCATCTGATGATGCTGCCCTACTGATGCAACAAGCCCCCTCCAGGAATCTAGATGGCCCAACCTAGACTATGTACAGTGTACTATCTGTTTATATACTGCATGAATAACAAATAAAAGGGAAAAGCCGGGGCAGTGAAGGATAGGGGAAAGGAGTAAGGTAAAAGAATCAGCCATAGGCCGACGTGTAACATATGCCCTCCTGGCCAACAAGGTTGGGCACTACAAGTAGGTAGGATAGAATAGTGTAGGATGAATCTTTTTCAAAAGAAAATATAAAGTCAGTAAGCGAAAGTTTTGATGGAAGAAAGTAAACATCACAAGACTAATTTTCCACATTCTGCATGGCAGCATCTTCCTTCTCGCCGTTCACGTTGATATCAGGATCGCCCTCCACACCGTCGTCTCCATTGCCACTGTTAAATGAGCCCCAGATAAACTGCAGTGGACGCTCTGAGTCCAAGTCCAAGCTCGAAAGGAAATCAAACCTAATCATGGGGGTCCTCCCAAAGTTCTTGGCACTTTCCTGTCTGAGGAATAGGGTGTGACTGAGGAATTAGCTGTTGTCGTACTCGTGTTCTGGAACGATGTCATAGCTGGCAATTTGAAAGGTTTTTGGGAATGAAGAGGATGGGCATATTGACCTTGAGCTTGCAAGTGGTGGGAGTGGGATCACCAAGGTGCGTGAGGTGATAGTCATCAGATGAGTTGTCCCACTCAGCAAATTTGTCCTCTGCAGGGCCCATGTTGCTCTTTAAGCTCTGGGCAGCAGGAAGAGGATCCACTCTATCCAAATCAGTGCCCCAGTTGAGTGCTGACACAGATAAAATGAACCTTGACATTGACCCACGTCTCTATACAGAATAAGATTTCATCACATTCCAACAAAGAATGAAGGCGGACTTTGATTAAATCTGCATGCGTGCACTCTGCATTGGATGCAACACAATTTGAGCAAATATTGTCTCGTATAGCTGCGCTGTTACCTGGACAGAAATAATTTTCGACGACTATTGGATGACTATACATTTAACTGGAAAGAAATGATCAGCTCAACTTCAAATACTCATAAAGAGAGAAACTAAATTGTTGCAGGGATAAATATTAACTTGGGCATGTAATTCTGAAGATTTGTACCACACTGTCCTCCACTGGGTTCAAGATTACTATATTCCATGTGCTCGAAGTGTGTTGCCACAGATTCAAGTCCACTGCGTGGCTTGCCAATGCTAGGCTAGCTCACCTTTCTTTTATGGCACCTGTCGCATGAACCAGCCATTCTCTTTTTCATAGCCGGTAGTGTCCAAAAGTTTAGCATGGGAGAAAAAATGAAGGATGTGGCTATCTCGGCCCAAGCCTCGAGGCCCTGGGTAATCATCAATCACCAATTTTATCTTCCTTTCTCCCAGTGGGTGCCATTCGTGTTCCAACAAATGGTTATATAGATCAAGCCTCGTACCGTATCTCATTTCTTGGAGCATACAGTGAAGACACATAGAGAACGGCGAGTATTTTCCTTGTAAACAATCCCTCTGCTAGTGGCTCAAGCTCCACAGGTGCCAATGCGAGGAGAACATACCTCTGCAATATGCAAGCTATCTCAATGCCAGCCGACTTTGAGATCCAGGAGCCGTCAAATCTGCCCATTGACTCCCTTCCCCCTGAGATTCTGTGCGAAGTATTTCTCTTGGCAACCCAATGGCCTTGCAAGATTTTTGGAGATCAATATCAGGGTCCATGGCTACCAGCGAGGGTCTGTCAATGATGGCACAACATCACATGGGGCTGCCCTTCTCTGTGGTTGTCCATTATGGTGTACTGGCCTGATCATGGGAAAGCAGACGCCAGAAAAAAACTGCTCCTGGATGCGCTTCAGCTGACTGGATGGAGTGGAATCTCCATAATGATATTACTGTCCCTTGATTTCCCCGATGCCATTATTGAAGGTTTGGTCCAGCACTTGTCCCAATGGGAAGATGTTTGCATACCCTCTCCCTGCTTCTACATGGAACCAACTGACACAACCACATCTCCCTCGGCTCCATTTACCATCATTACAATCACTTTCCATGGGTCAACAACCTTCCATAGATGAGCTCTCTACCATCCTGGACATGTTCAAAGATATGCCCACCTTGAGATCTTTCCAATTCCACATATACTGTGCTCCATCATCTGATTTCAACCCAAGCATAATCCAAGTGCCATGGTGGCAGTGCATGCATCTGGTCATGTCATTGGGACCTATGAGAGAGTGTTCAGTAGATGCGAGCATCAAGGTGCTTTGTCTCTGCTCAAGTCTAGAGATGTTGATAGAAGAGACTATGCTCAAGGATGATCCAGGAACAACCCTAGTGACACTTGGGAGACTCCATTCACTCAGTCTCAGGTCTCCTCAGCTACTTTACTGCCTTGTCTGTCCAGTCCTGGAAGACCTGACAATCCTTCCACAATATGATATATCATTTTTTATACTGATGGTCCTTTCACAGATCGTCATTCATTCCGGGTGTCGTCTACTTTCCCTCGATATATGGCTATTGTAGCAACTGAAGGAGCTGGTAAAGCTCTTCTCATGCATTCCACATATCTGCAAATTGGTTCTCCATGCGGAATGCTATGACCTGAATGATGTGCCAGCACTTTTAAAGTGTCTTGCCTTGGACGACATGAGCATGACACTCCCGAATTTGTCAACTTTTGAATTGGAGGTCCTGGAGCTTTTACAGGAGAACCAGGGTATGAAGAAGTAGATGAGCTGTTGGTTAGGATTATCGATAGGCATTGGAACATCCCCCAAGAATCTCCGGTTTCCCAGTTGTGTCAAGTCCATATCAGGTGCACTGAAGCTGGTATTGGGGAGGCCCTTGCTGTAGAGGTTCAAGGAGACTGGGCTGCTTGATACCATAGAACTTTATCTCGCATCGACCATCTGAAATTCTTCAAGAAAGAAGGATTGGATATATCCATCATCTTTGACCAAGGTAGTTCTTCCTGTCACAGTCTCGTATTCACTGACATCCTTTATAGAGAATGATAATGGACTGCCTCAGGACTGTATTTTTCTATGATACAATGCACATTGTACAGGTACTATGTTTCATAGGACTTCAAACATGCACAGCTGAGATTTGCTTGCTGTGAAAGACCGTTAGGAAAATGTCAGCTTTGCTCTGTTTATCAGGCTGACTTCAGGGGGTGAGATGGGCCTGTACTGTAAACTTCAGCCAATGGCAACTCGGTGCAGGTTTTCCTTGCCGTGAGGTATCAATCTTGAGAAATTTGGACTTTGGGTACCTTGGATGTAGCGTGACTGAATTCCAATTTAGCGTCAATGCAAAATAGACAACGCTTTCTATAGAGTTTCCTGGGTGGATTTCCCACCATCCCAATGAGAGATCATGGAAATATTAATGATGATGGGCGGTGGTGCAAAGATTGTGTTGGCTCTGGTGCTTTGAGTCTGACCTGCAGTACAAAAAATAGAACATCAGCTGAGATATCGAGAAGAAAATCTTACCTTGATGGTTAGTAGACAATCTGTACAACCCACAGATCCATTGGCAACAAAAAACGGTGAGCTCTAAAAGATCCCTTACAAGTTTAGTTCAACATACATCATCTAAGAGCCAAAACGGAAACAGTGCTTACATGATATCCCGAATTATGTGATTATTGTGCTTGCCAGACTGGACCAGCGATCCTTCATTTCGATGGGGTTCTGCCAAGTATTGAGCTCTGAGTCACTCGACATGAGGAGCGCCTATCGTCATACCATGTGAGGTGACTCGATGCGCTGTTGATTTCCGCTATCAGCCATTGAGGTCACAAAGTGTCCTCGACCAAGCAAGTATTAGTAATTCAGCATGTGTCTTGCCTCGAGTGGGCTATACACCAGTACAAGGACATCATATCGAATTTGGCTTGAACTCACTGGATTGAACTGAGTAGTGATCCTCCTAGCCTGAAAAGTTGCAGGCCAGTAGCAACTCGCTACAGAGCTTATGGAGATCAAAGGAACTTGTAAGATGTGAATGACCTGGCTATGGTTGATATCAAGATAAAGGCATTGTCAGAGAGTGAAAGCTAGACAACGGAACATGGAATGGTAGTACAATATGTTCTGTCAGTATATCATAAGAGAACACGCTCCTTCCACAGCGCGTCTTCAATCTCTACATACAGAAAATGTAAACAAACAGTAAGTACCATGGAATAGAGGACTACTTACCTTTGTTGATGATGATTGAGATATCCAATCCTTCCGCTTTGAACAGTTTCAGATGATCAATGCGCAACAAAACCATGGGCATTGGAGCAACTTGGTCACCTACACGAGTGATAGGATTCTGTGCCCTGACACGAACATGAGACAGTCAATTAACCTGTGAATCTCGGGGAACATTCCAATGCCTCTCGATAATCCTAACCAGTAATTCATCCTGCCCTTCCAGTTGGGTGTTGTCTGTAAAAAGATTGATTGCACTCAGCTCAAGGACAGACAAGCTCTGGAGCACGATGCCTCTTTCACCTGAAAGGCCCTTGAGAAACCTTGCAGGATCGTTGTCATTATCCGAATCTGCCAAATGGAGAACTAATTTGCAAAGCTGGGGAATATATGAGAAGAGTTGATCTGGGCTCAAAGAATCCTGTGGTAGCCAAAGCTCAAGAGACTGCAGCTGACTTCCAGAACAGGTGAAGAATTGAGTTATTGTTAAATGAGATGGATATTCAGCATGTGGCATAGTGAATGATAAGTATTCCAATACCAGGCAAGTGAGGTCTCTGAGTAATAGGTGAGAGATGAGGCTCAGTGAACGGAGTTTCGAGAGCATTAGTGGAGCGACGGTGGCAACATCAGGGTCTCGTCCCCCAAGAAGCAAGGTCCTCTCCGTCAACTCTTCAAGACTCGGACAGAGTCGGAGAAATGTGACAATCAGCTCCATATGACTAAACTTCGCAAAGGACATGGTCAAATGTGTGATATGCGAGCACGGAAAGGAAATCATGCTCATGTCGAAAGGAGGTATTTTAATATTAAATTGGAGAGATCTGAGGCTGGGCGCATTTTTGAACGGGCCCAAGGTCATAACAAGGTCATCCTTGGATTTTTGGTAGCACAATGAAAGTGATCTCAATAACAGGAATTGAAGTGGAGGGGAATGTAGTATTGATTGGGACCATTGATGAGAGGAAGTGAATAACAGGCTGACATCTTCCCATTGCCACGAATGCTGCATCAAAGTCTCAATGATAGCAGATGGAAAAGAGTCATGTATCCATAGCATCGTGGTGAGTCCACTCTGTCTCGTCCGCTGAAGCGCTTCCTGAAACAGTCTTAGTCTAATTTCCTGCGCCAGTTGGTATGCATGCATCCAAGCTAGGTTCAACTCCCAGCTACAGGGTTGCATGCCCGAGGCACTAGGTTTCCTTTTTCGAAAACCCGGTGCAGTAACTACCTCGGATTCTGGTTATCTCTTTCTGACAATCTTCATAACTTTCACTTTGTGTCTGTGTTCTATGAGTATTTTGCAGTCAGACTGACACCTTTCTATGCCACAGTCAGATCAGGTTGTGCTTGCCATTCACCTGTGCCATCATCACCGAAAGCATGGACACAAGAGTTGGGATTACTCCCATTATACTTCCCACCTACGGCATTGGTACAATCCTGTTCCCTTCTGCTCAATGTTAACTTGGACTAACTGGAGATAAACTCCCAATTGTCAACTCTCCGGGTTCGACCCCCAGTAAGGCACATGGGTGAAGCATACAATTGTCTTTTTTGCATTGGATATTCTCCGCCTAGGAAAACAGGCATGCGCAGTGCGCACTTCAATACTGGGCAGATCGCTGCCTACCACTTATAGTGGTGTGGTCTTACCATGCTTCATTGCAGGCCAATTTATTAACATCTATAGAACCGCAGACACGAGACATTACACACCCACCAGGATATAACAATGGTATTAGTACATTTCTTCTTCACCTGTAATACTCAATGTCGGCTTTGAATGGAAACAAAGCAATCCGCTATGAAACTGTTGAATTATTCTCCACCTTACTTACCATGCTATGATGACAAGTGCAATGGTTAGCATACTCTGCATCATGAGTTTGATCCCCTCAGAGATAATCTGAGAAGTGGTTGAAGAGTCATCGCTTTTTGTAGTCCCACTTCCCCTAGGGGTGGCCAGATGAGTCCTATGGCTATGGGCGGCGACATAACTCCAGGTGCAAGACATGGTGAGTATCTGGAGCATATAGTGAGTATTTTCCACCCTGAGACCTGCGGACAGATACAAGAATACCGTATTGTCACGTCTGGACTCTGATTGACACACATTTGGCTTCGATGGTAAGGATGAGTAGGTTTAAATATGGCTACTGCCACATCTGATGCTTATGCCATTCTTCCTTTCTCGAGAGGCTTGGCTTCCACTGCTACTCTTTAATTCCAGTTTGATTCTTGCCCTTGTGGTCTCGCTTTTTATAACACTGTCACTGTTTACTGCCTCTTGCATGAACACATGTATTGAATGTTACTTACTGCGAATACGGTATCAATACTGTATGAAGTGGTGGACCACCACAGGGCATGGCAGGTCCAAGTCCTGTGTGACCAGGGGATGGGACACCCTAAATGAACACATCTAGTCTCACGACTCCACCAGACCATGCTGCCATAAGTTCTTCAGAAAATGGGTGATCCTTACACATGCAGGGAGCATACACTGTGAAGAAAATTGGCACACCAAGCATCGAATTGATACAGATCCCTGTTATCCAAGAATCGAACCTGGCAAACTGCCAGTCATTTCCACCATCACGTACCCATTAAAGTGTTGGTGGTCCGATGGAACACCATTGATTATTCCCCACGTGCCAGGGCGATTTCATTTGGAAGGTGTGTATTTGAGGAGGATGTTGAAAGGCTCAGGAAAGTGACCAAGTCAAGACTCTGCTCGGAAGTGTGCTCTGCAATGACGAGTCGACGACTTGCTAGAATCACTGGAAGCAGCTTGATACTCGCACTGACAGTCGAGTTTAGATAAGAGTGGTAAGATGCTGACCACATTGGAAGACGGTCACCAAGGACTCCATGAGTCGCATACATTGTATGCAGAGCAATAAATAAGAACGTTGCCAAGCGTCAGACAAGGCGCACCATTGATCAAACCTTAGAGATACCATTGATCCTAAAGCCAGAAGTCCAGCTCGTTGCATTCAGCCATTGCGAGCTCTTGCTCAACAATGACCTCTGTCAACTTGAGGTCTAGTTGTGCTTGCTTGATGAGTTCTTTTGATACAATGTTTGCTATGGTATTAGGGTGGGATGACGAGAATCAAACAGGAATCGATCATGGTGGCTACAGTCAGAGTTGTCAAAACCTGACACCATGCTCAGCATGCCAATGCAGCATGAATCTGGTGGGAATCTCACCTACCATTGTCGTCTCCAGCGCAAGGCAAAGCCGGCCTCCTGCAAGAGTTGTTGGAATATCTGTGCTGTCTATTTGTTCCCAGCTCTCTTGGCAGCCTGATGAAAAGCACATGGCAAACCAACAGAGAGATCACGATAAAGAAGGAGAGGCATAGTCGCCCAGATGACTAGAACATTAAAATATAAAGTAAGACTGAACAATGCATAATGTAGAATGCCAGTCTCCTTCTCGCCGAGATCAGTTGCTGTGAAAGACGAGACTCGCAATCTGGTTTGCCCCTTCTAAGTTCTGGTAGTGTACCAGGAAAAGACATCTGCCAGGACCTTGAGGTTGAAAAAAGACACATGCTCAACAGAGCGCTACAAAGCAGGTGGCAGAACTGAGATGGTGCTGCTAGTTTCAGTTGACAGACAGATAGAAGTCAATATCTGTGACCAATTTTTTCTTGTCGGCGAACCACTGAGCACATGGTACAAGGCAGAGAGGTTGATTGATGACGATTTCATCTGATACATGATACGTGAACTGGACCAGCAGCTTCATAGACTTACAATAACATGGATCTGGCATATCCGTACATGCATAAGAACACACAAAGTCCATATCGTCTTCTATGTGACTATAAATATCGCTGTCATGCAGTTCATAACTGGTTGGTAAAGATACAGTGAAGTCAAGGAGGTGATTTGGGGCATTGGAAATCAAGGGTTAACAGTTGAGATAAAGCTTCCGCTGTACCTGGGGACACAGATCATCGCAGATGGCTTTTAGGACAATATCAAAGGCACCAACCTCCTGCGGATTCATTTCCACATACATGACTCTTCACTTGAACAGCTCGACACTGTGGAAAATGGCAAAAATAGCAATATATACTGTCTTTGTAGTTCAGGGATGGTGAAGTTATCCATATCGGAACACCATTGGCTGTACTTCCACTTTTCACCCTGGAAGTGTTTATGCGGAATTTCAGCACTAGCCACAACCACCACGATGTCGTAAGTCACGGCAGAGAGAGAGTAGAAGAACATTAGTTAAAGCTCACGTTGGGATGAAAGAGTGCTACATCAGATAAGCATTCAGAAGGGTGAGCATCAACTTTATTCCGTCCTGGTAGCTGCAGGCCATCTGCGGGTTGATATGTTAGGTAGCATACCTTGGTGAGAAGTTATCAAAAGGGCCTGCATAATTCTAAGAAAAGACACCAGACAGAGGGAGAAAGTGCGTACTCAGTCAATCTTGCCATACAGTATCGCAAGAACCAGCAACAAGGAAAATGGCACATCTTTCCCCGGTGGTGGTCAATGTGGCCTCCTGCTTCATGCAGAGATCTAATGTCTTCACAAGGGTCCTAGGTCCTTGGAGCCTTGCACCTGACTGTCACAGTGTGGACATCCGTACAGTAAGATATATACAATGCGACTCAAGTTACACCTGCACTGAAAACAGTAGGATAGGAAATTAGTAAGAAGCAACTAGAGTCTAAAAAAAGCGAACAAAGCCATCGATCAAATGGTCATGGGCGACACAGAAATTGGTCATATGGCAAGCACACCTTTTGAGTAGTGGAATGAAGAACCAGGCCACATGATGCTGAATTAGATTCTTCGGCACAATTTGGCCAGGTAGAATGCACACAGAAGAGTTGAGAACTTTTGAATTACAATATGCAGAAATACAATTGACACTATGGCGCAGTGAGTCAGAAAAATTGTCATCAAACGAAAGAATATCGATGCCTGAGTACCCAAAGTAAAGTTAGCATCATAAATGATGATTCTGTCATCATGCCTTACTCTATACTAGACATGAGACGGAGAACTGCATGAATGTAAGGGTGGACCGACCTGAAAAGAGGCTATTTGCCTCGTAGAAATCGTTGGGGAAGAGCGGAGCATGGTGAGATCAGTGCAGGTGACATCCATAGGTCTCCATGTGGCGACATCAAAATGAGATACTGCGCAAGTGCTCTGGTCTGGCCTATCTTGGTTGGTTTTGAGATCAACGGAATCAGACAAGAATAACGTCCATAAGTATACAAGCCTAGCGATGATGATGACTTGAATAAAAGAGTCACATCAATCGATAGTGGGCAAAGCTCAGGCTAGGGATTCTGAGACTCACCTGGAGTAACCATAATCAAGTCTGCCTTTCTGGTACCATTTCAAGATGAAGCATGGTGTCCAAGTCCGTGATAGACTTTCAATCGAAGAAATGTACCAAGCAAAAGCGATGCAGAAGGGCAACAATGCTAACACAAGCTGAACCGAAGAAGATGCCAAGAGCCAAGCCGAGCACCAATGTAAGGACAGTGACAAAGAACCAGCAAAGCCCGACTTAACCAAAATGCACTGCCACTGAGGACCTCCCCCAAAAACCGCATAAGACCGAGCCTGTATACACAGGACTCGGAATGGACAGCGCATTAGTCTGAAAAAGAAAATTCATCAACTCGACCTCTGATAGACATACTGGGGATGATGCGTGACAAGTCGGAGTCTGGGAACTAGGGATAGGACTCTCATACTGTACTATTTCGACCTTAAGTTCACATAACGTGTCACAGAGGCCTGTGAAACGAAGATATGCATACCTCATAGCATGTCACAGCCTACAGTGAAGAGTCGAAAGAAAATTCTAAATTAATGCCATTTTTGAGCAAGGAATAACGAAATACACATGTCCTGAGTGTCTATGTGTGTTCCCAGATGTTTTCGTCATACCAGCAATTCGGCTTTATGATGTGGCTTTGATGACTCTGCTCTGGCAGCTCAAAGATGGATTCTGCATTACCTGCAAGAGTCAAGTCTTCATCCACCCGAACAATGCAGCAATCCACGACATCATCACTGGATGGTAAAAAGCTGAAATCATGAAGGATTGAACTCACAGCCAAGGTATTCAGTCACAGAAGATAACCACAAGGCTACAACAGTAATGAAGATGATACAATATGAAGATGAACATACTCTGTCACAACCATCCGTGAACATCTGCTTGGCTGAAGATGTTGCATAACATGTCACAAGCCATAAACAGAAGGTCGAAATAGTACAGTAGGTAGCTGAAGGCGGTGCATGTGAATGGCAGTGGCTCCTGCTTTTCATATCACTATATATTTTATGGTCTGTGGCATCTGGATATCTGGCATAGAAGTCATGTGCCGAAACTGGAAGCAAGTTGTTCTTCCACCTGACAGTGTCATCCGATGAGTTCTGAACTTCTGCGGGAAAAACAGTATTTAAATTGTGGTTACATCTGCAAGCCACTAGTTAATGTCCATCTGTGAAGAAAAATCAACAATAACAGTGGGCATGAAGGTCGCTACAAGGTTTGTCAAGTAATTGTTGTGTTATGGATCAGAGGAAGACTCCTGTCTTGACCCTGTCATATGTATCTATTACCATACATTCAGCAAAGGCACCTTACCGGGGAAATAAAACCCTGAACTCACCTTCGAGAATGATGGAGATATCTAGTCCTTCCCGTTTCAAAGTTGTAAGACGATCGATGTGGGACAGAGCCACAGCATTTTGTGTTACTTGTTCATCTTCTGTTATTTCATCATCTAGGTCATCCTTAGGTCCAATGCCAGCATAGGAGCACCTGAGAATGACCCGACACAATCCAGATCCCACCAAGGAACCATTCCAACGGTTGTCAATCATTGTAACGAGCACTGAATCTAATTTCTGGGATTTGCCTGGGAAGAACATATACATCTTCAGATCCAGAACGGCCAACTCTGGAAGCAACATGTCAGATCCTGTAGAACTGAGGCACTCGAAAATTTCATCAGATTCACCTCCACAATTTAAATCCACCATGAATAATACAAGTTTTCTGAGACTAGGCACAGACAAGAAAACCTGCACTGGGTTCGAAAGTACCCTCTCCATGTCTTGGATTTCGAGGGACTGTAACTGGCATCCAGACCAATGATGAGCCTCCAGGCTCTGTACGCTCAGAATTCACAGATTTACCCATTCATCACCCAATATTTTTGAAATGATGTCATTATAATCCCCACGTACTCCATAACACTGCCAACACTCGATAATACCACAGATTTTCGCAGTATATGCCACAAACATTCAGATACAGTCCTAAAACCGTGTCATCCACTCCTCAAGCACTCCGTTATCCTTCCCAGTTCGCCTCGCATCACAATTACCATATCTCATCACGGCAAGGCACCTTTGATTGACAATCATCCTAAAATGGGGTTGCTACATCACTCAGAAGCATCTGGTTGATGTGCCCATCAATCATTTAATGAAATGGCGTGATTGACACGAGTACCCTCCCAGCTACGATAATTACAGCCACGGCAACTATAGACTGCGTTTACTAAGGCTGTTACTCCACCAAGACTTCAAATTATCGTTTCCCCACGCATACACCTCAGCATGGCAACTGCAGCTCAATAATCCGCAGCTACACAGCACCTTATGATCCGCTCATCACTCAATAAAACCACACGGTTCACATCCATACATGGCAATGTCGAGGATTTGCTGTTACTTTAGAACCACAGATACCATATGTTTACTACGGCTATTACAAAAGCCAAGGACTTACAGCCTTACTAAGGCTCCGAAGAATATTCTATTTATAAAATCGTACTTGTAGTATAAAAACTAGGTAGATACCGCATTTTTAGAGCTAGTTCTTACCCAGTTGACGAGGCTACGGCATTACCAGTCAGCTATGGTTACTCCAAGTTATTCCCCACCGCTTGCTTTACTCTTTAAACGTTGTTGGTTGCACCAATACATGAAATCTTGCGTCAATAACTTGCTTTTGTCTTTTAATGCCACAGCATCGCTTCACTTTCATCACATAGGATTGTTTTATCGCCTTCACCTTCTACATCACCATTGTTTTCATCGCCCAGTTCAGTATTGCCTCCGTGTAGGCCCAGTTCAGCTCCATAGGATCACCCTCATCTTTATCATTGTTCGGAGTTGCCATGCATCTATTGCCACAGCACCCCACTCAGCACCTCAGTTGCTATGATTTCTACCAGTTTCTTGCAGTCTCCGTACGTTTATTGCTATTGTTTCGACTCACAATATTAGGTACACCCCAAGCCACGTTTACTAGGCTATTTCGACATCTTCTAGTCCATTGCCACAATTTCTAGCCCTCCCCCACGATTACTAGAGCATTGCAATGATTACCAGTCCTTCCACACGATTTCTCGTCCTCCCCCACGATTTCTAACGCATTGCTACGTTTTCCAGTCTCTCCCCACGTTTTCTCGACCATTGCTACGATTTCTAGACCCATTTTCGTGGTCTCTAGATCATTTTCACAGTTTCTATTGCGGTTTCTTGGTATTCAAGTCATACCAGATTCCATCCCATCTTGTTTATCGAGATCCATCCAGGCTTACAGCCAACGTCTATTAGTACTCCTTGACCAAGAGTACAACTTTGCTGACTGAAAAGTCGCAGTGTATCTTGTGTTATTGAGGAATTGACTGCACAGAGGTGCACCAAACCACTCGCACACACATTGCCTTGATTGCTGTGTTGCTACGTTAATTGCCTAAGCTCTCTCCGAGTTTTGGGTGTTGCCATTGCCACGGAAGTCTAGGCTCATCACTGAACAATAATTTGCGAGAACAGGGCTGCAGGGAAATCATATTGATATCCTGCGAATGATATGTGCTCCAACGAGGGACAGGTGAGAAAGGGTAGTAACTTTGGGGATCTGATGCTAAGCGAACAAAGTTTCAGCAAAGTGAACGGGAGACTGGATGGGGTGCTCCTCGCATCTGTGACAGTACTGTATTCCAATGCTTTGATGTTGGGAAAGTGATGAAGAATATGAATGCTTATCAGCACGTCCTCCCACCCTTTCCCTGTGGACATGATCAAATGTGTAACCTGCGACCACTGACCTAGAGGAGCAAGATTAGTACGGTCGTATCTGTACCAAAGCAGCTCAAATGCGAGGGGTTTCAGGTCAGGTGCATCTTGGAAAGCTTTCAAGGTAGTAGCTATGTTGTCGTATGATGCCGAGCCTAGATCAAGTGATGTCAAGGATGGCAAATGGAGTGGGGGACTATCCATCCAGAGATTATACTCTCCCATAGCGTCTTCCAGACAGAGAGTGTCCCAGCACAATGAGTGACGAACCAAACTGTCGACAATGGGTCTAGGCATCTGGCTCGACATCCTCATCTTAATTTTGACAGACAGCTTGCCTTGAAGACTTCGCTCGAGTGTGTCGCCCAGTAATTTGATTCCGACACCTTGGTCCCATCCTGACTTCCATGTGATATTTAAAGATGACCACAATGCTGGAGAGCTCCAAGCAGCGGCATGCCATCATCGACACACTCCTCCTATCACCTGGGCCCCGCAATTGCTTGATCCAAAGACGCTGTAAGGCCTCAGCATGTGAAGAGGAAGATTTCATTCAAAATTTCGGGGGGAAGCATATGGACAGGGGATTGAGTGAAACATGGGCATTGATGAACTGCTGGACTTTGTCGCATTGAGATTGGGCCTCTATGATCACAGATGATACCAAATCGTGAATGATAGAGTCATATTGGGATAATTCCATGCATGCTTCACGAATGAGAGCATTGATAGATTGTTTGAATGATTCTGGAGACTCTGGGGGAATAACAGATCCTAGCAGGGCCTCATGGGGGGAGGGTCTACTGATGATCCTGCCATTTTTTAATGAGCGAAGATGGCAGGAAGGACATGTAGAAGACGTTTGAGCCATAGCACACAATACCAGAGATATATACAGCTTAGATGTACTGACTGAGTATGAGTCAGCCTCTAGAAGGAGATGTCCCAATGGTTGTTGGTCGCTAGCTGGTTTGGGTGTGGTTGAGTCAAGTGTCGCCTGCTCCGTAGGCAACGTTATTCCTTTTACTGGGCTACAAAGAAACTGGGGCACCAAGGATCTTGGGGGTCGACAGGGGTGGTATTAAAATGGGATGTTGTGGTTTGAGAAGACGAGCAATGACATGCACAGCCACCCATACAGCCCCATTCAGTTTCTTCATAAGTGGCGAGGCGATCATCAAATTTGCAAATATGCGTGATTATTCTACAAAGAGAACTATGATACAGTCACATTATTCATCTGTATTTATATCGAGAAATACAATAATCCTGTTAATACCTATGCAAGCAACCTCACCCAGCTTCAAGACTTGTCAAAGGTGTCTATTATTTCCGGGTGCCATATTCGCAATGTAGGGATCCCATTCAGAAACGCATGGCCTGCCCATTTGCTACTCCAGATATTCATAGCGAACACAGCACCAGAAGTGAATGCACCCATCTGCATTTAGGCGTAAATATCAGAAGTAGAGGAGAGTTTGACACGTACAATTATGTGGGGAGTGATGATCTTCATTGTACTCATGTGAACCTTGGCAGCAAAGCAATTGGCTATAGGTGAGTCTTCCATGATCCAGAAAGTGAAAGAAAATTTACCGTTGAAGCAGAACAGGCTTTGGCGTATGCAGAACTGTTATAATGTCCATGAACATCGCATCCCTGCATCATTCAGTGAGACATGCATTCACTTGTGCATCATCTGCATGGCATCAATTTCCTCATTTTGAAATTGGTCCTCTTGATATAGGCTGTGTGGAATGAATCGGCTGTTGGTGAGCCTTCTGTCATCCAAGAATAGAAAGAACTTTGTAAGAATCTGAAGTGCTATTAATGGGGTAGTAAGACTCATCAACCACTGATTTACAGCGGACTCGATGCTGACTTCAAGTGCCGAAGGTAAAGCATAGGGGCAATAAACTGCGGGAAAGAAGCATGGTAAGTTGCATGTCATATCTTATCAAAATAATTTACTTATGTCGTATTCATTCAGAGAATGACCCTGTGCCAGTGGAATCGATGTCAAACACTTGTCTGTCGGAACTGCCATATGTGCCCCAAATTCGAAAGATCAATTTAGATGCCGAAGTCAAGAAGTCTGGCACTTACAACTGCGCATCTTCCACCAGATGTCCAAAACGTGCCACACCTAGAAATAGTCATTAAGATACCTAATGCAGTTGTTGCTCGCAATGTCCTGGCTGTTGTTTGGACCCTGCAGATACAGGATGAGTGCACCATTGTTGAATATTCTCTTAGCTAGTAGCTACTCACCAAAACACGTGCAGACCGCTGTAAAATCTGCCAAAGCAGAGAAAAAGAGTTCAGATGAAGGAAATACAAAGCTCACCATGCTGTACCCCTTGCTTGGCGCACTACTGTGGATCCAATTTTCCATACGTGACACGCTGACTTGGCAAACACGAAATCAAGCATGAAAATTCAAAGAGACCCAAATGGAATGAAACCAATGTGCTTACCGAAGAGAATACGTGGTCTGAGAATGTTGTGAGCATCATTTGACAAGGAAAGCTTCCTAAATACTTACCTGACCTTGCAGAGCTTTCATTCAATGCATATTATACAGCCTTCAGTGCCCCTCTGCAAAAAGAAGCCAATGATACATCCCATTGAAGCTAGGATGGTCCTGGTAATGGAGCTATTGCTTGGATTCAAAGAGTATTTGCTGTGCTTGGTTATTCAGAGAGTCAGGAATGGTGATAGTTGACAGGGAGGAGGAGGCGATGTACATTGGTTTGTTTGTAGTTCCCAAGATGTGTTGTTTGTCCTTAGAATTTGAAACAAAATTCGAGATCACTGAGTTTTCTCCCTCAATTCGTGTTCCGTATATGACTGAAGAAGGTAATGGAAGTATCTAGATTGAGTGATAGAGCACCAAGATTTGAACTTAATTCCCAAAGTCCAGAGGTCTAAAATGAAGCAAGTTCACATTTCAGTAATCATGCAACGAGATGTGCCATACCATCCATTGCCCAGAGGGAATTCACGAGACGAATTTGAAAAATTTATGACCTCTAGGTCTATACTGAAGGTGAGAATCAGCGGCAGAATGTGTGTTTGCCTTACACAAGGAAAATAAGTTGGTGGGACTCGGTAGGTTGATGTTGGCTGGTCTGACAGCAACTATGGTCCCCAAGCCCTTACTTTGGGGCACGGAAACACATTGCACATCTAGGACCGGCAATCCTGTTTATGACAAGTAAACATGTTTGGAATTTCCCTCTTATTCGCTTACCTCTACTATCCTCATCTCTCTCCCAGGCCTTTCTTCCCTCCCTCCCACCTCCAATCTCTTTTTCTACAGCCACCAGTATTGCTGACACACTCTGGCCCTCGTCCCCACTCTCTCTGTCGAAGTCAATTGCATGCATGACTGCTGAAGGCGAAGAGGTGTTGATGTCCATGTTGGGATTGTGTCGTTGATTCCAGCAAATTGCGCACTTCCTTCATTCCTACCACAACTACGGTATATTTGTCTCCCCTTCCTTCATTCTATTGCTAAGCCTTGGTTCTATATTTGTATTTTCGACCTCTTCAAACTCTGGTAAGCCTTGTCTTCATGTAAATTATACCTTTAAGTGACATGTTTTCCTCTCAGCTTGGGATGCATGTGTTTTGGCTTACAGAAATGACCTCAAGATACTCTTTTTGACACATAAGAAGTATTTCAGCAAAATTCATTCTGGTTTGAAATGCAGGCTTTTCAGCAGAGTTTGGTGAGTTGAGGTTTTGTTAATGTCCTCGCATTTTGTGCTTACATATGAACTCTAGATTCATTTTGTTTGCTGTTCAGATACCCAATTTCTCGAGGTCAATGGCGAGTGGAATTCCAGGAGGTGTTTGAGTTTGTTGAACTTGGTTTTTGCAGAGTGTTTGTTGCCAAACACATAAGTAATGTCTGTTCCTTGTATTTGTACTGACTACTGCATGTTTGTGAAGACGTGTACCACCAGAGAAGGTGCAAATGACTTTTTCCCTGGCCGCTTGCTTGGGCTCATGCTGAGACAATAGATCGCCATCCGGCGAGTAATGGCAAGGGGGCAGCGGGATTCAAGAAAGACACATGGCATACATTTTCGTGTTTAAGGTGACCACCTCCCCCCCTCTCCCTCCTTCCTAACCAGGTAGTAATATATCCACTTTGGGAAGATAAATCTACAGCTACACCACTTTAATTAACACTGTCTCTGCAAAACTCAAAAACTGGCATTTCTTTTGCAATTGTCGTCACACAACCACTCATTAGCAGGCTTTTCAGAAGCCCTTGACATGAGAGATGATACTTTGAGAGATATAAGCCACAGTGAGGAGCAGTAGACAATGCTAGATCTTACCTTCAAGTTGCACTCTGGACAGCTACACATCAAGAGCTCCAGCACAACAATTACCAGAACACATTCATTACAAATGTATGGTCCACTGAACCCTGGACTGGCATAGAAATATGCTCTCTTCCATTTCTGTGAAGAATGCAAAGTGCGTAGCTGTGAGCCCACTGTCGATGTTGCCTCATTGGGAACATTTTCAGAGTCAAGGTTTACATCATCCTCATTATATGACCGCAGTATCAATGAAAGTGCTAGAAGCGGAACACAGCCCAAACTGCCTGCTATCGTTGACTCAGCCATACGATTACTATATTTGCTCAATCTGCATTCCTGGCCATGCCCAGTGGCGGCAATCCAATGTAAATTGCACTAAATGCTGTCTCTCACAGAAATTGGCTGCAGGCTATCTGTTTTGCATGCAGAATATGTCATTTCAGAGAAGGCAGTCATTTTTGAATTTATATCCCTCCACTCCATGCCCCAATGCCCTGATCCTCATCTTCTCATATGGTGGCAGCTTTTACATGGGTGGGCACATGCTCCCTGTCTGTTAAGAATCAGAGTATTTTGAGTAGTACATGAGATAATGAATACTCAAGTAAAACCCAAGTCATGAGCAAGGATGTCCTAAAGCCAAGTGCCAACTATCAAGAGGGATCCAATATGGGTGTTAACAAGCACTAGGCATAGTTAATGGGGCATCAGCAAGTGCTAAGTGTAACTAACAGGGTTTCCAACAAGCGCTAGGCATAGTTGGGAAGCAGTTGATTGGCAAGCACTAGGCATAACTGATCAGGAATGCTTGAATCACACAGTTAAGTGGATGTTGAAGAGTAGTGAAATTAGATCAAGATATCCCTAATACAATTTATCTACAAGTTTATATACTAAGCAAAGGTTTGAGTCATTATTATTCTGCAATGTTCCATAATATTCTAGTATTAGTATGAAGAATCAAGAAAGTAACAGAAAGTAACAGAAAATACTAGTGAGTCACTGTTGAGACTGAGAAGGCTGAGTATGGGCATGTGTTGACTCATGCACCAAGTCAATGGATAGGTGAAATCCATAACACCATCTCAGCTGACATCATCTACCACAATTTTGGTTTCTTCTTTGCTACCCACAGGTTGATCACTGTTGTCCCTGACTACTGCCTCGTTGACTCAGGTTTCCAATTCCCTGGTGCAGCTCAGGATGTTTGGGATGCAATGCAGTGGGTTGTAGATAACCTCCCCTTCCCTGACTCTGACATCTACATTCTTGGCCACTTGGCAGGGGCAATGAACATGTTCACTGTTCTTGCCCTGCCAGGGCTGTACTCTCCTACCTTGCACCCACATATCAAAGGCACAATTCTCCTTTCTAAGTGTTACATATTTGAGGAAATGCCAACAGATATGAAGGGATTTGTTAGGTTGTATTATGGTGAGAATGCTGAGGCCAAATAGAGAGTTCCACTAGCATTGGTGGACTTGGTGAGTGTACCAACTCCATGGCTTCAGCTTGGCATCAGTGAGAAGGATATCCCTTGTTTACACCCCACCATGAAGAAATTCGGTGAGGCTTTGAAAGCAAAGGGTGTATTGTATGATGAGCTTGTCATGAAAGGACATAATCACATCAGCTTGGTGTTTGCACTCGGGACTGGGCAGGGTGAAGAGTGGGCAGGCAACATGGTCAAGTGGATTCATGCACTGTGGACCTAGACTTATCCCAATCGATGTGCTTCATTACACCATTACGCTAGCTCTTGAAAAAGAATCAGTTTTGAAGTTTATCAGACAATGGGAATAAATCAGCAGTTTGATCCAACAATACTGATGGGAGGAGACCAAAGGCTATCTACTCAAAATGAGATAGTCCGTGTCTTGGAAGCTACCATTCCTGCTGGAAGCTGAACCCAGCCTGCTTGTATTTCTTTGCATAACTAATCAACAGCAGGAGACTGGGGTTAGACATCATCTATGGTTCAGTTTGGGGGGCAAGGAACAGCACAGGTTGGGCAGAAGCATACATTCTCACACAAGGATAACCTTGTTCAATGAAGTGTGGTGAGCTCTAAGTATATCTGCTCTGATATGCATGATCTTGGAACAAAACTTGAAATGGTAAACAGCCTATATCCTGAATGATGTGATTATCCTGCTTGCCAGATGCTGGTGAACCATTGTTTCAATGTGATTTTAGTAGTATAATATTGAGCTCTGAGTTGTCATTGTGATGTGAGCCTCGAGGCACAGAAGCATCTATCATCACACCACATGAGGTGACTTGACACGTCATTAATTTCTAATAAATTCTGTCACATTGCCATAACAACACCATCATCATTGATGCCTTGATGAAAATGTTCTACTTGGCATTTGTCATGGTTTTATTGATCTGATGAGCTATTCTTTACTGTGTCCTTGTTTTCCCTATGATTCCTCAATGATGATACTGGAACTCAAGCAGAGTGGAACAGAGAGTAAAGCTTGCAATGCAAGTACAATTGCTTTGCTCTGTGTTGGCTGTTCATTGGCTCACCTTTTCAAACTTCTTCTTTCCAGGGCATTGCAACCATCAGTTTGATGCAGCAGGATAAGGCCAATTTCAATTGCTTTTGAAGCGAGCTAAATGAGACCTACAGTCTGGTGACAAGGCTGGTGATGGGCACCCGTGAAACTGAGCATGGCCTAGCATGAAAACACTAAAACACACACTCAACCCCACTAAACACACACACACACACAATCTCCTTAAGTGCAGAGAGGAGCAAGGGATTTTAATTCCAATTGTGTGCTGACAATATCTCAATTTATCTCAGCAAGCTCGCTCGAACAATGCACATAACAATGTATTTTTCTCAAGCCATTCTCAAATCCTTGATTTCCTCAGAGCTTTTACAAGAAAGCACAGTGAACCACACAACTCTCAAGGCAAAGTATATTTCAATAGCCAGAATACATGAATACACAGATCCGCAAATTGACCCAGTTCAGTCAGTGAGCTCGCTAAGTACGACCCGCTGCTAGATCTAATCTGCGCGTGATGCCATCTTTCTCTTAGTTGCTAAACCTGACTCCCAAACTCATCACGATTAGAGGCCCTCGGCACTCCCAATCAAGTCACAAAAACTTTCAAAAACCGTCCCTGCAAGTCCTCACACACAGTGCACTTGCCCTAACAATGGTGCCATGAGGTCCAACTGCGCACACCTGTCACACTTTGTGCAACTGCTTGAATAGCTCAATTTGGCTGATTCCCTTGCAAACTACTCAAGACCTACACAGAGGCTGACACAACACAATTTCTCTCCTTACACTAAACCAGAAAAGAAACAGAGCTTTCTCTCAGATGTAATCCAGCAAACTCTCAAGAGGGGCACAGCATCACTGCCACCGAATCTCTTTCTTATCTCAAGTAAACCGAAGTTTTTATCCAAAATGTTTCTCTCATTCTATTTCTCTGTGAGCTTGCTAAACTTACATTCTAGCCAAGACTCAAAGCTACTAACTCTTACACATTGCAACAAGTCCAGATCCAAACTGAAACTTTATTACTGTACGTGGGGGTAGGTATCTTGTTTTACTATGTGAAATTCTACCTACTTATACTACAGGAGATTAATTATTACAAACAGTCCTTTAGTAAGTTAAATCCTTTGTCAGCTGATAATTCTTCATCCAAACTGGCACAACACTCTTGGCAGAGTGCCACTTGGTCCTCCTTTTAGTATCCTCAAAGAGCTAAGTGATGTTGATGTTGCTCACCCTAGCAGCAGAGTAGCTTACTGACTTGTACTCAATAGCTGCTTAATCCTCGATCCCTGATCATGCTCCATATTTGGCTTTCAGTTCTGCTCCAAAGATGACAGTGTCATATTCTAGACTTGGTAACCAAGGAATGCTTCGGATTTCGAGCCCACTTGCTATTCCCATTGGCTGAAGTCTGTTTCTAGGCCATCCCTGGGGTTCTTTTGATTACCCCCACATGTGATATCTTTTCTCCAGATCTCCAGGGACCATGCATCATAGATTACAGATGTGTAGTTATCTAAATTAGTCCCAGCCTGGGTACAAGCACATCCCACTGATAGTTGAATTTTCTATTGCAGACAGATGTTTGCACGAGCAAGCAAGCTCTTTGGCCTTATTGTCATGCATGCCTGTTGATGAGCCTAAGACTTCCATGGCAATGGCAACACCAACTCGGAATGAGATCCGTTAATTAACGTAGTGGCACAGCAATCAAGGCAATCGTGTGTGCAAGTGGGTTCAGGGCGCCTCTGTGCAGTAAATTAATTCCTCTATATGCAAGAATACACTGCGACTTTAAGTCTGCAAAGTAGTACTGCTTGGTAGTCGAGTACTAGATGCTAAGGCTATAAGCTGGTAGGGTTCTCTCGAAGTGAGAGAGAATGGAAGCAGGTATGATGTGAATACCATGAATCTGTATGAGAAAACATGAGACAAGACTACAAAACATCGCTTGATGGTAATTGGAGCGGGGTGAACGATGGAGAATAAACTAAATGGTCAACAATAGTCTATGAGTGAACGAGGCAATGAGAAAATGTGGGTGGAGACAGCGTGTGGTGAGAGAAAATGTTGAACAGGGTGCTGGGGGTGGAATGGCAAGAGAAAATGTCAAACTATGAAAACTGGCAATGATACTGGTCCTATACGATGCGATGGTGCTGAGTCGATGTCGAAACTTGTCTGGTACTGAAACAATCCTATCTTATGTCAAAACTAACCTTCAAGTCCACTCGAGGGACTGATACTATACGAAAACTGGCTGATACTGATCCTAAGTCTGCTCTGAGACTATCCAAGTGAGTGATGATAACGATGGCAAAAAGAGAAACTGTAAAAACTCCAATGGTGTGAAAGTGAAATGATGATGGCCTATAAAAGATAATGGGGGTGAGGTATGGTGCAGCGATCACATATTGGCACAATATGAGCATGCACCAATAGTGTTAAGAGTGAAGAGTGCATAGTGAAGGACTCTTCACAGTTAAAAACCATGGAATAACTCTGGTGAGCTCAAGAGTTGACGTGCAATTGAGAATATGCTGGGGTAAATGGTATATTGCCATAGAACGGTGAATAGACATGGTTTACTGGCGATAGACTAGTGTGTGATGATAATTGACGTAGTCTGGGGTCAACTAGAGATGAACTGCTCTTGAACTATGTTTTCTAGCTAGTTTTTATACTACAAGTATGAATTTATAAATAGAGTAAATACGCGAGACTTAGTAAGGCTGTAAGGCCTTGGCTTTGTAAAAATCGGAGGAAACATATGGTACTTTGTCTTCTAAAGTAACAGCAACTTGTCAACATTGCTGTGTATGGATGCGAACCATATGGGGTCATTGAGTGATGCATGGATTGTTAGGTGCTGTTTAGCTGTGGATTACTTGAGCAATAGTCGTCGTGCTGAGGAGTACACATGGGGCAACATTTTCTTGAGGCCTTGGTGAAGTAACAGCCTTAGTAAACACTATGGAATACAGGACTGGTACGCTCCAGTTATGATCATAACCAGTATTTGTAGGTATTTGCTCTTACCATATATAGCAGCATGACCCCAGAGACTTCCTCACCTTTGACATTTTCAAATTGCTGGAGATTAAATGTCTATTTTGGACTAGTGTCATAATTTATTTCATTGTGTATTTGCCATCGGCTCTGCCGGGCCTGGCACCAACCTCCCAGTCAAAAAATCTTTGGCGGAGCAGGATGTTTCCAGAATGGGATCAAAATGACCAGTCCCTGCCCAGATGGATGAATTATGTTTGAATGATGGATAAAAGGGACCATCTGTATGTTCTGCATAGACTGCATACCAGGTACCTGGGCCAAAATCATTTGATTGGTGAGAAAGGACACCGGCCAAGTATCCTAAAAGAGAACATCACAGCCACAATTATTTTCGCTGGTCCAGGAGTAATACTTTACGATTGGTTCCAAAAGTGGAAAACTATAAAGCCTATTAAATCTTCAATCAAAAGCAGAGATGTAGCAGTCAGAATGGACACAGAGATTCAGAATGAGCACAGAGATTATAGTGAATTGTATTGACCCAACAATCCTACATAGCACATGACACCGTAAAGACTTTCCGGATATCCGGCACTGCCATGCATGTTTGTTACAAGTCCCCATGCCCTACTTTTTCGTAGCGTGTATTTTCTCTAGAGATTGTGGAACCGGTTCTTCCCCTTACAACCGGTGATGAACCTAGAGACTCCTGCAGGCAGAAAACACAAGACCTGTAATGGCGAGTGTAGTCAAACACAGATTCTGAAGGCAGGTTCTAGCGAGTCTAGTCTTGCACCTCCATGTGATGACTGTAGCTTCCTGGTGGTGAAGCGAGGTATTGCTATGCTTTGTTATGATTCTCTGAAGGCTGTTCAGAGGCTCAAGGTATGTATGTGAACTTTCCTGGAAGGGAAAAGATGTGTAAACGTGGGTGTATGCTGAGCGGGGGTGACCTAGATGCGGCGCGAACTATGTGGTGTTGAAATCCTAGCTGTGGATTCGGTTGGGGAACTCTATGTGAGTTAATGAAGCTGGTGCTCTAGATGTGAGCGAGGTTTTGTCCAAGATAAAGTACACACAAGCAAGATATAGCTCTAAATGATCCTAATATCAAGCAAGTCAGTACTAATCTTGAGCCGAATTAAAAGGGCAAGGGTAGCGAACTTTCTCTTCTATGAGAAAGGTAGCTAAGGCCCCAAGGTGTCTAACTCTATAAGAGTTAAGTGGTGTTGTTTCCAAAGTTCGGAAATGGTAGTACTGGGTTGTTAGTGGCTAAAGGGCTTCAATCCTAGCTTTGGATTGCTCTTTAAAGCGCACAGGTATGCAAGTGAACTTAAAACGTCGAGGATGCTTCGCAAGGGTAACCAGTAAAGGTTTCCTAGCGAAGTTTTTGGAGCAGAGGTAAGCATGCGAAGTTATAGGTAACTGTATTAGCGAAGGGAAAGTTCACTAAGTGTTATTTCTCTAATGAACAGCAGAGAAGCAATAACTTCGGGTGTGTGTATCGGATATATGAGGTGTGTAGGGTAAGGTACTTGTGGGCAAGTAACTCCCTTGGGGTTCATCTCCCTCTCCTTCATACTTTTAGTTAGCTACTTTTATACTACTTTGAGAATTACTTGTATGTAAGCTACATTTGTCCTTGCCCTGTTAATTTGCAACACAAGTGAACTATTTACTGTGCAATAGAGTATTCTTGTCCTTTCTTTACTAATGCTGAGTTGAGATCTGTCAGCAGCTGTGCAACTTTAAGAACTACGCAACTGTGCATGGCTGTGCATAACTGTGCATGTAGCTTCAGTTACTGTGCAATGCTGCTGCAATGCGAACTTTCTGTGCATTTACTAAGCCATGAACTGCGCAAAGTAAACAGCCTTGGTAAGGCTTTAACTGCTGCTGACTGTAGCAAATTATAATAGTTCGCTAACTTGTCATTAGAGTTGCGTAATAGAATTCAGGATCAAAGTGCCTGACAATCATGGCTGTGCTTTGATATGGAAGTTCAGAAGGGGAAGAATATCACTAGATCATTATAGATCCGTGAATTTATGAGCATACAGAGCCTGGAGGCTCATCACCGGCACAGTGTTGGATGGTCTGTCAAATGTATACCACCTATTAGGACACCATCTTAAATTGTTGTGTGCAAGAGACATCTCAGATTGATATGCAGAAAAAGTGGATATAAAACCATCCATATCCATAACAATTTAAATAACATCAATGGATGCATTTTTATAACCACAGCATTCAAATAGGACAATGTCCAATATCAGTCATGGTACTCAGGTTGCAGCCTCCTTCAACTGGCGAGTCTTTTTAGTGGTGAGGTCATATGTTGTAATCAAGTTGACAGGCCTGAGTAGTAGGGGCAGATCCGATCGCGTACACAGCCATATAGTGCTTGCTTTCTAATTTTTCCAAGGTGAGCTACTTCTTTGGTGGATATCGCTTCCTCAGCGGTCTTTTGTCTAATGCCTTGAAATCCTGCACTCAATGTGACTCACAGACGATGGATGAGGTGCATAGGAGCACCTATACGGGCAGGTCGTGCAAGAATTTGCTGCGACCAAACCTATCATATACTGCCCCATGGGCTTTACAAGTGAAGGCTACGAAGATCAGCGTTTAAATAGCTCCACAATCGGATACATGAAGTCTCTGCCTTCAAGAGGTGGTCAACAACTCAGCCCACCCTGACCCAAAAGTTCAGACCAAAAAAACAGGCTAAAGACTGTCACCTTGTACAACACGTGTAAGGGTCCTTTTGTCTTCCACACCAACCTGACAGAGAAGCAGTTTTGGAACATATCCTGCAATGTGGATTTTTCAGTGGAAGGAAAGAGTTGTGAATATACATGTTTCGACAGCAACACAGATAAATAGTCCTGTAATGTAGGATGGAATCCTGGTCACAACATCCTTTACATGCATGGTCCTGACTTTCTCCACTGCCAAGATCCTAGCTTTGTTACCCAGCCGGCATGGAGAAAAGACCACACCCTTGATGGAGGTTTTCTTCTCCTGAGTGTGAACGACTGAAATGTAAGAACCATGTCCTTCGAACCCAATTAAGGCGATTTGCACGATTGTTCTGATAGACAAGGTAACATAAATTAATCATCGGTGCAATCTGTGAAGTGTGATTATCATCGCAACTGAACCACACAGACGAGGGAATAGTGTGTCCCGTCGATGTTGGGTACGGTAAGGAGGCATTTGTATGGATACTTTTTGCACTTTCCTAGTCAAGCTCGATACTTTGCTTCCTTATACAGGGCTTACGTCCGAGTATCTGTCATAGTGTATTGATATCTTGTGCGATGTCCGCATTGGACATTTAGCGGGGCCACCATAGGATTGTCAGGTGCAATGTATGTAAGTTCTTGACTGCGAAGGAAAGCGCAAAATAAAACCAGACTTGCCTGGCTTCAAAGCAGACATGTACTAACATGCATTAAAACTGTATCCTGTGTGCAAAATTCCATAAGATCGATGATTCTGACTGTTGTACCCAACAACTTGATCTATCTGCCCAGCACAGAATGGCCCAAACATAATGAACTTGCTTGCCCTGATTGTCACCTTTCAAATTTACTTACAGAATACAAATACATCACTGCCATCCCAATTCTCCATTAGGCAGTCAATGTATTGTTTCCCTTTTCATAAATTTAACAGTGCATATGCAATATAAAGTGATAACACAGATTTTGTTGCCCATGAGGTTCCATTGTGGACATATGTCCCAATGATCATATAAGAGAAATGAATGACATGCATGATGACATCGTGTTCAGGACAAGTGAAGTACTATAATCGACGTGTGGACAGTGTCATTTGCCAATCGCTTAACAAGTTGACATGCTGTTCACGTATCTGCAGGTATGGGCAATTTCTGTAAATTCTGGCATGCACGTTCAAGGCCAAGAACATTCATCATCTCCCAATAATGGTCAGTCTCTAGAATACCTCCAACTTTGCGCTGCTGCGGCATGGGCTCAGACACCGCTCCCATATGTTGGCTTAAATGCCAAGAAACAACCAAACTCCAGACATGGAGGTTTGTAGCCACTGTCTCACAATATCTTTGACTCATGATAATCATTGTCAATTGTCAGAGGGAGGCTCCACCGGGGGCTGAAAAACATTTGGAACATCGTTCAAAGTTCTCTAAAACATCTTAAAAACTGGCAGGATGTACAGTAAGTGACTGTCCTGTATTCACTTCAAGTAACTCAAAGTAAAGTAGATGAGACGTTTTTCACAGTTCCAATGCACCTGGTTATCGTGTTCGGGTTTAATGTAATTGCTGTCTGGAACACCTAAAATGGTTCAAGAACTTGGACAGGATTGATGATCAATTTCGGTGTGTGTTTAGGTACAAGTTGAGCATATATATTTAACTAGTAGTAGCGTCTTTCTTGTATGTTGAATTCTTCGTTTCCACAAAGGGACGTCGAGCATCGAGATGGATGATGTATGAGGTAATCAAGGGAATGTGTTACAGTCACGCTACCATCACACAACCCACCCCATTCCTGTCACAGCCTTTCTGGTTCCAGAACACGGCTGAGATAATCATGTCAATTCTCCAAATAATTATACACAGGGAAGAAAATGTTTTTTCACACCATTGTTTGCGTTACAACTGAATAATCTGACACCTGATGAGCCATTTTCAAGCGCCTTTTCCTCCCACTCCTGAAGGATATGTGTATCCTATCCTCCCCACTGACCACAAATGGTATCGCCGCACCATGAAAGTGTACACCATTGTGATCTATATGTGGACTTTGACTCTGAAAAATATGTAGCAAATGGTGTGAAGCAGTATACACTATTCCTCTGCAAAAAATATCATACACAGTGTGGGTCAAACATATTGAATACTTTGTATTGACTACGTCATCTTCATCAGCCCCTCTGTACTAGCATGGACAAGCCATGTTCATCCTGAAGGGACCAAATATCATAGTCGGAGGGAACTGGTATGTGCTTTGCTCATCTTTCACTTCCGGAGAAACTGAGTTGTGGCACAAGTACTGCACGGTAGTCACAGACACTGATATCACACAAGATCAAACCCTAACAATAGTCAATAAAGCCTTAAGACATATATGTACCTCCTGGGAATCTATCCGACATGCTGAACCACTCTTTTCTTCTGCAAACATCGACCTCGTCCTCGACATCGTCCTGGATGGTGCAGGCAACCACGTTTGCGAGTACTATCTTGTGTATCATCCGACACAGGTCATCTTCTGGCCAGAACAAATGAACCCATCGCAGAGTCTGTTCTATAATATGAAGGGCATTCAGTCGGAGGTGCATATTGGTATTGGCTTTAACCTTTTATGATTCATGTTCTAAACGTCATCCAAGGATATGCAATAAATGCTCAATACTGGTATTTCAATACTTCAATACTTCGATCTTTTCCTAGCTCATTTGTGTTCCAGGCACCACCGTGGATTATATCCCTCTCTGTCATGTCCAGGACAAGCTGTATTGCATGAATTGAAGGACATGATTCTTCATGCCATAGGCAGTGAGTAAGTCCTGTGTCAATAGCTGACAGAATTGACATCCTAAGCCCAGATCACCTGATATCTGCCTCATCTACTGCATCATATGGGCCGGATGAATTAAAGATGATGTTGGACATAATCAATTCCAGAATACCGGACCTTCAAAACGTGCCAGGAGTTTGCAGGATTATATTCATTCTCATGAAGCATTTTGGTGAATATTATACAAATTTATGAAGATGTAACCACTAATATGCATATCCCAGTGGAGGAGAAGTATGCTAATCTTCACGGGGAACAAGCCGTTCAACTGAACAGTGGAGTTTCAATCTTCGATAGCGCACCGTGGAAGGTATCTAGAAGATTCTCCCTTATTAGTTTGATGCTTTTCAGTGCCCCATGAAGGCACCTATTGGCAATTGAAACAATGTCAATCAATGACATTGTCTCTCACCAGGCATGGAATCAATTTTCCTCTGCAGTTCAAAAGACATGTTCAGACTTGACCGTATATGTAAGTCTGAAAGTGACTCTGTGCAGACTTCGGTTTGACATCTATCGAAGTGTATGGTCCTTATTGCCATTGATGTTGGTATCCTTGTGATCCAGTCTGTGGATGCTGGCCTGAATACATCAGGGATAAAAATAATGTTGTATATCTCCGTGGCTGCTTGCCTTGGAAGCATTACCTTTGCTTTCCTGCTACAATGCAAGTATTAGGACATCCTGCAGGTGTCATTTTTGGATTCTGTTCATCCAATGACTCTTTATTCCCTGCCAACTGACATACATGTGCGTAGTGCCAAATAAACCATGGATTCTGTGACAACTGCGATACTTTGGAGAACATTGCTGTTGTTCAAGGTCTACCATTTGGCTTACTATACTGGGGGTATGTCATATGTATTCGAAGTTGGATTCATTCAAATTTCCCAATGAACAGGACAGTGTTCTTCGTTGGTGCCTTCCTTATCTTTGGACTGTACACTGGTCCACAGGTGAATAGGATACTGTTCAGTATCAGTTAGGGGATACTGGGACTTTTGTTCCTGTTCTTTTGGTACTGGACCTCAAGCTGATGTAGCACATGATTCGCAAGATGACTGCAGATTGGAGGAACAACATATATCTCTGGGCTAGGCATGGAATACCAACTGCACTTGAGCCCAATGACCAATATTGACCAAGCTTAATTACTTGCCTTCTACTTTCCTTTCAGGCGTTCGTGCATCTGTACTACTAGCTTCCAGTTACCCACTTTTTTTTTTGAATCCTGTTGGTATGTGTTGTACCTAATCCTACATGCCAGCATATGGTGGGATATTGCTACTTGTCCATATCTTGTCCTTTCTTCCTGTTCTATGTTCCTATGCATATTAAAAGTCACCCGGTTGCCAAATATAGCTCTAGATGTTGATGGATTAAGTCATCAAAGCATCAAGATGGATGACATTATTTCTAATTCCAAACACATCGAGGAGCACAGCCACCTTGAATCACCTTCTTCACTTTGGGGCTAAGCTTAAGGGTTACTCAGTGAGTATAACTACCTAAATTGTACAATCCACTGATTTATCTAACTCTCACCCCTCACCGCCTCTTCAGTGGTTCTGCAGCAGCTAAGGTCGACTTCATTATTTACAATTCTTATTCCTGACCACAGCCAGCAGTGTTGCTGTATGGCAACTGTTTGGTGCTATTATAAACACTGGAAAATTGTGGAAGAAATGAAGTCGAGACTTGAAACAACACCACAATGTATCTTGCTCAGTATATCACATCCTGCGTTTTATGTTCTTCCAAAGACATACTTCGAAGTGCACACATTGGACATTTTCAAGGTCAGAAATCATTATCTGTGAGCCCATTATTTTCAGTGATTTAAGTGTTTCCTTAAAGATCATTGTTCATCAGTGTAGTCCGGGGATTGATGCCTGTTGGGGTTTTCATGTGGCCTAACTTTGAAAGAATTGTTAGTACATCGTTAGCAGCAGTTTACATATTATAAAACCCGAATCAGTCTGCAGGATAGTCTAGATCTTTCTGGAAGTGGACATATTTGTATAATAGCATCCCAATTTCAGCCGTTACAATTTTTCCTCACTGGTGCTGAAGAGATGGTCCTAGATAAACTTCTTTAAGTATCTGAAGTTGGAATTTGGTTTTAAGCTCCATCAAGGGGTATTATGTATATCACGTTATTCGGTGATCAGCACATGCCGTTACCATTGGAATCGCATCATTTTTTTGTCTCTTAATTCCCACCATTGTTTCTGACACATTGTTTATCAATTCCCATACGTATACGATGGAGGAATATCCTTCAAGATATGGAGTACATTCACAGGTGCAATGGTGTAATCGCTGACTGACCACTACCAGAGCCATCAAACCCCACTCCCCGTTCCCTGTTTCTGGAGATCAATGAAGAAGACTCAATGGAGTCATCTGATTTGTCATCGGATGATGAAGGAGACTTTTGCCATTCCCATTTGACATTGAACTCTCAGCCATTTACCCTTGCAAATTTTCACACTGGCCTGATCAGATCGTTGAAGTGAAAGGCTAAGGTCGGTCCGCATATCTATCAAGCAATACCACTTTGATTGAATTGACAAACACAGGATTTAGCCATTTCCAAGGTCCATCAAAGTAAGAAGCCTTGTAGCCAGTAAGCATCTCTTGTCAATAATGAAGCATATTTTCCAAGCTTTTCTTAGCAACGCTGCTGTACCTGACAGTTCACAAGAACATGTTGGGGAGGGAGGAACAATTGATCCTGAAGAGTTGTTTGTAACATTTATTTTCTGTGGAACTCTGTTAACAATTCCTCTAGGATGCTGGAATATCCCTGGGGCATCACTGGTGGGGTGAGCATCAAATGAGAAGACTTCGATCACTTGAAACCGGGTGTCTACCTCAATGATAACCTCAGAGTTTGGATTACAGTACATATTTCTCAAGGTCTTTTACTCCCTGTTCACAACTTTCTGTAGGCTTTTCCAAGAGCAATTGGGACAAGATAAATTTGCAATTAACAAAGACATTTATATCTTCAGTCCGTTTTGGTTTCCTAAATTCAAAAGGTGATAGCTTTTGTCTTTCATGTCACCACGGATGTATTCAAACACATGTTAGAAAATATGATGACATGCAGTGTTGGACATCCAAGATTGATATCTTTGCGAAGACATACTTGATCATACTGATACACAAAGGGTACATCATTATCGTGTATTTCAGAGAATAATCAACATGATCTTTCCTAGCATCCATTGGTATCTCGCTATCATTTGCAATCCTGGCTGTATGATTCTGCCAGGTGAACCCGAGAAGGAGACTCCGGTTGAAGCTGAAGAAAGGAGTGACACTGGAAAAGGATCTGCCACAGGGGAAGTGTAAGAGTATTTACATGTGACATTTGATGCACTTTGTTGACGGTGATATTTCAGTACCCAGATTTTTACACTTGATTCGCTGGGCTCAGAACATCAGGATACCTTGATGGCATTGAGCAACTTCCTAGTACTCGAGGCATCTGACAAGAAAGGAGTGCAGACAAAGACGCAGCCTATCACACAATCTGCCTCCATAAGCATCATAATGGACACACACAGGAAGCTTACCATTGTACAGGTGCCACAGCAGATGAATTCTTATGACTGCGGTATATTTTTATTACACTTTGTGGAAACATTCATGTCGGAGCCATCAAGGTACCATAAACTCATGGTAAGTTCTTTCTTGTTGACCACTATGTATTGATGACGTTGTGTATACCCTCCAGTCGAAATCATCTTCACACCTTACAACCAGTAGAAACCTGGTCTGGCAAGTCGACAAAGTTAACACCCTGAGGGAACGTTTAACCTGTCAGATCTTGGAACTTTCAAAAGGATGGTCAGCTTATATGGCAACACACCCCCGAGATGTTGCTTCAGGGGACAGTCCTATCAAAATCGTTCAAGACACCTAAATTTGTATACTCCTAGACATGCTCATTGTTGCTTAAAATCTTTTTTATGTATACCAGAATGACGTTGCATTATATCTTTCAGATCACTCAGTTCCAATCTTAAGTTAACTTGAGCATGGCCAAAATGCACTATTGTATCATGTAGGGATGTTTTCATTCTTCCATGTCTGTAAGTCTGAATCTGTGTTACAATGTGTCTGCAACTCTACACTCCCATGTGTTGCATAAAGTTTGTGAGGGACATCTTTAAATTAGGCGCCTCTCCTGATATTTCAAACTCCTCCTCACCTGAGTCATCGCTCTCTTTGTGTGACAATGTGCTTCCATTCCCTTCAACTTCCTTGTCCTGAAGGTCTGAGTGCCATTTATTAGGGCTATGAAAGGAGTATCAACATGTGAGTCGACTTACCTGTGATAACCAGAGGATTGAGACCATTGATATGTATGGTGCTTTGTCTCTGGTTTGGGTCGGACTGTGTTTTTTCATAACAATCATCATTGAAGAATATATCCCATTCATCTACTGCGATGATTCTATGAGCATGGAACTTTCCCAGAAGTGCAAGATAGATATTCCAGACGCAGTCTTGCTTTATTTCAGGATTCCCTAGCTTGTTCATAAACTGCTCGGTGCATTGTCGAAAAGATTCAGGTACGAGTTCCAGCATGGGATGATCAATTGGTGCGTAAAGTTGCCTGGCAGTCTGAATAGATTCAGGACTGAAAGTAACCTAAGAATGGACTTTCACAATGTCGTTGAAAAAGATCACCTCAAGATTTACCTTGTAATCTTGAGCGTCGAATCGCTCTGGAGCCTGCTCGATGAGCAGCAGGACGCCATTTGGGCAGGCTATCTTTCGATTGTGTCTCTTCTTGGTTGTGTTATTTTTTATGACATACTCGTTGAGTTCATGTTGAAGCCACAGAATAAAAATGTAACGAAAGACCAAACTGCCTTAACTGTTAGCTGATATCCACCTGAAAATAGATACTTATGCTTCCAAAGGTACCTTAGGATCATACCATCCTTGGTCCACACCATGTTGCAGCAGGCCCTCATAGCCGAAGCTAAATGTCACACAGAGTACACTCCAAACTATCTCGGAGGGAATATTCATCTTCTCCACCATCCAACGATGTTGTACAGTATTGCATAACTCTGGGTCAGCCCATTGTCTCAGGAAAGTCTGAGCCCGAGCTACATTTCCATTTTCATTCCCGACATCGCTTTGGGTTATAAGCGGGCCGTCTAAAAAGTTCCTGAGTTTGAAGACATGAAGGAATCGTTTTATACTTACATCCATTTGCTTCTATCACGTCTAAATAATATCTGCAAATCAAAACTGGGTTCGAATTATTCCATCATATCTTCATTCATTTTAGGACACCACTGAATGGGTCGACACAAGCGTGAAGACAGAGACCAAATCGGTATGTCCACTTGTCGTGTTGGTCTATACACCACAAGTCATTAACACCAGCACAATAGAACACTTTCCGGACCATGTCCTTTCTGAGTCATCTTGCGACAGATTTAGGCTCATTAGCATAACTCCACTCCTTGATTGTGTCTCTGCCGGGATGTAAGGAAGGCATCTCAGTGGCTGGCTACAACTAGAAGACGAACCTAGAGACATGTAGCTTGTGGTCGATTCGTAAATGTTTTTTCAATTCAAAGTATCCTGCCTTTGGGAAACGCTCCCTCAACTCCTTGATAGGTTCTGTAATGGTTTCCACCATGTGGTCTTGCTGCCTTGTACTCAAAAACCCCATGCATTTCCTCATCCTTTTGAAACTGGATAAACTGGGGAAGAAACGTAAATAATATGAAGTCCTTGGAAAGTTGAACTTACCCTAAGGTGTACTTTGATGTGTTGAAAACCTTTTGTAATTCATCGCATAAAACGATATCGGTTATACCCCCTTCCATCTTCCACAGCTCCTCCAATCTAGGCCTAATAAGTTCCTCTGGGACTACCTTTTGTTCAATCTACACAAAAATCAGGAAAGTTGGAACTTACCCAGTGGCAGATGCTGATTAGGCATGTTTAATGTAGTCAAAGAAAGTCTGAGCAACCCAAACTATTGAAGCACTCCGGGAGATCGGACCTTTGAATTCAATGGAACATTGTGGAACTCAGGACTATTGGAAACCCGACTGCTACATGTGATACATAGAATGGAAGCAGTCTCTCCTAAAATTTGATGCACATTTTTTGGCTTTGACAGCTGGTTTTGAAACAAAAAAAATCAGAGAAAAGATGTCACCGCCATGTAGTGATTGACAAGTTTTCTGATGAAAACCAAGATACGAATCAGATTTCTCCTGCTTTTCAAAATAAACATAGAATCGGTGTGAAGATGTCGACAGTGTGTCATTGCTTTTATGATCGGTGACAGAATGAACCATCCAAAAAAGCAATAACAATGAACACCTTTTGCAATGGAATTTTCCAAATTCTTAAAAATAGAAAGGGAAATGATGATGACATTCCCACAGTAGTTGTTATAAGAAAGAGAGAACGGGATTATATCTCTCTACCATTTCCTCAATCTTGACATTATTCAAACCCTGAACGAAGTTGAGACCAACTTTTCCACCCTCCATCGTTATTGGAATTCTGTTTCATGTTGGTAAGGTTCGCCGAGTCTGAAATGGATGTGGAGGTTCACAAATTCAGCAGGACGTGCTGTTATGTTCACTTTGCGATGGTTTTGCTTCAGTACCTAACACACACACTGTGATTTTGTAAAGAGTACTAATGCTTCCTCTTTGTAGGCCCTGTGTTGGATGGAAAACTTTCTGGTGCACCTCAGAAAATACACGCTAGTTTTACGATCTTTATCCAAGGGGTTGCTCCTCGTACTCTGCCCCTTAGTAAGTTACACAAAAATGCATGTTTTTGATTTGATGTAACATTCGTTCAGGGGTAGACAGTAGTCTTACCGTACATGATGTCCTGAACATCGTCGAAAAACATGTTGCACAGGCCGGGTGCACATTAGCAGCTCCATTTAACTGCTATCTTGTGGGAAGATGGAGACCTCTGCTGGCTGAAGAGACATTGGATTCATTAAATGTTTGGGACCTTTCACACTTCTATATTCGATACATTCTTCCAGGAGGCACAGGTACGCTCTATTCTAATATCGGGCAAAGTCGAATTCTGGAAGCAGGCACAGATGCTTTTGACGTGACCTTGTCACCTGACCTTAGTCTGGATCATTGTCAATATATACATTGTACAAACCATTCAGCCACAGGAGAACCTTACAAATTCAAGCCCAATGAAGAAAAGTTTCACGTTCAAGCCTGTCTTGCTGTGGCTGGTCCCACTACTTTACGCAGACTTCAGACGCAGACACTAACGTTGACCACCTGTGGCGCTTGTGCGGCTCTCACTGCTCAGAAAAGTGTGTCTTCATTTTCACTTAATGAATGCTGTTTGCATGACGCTTCTTTGGGTATATCTAAGATGCTACTTCCCAATGTAGAGAATTGTCAAAGAGCGTTGACCAACGGGCTTTGTCATGTGAGAAACTTCTTTTGTCTTTGGCAGTTGATACTTAGAATTGTCTTAGCAACAGCAAATCCATTACAGACTGTTGCATCCATATTGCGAGCAGAGCTACAGAAAGTGCTTGAGGATAAAAGCAAAGCGGAAGCCGCAGCAGACATTTTATTAAAGCTTTTTCAGCAAAATCTTGCTTCTTCTGGAAATGTCTTCACTGTCCCTGACGTCGCCACCATTGACCACAGCATAAAGAATGCCAAAGTGAAAGGTATGTCATCTCAACTCAACACTACGTTTCTTTCTTGATTGCATACTGCTTTTAGGGGCTTGCCCAGAGGCCAGGTTGCCAGTCACAATATCATCCAGATTAAAGAAAGATTCGTTAAATACTGGTTATTCAATGGCTCACATTCGACATGTAAGTGAGACACAAAAATATCAATGACTCACCTTGGAAGGCCAATCTGGTGAATCCACTAGGGTCTTCATTCAGGTTAAGAGGGAAAATGGCACTAAAAAGGGACTTTCTTTCTGGGTATGGGTCCCTTCTTATGATCTTTGTTTTTGAAGTCCTGATTGTTGTAGAACATACAACGGGGCGTGAAGTTTCTAGCTGCCACTTCTCAAAGCAATGTCGCAAATCTCATCATTGAAAGCTTGCTGGTTGTCATCCATGATCATCCAGATGTCCAAGGATTTTCTTTTGCTGCTGGAGATTTCTTTCTTGTGGATTCAGGGTGGAGCCCAATTCTTGATGGGGATCCTGATGAACCGACCAAACTGTTTTACAAAGGACTAGCAACCAGCAGTAAAAAGAAGGGAATAGCTGGCATCAAATTCATTCAACCCGCTCAAGAAAACTGGTTCATGGTGATCAAACCCACCATTGCCGACAAATATAACATTTGGGCAGCTGGAGGTGAAATTACCCTGATGGTCAGTGTCTCAATCCTGAGAACGGTGTTGACTGATAGATATACAGCCTACGCCTGTGAAGAGAGCCATAAGGAAGAAGAAGGGACATCCCATCCCTATGCAATCCATTGTACATGACGTTTCCTTTGCATTGTTGTGAACGTTTAACATATGCACATATAGGGCACCTCAGAAGTCAGTGAGCAAGATGTCTGTTATAACAGTGATACTATACTTGGAGACAACTCTCTATTTTTCGACTCCAATGTATCTATGGTGTCAGGACCGCCCTCTTCAATATCTTCAGTATGACTCAAAGTGTCTAGATCTTCCCCCATGCTCACCAGTTTCATCAGGGATACAGCCAGTCATTTTCCAAGTCAAAATCGTCATCAAAATGATCAGTGAGCCTGTCATGATTATGCTTTACACTTCTCTAAGTCCAAGAAGCTGTCCCCACCAAATGTCAAGGAAAGACAAAAGCGGATCCGTCCTGATATTACGCCAAGCGTATGTGAAAGATGGTTTGATGCCATTCCAGATCTAATTGAGAAGGGAGGCACATACATAGAAGGTCAACCTCAACCAGGTAAGTCCATTGATTTGAAATCCTGCCAATACTTATATACATTCAGGTAAGCTGGAACATTGGGTTGAAATCTGCAATATCCCTCGCTTGCGATCTGAGATTCTCACAAGACCAAATTTTGCTTTTGATTCACAAGCTAGGGGACATATCTACATCGACTGGGCTGAAAGCCCTGAGAAACACCTTGGTTCAGGCTCCTTTAAGACTGTGCATCTTGGTGTCCTGCAAGTCAGCATCATGTTGCAGGGAATTCCACTTCCACCTGCACTCCAAGGTAACATTTGTATCAAGCATCCATACCAAGGAGTTACCAGGAGCAGAGATCCCAGGAGGTTCCCCGAAGGTTATGAAAGGACCTGTGTTCTTTGAGAGGCAAACACCATGTTGTGGGCAAATGCTCTACATGACATGAGCCTCGATATGGTCCTGAGCAAAGCCACCTCGCTCGGCACAGCTTCCGGCCCAATCCCAGATCTTCATTTTGTCAAGGCCGCAGTGGTGATGAAGTCCAGACCTGATTCAGTCAGACCGAAGGATTGGCTTAGATTTTGTGCGCTGGTGGAAAGGCTTTTATCGACAGATGACTTTGTCAAATATGTATGCAATGGCACACCCCAGCCTATCGACTTAGCCTCTGACGAGAAACATCATAACGTGGTATTTCTATGCTTTTTGCAACATGTTCAATATCACTTTACAAAAGCGAAGGCTTTTGTTTCGGATTACCAAGGTACTTTTGACTCTCCTGACTCACATTGCCAGGGACTAAGTTATGTCAGGCACAGGTTGTTGGTTGACAGATCCACAGGTCATGGCAAAATCTGAGTATGTCAGACATCTTTCAGTAACAGAACAGCTCTAATTCTTTTTCAGAGTTGTGAGACATCAGCTTTTTGTGGATGGAAACATTGAAGGATCCATAGAATGCTTCGGGGAACAGCACCTTTGCAATGCTTGGTGCAAGTGGTTTGAACTACCAGAATTATGAACTGTTCGAATGATATAGTTGATCTCTTTTAAAAACGCTCGACCCAAAATTTAAGGTTATCTGGCATATTTGTCATGTCTATAATTCTGTCCAGCCGATCTTGATGTTGTGGGCAAGTTCAAACTTGTATAATCACAAAAGGAAATGTACTGGGGTTCATAAAATTTGAATCCAACCAGGATGACTTATTCTAACAAAATACAAAGGAGCAACACAGATAATGAACACTCAAATCTTGGATGGTAGCCAATCAACGCAATAGCCTCCTGCCAGAAATAGGATGCGAGGGTAGAGTCCATCCAGGAGCACAGGATCATATTGCAGATAAAAACTTGGAAAGATATGTAAAAGGTTTCAGGAAACTGAGTATTGTGAGGCAATGTAGACTGTTGATGACATGGTAACTACAGGAGTTTGCATGGAATCATTGTTTAGTATTGTGGGTACAATATAGCAGATGATGAAACCAGATGCAAGAGAGAAGGGAACAAGAGGTAAGGAACCGCCATGGCATCTTAATAGCCAGTTTGAAATGTGGAGTTTTTATGTGTTTTTTGTCAAATAAATAAAATAAAAAATGTTGAAATATGACCAAAGGTTGGTTTCTTATAAAGATACCTAGAAAATACAATGTAAATGATGCAAGGATGATGAGGGTTTACTGGATAAGACCCTATTGCACCATAATGAGGGCCATCAGTAGTGTCCCCTTGGGACTGTCATCCCCGATGGCCAAAAGTATGTGGAAACAGGCATCGGACTCGATACTTAGCTTAGTCAGCAAATTCCTCTTTTAGAACATCAAAATCAATGAGAACGATGATGGCATCTATGTTTAAAGTAATCTAAGGCCCTATAGGGCTAAGTGTACATCTTGTGCTTTTGTATCACTAATAGTAATTTAACAGATCTGTATGTAAGGGTATCGGTATATGTGGGGGCATTTCTGAGTTTCAATTTCTTGTCTTGAGCTCTGGTGGGTGCATAGTCCTTCATGGTTGTGTGCAGTTTGGTGGAGTGAATATGTTTGAATAGTGGATTGGGCATACTTGCCCATTTCAATATCCATACAATCCTTGCTAGGCATGCAAATTGTCACTCCGATGCACTAAAAATAGACTATGATGACTAAGCAGAGCATTGAGGCCGATGCCTCTGTCTAACTAATTTGGGCCATCGAGGATGGCAGTTCCAAATGTTCACATTTAAAGTTTGATGGCTGAATGTCTTTGAGCAATGTCAAGGCTTCGGTGGATGCGCATTGTTATAATCGATCATAACAGGTAGATTTCATTGGCATGTGATGGATGGCTATCTCTGTGAGACATCTGGCTGCAGTGTAATGAATAAAGTTGGCAGATAACTTTGTATCACCAATGAAGCCCAGTTAAACATCTGTGGGCTTGGGTGGGTTTGGAGAGATACCAGTCAATAAATCAATGGAAGGCTGTAGGTCGCTAAGAATGGGGCATCACACAGTTTTGCGATTGCTACCTATGGATACCCATTGATGCTCACAGACTATTTTCGGTGCGTATCATTGATAGTAATCAATAAGACACACATTTATTTGCTTGATAGCTCTACAAATTGGATACACCGGGTAGCTACAGGCCTACAACCTATCACACTCCCATCTCCTGTCCATACACGGGCATGCAGCTGTCAGCAGACTGAACCACAAACCTGGCTGGTTTTAAGCATATATCCATACTATATGATAGAGCTTTAATGTACCACATGCGAAAAAAAAGAGTGTGGCCAACAAAAACACGTCAGACATAGCAACCTGAAGCTGAAGTTGAACACATGTAAGTCACTCAGCCCAGGGGAAATTATAACTACGCACCTATGTGGAGGAGAGGTGAAATGGAGGAGATGGCATGCATATATGGTAATAATTTGACCTAGTACAGCGTTATGGGGAATAACACAACAACATGGTGAGAGAAACAGGTGGACTTACCTTATCCTGCAACCAAAATCACGTCCAAACTCCTCATTTCCTTCAACCACGGACCAAGACACTGGCTATATATGGTTGCCTCAGGGTGGTTCCTGATCTACGGTGCTGTTTCAAATGAGCTCGACACTGTCGGTGGCATCTGGGTCATAAATAAACTGGTGGCAATGGTTCCCAGCAAAGATGGTAGCGCAGCAGGGAAGGGCAACATGTCGGGCTAGGGTCATGATGGTAAAGGGAGAGAATACTAACATTAGTTACCAGTCGCTTGCAAAACCCCACACGAAGTTCTTGATGGTCCCGGTCATGATGAATCTATACAGGCTCGAGAGCTCTCAGAGTATGCTCAGCTTTGCCCAACTGCATCCATCAGCATCTCTCTATATCCATGGTCATTGATGGATTGATTGGTACTCATGGGTGTCAATCCAGGCCTCTAGACTTTCAACTGGGGATAGAGGTGGAGGATGACAGTTGTTTGGACATGAGAACAATAAAAACACTTTCCCATGGTTGATCTCTTCTTTGTCACACAGTCATGTCCATAGAAGCACGGTATCCTATGAATGCAGGCAGTGAGCATTTTCCATGAGCAGCAAAGGAATCTTACTCAATGAGCCATATTTTCTCCTAACAGCTGGCTATGGAACAGCCAAAGGCTCGCCTCTAGTTTGGTCCATGCCATATTCATACCCTGAATTCCTAGCCATGCAGAAGGACCTGCACATGTGGTTTTCTTCATGCACTTCTGCTGAAAGATCTCAAGGCGACCCTGTCTTGGTGTTTGGCAGAGGCATCACCAAGGCCTTACAATGTTTCACAAATGAAATCTGGTCCAACGGCTCTGAGCATTCCCACAAAAGCATCGATGACATGGTTGGAAGCCTTGACAAAGCCAGGGTGTTGGACATGCTTGTCCTATTCAAAGCGATGGATGTTGCATGCAGTTTCTTGCATCCGACTCGAAGCTGACCCCACCACCCCAGCTACAATGCCATGAACCTCTCACAAGAGGAACTTGATGTAAGTCATCTTCCCATTCATATACTTTCTGCAAACATCCAAGCTGTCAAGCCATTGGAGCCTCTCCATACATGGTGTCAAAGGCTCAGTCAAATTCCAAAACAGCATCCAGCTCTTCTGCCCATCAGTATTCCAGTGGAAGGAGCTCAGCTGTCTCACATGTATTCTCATCGATGGGTGGAAACTTGGGAAAAAATAACTTGTCTGCTGGACTTGCTCGGAGTTTACATACACTTCATTTTGTTTGTGAATACGTTCAAATTCGTCGGGAATTGTTCTCATTCTAATATTTGCGTTAGCATCATGGCGTGGACCACATACCACAATGGGTGGAGGATCATGGCATGGACCCGAGATGGACACAGTAGGTTACTTCATTTTTCAAACCATCAGTCTACTAACTTGTTTGAAGATATATTCGACGTACAGGAATCAACGATGAACAATACTTAGACAACCTTAAAAGAGACCTCCATTACATCAAAAAAGTGTTCACAGTCGCTGTCGCAATCTCTCCCTTATTCATTATCGTTGGTAATAGCATGTACAATACAATCAGTGTATCCCGTGCCTTACAGGTAAGAAGTTCTAAAATCCTTCTCTAATACCGTTGCCTGACATTTCATGCAAGATTGGAGGACGACTCTCTTCAATTGGGAAACCAGCCCTGCTAGGTCATGTTGAAGGGGTACTGTGGAGGTCCATTTTCTGTGTAGTATGCAGCTCCTGCAGTAGCGAGATTGCATTGACCCAATTTCTTGATGAAGTTCAGCCTTTGCTTCCAGCATCACCAAGGCAGGGCAACAACTCCATATTGTCAGATATGTTACAGGACGAATCAGCCATGGTGGAACAGGGATGGTTTTTAGGGGAATGGTTTTCAGATGTCATTCTGTTGATCCAACAGGAACATGTTCTTGAGTCTGAAGCCAGGATCGCAGCAGCAACACAAGTATGGCTGGACGAGAACAGATCACGTTGGGGAGAAATCAGTCGTCACGAGAAGGTTCCCATAGAACGAGGCAGAAGAAGGTCTTGTCCTCCCCATGGAGTCTCAAGGTTGCAACTGCGAAGGTGTCATAGCATCTCCCCAGAGCGAGCAAAGAGGATCTCTATCGCTGTGCTTCCAGTCATGGATGTCAACCAGTTAACGAAGAATTCTGTACCCAACATTTTGGGGGGTTGGTCAAGTTTGCCCTTGATAGACCAGATGATTCTAGGATCTGGGGGACAAGATGACTTCCACCATGTCTCACAAAGGAAGCGGGATCGTTCGGGGACAGATATAATGCGGAGTGGAGCAAAGAATGCAAAAACGGATGCTCGTGTCTCCTATTTTCCATGTGGAGTCGTCCTACCAGAGGTTTGGGATCCACTGACAAATTTGAAAGTCAAGTTCACTTACTTTGCCCTGAGATTGAATGTGAGTCAACCAACCACTTTCCTGCTACACTGCCTCATCATAATTTAGCGGATAGACTGACGCAAGGTACAGAATTGGAACAACTGTTTCAATAGCCAAAGTAAAAGGGAGTCAATGATCAAGTTGATCAACTTCAAGGATGCTTTGGATGATCCTTCTAACACGCTGTCGATATTTGCAAAATCAAATATCCATCTTTTTGAAACACCCGCCTCTCCATTAGATTGGTCTTTGGTGACTCTCTCAGACATTGGTGACATCGATGAAGTTCATCATTTGGGAGGCGAGTGCCATCTATTTATTATGAAAGTGTACTCTAATGCAAACTGCAGGTCACAAATGCTCACGTGAGCCTGTTATAACTGTCGACATATCTCTTCGAGACATGTATGCCAGAGGCATTGAAGGAGATCATGATGTGGTGAATTTTATCTCCTTGTCCCGCAGTGATCCTTCCAACAGCCACCCTTTGCAGTTGTAAGCTTGATGTTTATCTTGTAGCTTTAAGTGCACTTAACGTTACCCTGCCAGTATTTTATCTACCCATCTTTGTGCCTTTGATAAAACATCTGATGTCCCTGGGATCTCTACTGATGCATATCCACATTCGGTGACGAGTTTCTGGTTCATTGCAACCAAAGTGGCTGCAACCAACGTGGCCACAGACAGTTTTGGGGTCGGAACGGCCATTGAGGTGCTCTGTGGGTGCCAGATATGGTACCTATTCCAACGCCGTGACACTGGAGACAAGGACATTGCCATTAATTGGGAAGCTGAGCCTGCTGAGGATGAAGTCGTCAATGATTGGGAACCTGGATTTTTCCCAGACCCGAAATATTGGACCGCAGAGGTTGTCGTGCTGAAACCAGGGTCTGCCCTGTATGTCATGGTGTATCCATCTTGATCAATGCTGACACAGGGGCAGGTACATATGTCCTGAGACTCACCATGCAGTTGTTGCTCTGGAAAATTCAATTGTAAAAGGTCACCACTTCTACTCTACTGTCGCACTATCAAAGACCGTCTCAGGATGGGTCTGTACCCAAATATTTTAGGATATTGGTGGTCTTCTGATTGCCCACCTACAGCGTGTTCTGCTATGCATAATGATATACTTTGGTAAGAGTGTCAAGGAAGGTACCAACAGTATGTCAAATTCTGGAAACTTTTCAAACATAACCGACCATTTTCCAGGTGTTGACTTCCATTTTCCAAAGCTGAATAAAATGGGATTGATGAATCTTATCATGCTTGGTAATTGGTGCTTCTTCCTTGATGCCTTCAATTCACGGGATTCTGAACAGAATGATGCCACAGTTTTGGCAATAAGTGCTTATCTATCCATTATACAGTGCCTAGCAAAGCACCACTGTCTTCTACTCATCGAAGAGAATCAGCCTGACCTTGGCTTAATTCCCTTATCTCAAGTCAGACGAATGGCTATTTCTGATTTTGCCAGGGCTTCCACTATCCATTTTTGCCTGAGAATCATCTCAGATGCAATGGCCCATGATTTCTTCACAGAGAGCTTTGAATTCTCGGCAATGAGATGCCTGGAAAGGTATCTGAAAATTGATACCAAGGCCATCGAAGTACATGAAGTGGGAGAATTGCAGCTGACATGAAGCTTTGTGGTTGTCGACAATTCTGCCAAAATTGGTAAGTTCATATTTTCTGCCCTCAGTGTCTTCCTCTGATCACCTTGTAAACCCAGGTGATGACATTCTTTCTGATCTCAGAAAGGCTGAATAAGGATTCTTGGGCAATGACAATGTATTCATCTATGTAGTGAAACAGACATCTTTTGGTTTTCAGGAAACTGTCACGCGTTATGATCCCACAGTTGTACGGTTGCCTGACCTTGGGCCGAAGTCACGGTTGCTGATTGTGAAACTTCGGGGCGACAGTTGCCGGTCACACAAATGATCTTGACTGAGTCTCTGTGGCTGTGAAGCCACATATGATGTCGTTTCCAACTAACTTGGTTGTCTCCGACCCCAACTGCTTTGTCATGGTTTTGCCAACCTTCTGGTCCATGGGCAGGCCAGGTCATGCTGGCGAGGGGAAAGTCGCAGTCGTTTACTGACCATGACAGTGACAACTATGCAACAGTCGTGACTTTGGCAACTGTCGCGTGACCCACAAAACACTGACTTGATCTGCGTCGCCCTTGTCTTCACAATATACAGTGACCACTGCAATGATGCTGGTTTTGTTTTAATTTTATCAAGTAAAGTATAGCGGAAGGCCTGACTCAATGCTCTAAAAATAGAGTACAATGACTAAGCAGAGCATTGAGAACGATGCCTCAAGATCACGAGAGCGAAGATAGTTAGGGCCATCGAGAAACACTTCCTGGCCACAATGATATCAGTGGAAAGGAAATCAAGCAGAAATGGTTTACCGATCTGGAGAAGTTTCTTCAGACACATTTTCAATCTCCCAGAAATCAGATTTTGGCAGAGAGATTTCTGTGTCCGACTTGACTGAAACGGTATATCGAAGCATTTCCAGCACCAATGCATATTTCCTTCATGCACAAAATTAGGCATATAAATAGCGTAGGACTCTTATTGAGTGATGTACACAGGAATGATGGTGGGTGTACAGTGGACCAGGTGATGACTAGATTAAAAAATAGCTGCAAAGCAGCTTTTATAACCCCCCATTAAGGAGAATATGGGAAGGAATCTGGGTGTGGCCAGAGACATAAAAATCTTACAAGTTTGCACACAGAGAAGGGTTAACATGGTGGTAATTGATTTGATGACTTAAACATTTTATTATAAGGGGGATGTTGAAAACTGTGGCAGGAGGGCTGCGATACTACCGAAAGGGGACATGGGAATGTAGCTACTGAGAAAGTCTGGCACGATGGCCATGATAATGCTACAAGAAAATTCAAGTTCAATATGTATATAAGATCTGTAAGGTCCAAATTTGGGATGCTGCATGTCTGACTCTCGTCAAGAGAAAAGGCTCCCACCCAAGTTATGCTTAAGCACCCTTGCTCTGACTCCGACTGGCTAGTTCGTGCTCTCTTGACATAACGCTCAACATGATCGGTGACGACAGAAGGCCCGAACTCCATCACAATGGCCTCGATAATAGAAGAGTGAGGCATGGCCTCAGCCTCCGAATCTAGGGGAGCACACTTGGAGGACAACCGGTGTTGAAAGAACTTGGCATTGCGAAGTGGGACCTTGTCACTGGTAGAGTGAGAGATGGTGGCAAATGACTTCGAATATGGAGCGGTGGCAGAAGCTTTTGGCCATGGGACAACTTGGTGCTTATGGGGAGGCTTTGACGCTGAAGTATCCACGACGATGACCTCATCGATATCTGACTCGTCGACTTCAGTGGCAGAGAACTTGGAGACCCAGGATGGCGGGCCAACCTTCTCTTCCTGGATGGACTTCAGAGCTACAGTTTTCGACGAAGCTGGGGTCTTGGATGGTTTGCTAGGAGGACCAAACTTTGGCTTCACTGGCGGTTCCCAGTCCCACCCAGCTGTTGAAAGAGTAATTGGCTATACGAATCAAGAGTTCAAAGTTGGTCCAGGGTGTGGAAAGCTAGTGAGGATGTTGCTGCGATAAGGAAGACACGAAAACTTACCCAGGTTGCCGCGAATTGGTGTGCCCACTTCAAAATGTCCTCGTCAGTACACAAGATCCCTGTAGGAGCCTTTTCTTGCAGAGTTTCCAGTGTGAGGATGGTCTTCCGAAATTTGGAGTCAGGCCCCGCCACCCCAGAGCTTTGAACTGGGTATCGGTGCCTTGTTGAGTAGGGGAACCCATGGGAGCCAGTGGAGGAAGGACTGGGGTAGGTGGGATACCGAGGGAGGGCAACACAGCACGCTCAGACTGTGGGGGTAGATCAATATTCATGGCATCTGAGGGCAGGATATTTGACGAGAGGCCAGGAGGAGGTCCCAACATAGACATGTCAAAAGGTTTGGCAGAGATAACCAGGGGAGCAGTTGGAGAAGTAGGGCACGACATAGGCAGAACTTGCGAGACAGGAAAAGAATGCGTTAGAGACGGTCATTAATTTATGAGGAGGCTTACGCTAAAGGCAGGGGGCGACAGAAGAAAAGGGAAGACAGGTGCAAAGATGGTGGGGAAGAATGTGAAAAACTGGACAAGAAAAGAAGGAGTTGGGGCCTGGTTTGGAGAAGATATAGAAAGGCCGACCAGAATTCCTGCATGTCAAGAGTCACAGCTAACCGAGACAACAGAGGCATGGTGATCACCTCTTTTGGCAGTAGCATTGCAATTCAGGTGTCTTCTCTTGGGAGGTAACCAGGGTAAACCGGTTGCCCACACACACTTCCAGATAGGGCCAAGTAGGGTAATTCTCATCAAGAGAAGGACAATTGTGGAATCAATTGGTCAAAAATTTTTCAACGTACCTTCGGGGATGCAGCAATGACAAGTTGTATTTGCCAAGGAGGATCTGGGTGCAGGTAGTACATCAACATATGTCAAGACATGCCTGCAATGGACAATGACCCAATGGTCCAGTTGTGAGTGACTTGCCTCCATAGGCGCAAAAACCGCCAATCCAAGCGATCTGAGGGTGTGGGACCAAAGATCAGGCAACAAATAGTTGTCAATAGCAGTGAAAGGATCCATCCAGTTACTTAATAGTTCTAGAAGATGCTGCAGCTATTTTTAGATTTTTAGATGGAGGTGCTGGCACATATGTGTACACTAGTGTGTTCCCCAAGCATGCATCACAATGATATCTCAGCCCATACTCGCTTTCTTCTATGCGACCACCATTGCCATCATTGACACTCTGCTTGTATGCTTTGGACCTGTGGGTTGATTGCCTCATCGACATGTGTGTGTGACCTCCTGCCTGAGTGTGAATGTCCTAACCTAGATCAATACCGACAGAGTGCAGATGTTGACCATCAAACAGATGATGAAGTCTTGAATCTGTGTCACTCTGTGCCAGATGATGACTGGACAATGTCAGGCTGCCTACCCAGGCTCACACCAGATGTTGTGGCCAAGCAGGTACCCAGGTTGCTGACAGGTTGGCCTTCAGAGGCTTTAGCGCAGGATCTTGTTCACAACCACACAAACATCCCCATTCCTCCTATCCGGCGCCTCCTCAATCTCAATCCAGATGCCAGCATCATAATCATGGACTACATTCCCAGGATCACATTGGCGGAAGTGTGGCCCACCATGGGGCTCTGGCAGAAAATCTGTACAGCTGTCACCCTGTGAAGCTACGACCACCAGCTCAGGTCCATCACACATCCCCGATCTCAAATTCCTGGACCTGTTCTCGAGGGCAAAGAGCCTGGAGTATGCTATGCGTCACACATCTTTGGGCCCTTCAGACCCACCAAGGGCCCATTTGCAACCTCAGAAGAGCTCATCCAGTTGTTCAACAACACAATAGGCCAAGCGGTGCTTGCCTGATTGTGCATGCACAAAGGGCCATTGCTGGATGATGGGACTCTCATATACTCGCATGTTGACTTTGCTATGCGAAATTTTATCGTCGGGGAGGACAGCCAACTTTGGCTAATTGATTTCGCAACTGCCGGCTTTTATCCTAGGTGGTTCGAATATGTGAACATGGTCATGGATGCAAGGCTGGAAAGGGGAGTGGAATATGATTTAATTTGGTGGGTGATTCTTCCATTTGTCACTGATCCATATTTTAGCATATGTGACTGGATACGAACAGTAGTGCCTGACTGTTTGTAGTGCAGAATAAATGTTTCTTTTTTTCAATTAACTAAGTATATATGCTCCTTACAAGTTCACTATATCTTCATTAATTAATGTTATGCCCAATGGGCCACTTGCAATGCGGATCTCCTCATGCCATTCATAAGCAAGTGGGGCCCAATCACTTCGAATTAGACCCTCCTCCGCGAACACCTTGAGGCTCTAAAAACAGAAATGACCGCAGGCAGCGTTGTGCCCATTGACAGTCATGCTGTCCAGGCCAGCACTCATAAGGAGCTCCAATAAATTGCCAACAGCGCTATTGTGGGGTTCAAGGATGGGGAATGACAAAACACTAGCAACTTGTGAGCCCATAGGGATTACATCTTGGCCTGTCACACTAACGACGAAGTGAGACTAAGACCTGCAATGACAAGGATGCACTCACATAACATCTGGCTGAACGATGCCATTAACTAGAGAATAATTGACATCCAATTGGATCCTGTAATGATCCTGGCCAGTTGAAGGCAACAACAGCATCAGATAAAGATGCATTACAAGCATCCCTTGGTGGATCACGGATTCAAATCCTTTCCCTGATAACTTGATCGTATCGACTTTCCATGCCAAATGGGCATCCGAGAGTTCATTTTTGATGGCGCCGATGTTCTGAAGGAGACAACAGTGTGAGCAATGATATCATCAGTTTGGGAGACCGCTGGTGACATACAAACGAATCCATTGAACTGATGTCTTGCATGCATCTTCCAACCTGAACTTATACCACCCACCGCCAGGCAGGCACACTGTCAGAAAGGGGAATTACCTTAGTGGTCTCAACACGGCCCACCCAGAGTGCAGGGAGAGTTCCCTCCGAGTGAATGGAGACTGCCAGGAAGAACTGACAAAGAAACTATCAACCCCATTGATGAAGCACTGTGAAAATATTGTTTTATATATAGCTTTCATGTGCGCGAACATATGTTCCTACAAGACTACGGAAATAAATCAGACCAAGAAGCCTGATTAATGTAACCATACCTAGCTGCCTCCCCTTGAACCGATCTGGGGGATTTGGTTAATCGATGTATGGCACAAGGTTTCTGTCATCCAGGCCCTGATCGGACACCTAATGATTGCCTTGGTGTATTCACTGCACCGCGGTTGGGTTCGGTTCCCCAAGTCTTGGGTGCATTCAGCTGAGATGAACAGGGGAACAAACACTCTCCAAATCACTCACACCAGGGAATGACCCAGAACAAAACAATGGCACATACCTCATCATAGAGCAGATTGTCAGGCTGAGAAGAAAGATAAGAATAAGCTCAGAAAGGTGGTTTTGGGGTCGAGACATCCCAGTGCCACCATCATGCCACACAATCGGACTTCCTCATGAAGGAGCTGAATTATCTCATTTGCACAAACCAGCTGCCTTTCCAACAGCGCATCCTCATGGTCGGATATGTCACCGCATCCCACAATGAGCCATAAGAGGGCTTCTTCTCATCTCTTCACATCCTCCAGAGCCTAAAACAAGTTGATAGGACACTGAAATAATGTGATCAGGGTGCGAATATCTTCAAGTTCTCACTCGAGCTTTTCAACATCCCCTTGGGCACATGCCAGGTCAGTTTAAGCTCTTGATTGGGCTGTTCGGCAGTGTGAGCCACCTGCGAGATTCAAGAGCATATGTCACGAAATAGGCAATGACCAGGCGCCATACAGATTCACATTCTTTTTGAAAGGGGATTATGGAAGGTGCTACAGCTTCTCCAGAGGGTAGTAATGCTTGGTCATGTAGGAGGCATGGATGGAAGCATTATCGTAGGGCTAACAAACGTCTGCACAACAGAGACTGAGACATCAGGGGAAATGATATGAGTTCTGCGAGTATATAATAAAGTGGCTTGCCAGGCTAAGGAAGGGCCCAGAATAGACAGTGCTTGCATGATATCAAGATTGTGACAGAGTTCGAAGTCTGGACCCTCAGGCCAGTCGCATTGTGTTTTGGCATAATGGACAGATGGAAGAATGCTATGATTGACCGATAAGATAAATGCACGGCAGAGGAGAGAGAAAGGGAGACTTAAATCTCCTACAAAGTTATCTTGGTAGTGGATAGTGTATATGCATGTAGGGAGGAAACTGCTGAAAGAGCGTGCCGGTCCTGATTTTCACTCGATAGAAAACCTGACCCAAATGATGCATGATGGTGCCGGAATTAGGAAAATCTGGGCCTGAAAATGCTAAAATTGAGTGTTTCCAGTTGGTTTCCAATCAGGTTTCGAAGCTGTCACGCACAATATTGGGAAACCAGTGCACTGTGATGAGGCAAGTGTTGAGAAATGAAACACTGGATCAAGTTCTGGCTATGAATTGACAATTGTTCAATGGTTAATTTTGAGGTGTGTAAAGACTGCTTGCATAGCTTTATCTCTTTCTATCCTCTACTAGTTCTGGTTTCTTATTGTAACTATAAAGTACATATCAAACATTGATTGCCCTTGAAGTGAATACTTTCAAACTCAAGGCACATCATCCGCGAAAGCCCACGTTATGAAAGCACAACTAGCAATACTGCGACACCTATCAAGACCCCTACAAATGCCAGACATCCTCAGCACCAAAGAATGAATCGCAGCGCTGGCGCATTTATTGCGAACTCCGACACGTTTACTTATTCAGGGATATGGGGCCACAGGTTAGCACTGGAAATAAGGGAGGAAGAGGAAGATGAGGTGCCAATACGTAGTCTCTCCTATACAGACAGACAATACACACCTGTTGAAGAAGGGAGGGACGGTGTGTATGTAGTCTGTTGTCTAAGTCGATCGAGTTATGGACAACTGACCTTATTATGTAATTTGAAAAAAGTGGCCTCAACGTGTCATTAATTCCATGTGCTTCTCTCTCATTCGACGTGTTTCAAGCATCACTTACTTTAGCACTTATTATGTTTCACTCATGGCATCTAATGCAAAAATACAACAATCACACAATGGCCAAACTCACTATCCATGTCATAACACCATATGACTATAGCGACAATCTCAGTACTCTCTCCTCTCAAATCCAGCAAGTGAGTCCTGATCAGCATGTATGCCAAGGTGAGCCAGAATTGAAGCTGTAAAATATGCTGATTTTCTGTCAACGGTATCTGTGCAAAACAGAGGTTGTTGCCACCAAAGATATGCCATGATCACAGCAAAAATCCTTCCACTGGGGAATACAATGCTAGCCTTCAGTTGTCGTCCATGCATAGGAGATATAACATCAATATATTGAGCACGTCGCCGGGCATTGACGAAGGATAAAGCCAAGCTGGTATCTTTGTGCACATGACATAATTGCCAGATTATGTCAAAATTTGTAATAGACCCGATCGTCCATAAATACCCACTAGATCAAAAAACAAACAAACAAACTGGCAAAACACCGATATAAAGCAATTAACTGTACGTGGGTGCAAGAATACAAGTGAAGTACGTTACTACGCAGCTCACCCAGAGAAACCATATGCAAGAGAGGAGAGAACAAGAGGGAAGGAACCTCCACGGCGTCTTAATAGCCAGTGTACTTGGAAATGGGGAGTTTTATGTTTTTTTCAAAAGTAAATAAAATAAAAAACAGTCCAATATGACCAAAGGTTGGTTCCTTATAAAGATACCAGCAAAATACCCATATAAATGGGGCAAGCATGACAAGGGTCCTGGATATGACCCTACTGTACCATAATGAGGGCCATCAGTAGTGTCCACATGGGACTGTCATCCCTGATGGCCAAAAGTACCTGAAAATGAGCATCGGACTCGATGATTAGCTTAGTCAGTGGATTCTATATTTAGAGTATTGAAATTAATGATGATGATGTGGTGCTACTGTACGTGAGTGTACAGTAGAAACTGTAACGCATAACATAGGTACCGTTTCGTGGCTTATTTTGCCTCCTGTAATGCATAACGGTCAAACTGTTGCCCCTTTTTTTTCATTACGCTATAGAAAATCATTGAAAAAATCGTCAAAAAATACCATCAAATTTCAAGTACGAGCTCTTTCAATATCAATGGTAATTCTAAATGCTTACAGCAGAGTAGCATCGTGAATATCTTAAAACAATACAACGATTACCTTGGCGCCCTTGCTTAATCAAGCAACTGTAATGCGTAACTCAGAGGCCATTTCCGAAATTCCTTAAATCTTCGCTGTAACGTTCAATCTGGTGTTTCTACTCTACACTCACATACGTATGTGTATCTTGCGCTTTGTAATGTATTTGGAGTCAGGAGAGTGCTCAGCATGATGTACAATGCTACACTGGCCAGTGAAGCACCAAAATCAAAGCAGCCTCGGAGTTGCCTTACAAGGCGGATGATTGGAGCCAGAACAATAGAGGTGTCCTTATCAAGTGTACATTCCCTGCCAAAATAATTGCATTGGGGTAAGGTCTACCTGTATCTGGCCTGAAATAGGTCACATCACACACAATAAACCAAATCAGGCATGTTATTAAGTCCAGAAATATCAAGGCATAATTCATTTTTTGGCCCTTTTACTTTAATCCACCATACAGACCAACAGTGCTGAGACATATATCTACACTCAATATGTTCTCTTCAGGGAAAGTCTGAGTGCATGGTAGTTCACAGCCAAGCAATGGTCTGCTGAGGACTTTGGCATTCGTCCCATTGCCTGTCCACTTTCTGCATCATGGAACCAGATCAGAATCAAAGGGAAGTATTTCAAAGCACTCACATGGCAAACCATTTCCAACCAGACCTCTTGCAGACCTCTAAATTGTGTGCCTATGAAGTCTTACCTGTTGCCATCCATTACAACAATACATGTCCACACAATGCTTTCACATTGCTCCACAATATATTCAATCATGCAAAACAATGTAAACATCTCGAACTGCCATTCTCAATGGCTGACCATATCTGCAACGAGGCATCCGTCTCGATGATCTGCTTAGTAAGCATGGTCTATTATTAGCATATCATAGACTTGGCTACCGACTTACCCAGTAAGACCATGGGGAAAAACTGAAAAGTGACTGGTAAATCCGAACCAGTCAGCGGTCAGACCAAGTCGTACTGCTATAAGATGCCTTTAACTATAAAATTCTGATGGGAAATGACTCTCCCATTCTTCTGTATCAAATAGAAACACAAATGTATTGCATGGATTCAAACATATCCATGTAAAATTCTGATTTGATATGGGTGCATCTCTGTCAAGTGTGGACTGGAAACTGTCACTAAGTACAAAGATCCAGTTCGATGGACTTCATGTTGAAAAACAAACTTCGGCTGACCGGTTCGGATTTACCGGGTATGTGTCAGTTTTTCCCAGGGGTCTTACTGGGTAAGTCTTGGCTACCATGCCGTCAGACGAGTTTTGTTTTTTCAAGTCTGAAGTTCAAAACTGTTTGTATACTTGTTACCAGTTGCTCCACTTCCAACATACAAAAGGCATCCCCCAATGTCATCCGCCTATCTAAGTAACAGGTTTGATCTCAAGGAAACTGTGGTCATTTGACTTTGCGGTGTTGGCTATAATTCCTTTGACACGAATTTCAACATCCTGTGTCCTGTGTTTGAATCTCACTTTGGATGTCTCTGTTCCATTCCAGACTACTCGTATGGATTCTAATATGTCGCTTGTCGTGCAACTTTTGTAAAGCAGATTTTTTCTGAAAATCATATGTAATTTAAACAAGTTCACAAGGGTGAGGAAGGATGGAACATTTCTTAACCGAGGTTTTTTCACTACAAAAATATGCAGCTTTCGCATGTGAAGACATTTTGTTATACATAAGTACAATGCACCACGGTTTGGAGGAAATGACCAGCATTTAGGAAAGAAAGTATTTTCACAGCTCATATTTGTTCATAGCTCTTGATGGACAAGCTGAAGTTGTCAGGGTTGCCAAGACCTGAGCTTCTCACTTTATGGTTTCCCTAGAAGGGGAAATATAACATTTTACTGTCTGTGGTCTTCCATTTCTTTCAATGTTTGACACGTGTCTAAGTACTGGTTTCTGATGTTCTATCCTTTGGACAATGTAGGTCTCCGATGAGTGCCATATGGTGTACTCAGTAATCCTCTGTATTAGCGCCTCATCGCTTGCATTGAGATATGCGCCACATGGCTTATAGCATGGACACATTGCGAGTCCGATAGGCTGCAGAGGAAGTGCTGGCCCCTGGAATATGTCTGGGGCTGTTATGACCGGACCCGGGAATAACAGACTAGGCGTCTAACGATGCACTACCTCGCACTTCGGGTAGATCGATAGAGCCGTGGTGTCTATTACAGCAGAGCGATATATGCAGTGAACTCTCGGCAAGCGAGTGGAGTAAAGTCCAGGTGTATTAAACTTAGCTCAAAGCTAGGGTTACAAGGTCGAAAGCGGTGCTACTTATATACGATATGTGGATTCTAATAATAGTAATGTCCTGCAGCTTCCTAGGAAGTTCTGGGGTTGATTGTTGGGGTTGGGTGCCAGAGTGCCAGGATGTCGAGGTGCCGTAGGCACCGAGATGCTGGATAAGATAAGATAAGGAAAAAAGTGAATAAATCGTAACATCACCCCCTCGTTAAGGCAGGCGTCCCGACTGCCCGTATGGCGTCGCGTTGCTTTTCGAAGTCGGCGATCGCGTCCTGGGCGTGTGCCATGTCGTCCTCTCAAACCCAGGAGTTATGTTCCCGTGTCCATCCCTTCCACTTCACGAAGTAGTCTGTGGTCGTTTGCGACCCTTGCCCCCGTCGCCCTCGTATTCGACGCGGCTTGGCATCGAGGACTTTCTCAACCTCGTATTCTTCTTCATTGTCAACGAGGTCGGGAGGCGGTGGCGGAGGTTCGTCCTGGTTAGGAAAGGCGGGTGGTACATACGGGGTGAGGAGCTTTTCGTTAAAACGGGGGTGGATCTTCCAGTGAGGCGGTAATCGGAGTTTATATGCGCTGACCCCTGCTTTGTCGATTATGGTGAAGGGGCCTACCCGTTTGTCGTCGAGTTTCTTCTTGGGTCGAGGTAAGTGGAGATTGGTGGCGTCGAGCCATACCCTATCCCCTACTTGATAGGGGTGCGAGGGTCGCTTCTTCTTGTCATATTGGGTTTTCATCCTTTCCGCCGCCGTACGAAGCACCTTTTCTGTTTCCGCGTGGATACTCGTCATGGTTTTGACAAAGTCTCGCGCGGCGGGGTTTGCAAGTGGTGACGAGTAAGTTGCGTCTGGGATGATTCGGGGATTACAGCCGTAGAGAACCATGAATGGGCTTTTGCTGGTGGCGCTATGGGCTCGATTGTTATGGGCAAATTCTGCCAAGGGGAGCCAGTCGCTCCGGTCTGTCTGCCGGTGGTTTACGAAGATTTGAAGGTACTTTTCAATCTCTTGATTGACTCGTTCCGTCTGTCCGTCCGTCTGGGGATGAAATGCCGTGGAGGCGTTCTGGGTAATGTCAAGCATCCGGTATAGTTCCTTCATGAATTGTGATATGAACTGGGGCCCTCGATCGGAGATGACGACTTGGGGCATGCCATGGCGTGCGTAAACGTGGTCGCGGAGGATTCGTGCCCATCCTTCCGCTGATAGTTCCACGTTACAGGCGATTGGGATGATCACCTTGGAAAAGCGGTCTACGACTACTAACATTGCATCATGTCCGTTTGAGTCTGGCAGTCCAGTGATCATATCGACCGAAATGTGAGTCCATGGCCCTGTCGGGATTTCGTTGGGATACAACGGTGCTGATTTGGCGGCGGTACTAGTTTTGGTCCGTTGGCAGATCTCGCAACCCTTGACATAGGCTTCGACGTCTTTCTTCATCTTGGGCCACCAATAGTCCCGAAGGACAAGCTCCTTGGTTTTCTCGATGCCGGGATGACCAGCAGTGATGTGGTCGTGGTGTTGAGAAATGAGCTCGCCACGTAGCACCCTTTTACGGGGTACGTAGATTCGCCCGTCGTAGTGCAGCAAACCGCCTTGGCGGGTAATACCTCGTTGATGATTGAGAGAGGCGGCGATCCCCTCGTCCCATAGCTCTTCTTGTCGGGTGGCTTCCTCGATGCGTTGGTGGACGTCAGAGGTGGTGGGCAGGATTAGGGCGCGGAAGTGATGTTCCTGCAGGATGACAATGTCGTCGTTGTCGCTGTGGCCTTGATCGTGATCTTGCCGTCTTGATAATAAGTTGGCTTTTACGTTCTGGGTGCCGGGTTTATGATGAAGGGTGAAATGGTACTCGGCGAGTTCGGTGACCCAGCGGGCCTGTCGTCGGTTCAGCTTTTGGGGGAGTCGGAAGTATTGGAGGTTTTGGTGGTCTGTCCAGATTTCCACATTCTCCTTGGCGCCCATGAGATAGTGACGCCACTCGGATAGTGCGAGCATGATAGCTAACAATTCCTTGTCGTAAATCTCGTAGTTCCTTTCGGTGGCACTGAGCGATTTAGACATGAACGCTACCGGGCGCCATGCTCCGTTCTGCCGTTGGCTGAGGACCGCGCCTACCGCGCCCTCGCTAGCGTCTGCCTCGACCCGGAAGGGGTCATCATCGGTTGGGATGGCGAGGATTACGTCCTCCGCCATTCGCCGTTTCAGTTCTTGGAAGGCTTTGTCTTGTGCCTCCGTCCATTTCCATTCGGCATTGCCTGTCAGTTGGGTGAGGGGTCGTACGACCTTGGAATACATTTTAATAAACTTTCGATAAAAGTTGGTGAACCCCAGGAATGATTGGAGTTCCTTTTTCCGACGAGGCGTCGGCCATTCGGCGATGCCCGCGACCTTGACCGGGTCCATTCGTATGGAGTTTTCACTGATGATCACGCCCAGGTACTCCATTTCGAGGACTTCGAATTCGCACTTCTCTGCCTTAAGGAAGAGCTTATTCTCTCGAAGGCGTTGAAGAACGCGCTGCACGATTTGGCAGTGCTCCTGTCGATCCTTGGAGAAGATTAGGATGTCGTCGAGGTAAATGGTGACCTTCCCTTCCCCTATGAGGTCTCGAAAGATGTCATTCGTCATCCATTGGAAGGTCGCGGGGGAGTTGGTGAGTCCGAAGAACATAACCGTTGGTTCGTAGAGGCCCCGGTTGGTGCGGAAGGCGGCTTTCTCTTCGTCCCCTTCTCGGATCTGCACGTTGTTATATCCCCAGCGGACGTCGAGCTTCGTGAAGTATTTAGCCCCACGTAGTTTATCGATGAGCTCGGAGATGAGCGGTAGTGGATAGCGGTTCTTGATAGTCATCTCGTTGAGCTTGCGGTAATCTTGTACGGGTCGAAGGGTGCCATCTTTCTTTTTGACGAAGAAGAAGGGCAACGCGAAGGGAGATTTGGAGGGGCGAATGCGTCCCGATTCTAGGTTCTCGTTGAGGAATTTATCGAGTTGTTCCTGTTCGTTTCGGTTCAGAGGGTACACCTTGCAGTCTAAGGTAGACTTGGCATTGGGGACAAGCTCGATAGCGTGATCCCAGGGCTTTCGCGCCGGTAATTCGTCGAAGCTCTCTTTAGAGAATAGGTCGCGGAAGGAGTGATAATGTTCGGGTACCATTTCCTCAAACGTCTTCCAGGGTCGATCAGCGTGGGCCTTGGCCGCGAGGTCATTGGCATGGTGAAGGGCCCGTAGGGTGAGCTCCTCTTCCATTTGGACGGCGAGAATGGTGTCGCCCTCTTCGAGTTCTTCATCCCACCGTTCCTCGGGATCGGCGTCCGGGAGCTCGAGGGGGTTCTTGACGCATTGGCAGCATCCGAAGATCACGTTCCCAGTCCGCCAATTGACGGAGGGGTTATGGCGTTTAAGCCAATCATGTCCGAGATACACGTCCCGATTTCCTAGGTCGGTGACTGCTAGATCGATTCGTTCGCGATGTCCTCCGATGGAGAGGCAGAGCTCAACAAATTCAGTCACCTCCCCGCCTGCATTCCTAGTCCCGTCGGCATTGTATACCGGAATGGGGACTTTTACCATCCTAGTGTCGAGCTCATGTTTCCTGACGTAGGCCACGTTGATCGCACTTCCGGTGCAGCCACTGTCTAACAGGGCCTTGGTGCTGAGAATCTTTCGGCCTGTACATGGTTCAAGGGTCACGGGGATCATTAGGTCGCTGGTAGCACCCCGTATGTAACGTATGGGTTCTCGGAGTTCGTAGAGGTGCTCGCACGCGAGTTCCCCTTCGGTACGCAAGGTACGGAGGAGGTCATCACTCAGTTCCCCCAGACGATCCCGATGGACCCACAGAGAGAGTACGGCGCGAGCGGCATGGTCGTTCGGGGCCTGGCAGATGGCCCGCAAGGTCCAGTCGACCTCGAAAGGTTTTACCCAACCAAAGTCGACCCGAGGAGTGACAGGGATCGTTTTGGGAGTCACGGGAGCAACTGCTCGAGGGCTCTCCGGGCTCACGATCGGTTTTCCTTTCGATTTCCATTGGAGGAAGGAGGTGTCGTCTTCCTCGTCAGGTACTTCCTCCAGAGATACCTTGTGCCCCCTCTTTACCGCCTGGGCGCTAGCGGGTCCTCCCTTTTCAGCTATGCGGGTGTCCTGTGGGTCGTATCCCAAGGAGCTGCTATTCGATGGTTCTTGGTTCGTCCCGGGGGTGTAGTACGAGACTGCGGGTCGTCCGTGTACTGAAGAGTCGGAATTACCAGGAATTCGACCGGTTACCCCTGGGCTCTCGGGGTCCCCCCCGTCGGGTCTTCCTGGCCGCTCCCCCGTCGGGGTTGAGCCTGCGCTGCCCTTGCTGTCCCGGGGAGTGTTGTGCTCTGGGCCCGCGCCTCGGTGGGGGTTCGGTGGGGGCACCCGTTCAGGGGTCGGGGTCGCTTCGTCAGGAGTAGGAGTGACCCTAATTCCTGCCCCACCTGATCGAGGGGTGTCTCTACCAAAGGGAGACTGCCCGTTCGTCATTATGGTAGGTGTCGCTGTGGTGGGCGACTTTTCGTCCGTTCCGTTCGCTCGCAGTGAGTTACTTGGCGAACACTTAGCCGGTTTAGGTAACCTGGGGACGGCGGCCCCGACCTGTAACGGAAATTCATGAGTCGTATCCGTAAGTACTTCGTATCGGTTGGCTGATTCTGTAACTGGGCGCACAAAAGGGGAAGTCGTAAATTGGCGCAGAGGCCGTAGATTGGTAACATGTTTTGAAGTCGAGGAAGTAACCGGCCCCATACTCGGGGCTCGGGATATAGCCAAATGCGCAGTAAGTAAAGTGTCTGTAAATACGTGACTGGTAGATAATGGTTTAAGAGAAGAAGTGAGGCGCGCACCAGGGAGGAAGTTGGTCGTCGCAGGCGAATCAGAACCTGGACGACCTAATCTTTTACCTTTTCTGTTTCCACAGCTTCTGCGAGTGGTTCCGGTACCGCCTCAAGTGCGCATACCTCGTGTTTCTCGCCTTTATGAGGGCAGTCCCGGCTGAGGTGTCCTCTCTTGTCGCAGCGGAAGCACTTCCCCTCCGCCATCTGTCGCGACTTTTTCGCGTCGATTTCCATGGGGATGCCGCCGCCCTTGTGTGTGGTCTGATGAATCGGAACCCATTTCGAGGCGGTTGCTGCGGCTTTGGGCGCCTCCTTGGGCTTCAGGAGCGGACGTGGTTCAGGGGCTTTCGAAGAGGTCGCCCCGTGGTTTGACCGTTTTTCGGGATATTTGTCGAGGCCTTGGGTCTGTTCAAAGATCTTCTGGCGCTGACGCTGTTCGTACATGAGGAGGATTCGATCCTTCCACCCTTCGTAGTCGCGGGGGACGGCGATTCCTAGGTTGGCAATCGCCGCCCCGTAGCTGCGGGGAATCCCTTTGCGGACTGCTTGAACAAGCAGGCCACGGTCGGATTGATCGGCGAGACGATTGGCCAACTTGGCCTCCCGTTCCAATTTCTGGAAGAAGACGTGGGCCGGTTCGTCTCCCATCTTCATCTCGCCCATCCTTTTCTCGTGAACCAGTTCGATAGCGGGATCCCGGAATTGTTCGTGGAAAAGTTCACAAAAATCTTCCCAGCTGGGATAGCGGTAACGTGGCCCTACTTTGAAGTCTTCATCCTCTTCGGGGGCCGCGTGCGGACCCGGGTCAGTAGGGGTATAGCGGTACTTGGGGCGCTCGTGCACCCACCAGTCTTCCGCTTCCCCTTCCAGAAGCGAGACGGCCAGTCCCACCATGAGGGAAGGCCTCCCCTTGTAGTGGTAACGGAAGGTCTCGAAGTAGTGTTCACAGGCTCCTAAGAATCGCTCGATGTCATTGTGCTTCCCTTCAAAGTTCCGCGGCGGTTGCATTAATATGGGTCGAACACCGAGGAAAGCGGGGGGATGGGCTGCGTCCCATTCTCCCGTCGGGCCCTGGGCCGGTGGGTTCCAACCAGGGGGGCGTGGTACTGAATAACGGTCAGGGTCAGGGCCCCTTCGTGGTGGGCGGCCCCGACCAGGGAGCGGCGCCTTTTTCTTCTTTTCCGCCTCCAGCTCGTCCTGGAGGCGGGCGTTCTCAGTCCGCATGGCTGCGGCCTAATCCTCCAGCCTGTCCATCTGTTCTTGCATTGTTTCTGCAGGGCCTGGGATAGGGGGGTCCTCCGCCATCTCCCCGCCTTCGTCTTCTGCGCTCCCTGCACCAGCTAGGAGGATACTAGTCCCCCTTCCGTGATACTCTCCCCTTCTTCTCCAGTTTCTTTTTATCGCCCTAGGCGGGGAGTCCGGCAAGGGTCCTGGTTCGCGCGTCATATAACAGTAGTCAGGGGCCCGCGTCTCCCGGTTCTCGGGGTAATACCTGCGCCATCGCAGCGGAGTATTCCCCGTCCAGGTCGGGTCGATCGCCCTGAAGTTGGGCGAGGGGTAGGAGAGCATGCTCCAGGGCATCTTGTTCCTGCTCGGTTCGTGGAGGGATTCATGGGAGTCGGTTACCGGCGGTCGGGGGGTATCTTTCCTGGAACCGGTTGGCCCAAATTCGGGCGTCGATGACACGGTCTCGTCCGTATCGAGGAAGCAGATCCCCTCAATCAGCGGCGAGGTAGTAGTCCATGGTCTCTCGGTCCGGGGCCCGGAATCCAGCCCGTCGTTCAATGTCTTGCCATCGTAGCTCCCAAGCCTTGCTTCGCGCGGGGCCCAGTATCTGGATATCGATTCTTGAAAGAGCTGGCCACTCATAGTCCCCACCATAGGGGTTGAGCGGATCGTCGTCCGCCCGGGGTCGTGGTGGTCCCACGACGGCGGGCTCGGGTTGAGGAACGGATTCTGGTTCCTGAGCGGTAGGCTCGGGAACGGTGGGTTCGGGAGTATTGGCTCGGGAGGGGACAGATACGGGAGTAACGGTTCTCGGAACGGAGGGGATTGGATCGCTTGAGATTGATTCAGGGGTGGAGCCTCTGGAGAGCCCAGGGGCGTATGGAACTCCTCAGTCGTCCAGGACGATGAGGGGGATACTATCGTCCGAGTCGCTGTCGATCTCGATGGGTCTTCGAGCCGTCCCATACGTCCGGCGAATGGGTTGCGTTGGCGGTCGTTGTAGGAAGGCTTCAAGTCAGGGTCCCCTGACAGGAAAGAGGCGTCTGGGGGTGTATTCGGGGGGGTCGGGCTCAGACTCCTGAGGCCGTATGTTCTGTGCCTCTGCACGGGTGGAAGACTCGGCGAGGGGTTGAGCAGATCCTCGATCCTCACGGAACCCCTGACTGGTCTGGAAGGAGACGTCCGTCTCTCTCCGCCACTGGGTTCGTATGATCGAGCGCTCTGTCCCCATGCCTGGTCGGACATGTGCGGGGTCGAGTTGGGGTAATTCGACATAATGCCGAGGAATTGGGGGGGGTGGTGGCACGATGAGAATCCCTCATCGGTGGAGGAATCCCCGGATCTGTTCTTGATATACTAGGACTAGTGCGGCGGTAAGGAGGCACAAGAAGGTGGAGGTTACGATGGCAGCACTAAGGGCTACTGTCTGCATCGTGGTCAGGTCGGGGGTCATCGATCGTGTCGTCGAACGCGTTCTATATCCCGAATGAGCTGAGAGATTTGGTAAAGGAGGAATTGGAGGAGAAGGAGGGCAAAGACGTTAATCAGGGCTAATCGCAGGGTGTCCCTAGTCGGCGTAGCCGCAGTAGTCGTAGGAGAAGTTATCGTAGTCGTCGTCGTGGGGGGGACGGTTTCATCGCTTGGGGTGTCTCCTTCCTTTGCGAGTTTTAACGGGTTCGGATTGGCGTGTTTTAGTGGTTCGCGTTGAAGGAGAACTTTGTCGATTCTGGGTGATTCGCTTCGTGGGCATGGACCTCTGCGGTTGGATGGGGGGAGGTCGTATAGGAAGCTTTGAGCTAACTGTTATGACCGGACCCGGGAATAACAGACTAGGCATCTAACAATGCACTACCTCGCACTTCGGGTAGATCGATAGAGCCATGGCGTCTATTACAGCGGAGCGATATATGCAGTGAACTCTCGGCAAGCGAGTGGAGTAAAGTCCGGGTGTATTAAACTTAGCTCAAAGCTAGGGTTACAAGGTCGAAAGCGGTGCTACTTATATACGATATGTGGATTCTAATAATAGTAATGTCCTGCGGCTTCCTAGGAAGTTCTGGGGTTGATTGTTGGGGTTGGGTGCTGGAGTGCCAGGATGTCGAGGTGCCATAGGCGCCGAGATGCCGGATAAGATAAGATAAGGAAAAAAGTGAATAAATCGTAACAGGGGCCTATGTGGTGATTGAAACCTATAGACATACAATAACTTGAGAGGCATTTCTTCGCACCTCACCTGATGGCCCATTCTATACCATTCTGCATTGTTCTTGCACCTCCAGGACTTCCGGACGCCCAGCCAGGCATCTACCATAATAAACTGTAATGTTAAATAGTGTCCTTAACTTGCCTATGTTGACAATTTCTCTTGCCTAGGGTGTGGGTTATCAATGGCATCAATGGACCAAAGTGGCCAGTCGCAGTGTACTGTCAGCGTCATGACCAGGCGATGGCGTTGAACAGCCACCTGAGTCCGTTCATAGCCTTGCACAGAGAAGAGGATGCCATGACTTTTCATTCATCCCTGCAAGGTTGGGAAGAGTGGCCGCAGATTACTGGCCTCTTTGATCACGCGGGGACAATGTTTTGGTCTGTAATTTTTGGAGTGCGATCAGGAATTTTTTATTCTGAGTGATTGAGACGGAAACGACAACAATATATATTTCACCATTCAGACAGAGAGCATGCCACTGACCAAATGGAGCGCTCGCCACCCCAATACAGAGCAGCCTTTGGCTTCAATCAGTTTGAAAACATGTTAATTTGCCAGATGTCTAGGTCAAGCAATGTTGTTGGTCTCCTTGCCAGATTACCCTGCTCTCGGATCGGGCCAGGACGTCGCAACCTCAGTCAAACATCTGGACCTTATCCTGATGTTCCTTCCCCAGATACTTCTGGAGGATCGCCACTGCAAAAGCAACACCCGAAGAAGTCGAATACAAATCCTTCTCCATCGAAGATGCACAGTGAGTGGTCGTCCATATGTGTATTTATTTTGTAACTTGTGTTCAAATTAGCACAAGGAGGCCCCTCAAAGGGTGCTCACCTCACATCCAATGTTTATGTCACCAACAGTGGCAATAACGAAGTATTTTCTACACCATGTAGGTATCTATGGCTTTTTTGTGGGAGTTGATGCTGACATTTTGCTTTGAAGTGCATAGGACTGTGCAGGATACTCTTTGGCAATCACCTGCCCAACAATCATCTCCACAAAAAACATCACAAACATCCCTTCGTCTTCCAAGGCTCCTGCATCTTTATTTGGAAATCTATCAGTATCTGGAAGAAGTGATTTCTCAAAATTCAGACATGGCAGAGGATCATGATGACTTTGTGGAGACAATGTCGTATAATGGTGTTCCGGAGGAGGCTAGTGGTTTCATTTCGGAGATGTACTTCGGGCTCATAGGGATGTGTTTCTAGAGGGTGCTTTTCAAGTTGATTGTGTTTGTCAAATATAACAGCACGCTCTGTGAATGTTTGATGAACATGGCTAATAAAGGAAAGTCTGATTGACATACAATACATGGGTTTAATATCAGCCACTACATATAAGCTTTGACATACTGTATGTACTTAGATGTATGAAACGGGGTACCTCCATGTTACGGATTTGTGGATGAAAGGAGACCATTATCTGGTGTTACACTTCTTCAATACGCTCCCCAGACTGAGATCCAACCCCTGTTACGCATTACAATTGCGGTTGTAGGAGACAAAGCGGCGCCTGCCATATGCTTTACATTTCATTCATACAAATACATATGGTAGGTCTGGAGGTGTTCCATACTTTAGGGATTGACACAAGGACGGTGAAATAATCATTATTCCAGCTCACATGACGCGAATTTGTCGCTTAAATTGAGCCCAGGATGTGAGCCACCCTTTCTCTTCCGCGGTCAAGGGCAATGAACGTGACTGTATCTGAGTGCACAACTTTAGGATTTCAGGCATAGTTGTCGTCTCTGTCGAAGCGAAGCAAATTCAATCAAGCATCACCTAGACAGGCTTTCCATTCCTGTTTTTGTTCTACTGGAATGTCCGGATCGCTGACAGAAGTTCTTTTCCCATGCACTTTGCGTTCTCCCTTTAACCACCACCATGCCTACAACTAGTTCGAACAATGCACAGTCTGAAAGCAGTCTTGGTAAGAGGGTGTTTTTTTTGCCTTTCCTGCCAGTTCATTGTAGAACTCTCTGCTCATAACTATGAGAATATCGCCCTTGATGAAAATGGTTTATGTGCCCTTTTTGAAATGGTGCCATCGAGACCGATGCAAGCTATTAGTCATCGGAACACCATCAAGGTTCACGTGCTGACATTATTCTAGTGACAGGATATATGGCTGCGAAGCAGTCAAAGTTGGTTTGGTCGCTGCCCGTTCAATGCAAACTGTTCCTACTCAGCGACCTGGATCCTGACCTTTGGTATAAGTTGTGTGCAGCGGAAAGTTCTCAGAACTCGGACATATCCGATTTCGGCATCACAATTGGAAGGTCATTGAAGTCTGTCACTGACAAGGACTGGGACAGAGGCCACCCAGCTCAAATCTGCATAGACAACATTGGCGGGGGTCGGAACGCTAATAAATCTACAGGCCAGCTGGAGACCCTAATGCTTGTGAAGACGATGGATATTGCCTCAGGATTTCTCCATTTGCCTTGTCGCTCTTATTATCCAAGCTTTTCAAAGACCCTAAGTTTTGATGTGCACCAGCTTGGCATAGGTTTCCCTTCTCTTCCTGAGATTTTATTTAATTAACATGTGTCAAGTTTTTAAGAAGGCTGGATGGATGGACTCAGAAATTGACCAAAATTTTGACTTCTCTTTGCATATACAATGAAAAAGAAATTGCACCCCTTGTTCCCCTGCAGCCGACTATGATAGGAAATAACGAGATTCTGCATAAAGATATATGCCTGCTTGCGAATCATTGGAAACACAAATTGGCAAAAAATTGGTTGAAGGTCATATGTGTGCTGGATGGCATGGCATTTCAAATCCAGTTATTACGTTATGTGAGCACACCTTATATTGCATTTCTCATCATTCTGACTTCTGTTGCAGCATAATGGAATAGAGCAGACGTCGCTTTGGCAAAGGTATGATTTTCGGATAGGCAAAGTGCATGTTGCTCATTTTATATGAAGGTTCATCGCAGATAATTATGACCACCCCGATGTCCAAATGATCATGGGGGACAATGAAACGATGAAACAATTTAGAAACAATTTGCCCTGGTGGAAACAAGCCTTTGCAAATGCTGTCGCAATATCCCCCCTAGTACTTATCATGGGCCAAGGAATGGGCCAGATATTGAACACACCCCTTGTGCTACAGGTGAGTTTTTCAATCATATTTTTCTGATGTGCTGCCTAACATTTCAAGCAAGGTCGGAGGGCAGCTCTCTTCAATGGGGAAACCAAAACTCATCCTTCATATTGAAGAAATCTTGTGGAAGTACATTGTTGGTATAGCTTGGGGCTCCTGGATGAGCGAAGTCGGATTGGGCAAGTTTCTCGCTGAAGTGGAGCCGTTAGTTACCAGGATGCAGGTTCTCAAAGCTGCATCCAAGGACACAACCAAGAAGGGATGGGTGGGATATGAAGGTGAGGATATGTGGTTCGAGGATTCCATCGCGTTCATTCAGAAAAACCGTGTCCCCGGGCTGGAAGCCAAAGTTGGAGCCGAAACGATGCAATGGCTTAGAGAGGGGAAATCTCGCTGGATCAAAATCAAAAAGGGTGGTCACAGGAATGAATGTGTAGAACGAAGCAGCTCTTGTCCTCCCTGTGTCGAACGAGGCATCGCTCATCTGTCTCCCTATGAAGCAAAACCTCGGCAGAGATCTCCAAGCTTGTCCCCTTCCCGATCCTTGTCTTCAAAGCCATTTCCACGTGACGAGATTTCGAAGATTTGCTGCCTTCTGACTTATCGCATAAATGCGTGGGGTCACGTGTACTACCCGAATTTCGAGGACTGGCCAGAATGGCAACATGTGCCTACCATGCCCCCTCTCACTGTTTGAGATATTGACCAGATTTCTGTTCGACAAATCCTCATCGGCAAAGTGCCCCCTTTTCATGCAGAATCTTTCAAGACGGAATTTCCATTATTGCAAGAACAAAAAATAATCCACGAGAGGAAACTCTCACAAGATGTTGATGCAAGTTGGTGTCAGTTGATGTTAATGGTGCTCTTTCTGAGAATGATGGAGGTGCAAGATGATTTACCATCCATCTCTGGGAAAAAGAGGCAACGTTCGAACACCATCGCCATGGCTGCAGACAGAACGTCCAAAAAAGTGAAGGTTGATCGTGGTCTGTCTCGTTCTCCAAACCCAATTACTTCTCCGCTCGTTTGGGATCTGGCAAAGAAAGAATATTGGACCTTTGACTATTACCCTTTGATCTCTAATGTATGTCCCCCACAGCCTTCTGTATACTTCTGTCTGATATAAGTCTTTAGGAAACTGATGATCGGTATCTGCTTGATGGTTGGAATGCTTGCATAGCAACAGATGCAAGTGGGGATCCTCTTTACCAGCTGAAAGAAACTGGGAAGGGGACCAAAGAATCTATGATTGTGATCCTGAAACAACAATTGCTTTGAGATATCCTGGAGCGACTCTCAGGACCTTCTGCCACAACAACATTCTCCTGTCTGACACCAAAATGTTGCCACTTACGTGGTCTTTGGACTCTCTTACTGAGATTGGCAACATTGACCTTGTTCGAAAAGTTCAAGGTTTTCGTTTTCTTCCATCCTCACGAATGTTGCCTGATGAACTGTACTTCTTCAGACCATCAACAGTGCAGCTCTGAGCATACAAAGGAGCAAATTCATGTCAACATATCTTTATGTGAAATGTATGAAGAAGGTTTGTTGGAGGAAGGTCGTATCTTAAACACTCTCTCTCTACCTTGCAACACTTCTCACAGTGGCCACCCCCTACAATCGTAAGTTAGACTTTATCCAATGTCTGCCCAGAAACCGACTGTTTTTATGATTATTTTGAGCCACATCCGAGCCTTCGAACAAACCTCTGACTTACCCATGGATGTCTATACATCGGGGTATCCAGTTTTGGCAACAAGCTTCTGGTTGGTTGCCACAAAGGGTGCCATTAGCTATATTCACTCTGATTGTTTTGGTGTTGGTACTGTTGTTGAAGTTTTGTGTGGGCAGAAGTTGTGGTACATGTTCCAGCGCTGCAGGATGGTTGGTAATAGACAGGATAGCTATATCAATGAGTACATGGGTGATTGGGCCCCTGGATTCATCCTGGACCCGGAAGATTGGACTTCAGAAGGTGTCTTACTCGAACCCAGATCTGCCTTGTACACCGTGCTGTATCTATCTTGTTCAATGCTGACACAGAGGCAGTTACATGCATCCCGACACTCACCATGCAGTTGTTACTCTGGAGAATTCAATTGTAAAAGGTCACCACTTCTACTCCACTGCAACACTATCGAAAACTGTCTCGGGGTGGGTTCACACCTGTATGCTTGGCTACAGCATCACGAATGTTTTGCACACTGAGCTCCTGGAGGTTCTCCTTCATATGATGTGTTATTTTGGTGCAATCATCAGTGATAAAGGCCCCGAAAGTATGTAAAAAAATATCCTAGTGACTCTCATTCTGGTCATGACTAACGACGGTATCAAGGACAAGACACGGATATTCCATCCTTAGAAAGAGAAGGACTTCTCGATCTAATCACATTAGGCAACCTCTGTTTATTTGCGCCTGCCTTGTACACCTGCATCTGCGATGAGATGGAATCATCAAAACCAGCAATAGCCATGGCAGCCGGGGCATACATATCCATCATACAACGCTTGCACACATGATACTGTTTTATCTTTTTTGAGCAAGATGCAAAGGCTGCTGTGCTTGCACTGGAATCAATGATGTGTGTTGATGGTGTTTCTTTGCGTGTTGGGTCCTTGGATATTGCCAATTTCGCTAGGATGTCTGCTGCTCATTTTGGGCAGTCTTTGATCTTCTATGCTTGTAGGGCTTTGCAACAGGAGAAGGCTTCAGGAGTACATGAATTGCTCTGGATTGACTTGGAGCAGTTTCAGCAAGATATTGAGGATGCCATGGGTACCTTTCTGCAGATGGAGCTAACATCTGAGTTCCTCAATGCTTACAAGCGATGGAAGGCAAAGCATTTACTCCTTAGGCCCATATGTTTGGTTCTGTCAAAGAACGAAGTCCTACATGCGTGAGATTCTTTTGCATTCAGACTGATCTGACCTGTCATGTAGAAACTGAAGCCATGATGGACTGGACTCATATTCTCAACTTTGATCCTTCTGACAATGAAGAGGACGATGACTCCGACAACGAAGACTCAGACAGCAGGAAACCTAGTGATGGAGAAGCTGGTGATGGAGACTCGGATGGCAAGAAAGACTTCACCACTAATTTATTGGAGAAGGATGCTATGTATGAACCTGAGGACACAAACTCTCAGATCGGTTCAGAACCGACGTCAGAGGGGGAAGATTCTAGAGACCAATCCTACTGCCCATAGTAAACTGGAGTCTAACCTGGACACCCTGCCCAAGTAGGTTTGTGTCAAACGATAGGCCCAATTTTGCATACTTTTGTGGACATATTACAACACATGTTTTTTGTACAAATTTGTATTCTTTGCTTTCTGAAGTCGCAAACTAAATCTTGATATGTAATAAACTTCGCAGCATATTAACCTTCAGTCAATGAAGTTAATTTTCAGTAAGAGGTCGCTGGTTCACGGTAGGTGACACAGATGATGCAGGTGGCTTTTATGTAATGTAACCAGCAGGTCGCACCATCTTTCTAGACTCTACCATCTTTCCATCCTGTTACTTGGCCCAATTAGTGTTGCAGATAAATGAATACAGTCAGATCCCCCTTAACCCATAGTGTTCGGTGGACCCTCGGAGCTATGGGTTATGGGAGAGTATGCATAGAATAGATGAAGGTTGAGAACTCAGGAAACAGTAGAACACAGGCTGATTAGTAATTCCTCGCAGAATTTCAGATGTCCATGTATAATGAATTTATATGTCTAGCTGGTGGAGAAGAGCTGGATAAGTTTCCTTTTATAGTGAGGTTTTAAACATACAAATTAGAATTCCTCACTGGTGAATTAGCAAGAATATGATTCCATTACCTTTCCACCTTTGGGTTCAATTTGGGAATGCTTCAGCTTAAATTGTATATTGCCCACCAAACTCAGTCCTTGTTAACAGAAAGACAAATTGTGGTGATTTGAAACACCACTAAAGCAACTTGGGATCTGTTGATCCTAGCCTTTCCCATCCCTTATCGCATAACTCTTTCTACAGAGTTTTATGTGCTGTTGGCGCAACATAAAGAGTGAATGTCTGTCTTGTTTGAGGAATACCCTTCAAATCATTGGCCTTAGAGCACATGCTAATTACCAGTCAAATATTCAACAACAGAACAAGGACTACTGGTACTACTGGTCCTGTTGCTGAATATTAGAGATAACCTGGCTACATACAATAATGTGGCAGCACGTCCGAAGAGCATGGTCAAATTATTACCATATATGCACGTGTAAGACCTGAACTCCAATCAAGAGTAAACAATCAGCTGTATCGCATTCGTACAGTCACCAATGAGTCTCATGGTGATTGGTGATCAAGACCAACACTTTAGCGCTTAGCGAGAATGAATGTGTTTCGGTATGAATAAACATTAGCTCAAAGCTAGGGAATATACAGCTTTGAGTACACTACTTATATACTAGAATTGAGGGTCTGAATAGTAAAGGCACCGTGTAAGAAAAGGAAGGTAAGAACATGGTGACCACATGGTTTGAGTATATGGTGACCTGGTGAGGGTTATAATACTGAGGGTGACGTGTGAGAAAGTACACGTCCGCCAAGTATGACTGTATCACGATATGAAGACTCTGTGAAGTCGCGTATCTAAAGATAAGATAAGAGTAAGTGCTGAAGATAAGATAAGATAAGAGGTGCTTAGGTTAAGAAAATGAATAAATCGTAACAGCACGCCATCTCCTCCATTTCCCCTCTCCTCCACATAGGTGCGTAGTTATAATTTCCCCTGGGCTGAGTGACTTACATATGTTCAACTTCAGCTTCAGGTTGCTACGACTGACACGTTTTCATTGGCCGCACTCTTTTTTTTTTGCATGTGGTACATTAAAGCTCTATCATATAGTATGGATATATGCTTAAAACCAGCCAGGTTTGCGGTTCAGTCTGCTGACAGCTGCATGCCCGTGTATGGACAGGAGATGGGAGTGTGATAGGTTGTAGGCCTGTAGCTACCCGGTGTATCCAATTTGTAGAGCTATCAAGCAAATAAATGTGTGTCTTATTGATTACTATCAATGATACGCACCGAAAATAGTCTGTGAGCATCAATGGGTATCCATAGGTAGCAATCGCAAAACTGTGTGATGCCCCATTCTTAGCGACCTACAGCCTTCCATTGATTTATTGACTGGTATCTCTCCAAACCCACCCAAGCCCACAGATGTTTAACTGGGCTTCATTGGTGATACAAAGTTATCTGCCAACTTTATTCATTACACTGCAGCCAGATGTCTCACAGAGATAGCCATCCATCACATGCCAATGAAATCTACCTGTTATGATCGATTATAACAATGCGCATCCACCGAAGCCTTGACATTGCTCAAAGACATTCAGCCATCAAACTTTAAATGTGAACATTTGGAACTGCCATCCTCGATGGCCCAAATTAGTTAGACAGAGGCATCGGCCTCAATGCTCTGCTTAGTCATCATAGTCTATTTTTAGTGCATCGGAGTGACAATTTGCATGCCTAGCAAGGATTGTATGGATATTGAAATGGGCAAGTATGCCCAATCCACTATTCAAACATATTCACTCCACCAAACTGCACACAACCATGAAGGACTATGCACCCACCAGAGCTCAAGACAAGAAATTGAAACTCAGAAATGCCCACATAATACCGATACCCTTACATACAGATCTGTTAAATTACTATTAGTGATACAAAAGCACAAGATGTACACTTAGCCCTATAGGGCCTTAGATTACTTTAAACATAGATGCCATCATCGTTCTCATTGATTTTGATGTTCTAAAAGAGGAATTTGCTGACTAAGCTAAGTATCGAGTCCGATGCCTGTTTCCACATACTTTTGGCCATCGGGAATGACAGTCCCAAGGGGACACTACTGATGGCCCTCATTATGGTGCAATAGGGTCTTATCCAGTAAACCCTCATCATCCTTGCATCATTTACATTGTATTTTCTAGGTATCTTTATAAGAAACCAACCTTTGGTCATATTTCAACATTTTTTATTTTATTTATTTGACAAAAAACACATAAAAACTCCACATTTCAAACTGGCTATTAAGATGCCATGGCGGTTCCTTACCTCTTGTTCCCTTCTCTCTTGCATCTGGTTTCATCATCTGCTATATTGTACCCACAATACTAAACAATGATTCCATGCAAACTCCTGTAGTTACCATGTCATCAACAGTCTACATTGCCTCACAATACTCAGTTTCCTGAAACCTTTTACATATCTTTCCAAGTTTTTATCTGCAATATGATCCTGTGCTCCTGGATGGACTCTACCCTCGCATCCTATTTCTGGCAGGAGGCTATTGCGTTGATTGGCTACCATCCAAGATTTGAGTGTTCATTATCTGTGTTGCTCCTTTGTATTTTGTTAGAATAAGTCATCCTGGTTGGATTCAAATTTTATGAACCCCAGTACATTTCCTTTTGTGATTATACAAGTTTGAACTTGCCCACAACATCAAGATCGGCTGGACAGAATTATAGACATGACAAATATGCCAGATAACCTTAAATTTTGGGTCGAGCGTTTTTAAAAGAGATCAACTATACCATTCCAATGGTTCATAATTCCGGTAATTCAAACCACGTGCACCAAGCATGGGAGTGTGATAGATTGCAAGCTTGTAGCTACTGGAAATATTCAATCTGTATAGCTAGCAAGCAAATAAATGTTTGCCTTATCAATTAATATTGATGATACGCACCGACAATAGTCTTATGAGCATCAATGGGTATCCATGGGTAGTGATCGCAAAACCATAGGATGCACCATTCTTAGCAAGCTCCAGCCTTCCATTAATTTATGGACTTGTAGCTCTCCAAACCCACCCAAGCCCACAGACTTTTAAGTGGGCTTCCATCAGTCATACAATGTTATGTGCCAACTTTATTCGTTATACTGTGGCCAGACGTCTCGCAGAGACAGCCATCCATCACTTGCCAATGAAGTCTATCTGGTATCATCAATTATACCAATACACATCCACCGAAGCCTTGACATCCTTCAGAGACATTCAGCGATCAAAATTTAAGTGTAAATATTTCGAACTGCCATTCTCGATGGCCCAAAATACTTAGACCGAGGCATCGTTCTTGATGCTCTGCTTAGTCATCATAGCCTATTTTTGTTGCATCGAAGCCAGATATTGAAATAGCCAAGTACACCCAATCCACCACTCAAAGCTTTTTCACTGCATCAAGCCACACACAAAGCACGAATGACTATGCACCCACCACACCTCAATGCAAAGAGATCGAACCTCAGAAATGCTCACATAATACCAGCATACAGATCCATTAGATTGCCACTTGTGGGAACCCTTGAAGAGTTGGATTTCTAGTCTAAAATACCCCAAACACGTTTATGTAGCTATAAGATAGTGATGCCGTGGCACAGCAAAACCCAGTGCAGCTCAGCCAATGATGGCTTTGGCAATTTTATTTAGCCAAGCCAAGCCTAGCCATAAATTTGGATGCAGCTATGGCTTGGCTCAGTCGGCTAAAGGTGCAGGTGACAGCGCGTCATTATAAAAGGAAATTAATTACAAAAAGACTATATTATCCGAGTTCACCTACTAGCAACTTAATAAATGTGTGCATATCCTCTGGAACAGATGTATGATGACAAATTAGCTCTTTCAGTTCCTGTAGCTGCGCTGCCTCATCCATGCCATGTGTAAAACTGAGTCCCACCCATTCTGAATGGAAAACTTCAACATCTGAAGTACTTTTATTGCTTCTAGGTGTCAATTTCATCATAAGGCATCTGTCTCTTTCGCACTGGAAAAAATTCTTTCTGAAGGCACTTCGACAGTGAATTATCTGCCTTATTGATCATATCTATGCTAAGAATAGCAGCTGCATGTGCAAGGGCTGATTAATCTTTGCGAAGCTTAATGGTACATGTCCTCAGAAATGATGGTTGGGGAGGAAAGGGGAGGCAAAAATATGCAGATTAAGTCAACAAGGGTGTACAGTAGATAGGTTGCACACTGTAACTGTAAAATTCATGCCCATTTTACTTGTCATCATCCTCAAGGCCTTGGAGTTGGTTAACAGGCAGCTGTGGTGGCAGTCAAGCTGAATGGAAGAGTCACACATGTAGAGAATAGGCTGAAAACATATATATTGCAAGGCTATGGAGTAACAAAAGGGATCCCAGGCTGTACCAATGAAGATAGAGGTACAACAATGAAGTAAAGGAGATAAAGTGTCGGCTTGCCTAATTTAGTATTCAGCTGTGGCGAAGCCGAGCGTGAGCCACATGCGCCAGCTTAAACACGGCTTCAAGCTCTTTTCAGCCATAGCTGAATTTATGGTGCGGCTAGGCTTATTGTGGCTCGGCTCGGCCTGCATGCCATATTTAGCTGCGCCATGGCAACACTACTATAAGATATTGGTATATGCAAATTTATGTGGCACCAGTGACTTTGGCAGGGATGACTTACCCTTGCTTTGCTGCCTGCCAGGCTCCTTGCTGTTGTCTGTGATCAAATTATTTCTTCTGTGTTTTCATTAGCGAAAGCTGATGCTGGGCAGTACTGTCAGTCTGAATGAGAAGCAAACGATGGGAAATTTCAAACATCACCTTAATGCAGAACATAGGTGGTTGGCGTTGATGAAGGTGTACAGCGTGATCCTGTAAATGTAGCACACAGACTCTGCGACACTACAACATGGTCTAATACAAAGTACCTTCTGAATGCTCTCATTCTCAGGGAAGAGTGCACACAAGGTCATCTTGCTTAACCTTTGAGTTCAGGACGGTGAACTTGTTACAGGGAGTAAACCATCATCACATTTCCTGAAATATGGTTTGAACAAGACCATATGGAGCATAAGACATACCCTAGGTCTCTCTCGAGTTCTCCATACAAGCTGATCAAGCTTCATTTCTGAACTGTACTGTAATGTCACTGTAGGACTCCTCAAGGGTTTATTAATTGTATTTACTCCGGCAATTCGGTATCTTATCTAGAGTTTGCGCTGGTAGGCATGTGGCGTTGTCAGGATGACCGTAATTGTAGCATCGAATGTGGCTTCTTCAGAAAAGATGTCAGCTCCCAATTTGAGGGCAAACATGAACTAGTAGCTGAATGATTCAAAGGGAGATGACATCAGCTGGATATTGAATTTGAAGACGACATCTTCCAACTTTTGAGGCCTACAAAGAGAGTTGTGTAAATAGTAATAGTATGTAAAGAGAGAGTACCTACCCTTTGCTCATGCAGAAAAGGCGCTTGCATAGAATGACCAGAGACCTCAGACACACTGAGCTGTGGAATACTAAGGCGCAACTGAGGAAACATAAAACAGACAACATACTCATTTTCACAAGCTGAAAAGCGATGAAAGCACTCTTTATACTTGTAAAAACAACACTTTAAGTTCTCAACTGAGATGGCAAGAAATGAAAGATATGAGCGAGGAAAGGTGAGGGCGAAGCAAAAAAAGGTCATCGGGGAACATAAAGTTTGCAGTCACAATTGTTTAGCACCTGCAGGGGACTGTGATCTTCAACATGTTAGCTAATTTGACTTGCTGCACTCGCAGCTAAACAAACCTTGTGCGGCACTACCAGGTCAACATCGATACCAAGCATGCTTCAAAGCAGTCGGTGGCCATAATTAATGAAGGAAGAGACCCCCGGGAGGAAGTAGCCTGGAGACCCTGGCAAGCTGGTTTATAGATACTGGCAGAACTCATACAATCTGTGGGGAGGAACTCCGAGGAAGACACGGAGAAGAACAAATACATGATGGAATATCAGGCCTAAGAACCAATGAAAAGCTCAAGTTGTGTAGCCAATGAGAGCAGAGTTCCCACATTCACTCGTTGTATAGTAGATTAGTGGTATAAAGCACAAGATGTACACTTAGCCCCAAAGGGCCTTAGATTACTTTAACCATCATCGATGTTGATGTTCTAAAAATAAAATGTGCTGACTAAGCTAGTCATCGAGTCCAATGCCTGTTTCCAGGTACTTTGGCCATCGGGAATGCCCCGATATGGGCAATGAGTGCTTGTGGGCGCCTATTGTTCCCCAGACCGAATGCCGGTCAATTACATGGATCTGATGATTACTCCTTATCGCAATGAGCACACATGAGGATGCTTATTGGATGGGACTCTGGTTGAATGCAGATATGATTGGAGTCGATAGGGATTCTTTACAAACAGTATACCTTACTATTCCTTTCTGACTGTGACAAAGGCTGATCATAGATGAAAATATGCCATCTTCAGAGATCTTCATACTACAGGCCCTTGTTATGGGTTATGTGAATATACGGCCGTAATAGTAGAGTAACTACAGATTTGGGAGGGGGGGAGGGTTGATGAATAGTAGAGCACGAAAGACAAGCGACACAGGTGAACAATGGAAAGCATTTTCACTCACCGAAAGACACAGTAACCGAGGAGAGGAGCAGTAGAAGAGGAGCATAGTGACTCCAAGATAAGCTAGTAAAAAAAAGATACTAAGACCTTGCAAGTATTATTCCTGCTATGTTAATAGGTTTTATAGAGGGATGACGGTTTCTGAGATTTGACGAAAAGCCGAAGTCCAATGTCACGAAAATTCCTATTTATGAAAAAATCTCCCAGCCTAGTGCTGAAATACTTCCTGTTATGTCCGGACTCAGGAATAACAATACAAGGCGATCGCGGGCTGTCTCGTGTTTGGGCAGTCACCCACGATACCGTTGATTGTCACAGTGGAGCGTTGGATAACATTAGACTCTCGGCAAGCGATAAGAGAAAAGTCCGGGGTGTATAAACTTAGCTCGAAGCTAGGGTACATGGCTGAGAGCTGTGCTACTTATATACGGTATACGGAATCTAAGAATATCATTGTCTGTGGCTTCACAAGAAGTTCTGGGATTGATCGTTGGGGTGGAATGCCGATGTGCCGTGGTGCTGAGATGCCGTAGGGGGCCGAGGTGCCGGATAAGATAAGGTAAGGAAAAAGTGAAAAAGTCGTAACATCACCCCCTTGTTAAGGCAGGTGTCCCGACTGCCCGTATGGCTCCATGTCGGGTTTCGAAGTCGTCGATTGCTTCCTGAGTGTGTATCATGTCCTCTTCTCGCACCCACGAGTTGTGCTCCCTTGTCCATCCTTTCCACTTTACAAAGTAGTCGTGCGTTGTCCGCGATTTTTGACCGCGTCGTCCACGAATTTGTCTCGGTTTGATGTCGAGAACTTCCTCGACTTTGTATTCCTCCTCATCTTCAATTAAGTCAGGCAGTGGTGGCGGGGGCGGTTGTTGATTAGGGAATTCTGGGCGCGTATACGGAGTCAGGAGTTTTTCATTGAAGCGCAGGTGGATTTTCCAGTGCGGTGGGAGCTTAAGTTTAAAAGCACTGGCGCCCACCTTTTCTGTGACGAGGAACGGGCCTACTCTCTTGTCGTCGAGTTTTTTCTTGGGCCTTGGGAGGTGAAGGTTTGTGGCATCAAGCCATACGCGATCGCCCACCTGATATGGGTGCGCATTCCGTTTCCCTTTGTCGTATTGTGCCTTCATCTTTTGGGCGGCTTCATCGAGCGCCGCCTTGGTTTCGTCGTGGATCTGACTCATCTTTTTGGCGAAGTCTCCTGTGGCTGGATTCGACAGGGGCGACGGGCGTCGGGCATCAGGGAGGACACATGGATTTCTCCCGTATAAGATCATGAACGGACTTTTACCCATCGCGCTGTGGACACGATTGTTATGAGCAAATTCTGCCAGTGGCAGCCAGTCGCTCCAGTCGTTTTGCCGGTGGTTTACGAATATTCGGAGATATTTAATGATCTCTTGGTTGACTCTCTCTGTCTGCCCGTCCGTCTGAGGGTGAAACGCCATGGAGGCGTTTGGTGTGATATCAAGGAGTCTGTACAATTCTTTCATGAATTTGGAGACGAATTGAGGTCCCCTATCTGAGATCACTACTTGGGGCATCCCGTGACGGGCATATACATGGTCGCGCAATAGGCGCGCCCATCCTTCCGCTGAAAGCTCCGTATTGCATGCAATGGGAATTATAGCCTTCGAGAATCTGTCGACGATTACTAACATGGCGTCGTGACCATTAGAATCGGGGAGGCCAGTGACCATATCAACAGAGATATGGGTCCACGGTCCGATCGGTGTCTCGTTAGGATGTAGTGGGGCCGCCTTTGCGCGAGTGTCGGACTTTGTTCGTTGGCACGTCTCGCAGCCTTTTACGTATGCCTCAACGTCCTTCCGTAGTTTGGGCCACCAGTAGTCCCGTAGGACTAATTCCTTTGTTTTTTCAATTCCGGGGTGCCCTGCCGTGATATGGTCGTGATACTGAGAAATGATATCGCCTCGTAACGCCTTTTTACGGGGTACGTAGATTCTTTCGTCGTAGTATAGGAGCCCCCCCCGTCGGGAGATTCCCCGCTCGTGGGCCAACGAGGCTGCTATGCCCTTGTCCCACAGCTCCTCCCGTCGTGTTGCTTCTGCAACTGTTTGCTGCGTTTCCGTCGCAGTAGGTATAATGAGCGCGCGGAAATGGGACGCCTCTAGGACGACTATGTCGTCATTATCTTTTGTTCCTTGGTCATGATCATGTCGCCGGGATAGTAGATCGGCTTTTACGTTTTGGGCGCCGGGCTTGTGGAAGAGTTTGAAATGGTATTCCGCCAACTCCGTGACCCATCGTGCTTGTCGTCGGTTTAGTTTCTGGGGGAGTCGGAAGTATTGGAGGTTCTGATGGTCCGTCCAGATTTCCACGTCATGTTTGGTGCCCATGAGGTAGTGGCGCCATTCAGAGAGGGCGAGCATAATGGCGAGTAGCTCCTTGTCGTATATTTCGTAATTTCGTTCCGTAACGCTAAGGGACTTCGACATGAAGGCCACCGGGCGCCATGTCCCATTCTGTTGCTGGCTTAGGACGGCGCCCACCGCCCCCTCGCTGGAGTCTGCTTCTACTCGGAAAGGTTTGTCATCGTTCGGAATAGCGAGGATAACGTCCTCAGCCATTCAATGCTTCAGCTCCTCGAATGCACATTGCTGAGCGGTTCCCCACGTCCACTCCGCGTTCCCCGTGAGTTGGGTCAAGGGCTTGACGACCTTGGAATACATCTTAATGAATTTTCGATAGAAGTTCGTAAAGCCCAGGAACGACTGAAGCTCCTTCTTCCTCCGCGGTGTGGGCCACTCGGCGATCCCGGCTATTTTAACCGGATCCATTCGAATCGAGTTCTCGCTGATTATGACTCCCAGATACTCGGTTTCCAGAACCTCAAACTCACACTTCTCTGCCTTGAGAAAGAGTTTGTTTTCCCTGAGCCGTTGGAGGACACGCCGTACGATGGCTCGATGCTCCTCGAGAGTCTTGGAGAAAATAAGGATATCGTCCAGGTAGATCGTTACTTTTCCTTCGGCGATAAGGTCCCTGAAGATGTCATTCATCATCCATTGGAACGTTGCGGGCGAGTTGGTGAGTCCGAAGAACATAACGGTGGGCTCAAACAGTCCCCGGTTGGTGCGGAATGCAGCCTTTTCTTCGTCCCCTTCCTTGATTCGTACATTGTTGTACCCCCACCGCACGTCAAGTTTGGTGAAGTACTTGGCTCCTCGAAGTTTGTCGATTAGTTCGGTGATTAACGGGAGTGGGTAGCGGTTCTTGATAGTCATCTCATTGAGCTTTCGATAATCTTGTACGGGCCTCAGTGTCCCATCCTTTTTCTTTACAAAGAAGAAGGGTGAGGCAAAGGGCAACTTGGAGGGGCGAATGCGGCCTGACTCCAGGTTCTCGTCGAGGAACTTGTCGAGCTGCTCCTGTTCATTCTGATTCAGGGGGTATACCTTGCAATCCAGCGTGGATTTGGCGTTGGGGATCAGTTCAATCACGTGATCCCAGGGTTTCCGATCTGGCAGCACATTGAAGCTGTCTTTCTCAAACAGATCTCGGAAGGATCGGTATTGCTCGGGCACCAGGTCCTCAAAGGATTGTTTTGGTTTGCCCTCCTGGGCCTTGGCGGCCAAGTCATTGGCATGGTGCATGCCCCAGATAATCAATTCCTCCTCCATTCGTATGGCCAGGATGGATTCCCCCTCCTCGAGTTCGTCCCACTGATCGTTGGGATCCACGTCGGGCAGGTGGAAAGGATTCGTGACACAGTCGCAGCGCCCAAAGAGGACACTGCCCGTTTTCCAATTCACACTGGGGTTGTGGCGTTTGAGCCAGTCGTGCCCCAAGTAGACGTCTCGCTTTCCAAGGTTCGTGACTGCAAGGTCAATGCGTTCCCTGTGATGACCTATGGTCATACAGAGCTCTACGAATTCGGTTACGTCTCCATCCGTGTTGCGAGTCCCGTCGGCGTTATATACTGGGATAGGGATCTTAACCTTGCGCGTGTCTAGTCCATGTTCCTCAACATAGGCGCGATTAATCGCGCTCCCAGTGCATCCGCTGTCGAGTAGGGCCTTGGTGCTAAGGACCTTTCGTCCAGTGCAGGGTTCCAGGGTTACTGGGATCATTAGATCACTGCTTCCCCCGCGGATGTATCGGATTGGCTCCTGAAGTTCATACATCCACTCCCTCGCGACTTCCCAATCCTCCGTTCGTAGCTGGTGCATCAGGTCTGGGGTAAGTTCCCCGAAACAGGACTTCGGTACCCAAGTCCCGAGTCGGGATCGTCCCCCTTCGAAGGTCTCAGCCTGTTGTATCCACCGAAGCGTCCAGTCGGCGCTAAAAGGTTTTACCCATCCAGCGGGTTCCGAACTCTGTCGTGGTCTAGAGGGAACGGGGGTGGGCAAAGATGGAGAGGGGAGACCAATTGGGCTCCCCCTCGCTTTCCATTGCTGGTAAGAGGTGTCGTCCTCTTCGTCGGGTACTTCCTCCAGTACTACCGAATGCCCCCTCTTTACCGCCTGGGCGCTAGCGGAGTCCCCCTTTTCATCGGCCGCGCGGTGTTCTCTCGGGTCTATTCCCGAGGAGTCGCGTCTTGATCCACTGCGGACGGGGTGGGAGTTATGTACCCCAGAGGTGGTGCGTGAGTCTTGAGCACCGGTCCCAATTTTAACTCTTGAATCGGCATTACCCGCTACCTCTGGCTCGTCCGAGCGCTCGGGGCTCAATGGCCCCCCGTCATTTTCTGTAAAAATCCTGGGCTCAAGCCCTGCGCAGCCTACCCCCGAGGGAGGAGGCGGCGTGACATTGCCAGCTCTCCCCTGGTTTCCGTCCCAGGGGTTCACTCCGTTCGAGGTTCGGGTCGCTTCGTCAGAGGCAGGGAGGTTCCCGTTCTCCGCCCCATCCGGTCGGAGGGCATCCCGAGTGTCGGGATGCTGTCGGGTCTCCGCCGTTATGATGGGTGTCACTGTGGTGAGTGACTTGCCGCTCGATCCGTTCACTCGCGATGAGTTACTTGGCGAACGCTTAGCTGGTTGTGCAGTCCTGGGGTCGGCGGCCCCAGAGTCTAGGTTTAGATCGTTAGCAAGAATTGAAAATCGGTTGGCTGATTCTGTAGGTGCACGCAAAATGGAGGTCGTAACGTGGCACGTAGGCCGTATATTGTCCATATTTTTTGAAGTCGCGTAAGTAAAAGCCGACCCCTCACGTGGGGGTCGGGGTATAGCCGAATGCATAGTAGGGAGATCGTCTGTATGTAAAATAAAAGTACAAGGCCGCTCAGCGGATAAGGAGCGCGCACCAGGATGAGTCTGGGTCGTCGTGGGCGAATCAGAACCCGGACGACCTATTCTTTTACCTCCTTCACTTCTGCTATAGGCGCGAGTGGCTCCGGTGCCGCTTCGACAGCGCGCACCTCCCGTTTCTCGCCCTTGTGGGGGCAATCCCTACTAAGGTGCCCCCTCTCGTCACACCGGAAGCATCTGCCCTCTCGGCGTTGCTTCGCCTTCTTTGCACCGATGTCCATGGGCAATCCCTGCCCGCCGAAGGTTGTAGTCGTGATGGGGACCCACCTTCCCCCGTCATCACGAGCTCTGCCCCTGTCCGTCGGTTTAGCCGTTGCCGGCGCGTCGGGTTTCTTGGAGGGTGTCGTCTTGGGTATGTCCTTCGGCTTTTTGTTGGGATAGCACTCCATCCCCTGGGTCTGTTCGAAGACCCTCTGCTTCTGCTTTTCTTCGTACATGAGGGTGATGCGGAGTTTCCACTCCGCATAGGTGCGCGGGATGCCAAATCCGATGCTCGTGATTATAGCGCCGTAAGACGGCGGAATTCCCTTCCGCACCGCAGTAACCAGCACCCCTCTCTCGCTCTGATCCGCCAGGCGGTTCGCCAGTTTGGCTTCACGCTCCATCCTCCGGAAGAATACGTGAGCGGGGTCATTGTTCATTTTTATTTCGAACATTCGTTTTTCATGGACGAGTTCGATGGCAGGGTCGTGGAACTGTTGGCGGAAATCATGCACGAAGTCGGTCCAGGAGGGGTATCGGTATCGGGGTCCCACGTCGTAGTCGGCGGTCTCCTCGGGTGTAGCTGGTAAGGGTGGCTCCGGGGGTACATACCAATAATCGTCCCTAAGGTGGACCCACCATGCCTCGGCTTCTTCTTCGAGAAGGGAGGTGGCGAACCCTACCATAAGGGACGGCATGCCTTGATAATAATATCGGAAGGTCTCAAAGTATTGCACGCAATCTCCAAGAAACCTTTCTATATCGTCGTGTGCCCCCTGGAAGGGCACGGGGAGCTTTCGTAATACGGGTTTGACCCCTGTAAGCGGGGGCAAATCGTCGTGATCCCACGTGCCGACAGGTCCTTGGATTACCGGGTTGAAGTCGGGTGGTCGTGGCACCGAGAATCGGTCTCTGTTAGGACCGGGAAAAGGTGGTCGGCCTCGTATTGGCGGGGCCTGTCTTGCGTTCGTCAAGTCTTCTTGTAGGTGGGCGTTTTTGTCTCGTAGGAGCGCATATTGTTGCTCCATCCTCTCCATCCGCTGTTCCGCTGTCTCTTGGGGACCCCCGCCTTCGCCCCCGACATCCATTCCTCCGTTATCATTGTCTCCCCCGGCGAAGAGACGACTCGTTCCCCTGCCGTGATACGTGCCGTGCCTCCTCCAGTCCGGTGCTGCTTGAAGCGGCGGGGAGTCGGGAAGGGGACCTATTTTCTCGGGGAGTCGGTCGTCAGGGTTCGGAAGGTTGGGGGGGTCCGTCCAAGTCCGGTCGATCCCCCTCCAGTCGCGCCAGTGGGAGAAGGGCGCGTTCCAGCGTGGTCTGTTCCTGTTCGGTTCTGGGGCGGATCCCGTAAATCCGGCTTCCTGCCACAGGGCCGTAGTAGGCCCTGGTGCGGTTGGCATAGGCCCTTGCTCGGATAGTCGCCTCCCGTCCCGCTCGAGGAATCAGATCCCCTCGATTAACGGCGAGGTAGTGGTCCATGTCCTCTCGGATGGGACAGTGGAACCCGGCTCGTTGTGACAGGTCCTGCCAGCATAATTCCCAGGCCTCGGCCTGGGCGGGTCCCAGGATGTTGATGTCAATGGCATCAAGCCTGGGCCAGTCGTAGTCCCCCCCGTGGGGGTTAAGCGGGTCATCATCGTTTCGAGGCGTGGGGGTCCGGCCATGACGACGGGTTCTGGGGTAATGGGGTGTGGAACGTTGGGGGCATGAGGTATTCCCCGCTCGTCCATGATGACGAGGGGGATGCTATCGTCGGAATCGCTGGAATCGACCTCGATGGGCCAACGTGCGTTCCCGAGGGGTTCTGCGACCCGGATGGGTCGTCTGCCAGGCGGGTTTCGGAGATGGCCCTGGTAGGTGAGACTTCTTCTTGGAATGTTTCCCCTGCTATAGGGTGGGGGATCGGGGAGGTCCTCAATCCGTACCTCCCTCGAGGGTTGCGGAACGGGATTCGGTGTAGGGGCTGGCTCGGTCGCGGTAGTGGCGCCGCTAGCCTCCCTATTCTCGAAGAATTCCAGGTTTGACTCGAAGTAGACAGTCGCAGACCGCGCCTGTCTGTTCTGAGCCTCGGCGGTGCGGAGTCCCGGCCTGATATAGGCGGGGTCGAGTCGGGGGAGTTCGACATAGTGTCGAGGGATCGGTGGTGGTGCCAGGACTATGAGCACCCCTCTTCGGTGGAGGAATGCTCGGATCTGTTCGCTATATGTGAGGACTAGGGCAGCCGTGAGTAGGCAAAGGAAGGTGGCGGTTACGAGCGCCGTTCCTAACTCGATGGTTTGTTTGCCGGTTAAGTCGGGGGTCATCGATCTCGCCTGCAAGGTCGTTCGATGTCCCGAAGGAGCTGGGAGAGTTGGTAAAGGAGAAATTTGAGCAGAACGAGAACTACGAGGTTTAGGAGGGAGAGACGCAGGGTGTCAATCAATGTTTGCCTCATAGTCATCGTATCCGCAGTAGTCGTAGGCGTATCGGTCGTCGTACTTTAGGGGTCTAGGGTCCTGGTCCCTGCGTCTACCAGCTCGCTTCTTCCTTACTCTCTTTGCCGGCTTGGGGCGTCCTCCTGCCTGATTCTTCTGGTCGGGATTCCTTTGTCGTTGCGCGAGTTTGGCGGGCATAAAAGAGGTCTCCTCGGTGCACGGGGGAAGACCGTAGTGGAAAGCTTCGAGCTAACTGTTATGTCCGGACTCAGGAATAACAATACAAGGCGATCGCGGGCTGTCTCGCGTTCAGGCAGTCACCCACGATACCGTTGATTGTCACAGTGGAGCGTTGGATAACGTTAGACTCCCGGCAAGCGATAAGAGAAAAGTCCGGGGTGTATAAACTTAGCTCGAAGCTAGGGTACATGGCTGAGAGCTGTGCTACTTATATACGGTATACGGAATCTAAGAATATCATTGTCTGCGGCTTCGCAAGAAGTTCTGGGATTGATCGTTGGGGTGGAATGCCGATGTGCCATGGTGCCAAGATGCCATAGGGGGCCGAGGTGCCGGATAAGATAAGGTAAGGAAAAAGTGAAAAAGTCGTAACACTTCCTTGAAGGTAAAATATGCGGTGTGGCGATGACTTGGCTTGTCACTGCTTACATATGACTGACCGTTACTATCATGGAGTTGACTGGCCGAAGCCTAGTCTGCCTGAGATTCGGTGAGAAGGTGTGAGCTTATTTAATAAGTATTTCCAGTTTGATGTTTGATGATGATAAGTTCTTTGCACAAAATGAGATTAGAATTACCATGATAGAAACTCTCTTCTGCAGAACTCAAGGATATTCAGAACAGTAACACAAAGATACTATTATACTTTCAAGGGGAGTAAACGTAGCAGGCTCTGTCTCTGATGTGGGCCTTGCAAGCATTATCTCAATAATGTTCATTGCATTATTTCTCAAAACCTTTGTCATTAAATCCACATGCGGAGGCTGGACATCAAGACTTCCGTCCCTGCCTGGCCCGGCTCAGCATATATTTGGCACTTACATAAGTATTGGTTGGATTTATGAAAGTATTATTTCCGGTTATGGATTCAGGGTTGGAAAAAAGAGGTTAATTAAAAAAAAGGCACAGGAACATATCCGATCCACAGTGTCTGGGGTTCTTATGGCATCACTCCATTTGAAATAGAGCGTACCAGTCCAGTATTCCATAAAACACAGTCTGTAGTTGCCGTAGCTGGGAGGGTACTCACGTCAATCACATCATTTTCATTAAGTGATCAATGAGCATGTCAACTAGGTGCTTCTGAGTGATGCATCAATTCCTTATTGGGATGATTGTCAATCGAAGGTGCCTTGCCATGATGAAGTATGGCAATTATGATGCGTGGCAAGATGGGATGGATAACAAAGCACGTGAGGAGTGGTTGCCATAGGATAAAAGTGGTATCAGTGTGTGTGCAACCATTGGTTTGCTGAAAGGCCATGGAAGGGATGGTAGCGTTAATTAGCAGGGAAAATCTGCGAATTCTGAGTGTACAGAGCCTGGAGGCTCATCACCATAAGGTACAGTGCAACAATGAAGTCCTTATGTTTTAATTCCATTGCTTCTTTTTCTATCATAGAGCTCTCAACCTTGGTGACCTTACTTCCTTGCATGCCATTTGCACTGTTAGTCCACTCTCTGTGCTTCTGCTTTGCTAATGTGTAAGGTATGTGAATTTGCAAAATTACACCCTTAGACATGCTGTGGGTGTGACACTGGCTATGGTACCAACTACTAGCCCTCAAAGAGTATGTTTGGTAACCACTGAGCAACAAACCACAGTACAAGCTAAGCAGGAAGTGGATGTAGCGTCCTTCATTGCACTTGCACTAGGCCTGCATGGGGATGTCTTAAAGCACTGATCAATAGATGAAAGATGTTATCACTAGTGCGAGGACAGTATCTCCACTGGATCATGACCCCACCATAGAATAATCAGTTCCTTGAAACAAGATCCTGCCTACTATGAGGAATCTTGAAACAATGCATAGATATCTCTAGTGAGAAATTCATCCCTTGGTTAAAATAAATGACTCCTTGCAGCCTGCTAGCCTTGATACTAGGAAAGAATCTGCAGCAAATGTACATTCCTTCAGTTTACTTCAGTCTTGGAGTTGCATTGAGCTATTATTCACCCCAAATGACAGCACAGAGACTTGTATTCTACAATTTCTACTTGATGAAGCTTGGTAGTTCTGCTGGGCTACTGGCATGATAATATCTTTACCGTGTTCACATTGATTATCTTCATTGGAACAACTGATTATCATGTGCCGCTAGACATGAGGCAGATCATATTCTCAGCAAGATATAGCCAATGTATCAATAGGCTCCTGCTTCACCACATTCAAATATTGGTCTGGACTAAAGTATCTAGTCCACTGGGCTAATTACTTAAGACTGTATAAATCTTGGCATTGCTGCATGAATACAGCAATATTCTCAGGACTCTGGCAAAGAAGGTTGAACACTCAATAGTCTCTTCATTTCCCACAAAATGCACACAAATGTTGGTTGAATGTTAGCCACGGTACTTTGATCACCACATCTCTGAATCCACCTACACCATGAGCTCAGACATTATACCTTGAAATCTTTGGAGCTCCTTTTGTTCTCTTAATTGAAGAAGTTGGCCCTTATTCTCTGTTCATTGCAAGAAGCAATGGATAGATGTGATTGCTGATACTGCCAGTGTTCCATCGTTGTTTGATACCTATTGTCATCTACCCAGCATAAATACACAGTGTACACCCTCTTTATTACTTTCTCAAGATTCAGGCAGAAAAGCAAGATGAAATACCAGCCTGAATCCATTGGTACTGTCTCCCCTGCATTCTGGCCTTCCATCATATCAATCTAAATCATGTCTCCATGCCTGCACCTTTTTTAAAAGATCTTCTGTCCTATTATTATCTTGTGACCAACATTACTTGATGAACACTCGTACCAGGCAGTTCCTTTCAATCATGATAACATCCTCACCAACCATCGTTCAATGATTTTGATGGTAATTTTGAGCAGCAACTACCCCATTCCAGTATATTTGACCCTGGTGCACCTACATAAACTCCTTTTTGTGTTGTTTTCCAAGCACAATGAGTTCCTTCCCCTCCATTTTTACCCTTCTAGATTTTCTACTAGTCACTACTTTCCAATCTGTTCTGAATTCTTCATTCAACCTTAGCCATGGTTCACCTCAACTCCCTCTTCATTCTCACTGTATCAATTGCAATCTCTTTAGCACTTCATCTGCAGAAGCATGTTGTTCAGACTATCACAGATTCCACACATGATTGGGAACAAGCATGTGCAAGTTTCCATCTTCTCCCATATTATTCTGTCTCAGGATCTCTTTCTTTCAGGTCATCATGGGTGCTGGCATAGACCAATGCAGTACCCTGTCCCAGACTGCTTCTGTGAGTCTCCTCACTGGCAGAGGAAACTGCAACCAACAAGATGCAGCTGACCAGATGATTGACCTTTGTCGGAAAGTTGCAAAATGCCTTATAAGGATCAATTACAAATAATGACACAATAAGGCACTGATATGGCCCAAATAAGTGACCCCTGACCAAATTATCAGTAAATCTGAGCCGGCAAACCAAATTAGGTTCAGGAGGGCTTATAGGGCAGCAGCCTAGCTTATAAGGTGGCTTACAAGTGGAATATGATCTGATCATTATTACCAATTCGTCTGCATCGGATATGACTGGCCCATTGTCTCCATTGCACTGCAGCCTTGCAGCTACCTCACTCCTTGACTAGTACTTTGATTGGCTGTGGAATCATCGAATAGCAGTAGATGGTTGATAGAAGCTTGATTTATGAAGGCTGAAAGTGTTATCCTCCAATGAAATCCATTCATCAAACCTTGATAGTTTCATGTGCTTATTTTGTGACTATCTGAAGTTAGAATTTGAAACATTTTGGAATATGGAACCGGGTCAAGATGATACTTATATTCAGGAGTGTTGCAGTATTTGATCTTCTTTCTTCCCCCACCTTCCCCCTTCCTTCATCCAAGTTTCCTGAAACCTTCCCTCCTGTGGATTTATCGCTCTTAGACATTCTGTTTTCTTCTCATGTCTTCATTATGTGAATGTTGACAATGCCCCCATTGTCAGAAGTATTTTCATGCAAATGGCATTGGCAACCATAGAAAGACTTGTAAACAGCAAATCCAGCAAGATGTTATGGATTCGCAGTTTAATATGGAAACAAGTCAGAGGCAAGCAGCTGGCATGGATCATGGTATGTTTTCCGCTTTGTATGATATGAATTGACACTGACAATCTATTGACATCAAGGAGCTACTAATACTCCAATGCTGCTATTTGGTAACCAAGCACCATCATCAAGTGCAGGTCTCACTTTACAGTTTCATGGTAAGATTTGATACTTGATTCATGAATGGTACTCTCTAATACTCTATGTATAATTAGATTTGCATCTTGACAATCAGGGAGACCTTTCACCTTCTCTTTCATTTGAATCAGTCTCCTGTATGTATGATCACTATTTCTTTTCTATTTACTGATAAATATAATATTTAGCTGAAGATCAGATTCTTGACTTGGTGAATTCATACAACCCAAAATTTGTTATTGAATATCATCCGAGAGCACTTTTGGACCCTCATATCTTAACATGTGAGGAGTATTTTCAGATGACTGCTGTCGAAAAGACAGATTCTTTTGTTGACAACTTGAATCGTCCATGGCATCCTTTTGCATCTAAAAATAACTTTGAATTAGCTGAACATATTTTGCATACCCACCTGAATGGTGAGGGACGAGATGGTTTCTTCAAAGTATTAAAGACTTAAGCAGGAGATCATCCATCTGCATTCACAATTAACAATGACCATGATCTTAAAGAAGCATGGTCAAAAGCAGAGAATTTACTTACAAAGGTATGCTTTATATTATATTTTTATATTTAGATATTAACTTATTATAAAATTCAGTTCAAAAAAGAAACATCGGCTTTAGAATATCAAGAGGAGATATGGAAATATGATGTTTACTTCTGACCATTATGGGACTGGACACTCAATCTTCTCAATGATAAAACATTATCACCATTTTTTGTATGTGCCATGAAGATTTTCCAGTTGGATGAAAATACAAATACAAAAATACAGATTTTTGATGAACCTTGAACAGGTGATCTACTATGGGTGATTCAGGTATATTTTTTTTTCCTATTAAATTCTGTATCATTAATCACATTCTTAGAGCTCACTACCTCCTGGTGGAAAACCATTAGCATATATTTTATATGCAGACAAAACATGATTATCATCATTTGGTACAGAAAAAGAATACCCAGTTGTAGCACATATTGCAAATCTTCCTGATGCAATATGTAATGGGAAAACCTGGGGAGGTGGAACTGTTGTTGGATGGCTTCCAGTTGTAAGTTCTTTCTGATTATTTTCAATCATATAACTAACTGCAATTAGGTTGAGGATGATTCAAGACACAAGGGAAAACCATCATGGATTAATTTCAAGCGAGTTGTTTGGCATGAAGGATTTTACAGAATTATTCAATCTGTTGCTGAATATTCACATACAGGATATGCCTTCAAATTGCCACATTCTGTTGACATCATTATCATCTATCCATTCATTTTCATTCTTTCCACAGATTATAAAGAACAGTAAGTATTTAAATATTTCACATCTTTTATAGTTGACCATTTGATACAGTTGCATGATGACATTGATATGTGGTAATAAATCTGCTCATCCATGTCCTGTTTGCTTGATTCTGCTTGATTCCACTTGAAAGATTACAAGATCTATTAGAAGTATATCTTCCACAGACAGCAGAAGAAATGCAAAATCTTTATAATCATGTGGAAGAAGAGGGAGAAGATGTTTTACAAGAAGCTAGTCTATGACCTGTTGAAGTAAATATCCTTAATTTTGGGTGTTTCTACTACTTTAATTAATTCTAGAATGTATTCTAAAGCATTGCTCGAAGTGACCCATATAAAGCAGTTTCCTGGGATCGGTTGTATGCATATCATCTTGGTCTTTTCAAGCATTTTCTTTTATGTCTACTAGAGCATCTGGAGAAAATACCTGGTGTTGATAAACGTGCAGCTAAGGTTGCTATTGATAAATTGTGTGGATTTGTTTTTTTTAATAGAATAAGACTAATAAATTATAGTATTGCCAACTTTCCAAGATGGAGAAATCTCATATATTTTAAAATGTTACCAATTTTGATTTTGGAGATGCTAAAAAATTTGAGCATATATCAAAAGTAAGTTTTATTCATATATTTCATTATGATACTTACTATTCAAGTAGCAAATTCTCTTTGCAGCCCAGTCTTTGCTGACAAAAGAAACTCATCATGATGCATATCTGCTTCTCAAGGTTATTCGAAGTTACCTTGAGTTAGACATGTATGCATCAATGGATGTTCATACAGAAAAAAGCATAGAAGAAAGAAGACATGTAATGGAAATTTTTGATGCGAGATTGAAAGTAAGTTTTACAGATCTGATGTCTCTATATTATACTAATATTAAAGCAGGCTTATTTGCGAACAATAGATAATAAAGGTTTTGAAAAGCCAACGACTTGGAAAATCCCAAAAGTGCATACACAGCAACATCTTTTTGATGATATTATTGCCAAAGGCATTACAAAAAACTATAACACCAAACCCAATGAATGTATGCATGGCCCACTCAAGAAAACATATCAGACTCAGACAAACTTTAAAGATGTTGCTGAACAGGTATGATTTATAACAGAACTAATCAAATAATGTTCTGAAATTATCTTTAAGATTCTGAAGACTGATCATTATGATATCATTATGCAGATCCATGAAAAGATTGATCGCCAGAAAAAATATCAGCAGGAAGAAACTGATGATCTATCTGAAGACAAAAAGAATCAGTGTCATCAAAATCAAAGAATTGGAGCTCTTAACAGTAAAGCCATGCTTCACAGTCTCAAGTTTACTCCAAAGGATCCACATACAGTGGGTGAGCTTGAGGAGGCCTTTCGCTCAGATTCAGCTTATGAATGTTTTCATATTCGTCTTGGAAGATTTATGACTGCATTTCTAAAAATAATTGATAAAGATACTGTAGCTGAAGGAGAATTTATTCAATATATGCCTCATGACATAGTATGTACTTATTTATATTGAAACCATGTGCTAATTAACAAACAAATATAGATCCAAATTCACCAGACTTTGACTGTTACTTATCAGTCACTAGTCAATCTCAAAGAGTCTGCTGATCTATTATGCTGCAGTCCAAGTTTCTACAATGAGCCACGTTATAATGGAGTGATGATTAACACTGATAAAGGAGCATACATTGGACAGCTGATTCAGCTGTTTGAATGTGAATATTTGAGTCAGCGATACCTATTGGCATTAGTTCATCCTTTTGATATTAAGGTTACTGATGGGAGACAATGCTGGAAATTCCAATGAGATAAAGATTTGGGATTTTATTGCTTTCATGCTTATCCTTGGGTCTTTTCACAATTTGTTTCTATCTACTCTATTATCCATGGAGTCTTACTAGTTGAAGACAGCAGCTCAGATCTGAGCAATGGCCAGGATTACTTTGTTGTGGACACTGTTGATGCTGATATCTTTTTCAGAATGAAAAAAGTTGCAGGTCTTCTTAAATATCGCAATGTTGCTTCATTAAAAAAGGATTAGTTGTTCATACACTAATTGTATTCTTACATAGTGGACTTTGTAAATATATATAGCACATAGTTGAAAGTATGCCTAATTGCACAGATAGTAAGTATGGCTAGGGCTGCACACTGTTGCTGCATTATATAGTTTTTGGTAACTGTTATACGGAATACGGACTGAAGCCAAATGCAGCATAATGGCTATTGTCGGGAATAGATGTCAGCAGGCACAAACAACATGACAGGTATGGCTCAAACAAACATGTATTTGTGGACAAATATGTGATGGTGGTGGTACACAGCCAAGAAATGGTAATGATCAGTATGGAAATCAAAATAAGATAAAACAAAAAATGGCCTAGCTGTCAGCCCTGTGGCTATGAAACTTATATCCTCAACAGCTATTTGTATAGTACAGTGTACAATTGTTCTGTTGCCTTCAGGAGCTCCAATAGACAGCTGTATAATATCATAATACGGTAAGATTTTTTATTTTACTTTTGAAATGATAAGTTATCATTCAATTCTGTAGCTTGACTACTGTGCACCATCGCCATATTGTAAGGCTTTCAGTAACAGTTATACAGAAGACATACCAAGCCTGAAAGCATTCTACTAGCCATTTGTACAGTACAGTGTATGGCTGTTCTGTCACTGTCAAGCACTCCTACATATGGCCATATAACATCATAATATGGTTTATTGTATTAGACTACAGTTTGACTGTTCACACCTGTTCAGTAGGGTCTGATCAAGTTAGAGATGTCCACCATACTGTATATGGTTATGGCTGTACAAGGTATGGCCATAACCTGTATGGCCAAAGGGTCTTGACAGTATGGTATGGGTTTTGCCCATATACCATACTGTACTCATCCCATATAATACCATATACAGATGGCCTTTAGGATGATAGTGACCTATCTTGGGTGAGATTCATGGTCAAAACATTATATTTCATTAATTGAACTCACTACATATGCAAAGGAGTAGGCATACAGCCTGATTTGGCCTACCTGTACAATACCTGTACAAATACAGCTGTAAAAATCAAATTCTACAGCACCAATGGTACAGGTATAAGCCAGTATATATGGTACCCATATCCACCATATGTATGGGTACAGTGGGCATCCCTAGATCAAGTATTGACATGTACCGTTCACATTCAGGGAAAGACATGTGATTTTCTCTTGAGACTGAGACACCTCTAGACTGGTCCAATTTGTGGTTCTTTTGTGGTCTTGAGCACATCTGACTTGCCTTCAGCTTCAAATGTGGTATTTCTCAACTTCATTTCTCTTTTTTTTCTATCTAACCATCAAGCCATGCCACAAGTTTTCTCTGCTAAGTCTATACAAATAAATTTATTTTATACTAGGGTACATGGTTGTCAATGACTGTAGATGGCCATAATGTACCCGTACCCACACTGACAAGACTTTAAAATGACTAGACGGTATGGTGCACAGTCTCACTGACTAGTTATAAACATATATTTTATAGAAATCTGTACATGAAAAAAATGAATATTTGTCTACCACATATACACAAATTGTAATTTAAATGAGCTCCTTGATGTCCATATACACACCAGACTGACTTGTTGACATGCAAGCCCGAACTTCTGGTACATAATCCTCTGATGAGCAGTGTGAAAGTTGATGTGGAAGAACAGGTGCATGACTAAAATACAGGTAAAAAGAATCAGCATAGTGTGTGGCAACTGTTTTCTCAAGTTTCAAAAATTCATTTTCCCTCCAGCCCATGGTCTGGACTTTGTTGAGCAGTGCTGGACATGGACCATTCCATGCCCACATCATTTTCTTCATGGCAAAGATATATGGTGCATGCTGCAACCACAGGTGATGCACAACATCATAATTGGCACATCTGACATCAATCTGGCCAGGTAAATGGTGACCATCAGGAAAACACCAACTGACATCTTGAGAGTGTGAAGAAGCAGTTGCTTGACAGTGCAATGCTCTGAATTCACAACAGAAATTCACCTCACTAAGCTCCCAGCACACTTCCTGCCGTTTCTCTAATGTGAGGGACTCGTATGCCTTCCCTTGCCAAAATGCTGTGTGCACATCATTATCTGCTCACAGAGGAAATTCTTCCAGGTATCCATTCATTATCTTTTGTACCTCCTCAGGCCACTTGGCTGCTCACCTGCCTGTTTCACCAGCCGAATGAAGGAAACCCATCGCAAGTACTGTCTGCCACTCCTGGTGGTACAGATTGACTGGTACTTGCTCAGTCACTGTCAAATGAGCATACAGCGGTGCTCACAAGCAAAGCTATGACACTAGGTACAACTTCACTTTTTCCTCCATATTCAATGTCACAATGATGTCTGGGCAAGGGAATGTGTATTGATTTTCACATGGAATTGCTGTAGGATTGGAAGCTTCAGGCCATGCTGAAGAGTGACAGTGAGATGAATCAGCAACAACAGCGAGAAGTCTGAGATGCCATGGCTCAACCAAGGGGGGGCAGGAAAGGGTGCTTTGGGTCTATTAGCTGGTGTGAAGTCCCCTTTGCTCATGATCCAGAGGCTTTCTTTTGATCTGTGAAGGAGATTGGATTATTAAGCCCAAATGTTGATGAGAATAGCAAATACTTACATGGTGAATAATGAGCATTTGATGTCGTTGACATGGAGACAGGGACATCCTCCCGACCCATGATAATGGGAGTCGACAATGCAAAGAGATCCACCCAGCATATTGAGTGCATGGTGAAGTCTTGAATCTTGTGGTACTTTTGAGGGTCCCTTGATGATCCAATGGACACCAAGGGCAGTCATAAAGGGCACGGTTTGTCCACAAAGGGTGGCATTGTGAAGTCAGACAGCCTATCAATGCAGACACCTCGCAGGTCTTTCATCGCAATGATATGCCAGACTGGAATGCCAGCCTTGAAGAAACATTGGATTATGGTAGCGTCATTGGAAAACACACCAACAAGAGTGTCATTGATGGGCATACTGGGTGCATCACTCTCTGGAGCCTCCATAAGAGGCTTGTATATTGTCATATACTCGACAAACGCATGTAATTCATGTGCAACACGCTGGGTCTCAGCAACGGTCAGACCGACCCGAGTAAATGAGGTAGGGAGGGTGTGAAGACGTCCCAACAGTAGCTCAATGATGCTAATGTGGCTTCGCAAGCCATTCAGCACAGTGTTGCTCCCGCTAACACTGCCAACGGAGTTGATTACAGCCTGGCATGCACTCTGCAGCCTCCGAAACATTGAGTGGTGCAGACATCCCACACCCTTGATGATGGCCGTATCGTCACACTCCACAAAGTCATAATTGGTTAGCCTGTGAAACAAAGGGCATAGAGCTTTGGCTCCCTCTGGTGCGACCCTATGAATGCATGCAAAGTGGGGAAATTGCTCGATATATGCTTGAGGCCATTGAAGGTGGTCATCGATGCCGTATTGATAATTTGCTCACATGTACACTTCGTGTTGGGCACCAATAGGTGGTCGAGGCATGATTGATGAGTTGGGCATCACAATGAATGAGTCCTGGCCATCCAGGATGGTACCGTATTTGCTGTCGAAGGGGCCATTAGCTAGATATTTGTTAGAGAGAAATGTAGTCCCAAAGGTGACTAACAACATATGTGTACTGGCAGCACTGTTGTGAAGCAGAAGCTTTGAGTCACCTTGAATTTTTGAGGGTGCAAGATCTTCGGGAAGCATGTGTGACAACTGGGGAGCTTTATCGTACTTGAGTTTAGGTTGAGAGAACACGACATCATCGAGGTGAGGAAAAGGGAGCCTGGTTGGTCTGGTCCAACTGCCACTGAGAGACGTCGAGCAGCTTTGAAGGCACACCCATCAACCAAAGATTTGGGTCACACCGTTGACTAGACCACCAATGAACGATGTCAAGTGGACACAGTGACACAGTCGTGTCAACCATCAGGGCAAATTAATAAAAGGTCACTGACAAAGATGTCAAGCGACCAAGGCGACATGACTGTCAACCATGACAAAGAGCAAAAAGAAAAAGAAAGAAAGAAAACTCACCTTGAATCAAACAGGTACTGTGGTGGCTAAAGGCATGCTCAATCAATAAATGATCATGCCAGGCACCTGTATTATTCCAGACATGTGCTACAAAGTCACGTCTCATGCTGGCTAATAATGATCCCATACACGATCTAATATTTCGAAAATTGCTTTCCTCTTCTACCATTGGGCTTGACCTGCAAGGTCAGCGTTTCCATTTGACATCTTTGTTGATGGATAGATTGGCTTGACAGTTCTCATCGGCCTCATTCCTTGATGTCTTTCATTGGGAAAACTATCAATATCATAAAATTATTTTAACACTAAAAACTACTACACAGAATCGTGCACTGGGCATTCTCTACGTGCATGATATATATGTTTGTCACGTCATTCATCTGTCACCTGTTTGACTGTCACTGTGCACCTACTCCCTGGACCTTATTTATCACCACTCTCCCTCGAGACCTTGGATGTCGCCTTCGCTTCAGCTGGCTCGTCAACTAAACACTAAGCATCGCACCTTGATACGATCTTGAGCCCACCTATTTCCACTTTACCTCAAGTCCTTATCACTTCAGCCCATACATTGCGACTCTCACAAGGCTTCTTGCTGCATGTCATTGATGTGCATAGGGTCCTCCAGCGAAGTCGAAGACACCAATAAGGATGAGTTTGGTGCGCTCAGTATGCTGAAGGCTGGTGCCATTACATGTCTGTTTGGCCACAGATGAGGTGTGTTCATGTTTTTTCTCACTAACTGCATGTGTGGCTCATTGCTGACTGCCAATATTGGTACTTTGCATCCAGCTTTGCACTGCCTTTCAAAATGTGTCCTGTGTACATCGCACTTCCTTGTCATTTGGGATGCCTCTTGACCTTTTAAAAGGACATAAACATTGGAAAAGCTACCTACAACCCCTCACTTCTCACAATGTCCAATCCAGTGGAGCACCGAGAACAGCCGCCAGCCCCAGTCGTCAGTATGACAAATACAAGCATGCCTTCAGAAGTGCCTACCTCTGATCTCGAGGAGCTGCACGATTATTTCAAGACTTGCGGCCTCATTGACATCCTGCGCTTGCTTCAATCTTACCAAGACCAAGACCAAGTAAGATTTAAATCTTTATTCTCAGTCTCTTGATAGGCTCACAGCTGCACAGATGCTTCGGCAGACTCAGCTTCAGGTCAATGACCTGATGGAGAAGAATCAACTCCTCACATTGGCAATGCCTTCTGGATCCGGTGACAAAAAAGCTACTTTGACGAGGGTCCAGTACAAGTATATCATGCGGTTTGCCAAGTACTGCATGTCAATGATCGATCCATGGGTGAACACGAGTGAAATTTTCCAAGCCCAGGAGTCTGTAGACAATGGGCTGGTACTCAGCACTGAATGATATGCCTCTCTAGAGTCAGAAAAGAATGCACTTTATGCAGAGGTTTATGCAACTTTGAAGCTAGAGCACACAGTCTTATTCAAACGGAACTATGGTCCAGTGAAACAAAGGGTATGAATCTACTTCAGTATCTTCTAATACTTTATGTGCTGATGAGTCTTTCTCAGTTTATCAAATGTGCCTCTGATGGTCATTCCACATTCATTGGCCGCATCAAGCACAACTGTTTTTATACCATCTTTGGGTCCATGGTCCCATCAGCTTCAGAGCAAGGGTTTGACATGTTTGAAGATCCCACCTGTCAGCAACTTCTAGGCTACGATGCCAAGAAGAAAGTACACATGTCCCTACCACCTATCCTTTGGCCAGACGGTGTGAGAGGCATCGACAATCGGTTTCTGTTTAGAAGTGAGACCTTGATGAAGGTAAGGTCTACTTCTTTGTATGCATGTTTGGCCTAAAGGGTATCATAATTTCAAATACTCACTGTCACTTTGTTCAGCTCAGCAAGTTTGAGGGAAGGCAAAGCCATCAAGAAGAAACTGACAAATGGAATCCTTTAGGGCATGAATGAAGTCACACCAGGTGCTATCGCATTTGCAGCCATTATGGTTAGTATACTCTCAGTCTTAGGATGTGCAGTCGCTCACAAGTCACTTGCTAGGCCCGTTTTGTTCTTTCTGGCGATGAACATTTTGATGAACATGGGGAACACTCTCACATTCACTATGCAGCTGACTTCAAGCTCTACAAATCAACTATTATTAAGTATCTCAACAAATGCCACATGAAGGACACTGTCGCTGCATTCAATCAATTTGTCTTCAAGGACCAGAGCTTGGATCACAATAGCCAGCGAGCCAAAGAAGGTGAGATCATTGAGATACCCAACGACTTCTCTGATTCCTCTGCATCTGACGAAGAGCCCTTTGAAGCACAGGGAGTCAATGTCCAATCTAATTCAGAACTCACACACACCCCCAGCCCTTCAAATGTCACTGTTGAAGAGCTTGTTGACAGTGTTGGAGCAGTAACCCTAGGTGAGAATCATTATATTGTAATGATTTGATTTTAATTATCCTTTTCTAGCTGAATCTAATGCTGTGGATGAAGTTGAACACCCTGTGAATACCCTTTCATTATCTTTACAGGCAATATTAGCCCTGACATTGATGAACAGATTCAGGTAGCGGACAAGATAGGTACAGGTCATGGTCGGGGAAACAAATGGCAGGGCCAAGGTAAAGCCCGAGGTGCAGTGTTAGTCTCTCAACATAAAGCACCACCTGTGCTGACTCATTGAAGCAAGCATACAATGCACCGAACTGGTGAGGATGAAGGTATTGAGGAGGATGATATATATGGGTGATGATTTACAGCATGTAATGGACTTGCCACTTAGAAGCAATGTCTGATTTCTGCCAGAAACTGAGTAGAATGTGAGCAGACCATTGGGTGAGACTTGTTTTTAAAAAAAGGCCACATTGGTTACAGTAATGATATATAGAGTCAACACCCTATATATATAAAAGCCCTATGGCATAACTGTAATAACACCATCTTTAATGATTATCTAATGTTGTAAATTATTGGTCACTGGTTTGATTCTCCTTGTTGTAAATTTTCTGTCCTTTCCTTATCTTGCTTACATAATGAATTCCAGGCCTTCAAACAACTATTAGATTAGATTCGATATCTAATAGATATATTATATCATTGATTTGATATATATTTATTGAATTTTTCGGCACTCTAATTTAACACCTTATCAGCTACTTTATTAGCCACCTTATTCAAACTATATCAGAAATCAAATTCCTTATAACCTTGCCAACTGAACTGTCAGTTGGTGCCTTATATATATCAAATAAGGAACACTGTCTTTCTTATTTGGTACCTCGTAACCAAACACTTGTTACTAATAAGATCTTATAATCTCCTGTGTCCGCTCACAGCTGAACATTACCTTATAAAGCCTTATAAGACAATTTGGACTTTTCCAACATTGCCAAACAGCTTAGCAGTGATACTGAGACAATCAGGTTGACCCAGCTGTTTATTCAGCAGCCTCGCAATGCTGTAAGCTTCATATTTATCTTCTCACATAGTCATAGACTAATTTCTTTTAACCTGACAATTTACAAGTGCCCTACTGCCAGATTGCCCTGAAGAACTCTGAACTCAATGGGCTGTTCCACTGCCAGTTCACCAGATCTGATTTCACCAAGTTTAGTGGTGACCAGACTGGCAACATCTCTCTTGGATTGAGTGCTGTCAATCCCCCTGGTTTATGCCACACAAAAATTGATGGCCCTATCCCTGATGGTGTCCAGTTGAATACTCTTCTTCAAGATCTTGTCAGGTGTGAAAAGTATCCCATCACTTCTAACAATAGTCCAGCTAACCTAAAATATAAACCCTCCAGTGTTGGGTCTTTTATGTATGGGCCTTGCACCAAATATGATTGTTTCTGATTTTTGGAGTTATCATTGTGGGCATTGGAGATGGCTATAAAAGACCACAAGAAAAAAATAGACCTTTGCACTTGGCAATCTTCAACTAGGAATTGAACCCAACAGTGTAACCAAACTAAACCAATGGATCTGAAAGAAGAGGTAATCATCTCATCCAAAGACCAGAATAGAAAATTGAGAGCATGGTCCCCTCAAAAAATGGCACTGGAGAGGAGAGAAACTCAAGCAAAGAAGGAGAGATACGAGATAAAAGAGAGGGATCTGCATCCTGAACCTGCCTATCAACAGATGCTGTGCCTGTGGGTTCAGCATGAAATTTTGGTTATGGTGTGGTGAGGGAGCATCCCTGCCAGCAAGATAGAGAAGTGGATTAAGGTTCAAGTTATCTTCCATCACCCACATCCCATCTATGATATCCAATATAGCGATGATCTTGAAGCAAGGTATTTGCCGGATTGAATCAAGTGGCAATCCTCCTAGTTTAAAAAGTCACTGGACCAGTAGCAACTTGCTGTCAAGCTTATGGAGATCAAGGAACTTCCAAGATGCAAATGACCTGACTGCAGTTGATATTGAGATATTTGCATTATTGGAGAGTAAAAGCTGAATCCCTGATAGATGACAGAATCTAAAAATGGTTCCAACATATTCCACTAGTACATTATAGAAGAACACACTCCTCAGGTGGTGTGTTTTTAATCTCTGCTTATAGAAAATGTAAGCAGTGGTTAGTACTATGGGGCAGGGTTTGACTCTTGCAGAAGTGGTGTTGTTGTGGCCTGTACCACTTTCATTTTAGGCAGATCACCTTTATCTCCTCTCACCTAAAGTATTACATTGAACTGCTGGGTCATTCATCTTTATCCACTAAACTTTGTAACTGATTCCTTATCAGAAGCTGGCATAGCAATAAAACAAGAAGTACATCATATTAGATTGTACAGAATGAATCTAAGCACATGAGTGTGTGAAACCATTTGATCATGTCCTCTGCCCATTCCTCTGCCTAGTCCCAAGTGCAAACACCAAGCTGATATAATTATACCCTTTTGCAACAAACTTGTCATACAATACACCCTTTACCTTCAGTGCCTCATCAAATTTCTCCATAGCAGAGTGCAAACAAGGAATATCCATCTTGCTGATGCCAAGCAGAAGCCATGGAGTCAGTACATTTGCTGAATCCAACAATGCTAGTGGGACCCTCTTCTTGGCCTCAGCATCTTTGTCATAATATAATCTGACAGGATTCTTCATATCCACTGGCATATCTTTAAATGTGTAACATCCAGATAGGAGGATTACACATTCAATACAGGGATGCAAGGTGGGAGAGTACTGTTCCAGAGGGTGAGAATAATAAACATGTTCCAAGGGGGCCTAAAAATTTAATTTTATCACACAGGGTTGAAATATTTTTCAAAGTGGTCAGAAGGGGAATCTACCTATCTCTATGATGTTATTATGATGTAATATACCCATATAAGGTATATTTTTGTCATTCAGCTTTGGCTTCTCATAGCCCTGTGCTTTGACTGTGACTAGTGCAGTATTGTATGCTTGCATGCACTGTTATGTTGTCAACAGATACTTGCACCATTCAACTACTTTCAATACTTACCCTTGAATATTTCTATTATTTGCCAATAGTGTCTAGCAAAGCCATAAGCTGTATCACATGCATAGAAAACCTGAAAACACAATGTCTGGGACATTACCTATGGTTTACCAAGATAAATTCATGGTAGAAGCATAGCATTGAAGTATTTTCAAGTTTTACATGCATCATATCATCTAAAATGCAAAGATCTTCATAAAAAATCTAACTTTTCAAATATTTTTTAATGGTGTTCAACCAGGAACCTATCTGCCACCAGCATGTACTGGGCCACAATTTCTGGGCCCCTTTAACATGTTTATCATTCCTACTGAGTGGCTGAGAATGTAGATGTCAGAGTTGGGAAAGGGGAGGTTTCTATGATACATTGCATTGCATCTTGAATGTCCTGAGCTGCACCAGGGAATTAGACACCTGAGTTGATGAGGCAGTAGTTGGAGATGATAGTGATGAACCCACAGGTGGCCAAGAAAGAACTGAGATAGGAGCCACCACCATATGAGAAGGATCAGGGTGTTGGGATATGAATTAGAAGAGTAATGGACATTGAGCATGTGATGGCCTGTTGGGCTATATTGATGGAATTCTCATGTGGTCTTCTCGATCAATGTGCATTTAGCTTTAAGAATGAGTATAAATGTGTTTAGTGCTGTCACATAAAGGAGATTAGTTGGAATAAAATAAAAGAAACAAAGATGTATTCAGTTCCAAGATATTATTGATTTCTCTCCTTTGGATCTTGGTGACTTGTTCTATAGTTTGCTGAAAATTTGCTACCATCACCTGACCATCTTATATGGAAAGAAACCTGGTTGCATAGGCATGGGAAGTCATTGTATGATTAGTGCCAGTGAGCTGTGTCCCTGATTTGGCAGAGGATGAGAGAGGCATTGCAGGCTCCATACTCATTGGCTGAAATGATTGGAGCATGAAGTGTTGAGCTCAGTGAGATTAAGTCAGCTTGATGCATATCTGATGTCCATTTGAAATGAGAGTGAGGCTATGGGGACAGTGATGCCAATGATGAAAGCCATGTTCAGGAGCAAATAGTGGTCTTCTCAATCTACATGCACTTGGTTTACCACTATTCAAGTGGATTAGCAAGCACACAATGTAGAAGAAAAGAAGCACACACCATGCCTCCTCATCTATTTTGGGAATCTCTTTAACCTCTTCCCTTGACATCATAGCCATCTTCACATCTCCTTTGGTGAACACTCTTCTGCACACACATCATAGACATCCTCCTTTTCTTCCTGTGCATCACAGCTCTAGTTAGTGTGGCCTTCCCTTGGTAATATCCTTAAGTCTGTGTCGCCATCTCTTTACAGATATGGCCTGCATTCAAATCAGCTTTTGTCAGGAAAACAATAGACAACTGTTGATGAGCCTCCAGGCTCTGTACACTCAGAATTTGTGGATTTTCCCTGCTAATTAATGTTACTGTCTCTTCAATAGCCCTTCAGTAAACCAATGATTGCACACATGGCAATGCCACTTTTACCCTATGGCAACCATTCCTTATGCACTTTGCTATCTATCTCATCTTGCTACACATCATAATTCCCATATTCCATCACAGCAAGGCACCCTTGATTGACAATCATTCTAAAACAGAATTGTTATATCACTCAGAAGCATCTAGTTGACATGCCCATCAATCACTTAATGAAATGATGTGATTGATGTGAGTATCCTTCCAGCTATGATAATTACAGCTACAGCAACTGCAGGCCATATTTACTAAGGCTGTTACTATGCCAAGACCTCAAGAAAATGTAGCCTTATGTTTACTTCTTAGTATGATGACTATCACTCAGTAATCTGCAGCTAAATAGCACTTAATGATCTACTCATTATTTAATAAAACAATACTGTTTTTGTTCAAACACAGCAATATCAATGAGTTGCTGTTATTTTTGAAGGTCAAAGACCATACATTAACTACAATTTTACTAAGCTAAAGCCTTATAGCCTTACAAAGTTTCACATATTTACTTTATTTATAAAATTTGTACTTGTAGTATAAATACTAGCTAGAAAATGTAATGTAGTTCAGTTCATCTCAGTTTAACTACAGACTATGCCAGTAAACTACATCTATTCACCGTTCTACAGCAATATACTGTTTACTCTAGCATATTCTTAATTGCATGTTAACTCTTAAACTCACTAGAGTTATTCCACAGTTCTTAACTGTGAAAAGTCCTTTGACATTCCCTCTTCACTCTTAACACTATTGGTACATGATCATATTGTGCCAATATATGATTGACATGCCATATCTCACCCATGTTATCTTTTACACTACATGGAAAATCTAATATTTTAGTCTCAGATATTGAATTCTATAACTATTTATTTTTTTGATATATTGCACTAGAATATTAAAATAATATTTCTGATATACTTGCAATATTTGTGAAATTTCCAATATTTTTTCAATAAACAAGAATATTGAAATAATATTTGAAATAATAGTTTGATATTCAAGCTTAGAAGTTAGTAAAAATAAATAATTATAGAGTCTAATATTTTAAGCCAATATTTTAAGCTAAAATATTGGATTCTCCATGCAGTGTTATTAGGCCATCATTGTTTCACTTTCACACCATTGGAGTTTTCACTTTTTCACTTTCACCATCATTATCATCGCTCACTTGGGTAGTCTCTGAGTAAACTTAAATCCAGTATCAGCAAGTTTTCATATTATATCAGTATAAGACAGTCTCTCAAGTGGACTTGAAGGTGTGTTTTAACATAGAACAGGATCATTTCAGTATCAGACCAGTTTTGACATTGACTTTAGCACCATTGCACCATATAAGACCAGTATCATTGCCAGTTTTCATAGATCCACATTTTCTCTTGCCATTCCACTCTCCATACCTTTTTCAATGTTTTCTCTCATCTCACTTGACCTCAGCATTTTGTTTTCTCATCAACTCTCTTTTAAACTGATTGCTGTCAATGTAGTCTATCTTCTATCATTTATACCACTTGGATTACTGTCTAGCAACATTGTCTAGTTTCATAGCATGTTTTCTCATATGGATTCATGGTATTAACATCATACCTGTTTCTGTCCCTTCTCACTTTGAGAGATCCCTACCAGCTTACAGCCAGAGCATCTAATACTCAACTACCAAGCAGTACTACTTTGCTGACTTAAAGTCACAGTATATAGTTGCATATAAAGAAATTGTTTTACTGCATGGAGGTGCCCCAAACTCATTTGCACACATGATTGCCTTGATTTCTGTGTTGCTATGTTAATTGCCCAATCTTATTCTGAGTTTGTGTTGCCATTGCCATAGAAGTTTAGGCTCATCAATGCATAGGGTAATCAAAGAAACCCCAAGCATGGCTTAGAAACAGGCTTTGGCTGAGGGAAGTAGTGATCAGGCTTAAAGTTCAAAGCATTTCTTGGTTACTAAGTCTAGAATATGACACTGTCACCCTTGGAGCAGACTCAAAAACCAAATATAAAGTATGATTGGTGATTGAGGATTAAGCAGCTATTAAGTGCAAGTCTGTGGGCTACTCTGCTGCTAGGGTGAGCAACATAGACATTGCTTAGCTCTCTGAGACTACTAAAAAATGGAGCAAGTGGTGCTCTGCCAAGAGTGCTGTGCCAGCTCAGATGAGGGATATTGGCTAACAATGAATTAAATTACTAAAGAACTGTTTGTAACAATCAATCTCCCATAGTATAAGTAGGGTAGAATTTTATGTATTAAGATAAGCTACCTACCCTCCACATATAGTAATAAAGTTTCAGTTTGGATCTAGACTTGTTGCGATGTGTAAGAGTTAGTAACTTTGAGTCTTGACTATAACACAATTTTAGTGAGCTCATAGAGAAATAGAATAAGAGAAACATTTTGGATAAACACTTCAATTTACTTAAGACAAGAAAGAGATTAGAAGGCAGTGACGCTGTGCCAGTCTTGAGAGGTTTACTTAGTTACATCTGAGAAAGAGCTCTATTCCTTTTCTGGTTCAGTGTAAGAGAGAAATTGTATTGTGCCAGTCTCTGTGTAGGTCTTGAGTTGTTTGCAAGGGAATCAGCTAGATTGAGCTGTTCTAGCAGTTGCATAAAGTGTGATAGGTTTGTGCAGTTGGACCTTGTGGCACTGTTGTTAGGGCAAGTGCACTGTGTGTGAGGACTTGTGAGAATGGTCTTTGAGAGTGTATTGTGATTTAATTGGGAGTGCCAAGGGCCTCTATCATGATGAGTTTAGGAGTCAGGTTTAGCAACTAAGAGAAAGATAGTATTGTATACAGATTGGATTTAGCAGCGAGCTGTATTTAGCAAGCTCACTGACTGAACTTGACTATTTTGCAGATCTGCATGTCCATGTGTTTTGTATATTAAAGTATCCTTTGCCTTGAGAGTTGTATGGTTCATCATGCACTCTTGTAAAAAGCTTGGAGGAAACAGAGAATTTGAGAATGGCTTGGGTATTATATGTTGTTGCATGCACTGTTATAGCAAGCTTGCTGAGATATATTGAGATGCTGTGAGTGTGCAATTGGAATTAAATTTCTTGCTCCCCTTCACACTTAAGAACATTGTGTGTGTGTGTGTGTGTTTAGTAGGTTTGAGTAGGTTTAGTGTGTGTTCACTCTAAGCCATTGAAGAGACTCTGTGCATACAAGCTAAAAATGCAACAACATCAAAGACACTGATCACACCCACACCCAATACTACACGCACAAACCCTCAAGTTCATGAAGGATTCTAATGTGATAGAAGCAGATAGAAACAAGGCAACCAAACTCTCAAAATATAGGATACACACATATAGCAATTGCATGCATCAAGTATCTAGATTTCTCTAAGTCCAAAGGCTTTCAATAACAAGAGGAGTAACAGTTGTCACTGGGCCTCAACATAAGATGTAGTAACAATACACATAACATTGAGAGATGCACACAAAACCCTCACTAAGTCTAGAGTGACACACAAAATGACCTCACATGACTTGAAACACACAACACATGACTTAAAGCTTTGTATTCTAAGCAGAAGCACTGCAAAAAGCCTTTCACTAAAGCCACAGGATTCAAACCTACACACTCAAGCTTCCAAACTGATTATAGATCCACAGGATTCTAACCTATGCAATCCAGAGACACAATAACCTTATAAATACTGTCCACAAGCCACAGAGTTTGAACCTATGCTACTTAGGAAATATATACCCTCAAGTGAGCACTAACCAAGCCAAAGGGGTTGAACCTCTGCCACCTGTAGTGTCTTGCATCACAAGAAACCCTCAAAACACAAGAGTGCATCCATAATGACACTAATCTCTTCTTCTCAGATTAGAGTGCAAGTCAACCAATCAATTAACAGTAGCACAAGTGCTGCGCCAGCTTTCTATGCCTCATGCATAACTCAGATCACTTAAAATACTATCAATCAAAGATACATTCTCTTGCTCAAAGTTACAAACTAATCCTGAAGCTAGGGTGTCCAGCTGGAGGCTTGTGCATAACTACAATAGGGGTTCAAAACTTGTACACTATGATTACACTGTGTTATTTATCTATTTTATATCCTATAAATTAGTAGCATTATTTTTAGTATTAATTAAGTTGCAGAGCTCTTATGCCTGTGTCCTGCACATGTTGCAATTATTATGCCATAGCTTGGCACTAACTTAAGACTCTGACTCAGGGCCAAATTCTGTCTCTGAGTGTTGCGATGTCAGTTAGCAGTGTTATTACATGTGTATTGACATCGGTTGTTATCTTCTCAGAGTTGCAGCCTATTATATAACTCTTATTTTGTTCCATAATATTCTTCTAGGGATTTTTATAGTAGTGAAGGTAACTAGCTTCTTGTCTAGGCCTTGCATGCTTCAGCCAAAGTCATAAACTTCAGATTTACTTAAATTCTGATATTACAAAGTTTAGAGTGTTAGATGCTGGATCAGCTATGCATTGCATGTCATAGATCAATGTTGCATGAAGTCTTAATTATCTCACAAGCATGTCCTGCTCTATTCTTAGTGCATGTATGCTATACCTTGTCAGAGCACTCAGTGTCAAATACTAAGACTTTGTATCTAGTGCAGTCTTTCTAGTACCACTCTTAGCTTAAGTCATGCACTCCACCCAGCTTTACTCAAGGTAAGTTCATTACCAGCATTATAATTATTGCACTCTGTCGTGCCTCACAGTGCTTTAGTTATCTGAATAGTGTAATCTGTAGTTATTGGTACAAATTGCAAAATTATGTGTGTAAACACTTTCAAGGTGTGTTACCAGCCTTATTATCATATTCAATGTATAGATTTTCACGTTGCTTAAAATTTCTTGTTGCTGCCAGGTATGGCTGGAACCAGTAATTATTGGCCAAATCTTAGTTCTCATCACTGATCATGAGCATCAGAGAATATACATGTTTAAGTGATTAAGCTTCTGGGGTTTCTATTCTAAATTTTCTTGCCTTCTCCTATCTAGATCTTTACTTAGCTTTACACTATATCCTCTATCTTCACAAGTATGAATACTAGAGAGCTACCCCATGCTTAGCCAAGACACAACTCACAAGTTGTTGAGACTATTCGTAATGTAGCCAATGAAGTTTGAAGATTAGAGCAGGTATGTCTGATCTCAATGATACAGTGTGAGTTGTTTGACTAGCCTAATGAATGATGGCCACTGAGTAAGCTCACACAAAGGCACTGTATGACTTGGAGAAGGCAAGGAAACAAAATCTCATACTCCACAATGATGTCTTAACCTGGTGCACTGTTCAACACATGGTGAGTACAAATGATGATGATGTTGGTCGACAGATGCTAATCAGCATCCTAGACATACATCTGAGGGCAATAAGAGATCAACAACCTCAAGGAGGAGATTGAAGTACTGCAGCTGGAAGTTTTGCTATCAGTCTCCCAGCATAAGTAAAACTTGATGACCTGAAGTTTTATGAGGGAGAAGCAAAATTATGTACTAGAGTGCCTGCATTGCTCAGTTTACACTTTGCTGAACAGATGCCTGTATGTAAATACTATCCCTGCCTTTCAGCTTGTGAATAGTAACACCTGACTGACATGGCTACTTACAGACTCCAATGTGGAGACATATTTCATGCATCTTGCCTTAAAGAGTGGTTCAACACTGTTAATGATGCATTCAAGAAGGACTTAGAGGCTGGGGAGACTGCAGTTTTCATACTGAAATTCATGTGGTACAATGAACCTGTCATCAACATGCCCCTTTAGAACTACTTGGTTGAGAGCATCACCAGCAGCCTTCCTGATGCCTGCATGGTAGACTACCATAAATGGTCTGCCCAATGAAGCTGCTGGTGGCACTTGGTGATGGGCCTCAGACTTCCGTGGCAACGGCAACACCAACTCAGAATGAGCTTGGTTAATTAACGTAGTGGCACGGCAATCAAGGCGATCGTGTGTGCGAGTGGTTCGGTGCACCTCCGTGCGGTCAATTCCTCAATAACACAAGATACACTGCGACTTTTCAGTCAGCGAAGTAGTACTCTTGGTCAAGGAGTACTAATAGACGTTGGCTGTAAGCCAGGAAGGATCTCGATAAACGAGATGGGACGGAATCTGGTATGACTTGAATACCAAGAAACCGTGATAGAAACTGCGAAAATGGTCTAGAGACCACGAAAATGGGTCTAGAAATCGTAGCAACACGCTAGAAATCGTAGCAACAGTCGAGAAAACGTGGGGAGGGACTGGAAAACGTGGGGAGGGACTAGAAAACATTGCGATGCTCTAGTAATCGTGGGGGAGGACAAGTAATCGTGTGGAAGGACTGGTAATTGTAGCAATGCTCTAGAAATCATAGCAACACGCTAGAAAACGTTGCGATGCTCTAGAAATTGTGGCAATGGACTAGAAGACGTCGAAATAGCCTAGTAAACGTGGCTTGGGGTGTACCTAATATTGTGAGTCGAAACAATAGCAATAAACGTACAGAGACTGCAAGAAACTGGTAGAAATCGTAGCAACTGAGGTGCTGACTGGGGTGCTGCGGCAATAGATGCACAGCAACTCCGAACAATGATAAAGACGAGGGTGATCCTATGGAGCTGAACTGGGCCTACACGGAGGCAATACTGAACTGGGCGATGAAAACGATGGCGATGTAGAAGGTGAAAGCGATGAAACAATCCTATGTGGTGAAAGTGAAGCGATGTTGTGGCATTAAAAGACAAAAGCAAGTTATTGACGCAAGATTTCGTGTATTGGTGCAACCAACAACGTTTAAAGAGTAAAGCAAGCGGTGGGGAATAACTTGGAGTAACCGTAGCTGACTGGTAATGCCGTAGCCTCGTCAACTGGGTAAGAACTAGCTCCAAAAATGCGGTATCTACCTAGTTTTTATACTACAAGTACGATTTTATAAATAGAATATTCTTCGAAGCCTTAGTAAGGCTGTAAGTCCTTGGCTTTTGTAATAGCCATAGTAAACATATGGTATCTGTGGTTCTAAAGTAACAGCAAGTCCTCGACGTTGCCGTGTATGGATGCGAACGTGTGGTTTCATTGAGCGATGAGCGGATCATAAGGTGCTGTTTAGCTGCGGATTATTGAGCTGCAGTTGCCGTGCTGAGGTGTATGCGCGGGGCAACGATAATTCGAAGTCTTGGCACTGTAACAGCCTTAGTAAACGCGGTCTATAGTTGCCGTAGCTGTAATTATTGTAGCTGGGAGGGTACTCGCGTCAATCACGTCTTTTCATTAAATGATTGATGGGCACATCAACTAGTGCTTCTGAGTGATATAGCAACCCCGTTTTAGGATGATTGTCGATCAAAGGTGCCTTGCTGTGATGGGATACGGTAATTGTGATACGAGGCGAGCTGGGAAGGATAACGGAGTGCGTGAGGAGTGGATGTTACAGTTTTAGGATTGTATCTGAATGTTTGTGGCCTATACTGCGAAAATCCGTGGTATTATCGAGTGTGTGAGGATTATAATGGTGTTGTTTCGAAGGTATTGGGTGATAGATGGCTAAATCCGCGAATTCTGAGCGTACAGAGCCTGGAGGCTCATCATTGGGTGACAACATGAATGTGGAGAACTCCATTGCCAATGCCATGCTAAAAAAAGAAGCAATTTCCCAGGTGACAGGAGCTGTTCTAAGGGATGGGGAGAGCAAGGCTGGGAGGACAATGCAAATGTAGCCATGCATACACTGCTGAGGGATGGTGATCTAGGTAAGAATGCTGTTTAAACCAGAGTGAGGAGGCCTAAGCAAACCATTCTTTAGCCTTTCAATAAAGTATATAGTTCAATATCAATGGTCTTATCTCAGAGTTTAGACAGATAGGTAGCAATATACAACAGTAGTATGTAGTATCACAGACATCAAGAAAACAATCTATTCTATATAATAATGAACACTGTGATGGGGATACAGACCACAGGTCCCACTTCTGTGCTGTTTTCAGTATTGCAGGCATGGCCGCAAAATCATGGCTTGCTGACTTACCATCTTTGGCAGAGTTAGATCACAGTCATTCATTCTCACCACTGCAAAACATTCATGAAACAATTTAAACTATTTGCTACTTATTAATGGAACCTGTGGATTTCAGCTCAGATTCTCTTCATTTACATCTGGATCATTTATTGTATAAAAGCTCTTCAAGTGATAGTATGTAATTGGGATACATAGCTAATTAGATACCAATATCCACTGACAACTGGAATCAGAATTCCAAGGCTGGAATAGATGGTGTGGTGCCCTCTACAATCAACTCAAAGATCTCCTGATCACCACACTAAATGCTTCTGCTATCTGGGCACCACCATTGGGTGTGAAGTGAGTGGTGAGGATATATAAAGACTACCAATATGGGAATGATGACCTATGCAGTTGGCCCCAAATGTACATTCCAGAATAACCTCATCTAGCTTGTATCCAACTGGCTGCCAAAACCCTTTGGACCTATAGAAGTCTCTGTACAGTTTGTCTTGTCATGCTGAATTTGAAAAATGCAATGTTTTCTGCCTGATTCAAGAATCTGGACTGTGGAACCGGATTCAGTACAAAGCATTTCAGCTTGCCTGTGACCAGGTTATACAAACATCTCTCACATGTCATGTTAAAAACAATAGATGTGTCAAGATACTTCACAGCCTTCTCCAAATATTTTTACAGTATGTAAAAGCACTGCTGCTGACATTTAAGTGCCTGTGATTGTGTGTAGCTGAAATGCAGAAGGCAGCCCTTGAATTACAGGTATACATCAAATATCATACTACCTTCACTCCATGAATACACTCATTCTTGTCAATAGTTTGGAAAGCCAAGTCAGACCTCATAGGTGCATTCACAACCAGCACCTTAACTACCTAGGAGTTCCATAAAGCAGGGATCTCTGTGTGGTTGCTACATTTGGTATCTGTGGTTCTGTTTATACATATTGACAAGGTAGTTCAAGTGTAGGAGTGTGACACCTATCTGAATCTTCAACCCTGCCCTCTGCACCTGTAGGAGGTATATATGGGACCCACATCAAATAAAGAGAAAAACAAGGCAATCAAGACTTTTACCTATAGTCATTTCTCCAGTTCAAATCCTTTCTTCTGGACTTCAGGGATACCTCTCAGTGTGGAAGAAGTCTTCAATATCAGCCCATCTGAGAGATACAAGCCATGTAAGCTCTGGCTTTCTCTATTCAGGCTGAACCTTTGACTAACAGTGTTGTCTTTTCAGACAAACACCAGGAGAGTGGGTGGTGAAAGAAGAATCATAGTGTGGCTCCATTGAAAAGAGAGTGCCTCATGATAGTCAAGCATCATCTGCTACCCTCTTTGCTCACTGCATGACATGAAGCACTGTTTGCAGTCAACACTAGTCCAGAACATGCCCAAGTTCCTACAGCAAGATATGCTTTTCCTTGATTCAAGCTGTTCATAACAGTGCAAAGTAAGGATAAACTGCAGACCCTCCTTGTGAGCTGGTTGTGTTTACAATCAGGTATTTTCATGCTACTAGCCCCTCTGTTTAATCTCTCTCTACTCCCTTATCAAACCTAGTGAACAGTGCTTCAGTTTGACTGGCTGTTAGAGAGTTTCAGCTATGCACCAGGACCTGGTATAGTGAATGATCATGAGGCAAAAAGGTGTGAACATGCCTCAATGTTTCTCAAAGGTTGCAAAAAGGAGATCACTATTGTAATATTAAGCTGTCATGACCTCATATGGGTGGATAAACATGTTTTTGATCTTGATGATGATGATATCTAGGCAATTTTATAGGAACTAGTAGAGGTCAGGTTCTGCATAAAATTGATATCATTGGATGTTCAGCTACACTCACTGATAGGCACATTCACCACAAATGCAGACACACACAAATGTCTGCTAGGACTGTGTTTTCTCCCACTGAATGGCAAGCTGACCTGGATAGTTAGATTGGAGAAAGCAAACCAAGGACTGGAAAATCTTATATAGATATTGTGTGCACTATACATCTGTGCTCTTTGCCAGATCATGTGTACCTGGCCTAACTGTCCTTCTATACTGCACAAAGAGCTTCATCACTATGATGAACACCAATTCCTGCAGATGGAATATCATGCCACTAGATTCTACATTGACTGCTTCTTCAAATATTTCAGACATGTACCCATCTTACTGAGAGCTCTGACACACTCACCACCATTTAAAGGTCTTACACCTCTCTGCCTGACACTACTTAACAATCACCTGAGGATATACATGGATCTCACATAGTGGGAAGATTGTGAATGAGGTGCACAGTTTGGTAAGGAGGGGAGAGTGACTTTTACCTATTTTAGATAGGCAATGAAACTTAAATTTATTGGAAGCAAGTCAGGTGACTCTAACATAAACAAAACAATTTTACTTTTTGCTCTATATATATATATATAGTGTACACTGAATAGTACTATATTACATATTTGGTACTAGATTCCTGAGCCACTGATCAAACATCATCCAGCTGGTTTGGCCATAGTAACCTAGTTCATGGGCCAAACTATCTTTGCAGTTACTCTGGAGGTATACTTGGGAAAGCTGAGATGCCACAGTTTGCAGACAATAGTTGATGGTCAGGTAAAAGAACACTGGCATGTGACATTCTAGATAAGTCAGCTGCCTCAGAATGTCCAGGTGTGACTCCACCACCTTTTGGAACCATAGCTAAAAACATGGACTGCAGAAGCTGTGACTGCACTCTCATAACCTACAGCCAAATAGTTGATTAAGATAAGGAAGCAAAGACAGAGACCCATATGCAAAAGTGTGGCACAGAGTGCCAAAACAAAACTCACAGAGGAGAGACTCCTCCCCAAGTTGAGCCTAGAGCTAATCATCAGCTATGCAGATTGATAGATGATATTAAGAATTGCACCTGGTAGTCATCACTTTCATCTGTCAGAATCTCCCACAATTGCAACCTCACCAGATGAAATCTCAGGGAACTGTTCTCTTCCCATTAGGCATTAAACAGATCTTCATTATGGGCCTGTTGCTTCTTAATGTGTTTTAACTGATCCTCTGCCCATCCAGTATGTCAAGCAGCATTTTTGTATCAATATGAGAGCTACAAGTACCACTAGTATAATAAGCAGTATGGTCAGATTACTTGAAAACTCACTGATCACATATATTCTATCTGCATTTGCAGCCACCACTCAAGTATCATAACATGCTTACTAGCTCAAGGCAGCTTTATCCGAAGAAAGAAGATGTCTTCTTGATATCAGTGTTGGATGTTTCAATGATGATAGACTCAGTTACAAATAACAGACCAACCAATGGCTAACATCTCTGAACAGATGAGGCCCAGTCAGTCGAGAGTTTCAAAGGTCACCATAGACCCTCAAAAATCCTTGACAATGTCAGAGGGATTTTCTTCAGCAATGAGCATGCATCCAGTATTAGAGTACACAGAGAAGGTGGTGCAACTCATCTTTGAGATGAGTTGCTTGCAATAAAGCATTGGAGGCATCTGAGCTAATACCCATGGATCAATGGAAAAAAATGGAGGATAACAAGTTCATTGGGTCAATGGCACTCAGGCATGGAATGTCTTTTAAGTTGTTGTCTCCTAGGGATCATGCCCAAAGTAAAGATGTATTATATGCCATTCATATACAAATTACAGTCTCTATTTTATTAGTTCTTGCACCACTCTGTTGTGTCTCTGGTATCAGAGCTTTGCTGTCAAACCCAAAAGACAACACCACAGTGATCTGAGTCACTATCCACTAACATATTGCTACAGGAGAAGTCAGCACTGATAATGAGGATTCAAATGGAATAACACTTATTTGTCAGATACAGGAGGCTACATGCAGGTAGTGCAGTAGGAAGGGCCATTGCACCTCAGGTGGATTACATAGTACTTCTTGGTTATCTCTCAGAATAGTCAGAAGTATAGGGTGCCCTCAAAGTTAAGCCCGCACTGATGAGGCTGGTAATAGGCACCTGTGAAACTAAGCACAGCCTAGTGTGAATGCATACTAAACCTACACTCAATCCCACTAAATACACACACACAATGTTCTTAAGTATGAAGGGGAGCAAGAAATTTAATTCCAATTGCACACTAACAGCATCTCAATATATCTCAGTAAGCTTGCTAGAACAGTGCATGCAACAACATATAATACCCAAGCCATTCTCAAATTCTCTGTTTCCTCCAAGCTTTTTACAAGAGTGCATGATGAACCATACAACTCTCAAGGCAAAGGATACTTTAATATACAAAACACATGGACATGCAGATCTGCAAAATAGCCAAGTTCAGTCAGTGAGCTTGCTAAATACAGCTCGCTGTTAGATCCAATCTGTATACAATACTATCTTTCTCTTAGTTGCTAAACCTGACTCCTAAACTCATCATGATAGAGGCCCTTGGCACTCCCAATTAAATCACAATACACTCTCAAAGACCATTCTCACAAGTCCTCACACACAGTGCACTTGCCCTAACAACAGTGCCACAAGGTCCAACTGCACAAACCTATCACACTTTATGCAACTGCTAGAACAGCTCAATCTAGCTGATTCCCTTGCAAACAACTCAAGACCTACACAGAGACTGGCACAATACAATTTCTCTCTTACACTGAACCAGAAAAGGAATAGAGCTCTTTCTCAGATGTAACTAAGTAAACCTCTCAAGACTGGCACAGCGTCACTGCCTCCTAATCTCTTTCTTGTCTTAAGTAAATTGAAGTGTTTATCCAAAATGTTTCTCTTATTCTATTTCTCTATGAGCTCACTAAAATTGTGTTATAGTCAAGACTCAAAGTTACTAACTCTTACACATCGCAACAAGTCTAGATCCAAACTGAAACTTTATTACTATATGTGGAGGGTAGGTAGCTTATCTTAATACATAAAATTCTACCCTACTTATACTATGGGAGATTGATTGTTACAAACAGTTCTTTAGTAATTTAATTCATTGTTAGCCAATATCCCTCATCTGAGCTGGCACAGCACTCTTGGCAGAGCACCACTTGCTCCATTTTTAGTAGTCTCAGAGAGCTAAGCAATGTCTATGTTGCTCACCCTAGCAGCAGAGTAGCCCACAGACTTGCACTCAATAGCTGCTTAATCCTCAATCACCAATCATACTTTATATTTGGTTTTTGAGTCTGCTCCAAGGGTGACAGTGTCATATTCTAGACTTGGTAACCAAGAAATGCTTTGGACTTTAAGCCTGATCACTACTTCCCTCAGCCAAAGCCTGTTTCTAAGCCATGCCCAGGGTTCTCTTGATTACCCTGTGTGTAATATCTATCATTTCTCCAGATCTCTATGGACCACATATCATAGATTACAGATGTGTAATTATCTAAGTTAGCCTTGGCCTGCATACAAGCACATTCTGCTGAGGTTGAATTCTTTAATGCAAAACAGATTCTTTACCAAGTGAGCTTGCTCTTCAGTCTTATGGCTGTGCATGCTTATTAGATACAGTGCAACAACAAAGCCCTTATGTTTTAATGCTGTTGCTTCTTTTTCTATCATAGAGCTTTCCACCTTTGTAACCTTACTTCTTTCCATGCTGCTTGCACTGCCTGCTCAGTATGCTTCTGCATTGCTAATATGTAAGGTATGGTATTTTGTAAAATTATGCTCTTAGACACACTGCAGGCATGATAACAAATTAAAATGTTATGTTAGCAGAGTCAGCATTCTGTATATAAAGAAGGTAGTCACATAAACTGAGTGTCTTAGCCTATACCAACTGACAAACTTTCATAGAACATGATTGTAGATTGACACATTCAGATAGGGCTCTTTGTAAGATCTGAATACTTTCTTTGTTGAAGGGAGACTCTGGAAGCACACAAAGAACATGAGAAAGAGTGGGTGGCATAGAGCTGAATGGATTAGTAGCATCCCATTCCTGAGGATTGTGGAGTAGATGATGTTCCATGTATTGGTGGTCCTGTGTAATCATCCAATCAATTCCATACTCTGCCAGGTTGTTAACTTTTTTGTCGATAGGTTCTGTGAACAGCTCTGTTAGCCCCCACAGATCATTGTGTATCATACTGAAGCAGATAATCTCCTGGGATGCATATGGATGACCTTGTGGCAGTATCACCAATGACTACTCCACATTCCTGCTCACTCCTGTGCATCAGTGTTGATAGCTTCTAGCCAGAGGAAATTGATTAGCTATATCAGACCAAAGTCCTGCATGACTTTGTACCACAGCTATTCAATCCTTGTATTGTGCACACTTCTAATCATCAGTTATTAGATTGTTTATGTTAAATACTATGGACCAGAGGCACATACTGTCCAAAGATGTATGAGCTTTGACCAGGGCTCTAATTGTTGATCATCCACTATGCTACCTCAACATTTTTGATTCTATGATCACCGCACATATGACTGGGTGTGCCATGCTTGCCATATGCTCAAAGACAGAGCCTCAAGACAGTTGCCACCTTGTCATTGTCATAGACTTGTATCCCAGTCACTAGATGGGAGTTTCTGTCTATGAAGGCATGGATAACTCGTTTATAACATATCAAACCTAGATGGCTTAACTGTGAGTCAGAATAGCAAGGATAGACAAGGTTGCCATACTGACCATTGATGTGCTCAGTAATGGGCAGCACACAAATGAAATAAGTGCCTAGATCATCAATCTAGATATTAAATCACACACACACAATCACCAATGTTAAGTTTGAGGGTGAGTACAGTAGAAGCACTTATGGTGTACTTAGATATTGATAATCAATTAGGTTTGCTTCAAAACAACTTTGATTCAAGTCTAGAAGTGTTTACATGAGATACACTAATTGCGATAGTGAGGTATATGAATGTGGGGATTTTGTATGGTATAATTTGAGTGGTTTAGACTCAAAATGACTTTATCTAGGAGAACTGATAAAGCTTTAACTAGGGAAGCTTTAACAATTGAACAATCAAAGGCCTAGAGGTTTACAAAGAGCATAATTGCTCTGGAGTACATGGACTTGATTACAACACAAGCACATGCACTGTGACAAAGAACCAAAGTTCTACAAAGAGTACACAGACTCTACAAAGAACTCACAGGTCCTGGCTTCAAGTATGAGACTTGTTAACTATTTGAACTTAAAGCATTCTAGGGCTTATTTCACTTCAACTAGGTAATGTTTTTGGTTTGTGGTCAACTTAGCATATTTAGATCACTTTAGTTGGTGAGAGAGCATAAGGTCTTTGTATGTGGAGTAGTTCAATTAACTGGCAAGGCACAAATGCAGGGACAACCCTTCTTTCTATTTAGTTCTTCTAAATTACTTATAGCTAATGTTACTGCTGCTCTGGCTTAAGCTGGTGAGCTAGCTGAGCAGAGCTGGTAATTTCTGAGCCGAGCTCAGAGTGTCAGTGCACAGCTCAATGCTGCTTGGCTTGATAATTTGATTAGGTTCAATTTAGCTTGAGTGAGTCAAGCTGCCAGCTTCTTCCCAATGAGGATGTCAGAAACTTCATACTTATTTCTGCTATTGTTTATAGCTTAAAATTCAAGCTACAGCTTACATAGGCTCATTTCCTATTATACATTACTACGTGTATTCTTTCTGTTATCATTATTATGTAAATAGCTCTTCAATAATATAAATTTAGTTGTATTTTCAAAATTGGCACTGCTGATCAATGAGAAATGACATTATTGACATGTCACTCAAGAAAGCTTTGAAAAATCCATTCCTGACACCTTATAAATGTCATATTGGATCCTAAAAGGATACCTGAGGGTGTAGCTGCTCAAGTTTCCCTATATTTACTATCAACACACTTTAACATGTACTCTACATTTGTATTACCTATTTCAGCATCAAGCTGGCCACTCAGTGGAAGCTGAGCTGAGCAGACACATTTTTGGGCCACTCAGCTTAGCTAAGAGGTATAAATATATATAGCTTACAAAAAGCTGACCAAAGCTGAGCAGAGCTGAGCAGTGGCAACACTACTTATAGTCACTCTTTTAGAGTTGACTTGGAAAACTTAATTCACTTTAGTCGAGAATATACAATAAAATTAGTGATGTATTAGGTAGCTATAAGGCTACTAGCACAAATACAGGAGGAATGTTTTCCTGCCATTGTGTGTCTAATCACTGCTAATTTATACAATTTCTAGCCTAAGTGTAGAAGCTTGTATTTAAAAGTAATTATGGTATGAGCTTTGGGTATTAATACAAATGATGAGTAACTAATTTACAAGGATTGCACTATTCTGAGGTTTCTATTCAGTCAGATGGAATGACTAGTAGTCATCCTATTATCGAGAAGTGCTCTAATAGTCTATAGGAACTTCTCACTCTTCCTTTATGTCTTGCTGCATGGATTTCTATTTAATACTATTTATATATTAAGACAGGTAGCGAAGATGACATAATAAGGCGGACTTTCAATTTTCCGGCCATTGCCATACCCCAGCCAATTCCGGCTGAGTTTCAATTTCATTGCACTGCTATCACTGCTGTCTCTCTATGGCAACGAGCTTCAATATTAGTGTGTTGCTGCCTTTGCATACCTTTACCAGTGTTCCATCCACACATGGCAAATCATTGGGGTATGTCCAGCACCCAGTATTCGCTGAACTGAGACTATCTGCTAACTATGTATGCTGACAGGATGCCATAGGCTTCAAAGCAAGTATCAAACAACAAGCATTAAGCAATGAGTGAACAACAACAAACATCAAATGAAAAATTAGCAGGTAAGATCAGGGGCCAGGAGACCATTCAAGGACAGGTAACATATATATGTACTGACTATGCCATAATCTTCTCATTATGAGGCTTTGGCAAGCCTGCTCCCAGCAGGTAGAAATGGCAAGAAGACCATCCATGTAAGAATACATGCTATGCTCAGCCTTTCTCTGTCCATGTAGAGCAACAAGCTAAGGTGATGAATACAAATCATGAGGTATACATACTACTTTAAAGTTTGAGGATGAAAGAGAACATAAGTATTATTAAGTAATGACTAAAACACAGAGATGAACTAATAGTCATAATGTCCAAGAACAGGATTGTTGCAATGACAAGCAAGAAGATAGGATGACAGCATGTGAGGTGCTCCAGAGGGCTTTGACTTCAACAATTCAGCTATGACATGCTTACCCAGTTACCATGTCATAAACAGCATTGCCATACCATAGTGCAGGCCAGGTGAGTTTCAATTTTGCTGCCTCTACCAAGCCTCTACTCTCTTCACAGCACATCATTGGTGTGACTGGCTCCTAACTGAGCTTCAGCTGAGACTACTTATCCATGCTATAGCAACAAAGTGAGTAGGAATCTGCACCATATTCATATATGGATATGACTGTCAAATATATGGGTTGACCCGTACTGTCACTGTATAGGCTGAAACCGTCAATGGTATGGGTTGTAACTGTACCCATCAACTGTATTTATGGTAACACTGTGAGTTCAAGATTTTTTTGGACCAAATTTGTTTTAGATACACAAATAAGGTTAGTATCTGTTAGATCACAGTAAATTATAGACAAAATTACCTATATTGAGCGAACCAATACAGAGCCCATATTTCTTCTGGATCCCAGGATTGCATACAGCACCTGTATGAACCATCCCATAATTCTATAAATATGAGTACAGTGCAGATCCCTAAAAGTGAGTATCAAGCAATGAGCAATGAATATCAATAGATGTAAGTCTTATAGAGATTATCAGAGTTCAAATGATGACCATAGCAGCCCACCATGTCAGATATCTGAGTCAGGGACATAAGAACCAGAATATACTGTTTGATTTCAACTGTTAATTCATGTAACATGTAATGGGACCCTGTGAAGTGAAGCTTCCAATAATTTGTAACACATAACAAGCCCTTCTGAGAGGTAGTATCAGCCCAATTTGGGAATTTTTGGTGGCTAGCTGGCACCAGAGACACTATATTTGATAGTTTTTCATTACATTTTGGTGAATAAAGTTATGATAATTTGCCCATAAAGCATAACACAAAACACCCCATGAAGCTACAGTTGAACTCAAATAGTATAGCTCTCTCTCTTCTGCCAGTAGTGACAGCTATTAATAATGATCACCCAAATCATGGGAGTCCCTACCCATCCATTACATGGCTTACAGAAGTAACAGAACAAACCTTTATAGCACTCATAAAAATCATTTTGCTCCATTGCAGTGGCTCCAAAGAAATACCAGAGATTCAACAACATATCATAGTAATAAGCTGGGTTTGGGGTGAGCCCCAACAAGCCAAAGTCCCATGTCGCAGTCAGGTTGCCGAGACCTGAGGTACGAGGGTCCGGCAATCGTGACGAAGACACGGGGCATAGGCTTGTAGTATTTTGAAGATGTAACCACTGATCATGATTGATTATCAGATCAAGATTGTATTGCTTTGATCAGTGGACAATCTTAGTTAGCTATCTCAGTGCCAAGTGTCAGTTATTCAGTTATTCCAGGTTTAGTCATATTCTAGACTAAGTTCATTTTATAGTGTGAATCATTGTGAACTTAGCAATTCTTTTCTAGGTTTATTCAAGTTGTTGAGATGATGAGTAATCTAGTTCTTCTATGCTCTGCCTTAGGTTTTTAACTCATCTTGATGTGTCCTTTGGTTCTGACTGTAAATAATCTTGTTTGGGGCAGGGAATAGCATTCAGTATTGAAGGCTTATAGAGTTGACTCATCTAGATGGTGCTTCTAAGTCTGTTCTTATACTACATCACTCACTATCTTATGTAGTATTCTAGCTATCAGTGTAAAGCCTTCACTATAGCTCTCTGTACCACTTGTAGACTGCGCTATTTGATAGAAAATTGCAAAATCTACAGGTAGCCTGATACCCAGCATATCACTATGTTGACTGTTATGATGCCATAGTGAGTTGGCACTGATGACATGATAGTAGTTGCAGTGCAGTGAGTGATTGCCAAAAGGGTGAGGAGCACTATACACTCATACATACGATCTCTGAATGCGAGACTCTGGCACATGATGTCCATGATTTTGCAGATGGCCTCATAATTTGTGCCTGCCAAACTTGGAGAAGATCAACAAGACTTTGTGCAACATGACATCCAGTTCCTTGTCAGTTTGTCTGGTGGTAGGGAGATGTCTGGAGCCATGGCACTGACACCATGTTTAATACTCTTAGTTGTTATATTCATTGACATACACTGGGTTTCCCATAGCAATAACCCATAATCCTGGTGTTGGTGTCACACTGTGGATGCAGCAGTTGGCAGTGCTGCTCACTTTTCCATAGGCAGCATCACTGGATTCAAGAAAGGTTTTGGCTAGATAGTTTTGGTCAATCTTGATGCATGGCCATCCCTGCTTGCCTATTTGTATGCACCTAGCGATGGGTTCTGCATCTGAAGGGTCATTGGATTGATGTCTAGCTGTATCAACAGCCACTACTAGACACTGTATATTGTATTTTAAAGCTGCAAATTCAGCAGTAGGAAAATTGGCCTGATGCTATGCATGGTTGTCAAATCAGTATATGGAAGTTCAGTTCATAACACTTCATGAACCATGCTGGCAGCTTCAAAAAATTTGAGGATTTCAGATGTTTGTTCATCCAACACAGCACCAACACTATTTTATGTTCAAATCATGATGTTCATCTCCCACTCCAGTTGGTAGTACTGTGCATGAAGATTGTCCAGAGTATTGAGGGGATTGAGCAACATGTTTAAAGAGCAGACAGAGAGGGTAGACATTGAAGATGGTCCACTCTTTGGCAAAACAAGTAAGACAAGTAAATGGGCACCTCTCAATGATGTTGCAAAAGATGTTTGAGTGAGATGAACATAGCTGTCTGTCTTCTCTATGGTAAGGACTATACCAAAAACAGCTTTATCTTTAACAGTTAGCAAACAGAAAGTGGACAGGACCTGCCAAATGTGAGCACATGTCATCACAAGGAGCCTAGAATAGGCCAAGGCCTATGCTTCACTACCACATTGAGTCCATCTTCAACTTATGTCAGCAGGGTGGTAGAGTAGCTGGACTGCCCAGTCGCTATTCAAGAGACAGAGATCTATGACATAGTCAGTCTATTTTTTACTGTTTGCACAATTGACAATGACCATCAACCCTCAAGACTGCTATCAATCTACTTATCTACTCACCACTTTGTAACCTACACTGTTCTCAATCCTATATAACTCATTTGCCTCCAACCTTTTATTCAATCTACCTGCAACTTGCCATCAAATGTCATGCTCAATCACATCCAACTCACTTTTCCACACTATTGTACTTATCCAAAATCTCCCCCAATTTCTTTTTCAACTGAGCCAAGCATAGGGTAACTGCTCAAAACTCAGTGGAGGAACTGTGGGCATATGTACTGGAAGGGGCAAGCAGATTGGTTATGAAGAAAGTATTGAGTAACTCTAGCCAGCCTGCATCTTTGACATTGACATTAGCAGGAGTGTAAGCATGTGTTAGTTGAAGCATCTGATGCACATGTTGAGCCTTCTGGATCAAACTGCTGTGGGTTTTTCATGTGCTTTGAGCACCCAACAATACAACTTGAACATTGCTGACTGACACTCCACACTTTTTACCATCATACTTGAATGTTCCGGCTTGTTATCTGGTACAGTGATTGACAGGTCAATGCAACACCATCAGTCACTGAAACAGTTAATTTATCCTGCTTCCCCTCAATTCTGTCACTAAATTCTGCTGTATAATTTGAGATATGCATGTTACAGATTTTATAAGCATTTTTGGGGAATTTTAGAGCCGCAACTGACACCGTAAAAAATCAAGCAATGGGGCAGATTTGGCAGAGGTTTGCCATGTGGCTATTTATCAGTTAATGAAACACCGTAAATGAAGAATATCTCGGTTGCTACTATTTCAATCCACTTCAAAATTTGGTATGGACATCACTGAGTAAAATTGATAATTTTCTAGCTACTTTATTTGAGAAACAAAGAGAGCTATGGAGAATGGGATGGAAAACAATTTCTGGTGTTCCAATAACCGGTCAATAACTGTAGCAAACATTGTATTTCCACTTGGACAAGAAGTCCATCCTGCAACAAAGCCATGTAGGCCATACTGTACCCTTTACTTTTGATGTGGAGGTTATATTGGTCCCTAACTAACCCTATCTGCTATTGCAATAGTCCTTGCAATCAGTCATCAGGGACTAGAAGTTTCGATAACAGAGTGGGAGCCAAAGTTTGTGCCTCTTCTGGAACAACAAGCCTATGCCCCATGTCTTTGTCATGATTGCTGGACCCTCATACCTTAGGTCCCAGCAACCTGACTGTGACATGGGACTTTGGCTTGTTGGGGCTCACCCCAAACCCGGCTTATTACTATGATATGCTGTTGAATCTCTGTTATTTCTTTGGAGCCACTGCAACAGAGCAAAATGGGTTTTATGAGTGTCATAAAGCTTTGTTCTATTACTTCTATAAGCCATATAATAGATGGGTAGCAGGGACTCCCATGATTTGGGTGATCATTGTTAATAGCTGTCACTACTGGCAGGAGAGAGGGAGAGCTATATATTCTGGTTCTTATGTCTCTGACTCAGATATCTGACATGGTGGGCTGCTATGGTCACCATTTGAACTCTAATAATTTCTATAAGACTTACATCTATTGACATTCATTGCTCATTGCTTGATACTTGCTTTTAGGAATCTGCACTATATCCATTGAAGAGACTCTGTGCACGCAAGCTAGAAATGCAACAGCATCAAAGACACTGGTCACACACACATCCAACACTACACACACAAACCCACTCTACTTATACTATGGGAGATTGATTGTTACAAATGGATTTTTAGTAATTTACTTCTTTTTTGGCCAGGTATTCCTCATCTGAGTTGGCCCAGTGCTCTAGGCAGCGTGCCACTCGTTCCTCTTTTTAGTAGCCTCAAAGAGCTAAGTGATGTCGACGTTGCTCGCCCTAGCAGCAGAGTAGCTCATGAGCATGCACTCAATAGCTGCTTAATTCTCAATCACCGATCACACTTTGTATTCAGCTTTTGGGTCTGCTCTGAAGGTGACAGCATCATGTTCTAGACCTGGTAACCAAGCAATGCCTTGGCTTTCCAGTCCACTCACTATTTCCATTGGCCGAAGCCTGTTTCTAGGCCATGCCCGGGGTTCTCTTGATTACCCCACACATGATATTGTTTTTCTGGATCTCCAGAGACCACACGTCATAGATTACAGACACGTCGTTATCTAAATTAGCCTTGGACCACATACAAGTGCATCCCACTTCAGCTGAGTCCTCTATTGCAAACGGGTGGTTTGGCAATCTAGCTTGCCCTTCGGCCTTGTTGCCATGCATGCCCATAAGGTACAGTGCAATGACAAAGTCCTTATGTTTTAAATCTGTTGCTTCTTTTTCTATTATAGAGCTCTCTACCTCAATGATCTTGCTTCTTCGCATGCCACTTGCACTGTCAGCCTACTCGCAATGCCTCTGCATTGCTAAAGTGTAAGGTATGACATTTTTGCAAAATTACACCCTTAGACACACTGCGGGCATGACAGTGTCATAGATCAATGTTGTGCAAAGTCTTAATTATCTCACAAGAATGTCCTGCTCTATTCTTAGTGTGTGTGTGCTACACCCTGTCAGAGCACTTAGTGTCAAGCACTGGGACTTTATACCTAGTGCAGCCTTTCTAGTACTATTCTTAGATTAAGTCATGCGCTCCACCCAGCTTTACTCAGGTAATCTTATTACTGGCATTATAATCACTGTGCTCTGTTGTATTTCTCAGTGCCTTAGTACCTGGACATTGTTGCATGTATTCATTTGTAAAAATTGCAAAATTACATGTGTAAACACTTGCAGAGCATGTCACTGTTTTTATGGAATTATGGGATAGTTCATACAGGTACCATAACTGTACCATATGCAATTTTGGAATCCAGAAAAAATACAAGTCCTGTATGGATTCACTTAATATAGGTAATTTTATTTATAATTTACTGTGATCTGACAGATACTACTGTTCGATTTCAACTGTTAATTCACATAACACATAACAGGATCCTGTGAAGTGAAGCTCCCAGTAATTCATAACATGTAACAGGCCCTTCTGAGAGGTAGTATTGGCCCAATTTGGAAACTTTCAGTGGCCAGCTGGTGCCAGAGACTCTATACATGGTAATTTGCCCATAAAGCATAACACATAACATCCTATAAAGCTACAGTCAAAATCAAACAGTAATCTTATTTGTGTATCTAAAACAAATTTGGTTTAAAAAATCTTGGAGTTACTCAGCATTATTAAAAATACAGTTGACAGGAACAGTTATGACCCATACCATTGACAGTTTCAGCCCATATGGTGACAGTACAGATCAACCCATATATTTGATGGTCATATCCATATACAGATATGGTGTGGATCCCTACTCACTTTGTTGCTATAGCATGGATAAGTAGTCTCAGTTGAAGCTCAAGTAGGAGCCAGTCACATCAATGATGTGCTATGGGAAGAGTTGAGGCTGAAAGATTGAAACTCACCTGGCCTGCACCATAGTATGGCAATGGCCATTTATGACATGGTAACTGGGTAAGCATGTTATAGCTGAATTACTGAAGTCAAAGCCTCTGGAGCACCTCACATGCTGTCATCCCATCTTTTTGCTTGTCATTGCAACAATCAGTGTTGGCATTAAGGCCTTAATTAAGGCAAATTTTTGCTTAAGGCTTAAAGCTTAATTAAGGTCTTAATTAAGGCATTTTTTAAGGCTTAAGCTGAGCCTATAAAATTATTTTTCATCGCTCTAATATATGGCTTCATCAATCTTCAATTTTGTTATGCACTTGCAGTATCTATCAGTATCCATTCTAGAATGGACAACAGCAGCTTCAAGTTAGTTTTTGAGACCACAAAGTCTACATTTTAAAGGCAGCCTCAGAAATAGGTGACAATACCTGCAGTTTAGGCAGAAATCACCCACTCATTACAACTGTCACTCATTTGATGCAAAGTTGGACAGGTCAACATGCATTCGACCACCCAACCGGTCATTTCCAGGCTTGAAAATCAGTCACATGATAACAGCTCTAAGGTTAATTAAGGCTTAAATATTATTCAGTCTTTGCTTAAGGCTTAACTTAAGTGCCATTTAAGGGCTTAATTAAGCTAAGCTTAGCACCTTAAGGACAACACTGGCAACAATGACCTTCTTGGACATTATGACTATTAGTTTATTTCCATGTTTTAGTCATTACTTATGTTTAGGGATGTGTATCATACCATTACAGATATGACTATAATAATACAACTGTAAACCATATAAAAATTATTGGCCATGGTACCATTAGAGAAAACCAAGGGTACGGCAGGTTTTGCCGGGTACCGGACCCTTACCCGGCGGGTATGGGTACGGGTTGCCATCGCTGGATGGGGGCTGTACCCGTGCTGTGATCCCGGGCCTTTACATGGCTATTTTGATTACAGATCAACTGTAAATGATAGATTAGCTTAAAATAAATGATTTTCAATGCAATCAAAAAAAGTCTGACTCCTTCATGACTTCGACCTGGCCCGAAACCCATGCGGGTCCTGGGTATGGGTCAGCCGGGTATGGGTCCAGGTCGGCTTTGCGGCACCTGTGGGTTACCCGTGGTGATCCCTAGGTACCATTCAGTTGATGTCATATCTGTATCATGTCTGTATGATTATCTATATATAGATATCTGGTGCCAAAGGGTGAGTATTATGTGCTTCTTTTAGGTTATAGATACTAACCTTTATAGCATAAGATAGTCATCTGTCCCTCCCTCAATGACCATATTCAAACCATATGAATACAGCTGTATTTTAGGTTATTAAAGTTAGCCACAGTACAGACCTGTATCCATATATGCCATATATAAACACCATACTACAGGTATAGTGCACATCCCTACTTATGTTCCTTGCTTCCTCAGACCTTAATGTAGTATATATACCTTATATTTGTACTCATTACCTCAGCTTGTTGCTCTATATGGACAGAGAAAGGCTGAGCAGTAAAGTGAGCTGTTCTGTATTTCTTGTATTTATTGCCTTACTTACATCTTATAGCATAGCACATATTCTCACAGGTAATATCATCAGCTTATTGCTTTACACAGACAAAGAAAGGCTAAACATAGCATGTATTCTTGTATAAATGGTCTTCTTGCCATTTCTAACTGCTGGAAGAAGGTTTGAGCCTTATAATAAATAAATTATGACATAGTCAGTACATGTATATGTGTTACCTGTCTTTGAATGGTCTCCTGGCCTCTAATTCTACCTGCTAATTTTTCATTTGATGTTTGTTGTTCATATGTTACTCAATGCTTGTTGTTTGATACTCACTTTGGAGCCTATAGCATCCTGTTAGTATACATGGTAAATGGATAGTCTCAATTCAGTGAATACTGGATGCTGGATATGTTTCAAAGATTTGCTATGTGTGGATGGAACACTGGTAAATGTATGCAGAGGCAGGCATCACAGCAAAATTGAAGCTTATTACTGTAGAGAGGCGGCAGTGACAGCAGTGCAATGGAATTAAAACTCAGTTGGAATAGGCCATGGGATGGCAATAACTGGAAATTTTAAATCTGCCTTATTATGTCATCATTCACCTCTCTTATTATATAGATGTTGGGTGCAGGCATTGAATTATCCTCTGGGTCATGTGTGACTAAGACTATTAAATCAATGACACCCACCTGAGTGCTCAGAAGATAGAGGGGGGACAGACTGAGCAACTGTTGCTGTATAGGTGAGCATGCTTTGACCTCTATTTGAAAGCATAGAAACTAACCTCCAGATAGATATATATAACATAAGTGATCAGCAGGGTATCTAGTCCCCATGTCTCATACACTGAAGTGAGCATAGGCAAGAGCAAAGCTGAGTGAGAAAGCGCTCAGTGGGGAGCTTAACTGGACCCAGTGGCATCCATGTCAGTCCTTTCATAAAATTCTGGGAGGGACTGACAATTTTATATAACATGCTTATGTGATACCAAACATTGAGGTGGGTTTTCCAAGCATATTCTATCAGTAGCTAGAGCATGCCTCTGAGAGCAAGTACTCTCTATAGAATATTCCCATACTGCAGCCACTTCTGAGAGAGACAAAACACATCACCCAACACTATACATTTGCTGTGGTGGATATAGAGGCCAATGTACAGAAACACATCTTTCAGAGGCTCTGTGGATTCCACATTGACAGACAATAGACTATATGATGATCTAGTGAAAAAAAGAGGGGAATCCTCAACAACATTGTCTTCAACACTATTGACTCACTCAGGAGGGTCTGCCAGAGGGCCCAGCTTAACTATCATGGGAAATGAGCTAGGAGATGGGTCATCATGAGAGGCATCCAGAGATGCAAGAATAATCATGCATAAATCATCAATTAAAGTCTCCTTGGTGATTCCCAGTTCTTCACATCAAAGAGCATTGGCATAGCTGCAATGAGTATCTGGCATGAGTGTGAATTACACTGTCCTAGTGCTTCAACATGTTGCCAGAGAAGGACTAAGAGGTGGGGCCACACTCTTACTCTTCTTCTTGTTTTTGGAGGAGGAGGGACCAACATTAGCATTGGCTGGATATTTTTTAAGTTTGGAAAGCATAAGTGGTATTAGTACAAATGATAGAGGGCCTGGAAATATTTGAGGCAGGTATTGGTCTGATTCCCTGTCACCCTCAGCTAGTTTCAATACAGTTTAATAGAGTACCTATTCTAATACCTTTTTTTTTTCATCTGGTGTTTGGACTGTTGGATGTAGTAACAGTACAAGATGTACACAGACAATATATTTGATTTTACTTTACTTTTTCATTTACTATGCACAGCCTTATATCTCAGCTTTTACCAACACACTAAAATGTGAGTGCTCCTACATATATTTATTCTATTACTATACTTATCATATTGTAGTAATGCTACAATGTTCTATTCAGTGACACTCTCTTTTTTCTTCTGAGCCTACTTTCCATTACCATGTTTGAGCACATATCTCAATAACTTCAAGAGATTATGGGCTCCACTACCATGTCAGCAACAACTGCCATAAAGCTAGTCAGCACAGCAAAGCTCAAAGACAATGGGTCAAACTGGGTAGCATTTAAAGAAAAAATCACCAACAAGTTTTTAGATAAAAATCTTGGCAAACACCTATGGGGAACTGCTCATGCACCCCCTCATCTAGTTGAGCACAAAGAAAATATTCTACCAGTCTACTGATACTGAATGTTCACACCCTCTCTCAAATGATGATTTGGTGAAACTGGAGGATAAGTTTGAAGAGTATGAGCAGAAAAAGGCAAAGACATACACTATTATTTATAAATCTATCTCTAACTCTATCTTCAACAAAATCAAAGGTGAAGCAACAGCTGCTTTCATCTGGAAGAAGCTCATTTCCATTATGACTGGCAAGAGCGATCTCATACATGAACATTTTTTTACTTGGTTTGACAATATATCCTGCTCTGATGAAGGCAACATGCAAGAGCACCTTGGTGAGATGAAGATCTTCTATAAACAGATTGAGAGCATGCAGTCTGGGCTGCTGGATCTCTGCTTGAAAAATGTCAGTTAATAAGGATAATTAACACATCAGGACTGTCAGTGAACAGAGCAGCTTATATAGAGTATTTTCGCAAAACTATATGGTTTATTAGTCAGCACAAAAACCCAGACTAAACTATGTGATTATTAGAAAATCTGGGTAGGATTACATATGAAACCCTAGGATTTGATACACTAGGGTTTTGGACTAGTAAGTTACTAGTTAGTTATTGGTAATTTACAATTCTCCTGCTGGAGGGGTTTTCATTGAGGTAACTTACCTGTCATCTGATAACATATGAGCAGTAATATCACCACTATATTCAACTCTATTGGATATATATTATATTTTCAGCCTAAAACATATTTTTGTAACAATTATCAGTGAATCTCATATCAAAAAAAAGAAAAATATGTAGAAAAATATAAATGTGAAAATGCTGGGAAATTTTTGCATGTGCCACATATCAAACATGTGATTGTGCATGTGATAGGGTAAGTAATGGTAAATTTCTATATCAAAACACTCCCTCAGAGAGGGGTTGGTATAAAATATTATTTTATAGCATCTGAAGGTTTCATCTGCAACTCTAAATCTGGCAGCTCTGGGAATTGAATCCAGAACCTTAAAAAAATTGACAATAATGTCATATGACAAAACTGAAGCATGCATGCTAACCACTATACTATACTAGCATTAAATATTTATATAATCATCTCCTTATATGCTATCTCTCTCTTATATTTATTTATAATATCCCAATTAGGCTCTTCTTTTAGTGCATTTTTTTTCTTCTTATTAGGCTGGTTAAATTGGTCAAACAATTACACCTATAATTGGCTGTGCTATGGCATTGATAACATCAATATCAGGCTATTTTTGAATAAAATTTGCATTTTAGCTTATTTGGGGCTTCCTCAGGCTACTGAGTGGGTTAGGAGATAGTACTAGTATATGCCTAAATATAAATAGCATAAAAGTAGACTCTCTTGTGAGGTATGGGGGCTCTGGAAAGAAGGTAAAAAGGGTAAAATAGTAGAAAATAATAGAAAATCACAAAAAATTCACATTTTGAGAGTAATATATGTATTAGATCACTTCAAAAACTTGATAAATAAATTCCCTGGCCTTGAAAACCCTAAAGTAACCCTTTACAGTATATTTGGCACATTTTATAGCTAGGCATAATTGATAAAATTAGCTTTTTATAGTGCTGCATACATTGGATTGCTTTGGGGATATTACCAATCGATTTCTATTATGAAAACCTTAAAATAGGTTTTTATATGCTATATGTTACTACTGGAATGTGATGAAACATAGGAGATTGAGAAAGAGAAAATATAGTTTATTTTGTTTTCTAAGCATTGCATTGGTTTAAAAACATCACCAATTGATTTTTCAACCCTTAAAACCCCCAAATGACTCTTGGTTGTATTTATGGGGTCTCAAGAAGAATGGAAATAATAATATAACAGTTTAGAAGGAGCACATATAGAAACTCACATTTCTGAGCTTTGGAAAACTTTAAAGCTGTTGCTAATGGATTCCTTAATCTTGAAAACCTCTAGAACACCTCAAGAATATAATACAGACCTGCAAAATACCATATAGCTGGTATTTTTAAATGTTGGGGGAGATATTTCTGGTATAAAATACATGATATATATTGTATAATAGTGTGTGAAAAAGTCTAGGATAATTCAAAATGTATTGACAGAGATATAAGGAGATCTTTTTGAAAATGAAAAGGAACACTCCCAGATTTTAATATTCTAGGCATCCCATGGCCTGGGAAATATCAGATTCAGATTCCTGGATCTAAAAAACTTTAGAATCACCAATCATCCATGGGGTTCATGTGTCAAAACTCTAAAGTAATGAGTGTGTTCTTATTTATACATAAAGTTATATTATCTACATGGATGATACACTAGTAAAAATAACCTTCATGGATGATAGATGAGTCTTATGTTTTTTGGATTCAGGAATTTGAATCTGATATCCCCCAGGCCATGGGATGCCTAGAATATTAAAATCTGGGAGTGTTCCTTTTCATTTTCAAAAAGATCTCCTTATATCTCTGTCAATACATTTTGAATTATCCTAGACTTTTTCACACACTATTATACAATATATATCATGTATTTTATACCAGAAATATCTCCCCCAACATTTAAAAATACCAGCTATATGGTATTTTGCAGGTCTGTATTATATTCTTGAGGTGTTCTAGAGGTTTTCAAGATTAAGGAATCCATTAGCAACAGCTTTAAAGTTTTCCAAAGCTCAGAAATGTGAGTTTCTATATGTGCTCCTTCTAAACTGTTATATTATTATTTCCATTCTTCTTGAGACCCCATAAATACAACCAAGAGTCATTTGGGGGTTTTAAGGGTTGAAAAATCAATTGGTGATGTTTTTAAACCAATGCAATGCTTAGAAAACAAAATAAACTATATTTTCTCTTTCTCAATCTCTTATGTTTCATCACATTCCAGTAGTAACATATAGCATATAAAAACCCATTTTAAGGTTTTCATAGTAGAAATCGATTGGTAATATCCCCAAAGCAATCCAATGTATGCAGTACTATAAAAAGCTAATTTTATCAATTATGCCTAGCTATAAAATGTGCCAAATATACTGTAAAGAGTTACTTTAGGGTTTTCAAGGCCAGGGAATTTATTTATCAAGTTTTTGAAGTGATCTAATACATATATTACTCTCAAAATGTGAATTTTTTGTGATTTTCTATTATTTTCTACTATTTTACCCTTTTTACCTTCTTTCCAGAGCCCCCATACCTCACAAGAGAGTCTACTTTTATGCTATTTATATTTAGGCATATACTAGTACTATCTCCTAACCCACTCAGTAGCCTGAGGAAGCCCCAAATAAGCTAAAATGTAAATTTTATTCAAAAATAGCCTGATATTGATGTTATCAATGCCATAGCACAGCCAATTATAGGTGTAATTGTTTGACCAATTTGACCAGCCTAATAAGAAGAAAAAAAATGCACTAAAAGAAGAGCCTAATTGGGATATTATAAATAAATATAAGAGAGAGATAGCATATAAGGAGATGATTATATAAATATTTAATGCTAATATAGTATAGTGATTAGCATGCATGCTTCAGTTTTGTCATGTGACATTGTAAATTTTCTTAAAGTTCTGGATTTACTAGACTTCCGAAAAATAATGGGAATCGATTGAAGTTTTTTTGAGTCACCCAATTTGGTAATTCCTCTTTGCCCCCAGTCTTCCCATCTCAGTATTGTCGTATAATATGGTCCCCAGCCATGTGCATATCATTTATTATTCATATCTTATCTTCAGCACAAGGACAGATACCATAATACCCTTAATAATGGCGAGTGCAGTGGTGGAGGCATACAAATCATCTAGAGTTTAGACACTTATATCATAACACATTTATTCTGGTTTAACTATATTTGCTTTGTTGCATATATTGAATAAAATGACAAAACGGTTTTTCAATTCAGAATGGCACCTCGAGAATCAAGAATCAAATAATTGCATGAGGAATTACTCAATTAGGCAACTCAAAAAAACTTCGATTGATTCCCATTATTTTCCAGAAATCCAATAATTTCCAGACCTGCTAAATTTTCTGAAAATCACATAATTTAGTCTGGATTTTTGTGCTGACTAATAGACTATGCAGTATTGTGAAAATACTTTATATTGGCTAGTCTGTCCACTAACAATCCTGATGCATTAATTACCACTATTAACTGACACTGTTTCAAGTATTAATGTAGTAGCACTAGATGGAGTATAGATCTGAAAAATGAAGATAACCAATACATATTAATGATTCAAAAATCACTCCAATCTTCCTATGACCATATCTGCCACATCCTCTCCACTGCCAGCAAATTCACTTGAAAGCCTCTTATATCAGACATTCTTGTTGTAGCACTGTATGAAGAATAGGACAAAGAAGTGGCATCAGAGGCTACAGCTGAAAATGTGGTGATGTCTAGGTCAAGGCCCAGCTTCAAATTCAAACAAGAACAAGGCTAAAGGAAAAGGAAAGGCAAAGGAATTGACATCAGCAACCATTAATGAAAGTGATGATGAGCATGTCATTGCAGTTGTAGCTGATGACAATGATGACTCAAATGTGGCCTTAATGTGCATGTTGAACTATAAGGCTGAGGGTAATACTCACATAGCAAAGAGAGAAGAAGTTACAGCAATTGCTGATTGCAGAGCTTTGAAAATATACTTACCTGAATGTTGGAGATTCAAAAATTACACCAACATTGACCCAAAGCCTATTAAAGCTGTGAATGATGAATTCTTCTATACAGTAGGCAAAGAGGACCTTCAATTACCATTGCCTATGGGTAAAAATAAAAAGCCCACCATCACAAGATTTTGAAACATATACCATGCACCAAAAATGGCATACACTCTCATATCTCTATCACACATCAGTCATGCTGCATTTCTCATTTATATTGAACCCACTGACTGTATCATGTATATTCACACACCATGATCCAATGCTAAAGTCATAGCCAAGATCCCTAAAGCTGGAGGCTTATATATCATCTCAATCCCAGGTACACACTAGACCATGGGAACAAAACCAAATATCACCATGGCAGCAAGTAAGCTCAAAGTGAACATCACTGAGCTATATGATACCTGTGCTTATCCAAGCCATGCCACTCTCCATTGCATGTATGTTGATGGCCATATTGAGAAAATCAAACTTGACCTGGATTTAAAACTGGAAATTTGTGAGACCTGTGAAGGCCAAAGTGAAGTGCAAACTATTCTCCAAACAAAGCCAATACAAGTATGTTGAGAATGCCAGTGACAAGGTTGTTGGAAACTTAATGAGACTAATATTTATTATATCACTTGAGGGAGCATGCTATGCTTGCACATATCACAATCTACACACTCATGAATCAAAATCTGAGTACCTATCAAAGAAATCAGGTATCTTTGGGTCATACAAGTGCTACAAGATCTGGATCAAGATCCAGCATAGTGTTGAGGTGATAAAGATCTTGGGTACAGATTGAGAGAGAGAATTTCTAAGCGACAAGTTCACTCAGCACCTCAAAGCAAAAGGGACAGAGTAGTATCTTACAGTACATGATTCCCCACAGTCAAATGGAATTGCCAAATGTTTCAATAGGTATTTAATGGATATGACAAGAGCATTCCTAATCAGTTTAGGATTATTAAAATGTCTATAGGCTGAAGCTCACTGGCATACTGAATGAGTCTACAATCACACCTCAACAAAGACAATATCATCAGGGAAAACCTCATTTGAGATGGCAACTGGCAGGAAGCCCAATGTCTCTGGTCTTCATCCATGGGGATGTCATTGCTAGGTCTGAGTCAAGGCACTATAAAAGCTTGGAGAACATGCTGTTAAAGTGCATTTTATGGAAATTGATACTGAAGCTAAAGGCTGGAGGATTTACTGGCCTGAAAAGTGATGTGTCAGCATTGAACACAATGTTTACTTTAACAAAAAAGACCTGACTCCAGAACCATTCATCATCAAGGGGGAGAATGAAAATATCAACTCTCCTCAGACTCCAAAGTCATCTACAGCCCCTCAGCCCACTGAAAATCAGCCAGACAAACCACAAACACCTACATAAACTCATCCATAACATCCAAAATCTCCACTCACAGACATAGTGTCTGATCATACTCCTCAGCCAAGCTACTTCAAATGCTCTGCAGCTTCAAAACCAGGCCAACTCACATAACCAGACTTGTATAGACATCCCACTACTACTGGAATAGCAGTAACCATGTCTGAAGATGAGTTAAATAATGATGAGGATAAAGAGCTATTGGGCTTCTCACTGGTAGACTATGCCATGATAGCAGATGTTGAACCAGTGATCATGAAAGAGGCACTGAGTGGTCCTGATGAAGAGGAATAGCATCAGTCAATGCTTGCAGAAGTAAGGTAGTGCAAGAAGAAAAAAGCATGAAAGGTGATGAAACAAGAAGACATTCCTATGAATGTGAATTTTATGAACACAAGATTCATTTACCAGATCAAATGGAACAAAATTAGCAAGCCTAAAAAGGCTAAGTCACATTTTGTAGCTAAAGGATTCACATAAGTTCAAGATGTTGATTATTTTGACACTTATGCCTTAGTTGTCTGCCTTCCCACTCTCTGCATCCTACTATCTATGGTCACATCTTGTGACACAATAATTGACCAAGCTAATATCAAAAATGTATACCTGCATGCAAATATCACTGAGGAGATCTATATCAAGTTCCCAAATAGATACAAAGAATTCTTCAAGCTATTAGAACACCTCAAGGGCCAGAATGTCTATGCCAAGCTGCTCAAGTGCTTATATGGCATGAAGCAAGTAGGCTGGGGCTGGTACCAGACCCTAAAATCAACAATGATCTCCTCAGATTTACAATTAGCAATGCAGATAAGGTTGTCTTCTATTGGATTGAATCAGCAACAAAGTACACCATTGTTGCAATTGCCACAGATGACTTTACCATTATAGCAAACTCCTAAGAAGAGTTGAACCAATTTAAACAAGAAATCAGCTCTCATTTTGAGCTAGTCAATCTTGGGCCTATTCACTGGGTGCTGAATATGCACATCACTCAGGACTGAGAGAAACACATCATCAGCTTTGAACAATCTGCATATATTAACCAGATTGCAAAACAATTTGGCATTAAGGAAATTACCCCATTTGCAACATCAATGAAATGAAATCTTAATTTAAACTCAGACTCACCTTCTGTGTCTATAAAACCAGTTATACCATGTGAAAAAGCACTCTATCATGAACTCCTAGGCTCCCTCATGTATGTAGCAGTCAGATCTCACCCTGAAATCAGTTGTTCAGTCTCAGCACTCTTGCAATTTGTGGAAGAAACATGCTCAACTCATCTAAAGGCTGGATTCCAAGTCCTCTGCTATCTGAAGGGCACACACAATAAATGGCTTGTAATCAGTGGCCCTAATATCAATCCTAAGGGCTATCATGATGCTGCATATGCAAACCAGCCCAGATGGAAATCTATATCCAGATTTGTGCTGTTCATGAGTCAGAGTGCTATCATGTGGACATTAAGAAAGCAACCAACTGTTACCATCTCCACAGGTGAACCAGAATACATTAGACTGACACCAGCATCCAAAAATATGATTTGGCTACACAAAATCCTTTCTGAGCTCTTCACCTTCATTGCAAACTCTTCCATCTATCCAACTGAACCCACCATCCTCTACTCTGACAGCCAAAATGCCCTCTCTATTGCCAAGGATTCAGTATTTCATTAATGTACAAAGCATATTAGAGTCTATTATCATTCATTCAGCAAACTATTGAGGAAGGCCATATCAAATTGCAATACTGCCTAACTGATGATATGATTGCTGATGTCTTAACAAAACTGTTAGCTTATCAGTAGTTCAAGAAGTTTATAGAAGTGCTGGGCATCATATAAACAAGTCACATATGTCTTGAGGGGGAGTGTTGGATATAGTAACAGTATAAGACACACATGGATGACATATTTGATTTTACTTTACTTTTTTATTTACTATGCACAGCCTTATATCTCAGCTTTTACCAACACACTGAGATGTGAATGCTTTTATATATATTCATCCTATTACCATACTTATCATATTGTAGCAATGCTATGACATTCTATTCAGCAGTGCTCTCCTTTTTCTTCTAAGCCTACTTTCCATTATCACATCTGAGCATGCACCTCAATAACTTTAAGACAGACATGCAGCAGGAACATTTTGGTTGCTGTGTTCTTGCCAAGTTCTGGGAACCAGTGCTATTACATCCTGTCACTTTAATTAATGAGCTTAGACAGTGTACCTAGATGAGCATCTATGGGGTACTGTATGACACACTGGTTTATTTGCCAAATTATTGATACAAGTATAGTTTTTTTAATTTAATTTTATATTATATTTTCAGGAGTTATTCATTCCTTACCAAAGTGTCAGAAGAAATTATGCTAATAGACATGTATCACTCAAGTCAGACAGTGACACTTTATCACTATCTTTGACATCTGGTCACATTTTCATTTATAAATACAATTCTCTATCCTACATATATAAGTACTATTCAACTGAATGCAGGCACTGCCTATGGAAGAAGTGATATGAAGGATGGTTGTCCAGGTTACTGAGATAAGCCAACAGACAAACCAGTTTTGAGGTGAACACAACATCGGCTTTGCCAGTGCATGTATGAAGGCTGAGAGATGTTCTGACCTGTGGAGGCTGAGTTAGCACCCACTCACAAATGCTCCCTGTAGGAAACTCACCAGCTCATTGTAGTTTTTGAACTTGTATATGAACTGTGGTGATCAATATAAGGAGGTGGTGTCATTGATGCTACAAGTGAGAAGGTTCACTCACAGTGATGCTCCAGTGAGGCTGTGCCAGAAGATGTGCCAGAGCCCAGGTAGCATCCAGAAGCAAACATCTGTGAACCAAGGGATTGTCTTTCTCTTGTTCAGACACATCCACTATTACCAATTCTCTACAAGTGGATGCTGGATGATCAGTACCTCTGAGATAGCCCTCAAGGTGATTTCAGAAGAGCAATACAACCAAATGTTGATACATTTTTCTCAGGAGTTCATCTCCTTCCTTAAGGTCCCCCTCAAAATACAACTCCTGAATGATGTCATTGATATCTACAAAGGGCACGTACAAATGTTGCAACAAAGGCATGATGTGGAACTTTCTCATGACCTGATAGTATGATGTTAGCCATTGGTTTTGACAGAGAGCACTCATCCAATACCTCCAGGTATATTTTGCCATCAGTCAGGTCCCAACTGAGCCACTAATTGAATCCTTGTTGCAGAACAGTAAGGTCAGGGTGTTTTCAAAAGACATTGTCATCAAGCAACATCTGTATGTTTAGTCATGCTGTCAAGCCACTATGTACAAGTGGGCTTCAAGGTTGTGCAAACTCAGATATCTGTGTGCAGTCAGACCAGTAGATGAGGCACAGAGGATGTTTTTACTCACATCAGCCAACAGAGCATCTGTGAAAAGCACCTGCAGATGGTTGTACTGGGAAATACTATCATCTAGAAGAGTGAAGGCTTCAACTGCATACCAGGCACTCATAGTTGCCACATCTGATTCAGAGATTGTCTGAATATCTGAGAGATCGAGAGTGGTAAATGTGTTCAAGCACAATCCATAGTGAGCTGATAAAGCCTTGGCTGAGATGCAACAGTGACAGAGCAATCAAATGCCCACTAGCAGTCATGTACTTTCATCATTCATCATCTTCACTGTGTGAGCCACTGAGCATGAAGGTATAAGTGCTATTTTTGTGCTGGCACTAATATCAAGAGTCAGTGACCATCTGACCAAGTGTGGCTTGCCAACTGTTCTGCTCAGATCCTGGCCCTATAGCCTCTCTACTAATCTCAGTGAAATCAAGATCAGAGTGATGTGCAGATCTGGGAAATACACATACACTTGGAACTGAGGATTCCAGGAGAACTGCTGGAAGAGGCTCACCATATTGAAATCATTATCAGTGAAAGTAAAAACTAAGACATCAGTATATACATTCTGGAAAAAGAAACCTGGTGAGTTGTCAACCATGTATAGGAGCCAGTCCCACACAACTTTAGCCACTGATGCCATGCTTGTGCTACTAACCTGAAACCTTTCATGTGAGGACTGATGGGTGACTTCTTTATAGGTCTTCCTCTGCCAGTCCTCTATGATCCTACAATAGTCTAGACTATAGTTGGGGGGTGGTCATGTATATGATGACATTGTATATGATGATGAGCCTAGACTTCTGTGGCAATGGTAATACCAACTCAGAATGAGATTGGGCAAGTTAATGTGGTAGCATGGCAATCAAAGTGATCATGTATGCAAGTGGGTTTGGGGCACCTCCATGTAGTAAATCAATTCCTCTCTATGCAAGTATACACTGTGACTTTAAGTCTGCAAAGTAGTACTGCTTGGTAGTTAAGTACTAGCAGGCCATGTCTTCAACATTAGGCAAATACCACTAGGTGAGTTCAGATTCTAAAATGCCAAATCATAGGGTGATTGCACAGCCACCTTCATGCCATTTTCATTTGCAGCAGCACTCAATTTTGGGGACCGATTTTGTGGATTTTGCACTTCCAAATGGTCTATTTTAGCACATATTTTTCACATTACTATGAAAATGTATGCAGCCATCCAACAATGCAAAAGACCAGCCCAATATAGTTGATGACATTGGTCTAATCTGCAAAAAGCACTCCACATCACCTTTGTCTATCACTGTCACATCTGTCACCACATTGATATTTTCTAAGTCCAGCCTCAGTCGATATTAGGTTCCAATTCCATGGTAGCCACTCTTATCTCTCTGTAAGACCACACTGCTAATTACATTCAGCATTCACGATGTTCTGTAATGACCATGTTCTGTAAGGTAATAACCAAATGAATATCAAGAGATTTTTGATTTATGTTATAAAAAAGCTTAAAGCCTACAAAGACACCAAGAATATAGTTATAACTATGCACAGGCTAGAGAACAGACTGTGACTATGGATCCATCATAGTCTCAAGGACCCAGGTGACATCTTCAACAGCGGTGTTCCACTCTCACTGGAAATGTGCCTTTGAGCCGGTCATCTTTGCAGTAGATTCTCCCCACCATTGTAGCACTATGAGCACTGTTAACAACTCATTCGGGCTGCGAGCACAAAGATGTGGCCATTCCCCATCATCACTTAAAACCTGATGTTCCTTGAGTAAAGGCCCTACAACTCCACTACAGCCTCGCCATTCTGGCTGTAAGGACTTCCACCAAACCCACCACTCTTGGATCAACCTCATCAGTTCACTATTATTCAAGACTGGAACCGCCCTCCAGTGACAATTCATCCACCAATCCATCCACTCTGGTCGATCATCCATTGGGAGATGTGATGAAGATACAAACTTGGTATGACCCTCTAACAGCGTCCAGTGCAACACCACTGATGTCCATTCCACTCCAAGATGCGCCACAACAAGATATGCATGCCCTTTGGCAAACCATTTGGGCCATATTGCGGGATTCAGACCTCCAGCATCATGAGAGTCAAGACAGGTTCAGCAGCCACCTCTTCCTCGGTAGCATTCTCTGCAGGCTGTATGCTCAAATTGACGAGCTCTGAACCAACCACCATCGCAGCATCTTCATGCATTGGTTCCTGTTCTGTGTGACTGTCGGTCTCATCCCTCAGATCCTTCACTGTCTCTGCGCTGTCTTCAATCCTAGAACTCTCCTTGAACCTTGCAATCTCCTTAGGCACAGAGAAGAGGTCCGAAGTGTCATTGGGATCAAACACTAGGATCCCAGTTGGAAGTGGTGATGTAGACATCACGACAACAGGAGAATCCTCTACAGCTGGCCTCGGCACTATGGATTGCATTGACTCATTCAATAGGGCAGGATCAATATTCAAATTGTTGCCAACCCTTGGACATTCATCAACTGATGGAACAGCAGGATCTGCAACTGCAACCTTTGCTAAGACCAAACCAATCTGTGCCAGAGTTGAACTTGTTGCATCACCACTCTGTGATGCCTTCTTTGGATGGCTCCCAACGCCCGACTCATCACAAAATACTGCCTGACCACCCTTCCCTGCTTTCCCTGCCATCCCTCCACCTTTCTGCTGTTTCTTCAGAGCCTTATCTCCACTTATCTCTGCCTGCTTTTTTTTCTGCCCTACTACCACTTCACCCTCCTCAATGGCACCCACATCGATGTCAATAACTTCATCATCTCCCTCAGCTATAGCTCCATCCATTTTTACCTCTCTCACATGGACTGGGTGAACAGTCATGATCGGCAGCCCTATCACCTCAGCCTTGTCTTCTTTCAGCAACGCACAAGCCAACTCATCTTCGGCATCTAGATGACTGTGTGAGCATTGTGTCACCACATGACATCAAGGTCCTCACCCAGTCTGGGCTGCTAGATTTCCACTTGAAATATGTCAGTTGACAGTGGTAATTAATGTATCAGGACTGTTAGTGGACACACCAGCCTATATAAGGTATTTTCACAGTACTGCATGGTCTATTAGTCAGCACAGAAACCTAGACCAAATCATGTGATTATTAGAAAATCAGACAGCTCTGGGAATTGAACCTAGGACCTTAAAAAGATTTACAATAATGTCACATGACATAGCCAAAGTGTGCATGCTAACCACTATACCTGGGCACCAGCAACCCCTGGTTTTGGACTATGAGCTGAGTAAGCACCTTTTTAGGCCTTCCAGTGGCAAATCCCTTCTGCATTTGTCCATGACCGTCCATACTCTTCATTTGGGACCTGTACAGTATATGTGATGCATGCCTCCATTAAATAATGTTAAAAGGAATCCTAATCATGGCAGTAATCTTCTCCTTTTGTTAATATACATGGCATCCTTGCAATCATTGTGTCTCTCTCTCATAGCCTGGAGAACAAAGCTGCTATACTTATTGTTATATTTCCTTGATCTCATTGTCCTAAAGTGTTCATATATTAACTCCCACTCATTTACACCTTAAATGATGTGTTTGGTAACAAGTAAGCACTTTCAACCGTGACAAATTGGTACCATGCTACTATTTATACATATTTATACCCTGAAGTTATGCACCTTGTATAGACTTCCACAGAGTCGAAGCTGCTCTAAAAAACACAGGAGATGTCTTTCCTAACTAAAATACATGTATTCTTTAAGACAAAAGTGAAAATTTCATTCTGCAATCATGATAAACTTCACCAAAATCAAGAAAAATGATGTAAATCAAACAAAGTGCCTCAAAGAATACATATAGAATTTTATTCTGAGTAAATTGTTCCAGCAAAACTAGAGCTGAATCTTGCTTCTTCGACCTACAGTAGGTGCATCTATAAAACATGAGTATTCTGGTCCTTTTTTGGTAATGCTTAGAGTCTGAATTTAGCAGGGGGTTGCTAGTACCCACTATATCATACTGGCATTATATATTCATGTAGTCATCTTCCTATATGGCCTTCCTCTCTTATATTTATAATATCCCATTTGGGCTCTTTCTGTAGTGCACTTTGGTGTGCTTTTTTTTTTTTTCCTTATTGGGCTGGTCAAATTGGCTGTGCCATGGCATTGAAGGCATCAATATCAGGCCATTTTGGACAAAATTCACATTGTGGCTCATTTGGGGCTTCCTCAGGCTACTGGGTGGGTCAGGGGATGGTACTAGTATGTATCTAAACATAAATAGCATAAAAGCAAACCCTCTGGTGAGGTATGGGGGCCCTGGGGAGGGGGTAAAATAGGTAAAATAGTGAAAAATAGCGGAAAATCACCGGAAATTTGCATTTTGGGGGTACTATGTGCATCGGATCACTTCAAAAACCTAACCAATGAGTTTCCTGACCTTCAAAACACCCAAACAGCCTCTCCACAGTACATGTGGCACATTTTATGACTAGGCATAATCAGGAAAATTGGCTTTTTATAGTGCTGAATACATTGGATTGCTCTGAGGGTGTTACCAATCGATTTCTACACTATATAAACCTTATAATACATCTTCATATACTATATATGACCACTGGAATGCAATGAAAAATAGAGGATTGTTGGAGAAACACGGTTTATTTTGTTTTCTAAGCATCACGTCGGTCTGGGGACATCACCAATTGATTCCCCAACTTTGAAAACCCCCAAAGGACTCTTGGGTACATTTATGGGGTCGCAGGAATGGTGGAAATAATGATGTAATAGTTTAGGTGGAGCACATAGGGAAACTCACCTTTCTGAGCTGCGGAAAACTTCAGAGTTGTTACCAATGAATTCCTTGACCTTCAAAATCTCCAGAATACCCCAGGAACACATTTAAAACATTTGAAATCCATGGTAAAAAAGGTGATAGTAAAAATATGTGAAATACCATATATCTCGCTTTTTTGAGTGTTGGGGAAGGTAATTCTGGTATTGAATACACAATATATATTGTATAATAGTGTGTACAAAAGCTTAGGATGATCCGAAATGTATTGGCAGAGATATAAAGAGATCTTTCTGAAAAAAAGGAGCACCTCCCAGATTTCGGGTTTCTGGTCATCCCATGGCCTGGAGACTATCAGATTTGTATTCCTGGACCCATCAATGGCATGGCACAGCCAATTATAGGTGTAATTGATGGGCCAATTTGACCAGTCCGATAAGAAAAGAAAAAGTGCACCAAAAGAAGGGCCCAATTGGAATATTATAAATATAAGAGAGGGAGACTATATAGGGAGATGATTACATAAATATGTAATGCTAGTATGGTACAGTGGTCAGCATGCACACTTTGGCTATGTCATATGACATTATTGTAAATCTTTTTAAGATTCTGGGTTCAATTCCCAGAGCTGCCTAATTTTCTAATAATCATATGATTTAGTCTGGGTTTCTGTGCTGACTAATAGACCATGCAGTACTGTGAAGATACTTTACAGTCATCACCTGGTCTGCTGTACAGGCAAATTTCCAGTAGATTTTAAAGTCTCCCTCATCCACTTTTCATTCAGCAAAGTATGTAATAATGTCAATGATATGTTTAAGAGTGTACATTATGATTTTTGAGTGATTCTATAATGAATTGATATAGTAGTGAATTTTTTCAAGGAAAGTCCAAATTTGCTGGATACTGGGACCTCTGTACACTGGTTTCTGTATGCTAAATTTGGGTCATAGTTTCCTGATTTGGACTGTTTTCTCATGGCTCTCAAGAGCGGTTCTGGCTTGTTTTGCCTATAGCACCACAACAAGTGGTCTCTGGCCTATGGTTCCACAGGAGAAATCTGTCCTTATAACTAGTAAAACAATTTTGAATACTAATTTATGCAACACAGTACCCTCACTCCTGTCTAATCCTGTATTTGTGTTTTTTGGAAATTCATATCAGCCACTATTGATTTTTTCCTGACTGATACAAGCCTTCTTGACTTGATTTTTGTTGGTGATATGATGGTCTATATTGTACTCTATAAGATAAAAATGAAAACGGAATCATAACACAGCAGCAAGAGAAGCTATATTCAAATGTACAAAGGAATAGTAGTGTACAAAGGACCAGGTGATGACTATATATAGGCTGGTGTGTCCACTGACAGTTCTGATACATAAATTACCACTGTCAACTAACACTGTTTCAAGCAGAAAAGTAGCAGCATTAGGTGCCTCACTATAGCTTTCCCATAGGAACTCTGCAAAACAATCCACTGCACAAGCATAATGTGCATTATTACCAGAAAACTTCTGAGGGATCAGTAGCTTATTATAGCCATAATTCATTCTATAAAGGTTCATCACTACCTAATCTGCAGTCACAGACAATTGAACTCACTCAATGTCATTAAGACTGCCCCCCTCCCTTGGCTCGGGACCCCCAACCCACACTATGATCTTCATTCCCAACATTGCTGCCAGTGCATCAAAGATGGGTGTAAGCACTACTGATACATGATCCATCACCCTGCAAGACTATTTGTTAGCTCATGAAGATACTATGAAATGATGCCCTCTATTGCTCACCTTTGTGCATCCTCCAGATCCAGTAGCTGACCTATCTGCTCGTGCCACTTCCTCCACTCTTCCATTAACATGTCCCTCTTGTCCGCCACACAAGTGTGGTATTTTTCCTGGACATCCTCAGCTTCCTCGGCAAAATGTCAAGACAAATATACAGTGTGCTGCACCACATCTATGTGTGCACCAAATTTTAGCTTTTATCTTGATACAGCGACTAGATGCTATGCTACAACTACTTTCACTCGCTGCTCCTCTAGTCGCACTTTCCTACCATTCAAAGACAGAATTCCTGTGGAATCTGCCTGGGCAACCACCTATCTGCTTCACATCTGCCAAGAAATACATCATCTGCATGGCCATATGCTATCTGCCATGAAACCACCTCATTTCACAGGAATTTGACTAGCCTAGGCTCCAGGAGATGGCCGCTATCAACCTGAAGCACCTGCACTAGTGGATAGCAGAAGGATCATCCTTGAGAGAGCAGACAAATTGGCTGACAGCAGATAGCTATATATAGCTATTCTCAAACCAGACCAAATGAGGAAGGTGTTGCAGAGTGCGCTCGATGACGCTGGAGTAGCTTGCAGAGTGGATTTCAGCGTGACAGCTCGTGTCAAATACCAGCTTTGAGGATAAATTCAGGGCTATCAGAGCAGGCAGGTGTGGAAGCAGGGAGCTAGATTCAGATCTGCTACTATATAAGCACACATAATGTACTTAGAAGGTTAGTTAATCTCACTTGCTCATAGCACACTAAAGGAATAAATTCCACTACTCTCCTAAAGCATATCTAGCTGCCATTGAGCCTAGCATTGCGAGCAGATTGCAAGGAATTCTCCTTTCTCTTGCTATCTTCACACAACTGCTCTCAGTTCAGCATCCTAAGCGGACACTTGGACTACTTCTTTCTATTGTATCTGCAGATGGAGCGGATTCTATCGGATCCCTTCAGAGTGGGTGGTAACCCTCCTTGCGTATACAAAAGATCTTGCAGATGCAGACATGACTTTCTCTAACCAGAGAGTTTGCTAGTCTTACAGTGGCCTAAAAGGTGGCGCAGCTGTGACCCAAGCCTCCTTGCACAGCAAATTCCCTTGAGATCTCCTCTTTGAGCCACTCTCCCTGGTCACTAGCCCAAATCTGATAAGCTGTGTGAACCTTCATCATCTCCAGTTCCACTCCATTAATTTGTGCAAGCAGAATCTCAATTTGATCCAGCTGCTTTTCCTTTTTTGTTTTAGTGTTTTGGTGTCCTTCCACCTTCTCTGAGTTTAATACAAGCCAATTTGACAATGACTAAATAACCTCATGTCAGTTTTACAGTTTCAAAGTAAAGAAGGGCTAGTTTATATACCACCCATGCTCTTGCAACCACTGCTGTTTTGGTGAGCCTCTCCTCAGGTGTCATAACATCTGCCTGTGCATTGTAAGAGACCACAGGTGCCATGTTTAAGGGCAGGCAAAAATTGAAACGTTCAAAAAGTTTATTGGCAACTGTCAAAGCATATTCACAGGAATCTGTGGGGTCATTGACGTGCAACCAATGGATGACTGGGAGATGGGTGTTTGTCACATAGTTTAATGCAGAGCCTTTCAACCAGCCTTTTTGATTGGGCAGCAAAACAGGAAGAAGGGTCACTGGCACCTCCAGAAGTTCTGGGCCTTGCTGTAATTCCTGACTAACATACATGTGGGCAATTGTTTGTGACATATCCAAGTCAAATATTCTCACCTTATCCCCAGCTCTTTATCTTCCACCTCCATCGACACTTTGGGCTCTCCAGGCATAGACATTGCGACGATGATAGGAAGGTTGGTGAGACTTAAAATCTGTACATCTCTTGTTCTTCCTCCTGCACTTCCCTTATATATTTCCTGACAGCAACTCCCCTTATTTGTGGCTTGAACCTTCAATCTCAACTATACAGTTAGCCAAACTCAATGCCTACATAAATGTTCCCCACTTGTCGTCTCCTCATCACTCCATCTTACTCCCCTACCACTATGGCCAACCCCAGCAACCAGAGCAAAGGCGATGGTAAGTGTGATCTCTCTTCATGTACGCCCTCTCTAACCCTCTCATTTAGACATTGCCACCCTCTTCCAGAGGATGAGGCTAACCAAACAGCAGGCAAATGTGTTTGCTTGCTTCACCCTTGCCCTGGTGGATAGCTAGGATGACTCTGACATGATCGACATGTCAAGTGTGCCCACCCCTGTCTCTGTCAGTGCACCCACACCTGCCTCTGTCTCTGCCCTGGCCACTGCACCAGTTCCTGCTTCTGTCTCTGTGCCGGTTGCTGCACCAGTCTCTGCACCAGTCCCTGCTCCCCTGCCTGCACCTGCTGCCACTGCACCAGTCCCTGCTCCTGCTGTTGCCACCACGCCTGCCATGGCTGCCGCTCCTACTCCTGCTGCTGCTACCATGCCTGTTGCCATTGTCGGGCCAGGTACCCTCAGCCTAGGGTACAATTTCCCTACTCCAGGATCCAACATACAGGGACCCTACTACCTCATCATCAGGGGCTGTAGAGTTGGGGTGTTTTTGCTGTGGTAAATTTTTATGGTTGATCCCTTCAAAACAGTCACTTATATGGCTTGCCTCCAGGGACAACACCACTCCCAACGTGATTGGAGCTCAGTCATAAGGATGGAAGTCACTGTGTCTATCTTGAAAAAGGCACCAACGTGATGGTGGTCATCCCCACCAATGGTTTGCATGAAGTTGCTGTCTCTTATTGTGGCTGCTTGCAGTAGGTCAATCATTGTTGACAATTGCTATGCCAGGGCTGGTTTCCCGCAACCGTTGTGCATCCAGAAATGTGCGCCACCATTGCTGCATTGGATCTCTTCCATGCAATGACCTTTACCAGGAAACTCACGGGGTATGATTTCTACAAAGCAATCATGTATCTGATGGATCCTTCTAGTTTGGATATCCCAAGTGTGAGTTGTACATAGTCCTAGCTGCTTGTCAGTACTGATGTCAGTGTGTAGAGTCATTATAAATCACTGTTGCATATGTTGAGACAATATTTGCACCTGCTGATGTTACTCTGTGCAGGAAAAGGATGCGAGCCTGATGGTGCAAACAACATGAAGGAGAGGGAGCTAGGAATGACTTGTCTGGCATGTCCTTGTCCCAGAGTGAATCTGCTGCCCGACTGGGACTTGGTGCCACCTGAATTCCAGTGAGTACGATCCCATTATGGTGTGGGAGATGCTGAGGTCATACAGGTTTTTGTATGTTCTGATCTTGGCGCTAAATGCCAATTTCCGTCTAAAAAACCTGATCAGATCCAATGAGGAGACTGATCCTGGGCTACACACTGGAAACACATACTTTGTTGAGGATAAAAAATATAAGGAGCACTTTGTCAAATATACCACTCAAACTGATGTGAGAGTCATGCTACTGTAGCCATTTTGTATACTAACAACCCTGCTAGATCAGCATATGTAGCAGCTTCAAGACCCTCACCCATGCAGAGAGCAAGAATTTGGTGGGCCTCAGAGCGACTGGCGTAGTGATGGGAATCTGTGCCCGGCATGAAATGGTACCATCCCTAGCAGTGGGGGACCTGCAACATGGTGAACAGTGTGTCACCACTGGTGATGTTGGTTAATCTTCCCAGTTGACCTCATCATATTCCAGCTACTGTAACTTGGACTATGTCACTCTCTCAGCAATCACTCCTGTCAAGGTGAATTCGGTGTTCTTCTCTTATGACATAACATGCCAGTGGTGTGTGAACCTGGAGACCCACATGAAGGAGATGCCGTCTGAGCTGCAAATCCCCAAAGACGTCAAGCTGGGATTTGGGATGCTAAAACTGCACTGTTGCATGCACAAGATCAAATGCCAAACCTGATACTCAATGAATATCCAACCGGGAGTGCGGTGAACAGATGGGGAGGGGATAGAAAGGATCTGGTCAATATCAGGCTGGTGTGCAGCGAGTACAAAGGAAATGGGACCTGGCTTGCGACACAACTGCTTAGATGCCCAGATCCACTATGTCAACTGTTGCAAATATGTTACTTTTGGTACATCTCACCAAGTCAAAGTCTGTTTGGGATACAAACCTGAGATAGGTATCATTCTCTTTAAATGCTGGTCGAAGACAAAACTGAAGCTGGCATAGCAGAAGGATGTGCACAAACACTTTTCACAATGTCTGCTTTCTCCCCACTTGGTAAAAACCTGGATTGCAGAGGTCATTGTGTGGGAGGCTGACATGACAAAGTCGAGCCCTTACAAAGTTGTGGTTGAGCATAGGTGGTGCGCCTCATGAATGAATTGTGGCCCTGACTGGTTAGTAGACAAAACCACGGTGGAGATGCACCATGAGCTTTAAGAACAAGAGCATTGTGACATTGCAGCAGGCCAGGCTCATCACCTCCACACCATGAGTCCGACTGGGTACCTGTTGCTTGCATTGCACATTGAAGATCTCCAGTGAGTGATATTGTGTTTGCTGGGAGAGTTTTGACTCATATGCTTACACAGGCAATGAGTTCATGTGGATTTGGAGGGACAAGAGCCCCTCACAACTGCACAAGTGACGGATTTGCAATGCAGATGGCTGAACCTGACAAAACAGCTGAAGCTGTATAGGACAATGCAGGCAGTCTACATCCCGGGAGCTGGGATCTGTTTGTCCAAAGAAAGTGTGGCTTGCGAGGAGCCTGTTGATGTCAAGGATGAGAAGTTGTGGGTCCTGTCAGACTTTGCAGAGGACAAGCATGTGATTACATGTCCAGGCAAGCTGCCAAAGAAGGAGGAGTCTCTTAGAGAGGTGCAGTGTTTGGATACCCTCGAAGAGATTTGTAGTGCTCAAAGAACAATTCATGCATTCTGTGCTCACCACAACATCAATATCCATGGACAACAAGTGAATACTCATGCTCAGGCATCCATTAGGGCTCAGTTGGACTGTTCGACATGTGTGGAAGAAAAATATTAGCAGTGTCGGGAAGCCCTGAAGAGCTTGTGGGGCCCTGGAGACTGGGAGACTCGCCTACACCTGTTGAAGGATGAGGATGCAGCAGCATTGATGGGTACACAATTTTATGTGGATGCTTTGATGCTGCTGGGTGAAGGAAAGAGTGCTATCATGGATTTGGCTTATAGAGGGGAGTTTGGGTAAGGGTGACAATGAAGAATTGATGCAGGGTAGGTGCACCTCACTTTCACCATTTCTATCATAGCTGACAGTTTATGTAGTGGCACAAGGAGAATGGCTGAAGAGCCAGGCCTGAGTGCAATGCTGGACAGAGGAGCTAATGCTCATAGAAGAAGAAATGTTATGGGTTCTGCACAGCTTAAACCATCATGTGACATTCTGGGAAGAGTGCCAAAATGCCTGGGAAGGTCTCATTGAAGATGTGGCTGAAGGCATTCAAGCATATGTGGATCGGCAGGTTGTGATTCAGCACAGATTGGCACAACACTTTGCCAGTATGTGGGTGGAGCAAGTACAGGAGAAGAAGGTTTTGGAGATCGCAGAGGAGGAGGAGCTTGAGGAGAGTATACCTGATCTCACAGAGGTTGCGAAAGATGTACAGGAAGACTGTGAGTTTGAGGGATAGATTATAGTACACTTGTGGTAGTGTGGTAGTCACACGTGAATTTTTGTCCTAATTTGGATTTGGATGACATTGTGTCAGGCAGGTCACAATTTCCTGGTCCTATTTCAGACAGGTATATATCTGAGCTTTTTCAAGGTAATATATAAGTTGAAAAGTCCAGGTGAAATAATACTGAGAAGGTTACTGGATCCACCCAGAAATTGCCATAAGGAGGCTGTGGACTCACAGGTGGAAAATGACATTTTGGATTCTGGGTGTACCCAATCATTTTGGCAAATCTGGGAAACATGGGATGGTACTAGATGCTTTGGCTATAAGCCAGTAGGGATCTCTCAAAGGGAGAGAAAATGGAAACAGGTATGACATTAATACCACAAATCCATATGAGAAAATGTGCTATGAAACTAGAAAATGTTGCTAGATGGTAATCTGAGTGGGGTGAACAATAGAAGATGGACTAAACCAATAGCAATTGGTCTAGAAGTGAGAGAATTGATGAGAAAATGTGGTACTGAGATCAAATGAGATGAGAGATAACATAGAAAGAGGTGCTGAGGGTGGAATGGCGAGAGAAAACATGAAACTACAAAAATGGCGATGATACTGGTCCTATATGGTGCTAGTGCTGAAGTCGATGTTGAAACTGGTCTTGTACTGAATGATGCTATTCTATGTCAAAACTAACATTCATGTCTGCTTGAGAGACTGTCCTATACTAATACTATACAAAAACTTGCTGATACTGATCCTAAGTCTACTCAAAGACTACCCAAGTGGGCAACAATAATGGTGGTGAAAGTGAAAAGGTGAAAACTCCAATAGTGTGAAAGTGAAACTATGACAGCCTAGTAAAAGATAATGTGGGCAAGATATGGCATGGCAATCACATATTGACACAATATGATTGTGTACCAATAGTGTTAAGAGTGAAGAGCAAGTGTGGAAGAACTCTTCACAGTTAAAAACTGTGGAATAACTCTGGTGAGTTTAAGAGTTGACATGCAATTGAGAATATGCTGAGGTGAACGGTGTATTGCCATAGGACAGTGAATAAACATAGTTTACTGGCATAGACTGAGATGTGATGATAGATTGACATAGACTGTGGTCAACTGGTCATGAACTGTCTTTACACTACATTTTCTAACTAGTTTTTATACTACAAGTACGAAATTATAAATAGAGTACATATGTGAGGCTTTGTAAGGCTGTAAGGTCTTAGTTTAGTAAAATCATAATTGACATATGATCTTTTAACCTTTGAAAGTAACAGCAACTTGTTGATGTTGCCATGTTTGGATGAAAACCATATAGTTTTATTGAGTGATGAGCAGATCACTAAGTGCTGTTTAGCTGTGGATTGCTGGGCGATAGTTGTTGTGCTGAGGAGTACATGTGGGGCTATGTTTTCTTGAGGCCTTGGCATTGTAACAGCCTTAGTAAACATGGTCTGTAGTTGCTGTAGCTGTAATTATTGTAGCTGGAAAGGTACCTGCATCAATCATGTCATTTTATTAAGTGATCAATGAGCATGTCAACTAGTTGCTTCTGAGTGATGCAGCAATTCTGTTTTAGAATGATGGTCAATCAAGGGTGCCTTGCTATGATGAAATACAGGAGTTATGATGCGTAACAATATGGGATGGGTATCAAAGCATGTGGGGAGCGGTTGCCATAGGGTGAAAGTAGTATTGCTATATGTGCAAACTTTGGTTTGCTGAAAGGCCATCGAAGGGACAGTAATGTTAATTAGTAGAGAAAATCCACAAATTTTGAGTGTACAGAGCATAGAGGCTCATCAGTGAAGCACAATTTCAACCAGCAGTGGAGACCAACCCATCAGATGGGGGCTGGGTGTCATCCTCATAATGCTGTCTAGTTTGACATCATCATCTACATCCTCCACCATGTGTGGCTCCTCAGCATGTTTGAGGCAGAAGTCTAGACAGGAAGCAGTGGATGGCCAGGCTGGGGTGGCATTGTTGTCATGGATCTCCAATCACTGGTAGAAACCTGCCTTGGTGACAAGGCTGGTGACAGGCACCAGTGAAACTAAGTATGGCCTAGCATGAACACACTAAACCTATACTCAATCCCACTAAACACACACACACACACACACAATCTCCTTAAGTGTGAAGGGGGTCAAGGAATTTAATTCCAATTGTGTGCTGACAGTATCTCAATATATATTAGTGAGCTCTCTAGAATGAAGTGCATAGCAACATATAATTCTCAAGCCATTCTCAATTTCTCTATTTCCTCAAAGCTTTTACAAGAGAGCATGGTAAACCATGCAATCCTCAAGGCAAAGGATGTTTCAATAGCCAAAACACATAAATATGCAGATGTGCAAAATGACCAAGTCTGGTCAGTGAGCTCACTAAGTACAACCCACTGCTAAATCTAATCTGCATGTGATGCTGCTTTTCTCTTAATTGCTAAACCTGACTCTCAAACTTGTCATGATAGAGGCCCTCAGCACTCCCAATCAATTCACAACACTCTCAAAAACCATTCTCACAAGTTCTCACACACAGTGTGCTTGCCCTAACCATGGTGCCACAAGGTCCAACTATGCACACCTGTCACACTTTGTGCAACTGCTAGAATAGCTCAATCTGGCTGATTCCCTTGCAAACTATTCAAAACCTACACAGAGGCTGGCACAACACAAATTCTCTTTTACACTGAACCAGAAAAGGAACAGAGCTCTCTCTCAGATGGAATCCAGTAAACTCTCAAGACTGGCACAGCATCACTGGCTCCAAATCTCTTTCTTATCTCAAGTAAACCAAAGTTTTTATCTAAAATGTTTCTCTTGTTATTTCTCTATGAGCTCGCTAAACTTGCATTCTAGCCAATACTCGAAGTTACTAACTCTTACACATTGCAACAAGTCCAGATTCAAACTGAAACTGTATTACTATATGTGGGGGGTAGGTAGCTTGCCTTAATACATGAAATTCTACTATACTTATACTATAGGTGATTGATTATTACAAACAGTTCTTTAGTAATTTAATTCTTTGTTGGCCAATAATCCTTCATCTGAGCTAGCACAGTGCTCTTGGCAGAATGCTGCTAGCTCCTCTTTTTAGTAGTCTCAAAGAGCTAAGTGACATCTACATTGCTCACCCTAGCAGCAGAGTAGCCCATGACTTTCACTCAATAGCTGCTTAATCCTCAATCACCAATCATACTTCATATTCAGTTTTCGAGTCTGCTCCGAAGGTGACAGTGTCATATTCTAGACTTGGTAACCAAGGAACACTTCGGACTTTGAGCCCACATGCTACTTTCATCAGCTGACATCTGTTTCTAGGCCATGCCTGGGGGTTCTCTCAGTTATCACATGTGTGATATTGTTTCTCTAGATCTCCAGAGACCACACATCATGATTACAGATGCATAGTTATCTAATTTAGTCTTAGCCCATGTTCAAGCGCATCCCACTGAGGCTTAATTCTCTACTGCAGAATGGATTGCTTTGCAAGTGAGCTTGCTCTTTGGCCTTATGGCCATGCCTGCCTGTAAGGTACAGTGCAATGATGAAGTCCTTATGTTTTAATTCCGCTGCTTCCTTTTCTATCATAGAGCTTTCTACCTCTGTGACCTTGCTTCTTTGCATGCCACTTGCACTATCAGCCTGCTCATTATGCTTCCACATTGCTATGGTGTAAGGTTTGGCATTTTGCAAAATTACACCCTTAGACATGCTGCAAGCATAACACCAGCCTCAAAGAGTATACAGTATGCAAAGCATGCATGATCCTCTTTGGGTTTGTTAACATCATGGTTGAGGGCCAAGAGTTGTTCAACAGGACCCAAGATGTTACTGAAGTGGGGCACTGACAGAAGAATGAAGGAGTCAGATATTGATGATTTCAACAATAGGATGAGAACCTATATGTACTCACAATGAGGAAGAAACAATCATCCTGATTACAATGCAATGGTATGAAAGAGTGACCCATATGAATGATCGATGCAGCATTGAATCCTTCAGAACCTGGTCCTAGATTAGGATCCAGCAGGAAACTGTGAAGCGGGTGGACCTAATCTTACTTAGGGTAACACAAGCTTCAAGTTCTGAGAGTTACAATGAAGTACTCAAGACAAGATCTGTGCTATTGAAGAGCGAGAGTGGTGTTCTTCTTAGTAGTGTAGTGTGCAGGTAGCTACTGATGTTAGTGAAGTGAGCAATTCTTAGCGAGCTATGGAGCCAAGTAGACTATTATACTTAGAATAGCCATTCTTGATTCAATCTCAAGACATATTTTCCTCTGGCCTGCAACAGGTCCAATTCTTAAGGTATAACACTATGTGAGAGAGAGAAAAAGAGGTTATCATTCCCTAAGCTATTCTAGCTACTTATATATTACATTCTGAGTCATAGTAAAGTCATTCAGAGTCACTTTAAGACTAAATATACTCGGTGAGCCATCGCTATGAGTCACGTCTGGTAAGTATGACTCACTTGGCATCATTGTCACATCACATAGCCTCCCCAGTCTTAATAGGACTCGAATATTCTGGCAGGGCCTTGATACTTCTCGGGAAAGTTCATGTCCCATAGGCGAATTGATGTCCATGCTTCTGGGTAAGCTGACTTGAAGATATCAACACCGTATCTGGCGTTGTTCTCTGAGAAAGAGTAGGATCAATCAGGTGAGCGTTCAGAGCAGAAGTCGACGATGTACTTTTCCCACTCTTCTTCCATCATGGCTTCTCCTTCCCCTTTAAGGATCAGATCCCATCTTTTGTTCATCAAGGCCTCGGCGTCGTTGTTCCATCCATCTACTAGGCCTTGTATGAGATGAAGAAGGAGGTTGAAAGCAGGGAAGAGGAATCTTGGTCGTTGTCCCATGCTTCCGGGTATGCATCCCAGTAAAGCTAATTCCTCCCCCATCGTTAGGCTTTCCATCATCAGAACTTCCCCTCCTCCTATGTTGGCCAATACAATATTGATGTTAAATAAGTAGGACACAATGTAGGAGGGTCCATCGAGTGGTTTGTTCACAGCCTCATTACCTGTGAGCTTCTTTATAATCCACCCAAGACTTCCTCCTCGGGCAGTGGCGGCTCCCACGTTCATCCTAGTGGCTACTTCAGCTGCCTTTAATCAGTAGCTTGCATTAAACAGTGGCAACCCTCATTTGTCACTTAGCTGAGTTTCTTAAAATCCCACCATAAGAGGTACGTCGGCTGCAACACGATCCCTCATAGAGTACTGGCGGAGGGGTTTTTGAAATGCAGTTAGCATCAAAGCTGGGACCGCTGGGATGGCCTGAGCTGACTCCGAAGAGACTATCGCTGTGCTCTAGGCAAATGCTGATGATTGTGCTAACTACAAACACGAAAGCTATCTAACTTCCCAAAGCTCCTGCCAAACATGACCAAATGTGACAGGTCCCACTACTACATGTGCCCCCATCAAAGAATGCATGGCATCCTCATCATGCTAGCCTACAGAAGTCCATCTCTGCCTCAGTGGCCTCCATCCCAGTGAGTGCAATGCTTGAGCAAGCATACTTAGACAGCTTGGATCCTTGGTCCAGCTTGAATCTGGCTGTTGTGGACTCCAAAGTGAACCATCATGAATGAAAGGCTTGGAATCGTAGTGATGTATGTCTGTCCTAGTTGTCTGATTGCATGAAAATGGTGGTGATTGGCGCCGGAAGTATGAACCAGTCCTGTGCTGTGAACGAGCATGATATCAACACTGGAGACTGCCAAATGGTTTTGCTGTCCCAGACTGTAGCACTGAGAAGTCACGTTGATGAGCCTAGACTTCCATGGCAACGGCAACACCCAAAACTCGGAGAGAGCTTAGGCAATTAACGTAGCAACACAGCAATCAAGGCAATGTGTTTGCGAGTGGTTCGGTGCACCTCTGTGCGGTCAATTCCTCAATAACGCAAGATACACTGCGACTTTAAGTCAGCGAAGTAGTACTCTTGGTCAAGGAGTACTAATAGACGTTGGCTGTAAGCTGGGAAGGATCTCGATAAATGAGATAGGACGGAATCTGGTATGACTTGAATACCAAGAAACCATGATAGAAACTGCGAAAATGATCTAGAGACCACGGAAATAGGTCTAGAAATCGTAGCAACATGCTAGAAATCGTAGCAACGGTCGAGAAAATGTGGGGAGAGACTGGAAGACATGGGGAGGGCTAGAAATCGTGTGGAAGGACTGGAAGACGTGGGGAGGGACTAGAAAATGTTGCGATGCTCTAGTAATCGTGGCAATGGACTAGAAGATGTCGAAATAGCCTAGTAAATGTGGCTTGGGGTGTACCTAATATTTTGAGTCGAAACAATAGCAATAAACATACGGAGACTGCAAGAAACTGGTAGAAATTGTAGCAACTGAGGTGCTGAGTGGGGTGCTGCGGCAATAGATGCACAGCAACTCCGAACAATGATAAAGACGAGGGTGATCCTATGGAGCTGAACTGGGCCTACATGGAGGCAATACTGAACTGGGTGATGAAAACGATGGCGATGTAGAAGGTGAAAGCGATGAAACAATCCTATGTGGTGAAAGTGAAGTGATGTTGTGGCATTAAAAGACAAAAGCAAGTTATTGATGCAAGATTTTGTGTATTGGTGCAACCATCAACGTTTAAAGAGTAAAGCAAGCGGTGAGGAATAACTTGGAGTAACCGTAGCTGACTGGTAATGCCGTAGCCTCATCAACTGGGTAAGAACTAGCTCTAAAAATGCGGTATCTACTTAGTTTTTATACTACAAGTACGATTTTATAAATAGAATATTCTTCGAAGCCTTAGTAAGGCTGTAAGTCCTTGGCTTTTGTAATAGCCATAGTAAACATATGGTATTTGTGGTTCTAAACTAACAGCAAGTCCTCGATGTTGCCGTGTATGGATGTGAACTGTGTGGTTTTATTGAGCGATGAGCGGATCATAAGGTGCTGTGTAGCTGCGGATTATTGAGCTGCAGTTGCCATGCTGAGGTGTATGTGTGGGGCAACGATAATTCGAAGTCTTGGCACTGTAACAGCCTTAGTAAACGCGGTCTATAGTTGCTGTAGCTGTAATTATCATAGCTGGGAGGGTACTCGCATCAACCACGTCATTTCATTAAATGATTGATGGGCACATCAACTAGTGCTTCTGAGTGATATAGCAACCCTGTTTTAGGATGATTGTCGATCAAAGATGTCTTGCCATGATGGGATACGGTAATTGTGATGCGAGGCGAGCTGGGAAGGATAACGGAGTGCGTGAGGAGTGGATGTCATGGTTTTAGGACTGGATCTGAATGTTTGTGGCTTATACTGCGAAAATCCATGGTATTATCGAGAGTTGGCAGTGTTATGGAGTGTGTGAGGGTTATAATGGCATCGTTTCGAAGATATTCGGTGATGGATGGATAAATCCGCGAATTCTGAGTGTATAGAGCCTGGAGGCTCATCAGCGTGGTAGTGGTGGTTTCAGAACTGTGCATAGTGAATCTGGCAGATGAATGGGAATCAAATCAGCATCATCTGCCCACATAAAAGGTGCCATTGTCGTGAGTGGAGGGGTTGCGCTGACGGAAATAGCTGGATCTGCTTGAACACCTATTGAAGTCCTCGTCGTCTCAGGGAGAGTATCCGTCTGCACTTCCATATCCCCATGCTCGCCATGCTGCACCAAACACTGTCCTTCTCTTGCATGCCCAGCCTGCATCCAACAATCCTTCTCCATTGAAACTCCCTTCTCCTTCCCTGCCTCCCATCCAGCGCAGTGACCCTTCCTGTATGCTGTCGACTCTTGCCAGTGTCCCTCCTCAATGGCTGCTAACCTCGCTTCTTCATACCCAGTGGCTCGTCCTTTGCTGATACCTTCTGCCAATCCCTCATCCCTTCCTCTCTCGTACTCGCTCTTCCCTTCTACTTCTCTGGTGCCTGAAATCCCATCCTGGCCCAGTTTGCATGCATGATCCCATAATGCATGCAGCGCGATAGTCTTTGCACTGTCAGGAGCCTGTATGAATTCTGCAAGTGCGTTATGAAATGGATCTGACATGGGGGTAGCTTCCAAAAGCTCGAAATATGATGCTGTCGGGAGCTGAGGCTCAACCGATTCTGATGGTATTGCACCTGATTTTGTGCTGGATGCTGGTGATGCTGTATCTGCTGTAGCTGGTAATTCCTCAGCCTGTCGCTTTGCAGATGCCTCAGCCTGTAATCGTGCCGCTCATCTCTCCTGTGCTGCTTTACCCATTGTGTTCCAAAACTGCTTGAATTGCACTGAAAATACATGTGCTGGCCAAATAAATCACAAAATTCACTCTGAATTCGAAAATAAAATGCTTTGATCCTGTATAAGATAGACACTGGAGAATCGCTAGATGCTGGATGCAGATGAACGCAAATTGGAGATACTGCTAAAATTTTTTAGAGCCAAAGAGAAAGCAAGAAAGCAAAGCAGGTGAGAATTGCACTCTTGTCACCACAATGGGATGGCCTGAGGTGACTCCAAAGAGACTATCGCTGTGCTCTAGGCAAATGCTGATGATTGTGCTAACTACAAACATGAAAGCTATCTAACTGCCCAAAGCTCCTGCCAAACATGACCAAATGCGACAGGTCCCACTACTACACTGCTGACATGCTTGAAAAGCGTTCACACGTGTAATTTCGCAAAATGTATCAATACATACATTTTACAGAACCTAGATACCAAAGCAATGCGAGAGGCCTTAGAGCGCAATGTCCTAAGCACAGGCAATGAAGTACCTTGAGTGATGTTCGGTGGAGCGCATGGCTTAACTGTAGAGTGATACTATAAGGGTCACACTAAGTATAAAGTCCCAGCGCTTGACACTGAGTACACTGACGATGCACAGAGGATGTGTGCTAAGAATAGAACCAGCAAAGCTCAGGAGATAATTGATACTTCGCATAACCTTGATCTATGATGCACAGGGCACGGCCATGCCGGGAGCTAGCGCTCTAGACCTCAGAATGTTTAGAATTGAAGTAAGACCAATGTCTCTGACTTCGGCCGATGCACGTGAGGCCTAGACTAGAAACTAGTGGTCCTAGAAGACCATAGAAATCACTAGAAGATATTATTACTATAAAGATGAGTTGCGCTGAAGAGACTCTGTGCGTGCAAGCTAGAAATGCAACAGCATCGAAGACACTGATCACACCCACACCCAACACTACACACACAAACCCTCAAGTTCGTGGGGGATTCTGATGCGATAGAAGCAGATAGAAACAAGGCAAGGCAACTCTCAGAATATAGGATACAAACGTATAGCAATAGCGCGAGTCTAGTATCTGGATTTCTCTAAGTCCAAAGGCTTTTAATAACAAGAGGAGCGACAGTTTGTCGCTGGGCCTCAAGGCAAGGTGTAGTACAGTACACGCAATGTCGAGAGACGTCCACAAAACCCTCACTAAGTCTAGAGTGACACACGAAATGACCTCAAACGACTTAAAACACCCAACGCACGACTCAAAGCTTCGTGCTCCAAGCAGAAACACTTCACAAAACCTTCCACTAAAGCCACAGGGTTCAAACCTACACGCTCAAGCTTCCAAACCGATCGTAGATCCACAGGGTTCTAACCTATGCGATCCAGAGACACAGAAAACCTTATAAAACACCGTCTGCAAGTCACAGGGTTTGAACCTATGCCACTTGGGAAATATATACCCTCAAGCGAGCACTAATCAAGCCAAAGGGTTTGAACCTCTGCCACCTGTAGTGCCTCGCATCACAAGAAACCCTCAAAGCACAAGAGCGTGTCCTCAATGACACTATACTCTTCTTCTCAGGTTAGAGCGCAAGTCACCCAACCAATCAACAGTCACACAAGCACCGCGTTAGCTTTCTATGCCTAGCGCACGACTCAATTCACTCGGTATGATATCAAATCTAGGTTTATTCTCTCACTCGAAGTTACAAACTGATCCAGAAGCTACGGCGTCAAGCTGAAGGCTTGCGCACGACTACAATGGGGGTCCGAAACTTGTACACTACTATTATACTGCGCTATTTATCTATTTTATGTTCTACAAATTCGTACCACCAAATATAGTATCATTTAAGTTGCTGAGCTCCCTCGCCTGCATCCCGCGCATGTTGCCATTAGCACGCCATTGCTTGGTGCTGACTCAGGAGCCTGGCTCGGGGCCAGATCCTGTCTCTGAGCGTTGCAACATTGGTTAACAATGCTAACACACATGTACTGATGTCAGTTGCTATCTCCTCGGAGTTGCAGCCTAGCGCGCGACTCTTATTTCGCTTTAATATATTCTCTTAGGGAATTCTTGTAGTAGTGATGGCAATGAGTCTCTTGTCTAGACCTCACGCGCTTTGGACGAAGTCAGAAACTTCGGATTTACTTGAGTCCTGACATCATACGGCCTAGAGCTCTAGGTTCCAGGTCTGCCATGCCTTGCGCATCATAGATCAATGTTGCGCGAAGTTGTAATTATCTCATAAGCATGTTCTGTGCTATTCTTAGTGCACACATGCTGTGCCCTGTCAGAGCACTTAGTGTCAAACACTGGGACTTTATACCTAGTACAGTCTTTCTAGTACTATCCTCAGGTTAAGCCATGCGCTCCACCCAGCTTTACTCTGGTAATTTCATTACTAGCATTGTAAACACTGCGCTCTGTTGTTTCTCTCGTTGCCTTAGCATCTGGGTATCGTTTGCTGTACTCATTCCTATAAATCACAAAATTACATGCATAGACATTTGCAGAGCATGTCAGCGCTCTAGGCTACAACTCCGAGGAGATACTAGGTGATGTCAGTACGCATGGATAGCGCGGCTAACCAATGTCGCGCAGCTGAGAGACCAGGATCTGGCCCCGAGCTGGAGCTTTGAGTAAGCACCAAGCAATGGCATGATTATGGCAACATGTGCGGCACCCAGGAAAGGAAGTCCTGCAAGCCAAGAGTTACTATTTCAGGTTGTATTAATTTGTAAAGCATGTTGTATATAAATACCATAGTATAGTAATAGTGGACAAGTTTTGGACCCCTGTTGTAGGAGTGCGCAAGCCCTCAGCTTAGCGCTCTAGCTTCAGGTTTAGTTTATAGCTTCGAGCGAGAGAATATACCTTTTATTGAGAACATTTGAGTGACTTGAGTAGCATGCGAGGCATAGAAAGCTTAGCGGGGGACTTGTGTATGGTTTGAGTGATTGGTTGACTGCGCTCCACCCTGAGAATAAGAGATATTGTGTCAGTGCAGACACGCTCTTGAGTTTTGAGGGTTTCTTGTGATGCGCGGTGCTACAGGCAGCAGAGGTTCAAACCCTTTGGTCTGATTAGCACGCGCTTAGTTGGGTATACCATTCCACAAGTGGCAGAGGTTCAAACCCTTTGGCTTGTTGGATGGCATTTGTTGGGTACAAGATACTACAGGTGGCAGAGGTTCAAACCCTTTGGTCTGGTTAGTGTTCATGCAGAGGCCTTCTTTTAATGCATGGTGCTACAGGCGGTACAGGTTCAAACCCTGTGGTCTGATTAGTGTGCACCTGAGGGTTCTCATTTCCACAAGTGGCAGAGGTTCAAACCCTTTGGCTTGTCAGACGGGGTTTATTTGGTTATTGTTTCTCTGGATTGGTGATGAGCCTCCAGGCTCTGTACGCTCAGAATTCGCGGATTAACCATCCATCACCCAATACCTTCGAAACGACGCCATTATAATCCTCACACACTTCATAACACTGCCAACTCTCGATAATACCACAGATTTTCGCAGTATAAGCCACAAACATTCAGATCCAGTCCTAAAACCGTAACATCCACTCCTCACGCACTCCGTTATCCTTCCCAGCTCGCCTCGTATCACAATTACCGTATCCCATCACGGCAAGGCACCTTTGATCGACAATCATCCTAAAACGGGGTTGCTATATCACTCAGAAGCACTAGTTGATGTGCCCATCAATCATTTAATGAAATGACATGATTGACGCGAGTACCCTCCCAGCTACGATAATTACAGCTACGGCAACTACAGACTGCGTTTACTAAGGCTGTTACAGTGCCAAGACTTCGAATTATCGTTGCCCCACGCATACACCTCAGCATGGCAACTGCAGCTCAATAATCCGCAGCTATACAGCACCTTATGATCCGCTCATCACTCAATAAAACCACACGGTTCGCATCCATACACGGCAACGTCAAGGACTTGCTGTTAGTTTAGAACCACAGATACCACATGTTTACTACGGCTATTACAAAAGCCAAGGACTTACAGCCTTACTAAGGCTCCGAAGAATATTCTATTTATAAAATCGTACTTGTAGTATAAAAACTAGGTAGAAACCGCATTTTTAGAGCTAGTTCTTACCCAGTTGACGAGGCTACGGCATTACCAGTCAGCTACGGTTACTCCAAGTTATTCCTCACCGCTTGCTTTACTCTTTAAACGTTGATGGTTGCACCAATACACAAAATCTTGCATCAATAACTTGCTTTTGTCTTTTAATGCCACAACATCGCTTCGCTTTCACCACATAGGATTGTTTTATTGCCTTCACCTTCTACATCGCCATCGTTTTCATCGCCCAGTTCAGTATTGCCTCCATGTAGGCCCAGTTCAGCTCCATAGGATCACCCTCGTCTTTATCATTGTTCGGAGTTGCTGTGCATCTATTGCCGCAGCACCCCACTCAGCACCTCAGTTGCTACGATTTCTACCAGTTTCTTGCAGTCTCCGTATGTTTATTGCTATTGTTTCGACTCACAATATTAGGTACACCCCAAGCCACGTTTACTAGGCCATTTTGACGTCTTCTAGTCCATTGCCACGATTTCTAGAGCATCGCAACGTTTTCTAGTCCCTCCACACGTTTTTCAGTCCGTCCCCACGTTTTCTAGCTCGTCGCAACGTTTTCTAGCGTGTTGCTACGATTTCTAGAGCATTGCTACGATTACCAGTCCTTCCACACGATTACTCGCCCTCCCCCACGATTACTAGAGCATCGCAACGTTTTCTAGTCCCTCCCCACGTTTTCCAGTCCATCCCCACGTCTTCTCGACCGTTGCTACAATTTATAGCGCATTGCTACGATTTCTAGCATGTCGCTACGATTTCTAGTCCATTGCCACGATTTCTAGACCCATTTTCGTGGTCTCTAGACTGTTTTCGCAGTTCCTATTGCGGTTTCCTGGTATTCAAGTCATACCAGATTCCATCCCATCTCGTTCATCGAGATCCTTCCTGGCTTACAGCCAACGTCTATTAGTACTCCTTGACCAAGAGTACTACTTCACTGACTTAAAGTCGCAGTGTATCTTGTGTTATTGAGGAATTGACCGCACGGAGGTGCACCGAACCACTCGCAAACACATTGCCTTGATTGCTGTGTTGCTACGTTAATTGCCTACGCTCTCACCGAGTTTTGGGTGTTGCCGTTGCCACAGAAGTCTAGGCTCATCATTGGCACAGGTTCAAACCCTGTGGGTCTACGATCGGTTTGGAAGCTTGAGTGCATGGGTTCAAATCCTGTGGCTTGAGTGGATGTGTTTTGAAGGGTTTCTGCTTAGAGCGCAAGCTTTGAGTCATGTTTAGAGTGTGTTTAAGTTCTTTGTGGTCACCTGTGTGTGTTGTGCAAGGCTTACTGAGGGTTTTGTTGGTGTGTGGCAATGGGTTGTGTATTGTAGTACACCTTGCCTTGAGGCCCGGTGACATCTGTCACCCCTCTTGTTATAAAAGCCTTTGGACTTAGAGAGATCTAGATACCCTACGAGCGCTATCACTATACATGTGTATCGTATATTTTGAGAGTTTAGTTGTATTGCTTCAATCTGCTTCTATTGCATAATATCTCCCCAAGAACTTTGAGGGTTTGTGTGTGTAGTGTTGGGTGTGTATGTGATCAGTGTCTTCGACGCTGTTGCATTTCTAGCCTGTGCACACAGAGTCTCTTCACCGCCAATTGGATAGGTATGTTATCTGCGAGGCAGTGATGAATTAGATCGGAGGCGGAAAGGATGTTCTGGTGGATGACGTTAGACCAACCCTTGAGTACGGCGGCGATCATTTCAGTGACGAGAAGATGTCCATATTCTAAAAGTAGAGGGTGAAGAGGGTGTCCTTCTACTTTGGCTTTCGTAAGAGAGTTGAGGTTTGGTGCTGATGGGCCTAAGACTTCCGTGGCAACGGCAACACCAACTCAGAATGAGCTTGGTTAATTAACTTAGTGGCACAGCAATCAAGGTGATCGTGTGTGCGAGTGGTTCGGGGCACCTCTGTGCAGTAGAACAATTCCTCTATACGCAAGAATACACTGCGACTTTAAGTCTGCGAAGTAGTACTGCTTGGTAGTCGAGTACTAAGTGCTATGGCTTCAAGCCGGTAGGGATCTCTCGAAATGAGAGGGAACGAAAATGGGTATGACGTGAATACCACAAATCCATATGAGAAAACGTGCTGTGAGACTAGAAAACGTCGCTGGATGGTAATCGGAGCGGGGTGAACGATGGAGAATAGACTAAATGGTCGGCAATAGTCTATGGGTGATCGAGGCGATGAGAAAACGGCGTGGGGACTGCGAATGGCAAAATAAATGTGGGACGAGGTGCTGAGGGTGGACTGGCGAGAGAAAACGTGGAACTATGAAAACTGGCAATGATACTGGTCCTATACAATGTGAGGGTGCTGAGTCGATGTCGAAACTTGTCTGGTACTGAAACGATCCTATCCTATGTCAAACTAACCTTCAAGTCCACTCGAGGGACTGATACTATACGAAAACTGGCTGAAACTGATCCTAAGTCTGCTCTGAGACTACCCAAGTGGGCGACGATAAAGATGGTGAAAGTGAAACTGTAAAAACTCCAATGGTGTGAAAGTGAAACGATGACGGCCTATAAAAGATAACGGGGGCGAGGTATAGCGCGGCGATCACGTATTGGCACAGTATGAGCATGCACCAATAGTGTTAAGAGCGAAGAGCATGTAACAAAGGACTCTTCACAGTTAAAAACCATGGGATAACTCTGGTGAGCTCAAGAGTTGACGTGCAATCAAGAATATGCTGGTGCCAACGGTATATTGCCATAGAACGGTGAATAAACATTGTTTACTGGCGATAGACTAGAGCAAGACGATAATTGACGTAGTCTGGGGTCAACTAGAGATGAACTGCCCTTGAACTACATTTTCTAACTAGTTTTTATACTACAAGTACGAATTTATAAATAGAGTAAATACGCGAGACTTAGTAAGGCTGTAAGGCCTTGTCTTTGTAAAAATTGGAGGAAACATATGGTATGTTGTCTTCTAAAGTAACAGCAACTCGTCGACGTTGCCGTGTATGGATGCGAACCATATGGTTTGGCTGAGCAATGCACGGATTGTTAGGTGTTGTTTAGCTGCGGATTACTTGAGCAATAGTTGTCATGCTAAGGAGTACGCATGGGGTAACATTTTCTTGAGGCCTTGGCAAAGTAACAGCCTTAGTAAATACGGTCTGTAGTTGCCATAGCTGGGAGGGTACTCGCGTCAATCATGTCATTTTCATTAAGTGATCAATGAGTGCGTCAACTAGGTGCTTCTGAGTGATGCGACGATTCTGTATTGGGATGATTGTCAATCGAAGGTGCCTTGCCGTGATGAAGTACGGCAATTATGATGCGTGGCAGGATGGGATGGATAACGAAGTGCGTGAGGAGTGGTTGCTGTAGGATAAAAGTGGTATCAGTGTGTGTGCAATCATTGGTTTGCTGAAAGGCCATTGAAGGGATAATAGCGTTAATTAGCAGGGAAAATCTGCGAATTCTGAGCGTACAGAGCCTGGAGGCTCATCAGTGTGGTGTGAAACATCCAGGATTCGACTTCATGGATGAAGGAGGCTGGGACTGATTTACGATTGCTCAGACCTTTCTCTGTTCTTTTACTGGGTCTGAGACTGTATCCTGGCTTCCTGCTGTTGAGAATTTGCTGAGGGACATTGAAATCACTCAAAGAGCTGGAGGAAGGATATTACAACGCTAGAGGGGACAGGATTGGAGTAACTGCCGAAGGAGCTTCCCTGTATTTGGCAATTGAGTCTGAAGCCAAACTAATCGGGCACAAAGAGTCTGACCTTAGTGAGGACGAGTCCATTGCTTCGACAGAATGTGACTTTCCAGCTTGTTTGGATTGACCTTCCCTGTTCGTGAGAGGGTAAGGAGTATGCCTTCATCCTTTTCTTTGCTCTCCTAAGCCTGATTCTGAGGTTAACATCTGAGATTTTTTAAAGGGTTTGTACTCGCCTGATTCCCCTTCGTTCACCAATTGAGTTGAACAATGCATGGGCCCCAGTACTGGCAGAACTGAGTTCTGGTTTCCTTCATCAGGCCAGAAATCCCCTTGTTCACGCACCTGCTTTTCTAGCTCCTCGCTCACTCCTGCTAAGAATTTCTCCATGGTAGCGGGTGAAGCCAGGGCATTGGCAGCTGCCCTGGGCAACTCGAACGTGGCCAGTAGTGATATGTCTCCTTCAACTAGACTCAGTGGTCCTGTCGAAGGAATAGCCATTGGAGGAGGAGGAGGAGGAACTATAGGTTCCTTGTCTTCAAGCTTTCTCGTACTCATGTAGGAGAATGGAAGGGCAGGATAAGTGGCAAAAAGAGGGTGTGTAGGACCATAAGTAGTCATGTATCGTTCAGGGATGCTTCGAATCAAAGCCATTATACCATCGTTTTCAGCTTTGGAGATGACAGCTGCAGCTCTTGCAGCTTCGGGAGTATTTGCCAAGTAGTGAATGGGACGATTAGGGAAGAAGTGAATTTTCCCTGGTCTCCCTCCTGCCATTTTCTGAGTTTTGAGGTAGACATACAGGAACCTCAGTACCACCCAAATCTCCTGCTTAGCCATGAGGATAGGTCGCCATCCTCCAGAGTAATTAATGTAGACCTCTGTGAGCTCATGAATACGAGGTTGATGCCATCGGAGAGTAGTCACACATACAGATTGTAGAGTGGTGTTGGTGTTATCGATGTCAGGGAGGATATGGGAAAAGGCAGGAACTTCCCCGACTTGTAGGTTACGATTTAGCTGCATCATGTTGACGTCGTTATAGCTGTGGTATACCGAGATGATGTCATGGTCACAGTGTAAGAGACGATAGCACTGAGGGTGATCCTGACCCATATAGATGATGAAAACTGGTCCGAAGTTTTTGAGATAACGGTCCAGAAGATGGCAGTCCAACAACTGTTCCAGGTTGAACACTCCTCCTTGGAGAGGGAGTAAATTCAATCTGAAATGCCTAAGGAATTCCATTCTTCCAGGTAGAAGTGTAGAATCCCAGCCTGCTCCAATGATGATCCTCCATGCATTGACAAAGGCAAGTCCAGAACAGAGAGAGACTTGTGCCAATCTGGCAAGGGTGCGGATTTGCTCTTCAGAGGTGAAATCACGGTGGAAGAGCATAGATGTCTTTATTAATGCAGGGAGTAGGGTGCCTTCCACAAATGCAGGGTGCTTCTGAATCTTCTTGATGCAGAGATAAAAAGTCTGGAGATCAGTGGCCATTTTTTTTGGCTTCGAATAGTCCAAGAGAAAAATAACATTGACCTTGTTTCTCTATATTCAACTCTTTCGATGACCTTGTCCAGTCGTAACCCCATTCGTTGGCTGGTCCTCTAGCCACACTGTACAGGTGGTACCATTGTTGAGCGTTGATGGCTACTGCTCATCCCAACATTTCCGGAAATACTTCCATAGTTTTGAGCTGAGCCAGAGTTAGGTCCACGAGTTTCATCTTGCTCCTTACTAACTCAGAGTGGATCACTGGCAGCATAGGGTACGGAAGGAAACCCATATTCAAAGCTTGAATAACTGGACTGGGTGCTCCATTGTTGGGTGTCAGTAGAGTGCTTCGAGGAATGGTGCCGTTCTTCTCGAGAAGAAGATATTTGGTGTTGAGAGAGTTCATAGTGAAGTGAGTTAATTATGGATCGCTTGGAGAAGAGATGGAGGGTAAGTTGCAGGAGAAATTTCTCGATATTTAAGCAGCTCCATATCGAGTCATTTTCAAGTCATGACCCTCCTTGACTATTTACGAAGCGTTGATAGCGAGAAAGTATCCAGAGTCCACTAAAAGTGAGTTGTACACATAAACATTCGCAAGAAAAAGCAGAGAGCTTCATATTTGAAAAACTTCAATCATTTCATTGGTCAGATCGTGTTGATCCCGAATCATACTCCATGGGTCTGTCAGTAAGATCTTACCACTTCTGGCATGTTTTTTAAGTCAAAAAGCATAGCCCACAAGTCGAATTGGGGGCTGTAATTCATTCACCAGACCAGTAATTCCAGTTGCTTCCCTTTATAGCGATGTCCTACTATGCTTTCAATCTCAAATTCCTCACGTGTGTCTCTTGCATGGGTTTCGGAAAGGTGACTTCTGTCTTTAAATTGGTCAGGGCTAGGTTTGTGTATCTTCAGATGTTTGATATTGAAAATAGGATTTCCAGGATATTTATTGCTCATTCTTAGCTGATATACTTTCGGGTTAACCCTTTCTAGGACCTCAAAAGAGCCTATCCATCTCTGGGTTAGCTTTGTGCCTTTTCCTCGGGCTTCAATCCAATCTAGGTTGCGAGGATTAACTAGTACTAGCACTCCAGGTTCTAATTCCAGAAAGGGTTTTCTTCCTTTGTTATAATACTTGGCTTGGTTTTCTTGAGCTCGAGCAATGGAAAGGTGGGTGTTTTCCCTATGAATTAGTAAGTCATTCATGAAAGATGAAGCTTCCTTCGTTAACATTTTATGTTCTCTGGTGCCTACTCATGCAATTCGGTCGAGAGGAGACATAGGTTGAAATCCCAGAAGCAGCAAAAATGGAGTGGAGCCTGTGGTTGCACTTACATGAGAGTTATATGCGAACTCTAGGACGCACAGCCAGGCGGCCCATGAGTTTCGGTCCCCATTAATATATGCTCTTAACATGGTTTCAAGAAACTTATTAATAATTTCTGTTTGTCCATCATGCTGTGGATGATGGGAGGATGATAAGGCTATGCGAGTTTTTAGAGATCAAGTAACTCCTTTCCAAAAGTCAGAAGTCCACTGAGGGTCACAGTCCACTATTATGCTGGTGGGTAAGCTGAACCATGTTACTACATTTTTCGTGAACAAATTACTGAATTCTTCGGCGTCTAGACCGGTAGTTGTTGGGATAAACTGAGCATGCTTAGTTAGCCTATCAACTGAGACAAATATCACATTGTACCCTTCTGACCATGGTAAGTCCATTATAAAATCCATTGATACTGATTCATATGGTCTCGTAGGTATAGGGCTTGAGATCAGAAATCTGTAGTTGTTAAAATTCTGATTCTTGGTTTTCTGGCATATGTCACATGAGTTGCAAAATGATAGTATGTCCGTTTTCATTCTTTTCCAGTAAAATCTGGATGTCAACTTTTTCCATAGCTGATCTGGGCTCATGTGAGCTGTTTCCAATGGAGATTTGTGTGACTCAGTTAAAATGTCTTGCTGCATCGATTTTGGGATGCATAGCCATGATTGAAAGTCTGCATTGATAAAGAAAAGCAGTCCATTTTTGTCCTGGTAAAATCTTTTCCCCATTGATCTTGAATCTTCAGTCTGACATGTTTTGTGATAGGGAGTCTTGAATTGACTATCCTTTTTGTATCCAGCTATAAAGGACTTTTTCATTTCATTGTGTATGGATACATGAATAGCTGGAGGTGCTTGATTCAACATGTTCCATAGTTGATTGGACAGTTCATCTGGTATCCGTTCTGTACCAGCTGATTCTAATTCAGGCAAGTGGCTGTTCCTTTGCACTTTCTTCTTCTTCACTTTCTCTGTAGTCGCCCCCCCAGCGTCGGAGTTCTTGGCTGATCTTGTCTTAACTGCGAATGCATCTCTCATGCACCATAATGCTTCTATCTTTCTTGCTGGGGAACTATTTAATGCATTCTCTTGTGCCTCTATCAAGCTATTGTCTGGTGTCAGCATGCTTTCCTCAGTCTGTTCCAGGGATATATGACTTGGTGGGGCTCTCAGCAGTCTGGATAAAGGATCTACATTGGAGTGCTTTCTCCCAGGTCAATGTACTATTTCTAAGTGTGGAGCGAAGGCCGAAAATATGGATCCCCACAAGGCTAATCGCTGATTCGAGTTTTCATACGTTTTGGCCCATTGAAGGGCCACGTGGTCCATGACTAAAGCCATTCGTACTCCTTCAACAAATGGTTGAAACCTTATTAGTCCTTCCTTTGCAGCGAGTGCTTCATGTTCTGTGGCAGAGTAACAGACCTCCGCTTTCCTAAAGCGCATTGAGTAATATCCAATTACCCTTTTGATCCAAACTTCTGTTTTGGTGAAGTCTTTGTCCCATTCCTGGCTGTAATCATGGTGCGCAGTCCTAGTGTTAATCTTGTTGTACAGTCTTGGTATGGGTTCCTTGTTATCCCAAGCCTTCTTCAGTATTTTGTATGCTTTTGTTCCTTTCAGGTCTCCTACTTTGATTTTCTGTACTTGCTGTAGGGTACATCTGCATGCGTCATCTGACACATCCATGTATAACCAATATGGCAGATTTTCAATTGGGTGTCCTAACACCGGGGCAACTTGTAAGGCTTCCTTGCCTGAATTCCAGGCATGTTCTTCTTCCTTTTCCCATTTCCATTGGACTCCTTTTTTGAGTAGCTCAAACAAGGGAGTCATTCGATCTGCAAAGTAGGGAATGAAGCTCTGAAAGTATACGAGCATCCCTATGAAGGACTGCAGTTCAGAGACTTTCATTGGACAGACTAGTTCAAGTATAGCTTTGACTTTTTCGTCATGCATAGACAATCCTAATCTCGAAACCTTGTGTCCTAGAAGAAGGATTGAAGAGTAAAAGAAGTGACACTTCGTTGGTGATAAGGTAATACCACTTTCTTTGACTGCTGTCAAGACTTGGTCCAGATGACTAATGTGATCTTTGAAAGGTTTAGAATAAACTACAATGTCATTGATATATACCAATGCAAAAAGCCATAGGTAGGGGGCAAGAATGTTCTACATCACCCTCTGAAATATTGATGGTCCATTCCTTAGGCCAAAGGGCATTCTATGGAATTGAAACAAACCCCGATGTGATTGAAAGGCTGTTTTTTCCATATCCTGGTCATGCAGACTTAATTGTATAAACCCTGATAAAGCATCTAAGCTCGAAAGTACTTGAGAGCCCAAAAGGGCAGCTAATATATCCATTTGTCTAGGGATAGGAAACTCGTCTGGGATGGTTATGACATTGAGCTTCCTGTAGTCCATGCAGAATCATGGTTTTCTGTTCCGATAGGCGATGACTACTGGAGTGCCCCAAGGACTCTTAGAGGGTTCAATGATCCCTTGCTTGTACCATGAATCGATTTGCCTATCAATAACTTCCCTCTTCGCTGGTGAAGACACATACATAGGTAAGCTTATTAGCATTGCTCTGTCTTGGATCCTAATTTATGCTTCTGCGGGATGGTTGCCTAGCCGTCCGTTGAACCCGAACACTTGTTTGTGCCTTTCTAACATCTCCCAGGCTTCTGTTGCTAGTTCAGAGGGCAAGTCTCCCACGTCCAGCAGATTCCTGATTTCTGCCGAGGGTAGTGTTTCTAAATCTGGCATGGCTGCAGTTTTGGGGCCATATTCCTCATCGTGATCTTTCATTTGTTCGGAAGGAGTCTCTTCTCCTGTTAATTTTCTGATGAGAGCCACTGCCCTATCTGTTTGGTTCCTTTGTTCATTATCTTTGATTGTATCAAAGAAGGTACTTGCTTTATGTGCCATGCCCAAGACATTCCCTTTACGCACCATTCTAGGAATCGATGTAGGGTTCACTATGGGGATCCTGGCATCCTTCAAAGTGATTAGAATGTTTGGGATTGTGAGGAAAGAGGTTGAAGAGTTGGGTACTAGGTTTTGTTTGATTAGCCATTTGGCTTCCTCATTGAATGGCCCTTCGATCTCCACATTACACAAATGATGTGGGGCAATTTTAACATCTCTTTTTGCCTGGACTATGCTTTCTTCCTCGGAGTCTTGTTTCTGCTTCCTAGCTCAGCAATTCTTTCTTCGTCTGTGATCCTTAGCTTTGAGGAAACTCTGAAGCGAGTTAACGCTAGCTCTGAGATGCCCGAATTCCTCACTCTTGTCGACTTTGACAGCTTTGATGATTCTCTGGCTATCACCGCCGTAACTGATGGACATGCCATTCTCGACATCTCTTTTTACTGTAAGTTCATAATTCAATTGATAATCCTCTCCTAGCAATATAGGAACTGACATTCCAGGGACAATGTAGGCTTCTACCTCAGTCTCCAAGAGTTCTCCTGCTTCTGAGAGGGTTAGAATGGGCAGTTGTACAAATCCTTGTAAGTTTGTATTCTTATCCGTGAGTTGCCATAAATTGAGTTTCATCCCTGTTCTGATAGTGGGGGCGTCCTTCAAAGTCTTGTAGAATTCTTCGGATATCAAGGAGATATCTGTGCATGAATTGTGCCTTAGGTATATTTTCTTGTTGTGCAATCCTCCAACCCATCCTTCCACAGCGAGGATGGATATTCCCGCTGCAGACTCCCCTTCTCTGGTTCTTCTTTGGGGATTTAAGGGTTGGTTTTAGTTCACTTGGGGGTGCAAAAGACTGGTTTGTCCCCTCGTCTCTTGGGCAAACTTCTTCTTCATCCATGAGAGTATCCAGAACATGGCTGCAGTTCATGTTGAGGGTTTTGCCCACTTGCTGTTCTTCTTCTTTTAATTCTTCTATTGAAACTTGCCTCCGGCCAAGGCAGCAAGCTTCTCAGCTGGAAATACCAGCAGACTTACTCTCTAGGACCTGTGATATCGCTATCTCCGAGTCTGTGCGAGACGCCTCATGAAAATCTGATTTTCCCTCCTTCTCGTCCTCTTTTGGGTTGATCTCCGCTTGGATTACTTGTTCGGTTGTCAATACTTGATAGGCAGCATGATAGGCCTCGTCAGGGTCAGCATTTTCGTCAACCTGTAGAGCCGCTAATTGGGCTGTTTTCTTGCTTATTTTCTCAGTGTACTGATCCCAATGAGGGCATTCCCTATCCCAGTGCTTAGGGCTTCCACAGACCTTACATGGTGAAGGAGGTGGTTTTCCCAACTTAGTCTCCTTGTTGCTCATCGCAAAAAAGTACTGCTTCGGTAAGGGATGTTGTCGCTTCTTCAAAACCTGATATGCTGAACAAAGTAAACTTTCCGATTGGTTCGAGTCGTCAAGGGATTCACTTAGTAAATCATACAGGTCTACTCCCCTCTCTTCTATGAATTCTGTTTCTTCCTCGTTCACTGCTAGGTTGGCTGTTTTAGGTATGCTGAATCATGATCGTCTAGGTGGCTCAATGCCGATTGAACGGAGAGCCGATACTAACTCCCTAGTGTTTATTCAAGAAGGATCGCTCTGAACCACATGGGCAAGGGCTTTGCTATGTTCAATAACACAAGCAAGCAATTGCTTTGTAGTCATGATCATAGACATATTGAGAATATGACACCAGGCTATGGGTGCTTTTCGCATGATAATGTTGACTTCCATAGCTCCTCCGTCATTCACTTGAGTAAGCATACACATGTACATAGTTCTACGAGTGATAAATCCTTGCAGTGATTTGTTCTCGTGTCCTCTTTGACGGAATCTTTGTGCTTCAAACACGTCATTCATTAACACCTGCCACTGATCTCCTAAGAAGTCGTCTTTGATGACAGTAAGGAAGTTGACGACATTTTCACACATATATTCTTGATCTGCTGTAGCTAGCGTCAAAAACCAGGTATAGACATCTGATCTTCCTTGAGGCCTTTTCACAACCATTATCCTAAGTACTGGGGCATCCTCCCTCCCAGGCTGGAGAGGTGCATCACCTTCCAGAAGTAAGGTATAGTGGAATACAGATTTCCATCCCAGGTAGGAAGGTGTTCAGGTTTCAATTCCCCTTTTATTATGGGAGCTGATGGATCATTAGGGGTTCGGTTGCTGTTGCTGTTTCCGGGTGAACCAAGTGGACCAGGCAGGCTGGAACCTCCTGATGGGCTGGGAGAACCCCGATCACCATGTCTTCCTCTAGAACCTATCCTACCCTGTTCGCCTCTATCACCTCTTTTGCCTCTCAGGCCTGGCAAACCCCTTCTTCCCCTTCTTCCTCTTGGCTCTTGCTCTCTCTCAGAGTCTGAAGACTCACTGGATGATGAACTCGATTCCAAAGACGAGCTGGAGGAAGGGTCTGAGGGAGGGGGAGCATTTGGAGGGGTGTGCCGTGATAAATCGGGTCATGAAGTTCAGGAGCTACGTCTCGTACCATTGTCGGATGGAGGTTTGTTGCAATGGTCGCCTGCAGAGGTGTGTCTCGAGTTTCTTGAACTCAAACTAAAGGAGGAGTGGCTACTAGGATCTGATGGTGTGTTATTCTGAGGACCCTGCAGTGGTGCAGCCAAGCTTCCCTGCACGAACAGATTCGCAAAAGAGCCTGACGAACTACCTCTTGAAGAGAAGCCTGATGACAGGTCTGTGAGGGATATTATGGGTGTAGCCATCCTAGCCTGAGGGTATGGAGGAGGTGACACCAGGGGAGGCATCGAGAAGTCCTGTGGCAATCGGCGAAAGTTTTGATGGGATGAGGAAGGAGTCGAATTTGCATTCGAGGTGAAAAATTGAGACAGCTCTGTCCTGTGTATAAGGACTTCCCTCATTGACGTGGATGACCTTGTCGAGCGAGGGGACAGAGGTGAGGAGAGATTTCGCTCGGTGATTATTGAGACTCATGAGATGATGGAAGAGGGACATTTCAAGCTGATGACCATGAAGAGTGGCAAGATGATGGGAGAGGAATATTTTGAGCTGATGATTGAGAAGAATTGCACAATGAAGGCAGTGAGATAGCTCGAGGGGACGACGGGGGTGAATGACCATCCTGGTGAGTTGTTCTTGTAGAGCTAAATCCTTTGTGTCAACCAGCTTTGTGAGATGATTCCGAGTTACAGCACTCAGAGCATGTCTGACTTCGAGAGGAGCTTCCTCCCGACCTACCTGATACACGGTCTACATATTCCAATTCTTCGTCTTCATATTCAAGCTTGTCATCTTCAAGGAGCTCTCTGCATACCATGGCTTCGCTATCTTCTTCCTCAAAGTCGGGTTCCAATTCTCTTTCCTTACCCTTATTTCTTGGTGTTCGGAGAATGGATTCGTCCGCTTCCTCTTCCTCAATTATACTAGGTTTGGCATTCCTTCACGAGTGCTTTATTCAGTCTTTGAACACCTCACTAATACTCTGTGGTGATTCAGAGTTCTCAGTTGTCCCTGATGGTCAGAAGAAGGAACTCATCATTGATTTGAAGGGAATGTTTGATCCCATAGACAAGGGAGTTGTGGAGGAGGCAGCCGGGGCTTCGAAGTTTGAGATACCTTCTGATGAAGTCAATGCTCTGAGGATGGCAGATACTGATGAGGGTGGTTGGTAATCAGGATGAGTGTACTTACTTCATAGTTTTTGTTCCTTGTCAGACTCACCTAATTTTACCTTTGAACCTTCACCCATGTCTGAATCCTGGCATGACTCAAACTCAAATGCATCTCTTAGGCTACCAAACCAGGGGACTAATTTTTCCCACTTTTTTTCCCTGGCAACCAGGTTAGATCTTCCTGTGAGAGTAAGCTCTCAATTGTGAGATGGGATAGTTTTCAATGCATTGAGTAACCTATCTTCTGGTTCCATTTCTGTTCTCCAGTCATCATATGCCCCAATGACAGTAGAGGCTGGAGATGGGACTCGGATTCTTCTTTCGAACTCATTGACATATTTGACAACGAAGCAATGTCCTCTATGTAGTCGGCCTGATAGTCCTTTCCAAGCTGCGTTGAGGAGGCGAACATTGTCCATTGATATGCCGTCTACGTGTTCACACCTAGATTTTGCAATTTTGTAATCATACTAGCACATAGCTATCTTAGACTAGCCATAACTAAAGGACTATAGCAGAGGCTTCAAGCTGATAGTCAAGCCAGAAAGCTACTAGTTGAGCTAGGATTTAGGTGCAATACCACTATTGGGTCAAGTCTATCAGCCAGCATGACTAGCACCTCGAATACCAAGCGAGTCAGTAAATGAGACCGCTAGTCGATGAGGGTAGCTACGAGTGCACCCAACAAGAAGCAGAACATACAGGTCTCATGAAAGTACAGTCACTAGTGGAACGGTCTGGGCACGAGTGCTTAAGATGAGATGACTAGCGGTGCAGCAGTCTCTAACAGGACTTAGAAATGAATTTAGCAATGAAGCACAGCTGTCCAGATCAGGCTAGTATGATACAGATCTATTTACGATCAGAACTAGTATAGCCAGGTTGCACCTTTGATCACGATCAACAGCTGCTACAGGCACGCTTGTTAGGCTAGCCATTTATCCTTGACACAAGTGGAGTGTTGCTGGGCCAAGAACATGGAATGCCACCTCTAGCGGAGCTCCTAGGCTCACTAGTCAGCAAGTGACTATTTCTAGACTGACTATTGCATGATTATTCACCATTATTCGTGACTAGCCAAGAAATCCTTATCAATAATACTCCTCTAGTCAGTTATTTATATCTTGATCATACCTTGTTTGTCAGTATATAAGTAGTAGAATAGGCACATGTGTGGCTCAGGAAAGCCTCCCCACAATTGTGACCTACTAGTCAGTATCTAGTGCCCCAATTAAAGGCTTTTGTGCTTAACCTCAACAAAGCAGCTACTAGTCGCTAAGTTACCTATAGCATTGAGTGAATAGAAGTGTCTTAGAGCAATCTTTTGTGTCCTGCAAAGGCCAAGAGTGTTTCAAAGTTAGTTCAAGCGAGTTCTCGAAGTTTAAAGTATTATTCTTAGGCCAAGAGTGCCACTAGTCTGCCTAGCAAGCAACTAGTCAAGTGTTTATTCACTTGTAAGACATTATAGGGCCAAGAGAGCCACTAGTTCAAAGCAGTCCCAGTCAGAGCGAGCACAGTAGCTCAAGTCGAGTCACTATTCATCCAATCGTGTCTTACCAACCCCACTAGTGTGAGTAGTACACTTGTATAGCTCACTAGTAACGAAATAAAACATCTTTAAACAACTTTCCTTGATTATTGAAGTCTGCAGAGTGCTTCTATCGTACTCAAAATGCCCAAATTCAATACATTGCTGATAAGTGTAGAGTTAGTGATTGGTTTAGTGTTGTTGGTGTTCATTGCCAGCCTCTAGTCCATTTGCCACTCGCTGTTACCGAGCACATCACCGTTCTGTTGAGAATGTCCAGGAACATATTTCAAGGGTCAACTTGGAACCATTGGAGTTGATGCAGAATCATTCCCGCTGCTACTGCTAAAGTCATTTGTAGTTCCATGATAGTAATTTTAATGGTCTCCAGTAGTTCTGGTTGTAGTGTGTAGTGGGGATGGCTTGCGAAGCTATTGTATTCTTGTCTCAGCACATCCGCAGCCTGTAGTTCATACTCTCCATAGTACTGGACACGGTATGATGTTGATGGATGTGGTTCGATTCCTGCTCCTTCTATATGTTAAGCTAGGTTGTATTCATCCCATAGCTCTTGCATGGAGGATTTCCCTCCTTCGTTGATGACTATTGTTTCATCTCCAAACCTAGGGTCTGGAGATCCAGTCGGTTGATCTGGTTGATACAACATAGTAGATGTTGGTTGGTGTAGCTCGTTAGCTGATGAGCAAGGGACGGATCTTTTGATATTCTTTGTGGATTTCCAATGTGTCCACCACTGTGAAGTGGGTGGACCTAATCTTACTTAGGGTAATGTGAGCTTCAAGTTATGAGAGTCACGATGAAGTACTCAAGACAAGATCCATGCTATCGAAGAGCAAGAGTGGTGTTCTTCTTAGTAGTGTAGCATGCAGGTAGCTACTAATGTTAGTGAAGCGAGCAATTCTTAGCGAGCTATGGAGCCAAGTAGACTATTATACTTAGAATAGCCATTCTTGATTCAATCTCAAGACATGTTTTCCTCTGGCCTGCAACAGGTCCAATTCTTAAGATATAACACTATGTGAGGGAGAGAAAAAGAGGTCATCATTACTTAAGTTATTCTAGCTACTTATATATTACATTCTGAGTCATAGTAAAGTCATTCGGAGTCACTTTAAGACTAAATATACTCAGTGAGCCATCGCTATGAGTCACGTTGATGAGCCTAGACTTCTGTGGCAATGGCAACACCCAAAACTCGGAGAGAGCTTAGGAAATTAACGTAGCAACACAGCAATCAAGGCAATGTGTTTGCGAGTGGTTCAGTGCACCTCCGTGCGGTCAATTCCTCAATAACACAAGATACACTGCGACTTTTCAGTCAGCGAAGTAGTACTCTTGGTCAAGGAGTACTAATAGACGTTGGCTGTAATCCAGGAAGGATCTCGATAAACGAGATGGGACGGAATCTGGTATGACTTGAATACCAAGAAACTGTGATAGAAACTGCGAAAATGGTCTAGAGACCATGAAAATGGGTCTAGAAATCGTGGCAATGGACTAGAAATTGTAGCGATGCGCTAGAAATTGTAGCAATGAGCTAGAAATCGTTGGGAGGGACTGGAAATCGTGTGGAAGGACTAGAAAACGTTGTGATGCTCTAGTAATTGTGGCAATGGACTAGAAGACGTCGAAATAGCCTAGTAAACATGGCTTGGGGTGTACCTAATATTGTGAGTCGAAACAATAGCAATAAACATACGGAGACTGTAAGAAACTGGTAGAAATTGTAGCAACTGAGGTGCTGAGTGAGGTGCTGCAGCAATAGATGCACGGCAACTCCAAACAATGATAAAGACAAGGGTGATCCTATGGAGCTGAACTGGGCCTACACGGAGGCAATACTGAACTGGGTGATGAAAACGATGGCGATGTAGAAGGTGAAAGCAATGAAACAATCCTATGTGGTGAAAGTGAAGCAATGTTGTGGCATTAAAAGACAAAAGCAAGTTATTGATGCAAGATTTTGTGTACTGGTGCAACCAACAACGTTTAAGGAGTAAAGCAAGCGGTGGGGAATAACTTGGAGTAACCGTAGCTGACTGGTAATGCCGTAGCCTCATCAACTGGGTAAGAACTAGCTCTAAAAATGCGGTTTCTACCTAGTTTTTATACTACAAGTATGATTTTATAAATAGAATATTCATCAAAGCCTTAGTAAGGCTGTAAGTCCTTGGCTTTTGTAATAGCCATAGTAAACATATGGTATCTGTGGTTCTAAAGTAACAGCAAGTCCTCGACGTTGCCGTGTATGGATGCGAACCATGTGGTTTTATTGAGTGATGAGCGGATCATAAGGTGCTGTATAGCTGCGGATTATTGAGCTGCAGTTGCCGTGCTGAGGTGTATGCATGGGGCAACAATAATTCGAAGTCTTGGCACTGTAACAGCCTTAGTAAACGTGGTCTATAGTTGCCGTAGCTGTAATTATCGTAGCTGGGAAGGTACTTGTGTCAATCACGTCATTTCATTAAATGATTGATGAGCACATCAACTAGCGCTTCTGAGTGATGTAGCAACCCTGTTTTAGGATGATTGTCGATCAAAGGTGTCTTGCCGTGATGGGATATGGTAATTGTGATGCGAGGCGAGCTGGGAAGGATAACGGAGTGCATGAGGAGTGGATGTTACGGTTTTAGGACTGTATCTGAATGTTTGTGGCATATACTGCAAAAATCCATGGTATTATCAAGTGTTGGCAGTGTTATGGAGTGTGTGAGGATTATAATGGCGTCGTTTCGAAGGTATTGGGTGATGGATGGCTAAATCCGCGAATTCTGAGTGTACAGAGCCTGGAGGCTCATCATCCCCCCCAAACTTTATTTTGTTTTCAGAGTATTGCATGGCATGGTAGGAGCTGGAGACATTTGGAAGGATAACTTGAGATGCCTATAGTAGGACTATCTGTTTGCTATAATCCTCTCTTGTAATGCCTGCTTGGTCTAGTGGTTGACTTGGCTGTCTTTTACATGTTGCCGGTTTGATTCTTGCAATTGCCGTAGTTTTTAGCATGGCCAAAATCATATGCCTATTGCCATGTTTAGGCTCCATGAACTGTTGCTTCATGAATCCTAAAGTGAGATTTCTCCCACGGTCTTGGAGAAATCCGTGATGTCATTGCAGGCCAACTGTTCAAGACTCGACCGGAAATGAGGTCATAGCAAAGCCATTCCCTTTGCAGAAGTCAAATGATCACGGCAATGTCTGAGATTTGAGACATGAATTTGGTGTTATTGTATTTTTAGAGCGCGATGCTGGTGTTTTCGTGGGTTCAAAGTTGCAGGATAAAAAGGGGTAATGAGTAAGGGCAGTGGGGGGTAAGAGAGATGATCTCTTGACCGAGTATAATTAAGAAAACATGGTTGAACGGGAATGATAGCATTGAATGATGTGGGAAAAGGGGTAATCGTGGATTGGGTACAAACTTAGGCTATTTCTGCTTCTTTTTGTGTCGGGCTCGATGGTGAGACTTTCTAGAGGACTTGTAATGCGAAGAGATGGGTCCTAAACCTCTGGGAACTGTGGGTATTATCGCTGTCTTGCCAGTATTCGGATCATGGATACTGATGATCTGAGATCCATTGGCATAATTGCAAATCATACTTTGCGTAAGTATATCAAACGGTCGTCCTAAAAGAATATGTGGGCCTGATTCACGGAAGACATGAATTTGTAGATGGAGAGTAATATCGCCAATGAGAATGGGAATGTCGCGGGCTAGCCCAAGGGACCAGTTTATTGTATTGTTAGCTGCCTGCATTTCTATTGTCGTGGCTCGATCATAGGCTAGGCCTAACCGGTGACAAGTGGCTTCTGACATCGAGACAATTTGCGAGCCAGAGTCAATAATGCATTCAACTTTAAACTGGTCATTAACAATGGGATGGATGGCACGTATCAGGATTGATTCTGGTGCGGACTTGGGTGCGATTACTGGTTCTTGGGAATGAATGGATGGCGCATAGGATATGGGGATAGGAGGTACGGTTTCCAAACGAGTGACTTCGTCTAATTTCGGAGTAGATGCCGTGTCTGCATCTTTAAATTCTATGGCAACTGTTTGAGAAGCTCTAGACATCACAGCATCTTCTGAGAATGGTTCAAGATAACGTGGGACAGCGTTATTTGATACTGCGTCAACTGGTCTGACTGGCTCCGCGTTTGTATCAGGAACTGAGTCTTGTAATGAAATGGAAAATGACGGCGTTGGCTTGGTGGATGCGTCGCTTGAATTAACATTCTGCTCTAGCATTACTGCATTCATATCGCTCTGTAGCCTTTGAATCTCCGTGGTTATAGCCTGCGATCTGGCTAGAAGCTCTTTGACACGCTGCTTCTTGTCTGCTACTGCGACATCTGGTACTGGAGGCTGCGGTTTCGATAATCCTGGTGGCAATAACGGTGTAGAAGGTAACTGCTGGCTAGTGGAAACGGGAGTCGGAACGGAAATGGGAGATGACATGGGACTGGGAGACGGAATGGGCTCTTGAATGGCAGTGGATACGGGTTTAATGTCAGGCTGACAATGCCATGCATTAATACGATCCTGGAGACAGGTTCCTGGAAGATCGCGAGGAATATAAGCACCGGTGGGAAGAACGATCTTGTTTTCATGGTTCCAACAGCACTTTCCTGCCTTTTCCATGATCTCTATTTGACGGCAATCACGGAATTGATGGCCTGGTTTGCCACAAAATTGGCAACTACGAACGGAATGGGACTGCACAAATACTTTGTGAGATGCCTGTGCTGCTTGCTGTAATTGACGATCCGCATGCAACTGCAATAAAGTCTCGCTGAGTTTGATAAGCCCATTAATATGCTCGAGTTTGACTTGGGGCTCTGTCTGCTCGATGTTAACTGGCATAGAAGGGATAGGGATGGCAATTGAAGATGGATATGGATCTGATGGTCTAGTAGGCACGGCAACTCCATCTCTATAACCAAGAGGGGAATTTTCGTGGCTGCTATGTTTATTGGTGCCTTGTAAAATGAACTGGGCAGCGGAATGAATTTCGCTGACATCGTAAGGGTCTACTGGGTGATGATCGGGTAGTTTGATCTGGAGACGATGGATAATGGAGTCCCAAACGTGCGGAGTAAAGCCTTTACTGAATAGACGGCCGGTTTCATGGATGGATAAACAGTTCTTGGCAACTAGATGCTTTGCCTTAGGGTAGAAATCCCTGTAATAGGCGGCTAGTTCTGCAAGCAAGTCAATCTTGCCAGCATATTGCCCAATGATGCGCTTGAGATCCTGACAATCATACTTCCGATCAGGATCTGCATCAGGATAATGCTTGGTAACTGCGGTTTTGAACTCGGTGTATGTCTGCGAATATTCTGGAAGAGACTCCCAAAACTCGGCAATATCGATGCCTGGGTAATAAATGAACCATTTCTTCTTCTCATCATCTGCAGTGACACGATGACGAGTAAAGAGCTGCTCCAAATCAGTGATGTAACGGAATAATTCTCGTCCTGGGTTGGCTTCATCAATAATGACGGGTGCACTCTTTTCCTTGCGGAACGGCATAAGATGTGCCATCTTGGCAGGAATGACAATAGACAGTGGGAGTATAAATGCGATAATAGACTGCGATGGGGGAACGGCAATGTAGGATGGAGTGTGGATAAATTGGATGATGGTCTGAGAATGAACGAGGCGAATACAAGTGGCAATCAATGGGACTGTGACAGGGCAAAGCGGGGAATGGGTGCAAAATGCGATGAAGAAATTGATGGTGAACTGGACCCCTCGCGGTGGGCTCCAAAATGATGAGCCTAGACTTCTGTGGCAATGGCAACACCCAAAACTCGGAGAGAGCTTAGGAAATTAACGTAGCAACACAGCAATCAAGGCAATGTGTTTGCGAGTGGTTCAGTGCACCTCCGTGCGGTCAATTCCTCAATAACACAAGATACACTGCGACTTTTCAGTCAGCGAAGTAGTACTCTTGGTCAAGGAGTACTAATAGACGTTGGCTATAATCCAGGAAGGATCTCGATAAACGAGATGGGACGGAATCTGGTATGACTTGAATACCAAGAAACTGTGATAGAAACTGTGAAAATGGTCTAGAGACCATGAAAATGGGTCTAGAAATCATGGCAATGGACTAGAAATCGTAGCGATGCGCTAGAAATTGTAGCAATGAGCTAGAAATCGTTGGGAGGGACTGGAAATCGTGTGGAAGGACTAAAAAACGTTGTGATGCTCTAGTAATTGTGGCAATGGACTAGAAGACGTCGAAATAGCCTAGTAAACGTGGCTTGGGGTGTACCTAATATTGTGAGTCGAAACAATAGCAATAAACGTACGGAGACTGTAAGAAACTGGTAGAAATTGTAGCAACTGAGGTGCTGAGTGAGGTGCTGTGTTTGTAATAGCCATAGTAAACATATGGTATCTGTGGTTCTAAAGTAACAGCAAGTCCTCGACGTTGCCGTGTATGGATGTGAACCGTGTGGTTTTATTGAGCGATGAGCGGATCATAAGGTGCTGTATAGCTGTGGATTATTGAGCTGCAGTTGCCGTGCTGAGGTGTATGCGTGGGGCAACAATAATTCGAAGTCTTGGCACTGTAACAGCCTTAGTAAACGTGGTCTATAGTTGCCGTAGCTGTAATTATCGTAGCTGGGAAGGTACTCGCGTCAATCACGTCATTTCATTAAATGATTGATGAGCACATCAACTAGCGCTTCTGAGTGATGTAGCAACCCTGTTTTAGGATGATTGTCGATCAAAGGTGCCTTGCCATGATGGGATACGGTAATTGTGATGCGAGGCGAGCTGGGAAGGATAATGGAGTGCATGAGGAGTGGATGTTATGGTTTTAGGACTGTATCTGAATGTTTGTGGCATATACTGCAAAAATCCATGGTATTATCGAGTGTTGGCAGTGTTATGGAGTGTGTGAGGATTATAATGGCGTCGTTTCGAAGGTATTGGGTGATGGATGGCTAAATCCGCGAATTCTGAGCGTACAGAGCCTGGAGGCTCATCAACGTCTGGTAAGTATGACTCACTTGGCATCATTGTTGTGTCACAGAAACAGTAGTGAGTGCCTTCTCTCTTCCATGACAGACAGATTCAAGGAAATTTGCTAGCATAGTTGATCTCTTCCTTGTTTGCATGAAATTCATTGAGCCCAGGTATAGTGTAGTTACCCAGGCAGGTGGTATATCTCAGCTCAGTGTACACTTGAGTGAGGAGGAGGTCCCTGAGCTGAAATGTAGCATGGATGGAGAGACTATTGGGGATGAAGACTTTATCAAGGCTGGTGGTAGCATGATTGACACAGAGAGTCAATTGCTGATAGCTAAAATTGTCATTAGGCTCATGGGCTGAATCTCCCTATGTTTGATAGTGAGTAAGCAGATGTGACTTCATTAGACCAGATATTTGGACTTATGATATTTGGACAGATCATAATATCATAATCCAGACAGTTGAGTGTGGGATTGGCACTGCTTGCCTTTGCCTTCCTCTTAGGTCTGCACTTACCCTTACCCTGGCTGTTAGATGCTGAAGGCTGATTGTGAGGTAGAGTGTGCTGAGCAGCCTTTATTTAAAGTCAGTTGGCTTCCTCAGACTCCACACTCACCAAGCTTCAAATGCAGTAATGGGAGGTGGAAGATCTAAAATTCTGGATACAAAGGCAGCCTGCACTTGGCTTGGAGGGGCCAGCACAGCCATGGCAGTGATAGGACCAACAGCAGGCTAGGATATTGTAGTGTTTCTGTAACACAACAATCAGCACCACATAACCTGAATGTGCATACAGACCCATAACTCATTTATACACTGGGGTGCTGGGAGTGCTGAAGATGCAGAAATAAGCTGCATGATGCCAATGGTCAGAAAGGGAATGTACTTTGCATGGTAGGGGCTATGTGACATCCACTCACTATTGCAGACACAGATGGTTCTTAGACTCCACTGAGAACTTAGAATGACCTGTGAAGGGCACACAAAGAGACATCAAGAGTTAGGACATGGTATGCTGAACCAACTGAATGGAAATACATACTGCCTTTAACAGAGGGTAGAATCTCTGGCATTTTTGTGCTGGTAATTCTGTATAATGATAAGCATATAAAGTGTCCATAGTGGGAATGTCTAGCACCAGGTGGGAGTACCAGAGATGCAGACATGTATCACAGACAGGGTGCTGCAGATGACTAAGCCCATGCAACTGTATCACATTGGAGAAGAACTCTTGATATTGGTAGAGTGAGATACATTGCAAACAATGAGGAATTTTGCTGCTCATATGGGCAATATTGAAACTTGAAGGATGAAGAGTGGAAGTGAAGTGTACAGAAGTTTATTTCTAGTGGAGCATTTTTAATATAAGCTCTAATAAGTAGAAGGTATGTGGCAACTGATCTCATTTCAATATTTGAAACAGAATCTGTCTGACATATAACCTTCAGATTGTACTTACCAATGCAGACATATTTACTTGGCACATGAGTTTATCTCCAATTCTGATGGAGGCAGCTTAAGTTGTAAATGGCAGCAGAATTAAAGTCAAAAACAATCAGACATACAAACAGCACATGTGGGCACTAGCAAATGCCACACTCTGGGTGCATGCTCCCTCATTTTGCAATTCAGGATTCAAGCTGAAGCACAGTAATATATATTACTCTCTAAGAGTTTCAAGCAGAAACCCCCAAACTCAGAGACTATTCCTTCAACTACCCTGCACAAACTACCTGCTCATTCCTATGACATTGCACCAACATATGGCAGCCTACCAAGTTCCAACTTTGCAAGTATGTGTTCTCCCTGATGCTTGCAGGTTGTTCACTTACATGATGCCCATGATTTACAAACACTTCTACAGAAGCTCATCAACTCAGTTGTTGACTATGCTTATGAAGATGGCATGTGAGATGAGGATTCAAACATGGGGAATTTGGGTCTGGTATATTGCTAACCAAGGCCTGCTCATGGACAAACTTGTTCAAGAGGGTCAATGTTGATCTTTATTATCCCAAGCAGAACAGCATTTCTGTAGGAGATTGGTTTGAAAAGCTCATGCATAAGGAGTTAGCAGACTTCACCTGGGAACTTCTGTGGAGAGGCCTTGCAGAGCCCATCTTGATCAACAGAGTGCTCTCTCAGCTGAAAAAGATCATAATACTCATTCTATAGGAAATCTATGAGTGACCTGTCACTACACCCTGCCCAACACTCTGTCCCTCCATCAAGTGTTTAGTGCTAAACATGGGAAACATCTAGATATTGGGTCTCTGTCACTTTCTCTGTTCCTTCCCCAATGCCAAGGCTATCAAGTTTATCTATAGTGTGGAGGTGCATAAATGTGTGAATGTACTTAGCTTATTGTTGGGCATGTTGGATGACAATGTGTTGAAGCTAGCAAAGATACTGCTGATGTTGCTGACAACTCGACTGAAGCAGCTGTGAGTGGATATTCACATCCTCACACTCAATAACAATGGTAATGTCATGAGCACAAGGAGTTAAGACTTATTTGACAGATTCATTCTGGTGCTAAAAGACTTTTTGGCAAGGTCAGCCATAGAGGAATTAAGCATAGGGTGTCATTACTATGGGCATCAACTATATGCAATAGCACAATACATAAAATACATGAGACAAATCAAGATAGATAAGCCAGTAAATATATACAGCCATAACTACTTTTATAAATACTATATTGACTACTAGTGAGAAGTTATATATGTGTAAATATAATAAATAACAAAGGATGCTTGATCTCTCTGAAAAAATCAATCAGACACAGCTGAGACAAACCATCCCATCCAATGATTAATCTCCTGCTGGTTGCACAAAAGAAAGCTGCAGTTATGAAAAAAAAACTGGCTGTTGCAAAAATAAAACTTAGCACCAAAAGGTTCAAATTGCATCTAGGACACACATCAGAGGCACATTAATTACCACACTATAGTGACATGAGATTATTTTATTCCTTACAGTATTCAACACACTATCATTTATTTATTTTAGTTATTTTCTCTCTGTGGGTACTCCTCCTAAATGGATGTAAAAAAAAGATCTGGTGGCATAAATGAGACCAGACTGTCACTCCATATGCCATAGCTTATATCAGTAGATCTTCAAAAAAGCAGCTGAACTGGTATTTGAATCCCCAGGCTGGTGATGCAATATTAGTAAGACATTCAATATAGTCATCTTCTTGCTATTTATAAAAATGATGACAATTAAAAAAAATAAAAAAAAATAAGTTTATAAGTGTGCAGCTATATCACTGACAGAGAGCTTTAAAGCCAGTCAACATTTTAAAGTTCAATATTCAACATTTATGGCTTGAAGGGGTGCTTCAAAGTAGGTCTGATGATATCATGGTTTGCAGTGAAAACTAAAAACTTTTTTTTCTAATGTTATTATCTTTGAAAACAGCAATAAATTTATAATTTGTTTGGATCATCCCTTTGCTTCTCTTAATTATTACCTTGATATGTTATGCCTCCCTGTACCACATTATCAAAATAGCTTAGGTAAGTTGCCTCTTTATTATAGCTCTTAAACAAGTAGATAGTAATGTCTTCATCAACCTGTCTGGACATTGTTAACAAGAGATCAGTTTTCTAACAGTTAACCTTGACCTATTAGTATAGTATGTTAATGAGCCTACCTAGTTCCCCCATACAGTCAGTGCTTGCCTGAAAAACTCAAAAGAGGCAGTATTAGACATCCAAAGAACTGTGAAGCCTAACACTCCTATCCACATAATCAACAAGCCACCAAAGGAAATATGCAAGGTTGGAAATATTTACCTCATCTACACCTGTGCATGCCACTAGTTCACAAGCTCTCTGGAATGAGAGATTGAGGTTAAAAATGTCTTTTTAAATCCCTTACATCTATGCCATCTGCAGAAATATTACTCAGTGATTTCTAAGTTCTCAAACAAGAGTGCCAAAAGTTGAAAAAGGTAATGGCTTTTGTAACATATTCATTCTCTATTTTCAAGCATTTGTAGAGAGTTATATGAGTGGGAGTTTTTGAAGTTACTAGAGGGTGAAAAAAATTCTTAAAATATCATATAATATGTGTAAACTAGCATGTATAATATTTTTATAAAAAAATTTATAGTAGAGAGTGAGAGGGCAGTTATCAGGATAGTCTGGCATGGGTAGTAATTAGTCTAAATAATCAGATACCAAAAATAGCTGAAAAAATCTGAAAATATATATAGTAACTAAAAATAGCACAAAAGTGCCCATACCCACCCTTTTCCTGTTTCTTCACTTATAGGGTTTTTTTGAGTTATCATATATAGTAATTTAATAGATACCACTGCACTCTACATCTTCCCTTTTTACCATGACATCATTTTCACTATCTGATACTACTAGCAACATGAGTATAGACTATGGTGATTCCTCTTTAGTGACAGACCAATCTTTGGCAGGTGAATCTGCAGGTGACATTAATAGAGAGCTCATCCAAGGCATAATAAATGATGCTCTAGCTGCAGATGCACATAGCTATTTTCTAAAGAAAAACACATTTACTGAGCTACTATAGCTGCAAAATTGAAGGTATCAACACCACTTACAATTGCTAGCAACAATCTCAGCAAAAGGAAATGGTCTATATAAGCTGGCATATCCAATGAGCAATCCACTGCTAAACAATCAAAATCAGCCTCTAAAACTAATGTTAAAGCCTTCAAATTTGTCAACATATATATTTGTAAGAAGGACCCTCTGAAGGCTTAAAAACCACCAAGCCAGTCTAACAGTAAGATCAATTATGACTTGTATATTGAAAAAGGCCTATTCAAATTCACATCCAAGCAGCCCTTTAAAGACTACACAACCACAATTGCAGTTACACTACAATATTATAAGTCAAAGCTCATCCTGGATAAGCTGAAGTACAAGCAGAAGGTTCCTCAAACATTGTAAATACACACTCTCACCAGCAACCTCACCTTCACTTCATTGATCAAGGAGATGCATGCAGTAAAGACAGTTAATAAATGGATTATGTACATTTTCTCTCCAGCACCCATGTACTCTGCTTCTGATAAGGCAGTGAGTTGTCTATTGATTCTATTCTTCTCTGATGTTTTTGCAGTGGTAGATGACAACTGATAAAGATAAGCAAAAATTGATGCTATCAGGGTTTGACTTCTCACAGCTTCAATGGCAGGAAACTGAAGATTCTATTGCCATGCAAAGAGTAGGTACTCCTGTTCATTTTCTGTATTAGCTAACACTTGCAATATAGAAGAAATTCAATGATATTGTGAAGCCCTTCATTGTCAAACTAGAGAAGAAGTTTCTAGTGGACAGCTTTCTGATGCTTTTTCCTAGGTGACACATTTATAAGAGTACAGATTGATATTACTTTGATCTGGACCCTGGAGCATTGTCTTTCTAGGTGTCGCACTAGGTAAGTATCTATCTTTGCAATGAGACATGGTTCTAATTCACCCCAGGCTTGGAGAACTGCTTCTGAAGACACATCTCCAAACAATGCCTATTTCAATGCAAAGAAGCATCTACATTCTCCCAAATATCCCTGCCCAAACCAAAGCAACAAAGCAAGCCAATAACACTGCACCCATACTGATTCCTGCACCAGCTGCTCCAACTATCTCTGATATGCCTTTTGGAAAAATCTTTTAGAATATTTTCTTTTTCAGCAGCAGCAACAACAACAACATCAGCAATTCCAGCAAATGCTGCAGACTACCTGTAGCTTGCTAGATTGTCCCTCTTCCATTTCTTCCACTTTTCCTTCTTCTGCTAAGATCCCAGTCATCTCACTTGAAGTGTTTTGTGCTCATTATGGAGTCAACAATGCTGATCATACCACCTACAGGAGCTTGGTTACACACCTGGCAACAAAAATATCAAGATTCTTAAATGAGTTAATTGAAATGGCATTAGCTTCCCAGTGTTATCATGGCATTCAATTCTAGCAAAGTATGATGCCTTTATCAAAAATGCCAAACTAAGCTTATAAATAAAATGATTGTCTCTTTGGTCTGTCTCTGTTCTCTTTGTCATCTGTATCACTTTATATCTGTACTGCTTTCTTTATTGTCTTTGCAGCTGTTTCATTATTTTCTCATGTCTATTGCTTCTCTTGAATCATGTATTGCTTCTGTTCACTATATCACATATGTTCTTATAACCAAAGCTTTTAAAATATATACCCTGCATGTTTGAACCATCCAAATGCCATCTCTACTGTGCTACAACCACATGCATCTAAAAGTACCAGGATAGGGTCCTCATCGTCATGGAGTATTGGCCTATTTAATCTTAAATAAGCTTTCCCTGTTTTGAAGATTAATAAAATTGTTTCTGTTAAGAGAGCAAGAACATGCATATGCTAAATGATTTCTCAATCAGGTTGAGATCTGGAGAATAGGAAGAAAGATACAATATCATGATATCTGAATATATCAGACAAATCAGATACTACATATCACAATAAACTTACAAGATGTATTGAGTACATCAATCAAAATGTTAGTATAATGAATTCTGCAGTTATCTATAACCAATACACTCTGCTTCTCTGGATACAGGTTTATGAGCAGTAGCTATCATGTTCACATCAATGATTCATGAGAGACTGATAAAATCAAAGAAGCTGAAGGAGTTGAAAGATCTTGGTTATATTTATGTTGCGATATATTCATCAATTGACATGGCCACAATCAATGAATATCACTCATCTTGTATAAATACATCTTCCAAATCTACCTCTTGGCCAATTTGTGAGCAACCATAATGATGGCTAAATGTTCTCTCATCTTTACTTGACTCATCCACCATAATGAACTCAAATCCAGTCACTGAGAAGTTGACTGGATTGGTGACTCCTGCCAGATATACAATTTGACATTGCTTATTCCGTTTCAAGGCAATGATATAGAGAACTTTACAAATCAGTTCAGCTCTGACAAGATTTTTTTGGAAAACAGCAATACATATAGAAAAATCATGATAAATTTCCAGGTACTACTATAGCTTATCAAGACAAGTATCTGGATGCAATTTCAGAAGTACATAAATAACATCAAGAGTAGCAAAGTTGATAATACATAGATGTCTAAAATGGTACCCATTGATTTGCAGGTGTCCCAAATGTCTTAAAAAGGTTGTACTAGTAGTATAGGCTGCTAGACAAAATATGAAAGATATGACACATATTACTCAGCTCCCATCCTAGAGTCTAAAGTTTCAGTGCCATGTCCTTGATTTGCATTAGAATATAATAATTTTCCATGAGAATAAGTTGTCAAATTGATAATAAATGCTATGACATGCTATAAGAATATCCAGTCATTATTGTATGAAGAGAAAATACAAAATATAGTAGTGACTATTAAATTGCTACATATGGTAACTCAAAAAAAACCCCAATCGATTCCCATTATTTTGTAGAAACCCTGTAATATGGTAACTATTTTGATCCTCTACCTATCTTTTATCAATATCATATCCTAAAATAAGATTTCACCCTTTTCCAGCTGATATCACTTGAATTGTATTATCATACTATAAGAATAAATCTATAATTACAAGATTGTTATATAATTATTAAATATATTATAATAGAATTTATTGCATTATTGCTAAAGCATTAGATGCCACTTTTGTTCTGTGTTGATTCTAATTTATATAGAAAGAGTTGACATAGACTCTGATTAGATTTTTATATTACACACAGAGAATGGATCCATCAGATATAATTTAACTGGAGTGTTCTACTATGAAACTTCACATTTTATAATAAAATACTTAAATAGAAAAGACAATGTGTGATTTAACAATAGGTATGTTTAAAGTAAAACTGCTATTAACAAGAGCAATATCACTTATGTGAATATGAAATCATTCAACAATGGAAGAAAACCTGTACTGGCTTTCTACAAATAGGTCTGAAATAATTAGGATACTAAATGCTTTGATTGTACATAAATAAGCTTAGATCCTGCCACTCAAATAAAGTAGCCTATTATATGCTAGTTATCAATAATTAGCTAAGTCAGCTCAAACCAAACTCAAGCCAAAGTTAAAAGAGGTTTGAGCTCAGAATCAGCCTAGGCCAATCACACTGCATAGAAAATCTAATATTTTAACTTAAAATATTGAATTTTATAACTATTTATTTTTTTAATATATTATCTTGAAATATAAAGATAATATTTTTAATATATTTGCCATATTTGGAAAATTTCTAATATGTTTTCAATAAACAAGAATATTAAAATAATATTTCAATATTTCAAGCTAAAATATTAGATTCTCCATGCAGTGTCAGAGACTCAGACTCAGCTTAATCTGGCTTAACTATGTGGCTAAGTGGCTTTTAGCCTAGCTGTAGCAACACTAATCTTATAACTATTTTTATTTTTTATTATTTAATATATCTGTGATATTTGAAATAATCTTCTAATATTTCAGCTTAGATATTGGAAAAAATAAACAGTTATAAAATTCAATATTTTAAACTAATATAATAAAATTTTTATACAGTGTATTTATAACTTTCTTAAGTTTTAAAGTAAATTTTCCAAATATAGAAAAAAATTTACAGTTTCTCTAATATATTTTAGATTTAAAATATGATTAAAATAAATATCTTTTAAATTCTATAATTTAAGTTTAATTATTAAAACCATTATATAATGTGATCATCATAAATACAGGTTTTAAAGGTAAGGAGCGTTTTTGTAAGCTTTTGCAGTACCATCAAGGCTAATTGGCACTGCCACACCTTGCCAGGCTCTGCCTAGAAGCACCACTTCATTTCTTGGAGTGAGGCAGTTGTCTTGTCTTATTTTCAGTGCTAGATTTCTAGTAGAGGCTAAAATTTTAAAAGACATCGGGGCAACTATCTTATCTTCCTCCATCCTTTGCACTACAATCCAAGGTGAGCTGAGCTTCACTCACTCACTTTTGAAGCTGGAGAATATACAGCGAGAACTACACCACTTATATACTAAAGGTGAGAGTATAAATATAAACACTTTGTAAGAGAAAACAAGAGAAACATGCAAGGTGAACGTGAGGTTGCTCAGTTAGAAGTTAAATATTAGCCCGAGCATCTGTTGATAAGATGAACTAGGATAAGTGCTGAAGATAAGATTGAAAGAAATGAATAAATTGTAACATTACCCCCTCCTTAAGGCAGGCATCCCAACTGCTGTTAAGGAATCTCATCCAGTTTATTAAACCCAAACTCCTATCAAGGGTAAATAACGGCTGTCTCGTGTTCGGGCAGTCACCGTCAAGTCCCTTAAACAATAGACGTTAAGGCAGAGTCCTTAGCTTTTCCACATAAAATTAAGCAATAGTTTCGGTATAGATTAAAGTTAGCTTGAAGCTGAGGTACATACAGTGAGAGCTACTACTTAAGTATTCAAAGTGAGGGTTCTAATAATAGACCATGTAAGAAAGATAAAGTTCATGAGCATGCAATGTTGGAGCGAGAACGTAGGAGCACGCAATAGCGAAGTGAGGTTGCACGACATTGGAGAGATAATATGGGAACAATGTCTTGCAGCTCAGTTTCCCTTGTGGACAGTGGCCTGGTCGGTCTGGTTGATAAGATAAGATAAGGAGAAAATGAATAAATCATAACACAGTTCGAATGGTGACTTTGTTTCTATTCATGGGTCGTCGTTTCCCTCAAATAAGTCTCACATTTCCTTCTTGTCATACCAGACTTGCTCTCCCATGAAGGGATCATGGTATGATTGCCATACAGGAGTGTCGAGTTGATATAGCATCAACATGCTCTGCAAGAAACTCTTCAATTAACTTGTCAGCATCCATGTTGTCCTCCTGTACCCAGCTGTTTGATTCTGATCCATATCCCTTCCATTTGAGGAAGTAGTCTGTGACTCATCGTGAAGGTTGTCTGCGATTCCCTCTGACTGTTCATTCTCTACTGTTGAGAACTTTTTCGACTTCGTAATGTTCCTTGCCATCAATAAGGTCTGGTGGTGGCAGTGGTTGTTGTTCTTGATTGGGGAAGGCAGGTGGTGTATATGGAGTGAGGAGTACTTCGTTGAATGTCAGATGAATGCACCAGTTGGTTGGAAGTTTGAGAGTATATGCAGATGCCCCCTTTCTTGCTGTGATTTCGAATGGGCCCATGCGTTTATTGAAGAGCTTCTTTTTTGGTCAGGGAAGATGAAGGTTGGTAGTGTTAAGCTAAACTTTGTCACTTATTTTATACTCAATTGCAGGTCTCCTTTCCTTGTTGTATTGGGCTTTCATCTGGTTGGCAGCCTTTTCAAGGGATTGTTTGGCTTTGGCATGGATCTCCTGCATTTTGGATACAAAAGTGGTGGAGGCTGGGGTTTGGAATGGGGTTTGTGGTTTAATGTCTGGTACAATGTCAGGATTGAAACCGTAATTGACTTCGAAGGGGCTTTTGCCAGTTGATGAGTGGGTGCGATTGTTGTGTGTGAATGTGGCGAGTGGTAACCAGTCAGCGCAGTCTGTCTGCAGGTGGTTGACAAATATTTGGAGGTACTTTTCAATCTCCTAGTTAACGCACTCTGTTTGTCCATCAGTTTGGGGATGAAAGGCTGTAGATGCATTTGTTTTGATTTGTAATAGGTCATAGAGGTCCTGCATGAATTTGGAGACAAATTGGGTTCCCCTGTCTGAGATTATGACTTGGGACATTCTGTGTTTGGTGTATATATCATCACGTGAAATTCTCCCCCATTCTTCCAATGAGAGTTCTGTGGAGCAGGTGACAGGGATTATTTCCTTGGAAAATCGGTCTACAATTATGATGATCACATCGTAGCCATTGCTCTTGGGTAGACCAGTGATCATGTCTACAGAAATATGGGTCCATGGTTGGGACAGTATTGCATTAGGATGGAGAGGGGCTGCCTTGGCTTGCATACTCGATTTAGTTCACTGGCATGTTTCGCAGGCACAGATATAGGCTTCAATGACTTTCTTCATTTTGGACCACCAGTATTCCCATAGGATAAGCTCTCTGGTTTTTTCAACACCTGGATGTCCTGCTGTGATGTGATCATGCGATTGGGCAATTACCTCCCCTCGTAGTGCATGGTCCTTTGGAACATAAATTCTGTTGTCATACCAGACAAATCATTCTTTCAGCTCCATCCCTCGATCATGATTGACAGATCCCAGCATGTTTCAATCCCATAGTCAAACATCACAAGTAGCTTGCTTTATGTGGTCATGGGTTTCATCAATGGTGGGCATGATCATCGCGTGGAAATGTTCAGGTTTAAGGATTATGACTTGATCATTATCATCCTTCTCTTGTTCATGATCTGCCCATTGACTAAGGAGATCTGCTTTCTTGTTGGCAGCACCAGCTTTATGATGAAGTGTAAAATAGTACTCCACCAGTTCAGTGACCCAGCGAGCTTGTCATTGGTTTAGTTTCTGCGGTTTTTAGAAATACTGGAGATTTTGATGATCTATCCAGATCTCAAAATCTTGGAAGGCACCCATAAGGTAGTGTCTCCACTTGTTGAGTGCTGGCATGATGACGACGAGTTCTTTGTCATAAATTTCATAGTTGTGCTCTGTGATTGATAGTGCTTTGGATAGAAATGAAACCAGTCTCAATTTCCCATCCTATTCTTCAGAAAGAACTGCACCAATTGCTCCTTCACTGGAATCTGCTTGCATGTGGAACTTCCCCTTTTCTGTCAGTATTGCCAGAACCATGTTCTCCACCAGCTGTTTCTTTAGTTGGTTGAATGCCTTCTGTTGTTGTGATCTCCACTTCCATTGCTCATTCCCTGTTAATTGAGTCATAGGCTTTATGATTTTACTGTAGTTTTTTATGAACCAACGATAGAAGTTGGTAAAGCCAAGGAATGATTGTAACTCTTTCTTCTTTGTCAGTGTCAGCCACTCCGTGATGCCTTTGACTTTAACAGGGTCCATGTGAATGCTCCTCTCACTTATGATGACCCCTAGGTATTCTGTTTCCAAGACTTCGAATTTGCATTTTTTGGCTTTGAGAAACAGTTTGTGTTTCCTTAAGGCCCTCAAGACCTCTTGCATGATACGACAATGTTCTTCTTTTGTTTTAGACATAATAAGAATGTTGTTGAGGTAAATGGTCACTGCCTCTGATGCAATAAGGTCTTTAAAGATGTCATTCATCATCCATTGGAAGGTGGCTGGTGAGTTTGTAAGTCCAAAAAACATAACTGTCAGCTCAAACAAGCCTTGGTTGGTTCAGAAGGCTGCCTTCCATTCGTCACCAGTTTTGATATGAACATTGTTATAACCTCATTGAACATCGAGTTTGGAGAAGTACTTTGCGCCCTGCAGTTTGTCCATGAGTTCTGAGATTAATGGAAGTGGATAAGAATTTTTGATCATCATCTTGTTCAGCTTCCTATAATCTTGGACAGGTCTGGGTTTGCCATCCTTCTTTTTGATAAAGAAAAATGGTGAAGCCATGGGGGGCTTGGATGGTCATATTCTTCCACTGGAGAGATTTTCATCAAGGAATTTGTTGAGCTCTTCTTGTTCAGCACAGCTGAGTGGGTAGACTTTGCAGTCAAGTTTGGCATTAGCGTTTGGGATGAGTTTAATAGCATGGTCCCATGGTTTCGGCTCAGGTAGCTCATCAAAGTTGTTTTTATCGAACAAGTCTTTGAAATCCCTACATCAGTTGGGAACCATTTCTTCAAACATTTTTGCCCCTTTTTCTGCATTCGCCTTAGCAGCTAAATCATTTGCCATATGTCACATTGCTCTGACTTGAATGGCTTCCTCAAAGCTTATAGCTAGAATTGTATCCCCTTCCTCTAACTCCTCATCCCACTTGTCATATGAATCTGCATCAGGCAGGAGAATGGGAGTATGGCAGCAATTGCATCGGTCAAAGATTATTTTCCTGGTCTTCCAATTGATTGACGGATTGTGTCTTACCAGCCAATCATGACCAAGAAAGATATCTCGGTCTTTTAAGTCAGTGACCATGAGATCTATTTGTTCGGCATAGTCACCAATTTTGATACAGAGTTCTGGAAATGCTGTGATTTGTCCTAAACTATTTTTGGTGCTGTTGGCATTATAGACTGTAATCGGGGTGGCAGTGGCACAGGTCAGGATATTGTGTTTTTCAACAGATTCCTGATTGATGGTGCCACTGGTGCATCTGCTGTCAACTAGGGCTGAGGTGGAAATTTGGGTACAATTTTCTAGTGTTTCAATTTGGACATTGGTTACTAGATCTTTTCCTCCCCTGCTTAGTCGGCAGACATATCACTATGGTCATTGTAATTCATCCAGCCACTATAGAGCTCCTACTCAATCTGCTTTCCTCATTCCTTCAATCAACTTGTCAACTACCTCTTCTACTCACGTTTTATAAATCCAATTCTTTAAAATTGCCTTGGCTTCTGACTCCATTCATGCTTCAACAATCCCACAGAGTGTCCATTCAGCACCAAACAGTTTCAGCCATTCAGATGGGACCTTCTCAGTCTTCGCACCAGGACCCAAAGGTTTGGCTACTGTTGACTGGGTCACCTCAGGAGCTACAGAGAGTGCTAGGTTAGTTTTCTGCCATTGCTGGAAGCTTGTGTCATCCTCCTTGTCAGGAACCTCCACCATACGTACCTTAGGCATCTCCTGCCTTGTTTGGGCCCCCTCATTCCTGTTGTTAGGGGTCTTTTGCACAGAGTCGCTTGTGTTCAAGTTCCCCTTCGAGGGTTCTTCTTTCAGGTCTTGGACTAGATCCCCCTGTTGAAGAGAGGATTTAGACTCCAGCGCTTGGGTGATAGTCTGCGTTCCCAGAGAAGGTTTCACCAGGGCTATTCCCTCTAAACTTCCAGTGAGGCTGGAGCTCCTTGCAGCTGCATGCTCAGGGGTGAGACTTTCGTCTCATTCCCCTGCCCCATCTGGTCTAGTTGGCATGCACAGCAATGCTGGGCTAGCTATTATGATAGGTGTTGCTATGGTAGGCAACTTTTTGTCTGATGCTTTCACTTGTAATGAGTGACTTGCTGAACATTTATCCAGTTGTGTTGCTGAGTTTAACCCCACTTTGGCATGCTGGTTCAATTCTTGCTTAGCTTCTGGTCTGATAGTCAAGTCACAGGTGGGTATATTCGAATGCACAGTTGTAACTACAGATACTATGAGTCCAACTAGCAGGCGATGAGTGCATACCAGATGAAATAAGTCCTTAGCTGAGCAAGTCAAATTGTTTACTGCTTGGCACCATCTTTTACCTCCACAATCTTCGACTCTGTCGGTTTCTCCTGCATGGCTTGCCTGTCTCAGTAATCGTTGAGCTGCTGCATCACCTCTTCTCTAGTCTTGGGACTGTCAGGGCAGTCGCACTTGAAGTGGCTGAGCTTGCTGCATTGGAAACACTTAGCCTTGGCATGCATTCTGTCAATATCTATTGGCACGCCCTGTCCTCTGTAAGTTGTGCTGGTACCTGTCCTCTTCTCCGGTGTTCTTGCTGACTGTTGACTACCCTTCTGGGGCATAGTCATCTTCTGTGCCTGGAGCTTGGCATCTCCTATACGTTGATACACTTGGTATCAGGCTACCCATAGATTTTGCGAATTTCTATCAAATGGCGCAGTCTACAAGCGGTACAGAGAGCTATAGTGGAGGCTTTACACTGATAGCTAGTATACTACATAAGATAGTGAGCAATACAGTATCAGAATGGACTTAGAAGCGACATCTAGATGAGTCAACTCTATAAGCCTTCAACACTGAATGCTATTCCCTGCCCAAAACAAGACTAGTTACAGTTGGAACCAAGGGACACATTGAGATGGGTTACAAACCTAAAGCAGAACACAGAAGGACTAGATTACTCATCATCTCAACAACCTGAATAAACCTAGAAAAGAATTGCTAAGTCCACAACAGTTCACAATGTGAAATGAACTTAGTCTAGAACACGAATAAACTTGGAATAACTGAATAACTGATGCTTGGTGCTGAAATAGCTAAAGATCGTGCAGGGATCGAAGCAAATACAATCTTGGTCTGACGGTCAATCATGATCGGTGGTTACATCCTCAAAATACTGTGCAATTCGTAGTATTGAATAGGAATCCATGTGGCAAGGCATGAAGGAGTTCCTATGGACCATTAGGACACTCCTTGGCAATAGAATGACCACTAGTCATTCCGTCCAACTGAATAGAAACCTCGGAATGGCACAATCCTTGTAAATTAATTACTCATTGTTTGTATTGATACCCAAAGCTTATACTATAATTACATTTAGATACAAGCTCCTATACCTAGGCTAGAAATCACATAAATTAGCAGCAACTAAACGCAGAATGGCAGGAAAGCATTCCCCTGTGTTTGTGCTAGTAGCCTTATAGCTACTTAATCAATCACTGGTTTAATTGCACATCCTTGACTGAAGTGAATTAAGTTTACCAAGTCAACCCCAAAAGGGTGGCTATAAGTAATCTAGAAGAACTAAGTAGGAAGAAGAGTTGTTCCCATGTTTGTGCCTTGCCAGTTAATTGAACTGCTCTGCATACAAAGGCCTCGTGCTCCCTCACTGACTAAAGCGATCTAGACATGCTAAGTTGACCACAAACCAAAGACATTGCCTAGTTGAAGTGAAATAAGCCCTAGAACACTTTAAGTTCAAATAGTTAACGAGTCAGTGTACTCTAGAGTCTGTGTACTCTTTGCAAGTCTTGTACTTGAAGCCAGGACCTGTGTGTTCTTTGTTGCAAGTGCATGTGCTTGTGTTGTAATCGAGTCCGTGTACTCCAGAGCAATTACACTCTTTGTAGACCTCTAAGTCTTTGATTGTTCAATTGTTAAAGCTTGTCTAGTTAAAGCCTTACCAGCTCTCCTAGACGAAGTCATTTCGAGTCTAAGCCACTCAAATTATACCTTACAAAACCCCATGTCCATATACCTCGCTATCACGATTAGTGTATCTCATGTAAACACTTCTAAATTTGAATCAAAGTTGTTTTGAAACAAACCCAATTGATTATCGATATCTAAGTACACCACGAGTGCTTCTATCGTACTCACCCTCGAACTTAATATTGGTGATTGTGTGTGTGTGTGATTTAGTATCTAGATTGATGATCTAGACACTTGTTTCATTTGTGTGCTGCCTGTTACTGAGCACATCAATGTCCTGTAATAGAGTTCTCTGCCTTCTTCAGATGCCAATTGTAGTTGATGCAGAGAAGTCGGTCCTTCCATTCTTGGTAAGTGGCAGGTATCATCCTGTTGCCAGTGTATATGGTGTTCTTGCTGGTCTTGTGGGCCACCTTCTTCACTTGAGCGCACATCATGTGTTTATTGCAAAATATTTTGGCTTCGAACGCAAGGGACTCGAACTTCTGGAAGAACAGGTCACCATCTTTGAAGTCGACCTGGCAAAGCTTCTCCCATTGAGCATACTTGATTTCGGTGTCTGGGTCCTTCCAGAACTGTCTCCTGACTTCTGCCTTGAAGTCAGCATAGGATGGGTAGCACTGATCCCCTTCGTCGCTTTCTCCAAGTTCTCTAGCAGCCACCTCCCACTAGTTTTGTGCTTCTCCTTTGAACCTGGACACACAGAAGATCACCTTGTGGGGGTGGTGGTGGAAGAACTGATTGTATACAGAGAAATACATTTTGCACTGGGAAAAGAAGCGTGCAATATTGGAGGCTCCTTTGAAGGGTTTGTTCTCTGGAGATCTTTGGTTTAAGATCTGGCCAGGGTCCTGGATTAGCAGTGGTGAGGATCCAGGGTCTTGGGGGAGTTGGTGGCTGCAGCAGCGAGGGGTATTGAGGCATGGTCCATCATTCAGGTATAACAGGCAGATTGGGGGGCTGGGTTGGTGGTTGAGGCGGCTCATTTGATGGTCCATCATTGGCTCCTGCAAAAGGCCTGCCTTCTTCGTAGGACCTTGGTGCTGCATCTCCTCTACGAAAGGAGAATGATGAAACTGGCGTATGTTTTAGCGGTACCGGTGGTTTGTCTAGCATGGAATGTGGGGTGTTGCTTGGTAAGGGCTGATCTGCCTCGATTCATTGATAGGGACTGATATCCCTTATCTTGATATCGGGGTGAATCAGGCAATGTGCCTGGGTAGCAAATCTGTCAGCTTTCTTCTCCAAGATCCATGATACGTTATAATTCCTATTGGACATGTAAAAATAGTTGTACCCTGCTTCCGTCTCTGCCCATGTGGGGTCGACTAACAATTTGGCAGTAAAATGATTAAATAAGTCATCATAGTTTGCATGAATTAATACTTCTGGCATCCTGACCAGCTTGCCGGTGTGTAAAAGGTAGAGTGCTCTACTCAGCTCCATCGGGTCTGAGGTAGAGTCCAGGGTGGAGTGTCATGATGGGATGGAGGACAGATCAGGACTTTCTCCATGGATTCCATTGACATACTTCTCATGGGGGAGTCTCTCAGTTGTGACAGTGGTGATAGAGCTGTCAGCAGGCTCATCTGGCCACTGATCTCCTGGCCTCATTCTGATCTCTGCTCCCTCGGTGATGATGATTCATCGCCTCAGGGGTCTGGATGGTCCAGCGATGGGTTCTGGCTCAGGGGTGGGTTCCTGGCTGTAGGGGTCTGGGGCACTGCTCTCATCAAAGGAGATCTGTGCATACTGGGAGCCTGGTACTGGCTGGTCCCAGTTAAGTATGCTTGGGTACTCAACGTCCTCAGTACAGGGTTTGGAGGTTGGTTCTCTGGGAGGGGGAGGAATGAAGATGCAGATGGATAAAAAGGCACTGGGTGTAATAGAGTCCCAGAGATCATCTGGGTCACAAGCAGCAGGTTCAGCTGTGTTGACACTCCTAATATGGTCACTGGATAGGTTAACGGGGTAAGGGGTGGAGGGTCTTTTGACACTTCTTCTGACCATCTGGAATCTGCGAAGTCACTCGGCGAGGTCTGGGGCTGAAATGGGGGAGGGAGATCAAATAACATAGGGGGTAGAGTTGGAGCTTGAGGCAGAGGAACTGAAGGTCGAGAAGATGATGATGATGGGGGTTCCTAGATGCATGTCAATCCTGGTTTCTGGAATGGATTCCTCATTCAATCCAGCCACGTCCTCCACTGTTCACTGGCTGCAGATGCTAGAGAGCTCATGGATTTCTGGTGATCCGAAGTTGTGTATGGGTGCACGGATTCTGGTCAGTGGTGGCTGCTGTGGGAGGACATAGTGTACAATGGGTTGGATATTATACTAATTAATATAGATACAGGGGTTCCTCCTGCAGTAATGCTGGATTCCTAGTATGATGGCTACTCCAAGGAAGGTGCTCCCAACAGCAATGGTGACAGAAAAGAGGATGATTTCGACTTTGCTAGACATGGATGCTCCATTTAAGGAGCAGAGGGAAGCTTCAAGCTAATTGTTAAACCCAACTCCAATCAAGAGTAAACAACAGCTGTCTCATGTTTGGGCAGTCACCATTGAGTCTTGAAGCGATAGGAGATGTGGCTAATGTCTTAGTGTCTTAGTGAGAATTAGCAAGAGTAATCAGTATAGATAAATGTTAGCTCAAAGCTGGAGAATATATAGCGAGAGCTACACTACTTATATACTAAAGGTGAGGGTCTAAATATAAATGCTTTGTGAGAGAAAACAAGAGAAACATGCGTGGTGAATGCGAGGTTACTCAGTTAAAAGTTAAGTATCAGCCTGAGCGTCTGTTGATAAGATGAACTAGGATAAGTGCTGAAGATAAGATTGAAAGAAATGAATAAATTGTAACAATCATTTTCTTACGCAATCTAAATCTCATTCATGCCAGAGGACCAGAACCTTAACAATGTTGCTGCACTTGCTAAAAAATATAAAGACCTTATTAAAGGCTGCATTGAAGGCACCATCAATGTCAAAGATTTTGTCAACAAGCTTTGAGACTTGGAAGTCACTCCTGAGGTTGCCAATGATTATGTCAAGGAATTGCAGCAGCGTCTCTGACAGGCTGGTCTGTGACATCATGGCAATGGATGAGTTAATGATGATGATGAAGGTGAGGATGGAGAACATCCTCAGGAGCAAGACAACATACTAAAGGGACTTATAACAGAGGAACCTTTAGAGTTTAGGAAGGCACAAGAGGAAAGGTTGGTGGCAGCAGCAAAGGAATAACAGGCAATCAGAGCAAAGGCAGTTGAGAATGCTGCCTGCACTAATCTTCAAGTGAATTTTTGTATGCTCAAGGCAGATGGAGTATCCACCAAGCCTAGTCTTGATTTTGCGAGCTTGCTGGCAAGTCTTCTTGGGCTCAATGCAACACTCACTCCAAAGTCAGCCTCAATCTCATTAACTATTCTCTCACAAGCTCCACACATTGCTGCTCTTGTTTTCTCTGGAATTTCTGATCCCCATATTGCTGAAATGTTTTATCTCAGACAGCTCTTCACTATGGAGAAATCCTTTGACAACCTTATCACAATCCTTCAAGCTCTTCTGCTCAAAGAGCTTATTGCTTGTCCATTCTGGCATCTCATCATCCAAGATCACTATGTTGACTTTGCAAAGCTATTTGCATCTATGGACCATGGTTATAACCACAACAAGGATGCTAAGGAATTATTTGCAGGCTTCACAATTATTAAAAAGGACATCTCTTCAGCAAAATGACCAGTCACTTCTAAGGCTGATTGGTATTGTGTTTTTGATGCCTGAGCAAAGGAGGTTGTCTCTCTCTACCTGCACTGTGAGATGGTTGTTGAGCTGTTCAGGGCAGTTCCCCATGATTCTGGAACTGCTATTCATTTTGATGAAGACATTCAATCTCAGTATGCAAAGCATTCCTTCAGGATGGATCTCAAGAGTGAAGTCCAGATTCCTTTGCTATCTCAGGTTTTTTGTCCTGAGATTACCCACCAAAGTGCAAAATGTCCATCTTTCACAACATTACCCAATCCTAAACATACTTCGGTTCCTTGTGAGAATTGGAATCTGGGCTATTGCTTGGTGGAACCATGTGTAAATCATTATCACTATGGCATCTGTATTGAATGTGGGGCCAACCATAGAGCAAAAGACAATACCAAGTGCACCATTATTTTCCAAGCTCATCACTGAGCAAGGTTTGGAAGAGGAACAAGTGGCAGCAAGAGTAACAGCAGCAGCAGCAGCAGGGCCTAAATCATTGGCAGAGTCAAAGTGCAAGCAGGAAGATCAGACAGCAGGTCCTCACTTCAAGCATGGTTATATATAGTCTGATTCTTCCTCATCCCAACCTGTACATCCAATTTCACCAGCAGCAACTTCTACTGAGTTCACACAACCTCTTCCTTTGCCTCCTGAGCATTTGCTCAATGACCCACAATTGCAATCTACTCTTGTGGCCCTTAAAAAGTATATACATGTTGATACTCTCTTTAACATTGACTGCCTTGAGACTGTTCTCTCACTTCACCCTAATAAACCTTTTGTGGACTCTGTTATCAAGGGCCTATAAGATGGATTTTGGCCTCTTAACATTGATGAATGAGAGGATTCCTGCAAGAACAAATCTGAAAATTACATTACAGACCCTGCAGACCTTGCAGAGCTCTGTGCTTTCAGAGACTGAGAAGTGGCAGTAGGTCACTGGTCTCCAGCATTACCACCAGACTTTCAGCTCCTTCCAGGAATGATGGTCTCACCAATGTTTGTTGTCTGGCAAGAAGGAAAGCCTTGTGTTGTCACTAATCACATGGTGGATGGCCTCAATGCAGGCATTCCTCTAGAGGAGGCTCATGTCAAATACAATGATATGCACTCTTTTGGAAAAGCACTTCACAATGCATGGCAATGCTATTCAGATGCCAACTTTTTATTGTACAAGAGCAATGTTGCAAAGGCTTTTTTAAATCTGCCCACACATTCTCTCTGGCAAATTCGCCAAGTTGTCCTTGTCAATAGGTGCTACTATATTGTATGGCATCTAGTCTTTGGTGACCATGTGTCTCTCTGCATTTGATGCTCCCTTTGAGGCCTCCTTTGCTGGATTGGGATTCACAGGTTAAATATCCCAGATCTTTATGTCTATATGGATGACTTCTTTGGATGGGATTTTGCCAAGAATCTTGTCTCCTATCAAGGGCTTCTTTATCTAGTATGACAAGTGCAACTGCTCATTTTCTGGGACTTTATTTCATGTCCCTATGATGACCCTAAACAGCTTTATGACCAAACATTAAAAATCATTGGATTTTGGGTTAATGTAAACAAAAGGAGCATCTCTTTGGATCAGGCATCTATTGATCACATTGTTTCAGACATCTCTTTGTTTCTGGCAATACTTAGCTGAGCACCCATCTTGTTAAAATGACAGTGCATGACAGGATATCTTAATTGTGTCTTAAACATCTTCTCTTAGGGTTGCCCTGCTTTGTCTAAGCTGTATAGAAAAATGGCCAGCAAGTCATTCAGATTTACAAAAATCTTTATTAATACAACAGTATGTGATGACCTTGCCTGGTTGTCGATAATGTTGCTAGACGCTATTGGTGTGCATTTTATGGACTCCACACACTAGCTTGACAGCCAAGCTGATATAATTGTCTGGACTGATGCTGTCTTATAGCTCAGACTTTTCTTTGTCTTCACTGGCAATAGATATATATACCAACTTCATCCACCTCTTCCAGGCACCACTATCAACATTTTCTTCTCAAACTGATCACTATTCTGTCTGTGATTCACTTTGTTGCCTCTCTTCCCCATCCACCTCAACATTTGCTCCTGTTTACAGATAGCCTTGACTCTGTCACACCTTCTAACTCACTGGGATAGTGCAAGCCTTGCATAATGCACCCCTTCAAGGTGTTGCCTCTATTATTCTCAAACCAGGCATAGACATTTGAGTTTTCCATATTGAAGTAGATACCGGCAATACTCAATTCTGGAATGTGAGCTGACTAAGCCTATTTTTGGCTATTTTGATGGCAAATCAATGTTGATTGCTTCAACTCTTATTAAAGTGTGATGAGCAGCATGGACCCTTGTTAATTAGCCTTTTTGCTGTGTGGACTGACATTTGGTGGTACCAGAGTATCTTTGAAAGTTAGAATAGTGCCCCATGAAGGTTCTGTGTGCTTAAAAGATGTGCAAAAGTGCAAAAAGCTGTGTGACATATTTGTTTAGTTATATTTGCGAAGCCTTCAGACTGCTCATTCAAATACATCTGGTACAGGCTTCCACAGACCTTGTATCATTTCAAAAAAAATTACAGAATATTATTGAAAAATAAACTACATGTTTTCTTCAGAGCACTTTTTTTCAAAAAGCATTTTAAATGTTATAAATGTAATGAAACTATGGTAAACTGAGGTCTAAAAAATAAATTGCCTTAAAGAAAACATGTAAAATTATATCCTGAGTAAAATGTTCCTGCAAAAGTACTCATGAATCTTCTTCCTTTAACCTGCAGAAGGTGCATCTATGAAACTCACATATTTTGGGCCCTGATCGAGATTGCTCAGAGTGCGAATTTTGGCAGGGGTTGCCGGTGCTCAATTAAAGGCAAAATCAACATTTGTGCTAATCTTCTCTTATATCTTCTTCTTAATGAATACTATCAAAAATTCCCAGCTGATCGCATCTGCATATTCTCTCTTAAGGGATCTTCTGCTGACACAATAGAGGGAGTCCTTTTAGCTACTCTAGGTGAGTGTGCTTCTTGCACCACTCACCCAGTTGACTCATTGTCTCATATTGATGAGCATGCCCTCTTTCTCTAGCATCAGTTAAAAGTTATTCTTCTGGTGCAAGAGAGTATGTTCACTTTTGTGTCTGACACCATCTTCCTCTTGATCCCACATCCACAACTCTTAGCTGATACATCACATATACTTCACAATTCATTGCATCTGGCCCTAAATATTTCACTGGTGTCTGACACTTCCTCCATGATCTCTATTCTGACTTTGATATTAACCAACAGTCTCCTATAGTGCAATCTATTATTCACAGCTTCAAGAAATTTTGTGCTGATCCCATTTGGAGAAAATTCCCCTTTTGCCACTCCCACCTGGTGACCTTCGAACTGTTGGTGAAGATGTCAGGATTGTATGATGATCTTCTCTTTGCCATCATCCTATTTTGTTGCTTCTATGCCTGTTATCATTCTGGAGAGTTTATCTGGAGTAATGACAAACAGCTTCAAGATTATTGCAAGCTAATCAACTGATTATCTATTGTTTTCTCTGATGGCAAAGTACAATATCATTTACTGTACCACAAAGCTGATCCATTCTATTATAGTTCCAATATTCTATTCATGCAGCAAGATGTTGCTGATCCTGTTCATCTCCTTTATGATTATATCATTGTACATGATGCTTGCCATGGCCCATGGTCACCACTATTCCTTTGTGAAGATGACTCAGTCTCAACTTATACCTGGTTTGATAAGAGATTCTTCAAAATAATAGGAAGAGAATTTGGTGAACACTCTTTGCGAGCAGAAGGCACCACATTTTATGTATCTTTTGGATTATCAGAGTTTGTCATTCAGGCACTAGACTGCTGGTCATCAAAAGCCTGGATTCTATATGTGCACAAGCACCCTGCACTTTGTGTTGAATTGCAGATGACATCACTTTATCATACTTCTCTCCCCATCTAATATCTCTTGTGACTTGCTCATCATTCCTGCATCACCTGCACCCCTCATATACATCATTTTCAGCCATCTTCTCTCTATATTCAGCCTATCGCACCCCACAATATAATAGAAGCTTGTTTTACAAGCTCCTGATTTGTGCTATTCTTGTGAAAAAGCAGAGGTCACTATAAACACAGGTTCCAAGGATAAGGAGCATTTTTGTAAGCCTCTGCAGTACTATCAAGACTGATTGGCACTGCCACACTTTGCCAGGCTCTGCCTAGAAGCACCGCTGATGAGCCTAGACTTCCATGGCAACAGCAACACCCAAAACTCGGTGAGAGCTTAGGCAGTTAACATAGCAACACAGCAATCAAGGCAATGTGTTTGCGAGTGGTTCGGTGCACCTCCGTGTGGTCAATTTCTCAATAACACAAGATACACTGCGACTTTTCAGTCAGCAAAGTAGTACTCTTGGTCAAGGAGTACTAATAGACATTGGCTGTAAGCCGGGAAGGATCTCGATAAACGAGATAGGACGGAATCTGGTATGACTTGAATACCAAGAAACTGTGATAGAAACTGCGAAAATGATCTAGAGACCATGAAAATGGGTCTAGAAATCGTAGCAACACGCTAGAAATTGTAGTGATGAGCTGTTAATTGTAGCAATGGTCGAGAAGACATGGGGAGGGACTGGAAAATGTGGAGAGGGACTAGAAAATGTTGCGATGCTCTAGTAATTGTGGCAATGGACTAGAAGACGTCAAAATAGCCTAGTAAACATGGCTTGGGGTGTACCTAATATTGTGAGTCGAAACAATAGCAATAAACATACGGAGACTGTAAGAAACTGGTAGAAATTGTAGCAACTGAGGTGCTGAGTGAGGTGCTGCAGCAATAGATGCACGGCAACTCCGAACAATGATAAAGACGAGAGTGATCCTATGGAGCTGAACTGGGCCTACACAGAGGCAATACTGAACTGGGTGATGAAAACGATGGCGATGTAGAAGGTGAAAGCAATGAAACAATCCTATGTGGTGAAAGTGAAGCAATGTTGTGGCATTAAAAGACAAAAGCAAGTTATTGACGCAAGATTTTGTGTATTGGTGCAACCAATAATGTTTAAAGAGTAAAGCAAGCGGTGAGGAATAACTTGGAGTAACTGTAGCTGACTGGTAATGCCGTAGCCTCATCAACTGAGTAAGAACTAGCTCTAAAAATGCGGTTTCTACCTAGTTTTTATACTACAAGTACGATTTTATAAATAGAATATTCATCAAAGCCTTAGTAAGGCTGTAAGTCCTTGGCTTTTCTAATAGCCATAGTAAACATATGGTATCTGTGGTTCTAAAGTGACAGCAAGTCTTCGACGTTGCTGGGTATGGATGCGAACCATGTGGTTTTATTGAGCGATGAGCGGATCATAAGGTGCTGTTTAGCTGCAGATTATTGAGCTGCAGTTGCCGTGCTGAGGTGTATGTGTGGGGCAACAATAATTCGAAGTCTTGGCACTGTAACAGCCTTAGTAAATGTGGTCTATAGTTGCCATAGCTGTAATTATCGTAGCGGGGAGGGTACTCGCGTCAATCACGTCATTTCATTAAATGATTGATGGGCACATCAACTAGTGCTTCTGAGTGATGTAGCAACCCCGTTTTAGGATGATTGTCGATCAAAGGTGCCTTGCCGTGATGCAATACAGTAATTGTGATGTGAGGCGAGCTGGGAAGGATAACAGAGTGTGTGAGGGTTGGATGTTATGGTTTTAGGATTGTATCTGAATGTTTGTGGCTTATACTGTGAAAATCCATGGTATTATCGAGTGTTGGCAGTATTATGGAGTGTGTGAGGATTATAATGGCATCGTTTCGAAGGTATTGGGTGATGAATGAATAAATCCGCGAATTCTGAGCATACAGAGCCTGGAGGCTCATCACCGCTTCATTCCTCAGAGTGAGGCAGTTGTTTTGTCTTATTTTTAGTGCTGGATTTTTGGTAGAGGCTGAAATTCAGAGAGACATTAAGAAAAATGTTTTATCTTCCTTCATCTTTCATGTTGTGATTCAAGGTGAGCTTTGCTTTGCTTGCTCACCCATTTACACACTTACCCAGTGTTCACTCATACCAGGCTGCACAAGCTTCATTTATTTATCTATTTTAAAAGCTGTTAATCATCTTTTGTGTGCCTGATCTCTTACCTTAGTAGCTCAGTCTCTTAATCCTCAGTCAGAAACACTTTATTTTTTTATTCCACACTCTCCTCTCACTATTGTTTTTCTTTCATCTTATTGTGTATTATACTTGTATTGTACCTAGCCTATCGCACCTCACAATATGATAGGAGCTTGTTTTACAAGCTTCCAATTTGCACTATTCTTATGAAGACACAGAGGTTTATACTACACTGTATAGAGAATTAAATATTTTAGCTTAAAACATTAGATTTACAACTATTTATTATTTATTTTTACTAACATATAAACTATTATTTTAGATATTATTACAATATTCTGTGGCAATATATTAAATAATTAAGTAATTATAGAATTTAATATATTAAGCTGAAATATTAAATTCTCCATGCAGTGCTATTTTCTGCTACTATATTTGGCAGTATGATATCAATGTTATTTATTTTTTATCAATCACAGATAAGATAAGCCTCAAGTGAAACTAAGAAGATTACATAAAAAAGTAAAAAAGAGTTTACTCCCTTATTTAAGGTCTTTTCACCAAAAAGGGCTCTGTTGTTAACTTCAAAAAAACAATTCTGTAAACTTTAACAGAGTCTTTTTTATTATTATTTAGTGATTTTGGCAATCTTAAGAGACAAAACCTGGCAAAACTCCTATTTAATAGCTTATTTTATTACTTCAGATTATTATGTGATCTACTTGATTCTGCTTGAGGCCTATTTTATAGCAAAAATTAGCTAATATTATTTACTAAAATATTTAAAATAATTTTTATATTTTATTCTATATTTTACTATATGATAAATATTTCAAATCTTAGTATTTAGTTAGTATTTTCAGTTTTTAATTTACTAATTACCCTTATAATATAATATGCTAATGTATTAATGCCATGTATAAAACATAGAATTTGAATGCTAAAACTCTTAGCAGTTGCTTATGAGCCTCATCTCATGGCTTGCTATACAATATTTGATAATCTAGTAATACTAATAGTCAAACCTGTGTATTAACTTTGAATGTAATTAGTGCTATTATAACTCATCTCTATACTTATTAATATAGTGTTGGCTGCTCTAGCTCACCCAGCAACATCAAATCTTTGACTTTAAACTATTACAGTGATTGACAGGTCAATGCAACACCATCAGTCACTGAAACAGTTAATTTATCCTGCTTCCCCTCAATTCTGTCGCTAAATTCTGCTGTATAATTTGAGATATGCATGTTACAGATTTTATAAGCATTTTTGGGGAATTTTAGAGCCACAACTGACACTGTGAAAAATCGAGCAATGGGGTAGATTTGGCAGAGGTTTGTCATATGGCCATTTATTAGTCAATGAAACACCGTAAATGAAGAATATCTCAGTTGCTACTATTTCAATCCACTTCAAAATTTAGTATGGACATCACTGAGTAAAATTGATAATTTTCTAGCTACTTTATTTGAGGAACAAAGAGAGCTATGGAGAATGGGATGAAAAACAATTTCCAGTATTCCAATGACTGGTCAATAACTGTATAGTTGTATAACCATCCCATAATCAAGACTAATCACTAGTATTTTTTATATGGATTTAGAATTCAGGTGTCAAAGCAAAAGGATCTCTGCATTTGTATCTATGCTATTAGTGATATGATGTTCCAAAAGAGAATCTACAGCCTTAGTTTCATTTTGCTACCATGATATTATCTATCAGTTTCTAAATTGATCTATATTCTGAATCATATGATTTTGAACTTTAGATGCTATAATCTGGTGTTTTTAATATGTCTATCATCAATTATATGCTATTTTTAATCAGAGTATTACTTTGTAGAGTCTATTTATATTGGTATCCTTTTGTAATACTTTAATGAATCAAATGTTATAGTACTGAAGGTTATATTCTTGATATGATGATTTTTTTTTGGCTTTTTGCTACTGCTGCATATATATATAAAGAGTCTGCTATACACTATCATTATAAACTACTCTCTTGTATATTATTCTACTTCTGCTCAGACTTCCTTAATGTCTAAACAGACTTATACTTCCAGTCTGTCAGATCTCACTGACACTACTAATGCTCATGTACTTCAAGTACTTGGACATGCATTAGATGAAGGTATACTCTTCTCTCTATTGCATGGTATGTATGTTAACTTAAGTATGATATGTATATGTCTGATTACAGCTCTATATAGGTATATACACTGGAGTCCTTGCAGTCACATTGGGGAATATTTGTAAGAGAAATATGTCTATTATAAGTATCATATAAGCTGAGTTAAATGATGCAGTTATAACTAAATCTGCATCTATTGGAAAAGCTATAATCATTGTTATAATCCTCTTACATATTGTTACTACCATTGACTTTGGCATTTACATCTCATCTATCTGCTCAATATTTATTGAGAATGCCACTGCTGAGAGCATTGCGATATATCATGCAATTGACATCAATCCTAAACTCACCAAAACATCAGTGATAGGTGCTATGGATGGCATTTGTTCTATCCTTGCAGATGCTACTATAGTATATATAACTTTACTAAAATCTTAACTCCAACTTACTATCATCTATAGATTTGGCGTTGTTGGATTGTATGGGGACAGCGCTGGCTTCTTATTTTACCTCCTATTCTTTTTCTTATCTGTGCAACAGGTATGATCCTTTAAAACTCTTAACTGTTAATTTACATCAGTCTTGGCACAGTGTTCAAGATTATTATTACATATGATACATCTATTTTGCCAGTGATCACTAGCAACTATTGCTTTTTCATAATTGTTACATCTTTTCTTCTTGCAACAACATTATGGTGCACAGTGCTCATCATCTATCGAATTGTCACTGTTGCTCAAGCAGGAGGGGGAGGGTTAAGAGCCTACTGGCATGTTATTGAGATCTTCACTGAATCATCTGCTCTTTATTCTATTGCCTTAATCTTATATATAGTTTTATACTCTTATGATGATTACACACCAAGAAGTTATATTTCAGCAATTACAACAATTGCAAGGGTATGGTCATATTAAAATATTTTATATTAGCATTTAACAGATATTATATAGGGAATTGCCCCAACACTCCTTATTGGACGTGTTGCAGCAGGCCATGCTTGCTCAGATGAAGCATGGCAGGAAAGTGTAATATCAGGCTCAATTCACTTTGGCACAAATTCTATAGATCAGAACTCTCAACTGGGTTCTATGACAAGTGATGATCTTGAAGCACAAGCTGCACAATCAGAGAGAGATGAAGAATATAGGCATCATGCCTGGATGGACTCTGAGAGAGATACTTATCTCCAGAGTGTGGTACACAAGGATGGTATGAAGGTGCAGCTTGAGATACCAGATGACAGCCATTATTACAACAAAGATGTTATTCATGGTGATAACCTCAAAGCACATCCTAATAGGCCATAGGATAACAATCTTCATGTAATACTCAATGTGCCTAAAGATTGATAGCACTAATGAGCATGTTTTTACTGACTCTGTATTATTCACTACTTATATCTTGACTCTACCTTCAGTTGCCTGTTTTTCTATTTATTTACTGGCCTACATACTTTAGAATTATTAGAAGAACTGGTTTTACTAATATTTTATTCATATTTTTGAGGTTTTTTTGGAGAATGCATCAATCAGAGATAGATGCAAAGCTCTCCTAATAAATAGTATAAGTAACATCACAAGTTCAAAATATGCATTCCAACATATTGAATTATCAATGTTTGCTATACACTTTGATAGTCAAAAACAACAAAATTGTGATTCTAACCAAAAGTACCTATCTAATACTGTGTCATAATTTAATAATGCTTATACCATAGCCAACCATAGATTGATGCTACGTTTGAAAAGTATTGGAAAACTATACTCAAATCAAAACCCATAATAGCAAGACATAGCATGAATTCAGATGATCTGCAGATATCTAAATGGATATTTGAAAAAATACCTGTGGATGTGGCTGTACTCAGATATCTGGATCTTTGGTATCTAGATCTGCCAGATGCAGATATGGCTTAAGCAACTCAGTATATTTATAGATATTCTTTTTACATCTGTGATTGCATCATTTTCCACTAGTAAAATAAGCATTCTAGGTTTTTAAAGATCAGAGAATCCAAATTTGCTATCTGATCAGTATTGAAGATCATTTAGATCCATAGTAAGCAAACAATGAATTTCTTAATTTTCTATACAAACTTTTTAAATTATTTATAAGTATTGTTTGAATAGAGAAATTAATATGATAGAAGTGTCCTAATGTTTTTAAGGTCAGAGATTTCAATATCACTGTCTAATTTTTGATTAGATGTCATCCTAGCCCATGGGAGTCAATCAAAGACTTTATTAGTATTTTATTATAGATCTTTATATTTTGTTAGCAATTGCCTAGATGTTAATATTAATTATGCAGATGTGTCCTATATATTCGAGATCAGGGATTTTGAATCCACTTTTCAATTTCACATTGGAGATGATCCTGGCCTATTGGTATTGATCAAAGACTTTAATGATATCATAAATACTATATTTTTTTTGTATTTTCTATCTCTCAATTTTAGAGTCATTCAGTACTCAAGTCTCCATTTACTCCTACCAAAGAGAATGATCATTTTGATTTTTCAGCTTCAGTTACACCAGAGCAGAATCATCATGCAAAATAGGAGCAGAATTGTCTTCAGTGTCTGCAGATGATCTCTCCCTCTATCTGTCGTGATTGATCACTATGTCCAGGTGCTGATCCTAATATTAAACTTTCATACTTTAATATACCACCTGAGATTTATATCTCATTTCAATTGGATCATCTGTGTGAACATCCCATACCTGTAGTACTAGCTCTTTCTGTTTTTCCCACCAGAGGTTAACATTGTAGATGGTGACGTGGTGGTGCTTCTGAAGGACAGACATCTGCATTTGATAATATTTGAGTTCCACAGCTTCCTGTAGGTCCACAAGGCTATAGACATGGGGGTGGTCAAGAACATAGGTGAGAGAGAGCTATTGAAATTCATCTTCCACACACTGAGCCACCACAAAATATTGACTGAACAACTTCTGCTGAGCACTGCTAGTAATCACCATCACTTATAAGAGAGTCATCACCATTACCTTCACCACCTCTACAGCCACTATTACCATTACCACATCAACATCAACTATCACATGCTATTCCTGTATAACTTTCTTTAGCAAGATGGCCATATGCTAAAGTGCACTCTTAGCATAATATTGGAAGTAGAAAGTGTGTTTATAAACATTGTGAAGTATTACATTGGCATGATAAACGACTTCAGAGTAAGTCAAGAGTTACACCACAATTGGGAATGTGCTATCTACAAGGGCAGATTAAATTACCTCACCTTCTTACTGCTTCTGCCATTCTTCAAAATCTTCTTTGTGGCAATAATTCAATATTAAAAGCCTTCTTATAAGATATCAGGCAGTATAATACAGCATTGGCATTTATGTCTTTAGCTGTAAAAGTTGATAAGGCAATTACCAGTTCTTTAGAACTATACTGCTTCCATGTATCTGGCAAGCTTCATCACCCAGATGAGATCTCTGCTGCCTGAGGAAGAAGGGAAATTGTCTTATGCACAGCTGTATATACATGATCCAGTGGAGGCATTGAATATGCACAATTGTCACAATCCTAATCTAAATCCAGAAATCATGTCTCAATTACAGGATTTAATGCAAGATGTAAATCCATATATTGCTTTATATTGACATGCATATCTCATTATGAAAGACAAACCCCATGAAGAGTATCCAAATATTAAAGTGCAATTGCATGTGGGTGATGGAACTAATAGGTGACAATATAATCTTTCAACAGTAGATGAGTTGGCTATTATTATTTCTGGAGATGGATCTGAGCCTGTTCAAAATGATTGAGATATTTTTTACGTATGCATGATCATTCTCTCAAGCACATTAGTCAACTTCATCCAAGTTATCAATCTCTTTATTATGTTCTTCTTTTTCCACATGGAGAATTAGATTGAAATATATATATGCTCCTGAAAAAGACTGAAACAAGTGAATGTACAAAATATAAAAGGCTTACTCAACATATGTATTATGCCTACTATCTATATGATTATCTAGCAATTGAACCAAATGCACCATTATATAGAGGAGGATGGCTCTATAAGCAGTATAGTGTAGATGCATGGACATCAATTGAACAAAATAATCTCAACTAGGTTCAGAATAATCAGAAAACTATTCATGCAGATGTGTATAAAGAATTGGTTAATGCAACAACCAATGCAGATAGATTAGAAACCTCTGACCAGTGTATTGTCTTATCATTATCACACACTGGAAGTCCACATGCAATGTACCAGCTATACCAAGACTCTATGGCAATTTGTAGAGCCTTACAGAAGCCAGATATGTTTCTTACAATGACAGCAAACCCACAGTAGCCAGAAATTGTAGAGGCTCTGAAGCACACAGATGGACCAGATTAAAAGGTGAAGAATCAACCAGATATTGTAGCCAAGGTTTTTCAGTTGAAGAAGAAGGTCTTACTGTATGAAATCAAGAAGGGTGGAATATTTGAAAAAGTCAGGACTATGATGCATACTATTGAATTTCAGAAGTGTGGACTCTCTCATATGCATTTTTTGATTTTTCTAGATTCTAAATACAAAATTTGCACACCTGCTGATGCTGATTCAGTCTCATGTGCTCAGATTCCTGATCCTGTTACCCAACCAATTCTTTATGAAATTGTCACCAAATGCATGGTCCATAGTCTATATGATCATCATTGCAAAAAGTATGATAGTCGCTGTTCAAAGAACTTTTCAAAAGAGGTATAGTGGTTAGGAATGTCTTAATACAGATACTGATATGCACTTGGATCTCTTTTGTTGAGATTAAACCATTGTAACAGAGTAGTTATCTTTGCCTCTGCAGCTGCTAACACCTCTTCTGGACTGTCATTCTTAGTATATGTAATAAGCTGTTTATCAAGAAGATGGACCTGAAGACAAACAACATTTAGCTCCTTCTGATGTAGCCGAAATAAAAAGATCCCCTAGCATGATTCAATAGCAGAGATGTAGCATGCATTCAGAAACTTCTTAATCTCATCATGATCCTGAATCTCTAATGTAGTCCTATCATAGCCCTTATAGATGTATTTATGGATAGATTTGATAGATTTGACAGAAACATAAACCTCCACTATTTTGCACTGAGATAAGGATTATATGGGACAATATCATAGTTGGTATAGACAGTATGGGTTTGGCCACACATTCTAACATACTCATGATCATTGTTAGGATATGCCAAATTAGAATATCAATCAGTGGTGAATTCAGTATACTCATTGAAGTCTTTTTAACAGTCAAATAATCAAAGACCTAGAGGTCTACAAAGAGTGTAATTACTCTGGAATACATGGACTCAATTACAACACAAGCACATGCACTTGTGACAAAGAACCAAAGTTTTACAAAGAGTATATAGACTCTACAAAGAACACACAGATTTTGGCTTCAAGTACAAGACTTGCAAAGAGTACACTGACTCGTTAACTATTCAAACTTAAAGCATTCTAGGGCTTATTTCACTTTAACTAGGCAATGTCTTTGGTCTGTGGTTAACTTAGCACATCTAGATCACTTTAGTCGGTGAGGGAGCACAAGGCCTTTGTATGCAGAGCAGTTCAATTAACTAGCAAGGCTCAAACATGGGGATGACTCTTCTTCCTACTTAGTTCTTCTATGTCCTTGAGACTTGTCAATTGTCATTGCAAAAGCCAACCTGACTGGAAATTTGTGACATGAAAATGCAATATGAAGTTCAGCTGTATCTGCATTGATTGTGATGCGTGAGATGAAAACAGCCTTGCCTGCATTGTTACCACTGAGAAGATGATATTCTAATACATGTGGACAGAAACGTGTAAGAATCATCCATGTCCCATTACATAGGCCATTTGCTGGATCCAGATTGCAGAGAAGCATAAGAGGACATCAAACTTTGAGAGCCAGCTTTGCACGTGGCAATCCAGAGGCATTGAAATTTTGAAGAAACTCCACTGGATAAAGAGTAGCAGGATCATCTAACTCTTCCTCTATTGTCTTGTCTGTACTCCAATAGACTGTCTCTTGTCCTGGAAACATATCCAGAACCTGTTGATTGATTTCATCAACATCATCATTGTGTCTAGAGTGAATTGTTCATTCTAGAAAAAAATAGTCTTGGAAGTGGCCAGCTTGGATGTTTGGATAAATATATTTAATGAGTTCAGAGAGTGAATTGTTGGCCAGACACATAGAAGCAGGAAGAGTGATAGTACGATCATCAGTAAGTCCTTCACCTGCACCAACAGTAAGTAGCCAACAGGCAAACTCTATATTTTCAGGAGTTTGATCCAGGCACATGTTTTTCTTCAAATGAATGACTTCAATGTGAGGCCATAAAGGTGAACAGCAAAATGAAGCTGCAACAATCTGCTCCCATGATTCTCGTGAAACAACTGGCAATATCTGATGAAAGTCTCCTAAAATAAATAATTAGAAATGACAATCTATAGTGACTCAGAATGGGGACACATACCACTAAAAGTATAGTTTTTCCACCAAAAGAAACATCCTTATTGCAGACATCACGAAGAGTATAATCAACAGTCTCAATATCATGTCAGTTCTGCATAGGAACTTCATCCCAAATGATGAGAGAAGTTCAGCTAAGTGAGTCTCTCTACAAATGCTGCATGTTGTATCATCACATGAGGGAATTGGAATTTTGAAGATGCTGTGGCTAGTACACCCTCCAACTAAGAGAATTGCTGATATACCAGAGGAAGCACAGGTCAATGCAATCTTTCCTTGAGCATGAACAGCAGCAGCAATAGTATTGCACACAAAAGTCTTTCCACCACCTCCAGCACTATGCAGAAATACCAATTTCCCTCATTCATTCATAGCAGAGTCAAACACAGTATTATAAGCAGTCTTTTGCTCTTTATTGAATGTTTGAAGATTGTTAGCAACTAATTGCTGCAGAGATGGGATATCATAGACCAGCTGTGCAGCTAGAAGAGGATTATCTTTATAAGCAGCCCAGTCCATGATAGAGGCTGGCATCTCAGTCCACTCAAAGAGACAACGACCATGAGATTAAAGAAGTTTATTGATAAGATGGAGACCAAAATCATAGAGCTGAGCATCTGTTGGATTTGGAACATTACATTAGCAGAGCTTATGTGCCAAATCATCACAAATATTCTCCTTGAACTTCTCCCACAGCTCATCTGGCTTTGCTGGCTGGCAGAAGAGAAGAAGGGTCACAAATAGTGATTGCAACTGTGCTTCTGACTGCATAATAGCTGCCTCCTGTAAGCATTGTCTCCATTCATTATCATTTTCCAGCAATCTCATAGCAATGTATGCTTTTTTAAAAGTAGCACACTCCACATTGTTGACAATGTGTAAGTGTTGGAAGGATTGAGCACTGGTAACAGCAGTCAAAAGAAGCCATAAATAGAATCGTTCACCAGATGAGAGGGCAGCTTGATACATTCAACCAATAGTAATGCCAATAGTAGTATGTTTTTGGCATAGATTCCACTTCCTCTTGTTCCAGGTATAGTGAGCAGGAGTCTCCTAATATAGATATTAACATGCATTTGGATCCCTCTTATTGAGCTCAAACTGTTGTAACAGACTAGTTGTCTTTGCCTCTGCAGCTGCTAACACCTCTTCTGGACTGTCATTCTCATCATATGTGATAAGCTGTTCATCAGAGAGATAGACCTGAAGACAGACAACATTTGGCTCCTCCTGATGTAGCTGAAATGAAAAGATCCTCCAGCATGATTCAATAGCAGAGATGTAGTGTGCATCCAAAAACTCCTTGATCTCATCATGATCCTGAACCTCTAATATAGTCCTATTATAGCCCTTGTAGATGTATTTATGGATATATTTGATGGCCTTGACAGAAACACAAATCTCCACATTGATGTGACAGTTATATTTTGCACTGAGATAAGGATTGTATGGGACAATATCACGGTTGGTATAGACAGTACAGGTTCGGCCACATATTTTAACACACTCACAACCATTGTTAGGACGTGCTAAATTGGGATATCCATCATTGGTGAATTCAGTGTGCTCATTGAAGTCTTTTGGAAAGTTTTTTGAACAGTGGCCATCAGGCTTCTTGCAGCGATGATCACATGGACCATGAACTATGCATCTGGTGATAATTTTATAAAGAATTGGTTGAGTAACAGGATCAGGAATCTGAGCACATGAGACTGAATCAGCATCAGCAGGTGTGTGAATCTTGTCTTCAGGATCCAGAAAAATCAAAAGATGCATATGAGAGAGTCCACACTTCTGAAATTCAATAGTATGCACCATAGCCCTGACTTTTCCAAATATTCCACCCTTCTTGATTTCTTCCAGTAAGGCCTCTTTCTTCAACTGGAAAACCTTGGTTACAATATCTGGTCGATCTTCCACCTTCTGATCTGGTCTATCTGTACGCTTCAGAGCCTCTACAATTTCTGGCCACTGTGGGTTTGCTGTCATTGTAAGAAAGATATCTGGCTTCTGTAAGGCTCTACAGATTGCCATAGAGTCTTGGTACAGCTGGTACATTGCACGTGGACTTCCAGTGTATGATGATGGTAAGACAATACACTGGCTAGAGTTTTCCAATCCATCTGCATTAGTTGTTGCATCAACCAATCCTTTATACAGATCTGCACAGATAATTTTCTGATTGTGGCAAACCCAGTTAAGCTTATTTTGTTTAATTGATGCCTATGCATTTATAATATATTGCTGTTAGAGCCTTCCTCCTCTATACAATAGTGCATTTGGTTCAAATATTGGATGGTCCTGTAGGCGATAAGCATAATACATATGTTGAGTAAGCCTTTTATGTTCTCTACATTCACTTGTTTCAGTCTCTTCCAGGAGTATATATATATTCCAACCCAATTCTCCATATGGAAAAAGAAGAACATAACGAAGAGATTGACAACTTGGATGAAGTTGACTAATGCACTTGAGAGAATGATCATGCATACGTAAAACAATGTCTCGATCATTTTGAACAGGCTCAGATCCATCTCTAGGAATAATAATAGCCAACTCATCTACTGTTGAAAGATTATATTATCACCCATTAGTTCCATCACCCACATGCAATTGCACTTTAATATTTGGATACTTTTCATGGGGTTTGTCTTTCATAATGAGATATGCATGTCGATATAAAGCAACATATGGATTTACATCCTATATTAAATCCTGTAATTGGGACATGATTTCAGGATTTAGATTAGGATTGCGATGATTATGCATACTCAATGCCTTCACTGGATCATTTATGTACAGCTGTGCATGAGACAATTTCCCTTCTTCCTCAGGCAGCAGAGATCCCATCTGGTGATGAAGCTCACCAAATACATGGAAGCAGTATGGTCTTGAAGAACTAGTAATTGCCTCATGAACTTTTACAGCTAAAGATATAAATGCCAATGCTATATTATACTGCCTGATATCTTATAAGAAGGCTTTTGATATTGAATTATTGCCACAAAGAAGATTTTGAAGAATGGCAGAAGCAGGAAGAAGGTGAGGTAATTTAACCTGCCCTTGTAGACAGCACATTCCAAATTGTGGTGTAACTCTTGACTTACTCTGAAGTTGTTCATCATGCCAATGTAATGCCCCACAATGTTTATAAACATACTTTCTACTTCCAATATTATGCTGAGAGTGCACTTTCACATATAGATATCTTGCCAGAGGAAGTTGTACAGGAATAGCATGTGGTGGTTGATGTTGATGTGGTAATGGCAATGGTGGCTGTAGAGGTGGTAAAGGTAATGGTAGTGACTCTCTTATAGGTGATGGTGATTGGTGGCAATGCTCAGCAGAAGTTGTTTGGTCAATATTTTGTGGTGGCTCAGTGCATGGAGGATGAATTTCAATTGCTCTCCCTCGCCCATGTTCTCAACCACCCCCATATCCACAGCCTTGTGGAATAGAAGTATTATTAAATGCAGATGTCTGTCCTTCAGGAGCACCACTACATAACTGTCTACGACGTCGACCTCTGGTGGAAAAAACAGGAAGAGCTGGTACTACTGGCATGACATGTTCATGTGAACAATCCAACTGAGATGAGATATGAGTCTCAGGTGGTATATTAAAATGTGGAAGTTCAATATTAGGATCAGGACCTGGATGTGGTGATCGATCACAACAGATAGAGGGGGAGGTCATCTGAAGACATTAAAGATGATCCTACTCCCATTTTGCATAACAATTCTGCTCTGGTGTAACTGGAGCTGAAAAATCAAAATGATCATTCTCTCTAGTAAGAGTAGATGGAGACCTATTAACAGCATGCTGTGAGTATTGATCTTAGAAAAATAAGAGTGATGCACACATCACAGGATATGGAGAGGTGGAAATAGTAGTAACACTGTGTAAGGAAGAGGCAAAAACACCTGAAAGAAAATCAGAAATGAAGAGCTTCACTCAAATATTGATAGACAGTACTATGAGAGATCCCAAAAGTCTTTATTATATGTATTATATGTAAAAGAGCTGTAATGCTTGCCTGAGATGGTATACTGTAAGAGGAGGATGGAACAGAGTAGAGGGTAAGAAGAAAAGGGGACAGGCTTGAACCGCACCATAGCAGCATGATGAAGTTGAAACTCAGCTGGAACAAGCCATGGTCTGGCAATGGCCGGAAATTTCAAACTTAGCTTATTTGTCATCATCCACCTCTCTTATTATATAGACAAACCTATGCCCCGTGTCTTCATCACGATTGCCAGACCCTTGTACCTCAGGTCCTGGCAACCTGACTGTGACATAGGACTTCAGCTTGTTGGAGCCTGACCCAAACCCGGCTTATTACTATGATATGTTGTTGAATCTCTGTTATTAGGGGGGAGTCAAAATTGAAAATTATGCCTTGATTATGAGAATGATTATAAGTCTACTATTTGAGCCAGAGGTGCTGTTGAAGTGCTTCTTTGAAGCCTGCAGTGACATTTCTTCCTCAAATGAGGCAGGAGGCATAATCATTAAAGCTATAATTGTCTTCATAATCACTCATAATTGCATAACCTCCTCTGGAGAAGGTTCTACAATTATAGCAGATGGCAATTATTCCCATGATTATGGACTGATAATCAGTGTATAATTGTCTTCATAATCACTCTCATAATTCCAATTCTGACCTCCCCTTATTTGTTTGGAGCCATTGCAATGGAACAAAATAGTTTTTATGAGTGCTATAAAGCTTTGTTCTATTACTTCTATAAGCTATGTAATAGATGGGTAGGGACTCCTATGATTTGAGTGATCATTGTTACAATGTTAATAGCTGTCACTACTGGCAGAGGAGAGGGAGAGCTATGTATTCTGGTTCTTATGTTTCTAAATTAAATATCTGACATGGTGGGCTGCCATGATCATTATTTGAACTCTGATAATTTCTATAAGACTTACATCTATTGACATTCATTGCTTATTACTTAATACTCACTTTTAGGGATCCACACTGTACCTGTATTTATAGAATTACAGGATGGTTCATACAGATATCATAACTATGCCATATGCAATTTCAGGATTCAGAAAAATTACAGGTCCTGTATGGGTTTGCTCAATATAGGTAATTTTGTCTATAATTTACTGTGATCTGACAGATACTAACCTTATTTGTGTATCTAAAACAAATTTAGTCCAAAAACATCTTGGAGCCACTAGATATTGCTTAAAATATAGTTGACAAGTATGATTATGACCTATACTGTCAATGGTTTCAGCCTATACAGTGACAGTATGAGTTAATTTGTATATTTGATGGTTGTATCCATATATGGATATGGTGTGGATCCCTACTCACTTTGTTGCTTTAGCATAGATAAGAAGTCTCAGTTGAAGCTCAGTTAGAAGCCAGTCACACCAATGATGTGCTGTGGAGAGAGTAGAGGCAGTAAAATTGAAACTCACCTGGCCTGCACTGTAGTATAGCAATGGCCATTTATGACATGATAGCTGGATAAGCATGTCATAGCTGAATTGTTGAAGTCAAAGCCTTCTGGAGCACCTCACATGCTGTCATCCCATCTTCTTGCTTGTCATTGCAACAATCCTATTCTTGCTATTAGTTTATTTTCATATTTTAGTCATTACTTAATAATACTTATGTTTTCTTGCATCCTCAGACTTTAAAGTAGTATATATACCTCATATTTTATACTCATCACCTCAGCTTGTTGCTCTACATGGACAGAGAAAGGCTAAGCATAGCATGTATTCATACATGAATGGTCTTCTTGCTATTTCTACCTGCTGGGGAGAGGCTTGCCAAAGCCTCATAATAAGTAAATGATAGTCAGTACATATATCTGTGTTATCTGTCCTTGAATGGTTTCCTGGCCCCTGATCCTACCTACTAATTTTTTATTTGATGTTTGTTGTTCACTTGTTGCTCAATGCTCATTGTTTGATACTTGCTTTGGAGCCTACAGCATCCTGTCAGCATGCATAGTTAGCAGATAGTCTCAGTTCAGCAAACACTGGGTGTTGTCTATGCCAATGATGTTCCATAAGGGGATTGCAGAGGCAGCACCACAGCGAAATTGAAGCTCATCACTGTAGAGAGGCGGCAGTGACAGCAGTGCAACGGAATTGAAACTCAGCCAGAAGAGGCCGGTCATGGCAATGGCCAGAAAATTCAAAGTCCATCTTATTATGTCATCATCCACCTCTCTTAATATATAGACAAGCCTATGCTCTATGTCTTCATCACAATTGCCAGACCCTCGTACCTCAGGTCCTGGCAACCTAACTACAACACAGGGCTTCAGCTTATTGGGGCCTGCCCCAAACCCAGCTTATTACTAAGATATGTTGTTGAATCTCTGTTATTTGTTTAGAGCCACTGGTGAGTGCAATAGAGCAAAATGCTTTTTATAAGTGCTATAAAGCTTTGTTCTGTTACTTCTGTAAGCCATATAATAGACAGGTAAGGACTCTCATGATTTGGGTGATTATTGTTAATAGCTGTCATTGCTGGCAGGAGAGAGAGAGAGAGATATCTGACATGGTGGGCTGCTATGGTCATCATTTGAACTCCGATAATTTCTATAAGACTTACATTCATTGATATCCATTGCTCATTGCTTGATACTCATGTCATTGCTATAGCATGAATAAGTACTGTTCAATTTCAACTGTAGCTTCATGGGGTGTTACATGTTATGCTTTATGGGTAAATTGTCATAGCTTCATTCACTGAAATATAATGGAAAATTACTATATATAGTGTCTCTGGTGCCAGCTGGCCACCAAAAATCCCCAAATTAAGCTGATACTACCTCTCAGAAGAGTGTGTTACATGTTATGAATTACTGGGAGCTTTACTTCACTGAGTCCTGTTATATGTTACATGAATTAATGGTCAAAATCAAACAGTAATCTCAGTTGAAGCTCAGTCAGGAGCCAGTCACACCAATGATGTGCTGTGGAGAGAGTAAAGCCTTGGTAGAGGCAGCAAAATTGAAACTTACCTGACCTGCACTGTGGTATGGCAATGGCCATTTATGACATAGTAACTGGGTAAGCATGTTATAGCTGAATTGTTAAAGTCAAAGCCCTCTAGAGCACCTCACATGCTATCATCCCATCTTCTTGCTTGTCATTGCAATGATTCTCTTCTCAGACATTATGACTATTAGTTCATTTCTATGTTTTAGTCATTACTTATGTTTAGAGATGTGCATCATACTGTTACAGATACAACTGTAGACCATATAAAAATTATTGGCCATAGTACAGTACAGTTGATGTCATATCCATACCATGTCCATACTGTTGTCCATATATAGATATCTGGTGCTAAAGAGTGAGTATTATGTGCTTCTTTTAGGTCATAGATACTAACATTTATGGCATAAGATAGTCTTCTGTCCCTCCCTCAATGACGGTATTGAAACTATATGAATATGGCCATATTTCAAGCTATTAAAGTTGGCCACAGTATGGACCCATATCTATATATACCATATATAGCCACCATACTATGGGTATGGTGCACATCTCTACTTATGTTTCCTTGCTTCCTCAGACTTTAAAGTAGTATGTATATTTCATAATTTATACTTGTTACCTCAGCTTGTTGCTCTACATAGACAGAGAAAGGCTGAGGTGAGCTGTTCCATATTTCTTGTATTTATTGCCTTACTTACATCTCACAGCATGGCATGGCATAGCACATATTCTTACATGAATGGTCTCCTTGTCATTTCTACCTGCTGAGGAAAGGCTTGAGCCTTGCCAAAGCCTCATAATAAGCAAATTATGGTGTAGTCAGTACATGTATATGCATTGCCTGTTCTTGAATGGTCTCCTGGCCCCTAATCCTACCTGCTCATTTCTCATTTGATATTTATTGTTCACTTGTTGCTTGCTCAATACTCATTGTTTGATACTCTCTTTGGAGCATACTGCACCCTGTCAGCATGCATAGGTAGACAATAGTCTCAGTTTAGCAAATACTGGGTTCTGGGCATGCTCTGATGATTTACCATGTGGGGATGGAGCACCAATAAAGGTATGCAGAGGCAGCAGCACTCATTGCACTGTAGAGAGGTGGCAGTGATGGCAGTGCAACATAATTGAAACTCAGCCAGATAATGCTATGAGATGGCAATGGCTGGAAAATTCAAAGTCAGCTTATTATGTCATCATCCACCTGTCTTCATATATAGATTTCATATAATAAGGCAAGCTACCTACCCCATATATAGTAATACAGTCTCAGTTTAGATCTGGACTTGTTGCAATGTGTAAGAGTTAGTAACTTTGAGTCTCAGCTATAACACAAGTTTAGCAAGCTCACAGAGAAATAGAATAAGAGAAACATTTTGGATAAAAACTTTGGTTTACTTGAGATAAGAGAGAGATTTGGAAACAGTGACACTGCACCTCTCTTGAGAGATTACTGGATACCATCTGAGAGAAAGCTCTGTTTCTTTTCTGGTTCAGTGTAAAAGAGAAATTGTGTGTGCCAGCCTCTGTGTAGGTCTTGAGTAGTTTGCAAGGGATTCAGCCAGATCGGGCTGTTCTAGCAGTTGCACAGTGTGTGACAGGTGCATGCAGTTTGACCTTACGGCACCATTGTTAGGGTGAGCACACTGTGTGCGAGGACTTGCAGGGATGATTTTTGAGAGTATTTTTGACTTAATTGGGAGTGCCAAGGGCCTCTAATTGTGATGAGTTTGGGAGTCAGGTTTAGCAACTAAGAGAAAGGCAGCATTGTGCACAGATTAGATCTAGTTGCAAGTCATACTTAGTGAGCTCACTGGCCAGACTTGGTCATTTTGCAGATCTGCATATCTGTGTGTTTCAGCTATTGAAATATACTTTGCCTTGAGGGTTGTGTGATTCACTGTGCTCTCTTGTAAAAGCTTCAAGGAATTAGAGAATTTGAGAACAGCTTGAGAATTATATGCTGCTACACACTTCATTATACTGAGCTTGCTGAGATATATTGAGATACTGTCAGTGCACAATTGGAATTAAATTCCTTGCTCCCCTCTGCACTTAAGAAGATTGTGGGTGTGTGTGTTTAGTGGGATTGAGTGTAGGTTTAGTGTGTTCATGCTAGGCCATGCTTAGTTTCACTGGTGCCTGTCACCAGCCTCATCAATGTATCATAGATTACAGACACATAGTTATCTAAATTAGTCCTGGCCCATGTACAAGTGCATCCCACTGAGGCTTAAATCTCTACTGCAAGACAGATTGCTTTGCAAGTGAGCTCGCTCTTCAGCCTTATGGCTATGCCCACCTGTAAGATACTGTGCATGACAAAGTCCTTATGTTTTAATTCTGCTGTTTCTTTTTCTATCATAGATCTTTCTTCCTCTGTAACCTTGCTTCTTCACATGCCACTTGCACTGCCAGTCCACTCATTGATGAGCCTCTAGGCTCTGTATGCTCAGAATTCGCAGATTGATCCTGCTAATTAATATTGCCATCCCTCTAATGGCCTTTTAGTAAACCAAGGATTGCACACACAGCAATACCACTTTCACCCTATAGCAACCATTCCTCACACACTTTGTTATGCATCTCATCTTGTTATGCATCATAATTCCCATATTCCATTATAGCAAGACACCTTTGATCAACAATCATCCTAAAACAGAATTGCCGCATCAAACAGAAGCAACTAGTTGATGCACCCATCGATCACTTAATGAAATGACATGATTGACACAAGTACCTTCTAGCTATGAAAATTACAGCTACAGCAACTACAGACCATGTTTACTAAGGCTGTTACAATGCCAAGGCTTCAAGAAAATGTAGCCCTACGCATACTCCTCAGCACAATGACTATTGCCCAGAAATCTGCAGCTAAACAGCACTTAGTGATCCACTCATCACTCAATGAAACCATACAGTTTTTGTCCAAACACAGCAATGTCAACAAGTTGCTGTTACGTTTGAAGGTTAAAGACCATATATCAACTACGATTTTACTAAGCTAAGGCCTTACAGCCTTACAAACTCTCACATATTTATTCTATTTATAATTTCGTACTGGTAGTATAACCACTAGCTAGAAAATGTAGTGTAAGAGCATTTCATCTCAGTTTGACCACAGACTATGCCAGTAAACTATGTCTATTCACTGTTCTATGGCAATATACTGTTTACCCCAGCATATTTTCGATTGCACGTCAACTCTTAAACTCACCAGAGTTCTTCCACAGTTGCTCTTTACTCTTAACACTATTGGTACATGATCATATTATACCAATATATGATTTTCATGCTATATCTCACTCACATTATCTTTTATTAGGCCACTTTCACACCATTAGAGTTTTCACCTTTTCACTTTCACCATCATTATCATTGCCCACTTGGATAGTCTCCAAGTAGACTTAGGATCAGTATCAGCAAATTTTCATATCATATCAGTATAGGACAGTCCCTCAAGCAGACTTGAAGGTTAGTTTGACATAGGATAGGATCGTTTCAGCACAAGACCAGTTTTAACATTGACTTTAGCACTAGCACCATATAGGATCAGTATCATCACCCAGTTTTCATAGCTCCATGTTTTCTCTTGCCATTCCACCCTCAGTACCTCCTTCTATGTTTTCTCTCACCACACATGCCTCAGCACTATATTTTCTCATTGATTCTCTTGCTTCTAGACTGATTGCCTTTGGTTTAGTCTATCTTCCATCATTCACCCCACTCAGATTACCATCTAGCAATGTTTTCTAGTTTCACAGCATGTTTTCTCATATGGATTCATGGTATTAATGTCATACCTGTTTCTGTCCCCTCTCACTTTGAGAGATCCCTACTGGCTTATAGCCAAAGCATCTAGTACTCGACTACCAAGCAGTACTACTTCGCAGACTTAAAGTCGCAGTGTATACTTGTGTATAGAGAAATTGATTTACTGCACAGAGGTGCCCCAAACCCACTTGCACACATGATCACCTTGATTGCCATGCTACCATGTTAACTTGCCCAATCTCATTCTGAGTTAGTGTTGCTGTTGCCATGGAAGTCTAGGCTCATCAACATTTCCTGAGATTCACAAGTTACTCAGTTGTCTCAAGTTCATATTAGAATCTGGAATCATATCACTCATGTGGGTGGCCATGTTGTCTTAATGCCTAGAGCTTTGTGTTGCATTGATCACTTGAAATTGTTTAAGACAGAAGAATTGGATATCTCAATAATCATTGATGAAGGTACATAATGTCTATTCTGTGGTACTTACCATTTTTGACATTTTCTGTATGTAAAAATTGAAGACACACTATCTGAAGAGTATGTCCTTCTGTAATGCATAGGTACAATAATGTTCTGTGTTTCACCATCTGCTCAAGAGTTGGGTTTTACCTGGCTCTGACAATGTGTGTATCAAAATAAATTATATCTAAGTCAATCACATGTTTAAACATTCCCTGATCTCTATAAGAGTAATAGCAAATTCCTGCTAGCCCATACAACTAGGAAGATCATCACTTGATCCAATCCCCTGCCCAGAGATCATTCTTATGTTATATAGGATGTTGAAAATATAACAGAAATTAATCTACAGTTTCTATAAATGGCAGAACTAAGGATAATGGATCTCTCTTCTCTATTTTGCTGCCTAATGACAGATCATACTGACACCCTTAGCTGCAGTATTAGATCAAATCTAATAGTTATAACCATTTATCACTTTGCCAAATTTGTGGTTATTAACCATCTTTCAATTAAGCACAAACTCAAGCCATCTCTGCCCTAAATGATGCTTCCAAAGCAGCAGACAGTATCAAAGAACCAGATAATCATGATTATTTCTCTCACAGTAAGCTTTTATTTATCTGAAAATTAATATTATGCCACTGTGTACAAAAAAGGCAGCTGCACTTAAATCTGGCAATACTGTTCTCTCAATGCTAGGATCATAAATAATCAAATTTCTGCCCTTCAGCTCAATGTACAGGTGCACAGATCAGGATTTGGAAATAAAAAAAATACCTCAAGTTTGCACCAATCCAATCCTGACTAGGTGCAGGCAATGTAGGATAAATGCAAGACAATTGACAATGGATGACTTTTATTTCCATCACAAAAAAGCAAAGAAAAAGTTAATTACACACACACAGATTTGAATACAGGCTTTCAATGAGGAATAAACTACTTAAACCACTATGCTAACAGGTCATAGTATTTGAGTAAATTATAGTCTATCTATGTACTTAAATACATGAGAAACATCAATAAAAAAACTCCCCACCATTATATAGTGCGCAGTGGGGCATTGAGAGTGCAAGTGGCCATGAGCATAGCATTGTCTGTAGGCATGGAGCCATGGCTAAGGCTACCTAAGCATGCAGTCATGGAGTAGAAGAATGGTGAATTCAACTAGTAGAAGGCTGAAAAAGTGGTGGGTTGAGATTAATGATGGCTCTATGGCAGTTGTGGGGTCAGAAAGCACAAAGAAGGCTACTGTGCAATTCTCTTGGGTTGATAATAGTGGTAGAGAGGTTTTTACCACACCAGTGACCTTGTAGGAGGTGATATGGTGCTGAAAAGGTGGGCATCAGGATAGTGGATGAGCATACAATAATTATAGTCTCAGGAAAGGAAACTAACTATAGAATCATAATCCCCTACTAGAACAATGGGAAATGCATGAGTCTGGGATATGTAGAGGTACTGAATCATGTGGAGTAGTCTAATGTTGATAGAAGATGGAGTAGATAGCAGCAGATATCCTAGTGGCCATATAGGTATGATGTTGAATGCTTTTAGTAAGTATTATACTAGCATATTAATGCCCCAAAGGATAAACAAGTGGCTCTCATTGTTGGCTGTTAGAGTTCTGATAATGTTTCCACCTCCCACTCTCACTCTCTCACCTTTCTACATCATCCCTACTCACCTTCCCTCTCTCACAGCCCTGTCCCATATCATACCAAGGCTCTCCTCCATGCTTATGGCTTTCATGTTATCCCCTGCTGTCATTGTCACTATCCAATTTAATGTCATTGTCCATAGTGCTCTTCCAGATATTTTTCCTCCTCCTGCTTGCAGATAAACACAGATATCTGATCTCTCAGTTCATATAGGGTCATTGATATATTGTTAACTTGTGTACAGCTGTGATTTGCCTTGATATTGATATAGAGTAGGCTCAGTTGATCGGAATAGAGATGGGGGTAGTATTTGAGGCAGCAGAAATACCATTGGGGTGTCGCAGTTATCATTATTAATGGAGCTAAGTGTCTCATCCATCATATAGGGCTATAGATGGTCCTGTCTTGTTGGAGGGCTTATGCATGGTCAGCAAAGGAGGAATGGTCACTTTCTGGAGCTCTTGAAGCTACCAGATGCAGAAAAAGTATCTAAAATAATAGTAAGTATCAAAAAAAAATAAAAACATATCTTTTTATGCCTGTAAGAGGGCTGTTGAGTGAGGAAATAGGCATCACAGCAGTGAGAAGTGGTGGTAAAAGATAAAAAAAGAAGTAACACAACCACTCAATCACTGCTCGGTTAGTTGAACTATAGCAATTGAGTGAGCAGAATGCAGACTCAGGATTCATCTCCCACTCAAATTACTCACTCCAAGGGCCTAATTGTCTTCAGAACATTCAATTATCATTAGATATTATATAATTATATGTCTTTTTGAGTAGCAGAATATAAGAGACTTTAGATATTGGCTATTTAATAGTAATTTCTTTGATTTCCATACATTTTGAAGATTCTATCTTTTTCATAGACCACTAGATGTTGTCTTGAATAGCAAAAGTGTAGTTATATATTTAATATTATATATGATATAGTGTAAATAATCCTTCTGACTCATAAATATATACATATATTACATGTACAAGTTTTCAAATGCACCTAGCATGCATTCATCAATAGTTCTTGATTAATCTGGTCTACTGACTTTAATATGACTTCAATTAAAATTGAGTATTATAGCATAAATACTGAACTATAAGCTATAATAATCAATTTATGAGTAAATCTATTATATATTAACACATTTAGATACTTTTCTCCATTTCACAAGATATCTTCAGCTCACACTGAATAGAGATCTTCATGAGTGTCACTCACAAACACTCATGTTCTTTTTATTATTTAAAGATCTCATAATTAAAATACATAAAAAGAATGAAAAAATAACCAATCTCCACTGTTTTTTGAGCTCTATTCAATGGTAATTGAGGTTTTATATTTAGATGGCATTTATAAATCTTTAATGTGCTTTAAATATAAAATCCCAGTTGCTGTTGGGTAGAGTTCAAAAAACAGTGGAGATTGGTTATTTTTTCATTCTTTTTGTATATTTCAATTATAAGTTCTTTAAATAACAAAAAAATGCAAGTGTCTGTAAGTGACACTCATGAAGATCTCTAACACTGAAGTATTTGTATTGTGAAATTTGAATTGGTCCAGGTTTTTCACTTCACCAGCAAAGTTCAAAAACATCAAAAATGTTCTCTCTAGTTAAATTAAAGATTGACAACATTACATTAACTTGTAAAAGTATCAATATGACTAGTATATGATTATGATGCTTCCAAAAAACTAAATTACTTGCTTAAGGAGCCTGAATTTTAGAGTAGACTCATAAAAAAAAATCTAGCTACTAGATTTAGAATGATATAATCTTATAGTAAGTACATCCCAGTTTGGCACAACACATTCAGCTAAAAACTGCAATCAAACATATTTTGTGAGGCCACACAATTTTCTTTGGACTCAAATGATGAGCAGGAGAGTGGGAATTATAGTGCCAGCCAATTTTAGCTATGGCAGTGTCCTGGGTGCATTATATAAGCTCATCTGTGAGCAGGCAAATATATTTGCTAATTGAAAAAAGCTTGGAAGGGCTAAATTTATGAATTTATAATCCCAGTTTGTAAGGTTGAGATATAAATAAAATATGGAAGGCAACTTTGCTCATTATGGATACAAAATAGAGCCTAAACCAAGCCAAAACCAAACTATGCTAGCAATTTTTCTCCCCTAGCAGGAGCATAGCAAATAATCATGATTTTGCCAAATCACTCCATAGTTATAATGATTATAGTTTGGTCTAATACTATGTCTATAACTGATGCTGAATGCTGGCTATGACACATAGTGTCTTAGTTTGACATTCCTATTTTCTTTTCATCTGATTGCCTGGCTTACAAATAACTTTCCTGTTCCAATTCTATATTCAAGGACATCATAAAACTAGCTTTAGCAAATTACTGCTGGCCCATACTAACTCTTCAATAAAGCTAGAAAGATCACTGGTACAACTGTATTAAATCTACCAAGCTTCCTGCTCTGACATTGTTCTCATGGTATATTAGACGCTGTAGATGAGATATTGGTTTAATCCCTAACCAAAGTGTCTCTGCATTACTATTGTGTTTTTAATATTTATAGAACACTGATGCCAAGTTCTCACTTCTCTAGCTCTAGAGATACTTCTGAGTTCCATGATCTTAGTTCAGTATGCTCCTTCATTCTCATTCACCTGCAGTGTATCCCTTGCTCTCAGTTTACTGTATACTTATAGCATATTGGCTACCACTAAGTGTTGGATCAATTTCCAGCTGAAGATATACTATCTAGAGTGGTCTTCTTTTGCCTTGAGATACTTACTTGTTTGTGATTCCCTCTTAAGACAATCATGATGTTGTCCATGCTATGTCTTGTGTTTTTGTCAAGCCATTCATGATTCTTTTTATCTCTACAAGCACACTAGTAGTCCAAAGCTAGAAAGATCCCACCAAATGCCCTGCTCCAGGATAATTTTTATCATGTTATATTAAATACCATAGATAAGATGTCAGTAATTAAAATAGAACAATTAATGCACAGCTGATTCCTTACTTTTCTATCTCACTCACAGGGATGTAGCTTGTTTGACACTTTATTTCATATCTCTCCTGTGTTTAAGCTTCTCTCCTCTCCAGTACCAAGACACACTACACCTCAATTTTCCTATTTGGAAAGGTGATTACTTCTTCTTTCAGATTGACTAGTGTAATTAGCAACAACACAGTGTGTTGGGTTTGATTCCTAATCGGAATATCACTCTATTGTCTTTAAGAGATTTTTTGAATCATCTGATAGTTTATTGCTATTAGTTTCTTCCTGGAGCTCTCACTGAACCACCTTAACTCTGTCTGCAAGGGTTTTGTGTTGCTTTGTTTAGGTGCTGTGATATTGCAGTCAATGCATAACTCTTTGACATATGCATTTTTTCATATAGTTCTTTCCACATTCTTTGCAGTATAATTGAAGCTGCATGATATAAACTTGGAGAAAAGAGGTTTGTAGACATTGGGCTGTTTGCTGTCTTTACTCTTCCTCAGCAAACTGGATCATAGTATACTGGTTAGTGTACATAGGTGTCAGAAACTGGGTTTGACTCCTAGGCTAGCTACTTAATAGATACTAAGTGGTGTCAGACTTTTTCTTATTAATAAAAGCTATATGGTATATATTTCTCATTTGTGCTTGAAATCCAGAAATGCATTTTATAGAGATCCTGTTTTTCTTCTCTCTTCATGTTGTCACAGAACATATGCTTCTGTGAGTTGAAAGGGATCAACTGATGAAGAAGACATGTCAATTCTCTCAGTATACAGGGATAGGATCTGCCTTCCTAGTATTGTTCACCATTTCCACATCTCTGCAGGTGCACATAACACTGTGCCTGAGATCCTCCTGTTTACTTGCCTCCCATAGTTTATTTATCATGCTACTAGGTGGGGTTCGACTTTCAGAGAAGTACATTTTGGATATATGCATTGCATTTTTTTCTCAGGCTATAAGGATTGAGGTGTTTCTCAGATAATGTATCATTCTAGCTAAATCATACCACACCAAGTTCTTTGAATAGTGTGCTGTCTCTGATAGCATTTACCTTCCTCCCAGGGTTTATGAGTAGCATATTTTTATTTGTGGTCTGCAGCTGTATTAGCAAAACAATCATTCACACCTGTCAGTTCCTGGGAGAGACAGCCACTGTTGCAGTTTTCCTGGCAGATAGCTGGGTGTTTGCTACTTTACTTATCTCCCTTGGTATATCAGTTATATGAACAGTGGTTGATTTAACTCTCAGACTTGAAAGGCTGGCCACTGGCAAGCCACAGCATATATGAGTCCATGTATTCAGACTGTAGATAGACCAGCACTAGGAAATACTGACAGCAGAGAAAACGACTGTATATCAGTGTCCTTATTCCTTACGTATACGATTTCCTTTTGTACTACTACATTCCTCAAGTAAAACATTTAGATAGTTTTTCGTGTACAGGTTTGTAAGATAGCAATTAAGCATGTGATTCCAATACTAAAACTGAGAAACCTGTAGGTCCCTGTAGACCAATCTATATATAGACAAGCAAAACAAGTGTATTATAAATTATGTAATTGATGAATATTATATATACTGAAAGACATGTTAGTGTCTTATTTTCCACTTGACATATAGGTGAAAATCATTCTGAACTTGATGCAGATCTGCCTGCTGATCAACAGGCCCTTCAAAATATTGCACTATGCTGCAGAGACTTGTCATACCTCAGCTACAAAGTCTTATTCAAAGAGATGACATACTGTACCATTTGAATCACTTCAAATGATTTGTAATATGCAACATATTTGTACCTTAGCGAATGATCGAATATGGGGCCAGTGACAGTGACATTTGTATAAGATCCGAATAATATTGCTATTAAAGTACAATTTACTTGAATATTCTAGTCATGGAATAACTAGAAATAGACAAGAAATAAGGTAAAACTGACATATTGGAGAGAAAAAATTCAATTTTCAGCTGTTTTTCATCGAATTTGCCATCTTTTTAAGTTTGTGACACTAAATCTTGCCGAATGAGGCCCTTGAGATGTGTGACACATAGCCATTTTACAAATACGAATGCACCCTTTGTGACATGTGACATTCAAAGTGATTCAAATGGTACTGTACTGGTGGCCAGAGCCACTTGGTTCTTGGTTTACTGACGGTGCTAAATGCAATGCCAGAGTGAAAAATCTCACTATTTGGCAGCATCCTATCAATGGTTCTGAGTTTATGTAAATTTCTGGCATGGTATATCAATTTCTTTTGCATGCTAAAGAACCTGTCTGGATTACAAGGTTTCTGAATTGATGACTGTCAAAACATTTTTCTGTATCTTCAACTAGCTCGCATGAATGAATCTGTGAGTATTCAAGCACCACTTTCTGAACTCAATTGTTTATAGTTTCCAGTTGTCAAAGCTTTGCTGTCCTGACCTTTGTAATGTTAAAATCAGTTGGCTCAATATATTGGCCATTCCATCTGTCTTCCCATCATTAGAAGCTATATCACTTGGATTTATCCAGTTCCAAGACTATCTGCATAAAGATTGTGCCATCTTCCATAAGCTGTCAGTTATCCAACTTGTTGGACTTCATCCAAGCCAGGTTGATGTATGCATGCACTTTATAGTCAGAAATCATACCTATATCCTAATATGTGAGCTTCAACCCTGTTTTGACACTATTATGACTGATCTACTGTGGTCACAAACAAAAGCTGACCAGCTATTAAATTTGGAATGTGGAAATGGCAAGTGTGACAGCTTATTGTTTACACTATACTTATTTTATGCAGACTACTATTTTATAAGTGCCACCCCCTCAGCTTGGCTGGCAAACAGCACAAGACTATATCAACTATATCTGGAGATGGATACTAGTCATATTGAGACAATCTATAAGATCTTTAGCAGGTGCAGCCTTAGAAAGTTAAGGCTGCTAATTATCACTCTCTATAGTGTGGGATTGAAAGAGATGCCCGAAGAATGATTCTGGTCACTTGAATAATCAGTTGTTATAGTCATTAATCTTGATCACATATTGAAAATATATGTTCAAGTAGCACTACCTGCACTGATGGGAGTGTCAGTATTCTATCATCTTTTTACCAGGTTTGGAGACTGCTTGTTAGCTCATATCAAATGTGCATCTAAAAAACTTATATACAAAGAGATAGACACTTTACCACCCTTTGTTAACTGAGTACAGTTCCCAACCATGACAGAGTGTAAACTTTATGTTTTGGATTGTCAAGTCTATATCTATAAATGCAGCTAGCGGCTTGAATGCAAAGATTTTGACTCCATCATATAGATTACTTGCAGCCAAAATCTGCCTGATCTCTTGATTCACTATGTCCAAATAAGATAGATGTAAAACAAATGTAGAAAAATATACATACAAGACAGCTCAAATTTGAAGTTGTTGATATAAATAACATCTGTCTCCACTGTATGAAGAATCCAATATTTTAGCTTAAGATATTGAAATCTATAACTATTTATTTTTTCTAACTTTCAAGCTGAAATATTAAAAGATTATTTTAAATATTATTTGAATATTCTTGTTTATTGAAAAAATATTAGAAATTTCTCAAATATCACAAATATATTAAAAATATTATTTCAATACTTTAGTAGAATATATCAAAAAAATAAATAGTTATAGAATTCAATATATTAGGTTAAAATATTGAATTCTCCATGCAGTGCTCCTTAATGACAGGCATAGTGGTACCATTGATCCTCATGTCTCCATGATGTAGGTTAACTTGTCCTTTATGTTTGTAGCCCCATATATAAGAGAAGACACATTTGCTCTGACTAAAGAGTTGCATGGTTCCTACTAAAACCCAGGTGGATCCATGAAAAGACTTAGGTCTGGGTTTTCAATTTATTAAAAACTCGGACTCATGAGTTAATAGGTAAGGGTCAAAGCATTCTGAGACAGTTCTACCCATGGGTTACCTGCCTGGGATCCATGCACACTTCATAGATAAAATCTGCAAGCTCTGGGAGGACTGAGAGGTTAAATAAACATGAAAACCCCACAAAAAGACATGTAAATTCAGTTTAATACAGATATAACTACTCAGAGAGCCATTGAATCAATGATCAAAGGTTATATTCAAATTTCACAACACAAAAAGCCTCTAGATGACCCTTCAAACAATCTACAGGGTATTTCTGTGAACTAGGAAATAAGAGATAAAAGACTGCAAGATATAACAAAGTAGCTCTGGATGCCTCCTGTGCCTCAGGATTGATACTATATATTGATAGGTGGCTATAATTAAATTCTACACTATTGAAAACATATAAACACCCACCAATGTTCTCAATTTAGCATATGTGTAACTTGTTGCAATAAATTGTGAAAGATCAAGAAAATGAAGAAAAGGCTTCGGTCACTTACCATGGCTGAAAATCATTCCCAATTTATGATTGGATGCCATAATCAAATTTTATAACCTTAAATTTACCACTGATGCAAATAAAATTTATATAATGAAGTGCACTCAGAAAGAAATAGATGAATAACTAAAGCTAATATAATGATAGTTTCTGATGGCTATTTTGGATCAGGGAGATGTCTGATCAAAAATATGATAAGATATTCAGACTCAGCAACCTCTGAAACCCCCATAGACATATGCTATATGTATAAAACTCATACACACCCATAACAAACCTGAAATCTGCACCTGTAACACCTGTGTTTTTAAGCTCTAGGTCCAGGTACAGGTCCTGGGTCAGGTATTTTGGTGCCAAGGACCTGACAGGTCAGGTCCAGGTGCACCCAGATAGGGAGCCATGCAACTCTTTAGCTCTGACAAAGCTCTGGCCAATTGAGCAGGATTTGCTAGAATGTCCATACTATAACACCTGCAGCCAGTCTTCAAGCTAATCTGGCTGCAGACATTTCCAACTCCAGATCCAAGATTAATGAAAATGGAATGTGGCCCAATCCCTGCAACATCAACAATATTATCAATTAACACTGAGCAAATCTCCCCATATTGCTGGCTCTCACCCACTTTGTATTTTTTCAGACTGTGGTGGTGTGGCTTAACAACCCTAGAGTATCTAGCCTCAATAATATATTGATACATGCTATCATCAAACAAGATAGATGGAGCCTGTCAGATGCAAGTGACATATCTTCCTATCTCCTCTAGATAAGCTTATAGATCACATTTTTTCTCATCACATTTAAATGGGGCCAATATGTTCTGTAGAGTGCTAGTCTGTAAGTGCACAAACAGAGAAAATTTCATCCAAACTTCATGTTCACCATCATGCATCTCCACCTCTTCTATGATTGATGTGGCTATAAGAAATGAATTAGGAAAATGGACCATCTTAAGTAAGATAGAATGCTGGTGCCTTTAAGCAACACAGTAATTATTAGCTCCAGCTCAGACATTGGGTCATAGTCCAAGTTGTCTATCAGTTGATGATGAGCCTAGACTTCCGTGGCAATGGCAACACTCAAAACTCGGGGAGAGCTTAGACAATTAATGTAGCAACACAGCAATCAAGGTGTTGTGTGTGCGAGTGATTCAGTGCACCTCCATGCAGTCAATTTCTCAATAATGCAAGATACACTGCGACTTTTCAGTCAGCGAAGTAGTACTCTTGGTCAAGGAGTACTAACAGATGTTGGCTGTAAGCCAGGAAGGATCTTGATAAATGAGATGGGAAGGAATCTGGTATGATGTGAATACTAAGAAACCATGATAGAGACCATAAAAATGGTCTAGAAAATATGGGGATGGGCTAAAGAGTATAGAAATAGCTCTAGTAACTGTGGCAATGAGCTAGAAATTGAGGGGAAGGACTAGAAAATGTGTCCAGATGGTGTACTGTGATGCTGAGTCGAAACAATGATAATGAACATGCAGAAACTGCCTTGGAACTGGAAGAAAACATAGCAACTGCAAGGCTGAATAGGATGTTGCAGCAATAGATGCACAGCAACTCTGAATAATGACCAAGATGAGAAGGATCCTATAGAGAATGATGCTGAACTGGGCCTACACAGAGGCAATACTGAACTGGGCAATGAAAATGATGGTAACATAGAAGGTGAAGATGATAAAACAATCTTATGTGGTGAAGGTGAAGCGATGTTGTGGCATCAAGAGACAAAAGCAAGTTATTGATGTGAGATTCCGTGTATTGGTGCAATATACAAAGCGAACCAACAATATTAAAAGTAAAGCCAGTGGTGAGGGATAACTTGGAGTAACCATAGCTGACTGGAAATTCCATAGTCTCATCAACTGTGTAAGAACTACTACTAAAAACACGGTATCTAACTGGTTTTTATACTACAAGTCCAGTTTTATAAATAGAATATTCATCAGAGCCTTAGTAAGGCTGTAAGTCCTTGGCTTTGTAATAGCCATAGTAAACATATGGAATCTATGGTTCTAAAGTAACAGCAACTCTTTGACGTTGCCATGTATAGATGCAAACCATGTGATTTTATTGAGTGATGAGCAGATCATGAGGTGCTGTTTAGCTGCGGATTATTGAGCTGCAGCTGCCATACTGAGGTGTACACTTGGGTCAACAATAATTCAAGGTCTTGGCACTGTAACAGCCTTAGTAAATGTGGTCTGTAGTTGCTGTGGCTGTAATTATTGTAGCTGGAAGGGTATTTGTGTCAATTGCGCCATTTCATTAATGATTGATAGGCACATGAACTAGGTGCTTCTGAGTGATGCGGCAACTCTATATTGAGATGATTGGCGATCAATGGTGCCTTGCTGTGATGTGGTATAGTAATTATGATGTGTGGCAAGCTGAGAAGGATAACGGAGCCTTGAAAGAGTGTCAAGGGCATGGTTTTAGGATTGTATCTGTGTGTGGGTGGCATATACTGTGAAAATCCATGGTATTATCAAGTGTTGGCAGTATTATAGAGTGTGTGGGGAATATAATGGCATCATTTTGAAGATATTAAGTGATGAATGGGTAAATCTACAAATTCTGAGTGTACAGAGCCTGGAGGCTCATCATTGAACCAAGGGGAAACTTCAGAATATTCTGTTATTTACAATGACAATAACACAAGTGTACATACAATGCACCTCTCTCTTTCTTCTGTTTTAGGATGCATTATTGTCACAAGTGAGAAACAGTAATCTATATTTGCAGCCACATTGAAAGCTACCATTAAATAAGACAGTATCCTTGTGTGGAAGTTTAATAGCACCCACTATGTTTATACCTTGCAGGCCAATGCAACTCCATTACTGCATCAATGGCATGCATGAATTAAAATAAAGAAGCATCACATTCATAATGGCATGAATGGAGAAGTGCAATAAGTTCAAATGGATTACTTAGCATGTAAAGGATAAAACTTGAATCTATTAGTTCTAGAAATTTTAGGGCAAGTGAACCATCCCCACTGTCTGCTGTGATTTGTTTCACAAATCAAACATCTGCTGGTGCTATGTTGGCATGTTGTTTTTTGGTATCCAGTTTTGGTTCCAGTATAATGGGCAAACTGTTAGACAGACTCCAATTGATGTTATGTATCTTTGCAGAAGCCCTATGAATTAATGGTTAATATGTCTTCTAAACAACATTGAGAATTGTACATAGTACTATTGAGCTGCTTTCCTCTCTCTGACAATCTTTTTATGTTCTTAGTCTGTAAGAGAGCATCTTGGCTGCAAGAAAGTCAATAATAGAAAATTATTTTTAGTTTTATATAAACTTGCTGATTGATAGTATTTAGAGTCGCTCATCAGATTAGCAGTTCACAAGGCTGTGTCATAGAAGGAAATGTCTCACTTTTTGTTGATGTCTGTGTTGATACATGGGCTGAGTAGTAGCCAGTGCATGGGTCTGGTGATGACATCATTGAAGTCATTTTACTATTCAGCATCAATTTTTCCTTTTTCCCACACAAATTTTGTTCCTGTCAAATATTTTGTTTTTTGCCATTTTGGACAGTATATTAGAATATTTACTAATCACCTGAAAACACAGCCACCCCATAAATGGACAGGTTGGCTACTGGCTTGGGCAGTATTGAATTTCCTGCCTTCCCGCTCATTGTCTGCCTCCAAAAAAATCTACTTGCCTAAAAAATAATATATACAATATTCGCACTGCTTCCACACCCACCCACAGTGTATTTTGGCTGGATGCACCCATGTGTGCTCGGATGTGCATACCATGGGAGTATATTATTCCCAATCAGGCAGCACATAAGGTAATTTTTGAAAGCAGTACAAATTTTAGTGTATTACTGTACAGCAGTCAACTGTTATAATTCAGACATGAAATGCATACACAGGCTGTATTTAAGTTTCTACTCCTCTGAGAAGTGTTCTGAATCCCTGGTTTGCAAGAACAGAAGGATTTCATCAAATTTCAGACATTGCCAGACCAACCTCAGTTGAGTGGCAGCTTGCATTAGTTCAGATTTTTACAATCCTGAAGCGATTATATGCCTCTAATTGGTCGATGAGCATCCGACTTATCATATGAGTTTACCAAAAAATGTGCCTCTTTAAGGTACAAGTCAAATTTGCCTCAGCCAGACACTACATGTATGAGCACTGGGAGGGAGATGTTATGGTACATGAAGTAATAAAGTATGAGAGCTTGTAAGTCCAAATGCATAGTAGTATAGTCCAAGAAGTCCAATAGAACAATGTCATCAACAAAAATCATCATGTCCATAATGTCTGGGTGGGCGAGAATGAAAAACAGTGCTCTGGTGAGTGAGGAAATAATGAGCTAACATGATACTAGATAACGTGGTAGAGAAAAATAACATACCTGGTGGTTCAGTGAGAGTGACAAGCACTCAAGCTGAGACCACCAAGGTACTTATAGTCCAGAGAAAATGAGAGACATGGGGAGGAACCTGAATGCCTGTTAAGTGTCATGAATTTTCGAGACTGTGGCGTGCACTCATGGATGAGACTGCCAAGACTCCCATGGGGAGGCTGAGACTGCATATCCTAGATATGGAATGTTACGTGTGTTAGAGCAGCCGATGCCACTCCCTGTTTTTGACAATAGGGAATCTGATGGTGGTTGCTGTTTTCACTGGAGAATGCTGGAATGGGCTGGAGAGTGCTGGCGGAAGGGCCAGATGAAGATCAGGATGCCAATGGCCAACAACAAGGACACCCCATTTGTTCTTACAGCCATCGAAGAACAGCTGGATGGCCTGTCGAATGCACCAACAATTATGGCTTTTCAAACACCTTGGTGCCCACCACTGCCCACCCCTTACTGTCCTGACATCGAGGTCCTCCACACCATTCAGCCCTCTTCCCCACCCTGAAACCAGGCATCTTCTGCTGCTATGCTATACGGTCTCCATCTTCATTGATTCCCCCTGCTGCCATGCTGCCCAGCACGGTGGCAGGCATATTTTCTTGATTTTCTAGCTCTAAGGATTACATGTGTAGACTTAATTATACCAATATTATGTGTCAGCTTAGTCTAACCATTTCCATGTCTGGTAAAACATGAGGTCTTCAGTTCAAGAGGTGGTTAATACATTTTTTCATCCACATATTGTCTTTCATGCAATAATGTCATCCTGACCATCATTGTCACATCAAACAAAAGTTTTGCCTGTAGGATCGGGGTATCCTTGTGAAAATGGTTGAAAATATATTTTACAATCCAATTACATTTTTATTCACCAATGCAGAGCATAGGTACAGAAATTGAAGAAAATATGAATTCAGGTACTCACAGAGGCTAAAACAGGATTTGGCAAGGTCTGACAAAGCATGCACATCTTAGCAGTATATTGCTTAAAATGATCTATGGTTATTACTCAGTTATTATTCATGTAATAGGCATCTGCCATTGTGGTCATAACCACAACCAGAAGCTAACTACTACAGCCATGGGTGATCAACAAGCCGTCGGTATCTTCCATCAACAGATAAAAGGATGATGTCATTAGTAGAATGACTGAGTAGAACAAGGATGTCATAAGCTGCCGGAAAGCCACATTGTTGTTTGTGCATGTTAATTATAGAAGCTCACAAATAAGGAGAAATGTGTTCTAGGCAAACCAGACATCACAATGTCTCACCAATTTTATTACCATTTGATACCTAAGGACCTAAAACAAACATTTGTAGCAAGGAACCATATATATTAAGATGCAAAAATGGTGAAAATGGATATCTCCCAGAGGCCCTCTTTGTTTGTCCATATTGATGGTACATCAGCAAGGCAGCAGCACAAGATGAACATTCTGACTCCACCCACTTACCTTTGAATGGACACCAAATGTGATGGATGCATAGACAATGATGAAAAGATTATATTCTATTTAAAAAATATACTAAAAAGAGTGAGAAACAAGGAAGACATACATGCTGAAAGTGCTTTGTTGACATATGTTAGTATCAGATGCCAGCGCTTAAACCTTATTTTATTTTACAGACAAGAACGAATCCTTTATAAATTCTGGACTCGTAACTAAGAGACACTTATGATCCATGTTGATAAAAACTTTATGCATGGTTTGCTTGAGACCATGCAGATCTGATATAGCTCAGAGGTATGCAATCACCATTATGATGTTCAATCTCAAGTAGCATATTGGCGGTTAGTACCCACATGCTGAGTTTGAGTTCCAGCAAGGTAATATGTGAAATGTTAATACCTACTCTTAATTTTTTTCCTTTCTAGAGAATGTGAGAATATAATGTTTCTCACTCACTTATAAGATAGGCCTCAAGCAGAACCAGGGAGATCACATGATAACCCGAAGTGGCAAAATGAGGAGTTTTACCCCCCAAGATGCCCAAAATCGCCAAAAACGGCTTCGTTAAGGCCTGCAGAATTGTTTTTCAAAGGCCGTAACAGAGCCCTTTTTGGCGGAAAGGCTCTAAATGGAGGAGTAAACTCCCTTTTACTTGTTCATGTGATCTCCATGGTTCCGCTTAAGGCCTATCTTATTTCAGTGCATAAGGTGAGTGTAGAACTATTTCTCTTCCTTGCATAGGCTATACTTCACACCCAGTGATTGATGAACATTTAATTTGAAGCATCAGAAATGTTTAATGCAAGAAAGTGGTTGATCATACCAGTTCTTCCCCAACTGCTTTGGTCATAAATGGAATTTTACAGATATGGGAAAAGAAATAACAGACATCAGTATCCATAATGATCACTCTGTGCAGGCCCATCTCTACACCATCTGCTAATTCTGCCACACCTGTCAATGTGTGGGCAACATACTAGGATTCACCATACAACAAGGCTCCCTCCTCTAGAAAATTCACCAATTTCTCTATAGTGGGATGCAGATAGTGAATATCCCTCTTGCCAATACCCAGCAGGAGCCTCAGAACCAATGATCTCACTGATTCCAACAACAATACTGTCTGTGTCACCTCCTTATCCTTGCCATAATACAACCTAATGGAATCCTGCATATCCGTAGGTATGTACTCAAATTTATAAGATCAAGAGGAGGATGGTGCCTTTGATACAAGGATATAAAGCAGGAGGAGGACAGCTCTGGGAGGGCAAGAATGGTGGACATGCAAGCAGCCAAGAATATAGATGTCAGAGTCAGAGAAGGGTAGTTATTGACAACCCATTGCATCACATCACACATGTCCTAAGCTGTGCTAGAGAACCAGACACCTGAGTCAACAAGGTGATAGGCAGGGACAATGGTGATAATTCTGTGGGTGATGAAGAGGCCAAGACTGTGGTAGACTATGGAGGCAAGGGCGAAGAGTATGTATGCACTCATGTAGAAGCCACCACTCTATAAGAAGACAAGGATTGGGATGTCAGAGCATGGAGTAGGAGAGCAGTAGATCTTGAGCATGTGGCAGTCAGTCAGACCATTTGAGATCTTCATATTGTCTTCTCAATCAACACACATTTGACTTTAAGAATGGGCATAAATGCATCTAGTGCTGTCACACAAAGGAGTTTAGTTGTAATAACATGTATGAGACAAAGACATACTTGGTTCCAAAATATTGTTGATTTTTCTCCCTTGGACCTGGGCGATTTGCTCTATAGTTCACTAGATTTTTGCTGTCATTGCCTGACCATCTTAAATGGAAAGATCTCTAATTTCATCCTCAAACAATGTATGGGATGTCATTGTAAGTTTGGTGAGCTATAATCCTAACTTGGATTAGAGATGAGTGAGAGGCATTGTGCACTCTATACTCATTGACCACTATGATTGGGGTGCAAGGAGCAAAGAGTGTTGGGCTCAGGCAAGATTGAGTCAGCTTAGTGTGAATCTGGTGTCCATTTGATATAAGTGCAAGTTTATGGAGATAGTGATGCTGATGATAAAAGTTGTGTTCAGAGGCAACACATGGTCTTCTCTATTGATGCATGTTTGGCTTGACACTATTCAAGTGAGTTAGTGATCACAGCATATAGGAGAAATGGTGCACACACTCATCAGATGTTAATGTTTTAACCACCAACCTATCCCTTCTCATATGTTTTTAGCACCTCTTCAACACTTCCCCTTGACATCATGACCATCCTCACATCTCCTTTGGTGAATGCCCTGACATGCAGGCAGCATTTTTTTCTCCTAGTATGTCACAGTCCCAGTTAGTGCAGCCCTCCCTCAGTGGAGTCTTGGTGCAGCCTGCATTCAAATCAGCTTTTGTCAGGAAACTGACAATTAGCCCTACCTCTTGCAAGGACTCTGCTATCAATGTTGTATGTAGCATATATGAACAGTGACATTGTTGCTTCAATGTCATGCACTCTGAACAGAGGTCAGTAACAAATTAAGAAGTAGACAGGAGCCATGTATACTTGCAAACTATATCAACATATTCTTCTCTATACTGACTATAATCTGAGAACAACTTTCTGGGCAAATTAGTGCTTTGACAGGCATCATACTCTCAAGAGGGGCTTGTCCTAGCCATCTATTTAGGGAAAGAAAAGTCAGAAAGAAAGTATAGATGGAATCAAGATGCCCTAATCTCTCTCCTAAATCCTAATGTTTGGTGAGATAATAGCCAAGGACAATGGCAATGAGTCTGGGCAGCAAAAGGTTCAAGGTTGTGGATCACAGTGTCAGGTGTGGAGTGGGAGCAAAGGACACATCAAGTTTATGGCATGGTCCTCTCAATAAATGCATAGTGGGCTTCCAAGATTTATCTCATAGTTGGCTGGATGCCTACCACTGCATATTAGACTACAAAAAGTCTGTTCAATGATGCATGAGATATTGCTTCAGGAATGGTGAGCTGTGGTCCTGACTTGGATAAGGAAAAAATGGGATAAAAGGTGGTGCTCTAGCTAATATAGTTGGAACAAGGCTTGAAGTGACAAATCAAAATGAGCATGAGTTTATAGGGACAGTCCAAGTGATGCAGATGAATATTGTATTCAAGCCAAAGTTACAAAGTTATAACAGTCACAACCTTTCCCTTTTCAATTGCTGCCACATTCACTTGCTTTTTCACAATCTTCAAAGCCCCAATATTCAAGCCAAACAATGAATAGGGTGTTCTCCATGCAATGTATATGTTAAAATTTCGCTAAAAAGATTAGCAATACCACTGCCAGTGGATTATCATATCCACTAAGCTTCTTGGGACCTGCTCTCATACCATTCTCACAGTACATCAGATAGAGATGTTGGTTCAATTCTCAACTGGACCTTCTAGTTTAGCTTGAATAATATCGCTGATTGGGATCATCTTACCCTGGGCTACCCTACCTGAATCAGTATTGGATGGTGCCTGCACTGAGGATGTCACTACTCTTACTTCTCAACTGGTCAACCCTCTTTATAAGCTTTAGTGCTCACCAATCAACCATGTATAGAACTGTAAGTTTGAGCCTAGGCTATTTCAGCCTGAATTTCTGTCCTCAACATATCATATCTTCACAACTCTGTCCTCAGAGGCATTCTGATTAGATTTCATTGCATTTCTACATTAGTGAGACTCATCCTTCCAACTGATTGATAGTATCTGAGCTATTTTCTTAACACCAAGAAATACAAATCAAGATAGCTAGCTTTAGATGCCATAGAAAGTCATATCAAGCAAAAATATTGTGAGACACTGTAGTGATACCCAGACCTCTCAGCCTGTTTATATCTTCCTCACCATCCATCACAATCACAGAAACTTTCTCAAATCTCTTTCCTAGCAGTTATTGTCCAACAGCCTAATGTGGTCACCTTATTTGATCATTGTAGCAGCATACATTACAACCAAGTAACATGTACACATCTTCAGGTACTAGAATATGATGGGTGGTGCAAATCACAAATGTGTGCATCATCCTATACATACTTTCAACAACCAACTCCCCACATCAATCCCCCCCTTCTGTTGATTCCACATCCAATCCATGCACATACTCATTTTTTATGCAATGCCCTGTAAACATGTTCTCATCTATCTCATCATCATGGTAAACACTCTTTAGTACAGAACACTGACCCACTGGGAGAGGCTCTGTCATAACCTGCTCCCATATTAGCCTCCATTTCTTGGGACCAAATCCTACTCCAGGATACAACAAGAGAAAGAGTGCCTATGTTTTCTCATCCATTGCATTCACCAGTGCTGTCCATGCATTCTTAAGAGACTCATTCTCATGGTATGTCAGTATTATTAAGAGATCCAGAATGAATGTGAGTCTTGCAATTTTGTCCACCAAATTAGTTGACTTTGGTTCTGCATGTCTGCCAGTAGACCAAATTGATTCCACCAAGGTCTCTCCAGTGACTGCAGGCTGGCAATCTGCAGCTGCTTGTGAAACCTTGTCAACAACTCAGTTTTATAAATTTTATCCTTGTCTATTGGCTTTGCATGCAGCACTGCAGTGGCTGGTACAATTTAACCCTATGAAAACAAGACCTTAAATGGTTTCGCTTTAAGGGTCCAATTTCTGGGGCTAAAAACGGGACCAGAAAAGTTGTTAGTAAAATGTACCATTTGGAGATACAATCTAAGGGACTGGAAATGCCCCATTTTAGCTCACTTTTAAAGGCAAAAGAATCCAGGGCAAAACGTAAGCTTTGTCAAGGTATTTTACAGACCATGTTTTGAGAGCCTCAAACTTTACTGATTTAGGATGCCGTTTATTCAAATGAGAAACTGAGGGTTTTTTGGCATAGAAAAGGAGCAGAAAAGGATGTATTTTTCATTGACATTCTCAGAGACAAAAACGGATCGTTCGCTTTCAAAGAAAACATTTGAAAAATGAAAGGTTTTACATCTTGTTTTTCCTACAGTAAAACGCATTGCATGCCCAGTGTGCGCCGGGCTCCACGCCGAGCATCACGCCCAATGCCTGCCAAGTGTCGCACCCAATGCCTGCTAAGCTCCACGCTTAGAGTCCGCTAAGCTCCACGCTTAGAGTCCACTAAGCTCCACGCCAACTCAGTTGCCCAGTGCCTGCCAAACTATATGCCCCAAATTGCTCCTATCGTGACTGGTTTTGCAACAATACCTGCTTTCGTGGAACCTTTTTGCAGTGAGCTGCACAACGCCTCTCCCTTTGCTCTGATTGTCTTCTCGAAATTGACGAACGACAGGGATTCTGAGGGTGTCATCTTTCAAAACACGTGTTAGGACATCGAAAGCAGGAGTTCATTTCTTTTCGTTGGGAGCATGAGGCATTTCAAGATCCCTGTAGTGGTGGCTGCGTCGTCGACTTGGGTGTCCAATTCTCTAATACGTTCACCATCCTCGCTCTTCCGGAGTTTTACTCCCTCCCCCCCATCCTGATATCAACAGCTCAGACTTCCTCTCTGGGCGGTACATGTGGCCAGTGGATAGTAATACAAAGTTGTACTATGCCAAGGCTAAGCAGAGGATTCCACTGGATTCTGCGAGCCTACCGACTCGAAGGGTATTGGTGGGAGGACTGTCTGGAGAAATTCGGCGAGGTTTTGGGTGCCAGAGGCCTGCCGTATGATGGATTTGCCAAAAAAGAGCACAGCTTGGTCAATTGAATCAGGACAGGTTCATATTAGGACTTAGATGGCCTGAGGGAAAACTTACGCCGTCTCTATTAGAAATAGAACAGGGATTGTAATATCTGTCACAGACCTGTTGTAAATAATATTATTCGTGATCAATCAGGTTGGCAGGTATCATCGTACAGTATGTACAACACGCCGCCTCACACGGATCCGATGATGTGCTCGGTAACGGCGAGTGGCAAATGGACTAGAGGCTGGCAATGAACACCAACTAAGGCATAGCACGGATGCATCCGCGGATGGATCCGGATCCGTCCTGCGGATATTAGGGTACCTGACAAGTGATATCCGCATCCGCAGGTGTGGCTGTGCACAGATATCCGTATCCGGGGCATCTGCACTGCAGATATCTGTGTATGTTAGCTAAAACTAAAACTTTCCATATCTTCATGGGTATTGGTCCGTTTACTCCACATTTTGAGACGCAAATTCTACACTATAAAGCATCTCTAAACGCTATGTTCGATCCCCACTGGGTGTCCTGATTGCAATACAGAAAAATCAGGCAGAAATGCAGTATTTATTTCACTTATATGTAAGCACACATGTTCATGATACACATGTTGCCTGGGCAAGGTTATATTTGTATTCTATAACATCTAAAACAGTAGTAGGCATGAATTTAGCCAGGCCCATCAATAATTAAGACCCTGAAATAGCAAGAAAACATGTAAATAAAATCAAATAAATCTCCGATTGCTTTCCGTGGGTCAGGGTGACCTCCGATCACGAATCGGACGGCGGATCCAAATTCTTTGACCTCGAAAACATTAGGACACACCCACGAAGTTAATCTCACCTTTCAAATGAGGGCCGGAAGAACAAAGTGAAGTTTAACAGAAAATTAACAAAATCACCGATCACTTCTCGTGGGACAGGGTGGCCTCCGAGCGCAAATCGGACGGTGAATTCGAACTCCCCGACCTTGAAAACATTAGAACACCTTTATTTCATTAGTGCTCCCATCCAAATGAGTGCCATAAAATTAAAGTAAACTTTGACAGAAAATCAAAAGAATCTTCGTTTGCTTACCGCGGGCCTGGATGACTTCCGATCATAAATCGGGCTGGATATTCGGATTCCTCGACCTCGAAACCCCTAGGACACCTATTTCACAAATGGGGGACGAAGCAACTGCATATTTAAGCAGAGCATCCGCGGATATAGCTAGTTGCTGAAGCCATATCCGCATCCGGCGGATCCGGATGCCACGGATCCGGATATCCGGGCACAGCCACATCTGCGAATATTTTTTCGGATATCTGTTCGGATATCTGCGGATCATCCGGATCTGTGCTATGCCTTAACACCAACAACACTAAACCAATCACTAACTCTACACTTATCACCAATGTATTGAATTCGGGTGTTTCGAGTACGATAGAAGCACTCTGCAGACTTCAATAATCAAGGAAAGTTGTTTAAAGACATTTTATTTCGTTACTAGTGAGCTATACAAGCGTACTACTTGCACTAGTGGGGTTGGTAAGACACAATTGGATGAATAGTGACTCGACTTGAGCTACTGCGCTCGCTCTGACTGGGACTGCTTCGAACTAGTGGCTCTCTTGGCCCTATAATGTCTTACAAGTGAATAAACACTTGACTAGTCGCTTTCTAGACAGACTAGTGGCACTCTTGGCCTAAGAATAATACTTTAAACTTCGAGAACTCGCTTGGACTAACTTCGAAACACTCTTGGCCTTTGCAGGGCACAAAAGATTGCTCTAAGACACTTCTATTCACTCAATGCTATGGGTAACTTAGCAACTAGTAGCCGCTTCGTCGAGGTTAAGCACAAAAGCCTTTAATTGGGGCACTAGATACTGACTAGTAGGTCACAATTGCGGGGATGGCTTTCCTGAGCCACACGCACACCTATTCTACTACTTATATACTGACAAACAAGGTACGATCGAGATATAAATAACTGACTAGAGGGGTATTATTGATAAGGATTTCTTGGCTAGTCACGAATAATGGTGAATAATCACGCAATAGTCGGTCTAGAAATGGTCGCTTGCTGACTAGTGAGCCTAGGAGCTCCGCTAGCAGTTGTATTCCATGTCCTGGGCCCAGCAACGCTCCACTAGTGCCAAGGATAAATGACTAGCCAGGCGAGCGTGCCTGTAACAGCTGTCGATCGTGATCGAAGGCGCAGCCCGGCTATACTAGTACCGATCGTAATAGATCTGTATCACACTAGTCAGATCTGCTGCAAGGTTAATCCATTGCTAAATTCATTTCTAAGTCCTGCTTCGAGATTGCCGCGTGACTAGTTAACCTGACTTAGGTGTTTGTGCCCAGAGCGGCTCGCTAGTGACCGAACTTCACGAGATTTGTGTCCTCTGCTTCTTGTTTGGTGCGCTAGTCGCATTACTTGTCCACTAGTGGCCGTATTCACTTAGCCCTGTTAGCATTCAAGTCACTAGTACGACCGGCTGGTAGATTTAACCCACTAGTGGTATTGCATCTAAGTCCTGGCTCTACTAGTCGCATACTAGTCTAACTATCAGCTCGAAGCCTCAGCTATAGTCCTCTAAGTATCACTAATGTAAGATAGATATGCAATAGTATTATTATAAAATCGCAAAATCTAGGTGTGAATGCGTAGATGGCGTATCACCGACGGAGAAAATCTATGCATCAACCAGTGGCAGATTTCTGTATGAATTTGATGTGCATTCTTTTTGGCCTGTGATATCAGAAGCGGGCGACTCTAGCAGAAGTTAAACGACAAAAACATCGAGGTCAACAGTCCAGTCCTGTATGATCTCTTAGGGGATCGGACCCAGGATGTCGGTGTATGCTGACCATTGCACTGACAGATGCATTCTATGTAGCCTGTCAAGCTCGCCAATAAAACTTGAAGGAGTGACCAAGCAGAAAGTATCACTTCAGTCATCAATCCAGGATCAGAAGGCATTGCTTGAGAAAACACTCCAGGAGCAGAAGACATTGCTTGAGAAGACGTTCCGTGATCATAGCAGTCATCTTGAGCGCTCGCTACAAGAGCAGAGAACATTTCAAGAACACAAATTACAGGACCAGAAAAACATATGGGAGAAATTTATAGCTGGTCAGAAGGCACTCTTCGACAGGAACCTTGAAGACCAAAATTCCTGGTTATAGTGACCGTTCTATACGCATAGACTTGCTAATCAACCCAGACTCGGCAGACTCGGCAAGTTCAGCCATCCAGCCGATTGATTATTCTGGCAAATTGGCAAATCCTGCGATCCCGATCCCCCGATATGGCAAGTATTCTACAAGTTCGAGTAGATCAAAGCGCTTCTGTGGATGAGGAAAGTGGTACAATATTCATTGGATGTACTTAAACGTTTGTCCAATATGTGTGGAACTTTGTGACCATATGTTCATCACAAATATACCCCGCACTTGTGGCTGCAGCAGCCTACTTAGCTAATTTTTGTTTGTGTATGCATATCACTGTAATTATTCCAAGGTTGAGACCAAGTTCATTCATTGATGTTCATTTGTATGTGCATATCAGTGCCATCAACCTTCTTTATTTGACCCAACTACACACAGCTTCCCTTTACCACCATTCTCATTTTTTTTTGATCTCTCTGTTTCATCACTTTCTCACTCTTCTTTGGCTCCTTGTTCATCTGTTGGTCCCTATGGGTCGAATTACAGGCCCTGTAGCTGGGGGCTGCTCGCACCAATTCCTTCATTCATTGTCCCGCCCTCCCACGGCGTCTTCTGAAAGTTCCGAGACGACACCTAGGTACATCTGCAAAATGTAGTCGATCTCCATCGACGGTTCCAAACAAGACGCCCAGGGATGAGGATTTCAGTACCATTGCTATGGATGGATGCATGTCGCCCTGCCCTCCCGCAGTGTCTTCTGAGAACTCTGATGCAGCGCCTAGGTACATCTATGAAAATAGTCGCTCTGTGTTGAGAGTTACAACCGATACGCCCAGAAACCCGACCACTGGGGCCCCTTGCTCACGCACTGATGAGAGTCCCGAAGTCATTGCGATAGACATGCGCAACGGACACTATGGATCCTCTCTCAATGCCACTGACGCCAACAGTAGTATTCCATCTAACGGCAAGGAAAAATCATCTTCATGCCTAGAGGCAGTGGGTGTTTCCCTGGTAATGTTTACATGGCTTCACAGGGTGATCTTTAGCTTGGGTCGCCGCAGTCGCAAGGTTAGAAGGCATTGATATCACGGTGGCTCGTTTCCTTGTACCTTCACTGTTAATTATTTCTGAAGTCACTCACTGCATATTGTATGTACATCGCATGACATTCACTCATTTCTTGGCATCGTGGGTCTGGTCATATTTCACTTGTATTCATATTTTCTCTAGCTTACTTATATCTTGTTGTACTGTACAATTACTCTCTTGAACCCAGTGACAAATAAGACAGACTGGTCATGTCAGCGGCAGATTCAATTGAGTTGTATCGATTATTAGAGCTTTTGCGATATATGTTGACTACTTCACCGAGATAAAAGTGCTCGGTTCTTTGCATTGTAACAAGCTTTCCCAGGGTAAGTGGCATAAATGTAGAAACATTCTGATTTATCAGTGAGGGAACCACTAAAAAGAGGTGAGATAACTAGGTCGCAAATTAAACATGAATGGACCTTGTGGATTCACAATAGCCTCTATTTGCTTGGCCACATTTTTCCACATCATCTTGTGGTATTTCTGAGGCTTCTTGGCTTGGAGACCCGAGTCCAGATCTTGAGCAAGCCGTAAACGATGCGACGCCTCCTTCAAGGATATTTTTCCATCAGTTGGTTCTTCCTGGAAGGCTGCCAATGCAAACTTTGGATTAAGGCGAACGATGCGCTCTGACTGAGTTGTCGTTCCTGATTGGAGTCGTTTGCGATATTCGACAAGTTTCAGGATGGAAACCTCCCCTGAGTCATCAAGAATCATACTCATCATGGATGGTATTGTCAGTGTGGCGTTTACAAAGATGCTTGCTATCATTTCAGAATGGTCTGAATTACTATCAGGATTTGCATCGGTGCCTGAGAAACCGATATTGTACCACTCGACTCAAGCTCTGCCACGGCAGAGGCAAAATCTGAACACAATGCCGCATCCTGCATGATATGGCTGAGATTGCTCGCAGAATCCAACTTGACTGCCATCAGTTGGAGTCTTGAGTTCATCGAATTCCTCCTCTGAGTCTGTGTCAAGATCATCGAGGTCAGAATCATCTGGCTCCATATCTGATCGCTGGGCACCCTTTGTTGAGGCATCTTTTGCCTTCTTCTGCGAACACCTCGTGGGAACCAATGTGAGCGGCTTCTCAACTCTCGGGATAGGTACGGGAATCCAGAACACCTGCTGGCAGATCTGGCTTGCTTCTTTGAAAGCTATCTCAACCAGACGAGCAAGCTCTCCCACTGTGACTGGACGAAAAAGGGGAGGAGGAAGAAAGAGAAGAGGAGGATGGAGATGGGATCAATAAGATGGTGATGTAGCAGGAGATGATGCAGCCTGACTAATAGGGTGCAGGTGTCTGTCTCCTAGCAAATCGGAGAGGTATGGTTGTAGGAAGCATTGAAACAGTGGTATGTCTCCAGGGAAGTCCGCATACTTTTTTGTGAAGCTCATGCTTTCAGATAGGCCATTCCAGTTTGGTGTTGGCAACATCTCATAGCCGAAGAGAATCAATTTGTCCGACGCTGCAGCTTTTGGGATTTCGGTACGAAATCTGCGTGGTGGGGAGGAAGCGAGTGCAGGTAACAGTCAGCCCTAGACAGTCACGAATTTAGTTACACAAAGGCCTTTCTGAAAACGGACCATTGTCGTTGAAACGGAATGACAAGAGGTAGCGTGAATGGTGCTTACCATCTGACATTCTGGTCTGACAAGAGTTAAACATGAAGCGGGACCTCGAAGAATCTGACATGAGGTCTGAATGAGATGCCCCTCGTATGGATTATAGAGAGACGATCTTACCTTGATATTACAATAAAAAACCATTAGACAGAGTCATGTAGTATGAATAGGCAAATGAACCTGAACACATCCCAACAAGGTCAGTGCAGTTAGTCACTCTGAATGAATAGATAAACAAGCACATCCCAGCAAGTCAGTGCAGTTGTGTGCTCACATACAGTTCGCATGCTAGTGACAGGTCGAGGTCACGGCACGCATGCTGGTGTGCGTCGCACATGTGATTATGTAACTATTCCCTCCACATGTTGGGACATGCTCGGACTGTAATTTGAAATCCAGATCCCACTCGGCTTTCCTTCGTACAATATCTTCATGAGAAACTGTATGTGACTTGCCAGCAGGATACTCATGTATCTCTGCCTCTCAATTTTTGTCTTAGCTCTATGTATGGATTTTTTGTAATAGGATGCTCCCACCCCCCCAAAAACTTAGGGCCATTGACATTCAGCTTTTCGATGCCCTGCTCGGATACCAGATGACCCAATCAAGCGCGATCATGATGATCATGAAAAGAAGAGGAGACCCAGAGTAGTCTGATGATGGTGCCCATCAGACTTCTTGCTGCATTCAGAGACAAAAAGAGAAGCCACATACACAAATTATATTCCTGCTCTGTAGGTACTATATTTTACAACAATGCCAATCAATAGAAGACAGCATCATCATCTCTAGAAATCAGAATATAAGAAAATGGTTAGCGAACGGAAGAGGTCGGCGGTGTACAAATGACCAAACACGCTGCAAACAGACTTTACACCATCGAAGACGAACAAAAATATGTTGTAAAGACTCAGACTGAGATCACGTCTGAAAAGGGTTTGATGGAGATGAGATTGAAGATACCTGGAAGAGGCAGACCCACAATAAAGCAAAGACTGCCGCCCAGATGAAGGTGAAGACCAACACCCAGAAGTAAAGGACCGCTGACGACCCGGATTCGGAGACATTCAGAGGCTCCAAGACTTCAATAGAGTGAAGGAACGGGGAGATATCAACGAGATATCGACGGGGGATGATGATGGCTTGACCTAGATGGCATCACAGGCCTCTGGATGTATATCCTGATTCCTGCAATAACCGGACCACAAAGGCCTCAAAATTATGGGGCTGAAGGAAACATGAATATCAGAAGGGTTCTAGATAGAGGCACATGAAGGCTTGCAGGATTTTCCAGGACGTGTCTCAGAATCGCGATCTTGCCTTTCTGTGTAATCACGACGATGGGCATGATGTCCACTGCACAGGGGGCACCAATCGGAGAAGCAGTGAGGTTGTTGGGTGAAGTTGCTGGGAGGGTATCGTAACGAGGGGGGGGGATATGGGCCATGATATCGAGAGAGCGGAATGCGTAAAGTGGGGAAGTATTCTCCCTCTATAAATGACACATACCCAGAAATAAATAATTGAGTAGCTGAAAGAATGAGTCGGTGTCTCCAAAATAGTACAAAGGTAGATGTCAGCGGAGGAAGTAACAAAGGAGGAAGTATCGGGAAAATGACGTCCTCACATATAGTTTGTACGGTGAGCGTTATGCCAGACACGAGTCAAGATGCTCTCCAGGGACCAGACAAAGGAGCTGCTGTTACTGAATTTAGAGTTACAATTTGTTATCTTTCAATGCACATGCCGTTGCATCACGTCCGATCAATGATCTTGGTTCTTCCCCTTTGACTCGTGTCCGGCGCCATGCTCACAACCGTACGAAATCTACGTAAGCACAACATATGGGTATACCTCGTTGGTAATTGCCCTTTGTCTCTGTGTGATTACGCTTGAATGATATAGCACAGTCCTTTGTCACTCTTCATTTGGCAGTTCATCGATTGTTCATTCAGACGCAGCAGCACCTGACAGTCTTGGCTGTGATAGAAGCTGTTCCTTGCGACTGTGGCCATGTTCCATTATTACAGATAGCTATATCCATTCAAATTTTTTGTATGTTCTTGGGCCCGATTTTTCCGTTTCATGTATACAACAAAGGAAGGGACATAACACGTGCCATGCCTTCAATCCGCCTTCCCCAGAAAGTCTCCTTTGTTTCTTGCCGTCAAAGCGATCTGGTATTAATTGTCATCCCAAAGTAACATCATAGAAGTGACGTCCTCACATATAGTTTGTATGGTGAGCGTTACGCCAGACACGAGTCAAGGCACCCTAGGGACCAGACAAAGGAACTGCTGTGACTGAATTGAGAATTTCAATTTGTTATCTTTCAATGCATGTGCCGTCATGTCGCGTCCAATCAGTGATCTTGGTTCTTCCCCTGTCTGGCACCACTCACATACGAACTTGATGTGAGTACGATCTGGTATTAATATCTTTTCCATTTGTCAAGATGTGATCATTCGGGATCTTTGCGCAACGGAAGACTCCTCTATCTCTTCCTTTGTCTCTTTCGTATCATCTTATATGCAGAAAACATTTGTGAGGCTAGCCTCAAACATCAGTCCACATTCTTTGGGAACATGAACCGTGATCCTCACCAGCCATCCCTCTGTTATGGGCATTCCCTGACACCACAGGTGGATACGTTCCGAAGCTATGTTCCTTATTCACGACCCTCTCGTCCAGCGTGAAACCCCCGTGCTCCTTCTTCCTTTCATTACCCCACCACGCATCAGCATGATTATTCTCCTTCTCACCACAAGCCAACGTTTCATCGTCACCCACGGAATCTGAATGCTTTTCAACCTGTTCCAACTGCCCCATGCCAGAACTCATCGTCTTTTTTCTTATCCCATCAGTCGGTCTGTTCTGTGGAAAACAAAGAACCAGCCCACCCTCCTGCATCCAATTATGGTAGTCTCCTGGTGCGCTCGGGACTACAGCCAGCCCCTCAGGATCCCTTTGACAATGAGGTGAAGGCTCTGGAAGTTCCCTTTCAAAATCCCCGAGATGACCTTTCATTGTGTAAGTACTTTCCTCTTCACCTTTTGTTGTAGTCACTGACTTTTTACATCTAGATAAACATTGCTTCCCCTGCAGTTTGGTCTCCAGGATATGGACCTTACTTGCAGCACCCCATTCTTCTCATGTCCACGAGTGCACGCTATACTTTAACAAAGAAGATCCGAAGTGAGTCTTCTTGTTATCTATATTTTATCTCTCTCACCCCCTGATTTGAAGGACGTTGGACGAAACCAAACTCAAGGTCCTTCTCTCACACCATGCCAGTGATGATATCCCCTTTGACATTCATTCTCTTCAAGATCACACAAAACTGGCTATGCTATCGGAGACATGCAAAACCTAGGATTCCATACTCATCGAGGTGAATTCTGACCAAGAGGGTGGAAAGACTTTTTTTTCTTCTGAACTGGTATGTGTGCCATAAACCATTTCTCCATTTTCTCCCTGAAAATGAATCAACACCTGCAGATGGACAAGGGTGAAATGCTGCTGGATATCAGCCAGTGGATTGTTAATGAGATGAATACCATCCAGTGTATCGAGCTTTCTGGCGAGGGCAGTGTCTTTATCCTGAGTGCATCTTCGACACCATCCGATAAGAGGAATCAAAGGTATGCGGACCCTTGAACTATCAAATTCCTTACTGAAGCACAGATAGTATCCTGTCCCCAAGGAATCGCTGCATTAGTCCTCCTCAACTGCAATACCCGTCTGATTATTTGAGTAATACCACAAGGTTGGTTGCTTCTTTGGAAATTGGGAATCTGTGTCTTATTTTCCTGCAGCAGCCCAGATATCAGTCAATCTCCGAGTGACTCTGACAATCCTCTCCAGCTCTCGTATCCACCCGTTCATGCAACAGACATGCCAGGCTCCACGATGATCACCACCCATACAACGGAGTTCTTGCCAGTTCAGCCTCAATTGCATTTGCCTAACGACAATTTTATTAGATGCTGTAAGGAGGTGTACGGTGTGGCTTGTTAGATAAATGCTAGCCTTGGTCTAGATGTGCATCACCATGTAACGATAGTTCAAAATGTCATTTAATTTCTACCATTGGAAGATGACTGACATGCACATCCGGAGGGACTAGGCAACCCAAGAGGAATGACATGCTGAAGCTAGAATTCACAGCTTGGTACTCTCACACTGTACATAATGAGCGCATTGATCGCTCCGTGGTGATCCTTCAATGGGTTAACGAGGCTGTGGCTGAGAGTCTCGGACATATGTTCTCGCTAACAACAGCAGCAGATGACAAAGTGTAAAGTGGATGGGATTGTCGGAAACCATCCAGCGGCCTTTTATCGTTTGTTCACCACGACCAAACTGAAAGAACAAAGGAGTGAGTGACCGAGATTGCCTTATGTGGATCAGTGATGGGCTTGTGGCATCGAGACAAAGTAAGCACTCATCCGATTTGGAGAGACAGGAATTATGACTCGACTGAAAGAGCACTTTGTGTACATACTCAGTTTTTTGTATACCCTTTCGAGCGACAACAAGGGCTCCCTTTGTGACTGAAAATTTTAGTGGCAACATCCTGGAGAATATATATATTCAGTAAACGTATGTTTTTGCATTAAGAAAGACCAACCACCTCCCAGATGCCCCCATTCGTTCAACGCCATCTCCCACTCATCTCTCCTCATATTCAATTCCATCCGTACTATGCATGCCCTCTACCAATTATATCACCCTGACTGAGAAGCGAAGATCTATTACAGGGTCGAGCCAATAGACCCATTGCCAATGAAAACGCGGAACGAGAAGCTGCTGCCGCCGGTGCTTGCGACAGAGGAAGAAACGCAAATGGCACACAAGATGGAGTAGCAGCCAGGCCGACTACCGGAGATGGCTGTAGCACCTCTGGTGGTGAGAGTAAGGACCAAACCAAAGATGCGAGCGCCTCTGCCATTGACGAGGACGACATGGCCAGCAACCCTTACAACAAACCACCGGGGGAACCAAACCGACCGAATTCTGGAGGTTATTCTCTCGAGGACAAACTAATCAAGGATGGCAAATGGATGAAACAGCAGTATCAGAGAGTCATGGTAAGTAAGGTCAAGATCTAGATAAGGCGGTCTGCTCACTGCTGGTACGATATAGGACCGAGTCCATGATATGGCGAAGAAGGAGCTTAATGTCAGCCTCAGTTATCGGGAACAGAGCGATAAAAAGAAGCTCAAGATCTGCGAGCAAGTAAGTTGGCCCGGCACGAATCTTGAGAAGAATGAAACTCATGGAGAAAATCTAGATGGCTAGGGAATATCCTATTTTACAGCAGTACCCAGATATCTGGCCAGTGAGGGACTTTCTTAAGATGTACCTGAAAAGTACATCGGCATCCTATCGTCGTCGAAACGGAACAACAAGAAATATCAAGGTACCGTGAATGGTGCTTACAGTCTGACATTCTGGTCTGACAAGAGCTAAAACATGAAGCAGGACCTTGAAGAATCTGACATGCTGTTGGAATGAGATGACCCTCGTACAGATTATAGAGAGACGATCTTACCTTGATATTACCATAAAAAAAACTATTAGACACTGGAGTCGTGTAGTATGGATAGGCAAATGAACCTGAACATGTCCCAACAAGGTTGGTGCAGGTAGTCATTCTGAGTGAGTAGATAAACAAGCACGTCCCAGCAAGGTCAGTGCAGTTGCATGTTCACATAAAGTTTGCATGCTAGTGACAGGTCGAGGTTGCAGTGCGTATGCTGGCGTGCATCGCACATGTGATTATGTAACTATTCCCTCCATGTGTTGGGACGTGCTTGGACCGTGATTTGAAATCCAGATCCCACTCGGCTTTCCCTTGTGCAATATCTTCACGAGAAACTGTATGTGACTCGCCAGCGCAATACTCATGTATCTCTGCCTCAATTGTTGTCTTAGCTCTATGCCTGGACCTTCTGTATTCGGATCTTCCTACCTGCACATCTTAAGTACTGTCGACCTTCGTCTATCCTCAGGAGCTCGACTCGACGGAGTCCCATGTATTTTTTCCTGGTGATCATCATTGTAGCCTGCTATTTACTTCCAGAGGACATGGTCATCTTCTGAAGCTTCGACTCGTGCGGGGGCCTTCTTCATGCTATGCACTTGGCAATAGTCTCCTTGTATCTGTTCGGTAAGGTTTTCCTCTCTCATAACTCAATTCTATTGTCGTATACTTACCATCGTTTAGCTATACATCCCATCGTCTCATGTAACATGACCCAAAACATGTCGTTTGCCCTGGCGGAACCATATTCTCAAATTGGCGGATCCTCTTGTGTATCACCTCTGAGTTCCACATCTTTGATCTCCGCACATTGTCGAGCACTTATCATAGTGCTGCCGATAATTGATGAGCCCGAAGGGATTGGAGGTACCATCTAAAGATCGCCATTCCTGGTCACCATCTAGTTGATCTTCTGTCATTCATTCCTCCATCAAGATTCTGACATCGCCTCGAACATCCAACCTCTTTCTGATTCATTTACCAACATTGATTGGCCAGCTTTATTTCCCATCATACATCTCTATTGTTTTCACCTATAAGTTCCCTCCAATATCCTCGTTGCCATTCCGAATGTTATAATCATGTGTAGTGGACCCGAATGTGACCCTTACTTATCGCTCCCACTGCTTCGATCGGTACATATGTGAATACACTGTGGCTGAGGTCAGCTTGAGTGGCACTGACGTTGTCCTGATGTTTCCCAAATGTGTCGAAGCCCTAAATCTTGGTTCCACCATGAGTAGGCTGCCGTTGTGCCACAGAAACAAGCTCTAGGGTGTGAATGGACCAAGAAGCGATTTTGAATCGTTACCACTGCCATCAACTCCATCTTGACCTCCGTCTAAGCATCCAATATGTCCTTTGTACACGCCTCCCTTGCTACTCATGACCGTAGATTATTCTGATAATGACTGACTATAGACCCTTGGCGCAGCTACATTGGATGCCACGGTGCTACGTGGAGCCCACCTGATAGACCATGAAGTTGAAGCTGTCTGGATATGCACAAAAGCCAATGACCAGATCCAAGACGCACTTGGCCATCCAATTGTCCACTGGTACACAACCGCCAATGTGAAGCTTGGCAGGGTATGCCAATGAATCATCTTCGATATCATCGCAAAGCCCGACGTTGGCAATGAGGCCACCCTGACATATGCTATTCTTGTTGATTGGTCTTGCTTATAGATTCTCATGGATGTTAAAGGTTGTTCCCACCCTCAGGCGCCCAAAGCGGCCGGCTTTTAATGTACAATGGGGAAATATTACCCATGAAATCGTTCAGTGCTACAGACATGCTCACGGTATTGGTTGAGCATGGACTGGATACACAACCACTGAATGATCAAGGGTTTGGCTGCCGTACCTGGACTTGCCTTGCCCTCAAGGCACTCGAAGCAGCATCAATGATCCATGATCCCTCAGGGCTCAGGAGGCTTGGTGGAGGTACTTGTGGAGGGATTAAGAGCAAGTGGATACTGGGTCCCAGACGAAGATTTTTGAAGAGTGTTCGACAAGCGTCATTAAAGTTTCTTTTCTCCCATAGCTAAGTAATGTTTATTGATGAACGAACTGTGGCATATTTTCTTCCCCAAATTTACATTGGTATTGAGGACAAGGCCGAAAGGCGAATATCGATAATAAAATGATAAGTTGTGGGTGAATCTGTACAAGCCAGATAATATTACAAAATGTCTGTGCATAGAGCCAAGACAACACTTGAGAGGCAGAAATATACGAGTACCCTGCCGGCAAGTCATGTACAATTTCGCGTGAAGATATTTTATGAGGGAAAGCTGAGTAGGATCTGAATTTCAGATTATGGTCCGAGTGTGTCCCAACACGTGGAGGGAATAGTTACCTAATCACGACGCACGTGGGTGTACAAGCCGGCTTCAATCAAGGGGGTTCTGGACTGTTGTTCTGGAACACCGGGTTGGTTGGTTGGTTGCCTTCGAGGCTGCTTAAAAAAAAATCTCTATGGAATTTTTTTGGTGTTTCTGGAGGGTATATTAGGTGTTACATGGCATGAATTGACTATATTTATATTAAAAAGTGACTTCACCTCACCTTGCATAAGATACAAGCTCTCTATGGCTTAGCCAGGAGGTCAAAGGGACATAAGAAAGGTGCAGAGGTCATCTGTGGCAAAGGCCGCTTCTCCCTTTCCAGCAGGGAGGACCGGCTATGACCGGCAACATGGTATACTGGGTGGCAGTGCGCTTACCAATACCATATGTTCCACCTATACAGAGTATGTTATTCCCATGGATGTCAGTCGGTTGGTCTGATGAGGGCTTAGAAAAAAATGACTGGGTATAATTATAAAAAAATCTGAGACCCCCTTGGCTTCAATTGTGACCTCGAACTGTCACTAGCATACGAACTTTATGTGAACATGCAACTGCACCGACCTTGCTGGGACGTGCTTGTTTACCTATTCATTCCGAGTAACTACCTGCACCAACCTTGTTGGGATGTGTTCAGGTTCATTTGCCTATCCATACTACATGACTCCAGCGTCTAATGGTTTTTTATTGCAATCTCGAGGTATGATCCCACGTCTTTCTCAAGGTACTCCAGTCCATCATTATAATGGCGCTTTCCACTATTATCAGTGAGCATCTTAGTATCGTGCTTCTCAATCTACTTATTCTCTTCATCCCATGGCCCATGTTCTATGTACATTGTCTGGTCGGGAAGCAGTCGCTATTCGGGGCGACCCAGGGAAGGAAGCGAAGACTTGGAGTACCGTACGGACAAGTGACTATTGATATGATCATCCACCGATTTGGGTGTCAGGTATGGTGGAAGTACCCACACAGCAGATGCCCGCATTCATGCAGAGCTCGAACAGAAATCATCAGGACACAACATCGGCGGCAAGCGTAATAATACAGTAGGTCGCGGCAGCCTTGATGATATCATAAGTAGATTGATTATTAAATTGAAGAGGATATTATAGACAAGTATGTACAGTACATTCAAAGAGAAAATGATATCAAAAACACAAAGTGTGCAGCTTTCATGACGAATGAGAAACATAAGCTAATACTCATCGTGGTCGTCTTGGTCAATAGGTAGTTCTTTATTTGAAGGCCAGGTGAGGATCCATGTTGGTAGGTCCACTGCCTCACTGAGGTTCAGAGTCTCCTGCACATGGCGAGGTTGGGCAGCAAACCAAAGAGGGTCATAGAAATTGACAGGTAGACTGATGATGGGACGGCGTAAGCTGTTGGGATAAAGACCATTAGGATGATGAAGATGTCAATGAACTGCTGCACCTGACTTGTTGCTGTAGACTGTCAGCTTCATTCCGTGGCGGTCAATCCATTTGAGAAGTCGAACAATGGCAGCATCTTGCCACTCCTTACGAACAACCCTGCAAGTTCCATACCCATCATCACAGCTCTCTTCTGAACTGGTCCCTTCGGCACCCAGGAGTGTGACCATGGTGTAGAGGAGATTGTAAATCTTGGGCTCAACACCATGTTTGTCTGTGATTCGGATTCGGTTCATCACAAAGTGCTTTCAACCCTGAAACTTCTATGAATACAGCGTTAGTTTGATGGAGTGAGACAGAAAAGTAATATGACACTCACTCTATTTCAACGTGAATTTCTTCTAGACATGGTGTTATAAGTGAGGTGTTTGTCAGAGCCCTGTTCAGGGAGAAAACTATGGTTGATACACTGTTTCATCGTTTGTAATCTCTGCATGAAGTGGTCCTTCACCACTTCAGTTTCGGAGCAGTATTCAGGATATTTGTTGACAAAATGTTCAACAAACTGATCACGAAGAGTGTAGTCCATGTGTGTTGTGGATGGGTCCAGCACGGACACAAGGGATCAAGAGTAGGCTGATCGCTTTTGCTGTGGCCATTAAGCCACTTGTTGGCAGTCCAAAGGCTCGTAAAATGTCCAGCTTGAATGGCCGTCGCTATTTGATTATTGGCCTTGATGTTGAATTTCAGGTTCAGCTCTTTATGAACAGCCCTCTAAGATAGACCATGATGTTTTGGTCAGTTCTAGTGAGGCAATTGATAGTTGTTAAAACGTACCAGTATGGCATTGTGAATGGGATCCCGGGTTTGGTCTGCTCTCTTCTTCGCCCCCCCTGCACTGCTAGCTTCCGTCGCTTCCGTCAGACTCTTTTTCGATGACACCTGAGCATCTAGGGCAGCATTTGTGTGGATCCAGGAAGCTGACGGCCCATCATCGACCCCCCCGAAATGAAAATGCTGTCCGTTAGCAGGGGTGGGCTTCACATTGACAGCAGAAGGTGTAGGGTGGGACAACAAATCTTCCTTGCGAGGTGCTGATGAATTTAATGGAGTGCTCAATGGTGGTGCTAATTGTGAATGAAACGGTGACTTGTCAAGCAATGAGCCTTTGGAAAATGTGTGAAGCTTTAGGCTACCTTGGCTAACGATGACAACTGGCGCTCAATGGCTTGCCGGGTTGGAGCTGCCCGTTCTCTCGTATATGGCTCCTAGGGGACAATCAGTATTCATCCAACTGTCATAGAGTGCTCTGTGCATCACCTTTTCTGTCTTAGCCAGGGACGGTCTCTCATCCACTTGCATTTTATCACCTTGATTATCAGTTATAGGCTGAAAGGAAGTAAGAAGGCAATTCGACCAATCATAGAAAGTCTGCTCGCACGAACCAATTCGACATCATGGTTTTTGTCCCTGAACCGTTGAGCAAGCTTCTCCTCCATAGCATTGTCTAGATATTTCTGAAGTGCCGATGGCTGCAGAATGTGCATGGATATCAATTAAAGACAACATTGAACTGGGGTAACTCACATCAGCAAGCCATGCTGCGGTCGGTAAGCTAGGCCCTGCAGGAACTTCACGCGCTCGAGAAGCGATGTCACACTCCAATTGGCGGGCCTTGAGCTCCAAGTTCTTAACCTTTTCTTCCGCAGCAATCCTCTTCTGCTCGCTCGCATTTTCCTAGCTTCTTCTTTCGCCTTCATTTCAACTTCATACTTTGTTTGGATGTCATGTATCTTATCCTCAGACTCCATTGCATAATAAGCTTTGACAGCGTCAATTTGGTCCTGGAACTAGCCATGTAAAAAAGAGTTAATAGATATACATGGAAAGACCGAGAACAGAATGATCTCTTTACAATACTCGGCTTCAGCTTGATCACGCTTGGTGTGGATCATATCTGCCAAGGATTTGGCATCATTGATGAACCGGCTGTAATACTGTTATGTCGTTAAGGAAAGACAGTCACACTTGGATCGAGAGGAGCACATACCTCGTTTTCATCCATTCCAACACGAGCACTCTGGACCTAGATACAGAGGCGGTCAAACCCATAACACTGCATGGCAATAGTGTCAGCTATTCACCCTTTGTTGAAAAAATTCATCAGATTGAAGCCATCTCTCGACTTCTGAGTTTACACTCCGCTTGAACTCGGGGCCTCCCGATTGGTACTGCTTGGCCTGATTGTGGAGGGGCGATTAAAGAATGTCAGAAAGAACATGCATGAGGAATACACACATTATTCTCTGCAGTGGCTCTGGCCTCCTCTGATACGTCTAACTAAGGTTCCATGTTCAATGAGCATGGAATTAAATTGGAGCATAGGCAGCTGCTTACTTGATTGCAAAGCTTGTTCACTTCGTGTTTCAGATCCGCCTCTAGCTGCATGAATCTCTGCACTTCTGATGTCGATTTTGTTTCCAGCTGAGAAATATTTGACTAAGGAAATGAAAAGGATCCATGTACATACGTTGATCAGACATTCTTCTTTATCCTGCAGCTTTATCAATGGTAAGTTTCAAGATCTGATAAAGGGTGCACTCGACTCACTTGATGCTTCAAGGAAGTAGTTTCTGAAGAATGCTTCGCAATTAACTGCCGAAGGCATCAGAAGAATAAATATCACCGAAGCAAGTGTACGTACCTCTGCCAACTTTGATGGTTGTGTCTGTGTCTACATTCAGTGGTAAGGATTCATCACAGCGGGTGTATAAAGGGGACTTCACCTGTTTCCTTAGATCAGATGCTTCCTGCTGTAAAGCAAGCTTCTCCTGCTGCAATGAAGACACTGTGTTATGCAGTTTGGAAACTTCCTGGAAGTGCTTTCGGTTGAACTGCCAGACCCATGAGGAGGAACCAACACAAAACATCGAGAAGACCGACCTCTGTCACAACCTTGGCATGTCCTGTCAACTATAACCAAAGTAAGCTTACAGTATGGTTTCATATAAGAAAAGACCTACTTGTTCAGCTTGGCAAGCTAACTGGAAGCGCATGTAAAGTATGAGTATTTTGGTCTCTCACAGTGATGAATACGATCCTACCTCAGTTTGAAGTGCTTTGATTTCACCCTCCTGAGTACTTATATCAGTGGCATGTTGCTGATTAAACTACTGAAATCAAGTTTGAGAGGGTCTATCATGGATGTAATGATAGATGTAAGCACCTGGGTCAGCGAACCAACATGGTGCTGAATCTGATGAGGTGCAGTTTAGATCACGCCAGCAAAATAATGGACATGAATCTACCTCTCGTTTTAAATTATCTATCTAGGAGAAGAACCATCAAATGAGCAACAAATCTCATATCGAAAGGCCATGAGGGACATACCTCGTTTTGCTTTGCCAATATTTCCTCTGCTGCAGTCTTGAGGTGTGCCTGAGTCTACTTGGTCATGAGTCACGATGATCGAAAGTTAGTGGTTGCGCATACCTCTGTCTCCGCTTCATGATACCTGGCGAGCTTGAATGGATATGAAAACATGTGCTCAAACTGAGTAGAAGAGAAAAAAACATACTTGTGCCTTCAAGTCATTGTCCTTCAGTGTTCATTAGATATCCATTACGGTACATGAGTTCAAAGCAACAGACCTCAGTTAGTGCTTGAGCTTGTACGTGCAACTAAGTGCCAAGCCAAGGTGAATGTGGTCCACATTAAGACATAGAAGACAGCTTACCTCTGACTTCAGATTGTCGACCTGAGGCGTATGTTAGCAGTCGTGCGCCTCATATCCAGAGTTGTGGCTAACCTCATTGTTTAGTTTGTTGTTATTCTCCAACACCTTGGCCATCTGAGGAATGGTCCGTATATTCTAGAGGGGGCATTCAATGAAAGGAGGCATGTGGGTTGAGGTATATGTTCACTTTATTTGGGCCGCATTCACTGTCTGAATCTTCTTGCAATCGTTTAGTGCCAATGTTCTGGAGTACGTGAGATAGGTAATAGTCGGTCAGACGAAGCATCTTCAACTAACCTGGGACGACGATTGTGACAGTAAAGTCTGAAATTGAGGGGCGTTTCTGCTCTCGGAGGACGGATTTAAAAAGTTGAAAGGTTGATGGTGTGTTTGAGAGGTGCCAATCAAAAAATGGTCCCTGATTACGGAAGCAAGCCTGCGATTGGCATCCGACAAGGACGCTTCGTTGGAGGAAGCGTCAAGCAGCTGATCAGTTGGAGTCTGTCTGAGAGACATGGGGGTAGATGGAAGAAAGGGAAGAGAGATGATGGGCGATGGTGGGTGATGTCGTATATATATATAGCGATTGGTGAAAGAAAGAAAGACAAAGGAAGCGTAGTCCCAGAATAGGCAGTAGGACAAAGAAGACGTGTTTCATGAGGCAGTGCCGCTACAAAGGAGACAGATTAAAATGAAATGGATGATTGCATCATATATCTGTCCCATAAACACTGAGGGACACTCTATTTGTCCTCCAATTTAAAGAAGCATGTCCTGTCTGCACTAGGGACGAGATTGTGTATACAAAAATTAGGGAGATTTTCCCAGTCGAAGACGCTATGGCTTATGATCTACCAGAGTACAAGCCATCTACCAAGGTATGTTAGATCAAAAGACAAAAGAGACAAAGGATTTACCTAGAGACGAACAGGATAAGCTCATGTATCTGCATTCCGTCCTTTATACAACCAAATCACCTAGGCCGCTCCATTTTCTGATTGCGACAGAGGACAACGGCACGACGCGATGGCCGCACATCGACCTCGTCTTTCGAAACAAGATGGTTCACCACAGGATTGTGATGGTGAAACACGGGAAAAAGGGTAGCAGAACCTGGCACATTTTCTGCTTGAATGACAGGAGGCTTGCACGTAACATGGCCATTCGAAGGACAGTGGGAGCAGGGGGGTCAGGATGGAGGGGAGACATCCTGGTGATGAAGGGCAGGGCCAGACACATTCTTGTGAATACAAGGGGAAGGGACGATGAGAGAACGGCTAATTTTGTGGTAAAGAAGTGAGTTTCATATGCAATGTATGTGTTGAGAGAACATTACCGATGACTGATGTGACTGGCTAGGTTCGTTGGTCGAGTGAAGCAGGCTAAGCGCCAAGGGCTGTATATCCCGTGCAGGGCTGCACTGACATTCAATCGCTACAGTCCAAAGGGGTGAGAGTACTGAGAATGTGGTATCGAGGACAGGCAAATATCGATAATAAAGTAACAAGTCCTGTGGGAATACATACCAGCCAGATCATATTATAAAATGTCCGTGCATAGAGCTAAGACAACAATTGAGAGGCAGAGATACATGAGCATCGTGCCGGCGAGTCACATACAGTTTTTCATGAAGATATTGTACAAGGGAAAGCCAAGTGCAATCTGGATTTCAAATTATGGTCTGAGCACATCCCAACAGGTGGAGGGAATAGTTACATAATCACACGTGCGACACACGCTGGCATACGCACCGCGACCTCGACCTGTCACTCATGCAAACTTTATGTGAGCATGCAACTGCACCGACCTTGCTGGGACGTGCTTGTTTACCTATTCACTCAGAATGACTACCTGCACCGACCTTGTTGGGATGTGTTCAGGTTCATCTGCCTATCCATACTACACGACTTCAGTGTCTAATAATTTTTTTAATGGTAATATCAAGGTAAGATCGTCTCTCTATAATCCGTTTGAGGGTTATCTCATTCCAACCGCATGTCAGATTCTTCGAGGTCCTGCTTCATGTTTTAGCTCTTGTCAGACCAGAATGTCAGACTGTAAGCACCATTCACAGTATCTTGATATCTCATCAACATGTCCCTCTGAAGCATACAACCCAAATTGCGTCCTTTCACACTCATCATGTGCCTCCCATCTCTTGAAGCAGTCAAAGTACATCCTATGTTATCCAGACTATGAGTGCTGTATGGTAGTTTCAATCAGATGTAAAGACAACCAGATCTTTCAGCTTGGCACCATTAAGCCGCAACGAAAGCTACCTCCATATTTCGAAGCACGCTTAACACTGCATCAGACCGTTTCCTTTTTGGAACTCCCCAGCGAAGGGTGCTGAACCTATAGTTATATACGGTGGACCGGAGTCTGTTAGATAATCTCTTATCGTGTTGCACCCAGACCCTGGTTCTGCTCCTGCACAGCTCTTCTGCGTTGAGCTCTCAGTAAAGTATTCTCGCAGTTGATAGTGAGTTGTTGATAACTTCACGCTGAATTCTGGGTGCTGATGACTATTTGTAGACCATGTCGGAGTATTTTTGCGACTGTGTGGTCTATAAGTGCAATGAAAACACTGAAGCTGATGGCAGGCGTGGCAGATATCTTGAATCTGGACGGATATTGAGAACACATCGTCTCAAAGAAGAGGAGTGACTCCTTTGAGCGGCAATATCAGCCAAGGTATCTGCTGCCTGGCCACCGACCCAGCCTGAGTCACCATTTCCTCGAGCTGTTCAGAGTGGGACTTCTTCATCGCCGCCATCTGTTCCTATCTCTGAGCCATCCAAACCCACTGTTGCATCGCTCTTTTCTAAAATGTCGCTGAATAATCGCATTCGTTCGCAGTCCCCATCTGCACCTCCACAGACTTCAGCCGCTGGAGTGGATGGATCAGCTCCTAACGCATCTCTGTTGCAGCCCGCTAACTGCCAGGCTAAAACACCAAAATATCGGATAGATCTCCAGCGCAAAGCCATTCATGTTTTCAGTGAGGTTAAAGATAACGTGAGAGCTCTGAGCGATTCCATCACTCATCTCCCACAACTCGATGCTTCCACTATTGATGACACTTCCCTTACCGAGAACATCAACTGAGTGGAAGGGTTTTCAAACACTTTCGGCAACCTACAATGGCAACTATCGCTCACTCGCAATCAAAAGAGTTTCAAATCTGTCGTTTTCTTGGTGCAGGAGACCGTAGAAGAGCTCAATGCTTGCCATGCTATCATTGGTAAAGCACGAGAGCAATTGACTTATGAGTATAATGCTCGCACTCAGTCCAATGATCGACCTGATGCATATGACATATGTATGCCCAGTTTCTTAACACTACATGTTGGCATCAAAATGCTCACATTCTTCTTAGCCTCCCATTTCCAACCCCTTCTACAACAAACCAAGCCTGTCATTCAACTTGTTGCGTATATGGTCATCATCTGCCATGTGATGTTAATGTTCACTCGGCTCGGGTCTACCTGGATATTTGACATGACACGTACCATTGTTGAGAATGCAATGATGATGATGATTCGCCCAAGAGAACTTGCGGGAGAGGACAAGAACATGATTGATAAGTTTCCATGCAATGTCCCATCTGCTGAGGAACAATTTCATCTGGAGCTGAAATGTGTTACATATGCTGCCTGTCCATCCTGCAATCACCTGTATCCACCTCTTTCCTCCGACAGCTCTCCTTTTCCCACATATATAGAATGCTGCAATTTTCGCCAATATCCACAGGGTCCATGGTGTAAAACACTGTTGATCAGGCTGATGACAGTCAACCATCAGGTTAAGCATGTGCCTATCAAACCTTTCGTGTCCTTCGACTTCAAAGATTGGTTGGCGGGCCTTCTGTCGCATCCTGGGAATGAGGAGAAAATGGACACTAGTTGGGAAGGGATAACCGATCCTGTGCCTGAGGTTATGACAGACATCTTCCATGGATCATTTCTACATTCATTTCTGGGCCCAGATGGACGACACCATTTCAGCGAGTCATCTCAGGGAGAAGGGCGCTATGTTTTTTCGATGGGATTTGATTACTTCAATCCTCTTGGCAACAAGCAAGTGGGAAAGAAGATATCCATTGGCACTTTGAGTCTCGTATGCTTAAATCTGCCGCCGTCCGAACAGTACAAACCTGAGAACATGTTTCTTGCGGGTGTCGTTCCCGGTCCAAAAGAGCCAGGCGATGTGATCAATGAATACCTGGTTCCCTTGGTGGACTGTTTCAAGGAGTTATGGGAGAATGGTGTCCACTTCACAAGGACATGTTTATGCTCGCTGGGTCGGCTTGTTCATTGTGCCATTGTTGCTGTGGTTTGTGATCTTCTTGCAGCCAAAAAAATCGGCGGTTTCGCACCCTGTAATCAGAGAAATTTCTGTCACATCTGCACAAACCAACTGTGGTCAGAGGTACCAGACAATTCGGAGGACCGAAAGAGGAGGCATGGAAGGCAACGGGGCCGGAAATGCTTCAAAAAAGTCCGAGTCGGTTACGAGGATATCAACATGAAGTCATGGACACATCAAACAAATGACAAAGTTCGAACCAAAGCAGCAAGGCATTGTGACGCTGATTCTCCTGAACAGGCTCGTGCATATTATGATGCCAGTGGTATCCGCTGGTCAGAGTTACTTTGACTACCTTACTTCGACCCCTCTCAAATGATAGTTGTCGACTCCATGCATAATCTTTTCCTTGGTCTTCTAAAGGAGCATTTCCATTCTATCCTCGGTTTCTGGAGCAAAGAAGATAAGAGGAAGGATGAGAAGTGCCAGAAAGGGTCAACATCCTCGTACAAGCCCGTTTCAAGGTCATCATACCGAACAACCTGGCCAATACATGCCCCGAAGATGAGGTCGAAAACGTGAAGAAGTTAATCGAAATCCTTGAGCAGCCGATGTCCAAGGAGTTGGACGACATGACTTTCTTTGCCTCCACTAAGAAACGGATCGTGAACAAGTTTCATAGGTTGGTACTGGAGTACATCGCCAGCGGAGTCTCTTGCCCAGGCTTTAAGGAGGCAGAAGATATTTTGGTAGTTCCATCGAAGAAGAAAACTAAAGGAGCAAGAGGAATATGGAAGAGACCTGTTGGAATGCCGGAGGCCAAAACGCTTAAGCTCACAAAGCCGGTCATTGTCGAGAAATTGCTAAAATGGGTATGTTCACCAACATCTGTTAATATTTATCAGCTCATCAAGCTTGACAGCGGAAAGTACAGACTGAAACCATCAGGCAAACATTTGATGCTGGGCACACAATCACTCAGGAGGAAATGGAGGTGCTCTGGCAGGACATCGAGCAAATGCTCACACCGTCCTGGTTATCGTCCATTCCTGCTCGATTTGGGGGAGCAAACGGGGATGGAAAACTCAAGGCTGATCAATGGCGAACTATCACAACGACCTACATGCCAGTTACCCTGATCCAGATGTGGTCTGATTCAGGTGCATCGAGCAAGAGATGCGAGCTTCTCGAATTTACAATGGACCTGGTTCAAGCCGTTGATGAGCCTCCAGGCTCTGTACGCTCAGAATTCGCGGATTTAGCCATCCATCACCCAATACCTTCAAAACGATGCCATTATAACCCTCACACACTCCATAACACTGCCAACTCTCGATAATACCACAGATTTTCACAGTATAAGCCACAAACATTCAGATCCAGTCCTAAAACCGTGACATCCACTCCTCACACACTCCATTATCCTTCCCAGCTCGCCTCGCATCACAATTACCGTATCCCATCATGGCAAGGCACCTTTGATCGACAATCATCCTAAAACAGGGTTGCTATATCACTCAGAAGCACTAGTTGATGTGCCCATCAATCATTTAATGAAATGACGTGATTGACGCGAGTACCCTCCCCGCTACGATAATTACAGCTACAGCAACTATAGACCACATTTACTAAGGCTGTTACAGTGCCAAAACTTCGAATTATCATTGCCCCACGCATACACCTCAGCACAGCAACTGCAGCTCAATAATCTGCAGCTAAACAGCACCTTATGATCCGCTCATCGCTCAATAAAACCACATGGTTCGCATCCATACCCAGCAATGTCAAAGACTTGCTGTCACTTTAGAACCACAGATACCATATGTTTACTATGGCTATTACAAAAGCCAAGGACTTACAGCCTTACTAAGGCTTCGAAGAATATTCTATTTATAAAATCGTACTTGTAGTATAAAAACTAGGTAGATACCGCATTTTTGGAGCTAGTTCTTACCCAGTTGACGAGGCTACGGCATTTCCAGTCAGCTACGGTTACTCCAAGTTATTCCCCACCGCTTGCTTTACTCTTTAAACATTGTTGGTTGCACCAATACACGAAATCTTGCGTCAATAACTTGCTTTTGTCTTTTAATGCCACAACATCGCTTCACTTTCACCACATAGGATTGTTTCATAGCTTTCACCTTCTACATCGCCATCGTTTTCATCACCCAGTTCAGTATTGCCTCTGTGTAGGCCCAGTTCAGCTCCATAGGATCACCCTCGTCTTTATCATTGTTTGGAGTTGCCGTGCATCTATTGCCACAGCACCCCACTCAGCACCTCAGTTGCTACGATTTCTACCAGTTTCTTACAGTCTCCATACGTTTATTGCTATTGTTTCAACTCACAATATTAGGTACACCCCAAGCCACATTTACTAGGCTATTTCGACGTCTTCTAGTCCATTGCCACGATTTCTAGTCCTCCCCCACGATTACTAGAGCATTGCAACGTTTTCTAGTCCCTCCCCACGTTATCCAGTCCCTCCCCACGTTTTCTAGTGTGTTGCTACGATTTCTAGAGCATTGCTACGATTACCAGTCCTTCCACACGATTACTCGTCCTCACCCACGATTACTAGAGCATCGCAACGTTTTCTAGTCCCTCCCCACGTTATCCAGTCCCTCCCCACGTTTTCTCGACCGTTGCTACGATTTCTAGCACGTTGCTACGATTTCTAGACCTATTTCCGTGGTCTCTAGATCATTTTCGCAGTTTCTATCACGGTTTCTTGGTATTCAAGTCATACCAGATTCCGTCCCATCTCGTTTATCGAGATCCTTCCTGGCTTACAGCCAACGTCTATTAGTACTCCTTGACCAAGAGTACTACTTCGCTGACTGAAAGTCACAGTGTATCTTGTGTTATTGAGGAATTGACTGCACGGAGGTGCACCAAACCACTTGGAAACACATTGCCTTGATTGCTGTGTTGCTACGTTAATTGCCTAAGCTCTCACCGAGTTTTGGGTGTTGCCGTTGCCACAGAAGTCTAGGCTCATCACTGTCATCCTTGCTGCTTCTCACCAAACTTCACAAGATCTCGCGGGCCGTTATCTATCGTATATGTTGTCCTATCGCACCCACATGAAGATCCTCTTCCCAAATTATTCAGCTCATCCCAATCATCATATGGCCCTGCACTTGTCGGAGTACTTATTGATGTTTGGACCTGTTCATGGATGGTGGACTTTTCCATTTGAGCAGCAGATAGGAATGCTAGAGAGAATATCAACTAACTATCAACCAGGTGAGCAGATGTTTATTTGGCTTATCACCAAAGCCGAGCTGACCTTTTGACGAATCAGGAAAATATGAGGCTACCATTGGCGTTTCATATCACAAAATTACCAATGTACACCATCTACAATGAGGCATGCAGCTACCACCCATTCTCCAAAGTTGCAAGAGCATTTTTGACAAATTGGTCGTCGGACAGCTCCGCAGTGGCACTGACCTGCTTGCGGTCAACGACAACTACCCTGCTAGCAGTGATCTTCCGAAAGAAACCGTTTGACAATGTGTAGAAGACCTTCCTCGAGACCTTTCTCGCATGTTTCCATCTCTGCCACGGAAAGTGTCTTTCTTGACACACGTTCGGATCAATGGGATTTCTTATTCTGTTCATTCAAAAAATGTTGGCAACAGTAGCATCATGGTGGTATTGGATAACGGATGCCAAACAAATCCTCATGTTATCGAGCGCATCGTTCAATACCCAGACAAGCCGGAGAAAGTGGTACTTCTCACTTGACCTCATTTACCTGCATCTGCCATAGTACAGGATCCTTTTGCAGAATACCCAGTCCTTCGAGCGAAGATGTGGAGTTCAAAGCTCTCACAAGTACTGCACATGGTGGCTCCTTCAGCCATTGATGGTCATTTTGCAAAATGCCCCGCCCAGCAAGAAGAGGATGTCATCATCGTTCTGCCACTATCTCAAGTGAGTTTTCTCTCTGTATGTTTCGTCTCATGTAGTATCTAATGGAGATTTGCAACGATACTGTAGAATGTCATCATGGACCCAAAGTATCAGACTGACATACAGGACGACCAGATGGACATTGATAACATTCACAAATATGACGGTGATGAAGAAGACGTGGGATATCTTTAGATGCGTATTCGATACTGGTTTTTTTTCCCCTTGCTCTTGCTCATTTCAACGATCTCTGTGGCGAATTATCCATCATATTTTGATCAGTTGCATTGACATTACAGTTGTACTTTGATAGATATCAAGACCGTTAAACCTGTTAAATCCACTATCCATCCTTCTGGACTATTGTGGCTGCACTTGTCCATCGCACATTCCTACGGTACCTTAGTCCTTCCTCTCATAGCTGCTTGCATCATCTCTCTGTGCATTGTTTTGAGAATAATAGCTGTCTGTTCACATCAATTATGCAGTGTGAGAGTGCCAAGCCGCTTCTGCATGTCATTCCTCCTGAGTGTCCTGGTTCCTCCGGATGTGCACGACAGATCACCTGCGAGTGGTATAAATCAGATGGCATTCTGAACTATTATTACATGGCTATGTGTATGTGGATCTTATTGCATCCAGACCAAGGCTAGCATTTATCTAATAAGTCACACCGTAAACTTCCTTACAGTGCCTAATAAAATTGTTGTTAGGCAAATGCAATCGAGGCTCAGCTGGTGAGAATTTCATTGTATGGGTGGTGATCATCGTGGAGCCTGGCATGTCTGTTGCATGAACGGGCAGATATGAGAGCTGGAGAGGATTGTCAGAGTCGCTCGGAGATCAACTGATATCTGGGTTGCTGCAGGAAAATAAGACACAGATTCCCAATTTCTGAAGAAGCGACCAACCTTGTGGTATTACTCAAATAATCAGACGGGTATTGCAGTTGAGGAGGACTAATGCAGCGATTCCTTGGGGACAGGATACTATCTGTGCTTCAGTAAGGAATTTGATAGTTCAAGGGTCCGCATACCTTTGATTCCTCTTATCGGATGGTGTCAAAGATGCACTCAGGATAAAGACACTGCCCTCGCCAGAAAGCTCGATACACTGGATGGTATTCATCCCATTAACAATCCACTGGCTGATATCCAGCAGCGTTTCATCCTTGTCCATCTGCAGGTGTTGATTTGTTTTCAGGTAGAAAACGGAGAAACGGTTTATGGCACACATACCAGTTCAGAAGAAAAAAAAGTCTTTCCACCCTCTTGGTCAGAATTCACCTTGATGAGTATGGAATCCCAGGCTTTGCATGTCTCCGATAGCATAGCCAGTTTTGAGTGAGCTTGAAGAGAACGAACGTCGAAGGGGATATCATCACTGGCATGGTGTGAGAGAAGGACCTTGAGCTTGGTTTCATCCAACGTCCTTCAAATCAGGGGGTGAGAGAGATAAAATATAGATAACAAGAAGACTCACTTCGGATCTTCTTTGTTAAAGTATAGCGTGCACTTGTGGACACAAGAAGAATGGGGTGCTGCAAGTAAGGTCCATATCCTGGAGACCAAACTGCAGGGGAAGCAATGTTTATCTAGATGTAAAAAGTCAGTGACTACAACAAAAGGTGAAGAGGAAAGTACTTACACAATGAAAGGTCATCTCGGGGATTTTGAAAGGGAAATTCCAGAGCCTTCACCTCATTGTCAAAGGGATCCTGAGGGGCTGGCTGTAGTCCCGAGCGCACCAGGAGACTACCATAATTGGATGCAGGAGGGTGGGCCGGTTCTTTGTTTTCCACAGAACAGACCGACTGATGGGATAAGAAAAAAGACGATGAGTTCTGGCATGGGGCAGTTGGAACAGGTTGAAAAGCATTCAGATTCCGTGGGTGACGATGAAACGTTGGCTTGTGGTGAGAAGGAGAATAATCATGCTGATGCGTGGTGGGGTAATGAAAGAAAGAAGGAGCACGGGGGTTTCATGCTGGACGAGAGGGTCGTGAATAAGGAACATAGCTTCGGAACGTATCCACCTGTGGTGTCAGGGAATGCCCATAACAGAGGGATGGCTGGTGAGGATCACGGTTCATGTTCCCAAAGAATGTGGACTGATGTTTGAGGCTAGCCTCACAAATGTTTGCTGTATATAAAGTGATACGAAAGAGACAAAGGAAGAGATAGAGGAGTCTTCCATCACGCAAAGATCCCGAATGATCACATCTCGACAAATGGAAAAGATATTAATACCAGATCGTACTCACATCAAGTTCGTATGTGAGTGGTGCCGGACAGGGGAAGAACCAAGATCACTGATTGGACATGACATGACGGCACATGCATTGAAAGATAACAAATTGAAATTCTCAATTCAGTCACAGCAGTTCCTTTGTCTGGTCCCTAGGGCGCCTTGACTCGTGTCTGGCGTAACGCTTGCTGTACGAACTATATGTGAGGATGTCACTTCTATGATGTTACTTTGGGATGACAATTAATACCAGATCACTTTGATGGCAAGAAACAAAGGAGACTTTCTGGGGAAGGCGGATTGAAGGCGCGGTGTGTGTCATGTCCCTTCCTTTGTCGTATACATGAAATGGATAAATCAGGCCCAAGAACATATAAAAATTTGGACAGATAGAGTAATCTGTAATAATGGAACATGATGGCTGCAGTCACGAGGAACAGCTTCTATCACAGCCAAGACTGTTGGGTGCTGCTGCGTCTGAATGAACAATTGATGAACTGCCAAATGAAGAGTGACAAAGGACTGTGCTATATCATTCAAGTGTATCACACAGAGACAAAGGGCAATTACCAACAAGGTATACCCATATGTCGTACTTATGTAGAGTTCGTACAGTTGTGAGCGTAGTGCCGGACACGAGTCGAAGGGGAAGAACCAAGGTCACCTAATTACAGATACAGAATAACATGCTAATAATGGACAAAGGGATCGATGACACGCTTTCTTGGCTCTTGGAGCGACTTGCCATGTCATGTTCCGAATTTACCGCAGTGCGTATAACAAACAGATTGGTGAATGCGTCTTGGCACTGGGTCCCTTCAAATTGGAATATAGACCGTCTAATTCCTACCACTATCGTTCTTCCTCCCTGTCATTTTATCAATGCCTCATGTCTCCACTACCAACCCACATCCGGACCTGTGCGAGATCCTGGAACAAGTCGACGGACTCCTTTTACGATGTAATAAACTCTCAAGACAGGTAGGATACCCTCTTCCATTGCTGTTTTTTTCTGGTTCACAACCTAGCTTTCTTTTAGCAGAACGCTCTGTGGAGTACCCTCCATGGTGGCCATCAAGAATTGGAGGACATGCACGTGCGCCTCCTTCTGAGGATCAATGTTAGTATATCATTTCTATGCTTCGCTGTAGACTTCAGCTACTCACGTCATTTCAATGTACTGTCAGAAGATTACATATCTACGCCATGTTATGGCTGCCCAAGAGCGTGGCTACTTACAGAGACGAGTCGCATTCCTGATGGAACACTTTGATAACCTTCGAGTCCGCATACACTTTTAACATCACTCAAATTTCTTGTTTCTCATAGGCTTGTGGCAGTATGAGGGTCACATTGTCAACAATGATGGTTATGTCATCTCTGAGGCTAACATTGGCTTGCTTAAGAGCTGCATGCAATCACTAAAGATGCATATTATTGCCTTTGAGAATGCGTGGGCTACACAGAGAATGTACATAATGCAGCAGGTCGTCAAGGTTCGTTTGATTTCATTCTTCTTCGGACTATTCATGCCAACCAAGCTTCAGGATGAGACAGCTGCCCATGCCGCATTTTTGCCTGCCGAGGACACTTTCAATTAACTCTTCTCAACTTCTCCGGTGGATGTGAGCTCAATATGTACTTAACCGCTTTTCGTCCTCAATTGTACACATATAAATAATCAAATCTTTATGCTTTACCCTGTCGCTGCTGATCCTGTGAGCTCGTGATTTTCCACATTCTAGGGACCCGAACCTGTAACTGCAGTACCTTCAAATAGTATGGATGTAGCAGTAAATTGACATAATATGAGGCTGAGAAAGACAAACTTATCCTAGGCATCACGTGGATATCTACTAGCGAGCCAGGATCTAGTCTTTCTCTTTAAGATGATAATTTATTGGCATGTGGTGAAGGTACTAGGTACCTACAAAATATGTACACGTATTCACATAGAGCATGTACAGATAGCATGACGCTGAACACGAGTCAGGACGCGAGATTGGCAAGGGTCAGCATCGCCATCTGAGCAGCAGTAGTAAAAAGTTCAGATCAACATCCTCACATGGTGCTAATGGAAGAATTTCATGTTTCGTCCTTTAATAGAAAATACATCGGTAAAAAGTAGATCAAATGCAAAGGATTAGTAAAGTATGGTCATAGATACAAAGTCCCGGTGCCTTCACATAGAAGAGATGTTCATCTTGTTGAAACGGTCTTCGAGATAATCTTGAAGGGAAGCGAACTATCAGAGCGGTTAGATGGTTTGAAAGTCATCATCACAATAGCCGTCTACATACATCAGTGATCACAGAACACCGGGTTTTCAGGTCTTGGAGCTCCTTGTGGCTTTCTTCCAGCTTCCGTTCAGCTTCGCTTGCCCGAGTCTCAGCTGCGGTAAGCGTAGCTTTGAGGTTAGTCGTGAGCGCACTCTGTCAAAAAGAGATCACATTGAACATGATGAACCACGACAAACGACCTACAATCACGTACATTTTTTTGGAGATCTTCGAGAGCTGTTTTCTCCAAAGTAGTCAGAATGCCTTGAGACAGCTATGGCGAGTCCATCACCATAAGGTCGCAAATCAGTCTGGGAAACATAAGACACCGACCTGGGTGTAGAATCCATCTTGGACTGTCTGCAGATTGGCCATCTGGGGTGGATAAAGCAATTCAACTAGGCAGAATGTATGGGTAAGATAAACCAAACGCACACATTCCCTCATCGACAACAATGATGTGTGGAGCTCGGCCTCCTAATGGTCACAAAACTATCAGAATACGAACATGAACTTGGCAAAGAAATACAGGCCGTATTTTTGAACTGCTCAATCTCCTTCTCAAGATCCACGATCTTGGTCCTAAGTTGTTGATACATGTCATCGGTTACATGGACGACTCGAGTCTAGAATGGAAATGAAAGGCAGCCCCAACGGCAATGACAAAGAGTCACCCACCTTGGAAGCGGGAAAGGATTCCAGGTCGTCTGTGCCATTTTCGCGCTTCAAGGTACATCAGTACAGGGAAGTAGAGGTCGAGGGTGAGTACATCGTGAAGGAGGTGGGGGGAAAATGCAGCAAGGGTTGGTAGTGGCCAAATGTGAGCAAAGCTTTGACGACAAGAAACAAAGGAGGCTTGCGGATTGAAGGTGCAGCGCGTGTTATGTATGTCCCTTCCTTTGTCATATACGTGAAACGGATAAATTGGGCCCAAGAACATAGAAAAATTTGGACGGATAGAGTAACCTGTAATAATGGAACATGATGGCCACAGTCACGAGAACAACTTCTATCACAGCCAAGACTGTTGGGTGCTGCTGCGTCTGAATGAACAATTGATGAACTGCCAAATGAAGAGTGACAAAGGATGGTGCTATATCATTCAAGCATAATCACACAGAGACAAAGGGCAATTACTAACGAGGTATACCCATATGTCGTACTTATGTAGAGTTCATACGGTTGTGAGCGTGGCACCAGACACGAGTCGAAGGGGAAGAACCAAGATCACTGATCCGATCGGATGCGATGCGATGGCACGTGCATTGAAAGACAAATTGAAATTCTAATTTAGTCACGGCAGTTCCTTTGTCTGGTCCCCGGAGAGCGTCTTGACTCGTGTCTGGCGTAGTGCTCACTGTACGAACTATATGTGAGTACATAAATTTTATGGTATTACTTTAAGCCTCCTCCTTTGTTACCTTCCTCAGCTGGCGTTCACCTTTGTATGGATGCGTTATCTGTTTTGGCTGAGCCACATTGTATCATCAGAACCACTAAAAGATTAACCAACCGATGCCAAAAAAGCATAAGCTTGACGTGCAATACGGAGATGTGTGATGACTCATGTATGATGCCGCATATCATTCCTCTTCGTGCATATATATAAGGGGGCAGCATGCTAACCATTCGAGCATATCCATCTTTACCAATGTCTTCCTCATCTTTCAGTAACCCTGCTACCAACAATGCTGACTCCTTCCTTTCTGAGGTATGTATTCAAGCTCCCATATCACCTTATTGTCACTCAAAGGATCCCATTCGAAGAGACGCACAGTGGTCCCCCCCAGCGAGTATAATACCATGGCTCGTTTACTCAACGGGGGAACTGGGCTTCTAGTATCTAAGGCAAACCTCTACTTGACTTCACTGTTGCAAAGCTCTCAACATGATGGGAATTCTCAGGTCCCGAATGCGACAATGGTCACGGAGTCTGTTCCAGTCCCAAACTCTTTTGCTGCTGCTCAAGAAGTTGTGGAAAGGGAGTCTCTACAAACCTGTCTCATTTGTCTCATCCTCTACCTAGACGAATTGAAGCATAAGGTATTTATCTTATGTTGTGCATTTCCCCCTGGCTCACTCTCACTATGATGTAGATCAGAGGCGGAGTTTATATCCGTTGCCCTTATTACATCGTCAACAAAACAAATATTGAAAGGCTTACGACGCACATGCAGTTTGTTGAAGCTTCTATTGTGGCCTATGAACACCGGCGGCCTGCAGCATCGGTTGATTGTGATGCTTTAACTTCTACCGATGAGGTTCGTTGTTTTCTCTTGTGGTCTTGCAGTGTGAGTGATGATGATAACATCCATCCGTATAGGCCAGGGTTGTATGGACTGCGAATATCGAGTTTGGTTGTGCCGCAATGGGACCATGGCCAACGGCCACTGCAACCACAGGGGATATCTCTGATGGCAAGCCTGGTAGCGGTAAGGACCAAACCGACAATACGATCTTCTCTGCCGGTGCCCAGGACGACACAGCCATCAACCCTTACAATAAACCTCTGGGGAAACCAAACCGACTGAATTCCAGTGTCATGCCTGCAGCATGTCTAAGGGTGTAATTTTGCAAAACATCATAACTTACACTTTAGCAAGGCAGAGGCATTGTGAGCGGGTTGACAGTGCAAGTGGCACGCAAAGAAGCAAGTGGCACGCAAAGAAGCAAGGTCACCGAGGTAGAGAGCTCTATAACAGAAAAAGAAGTAACGGGATTAAAATATAAGGACTTCGTCGTGGCACTGTACCTTATGGGCATGCATGGCAACAAGGCCGAAGGGTGTGCTAGATTGCCAAACCACCCGTTTGCAATAGAGGACTCAGCTGGAGTGGGATGCGCTTGTACGTGGGCCGAGGCTAATTTAGATAACGACGCGTCTGTAATCTATGACATGTGGTCCCTGGAGATCCGGAAAAACGATATCACGTGCGGGGTAATCAAGAGAACCCCAGGCATGGCCTACAAACAGGCTTCGGCTGATGGAAGTAGCGAGCGGACTGGAAAGCCGAGGCATTTCTTGGTTACCGAGTCTAGAACATGACACTGTCACCTGTGGAGCAGACCCGAAAGCTGAATACGAAGGGTGATCGGTGATCGAGGATTAAGCAGCTATTGAGTGCATGCTCGTGAGCTACTCTGCTGCTAGGGCAAGCGACGTAGACACCGCTTAGCTCTTTGAGGATACTAAAAAGAGGAACAAGTGGCGCGCTGCCTAGAGTGCAGGGCCAACTCAGATGAGGGATACCCGGCCGAAAAAGAAGTAGATTACGAAAAATCCGTTTGTAACAATCAATCTCCTGTAGTATAAGTAGAGTAGATTTTCACGTATTAAAGGCAAGATACCTACCCCCCACATACAGTAATAAAGTTTCAGTTTGGATCTGGACTTGTTGCGACGTGTAAGAGTTAGTAGCTTCGAGCATCGGCTAGAATGCAAGTTTAGCGAGCTCACAGAGAAATAGAACAAGAGAAACATTTTGGATAAAAACTTCGGTTTACTTGAGATAAGAAGGAGATTCGGGGCAGTGACACTGCGCCCATCTTGAGAGTTTGCTGAGATAAATCTGAGAGAAAAGCTCTGTTCCTTTTCTGGTTCAGTGTAAAAAGAGAATTTGTGTTGTGTTGGCCTCTGTGTAGGTCTAGAAGTAGTTGCAAGGGAATCAGCCAGCTTGAGCTGTTCTAGCAGTTGCACGAAGTGTGACAGGTGTGTGCAGTTGGACCTCGCGGCACCGTTGTTAGGGTGAGCACACTGTGTGTGAAGACTTGCGGGGACGGTTCTGAAAGTAATTAAGACTTGAGTGGGAGTGCTGAGGGCCTCCATCGTGACGAGTTTGGAAGTCAGGTTTAGCCACTAAGAGAAAGGCAGCGTCACGTGCGGATTAGATCTAGCGGCGAGTCGTACTTAGCGAGCTCACTGACTGAACTTGGTCAACTTGTGGATCTGCGCATCCGTGTGTTCCAGCTATTGAAATATATTTTGCCTTGAGGGTTGCATGGTTCACTGTGCTCTCTTGTAAAAAGCTCCGAAGAGCTAGAGAATTTGAGACTAGCTTGAAAATACTACGTTGTTGCGTGTATCATTCTAGCGAGCTCACTGAGTTTAATTGGGATACTGTCAGCGCGCAAGTGGAATTAAAATCCTTGCTCCCCTCCGCACTTAAGGAGATTGTGTGTGTGTGTGTTTAGTGGGGTTGAGTTGAGTTTGGTGTGTGTTCACGCTAGGCCGTGCTCAGTTCCACGGGTGCCCGTCACCAGCCTTGTCACCGGAGGATATATTCTCATGGACAAACTGATCAAGGATGGCAAGTGGACGAAACAGCAACATCATGACATCAAGGTAAGTAAAGTCAGTAATGAAATAAGGTGATTTGCTCATTGCTGGTTTAACATAGGACCGAGTTCATGATTTAGTGGAGTGGGAGCTTAATGTCAGCCTCACTTATCGCGAACAGAGTGAGGAAAAGAAGCTTGAGATCTGTGAGCAAGTAAGTAGGCCCTGCACAAATTGTGAGAGGAACAAAACTCACGGTGACAATCTAGATGGCTAGGGAATATCCTATTTTACAACAGTACCCAGATATATGGCCTGTGAGGGATTTTCTGAAGATGTACCTGAAAAGTACATCCGCATCCCATATTCGCCAAGTCTGAATGACAAGAGATACTATCAAGGTAGCGTGAATGGTGCTTACAGTCTGACATTCTGGTCTGACAAGAGCTGAAACACAAAGTAGGACCTCGAAGAATTTGACATGCAGTTGAAATGAGATGCCCCTAGTACGAATAATAGAGAGACAATCATACCTTGATATTACATTAAAGAAATCATTAGACAGAGTCGTGTAGTATGAATAGGCAAATGAACCTAAACACGTCCCAACAAGGTCAGTGCAGGTAGTTACTCGGAATGAATAGATAAACAAGCACGTCCCAGCAAGGTCGGTGCAGTTGCATGCTCACATAAAGTTTGCATGCTAGTGACAGTTCAAGGTCGCGATTGAAGCCGGTGCGTATGCTGGCGTGCATTGCACATGTGATTATGTAACTATTCCCTCCACGTGCACGTGTTGGGATGCACGAGGACCATAATTTGAAATCCAGATCCCACTCGGCTTTCCCTCGTACAATCTCTTTGCAAGAAACTGTACATAACTCACCAGCAGGTACTCGTGTATCTCTGCCTTTCAATTGTTGTCTTAGCTCTATGCACGGACATTTTTCAATATTATCTGGCTTGTACAGATTCACCCAGGACTTATCATTTTATTATCAATATTCACCTTTTGGCCTTATCCTCAATACCAATATAAATTTGGGAAAGAAAATATGCCGCTGTTCATTCATCAACAAACATTACCTAGCTACAGGATAAAAGAAACTTTAATGACGCTTGTCGAACACTCTTCAAAAATCTTCATCTGGGACCCAGTATCCACTTGCTCTTAATCCCTCCGCAAGTACCTCCACCAAGCCTCCTGAGCCCTGAGGGATCATTGATGCTGCTTTGAGTGCCTCGAGGGCAAGGCGAGTCCAGGTACGGCAGCCAAACCCTTGATCATTCAGTTTTTGGGTATCCAGTCCATGCTCAACCAATACCGTGAGCATGTCTGTAGCACTGAACGATTTTATGGGAGTTATTTCCCCATCGTACATTAAAAGCTGGCCGCTTTGGGCGCCTGAGGGTGGGAACAACCTTTAACATCCATGAGAATCTATAAGCAAGACCAATTGACAAGAATAGCATATGTCAAGGCGGCCTCATTGCCAACGTCAAGCTTTGTGATGATATCGAAGATGATTCATTGGGATACCCGGCCAAGTTTCACATTGGCAGTTGTGTACCAGTGGACAATTGGGCAGCCAAGGGCGTCTCGGATCTCATCATTGCCCTTTGCGCATATCCGGACAGCTTCAACTTCACGGTCCATCAGGTTGGCTCCACGTAGCAGCGCAGCATCCAATTTAGCTGCGCCAAGGGTCTATAGTCAGTCATTATCAGAATAATCTACAGTCATGAGTAGCAAGGGAGGCGTGTACAAAGGACATATTGGATGCTTAGACGGAGGTCAAGATGGAGTTGATGGCAGTGGTAACGATTCAAAATCGCTTCTTGGTCCATTCACACCCTAGAGCTTGTTTCTGTGGCACAACGGCAGCCTACTCATGGTGGAACCAAGATTTAGGGCTTCGACACATTTGGGAAACATCAGGACAACGTCAGTGCTGCTCAAGCTGCCCTCAGCCGCAGTGCATTCGCATATGTACCGATCGAAGCAGTGGGAGCGATAAGTAAGGGTCGTATTCGGGTCCACTACACATGAACATAACATTCGGAAGGGCAAACGAGGATATTGGAGGGAACTTATAGGTCAAGACAATAGAGATGTATGACAGGAAATAAAGTTAGCCAATCAATGTTGGTAAATGAATCAGAAAGAGGTTGGATGTTCGAGGCGATGTCAGAATCTCGACGGAGGAATGAATGACAGAAGATCAACTAGATGGTGACCAGGAATGGCGATCTTTAGATGGTACCTCCAATCTCTTCGGGCTCATCAATTATTGGCAGCACTACAATAGGTGCTCGACAATGTGCAGAGATCAAAGACGTGGAACTCAGAGGTGATACACAAGAAGAGGATCTGCCAATTTGAGAATACGGCTCCACCGGGGGGAACAACATGTTTTGGGTCATGTTACATGAGACGATGGGATGTATAGCTAAACGATGATAAGTATACGACAATAGAATTGAGTTATGAGAGAGGAAAACCTTACCGAACAGATACAAGGAGACTATTGCCAAGCGCATAGCATGAAGAAGGCGTCCGCACGAGTCGAAGCTTCAGAAGATGACCATGTCCTCTGGAAGTAAATAGCAGACTATGATGATAATGACCAGGAAAAAAGACATGGGACTCCGTCGGACTTGAACAAGTCGAGCTCCTGAGGACAGACGAAGGTTGATAGTACTTAAGAGGTGCAGGTAGGAAGATCCGAATACAGAAGGTCCGCGCATAGAGCTAAGACAACAATTGAGGCAGAGATACACGAGTACCCTGCCAGCGAGTCACGTACAGTTTCTCGTGAAGAGATTGTATGAGGGAAAGCCAAGTGGGATCTGGATTTCAAATTACAGTCCTCGCACGTCCCAACACATGCATGTGGAGGGAATAGTTACATAATCACATGTGCGATGCACACCGGCATACATGCCAGCTTCAATCGCAACCTCGAACTGTCACTGGCATGCGAACTTTATGTGAGCACGCAACTGCACTGACCTTGCTGGGACGTGCTTGTTTATCTATTCACTCCGAGTGACTACCTGCACTGACCTTGTTGGAATGTGTTTAGGTTCATTTGCCTATCCATACTACATGACTCTGTCTAATGGTTTTTTTATTGTAATATTGAGGTATGATCATCTCTTTATAATCCGTACAAGGGGCATCTCATTCCAACCGCATGTCAAATTCTTCAAGGTCCTGCTTCATGTTTCAGCTCTTGTCAGACCAGAATGTCAGACTGTAAGCACCATTTACGGTACCTTGATATCTCTTGTCGTTCTGTTTCGATGATGATAGGATGCTAATGTACTTTTCAGGTACATATTAAGAAAGTCCTTCACTGGCCAGATATCTGGGTACCGCTGTAAAATAGGATATTCCCTAGCCATCTAGATTTTCTCCGTGAGTTTTGTTCTTCTCAAGATTCGTGCCAGGCCAACTTACTTGCTCGCAGAGATTGATTTACCCAAACACACCCTCACATATATATGCTTGCAAGAGTCTCCATGAGAGCACTCACAAAATATCTCGTCTCACCCTTCCTGATAGCTCTATAGATTTTGAGCACAGCATCCATATCGTCGTATGAAAGATGCGTAACTGCCTGTCGAATGCCTCCCTCTTCAGGTGCTGATGGACTTTCTCTGCATTCTTTGACCCTGGGTAGAGAAAGCTTTCAGAACCTATATCATCGAACCCACCAATGTGATGGCAGTTCCCGACCATCCTTTGCACCTGACGGACCCAGAAGGCGGTGCAGTCCGCTTTGCCCTACCTCTTCTCCATCTCATCGATATGATATCATCTCAGCCTTCGTTGTGCTGAGAGATGGTTTCCTGTCTTTCATTTCGAGATGCATGCATTGAGTCTTGGCTCATCACCCTTCCTCATTCATCTTTCAGAGACCCTTTCCTTCATGTAATGCTGCACCTTTCTGACATTCCTGGGGTGGATGTAGAAGATGCAGTCCGGTCAGTTGCCTCGTCTATTCCAGCTTTTGTCTTAAACACCATCATAATGGAGTTCCCGTCCCGGATACGCCCTTCAGAGCAGGATAACGGATACATCTCCCATCTTTCATCTTGCATAGGATCGCTTTTTGCCATTACCTATGCTGCCCCCAATCATTCTGTTTTCAGTTCCCCAGTTTCCCTTCGTTGGCCAGCAGTGGTTCTCAAGACTCTCATTCGTGAGATTGATTGCCGTGCCGTGAAGGAAATGATTATCTGGACGCTCAGATGCCTTGAGCATATTCTGCCTTTCTCTCACTATATGGTGATCGGGAACCTTGTCGAGTCTGACTTGCTGAAAGATGTCATGACTGCAGTGGAAAGATGACAAGGACGCACATAGCTACGACTCTTATTAGTAACTTCCATTGTGCCTTGGAGGGAATTTTTTCATCTCTTCAAGGTGTCGCCATATTCCTACCCGTACTCTGACCTCTTCGGCGATACATCTGCTCAGTGAAAACTTCCCAGGACTTAGCCGTTACAGGTTCTATTAGATTTTCAACCATGCGATCCTGGCTATTGCTCAAGGACACGACGACGATACTGGGAGTCATCTATGAGCATCGGCATAACCTACGTATCGAAGGAGGATGTTGGAACAGCACTGTATGTGGGATCTGGTGCATGTATCTTTATCCTCTAGTCTAATCTGTTTAATAGTGCACCACCAACACCCCCCCACAAAGATGGAAATACTGTGGAGAATGTGGCATCGCAGTCTACTGCTCGAAGACATGCCAGAAGGAAGGCTGATCTCTGGACCATTGAATACATTGTATCGAGTCCCAAAGTAAGTGATTTAGGTTCTTTCTCTGCATTATTTAGTTTCACATCTACGTGCAGAAATGTTACCAAAAGGGGTTCGCACTATGGATTTTATGTTTCATGAGAGTATCATTGCTGCCAAAATACACAGTCTTCGAGACGAAGTGGACAGCAAGAGAAAGGAGTTCATTGAGGTGAGTAATGGTCAATATAGCGAGAACGACAGCATTCTCGTCTTTGACTATCGGTATGGTTTCAACACAGAAGTAGATTTTCGAAGTAAGGAGGCGCAAGAAGAGGTTTGGAATCCCACAGACAGCTACATGGTAAAGGTCATAGCATGTGGAATAGGTGAAGAGTACCTGTGGCACACATCCTATCCTAAAGTCACTGACTAGAAAGGATCATTGTTAATGGTAGATTTGGACTACAATCTAAGTGTCTGCGTTATTTTTCTTAGTTCCAATGCCACTGCTACTTTCTCCACTCCATTGCAGCACAACATCATGCCGAGCATGCTGTGGAATATCGGGAGCTATCTCGAAGAGATCTAGCCATGCTAATATGTCAGTTTGACCGCCAGCAGACACGATGTCAAATATGTAGGGTCCAGGTCCATGGGTTGAGCGGAAAACATGCGGCGCAAGATTGCAAGTTGATCATGTGGTCGGTGGTGCGACATGACTGACATGAAGTTACTGGCGCAGGACTATTCCGAAGGAAATCAAAAAATTTGAGCACCATGCACAGTCCGGCATTCTAACTCATAACCGTCATGATGGCATAATACTATCAGATACAACCTACCTACCTTAGCCTTCCTCAGCATATGGGTTGCCTTCTTGGAGATGTATTCTCATGGTATTTCACCACTTTAATGATGAAGCTGGCATGAATGGTATGTGTTTGGTCATCCGAGCCCAAATTTTTGTTGACTACATACCACAGCTTGCTAGCCATTCATCGAACAAGGAAGGGCTTGCAGTGGTTTTTTAAAATTTGTATCTAATGCATGGGTAAATCACTCCATCAAGCTGGTGCGATTTCTCAGCTGATGGGATGTTCTCTAGAAGCCTGGTATTCTTTGAGGTACATTTTATAAGTCTTTTTATGTTTTTCTAGGCTGAATTATCCCCCCTCCCTGCTCACTAGGCAGCTTTAACGGGGACACAGATGATTTCTGCAGGATGACCATCGATAGCCAAGTCGCACACCCACACCTTAATCACAATATTCAGTACAGCGGGGATGTAGGGGGTATGCAAGTATGTAGCGGATTTTGCTATCTGATGCTGGTGAGTTGTGTTCATTTTCATTTCATATCAGTGTTTTAACATCTTATAATGGCAGCGTTCACAACACACAGATGGCTCGATTCCTGTCCCTACGCAAGATGTATCAATACCGATGCCATACAGGCTCCGTTATGACAATGACAATACGCTCAATAAGTTTGGTGTTACGAGACCCGAGGAATGCACGGCCTGTCCGCAACGTTTGTACCAGCTAACTTATGATCAGGATGGGTGCCATACATGACGGCCAGGCCTGGTGAGCGAGAAGCTCTCGTTTCGTGTCTCACTGGCTCACAACTTGCACTAAAGCTTGACAGGTTCGGAACTTGCCCTGTGACCGATGTTTTGGCTCAATATTATTCTCAAAAGACGAAAAATTTGACGACAAGATTTAACCTTAGCGATGATGTTTTCCTTTCTCTACCACTTTCCAACAGACATTAGGTAACTTGACACGAGAGGTACGGAAGTGGTGGGCCTCCAGTGTCCCGGGAAGATGACGACAAAGACCATCTTCATGAGTGCAGGGCACAAATGCCGAACGATGCCGATATGCCATCTCGGCTTGTAGAACCAGGAACGAATCCGGATTAATCTGGCACATGCGCCATGGGTATCGATCCCGGTGCATGGGAAGTGCGGACCTCGGGAGCAGGAAGGCAATGAATAACTCAATCTGGAGACGAGGGCAACATGCAATGCTAGACGCTTGTCTTTAGCATATGTATTCCTCCATACCTTTGAGATACATGGCTCACTTTTTTTTACAGTTTAAAGTGATTATGCACACAGCGATTTCAAGAGAATGATATATATATTACATATTTTCGCTTGGTTTTAAAACACTGACCGCCATCACCAAAGTTCAATGGCCCCACCCCCAAAACTACCCAACCCGACGTACAAAACTGCTTTTAGCTTTTACATCGCATACTGCAGCAACTGTGTCAGTAAAGGATAAATTCTCCTTCGTCAACACTCACAATTCTGAGAAATGGCGCCGTTCAACTCCTCCTCTCCTCCATCAATTGTCTCATCCTCCAGGTTCGCCAGCTCTTGGATTGTCTGAACTCAAGGTGCCACGGTCATCTCTTGCATCATGAACCCACCATTAGATGAAGAAAGATCATTCTTCCTACTCGTATTGGTGCAAGATGGCGTCGTCCTCCTCATCTTGGCTGATGTAGACTGCCCTCTGCCACTCCGAATTGAATGAACTATCTCCAAGCCACCGTCACTCATGAAGCATCATCTGCCAATAAGGAAGCAGACCCATTGGTGTTAGTACTATCGAGCAACTTCACTCGACTCTTGGAACCTCATCCTGGGTGAAGCCATCCCTTGGGACTTCATTTCACTACCTTTGTGACTGAGTGAAGTCCAGTTCTATTCAAGACAAGTGCTGGATTTGTTTATTGCTAGGCTGCCTTTTCCCTAGATTCAAACATCCATTCCATCCTTTGGTCCATCATTTGGCTGCATTTGTAAGTCTAGGTGCGCACATCTCAACTTTATATAAGCGTTGCATTCGTAGTATTGTCTCATAAGGACTGGAACATCCATCTCAACTGTAGCTTTTCTCGATACTCAAAGTGAGTGGGCCAGCTACCATCTACTTCACTCATAGCTCTACCGCACATAGATCCCATGGCTGCCGGCCCCCAGTCCTTCCAGCTCTACCACTTTTCCTGCCTGCCACGCCTTGACCACCACTTTGGCAACCAGAACCGTGTCAACCGCCTCTCCAACAGCATTCAGGACCAATATGTGGGGGGTATTCTTCTCACTGCGATCCGCCGACATGGAGAATGGTTACGAGCTCACAGGGTGATCAAATTATCATTAATGTGCATCAATACTTGTATACAGGATGCGCTATTTATTATTCCAACAGTCAAAACTATCATACGAGTCTGGGAAATCCAAAGAAAAGATATACCATATGAGGATATGGTAGCGACGGGTGGGCAACTACGTGTATCGAGATGGGAAGAAAGGCAAGCAAGGACAGGAAATTCTCTTACGATCGCACTCACCGCGCCCAGTGGATGCTTGGAAACAATCCCCATCGTGCGAGGTATTATTTTGACGCAGCACTTCATACGGAGGTAAATGTGCCTGCTAATGTGCGTGCTTTTTCTTAATGCCAACATCATCCAACAGATCATATAAGCCAAGAGCTAAACGCACAGAGTCATTTTGTCTGGGAAAAAAGGTCAGTTGGCAGAGGACGTCCGAAAAGTTTGCTCACAAACTTCCAAAGGTCATATAATACACGCTTGAGTTGTAGTTTTGTCATAAGCTTAGGTTACTCCCACCAGTCATACAAAAAGAAGGAGCAAGATAAATTATTGCTATTGGTACATGTGAAGACAGAAAAGTCAATTCAACGTGCAGTAGCATAACAACCAGGTGGAGAACGAACAGATATTCGGGTCATAGGTATTCCATTGTCACATTTTCGCCAGGTCATCCACATGATGTCAGTCTGCCTCCTGGTATGTCCATCCCTTCCAAAACAAATGTAACTCCTTGGCCTGATACTTGTTGATTAACTTTCTGAGCTCGGCTGTCCTGGACGGTGTGATATGGTTGCCTGAGCATTGCGCCAACCCTAGGCTCTCGTTGATGTCTTTTTTGACACGTAGGAATCGATACACATTGGGAGCAATCACCGTGCGAACATAATCATAGTCGAACCCGGTATCTTTATGATGTGTTCATAAAGTTCATCCTGGAGTTGTTCTTGCAACATATCACCTGCCATCGAGTGGCCAGGTACTCCAGACATACTGACCCACCAGTTGTCAAAAAAGACCTTGCGTAGCTTCAGCCCTGATTCCAATTCAAAGTTGGATATCATTTCGAGCATATACGAGGTATATTTGGTATGCATGGATCCAGAAAAGGTAAATGTCATCATCTAACAAGGTATGAGTTGTGATTCAATTATTCAGAGCCAATGTGATGTAAAGCAAGCTCACTTTCAGACATTCCCATGCACATCCGACATCGCCATCTGCCACAGCCATCTCGGCTTGCCTTTAGAGCAATGCATCGCATATTAAACGGGTGGACCGGGCTAAAAACTCGTCACCGCTGAAGATGTTTCCCTCCTCCTTTGGTATGCCACGTTTTCTTTTTCCAGGTGCGCTGGCTGGGGCTGATGTGAATTGGGCAGAACTTTTATCTTCCTTCGGTGGTGTCCATCCTGTTCCAACCTTAATCTCTGTGTCGCCATTCATTGCAAAAACAAATGCGGATGCAGTACCGTATTGCTGATGGAGATGCTGTGCTCGGGCGTACAGATATTCAAAGGTAGGTAATTCCTCCTTGTTGGCAAGTGCTTTGATGTGACTCTGAAGATCCATGACATCAAAATCAATTCTTAAAAGAAGCTTAACTGAGACGAAATTCATATGATAGCAGACTCAATGTACGTACCACCAAATGTCCAATATCCTTGCTTCAAGCTGGATCCGTAGGAGATCGGTATATGGATAATAGTCAACTTTGTTGACCTTTCCGGGTGCCTTGCGTTTGATAGTCCTGGCACTGTAACTGAGTGTCGATGGATCTCGGCTACCCAGAGAAACCCAGTGTGCTTCATAAATCCAGCTCAAATTGGTCCAGATGGTATGCCATATTTCTAGAAAGAGCTCAAGAATATCCAGATGTTCATACTCATCTTCCTGGAATTGCAGATAATTCTTGAGTTGAACCATCCGTTCATAGGTGAGCCCATCTCCTCTGGCAAGTATTAACTGACGTATGAAGGATTTGGCTGTTTGTCCTAGATGCCCTAAGAAGTCACGCAGTGCCTTGATAAGTTCGCTAATCATGGTTTCATTGTATCCATTTGTTGGTAAGGAAAATATCTTGGTACAGCGAGGAGGTATGCGATTCTTTGCACCAACTGTGTGGTATAACTGCCGAATCGATGCATTGTAGGCTTAAAGTTCAGGTATGAATTCAATCAGTACCTTCAACCATTGCAGAGTCAGGACAGTTTGGAGATATTGGTGGCCAATAAGATCCCATAGATCATCGAAAGTGAGCTTTGCACATTGATTTTTGGCCAGCCACTCCTCCTTTTCTTCCAGATCTAACATTCCAGACTCGAAGCCCTCAATCTCGCATACGGTGGCAGCTGTTCCGATCAACATGTGGGCTTCATGACCGATTCGGTAATCTCGTGGATGCACATACTTCTGCACATTGTTGATTCGGAGCACACCTGATTTCTCCTTTTCCGTTTCAAGTAGTTGAACATGTTTGCTATCATGTTGTGTGTATTTCTTGAGTGACTCATAGGCAGCATGATAGCTGACAGAAGAGCCATTGCAAGACTCAAGGGCAAAAAGGTATCAGTTGGCCGAGCAAGCAAATAGAAGTAAGCCTTTGTCGGCAGGTAGCAGCTTTGCATACTGATTGTGGGAAAAACAGATTGAACTTAATGCATAGGCAATAACCTTGACCTTGGTGAGTATCTGTGTCAAATAGTGAGGATGTGGTACTCACGATCTCCGGCAGTCGATAATTCTTTGGCTTAGCCCGTGCTCCCACAGTAGCATTCTTTGCACGACTGCGATGATTGCAAACACGCAGTGTTGCCAAGGTAACAAGGTAGTCTCACAATTGTGAGAGATTATCCTTGAAGAGAATGATTGTCCTCTCCAATGTTTCTGACCCAAAATTGTCGTCTTCCATCTCTTGGGCGCCGGTACTGAAGGTATGCAAGCCATCTTCTTCATCTACTGCTATGTCCATCTTCTTGACTAGGTTTTCCTTGACTAACTGTGCCGCAAATGAAGTCAAGGCTGGTCTGGCATTCTTGATATCCGTGAATGACTTGTTTACAGAGAACATGTTATTGCGCTTGGGGTGCTCTTTCTTTAGGATACCCATTGGGCTCTTCACCCAAGCCTCAATAATATGAGAGGGTGTGTAAGAGCAATGGCCAGATAAGAAGCTGCTTAACATGGCTGCATGTGTCCGACTTCGCCCTTTTGTTCAGTCGCCGCTTGCATCCCTGCCTTTGAAAAATGGTAAAGAAAATCTCCGATAGTCCATCAAACAGCCTGAATGTTCCTGAGCACATTTTCTAGCTTGACCTGATCATTGTCGAGCGATTCGACGGTCTTGCCTGCCATTCCGGTGAGCAGGGAGATAGGAGGTGCTTTTTTCCTAGCAGAAGCTTGATATTTTCATTGGGGCTTACTGGCTGGAGTGGCATGGGTATGGGAAAATATATCGGCAGGATTGGATGCAGCAGTGGGAGGAAAATGACCATAGTGTGGATAATAGGGGAGCATAGGGAGCATGAGACCCGGTGGTGGTGTGCCCAATTGTGTTATGTGTTGAGCGGAAAGTGGCGTTGACATTGGGTACATATCATTCTCATTATCAGAGTCATTTGGCATGTCTCGAGAGGTTGCAATTGCAATATAGGATGGAAAACATATAATTTGCATTCAATATTGGCGGTATTTCACTCTGTGTCATCATTATTACTCATGCCACAGCAGACGGCATATGGCAGAGTGTGACAAGAGTGTGAAATTCTGCCAGGCTTTATATAGAGATACGAGTTCCACGAGTATATAATAAAGACGGCTCACCAGGCTAGACTGACATGAAGTTACTGGCGCAGGACTATTCCAAAGGAAATCAAAAAGTTTGAGCGCCATGCACGGTCCAGCATTCTAACTCGTAACTGTCATGATGGCATAATACTATCAGATACAACCTACCTACCTTAGCCTTCCTCAGCATACGGTTGCCTTCTTGGAGACATATTCTTGCAGTATTTCACCACTTTAATGAAGAAGCTGGCGTGAATGGTACATGTTTGATCGTCCGAGGTTGCAAAACCCTTCCCCGCCGAATCTTTTGTGTTGAATGAAGTGAAATGATGCAACCCAGACTTTTACCTCATTCCATATTCAGCGCATGAGAAAATGGATTTCCCATAACCTCCTCTACTGTTCTTTTCCCTTTTATCGACAGGAGTCAAGCCAGCAGCATATAATATAGGGATGTACACTATGTTACACATTCGAAAGATTCGTAACCACAAATGAACTTATAAACCTCGAGGGAGGACAGCCACACATCCAAAAGAATCATAGAAAGTCTGTGCATAATGAGCTGCCAGCATCCTCTCAATCTGGTATCCCACCTCGTCGCATTCAGTTCCAGCCAGACATCCCAAACAATTGACTGGCAAAGGTGTGTCCCACTTTTGCATGACATCCCACAGTGCTTGAAGATGGGTTCCCCGTGTCTTCCAATCATGAGAGGACAATCCCGTATTAGCGACAGTCACATCTGCGAATGTCACTGATTGTTCGGGAAAGACTTTGAGGACCGCTTGCTCGCATGCCATGCGAAAGTTAGCAGTCACAGTAGCAATATCTTCATCGTCTCCGGAAGGGGGTGCATGAGTCTGGCGTCCGTCGAGTGCTAATAGCTCTGCATGGAAGTTGAGCTCGGAAAGGTGCCATACAAGCTCCTGACCTCGACGACAATCAAATGGCACATCATCCGGCAGAGGTGGTGACATCAAATTCACAGCGACGCCTTGAGCATGCATACAGGAACCAAGTAAATCCTCCACCTCTTTAAAACCTGGATTTGAAGTTGATGATGTATCTCTCTTGTATGTAAGACCCAAAATGTTGCGCCACTTCTGGGGATGTACCGGGAGTGCATCAGAGTGGACTGATGATGCGCGATATATAAGGGAATCCAAAACGTGATTGAGTTGTCGCAAGTAGACCTTCTGCCTTTCTGCATTAGCAAAAGTGACAAGACCTGGATCTGGGAAGTAGTAATAGAGAACATGGTCTCCTTTCAAGCACTGCTGTGAAGAAGTAGAGCTGCGATTGACACTGGTGTTTGCACAGGTCCATCCAGGAATGGCAGGGGGTGCATATTCTCTGGTCAAATCTTGGAACTTGTCTCGGATAGGAGGCAGATCTGCAAAGTCATTTTTAAGGAAACGAAGATTTGAGCTCCTGATTGCTTACTCACTGTCGCATTTTTTCTTGGGGTGGGGGTTGCTGTGTGCCTGTCGCCGAGGAGCCTGGGACGGCTGAGAGCGTATAGGACCATAGTTGGATGGTTGTTGGGTTAAAGACTTCATGGTTGCAAAACTATAGGGATCGCGATGGGCTTGGAACTTCTGAAGGAATTTGTGAATAGCTGTGAATTTCCTCAGGTCAGAGGGATGGCCCGTGAAGATGATGGGGTAGGGGGGTGTGGGAAACATAGTATTCTGGGAGGATGGTCGCAAAAGCGGTCCCACTTTAAGGACAATTTGGTCGTCAAAGACATCATTGGGGCGGACAAAATAGACAGGGATGCCAGCACTACAAAACATTTGAATGACGTCGACATTGGTTGTAAAGGTGCCCACAAGTCTCTCGCCACACAAATGAGAGTCACGCTGAGCTTGGCCATCCATGATTGGTTTGTATAAGTCCATATAATCCGGGGCAGCGACAGTTTCGAGCCAGAAACATTGTGCCATCGCCACCATAACTTGAATTGTAAGGGCATCAGTAGAAACGTGACCAAGACGCAGGAGCATATTCTCCATACACGTACATAAGAGCCGAAGTAGGTTGAGATATGGATTCCTTTTTATTTGCGAGTTTTCGGTGTCAACAGTCGAAGTTGCTTTTTCAGATGCAAATTTGGATGAGCAGCGTTTGCTGATGTGAGTATACGCTCAACGCAAGTTGCTGAGGCGATCTTTGCTAAGCTGTCCAATACCCTGAATGGACCCTTGAGACCAGACAATATCAACCTTATCGTTGAGATCCCACCATATACAATAAAACTCGAAGTAAGGATGTTTGCCGTCCGAAGGAGTGGGCTGCCGAGGAATGACAGCATAGTGGCAGAGCGACTCATCATAGAATTGTGGGGTTCTAGTGGGATCGTGCTCCCCAAACCGACCATCAGCGTATATGTGAACTTCTTTGCAGATAGGGGGGATTGGGATGAAGGAGGAGTTGATGGTCGTTATAAAAGCTTCTTTCCCAGGAAAGAGGGCTCCCAGACAACCATTGTTAAATGAAACTTTGGCTGTTGGATAATAAGGAAATTTTGATCCTTTAGGAGCTCATAAACCTTACTAGATGATCCAGCGGCATTTCTGAGGAGGTTTGCCTCAGTAAGCAGTGACATTCTTGCGCTTGCTTGAGATTCAAGGACTATAAGCAGGCATACAGATGCATTGTCAGGTGTAAGGGAGAGTTTAGAGTTTAGATAACTGGACAAGGTCCCAAAAAGGAATGCCGGAGATAATTTAGACTATTGACAAACTATTGAATATTCAAATTCAAAGTCCGCTACTACACACACTGCTGGGGCCGATACATTTTCCAATCGGAAAAACGAGACCTTAAAATGTCGTGACATTTCAGTCAATCTTCTAAAGGTCGAAACGAGTTCAGAAAAACAAGTTGAAAGGCGGGATCATTTACGTACTCTTTTAAGGTAAGGAAAAGAGTTCAAAAAACAGAATGTAAAACATGTTTCTCGTGGTCAGAACAAAGGAAACCGCTTTTCATTCATAGAAAAGCAGCTATTTTTGGCACGTGAAAGGAGTGCTAAAAAGGACAAGTTTTTCATTGACTTTTCCTTATCCCATTTTTGCGGCATACAAAGGTAACGAAAAGTCACAACATTTTCAGATTACCTTTTTCCGTCCTGAAAAGGAACCAGTCCCAGCAGTGACACTGGGTTGCGTGATGCTTAGTCATACAATACTGTACAATTTTGACCTTAACTTCACATAACATGTCACACGGGCTTATGGAGTGAAGATAAGCATACCTGATAACATGTCACAAGACTCAGTGAAGAGAAAGAAGAAGAATCCAAATTAGCGCTCTTTTCAAGCAAGAAATAATGAAATACACATGTCTTAATTGTCTACACACGTTCCCAGACATTTCCATTGTACCAGTGATTCGGTTTATGATGTGGCCTCAACGACTCCGCTCTGGGAGCTCAAGCTTCAAGAGTCAAAGGCGGATTCTGTGTCCATGACCTGTTCGGCAAATCCAGCCATCCAAAATGTCACCACTAGGAGTAAATAAAAAAACAATCAAGGAGAATTGAACTCATGAGCTAGAAGCTCAGTCACATCACATAACCACAAGACTACCACAACAATGAAGATGTATAACATGAAGATGACTATAACATGTCACATCCGTGTGTGAAGATCTTCATGGCTGAAGATGTGGCATAACATGTCACACCTGTGAATATAAGGTCGAAATTGTACAGTAATCCTGATTCATGGCAAATGTCTGTTGTCTCCATTTCTCTTGTTCGTCTAAGGTATAGACTCGGACACTATTTTAACTAGTATCACTATGTACAATCCTACAAGGTATCAGGAACACTATAAACCTTCTATATTGGAAGGAGTACTGTATAATTATGATCACAGCGAATGGCCTGTGACCTGTGACACCCCTGGACCTTGTCGAATGAACGAATGCGGGCGTTGGGACTGTGACAGTCATGAAAAGTCTAAATGATTTTTTTATTCCGAATAGAATATTTATTGAGTAACTGACGTCTAACAACCATTGCGAGTTTTTTGGATGTTGCATTAATGTTTCTGAGGCCTGGCTATTCCCTCCAATACATTCTCGATCATGACGATATGTGGTCCTGAATTTGATCCCCTCAGGGGGTTAGCACAAATGAATATTACTTCAAGTTGCAAGCACCGCATGAACCGGAGTCCTTGATTTTGAAGTCACTTCTTTCTTGAACTTGAGTGAAGAACGGTAGTGTTATTAGGTCGAGGCATGCCCTCTATTCTCATGTGAACACGGCACTACCTCAATTTAAGGGTGGCCCGAGACTGGGTATGGAGCTTGTAGAACCAGTGAGAAATTTGTCAATGGGTCAATCGCAATAGGCGCTCAGTGGACTTCAAAACCATCGTATTTTACGTTGTCATACGGTGAGGCTTGTTGGTACAAGTAGCATACCAAGCTAAAGTTGGCAATGTCCATTATCCGGTGCTTACCGCTTGGTGTACAATGAAAAACTCCTCTCGTCAGTACGTAGCATTCACGGTGAAGAGACTCTGTGCGCGCAGGCTAGAAATGCAACAGTGTCGAAGACACTGATCACACTCACACCCAACACTACACACACAAACCCTCAAGTTCTTGGGGGGGATATTATGCGATAGAAGCAGATTGAAGCAAAACAACTAAACTCTCAGAATATACAATACATGCGTATAGCAATAGCGCGCGTCACGTATCTAGATCTCTCTAAGTCCAAAGGCTTTTATAACAAGAGGGGCGACCAATGTCGCCGGGCCTCAAGGCAAGGTGTACTACAATACACGATACGTCGCCACACACCCACAAAACCCTCAATAAGTTGCGCGCGTCACACACAGGTAACCACAACAACCTAAACACACTCTAAACACGACTCAAAGCTTGCGCTCTAAGCAGAAACCCTTCACAAAACGTCCACTCAAGCCACAGGATTTGAACCTACGCACTCAAGCTTCCAAAACCAATTGTAGACCCACAGGGTTTGAACCTATGCCAATCCAGAGACACAATAACCAACTAAACCCCGTCCGACAAGCCAAAGGGTTTGAACCTCTGCCGCTTGCGGAAATGAGAACCCTCAAGCGCGCACTAATCAGACCACAGGGTTTGAACCTGTGCCGCCTGTAGCACCACGCGTTAGAAGAAGGCCTCTGTACGAACACTAATCAGACCAAAGGGTTTGAACCTCTGCCGCCTGTAGTATCTCGCACACAAGAAACGCCGTCCGACAAGCCAAAGGGTTTGAACCTCTGCCGCCTGTAACACCGCGCGTCACAAGAAACCCTCAAAACTCAAGAGCGCGTCCGCAATGACACAATATCTCTTATTCTCAGGGTAGAGCGCAGTCAACCAGTCACTCAAACCATACACGAGTCCCCGCTAGGCAAGTCCCCTGCTAAGCAAGTCCCCCGCTAAGCTTTCTACGCCTCGCGCGCAACTCAATTCACTCGGTATGATATCAATTCTAGGTTTATTCTCTCGCTCGAAGTTACAAACTAATCCTGCTGCTAGGGCGTCAAGCTGGAGGCTTGCGCGCGACTACAACGGGGGTCCGAAACTTGTACACTACTAGTACACTGCGCTATTTATCTATTTTATGTCCTACAAATTTGTACCACCAAATATAGTATTATTTAAGCTGTGGGGTACTTTCGCCTGCGTCCCGCGCATGTTGCAATTATCACGCCATAGCTTGGTGCTGACTCAGGAGTCTGGCCTGGGGCCAGGTCCTGTCTCTGAGTGTCGCGGCATCGGTTACCAAGGCTATGACATGCGGGTTGACATCAGTTGCCATATCCCCGGAGTTATAGCCTACCCCGCAACTTCTTATTTCGCTTCCTAGTATTCTCACAGGGAAATTCCATTGTAGTGAGGGCAATGTGCTTCTTGTCTAGGCCTCGCGCATTTCGGCTGAAGCCCGGAACTTCGGATTTACTTGAGTTCTGACATCTCAAGGTCTAGAACTCTAAGCTCCGGGCCTGCCATGCCTTGCGCGTCATAGATCACTGCTACGCGAAGTCTTAATTACCCCGCAAGCGTGTCCCGCACTATTCTTAGCACGCGTATGCTTTGCCTTGTCAGAGCACTCAGTGTCAAGCACTGGGACTTCATACCTAGTACGGCCTTTCTAGTACCATTCTCAGGTTAAGCCATGCGCTCCACCCAGCTTTACTCTGGTAATATCATTACTGGCATTATAAACACTGCACTCTGTTGCTTTCATCATTGCCTTCGTGTCTGGGCATTATTGCCTGTACTCATTTGTACAATTCGCAAATTTACACACATGAATGCTTTTCAAGCGTGTCAACGGGGCTGTCTATGTGTACTCAACTATCAGTCACTCACTGTCAAAGTCTATTATGCGCCAGCATTTTCATATATATACATGTATGTAATGTACATTTTTCTCAAGTAGTATTCGAGAGTGTTGCGGGATGATGCAAACTGTCAAAGAAAGTCACCGTCAGCAACAACATGATTTCAGAGTATAGAGGACTGAGAGGAATCAGGGATAGTCACTCAGCCTCCTTGACGGAAGGAGAGGATTCGCTTCCTCTGGATGGCCTTGCGAAAAGAGGCGTCTTGTATTTCCACTGATTGATCATACTCTCGAGTTGCACAATCGGGCAACTGAGTCGGATATATATGGTCAGCCATCAGCGGCATGATGCATAAATATATATGAAAACGTAGGCCAACAGTAAGGACAGTTGTGAGATGCTCACCCAGCATGGAGGAAAAGAGGGATCTAGGTTTTAGCACCTTTGCGCTTGAAGGCAGATATCGCGGTCAATTACATCACGAAGGAGATACAGAGTAACATATAGGATGGAGTAATGAGGCATCAGATGGGACTCAAAGCAGCAGTAGGGATCTATCAGTAAGAAGGATTAAGGAGAAAAGCACCCGTCCAAAAGAGCCAGCCAGATATGCTGACTATACCAAGGAGGACAAAAAAAATAACAGAAAGGATGATGTAAACGGTATGGCTCAGAGTCTCAAGTTGGTGTCGCTGAATAAATATTTCTTGCTTTCAAGCATCCTGCTCCTCCTGCTCCTTCTTCACCTGTTTAGATCACTCTAGCACCTGTGCTTCTTCAGCTTCTTTGATTCGACGTGCAAGACAGTCTGCCTCATGTCTTTGGTCAGTCTATGCACTCAATCAAACTCGGATTATTGAGACTGAAATGAATGATACATACCGGCTTCAACCAAACACATATAGCTGGACAATCTTGAGACTCACTGCTGGCTATGAAATGACGATCTTGAGAAGAAATGGTCTGTTTTGAGGCATTAAAATGGACAGCTCGTTCTGAGAGTAAAATACCATGAACTGTCACTGCATATATAGTGCTGCAGTCTGCAAGTTGTCAGAACATACCAGAAAAGACAAAAAGGTGATCTCTCACTGTGACTGTGCCGGAGAGTCTGGACGTGTGCACCGGTCGCAACTTGGAAGACATGAATGAGCCCTTCATCCCCACCGCAGACAAGAGCATGTGACTCTTCTTTGGCAAAGGAGCAATACTTGATCAGGTGTCCCAATGGATTGTTTCCTTCAGAGACGGTCAACAAAGTATTGGGCTGCTCGGTGTCAAAGGGATTGTAGATATCGAAGCGGCCACTGTTCAGATTGTGAACCGCCATGATGCATTGATTGGATGTCAGTTTAGCAGAGCCACTAAGAGATCATTAGAAAAATGTGTGCATAAAGCAGACATGCTACGGAGACAACATACTTGGTGCCCTGCAGTTTCCGGGTTGAAAGGATGTTGGGGGGATGCTCGGGACTCGCAGACGCAGCATCAATGCATAGCCTGTGTCTAGGATGAACACAAACAAACTATGAACAGAAAGAAGTAATGCACATTTCACCAGTGTACACGGTATGGAGTATGATACACTGATTCGAATTGCCAATGAAGATGAGGCTACATGGTATGTTGCCTGTGTTTAGGATCCACTTGGGTCCTTCAGATAACCCTGGTTGTCAAGACATGAGAATAGACGATAGGATATGTCCATGAGAAGATGTACTGCCATCGAGGATGTCGTACATCTTTATGACTCCAGAATGACTACCGACGACAAATTGACCATTCTTTGCGTCTAACGCCTGAACTTCTATAGAGTCGTTCATGTTGAACACTGCGCTTGTGGTGTTTGCCTGTATGATGAACTCCTAGCACGCTGTTAAGATTCATTCTCCCGTCAATAGATGTGGATAAATACCTTGGTTCGGTTGGACAAAGGGAACATAGAAACAACTCCACGGCTGGTACCCACAAAGAGAAACGTTGATTGATCACGATCATAAGTATTTAGAGCCGTGATCTGACCCCATCTCTCGTTGCGTAGTACTTGGATGCATTCACCTTGGTCAAGGTCCCAGTAACAGACCGTCTGGTCATCGGCTGCCAATGGTGGAAAGTAGACGGTAATGAGAAGCACAGTGCGCGATGGAGCACCAGCACATACCTCCACTCAGTAGCTTCGTTCCATCCATGAGGAATATGAGCACATTGATCGCTCCGCAGTGACCCTTCAATCAGTTAACAAGGCCATAGCTGAGAGTCTCAGACATATGTTCTTGCTAATAACAGCAGCAGTTGACAAAGTGTAAAGTGGATGGGATAGTCGGAAACCATCCAGCGGCCTTTTATCGTTTGGTCTTGTGAGGCCCGTGAGCAACATGACCAAACTGAAAGAACAAAGGAGTGAGCGACTGTGATTGCCTTATGTGGATCAGTGATGAGCTCGTGGCGTCGAGACAAAGTAAGTACGCATCCGATTTGGAGAGACAGGGATTATGACTTGACTGAAAGAGCGCTTTGTGTACATACTCGGTTTTTTGTATACCCTTTTGAGCGACAACAAGGGCTCCCTTTGTGACCGAAAATTTTAGTGGCAACATCCTGGAGAATATATATGTATATTCAGTAAGCATCTGTTTTTGCATTAAGAAAGACCAACCACCTCCCAGATGCCCCCATTCGTTCAATGTCATCTCCCACTCATCTCTCCGCGTATTCTATTCCACCTGTACTATGGGTGCCCTCTACCAGTTATATCACCCTGACTGAGAAGCGAAGAGCTATTACAGGGTCGAATCAATAGACCCATTGCCAACGAAAATGCGGAACGAGAAGCCACCGGTGGTCGTGACAGAAGCAGAAACACAAATGGCACACAAGCTGGAGCAGCAGCTGGGCCTACTACTGGAGATGACTGTAGCAACTCTGGCGGTGAGAGTAAGGACCAAACCAAAGATGCAAGCACCTCTGCTGTTGACGAGGATGACATGGCCAGCAATCCTTACAACAAACCACTGGGGGAACCAGACCGACCGAATTCTGGAAGTTATTCTCTCGAGGACAAACTAATCAAGGATGGCAAGTGGACGAAACAGCAGTATCAGAGAGTCATGGTAAGTGAGGTCAAGATCTAGATAAGGCGGTCTGCTCACTGCTGGTACGATATAGGACCGAGTCCATGATATGGCGAAGAAGGAGCTCAATGTCAGCCTTAGTTATCGTGAACAGAGTGATAAAAAGAAGATCAAGATCTGCGAGCAAGTAAGTTGGCCCGGCACGAATCTTGAGAAGAACGAAACTCATGGAGAAAATCTAGATGGCTAGGGAATATCCTATTTTACAGCAGTACCCAGATATCTGGCCAGTGAAGGACTTTCTTAATATGTACCTGAAAAGTACATTAGCATCCTATCATCATCGAAACAGAACGACAAGAGATATCAAGGTACTGTAAATGGTGCTTACAGTCTGACATTCTGGTCTGACAAGAGCTGAAACATGAAGCAGGACCTTGAAGAATTTGACATGCGGTTGGAATGAGATGCCCCTTGTACAGATTATAAAGAGATGATCATACCTCAATATTACAATAAAAAAACCATTAGACAGAGTCGTGTAGTATGGATAGGCAAATGAACCTAAACACGTCCCAACAAGGTCGGTGCAGGTAGTCACTCGGAGTGAATAGATAAACAAGCACGTCCCAGCAAGGTCAGTACAGTTGCGTGCTCACATAAAGTTCACATGCTAGTGACAATTCAAGGTCGCGATTGAAGCTGGCGCGTATGCCAGTGTGCATCGCACGTGTAATTATGTAACTATTCCCTCCATGTGCACGTATTGGGACATGCTCGGACTGTAATTTGAAATCCAGATCCCACTCGGCTTTCCCTTGTACAATCTCTTCACAAGAAACTGTATATGACTCGCCAGCAGGGTACTTGTGTATCTCTGCCTCAATTGTTGTCTTAGCTCTATGTGCAGACTTTTTGTACTAGTATACTCCCACCCCACACCAGAAATCTGGACATTTAGGGCATCCTGATTATAGCACCCATACCTAAATTTTCGGAAAGTGAATGAGACTTGCTGAAAATTTGTCCAATACTAAAAATTCCAAGATGGCGTGAAATCTATCTGAAATTGAAGAAAACGGGAGTGGATCACAAGGCTCCAGGGCTTGGGCCAGACAAAGGAACTACTGTTACTGAATTTAGAATCACAATTTGTTATCTTTCAATGCACATGCCATCGCATCGCGTCCGATCAGTGATCTTGGTTCTTCTTCGACTTGTGTCCGACGCTACGCTCACAACCGTATGAACTCTACATAAGTATGACATATGGGTATACCTCGTTGGTAATTGCCCTTTGTCTCTGTGTGATACGCTTGAATGATATAGCACAGTCCTTTTTCACTCTTCATTTGGCAGTTCATCGATTGTTCATTCAGATGCAGCAGCACCCGACAGTCTTGGCTGTGATAGAAGCTGTTCCTCATGACTGCAGTCATGTTCCATTATTACAGATTGCTCTATCCGTCCGAATTTTTTTTAATGTTCTTGGCCCGACTTCTCTGTTGCACGTATATGACAAAGGAAGGGACATAACACGTGCTGCGCCTTCAATCCGCAAGCCTCCTTTGTTTCTTGCCATCAAAGCTTTGTTTGCATCTTGGTCACTGCCACCCTTTGCTGCATTTCTTCCCCCATGTCCTTCGCGATGTCCTCGACTTCAACCTCTCCTTCTCCTACCAACGTACTTTAAATGATTGTGATGGACTCGCCATAGCTGTCTCAAGGCACTCTGACTACTTTGGAGAAAATGGCACTCGAAGATCTCCGAAAGAACGTATGTGGTTTGCAGGTGATTTGTCGTGGTTCTTTTTGACAGAGCATGCTCGCTGACCTCACAGCCTCGGTTACAGCGGCTGAGACTTCAGCGGATGAAGCCGATCGGACCCTGGAAGAAAGCTGCATGGAGCTCCAAGACCTGGAAACCCGGAACTCTGTGGTCACAGACATATGTAGACGGCTGTTCTGATGAAGATTTTCAAACCGTCTGATTGCTTTAATACTTTGCTTCAGGATTATCTCAAAGACCATTTCAACTTTACCGTATATTTTCACTAAAGAACGAAATATAAAATTCATAGATCAGTGCCACAGATCTGTTCCATACTCAGACCGCGACCATCGCTGATCTCACATCCTGACTCATGTCCAACGTCATACTAGCTGTACGAACTCTACGTGAATACGGGACATATCATATAGGAGTCGCCCAGGCTAATTCCTGATCCAGCCTCTTGCCTTCTTGCGTGCTTTTTTTTTGCCTTGTTTCTTCCTGCTGAGCGTGGCTCGTCATTGGGAACTACTCCTATGGATTCACGTCTCCCTGAGCCATGACTTTACAACCAACGATTCCGAGTCCTATGAATATAGGATTACTTGGTCATTATGTGTATGGGAACCCCTGTAGGAAATCTAGCAACGTGTGAGAAATTTTTGGACCGTCCATCACCATTCGTGTTCTGGCTTCCACTGTGGAGTAACCAGAATCATAGCTCGAATTTCCGATGACTACTCCAGACCTTGTTGCCTTCAATGTCAATATTCATATTCAATCCTTGAAATTTTAAGGTGTATTTGTACTCTTTCATTCTTCTGCCTTTGAACTAGCGTGCATAATGAGTCATGCTTCCACCAACGAGCATCGAATCATTCCTTTGGATGGTATCACATTTTGGGGTACTAAGCAGCGAGAAGGTGCGTTTCTGTACTTTGTTTGGGTACTAGTGGTGATGGTGATCATTGTGTTATCTGTTTAGTGACTATATCCACTCCTAATTTGCATAACTTCGTGTTGAATGGTGCCTCAACCCTCCAGATTTCTCGTCAAGTGTATGCATGACACCTTTACCTGAACACGCGTCATCCGAGCTTGCCAGCACATCGCTGCCAGAGAGGCATGCTTCCGTTCAGCCTGATGTACAGCCGAATACCTGCATAAACCATCTTGGCTATGGAACGGATGGCGAGACCCGAGTTTAACCATATTGTCCACACCTTACCTGGCCTGTTTTCCTTGTTGATTACAAAGCATCATTTCTCTTTGGGTAGAGAGCTTGAGCTTGAATCTGGAAGAGTAACATAAATGTGTATGTCGTCATTCAGCGATATCTTCTGTGTTCACTGATAGTTGTCAGATTTTATTTTTCCGTAAAATTTTCAAATTCATATGGAATTCAACCTTGGCTTATTACTTCAATCATGGATGCATGCATTGCCATAGTTATCTGAACCGTTGGATCTTTGCTCCAATGTTCAACAAAATTCTCCTTGGTTTAAAATGTTGACTTGTTGATTTCTTACAGGCACACGGGGAGACAAAGTTTGCAATCACAATGGTTTTTTCCTCACCATGGTGGGTCACTAGGCTACAACAAAGGAATACAAGCATTGATGGAAATAAAGATCTTGATGAGGGACGTTCGCCAGAGTACGTGTACATACCTCTTGATACTTCTCTTCCCTGAACTGACTTGAAAGAGTTACTACATGGTAAAGGATGGCATGGACATACCAGAAAGAAATCTGTATGGGTGCGTCTATTCTTCGTTTCTTACTGATTGTTTCTAACATACTCGGATGCCATTAGCATGTTCGTTTGGTCATACGTGATGAATATAATCCTGTCTCCGAAGAATTCATCATTCACTTCGCGACATGACGAGCTTACCTGATACAATTGGTATCAGTCTGTCGAACGAACGAGGGCTAGGCAGCGTAAAAAGCAACGTAGCACTAACTTCGGCACTATTTAACTGTATGCCATCTTCTGTCCATCTTTTTCTTTCAAGAATGCTGATTATTTCTCATAGATACATGTAGTACGAAATTGACAGTATTGTATACCATCAAATCCCCGCGGAATAAACAAACACATAGGTGAATCCCTAAGAGAACCTGAAAGACGACTGACTGCCAGTGTCCATGGGAAGCTTAATATCTCGATTCTCACATATATTCGTGTACGTCAAAGCAATTGATGCCTTTTTGAAGGCAGTTCAGAAAAAGAAGGACAATACTGTTTGACTCAAACCGCAAAATTGCTTGACTTTGACCTCCAATCAAGGAACATTTCTTGCAACATCAACGGATATGCAGCAGAATAATTCATCTTCAAGCTCCACAGTAGTATGAGATTTCGCTTGTACGTACATTTTTCAATGTGAGGGGGCAACGAGCTGATCTCTGTGGGAAACAGGATGGTTGCCGACATTGATGTTCACAGAACCCGGCCTGTCATTAGTTTGTCTGCCACATACCACATTGTGTATGCACATATCCTGCATCAGCCGCGGAATCTAAACAGTGACTTGCGACCTGCTGCCTGGACGCTCACCTCTGTGTTCTGCAACCTGCTTGAAGCCATATCGTGTATGCTCCGAAATGAGTATGTATATGTTATCTCTCTCGTTTTGACTACTCAGCGTGACTGTAGGACAGTTGTATTCTGTCGCTTTGACCGTAAAGATGATGAAGAATCCCTTTCCTGACTTGGCATCCGATTCAAAGTCTCAAGAGGAGGAGATACTTTACCTGAATGATAATTCTACCGCACTGAATGGCAGGACCACCTCGGAGGTGATACCTGCCTCGTCATCTAACTTGGGACCAGAACCACCTTTGAAATCATTAGTTGTGGGTTCTGAGAGTGATTCTGTGGACGAGCATTCATATAGTGATTGGGATGATACTTTGGGTGATTCTGATGATTCTGATTCTCCTCGTTGGTCGCTGAAGGTATGCCAGTCAGCAATCACACAATGAAAACTTTATATCATGTTTCCAGGACCTGGAGATCACATTACCTGAAGTCAAAATCTCGGCCTTCACTAAGACCAGCCAAGCAAAATTGTCCATCGATGTTCCATTGCAACGGTCCTACACCAGTCAAACTCCTGTTCCATCATCCTCCCTCACCGACACTCCCTGTGCTACCCTCAGCACTCAATGGGTCTTGAACAAACTAAATGTGACCCTTAGAATGTCATACACCCTCTACATCCTACCTCTTCATCCCATTCTCGAAGACTGAAAGAAGTATGATGTTCGCACTGTATATAGCCACCTTCGCCAGATATGGTACACTGACGACTGGAGCAACATCCGGGATGAACTCCATGGAAGAGAAAAGAGGGACCAGAAGAGGCGACAAAAAGCACTGGTTGGTAACCAGATTGTCAGCCAGGATTTGCCACCTCAATGTCTCTGGGACCTGTACAGCAATGGGGTGTTACCATCGTAGACTGTCGATGATGTCGATGATTTATGGGAATTTCTCAAGCCGATATCGCACGTGTGGGTAGCTGAGAAAGATTGCATGGACCTGTCGACCTGTCAGTTTGGCTTTGAATTATGAAAAGTTCAATGCGGAAAATATCATCGTCGTCGATCGAGATCATGAAATGGGGAAAGGGGAAGCATCTAAGCTGAAGAAACTGAAGAAGCTTCGAAAGGCGTACTGCAAGGTCATGAAGGCTTTAGGACATCCATGCGAGCCTTGTCACCACAACAACAGTATCAGCTTGTGGAGGAAGCACTGAACCCAATTTGGGCACCATATTGGACGTCTTCCCACTTGGCGACAGGGAGTAGCGGAGAAGGAGGTGGTGTATGAATTCACTTTACAACTTACAAGCTGGCATTGAGAAATCTTGGCGTGGATGCATTAAATCAGTAATCTCACACCTGCCTTGGCAAATTGAAGGAGGTGTGAAGCGCCTTAGTGCAGTCAATTAGAAGCTGATCTCAGGACACGAGTGGCACACCTGTGTGCAGCACCTGGTAAGGGGCTTGGTGAGTCTCTTCTATGTTGCGTTGAAGTATATATTTTGACCGGTTCTAGGGCATCGTCCACATTAGGCTGCACATCTCAGAGCCAGAGGGCCGGACCAACACAGTAGACATGAAAATGTTACCAGACAGGAGACAATGTCTATTATGTCTATATATTAGGAGAGAGGTTTAAACCATAAAACAGGTCCCCATCTATAGGCACTTTGAAGCCCAACATACCACCAGTATAGGACTCGGATCTGCCACACGCATGTGATGGCCTTCAAATGCTAGTTTAGCATGGCACTGTGCATATGATTAACAGTCCATTGGTTTTCTGATGATGGTGTAGCTGTCCAGGTATGTATACTGTTCACTGTACATATCAAACAGACTAACACCGATCAAATGTAGAGTAGAATTGTGTGAGTTCTTGAAGTACTACAACAAATTGTATATATATGAAATGGTACTGTAAAATAAGACAAATTATGATGACATTGCTTTGACAGACATGCCCTCTCTATTAAGACGTCGAGTCTGATTCTACCATAAATATCGGTTAATATAGGGTTCATGGGCATGTTTGTTGATGTACTGTAAGATTCCGCACTTCCAGATTCTGGGAAGAAAACACTCCACAGGTCCGGGTGTCTATTTATCAGGCAAAGTTCTCCCAACGCAGCAGCCACAATTCGTACAACTGATCTGATTTGAACAACCTCTACCGGCGGCTTCATTACCGGTTTGCTACATGTCAGACAGGAAAACACAGGCTCATAATGATTGCCGGCACGGTGTTCAATATTCATTTGAAACCACTCTTCAATACAAGTCTGACAGAAGATGTGGGCACAATCCCGCAGACTGACAGTTTGGTTATGTAAATGTCTCCTAGTAATCCGAGGTAAAAGCACTCACATGCAAGGATACCACATAAACTGTCTACAATTGTCGCAAAGGATGTCGTCGTAAAGATCTGAGGGATCCTATATGTCGACTGATAAGATTCCTGGAATGAGACGTCAGAAGAATACTGCGTACTATTTTTGGTTCATCATCCTCCCTTCGGATTTCTTTTAACTCTGCATCATAGCAAGCAAGCATCCTCTCTGCCTTTTCTTGAGCTGCCTGCACGTCTTTCGAATCTTGACGGATTTCAACTAGCTGCATGTCGTAGCACGCGAGTAGCCCTTCGAGTTTGACTCGAGCTTCATTCACCTTACTGGCCTCCTAACGGTATAATGAGTATCACATCCTAAGAACAGAAACAGAATGATACCATTTTTAGACACTCAAGCTCCCTTGTTAATAACAAAATTCTCATTCTTTGTCTAACTTCATCTGAGAAAAGGTCTGGTGCTGGCGTATAAGCGGCAGGTTTATTTGGCATATAGGATGAAGACGACATATCAAAGATGATATCAGAGAAGTAAAGACGCTGCAAGAAGACTTAAATACTTTCAGTCTAGTTCTCCACGTGACGAACATAATTTCCATCAGGGAAATTCAACAACATGATCTTTGACGTAACACAGGACCCCCAGAGTCGCTGCTTGCTTCACTCATCCACATATGTATTCTACCTTCCAACAAATATCTATCTATGTACCTCTCACATCATCCAAATTGTCCTTCGCCTCGTTGAACGCTCTGAACATCAATTGTCCGATCCTCACGTCAAGATCTATCTATTATCTACCAACATATCTCAACAGGACGATTTTAAAACTGTGTACAGCAGAATAATTCAAGGTCGACTTGTTCGAGTTCAGGAGTTAGGACAGTTGACACTCAATTGGTTCTTTGAAAGTGACTTTGCATGGAAGTAAGCATTTATTCCAGTCCAAATTAACATGAAGAAAGCATACAAATGTCGCAGTGGATACAACTTCTTATTAATCACATGCTGACAGAGAAATGTACATCACTAGCGTGAATTCAAAGGAGCAATATGTCTCACACCTTCATGAATCATCACCGTACCCCTAATGACCTCTGATAACGATGCTGCCATGTGAGCCAGTAAGTACTGAACAACAACAAACTGGCCATCATCACGAGTTGTTTCCAGCTACTGAACAGCCAGATGTGAATAATAATGAGTGGGTGGCTTTGAGACGCACTGTCATCAATGGTGCGACATGGCCTATATTCCCTACTGGCAGTGCAGCAACTGCAGTATTAATTGGCGGTCCCACATTCCACACCATGTGGAGGGCACATTCTGGAGCAATTAGCCCTCGGAATACTTATGTCGGAAATGCAGGGTCTTCAACAGCTACTGCTACAAGAGATACAGAGATTGCAGTACCAAACAGCAACAACTGCTCGCTCGCTGGTCCTTCTGAACCGCTTCACCACCAGTTCCAGTCACAAACAGATAGGGCTGGAGCTTCAACCAAGAGCATAACACTGGACGACAATGCTGACCTAGATATACGTCTTATTCCAATCCAACAACTGCACAATGCTAAAATATCACACTAGGTTCCTCGATTGGATTGTCATCTTTTAGCCACTATATTTTGGTACATAGCAAACAAGCTTGACAGTGCAGTTCCCAATAACGACTTACGCAAACTGGTCGCTGCAATGTCGTACTTGCTACAATACACAACTTAATGAAAGGTATGAAGTCACTCTAATCTGCATAGAATAGACATTTCATGCTACACTCTTTCCGAATAGTAACGTACAAGTGATTAAGTCAACACAAATGTGTGGAAAGCTATGTGTAAATTTATGGCATTAAAAATCGGCATCCGTCGTACTTATATTATCATGATGAGAAAATACTATGGTGATACAGAAATGAGATGTACAATACATGCTCTTGATCCCCAGAACGACCGACGTATGCCTTGAAATACTCCGAGACTCATTTCTCGAAGAAATTGGTCTTCCCTTCCAGCGATATCATCTCAATAAAATCAAAAGGATTGGTCGAGTGATAGACTTGATTGCTTCCCAAATCTACGAGCAACCAATCCGTCACAAACTTGATATATTTGATCATACCGCTAGCGTTAATCCCGAGAATGGGTGACTTCAATGCATCTGCATAAGTAATTAATAAACCTGTGAAGCACAAGTGAGCAAAAAAATAATGACCTTGCCAGAACAATTGTTCAACCTCGGACGCCTCAATAATGATAGCTCGGAGCTCTTCTTCCTTCGGCCGATTTCTCAACCATGAAAACATGTAACAAGCAAACTGAGTGTGTAGTGCTTCATCGCGAGCGATTAGTTCGTTGGAGAATGTAAATCCGGGCATCAAACCCCTCTTCTTCAGCCAGAATATAGTGGTGAATGAACCTGAGAAAAAAATACCCTCTCCTGCAGCAAAAGCAGCAATTCGAGTGGCAAACAATCGCTCACTTTTGATCCACTTTATTGCCCATGCAGCTTTCCTTTTTACAGCTGGGATTTTGGCGAAAGTGTGGAAAAGCAAACTACGCTCCTGTGCATCTCGGATAAACCTATCGATCAACAGAGAGTATACCTCCCAATGTACATTCTCAATCATCACCTGAAACCCGTAGAATAACCTAAATTCTGGAACTTGAACCTTGCACATGAACTGTTCGACTATGTTCTCGCCGACAATTGAGTCAGCAGTGGCAAAGAAGGCAAGAACATGATGAAACGTCACTCGTTCTTCCTCTGTAAGAGAGGTTTCCCATTGAATGCGATCTGACGCAAGGTTCATTTCTTCTGCAGACTAAACTGATGCTTGAGCTTTCTTGTAGAAGTCATACGCCTGTGATAGAAATAAGCAACAAGAGTACGTTGATTTAAATAAACTTATACCTCAGGATATTGAATAGGTAGAAGAACAAGACGTTCTTCAGAAGCTGTAAGGATGGGTTCGATGGGATAATCTGAACTTTTAGGTGTATCGGTCATAATGGTACAAGATACAATGGAAGGACTTCTGAGACATCGAGACTGTGTGTTCAACAAATCGGAGAACCCCAGGAAAGAATCAGGGACCTGGTGCCTGCACCACTATGATCTATGATGATGATACTGAACCACATGACCGTGATCATCAGGGATCAGATGCTGGCATTAAAGCAGTCACATGCTCACAGCAGCAGCGCAATAGGAGGGAAAGTTGATCAGTTCCGTTGTATCTGGTGCCTTCTCACAAAGTCATCAAAGCCACCCATCAAAGTCCTGCCTTTGCCACCGCCTCATTCACTTTTTCGCTTGACGCGAAGCACCTTCCAAGGTGAAAGCAAGCAATGCCGGTCACTAAATTGAATTGCCTTCAGAGGATGCCTGTTAAACAAGATTAAATGCAAGAAACCACAGAAACCAAGCAGGTCGACCTATATGGATGAACTTGATCAACTCTGTATGGTAAGGGATGAAAAGTCTGGTTGATGTGAAAACACTAGACTATACGAATGAGATGATGTACTAACATGGTTTTCGTACAAAGGCTCCAGGTCGTCCATAATAGATGTCAAGTACTCCATCATGCCCAGGTATGCCGCTCCACACTCCAGAGGCAGTACGCTGGTGAAAGGGTTGAGGGTGTGTTTGAATTGATCGGAGGAAGGCAGGTTCGTTGCAGTGAGAATGATTACATTCTGTGAATTGTCGTGCGATCCATGGACAGCAGAGGGATTGAAATAAACTATCTGAAGGGGTGACAGCTGCAGGCAAGGTCATTGTTCACCCAGGTTTGTCGTGCGGGGGGTAGAGATCACTTGAGGAGAAGGGTTTCTGAGGGACATTGTGACCCAAAGCCAAACGGGTAGGAAAGAGATCTCCAGAGGATAGTGGTTCCGAAAAGCGTGAAAGAAGGATCATGCGCATGAGGATGGTGATAAGCGGATGATGACTGGGGCATGAACATCAGTCTCTTGCCTGAAGATACATGGGTCTGAGATGTATCTGACAGGCCATTACAAATTTCAAGGCTCAATGAGAGTGACAATGGTGTTCAACAGGACGGATAAAAGGGGGAAGGAAGAGATTCTATAGTTTCTGAGCCACATGTCGGATCGATGGGACCAAAACTATACGTAAACTTTATGAAAGTTTGGACATTGTCTCGAAACTGCAATCAAAACATGTTTAACAGATACAAATTAAAATACTGATGACAACGCATGTTTTTGAGAACATTATCGGCAGAACAATAATAATGTAATAGGGTTGAAGAAATGCTGCCGAAGGAATGAAATCGAAGTCAGAAGCAGTCATGTTAAATGACAGAGAAGAGAGGATATCCTCGAATGATCCAGCTGCTTATATGGCTTGACAGACAGAACGTTTTGTATATCCAGCTTTTTGTATACCATTTTGAGTGACAAGAGGGCTCCCTTTGTGACTGAAAATTTTAGTGACAACATCCTGGAGAATATATGTATTCAGTAAGCGTCTGTTTTGGCATTAAGAAAGACCAACCACCTCCCAGATGCCCCCATTCATTCAACATCATCTCCCACTCATCTCTCCTCGTATTCGATTCCATCTGTACGATGCGCACCCTCTACCAGTTATATCACCCGACTGAGAAGCGAAGATCTAGTACAGGGTCGAGTCAATAGACCCATTGCCAATGAAAATGTGGAACAAGAAGCCGCCGCCGCCGGTGCTCGCAACAGAGACAGAAATGCAAACAGTGCACAAGCCGGAGTAGCAGCCAGGCCGACTACTGGAGATGGCTGTAGTGACTCTGGCGGTGAGAGTAAGGACCAAACCAAAGATGCGAGCACCTCTGCCGCTGATGAGGACGACAAGGCCAGCAACCCTTACAACAAACCTCTGGGGGAACCAAACCGACCGAATTCTGGAAGTTATTCTCTCGAGGACAAACTGATCAAGAATGGCAAATGGACGAAACAGCAGTATCAGAGAGTCATGGTAAGTAAGGTCAAGATCCAGATAAGGCAGTCTGCTCACTGCTGGTATGACATAGGACCGAATCCATGATATGGCGAAGAAGGAGGTTAATGTCAGCCACAGTTATTGTGAACAGAGCGATAAAAAGAAGCTCAAGATCTGTGAGCAAGTAAGTTGGCCCGGCACGAATCTTGAGAAGAACTAAATTCATGGAGCTAAAACATGAAGCAGGACCTCGAAGAATCTGACATGTGGTTGGAATGAGATAACCCTTGTATGGATTATAGAGAGACAATCTTACCTTGATATTACCATTAAAAAAATTATTAGACACTGAAGTCGTGTAGTATGGATAGGCAGATGAACCTGAACACATCCCAACAAGGCCGGTGCAGGTAGTCATTCTGAGTGAATAGGTAAACAAGCACGTCCCAGCAAGGTCGGTGCAGTTGCATGCTCACATAAAGTTCGCATGAGTGACAGGTCGAGGTCACAGTGCATATGCTGGCATGCATCGCACGTGTGATTATGTAACTATTCCCTCCATGTGTTGGGACGTGCTTGGACCATAATTTGAAATCCAGATCCCACTCGGCTTTCCCTCATACAATATCTTCGTGAGAAACTGTGTGTGACTCGCCAGCAGGATACTCGTGTATCTCTGCCTTTCAATTGTTGTCTTAGCTCTATGCGCGGACATTTTATAATATGATCTGGCTGGTATGGATTCCCGCAGGACTTGTTACTTTATTATCGATATTTGCCTGTCCTCGATACCACATTCTCAGTACTCTCGCCCCTTTGGACTGTAGCGATTGAATGTCAGTGCAGCCCTGCACAGGATATACAGCCCTCGGTGCTTAGCCTGCTTCACTCGGCCAACAAACCTAGCCAGACACATCAGTCATTGGTAATGTTCTCTCAACACATACATTGCATACGAAACTCACTTCTTTACCACAAAATTAGCCGTTCTCTCGTCGTCCCTTCCCCTTGTATTCACAAGAATGTGTCTGGCCCCGCCCTTCATCACCAGGATGTCTCCCCTCCATCCCGACCCCGCTGCTCCCACTGTCCTTCGAATGGCCATGTTACGTGTGAGCCTCCTGTTGTTCAAGCAGAAAACGAGCCAGGTTCTGCTACCCTTTTTCCCATGTTTCACCATCACAATCCCATGGTGAACCATCTTGTTTCGAAAGACGAGGTTGACATGCAGCCATCGCGTCGTGCCATTGTCCTCTGTCGCAATCAGAAAATGGAGCGGCCTAGGTGATTTGGTTGTATAAAGGACGGAATGCAGATACATGAGCTTATCCTGTTCGTCTCTAGGTAAATCCTTTGTCTCTTTCGTCTTTTGATCTAACATATCTTGGTAGATGGCTTGTACTCTGGTAGATCATAAGCCATAGCGTCTTCAACTGGGAAAATCTCCCTAATTTTCGTATACGCAATCTCGTCCCTAGTGCAGACAGGACATGCTTCTTTAAATTGGAGGACAAATAGAGCGTCCCTCAGCGTTTATGGGACAGATATATGACGCAATCATCCATTTCATTTTAATCTGTCTCCTTTGTAGCGGCGCTGCCTCATGCATCACGTCTTCTTTGTCCTACCGCCTATTCTGGGACTACGCTTCCTTTGTCTTTCTTTCTTTCACCAATTGCTATATATATATATATATATGACACCACCCACCATCGCTCGTCATCTCTCTTCGCTTTCTTCCATCTACCCCCATGTCTCTCGCACAGACTCCAACTGATCAGCCGCTTGACGCTTCCTCCAACAAAGTGTCCTTGTCGAATGCCAATCGCAGGCTTGCTTCTGTAATCAGGGACCATTTCTTGATCGGCGCCTCTCAAATGCACCATCAACCTTTCAACTTTTCAAATCTGTCCTCCGAGAGCGGAAACGCCCCTCAATTTCAGACTTTACCATCGCAATCGTCATCCCAGGTTAGTTGAAGATGCTTTGTCTGACCGACTATTACCTATCTCATGTACTCCAGAACATTGGCACTAAACGATTGCAAGAAGATTCAGACAGTGAATGCAGCCCAAATAAAGTGAACATATACCTCGACCTGCATGCCTCCTTTCATTGAATGCCCCCTCTAGAATATACGGACCGTTCTCCAGATGGCCAAGGTGTTGGAGAATAACAACAAACTAAACAATGAGGTTAGCCACAACTCTGGATATGAGGCGCACGACTGCTAACATATGCCTTAGGTCGACAATCTGAAGTCAGAGGTAAGCTGTCTTTGATGTCTTAATGCAGACCATATTCACTTCGACTTGGCACTCAGTTGCACGCACAAGCTCGAGCACTAACTGAGGTCTGTCACTTTGAACTCGTGTACCGTAATGGATATCTAATGAACACTGAAGGTCAATGACTTGAAGGCGCAAGTATGTTTTTTTCTCTTCTACTCAGTTTGAGCACATGTTTTCATATCCATTCAAGCTCGCCGTGTATCATGAAGCAGAGACAGAGGTATGCGCAACCACTAACTTTCGATCGTCATGACTCATGACCAAGTAGACTCAGGCACACCTCAAGACTGCAGCAGAGGAAATATTGGCAAAGCAAAATGAGGTATGTCCCCCATGGCCTTTCGATATGAGATTTGTTGCTCATTTGATGGTTCTTCTCCTAGATAGATAATTTAAAATGAGAGGTAGATTCATGTCCATTAGTTTGCTGGCGTGATCTAAACTGCACCTCATCAGATTCAGCGCCATGTTGGTTCGCTGACCCAGGTGCTTACATCTATCATTACATCCATGATAGACCCTCTCAAACTTGATTTCGGTAGTTTAATCAGCAACATGCCGCCGATATAAGTACTCAGGAGGGCGAAATCGAAGCACTTCAAACTGAGGTAGGATCATATTCCTCACCGCAAGAGACCAAAATACTCATACTTTACACGCGCTTCCAGTTAGCTTGCCAAGCTGAACAAGTAGGTCTTTTCTTATATGAAACCATACTGTAAGCTTACTTTGGTTGTAGTTGACAGGACATGCCACGGTTGTGACAGAGGTCGGTCTTCTCAATGTTTCATGTTGGTTCCTCCTCATGGGTCCGGCAGTTCAACCGAAAGCACTTCCAGGAAGTTTCTGAACTGCATGACACAGTGTCTTCATTGCAGCAGGAGAAGCTTGCTTTACAGCAGGAAGCATCTGATCTAAGGAAACAGGTGAAGTCCCCTTTATACACCCACTGTGATGAATCCTTACTGCTGAATGTAGACACAGGCACAACCGTCAAAGTTGGCAGAGGTACGTACGCTTGCTTCGGTGATATTTATTCTTCTGACGCCTTCGGCAGTTAATTGCGAAGCATTCTTCAGAAACTACTTCCTTGAAGTGTCAAGTGAGTCGAGCACACCCTTTATCAGATCTTGAAACTTACCATTGATAAAGCTGCAGGATAAAGAAGAATGTCTGATCAATGTATGTACATGGATCCTTTTCATTTCCTTAGTCAAATATTTCTCAGCTGGAAAAGAAATCCACATTGGAAGCGCAGAGATTCATGCAGCTAGAGGTGGATCTGAAACACGAAGTGAACGAGCTTTGCAATCAAGTAAGCAGCTGCCTGTGCTCCAATTTAATTCCATGCTCATTGAACATGGAACCTTAGTTAGACGTATCAGAGGAGGCCAGAGCCACTGCAGAGAATAATGTGTGTATTCCTCATGCATGTTCTTTCTGACATTCTTTAATTGCCCCTCCACAATCAGGCCAAGCAGTACCAATCGGGAGGCCCCGAGTTCGAGCGGAGTGTAAACTCAGAAGTCAAGAGACAGCTTGAATCTGATGGATTTTTTCAACAAAGGGTGAATAGCTGACACTATTGCCATGCAGTGTTATGGGTTTGACCGCCTCTGTATCTAGGTCCAGAGTGCTCACGTTGGAATGGACGAAGACGAGGTATGTGCTCCTCTCGATCCGAGTGTGACTGTCTTTCCTTAACGACATAACAGTATTAAAGCCGGTTCATCAATGACACCAAATCCTTGGCAGATATGATCCACGCCAAGCATGATCAAGCTGAAGCCAAGTATTGTAAAGAGATCATTCTGTTCTCGGTCTTTCCATGTATATCTATTAACTCTTTTTTACATGGCTAGTTCCAGGACCAAATTGACGCTGTCAAAGCTTATTATGCAATGGAGTCTGAGGATAAGATACATGACATCCAAACAAAGTATGAAGTTGAAATGAAGGCGAAAGAAGAAGCTAGGAAAAGTGCAACTGCGAGCGAGCAGAAGAGGATTGCTGCGGAAGAAAAGGTTAAGAACTTGGAGCTCAAGGTCCGCCAATTGGAGCGTGATGTCGCTTCTCGAGCGTGTGAAGTTCCTGCAGGGCCTAGCATACTGACCGCAGTGTGGCTCGCTGATGTGAGTTACCCCAGTTCAATGTCGTCTTTAATTGATATTCATGCACATTCTGCAGCCATCAGGATTTCAGAAATATATAGACAATGCTATGGAGGAGAAGCTTGCTCAACGGTTCAGGGACAAAAACCATGATGTCGAATTGGTTCGTGCAAGCAGACTTTCTATGATTGGTCGAATTGCCTTCTTACTTCCTTTCAGCCTATAACTGATAATCAAGGTGATAAAATGCAAGTGGACGAGAGACCGTCCCCGGCTGAGACAGAAAAGGTGATGCCCAGCGCACTCTACGACAGTCGGACCAGTACTGATTGTCTCCTAGGAACCATATATGAGAGGATGGGAAACTCCAACCTGGCAAGCCTTTGAGCGCCAGTTGTCATCGTTAGCCAAGGTAGCCTAAAGTTTTACACCTATTCCGAAGGCTCATTGCTTAACAAGTCACCGTTTTGTTCACATTTGGCACCCCCATTGAGCACTCCATTAAATTTGTCAGCACCTCGCAAGGAAGATCCATTGTCCCACCCTATGCCTTCTGCCATCAATGTGAAGCCCACCCCTACTAACAGCCAGCATTTTTGATTGGGGGGGTCGACGACAGGCTGTCGGCTTCCCGGATCCACACAAGTGCTGCCCTAGATGCTCGGATATCATCGAAAACGAGTCCAGCGAAAGCAACGGAAGCTAGTAGCACAGCGGGGGCGAAGAAGAGAGCAGACCAAACCCAGGATCCCATTCGCAATGCCATACTGGTACGTTTTAACAACTATCAATTGCCTCACTAGAACTGACCAAAACATCATGGTCTATCTTAGAGAGCTGTTCGTAAAGAGCTGAACCTGAAATTCAACATCAAGGCCAATAATCAAATAGCGACGGCCATTCAAGCCGGACATTCTACGAGCCTTTGGGCTGCCGACAAGTGGCTTAATGAGCACAGCGAAAGCGACCAGCCTACTCTTGATCCCTTGTGTCTGTGCTGGACCCATCCACAACACACATGGAACTACACTCTTCATGATCAGTTTGTTGAACATTTTGTCAACAAATATCCTGAATACTGCTCTGAAACTGAAGTGGTGAAGGACCACTTCATGCAGAGATTACAAACGATGAAACGGTCTATCAACCATAGTTTTCTCCCTGAACAGGGCTCTGACAAGCACCTCACTTATAACGCCATGTCTAGAAGAAATTTGCGTCAAAATAGAGTGAGTGTCATATTACTTTTCTGTCTCACTCCGTCAAACTAACTCTGTATTCATAGAAGTTTCAGGGTCGAAAGCACTTTGCGATGAACCGAATCCGAACCACAGACGAACATGGTGTTGAGCCCAAGACTTACAATCTCCTCTACATGATGGTCACGCTCCTGGGTGCCGAAGGGACCAGTTTGGAAGAGAGCTGCGATGATGGGTATGGAACTTGCAGGGTTGTTCGTAAGGAGTGGCAAGACGCCGCCATTGTTCAACTTCTCAAATGGATTGACCGCCATGGAATGAAGCTGACGGTCTACGGCAACAAGTCAGGTGCAGCGGTTCATCGACATCTTCGTCATCCTAATGGTCTTTATCCCAACAGCTTACGCCATCCCATCATCGGTCTACCTGTCAATTTCTACGACCCTCTTTGGTTCGCTGCCCAACCTCGCCATGTGCAGGAGACTCTGAACCCCAGTGAGGCAGTGGACCTACCAATGTGGATCCTCACCTGGCCTTCAAATAAAGAACTACCTATTGACCAAGATGACCACGATGAGTATTAGCTTATGTTTCTTATTTGTTGTGAAAGCTGCACACTCGAGTTTCATTACCTTTTTGTTCTTGATATTGTCTTGTCTTCGAATGTATGGTACTAGCTATACTCATGTGTAATATCTTTTTCCAACTTAATATTCAATCTACTTATGCTATCATCAATGCTGCCACCACCTACTGTATTATTACCCTCGCCACTGATGTTGCATCCTGACTCTTGTCCGATGCAATGATTTCTGTTCGAGCTCTATGTGAATGCGAGCATCTGTTGTTGTGTGGGTACTTCCACCATACCTGACACCCAAACCAGCGGATGATCGTATTGATAATCGCTTTTTCATACAGTCCTCAAAGTCTTTGCTTCTTTCCCGTCACCCGAATAGCGACTGCTTGCCGACCAATGATGAGCCTCCAGGCTCTGTACGCTCAGAATTCGCGGATTTAGCCATCCATCACCCAATACCTTCGAAACGATGCCATTATAACCCTCACACACTCCATAACACTGCCAACTCTCGATAATACCACGGATTTTCGCAGTATAAGCCACAAACATTCAGATCCAGTCCTAAAACCGTGACATCCACTCCTCACGCACTCCGTTATCCTTCCCAGCTCGCCTCGCATCACAATTACCATATCCCATCACGGCAAGGCACCTTTGATCGACAATCATCCTAAAACGGGGTTGCTATATCACTCAGAAGCACTAGTTGATGTGCCCATCAATCATTTAATGAAATGACATGATTGACGCGAGTACCCTCCCAGCTATGATAATTACAGCTACGGCAACTATAGACCGTGTTTACTAAGGCTGTTACAGTGCCAAGACTTCGAATTATCGTTGCCCCACGCATACACCTCAGCACGGCAACTGCAGCTCAATACTCCGCAGCTAAACAGCACCTTATGATCTGCTCATCGCTCAATAAAACCACACGGTTCGCATCCATACACAGCAACGTCGAGGACTTGCTGTTACTTTAGAACCACAGATACCATATGTTTACTACGGCTATTACAAAAGCCAAGGACTTACAGCCTTACTAAGGCTTCGAAGAATATTCTATTTATAAAATCGTACTTGTAGTATAAAAACTAGGTAGATACCGCATTTTTAGAGCTAGTTCTTACCCAGTTGACGAGGCTACGGTATTACCAGTCAGCTACGGTTACTCCAAATTATTCCCCACCGCTTGCTTTACTCTTTAAACGTTGTTGGTTGCACCAATACACGAAATCTTGCGTCAATAACTTGCTTTTGCCTTTTAATGCCACAACATTGCTTCACTTTCACCACATAGGATTGTTTCATCGCTTTCACCTTCTACATCGCCATCATTTTCATCACACAGTTCAGTATTGCCTCCGTGTAGGCCCAGTTCAGCTTCATAGGATCACCCTCGTCTTTATCATTGTTCGGAGTTGCCGTGCATCTATTGCCGCAGCACCCCACTCAGCACCTCAATTGCTACGATTTCTACCAGTTTCCTGCAGTCTCCGTACGTTTATTGCTATTGTTTCGACTCACAATATTAGGTACACCCCAAGCCACGTTTACTAGGCTATTTCGACGTCTTCTAGTCCATTGCCACGATTACTAGAGCATTGCAACATTTTCTAGTCCCTCCCCACGTTTTCCAGTCCCTCCCCACGTTTTCTCAACCGTTGCTACGATTTCTAGCACGTTGCTACGATTTCTAGTGCATTACTACGATTACCAGTCCTTCCACACGATTTCTAGCCGTCCCCCACATTTTCTAGAGCATCGCAACGATTTCTAGCACCTCCCTACGTTTTCCAGTCCCTCCCCACGTTTCCTCAACTGTTGCTACGATTTCTAGACCCATTTTCGTGGTCTCTAGACCATTTTTGCAGTTTCTATCACGGTTTCCTGGTATTCAAGTCATACCAGATTCCGTCCCATCTCGTTTATCGAGATCCTTCCTGGCTTACAGCCAACGTCTATTAGTACTCCTTGACCAAGAGTACTACTTTGCTGACTGAAAAGTCGCAGTGTATCTTGTGTTATTGAGGAATTGACCGCACGGAGGTGCACCGAACCACTTGCAAACACATTGCCTTGATTGCTGTGTTGCTATGTTAATTGCCTAAGCTCTCACCGAGTTTTGGGTGTTGCCATTGCCACAGAAGTCTAGGCTCATCACCAAACGATGTAGATAGAACGTGGGCCTTGGGACAAATGAGGCTGTCTCGCGAGGATGAGCAGACTGAGAAGCACATTACTAAGATGCTCATTGATAATAATGGAAAGCGCCATTATAACGATGGACTTGTGTCCCTTGAGAAAGACGCGGGGTTAGCATCAAGAGGACCTATAAGAACCCATCCCCCTTTCTTGACAACACAGGCATGGGAGAGAACTAGTAATCTAACAGACAATAGAGATGAAAGGAAAATAAAGTGGTCAGAAATTGAGCATAGGCAAGTATTTCAACACCTTTTACGCCATTGGGATAGATCACAGTCTTCTAATGGTATGCAACCAGTGAAATATGGAGAATGCATGTATGTCATATGGCACACCACCTCGAAGATACATCCTTGGGGTAATTATGTAGCCAACTGATCTTTTCCTCCATTGGTTGAGCATGTCTTAGTGGGCGATGCAATGACATGCATATCTGCTTACTTGAGGTAGGACCACCCATTTCTGGCTGATTGGCCTCAAGGTTGTTCTAGTTTGTTTATTGACTTCGTTGCTGTCTGACCGTCAGAGAGTGAAAGACTAAAGTTAGGCTTTTGGGCAAAGGAATTTCACATGGATCAACCGCAGAACAACTAAATTCTTATTATCTGGGTTTTACTGTGGGCATATGAGAGCATAAATAGGAAACAATTACCTCTGTTTGTTCCGAGTCCTATGTATATAAGATTACTTGGTTATAAATGCTATCTGACCTGTGGGAAGATTCTATTCGACCTATTTTATCTTTCTGGAGATTGCCGAGCTTATCGTATTTGATGCTGATTTTTTCAACTCTGCTTCTTCTCTTATTTTCCTCTTATATTCTGCCTTACTGCCCTGATCACGACTTCTCCACATTCTTGAATGCCTTTCTTTTCTCTCTGAAATATTCCTTCCCTTTCAATTATTCTTCCTGGCTCATTCAAGGCTCATTTTCCTTTTTCCTGATCGGTTCACCAATTCTCATCTTTGTGTTTCTCTTCTAGCTAGCAGGCACTCTCCATCATCCATCTGACACTGCTTCTTTTGCTCTTCCTCGCCAAATTCTAAGCTTACGTTGGCACTCTACAAATTTTGTCAGTGCTTTCCTCAATATAGGTGATGCCATCTGGGTGGATGTCTTAGATGCGTCTTGGCTGAATTGGGTGCTTATTTCATACTTCTCTTGCACAAGGTCTGATGTATTGGTTTGACAACTCGATAAATTCATCATGTTGAAATTTCTCTGGCTGCCCCCTCTGGCGAAGTCCCATCAGCATTTCTTCTGATGCCGTGGATGATGTCAGTGATAGTAATGGTTTCACTAAAAAATCTCAATTCATCTCGCCTGCCCCCTACGACTGGCTTGTGATTGTACTGTTTAAGTATGCTTTGCGAAGTAATTTTGGAATCTGAGTTAGGTTTATGTGCTCTAAGGTGACCGCCATCGTGAACATCATCTCATCAATACTTTAACTTTTGTTGCGTCCATAGGTCGACTCCTGTACTTGTCATTAGTCGTTGAATACTGTCTGCCCATGTGTATGGGAATACATCGACTTTAGAAGACGATATGTCAGTATCACACTATTCTATCCTCTGTGTCAACCCTCATATCAATGTATCTGGCATTTGGGTCATTGGTGGTACAGGAATCTGAGCGGGTGCCAGATTCGCCTCTGAGCATACTTCTCCAATTATGTAATTCTAAATCTCATTTTCCCCCTTGGATGTGCTTTTCCATAAGATCCTACAACATGGTTGACATCTCAACATAGGACTCGGCACTGCCACGCATATGCGATGGCCCTCACCTGACTGGTTATATCAGAGAGCCAACGATTCATTCTTGCCAATCATTAGTTGTAAAGTCATGGATCAGGGAGACATTAATCGATGCGAATAGCTTCTTATTAGGGAGGGTCAGAGTCGCCGGTTATGAGTCGATTATGCATCGATTATGGAATCGATTATGGAGACCGATTATGGAATCGATTATGGAGACCGATTATGGATCCCATTGCCCTTACATAACAAGTCGCTGCTCAAAGTAGCGGGTAGTCTATGTATTAATAATAATTACACTTTGGGGTCTTTTACAAGGGTGGTCAGAGTCGAAGTCGATTATGGCACGATTATGGGTCCATAATCGTGTTCATAATCAGTCTCATAATCGACCCATAATTGACAACTCTGACCCTCCCTATTACGAGCCATGACAGGCAGGAAGAAACAGAGCCAAAACAAGCGCAGCATCAGTCAGCGCTGTGGTAGTCAGGAACCGTCCAATAAGGTAGGTGTTCATAAGATATGTCCACATATCCACATGAAGTTCGTACAGCTAGCATGGCGTCGGGCACAAGTCAGGACGCGAGTCACGGTCTGAGTAAGAAGTTGAACAGATCGACGGTGGCAGTGATCGGCATCTCACCCTTTAGTGAAATAAAAGTAGACTGAAATCATAGTATTCATTTAAGTGCGATCTGAAATACAACGAAGAGGGAACGGTGTCAAAGTCTTGGCACCTTCACGTAGTAGAAATGCGTATAAAGCAGTCTTTGAGATAATCTTGAAGGGAAGCGAACTATCAAAGTGGTTAGATGGTTTGAAAATTGTCATCACAATAGCCATCTACATACATCAGTGATCACAGAACGCCGGGTTTTCAGGTCTTGGAGCTCCTTGTGGCTTTCTTCCAGCTTCCGTTCAGCTTCACTCACCTGAGTCTCAGCTGCAGTAAGCGTAGCTTTGAGGTTAGTCACGAGCGCACTCTGTCAAAAAGAGATCACATTGAACATGATGGACACCACCACAAATCACTTGCAAATCACGTACGTTTTTTTGGAGATCTTTGAGAGCCGTTTTCTCCAAAGTAGTCAGAATGCCTTGAGACAGCTATGGCGAGTCCATCACCATAAGGTCGCAAATCAGTCTGGGAAACATAAGACACCGACCTGGGCGTAGAATCCATCTTGGACTGTCTGCAGATTGGCCATCTGGGGTGGATAAAGCAATTCAACTAGGCGGAATGTATGAGTAAGATAAACCAAACACACATGTTCCCTCGTCGATGACAATGATGTGTGGAGCTCGGCCTCCTAACGGTCACGAAACTATCAGAATACGAACATGAACTTGGCAAAGAAATACGTGCCGTGTTTTTGAACTGCTCGATCTCCTTCTCGAGATCCACGATCTTGGTCCTAAGCTGTTGATACATGTCATCGGTTACATGGACGACTCGAGTCTAGAATGGAAATGAAAGGCGGCCCCAATGGCAATGACAAAGAGTCACCCACCTTGGAAGCAGGAAAGGATTCCAGGTCATCTGTGCCATTCTCTTGCTTCAAGGTACATCGGTACGGGGAAGTAGAGGTCGAGGGTGAGTACATTGTGAAGGAGATGGAGGGAAAAAAGCAGCAAGGGTTGGTAGTGGTCAAATGTGAGTGAAGCTTTGACAACAAGAAACAAAGGAGGCTTGCTGATTGAAGACGCAGGGCATGTTATGTATGTCCCTTCCTTTGTCGTATACGTGAAACGGATAAATTGGGCCCAAGAACATAGAACAAATTCGGACGGATAGAGCAATATGTAATAATGGAATGTGGCCACAGTCGCGAGGAATAGCTTCTATCACAGCCAAGACTGTCGGGTGCTGCTGTGTCTGCATGAACAATCGATGAACCAAAGGACGGTGCTATATCATTCAAGCGTATCACACAGAGACAAAGGGCAATTACCAACAAGGTATACCCATATGTCATACTTACATAGAGTTTGTATGGTTGTGAGTGTGGCGCCGGACACAAGTTGAAGAGGAAGAACCAAGATCACTGATCGGACATGATGCGACGGCACGTGTATTGAAAGATAACAAATTGAATTCTAAATTCAGTCACAGCATTTCCTTTGTCTGCCATCTGGTCCCTGGAGAGCATCTTGGCTCGTGTCTGGTGTAACGCTCACCGTACAAACTATATGTGAGTGCGTAACTTTTATGGTAATACTTCAGGCCTCCTCCTTTGTTACCTTCCTCAGCTGGTATCTACCTTTGTACTAAGTATATACGATACATACCTTGTTGGTTAATGCTGTCTCTGTGTGATACGCATGAATGATTTAGCACGGTCCTTTGTCACTCTTCATTTGGCAGTTCATCAATTGTTCATTCAGATGCACACTACGGGGGTAATCATTTAACCAGAGGTCGAAAATGCCGACCTAGTATTGAGAGCTGGAAAATTTAACACAGAACTGAACTCAGCATGTTATACTACGATTGTTTAAAATAATCAGACCTATTTTATCAGCCTTTTCCAGTCAAGAATGAGCTAAAGAGAGTTAGAGTGATCTCAATATATTATTCATTAGCATACTTTGAGTACATAGTGTGATGACTTTTAATTATCATGAACTCCTTCAGCAGCAATATTGACTGGAGATGTAAAAGAGGCACCAACTGTTCCTCTTCTGAAAGCAGTAATAATAGGCAAAATAAGCTTTCACTATCTCGGAATGGGGAAGGATGAGTCAATGCCGAGAATATTTTAGATGTTTTCGATGTATATTCAGCCTCTTTGGCTCATTTTATGCTCATATTTATGTAGAGCTCAGATAGGAAGCATGGCATTGGACAAGAGTCAGCACGTGAGATCGGCGACGAGGTATAGTACAAGACTGAGATGAAAGCACTCAGATTTTGGTATGCATGATGACCTAGGTTGTCCATAAATGGAAGAAATGCTATGCATATGGATAATACATTGAAGGAGAAAGATAATGTAAAGAATGAAAAGGAATGTCGACTTGGTCTTTCGAAACAAGGTTGTTCACCACGGGATTGTGACGGTGAAACACGGGAAAATGGTAGCAGAATCTGGCACGTTTTCTGCTTGAATGACAGGAGGTTCGCGTGTAATATGGCCATTCGAAGGACAGTGGGAGCAGCGGGGTCAGGATGGAGGGGAGACATCCTGGTGATGAAGGGTGGAGCCAGACACATTCTTGTGAATACAAGGGGAAGGGATGACGAGAGAACGGCTAATTTTGTGGTAAAGAAGTGAGTTTTGTATGCAATGTATACGTTGAGAGAACATTACCGATGACTGATGTGACTGGCTAGGTTTGTTGGCCAAGTGAAGCAGGCTAAGCACCGAGGGCTGTATGTCTCGTGCAGGGCCACACTGACATTTGATCGCTACAGTCCAAAGGGGCGAGAGTACTGAGAATGTGGTATCGAGGACAGGCAAATATCGATAATAAAGTAACAAGTCCTGTGGGAATCCGTACCAGCCAGATCATATTATAAAATGTCCGCACATAGAGCTAAGACGATAATTGAGGCAGAGATACACAAGTACCTGCCAGCGAGTTATGTACAGTTTCTCGCGAAGATATTGTACGAGGGAAAGCCGAGTGGGATCTGGATTTCAAATTACGGTCCGAGCGTGTCCCAACACGTGGAGGGAGTAGTTACATAATCACACATGCGACGCATGCCAGCATATGCGGCGGCCGGCTTCAATCGCAACCTTGACCTATCACTAGCATGCAAACTGTATGTGAGCATGCAACTGCACCGACCTTGCTGGGACATGCTTGTTTACCTATTCATTCAGAGTGACTACCTGCACTGACCTTGTTGGGACGTGTTCAGGTTCATTTGCCTATTCATACTACACGACTCTGTCTAATGGTTTTTTAGTGTAATATCAAGGTAAGATTGTCTCTCTATAATCTGTACTAGGGGCATCTCATTCAGACCTTATGTCAGATTCTTCGAGGTCCCGCTTCATGTTTAACTCTTGTCAGACCAGAATGTCAGACGGTAAGCACCATTCACACTACCTTGATAGTATCTCTGGTCGTTCTGTTTCAATGACAATGGTCCGTTTTCAGAAAGGCCTTTGTGTAACAAAATTCGTAACCGTCAAGGGCTGACTGTTTCCTGCACTCGCTTCCTCCTTCCCACCACGCAGATTTCGTACCAGAATCCCAAAAGCTGCAGCGTCGGACAAATTGATTCTCTTCAGCTATGAGATGTTGCCAACATCAAACTGGAATGCCCTATCTGAAAGCATGAGCTTCACAAAAAAGTATGCGGACTTCCATAGCGACATACCACTGTTTCAAAGCTTCCTACAACCATACCTCTCCGATTTGCTAGGAGACGGACGCTTGCGCCCTATTAGTCAGGCTGCATCATCTCCCGCTACATCGCCATTTTATTGATCCCCATCTCCATCCTCCTCTTCTCTTTCTTCCTCCTCCCCTTTTTCATCCAGTACAAGTACTGATACAATACACAAGGCCCCTCGCCTGTGTATTCAAGTCCATTCATCTGTGTCCTCTGTGCCCATATTTCTAGTGGCCTATAGTGGGGCTTCCATAGAGCATTCAACAAGGCTTATTGCTACAGCGAGTGATGTAAAAACACTGAAGCACCCTGAGATGTATGAAAGGTGGTCAGTCGATTCGTTGCGGGGTGAGCTAACCAGTTCGTCTCATTCACCTTTGATTCTTACCCCCTGCTTTTAGCTGTATGTGACACAATGTCTTCCATCGGAACACTAACCTTGGACAGCCCTCGCATCATAGATAGTCTCCAGGTTTGTCATGTCGTCATCACTGCCAGTACTACTACCCCGCTTGTGTGTTTGACTAATGTTTACTTCCCTCCTGGATGTAGGCTTCAATCTTCCAAGATCTGCAAACACGTATACGATCCCTAGTGGCAACGAAATGTTCAAAATAGTGCAAGGGGAAGAAGAGGCAGCAAACATGTGTATTATGGACATGGTGTTTGCCGCTTGCGTCAATCTTGATGTCCTGGTTCTTTGGGCAGTCGTTACCAAAGGAGAGGGAAGGCAAGCTCAAAACATTCAATGGTGCACGAAATGACAGAAGATTGTTGAGATGTGTTACTAACACTACTGGAGGCACCTCTCCCAGGGGGGGGGACTGTCTATTCAGGTCGCTTCTGTTTGACCGCATTGTCAACAGGTGAATGTACGTCTGGAGCAACCTTGGAAGGTACATAATCCGTATTCAGTCGTTTAACACCAGTTGAGTGCATACTTATCGCAGCCACGGCATGATCATTAGGTCCTTGTCACAAAAAGCTGTCCATACTTTGTCTGTTCTCCATCGAGATTCGAGCCAGTTAATTGTGTACTATACCTTCTCTCTCTCGTTGAACTGGGCTAATCAGATTCCTTCAATCTATAATCTGTTCAATACTGGCACATAAGACAAGCCCAGCATTTATCGATGTTGAAGTACAATGTAAATTTTTGATATAGTATCGGCCTTCACCAAAGAGATCCTCATACGTATTCGATGCTTAGAACTTCACAATCTTCTCTTGCTCTTCTGCAAACGACATGGCATTCAAGATCCTCTCATTCCCCGGGTTGTTGTCCTCGATTTTGACTCGACTCCCCTTACCGCTGATGATCAGCAGGCATCCTTGGTGACAATCACAGTGGGAGAGCTTGCTCATCTGGTTGAGATAGCTTTCAAAGAAGCAAGCCAGATCTGCCAGCAGGTGCTCTGGATTCCCATACCTATCCTGAGAGCTGAGAAGCCACTTATATTGCTTCCCACAGGGTGTTCGCAGAGGAAGGCAAAAGATGCCTCAACGAAGGGTGCCCAGCAATCAGATATGGAGCCAGATGATTCTGACCTCAATGATCTCGACACAGACTCAGAGGAGGAATTTGATGAACTCGAGACTCCAACTGACGGCAGTCAAGTTGGATTCTGCGAGCAATCTCAGCCGTATCATGCAGGATGCGGCATTGTGTTCAGATTTTGCCTCTGCCGTGGTGGAGCTTGAGTCAAGTGGTATAACATCAGTTTCTCAGGCACTGACGCCAATCCTGATAGTAATTCAGACCATTCTGAAATGATAGCAAGCATGTTTGCAAATGCCGCACTGACAATACCATCCATGATGAGTATGATTCTTGATGACTCAGGAGAGGTTTCCATCCTGAAACTTGTCAAATATCGCAAACGACTCCAATTAGGAATAACAACTCGGTCAGAGCGCATTGTTCACCTTAATCCAAAGTTTGCATTGGCAGCCTTCCAGGAAGAACCAACTGATGGAAAAATATCCTTGAAGGAGGCGTCGCATTGTTTATGGCTTGCTCAAGATCTGGACTCGGGTCTCCAAGCCAAGAAGCCTCAGAAATACTGTGAGATGATGTGGAAAAATGTGGCCAAGCAAATAGAGGCTATTGTGAATCCACAAGGTCCGTTCGTGTTTAATTTGTGACCTAGTTATCTCACCTCTTTTTAGTGGTTCCCTCACTGATAAATCGGAATGTTTCTACATTTATGCCACTTACCCCGGTGATGGGCCTAAGACTTCTGTGGCAATGGCAACACCAACTCGGAATGAGATTGGGTAATTAACGTAGTAGCATGGCAATCAAGGCGATCGTGTGTGCGAGTGGTTTGGGGCACCTCCGTGCAGTAGAACAATTCCTCTATACACAAGAATACACTGCGACTTTAAGTCTGCAAAGTAGTACTGCTTGGTAGTCGAGTACTAAATGCTATGGCTTCAAGCCGGTAGGGATCTCTCGAAATGAGAGGGAACGAAAACAGGTATGACGTGAATACCATGAATCCGTATGGGAAAACGTGCTGCGAGACTTGAAAACGTTGCTCGACGGTAATTGGAGCGGGGTGAACAATGGAGAATAGACTAAACGGTCGGCAATAGTCTGTGGGTGAGCAAAGTGATGAGAAAACGGCGTGGGGACTGCGAGTGGCGAAATAAACGCGGAATGAGGTGCTGAGGGTGGGCTGGCGAGAGAAAACGTGGAACTACGAAAACTGGTGGTGATACTGGTCCTATACGATGCGAGGGTGCTGAGTCGATGTCTAAACTTGTCTGGTACTGAAATGATCCTATCCTATGTCAAACTAACCTTCAAGTCCACTCGGGGGACTGATACTATACGAAAACTGGCTGAAACTGATCCTAAGTCTGCTCGGAGACTACCCAAGTGGGCGACGATAACGATGACGAAAGTGAAACTGTAAAAACTCCAATGGTGTGAAGGTGGAACGATGACGGCCTATAAAAGATAACGGGGGCGAGGTATAGCGCGGCGATCACGTATTGGCACAGTATGAGCATGTACCAATAGTGTTAAGAGTGAAGAGTGCGTAGCGAAGGACTCTTCACAGTTAAAACCATGAGATAACTCTGGTGAGCTCAAGAGTCGACGTGCAATCAAGAATATGCTGGTGCAAACGGTATATTGCCATAGAACAGTGAATAAATGTTGTTTACTGGCGATAGACTAGAGCGAGACGATAATTGATGTAGTCTGGGGTCAACTAGAGATGAACTGCTCTTGAACTACATTTTCTAACTAGTTTTTATACTACAAGTACGAATTTATAAATAGAGTAGATATGCGACTTAGTAAGGCCGTAAAGCCTTGGCTTTGTAAAATCGTAGGTAACATATGGTCCTTGGTCTTCTAAAGTAACAGCAACTCGTCGACGTTGCCGCGTATGGATGCGAACCGTATGGTTTTGCTTGAGCGATGCACGGATCGTTAGGTGCTGTTTAGCTGTGGATTACTGAGCGATAGTCGTCGTACTGAGGAATACGCATGGGGTAACGTTTTTCTTGAGGCCTTGGCAAAGTAACAGCCTTAGTAAACACGGTCTGTAGTTGCCGTAGCTGGGAAGGTACTCGCATCAATCACGTCATTTTCATTAAGTGATCAATGAGCGCGTCAACTAGGTGCTTCTGAGTGATGCGTCAATTCCATATTGGGCTGATTGTCGATCGAAGGTGCCTTGCCGTGATGAAGTACGGCAATTATGATGCGTGGCAAGATGGGATGGATAACAAAGCGCATAAGGGGTGGTTGCCGTAGGATAAAAGTGGTATCAGTGAGTGTGCAATCATTGGTTTGCTGAAAGTCCGTTGAAGGGATAGTAGCGTTAATTAGCAGGGAAAATCCGCGAATTCTGAGCATACAGAGCCTGGAGGCTCATCACCAGGAAAGCTTGTTACAATGCAAAGAACTGAGCGCTTTTATCTCGGCAAAGTAGTTGACATATATCGCAAAGGCTCTAATAATCAATACAACTCAATTGAATCTGCTGCTGACACAACCAGTCTGTCTTATTTGTCACCGGGTTCAAGAGAGTAATTGTACAGTACAACAAGATACAAGTAAGCTAGAGAAAATATGAATACAAGTGAAATATGACCAGACCCACGATGCCAAGGAATGAGTGAATGTCATGCAATGTACATACAATACACCGTAAGTGACTTCGGAAATAATTAACAGTGAAGGTACGAGGAAACGAGCCACCGTGATATCAATGCCTTCTAACCTTGCGACTGTGGTGACCCAAGCTAAAGATCACCCTGCGAAGCCATGTAAACATTACCAGGGAAACGCCCACCGCCTCTAGGCATGAAGATGATTTTTCCTTGCCGTTAGACAGAATACTACTGTTGGCATCGGTGGCGTTGAGAGAGGATCCGTAGTGTCTGTTGCATGTGTCCATCGCAATGACTTTGGAACTCTCATCAGTGCGTGAGCAAGGGGCCCCAGTGGTCGGGTTTCTGGGTGTATCGGTTGGAATTCTCGATGCAGAGCGACTATTTTCATAGACGTGCCTAGGCGCCGCATCAGAGTTCTCAGAAGACGCCACGGGAGGGTGGGGCGACATGCACGCATCCATAGCAATGGTACTGAATTCCTCATCCCTGGGCATCTGGTTTGGAACCGTCGACGGAGATTGACTACGTTTCACAGACGTACCTAGGTGTCGTCTCAGAACTTCCAGAAGACGCCGCGGGAGGGCGGGACAATGAATGAAGGAATTGGTGTGAGCAACCCCCGGCTACAGGGCCCGTAATTCGACCCATAGGGACCAACAGATGAACAAGGAGCCAAAGAAGAGTGAGAAAGTGATGAAACAGAGAGATCAAAAAAAAATGAGAATGGTGGTAAAGGGAAGCTGTGTGTAGTTGGGTCAAATAAAGAAGGTTGATGGTACTGATATGCACATACAAATGAACATCAATGAATGAACTTGGTCTCAACCTTGGAATAATTACAGTGACACGCATACACAAACGAAAATTAGCTAAGTAGGCTGCTGCAGCCACAAGCGCGGGGTATATTTGTGATGAACATATGGTCACAAAGTTCCGCACATATTGGACAAATGTTTAAGTACATCCAATGAATATTATACCACTTTCCTTGTCCACAGAAGCACTTTGATCCACTCAAACTTGTAGAATACTTGCCATATCGGGGGATCAGGATCGCAGGATTTGCTGATTTGCCAGAATAATCAATCGGCTGGATGGCTGAACTTGCCGAGTCTGCTGAGTCTGGGTCGATTAGCAAGTCTATGCATATAGAACGGTCACTATAACCAGGAATTTTGGTCTTCAAGGTTCCTGTCGAAGAGCACCTTCTGACCAGCTATAAATTTCTCCCATACGTTTTTCTGGTCCTGTAATTTGCGTTCTTGAGATGTTCTCTGCTCTTGTAGTGAGCGCTCAAGATGACTGCTATGATCGCGGAACGTCTTCTCAAGCAATGTCTTCTGCTCCTGGAGCGTTTTCTCAGGCAATGCCTTCTGATCCTGGATTGATGACTGAAGCGATACTTTCTGCTCGGTCACTCCTTCAAGTTTTATTGGCGAGCTTGACAGGCTACATAGAATGCATCTGTCAGTGCAACGGTCAGCATACACCGACATCCTGGGTCCAATGATGAACCTATAGACTCCTGCAGGCAGAAAACACAAGACCTGTAACGGCGAGTGTAGTCAAGCACAGAATCTGAAGGCAGGTTCTAGCGAGTCTAGTCTTGCACCTCCGTGCGATGACTGTAGCTTCCTGGTGGTGTAGCAAAGGATCGCTATGCTTTGTTATGATTCTCTGAAGGCTGTTCAGAGGCTCAAAGTATGTACGCGAACTTTCCTAGAAGGGAATGGATGCATAAACATGGGTGTATGCTGAGCGGGGGCGACCTAGATGCGGCGCGAACTATGTGGTGTCGAAATCCTAGCTGCGGATTCGGTTGGGGAACTCTATGTGAGTTAATGAAGCTGGTGCTCTAGATGTGAGTGAGGTTTTGTCCAAGATAAAGTATGTGCAAGCAATATATAGTTCTAAACGATCCTAATATCAAGCAAGTCAGTACTAATCTTGAGTCGAGTTGAAAGGGCAAGGGTAGCGAACTTTCTCTTCTATTAGAAAGGTAGCTAAAGCCCCAAGGTGTCTAACTCTATAAGAGTTAAGTGGTGTTGTTTCCTAAGTTTGGAAACGGTAGTACTGGGTTGTTAGTGGCTAAAGGGCTTCAATCCTAGCTGCGGATTGCTCTTTAAAGCGCACAGGTATGTAAGCGAACTTAAAACGTCGAGGATGCTTCGCAAGGGTAACCAGTAAAGGTTTCCTAGCGAAGTTTTTAGAGCAGAGGTAAGCACGCGAAGTTATAGGTAACTGTATTAGCGAAGGGAAAGTTTGCTAAGTGTTATTTCTCTAATGAACAGTAGAGAAGCAATAACTTCGGGTGTGTGTATCGGATCTGGGAGGTGTGTAAGGTAGTGTACTTGTGGGCAAGTAACTCCCTTAGGTTTGTCTCCCCCTCTCTTCGTACTTTTAGTTAGCTACTTTTATACTACTTTGAGAATTACTTGTATGTAAGCTACATTTGTCCTTGCCCTGTTGATTCGCAACACAAGCGAACTATTTACTGTGCAATAGAGTATTCTTGTCCTTTCTTTACTAATGCTGAGTTGAGATCTGTCAGCAGCTGTGCAACTTTAAGAACTACGCAACTGTGCATGGCTGTGCATAACTGTGCATGTAGCTTCAGTTACTGCGCAATGCTGCTGCAACGCGAACTTTCTGTGCATTTACTAAGCCATGAACTGCGCAAAGTAAACAGCCTTAGTAAGGCTTTAACTGCTGCTGACTGTAGCGAATTATAATAGTTCGCTAACTTGTCATTAGAGTTGCATAATAGGATTCAGGATCAAAGTGCCTGACAATCATGGCTGTGCTTTGATATGAAGGTTTGGAAGGGGTGGAATATCACTAGATCATTATAGATCCGTGAATTTATGAGCATACAGAGCCTGGAGGCTCATCACCGATCCCCTAAGAGATCATACAGGACTGGACTGTTGACCTCAATGTTTTTGTCGTTTAACTTCTGCTAGAGTCACCCGCTTCTGATATCACGGGCCAAAAAGAACGCACATCAAATTCGTACAGAAATCTGCCACTGGTTGTATGCATAGATTTTCTCTGTCAGATCCGTGTGAGGCGGCGTGTTGTACATACTGTACGATGATACCTGCCAACCTGATTGATCGCGAATAATATTATTTACAACAGGTCTGCGACAGATATTACAATCCCTGTTCTATTTCTAATAGAGATGGCGTAAGTTTTCCCTCAGGCCATCTAAGTCCTAATATGAACCTGTCCTAATTCAATCGACCAAGCTGTGCTCTTTTTCGGCAAATCCATTGTACGGCAGGCCTCTGGCACCCAAAACCTTGCTGAATTTCTCCAGACAGTCCTCCCACCGATACCCTTTGAGTCGGTAGGCTCGCAGAATCCAGTGGAATCCTCTGCTTGGCCTTAGCGTAGTACAACTTCATATTACTATCCGCTGGCCACATGTACCGCCCAGAGAGGAAGTCTGAGCTGTTGATATCAGGGTGGGGGCGAGGGAGTAAAACTCTGGAAGAGCGAGGATGGTGAACGTATTAGGGAATTGGACACCCAAGTTGACGATGCAGCCGCCGCTACAGGGATCTTGAAATGCCTCATGTTCCCAACAAAAAGAAATGAACTCCTGCTTTTGATGTCCTAACACGTGTTTTGAAAGATGACACCCTCAGAATCCCTGTCGTTCGTCAATTTCAAGAAGACGATCAGAGCAAAGGGAGAGGTGTTGTGCAGCTCACTGCGAAAAGGTTCCACGAAAGCAGGTATTGTTGCGAAACCAGTCACGATAGGAGCAATTCGGGGTGTATAGTTTGGCGGGCACTGGGCGACTGAGTTGGCGTGGAGCTTAGCGGACTCTAAGCATGGAGCTCAGCAGGCATTGGGCATGACGCTCGGCAGGCATTGGGCGTGACACTCAGCGTGGAGCCCAGCACACACTGGGCACGTGATGTGTTTTACTGTAGGAAAAACGAGATGTAAAACCTTTCATTTTTCAAATGTTTTCTTTGAAAGCGAACGATTCGTTTTTGTCTCTGAGAATGTCAATGAAAAACACATCCTTTTCTGCTCCTTTTCTATGCCAAAAAACCCTCGGTTTCTCATTTGAATAAACAGCATCCTAAAATGGTAAAGTTTGAGGCTCTCAAAACGTGGTCTGTAAAATACCTTGACAAAGCTTACGTTTTGCCCTGGATTCTTTTGCCTTTAAAAGTGAGCTAAAATGGGGCATTTCCGGTCCCTTAGATTGTATCTCCAAATGGTACATTTTACTAACAACTTTTCTGGTCCCGTTTTTAGCCCCAGAAGTCGGACCCTTAAAGCAAAACCATTTAAGGTCTCATTTTCATGGGGTTAAATTGTATCAGCCACTGCAGTGCAGCAGTCCATCAGGTGTATCCCTAGCAATGAGCCTATGCTTGCCCACCTCCTGAAGTATCCATGCATGTCTAAACCAACACCAATCACTGTTCAAGTCACCCTCCTTCACAGTCAAAGACAGCCTTAGCCCATTCAGATAGACTACCACATCTGCATAAATATACACCCATCTAATTGTGGGCACATCCAACTTCCACTCCTCCATGTGCAAATCCTTCTTTGGTCCCCCTTTCTGTCTCAAACAGGGGATGTCCAGCCACATGTACTCTAGTCCCAGTTTCAGCATCTCAATTCAGATAATGTCAAGATTTGCTTCCTTTGGGATGAACACTGGCCATTCATATCTATTGATGAGTGTTATCACATCCATGCATTCCTTCTTGCCCACCCATGCATGTGATATTGGTTTGAGCCATTCCTGCAATACATCAGTGACATCAGTGTTAGCTGTCCACTATAGCACTGCCCAATTGCAATAAAGGTCCTAGACATGTCAAGGAGGTGAATCAGAGTCAACAATCTAGTTACCTTCCAGTGCTTCTTGTCATATCTCCCTGTCCTTATCTTCATGTATGCAAAGTTCATCTCGGATACCACTCCAGTCATGAGTGTACCATATCTGGTGAAGACAGCCATATGCAATGCCAAAGTTGTAGTTCTTCTCAATGCAATCTTCAAGAATGGAAGGAAGAGATGAAGTGTCAAGGTTGTATAATGTTCCAAGGGTTATATTCAGTCCATCTAAGACCCCTTGAATGCCAAGGATAGTGCAGAGAGTGTCTGTGAGGGAGGATGGTATAACAGGACTTTGACCAGTGTACAACCATTGCAAAGAAACCTCTATGGATGATTCTGCTTAGCTGGTCTCAGTGGAAGCTGAGATCTTGACTTTAGAAAATGTGATATCCTGGAAACATGTTATCAAGTTGACCTGATGCACTTGTGGACTGACTTACCTCTGGTAGCAGTCAAAAATAGTAAACAGACTCAGATTCACAAGCTGCCATGTCAGAATCACCTGAAGTGTCATCAGAATTCTCAGGACTGCCCTGTAAATCTGCAACCAACAATTTTGAAGATGGTTCTGTTAGCAACTTAGATGATAAGACAGGTATCACCTCCGAGATAGTGCTGGCAGTCATGATACATGATAGGTGCACAAAGAGCGAATACACAACAACTGCCAAACAATTTCAGCAGATGGGGCTTAGGCACCAGACAAACCAATGACAGTCTGCAAGCAACCTCTCAGTTCCCATGGGAATCACAATTAAATATCTGGCTGACCCTTCACAACAATGCATGTACAAGCAAAACCTCATTCTACTGTAGGCTTGCAGATAAATTCTCCAGGTTTGTGCTTTTGTACAGCAAGTCATTTCCAGCTCAGTCTCAATATTTGGGGTTCAAGTTAATCATGATTGTCTCTACAGCCAGCACTGCCTTCCAAAGGCATCAATGATTTTGACATATGCAAGCATATGTGAAATATCCAGCTTCTCATGGCACTGACAGTCAGTTGTCATTTAATTTCTTATATGTGTTTGCTGAGATTCCACAATATATAATAAGTACTGTAAATTTCATGGTTAGTTCCCATATTGCTTTGCATTGAAAGATGTAGACCATTTTGCTGCTTACTTTGTTTGAGTCCAACCTTGCCTAATAGAACATGATATTATTCAAAATACACCTTTCACTTAAAGGATTAGCATCTTTCCTGTGGCATTGGGAGTATATTCAATAATGGGCAGCTGGATGAAAAGATGAGAAAAAATGTACAATTAAATGACAGGTGCTCTCTGATTTGCTGAATCCATGAACAACTAACATGCGCCTGCATTCATCCAGCAATCCTGCTTGCACAGTGATGTCCATGCAGCAAGCAGAGGCACAAGCCCACCAATTCTTCACTTTTAATGCAGACCTGCATATATCAGCCATCAGCATAGCATAGTATCACCAAAGAAGAATTCAAACATACAAATGCCATACACAGTGGCATTGATTACCCAGACCTGTGTGAAGAAGATGAGCATCATCATAGAAACCTGGAACTGCTGAAATACCTCCTAGTGTTACTACTTATTGTTCTCTGGTGGTATACTTGGGTGAGATGTTGGTTCCATCCCCAACTGAACTATCTATGACAATCGTTCAAGTATTTTATACTTACTGGGAATATCTGATAATGCATAGCTCAGCCATTAATTCTCTCTTTACACCATGATCATAGTACAGCATCAAGTATCCCTCTTTCATGATGAGCTTTGTGTCTTTGGACAAGTCCACTATACTCTATTGGCTTTGTGCCAGGTTCAATTCCTGCTGGTAGAGATGTCAACATCTATGTTGGACAGATATTGACTTTTTTTCTTGCCCACTCATATGATTCTTCTCTCAAAGGGTTGTGCATTCCTCAAGCAGAGTGTCCACACTTGATTCAGATGAGTCATCCTCTTGTGTTCACATGTATCTGTTGAACTATCTTTCCAGTATGGTGGACTAAAATAACGCCAGGTGTGCATGACCCAATTTTCAGAGTCAATTAGAAGTCTGACATCTGTTTGGTCATGTCTGATACAGAGGAATAGCAACTCATCACAGCTACACATTTCATTCACACATAGCTTATTTCTACTGTGTTTTTTCTGATACAGGCACCCCCAGTGATTTTACTGCAGATGAGCAGTGTCATTCATTGACTAGGCTGATGCACTAGGGGTTCAGGCATTGTCAAAGAGGCACTCTAGATGCAAGACTCACTGATATCTGAATTGTTGCATTTCATGCTGAAAATTGAGGCTTGGGGCTATCCATTGCAAGTGCCTAAATGGAGCATGTACATGACATTCACAAGGTGTGGACCATTGAATCTGTATGAGTCTCAGTAGGAACTGATCCTGCCCTTCAACATCATTTTATACATGTCTCACTGTTTGTGATCAATCAAGTCATAGTAAGACTGTAGAAGAGAAAACATTAGGAATACATGCCTTTTCATAGTTGTGATAATTACTGGCAGCAACTTTGGCTAAACTCATGTCAAAAGAAAATGTTGTTCAAGCTGAGGATAATCCATTAGTGAAACAACAAAAGAAATGTACACCAGACACATTCTAGTATCCCTGATGGAATCAAACCCAAGATGCACAGTATGCTAACCATTGCACTAACAGATTTGTCTTCTAAGGTGGAGAGTCATGGAAAAATCTATTCTGGAACTCCCTTTGTTCAATGAACCCCAGGGTTTCTCTATAAGAATCTGACCAATTACAGCTGCTGTTCCTACCTCAGGTATCCAGTGCCTGTCTGAAGGTGACATAAGCAGCCATGTCATTCCTTGCTATCCCTTTCCACTCTTTATTTCTAGTTGCATACATGTTACACAGATTATGACTTGCACCTGGGTATGTGCACTTTGCTTTCTGGTCAGCACTGGCACTTGAGCAATAGGCCCCTTGATGTGTGCCAGCTTCTTTCATCAGATAACATGTGTCACACTGGGAGGGGTCAGAGCAATGGTGTCAAGTAAGGGGTAGTCAAGGTATGTCTCTGCTGCTTGTGTATTCTATACATTTTCTGATAATCTGTAGCTATACTTGAAGCACCTGTACTCTGTAGCCTTTAATTCACAAGCAATCCAACTTCTACTCATCTCATTCCTGAGCTAATACCATCCATATGATGAATGAAGGACAACTTAGAAAGAAGCCTAACTCTATGAGATCAGTTGTCAGAAATAGTGTATTTCCCTAATATTGTATTGCACAAGTTATTCTGGAGGCCTCAGGATGCTGGTTCACATATCTTCTCCCACCACCTCACTACTACATCAAATTTGCCTCAATGCTCAAACTCAGCCCTAAAACTTGAGCCGCATTCACTGCATATGAGATGCCACCCTCACATGTCTTTTACAGTCAACAACATCTATTGTCTTTAATGTTTGAACAGGCCCAAGACCTCTCTCTTCCTAGAATGGCTCCCCCAGGCTCTATCAGTTTCTGGGAGTTTTCTTCCAATGTTCTATTATCTGCAATATCAACCCTTGTTTCTCCCAATGATATAATATTCTGTGCAGATGATTGCAGGCCTGTCATTGAAGCACTGCAACCTGCTTTCTTGCAGGGTATGTGGTCCATCATCATTAGTGTGTTCCTTGACAATCATCACCAAATGTTCCATTATCTTTTCCAAAAGGTGTGTTGTTCTTCACTTGTCAATGCTTGCAGCTAATATCAGATATAGATCCACCTCTCTATGCACATTAATACTTATTACCATCATATTTGACATGCCCAAGACCTAATGCATCATATTCATGATTCTCCAGACAGATTCCTTCTTCCAGATGATGTCTATAGCCAGTTCATTATGTCATAGATTCATAAGGCTGTCACAGGCTTTCATGTCACTGACTTTCCTCTCTGGAAACTTGCAGACCTGTTGGAGGAACACTGGGTTGAGGAGGATGTTATGAATGCTGCAGCAGAACTGGTCTATTTCCAGCTTTCAGTTCGCCTGGCCAGCCATAATTTTCTATTTCTCCCAACAACTTTTCTTATAGATGCCTGCCATTATTTTAAAGCATAAGGACAACCTTTGCCTCAAATTCATATGATCTGTCAACAACTACAGCAAATGTCAGACCCTGTTTATAATGGCCTCCTTAATCTTGAGGTCCAACACTATACTGCATACTTCACTGGACCCAATACAATCTCTTTCAGTGACTCACTCCATGGTTCACCTTAATCTGATGTTCTACTAATTCTTTACTGGGCCTTCACTGAAACTCCTATCATCCTTCCTGATACAGTCATGGTTGGCAAGATTGCAATGCAAGGAGTTACAGGTGGCACTGGTAGCTGTTCTATCACAGCTCATAATTTTCTTGAGAGACATCTTGATTCTATAGTTGAGCAATGGACTAGGCTCTCTTTATCCAGGCATAGAGATGGCCTTCTTCATGATTTTATTGTCTATAATAATATAGTATCTCATACACCCAGAGTAAGTAAGCCACTGTCTTCTTACTGCCTCTACTAACCATGCTATTAGACTGTCAAAACATGGACCAGCTCTTACATAGACCTGGAGACTGAAGAGCAATGGCCAGTTCCTGACTTCACCAGATATAAAGACTACAATATTCTTCAACCCCTGATCAGTCTTTTCTCTTTTTATAAAGATAAATCCTTTCTAATGCTATTGACATGCTACAGCCCACAAATCCTATCCACACCTTTATCACATCATCAAGTAGATCACATTCCCCCAAAGTTGCTCATCCCTTATCCTCTCTCTCTCCAATCAAAGCATGTACAGTGAAACATCAGCATTTTAGCTCTAACCAGACTGCCTCTGGTTGATGACCTTCATGGTCCTCCTATACTATCATTTAATGATATCTCCTCAATGCCTAGTGGGCTTCTACCACCTTTTTAGCCATATGTTCCCACAAAGAAAGCACTTTCTCTATCATGTTCACAGAGCCCTATTCTAATATCATCTGCTTTGCCTTCACCATTACCTACCACTTTGAAGCGAAAACTATTACACTCACCCTCCATCACAGTCATATCACCAGTATAAAGTGTGATTAATCTCATGTCTCTGCCAGATGTAAAACCAGTCATTAATCTTCTCTCACCTCTTGCAGAATCCCCCCCTCTGCCCCACTCTTGTCCAGCTAAATGCTTAAAAGCAGCACTATTCTTATCTTTTGAATTCACATCCCCAATAAAACCAACACCTAAATCTTCACCCATGAAGCAAGGAGATGATAATAATAGTTGGTCACCACCCTCTGTCCCCATTCAGGCTCATGCCGCAAAACATTCTCCATCTGTTGAATTGATCTCATGATCATCTCCTGCCAAACAAGTATATGTACACAGGTTTACGTATATATATAAATGATGTTCACTTAGATGATCTTTTTCCTTCCCTTGAAGAAGCAGAGGCAGCTGTTTATGCCTGTGAGGAAAAGCTGGGACATAGCTGGCAGAAGAACCAACTGAAGACAAAGGATAGGGTTGCAAAGAAGTGGACATGGCAATGAAACCACTGTGAGGAACCACAGGCCACATATTCAGTTTCGATTGATCCTGATGATGTGCTCAGTAATGGCAAGTGGCAAAAGGACTAGTGGATGGCAATGAACACCAACAACACTAAACCTAGCACTAACTCTACACTTATCACCAATGTATTGAATTTGGGTGTTTCGAGTATAATAGAAGCACTTTGCAGACTTTAATAATCAAGGAAAGTTGTTTTAAAGACTTTTTATTCATTACTAGTGAGCTATATAAGTGTATTACTTGCACTAGCAGGATTGGTAAGTCACAATTGGGTAGATAGTGACTTGGTTTGAGCTACTGCACTCACTCTGACTGGGACTGCTTTGAACTAGTGGCTCTCTTGGCCCTATACTGCTTCTTACAAGTGATAAACACTTGATTAGTCATACTCTAGGCTGACTAGTGGTGCTCTTGGCCTAAGAATAATACTTTAAACTTCGAGAACTTGCTTGAACTAACTTCGAAACACTCTTAGCCTTTGCAGGACACAAAAGATTACTCTAAGACACTTCAATTCACTCAATTCTATGGGTAACTTAGCAGCTAGTAGCCACTTCATTGAGGTTAAGCACAAAAGCCTTTAATTGGGGCACTAGATACTGACTAGTAGGTCACAATTTCAGGGATGGCTTGCCTAAACCACATGTGTGCCTATTCTACTACTTATATACTGATAATCAAGGTACAATCGAGATATAAATAACTGACTAGAGAGGTATTATTGATAAGGATTTCTTGGCTAGTCATGAATAATGGTGAATAATCATGCAATAGTTGGTCTAGAAATGGTCGCTTGCTGACTAGTGAGCCTAGGAGCTCTGCTAGCAGTGGTATTCCATAGCCTTGGTGCAACAACACTCCACTAGTGTCAAGGATAAACAGCTAGGCCAGTGAATGTGTCTGTAGCAGCTGTCAATCATGATTGAAGGCGCAGCCTGGCTATACTAGTGCTGATTGTAATAGATCTGTATCACACTAGTCAGATCTGCCACAAGGTTAATCTGTTGCTAATTCATTTCTAAGTCCTGTTTCTAGATTGCCACATGACTAGTTAACCTGACTTAGGTGTTTGTGCCCAGATTGGTCCGCTAGTGACTGGACTTCACGAGATTTGTGTCCTCTGCCTTTTGTTTGGTGTGCTAGTCACATTACTCGTCCACTAGTGACCACATTTATGTAGTCCTGTTAGCATTCAAGTCACTAGTATGGCTGGCAGGTAGATTTAACCCACTAGTGATATCACATCTAAGTCCTGGCTCTACTAGCTGCACACTAGTCTAATTATCAGCTCAAAGCCTCAGCTATAGTACCCTTTGTATCACTAATGTAAGGTAGATATGCAATAGTATTTGTATAAAATTGCAAAATCTAGGTGTGAATGCATAGACGGCGTATCAGCGCTGATCATCAGAGAGGACGAACACAGCAAACTGATTGCAAAGCACATGTCAATGCAAACCACCAAGCCAGAACTGGTCTCTGGCAAATAACACATATTGATTGGACCCATAATCATGCACCAGAGTTTGCTCCCAACACCTCTGTTATTCAATGTCCTTCTACAGCTATGCAGGAAGCTGTTTCCCAGTTGGCTATTACCGCACCAAAGCTAACTTACTCACAAATTGGAAAGGTCATTACATTGCACCCTGATTATAATGCTAAGCACCCTCTCAAGCCATGCCAAATCTCTAACATCAAGAACAAGGCACATCAATGTGCCAAGCAGACCATCAATAATCTTGGGAGCAACATGATGGCTATTGCAAGGAAGCTCGAGAATTTGAAGAAAGAAGATCCTCGCTGGCACAGTCATCTTCACATTGGAGAGGACAGCACTGTAATGGCACTCTGGTGGCAGTTGCCATCACAATATGGCTTGACTCTACATTATTCCAATGTTGTTCTTTATGATAACACATATAATCAGAATGACACTGATTACCCACTAAGAATCACAATTGGTATTGATGGATTTGGATCATCGTGGAACCTATGGTATGTGCTTCATGCCAGAGAGGACAAGGAGACTTTCATGTGGATTCTTTGGAATCATCTCAAAAGTGCAACTCAGCCTCCTGAGATTTTTGCAAGTGATCATGACAGTGCTCTTATCTCTGCTGTTGCAGCAGTCTTACCCCTTTTATTTCATATCTACTGCCTTCACCATCTAGACAGTAATTTCACCACCAACCTCCAGTCAAGCCTTGGTGATGAATTCATGAATTTTACTTGGGAATTTTGGGCAACATACAGGGCTGTTTCTCCAGAAGACTTTGATAAGCTATGAGAGCATCTTATTACCTGCTATCCCTCAGGCAGACAGTATCTGCATAAAGAGATTTATCCATGCAGGGAATGCTGGGCTTGGGCTTGGATAGGAACCCAATTTACTGCCAGTGTACAGACAACAAGTTGTATTGAAGTAGAAAATCGGGTTAGCAAGGAATTTAGTAGACCAAAGACCTTGCTCTATAAGCTTTTTTTAAAGCTCATCAAGTGCTCTTAAGGTCAGGATAAGAAGGAAGCTACACAGGTCTGAGACATATGTACCTTTTCCTCTCATTGTTTGAATCAATTCTGATGTTTTGATTAGTCCCATCATCATCAGCTTGATCAGCCAATTGAAACAACCTTTCCTAGAATAATCAGTCTCACATGCAAGCACCTGGGGCCCTTTGCTTTGAATACTATGTATTAAGGCATAGCACGGATGCATCCGCGGATGGATCCGGATCCGTCCTGCGGATATTAGGTTACCTCATAGGTGATATCCGCATCCGCAGGTGTGGCTGTGCTCGGATATCCGCATCCGTGGCATCCGCACTGCAGATATCCGTGTATGAGCAGATACCTGCAGATACCCACAGGTACATGTGGAGTTATTCATTGTTTCTGCTGTTGCAATACATATAGTTTATAGTGATACAATTTTGTCTATTCTTTCAATGTCAATAAACCCCAAATCCATGTACAAAAGTGCCAAAAACTGTACAAAAGGCCAAAATGTTAGTCCTAGAGGATAAGAAACGGACTTTGTGAGCAAACTGACACCATAATCGTATGCTGCGGCTCATAAAACCCCCAAACGATGTCATTGCATAATATTAGAACGGTCACAAAAAATCTGATCAGCAGAGACACTTAATAAGGGGGTAGGGGGGGAATCATGAAGACTGTGGGGCAACAGATAGTTCTGATACTTTGGGAATGGTATACATTGATTTGTGAGCATAAATATCATATAAACGACACCTCACTGTACCTGAAAAGTGGAACATTAAGCAGTACAGAGGAGGACCATTTCAGTGGGATGTCTAAATGATCTCTTCATAACTTTATGATTATGTGGCCGATGTTCATGGAACTTAGAGCGTCGAACTCAATCATTATAAGGCATGATTGTACCACGACGCCTTCCCAATATACTGAGATGCGAAATACTTAAGTAATATGTAGATATATAGTCAATGTGATGGCTCTTTTGAGCCAGGATTCGCTCCGATCATAGATCGGACACCGGAATCGGATTCTACGCCTCCGAAAACACTAGGACGCCTACTTCACGATGCATTAATAATGGAAACTAAGCGAAACGAAATTAAATGAAACAAAGAAAAGCAGATATTAGAGCTTTGGATGCTTGTTGCGGCCTAGGATCGTCTCCGATTGTAAATCGGACACCGGATTCGGATTCTACGACCTCGAAAACCCCCAGGTACACGACGACAATAGTATTGGTCTGGCGGATGCAGATATCCGCAGGTACAGAACAAAATCCAGGATAGTGGATCCGCATCCGGCGGCTGCGGATGCTGGCGTGCGGATGCCAAAAATAGATCCGGACCGTGGATATTATGACAGATATCCGTTCAGGTATCCGCGGTCCATCCGGATCTGTGCTATGCCTTACTATGTATGCTCAGATGGAGCTTAGCATGTTTTATAAGACCAAAGTTCTGCAGCTGCCACATGGCATCACAAGATGGGTACATTGCTGCTGTAATCTTTGATTATAGAACATTTTCTGACATCTATGTAGAATGAATATGCTATGAAACAAGAAAAGGAAAAGAAGAGTTATGAATAGGATAAGGATGAGGAGAAGGTACAGTCATGCTCTACTGCATACTCACAGAACATTAACTGCTGTGTTCACCTAGAAAATGATCTCCCCATTTACAAATGATAAAAAATGCATATCAACAAAATAGTTACTCAGACAAATCAACAGCCATGGTCTCTGAGTCTAGCATCTACTGTAGTATTTCAACTGTGTCTTCACAGGGTGTTACGTTGATGTGCTTGGTAACGGGCAGCATGCAAATGAAACAAGTGTCTAGATTGTCAATCTAGATACTAAATCACACACACACACACATACAATCACCAATATTAAGTTCGAGGGTGAGTACAGTAGAGGCACTCATGGTGTACTTAGATATCGATAATCAATTGGGTTTGTTTCAAAACAACTTCGATTTAAATCTAGAAGTGTTTACACGAGATACACTAATCGCAATAGAGAGGTATATGGATGTGGGGGTTTGTAAGGTATAATTAGAGTGGCTTAGACTCGAAATGACTTCGTCTAGGAGAGCTGGTAAGGATTTAAGTAGACAAGCTTTAACAATCGAATAATCAAAGACCTAGAGGTCTACAAAGAGCATAATTGCTCTGGAGTACATGGACTCGATTACAACACAAGCACATGCACTTGCAACAAAGAACTGAAGTTCTACAAAGAGTACACAGACTCTATAAAGAACACACAGGTCCTGGCTTCAAGTACAAGACTTGCAAAGAGTACACAGACTCTAGAGTACACTGACTTGTTAACTATTCAAACTTAAAGTGTTCTAGGGCTTATTTCACTTCAACTAGGCAACATCTTTGGTTTGTGGTTGACTTAGCACATCTAGATCACTTTAGTCGGTGAGGGAGCATGAGGCCTTTGTATGTGGAGCAGTTCAATTAACTAGCAAGGCACAAACATGGGGACGACTCTTCTTCCTACTTAGTTCTTCTAGATTACTTATAGCTGCCCTTTTGGGGTTGACTTTGGTAAACTTAATTCACTTCAGTCGAGGATATGTGATTAAACCAGTGATTGATTAGGTAGCTAGCTATAAGGCTACTAGCACAAACACGGGAATCCTTTCCTGCCATTCTGCATCTAGTCACTGCTAATTTATACGATTTCTAGCCTAGGTATAGGAGCTTGTATCTAAAAGTAATTATGGTACAAGCTTTGGGTATCAATGCAAATGATGAGTAATTAATTTACAAGGATTGCACCATTTCAAGGTTTCTATTCAGTTGGATGGAATGACTAGTGGTCATTCTATTGCCAAGGAGTGTCCTAATGGTCTGTAGGAACTCCTTGCTTCTCCTTCATGCCTTGCCACATGGATTCCTATTCAATGCTATGAATTGCGCAGTATTTCAAGGATGTAACCACCAATTGTGATCGATTGTCGGACCGAGATTGTATTTGCTTCGATCACTGTGCGATCTTTAGCTATCTCAGTGCCAAGCATCGGTTATTCAGTTATTCCAAGTTTATTCGTGTTCTAGACTAAGTTCATTTCACATTATGAACCGTTGTGGACTTAGTGATTCTCTTCTAGGTTCATTCAGGTCATTGAGATGATGAGTAATCTAGTCCTTCTGTGTTCTGCTTTAGGTTTGTAACCCATCTCGATGTGTCTCTTGGTTCCAACTGTAACTAGTCTTGTTTTGGGCAGGGAATAGCATTCAGTGTTGAAGGCTTATAGAGTTGACTTGTCTAGATGTCGCTTCTAAGTCCGTTCTGATACTGTATTGCTCACTATCTTATGTAGTATACTAGCTATCAGTGTAAAGCCTCCACTATAGCTCTCTGTACTGCTTGTAGACTGCGCTATTTGATAGAAATTTGCAAAATCTATGGGTAGCCTGATACCAAGCGTATCATCGTATTGTCAACAGAAATATGGTGAGACTTTGCAATCGTCATCAGTACTTCTTGTGGTACATGAGGAAGACAACTGGTTTCACTCTCAGAAGACAGACAAAACCAATTGTAGGATTGTTGTAAGGCAGCAATTAGATCAGATCTATTTTTTCTGTTGCATACCAGAGGTAATGCACTGATGGCAGTCAATATGACTCATAATTTAGGGAGAGTCAGGTGCACACTTCACTCAGAATATGAGAGGATAGAGTCTAACATTTTCCTACTCAACATTTCCATAGATGCACAGTTTGCTGACATATTAATACATGTCAACGCATCGGCATGTGTCCTTGAACCATGACTATGTTCCAGTGAATGATGACTAAAACAGTGACCCAACAGAACATGTCCTAGTATCGCCTGTTGATAATCATAGGCTGATGTTGAACATATTTCAATTCCATGTAACTTGGCAACATATGAATGAATTTTGCGTGTTATCATTGCATGAATTAAGAGGTAAGCCATATTACGAATAAGTAATTTGAGACATAGCCTGCTGTGTAAATGCATGTTCATTCAAACTTTCAAGACATCCGATGGCTTATGCATCATTGATGGCAATAAGCTCCAGAGACTGTATGGCACTGATTTCAGTAAACCTATAACCAACATGTGGATGTACTTCCTGCTCCCTCCCTTTCATTTCACCCTGTTAATCAGTCCCATCACGATTTGTGGATGACTCTTGGATGACTTTTCAAGCTTCAAACTCCATGAATAGAACATTAGATTTGGTCCCAGGCTCCCAACACATGGTGAGCCCTGCTCATTATGAAAGACTTCTTGTAGCATTTGGGTGGTACCTTGAAGCATCTGTAAGGCTTATGATAAACAAAGGTCAGTTCAATATCAACATGAACAATACAGCCAATAGCGTTTTTTGCATTTTCAGCCTTGAATAGTGCAGAATCTTCAACGATGCATCAATGATGCAGCTGCACCTCTTGTAAAGGCCACTCCCAAAGATCCTATGTTTCTGATGTTTTTGAGGGGTATAGTCTGAAACTGAAGCACTGTGAGTTGGGCTTGGATAAGGCTGCTTGATGATGAAGTGTCCATCATTTGTTCACTCTCAGGATCACTTTAAGGCTCTATTCAACTATACTTCACAGACTGACTTGCCTTTAGGCAATGGTTGAATCTCCTTGAGTATGAGTACAAGTGTTGGGCTTGAGTCTTTAGACCAGAGAATAAGCACAGCATAGAAGCAAAAAGGTTCACTCGGTTATGGCCTTCAGCCACCACCAGCTCTCATTTTGCTTCACCCTTCAAAAGTATCCAGTAAGCAATCTGGTGGTTCATGGATAGCCACAGCAGAGAGCTGTCCATAATCATTCTGACATCCATAGTGTTTGTGTTGATGCATATTGATGAGCCTCCAGGCTCTGTATGCTCAGAATTCACGGATTTACCCATTCATCACCCAATATCTTCGAAACAACACCATTATAATCCCTGCACACTCCATAATACTGCCAACACTCAATAATACCACGGATTTTTGCAGTATATGCCACCCACACATAGATACAATCCTAAAACTGTGCCCTTCATACTCCTTCAATGCTCTGTTATCCTTCCCAGCTTGCCACACATCATAATTACTGTACCCCATTACAGCAAGGCACCATTGATCACCAATCATCCCAATATAGAGTTGCCGCATCACTCAGAAGCACCTAGTTAATGTGCCTATCAATCATTAATGAAATGATGTGATTGACACAAAAACCCTTCCAGCTATGATAATTACAGCCACAGCAACTACAGACCACATTTACTAAGGCTGTTACAGTGCCAAGACCTTGAATTATCATTGACCCAAGTGTACACCTCAGTATGGCAACTGCAGCTCAGAAATCCGCAGCTAAACAGCACCTTATGATCCACTCATCGCTCAATTAAACCACATGGTTTTCATCCACAAATGGCAACATCAAAGAGTTGCTGTTACTTTAGAACCACAGATTCCATATGTTTACTATGGCTATTACAAAGCCAAGGACTTACAGCCTTCCTAAGGCTCCAATGAATATTCTATTTATAAAAACCAGACTTGTAGTATAAAAACTAGTTAGATACTGCATTTTTAGTTGTAGTTCTTACCCAGTTGACGAGGCTATGGTATTTCCAGTCAGCTACGATTACTGCAAGTTATCCCTCACTGCTTGCTTTACTTTTAATGTTGTTGGTTCACTTTGTATATTGCACCAATACACAGAATCTTGCATCAATAACTTGCTTTTGTCTTTTAATGCTGTAATATTGCTTCACCTTCACCACATAGGATTTTTTAATCGTCTTCACCTTCTACATCGCCATCGTTTTCATTGCCCAGTTCAGTATTGCCTCCATGTAGGCCCAGTTCAGCATCGTTCTTCATAGGATCACCCTCATTATCACCATTGTTCAGAGTTGCAATGCATCTATTGCTGCAACACCCCACTCAGCACCACAGTTGCTACATTTTCTTCCTGTTCCTTGGCAGTTTCCACACATTTATTGCCATTGTTTCGACTCAGCATCACAATACACCATCTGGACATGTTTTCTAGTCCTTCCCTACGATTTATAGCTCATTGCTATGATTTCTAGAGCTATTTTCATGCTCTTTAGCCCATCCCCACGTTTTCTAGACCATTTTCATGGTCTCTATCCTGGTTTCTTGATATTCACATCATACCAGATTCCTTCTCATCTCGTTTATCAAAATCCTTCCCAGCTTACAGCCAACGTCTATTAGTACTCCTTGACCAAGAGTACTACTTTGCTGACTGAAAAGTCGCAGTATATCTTGTGTTATTGAGGAATTGACTGCATGGAGGTGCACTCAACCACTTGCACACACATTGCCTTGATTGCTGTGTTGCTATGTTAATTGCCTAAGCTCTCTCAGAGTTTTAGGTGTTGCTGTTGCCACAGAAGTCTAGGTTCATCAATGGATATGCAACGACAATACAACAGTGTACCCAAAGCTTCCATGCATTCAATATGCCTCCAATAGATGGGAACTGAGAGCAGTAACGCATGTCGATCTCGATCACGATCGGAGATATTGTGCAGCAAGAATTGGAACAAGATCATTTTTCATCATATAATGACAGCAAAGTGGAGCAGCTGAAACATTTCTAGTCAGAGGATGGCAGAATGTATTTTTCAGGCTGGAAGACCCACATCATACAATATGAAAGATAGGGAGGATCTGAATCAATTAGATTTGACCAAATCTACCACTAAAAATGCTATCCATAGCAAAGGATAAGAACCCACTACCAAGGTAGTGGGAATTTCAATGTGATTTTAATTAGATATCTGTACCACAGTTCTTACGAGTCATGATACTGTACAATACTTGGATTTCATACCTTACTGACATTCTCTGATATTTCTAGATAGTTTTTTGCATCCCTGAAGACATGGATGATGATGACAAAGGTCATTTCTCTGTATGTTCAGACATTGGCCTGACTCTCTGACAACTGTTCCAAGGCCCACTACAGCATCTGTTCCTCACATACATGCTTAACGACGATACTGACCACCTCCAATTTTACTTAACACTAATTTTCCAATGTTCTGAAGATGGTGGTATACCATACAACCTATTTCATCCTTTAGCGTCGCCATCACCACTATCACCATCAGCAGCATTACTGGTACTTTCCCTTTGATGACCTTGGCTCAATGACACCACCGACAACCACCATCTTCAGTGCATACCCCATTTTGACATTGTGGAGGGTAGTGGTGAGCCCCAATTTATCCCCAAGGCTTGCTGTTGCCATCACCGCTACCACCAACCAGCCACCAACACCAGCCATCAGCATTGAATCCAATCTCTATCGCATGTAACCCTCTTTCAGATGGAAGACATCAAATATTCTTGCAGGTCCGCTATTTGCTGTACAATGCCAGAAACACAATTGACATTGCTGAGGATGGAGGGTGTTAGGAAGGGTCAATTAGCATATGCTGCAGGGCCCTTGTAGAACTGGGGCATAATTGCAGGGGAAGGAGAGCTGGCTGGGGAGATACAGAAGAGTAGGGAAGGTCAAAGGAGGTGGGCAAGATCAGGACACTGTGACGAGCAAGGGAATGAGCCATCTTCATTGTGTCATTGAGAATGATGGTGTACCCTCTGAATTGCATCGGAATGAATATTTTTGGTTGCCATCCTAGAACAATGTTAGAATCTTTGAGACATCACCTTTTTCATGCAATTGTTGTCTTTAATGTCATAGAAGTAAATTGATAATATTAATGTTAAAATACTGACAGGTGGTGGGCAGGAAAGAGTACGATGTTATGAAGGCAAGAATGAGCTGAGAATAGTACAAATGGACATAGTTCCAGGTATAAGTAAACATGGCCATAGTACTAATTACATGCTAAGGATCTTGAGCATTATGATTTTGATGATGTGGCAGTAAAAATAGGTATTCTGGGTGATGTGACAGTAAAAACAGGTCAAAGGCAAAGGTAGCAGGGTATCCATGGAGGTTACTGTTCATTATAAGCATGTGGGAGGGAAAAAGCTGTAGGAATACACTAAATGATTATCACCATATCACTGTGTCTCTCTCTTTCCCTCGAAATAGTAGTGTCAAAGCAAATAAATCATTAGTGAATCAGAAACAAGGTCATCAATGATTATGGAGAGATGACTGGAAGTGACAGCACTGAGTTGTTGGCGGCAATGGAAGAGGACATGAAGGGTTGAGGATGCATTTCAGTGGGCGAGTGTGGAAGGCAAGAATGTGGAAGGTTTTATTTGAAATGGAATGAATTCTCGAGCTGGATGACGACCCTGATCCTGGGAAAAGTGGCAGCTTTTTTTTGTGCTGTACAGCATTTACAGCTGGTGCATAAAAAATACAGTATGAAAAGGACTATTTGGCAAAAATGGAGGGCCAAAAAATCAAAAATTTCCCCAGGAGAGGCTAAAATAGGTGCAGTGGATATTATTCATATGTGTTTGACCTAATCTTAAAGCCTGGCCTGCTTCCCATTGCTGTGAATGCTGCATCAAAGTCTCAATGATAGCAGCTGGAAAAGAGTTGCATATCCATAGTGTCATGGTGAGTCCACTCTGTCTCATCCACTGAAGCACCTCCTGAAACATTCTTAGTCTGATTTCCTGCTCATTGCTTTTATCCAAGTCGCCAATCCACCAGAACAAAAGACGACCACAGGGTGAGGTAATCCCTGGAGATATCTCACCACAGGTGACAGACTCTCCCCAGTAGCCATGGACCCTCGTGTATGGGATCAAGAATATTGTATGAGCTTGGGAGGGCAAGGAGAAATATTTTGGATAGATTCTTGGCACCAGTACCCTGCAGAGTCATATATCAATGACTACCAGATACCGTAAACCATGATATATCGATTGCCTAGTTCTACTGTGAGTGTTTGATATATCAGCTGCAGTTGCCGATCAAAAACGTCAAAAAGGGTGCTTTTCAGGTGGACAGGCTTTCTCACTGTCTGTGACGTGGAGCTCACCTGCTCTGCACATTAGGTGAAGCAATGCTTGCCGACGGGCTCTAAAAATGGCTGTTGGATCATGCCAGGGATTTAACCTACCCACCTCAAATTGACCCTTGTCCCCAATTACCGGACAGACAGCTGGACGACATATTTCCAGATATATTTCCCCAGACTTGTCCAGTGATACCCTAACAATTTGTGGTGTCTTGGACTTGAAGTGAGGAGTCCGAGCAATTAAACCCAGTGAACTGTGAGATGTATATGGTACGCTTGTCATATTCTCATGTCAGTACCATTAACACCTGGACATCGCTAGGAGTAGAGAGGATTACGATGCGAGAACCAGCAAGCATGTACAAAACTGCCGGCACCTCGTGCAGTGGTTACTATGGGTTCACTGTGCTCAGAAGTTCAGCACCTCACAGATACTATTAAACCCAAACTCCTATCAAGGGTAAACAACAGCTGTCTCGCGTTCGGGCAGTCACCGATGAGTCCCTTAAACAATAGGCGTTAAGGCTAAGTCTTTAGCTGTCCACGGAGAATTAAGCGATAGTTTCAGTATGGATTAAAGTTAGCTCGAAGCTGGGGTACATACAGTGAGAGCTACTACTTAAGTATATGAGGTGAGGGTTCTAATAATAGACCATGTAAGAAAAGTAAGGTTCACAAGCACATGGTACTGGAATGAGAATGTGTGAGCACGCCACAGTGAAGCTGGATTGCGCGACATTGAAGAGATAACATGGGAATGAAACCTTGTCGCTGGGTTGCTCCTACGGTCGATGGCCCAGTCGATCCAGTTGATAAGATAAGATAAGGCAAAAAATGAATAAATCATAACATTACCCCCTCCTTAAGGCAGGCGTCCCGACTGCTGTTAAGTCTCCCCTAGGCGTATTCTCAGTATTTCGACGGGTTCGTCCGGTCCCTTCGTGTCTTGGGATGGGTCATCGTGGCCTCCCAGCCAGTCCCAAAGTTCGTTTTGGTCATACCACACCTTTTCACCAGTTGCCTTGTCGGTGTATGATTGCCAATCTGGTTGGTATGTTTCGGTTCTGACTTTGTCAACATGCTCAGCGAGGAATTCTTCGATGAGTTCGTCTGCTTCCATGTCGTCCTCCTGTACCCAACTGTTTGATTCCGGTCCATAGCCCTTCCATTTAACAAAGTAGTCTGTCGCTGTTCTCAGTGGTTCCCCTCTCCTTCCTCGCACTCATCGATGCCTGATGTCTAGGACCTTTTTGACTTCATAGTGCTCTTTGCCGTCTATTAGGTCTGGTGGCGGAGGAGGTGGTTGTTCTTGATTGGGGAACGCTGGGGGAATGTACGGCGTGAGTAGTGACTTGTTGAAGGTTGGATGAATCTTCCAGTTAACAGGGAGAGCGAGGGTGTATGCCGAGGCACCTTTTTTGTCTTTGATTTTGAAGGGGCCCGTTCACTTGTCATCGAGTTTCTTCTTTGGTCATGGTAGGTGAAGGTTGGATGTATCGAGCCACACTTTGTCACCTATTTTGTACTCGATAGCTGCGCATTTCGATTTGTCGTATTGGGCTTTCATTTGTAGCGCAGCCTTCTCGAGTGATTTCTTGGTGGTGGCGTGGATTTCCTGCATCTTGGAGACAAAGGTGTTCGAGGCGGGGGTGCGAAATGGTGCAGCAGATTTTGCTCCTGGCAAGACATCGGGATTGTAGCCATAATTGATTTCGAATGGGCTCTTGCCGGTGGAGGAATGAGTTCGGTTGTTATGAGCGAATGCAGCAAGAGAGAGCCATTCTGCCCAGTCGGTTTGGAGATGATTGACAAACATGCGAAGGTATTTTTCAATCTCTTGATTAACCCTTTCGGTCTGTCCATCCGTCTAGGGGTGATAGGCCGTCGAAGCATTGCCTTTGATTTGTAGGAGGTCATAGAGGTCTTTCATGAATTTGGATACGAATACAGTCCCCCTGTCCGATATGACGACTTGGGGCATTCCATGTTTGGCGTAAACTTTGTCGCGCAGGATCTTCACCCACCCTTCCGACGACAATTTGGTGGAGCATGTGATAGGGATGATTTCCTTTGAGAAACGGTCAACGATTACTAGAATTGCATCATGGCTGTTGCTCTTGGGTAGTCCTGTCACCATGTCCACTGAGATGTGAGTCCATGGTCGGGAGGGTATTTCGTTAGGGTGGAGGGGCGCTGCCTTTGCTTGAGTACTGCTTTTTGTCCGCTGGCAGGTTTCACAGGCCCGGACATAGGTTTTGATGTCTTTCTTTAGTTTTGGCCACCAGAACTCTTGTAATACGAGTTCCTTGGTCTTTTCGATACCTGGGTGTCCAGCGGTGATGTGGTCGTGAGATCGGGCGATGATCTCTCCTCGAAGTGCGTGATCCCGGGGGACGTAGGTTCTGCCATCATACCAAACGATTCCGTCTTTCATCTTCATGCCGTGATCGTGACTAACAGAGCCAGCAACCGCGTTATCCTAAAGGTGCGTCTTCCTGGTAGCTGCCTGCACACGCTGGTGAGTCTCTTCGAGTGTCAGCATAATCATGGCTTGGAAGTGTTCAGGAGATAGAACAACCACCTGGTTGTTGTTGTTCTGCCCCTGATCGTGGTCTGTGTGGCAAGAGAGGAGGTCAGCCTTTTTGTTGGCGGTTCCAGTTTTATGGTGAAGGGTGAAATGGTACTCCGCCAGTTTGGTAATCCATCGGGCTTGTTGTCGGTTTACCTTCTGAGGCTTTCGGAAGTATTGGAGGTTTTGGTGATCCGTCCAGATCTCAAAATCCTGGTGCACACCCATAAGATAGTGTCTCCACTCTTCTAGTGCAAGCATGATTGCGAGCAGCTCCTTGTCGTAAATTTCATAGTTGCATTCTGTTATCAAAAGAGACTTGGATAGGAATGACATGGGCCTCCACTTGCCATCTTGCTCCTGGGACAGGACCGCGCTGATGGCTCCTTCGCTGGCGTCCACCTCCACTCTGAACTTTCCCTTGTTCGTTGGTATGGCGAGTACAACGTCCTCAGCCAACTGCCTTTTCAATTGCTCGAAGGCCTCCTGTTGAGCCCTGCCCCACTTCCATGTGTCGTTGCCCATTAGCTGAGTCATAGGCTTCACGATTTTGCTATAGTTCTTTATGAAGCGTCAATAGAAATTTGTGAAGCCCAAGAACGACTGCAGCTCCTTTTTCTTGGTTGGTGTCGGCCAATCAAGGATGCCCTTGATCTTGACGGGGTCCATCCGGATACTGCCTTCACTGATAATGACACCTAGATATTCTGTTTCCAGCACCTCAAACTCGCATTTCTTGGCTTTAAGAAATAGTTTATGTTTCCATAGGGTGGCCAGTACTTCTCGTGTAATTCAACGGTGCTCCTCTTTTGTCTTGGACATAATGAGGATATCGTCGAGATAGATAGTGACTTTTCCGGATGCGATGAGGTTTTTGAAGATATCGTTCATCATCCATTGGAAAGTGGCGGGTGAATTGGTGAGCCCGAAAAACATTACCATTGGCTCGTACAAGCCGCGGTTAGTCCTGAAGGCCGCCTTCCACTCATCCCCTGTTTTGATATGAACATTATTGTATCCCCATTGAACATCCAGTTTAGAGAAGTATTTGGCGCCGCATAGTTTATCCATGAGCTCGGAGATTAGAGGAAGTGGGTATCGATTTTTGATCGTCATTTCGTTAAGCTTCCAATAATCCTGAACTGGCCATAGCTTCCCATCCTTCTTTTTAACAAAGAAGAATGGTGACGCCATGGGCAACTTGGAAGGTCGTATCCTCCCGCTGGCCAGGTTCTCGTCCAGGAATTTGTACAACTCTTCCTGCTCTTCGCGATTCAGTGGGTAGACTTTGCAGTCCAGGTTAGCATTGGCATTTGGGATGAGTTCGATAGCATGGTCCCATGGTTTTGGTTCTGGGAGTTCATCAAAGCTCTCTTTATTGAATAAGTCTTTGAAGTCTCGACACCATTCAGGGACCATTTCTTCGAACGTTTTGGCTTTCTTGTCTGTGTTTGCTTTGGCTGCTAAGTCATTGGCTACGTGTTGCATTGCCCTGATGCGAATGGCTTCTTCAAAGCTTATTGCAAGGATGGTGTCTCCTTCTTCAAGCTCCTCATCCCATTTGTCATACGGATCTGCATCTGGTAACGGAATCGGGGTGTGGCGGCACTGGCATTGGGCAAAGATCATTTTCCCGGTTTCCCAATTGATTAGCGGGTTGTGTCTTACTAGCCAATCATGCCTGAGGAAGATGTCATGGTCTTTTAGATCGGTGACGGCCAGATCTATGCTTTCAGTGTGATCTCCGATGATGATGCATAGCTGAGCAAAGGCGGTGATCTGCCCTGCGCTGTTTCTTGATCTGTCCGCATTGTATACAGTAATGGGCACTGCGGTTGCTTGGGTGGGGATATTATGTTTTTTGACAAAAGCTTGATTGATGGCGCTACTAGTGCAGCTGCTGTCAATTAGAGCTGAGGAAGCGATGTAGGTGCAGCTCCCTGGGATCTCAATCCGAACGTCAGTTGTTAGCGCCTTTTCACCTCCGCTCACTCGGCAGATGTAGCGCCTGGGCTGGTGGAGTTCGTCCATCCACTCCAGCGCCCGAGTGCGCATGGCCTTCCTTAGACCGTCGATCATTTTGTCAACTACTTCCTCGACTCTCGTTTTATGGATCCAATTCTTTAGGATCGCCTTCGCTTCCGACTCAGTTCTCGCTTCCTTGATGCCTTGTAATGTCCACTCCGCTTCGAAGGGTTTGAGCCATGTATGTGGGACCTTCTCAGTCTTCGCACCAGAGCCAGGCAGCTCGGCTACCGTTGACTGGGTCACCTCAGGTATTTCGGGGGGTTTTCGGCTGGAGTTTTGGCTTAGTCGGAAGCTAGTATCATCTTCATCATCAGGAATCTCCTTGATCTGTACTGGATGCCCCCTATTCACTGCCTGGGCACTAGCGGCTTCCCCCCGTTCCTCGGCTGCGTGGTATTCCTTCGAGTCATATCTCAAGGAGTCGCGTCTTGAGAATTCTTGCTGCTCCTTGTCGGGATGTGGGGTACGTATCTGCTCTTGACCTCCCTGGGTGAGGCATGGGGTGCGTTTCTCGGAGGGGTCACCTCGGGCAACAGGTTCGACTTGTACTAAATGAACGGTTTTACCAGTCTCACCAGCTCCCTCCGAGCCCACAGGGTCCCCCATTACTTTCAGTGCCTCGATATCTGTAACTACCTCCTTGGTTGTGGTCGAAGTTCCCTCCTTCGACAACCATGCACAGCCCTCCGATGACAGGGGAGACAGTGTTATGGCGTTGGTCTCCAATTCCCCAATTGACGAGGGAACTCTGTTGTCAGGCAGGGTTGCTTTGTCAGAGCTCAAGTGATACTCTCGCTCTGCCTCACCCGGTCATGCATTCATCACTGGCAGTCTCGCTAGGAGAGGGCCTCGACTGGTGCGGTGCCATTATGGTGGGTGACACTATGGTGGGTGCCTTTTTGTCTGCTGCATTCGCTCGCGATGAGCTACTTGCCGGACGTTTAGCTGGTTGCGCAATCCTGGGGTCAGCGGCCCCATCTGCCTGTTTCGATTCTTTCTTGGTCTCATCTTCGGTTGTAAAGTCGCAAGTGGGTATATTCGAATGTGTATTGATAGCTACAAACGTACTATGAGTATTACAAGCAGGAGACGTGGGTGCACCCGATGAAACCAAGTCTTTAGCCAAGTCAGTCGAATCGTTTACTGCTCAGCTCCGTCTTTTACCTCCTCGACCTTTGAGTCTGTTTTCTCCTTCGTTGCTACATGGTCCCAGTAATAGTCGAGGCGTCATAATGCCTCCTCCTTTGTCTTGGGGGATTTGGGGCAGTCTCGTTTGAAATGCCCAACCTGGCCGCATCGGAAGCATTTCGCCTTTGCGCATATCGCGTCAATATCCATGGGCTTGCCTGCCCCTCCGTATGTCATGCCAGTTCCCGTCTGCTTTTCTGGGACACTGCTCTGCTGCTGCTGATTCCCCTTTGTCGTTGGGGTTGTATTCGTCTTTGCCTGCTGCTTCCAGTCTGCTGCTTTAGTGCCCCCTTGTTCTGCCTTTCATGTTCTCCAGTTATGATCGATCTGTAATATGCATCGTTTCCACTCCTGGTAGTTCACTGGGAGGTCCCCGTCTGTCGCGTAGATGATGTCTTTGGCAGATGAGCGGCATGCCTTTTTGACTTGGGCTACCATCATCTGGTCGATTCCGATGACTCCTGCCTCGAAGGCTAGCGACTAGAACTGCTGGAAGAACAGGTCGCCATCGGGGAAGGTGTTTTGCCTGAGCTTCTCCCACTGCGCAAACTTGATCTCTGCGTTCGCATCCTTCCAGAACCTTCGCCTGACCTCATCGACAAACTGCTCGTAGGCCGGGTATAACTGGAACCCTTGGCCATCTCTTCCTAGCTCTCGCACGCATAGTTCCCACCATACTTGGGCATCCTTGCCAAATCGTGAGGTGCAAAAGATGACCTTGTGAGGGTGGTAGTAGAAATGCTGGGGGAAGATTGAGAAATACATGTCGCATTGGGAGAAGAAGCATGCAATGTCGTTGGAATCACCATTGAAGTTCTCCGGTTCCTTGACCATGTTGGGTTTCAGTGTCGCCCATGGTCCGGGGTTATCTGCGGTGAGGACCCATGGTGCAGGCGGGTCTGGCGGCCCAGGCGGCAGCGGATATCATGGGGGTGCCCACCTCTGAGGGATGGCAGGCGGTGCCGCTGGTGGTCCAGAGGGTGGCTGTGGCTTACTAGGCGGTTGGGGTGCATTGGAGGGCCCGGTGCCATCATCAGCATTTGCGGCGGCGAAGAGTCTAGGCCGTCCTTGTGTGCCTGGCGGTCTGTACCCTCGGGGATATGCATAACTTGGTGCCACGGCAGCATAGCCTGGTTGCCACCTTGGGTAGTCAGGCACAGCAACCTGTGGCGGCGGTACCGGGGATTCGTCATCCATTGGTTCCGGCATATACGTCACCGGTGGTAGATCAATCTGAGGCTGTTGGTACCGAGCCGGTATTTCGACTTGGCGGTCTTGATGGATCATGTTGTAAGCGACACAAGCAAAATGAGTGGCTTCTTCCTTTAATATATAGCTATATCTGTAATATGCGTAATCTCTCCCAGCCAGTGTCAGGGTCCAATCTCGATCCACTAGCAGTTCCTTCCTAAAGTGCTCAAAGAGCTCCTCTAGGGACACGGTGAGAAGGATGGCAGGGACCTGGACCAGTTTGCCTGTCGATAGGAGGTACAGTGCCCAGGCGATGGTTATTGGGGTGGTTGGCTGGGGGAGTGTTCGGGACCTCGGGGGTTGGGACAGGGCTTGGGGGAGGGCTCCCTCCTCTGACGATGCCGTTGACATACTCTTTGATGGGGAGTACCTTGGTTCTGGAGCTACTGGCAGTGTGGTATACCGTCTCTCCCCGGTCATCGATGTCAGGGTAGTCGCCCCCCTCAATTCTTCCTGCTTCGACATCGATCCTTCTGAACTTGGCTGCTCGCTCTGCCTCAGCTCTTCTCCTCTCATGGTCATACCAGTTGAGTCCCTGCTCGTTAACCTGGTAACGCGGATCGAGCTCCTGCGTGATGTCGACTGCTGATCTTGGTGGCTCCCTCCTTCGCCTGGGAATGGCGAGCCTGTTCGAGGTTTCTGGGGTTCCTTGAGGGGGAAACTCGGGCATCGAGGACTGTCCGGTGGGGGCTGGGGGGGTAGGAGATCGTGTCATGATTCGTACTGGGGTATCCCAGTAGTGAGGGGCGGCATAGGGGTTTGGGTGGTAGGGGAAAAAGGCAGAGAGGGGGAGATTGAGGTTGTCCCAGACGAGGTCGAGCTCGGAAGTGGAACTGACACGAATCTCATAGGGGTCTGGGGCAGCTGTTGGTATCCTGCTACCTCCAGGATGACTGCTGGCAGGTTGCTCTGCAGCTGGGGATGCGCCAGGGCCTGCTTGCCCCAAGCCGAGTCAGACGAGGTACCTTGCCAGGTCTGTGGCGGTAGGAACGTCTTGTGCTGCTGGATGGGGGGTAGCGCCGGCGGACTGGTGAGGGGAGGGTGGGTTGGTAGAAAGCTCAATAAAGGGGAGCCTTGCTCCAGAAGTACCTCCATTGCTTCCTTCCTGAATGCCGACTTCCACCTCCCCAGGAACGTCTTCTTTGTCTCTCCTGTCGAGGCTAGAGTGCTCGTTGACGGCTGGGGCTCGTGGCGGTAAGGGTGGGTAGAAGTGCGCTGGTGGTGGCTGCTGTGGGAGAACATAGTTTAGAGGCAGTGGAGGGTATTGAATTCTTCTGTTGCGTCTGCGACGAGTTGTCCTTTGGTAGTGTATAATAGCCAATATAAGCGCGGCTGAGAAAAATGCTAGTCCAACACCGAGGTAAACTGCGGATAGTAGAATCTCGAGTGTTGTCGACATCTGTAGGCTCCGGTTAAGGAGCAAAGGGTAAGCTTTGAGCTAATTATTAAACCCAAACTCCTATCAAGGGTAAACAACAGCTGTCTTGCGTTCGGGCAGTCACCGATGAGTCCCTTAAACAATAGGCGTTAAGGCTAAGTCTTTAGCTGTCTGCGGAGAATTAAGCGATAGTTTCAGTATGGATTAAAGTTAGCTCGAAGCTGGGGTACATACAGTGAGAGCTACTACTTAAGTATATGAGGTGAGGGTTCTAATAATAGACCATGTAAGAAAAGTAAGGTTCACAAGCACGTGGTACTGGAATGAGAATGTGTGAGCACGCCACAGTGAAGCTGGATTGCGCGACATTGAAGAGATAACATGGGAATGAAGCCTTGTCGCTGGGTTGCTCCTACGGTCGACGGCCCAGTCGATCCAGTTGATAAGATAAGATAAGGCAAAAAATGAATAAATCATAACAGATACCAATCTCGAGTATGAACAGGTAGGTTTCCTTGTTCTTTGGTAGGTGCTGGAGTCGCGTATTTAATGAAGCGGGTCACCGGTCCAGGTAATCGTGTTCCATTCAATATCTGCTGCCGCAGAATTGACATGTTTTTAGCAACAACTCGGGTGCTATAACATCACAACCTGTATCGTTAACTGTGCAGCTTCAAGATCGACACTATGACATCTATTCAGTATCCAGTACCGTTCATGCAGATTTCCTCGCTTGGTGGAACACCGATTGGCGCCAATCCCGAACAGGACTCCTGCCATCAGTGAACTACAGCTTCTCTCTACAAGGGCAGGAAGAATGAGATTGCCACCATGGTTATCAGTCTCATGTGTCGGAGTTAGGGCGTATTGTCCGAGTCGGTAGAGGAACGTACACTCTAGACTGTGACAGTGACAAATGTCCATGCCTCTATGTTGCAAGCATCCAAGGAAACAAGCTAGGTATTCATTTGTTATATCTAATTTTTCTTCCTGCTTGTGCATCATTCTTTATGTTTTATGTTTTTATGTTCCAACTGAGTTGCATTTTCACTTGCTATCAATAATCTAATGCTGGCCTGTAATATATAATATACATTTGTTTCCGGTATAGAATTTGGTCTGGGGGTAGAAACGGAAAAGCACTGTGACATGGAAAAACACACATAGTACGTAATTCGAAAACATCATAATACATTGAGCTCAGATACGATCTGTATTCTATGTGGTGATTGCAGATCTAGGCACTGCCTAGTAAAAGCAGCGGGGGAATGCTAGAGGGAAGACATCCAGTAGAAGACACTTGATCAGTGATTGAATTTGATCCCTGAACTTGCGATATTTATAGGCAGATGGCGGGGCATGCCATCACATTTTAGGACAGAGGAGGCACACTGTCGGGAGTGCTTGTTGACGGATGAGGGCAGAGAACTGACGTTGAGCGAGCAGGTAATTTTGGTGACAGAAGCAATCATGGGATGCCCATATGCAGTTGATATATCAACCCGTTGACTGTAGGATCAGTGTATTGATATATCATTTGGTTAGGTGCCCTTGATCTTGGGAGGAAGGGAATGAATGGGCGGGCTTGCATTGGCTTCAGATTTATGCATACTATCGATGGATAACTTCGTTGTGTTTTCACCTAGATAAGTATGATATTCGTTAACAGCAGTACAGGTTCGAAAGATGTGCTTGCTCACTATTGCCATCTCCTATTGGCACTGTTCTCTGCGTCATCATCTCGCCAGAAATAAACTCCATGATACCCTGTTCTGTCTTCTCTTTTAGGAGGAGGATGCAGTCATGGTGTGTTGTTGCTAAGTGTTCAGTGGTCAAGTTTCAGTTTGACATTGGTTGCAGTGTCTCAGGCCAAGATGTCCTGCGTTGTTACTCCCATGCCACAGATGCCTGCTCTTTACCACCTTCGAGATGAAGGATCACTGGCATGCACATGCAAGATACTTCTGCATTGTTCGAGTCATCTATTCCGTTTCAATTTTTTTCTGCGAAGTGAAGGTTTGGAAATTTCTTGCCAGGGACCAGGACTGCAAGCTCATTTCAGCCAATTCTTCATTCATTTTTTGTACTGCAGATCAGGCTCGAACTGAATACGGAGCCTATCAGAGATGGCAGCCATTCACTGGCATATATCTCTCACTCTGCAAGGACTTATACCGACACGACATCCTGAACACGCTGTGTCTCCTGGTGGATGCTTCAGATCCCTCCTTTGTTTCATCTCCCCTTTGTTCCTGCCCACAACCATAACTTCTGACCAGTACTCCAATGGTGTATTAGCTACTGTCACCCAAGAGTGTCGGGTTCGATTCCTGACTGGAGATATTGAAGGATCCGAGTTTTTTTGTCAACTGAAGGCTTCGTGCTTCGTGCTTACCTCTGCCCTTTTCGACAGCCCCTCCTTTGTTTCTAGTCATAGAACAAGAACGCTTAGTTGTATGACCCCAATATGAATGTTTTCCTTGCGTGCTCCCTGACATATGCTGACTGGACATTGACTAGTTTGCGCGATTTCTTCATCCATGCATAATCACTCAAGATCATACTATTCCTTACCTTTCTTCCAGGACTCAATGATGGTGCCCAATCCCCGAAACCACATGGTTGATTGGTTTATGCGAACACGCTGGGGTCGAGTCCCAGGTAGAGAATTGTGAATGCCAGTATTAAGTCTTTTTGCTCCGGGGTACATCTCGAATGGTACATTCCTTAGTAGGCTTGACTTCTACTTGCATTTTTTTTGACTTCCCTTTCTCCAGGATTTGCTGCTCAAGTCAGGATCCTTCTCCATAGCTCGCCAGAATTTCCTTCTGTGCAGCGCGGCACTGATGGATGTATGCACCGGCCTACTTGTCTCCCCGGATAGTATATCAGATACAACACTAGTGCTGGGTTCGACTCCCCATTGAAGAGATTGATGATTTGAAAGCACCTTTTTTAACGTGCGCTTCCAACCCTACCAACACATACATATTACTTCAAAGCACACACCATTCAACTCTCAGCTAAATTTGAATACATGTTCTCCCGAACCAGAGTTTCCATTATCAAGAAGTGGCGATGTTTTGGAAAATGGATAGCAGTCCTCTCGCTTGCTGGGACAAAACGGCGGCTGTATGGGGTGATTATGTGTCGGAAGAGTGTACCTTCCCATTCAAGATGTTGGATGATGCTTGAAACCCGAGTGGTGCCATGTGATAGATCCAGGTAGGCGCCATTTTTCGTTGTCAAGGCCTCTTTGGCCACAGGCGGGGGTTATGAAGTGTGTTCCTAGTGCAGGTAGTTGTTAGGTGCAGAGGGCAGGGTTCGACTCCCTGCAGGAGCACTGTGTTTGCGGGGCTTTATTTTAGACCGATGACATTCGCTGATATACTTCTTTCATTCTGTTGAACTGCTAAGTTATTCATCTTGTCTAGTAGTAAACTTCGTAACTGATTCCATTTCAGGAGCTGGTGTAGCAATATAACATGAAGTACACCACATTAGGCCATATGGAACCCGCGGAGCATGAATCCATTTGACTACGTCTTCTGCCCATTCCTCACCTTGCCCAGTCCCAAGTGCAAACACCAAGCTGATGTGATTATGCACTTTTGCGAGGAACTCGTCATATGTACACCTTTTGCCTTCAAAACCTCGATGAATTTCTCCATAGCGGGGTCTAAACAAGGGATATCCCTCTTGCCGATGTCAAGCAGAAGCCGCGGAGTCGGTACACTCACCGAATCCAACAGCGCTAGCGGGACCCTCTTCTTGGCCTTGGCATCTTTGTCGTAATACAACTTGACAGGATCCTTCATATCCACCGCCATGTCCTTAAATGTGTAACACCTAGAAAGGTGGGTTACACGTTTGATGCAGGGATGCAAGGTAGGAGAATACTGCTTCGGCAGGGCGAGAATAGTAAACATGTTCATCGTCCCTGCTGAGTGGCCGAGGATGTAGATGTCAGAGTCGGGGAGGGGGAGGTTTCTATGACCCACTGCATCGCATCCCGAACGTCCTGAGCTGCGCAAGGGAATTAGACACCCGAGTCGACGAGGCGGTAGTCGGGGACGGTGGCGATGAACCCGTGAGTGGCGAAGAAGGAACTGAGATTGTGGTAGATGGTGTCGGTGGGAGTGGGGAGTGTGCGCCTGCCCATGTAGAACCCGCTGCCATATGAGAAGACGAGGATCGGGGTGTCGGCGCGTGGAGTGGAAGGGCAGTAAACGTCAAGTGTGTGACAACCAGTTGGGCCGTATTGGTAGGATTCTCGCATGGTCCTCTCAATCAACGTGCGTTTGGCTTTGAGGATTGGAAGGAAAGCATTTATTGCTGTTCAAGTTGGTCAGCGATAGCAAAACATAAGAGACAAGACATACTTGGCACCAAAATATCGTCGATTTCTCTGCCGTGAATCTGTGTGATGTGTTCCATAGTTCACTGGATGTCAACTACCATTGCACATCCATCAGAAACGTTGTCTCGCCGTCAAACAATGCACAGGATATCATTGTAGAATTGGTGAGCTGTGACCCCGACTTGGATGAGCATGAGTAAGACGCCTTGAGCGCTCCGTACTCACCAGCCGATATGAGGAGCATGGAGGGTTGGGCTTGGGTGAGAATGACTATCAATAGAAACAAGCATAGTGATAGTCTGAGTGATGTCGAAGAAAGCTGTATTCAAGTTACTGACACGAAGCTGCTGTCCATCCTGAACGAGCGCGAGTTTATGAGGACAATGATGCTGATGATGAAAGTCATGTTCGGGAGCCTTGTGGTCTTCTCAGTTGACGTGCGCTCAGCTTAGCACTGTTCAAGTGGGCTAGCAACAGCAAAACCCCTCCTCGTCTATTTTTGTCACTTCTTCAACCCTCCCTTGACATCACGACCATCCTCGCATCTCCTTCAGTGAACACCCATCCACGCATGCATCCCAGACGGTCATCCCTTTCTCTCCCTGCGTGTCACAGCCCTGGCTGGTGGGACCCTCCCTCAGTGATATCCTCGAGTCCGTGTCACCGTCCCTCTACAGGCATGGCCTGGATTCCAATCAGCTTACATCAGTAAAACAAGAGACAGCAGTACCTCTCGCAGGGACTCCGCTATTGATGTTGTATGGAGCAAGCTTGAACGGCACTCTCGCTGTCAGTTCCGTGCCGTGTAGTCTGAACAGAGGTAGGTAATCAATTGAGAACCAGATGGGAGCAGCACACACCTGTGAACCATGTTGACTCGTTCTTCACTATGCCTGTCATCGCCGACCGTACTTTGAACCACCCGCTTTAAATAGTCAGTAACAAATCAAAGACTTTCTGAGCAACGCGCTTTGATGCGGACAGGCGGCATACCTTCAAGAAGGGCTTATCCTAGTCATCAAAAATTCATATCTAGGAAAAGAAAAGTCAGAAAGCAAGAATAGGCAGAATCACGGTGTCCTAACCTTGATGATGGTAGTCCACCGTTGAGCTGGTAGTGTGACAAAGTCACAGCAACCAACAAACCGGGACTCGACGACCCACCGATATCCTCCTAATCGCATAACACGAGGCAGTCATCAAAAGAGAGGAAGACGGCGATGAGGAGAGGAGAGTGGAGGATGAGATGAGAAGGGAAGATGGGAGTTGAATGGAATTCTGCACCAAACATACAAGCATATCCTGACTGTCTTACTGGGGAGGCCGAAGGTATTCCAAAATCAGCTAGTCGAACCCAGCCGATAGTTACTTAGAGCCGACGTTTAGCAGAGGGGAACAGGAATGTACCATTCCCGTGGCTTACTGTCTGTGTCGCCTTCCCGTCTTCACTGATGGGAAGTCATTGTACAATTGGTGAGCTGAGGCCCTGACTTAGATGAGGATGAGAGAGGCGTTGCGGACTCCATACTCGTCGGCCAATATGATTGGGGCGCAAGGAGCGCAGAGTATTGAGCTCTGGTGAGATTGAGTCAGCTTGATGCATATCTGGTGTCTATTCGAAACGAGCGTGAGGCTATGGGGACAGTGATGCCAATGATGAAAGTTGTGTTCAGGAGCAAATGGTGGTCTTCTCAATTGACGTGCGCTCGGCTTAGAGCTGTTCAAATGGGTTAGTAATCGCAGTAATAGGAGAAAATGGCACACGCACTCGGTATCTGGATGTTACCACCAACCCATCCCTCGTCGTCCATTTTTGGAATCTCTTCAGCCCCTCCCCTTGACATGACGACCATCCTGATGGTCCTCCCTTTCTCGCCACGCGTGTCACGGCCCTGGCTAGTGCGGTCCTCCCTTAATGATATCCTCGAGTCCATGTCGCCGTCCCTCTACATACATACCCTGCTTTCAACTCAGCTTTTGTCAGGAAAACTTAAACAGATAGCCATACCTGTGCAGTGACGCGACGTTGTATGTCGACTTTGAACAATGCCGTGCACTGTGAACAGAGGTCAATAACGAATTGAGAAGTAGATGGGAGCCACACACACCTGCGACTCAGGTCGATTCGTCCTTCCCTATGCTTGTCATCGCCGACCATATCCAAGAAGAACCCGGCTTGGATTTAAGATGCCGGATATCCAAAAATAGGGAACACGTCTTTGGCCCGATCATCTTCTTTTGCCCTCCAACAGTGGCTCATGGTCAATTTCGCGTTCATTACTTCCTATCTGTTAAGTCCTGCTGAAAAAATCATACTCTGCACTGGATTCGCAAATCATCGGCCTGCACGTTCAGAGCTGGCTCCCAACTTCCAACACCGCCGTAGTGCCACAAGAAACCGGTACCGACCCTGGCCTTACCGCTTGTTGTTGTCCTGCAGTGACTCGGATATGATTGATTCCGGGCTGTGGAAATCTGAACAGGGATCTGTCTGTGTGGCACAAACACTGCTGCTATGTAAGGCTCGTGGCTTCTTGGTTTTGCCCATTAACTTCCTTTCTCTCTGCTACCACCATCATGGTCATGTCTTAGCCACCAGCACAGACTGATACTGGCTCTCTCCTCATGCGATGGTTGCTCCTATCCGAGGCGAACCATAGTTGAGCCACATCGCCACCTCCAACTCGAAGATGCATGAGCTCGATACTGTCCATCAGTGCCACCGTTACCCCAACAGAATGCAGGGTTCGACTACCGATATCTTCCTGGACCCTGTTTCGTGTCAATTCTATCATTATGGATGATAATATTTTGCGCCACATTCACTAGACCACCTTGGAGTCAATGCCTATGCTGTGTTGCCTGACAAACGACATGCCTGCAGAATGGATTTATATCATCGCCGCTAGTCTCACGACGTCGTCGGGTACCGTATGTCTGCAGACTGCAGCTACTAGTCAATGGTACCTTTTGCACCACACACACAAAAGTGAGTTCATATTTAGTTCTCTTGGATATCTTTTCACAACGTTGGCAGATCTGACATCACCCTTCTTCATCGCCTTCAGTTCTTGGGCACAATGGCTGGCCCAATCCAGATTCGCTGCCGCCAATGAATGCCTTCTGTGGCTTGGTGATACTTGCTGTAAGGGAGCCTTAGTCTCGCAGCATGCAACGTAACTTAGACCAACGTATATTGATCAGTTACGAAAGGTGTACAAGATAAAAGCTACTGTTACATAAAGCTATGTATGGAATATATAGGTGTATCGGCGAAGCTGATACCAATCAGTACTAAATAATGAGATGGTTGTAGATATGGGTATTACCCATTACACCCCCCCCGACCAGACCACGTCAGCGGTCTTGACACCCTCTATGCACTCTGAGATCGTTGTCCAGGCTTAAGACTCAAGTCAGAGTCCTCGGACGGTGTGCATTGTGGTGTGGAGTCATCCATAGGTGTGTCGATTGTGGTGCCATTAGGCGCAACATCGAGCTCATGTTCTCCATCAGCGTTGTCCATCATGGGGATGTCGGGTTCCGGCTCATCAGAACCCAGGTCCAACGATGTCAGTGTAGGTGGTCTGATGGGGTTGGGTGGGGGGAACACATTGAGCCAAGTAAAACGGCTATCCTCACCATGCAACAACCAATAAGACTGGGCTGTAGGTGGCCATGACGGCGACTGAGATTCATATCACTTGTAGTACAGGATCGCGCGGATGCGATGCGTGTCTCCTTCGTCTGGGGACCACCATCCCTGCAAGGATACTGCTATGGCTGGTTCACCATAATGACAGATACGTTCCAAACGTTCCAGTTCCAGTTCCCAGTTCCGGTCATGGAAGTGCATGTTATTATGCTGATCTACCCATATTAACGCCCATGGGTATGCACTATCCAGCATGTCCTGGGTGATAGCACAGGATGCCAAGTGACGAACTACGTCTAGTTCTGACAAGTTCTCCCTGTTGCCGTGAAAGACCATCTGTCACAATGTAGGAGCCCCAGATGTGACCATTATTGGTAGTTCCTCGGTCTGTTCCGCGTTCCATGACCTGATGAAGTCCGCATAATACTGCGGGCGAAACACAATGCCCACGAAGTGTCTTGCGTAGTATTTTTTCACTGTTGTAGGGTGAAGGAACCGCATCAGCAGCATCCCCCATATGCTGGCATAGCTGACACGGTAGGACGCGTCCATGAGTATGCCACTGGTGGGGTTGGGTCCGTTAGGTCGAAAATGGTGAGCAGTGTACCGACACCAGTCGTCCAATGACCCGTTCAAGGGCGTGGGCAAGCCAGCCCCGTTCGCGATGGATCCGGGTCTGGTGCGTAGGAAGTGGGGGTGGATGGGTATGAAGTATGGACGCAGCAGTCCCTGAGCAAGGATGTGCAATCGGTCATCCTTCTCAAAAATCTCCACTACCTCGTGCATCGATAAGTCACAGTACCGCCCAATCACGGACATTGCAATGTGTTGGAACTCCCATAGGAGCCGTAGCATGGCTTGCCAGCCAGGGCGGCGCATGTGTACGAACACAATGGATTCTTGCACTTCACGTACATTCATAGGGAAGCCTCTGGGATTCGGTCGATTCGCCATATTTGTGGGAACGGGAATGGCCATTCCCTCCTCCAGTGCTTTTGCGGCGTCCACAGCCTCATGATCTGTGTACATTATATTCGTGCGGGGGTCGTACAGGAACCCCAGCCCATACATTCCTCTGAAGGAATTATCCCGTTCCATCCCCGATGGTACAGTGCTATTCTTGACTGTTCGAAGCCAGAGAGGTAGTTTACCAGGGTGGCGGAGACGCCGACTACGGTGTTGTACAAAAAGACGAGCTCGTTGCACCGAGTTCAACACGTTCGGTTCTTCATCCTTGTCACTGCTCGACCCCATGCCCTCTATCACATCAGCCATGGGTCGATTTTCAATGGCACGCTTGGGGTAAGAGCTGTTGGGCAGGGGCATCATTGGGAGCTCACGAGAGAGATCTGCGATTAACTCTTCAAGGGTCGCGTGGCAGTCTATAACCCGGCCTGCAAAACTCCTCTGGTCATATGAATCTAGTGCCTCATTGTGCGCATCCTCGTCCACGAGGCATTGATGCCTCTTAGGCCAAGCGGTGACAACATCGGCAGGTTGCTTCATCAGCCGTCCACTAGGTGAGTCTCTGGTTCTCGAGAAGCCAGGGCCCTCCTGTGCCCGAGGCGCGGTGAACCCACCCCTTCCCTGCTCTCATGGTGTGCGTTGCTGGGGATAATCCCTGTCATCCTCAAGAAACTCGTCAAGGTCGTTCCGACGGTGCTGCTCCACATGATGGGGGCACGAGTTGCGGTACCGTTTGTGTGAGTGTTGATACTCCCATTCGGGAGAAGGCTGACACTTGTGGAGCAGCTTCTCGAGTTCCTTACAGTGGCGCATCAGGTCCTGATTCATCGAGAGCTGGTTGCGTAGTGCACCAGTCATCGCATCATCAGGGGATGCGTGCACATCCGCCAGTTCTCATGCCTGTAACCCGAGGATTTGTTCGGGAATGGGCGCCGTTTCGGCCCTCCGGCAGGCACACTCTATGTTCCTGTCCTCTTCACATAGATGTCTACAATCCTCAGCCAGTCACTCTGTTCTAAGTCATGGGGAGACACTCTCTGTTTCCCCTTTCCACAGTAGTATTCTTCCTCCTCCGCTTCGTTGTCATCATGAGCTATCCTGTGGTATGAGCAGTGGTGAGGGGACGGGCTACGTTGGTGAGGTTGGTCGTTATGACTACCACCTGTCTCGCGCCATGCCCAAGGCTCTGTTGGCATGTCCTGTTCTCTAGACAGTCCTGCCATAGGTGTGGCATGCTGCTGCGTCAAAGCTGTTCCTACTGCAAAAATGTCGGTAGTCTGGTCAATAGCCATGGGTACCTCCTCACCTGTATGCAGTGTGGTCTCAGCACCTGTCGGTTGCCCTACATGCTGGGTAGGTGCGAATCCACCGTATAACATCAGTGGTGGCTGCAAGAAATTAAATGGTGGTGGTTGGCCGAACAGGGCATACATATACAGGTTAGGCCAGCCAATGCTGGCTGTCTGAGCATTCGGGCTCGCCAATGGTGGGTAGGCTCCATACGATGCTGGGGGACCAGCCTGGTTCGGTGGCATTCCCCCACTGGTACCTGTCATCCAATATGGGAAAAGTGGCCAATTCCCATTCGCATTGGGGTCGTCGCTGGATGTAGAGGACGCGTATTGTACGAGCAAAAGTATGGCAAGCGCGATTTGTTGTTTCAACATCATGGGGTGCTCGAGAGTTGTGCTGTGGGGCCCCCTGCTCTTTATAGGGGATCATCGTCTTGAAAATATTTCCTGGCGCTGCTCTTCCAGTGTCAACATCGAGGAGCGAATCTTCTTGCCTAATGCTGCCGAGCTCATCATCCACGCGTGGTTCGAGGCACCTGATTGCCCTGCTCTTCAGCTTTTTTCGGCAGTTGTTTAGGTGATGTGACCCCCATCACTTCGAGGTAACGGTCTAACACCGCCAGGTCCTTGCAGTGAGCCAACGGCTTCCATGTCGTATCGCCTAGGCTCCATCGCACTTGTAGTTCCAGCTTGTTGCGCTGAGGCCAACGATGACCGATGATTTCCTCTACGAACCACTCGGCATCGTCCGGAGCCCCAAAGTCATATGGCTTGGGTTGATCGCGATTCGGAAATAGTGCGTCATTGTTAGCGTGGTGGGGACGTAACAGGCTCACATGAAATTTCAGGTGTATCTGCCTGGTCTGCAATGCCAGTGGTAGTTCCAACGTGTAGTTAGACATTTCTGGGTATGATTCCATGACTTTGTATGGGCCAATATACTTAGGGTATAGTTTTCTAGCCCTGCCTTTCAGTATGTTAAGGTTTTTTGTCGAGAGGTACACCAAATCGCCTGTCTTTATGCTAGGCTCCTCCCCCCATTTCTTGTTGGCTCTGCTAGTCTGGAATGCCCGGGCTTCAATGATAGCATCATGCGCAGATGCGAGGTTCAATAACGCTGTCTCCACAAAGGCTCGTACGCCTGGTATGATCTGTTCCGTGTGCCATATCTCGTGTATCATGGATGGCATATACCCCCCATTTAGTTCAAACGGTGCAAATTTTGTTGTGTCACTCACACTCGCATTAATCGCGAACTCCGTCAACTCCACCTTGCCATACCAGTCCCTCTGGTCGGGGCGCAACCCAGCACGAAACATCTGGCCAATCAATTGGTTCATCCGTTCAGTCATACCATCCATCTGAGGGTGAAAGGATGTTGACATCAACAGTCGAGACCCCAGCATCTTGTGTAGCTCCCTCCACCACTTAGAGGTGAATTTGGGATCTCTATCACTGACTATCGAGCTAGGGAGTCCGTGCAAATGGACGATTTCCCACATATATACTCCCAACAATTGGCGTGCGGTCATCGTGGTGTGTACCGGTACGAGGTGTACCATACTCGTCATGCGACATACTATAACCCAAAGGTAGTTGAATTTCCTACCATCGTCGCTCACCACTTCAGGGAATGGGCCAACGAAGTCCATTCTGATAGAGTCCCAAGGCTTCGTAGGGATGGGTAGTGTGTGCAATTTCCCGGGGGTCAGTTTAGTATTCCCCTTGCACTTCTGGCATTCTTCACAAGTCTTGCAGAATAATTTCGCATCGGACACCATCTGAGGCCACCAATACCACCGTCGCACATATTCTGACATGTGCTGGAACCCATAATGTCCCAGTGCTCGATGCGCCTGGTCCAACACCACTCCCTGCAGCGACTTGTCACCGTGATTCGCCCTAGGGATACATAGTACCCTTTCACCACCACGGTTCTGGGTCCAGATCAGCCCATCCAGTACCTCAAACTGGCTATGCTCTCTGGGGGCGTCGAGTATAATCTTGAACAGTGTGTCGTTGCAGTATCCGTTCCGAATATTCGCCGTAAAGTCATCGTCCTCCATTAGAATGCGGTCTAGGCTAGGCCCACTGTGTAGCATGTCCTCGATCGTGATACCTATTGCATCTGAGTGCACTGTCAAGGCTGAGGGTGTTCCTGCTGTGGATGCTATGGCAACATTGGCTGCGAGCTCTTGTGCTTCAGCATCTCGTAGTTCCAGCTTCTCTTGCAGCCGGCGAGATCTCCGATGTTCCTCTTCCTGCATTGCGCGCAATTCCACCACACCCCTAGTTACCTCCACAAATCGGTCAGGAGGGAGGTCCTCACCCGTAGGGTCAATCCTCGCATCAGCACGCACATATTCTTGCGCTACGTGGATGTCGTTGATCTCGTTGATCTCGTAGTAGTGGGATAGGCAGTCTGCCACCTTGTTATTCTTGCCTTTTATGTATGTGATATCGAAATCGAATCTGGATAGATAATCCATCCACCGCATCTGGCGGCCTGTGAGATTGGACTGCATCTTGAAAAACTTGAGAGCCTTATGATCGGTAATAACATGGATGCAATATCCCATGAGTTTGTCTTCCCACTTCATCAATGCCTCCAGGATTGCCAATGTTTCAAGTTCGTGTACTCAGTAATTATGCTGTGCATTCGTGAATTTCTTTGACATGAAACCCGTGGGTCGGCACGTCTGCCACGACGTTCCCTGGCCATACATGGCCCCAATTCCAGACTTAGACACATCACACACCACCCATATCGGTTCTGCCACCTGGGGGTCAATTGGTCGCAATATAGGTGTCTTGTTGCACATATGTTTGATCATGTCGAAGCAACGTTGATGTATGGGGTGCCAGCTAAACACATTCCCATTTTGAGTCATGGCTAATAGCGGCCCAGTGTATGCCATGATATCTGGCAGAAACACCGATAAATATTGTACAAGGCCAATGAACCTCTGAATATCATGGTATGTGCGGGGAGTCCGCCACTCCATTATGCGCGTGAGTTTATCTTCGTCGGCATGTAGGCTGTCGTCATTGATAATGTATCCCAAGCAGTCTATACGTTCCGCATATAGCTCACATTTTGACCATTTAAGGTACAGTGTCTGCTCACACAGATGCTCAAATATGGTGCGAAGGTGCAACTCGTGCTCCTCTATCGAGTCTGAAAATACGAAGATGTTGTCAATATAGACGTGCATAAACACTCCGATGACATCCTGAAAAATAGATGTCATTAACCTTTGAAACGTTGCAGGGGCATTGCAATCCCCTTGCTGCATCACTGCGCTGGTAAATGTTCCCCTAATCGTGGCGAACGCTGTTTTCCAGATATCATCAGGCATAATTCTAACCTGTTCATACGTGTCCAACAAGTCTATCTTTGATCTATATCGTCCCCTGGCGACATCTTCCCATATCCTGTCTTGGTCAGGCATAGGCGTAACATCCTTCACGGTGTTTTCATTCCGTTGTCTACAGTCAATTACTGTGCGGAGGTGGCGATCCTTCTTTGGGAGGCACAACATAGATGCTGCCTGACTGGCTGCAGTTAGCTTCCACCACCCAGCTCGCATATACTTCTCCACTTTCTTGTTAAATTCTCCCTTCAATGAGTTCGGGCAGCGGGGCAGGTGGTAGTGATATCGCTTATCCCTGTCAATGAGGGGTATTTCGTGGTTCACATCACGGAATGGAGGCATCCTTTCTGGAACTCCTTGCAATAAGTCCTCGTACTCATCATGCCACTGTTGTCGTAGCCCGGGTATATCGTTCTTGCTGTATTTAGCCCTTTCCTTGCTGGGCCGTGGTTTAGGTGGGCCATCACTCTTCTGGTTGTTCTGGCGTTCGTTCTCCACGCACATCCGATTCATCCTGGCCATAATTTTGTCGGATCCAAACTCCGACCTGACCTGAATTTGTTGTTGTAGGGATTCCCGGTGTTTCTTGTCCAGGTATCGCGATCGCATGAATTCGTAGGGCCCGAGTGATTCCCCATCCTCCTCAATACTATGCATGGGGAGGCCAATGCCTCGGACATCACTCGTCATCATGTTCCATTCGAGAGGCATTCTTGCATTGCCCGGCCATGCCATATTCTCGGGTATAGTCAGGCGGTCCCAAAATCGTCATTTGCGTGGGGTATCTATCTTCGTCTCCAAGGTGTGATGTTCACGGAAGTGCAAGTCATCTTCAGTGTCCGTGACCATGTCCTCGACCAGTACTTTTGAGGATGTTGGTTCGCAGTACACTCCGTATGTAGGTGCATATATTCCCGGGTGTATATTCTGCGTAGTGTCAGTGTTCATAGTGGGGCGTATCTTGCCCACGTCAGCAGCCGTGGTATTCCTCTCCTCGAGGATACTGTCGCTCATGGTTCCATTCAGGTTCATACTGTCTTTTGTGGCGAGTCTAGCATTCGCCTCATCCTCGTCCTCCATGTCCTCTATCGTGCAGCCGTGCAGTCATTTCGCTGCCCCTTCTGGCTTACAAAGATGGTATCTCCTAGCGATTTTATCAGCCTCCTCACCATCAATCAATCTACCCGTGACCAGATGTCCATTCACAACTACCTGCTTCTTCTCAAAGTCAAGGACGACCTGGTTCCTGTGCATGAACGGCGTCCCTATAATGGCATCATACTTGTCGATATTCACCACATCGAAGTACTCCATACCAGTGAATCCCGTTGTCTTTACCTTCATTGTTGTACCAAAGTTGATCTTTGTGCAACTGCCCACAGTACCCAACTGTAGGACGACCGGATTCCTCAGTCGAGAGACGAGCACCTTCGCTATGTCTGCGAACACAGGGGACATAGCCGTCAATGTACTCCCGCTGTCCCACAAGGTCACTGCATCGAGGCCATTGATGTTCACTAGGGTCACTAGACAACGTTTATCCTTGGGGACAGGGCGATCACCAGGCTCCTCACTAACATGCAGGTGTACCCTACCCTGCTGTTGGTGTTCGTCACGCGCCTCTGTCATAGCCCTGATCCCCTCTTGATCAGGTCGGTCCACCATATCCTTCATCATTCGCATCACTAATGTATTCTTTATGACGTCAGGTGCAATGGCTCCTCCAAACTCAAACAAAGATATTGATGTCATGGTCTCTGTGCTACTGGAAGGGCGGCCATACACAACCACATCGTCAGAGGATCCCGAGGTGCTTGATTCGTATCCCGAGCAATCAGATGCATCCTCAGCTATGTGGTGAAGTTGTTCCACCTCATCACCACTGTCGTCTGCATCATTGGATGCTTCGTATATCTCGTACGCGACGTTATTCTTGCCCTCATCCAATTCCAATGACACTTCTCTCTCCACCCCCATAGGGTGGTCTTCGGATCCAACGGTGTCCGACATTGTGTCCATTATAATGGTATGTGCAGCATGGATTTGGTCGTACAATGGTTTCTTCCCATACTCTGGGCATGCCAAGCTCGATGCAATGTGTCCGGTCTGACCACACCTAAAGCAACGACGCTCCTGCATATTGTGGTCTCTCGAATTAGCTTCGAGCAGCTTCCCAGCCACTGCTTTACCCTTGTCCTTCACAGGGTCAGTATGCAGAGGCTTGGGGCTGGCGACATCTTTTTTTGAATGCTCCAAAGGTTGCGCCTGGTTGGGAGGCGCGTATGTCTTGAAGAATGGTATTTTCCTTCCCTGATTCTGGCACATCAGGGGGTCCTGTTCTGCACGTCTATCATCGTCACAGCGGTCGTTCCGATTGTCAGTCGTTGGGTGTTGTACCCTAGGCAACACATGCAGCAGAATTTGGCCAAAAATTTTCACTGATCAGCCTGGCATGCAATGGCAACTCAATGCTAATCAGTAGCACAGCCACCGATCTCACCTGGGAAAACCGCTGGGGAAATTTTTGGGTATTTTACCAGTTTGGATGCTCTATTGGGCCATCCCCTGGGCTATAAATTTTCTTTGGGTACGGATCCCATATTTTACCAGAAAACTCCTCCAAAGCATGATTCCTCCACCCAGACCTTCCTTTTTTGGCTGATATTATCTCCCTCCTGCAACCCATATTGCTGCTCCCTCACATATGCTCCCTCGTCCCTCCAGCTACATTGAAACCACACAGTATGAAGACTCCTTCATGGGCAGCACTTGATTCGATCCCACTTCAATCACAAATGTTACACTGACATCCGGAACATCTAATGGGGAAACACAGCAAGCGGTTGCACCGCACCACAGGCAATGGAGAGGAAACATCGGACCTATCACCAGTATGTCCTCAAAGTTTTCTTCACTCATTCTTGTCTGCACCACAACTAGCCCACGCCGCAATCTGAAACCAACTTCAACGCCACAATCTTTGCTCTTCGTGACCTTTCTCATCCACTTTTTTTCTGTCTCTCAAACTACCCTAAATACATCGTCTTTGTAACTACCTAATCATATGTAAAGCATCACTATGAACCGAACCCTAGCCCCTTCAAAAAGAAAAAGCAACGCCAAAAAAACAAACGCTTCAAGAAAGCAAAGACACATTGTCATACAATTTTTTTGAACGGGCCAAAGACTATGCTAAACTATGCGCAGTCGTGCATCATTTGCTGCAGAACCCACTTTGCATCCTCCGCTGCATCCTGCCACAAGTCCTTCTGACGACGTGTACCTCCAAGGGATGAATAGCCCCAAAAGGCGAGACCAGTGATCGCTGTGATGACCCCATTTGCACCTCTGATACTCAACACCCCCCAGTCACGATTGCCATTGCCATTGCCATCCTGTCGGTACAAATGACTGATGGGACCCTTCAAGTTGGCGACACCACGCCACTCCGGTTGGAGCGATTTCCAATAGGCCCACCAAACGTCGGCCAAGGTTGTGAGGTCCCTCAGCTGGCGATGTGGCACCGCCTTCCTCCCACATCAAATCCAATAACTAACTTCCTGCAGATGGCCTTGTGGCAGTAAGGTCTCACTCGTAGTACCACGCTCGAAACTGTTGCGACCTTCAAGTATGGTCAGATACATAACCACCATCCTCCACTGATCTGGCAAATCTAACCCATCAAACTGACAGTGGATCAGAGCGAACCAATCAGGCCATGGCCAATTCGGATCGAGGTATTGGGCATCCGTTTCAGCCGAAGAATGGTCGGGGGTGAATGCCACAGGCAAAGAGGGAGACTGGAAAAGCGGTGCATTGGGATGAGAGGCAGGCACTGTGAAGGGATTCGGATTGTCGTTAGGACCATGGATGGGTACAGCGTTGCCTGATGGCATATCTGGAGGTGGTTCCGATGGCTGGGAGGGAGGCGCCGGCAGAAGAAGGAGACTAGGATCAATTACCGAATCATCCCAATGGTTTGTCCTGTCACCCAGCTGCTGAGGGGGGGGGAATGGGCTCTGCTGGGCTCGCGGCAGCCTTCTTGCCACTCGTTGAAGCTGACTCGGTGCTCTTCTTCCCCTTCTTGCCTTTTGCATCACTGGCCATATCGTCCTTATGTTTTGTCGTCATCTTCTTCTTTTTCTGCGGCGGTTCCAGTACAACATCTTCGTCCACTACCGTTTCATCTGCGTCTACGACCTTGCACTTGTTTGAGGGTGCAATGGAAGCCGTGGTCACACTGTCTGACATGTCAACGACCTCGTCCTCATCATCCTCAGGATTCCGTGGCAGCGCTCTGGTCAACATCTCCTCCTCGTCTATAATATATGAACATTACAAATCTGAATAAGTACTCAAAAACTCACTGTAACAAGTAGAAGCCCAATCCTCATAAAAGTGCACCGTTTTTTCATATGCTTTCGGGGCTGACTCTGGAAACTGGAGTGGCTTTGGTGACTTATCCTCTCCAGTGTGCAAGCTACAAGTCGGTTAGCGCCCGCATACCTATCAATCTACAATCGAACTTACGAGATAACATTAATTTGACCACCTTTCTGAGGCTCGGGACCCGCAAAATACAGAGCCGCACGCATGCCTAGCATCAATGCCAGATTGTCCAACCAGGGACCTAGCACTGCAGGCAAGCCATCGATTACCCTATAGGAGGTCTGTCAATACAACCCATGGCAGGCGAAAACAATAGACTTGTACCTTTGCATATCCTCAGGGTTCAATAGCTTTCCCACATCTGCAAGGACCTGATCCTTCGCCTCACAAGCCAAGCAACCCTCCTCCTTTGCTATTTTCTCCCAATGCCGCTGCTCCTCCTTTGTCAGAGCCATGAACTGCTGACGAATCGACGCTGCCGAAGCACCTATCCTTCCCTTTCCCTTGGTCTCACCCTCCTGAACCACATTGTTCTCCTTTGCCCAGTGTTCGGCCACTGTATTCGCTCGCGTATGCCCAGTATTGATCCCGATTGAGTGGCACAGAAGTAGGTAGAATGGATCATGTTGGGATGACGAAGTTTTTTTGGCCAATGTTTTGACATCTGGCGCCTTCACTTTGGGGTGTTTCCAGTGATAGTCTAACCAGTTGAAAATGCCCTTCAGGAATTCCATCAGCCAGGCCAACGTTCCAGAAGTAAGGAGACTAACATTGGTCATTTGAGCGATCTTAGCCACTTTCCAAGGAATCTTCTCTGGCAGTATGATATCCAGATGGGGCAGCGGCAGAGGTGCAGTAGGCTCTTTTTCCAATGGATCATCCCAATAGTAACGACCAAAGTACAGGTTCGCCACAGTGTTGACAAACTCCTTCGCTCGGGTGACATTTTGCGCTCGGTGGAAACCATAACATTCCTGATGGGAGTCCAAGAACGTCTTGTGCGACCCTTTCGCCCAGCCTTTCATTAGCGGCGGCAGAACGATTGCCAGCTGGCCAGACTCGGATAAACTCTCCCTAAATGGAATGTCACATGGTGAGTTTAACTGACATATCTTACGACATGATGAAATTCTGTTACCCATTTGATGGCCTTTCTTCCCTTTCCTCCATCCTCTTTTCTTCGTGAATTTGTTCACCTGCAGGACGTTTCGAAACCATGAAAACAGCGCGTACTCAAAATCAGGGGAGGCGGGCAGCACGTTTAGCAATGATTACGCAATGCGTGCCACCTGCATCTGGCATTAAAGTTTATTTGCTAACTGTACAGTTTTGCAGACAAGGTCGCATAAAATGCCGTTCCCCCATTGACCATACCTCTCTTCCCATCGCCCACTCGTTCATTTTGTGCCATGACTGATACCTCTGTGAAGACTGAAACCATGGATGTTGATGGTAAGTTCTCGGCTTGGCTACTCTACTTGGGTTGTAATCTAACGCGCCTTGACAGTCTTGACTCTCCTTTTGGCATCCATCCAGCTCACCCCCACCCAGCATCAGCAGCTCACCACCGTGATTGCCAATTTGCACCCTGGCACCATCTCTGCCTCGTCCTCGAATGCCACACCGTCTGGCAGCAGTGCCAGTGTAGCTGTCGTGCCAGTTTCCCTGGCGTCAATGGCGATGCCTGTGACCATCACTGCTGCCACTCCCGTCACGGCCCTTAGCGCAGCTGCAGCTGCCAGCAATTTGACACTGTGGGCTACCCCCCTTCCCCCTGGTGCCATTGTAGTTCCCTCCAACTATGATTACCATGTTCCCCATCCCCGTGAAAGTGGCCCATTCTACATCGTGGTCCACGGCCGAGACATCGGTATCTTCTCTACTTGATTTGCAGCTTCCCCTTCCACAGATTCTCTAGCTAATTCTTTTATTTTTAGGGAAGTGACGTCTCCCCTTGTCATGGGCATGAGCGGCGCCATCTATAATCGCTGCACCAGCAACTCCTCAGGCTGCATCAGGATGGACCAAGTCCTCCAGGTCACGCAGGCGGCACTTCTGCCCTAAAAACATACGATTGTTTTCCTGCTTCTTCCCTTCTTCGATTCACTAATGTACATTTAGGCTTCTTTGACAGTGCTTGCAGTCACTGAGCACATAAAGGGGAGTCATTGGAAGGAAGGGGGGTGATGTCTTCGCCAAGCTCTTGGTTCATACCGTATCTTTTTAGTCTACATCTGTATCTCGAACGTAACCATCTCGAATGTCATCAAACTGTGTTCCCGTGAAAATTTATTGTGTGAACGTGACATTCACCACCAAATCTAACCAAATCACACTTAGAGCAAACTAGGCTATGCCACTCAATCCTATCATTGACTACAATAAGTTGGTTAACTAGTGCGAATAGGGATACATTGCCATGCCAGTCGCTTCAGTGAATAAGCCTTGCGTAGGGCGGCGGGGCCTTCGATCACAATGCACCATATGTCCTCCAGGTACATGATGACCTTCTGAATGGGCTCTCCCGCCTTCTCCATGGCGTCCTGATGTGGTATACAGCCTTCCGCCTGCAAAACCTCCGTCATGACCTCCTCATAGAGCCTCTGGAACTCATACATCTGCTCTAAAGGGTCGGTGAACACCCTGATGGTGCCTTGAAGCTCGTGATCCATAAAATACGTGCGCATCAAAGACTTGACATAGGCCTCAGGGTCGGCATCCGTGACAAAATTCTTGAAGTCGAGTTGGATAGTCTTTGCACGCACACACAGCTGAATCATCATATTGGGGGGCGGTGTCGGCTCTCGTTCCTCACGGCTATAAAATTAGTTAGATATGTCACCAGTGGAAGTTTTCGCTCTCAAACCTTGACCCGGAGACCATTAGATTATTTTTGGGGATCAACTCCCGAGCATTTGAGCCTCTGATCTTGCGTGAACCCCTATAGACACCTTATCAAAATGCCGGCGTGATGCTCAGGCATAACTCACTTTTTCTGGCCATACCTCTCCTTGCGATGCTCGCGAATGCCATCATGATGCCTGCAAATAACCCCAGGTTAATAAACTTTTGACAGGATGACAGGAACAGTCTGGACTGACCTAGCATATGATCGCCGGCTTTTGTCTCGATTAGATTGTAACCAGGCCTCTTCTGTAAGATATTTTTTGGGTCGCGCCATGGGGGTAAGGGTCCAACGGAGATAGCCTTTTTGGGTCTTTGTCTGACCATAATTGACACTACCACATACCGTCTGTTTTTCCTCTTTCCTCCCTTCATCTTGCCTCTCATGCGTTTCTAAAATACTGTATGACTCAGTCTACAGTACAATGAACCTTATATTCAAGACAGATCACCTGCCCATTTCTGACTTTCCATCCGAACTGATGAACCACGAGCGGCAGTCAGCCCTAAATCCTTAAATGCATCTTCATCAATTTTGACACTTTGTCTGACCAAAACTACCATTTCGCCCTTCCTTCACAATTCCATCAGGTTTTTGCAACAGAAAAGGTGAGTCTATTATTGTTCCTCATAAGCCAACCTGATTGAACATTCTACTGCTGTATTTATGTTTTCTGAGCCAATGTCTTTCCGGAATGTATTTTCTCAAATGTTGTCGTTCAACTGAGTCAGGCTTATTCAGACAGATGTTTCAGTGTACTCATAGGCTCTATACCACTCATGCTACCAATGCCTTTCTGCGAGCGTGATCCAGTTAACACTAACAAGCCACCACTGTCCCTGGAAACCATTGCACTGTTCTCTGTTGTCACCAGCCTGTGTGTGAGTCGCACCCGTCCGACTAGTGAGTGAGCTTGTCCTCACTTCATTGCACCATTAGTGGTCCCAGTGTCGGGCCCTGCTCTGGCCATTCTATGAATATGTACCACTGGCTCGAGGTCCCGGTACTCACAGCCCCTATTTACGGCTATGAGACTGTAATACCCGGATAGAAAGTGAAGTGACGCGCATCCCGTGCTTCTATTCCAACCATGTCAACAAAGTGCTGCAGTTGTGCCGAATGCACGCGTCCCCTGGTGCCCAATGAGGTGAAACTCGGTCCTGAGGTGTGGTGATCAATCTCACTCTCATGTCCCTACTGACAGTATTGTGCAGGAGAGTTACTTGTTTGTCAATGAAGGGCTCTATTACCTCCGCAAATATCGAGACAGTTACCTTGATGCTCTTCAGGCCGGCACCATTGAATTGTGGTGGCCCACATTCCTCTGGGGCTATACGGGCCAGTGCCCGCATGAGGTGCAGATGGTTAGACGTGTCGGTCTTCTGGCATGGGCGGAGAGTGTAATTCAATTGAGACAGGTGTGAATAATTCCACCTAATTTTTGGCATTCCCTCACAAACCTCACCAGAAAGCCAAAGCCTGGCTGGATCACCATGGAGGTTCTGCCATTAAATCCGACATCGGTGTGCACAACTCAGTGCCGCCAGCTCCATTTATCCCTTGTTTAATCCATCACGACCCAGGATTTGCAAGCAATTGGGCCTCGACACAGTCATCGCTGGATAATGAAGTCGCTTCGGGATTGGACTGGTCTCTTCAAGATGGGGACACAGATACCAATTCTTCCTGAGGGAATGCGTGCACTCATGGTTTCCGAGACCGGGCTGCTATCCATGCTTGGAGGTGTCATGTGGTTGACGACCGTGCAGCAGTGGAATCCCTGTAAAGTATAGATTGCGATATCTTATGACCTAATAGATCCTGGGGACCCACCCGTGGGAGTTGCTACTGTAATACTGTACAGTTCTACCTTAGAGAATAAAAAGATGCACTGCCATACAACACAGCCCTGAATTTCCAAACCAAACGACCCTTGATGCCAGTAACCAAGGTATTTTTAACAATTGCCTCTGTATTCCAAAAATGACCATTTGCAATGCTGATGAGCCTAGACTTCCGTGGCAATGGCAACACCCAAAACTCGGAGAGAGCTTAGGAAATTAACGTAGCAACACAGCAATCAAGGCAATGTGTTTGCGAGTGGTTTGGTGCACCTCCGTGCGGTCAATTCCTCAATAACACAAGATACACTGCGACTTTTCAGTCAGCAAAGTAGTACTCTTGGTCAAGGAGTACTAGTAGACGTTGGCTGTAAGCCAGGAAGGATCTCGATAAATGAGATGGGACGGAATCTGGTATGACTTGAATACCAGGAAACCGCAATAGAAACTGCGAAAATGATCTAGAGACCACGAAAATGGATCTAGAAATCGTGGCAATGCTCTAGAAATCGTAGCAACGGTCGAGAAAACGTGGGGAGAGACTGGAAAACGTGGGGAGGAGCTAGAAAACGTTGTGATGCTCTAGTAATTGTGGGAGCGGACGAGTAATCGTGTGGAAGGACTGGTAATCGTAGCAATGCTCGAGAAAACGTGGGGATGGACTGTAAAACGTGGGGAAGGACTAGAAACCGTTGCGATGCTCTAGTAATCGTGGGGGAGGACTAGAAATCGTGGCAATGGACTAAAAGACGTCGAAATAGCCTAGTAAACGTGGCTTGGGGTGTACCTGATATTGTGAGTCGAAACAAGTAACAATAAACGTACGGAGACTGCAAGAAACTGGTAGAAATCGTAGCAACTGAGGTGCTGAGTGGGGCGCTGCGGCAATAGATGCACAGCAACTCCAAACAATGATAAAGACGAGAGTGATCCTATGGAGCTGAACTGGGCCTACACGGAGGCAATACTGAACTGGGTGATGAAAACGATGGTGATGTAGAAGGTGAAAGCGATGAAACAATCCTATGTGGTGAAAGTGAAGCAATGTTGTGGCATTAAAAGACAAAAGCAAGTTATTGATGCAAGATTTCGTGTATTGGTGCAACCAACAACGTTTAAAGAGTAAAGCAAGCGGTGGGGAATAACTTGGAGTAACCGTAGCTGACTGGTAATGCCGTAGCCTCGTCAACTGGGTAAGAACTAGCTCTAAAAATGCAGTATCTACCTAGTTTTTATACTACAAGTACGATTTTATAAATAGAATATTCTTCGAAGCCTTAGTAAGGCTGTAAGTCCTTGGCTTTTGTAATAGCCGTAGTAAACATATGGTATCTGTGGTTCTAAAGTAACAGCAGGTCCTTGACATTGCCATGTATGGATGCAAACTGTGTGGTTTTATTGAGCGATGAGCAGATCATAAGGTGCTGTGTAGCTGCGGATTATTGAGCTGCAGTTGCCGTGCTGAGGTGTATGCATGGGGCAATGATAATTTGAAGTCTTGGCACTGTAACAGCCTTAGTAAATGTGGTCTATAGTTGCCGTAGCTGTAATTATCGTAGCTGGGAGGGTACTCGCGTCAATCACGTCATTTCATTAAATGATTGATGGGCACATCAACTAGTGCTTCTGAGTGATATAGCAACCCCGTTTTAGGATGATTGTCGATCAAAGGTGCCTTGCCATGATGGGATATGGTAATTGTGATATGAGGCGAGCTGGGAAGGATAACGGAGTGCGTGAGGAGTGGATGTCACGGTTTTAGGACTGGATCTGAATGTTTGTGGCTTATACTGCGAAAATCCGTGGTATTATCGAGAGTTGGCAGTGTTATGGAGTGTGTGAGGGTTATAATGGAGTCGTTTTGAAGGTATTGGGTGATGGATGGCTAAATCCGCGAATTCTGAGCATACAGAGCCTGGAGGCTCATCAACGCTAGTTTGACCTGTTCACCGCCCAGCAGCGCAGGAACTCCTGTGCTTACATGGCGCTGAAGGTGTGAGCCGATCCTAACCCATTTTTCCACTGGAAGAACGAGTTCATGAGAGGATGGAATATGAGGTATCCCATGGTATGGGAACAGGAGCTCATTGTATGCCAGGTTAGTCTTTTATTCCGTGTCGTGTGGTACTTGATTTGAGCAACTGGTTTATAGCGCATCAAAAAAGTGTTGACGTGGGTGTTCTATCGTCAGCACTCGAACACCAGCCCCAAAGACATCGAGGCCAACGGGCCCATCAACACTACCATCGTGTGGCAAAATCTCAGCCCATGCGCTGACTTCAAGAAGTACCCTCATCCCAAGATGATTCGCAGGGAATGCAAGGAAATCAATGTGGTGGCCCTCCTCGATGGAGTGGTGGTTCCCACCGAGGCCGTAGGTCGGACGATCACCCATAACATCTGAGAGAGGCAGGAGGGGGCGGGAACCGAGGGGGCAGAATCTGATGACTAGCTACCATTTCTGTACTTGTGTTTGACCCAATTTCATTTCGTGGTATGGCCCAATAAAGCAGCCCGGTGCGAGTCAGGCAGGATACTCATTAGTGTAAAAATGCCATCCATTGTGGTAGTTGGCAAAACCGTGAATATTGGTGTATAGATACCTAGCAAAATGGCCACCAAAATCCACCACGTCCTTTTTCGCTAATCAGCATAACCCTGTATCCCCGCAGCATTCGCACTCTAGACCCCATCACTCTCCGCAGCTCCACTGCCAAGCAGCTGAAAGTCAGTAACGAAGTGATGATGATTGTCGAGCACTACCAAGTTCGGTGTAAGCTCCTCGTGAATAGCGAGCATGGCATGACGCAAACTCTGCAGACGTTAAGTACGAAAAGATAAAATAGTCAGAGGTAATGCACATTATGACGCCTTGCCTCGGTGGCGGGTGGCTCTGGCCATGTAGAAAACCACACCTCAAAAAGTGATTCCATGAACATGGTGGTATTGTCTTGCTCCAGAGCTCGTACGAATGCCAGGCCACGACGTCGGAGCTAGGTCACTTGCTGAGGAGTATATGCACACTGAAAATGAATTAGAGTCATTGAACATGGTGAAGATAAAAGATAGACCGTACACGTGCGTGGTCACCTAAAGCTGCAGCAGAGGTGGTATTGTCCAATTTTTTTTTGAGATGTAGGTGGAGAAGATCATGCGGTCAGCAAGCAGAGACAAACACCATATCTGTCCGTGGGCGAGGGAGGTGAAGTAGCAGCAGAGGGGACGATTGACGATGCAGCGACTTCATCGTATGTTGCTTGGAATCACTAAGTAGGAAGTATGGACAAACAGAAATAATCGGCCATATGTTGCCGACCATATATTCTATGTTGCCGTAACATAGTTGCCGTAGTTGCCGTAGCATAGTTGCTGTAGTTGCCATAACATATGACTCAGCGGGCTGGGCCCCAATCACGGGACTCCATTGATCTGGGCTTTCCTTTTCCTGTGACATGAGGAAGGCCAAGCCGAGGCTATATCGTGCCGACGAATCCGCAGTGTGGAAGGACCTCCACATCTCCCACTCTCGGTACACTAAAATTGGCCATGGCCATGCTCCCACAATCATGCAAGTTGCTGCCGAGCCTTCTAGCCATTGGACACAAAGGAGGGTAGTCACCATCCCCAACAGCTTCTGCCCTCGAGACATCTTTTGCAATAACAACTCCTTCGCTCCCGAGCCTCCTCCTTCAAGAAAGACTCGCAAGCACTATCTCAACTTGGTGCATTCCTTGTGCAAGTTACACCCTGCACGCATCTCATCGATCTATAGGACCAACCTTTACTCGAATGGCTTGGGTGGGATGGCAAACTGGGATTTCGCCAGGAGTACTTGATGGAATTGCTCTGTCTCAAAGGTCGTGGCAATGCTGGGGTTCACAACTGTTGCCCAGGGTGTGGTTCGGCGGATGCTGTGTTTCGATGTGACACTTGCGCTCGGGGGATGATGCTGTGCGAAGCTTGTTGCCTGAGGGAACATGCGAGCCAACCTCTTCATATCATCCGGGTAGGTGACATCTACGTTGTTGTGCCATCGTTAGCTAATGTGGTCCTCTAGAAATGGAATGATGAGCGCTTCATTAAGTGCTCACTCTGAGAGCTGGGTTTGCATCTCCAGCTGGGCCACATCGATGGCAGCATTTGCATCAATCCCAATCGTGCAGGTCGGACCTTTGTCGTGATGGATGCCAACAGGATGCACGAAGTAGACGTCCAGTACTGCACGTGCGACCGTCAAGGGGGTGCAAACAGGTGGCAACAGCTCTTGCGTTTTGGGTGGTACCCTGGAACTATGCGTCAACCAAGGACTTGTGTTACTCTCTCGGTACTGGAGCAATTTCATGTGCTGACGCTAATCAGCAAGATATTGGCTTACGACTTTTGCAAGGCGCTGACACATCTCACAGACGGTCTCGGCCTCAAGCTACCCAAGGTGCACTAATCCTAGATAGACTGCTCTTGTCAGTACTGATAGAGAAGGGCAGTCAAAGTACAAATCTTTTCTTCGGATCGTGCATGAATTCCGCCATCTGAAGATGATGATGCGTGCTGGGAGGGGACAGGAGGAAAACGGCATATTGACTATGAAGGAGGGTGAGCTCGCCCTGTGCTGTGCAGCTTGCCCCATTCCTGGGGTTAATCTCCCGTCTGATTGGCGCATGCTGATACGCCGTCTACGTGTTCACACCTAGATTTTGCGATTTTATAATAATACTATTGCATATCTATCTTACATTAGTGATACTTAAAGGACTATAGCTGAGGCTTCGAAGCTGATAGTTAGACTAGTATGCGACTAGTAGAGCCAGGACTTAGATGCGATACCACTAGTGGGTTAAATCTACCAGCCGGCCATACTAGTGACTTGAATGCTAACAGGGCTAAGTGAATACGGCCACTAGTGGACAAGTAATGTGACTAGCGCACCAAACAAGAAGCAGAGGACACAAATCTCGTGAAGTTCGGTCACTAGCGAGCCGCTCTGGGCATAAACGCCTAAGTCAGGTTAACTAGTCACGCGGCAATCTCGAAACAGGACTTAGAAATGAATTAGCAACAGATTAACCTTGCGGTAGATCCGCCGGGTGCGATACAGATCCATTGCGATCGGTACTAGTATAGCCGGGCTGCGCCTTCGATCACGATCGACAGCTGTTACAGGCACGCTCGCCTGGCTAGTCATTTATCCTTGGCACTAGTGGAGCGTCGCTGGGCCCAGGACACGGAATACAACCGCTAGCGGAGCTCCTAGGCTCACTAGTCAGCAAGCGATCATTTCTAGACCGACTATTGCGTGATTATTCACCATTATTCGTGACTAGCCAAGAAATCCTTATCAATAATACCCCTCTAGTCAGTTATTTATATCTCGATCGTACCTTGTTTGTCAGTATATAAGTAGTAGAATAGGCGCACGCGCGGCTCAGGCAAGCCATGCCCGCAATTGTGACCTACTAGTCAGTATCTAGTGCCCCAATTAAAGGCTTTTGTGCTTAACCTCGACGAAGCGGCTACTAGTCGCTAAGTTACCCATAGCATTGAGTGAATAGAAGTGTCTTAGAGTAATCTTTTGTGTCCTGCAAAGGCCAAGAGTGTTTCGAAGTTAGTTCAAGCAAGTTCTTGAAGTTTAAAGTATTATTCTTAGGCCAAGAGCGCCACTAGTCTGCCTAGAAAGCGACTAGTCAAGTGTTTATTCACTTGTAAGACATTATAGGGCCAAGAGAGCCACTAGTTCGAAGCAGTCCCAGTCAGAGCGAGCGCAGTAGCTCAAGTCGAGTCACTATTCATCCAATTGTGTCTTACAAACCCCACTAGTGCGAGTAGTACGCTTGTATAGCTCACTAGTAACGAAATAAAACGTCTTTAAACAACTTTCCTTGATTATTGAAGTCTGCAGAGTGCTTCTATCGTACTCGAAACGCCCGAATTCAATACATTGGTGATAAGTGTAGAGTTAGTGATTGGTTTAGTGTTGTTGGTGTTCATTGCCAGCCTCTAGTCCATTTGCCACTCGCCGTTACCGAGCACATCAACGCGTGCGCCTTCGATAAGGTATGTTCTCAGTATCAAGTCATCTTTATCGAGGTATATTTGCACTGGATGCATGTTTCTGGCTTTGTAACTGCCATTGAGGTTCGGTCAAATTGGACCCTGGGCTGCACACTGGTCTCGTGTATTTCGTCAAGTATGCACCCTACCTCACACATCTACGCAACTATGTCACTCAGAAGGATGTGAGTGACGTCCTCGTATGCGTTTGGGCAGGTAAAATTGATGGGCTGTGAATAGATATCTACATGTAGTGGTTTCAAGACCCTGGCGCACACGGAAACAAAGGGTGAAGCAGGTCTGCGAGCGAGCGGTGTGGGTATGTGTGTTTGTGCCCGACATGAGATGGTTTCTCCCACAGGAGTTGGCGATCTGCAAAAGGGCAAAAGGTGAGTACTTGCATGTGGGTGTGTTCTACTATACTGATGTGGCTGAGGGCAGGTACGCGAACATGGACTACATAGCTCTCTTGGCCATTACGCCTATGGACTTGGACAACATTTTCGTTCCATATGACATCGCATGCCAGTGGGGGGGTCAATTTCAATGATCGGATGCAAGAGCTACCAAATCACCTGAGGCTGTGGGGTGGAGTGGGCCTGTCCTGCGGCGTCCCCAAGCTGCATGCGAAGGCTCACAAGCTCACATGTCAAGCAGCGTTTGCAATCAGCATCCAAGACGGCACCAGCAGAACGGATGGCGAAGGTATTGAGCATATGTGGGCGCTACTGAACGCTTTGGCCAATTCAACGAAGGAAATGGGACCTGGCTCGAGACACGACACATTGGACGACCATTTTGCATATCATAACTTCATGAAAACTATTCTCCTTGGTACGTACATCGACGGAATCAAGTATTGGCCACTAACTAATGGTCAACAGGTGCTCTACTGCACCGTAGGGTCACGGAAGCAGAGGTTCAAGTCGTCACTCATCAAAAGTACCATGACGATTTCACCAATGCTCTACCGAGTGCTGATTATGCCAGGGATTGGACAACTCTGGTCTGCGCATGGGATTGTGACCAGTCAAAACCAAGTCCCTATGTTTCCATTGCTGAACGTATGTGCAGGAGTGAGACTTCGGCTGGATCTGATACATGAACAATAGATGTGACCGAGGCAGACCTGAAGTTCAAGCTGAAGGAGGAGGAGCGCAAGAGCAAGGAGCAAGGAGAAGTGCCAATTCATGAGATCAGCGCAACTTCCTGCTTGGGTCTTGGTTTGCTGATTGAGGATTCTCAGTGAGTATCATTCAGTACGAGGCGTTGCCAGGGTTTGATGTGATATTAAGGCGACGTCTTTCTGCTCTCTCATCTGGGGAAGGTGAACTGTCTGGTTCCCTAGCAGCTGATTTAGAACAACGCCGCTCAACGCTGTGCAGGCAAATTGCTCAGTTTCGGGAGCTCCAGGTCATTTACATGTCAGGGGCATTGGTTCGACATGAGAGGATGGTATCAGAGTCTATGGTGGAAATTGAGCCAGAGGATGATAGGCTATGGCTCCCTTCTGAGCTAAGTGCAGCTGTTCATGCTGCCTCCTGTCACCCTGGATTGGCAGAGAGGGAGGCTCTACTATGTGAGGCTCAGTGCTTTGATGTGCTGGCTGCGATACGGTCTTCGATGAGAGCGGAGGCAGCCGTTTACGATTTTTGCTGAGCTAACCTATGAGGACAGGAGGCGCTTGGCCGTGCTGCAGATGTCCTCGATGCGTGGAAAGAAAAGCGCACGCTGGCTGTAGGGAAGTACCGGAAGGCTCGCAAGGCTTTGCTGGCATTGAGAGGCGAAGGCGATTGGATGGAGGACCTACAGGAATTGCATGATAAGGACATGTCTATGATGTACGGCACCATGTTGGACAACGAAGAGGTCGCTACGGAGGCACCTGGAGAACGAAATCGCAAGAGATGGCGCGTGCCAGAAGATAAACAGTCAGAGAGGGAGGTATCATGGATATGGCAGTCGGAAGGTAGCCTGGATGCAGGTGACAATGCTAATAACCTCGAAGGTATGGTGGCGGACTCTTGGACCTGAATATGACCTAATATCCATTCGTAGATGTGCACGTACATTGGCTGAGGAACCGTGCAAGAACGAAGTGATGGGAAGAGGAGAAGGAGCTTCTGTGTGAGGAGCAACGCCGCGTCCTAGCTACGTTGCGTTGGCGAGCACTTTGGTGGGTGGCTAAGGGAGACGGCTGGCCAGATTTGAGTCCGGATATAGCAGAGGGTGTGCATGCGTATGCTGCCCAACAGCGTGATGCAAACCATCAGCTGGGCATGAGCTTTGCGCATCTGTGGAAGATGGAGTATATAGAACCATCGGAGGATGTTTATGAGTCTGATGATGACGATGTTGAGTAGTAGCTAGAATACAAAAATTACGATTATGCCGAGCAGCCGATTTTGCCATGTCTGGAATTGGGTAAGCAAAAATAAACAGGTAGAGGGATTTTAGGTGCTTCCTCTAAAAATTAGCAGGCACCATAGTTTTGTAGGGAGTTACCTTACACGGTGGGACAGGGGAATGCTGATCAGCATTGCAGAATGGCATTGAGGATCTTTACTGACCAGCATTGAAAATGCCATTGGGTTCAATGCTAATTAGCAGACAGAATGGCATGTCTGTGCAGCATGGGGTGCCCTAGGCGTCATCGAAAACCTCCTTTCTGCCTTCAGGGCATACTCAATGTCAAGTGCCAATTGGTACAGCTCTTCCCAATCATTGTATTCCACAGACAATTTATCGGCGAACACGCCGTTCCTCACATTAGGTGGCAGCCCACTCATGAACTTGTTTTTCACGGAGTATTCGTCCAGTGCAATGTCCATGTCGTCTATTAATTGTTGCAGGGTGTCCTTCCACCCTTGGACAGTGTTGTCCCCTTCATCCCACCGGGCAGCCCTAAATGCATTGTGTGCATCCTGTAGTGCTGAATCATGTATGAACCGAGCATATAGGTCGATGATTACTTCCACGAATAGTGGTTTCATCATCCCTGGTCAACTGATCTTCTGCTGGAACCACATCTTTGCTTTTCCTTCCAGAAGCGAGTCCAGGATAAGCACTCTCTCCTCGTCGTGATCAGGCCCTCCTAGTTGTGATGTTCTGTATGCGAATATGACGCTATGTAGCCATTCCCATAGTACCTCACAGGATGCTGTTCCGTCGTATTTTTTCATCGTCTTTGTGTCAAGGCATGTTCCCTTGGCTCCATTGGGTATCGATAACTTGTGCTCCAAGTGTTGGCGTATAAACTCAATGATCTGCTGGAACTTCCATTCCGTATGTTGTGCCTTTACTTCTAGCAATCTCGCCGTCGGCATGAGGGATGGTATTCTTGACTGAAAACGAGGAGTGAAGGGATCATGAATACCCTTCTGGGATCCTTCATCATTGCTACTATCAGATCCATCATCACCAGGGTCTCCCCCGTCACAGCCATGCTGGTCGCGTCCATTTCCACTATCATGACGTGGCTTATCCTGCCTTCTGTCTCCATCACCGGGCCCGCATTGCTCTCTCGGCGTCTTAGGGTCACGATCACAATCATGATCATTGTTACCTGGTGGTGACAACCATGGATTATTGTCTTCATCGAACACTATTCCTTGGTTGGACACCATGGGGTTCATTCTGTCCCTAATCTGACTCAACCATATCCTCTGCAGGGCGATCCGATTCTTTAATTCCTCAGATGGGGCTTTTGTCTGTCCAGTGGTGCTTTGTTTTGTGCCGACGGGTTCTTTCGCTGACATGTCAACATTAGATGTTGACGATGAAGATGCTGTTGGGTTTGCAGTGGGGCATGTCGTCGGGGTGTGACCATGACTGGCAGCGCCTACTGGAACTTTGAGCTTAGATTCCCCACTTGCCCGCATTCGTTCCCGGAGGGCAGCGCACTGTTCCTCAAAGGATGGACTGTTCGTTGTCGTCTCTTCCTTTACTCGCACCGGTTCATCTGATTGGTGCATGCCTTTACCCATAACTAATGTAGTTAATTCAGCGTTATATTGTTGAATATACTCATTCGAAGATTGGTTAATCCTGATAAATCCCAACCCCATGAATATGCGCTTGGTTTGTGTGTGTGCAGCTGCTCATACCAAGGTTAAACGGTACTCCGATAATTTATCCAGTTCGGCCCGCATGGCCTCCATTGACATCTTCTCATCGTTCAACATCTCCTCGAACACGGTTTGTGCGTCTGCCTCAGCGTGACGGTCAGGACCCGCTCCTAATATCAGCTGCACCAATATCGGTGTCATATCCTCCTGCGATGCTGTGCTGTTTGATGTCGTACTGGCCCTCAATATTGGCCTTGAGGGGGGGGTCAGTACGTCTTCCCTCACTGGGTGCGGCGGCGGTGTCGTAGTGTTCCTTACTGGGGACGCATCTCGAGGTCTGGGTGTGCCCGCGGTTGATTCACGGCGCCAAGGGTGGTCGGATGGTTGTGCTGAAGCTTTCTTTGCTGCGTCCCCTCGTATGCTATCAAATGCTGGATTGGCTTTGAAACCTGTAATCGGGATGTAGCCCTCGCCAAGTAAAACCATCGATCGTGGTTTGTTGGGGAGGGTGGGGTGATCTACGGCTGTTGGGCTCTGGTTCCCCAGCAGTGTGTCCAAGTCATATGTTGGGGCATCGGTTCCCAAATCGTCGATGGAATACTCACCATCGTGTTCGTGTTCATCATCCTTCTCGATGACATGTCTGTCCCACAGCCTCTCGTGGTCATCGGACTGCTGTACCTCAAAGGCAAGGGTCGCCTTCCCCTTAGCCTTGCTGCTAGCAGTGGTCTTCTTCCGCTTTGAGGTAGCGCCAACTGTTGGGGTGGATTCCTCCTCCGCATGCGACAACGATGTATTGCCATCTCTCTCCCTGTCCCGTGTACTTGACACTCCTGTGGTCTTCTTCTCCTGCATCGCAGCTTTCTTTAATTTCGAACGAGTCATTGATGTGCTGGCACGATTAACAGTGGAAAAACGAAATTTCTGAGAGAGAATTTCTCCGGTGATGAGCCTCCAGGCTCTGTACGCTCAGAATTCGCGGATTTAGCCATCCATCACCCAATACCTTCAAAACGACGCCATTATAACCCTCACACACTCCATAACACTGCCAACTCTCGATAATACCACGGATTTTCGCAGTATAAGCCACAAACATTCAGATCCAGTCCTAAAACCGTGACATCCACTCCTCACGCACTCCGTTATACTTCCCAGCTCACCTCGCATCACAATTACCGTATCTCATCACGGCAAGGCACCTTTGATCGACAATCATTCCAAAATGGGGTTGCTATATCACTCAGAAGCACTAGTTGATGTGCCCATCAATCATTTAATGAAATGACGTGATTGACGCGAGTACCCTCCCAGCTACGATAATTACAGCTACGGCAACTATAGACCGCATTTACTAAGGCTGTTACAGTGCCAAGACTTCAAATTATCATTGCCCCACGCATACACCTCAGCACGGCAACTGCAGCTCAATAACCCGCAGCTACACAGCACTTTATGATCCGCTCATCGCTCAATAAAACCACACGGTTTGCATCCATACACGGCAACGTCAAGGACTTGCTGTTACTTTAGAACCACAGATACCATATGTTTACTATGGCTATTACAAAAGCCAAGGACTTACAGCCTTACTAAGGCTCCGAAGAATATTCTATTTATAAAATCGTACTTGTAGTATAAAAACTAGGTAGATACTGCATTTTTAGAGCTAGTTCTTACCCAGTTGACGAGGCTACGGCATTACCAGTCAGCTACGGTTACTCCAAGTTATTCCCCACCGCTTGCTTTACTCTTTAAACGTTGTTGGTTGCACCAATACACGAAATCTTGCATCAATAACTTGCTTTTGTCTTTTAATGCCACAACATTGCTTCACTTTCACCACATAGGATTGTTTCATCGCTTTCACCTTCTACATCACCATCGTTTTCATCACCCAGTTCAGTATTGCCTCCGTGTAGGCCCAGTTCAGCTCCATAGGATCACCCTCGTCTTTATCATTGTTTGGAGTTGCTGTGCATCTATTGCCGCAGCGCCCACTCAGCACCTCAGTTGCTACGATTTCTACCAGTTTCTTACAGTCTCCGTACGTTTATTGCTATTGTTTCGACTCACAATATTAGGTACACCCCAAGCCACGTTTACTAGGCTATTTCGACGTCTTCTAGTCCATTGCCACGATTACTAGAGCATCGCAACGTTTTCTAGTCCCTCCCCACGTTTTCCAGTCCATCCCCACGTTTCCTCGACCGTTGCTATGATTTCTAGCGTGTTGCTACGATTTCTAGAGCATTGCTACGATTACCAGTCCTTCCACACGATTACTCGCCCTCCCCCACGATTACTAGAGCATCACAACGTTTTCCAGTCCCTCCCCATGTTTTCTCGACCGTTGCCACGATTTCTAGAGCATCCCTACGATTTCTAGACCCATTTTCGTGGTCTCTAGATCATTTTTGCAGTTTCTATCACAGTTTCTTGGTATTCAAGTCATACCAGATTCCATCCCATCTCGTTTATTGAGATCCTTCCTGGCTTACAGCCAACATCTATTAGTACTCCTTGACCAAGAGTACTACTTTGCTGACTGAAAAGTCGCAGTGTATCTTGTGTTATTGAGGAATTGACTGCACGGAGGTGCACCGAACCACTTGCAAACACATTGCCTTGATTGCTGTGTTGCTACATTAATTGCCTAAGCTCTCACCGAGTTTTGGGTGTTGCCGTTGCCACGGAAGTCTAGGCTCATCAACGGGGGGGGGGAGCAGTAGCTGATGAATACAGCTGGAAAAGTTAAAAAGTGTAAGGGAGCCTTAGTCTTGTGGCACGCAATGTAACTTAGACCAACGTATATTGATCAGTTACAAAAGGTGTACAAGATAAAAACTACTGTTACATAAAGCTATGTATGGAATATATAGGTGTATCGGCGAAGCCGATACCAATCAGTACTAAATAATGAGATGGTTGTAGATATGGGTATTACCCGTTACACTTGCGGTGAACTTGCTACGTCGACTCTCCTGATCATCTCACTTGCTCTCTGGTGGTAATACGAATGGGAAAGGACGACTCTATGCTACCGTCATAGCTGCGCCACATTTGTATCCATTCAACAGAAGTATGTGGCCCATCTACTCTCTGTGAAGAAATTGCCAGTGACTCATGTGACATCTGTTCTAGTGAAAACTGTTCCTTATGACCTAGGTATATCCCCAAAGACATGCTTGATACGCAGCCTGTCACATCATCAGCAAAATGGTCACTTTGTCTTTGGGGTATTTCAGTACTTTCTAAAGTCATAAAAGCTTTGAAAGATACAAAATACAATGTCTTTCCACAAGAAGAAAATGTATTTCACAAGATACATACCTTGTCTTGTCAAGTAGATCAGAACTTTAAAAGATGATGTGCGACTTTGAAAGACCGGCACATCTTTCGTATGGCAATGTCTTTTACTATATATTTCAGTTTGCTTATTGCTTTGGACATTCCGAATGATGAAAGAGCATAGTAGAAAGCATAGTGGTAATTGGCATAATCATACTACATAGGCATAATGGGCATACAGCAAGCAGGAATGTTTGAACGAGTAACACTAGTATGAGAAGGGTTGATTACATGGGGAAAAGATGCCTGAGCTCCGGTGATAAGGACCTAGTAGCTTGTATGCCGTCATCCTCAGCTAAAACCATGGCAGAATCATCATTGTCACTGCCATCATCCTCATCCATATCATGCTCTGTTGCGGGACCACTGTCAATAGTACCAGTTGGAGTAATGTCACGGTTCAAACCTTGAACGATAGATGACGCGTCATTTTGATTGGCATCATGACAAAGCCCACCATTCTGCGAGTCTGCATCCTCCTCCACATCTGATTCTAGCACGGCCTGACCATAGTCCTCAAAATCGATGCCCTTGCCAGCTGAGGATGATATTGCGGTGGTCTTCTCAGTGTGGTGCTTCCGTTTAGAAGCAGATTCATCAACCAGTTCCTTCACGGGGTCAAGGATCTTCTTCCAGGTGGTAATGTCAAAGTCCTTAACCATCTGAAAGAAACGTGTCGCTCGTCGGATTTGGCGTGGCTTGCCAGACATGGACCGCTCCCATTTGTCGCCCCAATTCTCAACAGAGAAATGTCCTGTGCTTGCTGTGTCAATAACAAGAGATCCGGTGATGAGCCTAGACTTCCGTGGCAATGGCAACACCCAAAACTCGGAGAGAGCTTAGGAAATTAACGTAGCAACACAGCAATCAAGGCAATGTGTTTGCAAGTGGTTCGGTGCACCTCCGTGCGGTCAATTCCTCAATAACACAAGATACACTGCGACTTTTCAGTCAGCAAAGTAGTACTCTTGGTCAAGGAGTACTAGTAGACGTTGGCTGTAAGCCAGGAAGGATCTCGATAAACGAGATGGGACGGAATCTGGTATGACTTGAATACCAAGAAACCGTGATAGAAACTGCGAAAATGATCTAGAGACCACGAAAATAGGTCTAGAAATCGTAGCAACGGTCGAGAAAACGTGGGGAGGGACTGGAAAACGTGTGGAAGGACTGGTAATCGTAGCAATGCTTTAGAAATCGTAGCAACACGCTAGAAATCGTAGCAACGGTCAAGGAAACGTGGGGATGGACTGGAAAACGTGGGGAGGGACTAGAAAACGTTGCGATGCTCTAGTAATCGTGGCAATGGACTAGAAGACGTCGAAATAGCCTAGTAAACGTGGCTTGGGGTGTACCTAATATTGTGAGTCGAAACAATAGCAATAAACGTACGGAGACTGTAAGAAACTGGTAGAAATCGTAGCAACTGAGGTGCTGAGTGGGCGCTGCGGCAATAGATGCACAGCAACTCCAAACAATGATAAAGACGAGGGTGATCCTATGGAGCTGAACTGGGCCTACACGGAGGCAATACTGAACTGGGTGATGAAAACGATGGTGATGTAGAAGGTGAAAGCGATGAAACAATCCTATGTGGTGAAAGTGAAGCAATGTTGTGGCATTAAAAGACAAAAGCAAGTTATTGATGCAAGATTTCGTGTATTGGTGCAACCAACAACGTTTAAAGAGTAAAGCAAGCGGTGGGGAATAACTTGGAGTAACCGTAGCTGACTGGTAATGCCGTAGCCTCGTCAACTGGGTAAGAACTAGCTCTAAAAATGCAGTATCTACCTAGTTTTTATACTACAAGTACGATTTTATAAATAGAATATTCTTCGGAGCCTTAGTAAGGCTGTAAGTCCTTGGCTTTTGTAATAGCCATAGTAAACATATGGTATCTGTGGTTCTAAAGTAACAGCAAGTCCTTGACGTTGCCGTGTATGGATGCAAACCGTGTGGTTTTATTGAGCGATGAGCGGATCATAAAGTGCTGTGTAGCTGCGGGTTATTGAGCTGCAGTTGCCGTGCTGAGGTGTATGCGTGGGGCAATGATAATTTGAAGTCTTGGCACTGTAACAGCCTTAGTAAATGCGGTCTATAGTTGCCGTAGCTGTAATTATCGTAGCTGGGAGGGTACTCGCGTCAATCACGTCATTTCATTAAATGATTGATGGGCACATCAACTAGTGCTTCTGAGTGATATAGCAACCCCATTTTGGAATGATTGTCGATCAAAGGTGCCTTGCCGTGATGAGATACGGTAATTGTGATGCGAGGTGAGCTGGGAAGTATAACGGAGTGCGTGAGGAGTGGATGTCACGGTTTTAGGACTGGATCTGAATGTTTGTGGCTTATACTGCGAAAATCCGTGGTATTATCGAGAGTTGGCAGTGTTATGGAGTGTGTGAGGGTTATAATGGCGTCGTTTTGAAGGTATTGGGTGATGGATGGCTAAATCCGCGAATTCTGAGCGTACAGAGCCTGGAGGCTCATCACCGTCCTCGTTGTCGTTGGCCGTCAGCATCCCGAGTATGTTCCTGCAGTCTTGCCCGATACATTTCTGCCCTTTCCCATACCTCTGCACCCTTTACCGTCCTTCGCAGCCCAGTTCCACCCTCCACCATAGCCTTGTGTCATTTTAAAAGCCCCCTGGTCCTCCCGTCATCGTTGACATCGTGCAATTCATCGTCGCTGTCCCTCGGCCAATTTTGGGTCGATACGCCCTTGCGGTCACAGATGGTAGTCGATAATGATTCAGCCAGTGTATTGGTGATCATTATTGTGCTCGAATGCCATGGACCACGGCGATTGGCCTTGATGTGGATGCTGGAGTTGCCGCACGGTCGAGACGGAATCAGGGCTTGCACTTGGAGCCACAGCGAGTGCTGTTGGGGCTGGTGTTGTCATCATCGATGGTGGTTGTTGTCTTGGTGGTCATGGGTGGGTACGTATGGTGCTGCCTTGCATAGAGCTTACACGTGCGGTTGGGGTGAACTGGTCATTCTCCAGGGCTCTTGCAGCCACTGTATGCATAAAAAAGATCTAGAAGGAATATTCAATATCAAAAAAAAACAATTACTTACTGTTTCTCACCCACGAGAGGGCTGTTGAGCGAGTGGAGGAGATGGCATTGGTCTTCGATGTCATGGTAAAGACCACGAAAGAATCGGCACAGCCACTCAATTGATTTCAGCAGCGAACAACAACATCCACGCATTAAAAGACTTGCAATGTTTTTGTCCTTGTACTGGTACCACCATGACCCGTCACATAAAGTGTGATGGCAGTCAACGACACGATGCCTCCGTCACACACGCTGCCTCCATCGTATGCCCAGTCTACTTCCAGTAGTGTCACAGTCGTCGAACATCCTGGACCCTTACCCAGCAGTCTTGTGAACACAGTCACGGCCATGTCGACGACGCCATTTCCCTCAATATTCACCCCGCCCAATGTGCAGCATCTGCACCATGTGCAGCATTTTTGCTTTGGGCCTACCCTGCTACAGGAGTTGCATCTCCCGTACGCATATTATGATCCGAGGTCGGAGTACTCAGTCACCATAGCTGACCACCGTGCAAGGATGAGATTCCTGGGTTCAGTTTGGTATTTTGGCGGGATGGTGGGGACAGGCATGGAGTGAGTGACTGGGCCATCCTGTATGGGAGGTGTATTTTTAGATGGATATCATGGACGAGGTCAAATAGCCAAATTTTGGTTGGTTTCATTTGATTTGTTCTGGACCTGTGTTTCTGACATTCGTTTTGTGTTCCAGGTATATTATATTTCATTTTTCACGACATGCATGCACTTGGATTGTACCACTATAATTCTACATTTCTACCTATGGGGATTGTTATATGCGTAATGCTGGACTTGCTTTCTTTTCACTGACATGAAGCTCACGCCGTGACTAGTGATAATATTTGCAAAGAAAATAATATCCACATAGCCATGCCTCTTTCCCTTCACCTTCCGCTATCACACACACAGACCAGTGCCAACTTTGCAACTGCCATCGAGCAAGAAGTTATCTATCTCCGTCTTGTACTTCCAACCAGACTATATTCCTTCATGTTTCTGGGCCTAGTTCCCTGGTGAGATCATGGTACTGACATGGTGAATCCTCATGGTACGTGCATAAGCACGACAACTTCAAGTTCTGCCTTGACATAAAATGGACGAAGAGCGACCAGTGTTACAAAGCTTGGTTTAATAGACGGACGGAATGACGGAAGACTGGATAGGAGCGTTGAGGATGTATGGGTCATGCGGACGTTTGTTCATGTCCCTATCTCTGTACCATAAATTCACATCAGTACTATCCAGGGAGCCTCGAAAATCATTCCCTCAGCCTGTTACGGATGAAGAAACACGACAGGTCCTGTACAAATCGACTAGACCGTTGTACTTTTGTTTGCTCGACTTTTTCTGCCCTTTAGGGCTTGCAAAGCCTTATGGGAGCATATTCTACGATGGCCAAGTATACCGGCTTCGACATGATGATCATGAGAGGAACTGCTCACCTCTGTACAGGCAACACAAATCACAACAGGGACGTCTGAACTCCGAGATATCAGCAAGATGGAGCGCGTAGATTGGGATATTCGACGCGTTGTTTGGGAAAGTTCCGACCAAAATTTGCAGGCATCATTCAAATATCCACGTACTGGTACTCGATGATGATGAGCCTCCAGGCTCTGTACGCTCAGAATTCGTGGATTTTGACTGCTAATTAATGCTACTGTCCCTTCAACGGACTTTCAGCAAACCAATGATTGCACACCCACTGATACCACTTTCATCCTACGGCAACCACTCCTTACGCGCTTTGTTATCCATCCCATCTTGCCATGCATCATAATTGCCATACTTCATCATGGCAAGGCACCTTCGATCGACAATCATCCCAATACGGAATTGACGCATCACTCAGAAGCACCTAGTTGACGTGCTCATTGATCACTTAATGAAAATGATGTGATTGATGCGAGTACCTTCCCAGCTACGGCAACCACAGACCGTGTTTACTAAGGCTGTTACTTCGCCAAGGCCTCGAGAAAATGTTACCCCATGCGTACTCCTCAGCACGACGACTATTGCTCAAGTAATCCGCAGCTAAACAGCACCTAACGATCCGTGCATCGCTCAATGACCCCATACGGTTCGCATCCATACGCGGCAACGTCGACGAGTTGCTGTTACTTTAGAAGACAAAGGACCATATGTTTCCTACGACTTTTCACAAAGCCAAGGCCTTACAGCCTTACTAAGTCTCGCATAATTACTCTATTTATAAATTCGTACTTGTAGTATAAAAACTAGCTAGAAAACGTAGTTAGAGGGCAGTTCATCTCCAGTTGACCCCAGACTACGTCAATTATCGTCACGCTCTAGTCTATCGCCAGTAAACCATGTCTATTCACCGTTCTACGGCAATATACCGTTTGCACCAGCATATTCTTGATCGCACATCGACTCTTGAGCTCACCAGAGTTATTCCACAGTTTTTAACTGTGAAGGGTCCTTTGCTCTTAACACTATTGGTGCACACTCATACTGTGCCAATACATGATCGCCGTGCCATACCTCGTCCCCATTATCTTTTATAGGCCGTCATCGTTTCACTTTCACACCATTGGAGTTTTTACAGTTTCACTTTCGCCATCGTTATTGTCACCCACTTGGGTAGTCTCAGAGCAGACTTAGGATCAGTTCAGATAGGATCGTTTCAGTACCAGACCAGTTTCGACATTGACTCAGCACCCTCGCATCGTATAGGACCAGTATCATCGCCAGTTTTCGTAGTTCCACATTTTCTCTCACCAGTCCACCCTCAGCACCTCGTTCCATGTTTATTTCGCCACTCGCAGTCCCCACGCCGTTTTCTCATCGCTTCGCTCACCCACAGACTATTGCCGACCGTTTAGTCTATCTTCCATTGTTCACCTCGCTCCAATTACTGTAGCGCGACGTTTTCTAGTCTCACAGCACGTTTTCTCATACGGATTCGTGGTATTCACGTCATACCCATTTTCATTCTCTCTCATTTCGAGAGATCCCTACCAGCTTGAAGCCATAGCATTTAGTACTCGACTACCAAGCAGTACTACTTCGCAGACTTAAAGTCGCAGTGTATTCTTGCATATAGAGGAATTGTTCTACTGCACGGAGGTGCCCCAAACCACTCGCACACATGATCGCCTTGATTGCCGTGCTACTACGTTAATTACCCAATCTCGTTCTGAGTTGGTGTTGCCATTGCCACGGAAGTCTTAGGCTCATCAACGACCGGTTAGGGCAAAGGGCTAATTCGCAGGGAATGGTCAGGCAAGCCAAGGCCAGGAATGCTGCTGAAGATGATGCAGGAAGGTTGGATAGCAGGACGAGCGATGTTATTTGCTGGACCTCCATCGACGGGAAGAGCGACATTGCATTGGGTTCGTCTCTGTTTTCTTCTATATTCACATTGCCTTGAATATGCGACATAGATATGGCACAGACACTTGGGAGGACAAGATGGACGTTTTTTGCTCCTCTGGGGTGCACATTCCAATGGTTCGTTCATGATGTTTGGTGGAAACGGAGCTGTTACCAAAGGTGGCTATGTTGCCTCTGTCCTCAATGACGAGCTTGGTCTCGTATGATACCCTGTATAAGGAGAAGACGGCAGGAAAGCAATTTGTGTCCTCGATCCCTACTCTGCTGAATCCGACTTTTGATCTACTCAGTATGGCTACTCAATTACTCCAGTGTACTCGCCATGCGAAAACGTCACTGGTATTCTATGTTAAAGTCCATGGCTTGTGGCAAAACGGTTGTTATTGGTGGTCGGCGGCTGCATCAACTGGATGAAATCATCCCAACACTGACCCAGAACTTGAGGGTGATGTTGCCGAATTCACCTGTGAGTATTATCCAGCAAATAGATAATTCCTTTGCAAGTCTATTGACATCTACGGTTTGCAAGTTACCAGCTTACCACTGTCACACACTAAAACATGAAACAATACTGAGACTAGTATTTTAACTGAGTGACTAGAATAAAAGGGTAGGCAGATTGTACAAAACCAGCGAGGTTGTACCCACCCCGGCACGCGGCGGGCACCAATGTACCGGATCAGACCGGTGATCGTGGATGATGCAGCGTTCGTGTTGAGCATTGTTGTCTGTTTCCTTCATCTCTTTCTGTTGCAGCATCGACGCATCCATGTCTTGCCGGACTTCTGATCAATTCATTCAACAAATTATCATCTCTTTATTCAACAAAATGTCATTTCTCTGTCCAAGCGTCTCCGTTTTTGAAAACTGTTGCAATCCAGTCTTGCAGAATTCCGGTGATAATTTCGGGTCGATGAAGGTTGATATGATCAGTCAAAAACGGGCGGCATTCCAACTCGGTCGATAACCTGAGGTAGACTGTTTGAAAGGTATTCAAGGTGCATATCCTGGGCAGACTCCCCAGTCACAAACTGACGCGTCAGTCACACAGTCACGAGGCAGTGAAGCGCGCATCTTTCAGAACTCTGTTCTGAAAACTTTGATCTCCCATTATTTTCAAACAAATCAGCCCCGGTTATCCCCTACTTATCAAACATGCCTGTCTCACTCACCCTGGAGGACGAAGTGGTTATGAACTTGTGTGGGACGATCCCTTCGTTGCTATCTATGCTGGACTGTAACCACGCTGCTGCAGGACCTCTTCACACTTTGTTACTGGCATTGACTCAGAAAATAGCCAGAAATGAAGATGGTTCGTTGTTCTTGTCTTATTTTGTGTTTGATGTGTTCAGCACAAACTATGTAGGCATCCTTTCCACCTCAGCAGCAGTCAATACCAAGAATTCACATGTCGGTACACGCCCCAAGCATGACCAGTCCCGCCTCGGCATACCTCATTCTAACCCCGTCAAACTTGGAACAAAACGGCGGTGACAAGAGATCGCAGCAGATGCCCTGTCTGACCGCTACACCACGGCAAAACGGTCACGGTACACCAATGGAAATGGCACGTCAGGATGCACCCTACCTTTTTCTCACATGACTGTCGAAAACGATGAAGACGACAATGCAACTGCAGTAGTGAATTCGTCACCATGTACGAATTCACAACTTGTGACTCCGTTGAAGTCTTCGCGATCAGACAGCAGCTCAGTTAGTTTCCCAACCAGCATGTTGGAACGTGCCGCATCCCCCACCACCACAACTGTCGACAATGATGAGGACGACGTTGCAACTGTAGTTGCACATTCATCACCATGTATCGACTCTCTGCCGGTGACTCCGTTGAAGTGTTCCAGACGTGACATCAGCTCGGTCATTCATGTTCGCTCTACCAACAGTGGATGCTCAAGCTATGTCATCCACGATGATTCAATCGGAGATGCGACTGCTCCAACAAGATCATGTGGCACTGAACTCGACTCAGACGATGACATGTGCATACAGTTGGAGAGAGCGGAGCATCATTCTATCTGTACTGGGGACTCTTCTGGCAGTAATTGGGACAGTGGCCAGCGCAAATCATGCGGCTGCAACCGAGAATTCAGCAAGATCCGGACCATGGCCCCGATGAGCCTGATGATGGTGCCGAATTTGTTGGGCAGGGTAAAAGCAAATGTAACAAACGGAAGGGGAACAAAAAGCGCAAAACATTATCTTACCGTTCAAACGTTCACGTTGGCAAGAACACAATCCGACGAGGGAAACCTACAGAGGGGAGACCAAATTGGATGGACACGTTGACATTGCCACCTCCTAACACCTCTGCCCTTCAGCTCCTCACTAAACTGTCAACAGTGTCTTTGGACTCGACGTCGACCGTGGTGTTGAACGATCTCATTCACAATTTGGTGTGCACACCCTCCGTTGCTTTGAATTGCGAAGACCGGTCTCTTGCTGGAATTGCGGCATGTTGCCGTTCCCTTCAAAAGGTGGACAGTTTCAATAATTACAAGATGATGTGGTTGTATTTCCAGTTAGTGTTGACATGTGATGGGCAAGCTTTCCATTCTGTTTTTAAATTGATGACTGACTCATCGTGGCTTATAACAGATACAGAAAAGCTGCCATCGCTGATGGAGGACAGGGTCCCAGTATCGCTGACTTTGCCCGAATGGCGAAAACAGAGCACACCAAGTTCCAGTCATGGTATTCTGAAGGGGTACGCTTGTTATATTTAGCCACAGCGGGTAGGTTTCACACATCTATATCTGACATATCCACTGGAGCTGACAAACATTGTAGGAACACCTTATATCTTCTTCCTCCTTGCTGCCACTGGGATGCGTTATGATGTTTGTCGTCCGAAGTACAGTTCTATGGAAGACATCTCAGGTTTAGCAGTGTCGCTCCATCGTCCCGAAAGTACGTGTCACTTACATTTTTGATGTATCTTCTTAAACTGTTGTCAGGTGGTACACCGTCATATGAACTTGTCACCCACCTCATCATCACCCGTCTTCAAATGACAATGGAAACTATTGATGCAGTCGACACACCGTGGATGAAAATAACATTGTGGAATACCGCAGAGAAGGAGTGGCAGGAGCATCTGTTTTCTAACTATAAGTTCATTCAAAGTGTATTGGATGACGTTTGTGTCAAGTGCGTATGTTTATGCATTTGTGTGCACAAGAGAGTAATTTTCTACAGTTTCTTCCGTCTCCCTGAATGCATCGAACCATGGACACTTCTACGAGAACAGCAGTGGCCCTCATGCAAAGTTCCTAGCGGTGTTCATTGTCAAACCACGCCAGTGTACACCATTCATACAAAGTTCAAAGTGCCCAAAAATCGTTGCCCATTCAATGCTGATGAAGCACCGGCATGGACAGCTGCACAGCGTGGTAAAGCAGCTTTGGCAAGACCAGTAACCAGTCTCAAGCACCTTGAAGCAGAGGTGAAACAGTTTCTCGTATCCATGTTAATTACTTACCGTGTCGTTAACAATAGTTGGAGCACTATTATACTGATGCCGGTGAGAAAAAAGATCCCGACGGATATCTCTGTATCGACACAAGCATTTGTGAAGGGTGCGTATACCTACCATTCTTCCATCATGTTTCTAATTTGGTTGGACAGGCAAACAGTTGTTATCCGTGATGCTGATGCGGAACCAGTAGCCGTTATTATTCCCAACATGCTGTCCCATCTGCCACACTTACGAGATTCCATTGTTGCACAGCTAAGAAGTACATGGAACGGGGAATTTGAGCAAGACAAATCAGACCGTCAAGGGTACAGTTATTATTGCTGGCATGGTGACTGGTGGAACCGATATACTGAGAGGGTATGCTACATATCCTTCTTTTTGAAACCGCCATGCCTAAAACAATGTTCTAATAGGGATATGAGGCACCCGAGGATGCCAATCCCTATTATAGTATGAGGGAGGGGCGAACTACCATACATTTTCAAAAGCGAGCTCCTGGTCATTCTAGGGAGTTTCTAGCAGATTTGTTGGAGACAGACGTCCTAGCGAGCATCTTCCAAGACATTATGAAGTTCATTGATGAGCATGTAAGCAGTGGTCAAATCGTAGCTTGTTATCTAACCGACTTTTTGAACAGATTAGAAAATTGCTACCAGATATCTACAAAGAGCTCACAGTGTTCGTGGATCACTTACCTCTGAACGAACACAGTGCAGCATACCCATTTTCTGGCTTTGTCATCAACATCAGAGTCGCTACTAATGGACATCGTGATTCATTTGACAAGATAATCTGCGTAGTCATCCCTTTTGGGGAATGGGAAGGTGGGGAGCTTTGTTTGTATGAAGCTGGTCAGGTTTTGAAGTTGAAACCATGGGATGTTGTCATCTTTCCTTCTGGTCGTATTACCCATTTCAATCTCCATTTCACCGGGTTACGAGGCTCACTGGTCCTTCATTCTGATAACCGTGGTGATTCATGGGCTAGTGGACAGGATGATACGGCATTTAAGTACAATGGGTGGGCCCGCCATGTCGCTCGTTAAATACAGTATACATTTACAAATATTCCAGACCACTTTTATACATCAAATTCTCCTCATTTGTAGTGTTTCTTCGCACACATTCAACATGATGCACCATAACTACTTCAAGGTTTTGGTAAGATGCCAAAGATGCCAAAGATGTTAAAGATCCGGCTCCAAAGCTCAAGACACCGGTTCCAAAGATCAAGACACCGGTCCCAAAGATCAAGACGCTGAAAGAAGTCCAGAAAAAGACAAATCTGCTAAAGACAAATTGGCCATTTTTCTGATGATCATGTATGGTTTCGTGCTGCCTTATGGACAATGTGTACAGCGCATGGGCCGCTGGTGGACATAAGTCGTACATTTTACTTCATTTACCACCTAGACTAATACCCGATTCGCAGTGACTTATCTTTTCTGCGATCTCCGTGACGACCTCGATGCACGTATTCGGTTTCTGCTGCGCCTTGCTCTTCGATTTGGTTGTGTTTCTCCAATATTTGCATGTATATCCTAGCGCAGCTTGTTGCGCCATGTATCTCTTCATTTGGTTGTCCTGCCAAATGCTATCATGTATATCCCTGCGCAGCCTGTTGTGCCTTGTATGGTTCCGTGCTGCCTTGCAGACAATGTGTACAGCACACGGGCCGCTGCTGGAGGTAAGCCTTGTGTCATTTTATTCACCGACTAGACTGATGTTTTATCTGCAGTGAATGATCTTATCTGGGATGCTCGGCGACGATCTCGATATCCGAACTCTCTCTAGTCCGATTCGTACTTTGGCTGTCATTTGTTCGAACGGCTCTGCGCACAATCAAGTGAAAGAGACCGTTGATTGCCTTTTGCCTCCCGATCCAGGAGTTTATGCAGAAATGTGTCTTTCCACCTCTGTCCTCGTTTGTAGCAGAGATCAGCATGTGTTCATGTGGCAGCGGATGTCGAGCTTGTCTCTATCTCGCCTGAATCCCTGCTGGCATGAATGTGTAATGCCTTATTACTCCGCTCCATCCTCATTTGAGGGGAGCATGGCATTTTGCCGCGGTAGGCCTTGAGCCTCAATTTTTGGGATCTTAGTCCGCTTCGTGCGGACACCCCCTCCTTGTAAACACTCCGCTCTACTTTTCTTGTAAGTCCTTCCTATCCTTTGTTGCTTCCGTTGCTTATTTGTCGCCAGGCAGACCTTACTTTCAAACGATGTACAGATAGAAGATACTTCAAGTTATGATGCCTATCGGTGCATTTACCATGATAATCCTTCTACCGCGTGAATGTACTACAGGTGGTTGGCATGCTGTTGAGAGGGATCAAGGAATGTGCAGTATCCTTTGTGTGTCAACACTGTGCAGTTCTCAAGTGGTTATGTCCGGATACATAATATCCTGTAGACTACGGAGGTTTACTTTTGTGTGTGGTTACTCGGCTGTTTATAATAGCATGCTGCTCAGGCGCATCACTTTGCGACTGTATGCGGCAGAACCAGTAGGCCATACTTGCCATGGTATTCGCTGAGTTCCACTAATTTTTTGGCTAGATCCCACCATCGTGCCATGCTCTATGCGAGTACCGCGCGTGGTTATCTTATGCCGATGGCCTAGGTACCGGATAGCCTCGTGCGTGCCGTGTGCTGTTACTGTTTTTCAACGCACGACTTGCCTGTTGCCTGTTGCATACTGTTCGCTATCCCTTGTTTTACCTGAGCCTCAATTTGGGACTCGTGCATGCATCAGGAAAAATCCACGAAGCTATGTATAAGTATTGCCTATATATAGCTTCCGTAGCTCCGTAGTCAAGTACCCCTTAACATAACATCCGTAGCACTCCTGCGAATGCTATGTAGCACTACATAGCACTTCGATAGTTTACATGTGAGAGCTACATAGCAGTACCATACCTATCTATAACAGTACTATATCTATACATACAGTTCAGTATTCACTCATACCCATAATAGTCGTCGAGATACACAACGCCAAAATGCAGTTCAAATGTATATATTATGGTCATATAACTAATACTCAGTTCTACTCCTCCCCTACCACGGCATCATGTTCATCCTCCAAATCAGTCTCGACTTCACTGTCAGTCTCACCAGTTCGACCTTGTAGATCGGCAACAAGTCGCTCCTTCTCTGCATCATCAATAAACCCGTCGCCAATCTGCTTCGGCTGCACATCTGCATGTGTTCTAATAAGTAAGATGGTCAGGGTAGAACAAGCTCTGCGAAGAGGCACAGAAAATTCACCTTCCTTTCGTAGCCCAGTGTCGACGGATGTTTCCTGTAACCTTGACGTCTCCTGAACACCATGCTTTGACATCTTTCAGATGGGCGAGGTACCGAGGGGTTTGGGTCGCGTCGCTGAGCTTCTGTGCCTTAAAAGTACCATCGGCCCATTCCTCGATACAATGCTCTAACTAGTGAAGGAGATTGAATAATGATAGATAACAGGTCATAGCCAGAACTTACTATAGTCACAACAAGAGCGACTGTCTCTGGTTTTATACAATTGAAATCATCCTCCCAGATAATCCCGGGTGCCTTACGGTGACCAAAGAAATGTTCAGTGATTACCATTGGGATAATCTTGTTTTCGAACCTGCGTCGGAAGGTCTTTGGCTCCTGCAGAGCAATGAGGTAAGCTGGAACAAGAACATAAACTCACGCATACCTTACAGGTGAATGCACCGCGTGTCGCTAACATGACATACTTCTTCTTGTTTTGCTCAATTGTTGCTTTCTTGCTGGAAACAACAAAGCCATAGGTCGCTATGACCAAGGCCTTCATGTCAGTCTTCATCGCTCCCCGGACACGTGCTGATCGTCGTTTAATCTAGCAGCAATAAGATCAGAGATTTTCTCAGATTCGGAGGAATGACGTACCATGGTCTGCATACCCTTGGTGAGTTCGTAAGCCTCTCCGAATTCTTCACAAGCTTCATCCCACAGCTCCTGCAACCACATACGCTCAACCTCGGTGCCTGGATATCCGTCGACAGTGTAAATGCGCCGCTCCCATTCTTTACAGACTTGGTAAAGAATTTGACGTGCTTTACCATCATAATCACGTTGATTGACACCTTTTGTACCAGTGGCAACCTTAGCCATGCGAGGCTTCTTTGCGTCAGAAGGGAGGTCAGACTGAGAGGTCGGTGAAGGGCTATGAGGCCGCTTGCTTCCTGCTATTTGAGCTGGGTTGTCAGACGTCAATGAGTCTAGCTCCTTTGGGGGTTCACAGTGTTCAACAGTAGCCGCCTCATCAACAGGGTCAAATGCGGCATCATTGTTAGCATCAGAAAGAGAATCTGAATCACCAGGAAGAGGAGAGGATTGCCGATTGCGAATGCGACGGATAGGACTTGACCTGAAGTCGATGTGAGAAATGTCTTGGCCCGGCAAATCAGGAGTGGGCGATGAGGCAGTGATACGAGGTTGTCCTTTTCGACGAAGTCGTCTGGGTGGAGTCGAAATAGTCCCCTTTGACTGAATCTTCGGTAACAACTGAGCATATTTCCCTTCATAGCGAGCTGTATAGGAATAACACTCACAGAAGATGAAAACCCCAATGTGCCACCTGTATCATCGTCTTCGCTTTCCACATCAGATAGCTGGCGGCCGTTGTGAGCACGAGAGTACTCTTCCGCATAATTTTCCCGAAGTCGCTCTAGACAAATGTCAATAGGGTAAGAGATGCTGAATATCACGCACGGTTAGTTTTATCCTTGAGGGCTTGCTTCCGCTGAAGCTCAAGATTTTGCTTTTGGAGATTTGCAATGACTGCCTGAAGCTTCTTGTTCTCTGCGTTCGAAGCATTCTGATCTGGAAGAGTACACAGTGAGGTACACATGAGAGTAGAGCAGTGAAGGCACGCACTGAGGTCAGCCTGCTTCTTGCTAGGCTTGCTCGGTCGCCTGCCCCGCACATCTGAGCTGGAGACATCGGTTTCAGTTGATTGACGTGCCATTATCTGTGTTGAAGATTGTCGATACTAGTGGAAAGGTGGTGGTGAAAAGAAGAGTTGATCAAATCTGGAAAGACGAGAAAGAATCAACAAACATTTGAGATAACGTGATTTGAGCCACTTACTTGTGTACTCCGCCGTCATTGTAATTCTATTTCTTGCTACTGTCCTGCTACAATGGTGCACTCCATCTTCAAATGCCAGATCTGTGGACGTCAAACAAACTCCAAACCTGGTTTGGAACGCCACTATTCTCAAACCAGCTGCGGCTCTGAGCTTGATGAGAGACTAATGAGAGCCATCAAGGCCTCTAAACGGAAACGCGACGTCTCCCCAGCCCTGGCTGCTAAAACTTCAAGCATACCACCCTTCAGCCCATCTTCGGATTTTGAACCCTCATCTGGCCACGATACCGAAGAGCTTCATGCATTTCCAGATACGGGCACCAATCTTCCACCATCCAAGAAGACTCGTATCGAGGACATTGAAGATGAAGACAATGTTGCGGGACCACCAGAACATTACATTGAAGACTTTCCTTGGCCTGCCGGTGATCCGATTGCTGAGCGTGGAAAATTACCTCCATTTTTTGAACTTTTTCGGCGTCAGAAGGTCGAGAATAATGAGGCGATGTGGGCGCCTTTCAGTTCCAGAGACGAGTGGGAGCTTGCTAGATGGTTAATGCGCTCTAGCATCAGTCAGAAGGAGATCGACGCATTCTTGAAGTTGGAAAGTGTGCGTACCTTTGATTGTTTTTCACTCGAGCAGAACTTAAAATGGTTTCTAGATCAAAAATAATGTCAATCCGAGCTTCAGCAATAAAAGAAAGCTGTTTCAAACCATTGATAAGCTTCCCACCGGTCCTGAATGGACATGCGAAGCTTTCGAGATTCATGGGGATTTGCTCGATGATGAGGGAAAGCCGCGGACAGAAGAGATCGAGCTTTGGAAGCGTGATCCGGTTGCCTGTATTCGAGAACTTATGGGTGATGCTCGGTTCAAAGAACACATGCGTTACGCACCTGAACGGGTCTACACTGATGATACGGGTACATCGAGGGTATACAGTGAGATGGCGACGGCAGACTGGTGGTGGCAAATCCAGGTACATCTTTTGATCTTCGTATTAAAAGGGATACTCACGATGACGGGGCAGAAACTCTTACCAAAAGGTGTAACAATTGCTCCGGTGATTATTGCCTCTGATAAAACACAGCTTTCCCGCTTCAGTGGTGACAAGTCCGCATGGCCGGTGTACCTGACAATTGGGAATATCGACAAGGATATTAGGCGGAAGCCTTCCGAGCATGCGACTGTACTGATAGGGTACCTACCCGTCAGTAAACTAGAGTGCTTTTCAAAGAAACAGCGGTCGGTTGAGTCCTACCAGCTGTTTCATACTTGTATGCGCTCGCTTCTTGAGCCATTGATCGAGGCCGGAAAGAATGGAGTAGAGATGCTGTGCGCTGATGGTCAGATCAGACTCGTCTATCCAATTTTGGCTGCATACGTCGCAGATTACCCAGAGCAGTGCTTGATTGGATGCTCAATGGAGAACCGATGCCCAAAATGCAAGGCGAAAGCTGGCGAACTTGGAGATCCTGTGTGCTCACTCATGCGTGATCCAAAGGAAACAATCGAGATTCTGAAGCAGGCATCAGCTGGGTTGGAACCACGAGAATTTACAGACTGGGGCCTGCGGCCAGTCAATCCGTTTTGGGTTGACTTACCCCATTGTAACATATTCCAATGCTTTACTCCCGATATCCTCCACCAACTGCACAAAGGGGTCTTCAAAGATCACGTCGTCAAGTGGGCAACCGCTGCGGTGAACGTTGATGGACCTGAACGTCAGATAGATGGGCTGCAAAAAGCTGAAGTGGATCGTCGCTTCCAAGCCATGACACGGCATCCGAGTCTTCGACATTTCAAGAAAGGGATATCATTAATTTCGCAGTGGACGGGTAACGAATACAAGAATATGGAGAAAGTGTTTCTGGCCGTTATAGCTGGATGTGCGGATGAGGAGGTGACGAAATGTGTTAGAGCAGTCCTTGACTTCATATACTATGCACACTATGAAGAGCATACGACTGAGTCGTTGAAGAAACTGGAAGAATCGTGGCATACCTTTCACAAGCACAAGGAGATCTTTGTTGACCAGGGAATACGCGATCACTTCAATATTCCGAAAATTCATTCCATGCACCACTACGCTTCAATGATACGCTCGCATGGCTCGGCAGGTGGCTACAATACAGAAGCTTCAGAACGTCTGCACATCGATTATGCAAAGATCGCCTACAATGCATCAAACAAAAAAGGGTACGTGAAACAGATGACAGTGTGGATGAGGAGGCGCGAGGCTGTTGAGAAGTTTCAGAGATTTTTACAGTATGCCATCGATGAATACACGGAGCCAGAGGCAGAAGAAGAGGTGGAGGAGGAAGAGGACGACGTGGACATTGATGGTGACATCAATTCCCACACCGGCAATGATCGTAAGCGGATCGGTCGTGTTAACCCCGCTGTATCCCTTCAAAATCACCACCATGAGGGCGACGACGATGACGATGCTGATGGCAAAGACATCGACATTGCCACGAAGTCTCGGCTTGAATATGGGGAATCTACTTGCTTCATCCCCAAAACTCCGTCCTATGCCAATGTCAGCCTCGACGATCTACAGACCAAGTTTGGGGCTTCCGAGTTTGTCTATGCCATGGAAGCCTTCCTTCGCAAGCACCGACTATTTAGCCTGGATTATTGGGATGCGGAACCGGCAGCATACTCAGTATATAAACGATTTCGTGTCTCTATTCCTCCAGTGCCCGAAGTCTCGCAGCTTGCTACCATTGATTCTGTCCGCGCAACTCTTCCAGAACAAGCCCGTGGTCATAAGAAGGCAACGCCCGGGTATTTTGATACGGTCTTGGCAAGGAAGGACTTGCCTGAGAATGGTAACATTGACTTAGATATGCTTGGACCCAAAGGTGCGTGTTTGAAGTTTCTATGGCCCAGTTACCGACTAACTCAACCTTCTTCCAGGCCTCCACGTTGCTCGAATTCATGCTATCTTTGATCTCCCTCCGGAGCTAGGGGAATTCCATCACCCCCTTGCGTATGTCGAGTGGTTCACCCCCCTTCGCAAGGTGGATGAGCTCACCGGAATGTTCAAAGTCCAATACTCTACTATCCGAGGTGGCCGCCCGAACGCATCTATAATTCCAATCACGTACATTTCTCGTAGCTGCCATCTTTCTCCATATTCTGGGCGGGTTATCGATCCACGGTTCACTAGCGACAATATCCTAGATTCGTGCCGTACCTTCTTCTTAAATTCCTACCTCCGACACATTGATTTTGTACTTTTACGTGACAAGTGCATCTTGAAATGAAGTCTCTTCCTCTTTCCCGCACTGTGAGAATCACGCAATCTATACTTGAAGAATTGAATACTATATGCTGGTATGTACTCAAAGCACGAAGCTATGGACCACTACTGATGCTATGTAGCACTAGCAGCGCGCTATCTGAGCTATGTGCCTGGGGTAACACTACGTAGCGCTGGCGGGGTGCTACGTAGCAAAAGCCTTTTTCCTGATGTGGGCCATATTTCTTCCTCGTCGTTCCCACTTGTGCGTTTGAAGGCGGCGATTTTGAGGAGATGCCAAGGCTTGCCGCTTTTTGCTTCCATTTGATTTTCCGCACGCTGTATAATTAGACTTTGCGTGTTGTTGCAAACGATGAAAGACTCCAGAAAATCCTAAAGCTCGCCGATTTCGGACCGAGACAGCCGACCAACCAGTTGACGTCACTCTAATCGACCGCAACTAACATCGTGTCCACCACCAACGTTGAACACTCATTGAACCCAATCTTTTCCTCTGAGCGCGATCTGCCGCAACCGGCATGCTTGTTGTAGAAGGAGGATATAGAATCATATTTTGTTGATTTGATTTCTGGATAGATGAAGATGCAGAGAACAAAGACGATAACGGATGGCAATAGTGAGCGTCGATGTTGTTACTCATACTGCTGACAAATATTCTATCTCTCTAGATACAGATTCATTCATCCATCGCTTGCAAGACCTCTCAATGGAACCTGAAGCCGTGCCAAACCTGCCCATTCACTCCCTTCCTCCCGAAATTCTGTCCAAGATATTTCTCCTCGCAGTCTCAGGCTCGTATAGCGTTCTCAAGCCCCTGCACGATGGTCCGTGGCTATTGGGCAGAGTCTGTCACCAATGGCGAGATATTGCCTGGGGTTACCCCGCCCTGTGGTCGTCTTTTGTTCTGGTGGATTGGCAAGGCCAAATAAAACCTATGCGAGAAGAAATCGGAGCAAGAATGTTCCGCGAGGCGCTTCAGCGGACCAGACAGAATACGCTCTCCATGTCGATCTGGATATATCACACATTTCCAGATGCCATCATTGAGACTTTAATGCAGCATTCGCAACAGTGGGGAGACGTCTGCCTGTTAGGACATCCCTCTCTCCGATGGACCCGATCACTACTCAATTCACCCCCGGTCCATTTCCCCTCATTGAAGTCACTTGTCGTGAGCTATCAGCATTCCATGAACAACCTTACTGCCATCTTGAGTATGTTCCAAAACGCGCCCAACCTCAGATCTCTCGAATTTGACGTAAGAATGCCCCCATACGACTTGGGCACGATTCCGTTTCCGTGGTCGAATATCACACATTTGACCATGTCCTTTGAGAAATTTACTCGTATGGAGCTGATCTTCACACTTCTCCGACTCTGTCCCAATCTTGAAGAGTTGACAGAGCAGACCGTGTTCCGCCCTGACCCTGAGGTAGCAACCATTGCTCCGCTGACGCTCTCGAAACTCCGTTCGCTGAGCCTTGGACGCTCTCATTTACTACTCGGCTACCTCATTTGCCCGGTATTAGAACACCTATCGTTCACTATGCCACTCGCTAATTACCCATCTTCCAACTTAACAATATCTCGATTCTTTACCTGTTCTGGGAGTCAGCTGCAGGCTCTCACGCTCAGGATATCGAGGGAAACTCTGGACCCCTCTCAACTCTTCTCATGCGTTCCCCAGCTTCGCACATTAATTCTCCTTTTGGCAGGTTTGGAGAATGACAGTGATCCTGCGAGGTTCCTCAAGGGCCTCGTAGGTGAAAGGAGTGCGATGCTCCCTAGCTTGTCTGTCCTTCAGTTGAGTGCGAACAAGCTTTTTACGGACGACATCCGGCTGGAAGGGCGGGATGAATTACTGGTTAGGATCATCGAGAAGCGTTGGAACGTTTGCCGAGATTCACGAGTTACTCGGTTGTCTCAAGTTCATATCAGGACCTGGAATCCTATCACTCGTGTAGGTGGCCATGTTGCCCTAACGCCCAGAGCTTTGTCTTGCGTCGATCGCTTGAAATCGTTCCAGACGGAAGGGTTGGATATCTCAATAATCATCGATGAAGGTAAGTAATGTCTATTCTGTGGTACTTACCGTTTCTGACATTCTCTGTATGTAGAAATTGAAGATGCGCCATCTGAAGAGCGTATTCTTCTGTGATGCATGGGCAGAACACCCTTCTGTGTTCCATCGTCTACTCAAGAGTCGGGTTTTACCAGGCTCCGACAATGCGTGTATCGAAATAAAATATATCCAGGTCAATCGCATGTTTAGACGTTCCCTGATCTCTACAAGAGCAACAGTGAATTCCTACTGGCCCGTAAAACTAGGAAGATCACGACTTGATTCAATCCCATGCTCAGAGGTCATTCTCGTGTTACATAGGATGTTGACGATACGACATAAATTAATCTACAGCCTCTACAAATGGCTGAACTAAGGATAATGGTCCTCCCTTCTCTGTCTCGCTGCCTAACGACGGGTCATGCTGAACGCTGGCTGTGACACACAGTGTCCTGGTTCGACATCCCTATTTTCTTTTCATCCGATTGCCTGGCTCGCAGATAACCTTACTGTCCCAATTCTACATTCGAGGACGTCGTAAACCCAGCTTTAGCGAATCGCCGCTGGCACATACTAACTCTTCAATAAAGCTAGGAAGATCACCGGTACCACTGGATTAAATCTACCGAGCTCCCTGCTCTGACATCGTTTTCGTGGTATATTAGATACCATAGACGAGATATTGGTTCGATCCCCAACCGAACTGTCTCTGCATTGCTATTGTGTTTTTGATGTTTAGAACATCGATAGCGAGTTCTCACTTCTCTGGCCCCATGGATGCTTCTGAGATCCACGCTGAACGTGACCTCAGTTCAGCGTACCCCTTCTTTCTTGTTCACCTGCAGTGTATCCCTTGCTTCAAGCTCACTGTATTCTCGTAGCGTATCGGCTACCACCGAGTGTCGGGTTCGATTCCCGGCTGAAGATATATTGCACCAAGTGGTCTTTTTGCCTCGGGATGCTTACTCGTTTGTGATTCCCTCTCAAGGACTACGCTAGAAGTCTTGGTCGCCCATGCTATCCCTTGTGCTTTTGTCAAGCTATTCACGATTCTTTTTATCTCCACAAGCACACTAGCGGTCCAAAGCTAGGGAGATCCCACCAAGTGCCCTGCTCCGAGATCGTTTTTATCGTGTTATAGCAGATACCATAGATAGGATGTCGGTGAGTAAAACACGACAATTAACACACAGCCGAGTCCTTACTTTTCTATCTTGCTCACAAGGATGTGGCCTGTTTGACGCTTTATTTCGTATCTCTCCCGTGTTCGAGCTTCTCTCCTCTCCAGTACCAAGACATCCCACACCTCGATTTTCCTATCTGGCAAGGCGATTGCCTCTTCTTTCAGATCGACTAGTGTAATTGGCAACAACGCAGTGTGTTGGGTTCGATTCCCAACCGGAACATCGCTCTATTGTCTCCGACAGATTTTTTAAATCGTCTGATGGCCCATCGTCATTAGTTTCTTCCTAGAACTCTCACTGAAGAACCTTCACTCTGTCTGCAAGGGTTTCGTGTTGCTTTGTTTAGGTACTGTGATATCGCAGTCAATGCATGACCCTTCGATGCGTGCATTTGCCCACGTAGTCCTTCCCGCATCCCTCGCGGTACGATTGAAGCTGCATAATACGAACTTGGAGAAAAGAGGTTTGTAGACGTTGGGCTGTTTGCTGGCTTTAATCTTCCCCAGCGAACTGGATCATGGTATACTGGTTAGTGCACATGGGTGTCAGAAACTGGGTTCGACTCCCAGGCTAGCTACTACGTAGGTACTCAGTTGTCTCGAACTTTTTTATTCATAAAAACTACATGGTATACACTTTTCATCCGTGCTTGAAATCCAGGAATGCGTTCGACGGAGATTCCTTCCTCTCTGTGTTGTCACATTGACACCAGGACATATGGTTGAAGAAAGGGTCGGTTTGACCTCGCAGATGCGCCGATTCTCTCAGTATGCAGGAATAGGACCTATCTTCCCGGAATAATCCACTGTTTCCGCATCTCTGCTCGATGCTTTGAGTCCCCGAGATCCCCTGTTCACTTGTCTCCCGTAGTTCATTTATTGTTTATTACCCTCCCCCCCCGGACTAGGTTCGACTCCTAGGGAGGTACATCCTGGATGTATGCGCGTGTAATTTTCGTGTTTTTTCTTGGGCCATGAGGATCGAGTCAGCGTGAGTGCTTCTCAGATAGGCTCCTAGCTAAGTCGCACCAAGTTCTTCGGACGGCGCGCTGTCCCTGGTAGCAGATAGTTTCTTCCTGGGATTCGTGATACTACGTCTTACTTTGTGGTCCGCAGCTGTATCAGCGAGACAATAATTCGCACCTGCCAGTTCCAAGGAGAGGCGACCATCGTTAGCCAAATCGCTGCATGTGTACCAATTTACTTGTCTCCCATGGTATATTGGTTACATGAATGATGATCGATTTGATTCCCGGGCTGAGAGAGACTTATTAATGCCGATCCTTGCATATTTTGCTTGGGACCATGCAGATCAAAGCTCGCAAGTGTGTAATTATTATTACTGCTCAATCTCCAGTGGCACATCGGTTACTAGTACCCACACGCTGAGTTCGATTCCTAGCAAGATAGTGTGTTGTACGCGGAAACATTGATACGTACTCGTAATTATTTTTTTTCCTTTCTAGAAAATGTGGGGGTTGAATTTTTCTCACCCTCTTCTTTATCGATGCATAAGGCGGGTAGATAACCGTTTCTCCTCCTTGCATGCCACACCCAGTGCTTGAACATTTACTTTGAAGCATGAAAACGTTCGATGCAAAGATAGTCGATCATGCTAGTCCTCGGCAATGGCGCGGGCTGCGTTGGTCTTGGAGATATTGGCGCTAGAATTTACGGACACGAAAAAAAAAAATAACGGACATCGGTATCGTAATGATCACCCCGCGCAGACCCATCTCTACATCATCTGCCAATTCTGCTGGACCTGTCAGTGTTTATGTCCGGGCGACATACGTATTCGTCATACAACACGGCTCCTTCCCTAAAAGGTTCGCTAATTTTCTCCATAGTGGGATTCCCTCTCGCCGATACCCAGCAGGAGCCTCGGAGTCAATAAACTCGCTGATTCTAACAACACCAACGGTACTGTCTACGCCTCCTCAGCATCTTCATAGTAGGTATGTCCTCGGATGCATACGGTTGAGAGGAGGATGCGCCTTTGATACGAGGGTGCAAAGCGGGGGGGTTCAGCTCCGGGAGGGCGAGAATGGTGAACACGTTCGTCGGCCCCACCGAGCGGCCAAGGATGTAAATGTCAGAATCGGAGAAGGGTAGGTTATTGGCAACCCATTGCATTGCATCGCGCACGTCCTGAGCTGTGCCAGGGAATTGGACACCCGAGTCGACGAGGTGGTAGCCAGTGATGAATCCACGGGTGGCGAAGGGGTAGAGGATGTGGTAGATGATGGAGGCGGGGCGGGGAACGTTTGCGCGCGCATGTAGAACCCGCCACCGTATGAGAAGACGGGGGTCGGGCCCGAGATGTATGATGACATTCTCGTGTGGTCCTCTCGTCAACGCGTACTAGACGGGAACAAAAGTGTACGCTGCTGTTCAAGTGGGTGATGTAGACCCCGCCGCCGTATGGAAAGAAGGGCAGTAGTCGTCGAGTGTGATGGTCAGTTGAGCTGTATTGGTGGGACCGTCGCGTGGTCCTCTCAATCGGTGCACTTTCAACTTCAAGAATGGACACCAATGCGTTCAGCGCTGCTACACAAAGGACATTAGTTATCATAAATTGTATGAGACAAAGACGTACCCGACACCAGGATATCATTGATTTCTCTCCCTTGAACCTGGGCGATTTGTTCCGTAGTTTGCTGGATATTGGCTACCATCACCCGACCATCTTGTACGAAAATGAGCCTAGCTTGATCCTCAAACGAGGCACGGGATGTCATTGTAGGATTGGTGCCGGTGAGCTATGGCCCTGATTCGGATGTGGATGAGTGAGAGGCGTTGTACGCTCTGTACTTGCCGGCTAATATGATTGGGACGCAAACAGTGCAGAGCGTCGGGCTCGGGGGAAATAGCCAGCTTGACGCGAGTCTGGTATCCATTATGAATGGTGGTCTTCGTGCGTAGCGCTGTTCAAGTCAGTCAACTATGGCAAATTATAGGAGAAAAGACGCACGCACGGTTCCTCCCCGTCTATTTTTGACATCCTTTCAATCCCTCTCCTTGACATGACGACCATCCTCGCGTCTCCCTCGGTGAGCGCCCTTCCGCGCATGCATCGTAGACGGTCCTCCCTTTCTCTCCCCGCGCGTCACAGCCTTAGCCAGTGCGACCCTCCCTGTGACATCCTCGAGCACGTGTCACCGGACGTGGCCTGGATTTGAATCAGCTTCGTCAGGAAAACCACAATTGCAGCGACCCCGTCGTATATCAAGCTTGAGGCGACGAATCGAAATGAGCGCGAGTTTATGGCGACAGTCGCAGATGAACGTCAAAGTCACAAAGACATAACGGTCACAACTTTTCCCTTTTCGATCGCTCGCTTTTTCGCTCCTTGCCTCGATTTTCAAGGCCCTAATATTCTAGCCAAACGACGAATGGAGTGTTCTCCGTGCGATGCATATATAAAAATTTTGTTAGAAAGATCAGCAGTACAACTGCCAGCGAATTAAATCCACCAAGATACCGTTCTCGTGGTATATTGGACACCATAGGCGAGGTGTGGGTTCGATCCCCAACCGGACTGTCTCTATACTTTCGATATCGCTGTATTTTTAATGTTGAGAACATCAATACACGGTCGGGTGAGTTTCCGGACATCTATGAATGAACGCGCGGTCTTTCAGTCCAGCATGCTTTCTTGTTCAACTGAAGTGTACCTCTTGCTTTCCGGCATATTTTCTTTGGGCAAGCTAGTGCCCCTTCTTACAAGTTCGTTGTATACCTGTAGCGCATCGGCTATAGCTACCCATAGAGTGTCGGGTTCAATTCCCGACTAAGGTTATGGTCTTGTGGAGACATTATTTTTCCCTCGACTCGGAGGCGCTTCCTTGCCTTTAGCTTCCCTCTCAAAGTCATGTATGATATCCCGACTCCCTCACATTTTCATCAAATCCCAGTAGTGAGCCCCGCCAGTGCAACTTTTTAGAAGCCAGGAAGACATCAACTTGATCTCTACTCATCGTGCTCCGGTGGTATACTTGGGTGAGATGTTGGTTCCATCCCCGACTGCCAAACTATCTATGACAATCGCTCAATTACTGGGGCTATGCGATAACACATGGCTTGGCAGCCATTAATTATCTCTCTGCACCGTGATCATAGTACAGCGCCAAGTATCCCTCAGCTTCGAATCTTTGGACGAGTCCGCTGTGCTCTATCGGCTGCCACGCATTGTGCCGGGTTCGATTCCCGCAGGTGGAGATGTCAACATTCACGTTAGATAGATATTGACCTTTTTTCTCATCTAAGGACTTACTCTTACGATTCACTCTCCAAAAGGTCGTGCATCCCTCAAACAGAGTGTCCACGCTCGATTCAGACGCGTCATCCCTCTCATGTTCACGCCTATCCAACTATCTTTCAAGATTCCAGTATGGTGGACTGAAATAATGCCTGCTCTTGACAGCGTGCGTAACTCGATTTTCGAAGTCAATTGAAAGTCTGACATCTGTTAGGTCATTTCTGACACAGAGGAACGGCAAATCGTCGCAACTTTTTCAATCACATGTAGCTTATTCCTACTGTGTTTTCTCTTCTACAGGCACTCCCGATGAGCTTGCCGCAGATGGGTGGTGTCGTTCGTCGACGGGGCCGATGTGCTGTGGGGTACAAGTCCCCTCAGAGGGGTACTCTATATGCTGCTGATATCTGAATCGTCGCGTTTCGTGCTGAAAATCGAGCCTCAAGGCTATCCATTACATGTGCCCTAACGGAGCACGTACATGACCTTCACGAGGCGTTGACAGTTGAATCTGTGATTCGATCCTACGAATCTCAGTAGGAACTGATTCCGCCCTTCAACATCATTTTATACACGTCCCGCCGTTTGTGATTGATCAAGTCGCGGTACCTGTAGAAGAGAAAATATCAGGAATACGTGCTTTCTCATAGTTGCGACGAGTATGAGAAAGCAACTTTGGCTAAAGGAAAGTTCTGGTTGCGCCAAAGGTCGCAGGAGTGGGACTAGTGGGGCGCCCAAAAACTTTCCGGATATTCGGGATTGTCCCCGAGGGAATCGAACCCAGGATGTCCGATGCAGAGTATGCTAACCGTTGCACTGACACAGATGCGTCTTCTAAACTCAATGGTTTGACAAGTGTGCTGAACAAAAGGGCCGAAACGTACCAGAATGCATCCCGACTGTCTCGCTGGGAGTCGAACCCAGGGGATCGTAGCTATATAGTATGACGTCTCGTGTCCGTGCTTCTGGTGACAATGAAAAGTCTGGCAATGAAGCTAAGATGGGTGATGTGAGAACCATGGAAAAGATGACAGCAATCTGAGGCCTTCACCGTGATTTTTGAAAAATCAAAGAGAAAACAGTGTGCGTGAGCTTAAATGCCGTGGCTAGGAGTCGAACCTAGCTTGAAGGAGACGTGTGTGTAGCCGATACACCATCAACGGGTTGGATCTGACGCACTGTATACTATCTTCAAAGGGCTTTAGAGGTAATGCAATTGGGAGAGCCAGCCTTACTTCGACGAGTTAAAAGCCTTGTGGATCGCAAGTATTCAGTTTCGGCCAGGGCTGTTATCGATAAATATGACCCAGAGGTATTCTTTATTTTCCAACCTACGCAGGCTCTCGTTGAAACGGTGATACTGTGGGATCATGGTCCACTATGCCCTGCCAAGAAGGTGCCATACACGTTGGACCAGGGTGGATATAGGTCCATTTAAACATATAGCGCATAGGTGAATAAGGCTGGATGGAAGTAACATTGCCCACCGTACAGCCGCAGTGACGATCATAGTAAGTTGCGTCCTACAGCAGAAGATGATGTCACTCGTTGATTTATCAGTACACGAAGATACCGAGTGTGCGACGCCTGAACTAACCGTCAATGTGCCTGTTTGAGCTTTTTGGTAAGAAGAAAAAAAGCGGGAAATCCCAAAAAGAAACGTCGTGACAGTGTGACTTTGGCTCTTGAACACGACGTTCATCATCGGCATTACTGTCCCCACAAACTCGCGCTCGTTTCGAATGGACCCCACATTCACATCAAGCTGACTCGATCTCGCCCGAGCCCGACACTCTGCGCTCCTTGCGCCCCAATCATATTGGCCGACGAGTACGGAACGCTCAACGCCTCCCACTCATCCTCATCCGAGTCGGGGCCACAGCTCACCAATCCTACAATGACATACCGTGTATCACTGGAGGATGAAACTAGAAATCTTTCCATATAAGATGGTCGGGAGATGGTAGCAGATATCCAGAAAATCATGGAACAAATCGCCCAGGTTCAAGGGAGAGAAATCAGCGATATCCTGGTGCCTAGTACGTCTTGTCTCTTCCATTTTTCTGTCGCTAACCTACTTGAATAGCATTGAACGCTTTCCTTCCAATCCTCGAAGCTAAACGCGCGTCGATTGAGAAGACCACGCGAGAGTCCCACCAATACGGTCTGATCGACCGTCACACGCTTGACATCTACTACCCTCCTAATACGCCCCCCGACACCCCGATTCTCGTCTTCTCATACGGCGGCGGGTTCTACATGGGTGCGCGCATGCTCCCCGCCCCCACTGACATCATCTACCACAACCTCGGTTCTTTCTTCGCCACCCGCGGGTTTATCACTGTCGTCCCCGACTACCGTCTCATCGACTCGGGTGTCCAATTCCCTGGCGCAGCCCAGGATGTTCGGGATGCGATGCAGTGGGTCGTAGATAACCCCTCCTTCCCCGACTCTGACATCTACGTCCTCGGCCACTCGGCAGGGGCGATGAACATGTTTACTATTCTTGTCCTGCCGGAGCTGTACTCCCCCACCTTGCATCCCCGTGTCAAAGGATGGATTCTCCTTTCTGGATGTTACACGTTCGAGGACATGCCTGTGGATATGAAGGATTCTATCAGGTTGTATTATGGCGAAGATGCCGAGGCCAAGCAGAGGGTTCCACTAGCATTGGTGGACTCGGCGAGTGTACCGGCTACGCGGCTTCTGCTTGGCATCGGCGAGAGGGATATCCCTTGTTTACACCCGCTATGGTAAATTCGGTGAGCGTTTGAAAGCTAAGAGCGTATCGTATAACGAGTTTGTCGCGAAGGGGCATGTCAGCCTGGTGTTCGCGCTCGGGACTGAGCAGGGCGAGGAATGGGCAGAGGACGTAATCAAATGGATTCATGCGCCGCGTGCTTAGGTTCATTCCATACTATCTAATATGATGTAGTTCATGTTTTATTGCTATGCCATCCAATCAGTTACGAAGTTTACCAGCTACAAGATGAATAACTCAACGGTTCAACGCAATAATTTAGATGATAGGAGATAAAGGCCATGTGTCCAAAATGAGAAAGTTCATCGCACGTCAAGCATCGCTCCTGCGGGGAGTCGAACCCTGTCTTCTGCGCATAACAGCTACTTGCCTAGGAACACCCTTCATAACGCTCGCCTGCGACCAAAGATCCGCTGAGGCCTCGACAATGATAAACGGCTCGGACCTGGATCTATTGCATGCGGGCACCAGTTCTTGAAACCAAGTCCACTTTGGGAGAACACATGATTTATACCTAGCTGGGAGTCGAATGGTGTGGGCTTTGAGATAGTATGTATAGGGTTGAAAGCGCGCGTTGAAAAAACATGCATCCAGGTCATACTAAATCTCTCTACTGGAGGAGTCGAACCCAGCACCAACATTGTAACCAACATGCTATCCGGGGAGACCCGCAGACCGGTGCATACATCCATCAGTGCCGTGGCGGGCTGATACTGACATGAGTGACGAGCCCTGGAAAAATGGAAAGTCCTGAGATCAACAAAAAGTACAAGCAGGAGTCAGCCTTGCTAAGGAATGTACCATTCGAGATATGCCCCAAGCAAAATTACCTACTGCTGGCTTCCCAACTCTCTACCTGGGACTCGAACCCAGCGCGCTCGTTGTAACCAATCAACTATAGGAGACAAGTAAACAGGTGGGGCTAGACATCATCCACGGTTCAGTTTGAAAGGTACCGGTAAGGAACAGCACAGGTCGAGCAAGAATGTACGCCTTCATACAAGGATACATCTCCCTTGAGGCAGCGGGTCGCCTGAGGGTAATTCTCCAGATAATTTATTTATGCTCGTTTCTGACCCGACTGACAAATACTGTTTTGAATCTCGACCTCAAAAAAAATTGTCATCAAGGAGGCGAGACGAGCCTATACTGTAACCTTTAAACAATAGTGACTCGGTACAGTTTTTACTCGCCACTAGGCGTCAATCTTGAGAAATTTGCGTACCTTGGATGGAGTGCAACTAAATTCCAATTTCGCGTCAGACCTCATTCATAAAGAAGAGACAGCTCTTTCTGTAGAGTTACCTAGGTGTATTTCGCACCCTCCGAATGAGACATTACAAGACAGCATGAAAATTTAAATGACGACGGGCGCTGGTGTAATGATTGGGTCGGTTCCATATTCTCGAGTCTGACCTGCGGTTCAAAACATAGAACATCAGTTGAATATCAGGAGGTTAATCTTACCTCGGCGGTCAGTAAACAATCTATACAGTCCACAGATCCAGCAACGAAAAACAGTGAGCTCTGAAAGATTTCACAAGTTTAAATAGTTCAATATGCACCGTCTGGGAGCAAAACCGGAAACAGTAAACGATATCCCGAACGATGGGATTATCATGCTTGCCGGACTAGGCCGGCGATCCATCGTTTCGACAGGGTTTCTCCCAAGTATCGAGCTCTGAGCATTCGACGAGCAGAAGCGCCTCTCGTCACATCACGTGAGGTGAGTCGACGCGTCGTCGATTTGCGCTGTCAGCATCGAAGCGGTCCTCGACCAAGTAGTTCTGCAGGTATGTTGCCTCGAGCGGACTATACGCAAGTACAGGATCTCATATCGATTTGGGCTTGGAATTAGCCCCTGTGATTACTAGTCCCGCTGGTTTAAGGGGAAAATATGAACGCAGAGAGGTGGTCTTTCAGAGTAACGATGATGCGATGTATGTTTACGTATGAATGGCTTGAAGGAGCCAATGTCGACGAGGAAATTGGGATTTAAGACAGTCGACAAGGTCCACTGTCAGTCGTTGAATGTGAAAAAGAAAACTGTTACATGCAATAATGCGTGGTCGGTATCACTGTTGCCGTGGATGGTGAGGCGTGAGGCATGTCGTCTTGCCCACGAAGCGGTAAAAGGTTCATCGGTGACCTATTCGAAGTACAGAAAAAGAAGAATTTAAAACCGTATTTATTATACGGACAATGTAGGCACTTGCTATCAAGACTTCGCTGCATTTCTTGTGATAAGATTTGCTCTCACCGCGAGAATATCTCTCTCGCTGATATAGGTCCTCAGTAATATTTCTTGTATGGTGTTCCTGATTGTGGTGAAACGGTTTGTTTCTAGAATTATTATGAGAACTAGGGCTGTAGCCTGTAGGACGACGTCAGTGATAAAAAAGGTAGGGAAAGAAGACGTACTTAGGAATTGATGTTAGCCGCTGCTACCCCTCCTCTTCGCAAGTATACGATCCCTATAGACACTGGGATATGAGCACCAAAGTAAGAAGCCCTAACCTCTTCGCGAAAACATGCTAATGAATACCGACAGATTGAGCTGGTTGCTGGATACAAATTTGCATAGAAGTCATCGCCCAAGATGAATATCCAGGGGAACAAGGCTGAGGCTTTGTCGGAACGGGACACGTTACACATGGGCCAGTGATCTTGTTATCCCGAATATACCATCCACAATATAAGAATGGTCCTGTAACATATCATTAACGATGAGGGGTTTGTGTGAGTATTGCGAGTGCATTTCCATACCCTTACTCCTCCGCCAACTGTAACGACCTCCCCGCACAGGCCCAGTGCGAGCATGACAGAGGACCTTTATGCTTGACAATCTCCAATTGTGAATTGAACCGAACACATTACAGAGGTCCTGAAAGAAGAGGCAATCGCCTAGTCAAAAGGCCAGACCGGAAAATTGAGATGTGGCCTGTCGTGTTCCCCTCAAATAAGGGTGCAGAAGAGAAAAGAAAAGCAGGTGGAGAGATACGAAAATATAGGGAGGGGTCATCCTGAACCACGACATGAAGGTTACAGTGTGGCTATGGGAAGGGTCCTTCCAGCGAGACAGAGAAGTGAATTAAGATGCTGTCCTATCACCAACATCCCAGCTACGGCATCCAATATTATATAGCAATGATCTCGAAGCAAGGCACTTGCTGGATTGAATCAAGTGGTGATCTTCCTAGCTTGAGAAGTTGCGGGCTAGTAGCAACTCGCAATCGAACTTACGAAGATCAGAGGAACTTCTAAGATGCTCACGACCTGGCTGCGGTTGATATCAAGATAAAGGCATTGTCAGAGAGTGAAAGCTAGACAACGAAACACGAAATGGTGGTACAATATGTTCTGCCAAGACATCATAGAAGAACACGCTCCTTCCACAGTGCGTCTTCAATCTCTACATACAGAGAATGTAAACAACGGTAAGTACCATGGAATAGAGGACTACTTACCTTCATCAATGATGATTGAGATATCCAATCCTTCCGCTTTGAATGATTTCAGACGATCGATGCGCGATAAAACCATCGGCGCCGGAGCAACTTGGTCACCTACACGAGTGATAGGATTCCGTGCCCTGACACGAACATGAGACAGTCGAGTAACCTGTGAATCTTGGGGAACATTCCAACGCCTCTCGATAATCCTAACCAGTAATTCATCCCGCCCTTCCAGCCGAATGTTATCCGTAAAAAGATTCATTGCACTCAGCTCAAGGACAGACAAGCTCTGGAGCATGACGCCCCTTTCGCCTGAGAGGCCCTTGAGAAACCTCGCAGGATCGCTGTCATTATCCGAATCTGCCAAATGGAGAACTAATTTGCGAAGCTGGGGAATATATGAGAAGAGTTTATCTGGGCCCAGAGCATTCTGTGGTAGCCAGAGCTCAAGAGACTGCAGCTGACTTCCAGAACGGGCAAAGAATTGAGTTATTGTTAAGTTGAGAGATGGATATTCAGCATGCAGCCTAGTGAATGATAAGTATTCCAATTCCGGGCAAGTGAGGTCTCTGAGTAATAGGTGAGAGCTGAGGCTCAGTGAACGGAGCTTCGAGAGCGTTAGTGAAGCGACGATGGCAACGTCAGGGTCTCGTCCCCCGAGAAGCAAGGTCCAATCCGTCAACTCTTCAAGACTCGGACAGAGTTGGAGAAGTGTGACAATCAGCTCTATATGACTAACCTTCGCAAAGGACATGGTCAAATGTGTGATATGCGACCACGGAAAGGGAATCATGCTCATGTCGAAAGGAGGGATTTTTACGTTAAATTCGAGAGATCTGAGGCTGGGCGCATTTGTGAACAGGCCCAAGGTGGCAACGAGGTCGTCCTGGGATCTTTGGTAGCACAACGAAAGCGATCTCAATAACGGGAATTGAAGTGGAGGGGAATGGAGTATGAATTGGGTCCATTGACGAGAGGAAGTGAATAACAGGCTGACGTCTTCCCATTGCCGCGAATGCTGCATCAAAGTCTCAATGATAGCAGCTGGAAAAGTGTCGCGTATCCATAGCGCCATGTTGAGTCCGCTCTCTCTGGTCCGCTGAAGCGCCTCCCGAAGTCTGATTTCCTGTGCCAGTTGCTTGCGTCCAAGTTGCGAATCCACCAGATCAAAAGACGACCACATGGCGGGGTAATCCCTGGAGATATCTCGCCACCGGTGGCAGACTCTCCCGAGTAGCCATGGACCCTCGCGTATGGGATCAAGAATATCATACGAACTTGGGAGGGCGAGGAGAAATATTTCGGATAGAATCTCGGGAGGAAGGGAATGGATGGGCGGGCTTGCGTCGGCTTCAGGTCCTTGCATACTATCTATGGATAACCTCGTTGAATTTTCACCTAGATAAGTATAATATTCGTTAACAGCAGTACGGGTAAAGGTGTACTTGCTCACTATCACCGTCTCCTATTGTCATCGTTCTCTGCATCTCCATCTCGTCAGAAATGAACTTCATGAAATCCTGTTCTCTCTTCTCCTTTAAGAGTGACAAGGCAGTTGTGGTGTATCGTTGCTCAGTGTTCAGTGTTCGAAGTTTCGGTTTGACCTTGGTTGCGGCGCCTCGGGCCGAGATATCCTGCGTTGTTACTCCCACGCCACAGACGCGTTGCCCCTTGACTTGGCAAAGCGCCTTCAAGACAAAGGATCACCAGCATGCAAGATAATTCTGCGTTGTCCGAGGCATTGCTTACAGCTTCAACAAGGTATCTATGTTTTTTGCCTGTGACCATGACTGTGGCAAGTGAGGTAAGATTCATTTCAGCCAATTTTTCATTCACTTTTTGTACTGAAGATCAGGCTCGAATTGAATACAGAGCCTACCAGAGATGGGAGCCGTTCATATATCTCTCGCTTGCAATCTACACGACATCATGAACGCGCCGTGTCTCCTGGTGGACGCATCGGATTCCTCCTTTGTTTCGTCTCCCCTTTGTTCTTGCCCACAAGCATAACTTCTGGCCTGTACTCCGATAGTGAATTAGCTACTGCTAGAGTGTCGGGTTCGATTCCTGGCTGGAGATAAAGTGAGACCGAGATTTTTTCTCAACCGAAGGCTTCGCACTTCCCTCCACCCTTGTCGACAGCCTCTCCTTCGTTTCCAGTTACAAAACAAAAATGGCTACTATGACCCCAATATGAACGTTTTCCTGGCGTGCTCCCTAACATATGCTGACCTGACATCGACTAGTTTGCGTGCTCTTTATCTACGCATAACCACGTAAGATCATACGATTCCTAACCTTTCCTCATTGATGGTGTCTAATCCCCGAGACCACGTAGTTGATAGGTTTATGCAAACACGCTGGGTTCGAGTCCCAGGTAGAGAGTCGTAAGTGCTGATATCAAGTCTTTTTCTTGGAGTACATCTCGAATGGTACATTCCTTAATAGGCTCGACTCCTAGCCAGGCCAACTTGCATCTTTTTTCGATATCAGGAATTTTCCCTTTTTCCAGGGCTTGCCGCTAGGTCGGTATCCTTCTTCGTAGCCTCGCCGCAAGATGAGGATTGCCTCCTGTGGGGCGCGGCACTCCAGTCTACTTGTCTCCCCGGATAGCATATCGGTTACAACACTGGTGCTGGATTCGACTCCCCGGTGAAGAGATTCGGGAAGGATCACTTGGAAGCACGTTTTTTAACGTGTGCTTCCAACCCTACCAACACATACATATTACTTCAAATCACACACCATTCGTCTGCCAGCTAAGTTTGAATACATGTTCTCCCGAACCAGAGTTTCTATTATGAAGATAGATAGATAGATAGATAGATAGATAACCGGACAAGGTCCCAATAAAGGAACGCCGAGGTTCCGTGCCAAGTCAGAGACCTTTTGGAAAATGGATAGCAGTCCTCTCCCTTGCTGGGACAAAACGGCGGCTTATTGGTGATTATGTGTCGGAAGAGTGAACCTTCCCGTTCAAGATGTTGGCGACATGATGCTTGAAACCCGAGTGGTGCCATGCGATAGATCCAGGTCGGCGCCGCTTATCATTGTCAAGGCCTCTTTGATTACAGGTGAGGGTTATGAAGCGCGTTCCTAGTGCAGGTAGTTGCTAGGTGCAGAGGGCAGGGTTCGACTCCATGCAGGAGCGGTTATCGCCATGATATGTACTCTCTCATTTTGGGCAGATGGCCGTTATCTCCTCTCACCTAGATTATTGCGTTGAACTGCTACGTTATTCATCTTGTCTGGTAAACAATTCCCTTTCAGGAGCTAGCATTAGCAATAAAACATGAACTACATCATATTAGATAGTATGGAATGAGTCTAGGTCCGCGGTGCATGGATCCACTTGACAACCGTGTCCTCTGCCCATTCCTCACCCCCAATCCCAAGCGCAAACACCAAGCTGACGTGATTATGCCCTGTGGCGACAAACTCGTCATACAACACGCCCTTTGTCTTCAAAGTCTTGCCGAATTTCTTCATAGCGGGGTGTAAACAAGGGATATTCCTCTCGCCGATACCAAGCAGAAGCCGCGAAGTCAGTACACTCGTCGAATCCGAATCCAACAATACCAGCGGAATCTTCCGTATAGCCTCGGCATCTTCGCCGCAATACAACCTGATAGAATCCTTCATATCAGCCGGCATGTCCTCAAAACGTGTAACACCCAGAAAGGAGAATCGCTCCTTTGATACGGGGATGCAAGATGAGAGAGTACAGCTCCGGCAAGGCAAGAATGTTGAACATGTTCATTGCTCTTGCTGAGTGGCCGAGGACGTAGATGTCAGAGTCGGGGAAGGGGAGGTTATCTACGACCCACTGTATCGCATCGCGAACGTCCTGAGCTGCACCAGGGAACTGAACACCCAAGTCGACGAGGCGGTAGTCGGGGACGACGATGATAAACCCTCGAGTAGCGAAGAAAGAACCGAGGTTGTGGTAGATGATGTCGGCGGGCGCGGGGAGCATGCGTTCGCCCATGTAGAAGCCGCCACCGTATGAGAAGATGAGGATCGGGGTGTCGGGGCGCGTATTAGGAGGGTAGTAGACGTCGAGCGTGTGACGGTCGGTCGGACCGTATTGGCGGGATTCTCGCGTGGTCTTCTCAATCGATGCGTGTTTGGCTTCGAGGATTAGATGGAAAGCGTTGATTGCTGCTCAAGTGAGTTGATGATAGGAAAATGGAAGAGACAAGACGTACTAGGCACCAAGATATCGCTGATTTCTCTGCCTTGGATCTGAGCAATTTGTTCCATGATTCACTGGATGTTGCCACCATTGCCCGTCCATCTTATACGGAAAGAAATTCAGTATCATCCTCAAACGGTGTACAGGATGTCGTTGTACGATTGGTGAGCTGTGGCCCCGACTCGGATGAGGATGAGTAAAAGGCCTTCAGCACTCCGTACTCGCCGGCCAATAGACGAGGAGCATGGAGTCGAGCTTGGGTGACGAATAGAAACAAGCGTGGGAACAGTCTGAGTGATGCCGATGAAAGTCGTTGAGGCAAATCTGCTGTTCATCCCCGATTCTTTCCGATGAATAAGAGGAAACGACAGAGGGCTTACCAGGAGAGATAACGACCATCCTCCTGCCAACCCGTTAAATTAGGGGCTAAAAAAAGTCACGAGCAGTACTCTTTATGGCTAGTTTTCTGTCATGAGACGAACGGCGTCTCGGATGTATCGCCCGTATTAATCATGTGGGAACCGTTTTGTTCCGGGATGTCTCGATGCGAGGTCTCGAAACAAGAAAGAAAAAAAAACTGCTGAAAACCTGCAAGAGGCAAGCGGAATAAAAACAAAACGTACCTCTTGTTGTCGTGCCTACGAATCGAGTCCGAAGCTTGGAATTGCGACTGTTAGTACGGTTGGATGGCTTTTATGCAATCCTTAATTCTTATGTTCGCTCGAGCAGATTGACCTTGTCTGAGCGTCACAAAGTATGTTTCTCCGAAATTTGACTCTGGATCTTTGTTCGTCAGTCTGTGACACCATCTCTGCGCTAACACGCTTTCCCTTATTTTTGTAAGGGACGTCGCTTGGTGGCTACGCCCTGCGTAACTTATCTGCTTCTTTGGAAGCTTTGGTTGTTTGTTGCATCTATTGCTTGGCACTTCATGGCTTCCGGTCTTCTAAAATCTCCTTGTCGGCGGGTTCGAGTCCTCGATGAGGATCAGGTTCTTCCCGATGGAGAAGAACATTTGTTAAAAGATTATCCAGAATATTATGATGTGTTATATTCACCTGAATACCATCGAGAGATCTTTGAGAGCTCCGAGGCGGTGAGATGTTGGCTTGGCAATATTTTTCGATAGATCCTCGCTACTTCGTGTATGCAAATGTGCTTACCTTACCAAAAAAGTTGTTCCACCTCTGAAGCCTCGATGATGATAGCTCAAAGGACGTCATCTTCGAGCTGATTCCTTAAGTTTGAATACGCATAACAAGCAAACTGCATGTGCAGAGCTTCATCACGAGCGATAAGTTCGTTAGAGAATGTAAAACCTGGCATCAACCCCCTTTTTTTCAACCAGAAGATAGTAGCGAAAGAGCCAGAAAAGAAGATGCCCTTTACTGCAGTAAAAGCAACGATTCGAATAGCAAACGAGCGCTCGCTCTTGACCCATTTTAACGCCCAATCAGCTTTTCTCCTGACACCTGGAATTTCCTTGAAAGCGTGGAAAAGCGTGCTCTGTTCTTTGGGATCCTGAATGAAAGTGTCAATCAATGCCTGGAAGATATAGAAGAGCCTAAATCCAGGGACCTGGACCTCACAAGCGAATCGTTCTACCAAATTCTCCCCAACAATAGAATCGGCAGAAGTGAAGAAGGCAAGAACATGACGGAACGTTGCCCGTTCTTGTTCTGACAAGGAGCTTTCCCACTGGAAACGATCCTGCGCTAAGTTCATTTCCTCCGCAGACCAAATAGATGCTTGGGCTTTCTTGTAAAAGTTATAAGCCTATTTTCGTGACGTTGAAAGACATAGGAAAGACTGCATCAACAAAGGGTACCTCGGGATATTGGATAGGCTAAAGTACAAGACGCTCTTCCGATGCAATCAAGACAGGTTCGGCCTTATTATGTCGAAGCTCGAGGTGTTTCGGTCATTGTGGTAAAGAGAGGATAATTCTAAGACATTATTGTACTGGTACTGTATTGTACCGGAAAAGAGCGAAGATTCGGGAAGAATCGGGGACCCGGTGCCTGCACCGCTACGATTCGGAACGAGCACAGGTTTACGTGGATAGTGATGCCGATGATGAAAGTCCCCGATTCTTTCCGAGATAAGGAGGAAACGACAGAGGGTTTACTAGGAAGGATAACGACCATTTGCCCTGCCAAACCGAGGCACCAGGGGTTAATTTGTTCGTATTTATTGTCAGCTGTGACACCAAAAAAAGAAATACATAACCTTATTTGGAAATAGATAAGATAAACACGGAGCTCAATGTCTTACTGTGTTACCAATGCTTGGTCATCTGGAACCGTTGTATCCCGAGAGATCTTTTTCTTGACCTACTTGCTTGCCCGACGAACATTTTTCGCACGTTGAAACAGCAGAAGATCGCTAACTACGTGCCCTTGATCCGTTGAAGCAAGCTGTGTTATGTAGTTACGAGTCCGAGGTAACGAGGATTCGTCCTTTTCTGAGCGATTTCGCGGGTAGGACCCTGAGCATTCTTAAGTTATACCTTAGAATTCAACAGCGACAAACATTGGCCCTTTTATGGCAACAGCTTAACTTCCGCCATCGACACTCATGTCAACCTTTACCACGCCGAATTGTGTGCCAATACAAAGCTGAATGGTACACAAAAGGCACGTTTTCTTCATTCTACTACTAGTACTTTTCATGTTCCTTTCGTAGGTACTTATTCTGCACACTCGATCGCTGCGGTCCGACCAAGCGAGCAGCGATCGAGTGGCTGTGCAATTTCTTTTCTCCCTTTGACCACCACCGAGTCTCGCCTCCATGCCCGTATAGCACGTAAATTGTGCTCTCTCTTAGCACAAAAGGTATGATTTATTTATCTTATTACTTCTAATTGCTTTTTAGTTTCTTTCCACGCATCCGGCGGCCCCAAGAGCCCTGGATTGCGTATATCCTGCCCCCACCCCCCGCGTAAGCCCTCGGTGGAGGCAGCACTGTGATTCATCCATTCACGAAGACAATGACGACACAAGTAGGCTCCACAATGACAACGACCCACGCCGACCACTGCCATGGCCACAAATCCGACCCCATCTCCATCCCCACCCACTCAGTACTCCCCGGCATCGACATTGGTGCCTATCGTTGCCGTACACGACTTCCACACACTACGAGAGTGTATGCCGCGTCCTGGGACTCGACATCGGCCGTTATCTCCGGCATGGAAAGGGCTACCAAAGGCGCACATAGACACGACAACAACGACCAACGAGACGATGGCGACGACGACGACGTGGATGGGTGCCATGTTACTCCATTGCGGTGCTATGGGACGATCTAGGGGAGGGATGCTGGGGAAAGAGAGCGTGGAGGGAACGTGCTGGAGAGTGGGAGACATCAAAGAGGATGGCAGGACGAAGATCGGGACGCCGGCAGCGCACAACGACGATGACGACAACGACGGACACACCCTTTTAGGCTTCGAAGGTCGACTCGAGGGTGCAACGAATGTGCCCAGAACCATGATCCCATGACCATTGCCTCGCCCACCGCTGCCCACCTTGCTGAACATCAACATCGGCGTCCCCTGCACCATGGATCTCTCCCCCAGCCTTCTCATACTGGAGAATCCCCCATTATTTTGGTGGGAGATTACGCACTCGCCGTGTACGGGGACCCCAATGTCCTGGTCATCGCGGGTCGCTAGCCTATTCCGATCTCAACCCCTTCCGCCCTATTTCCGTCCCTACGGCCTAGCAACCACCGCCAGGGCCTTATTATCCAGTTTTTGACATCGGGGAATCTAGTGGTGGCGTTCGTTTTTCTCTCCGACCTCTCCATCGTTGTGAAAGCGGCACCGACGCCTGTTTTCCCCATCCCATCGACGTTGTGACCGCCATGAGGACCCGCAGACCATTCATTTGGACATACAGCATGCCCTCCCACGACGCCTGCGCAGGTATTGTTCACTGCAAAGGTGTATATATTTATTTATTTTTTCTGATATAGTATATGTCCACCTATAAATAGAATACAACTTCTGTTTATGAAATGTGCGAGTGGTCTAGTCGATATCTGCATTGCTTAGCCATAATTAAGCCTAAGATGTGAGGCCTTGAGGTTCGAACTCTTTTCCGTGCGATAATTTTTGTCAGTTCCAAAAAATCGGGTTACTTTAAACTCCAAAGCTTGCTTAACTTGAAGTTAATGCTGGTCTAATTATGGTAAGAGCAGAACAGAGAGCACACTGGGATGCCATGCTAACTCACTCGAAGGACCGGGATCCTCGTGAGCATTGATTTCGTTCGAAGGAACAACCTGTACATTTATTCAGGACTCGTATCTGCCATGCCTGCAGTGGCCCTCTTGGCTAAGTAAAATAATGTGGGACTTTCTTCGTATAACTGCTCTTTGGGGGCTGGTTCTTTAAGCACTGATATTCTTCTACTCCAATATGTTGCCATTTGTCCAAAGGTAAGTCCCTAGTCCAGGAGATTACTGTTACTCACAGCAGGTACCTTCGTGGCCCATTACTTTTTTTCGGTGTGGGACTCGGATTCAAACATCATTTAAGTCGATCCGGATGGCTGCAGTACCAACGGAACAAGACCTGGCATCATAGGTGGGCCAGGGTAGACTACGGAGAGCGATTCAGGTGCGTTTTCTGTCTATTTTGGTTTCTTACAATAATTACTTACCATCTCAGATGTAGGTCATGTTTACTTCGTAGACCTACGCAGACATGGGATCTAGTAGTCCGACTCTGCATTGAACACTTGTGGGACAGCCAGGTGGGACATTCCTCTGGTTGGGTATGCAAGGATGGCGAGTTTGTGACGAGTTCCTTTGCAATGTCGACTCTGAATTCTTGTTGCGCCGGTGGATCACTCGTAGGTCTTCATTGTTTAGATAATTCTTCTATATGTTAGTTATTGTAGCGTTCGTTGTATTACATAGGTGACAATATACTGGTATTCCAATGCTCTACAAACCTATCGGAATAGAAAGAAAAGGAAAGATTAATGCTCTTTCCCAAGATAGGCACAGGGCTTGTTAGAACGAAATTGTTCTCGTAAAGATGCTTCGTTTTCCTGATGAAGCCCCGGGAAAGAATCGGGGACCCCGGTGCTTGCACCGCTACGATTACAGTACAAGTTCAAGAGCAAAGTCACGCTGTCACAGCATTTCTCAATCCGCTCTGATTTATTACACGTTATTACGCTCGCAGATTTTGATGGCCAACCCAGGTGTCGTACACTCGGTTCTTATTATCAATGCGCTAATCAATGATCGAGTGATCATCTCATCTGTGGTAGGACGCAGGTACTATCGCTGCCGCTCCGACTCACTGCTGGTTCCATACACGGCAGCAATGTTACTTCAATCCAGCCTTATTCTCCTTTGTGCTACAGGCCCAATAACCATCCTAGTCCAATGTGTATAGCACATTCTTCGCAAGGCATCGCCTAAGGGACTCTAGTATCTCTATCCCATTTCGCATTTCGCGACGAGAGCCACCTGCGTAAGAGGGAATCTAAAGAATACCTCTGGGTGGGACATTCATAATCATCATCGCTAGCTAAAAATTGATCCTCGCGACCTAACAAGCTTTTAAACTCGATTCCGGGCCCAGTTAGAACTGGTCCTGGTGCGCTGGTTGTTTAGATCAGTAAAGCCCTCTGATGGTGTAGCCGCTGGCACACACGCGTCTCAGCTAGGTTCGATTCCCAGCCACAGGGTTGCGACTCCTGAATCTCACTGCACTTTTCCAGTTTTACCTTTTTCGAAAACCCAGTGACTATGTACTTCAAACTCTCTCCAGAATTTCTTACGCCTTTTCACTTTGTAAGTCGATTCAAACTAACTAGCACCTTTCTCTGTCCCAAGCCCCTCATCTTCCTGGGTGTCACTGTAACACCACGATGATAGTAAGGGATCCCTCACATGCGTCCCATTGATAGTGCATCGGCTGGGGTATGCACGCGCCCAAGCTAGGTTCGACTCCCAGCTACAGGGTTGCATGCCTGGGGCACAAGGTTTCCTTTTTCGAAAACCCGCTACCTCGGATTCTGGTTATCTCTTTCCGATAATCTTCATAACTTTCACTTTGTGTCTGTGTTCTATGAGTATTTCGCAGTCAGACTGACGCCTTTCTATGCCACAGTCAGGTCAGGATGTGCTTGCATTCACCTGTGCCATCATCGCCGAAAGCACAGACACGAGAGTCAGGATTACTCTCATTATACTTCCCACCTACGGCATTGGTACGATCCTGTTCCCTTCTGCTCAATGTCAACTTGGACTAACTGATAAAGGGTTCGACCCCCGGTAAGGCACATGGGTGAAGGGTACAATTGTCTTTTTTGCATTGGATATTCTCCGCCTAGGAAGACAGGCGCCCGGGCCCCGCAGTGCGCACTTCAACACTGGGCAGATCGCCGCCTACCACTTATACCACTTATAGCGGTGTGGTCCTACCATGCTTCATCGCAGGCCAATTTATTAACATCTATAGAACCGCGAACACGAGACATTACACACCCACCCGGATATAGCAACGGTATTAGTACATTTCCTCTTCACCTGTAGTACTCAATGTCGGCTTTGACTGGAAATAAAGCAATCCGCTATGAAACTGTTGAATCATTCTCCACCTTACCTACCGCACTATGATGACATGTGCAACGGTTAGCATACTCTGCATCATGGGTTCGATCCCCTCAGAGATAATCCGAGAAGTGGATGAAGAGTCGTCACTTTTTGTAGTCCCACTTCTGCTGGGGGTGGCCAGACGAGTCCTACGGCTATGGGCGGCAACATTTGAACTCCAGGCGCAAGACATGATGAGTATCTGGAGCATATAGTGAGTATTTTCCAACCTGTGACCTGCGAACAGATACAAGAATACTGTATTGTCGTGTCTGGACTCTGATCGACACGCGTTTGGCTTAGATGGTAAGGATGAGTAGGTTCAATAACGCTACTGCCACATCCGATGCTTACGCCGTTCTTCCTTTCTCGAGAGGTTTGGTTTCCACTGCTACTCTTTAATTCCGGCTCGATTCTTGCCCTTGTGGTCTCGCGTTTTATAATACTGTCACTGTTTACTGCCTCTCGCATGAACACACGTATTGAATGTTACTTACTGCGAATACTATATGGACAGCGCGTTAGTCTGAAAAAGAACATTCATCGACTCGACCTCCGATAGACACACTGGGGATGACGCGTGACAAGTCGTCGTCTGGGAACTAGGGATAGGACTCTCATAGGTAGCTGAAGGCGGCGCATGTGAATGACAGTGGCTCCTGCTTTTCATATCACTATATATTTTATGGTCTGTGGTGTCTGGATATTTGGCATAGAATTTATGCGCCGAAACCGGAAGCAAGCTGTTCTTCCACCTCTGACAGCGTCATCCGACGAGTTCTGAACTTCTGCGGGAAAAAGAGGATTTAAATTTGGGTTGTAAGCCACTAGTTAACGTCCGCCTGCGAAGAAAAATCAATAGTAACAATGGGCATGAAGGTTGCTACGAGGTTTGTCAAGTAATTGTTGTGTTGTGGATCAGAGGAAGACTCCCATCTCGACCCTGTCGTATGTGTCTATTACCATACATTCAGTAAAGGCACCTTACCGGGGAAATCAAAGCCTGAACTCACCTTCGAGAATGATGGAGATATCTAGTCCTTCCCGTTTCAAAGTTTTAAGACGATCGATGTGGGACAGAGCCATGGCATTTCGCGTTACTCGTTCATCTTCTGTTATTTTATCATCTAGGTGATCCCTAGGTCCAATGCCAGCGTAGGAGCACCTGAGAATGACCCGACGCAATCCAGATCCCGCCGGGGAACCATTCCAACGGTTGTCGATCATCGTAACGAGCGTTGAATCTAATTTCTGGGATTCGCCCGGGAAGAACGTATACATCTTCAAATCCAAAACGGCCAACTCTGGAAGCAACATGTCAGATCCTGCAGAACTGAGGCATTCGAAGATTTCAACGGGTTCCCCTCCCCAATCTGTATCCACCATGAATAAGACAAGTTTTCTGAGACTAGGCACAGATGAAAAAACCTGAACTGGGTTCGAAAGTACCCTCGCCATGTCTTGGGTTTCGAGAGACTGTAACTGGCATCCAGACCGGGCGATAAATTGGGAGAACAGAGCCCCAGGGAAATCATGTTGATATCCTGCGAATGATATGTGCTCCAACGAGGGACAGGTGAGAAAGGGTAAAAACTTTGGGGATCTGACAGTAAGCGAACGAAGTTTCGACAAAGTCAACGGGGGACTGGATATGGTGCTGCAAGCATCCTCGACGGTACCGTCTTCCAATACTTCGACGTTGGGAAAGTGGCGAAGAATATGAATGCTTATCAGCATGTCCTCCCACCCTTTCCCTGTGGAACAGATCAAATGTGTAACCTGCGGCCACTGACCTAGAGGAGCAAGATTTGTATGGTCGTATCCGTACCAAAACAGCCCAAATGCGAGGGATTTCAGGTTAGGCGCATCTTTGAATGCTTTCAAGGTAGTAGCTATGCTCTCGTACGATGCCGAGCCTAGATCAAGTGATGTCAAGGATGGCAAATGGAGTGGGGGATACGTCCAGAAATCATAGTCTCCCGGAGGGACATCCAGACAGAGAGCGTCCCAGCGCGATGAGTGGCGAACCATACTCTCGACGATGGGTCTGGGCATCTGGCTCGACGTCCTCAACTTGACAGACAGTTTGCTTTGGAGACTTCGCTCGAGCGTGTCGCCCAGCAATTTGATTCCGACACCTTGGTCCCATCCTGACTTCCATGTGAGATTTAAAGAGGACCACAAGGCCGGAGAGCTCCAAGCAGCGGCGCGCCATCGTCGACAAACCCCTCCTATCATCCGGGCCTCGCAATTGCGAGATCCAAAGACGCTGTAGGGCCTCGTGCATGCGAAGAGGAAGATTTCGTTCAAAATTTCGGGGGGCAGTGTATGGACCGGGGGATTGAGTGAAACATGGGCGTTGATGAACTGCTGGACTTTGTCACGTTGAGATTCAGCCTCTACGATTACAGTTGACACCAAATCGCGGATGATGGAGTCATATTGGGATAATTCCATGCGTGCTTCGTGAATGAGAGTGTTGATAGATTGTTTGAATGATTCTGGAGACTCTGGGGGAATAACAGATCCTAGCAGGGCCTCGTAGGGGGAAGGTCTACTGATGATCCCGCCATTTTTTAATGAGCGAAGATGGCAGGAAGGGCAGGAAGGGCATGGAGAAGACGTTTGAGTCATAGCGCACAATACCAGAGATGTATACGACTTAGATGTACTGACTATATATAAGTCAGCCTATAAAAGGAGATGTACCAACGGTCGTCGGTCGCTAGTAGCTGGTTTGGGTGTGGTTGAGTCAAGTGTCGTCTGCTCCGTAGGCGGCGTTGTTCCTTTTACCGGGCTACAAAGAAACTGGGGTATCAAGGATCTCGGGAGTCGACAGGGGCAGTATTAAAATGGGACGTCGTGGTTTGAGCAGACGAGCGATGACATGCACAGCCACCCATACAGCCCCGTTCAGTTTCTTCCTAAGAAGGGAGGCGATCATCAAATTTGCGGATACACGCGATTATTCTACAAAGAGGACTATGATACAGTCGCATTATTACATACATCTGTATTTATATCGAGAAATACAATATTCCTCCTAATACCCACGCAAGCAACCTCGCCCAGCTTCGAGACTTGTCAAGGGTGTCCATTATTTCCGGGTGCCATGTTCGCAACGTAGGTATCCCATTCAGAAAAGCTGCATGCCACAGCACGTCAGAAAACCTCTCCAACGTTAGATAAAGAGGGATATCCTACCCAAATCCAAGAGGTGCGTCGGTCCACATGTTGATGGTGCTGTTCCCCAGCTCTCCTGACAACCCCGAGTCCATATTAAGCAAGGGCAGCTGGGGTGAGTATGGAAACACCGGATATGTTCCGTTTGTCCAGCCTAAGGGAAGGCCAGCGGCGAGCTGAGTCGCCGTGTAACCATCAGAGGTTTGATCAACTAGAAGGTAAGATCTCATCAATACATATTCACCAAAAGGGGAGAACGTTTTGGTACCAAATGGTTGAACCCCTTGAAGAAGGGTAGTCCGCGGCACAGTATCGTACGAGCTCCACATAGGAGCAGTTGGAGAGAGAGCGGCCTTTTCGTGAGATTTTGTTGGCGGAATGGTAGTAGAGCCATCGTGTGTTTTTGAACTCTCCACGGAAGCCATGGCTTTGAACATGTTGCTAAAAGCCTGTCAACAGTAACGTAAATACAGATCTTCGAAGCACTCACATTGAGCGCCCAGCTACGTTCCATCTATGGATCAAATGATATTAGTTCCATCCATGTACTCAAGGGTCTGATACGCACGTATCGGCTGCATCTTTGAATGTGGCTAAACACAATTCAAATCCGGCAAGATCCTTTGGGTTAGGCGCATGACCCGCCCGTTTGCTACTCCAGATATTCATAGCGAACACAGCACCAGAAGTGAACGCACCCATCTGCATTTAGGCGTAAACATTAGAAGTAGAGGAGAGTTTGACACGTACAATTATGTGGGGAGTGACGATCTTCATTGTACTCATGTGAACCTCGAGGATTCGGGTACATGATTTGGCTGCATTCGTGCAGATAACGAGAGAAGGTATGGATAATGGCGAGTCAGTGTGTAGAAAGGGGCGGTGTATGAGTATCTGAGTCATATAATAGATGCTATACAGGCCCGCGGATTGATACAAGAATATCCCATTCTCGCGTTTAGGATCCCAGCGCACTAAGATACGGTCAATAAGATGCGAGCAAAGACTACGCGCCGGACACATACGATGATCGGGGATCGAGTCCACCCACGCATTTAGGGATGAATCTAAATCGGAAACTATTCGCTGCTCCCAGCCTTCGCCTGTGAGACCTAACATGTCTCGACCTTTCTTGATAGAATACAACGTCCTTACAACCAAGGACATTATTTGACTTAACCTTATCGAAGCGCTGAAATAGCTGATTTTTGATGGCTTGTCGGTTGGTTGATTAAAATGTACTTGGCCGTCCGGAGCTATCTCCCAGTATTCGTCGTCACATTCAATTGGTGGCTCTAGGTCAAAACTATTGCGGATCGTTCAGAAAATTCGGGCGAACGTAGTAAACAACGTACTCTTCTTCTTGTACCATGGTAGGTCGCCCAATATAAAGACTTGTGAGTCTATCGAATATGATAAGTGCCCTACACGCAATATGATCAGCGCCGCGTCACGCCAGAAAAGAGGGAGTATACCAGAAAGATCGCTTCTTGAGCTCGTCGTCAAGTGTTAACTTGTGACCTTCAGGCTTTCGTCTGTGTAACCCTATCTCTATTGCGGAGCGTAGACCAATCCCAGTCACAGTCCAACTGAACTGAGGAATAGAAGTTCCAATCGCGTATATAGCACCGAGCTATCAGAGTCTTAGTTTCATAGCGGAAAAGCAAAAAATGAGCATACAACGGCGAACTGGAGTTCGTACAGGCACGCAGGAGTGTAAATCGCATTTTTGAAAACTCGGACCTGCTCAAAGAATCTCCATCCAGAAGAAAGCTTGGAGTCGGGCTTGGCCAGAACTCGCGGGTCGTCAGAATATCGTGAAGCAACTGCCAGGACAAGAAGTAATGCAGCGCCGAAATTGTAGTCACGCAGATGTAACCCTTCGTCGACATGCTTTTCGAATGTAGGTCGGTGGAGAATGGGAACCAACGGGTGAATTGTTTCGAAATAAATGGCAACAAGGCTCCGGATGAGGTCGTTGTCGGGATATACATAATGTGGAGTTTCGGCGTCAGCTGTTGCTCGCTCCCACTGTCGGTGTTAAGGTTTGTGAGCACCAGAAAGACTCAGAGCTGAGACAGGACGGACAGGCTGTAAATTGAAATAATCTCGTAACTGCATCGTGGTTTCTCTGCCCGTAATTTTCTTTTTCATAGATAGGGCACTGGTGAGCAGCGAAAAAGTGCTTGATGGTCCAAAATACCTCTGGCTGAAGTGCTTGCTATGATAAAGAGATAGATTTTTCATATTTTCCAGGAGATCTGGATGCGAAAAGTCCTCTTCGGGCTCGGCTGCATCCGACGGTTCGCTCGGTTGCCGAGATGGGCTTGAGTATACTGGCGAGTACTCAGGTGAGATCTCTCGTCCCGCTACTTTCTCGGGTAGATCGGCATCCGGTTTGAGCTACGACGACTTAGAGAAAGCAGGGAATCAGACATAAAGTTCGCACCTCTTTGAGCATTGCTTCTAGTTGGTTCACGCGTCGTTCCAGCTTCTGCGCATGACTGTGAAAGGCTTAGTTATTTCAAGCAGAAAAGCATGATATAAGACAACGTGCCTGATGTCAGACCATTGTCTCTCTGTGTATGAAACGGTAGGAAAGGATTCTTGTGAATGGCTGCTAAAGTCAGTGACAGTTGAGCGGAGATATAAATAAAACCAACATTGGCTTTGGCCCACGTTTCTGCGAGTAATCCGTGATATCGTGAAATCTATCAGAGATTGAGAGCGTACCTTGATCAGATCAGTATGTGTGCAGTCCTCATCGAACGCGACACAGTTTGAACAACGATTGCCCGGCGCGGTAGCGCTATCACCTGCATATAGGCAGTTCGTAAATCGTTAAAGATAAGAAAAGATTATAATTATACATTTCACTGGGAAGAAATAGATTAGTGACCGTAAAAGGCATATAAGCATTAGCAAGAACAAATTGTCGCCGGGATTCCGAGTAGGTTACCGCTTTATGCGCGCTTCGCCAATATTACTAGAGGACTGTCCGCCATAGACGTTGCATTGATTCTGCAGAAAGTCCGGCATGACATTGCCGAAACGCGTCACCACCGCGGATTTCGGCACGAATTCAAGTCGAACGTGTCCCCGTATCAATGTTGAGCAAGCTCACCTTTCTTTTTACGGCACCTATCGCATGCGCCAGCCAATCTCCTCTTCTTAGCCGGTATTGTCTGAATGCTGTCGCCGTCCGTCATGGTGGTTTGGAGAGTGAAAGGGGCGGTCCGTGTTTGGGAGAGACACGCCAATTGAAATTTTGTTATGGATCAATCACGCGCTGACATTATATCACTCCGATCGAATCATCGTCTTGGCACCTTCGGCGGCCCGAGGTCCGAGTTCAACCGATGACCAGCGCGAATGCCAGACATTTCAAGGTGCACAAAGCAAGCCTCTGTCTCTTCAACGCAAGTATTGCGAGTGCATTTTCGACACTCAGAGTTGCACCGTCTCTTCGTTCTCATGCTATTTTCTGCTGGAATGTTCTGGGGATCCAGGATAGGACCACAGATAGGTATATGTCTCATTTATTTAGAAGGCAGCATCACGATGGAAGATTTTGAGATCGTGTCCATTGGTATCTGCGTATCCTTGTGCGGTGGTGAGGCAGTCTGAGGCAGTGCGAACTGCGCTGGTGATGAAACTTGTGGGCGCCCGCCTATTTCAAGATGATGCACTGGTTTGCCTCGCGGCACTGCATATTTCGCAGCACTATAAAACCAAAACAGCACAACCCTCATCCTCCTCCTTCTTTATTCCCTCAGCCTTGCCTCTTCCTCAAGTATCCTCTTCAATTGAACTAGAGTCATGGCACGTTGGCATCACTTCCTCTGCTGCTTGCCCCTTCGTCTGGGTGTTTTAGTAGGTCTTTTCTTCCTCTATAATTGTCAGCCAATATGAATATCTGGTAGATCATCGCAGCTTTAACTCTTGCCGGAAGCGCTCTTGTCGCCATAGGCGCTTGGATTAATGTCCACAATATCATCAACAAAACGCTTGAGCTCTCGAAATCGGGAGAAATCTCGATGTATATCGTCGCTGCTGTATACACCCTTGTTGCGATTGCATCTCTTCTCGGGTGAGTGTTCATCCATTAATGTCTCTGTGTTGAGGCTGACGCCCATAAAGGCTTATAGGTGCCTTAACCGCGAGGCCAGGCCTCGTGTCGACGTTCAACAGTCTCCAAATAGGCTCATTCATCGCCAGTTTGGCGGTTGGTGCATACTCGTTATACCTTCTATTCAGCGACAAGTACAATATCGACATCTCCAATTGCGTAAGCTCTGTCGATGCGAACGCCGATACCGCCAAACAAGTCTGCAACGCAGCGCTCAAGGTATCCAAGGCAGCTGTTGTAGTAATCTACGCCATAACATGGCTCGTTCAATTCTGTTCGTGGACCTCTTAGCATCTTCTTCGGAATTTCTGACGCTTGTTTCTTGCAGATGGCCTATTTATTGTGCGCAGCTACGTTCGGGAACTGGAGGAGAAAAGATTCGCAAAGTATAAATATGTGACAGTTGAACCATGAGGCAATTTCGTGTGGCTTATTGTAAATTAATTGTACGGATACTACTAGATCTTACGGACATGTCTACATTTACAGGGTCTTTAGCCAATTTAGCAAATCCTTGTTAACCTCATCTTTAGCTTCCCACATCACCCAATGACCACCGTCGTATTCATGAATGGTCGCGTTCTTACACTTCTCAACGGTACCGGCTTTGTTGACAGCGTTAAGAGCGACAAAGTCTTTCAGTGCGCCACCGTAGAAAACTGGGTTTGTGACCTCGAGGTTCTCCTCTGGGGCAGCTGCACTCGGAGGTAAGAAACAAAGGATGCTCAAGGCACTGCGACTCTGCATACCTTTGTTATCCTCTGCATCAATTCCCGACGTCATGACTCTATACCAGTTCAGGCAGCTGGCCATACCGCCGTCGAGGAGTTCTTTCTTGTGAAAATCTTTCTCCTAAATGATGGTAGGTGAGAAATATACATCGAGAACATGAGCGTGGCGAACCTCCTCGGTGATGTACGAAGCCAAGGGACCATCAGTCTTGCCTTGCAATAGATACGCTTTGAGAGCACCGGTGGGTGCGAAATCGGAGATCATCAACTTTGGGTCTTGACCGTACAAGAGTCGCAAGAGCGACTCAATATTGTCTTCGATAATCTTGTCGGCGCCTTCAGAGGAGAAGAAGGACCAGTATCCGAAGAGCTCATAGCCGAAAGCTTTCTTGGACTATAAAGTGATTTGAATTATTGCGCCTGCGATAACAGACGAAAACACTTACGAGTTCCAGGAACTGCTCGTAGTTATTTTTCGTACTCGGTGGGAAGTATCCGACCGCCAATAGGCCAAATGCTACGAATCGACGGGGATAGTAATTAGCGAGACGGCTGATGATCTTGCAGCCCCTTCGGAATGATGAGAACACCGATTAGAATGCATAGGTTACGAGTAACTTAAACGAAGAACGAACCAGTCATGGCCAATGGCAACCACCCGGGTCGCACTTTCTGCGTCTATTAGCTCCACCAGATCTTTCGTGAGTACAGTCGACCGGTAGTCCGCAGGACTAGCAGGCTTCGAAGATCCCCCGAATCCAAGCATATCTGGGACTATGAGCCCATAGCCCTCCCCGAGAAAGAATGGAACCTGGTGTCGCCAGTCATAAGAGGTGCTGGGAAATCCATGCAGAAAAAGTAGGTATGGTTTAGCAGCGTCCTTTGGGGGGGAGAAGAGGTAATGATAGGTATGGCCGATAGAGGTCGTAAAGTCTTTGTAAAGGGAGGAATCCATGGTAATGATAATGGGCTTTAGACGCCGCGAATCCTGCGTTGATTTATATAGATGCCTGTCCGGGAAATGGCGAACAGGAAGGAGGTATGCGAATCACGGCGTCCTTGCTGCTCCGGGTCGCACCATACAGCGTCGGTAACGTTACTTACCCGTCTATCCGGCGGTCGAAGTAGCGGATTCAGACTCGAGGTAAAGAAGCGCTGGGCAGACTAGGCCGGCATTCCGGCCCGGCAGCCTGAACCAATCGCATGAGCTGGTCCCAAATTCAACATTGGGTCACTACATGTTTATGCATGCCGAATTCTTGAAAATGACGGAGACAAGATTAAATTGCATGAGAGATCGACTATTTTCGGCGAAAATATGAACATAAGCACCTGAATACAAGGCGGCAACTCACCCGAGGATATGGGCAGCATCATTGGTAGTGACCATATGAACTTCAACTCGAAAAGAAATTCGTGCTTGTACGTCCGCCACCAGCTTAGGTCCAAACGGTTCCAGTGCAGGTCTCGGTAACAGATGTTTCTTGCTGGTTTATTGACGAGAGAGCGGGGTCCGCCATTCTCTCATCTTGGACCCCTTCGCAAATTTCTTCTCTTCTCGTCAAACAGGATGACCATCATTGACTTCTCTGGGCCTTCAAGTTTGTCTCTGAATGCTGAGCCTGCTTCTGCTTGAATATTCTGATATTGGAATAAGCAAAGATACTTATCGACATACATTGATATGTAGCACTAGTGCATACTCATTGCATACTCAGTTGGCCTGGCGCGGGGCTCGTCCTGATGGATAAGATTGTGGCGAAGAGGAAGGGAAAAAATTGGACGGTCCGATCATCCGACCAGCCGCAGCGGACCGGCGGGCAGCTGGACCCATGCATATACAGTGCCTTTTCTTTGAATTTCTTCGGCCGTCGTCCGTTGTTCTTCGCTGTTGAGATTTACGATGTCCATCGAGCCTAAGGAAGGATGCTATCATACGCGCGCACTGAGCAGTCCCTACCACCGGCAATTTTGGGCAGGTGTGGGCGACCGTTGGGGGACCGTGGGGCACCGTTCCGAAGTCATTAAGCACTAGCACCTCGACATGACTCCAAGAAAATGATCTTCGTAGAATCCCGACAGTGCAGGCCAACTTTGGGCAGATACGAATACTTTTCCGCAGGTACCTTTCTTCTCATATCGCCCATTTAGAGTCATCAGGGCCAGAAAACCTTGGACATTCGTCATTCGTGGCTATTTAAATCACTTCTGCTGATGATCCTGAGCTTCCTACGTCGAAACATCAGACTGTGAATGGCGTAGTGTATTTCCGTTCAATATGCCACCTTGGTCGGAATTGGAGCAAAGGCTAAACCCTAGAGTCAGAGACAGAATAGTCAATATTACGGCCTGTTGACCAAGGCCCAGGGTGACACGAGGACTCATGCACCAAAGCCCAGATAGGGCGTAGATATCCCGTACTTTGGTGTCGGTACCGAGATGACTCGCTTAAACAGGGTTGCGGACCTCGAGGCGCTTGTAAAATGATGGATTTTGAGAGGAGATCCAAAGGGTATCTGTGACTTTAAGCAGATAAGCCAAGGATGCTCTGTTTGCAATTGCATCGAGATTCGACAGACCATATTGAAAAGCCTCAAAGGTGATAGTGCCTTCTAGTATGAGCTGGTTCGAACGCGCCGTAGAGTACGGTGGCAGATGATGTTTTCTCACAACACGCTGTAATTCCATGTATTCATGTACGTCACGGCCCACGAGATCAGACTCAATCCTCAGACTGAAGGAATCAGCTCTACATAACGCCAGAAAAGATGAACGCTGAACGCGCACCTAGATATAGTCCGACAGAAACCCTTCTGCGTAGCCGTTGCAATGTCCCTTAGCAATTGCCAAGTTATGTCTTTTTCTACAACCTTTGTAATCGGGTTTGCACCTCGATCATCCAGCCAATATCAGGTAAATTGGGAGGGAAGGGACAGGAGGCCACGGTCAACGGTGTAATCAAACATCGAGTCATAGGTTTCGATGGCGGTAACGGAAAGAGCGTGGTACTGCGGGATGATGGTATACATTTGAAAATCCTATAATAAAGATAGCGTGATGTCGGGCGAAGAACGTGAATTCAGAATGGTAGTGGAGCACAAGGTATAAAATAAGAGTAGAAGCGAACTATAGTCAATTTCAAAAGGGCGAATAAGGTCAGAAATAAGGAAGAAGTGCCGGGAACTTTTGCCACAAATATTGGACCAAAAGAGACGGAGGTTTGATCCACGTACAAAGCTTCCAGATCCGACCGCGAAGCCAAACTTCGTCATTCAAAGACACGAGCTCGTCGAGCCTCCGAAGAGCCTCCGCCATATCAGATCTCGCGAGTGGGTCTTCTGACATCATATTGAGCAGAAGGGGCCTGAAATCGTCCAGTCCCTGATACTGCTAAAGTAAGAGTAAGCTGAACTGAGGTGAAGGGAATATATGACAAATTCCCACCTCACAGAGTTCAAAGAAGGTCGCAGCGGCGTTGTATACGTCCAGTTGGAATGGATTGCACGGAAGACCAAGGGAGAACTCTGGAGAACTCCGTACGCCGCAACGTAGAGGCCTTTTCGCTAAGGCACTCTCCTGGCCGTCAGGGAATTCCTGAGCACTCTCACAGTCGATAAGATAGTACCGAACTGGCCCAACGCGACATCGTGGACGACTCGGACGGTTCCAATGGACGCCGTCATAGCTAAAAGTCAGGGCGTAGTGATAACCCTTTCGGACATACTTTGGAATAGTCCATCATGAAGTTGAGAGCGTTGACGTCCCTGCAGAAGAGTTATTTACAAGCTATAAAAGATGCAATATCGAAAGAATTGACCCATGAGATATATTGAGGCTATGCATGTAGTCGAGACCCTGAGAAATAAATCAGAAGGCAGCCTGCGGATGAAGCACAGGACACGCTTGCCTCCAAGAGTTGACGTAAAGCTTCAACAAATTCCCTCCTGCAATGAAATTCCGGTTCGTAGAAAGCAATCAGCCTTGGCATGACCATGAATACACGTTTTTCTTCGTCATCTGGGATAGGAATTATATCGAGGATGGGAATAGAGTGGTTACGCGGATTGCGGAGCAAGTCCGAGCTGGCCAAGTATTGGCTCATTGAGAGATCCGAAGCATGTGTTCGCGTAATTCGAAGAACGACTTTCGCGCCATCTTTGACTCTAATGGCATCCAGGACATTGATTCTCTGCCATAGACGCAACATTTTTAGGACGATTCGAATCAACGTCACTTCACTACTTACAAACGGAACATGTTTATCCTCAAAGGTAGCACGGATTCTCCATCTTTTTGAACCATCTTTTCGAATCCAAGATGGACGCCAGTCAGGGTGGTATCGAGGCCGCAACTTATACCCTAAATCGACTAGAAATGGCTGATGCCTTACCCAGAATAGCTCCGAAGAAGTCCTATAATCAGAAGGAATTGACACGTCCGAGTCAGATATGCGTAGAGAACTGGATAGTGCCGAGTCAAAATTTGAAGACATCGGTGCCAATGGCGGTTGCTGCTGAATTGTTGTCGTCAACAGGACCAAACTCCTAAGAACGGATCAGATCTAGATCAATCGGACATTAAATCAATACCACGACTTCCACCTTCACGAGCCCATGTCAATAAGGAGATCTTGCGAGCCGGCCCATACAGCTGTGCTTGGCAGAATCGAAATCAACTGGTTTGACTCGGGGAAATGATTTAAAAGCATGGCTGGCTGCACTTCTGAGGTAAGTTAGTACTACTGTCGCCTTCTTTCGCCAAGGGGGGGCTGGAAATAAAATCCCCGACATGACCTACATTTTCATGTTTAAGACTGAGGGGACCCCCCCCCCCCTCCCTCCTCTCCTACTATATAGGGTAATAATATATCCATAATAGGTATGATTTGTTAGTGTTCCGATGACTTGGATTGGCTCAGCTCAGCGTGGCTTTGTTTGGCTGCAGCGTTAAACTGACTCGGAATCCATTTTTTGTTATCGGCACCGCTTACAAGCCGAGCTAATCCGGCAAAAGCCGACGGCGCCAATGGATTGGATCCAAAAAGGAAGTTCAAATATTTTACAACTACAGTGACTCCTGTACCTGAAGACTGCGAATGTAAGTAGAGATATCAGTAGGAATAACAATACTGTCATGTGTAAGTGCCTCCAGTCGCTCCAATTCAGCTTCAAGACTAAGGCTCTCTGTAAAATTAAGACCACCACCCGAGCGTATTGCAAATTTAAGGATTTGCAGAGATTCCATCATTTCCGGAGAGAGTCGACTTCGGCGCAAGGTATCTGTCTCTTTACTCGAGGAAAAAACATGTTCGCATGGGACAGAAGTGCCTTGAATGGGTAAGATGTCCATGGCTAACTGATAAATTGTTGGATATTGCGCTTGCCGTTCCTATTAATGATGTAACACATTTAACTTTGACAGCATAATGCTAATTAGAAAAATACGTACCTGCCAGAACATCAGAGTTGTCGTAGCAGTAGACTGGTCCATCAAATAAAGCTCTACTTCATGCTCCACCGATGAGATTTCAGTCGTGTGAGACATGCATGGCTGCCCTGCCGTACCAGGCATTCTTAAGGCACGAAAAGCCCACACAACTTTGTCTGGTCGTCCAGACGATGATGTTGCTGCCACATGCTCACGCACCCTGGAGCCGTTATCTTGGGGACGATAGATGCGGACCTAATGTACAAGCTTATGAGAACCAGATATTAAAATTGACACAGGTACATACCGCATCAAGGAAAATGTTCTTGACATGAACAAATTCTTCAGGGCGGAACTCTTTATACCAGTTAAGCTTCATATACGGATTGATAGCTAGAAGATATTAGCATCATTATAAGCGCAATCAAATCAAAAATCAAACAATAGATTCCTTACCCATTGCAAGGGTGTACGCCGGAACATCCTTCATACGATTCATATAATCCGTAAGCTTACTCAGACCTGCCTGAATTGCACGTGAAAGATGAGGATACTTCTGCAGATCTTCTTCCCAAAGAGTCAATGCCACCTCAAATGAAGGAATTGCGTCACATAATGTTGGCGTCTTTTCAGCCGATAACTGATGCTGAAAATTATGAGGAACCTAACATCAGATTAGCCAATGGTATCAACGTTGGAGAAGGATAATACAAACACTTAGAACATCATTCATCCCTAATAACAAATCCCAGTCCTCTTCGGAGAGGTGGTTGGTTCGAGCGAGGTCTTGAAATTCGTCGGAAGTGAGAAATGTTTCAATTGACTGATAAAAATGATTAGATACGTTAATATTAATAGTGATAGATCATACCGTTCGGAGAATTAGGGCTCAATCAATCATCAGATGTGTAGATGACCATCTTACGTCGGTATCCAAGATAACTTGCAACTCCTTCTGTAATATTTGCTTAACAACAGCGAGGAAATGTTCACGGTGTAGAGAAGAAGAGCGGATCTGTTCAATAATGAGCTCTGACAAGATAAGAGTAATGTATATACATACTGCTCATATAAGGGAGCATAGACGAGTAATAAGACCACCCACTAAGCCCTCCAATTCTCCAATAGCATCTTTGCATGCAAGATTGATCACATGAGCAAAGCATCTAGAGCGACAAAGTGAATAATAATGCAAAAATCATTCAGTGGCGTACCTAATTCTATTTTTCACTGCGTCAAATGATATGTTTGGAAACGACGCCTCAACTCTCTGGCTAATGCAATCAGTAGCGTATCATTATTTGTTGCATTATCGGTAGTGATCCATCCCATCTACAAGGAATGGAAAGCAATTAATGCTGGAGAAATGAGAATGTAAAACAGCAAACCTTCTCTGTGATCTGCAGCCGATCCAACACAAAAATAAATGCCTGAGCCAAATGTTCACCAGTGTGCCTTCCTGGAACTCGAAGAAAGCCGACGAGAGCTGAGCGGAAGGTTAGCTGCTTCTTAGGGCCAACAGGCATGGAAATAGTTTTGCTCTGGATCCAATGCGCAGTGATCGCCATGAAAGAGCGTTGACTTTGATCTGTCCACATGTCAGTCGTAAGAGAAATCCGTCCCTCCGAAGTCTGAATATAAATCAATGACATGCAAAGAGAAGCCGTTGCCCACTTACCTGCATTTCTAAAGCCAGGTCAGAGAGATATTGATCCAAAGACTGCAATATTCTCGCACGTAGAGTATCAATATGAGGAATATCTGAATCTTTAAGATCCTTTCTAGATACATATATTGCTATTAATTCATTACTCTTGTAATCCAACATAAAAGACGCTACCTCAGAAGTAGAATCAGATCACGAAAATAACGGTTTTCGATTACGTTCAAGGACTGGGAGTAACATTTAAGGGATATTCAGAGAGAACGCACGAAAGAGCAACTCACCTGGTCATCTGCAATGATGAACTTCATCAGTGCATCGACAAAGGTTTCACGTGAAAATTCCGGCCTCAGCACATTCTCAGATGGCGTGGTATCGAACAGATTTCTGCCACCAGAACAACTGTGTGTCTCTCGATATTCCTTGACTGCGTCTTGAGCATTCTTGGCAGTGATCGGAACACCAAGTCCATCACATGCTGCAATCCACTGTTCGCAGTGCTCCCCGATGAGGTGCTTACGCATGGAGTCGGTCCTGTTGCCAGAGTATTGATAGAATCCAACTGGCTTGCCTTCTTCGATGAGTTTTCTAGAGGGATTGTCATAAGTAAAGAAATTTTCACAAGAAGACTAGCTTACAGGCAGTAGTGGCAGCAATATTTGTTCTCAATCTTCTCGAAGAAGGTCCAGACATCATCTGCCCGGCGGGATGACTTGGTACCAGCAGTGCGGTGTGTCGGAGGCCGTCAGAAAAAGGACGAGCGCAGCGTCGATGCAGGCCTGCTCACACCGGACTGGCGGGGTGTATGACGATTCACTGTGTGCTGCCGGGATGGTGTTCACGGCATACGACTCTCATGATCATGCACAGGAGGAGGACTTGGAGAAGGTGTGTCCTCTGGCGGTACACCAGAAACATCAATGAATTCACCTTCGTCTTCATCTTCACCTCCTGCTGCAGGCATGAAATGAACATGAGGCCCAGTCATATGAGTCGCTGCATCTCCGACAGGACTGGACACGCGAGCATCGACTATATAACAGGAAGGATCAATATCCAGCAGTAAAACATATCCAGGGAACGCACCGTCACTTGCTTGAAACTCTGTTGCATCATGAACTGGAATCCCCTGGGAGGTGTTGTGGCCATTACTGTTGGTATGTTCCTCAGGTTGTCGATTAGGACATCAATTGTTGCGGCATGTCGTTCGAGTACGAGGTTCTGTGTATATACCATGAATGGGTAACAAGACAAAGAAAAGTAACACTTACGTGGAGCACCTAGATCTTGAGTAATATCAACATTATGACGACTCCGTCCTCGCTGCTGGGGAGCAGGTTCACCCTCACCAACAGGCTCTAGGTGCACAATAAGAGCAATTGTGATCAAATGATAGAAAACACATGAGGATTAGCCTGAAAGACAGACTGCATGGCCCCATTTGGCATAGTAGTGCGAGTAATGTCATCGCCGTTTGTACGTTCACGACGCCGCCGTGCCATTGTTAGTCGTTACAGGAGAGGAAAATGGACGCTTTGAGGCGAGTGCTATAGAACAGGTTAGGCTATTTAAATAGTCCACACCTCAAAACCAAAAGAATTTCATTCTTACCAGGAATGACGGTCATTGACAGATGGAAAGCAGGTTTGTAGAGCGACATGGAAGAAGACTGTAACCATTCTATGAAAATTGTCCAGCAGACTCAACCTCAGAAACATGGTAACTATTCAATTAGCGCTTACCTTAGTCACCAATGTCAACAAGCAAAAGAGAACCAAAATGGTGATCTTGAAGCAAGGATCCGAGTCAACATTTCACTGAAAAGATAGAAGCCCATCACTGCGAAAATTTTCCAGGCTGGGGAAACAAGGGTGCCAGGAAGAGGCTCTTGGATCTTGATAGAGGGGGGAATTCCGTATTGAAAGGGGCCGCAGAAAGGCAACAAGCGAAGGAGGACAAGAGATTGTTGGGACAGGCAACGAGCGAGTAAGGCACAGGACACGTAGCTGTCCCAAGATGGCCAGAGCCAATGGCTTCGGCAACTTCGTGCTGCGCAGAGCTGGTCAAAGCAGCCCGGATCATTTGGATTGGGCCAAGCCGTTAAGCCGCATCAGCTCGGCTACGTTCGGCGTGACTTGTGTAGCGCGCGGCTCAAAGTCGCGCCTTAGAAACACTATGATTTGTAATGTTATTGTAATCATTTTTGCCACGTGAATCTCTCAGGGACTTAGGTTGTCGTAAAGGCGGGTTCCAAGGGTAAGGAGCGTTTTCGTAGGCCTCTGCACACTCGTCGAGACTAACTGGCATCACCACATCTCCATAGGCTCTGCCTAGAAGCGCCGCTTCATTCGGGAGAGTGGGTGACTTGCTCCGTCTCAGTTTTCGGTGCTGGTTTTCTAGTGGAGGCCGAATATCTGAGAGACATCGGGGCAGTTGTCTCACTCACACCCATCCTTCGCCCTACATTCCAAGGTGAGCTGAGCTTCGCTCGCTCCCTCATTTTCATGATCATTCAGCACCGCTGACACCAGGTTTCCAAGGCATCGCCTTCTTCTTATTTTACCAGCCGTTTAATCAATTCTTTTTCATCATTATTTTAACTTGAATCTATATATTCATGTCCCACGAGCAAAGCATCGACGATGTCACCGCTCTCGCTAAGAAGTGTGAAGATCTTCTCAAGAGCTGTGTCAAGGGAGATGTCAATATCGAGGATTTCGGTCACAAGCTTCGGGATCTTGGGGTTACTCCTGAGGTTGCAGCTGATTATGTCCAACAGCTGCAACAGCGACTCCAGCAAGCTGGCCCTAGGAGATCTAACACTGGCTGGGTTGAAGATGAGGACGAAGATAATGAGGATGGAGATCATGGGCAAGAACGAGAGGGGACACCTATGGGTCTCACAGATGAAGAGGTCCAGAATTTCCGAAGGCGTCGAGAGGAGCAGCGAGCTGCAGCTGAGAAGCAACAAGAGGATGACAGGCTACGAGCAGTCGAAGATGCAGCTTGGGCCAGCCTCCATGCGAAGCTCCGAATGCTCAAGCCAGATGGATCATCTACAAAGCCAAGCACAGACCCTGCAAGCATACTCGCTAATCTCCTCGGCCTTGATGCGACTCTCTCTCAAAAGCCCGCTTCAATATCTTCGACCATACTGGCACAAGCTCCTCATATCGCGTCCCTCGTCTCGTTGGGCATCTCTGACCCACATATCGCTGAGACATTTCGTCTCAGGCAACTCTATGCAACGGAGAAGAGCTTTGATAATCTCATCGCCGTCCTTCAGGCCCTGCCTCTCAAGGAACCTATTGCCCGACCGTTCTGGCGCCTCATCATTCAGGACCACTATGTTGACTTCGCAAAGTTCTATGCATCCATGGATCGGGGATACGACCATAATGAGGATGCAAAAGAACTTTTTGCGGGTTATGCAATCATTAAGAAGGACAGTTCGTCAGCCAAATGGCCTATTGTGTCTGAGGCAGACTGGTACTGAGTGTTTGATGCATGGGGAAAGGGTGTCATCTCTCTCTATCCTCATCGCGAAGCTGAGTTGGATGCTTACCGCGAGACTGTGGTGGAGCTCTTTAGAGCAGTTCCTCATGAACCTGCAATCGCTATCCGTTTCGATGAGGACATTCGCTCTCGGTATGCGAAGCGCCCTTTCCGCATGGACCTCAAGAATGAAGTCCAGATTCCCTTGTTATCTCAGATATTCCGTCCTGAGGTCACCCAGTGCATGGCGAAGCGCCCCGCTTCTTCGTCATCTCCTAATCCGAAGCGTGCCACAATTCCTTGCGAGAATTGGAACTTGGGGTATTGCTCGATGGAGCCATGCGCGAATCGTCGTCGCCATGGGACCTGTAGTGAGTGTGGTGCCAGCCACAGAGCAAAAGACAACAGCGAATGTGCCTCTCTCCTCCAAGCCAGACGTAGGGCGAGGTTTGGAAGAGGAGCAGGTAACAATGAAGGTGGCAGCAGCAGCAGCAGGCCCTAAATCGCTTGCTGGAACCAAACGCAAGCGAGATGATCATTTATCTGGACCTCGCTTCAAACGTGGTTTTTTATGGTCGGAACCTTCATCCTCTCCACCTTCACCACCAGTCTCTCCCGCGGCATCTTCCACTGAATCTGCCTCTCCTTTACCATCACCCCCCGAGCATTTGCTCAATGACCCAGAGCTGCAATCCACTATTTCAGCTCTTAAAGACTATATATATGTTGATACTCCCTTTAACGTTGACCGGCTCGAGCGCATACTCTTATGCCACCCTAATAAACATTTTGTCAAGTCCATTATCAGTGGCCTTCGTGATGGCTTCTGGCCGCTCGACCTCGGAGAGTGGGAAGAGTCTAGTAGGGATAAGTCAGAAAATTATACTTCAGATCCTGTCGACCTTACAGAGATTCGCGCCTTCAGAGATTGTGAAGTGGAGGCTGGGCGTTGGTCTCCTGCTTTACCACCTGACTTTCAACTTCTTCCAGGGATGAAAGTCTCTCCGATGTTTGTAGTCTGGCAAGAGGGGAAGCCGCGAGTGGTCACTGATCACACTGCCTCAGGTCTCAACGCCGGAATTCCTCCAGAAGAAGCCCATGTCAAGTATGACGACATGCATCCATTCGGCGAAGCCTTGCATTACGCTCGGCAGCGCTACCCGGATGCCGATTTCATCCTCTATAAGAGTGATGTGGCGAAAGCTTTCCTCAATCTACCTGCACACCCGCTTTGGCAGATTTGCCAGGTTGTTATGGTGGATAACCGCTATCACATTGTTCAGCGATTAGTCTTCAGCAATCGAGCTTCACCACGCATCCGGTGCTCCCTCTCAGGGTTGCTTTGCTGGATTGGCATACATAAGCTGAACATTCCCGATCTTCATGTTTATATGGACGACTTCTTTGGATGGGATTTCGCAACAAACCTAGTCTTCTATCGAGGACTCTTCCGCCCTGGCCGACAAGTTCAATTGCTGATATTTTGGGAGTTCATCTCCTGCCCTTTCGACGACCTGAAACAATTACATGGCCGTTCATTGAAGATCATCGGTTTCTGGGTAGATGCCAACAAAGGGAGTATCTCGCTAGACCACGACTCCATTTGCCACCTTGTTTCTGACATTGAGGCCTTTCTCGCTACACCTGGACGAGCGCCCATTCTTTTGAAATGGCAACGCATGGGGGGATACCTCAATTGGGCTTTGAACGTCTTCCCTTGGGGGCGTCCAGCCCTGTCCGAACTATACAGGAAGATGGCAGGCAAATCGTTCAAATTTACGAAGATCTTCATCAATGCAGCAGTTCGAGAAGATCTTACGTGGCTTCTGACCACCATACCCAAAGCCATCGGTGTACACTTCGTAGACTCCACACATTGGGTTGACAGCAAAGCAGACATGGTTATCTGGACTGATGCTGCGTTGCATCTCGGCCTATCCTTCGTGTTCGCTGGCAACGGTTTTGTGTACCAGCTGCATCCACCACCACCCGGTACAGTCATCGATATCTTCTTCCTCGAGCTCATTGCCATTCTCTCAGCAATTCATTATGCGGCATCCCTTCCTCATCCACCTCGGCATTTACTTCTCTTCACTGACAGCCTCGATTCTGTCACAGCATTTAACTCCTTAGCTGTGGCACAACCAATGCATAATGCGCCCCTCCAGGCTGTAGCTTCACTCATCTTGAAGTCAGGTATGGATATTTGGATCCGGCATATCGAGGGAAGAAACAACATCCGTGCTGATCTCCTTTCACGCCTTCTCTTTGATGAATATCATCAGAAATTTCCTGCAGACCGCGTCCGCATCTTCGCTCCACCGAGAGAACTCCTGCCGGCGCGATGGAGAGAGTCCTTTTAGCTGCTTTGGGCGAGCGTGCTTCTCGCACAGCTCGCCCTGCACACTCTTTATCATTTATTGATGAGCGTGCACTTTTCCTCCAGCTCCATGCTCTCGAATTAGGAACAGTCAAGGGTTACTCTACTGGTGCAAGAGACTACGCACGTTTTTGTATTACCCATCATCTTCCACTCGACCCAACACCACTCACGCTTAGCCGTTACATTGCGTACACATCCCAATTCATAGCCTCCGGACCAAAATATCTCTCGGGGGTCCGACACTTTCTCCGTGACCTTTACCCGCACTTTGATGCTAACCGACACTCTCCCCTTGTCCAAGCGACCATACGAGGATCAAAAAAGATACACGCTGATCCCATCCGAAGAAAACTCCCTCTGCGTCGATCCCATCTTGCTACCTTCAACCTCCTTGCACGAATGTCCGGATCATATGATGATCTTCTCTTTGTCACCTTACTCTCCTGCGGCTTTTATGGCTGCCACCGAACTGGGGAGCTTGTTTGGAAAAATGACAAGCAGCTCCAAGATTATCGCAAGCTGATCAAGCATTCATCACTCGTCTTTTCAGATGGCCATGCACAATACCATCTGCCTTACCACAAATCAGATCCTTTCTATCACGGTTCCAATGTACTATTCACACGTCAGGACATTGCGGATCCAGTTCAACTCCTTCATGACTACACCACCCTTCGGGATTCTCGCCATGGACCACGATCCCCACTTTTCGTCTGTGAGGATGGCTCTGTCCCAACCCGAGCTTGGTTTGATAGAAAATTCTTTGCTATCCTTGGAAGGGACTTCGGCGGACATTCACTGCGAGCAGGTGGTGCCACTTTCTATGCATCCTTGGGCCTTTCCGAATCAATCATCCAGGCTCTTGGCCGTTGGTCTTCAAAGGCCTGGACCTTGTATGTTCGAGAACATCCCGCAATTTGTGCGGAGCTACAATTGGCCACATTACGATGCATCTAAACGATCTTTTCGTCTTCCATTAACTCATGCGGTCCGCTCATCATCTTTGAACCTCCACCTCCCCCCACACACATCATCATCAGCTCATTCTTAGCCTATCACGTCCCGCAATGTAATGGGGGCTTGCGGAGGCAAGCCCAGTCTTGCGCTACATCTTTTCTCATGAGAAAAAGCAGAGGCGGTGACACATTGCAACTTTTTTAAGGTGAAAAACAGAAGTTGCCTCAAATTCGCCCTCCGTGACCGTTACGTGACAGCCAGAAAAGGTAATCACACAACGAACCGGCTCACGAGCGCTCAATATTACTTAGTGGTCTGCAGTGGGGTGGCATTGAAGAGAAAATTTAACAAGTTCTACACTGTACAGGGCTTACTTATAACCTGTTATTTTTCATGCTGATGAGGTGCAAAAGAAGTGATAATTCCATGTTTATTCAAAGAACATAGCTAAGAATAGTAGATGATGTACCACTATGTCCGACATTTTGCATTTGCCTTTTAAGGGATATTTAGCCGCAATTATGCCTTATTATGCCGTTATGCGGCCGAGGCGTTAATTAGGCCTAACGAGATGAGAGTTCTTTCTGATAAGATAACTAAAATGATCCCTAATAAGGTCCCCCATCAATCATGATAAGCACGTTTATTATACCCATTTCAAGCCCCCTAATAGCCGGATATATTAAGATCACCGGATGCCTAATAAGGCCACACCCGGCCTAATAAGCCGACTAATTTCATGCATTATAAGTAGCTAATTGTCGTTTCCGAGGCAAAATAATGCTGCGATAAGGCAGCGAAAAAAAGATAATTCCACACTTACTTCACTTTCATCTTTCTTAATTATTAGTTAGTAACACTGGGATAATTAATTAAATGAATCCACCAGGGATCGAACGCGCAACAAACGAGAATAATATTACAAATAAATTACAACATGAACACACTTTAACCATTACACTATATAGTACATATATATGGGTCGCACTTGGGTTAATTTGATACGCTGGCTCCTCCCACTAGCTCCAGTCCTAAAAACTTAGTTTGCTTTATTGCGTCGGAAATCTAACAAGGAAGGTACCATAAAATGTGGGCATTACAGAGGAAACTACAGAATGGGCTGATTCTACTCCTCTTCCTCTTCCTCCTCCTCCTCCTCCTCATCGTAGTCATCATCACTTTGATCCACGTTGTCACCGATGAATGTTCCGTTTGGCGCCGTGTCAGACACAACCGTTGGTAATGGCGCAAAGGTTACGGCCTTGGCTAGGGTGGTTGCTGCAGACTTTGCACGGCCTACTGAACCACTGGCATCAGAAGGACCTTCCGTCGTGCTGTTCTTTCCCCCCTTTCGCTTTCTCATGGCCGATGGAATGGGAGCTTCAGCTCCGACCTTATCTCCATGCACTTGGCCCCCTCGGCTACGTGTCGCCCTAGTCACCCTTGTCACCGTCGGAGCTGGTCCACTTCTTTTCTTGCCTTTTGCCTTTGATCGGACCCTGTCGCTGCGATCTGCGGTATCCAAAGGGACCCCGTTCATAGTGGATACCAGTTGCATGGGGGTTTGAGCTTGAACAGAGATGGCTGAAGGGACATTTGTCGTAGATGCCAGTTGCGTGGGGGTTTCGAGTTCAAGAGAGAAGGCCGAACACACATCTGCTGGTACAACAGGCACCGTATGAGTTTGGTCGGCGCTGTCAGAATCCAAGTCGGGTTCTTTGTCAATCGCTTCGAGTTCATGCCAGAAGGCTTCCTCCTCCTCTGTCAGCGATACGGGGATGGTAGTAATAGCCCTGGATCGACGATCTTGTGTCGGAGGAAAGATGTGGTCGTTGTAAAATTTGAGCGTGTCATGCATCGATTTCGTGCCTTTCTTGAGCTGGTCCTCGATTCGCTCGACATAGTACTCGAAATCGGCCAAATAATTGATACCGGATATCTTTCCTACCGGCGTAAATTCTGAGTCGCCTGCGAGTAGATATCGAATCTGTGATATGATATACTTAAAACCGGGAGGATGAGGATATCTTCGTTACGACTTACCACTATCGCGGCAAAGGCGATTGCCGCAGAGTTCACTTCGGTGATGTGCCACAAATCACCATTTGTCCCTTTTGTTGTGATTCGTTGGTCGTTAAGGGCGGTGCTGCCCCACAGCAGACACGTAAGGATCTACAAAAACGGTCATACTCCGCGTTTCAAAAAAAAATGTAGCGAACTCGGACCTTGACTCCATAGATAGTCCTGAACACAGTGCCCCCCGTTGTGAAACCATTAGCAAACAGGCAAGGTGGATGCCTGCTATAAACCTTGGCCGACTTGTAGCCCGAAAGGCGTCGGCAAAGTGGGTCCTCGTAGCGGTCAAAGCCCCGTTTAAAATGTCCCTGCGGAACATCGCCCTCGAAGATCTCCGCAGCAACATTTCTGAAGCGGTTGAGGAAGGTTGACCGGCGGACTCCACCGACATCCCTCATCTAACACATAGCAAGACAGTCAGTCTAGTCAACTGTCAATGTCATAATATCATAGACATACAATTTTAAAGAGTTTTAAATATTCGCCCGCAATCGTTGCGCTGACGAGTGGGTGAAACGCTTCGGGGAGAAATTTGTAGAGCTTGAGTATCAGCTGTAACACCATAACACGATCCTGTGATGGTCTCTGCACGCCGGTATCCAGGGAATTCGTGAGGGTGGCGGCGTTGAGTTCGCGACGAGCAGATTCCGAATCCAACCCGACACCAAATATACCTTTCTTCTCCCACCATACATGGGCGAATACGACCATTTTCATGGCACTATACTCAAGCTCCTTTCGACTCTCTTTCCTAACAAAAAGAGCTGATGTGTCGGTGGTCGACGCCGAGTCATTTGCGGATATTTCAGCCCTACTAGTGTCCTGTGGTGGGGTGGAGGATCCAGCAGCATTCGGAAGAAGGGTAGGCGCAGTCAGGAGCCTGCGATTTTGTTCTTGCAGCGCTTGATTTTTTAGTTGAACATCCTTTAAAACCTGAAATGTTTACATTAGCTTGAAGCCAACTAGGGACAATTGAAGAACTCAACGTACCAGTAAGACATCTTCCATGGACATACTTTCGAGTGCGGTAGATAGCTGGTCCATGGTTGAAAGAGACAGAGTCGCGCGCAGAAATTTTTGTGGCGAAAGTTCGAAAAATGGTGCCGAATAACGTGCTTCATAATGAGTCAGCCTAAAACAACCCTGGCAACAGCTCAGACACTGACATCGGTACGTAGGATGCTCCGAATATGGATGCTCTGGTACAGCGGTCTGAGGAAACGATGTTTGAACTCTGCCGACACAAGAGGGGTCCTGGAAGATGAATGCGAACAGTTTTCCGGTCTGTTCAATGACTCCGGAAGACAGATTCTGACGTCAAAAAGCATGGCGTCCGTTTGAGTTTCAGTCGCCCTTAAAGGTGCTACGAACGAATGAAATCAGCAAACTTCTGCTGATGGTCGCGATCCTACGTCAACACGGTATTTAGTATTTTGCAGGATGGAGTAAAATCCTAGTGTACCTGTCTCTCTCGTGTACGATCTCCCCAACTCGTGACCGTAGAACCGAAATCCTTGGGCGTGTTGACGGAGATTGCGTTGGCACATCTTAGGAGATAGAAACAGCAGGTAGAGCCGTAACCTCTGCCGAACGTAAGTATGAAGGCTGAGCTACGTTGGTGAGTACTAAGATGGTGGGAAAAGATAAGAACAACCCACTAAAGTAAGGAGTCAGGGCCAAGAGATTGGATGGATGATCAATGATGAATGCGAGCGTGGCAAAGATAAAGATGTCCTATTCCACAGGCCAACTGAAAATTATCTAAACGGGTTGAAGAGAAATTTTGGGACAGACGTTTGACGTACACGAGAAGGCTTCCTGCAACTAGAGGCGGTTCGCATCAGTATTCTACACCTCAACGGCTTGAAGCCCTTAAGGTTCCAACGTAAGGTCCATGTATATTGAGAAAGTCAGCGGAGACACAGCGATACTAAGACCATCCAGATCGTGACGTGCGATTATCCATTGCATTGTTGAAGAGGGAGGTTTTTAAATCAAGAGTAAGATTGATTCGCGAAGATCAGTGGATGATATTCGTATGCGCGATCCTGTGGGTGACGCAAGGTCTAACCCATGTAGGATGTCGGGCGACGCGAGGTCTAACCCATGCAGGATGTCGGGCGACGCAATGTCTAACCCGAGTGCAAAGTGGTGTGAGGAAGAGATGAGACGTCCAAATAAGGCAACTCTTGTCCGATCATTTCTAAATTCACAGGCCGCTACGACTTGCTCAGTGCTCACCTCCATACTTCTGTTTTCACGCACCGCTCATCTCTGCGTACCTGAAAATATCTTCAGTCGTAAGCCAATGTCAACCATATTTTCTATAATGATTCGCTCTGATTTCATCTTTACCTACATATTAGTCTACATTGCCTCGGACGCATTCTCCGCTGCAACGCCAGGTCTGTATGTGATCCCTTGTTCGTTTTGAGCACCTAGACGTCATCGTCGGTGCAGCACTTAGACGCTTCGTCGGTGCCTTTCCGATTCTCTCAGCATCTAGACGACTTCGTCGGTGTTGATTTGACTTGGGTCTAGATGAATCGTCGATGCCACTGGTCCTCCACGGCTTACAGCGTTCGTCGATTAATGGCCTCTTCGCATTTGGGGACAATTTCCGAAAGTCTCTTCCATGTTTCTCGTGCCCTTGGAAGATTTCATGGGCCCCCTCATATTTGATATATGGACTGATACTATGCCAGACTACCCTGCTTCGATACTCGCTCTATATTATCCTAAAGTGAGTTATGCATTATGAGGACGTTCCCGTCGCTAACCATATCATATTTAGGACTATGGAACATCGGTTTACCTACGAGCACTTGTCCAAGAATCCTACCGGCCTGCTTCACAAGAAAAACACTGCGGATCGTATGTACATTCTGCTTTTTCTTAAGACTTCGTTTGGTTGATGGGAACATAGCTATCGAACCTTTCGATGGAAAGCTGGGTGCATTGGTTGAAGAAGGATGGTTCATGGTGACTCCCAATGCGTTAGAATTGTACCAGCCTCCTCTTGGTATCAATCGGGAGATGTACATGCGAGCAGACTTTAGATACGGCGCCGACGACCCTCTGTTGTGGCCGCAATTCTACGTGCGCTCAGTTTCATGGCTTAGCTGCATACGAAAGCGTCCCAAGGACCCACTTGACCCCTTCTTACCACTCTATGATCCCGTCACACGATCTGACTTCAGCACTTTTGAATATGCATCACAAGACAATCAGCTCGGAACGTTTTCGAGCGCGTCCTTCGCTCGTCTACGCACGGCAGCTCAAAAAGTTATCGACATGTCCGAATCTCAGACGGCGAGTTGGGGGCCTTCTCACTCGTTGCTTCGAGATTTCCGCTCCGGACTGTACACGCTCCTTCACTGTCTAGAGTCTTTGCCTTTCATTTTTGATAGACTTTGTCTGACAGTTGCGGAGACACAGCGCGTAGCCATTGAAATGCGTGCTATCATGGACTATATCACAACTTACCGCCCGCGTATGCTAGTAACCAATCAAGCTCCTTGGAGTAATACCACTGCCGATCTGGAGCTCATCGGGGCCTTCACGACGGACCCTATTATCGTCGAAGAGTTTTTTAGAGCCAGAATTCCAGTCTGGCATTTGCTTAAATTGGACCGGCTCCCTTTCACGCGAATTGATGCCCACACCCTCCCTTTGGACCCAAACCAACATCTTACTCTTGGGCCTCCACGTATACAGCTTCGATCGGTTTTCATCGGGACATCCGACCAAGCTGAAAAGTACAAGGCATTCCAGTGCTTTACTCGTAATCACTTGCGGTTGCCGAACCCTTTTGCACTTGTCCCCGGCCAAATTCGTTTGGATCCTCCTCTGCCAGAGTCATTGCCGTCAACATCGCGCAGCAAGCCATGTAAGTTTGATGTTCCCCGCCTGTCATCATGTCCTGAAATCGGTCGTAGATGGCCCTCCCAATCAAAGAGCAAAACAAAAACAGTCGAGTCCGTCTAGCCAGATGGGATTCCTTTCCGTTATTGTTCACCCTCATTTGCCGCCTGCCGTTCCAGTGTGGCAGGCGGCAGTAGAGGTCACGAGTTCAGATCGTTCTCGATGTTACCCAGAAGCAAAGGTTCCTGAGGCGAACGGGTATATTTTTCCACGGCCAGATATCTTCGTTGGTGCGCAAGATGAACACAAGTCTCTTGAGCTCATCAAAGCGTGGCTATGTCTACGTCCCCTGCTGCTTGCACGTGTTTCTTGCTCGTCGTACTCAGCGCAGCCGATGGCTCATCAATCATGGCGCGTTATTTTAAATCTGGATCATTTGATGAAGACAGCGAGGTCAGGTGGTGCTAGCTCATCCAGAGGCACACCAACAAAAGCTGCGAGGCGGAGAGAACAAGCCGTCGATTTTTTGCAGGGTTGTGCTGGCGAGTTACGAATTGACGCCAACTTCAATGTTGGTCCGGCAGTTTGGAGAGGCGTCGAGCTCGAGAAGCTAACAGATGATCATCGCCGCGAAATTGCCTGGGAGCTTGCAGAGCTCAACTTCAGGTTTGAGTTGCTTGCATTGGATGCACGAGCGGCAACTAATGGTGGCAACCATGGCTTGCTCCTACACTGTCTACCCCATGGTCTTACTACAGCCTTTGTTGCAGTCGACGTTGGTAGCGCTAATCATGGACTGGGACACCCAACTTGGCGGCAGAGAGCTCCCTATATATTTCCACTGATAAATGCGATGCGGTCCTGGAGGGCATGCCCTCATTTGATCCAACAAAAGAAGACCAGTTATACAGAGGCGGAATTTGCTGAAATGGAGAAGTGTGTTGCCATCTTCTATACGGAATCATTCTTCCGCTTCTTTGGTCGTGCACCAGTCATTCCGCGTCACCTGTCCCACTCTCCTCAAACATTGTTTGTGCCTGAGACACATGAGGAAATGTACATGGAAAGACCTGGTCTCGTATTTGATCTTGCGCAGTTCAATTAAAAATGTCGAAATCGGAGTATAACTAGTTGGAACCTCATTGAGTTAGGTGAGTTCGATGGGATTATTTCGCATTGTCCTCTCATTGTTAATGGTGTTGCAGTATAATAGTATCTATTTGTATTTTCACTGCTACTATATATTACACAACTTCAACCCCTCAGTTACGGCGCCCAGCATACTTGAGTGATTTCATCCTGAGAAACAAATCACTGTCAACACTATCAACAATCAAATACTCCTTGAATCCATCAGCTGGTTTGACCCTGAAATCCTCAACCAGGAGCGCCCCTCGGATAATCATGTAGACGGATACAAATGCTGATTCTCGTCTTTTTCGTGCACGGACTCGATAAAAGCCCAGGTCGTTGTCCAACTTTTCAGTAGCTGCATCGACAGGTTGATCAAATGGATGAACAAGGGCCAGAGGAAACTCTTTCCCGCCAATAACACAGGTGAAGACCATTATAAGCTGTGCGAAGAATGGACGCTCGGTGCTGTCAATAAGGAGATAATCATATCGAGGATGATTATAGAAATTGGGACTGCACCGCAAGTAGTCGGTGGATGTGGTCCAGTCAACGGTGTTCTCGTAGTTGACTTTCAAAAGTCCATGTAACTGGATCTGTAAGTAGCGTATCAATCAAAAAACAGAACTTTACTAACCATATCATTGCTTACCTCGTCATGTGGCTCAAAAGACTTGAACGTCACCTTCTGTCCGTCAACTTCGGGAATTATATCATGATAGGTCGCGAACTGTCCGACCATAAACTTCGATAGACGGCTCCGAAAACTTGTGAACGCTGGATCATCTGCTTTCAAGGCTCGGATCTCCCGATTTTGAAGACCCCACCCCCTTTACCGCGGCGACCATGCAAAGTCACATTTCTTGAGTGTTCTGCCTGCATATCTTGATCTTCTAGCTCGTCGCCGTCGTCGTCGTTCGGAGATATTTGCTCATCATGTAAGTCAATTTGCTGCCGTATAAAAGACGCGGCATTACACCATGAATCAACCCGTAGAATCTAAATCAAAACTGATTCAGCTCGGATATCAAGACATGCCAAAATTATAAAGACCTGTTCTGCGACATCTTTAAAGTTCGTTCGCATTTGATATGCGTCCTTTAGGGGACCATGCATTTTCTCATTCGGCTTCGTATTGTAGTTGAGCGTAACTCCCTTTTCCAAGATATCGTTGACCATGTGCTGGTGAGAGTGGATTTTCGGGAAGTTCCATGATTTTGCCCCCGGATTAACAGATTGCGTGAGTTGTTCGTACTCCTACATTTGATCAGACCTTTGTTCATGAATATCAGAAGATATCCTACCCTTATAAGTGTCGAGAACTTGAGAAGTTCATCCCGAATGGCTTGAATACTGCGCTCGGTGTGGAGGTTGAAGCCAGCGTACATGCGAAGTTCAATATAGCTTCGGACACATTTTAGCAAATGGTAGCCATGTGCATTCTTGATCTCCGTGAGGATATTATGGGTGACGAAGATGATGTGCTAAACATTGATCCATTACTCGCTTGCGATGACTTGAAAGACTTACTTTGGATAGGTCTTCATACTTTGTACCGTCGGCAAAATGAACTGCCATGAAGCCGCTTTCAAAGTGATACAAATTCCTCCAACGTGGAACGCGCTTGATTCTGTATCAAAGAAGTCAGAATGTGAATAAATGTGAGTGTGAGATAGTGCTTACTGATCATCTGCCTGACCCACGGATTCCGAGCCCAATGCTTCGATTCGGGAAACGACTTCGCTTCGGAGATGGTCTCCAAAAAGGCCGTTGTCGTGAGCATGAAGGGGATCAAAAGACAGCGCCCGGAACGGATCACAGTCCTCAATGTTCCAAAAAGCATTCTATCCAAGTTCAGTCCGTTAGGCAAGAAAGACGGCACAAAGCAAAGATCTAGTACCTCACTGATGTTTCTCAAGCCAAAGCCGGAAAGAAACGTGTTCCGTCTGTCCTTCCTGGGGATAGCAGCGGCATCCGCAAGTATTTCTTGAGTTTGCTGTTTCGTCCGTAGTTCATATATGACATGTAGACAATTTTGCTCCGACTTGGGTACCAGACAGATGACGCAGGGCTTCTTACCGTTGGAGCCCCGAGTAAGGACAACAAAATTCCTATTATCATAGTATTTGGTGAGCTCGTACAGCAATAAAGCAAGACTTATGACTGACGCTTCTTCGTAGTCACAACTTTCGATTGGCACTCGAGGGAAAAGTTGAAGGTCTTCGTCCGCTAAACTGAGATGAAGCCATGCCCCTAATTTGCTTGGTGCGAATATTGGCTCAAGAATATATCGGAAGGCAGCGTGCCACACACGGCGCTTGAAGTCTACATAATAAACCTTCCTCCTCAATTTTGCTTCCTCTCTTTTATCTAGGAACAGACGATTTAGCTGAAAAACAAATGCCAGATCATGGTAGAGGTCAAATACCACTGGTAGCCACCCAACGATGCATCCGCCGCCAACTCCATTACTGTTTCGTACGCCCTTCTTCAGATTTCCCAAACGGGCGATGACAGGATAGCCCTGAGCCGTGCCAAATGAAGAGAGACGTGTCTTGTCAGCATATATAATATAGTAAAGGACCTTTGCTCCTTTTGGGAGCCTCGTCTATGGCAAGTCAATTAATAAGCTAGATGGCCCTCGAAAGAAGTTCTGAAGCACACCTGTAGATCCCAAAAAGCCTGGGCTGTCCATGGTTCGTCTATGAACCTCTCGAAGGCCTGTCCATTCCATTTTGAAAGCTGAACAGCATCCCATACAAAATGCGGCTCCAGTGTTGGGTCCTGGATCAGATCCGTTGCCCAGGTCCATAAATTCCGCCGGTAAACGTCGTAGGTATAGTCTTTTCCCTGAAGCGACACAGTGACCGTCGACTTCTCAAACTAAAAACAGCCATATCAGATAATCCTTAATATTGCAGGACGTGACGAGAACTTACGGGTGTAGTCAAGTTCACTGCATGATCCCAATGTTCCTTGAATTCCTTTGGGCTACGGATATTGAATTCAGTGCTTTCCTGGTTGCTCGCAGCCTCCGGCTTCAGTAGTCCAAACAAAGTCTTCATCTGCTTCTCGGTAAGAGCTGCATCGAGAATGAATTCGGCGAGTTCAAAGTTGCGACGTGATGCAAATGGTCGCCATGGATGCAGGTCAATAGGTGGTTGGGAATACTGGAATGCAGGGCGCGATGATCGATATTCTTCAAAATGATCTATCCGGGTTGCTCGTCCACTGGATGGGTGGTATATTGTTCGTATGTCATCGAGTTTGTATTCTGGTTCGCTGTGAATGCTTTCTTCATGAACTTCAGGTGGAACGGTAACTATGTTGTCATTTGGGACAGGATGTATTACTTTGTACAAGTATTAGCAGCGCAAAGGGGGATGTAAAGCAAGAATGACTAACATTCTAGATCATGGTCATTTTCGGGTGGGCGATTATCAATACCAACACTGATGCTTTTCCCTGGTGAGGGTACTGCAGCGACCGTTTCCGCTAAACCTAAGTTCAAGTTAACCTGTCAGAATACGGACAAGAAAAGGAAATGCACAGTAGTAAACTGCTCACCAGTTCGGAATAGTCGCTGCTCATAAAGCGTGTCAGCCCGCCGCTCATCAAGCTTTCGTTTGCAAGATGTTTCGTGTGTCTTCAGACCACGGAGCGCAAATGAAAGATGACAGTATTGGCACCGCTCTTGACGAGTGGGAGGCATTGAGATTTGAATTTATGAGGATGCCAAGTTAATGGCTGGGGGATTCAGGTCTGTATGACAATGGCTCACCACCGAGCACAGTAGGTTTTATATTCTCGTAATTTCAAAACTAGAATGTGGCGACTCCTAGTGACTTGACTGCAGCATACATTTTTGGCATTAGACGGCCGTTGCCCAGAAAAATTTCACGTACCTCCATTAACATTTGTGAGGACATCTACAGCACAAGAAATCATAGAATGTGACTAGCTCATATGGTGGCAATCCAGAGAACGCCATTCATCGTCGAATCGCGAGGTTCAGGACTTGTAGCAATCATATATTCGGACCGGTGAGAGTGGGATTATCTTATCTCTTATTATGTTAAGATAAGATAACAGTGCCTAATAATCTACACGTTATGATATCGGGCCGGATAATTTTTCAAATTGCCTAATAAGGTCCTTGCACAATCTCCGACATACTGACTAGTGATAAGCTAATAGATAAATATACGTACTTCTATTCCTCTGTGACGAACATCGTCCTAGAGCAGCTGCGCCAGTCACACCAATAATATTGAACACGTCAGGTCAAGCGGTAGTCGTGTCGCCGATGATCCCGATTCCTGGCCTCTTCACTTCAGTTGTGACGTGCGAGCGCCCATCGCCAAGCTCGAACTCTTAGAACGAGCACTGTTTGTAGGGCAGTATAACCGCGGTGCATGGGAGAGGGAGGCGGCGGTGCACGTCGTCGTTGTCGTAGGTGGTGGCGAGGGGAATCAGGGGATCGTGATGGGAGAGGGAGAGAGAGAGTGGCAGTTGGACGAGTTGAGCTGACCTGTGGTCATGTGTCAGTTCGCCAGACGTGTTCCTTTTTGGGACTCACGTGGTGGCTGTGCTGAAGGGCGAATTTTCAAAAACTAAAAACAGACTAGTGATGCTAAATATCTTCATTTTGAACATAGATACCATTGTTTCATGACAATAGCACCCATAAGACCCCTCAAAATGCCTATATATGGTAGGTGAGGTTTCGTGTTTAAGGTTGCTACCTCTCCCCCCCCTACCCTATGTCCAGGATTTTTTTTCCAACCCCCTCTCGTCTTTCGCTGGTATGGTTCAACCACAAGAACTTGGAGAAATCGTAAAGGCTCTCGAAGTGCTTCAGACGAATATTCTTAACGATAAGAGTATTGCGAATGATTCAACAAGGCAAGAGAACCTTTCTATTGTCACCAAGTATGTCCCCAACTTCTTGACTGCTGCGTTTTCCTGGCTAACGTGATTAATAATAGCCTGTTAGAAGATGTCAGAAGCAAAGTAACCACCAAGAATACCAGCGCTCAGGGCCTTCGGAAGATATGGGTCAAGGCCTTAGCTGCTATCACATTACCCAGTCGGGACTCGATAATTCGCAGCCTCAATGCTATTTATGTGAACTACAGGGTACGTTGTTTCATCACCTGTGTTCATCTTATTGCGTTGTCCTTAAATTCTGTTTGCTTTGCTCAGATGGTATCTAAGGAAGAGGATGCCCGCCAAAAGAAAAAGGTGCAGGAAGATGCCGCCAATCCAACGTCCGATATGAAGGGTCAACTTGGAGCTCCCATCCAGAATTTTGCGGCGTCGAATAGTTCGACATCTTCTCTTCCGTCGGCTTCTCGATTCCCAGTCGGTGGGTCAATGCCTGCGATTGGACAAAGTATGCCCTACCTCAATGCTCCAGTACGATTGGGAGGTTATAATAGCCGTACGCAGCCGCCACTCAACACCAGTCATTACTCGTCCATGAACGATCCCGGTTTGCTTCATTCGTTATGCCCTCCCGAGCAGGCCCAGCGCTTCCGCAAGCAAGGACCTCCTAACAAACCCAGGGATACCATGTACGGCAGTGCTTTGCTTCTCCACTATCGTGTTTATTTCTACTCTAGCTTAGCATCTACCTATCGCTCGTCGTCTTCGTTGCCATCCAGAGCATCCACTCCGTACGTCTGACGTCTGTATTTGGGCTCTGACTAGTGTGGCAACTGGTCATTCAACAGAGGGGCACCACAGGACAGCATCCAGCAAGTACCCCAAGTACTCGATAAGAGAAAGGGAAAGGAAATGGCGAAGACTCACAAGCGCAGCGATAGTACCTTTACCTTTGGGAAAAATCGTCCGACGTAAGTATTTCCTTGCTTTCTAATTGCCCTCTTATCGATACCCGTCGGCGTCTGCCAATAGTCCCGGAACAGGTTATAGGAAGTCCTAGTCGAGCCACGAATCCAAGAATAGCGGGACTTCTACTATCACCCACGGCAGCGCGGAAGACAGTGGCCACTACTGAATGTCGGTCATGTTACTCGGTTTCGCCGACTTCGACTAAATGGCAGTTCAGACTTCAAGGTTTTGTTATTCCACATCTCAGTTCAGTGGCTCGCGAAGCACTCTTGGCTTTCTAGTTTCTCTTCATTGTCACGCTTTACGCAACTGCTTTCATTGTATGCTCTCTCGTTGTGTCCCATTGCTTCAGAACTTGAGTACTACGTCTGTGCTCTATGTATATTTCAAATGACTTTATCTATAACGCTGCTGAGGGCGGACGTTTTCGCTATCTACAGCCTACGAATTGGATACGCGACTTAGCAAGGGATTGTCAAATGTCGGTAACGGGCTGCGGTCTTCCCCGACCATCCGGAACTTTGGCGTCGGTACCGAGATGACTCGCTAAAACAGGGTACGAGCCTTGAGGCGCTTGTGAAATGACGGGAATTGAGAGGAGATTCTGTAAGCAGAAGGAGATGCGTGGCTACTTTGTTGGGAATGACAACAATACACGACAAACGGATACCCTTAACGAAGAAGCACCAAAGCCGCTGAACTGGTTTAAGTGTAAAAAACACAGTACTATGACGCGCGGGCTTTCCAAAATCACCACGCTACCTATGGCCTGTCTACACGCATATCATGACATATATATGTTGCGAGACCAACCTCAGTCCCACCAATCTGCGGAGTCGCCCCCGCATTATGACAGAACACATGGCCACTGTCCGCGCGGTAACGCTAGCTCCTCGTTTGAAGAACACCAGGTCGCGGCACTTTTCTGTCAACCTTAAAACCTTGTTTGGGCCTGAAGGACTAGCCGGAGTCCATCAAGACCGATAAGGGATCGCGATGCCATGGTCAAGGGTGCGGTCAAGCTTCGAGTCATAGATTTCGATGGGTACCCAGAAAGAATGTGGCGTGTCAGGATGGCGTACATGAGAAATCCCTGAAGAGAATGGATTAGAAGGATAAGGAGCGAACTTCGTCCGTAAGATAGAATCATGTAGAGTGAAAGTAGACCATAGAAGATTTCCAAAGGGTATCTTACATCAAAAGTATGGGAGAAGAACCGGGAACTTTCGCCACAAATATTGGACAATATTAGAAGAAGGCTTTATCCACGAGTAAAGCCTCCAGATCCGACCATGAAGCCATAATTCGTCATTCGAAGACACGAGCTCGTCAAGTCGCCGAAGAGCTACTGTCATATCGGGTCTCGCGAGAGGATCTTTTAACATCATATCAAGCAGAAGGGGCCTAAAATCATCTAACCCTTGGTATTCCTGATGGTGAGGTGAACGAAGATGTTATGAACATAATATACATCATTACCTCACATAGTTCAAAGAATGTAACGCCAGTGTTGTACACATCCAATTTAATCAGGAAATTCCTGAGCACTCTCAGAGTTGATGATATAATATCAGACTGGCCCAACACGGCATGTGGACGTGTCGGAAGGCTCCAATATACGCCGTCGTAACTCAGCTCGTTGGCAAAGTGGTAGCCTCTGGGACAGACTTTCGACGAGTCCATAAGGAAGTTGAGCCGACTCACTACAGAATCCAATTCAGCTGCATGATATAAGAGCTCGGTACCACATGAGCTATGTTGAAGCTGTGCATATAATTGAGTCCCCGGAAAAATGTTAGAGGAAGATGGATGACGGGGAAGAGTACCTGCCTCCAGAAGTTGACGAAGAGCATCGGAAAATTCGAACCGGCAATGAAATGGAGGAGCGCAAAAGTCGTTGAGCATCGGCATGTCCGTGAAAACCCGATTCTCTTCGTCGTCGGGAATTGGTATGATATCGAAGATAGGAACCGTATGATTTCATGGATCCTGCAGTGACGCAGGGTCACAGACGTTTCACCAGGGAAAGTTCGTTCGTGTCTGTACGAGTAATACGAAGAACGACTTTGGTCTTGTCTTTGGTTCTGACAGCATCCAAGACGAGGGGCGTCTAAGGCGACAGGATAATTTGAGTAGGATTAGTTGAATACTAGTGATAACAATACCCCTACCATAGGGAAATGTTCGTCCTCGAACGAAGCGCGAAATGTACACCTCTTTGTTCCGTCTTTCCGAATCCGTGAGGGGTGCCAGTCAGGATGGTATCGGGGGCGCAGCATGTTCCCAACACTGGCCAAAAATGACTGATGGTTCTCCCAGAATATCTCCGAAGAATCTAATTCACAGTCACTTGAGTAGATATCCGAGTCAAAAGGACTCAAAAGTTTTGAATTTTGTAGGCCAGATGTACCCGAATTTGAAGTCACCATCCAACATCCCTAGTGGTGGTCCGTGGTTGAGCCGTTGACGCCGGCATTATCCGGAAAGATCACTGACATCTCCAGATCAGCGAACAAGGAAGAGGAACCTCACGGACCAGTTTCCGAGTCGATTTTACTAAGTAGCTGGCTTCAAGGTCTTCCGCGTTTCGGCCCGCAGAACCGTCGACAGACCACCAACACCGCCACGCCACGCGACATCACAGATACGTTTTTCTCCTATCAGCACCCTTGGAGGCAGGACATGTCGTCGTTCACCAAGGCCATTTTATGCAAACTATCCATTCCCTTTACCGTATCGCCGGACACGTCCTTGTCTGAGCTCACTGCGCCCAGTACTCGGTTCTCAGTGGCGAAAACAATTTGATCTGCATTTGGCTCCACTATCCTCGAGTCAAGGGTGTCGCTTTGGTACGGACTTACTTTCTCAAACTTTTTCTGAACTACGACTCATTCACCTGTCACCTTTTCTGCTTCCTAGTGATATTGCATAGGCCGAAGAACACTATTCGCCACATCACTCTTCTGGTTCAAGTCCCTCCTGCACATATGTTTGATGCCGAAACCCATATCGTGATCTTGGTCGCACAGCCTTGTTATTTCCCGGACACGAAAAACTTCCAGCCTGAGAACTAGCAATTGAAGAGCAAAATCAACCCGGGCCATACACATCAGACTTTGGTCTTCTTTTCCGTTAATCATATTTAGCGCTCGAGGAACATGCCATTCACCATCAAAAAGTTCCTAACTATCGTGATTGATCCTCGACGATTGGCAGTATTTGTTGGCGACGGAACCGTTTGCTATTCTACAGACTGCTTGGCTTTTTACATTGGCTAGGTAGTGCCTATAATTTTTTCTATGGTTCTCGTCGGCGTTAGCAGCTTAAATTTGCTAGAATATGTTTGACACACCAGCTTCTTGGGACGGTCACATTTGCGCCGAACGCTTTGTGTTGGGCATCCTTGTTTTTCCGGGTACGAATCATGGTTGGTTATCCTTTCAGATGCTCACGATGTATCTCCTTGTAGCGCCCCCCTTTTTGTCTTGTACCTGAGGATGATATCCACGAAGGATCCCTCCTGGTGACTGAATCTATCTATCAACTTCATTATCTCTCACTAATGAAGACATGTTGCTCAGCCATTGACAGTTTCTCTCCATGTGTTGATGTCCGCCGATAACGGAAACGCCGTCCTATATCTTGGCCTGTGCCTAAGATTATTGTGTACCCTCACTTGATTCGTGTGCCGTTCGAGTTTTAAGGCCGATGTTCAAACGTGCGACTCTGATCAGGAGAAGACGTTCCTTACTACTTCAAGTTACCCGCCATCTTACACTAGCGCAACTGATAGTAAGTGCGTTCCTTACCGTTGCTTACGTTCAGTCGAATCTTGATTATCTCCTCACTCTAGCATATTCCATCATCATCTATGCCGTGATTTCAAGAGACGCAAAGCAGCCGGATCCAGTTCGCCCGTGTTTCCATTTAATGTGCTTGTATTCCTAACATGCAAAGAAGGCACAACGTCGTCACTTGTTCTCAGTGATCATTGTGGGCCTTGCGTATGATTGATGCACATACACTATGTCGTATATCCATCGTGCTACAAGGATCTCGACATTGTGATGCAAGCTTGGGTAGCGTTCTAGGAGGAAGGCCTGTACAGCATCACGCCTGTCATCGTTCTCGCCAGAGATCATCTCGATCGATGCTGTCGTTCACACATCAAGTACGTTAATGATAGAACTCTGGTCTCATTTACGGCTGAAACTGTTGGCATCCAGTCGTTCGATTGTCGTCGGGTTACGTGTCTTCAGAAAGCACCTCTCTCTCTCCAGTGAACCTTCTCATTTTATGCCAATGGTTCAAGTGAGATGACCTTTGGCTGTCATAGCTAAAGATGAATGATGATGGCCGCCGCGCTTGGCCCATGTAGTCAAATTCAACGTGAAGGTCCACCGCGCTAAGACCGTCCGGTTTGTAGTAAGCGGCCTAAGTATGTTTCATTCAACTTAGATGACAATTTCAAGTTTCGGCGATTTTATGCCTTGAATAACGACAAGAAGGAAAACATATTCGTTACTGTTCTTAATTATGGTTGCAATGTTGGTCTCTACGACGACCATCGTATGGTGGGCTTCTTGTCCCGTAGATTGAACTGAGATCATTTGTTCGAAGTATGTCCGCCTGACCGAAGGTCGGGAGCGTTCATGATATTGGTGAGGAATTTGTCGTGTTCTTCTTTCATAATAATGTTTAACTTTCTACGTGCAGTGACATGTTGGCAGGTGAACTTAAATCCGCTTTCCATCCGTGGATCCCTACGCGTAGTTTTCGAGGCGGTTGGTGAAAATCCCCCACCGTGCAGTAGAAAGCTGACGATCCTGATGCGATCTTGCTCATCTGTAAAGGCACCGAACAAACCTGCATTGACTCCTGCGAAGGTACGATCTTTGCGTCCTCCACGCTACATCCACGCCCCAACACCGCCCATGACATCAACTTTGAAATTGCCGAGGCCTTGATGTGCCATCCCTTGATCGGTGGAAATCTACTACCCGCGTTTTCGTCAGATATAAAAGGACCGCCCTCTCGTCGATTGCTCTCCAGCTCGGCCGTTCATTCCAGCATGCGATTCACCAGCTGCATTTCTCTCCTCGCGCTCGTGTCCGCCGTCGTGGCGGGTGGCTCTTACCCGTCCTCCACACCCGGGCATGGGTGGCTCTGCCCAGACCACGATGGTCACGGCAACTGGAAGGCCGGCTGGGGATGTGATGCCCCGCCGTACAAGGGTCCCCACTTTGGCTGCACGTAAGTCTCTTACGCTCGTTTTTCAGGCTTCGGCCCATTTATTCTTTAATGCTCTCAGATTCCGCACCGGCTCAACGGGATGGTATTCGTGCTCGTTCGATGCCGTGAGTGTTTTATAGTGATGTAGTCGTCTTCAAGTCAGGTTTGATTGACAATTTGGCATAGTACTCCGGAAAATCTGCTTCCAGTCAGGATTCGAGGTGCCCGTCGTACGCTACCTACTCGGGTAGGAAGAAGAGGGAGCCAGAGGCTGCACCTGCACCAGTTCCTGTCTTCCGTGGATCGGTGAGCTTTGTTCTATTTTCTTGATGATTTTTTGGATTAAAGGATGGTTCCTTCAGAGCGCGGCTGCCCGACTTGTTTAAGGGATAGTACAAGAACTTGGACTTTGCACATTTGGACTCGTAGCATCCAATTTTTTATTATGATCGAAAACCCATTCTTTACCCCGTCACTTTCCTTTTGCATGTTTACACTTTTATTTTGGCGGGGAGTTTATAGACGTTTTGTCCGTACTTGCCTTGATTATGATTCGACCTGGGCGCGTTTTTTTGTCTTGGTTGGATAATTTTAATTTTTACTGCTTATTCGGGTGCCTTGTGTCAAAAAAACGAAGGTGAGATGTCACGGATGAACGTGCGGTCATCGCGATAGGTTTGTTATCACCGCCTTGTCTCTTCATCTCCGTCGCAGATGAATTCAGTAAGTAGCTTCGTTGATAATCTAGGCTCGGCCTCCAAGGCCTCACCGTTGACACTAGTTGGACATGAGGCATGAACAGGCCGTTCAGCTCGAATTGATTACGCATTCCATCACCTGGCATCACGGATGTAAAAATTTGAGATAGATCTCGGGGTGTCGTGCAGATGTACGGACGGTATGATCCACGGTCCCTTTCATACCTGCTACTAGATTTACACAAACCCTTCAAGTGCATCCGCGGCATCCCACCGAACATACACTGCATAAGCCATGCATAAACTTGTTAGGGCCTGAGTGCATCGTGAACGACGGCGTGTTTGACGCGTGAATTTGTTCCTGCTCGATGAGCAGTAAGTGAGCTAGAAGCGGCATATATATCTCTTAGCCTAACGTACCCTGATTCGCTCCGTCGTTGTAAATCGCTGTCAATTCATAGCCTGCTGGTTAGCCTACAATCCTCAGTCGCATTGGAAACCCCGTCCCGCGCCTATTCCCTAAAGGCTCGATCAGATTTCGATAGAGAGGGCGGGTAAAAGCGGAACCCGCACCAGTAGGGTTACCACCGACGGCCTCTGCCCGAATATGAAGCTTGTTATTAACGACCGAGTTCTCAAGAGCTTGAGGATCCCGCAGGATTTGAGTAGTATCTGAATGAATCACGCTATAGAGAGAGAAGCCGGGTGAACTGGGTGAATACCGCATGTACGCGATGCATTGGCGGAGCGTCGACGAAGATTTACAGAACATCCACACGGAAGGAGTGTGTTCAGATACTCCACCGTTGATGTTATCCCCGCAAGAACGCATCTACCTGGAATTCTCACGCATGTGAACGGCCACGATCTGCTCGAGCCTGCAAAAACGTTAGCCTTCCGTGAATTGAGGCTACGTAGGCGCTATTAGCGAAATTATAAGGTAAATGCCAGCGAGGTATTACGCTTGGTCTTAAGACACCCATCGGTAGCCACGCAGTTCAGGTCGCAGAGGTTACCTTTGCGGTATATGGCTCGGCTTCAAGGCCGGTTTAGTGGACGGGGAGCCGCTATGAGACAGACGTACGCCTGAGTGGATCAACAAAAACACGTTGAATAAGCTGCATGTTGTTAGAGTCGATGAGCCGACCCTGTTTATATTTTCTCTCGCTTGTGCGACGATCTTGTCATCTGATGATTAACAGGCACTGCTGGGGCCGGTTCCTTTCAGGGCGGAAAAGGTATTCTAAGAATGTGGTGACTTTTTCTTACCTTTGTATACCGCAAAAACGGGATATGGAAAACGCAATGGTGCTCCTTTCGCGTGCCAGGAATGAGAAGTGGTTTCCTTTGTTCTGATTGCGGGAAATACTTTTTCCATTCCGTTTTTCGAACTCTTTCCCTTACTTTAAAAGAGTAACCCGCCTTTTAACTTTGAGGCCTCGTTTTTCTGATCGGAAAATGTATCGGGCCCACAGTGAGGGACATCGAGTCCTTTCGACTGTCGATATCTTGATATGACATCTACTAAACGGCACCCCCAAAATTCAAAAATCGAGACGATAGGCATGAACAACGATAGCCGCTGTGATCTAAGTCGGCCCGATAAACAGAGCAAAGCTGCCATTTTCCTAACGGTCTTTCAGGGCAAGCAATTCTCAGCTGCGCATGTTCCAAGTCCTACGAAACATAGTGCCTGTACAATGTGCGTTGTATCATAGAAAAATGCAGTCCTGAGGCATTCCATTATCATTCTCTATAAAGGACGTCAGTGAATACGAGACGGTGACAGGAAGAACTACCTTGGTCAAAGATGATGGATATATCCAATCCTTTTTTCTTGAACGATTTCAGACGGTCGATGCGAGACAAAGTTCTACGGTATCGAGCAGCCTGGTCTCCTTGAACCTCTACAGAAAGAGCCTCTCCAATACCAGCTTCAGTGCACCTGATACGGACTTGACGCAACTGGGAAACCGAAGATTCTTTGGGGATGTTCCAACGCCTATCGATAATCCTAACCAACAGCTCATCCACTTCTTCATACCCTGGTGCTCCCGTAAAAATCTCTGGTACCCTCAGGTCAAAAATATTCAAATTGGGGAGCGTCATGTTCTTGAAGTCTACCAAGTCAAGACACTTTAGGATATCTGTCCCGTTCGTGTTCGAATCGTAGCAATCCATGCGGAGAACCAACTTGCAAAGGTGTGGCACACACAAGAAAAGCTTTCTTGGCTCCGCCAGTTGACGCGATAGCCAAATATCGAGAGAACGCAGGCGACACCCAGAATGTGTGATGAATTGCGAAAGGGTCGATATAGAGAATGGTACATCGTATCGTGGAAGGATTGACAGGTCTTCCAGGACTGGACAGACGAGGTGAGGTAGTAACTGAGGGGACCTGACACTGAGCGAACGGAGTCTCCGGAGCGTTATCATGGTTGTTTCTGGATCCGAATTGTGGAGCATAATAGTCTCTTCTCTCAGCGTTTCTAGATTTAAGCAGAGACGAAGCACCTTGATGCTCGCATTCACCAAACAGTCTCTAGTCGATCCCAACGACATGTCCAAATGCGTGAGCTGCCACCACGGCACTTGGATTATGCTTGGGTCGAAATCAGGCAATGGAGCATTGTATATGTGGAATTTGAAAGATACTAGGGTGGGCATATCTTTGAACACGCCCAGGATGGCAGAGAGCTTGTCTACGGAAGGTTGCCGACCTATGGAAAGTGATCGTAATGATGGTAAATGGAGTGGAGGAAGATGCGGTTGTGCCAATTGGGTCCACGTAGAAGAGGGAAGAGTGGGCAGGTACACGTCTTTCCACTGGGACGAATGCTGGATCAGATCCCCCATGATAGCATTTGGGAAATCTTTGGATAATAATATCGTCATGGACAATCCGCTCTGGCCAGTTCGCTGAAGCGCGTCCAGGAGCAAATTTTTTCCGGCGTCTGCTTTCCCATGTTCAGGCCAATGCACCATGAAAGACGACCACAGAGCAGGGCAGCTCCACGCGATGTCGCGCCATCGTCGACAGACCCTTCCTGGTAGCCATGGACCCTGATATTGATCTCCAAAAATCCTGTAAGGCCGTTGAACTGCGAAGAGAAATATTTCGCACAGAATCTCAGGGGGAAGGGATTCAATGGGCGGCTCCTGGGTTTCAATTTCAACTGACATTGAGATAGCTTGCAAATTGCAGGACACCTGTGGAATTGAGCCACTGGCAGAGGGATTGTTTACGGAAAAAATTTTCTCACCTTACGTTCTCTTGGCGTCCTGACCGTACTTCAAGAAACGATATACGGCGAGATTTGATTTATATATACGTTGGCCGGAGCACGGATGGCGCCCGCTGGGATAAATGAAGATCAAAACTGATGATGAACGTCGTTTCCAAAGTCGATGATGGTTACTAATACTCGGTACTCGGGGCCGCGAATCTCGGGCCGAGCTAGCCGTGCACCTCATCCTTTTCTCTCATGCTGGACTCTCGGACACTACCGACTACGAAAAAGAGATTAGCTGGTTCATGCGACAGGTGCCGTAAAAAGAGAGGTGAGCTAGCCTAGCATTGACAATCCACGTGGTGGATTTGAATCTGCGGTGACCAGTACATGGAACACATACAGTAATCTTAAACACAGCGGAGGACAGTACAGTATAAATCTTCGGAAGTACTTGTTCAGAAGGCGGCAGTGGCCCAAGCGCTCAACGCACAGCCCAACGATAGCTTTATTTCTCCCTGTACTCATGAGTTTTTGACGTTGAGCTAACCATTTCTTTCCAGTTAAATGTATAATCATCGGCTTTTCTCACCTTGAACAAATCCAATATTCTTTCTCTACAGGTGACAGCGCAACTACGCAAGACAATATTTGCTTAAATTGTGTCACATCCAACGCAGAGTGCACGCATGCAGATTTAATCAAGGTCCGCCTTCATTCTTTGTTGGAATGTGATGAAATCTTACTCTGTATAGAGACGTGGGTTAATGTCAATGTTCGTCTTATCTGTGTCAGCGCTCAACTGGGGCACTAATTTGGGTCGCCATAGAGCGGATCCCCTTCCTGCCGCCCAGAGCTCAAAGAGACATGGGCCTAACATTAGGCACGTTGTCGCGGTTGTTCGATCCTTCACATACTAACGAGGTGGCAAAAAGCTATGTTCGCAGCTTGGAACGACGCGTGAATCAGTTGGAATGTTTGCTCAAAGAGGCGCGAATGTTCTCTGGCTGACGAGGGAGTTTCTCTGATTTGCTGTAGCTCAATCTGGACGTCAAGTTGCCCAAAGAAGCGGCGGGACGAGAGACATCACCCCAGGGTGTGTCAATATCAAGTACATGTCAACAAGTGAGTCAATCACCCGAGAATACCGAGCCGGAGGAGGATTTTTCGCATCCGGATTTCTTGGAAAGTTTGAAAAGATTGGCACTCCGCCATTTCGAGAACTTTAGTCAGAGGTATTACGGGCGTTCAAGCAGTTTTTCGCTCTTCACGGATGTCATCTCTATCGCGAAAAAGTCTACGGGCAATGGGAATACGGTACAATTCCGAGAACATTTCGATTTACAGCCTGTGTGTCTTATTTTCGGTTCTCTGATGCTCTCGACTCATGAAGCTTGACTCTATTAGTGGGAACAAGCAACAGCCGATGCTGAGATTCCTCATTATGTATATCCCGACAATGACCTCATCCTGAGCCTCGTTGCCATTTATTTCGAAACGATCAACCCGATTATTCCTATTCTGCACCGACCTACATTCGAAAAGAACATTGACGAAGGATTTCATTTGCGAGACTATAATTTCGGCGCTGTATTGCTTCTTGTCTTGGCAGTTGCTTCGCGATATTCTGACGACCCGAGAGTTTTGGCGGACCCCTGCTCGAAGCTTTCTTCTGGATGGAGATTCTTCAAGCAGGTCCACATCTTCAAGGTGGCCATCTACGCTCCTCCGTGCTTGTATGAGCTTCAGGTCGCTGCTGTAAGCAGGAACTGCCTTCTTACTCCACAAACTAAGAGTCACCGTGACAGCTCGGGGGAATATACGCCATGGGGACTTCTGTTCCTGAGTTCGGCTGGACCATGATTGGAGTTGGACTACGTTCTGCGGTCGATATAGGATTGCACAGACGAAAGCCGGAAGGTTACAAGTTCACAGTCGAGGACGAGCTCAAGAAGCGATCGTTTTGGTATGTGTAATTACAAGTTGGTATTAATGCGAGATTCTCACAAAATTGTATGCAGGGCGCTTATTATACTCGATAGACTCGTAGGATTATACGTCGGATATCCCGCCATGATACAAGACGAGGAGTACGTTGTTTATACAGATCACGGATCTCCCGTTCAAATAACGTTCCAGGCTGGACCTACAGATGCCGATTGGGTGCGACGACGAATACTGGGAGATAGCTCCAGATGGCCAAGTACATTTCAATCACCCCTCTGGCAAACCTTCCAAAATCAGCTATTTCAACGCTTCGATAAAGTTGAGCGAAATAATGTCCGTTGTCATGAAGACATCGTGTTCTCTTAAGAAAGCTCGAGATAGGTCAGGTCTCACTGGAAAGAGTTGGGAGCGGCGGCTGGTTGCCGATTTAGATTCATCCCTGAATGCGTGGATGGATTCAGTCCCTGATCATCGTACGTGTTTACTAGTCCCTGTAAGACTTCTTACTGACTCCGTCTTAGTACGTTGGAATTCCAGCTGCGACAACGGAACATTCTTGTATCAGTCCGCGTCCTTGTACAGTGTCTACTACATGCTTCAGATACTCATACATCGACCCCTTCTACGCACAGACTCTCCATTGTCCATGCCCTCCCTCATTATCTGCACAAACGCAGCGAGGTCTTGTTCTCGAATACTCAAGGTTCATATGACCAGAATAAGGACCATCAATCCCCAAATAATTGTACGCGTCTAATTCCTCCTGTCTTTCTATTGATTTACGCCTAAACGCAGGTGGGTGCGTTCACCTCTGGCGCTGTGTTCGCTATGAATATCTGGAGTCGCAAACGAGCGGCTCGTGCTCCGAACGCAAAAGACGTTGCCGGATTTCAAGTGTGTCTGGCCACTTTCGAAGATGCCGATGATACGTGCGTGGTGGTGCCCTTCTGTACCTCCATGGAACTAACGTTGGCTAGATGATAGGTGGAATATCGTTGGACGTTCACTGTGAGCTCTCCGCGAAGACTTGTTTGCATGACCCGTATAACAGAGCGCGTAGGATCCTATTTAGAGCCATGGCTTCTGTTGAGAGTCCCACACCACGTCGTCATGAAAATGTTACTGTCACCCCGGCTCCTTCTACATGGAGCTCGTATGATGCCGTGCCACAAACAGCACTTCTTCAAAGCGTCCAGCCCTTTTGTACCATTGTGTTCTCCCTTTTCGTCTTGAATATTGACTAACGAGACCTGGTTTGCTAGGTGAGCAGACTCCATACTTGGCGAGTCGGATGGGTGCCGGCTTTCCCCTACCCCTTGAGCCTTACCTGGAGGTCTCAAGTTCAGTACAGCCATCATATGTCACTCTGGAATCAGGGCAGTCTGGAGAACTATCTATCGACATGTGGACTGACGCGCCTCTTGGGTTCAGGTAGGGTATCTCTCCATGCCTATCTTCTGGTGCAGCTTGCTGATGTTTCGTGACCCGTAGTTTCTCGGAGTGGGATGCCTATGTTACAAGCATGGCACCCGGAGCTAATGAACGACCTTGAGAAAATCTTGTAGCGATGCCGGTACCAACATGTCTGATTGTATTTCTAACTGTAAATGTATATGCGATACAACACGTCGCCTCGCACGTATTCAACGGAGAAAATACCATGCGTACAACCAGTGGAAGATTTCCGTACAAATTTGACGTGCATTCTTTTTGGCCCGTAAAATCAGAAGCGGGTGACTCTAGCAGAAGTGAAACGACAAAAACCTTGACATCGACAGTTCACTCCTGTATGATCTCTGAGGGGATCGAACCCAGGATGTGTACGCTAACCGTTGCACTGACAGAGATGTTGGTCTCACAACCCAAGTTCATTCCAATCACGTTACTCGGCGCGTTGGCCGGTCACCATTTTTCCGACGGATATTTTCAAGTTGCAATGGCCGACACTTACCCCGAGATAAGAAGGACACTGGTGCACCATTCAGCGCAATGTTTAAAATCAGAAACTTGAAGGTAGCAAAGGACAATGAAACTTTACAATTGCTTTACAAAGTGACGGGGGTCCACAAAAAACTAAGGTATCGGGATTGTAATGACCAATGTCTCGCTGGGAGTCGAACCCAACGGATTGGGTACCATTATTTCCAACTAGAAACCAACTAGTCCAGGCTGGCGTTGAATTATGCTATGATGTACTATGGTACTATGTGTATTTCACTAGCCAAGTTTCGCAGGTGTATTGGATTGGATTAGGACTGACTTAGACGGTCTGAGCGTAAATTTGCGTTGTGTCTGGGTAGCAGATCTAGAGCTTACACATGCGTCGTCACGGTCAAAGTGTCAGATCTACTTCGGCACGTGGGCGGTGGACTCAAGACAAACGGAGCTTAGAGGAGAATGACAAGGCATTTGATACTAGTATCTCGAGAGATTTGTGGACCTGACGATGACAGAGCATCCTATTCGTTCTAGTACTACCCTTCGCGCCGACCTGGTCCAGTCATGCATCAATAGGGGGGGGTCAAAATTGAAAATTATGCCTTGATTATGAGAACGATTATGAAAACGATTATGGGTCCGCTGTTGGAGCCGGAGACGCCGTCGAAATGCTTCTTCGAAGCCCGCGGTGACGTCGCTTCCCTAAATGAGGCAGGAGGCATAATCATCGAAGCCATAATCGTCCCCATAATCGCTCATAATCGCATAACCTCCTCCGGAGGAGGTTCTACGATTACGGCGGATGGCGATTATTCCCACAATTATGGACTTATAATCGGTGTATAATCGTCTTCATAATCGCTCTCATAATCCTAATTTTGACCCCCCCCCCCTAATATTCAGCAGGCTGAGGTACCAAAGCGCCTCGTACATCTCTGCACATATTTGACGCGCATCTTTTTGGTTGACCCGTCGGCACATCTAGCATGTAAAATCAGGAACCCAGCAGAAGGGAAACAGCAAAAAAATTCTGTCTTACGGAATGTCATATGATCTCTGAGGGAATCGAACCCCGGATACTGTACTATTTCGTTCAAATCGAACGTCACGCGTCACGAAGGCCCCGTTCGAGTACGAAAAACTACTGTTGGTCACGCATCACGGGAGGCTCGTTCGAATTGATTTCGCACCCCGTCACAAGTCCGATACCAAAAATCCGCCCTAACCAAGCCATAACTGGACTAAAATTTGAACATTTCGCTGGAAATGCTTAGTTTTTCAATCATTGGTGCAAAATGTTCCAAATTTTCATCGTGAAGCTGTACCACTGAAGCTGACTCCGAATTTCGAGGTTCGAATTTTTTCGTCCGTCACACATCCTCAATGCCCCGTTCGAGCGTTCGAATTGGTCCAAACGCGTCACGCGTCACACCAAGGTTCGAATTGAACGAAATAGTACAGTATGATGCATACTAACCGTTGCACTGGCAGAGTTGTCGTGTTGGGGTAGGACTATAACACATTAGCCGTCGTGGGATAGCATCGTAGCAATCTCCTGAGCTGAAGCTCACAGCCCAACTCACAATGCCTTGTCCGCGCTTTTAGCTCTACCAAAGTCATGAGCCAGTCGGGCGCAAATGCTAGTCAATTGGCTATTGAATGTTAATAAACAAACTTGAAGAGACAGTCAACGTGGATATGCATTTGGGGTGAGAAGATGGTCCGAGAACTGAATTCTGGATTCTGGCTTCATGACTGACCGGATTTACTAAAAGGGAAGAAAAGTTCATCGATGATGCGGGGTATACTCACTTTCTGGGATTCGAACCCAGTTGCTGTGTTTATCAACCGATGTACCACGGAAGGGACAGAACTTCTGTTTGCGACGTATCTTCAAAGGGCCGGAGACCAGCAGCCAGGAATAGTGTTTGAAAGGATACTAAGGGTCGCGGGGGTTCTTAGCGCCTGATGACAATTTCTGAGCCGGCGGTTTGTTGCAGCCATAGAGGAGTTTTGGCTGTCGTTTTTTGCAAGCTCTCATGGCAGGAAACTCGTGGTATCAGTCATCAATGAACAAGAGTCACTTTTATGATAATTAGCCAGACTTGTGCGGCATCTGCCGGATCGGGGTGGGGACCATTTCTGCGAGTCAAAGTCAGGACACAGGTAGAGCTGGGATGTACGCAATTGGCGATGTTGTTATCTGAATCATCACATATACGAGGAAAATCGCTCATCGGGGCAGCGAGTGAGTGACCTGGATTGGTCGTCGATGAAGGATACCAGATCGGGAAAGGTTGTGACCGTTATGTGACTTTCTGAATGTGAATTTGCTGTTTTCTCTTGAACTCGTCCAGCTAGCAGCAACCATTAGTACTGTTCCCCATCGCGCTCATTTCGAATGGACACCAGACTCGTGTTGCTGAATCGAACTCGGCTGAGCCCGATACCTTGCGCTCCTTGTTCCGTCAACTATCGCCTTGATGTTGGACGGACGACCGTGAGTATCTAAATCCAAGTCGCACAACAGCATCTCGTGCATCATTTGAGGACGAGGCGTCTTGTCAGTATAGATGGCTTGGGAAGTGTGGTCAATATTGAACGAATTGTTGACCCAAATCTGGGGAAGAGAAATCAACCATGTTTTGCTGCCAAGTATGTCTTTTTTCTCCTGCACTTTACGATCACTAACCCTCTTCAACAGCTTCAAATGTGTTATTTCTTATTCCCTATCTCAAATGCGCGTCGATTGAGAAGACGCCAATACGACCCGACCGACCCACCACGCTCGAAGTGTGCTATCCTCCCATTCCACCCCCAATCTTCGTCTTCTCTTATGGCGGCACGCGCGCGCCTCATCCTTTGCGTCCTCCCTACCTTGCACCCAGTGTCAAAGCTGCGGTCCTCGTATACAGTTGAGGAGATGGCGGAGCAGAGGGTCCTGTTCGACTCTGTGAGGGAGACATCCCTAGGGTTTGAGGGCAAGGGGCGTGTCGTATGACACGAAAAGGACGTTGCTCAACAGCACTAGACGCATTCCAGCGCGCGCCAACTACGAAGACCACCCAAGAATCCCACTAATATGGCCCAACCGACCGGCACACACTCGGCGGGTGATACTCGTCTTCTCATACGGCGGCGGGTTGTCGTGTCTATCCTCTACTATAATCGTCGTCCCCAACCACTGTCTCGTCAACCCGAGCGTGCAGTACCCTGGCCCAGGGTCGCAGATACCCCGCCATTCCCTAATGCTGACATCTACGTCCTCAGCCACCCGGTCGGAGCGATGAGCATCCTGAACCTGTACTCCCCTACCTTGCACCTCCGTATCAAGGGCGATGCGAGCTGTATTACGGTGACGATGTGGGGACCAAGCACAGGGTTCTGCTCGCGTTGTTGGATGCAGCGAATGTGGGCTCGGCGCGAGAGACGTTGCCTGGAGCTTTAGCGAGGCTTTGAACGTATGGTATGCCGAGTTCGCCGCGAAAGGCCATAATCACAATCCCGATGCTCGTTGGGGCCACAGCCCACCCCGGCACCAATCATCTCGCGCTTCGTTTGAGGATGTCGATGAGAGGTCGGTCTTCTCACAATAAAATGCACGGTAGATATGGTCAACGTTGAACAAATCATGGAGCAAGTCTTGCAGATCCAACTTGAAAAGAAATCAACATGTATTTTTGCTGAGTACGTCTTTTTTCTCCTCATTGTACATGGCTAACCCTCTTCAACAGCCCTAAACCTGTTCTCTCCCATCCTCGAAGCCAAACGTGCGTCGATTGAGGCAGTGCGGGGAGTCGAATCCGGCTCTCTATCCCGTAGCAACCAATGCACTTCATAATCCTGGACTTTGCTGTATCGCATGTATTCCAGTGTCGACTGATGTTTAATGGTTATGACTTCCGGATCCTGGATGTCCCGTGCTGCAGTCCGGAAAAAATGCTATACAGATGCGGGGAAAAAGGCTGTTGCACAAGGTTGTTGCAGTTTCTTGCATGTGAGGAACCCAACGCCCTACTCGCAACAAATACGTTATAGGAGACGGGCGAAGGGGCTTCCCTGATATCAGATGTGGATATGTGGAAGCAATCAGTTATGAGTGAGTATACACTGATAGTTAATGCGAGAGGAGAACGGCCTGTTTTTGCTAGGTCCATGCCTAGAAGGCTGGGACCTTGAAATCTGATACCTTCGCAGTGTTCTGCAGTGACGTTGCAAAGTACGCCGTATTTTCTGGATGGCTATTCCGACATATGCATGTCTTTTTTCATTGCGCCTTCTACACAAGCAAGATTGGCTAGGCAGTAAAAGCCGGCGCGATACGGCCCTGTACTACCATATCTCTCATGGCTAGCGGTCTTCAAAGTCATCGGTCGCAAGGTTTTTGTCTGATATGGTGTCAGGCCGGAACCTGGGCCGGTAGAAAACCAGAGATCGGACCGAGAAAAGGTGCTGAGTAAGCACTTACTAATCGCTTAGTAAGTCGTCGGCCATCCATAGCAGGCGAGAATCATGCCCGACCCGATGGATGAGTAAGCAGTGCGCTATGATGCGCCTACTAGCAGGAAATCCTTACTAATACCCGTACAGGATGGCCGAAGGCTGAGTAATCCAAGTATCTAAAAATAGGATAGCCAACTTGTATATAAAGGCCAGGAAACGAAATGCAATGGAACTTTTTACCCGAGAAAACAGAGTATTGAATTCAGAACGAGAGGTGGATAAGACTCCACCATCTTAAGCAGCAAGTTCACAAAGTCAAGAAGACCTTGTGAAATCAGTCAGTTAACAGTCAGAACAACAGTCAGTTGCCAACCACCGTACGGTTGGCCCAGTAGCAGTAACAGTAGCAAGAAATCAGAGATCGAAGCGCACGCGCGCTCTGATTAATTTTCAGTATTCATACACATTCATTCGTTGGATGTCCTTGGAGTCAAGCAGAGTATAGCATTCGTGCTGAATCCCCCGAACTCACCTTGTCGTACTAACATTTACAGTACGATATATTCTAGTCACCCCTCTATATCCGTGACAATGGGTCTAAAGTATGCTAGTTTCCGGTGCTTATCGGGGCTTGTTGCATCGGCAGTCCAGGATCATCAGATGATCTGGTAGAGATCATCCAACGGTCGTCACCGGGCGTCACAGCGCCTAGCTGACTCTTTCCCTACCACGCTCAACAGCCATGCCTTCAATCAATGCCGCGCAAAGCACCGACGATGAAGACTCACAAAGCTCTTCCAGTGCTCGAAATGAGACCCATACGGAGACGCCTGATGACTCAGAAGATGATTCCCAGCTGGAGAATAAAATTCAACAGCTAGTCGAGAATTTGACGGTGTATTTCTCCCAACGACGACGAAAATCAACCCGGGGGATGATGGGAATCCAGTGTCGTGAATATATAGTGAAAGGTTCGTGAATTCATCGCAGGAACTTGCCTTACATCTCATTCTGAGTGCAGGAAATGATCCATTCAACTACGAAGAGAAATTTCCGGATGATAAGGAGCACGAGGAGTTGGGACCCACTGCCAGGGTATGGAGAACATATCTGGAGGAGTGTGCCGCGTATGATATCGAGAGAGTGGAGGGATGGCGAGATGGATTAGATGTTCTGCTAGTTTTTGTGAGTGGCACCTCAAAAATTATCCCACCTTCATTAATGGATGTTGATTACTAGGCAGGTCTTTTTTCTGCAGTGGTCACCACGTTTGTCGCGCAGACATCACAGAGCCTCCAGGTCAACAACAGTGCGGTCACTGCCTCACTTTTGTTTGAGTTGATCAACGTTCAGCGTGCGACAGGCAATGGTTCCTCTGTGAACGACGTTCCCCGTTCAGGCCTTACTCCGTTCTCAGATTTTCATCCCACAACATCCGATTCATGGGTGAATGGCCTTTGGTTCGTCAGCCTCTCGCTCAGCCTCACTACTGCGCTGTTCGCTGTTTTGACGAAGCAATGGATCCACCAGTATATGTCGGTCCCATCTGGGACACCACGGGATAGATGTCGTGTGCGTCAGTTCCGATACATGGGACTAGAGCGATGGCGTGTCGACCTTATTATCGGAATGCTACCTGTCCTTATGAGCCTATCACTCGGTGTCTTCCTCGCAGGATTGGTTCTTTTCCTTATCCCTCTACACGTGCCAATCGCATCTGCTGTCGGGTCCATCACATTCACCTCATTTGCTGCATACTTCATCACCAACTTCCTGCCTATCATGTATCCATCGTGCCCTTACAGGACCCCGTTGGTGCAGTACATGTTTCCGATATACGCTTATTCCAATCGACTCCGTGGCTGGATTATCTCTCGCTTCTTCCATCACGGGCACCCAGGGAAAGCGGAGACCGAAAAGGCCATTGGGCACACAAAGGAAGCCTCGGGAATGGTGCTCGAACAGCATGTTCGCTCTTTACGAGCTGCTGAACACGCAGCTGTAGGCCTTAGTGCTGATATCATCGATTTATATGCTCTCTCTTGGCTGTTTGAGATCTCGTCCAACCCTAGCGTCCACAGTATTGTTGTACACTCACTCAGCGCATTACCGCTGAGGTCAGTCAACTCTCTGAAGTCGCACGTGGAATCTGCAAAGCACCAGTCAATGGACTCTTTAATGTCCCGGTTGGAACAATCTGCGCTAGAGCCCGTTATTTGCGAGCTTTTAACATCATTGCGCGATGACAAGCGTGATGACCCTTTCATCAAACGGGAGTTGAGCCGTTACATTCGCATATATCTTCGCTTCGCAGCTACGCCCGGTTTCTTTTTTTTCATGTCAGATGTAGAGAGTATGTTGCCCCCAGGCACTTTCGCAGCTCTGCGATCTGTTGAAATCTTTTGGCATGATACTGAGCTCCAAACCTCGTTGTTGGATAGAGTCATCACCGCCTTGACGGAGGAAGAGGATTCAACAGACGAGTCACAACTTCGTCTGCAGCCTATTGTATGGGCCTCAATCCTACGCATGCTCCACACATTCGGTTCGAGTATTAATGTTACCTTGCTCTTAAACGAGATTCCTACGTCCTTTTGGCATCCTATATTTTCTCCCCCTCCCCTAGTCTTCACTTCGGCAGCCTTAAAACCTCCGCCCTATGAACATATAGATCCCGACTCGGAGATAGCATCCAATCTGACAGGATTGAAGATCTCGTCGCTTTCACCACAAGTGGATGAACCGGTATCTCTTTGTGTGGCCATCCGTACATGTCTGTACCAATACGTCTTTGAGACCATCATCCAAGACGATGTAGATGTCCGAAACATCCGGGGTAGTGTTGACTATCTTGGTCCCACCAATGAATTCCCTGAGCCACCTCAGGATCCCAAGTTATGTTTTCTCCTCAAAACAGCCAGCTCGCCCTCCGTTTGGGACATACCCAAAGTTTCCTACGGCGAACCTGATTATCCATCCCGTTACAGCTGCACTTTCATCAGCCGAGTTTTGCTCAACATTGGAGTTCATCTGGACGTTAACAAGTTTTCGCTCATCGACGAATGCATCCCTTCTTTTGGTTTGGATGTCAATCGCCATGCCGTCTTAAAGTTGCTGTACAGGATGATCTCGTCGGCCGACTTTGGCAATGGGAGGCCAGCATATGTTAAAGATTGTTGCATCGCCTTAGTCATCTTTCTCCGAGTACTCAATTCCACATCACATCGCCCTCGCTTCCTTCCTGAGGACTGGTGTACCCCAGAATTAGCTGCAAAGTCCGTTCGAATTGCTTTCGAAGACGATGAATGGAAACTATTTTTTTATAAACCTCAAGTGGTTTTCGAGGAGGATATTCAACGATTCACACCTGCGACTGAACTCTCCCTTCATTTTTTCTCCTCTCCCCTTTTCCGAACCCAAGCTGTTAGACATTTCGTTACTCGGCGCCTCTTTGACTCAATGGCAGATCTGCCTTCTCAGGTGAAGATACAAATCGATGACGCAGTTGTCGTCGTCCGTGCATTTCTTCTTGTATTGGTACCTGATAGATTGGATTCCGAGATATTCCAGCAGGCCATAGACTACGTCTTCGAGCCTCAAACCCTCTTCACCGCTTGTGCTCTTCTCCTTGTACACGAAGATGAAACCAAATCGGACCCTGTTCTTCGACACCTTGCACTCCTATCTCCCAACCATCCGTCCTGGCTCCAATGTCTGGAGAAACTCAACACTGTACCTGAATCCTTTGCGAATATTCATCATAAAAATTATTCTCGTCGCACGGGGGCTTTCCACGTGTTCATTCGAGGGGGGTGTGTGGATGAATATGGGATGGACGCCGTTGGGTTTGAGCAGGATGAGGATGAGGATGATTGTCCGGACAATCCGCCAACACACATGTGTCTGCCATCGTCACTTTGGCGCTGGCTCCGGTAGCATCGTGATAGAGAATTGAAAAACAAGGAAGTGGTAAGCAGTGATGGTCAAGTATAAACATCTTATCTATCGTATAGGTTGGGATATCGAGTAATTATTGTCCAGACATGCACATATATATAAATATATTTGAATTGAAACACCCGTCTTTATTAACGTTGGTGGTTCAACTTCATATCGCCGACCTTTCTGTCCGAGCTGAGTGTTCCGTTGAAGCTCCTTTTACCCATGCATCTGTCAGGGCTGTGGTTGGGACCTTGTGCCAATACCAACACCACCACCTATTTCGTTTGGCTTCTACCACCTTCCACAGCTATGCCTTCCCCTCAGTACGTTTTTGATGATGAAAACGAGAGGAAATCTGCTGAAGGGTCAACAACTAGGCAGAGGTACTTACACTGTGACTCGTGCAGAAGAAGTCTACAAGAGGATACCTACATCGCTCACAACAGCTTTCTCTGCCATCGTGGACTTGGGTTAACATTAACTTGGGTCTATTGCGTATTCCAGTGTCAACTGGACCCTCCAATGTAATACGTTCAAAGGTATGGGGGGGTTTCAATTCCCGGATTCTAGTGCCGCAGTAGGGAGAAAGATGCCATTTAACTAAAATCCAGTACTAGTTAGCTCAGCACCTGATCCGCATGTAGGGAAAAAGGCCGTTGTACATAGCTGTAATTTCTTGCATAGGAGTCAAACCCTAGCACCCTGCTCGTAACAAATACGCTATAGGAGACAGGTAAAGGAGCGGCGACTCGAGCGACCAATTTAAACTCCCTTACCTTGCACCCAGTATCAAAGTCGCAATGTACATTTGAGCAGATATCAACAAATTACAATTGCGCCTGGGTACCCTTACACTCCGTGAGCCAAGGACATAAAAGGGTTCGTGTGTAAGTGTATTCATACCTAGAGGTTATAATATCGCATTCCGCTGGCAATAAGGGTCCTCCGCCCTAGATGCAAGTCAAGATACCACTAATCGAACCCAGCTCTCTATCCCATGCACTCATAGATCCTGGGCTCGGATCTATGGACCCTCCACAGTCTGGAGAAAAACATTATTCAGCGGAAATCTGGTAAAAAGGGATCTGAAGGATACTTATATGTCTCGCGTGGGAGTCGAACCCAGCACCCTGCTCGTAGCAAATACACTATAGGAGACAGGTGAAGGGGATTGGATATGTGGAAATAGTCAATTATGACTGAGTGTAAGTACACTAATAGCCATTGCGAGATAAATCAACTAGGTGAGGTTCAATTCGGCTTTGGGTTTCAACTCACAGAAGCATACGTCCCGAGAAAGGTGATGAAGGAAAAAAGTAGAATCTCCGTCCGGCGTTGTGCGATGAGATACAGGTATTAAAAAGATGCATGGCGCGGAAGTTCACCTAATCGTAGTAGTGGGGGTCGAACCCACTCAAGTGTTCCAAGTTTTACCCGGTATACCACTGGAGGTTGCTCTAGGTCCAAATTCATTCAGGATGCGTAGGAAAAGCTCCAAGAGCGTTACAGCTTCATAAGATTGGTCAGGGATGTGGACACGGTAAGGGCTGTATGAGCGAAAGGATGAGCCAATGACTTGACGGCCATCAGAAGGAGGAAGCTAAGTATCATGGCGGAGAACAAAACATTATCGTCAATCTTTTGGATCTCCAGATGGGAATCGAACCCGAGCTCTATGTGTCGTAGCCCGCTACACTGTGAGGAGGTACTATCAGTCAGTCCGAACAGAGAGAGAAAGACACGAAACAAAGGGAGCGCCGAAATGCCTGATACCGCCGGCCGTCTGGGTGATAATACCGGGCAGGCGGGTGAGGTAGCGTAGAATGCAACAGAGTTCAATCGCGCTAGATCGAAGTGCGGAAATGCTTATATGGGACTAGGTTATGTGGGAATCATTAATACAAAGTTAGCAACGGAGTTGCCGCGGGATCATGCTTGAATGTCACAGTAGAAAACCACGATGCAGCACCAAAGGGAGGGAAGAGTAGACGTGTTTCAGGTTCCCTGTGGCTATAAACGAAGAATAGGCTGCCAAAAAAGGGAGAGCTGACCATCTCTTGAGAGGGAAGAAGTTAAGCTTCATGGCCCGGCTCGAATGAGAACAAAATAATTCGTCCTTTTATAAATCTTCAGTGTGGAATCGAACCCGACACTGTTGGTCATTATACCAGTAATAAATACGTCGCCAGACTAGTACAGTGACGAGGATGCTCGTTTGCGGAAAGGTGAACACAGAGAGACAAACGCGAAACAAAGGGAGCGCTGAACTGAATTGAATGATAATACCGGGCGGGTAGGAGGAAAAGAGAAGGATCTGATGTGAATACAGTTTCCAGCTGAGCCTCAGGTCTGGGTGAAGTTCTCCTTTGATTTGTACAGAGACGGAGAACCTTAATAATAGGACCCGAGCGTCTCGAAGGTCATGGTCCAATGCCGTGCGCAGCCAATACTTGCATCCCTACATAGATGAGAACGTCACTCGTCAACCGAACAGCACTGCTTGATGCCTAGATTAGTCCCATGGTTTGAGCTATTTGTCAAGGAGGCAAAACGAGTCGCGGTCGGCGTCCGAGATCAAAAGAGGAAACATTGTGACGGTGACGGCGTGACCTTGGCTTGAACACGACTTTCGTGTTCTCATAAACTCACTCTCACTCCGAATGGCCCACAGTTCGCTTCAATCTTCTCGAACCCGACGCTGCGCTCATTCTTATGCCGTAGACCAGATTGGCTCTCTCGTAGTATAGAATGACGCCAAGCATCCAACAAGCCATAGAGAAAATCTTACGGGTCGAAGGGAGAGACTCTTGCCGTCGAGTATGTCCTTTTCCTTCCGTTTTAATTTCCATTAGCATTAACCTCGCTTACCTCGCTTAACAGTACTAGGCGCATTCAAGCCATGCGCGCGCCATTTACGACCTCTGCCTTCCCAATCTATGCCCCGCGTCCGTCGCCGACCACGGATTTATTATCGTCGTCCCCCGGCTACCACTTCTTCGATTCTAATCTGCAAGGCCTCTTACTCATCCTCATCTGAGTCGGGGCGACAGCTCACCAATCATACAATGACCCGTACACCGTTTGAGAATGATACCGAATTTCTTTCCGTATAAGATGGACGGGCAATGGTGTTTGACATCCAGTGAATCCTCGGGCTCATTTTTAGTGTACGAGGAGTCAATCTTACCCGAACCTACCCCGTGTTCCTCGCGGGCCAGCGTACCACCTCTCATCTCATCAACATCGCCCTAAGTCGGTCACTAATTTCACAATCTGTCATCGTCGATGAGGGCATCGGGCGACTCTTGGGGTATAAGATGCATGGGCCATGGTAGTAAACGTCGAACAAGCCACGGAGAAAATCAAGGGGAGAGATGAACGATATCTTACTGCCGAGTACGTTTCTTCTCTCTTACATTTTATTATCGCTGACCAACTTGAACAGCCCTTGCATAACATGGTCATTAATAATCAACGTCAACCCCATTCTCAAAGGCAAACCCTGATCGATTAGTGCGTGCGCCAACTGCATTAGCCAGAGCACTCGATGCCTCTCATCCGAATTGGAGTAACATCCTGTAACGACATTCTCGTGCATCGTTTGAGGATGAGACCAAGTTTTTTGGGTACAAGGTGATGGACGATGTAGCAGGTATCCAGCGAGCCATGTAACGCATCCAAGGAAGAGAAATCAGCGATATCTTAGTGCCGAGTGCGTCGTGTCTCTTACATTATGCTATCGCCGACCTACTTGAATAGCACTAAATGCCTTCATTCCCATCCCGAAATCCAAGTGTGTGTTAATCGAGAAGGCCATACGGGGATCCTAACTAATCGCCACAAACTCGACGTCTACTGCCCTCCCATTCCGCGCCCTGACGCTCCGATCCTTGTCTTCTCACACGACGGCGGGTTATACATGGTCTTCCTACCCTCGGCTACAACTTCGGCTCCTTCTCTGCCGCCCACAGGTTCATCACCGTCGTCCCCAACTACCACCTCGTCGACTAGGTTCCCCAGTTCCCCAGTGCGACTCAGGACGTGCGGGATGTGATGCAATGGGTCGCAGATAACCTTCCCATACTCTAACATCTACGTCCTCGGCCACTCAGCGAAGACATGAACATCCTCGCTCTCCCGAAGTTGTACTCCCCTGCCTTGCTCTTATCAAGGGCAAAACTCCTCGCTGGGCCGCATACATTCGGATATGAAGGATTCAGGCAGGCAGAGAGTTCCGTTGGATTCGGCGAGCGTACCGACTAGGCGAGAGGGTCATGCCATCAGCTCTCGAAAAGGCTGGGGCGTGCTTTATGGCGATGTCATTTAAAAAGTGTTGGCGCTCAGGACCATGGGTGTACGATGAACGAATCTGCCACACGCAGCCTGAGAGTATCAGGAATTTGTATCTTCTTCGCAATGCCAAGATCTTCGCGACCCAAAGCAGACGTCAGGCTCTTCCGACTCCTTTGTTTTTGACAAACGTTCTGGGCATGCACAAATCCCAGGAAGAGACATAAAAGGGTCTCCATCTGATATCCGTGAGAACAATGCGCATCATCTAGCTAGGGAGTCAAACCTAGTGCGGGGCAATGCGCCTACATGTAGTGTTTCCGTCTACTAGGATCCAATAGCATGACTGACAGTTACTTAGAAGTCTACAAGATCTTACCGTCGACAAGCTGATCAGCTCTCGATGGTCGACAAAGCGAGAGTGATAGTTTTGGTAAAATGACATGTGTTCTGAACATCTTATAGATTCAGGTGATCCTTGCCGGCGACTCTAAGAGTCAGGAGCTGGTAGAAGCCCTGAAGCAGGCCGACCGAAGCATTCCTTCACTAACGACACAAGACTGTCTGAATAGTCGGCATAATGCTGAAAAGGTACTTGGGCCGGACAAGAATCTGTTCCGCATTCATTGGGTGAGGTAGGTCCACATCTTTTCATTGTATTATGGAATTGATCGGCTGCCAGAGTCGGAGAAGATGACGGTGCAATTGGTCGGAAAGAGCGATTCCCGCTCCGAGATTATTTCATCGACCCCTTCATAGCCTATTGGTTCCCTATTAGACGGCCTCTGTGGGCGATATCAACTCACAAACCACGCATGAGCACCAAGTACCACATCTGCGATGTCAAAATGTCATAATTCACTGTCTATTTATGAATTGTGTTTACTGTAAGTGTCTTGCTATTGCTTTTGAGCGTCTCATATTCACGCCATAGTACAGTGCACTCAACGTTAACGTTCATCCAGGTAGCTGAAGCTCACAAGAGAAAGACTCAGGGCGATAAACATAATAAGCGCACTACGAGTCACGCTGTACTGACGGGCATTCAACATCATGGTTTCCTTGCGACCATAATCTGCCGTCAGTTCACAAGGATACAATGTACCATGCTTCGATGCATCGAGCACAACGGCCTCCTCTGCCACACCAACAAAACCGAAGGCCTTGGTGCCTGCCGCCAGCTTCGCCACGGGTACTCCATCATTGCGGCTTCGTACAACGCGGGCCCTGCAGAGGACAAATTCGCTGAGTGGGACAACTCATCTGGCGACTATCGCCTCACTCACCTTGACGATCCCACTCCCACCACTCGCAAGCTCAAGGTTGATATGCCCATCCTCTTCAATCCCAATCCCCGGCTATGTCATCTTTTCCAGAATGCGAGTACGACGATAGCCCGATTCCTCAGTCACACCCTATTCCTCATGTGGGAAAGGGCCAATAATCGTGCCATCCAGCGATGCAAGGACAAGCGTGCTGGATTACCTTGGGAAGACGACCGTGACAACTGTCTGATTTCCTTTCGAGCTCGGACTCGGGCTCAGAGCGTCCACTGCAGTTTATCCTGGGCTCGTTTAACAACGGCAATGGAGATGACAATGCGGAGGGTGATCCTGATATCGATGTGAACGGCGAGAAGGAAGATGCTGTCATGCAGAATGCGGAAAATTAGTCTAGAGACGTTTACTTTCTTCCATCGAAACTTTCGCTTACTTACGTTGCATTGTCTTGGAAAAAGATTCATCCTATGCTATTCTATCCTACCTACTTGTAGTGCCCAACATTGTTGGCCAGGAGGGCATATGTTACATGTCGATTCTTTTACCTTGCTCCTTTGCCCTATGCTTCATTGCCCCGGCTTTTTTGTTATTCATGCAGTATATAAATAGATAGTACACCGTATAGTCTAGCTTCGGTTTTCGTAATCAACCTCTATGCCTGTCAGCGACTGCTTGAGCCCGTGAGAGCAGTGACTTTCACCACCCTCTCGGCAACAAACTGAACTATTTGGGCTGCCTCTTCGATGTTTGTCCAGCTACAGCTCAGCCTAAAAAGTGTCACGTAGTCCTATATACATCCCTACAGCGCTATCTGAGGCCATCTAGATTCTTGGAGGGCGCGTGTTGCATCAGCAGGACAGAAACATCATCAGTTGATCAGGTAGAGAAACGGTCGTGACCGGGCGTCACAGCGCCTAGCTGACTCTTTCCTCCTCCGTCGAAAGCCATGCCTTCAATCAATGCCGCGCAAAGCACCGACGATGAAGCCTCACAAAGCTCTTCCAGTGGTCGAAACGAGACCCATACAGAGACACCTGATGACTCAGAAGATGATTCCCAGCTGGAGAATAAAATTCAGGAGCTAGTTGAGAATTTGACTGCCTATTTCTCCCGACGACGACGAAAATCAACCCGCGGTATGATGGGAATCCAGTGTCGTGAATATATAGTGAAAGGTGTGAAAATTCATCGCAGGGACTTGCCATACATCTGATTACGAGTGAAGGAAATGATCCATTCAACTATGAAGAGAAATTTCCAGACGATAAGGAGCACGAGGAGTTTGGACCCCTTGCCAGGGTATGGAGAACATACCTGGAGGAGTGCGCCGCATATGATATCGAGAAGGTAGAGGGATGGCGAGATGGATTAGATGTTCTGCTAGTTTTTGTGAGTGCCACGTCGAAAATTATACCGCCATCATTAAAAGATGTCGATGATTAGGCGGGTCTTTTCTCTGCAGTGGTCACCACGTTTGTCGCGCAGACCTCACAGAGCCTCCAGGTCGACAATAGCGCGATCACTGCCTCACTTTTGTTCGAGCTAATCAACGTTCAGCGGGCGGCAGGCAACGGTTCCTTGGTGAACAACGTTCCCCGTTCAGGCCTTACTCCGTTCTCGGATTTTTATCCCACAACATCTGATTCATGGGTGAATGGCCTTTGGTTCGTCAGCCTTTCGCTCAGCCTCACTACTGCGCTGTTCGCTGTTTTGACGAAGCAATGGATCCATCAGTATATGTCGGTCCCATCTGGGACACCATGGGATAGATGCCGTGTGCGTCATTTCCGATACATGGGGCTAGAGCGATGGGGTGTCGATCTCATTATCGGGATGCTACCTGTCCTTATGAGTCTATCACTTGGTGTCTTCCTCGCAGGTTTGGTTCTTTTCCTTATCCCTCTACGCGTGCCAATCGCATCTGCTGTCGGATCGATCGCATTCACATCATTTGCAGCATACTTCATCATGAACTTCCTGCCTATCATATATCCATCGTGCCCTTACAGGACCCCATTGGTGCAGTACATGTTCCCGATATACGCTTATGCCAATCGACTCTGTGGCTGGATTATCTCTTGCTTCTTCGATCGTGGGTCCCCAGGGAAAGCGGAGACCGAAAAGGCCACTGGGCACACAAAGGAGGCCTCGGGAATGGTGCTCGCACAGCCTGTTCGCTCTTTACGAGCTGCTGAACATGCAGCTGTAGGCCTCAGTGCTGATGACATTGATTTATATGCTCTCTCTTGGCTATTTGAGATCTCGTCCAATCCTAGCGTCCGCAATGTTGTTGTACAATCACTCAGCGCATTGCCGCTGAGGTCAGTCACCTCTCTGAAATCGCAGGTGGAATCTCCAACGCTCCATTCAATGGACTCTTTAATGTCCCAATTGGAACAATATGCGCTAAATCCTGTCATTAACGAGCTTCTAATATCATCGCGTAATGACAACAATAGCCCTTTCATCGCAAGGGAGTTGAGCCGTTACATTCGCATATATCTTCGCTTCGCACTGGATACACCCGCTTTATTTTTTCTTCTGGAATCTGTAGACGATAAGTTGCTGCATGGCACTTTCGCAGCTCTGCAATCTGTCGGCATGTTTCTTCATTCCTCCGAGTCAAACCAAAACTCGTTGTCAGATATAGTCACCTCCGCCTTGATGGATCCAATGGGCGAGTCACAACTTTGTCTGGAGCCTATTGTATGGGCCTCAATATTTCGCAGGCTCCACCCATTGGGTCCGAGTATTAATGTTTCCTTGCTCTTAAATGAGATCCCTACATCCTTTTGGCATCCTATGTTTCCTCCCCCTCCATTAGTCTTCACTTTGGGAGCCTCAAGGCGTCTAGAGACACCCATCGACCCCGACATAGCGTCCATTCCGATGACATTGAAGATCTCCTCGGCTTCTCCACAAGTGGATGAACCGGCCCCTCTTTGTATGGCCATCCGTACATGTCTGTACCAATGCGTTTTTGAGACCATCATCCAAGGCCATGTAGACATCCAAAACATCCAGGGTAGCATTGACTATCTCAGTCCCACCAGTGAATTCCCTGAGCCACCTCAGGATCCCAAGCTGTGTTTTCTCCTCAAAATGGCCAGCTCACCCTCCGTTTGGGACATACCCAGCGTTTCCTACGACCACCCTCACCGTCACAGCTACACTTTCATCGGCCGAGTTTTGCTCAACATAGGAGTTCATCTGGATGTTCACAAGTTTTCGCTCATCGACAAAAATATCCCTTCTTTTCGTTTGGATGTGAATCGTCATGCCGTCTTAAAACTGCTGTACACGGTGATCTCATTGGACAAGTTTGGCGATAGTCCAGTGTCTGTTGAAGATTGTTGCATCGCCTTAATCGTCTTTCTCCGAGTACTCAATTCCACATCACATCACCCTCACTTCCTTCCCAAGGACTGGTGTACCCCAGAATTGGCTGCAAAGTTCATTCAAATTGCTTTCGAAGATGATGAATGGAAATCATATGTATCTAAACATATAGTGGTTTTCAAGGAAGATATTCAACGATTTACACCGACGACTGAACTCGCCCTTCATTTTTTCTCGTCTCCCCTTTTCATAAACCAAGCTGTTGGACATTTTGTTACCCGGCGGCTCTTTGACTCGGTGGGACATCCACCTTGTTGGAAAGATATTAACATAAACGACACAGTAGCCGTCGTTCGTGAATTTTTTCTTGCGTTGGGACCCGACAGATTGGACTCCCAGATATTCCAGCAGGCCACAGACTACGTCTTCGAGCCTCAAACCCTCTTCACCGCTTGTGCTCTTCTCCTTGTGCACAACGATGAAACCAAATTGAACCCTGTTCTTCGACACCTTGCTCTCCTATCTCCCAATCATCTGTCCTGGCTCCAATGTCTGGAGAAACTCGATACTGTACCTGAGTACTTTATTTGGAATGTTCATCAGGAAGATTGTTCTCGTCGCATAGGGGTTTTCCAGGCATTCGTTCGAGCGGGGTGTGTGGATGACTATGGGATGGATGGCGTTGGGTTCAAACAGGATAAGGATGATCGTCCGAACAATCCACCAATGAACATGCGTTCGCCGTTGTCACTTTGGCGTCGGTTTCGGCAGCATCGCGATAAAGAGACAACAAACAAGGAAGTAGTGAGCAGTGGTGATCAAGTGTAATCTATCATATAGGTTGGGATATCGAGGAAGTAACTGTCATCCACGCATATGGGCATAATAGTGTACAACTGGACCCTCCAACGTGACACGTTCAATGGTATGATGGGGGGTTTCACTCCCGGATCGTAGTGCCGCAGTACGGAGAAAGATGCTATTTAACCGAAATCCAGTCCTAGTTAGCTCAGTGCCTGGTCTGCATGCTGGCAAAAAGGCCGTTGTACATAGCTGTGATTTCTTGCATGGGAGTTGAACCCTAGCACCCTGCTCATAACAAATATGCTATAGGAGACAGGTGAAGGAGCGAGTCACTGTGGTGAGGTGAGGCTTTATTTACATCCCAGGAAAGGCGATGCAGGAAATCGGTACCACAGAAGCTCTGTCGAAGTTGCATGCATTCTAGGGTACTCCATGAGGGTTTAAAAACATTACAACACAACAATAATGGTAGTAGCTGGGAGTTGAACCCACCCAATTGTGTTCTGAACCAGTGACACGCTTGAAAAGCATTCACGCATGTAAATTTGCGAATTGTACAAATGAGTACAGGCAATAATGCCCAGACACGAAGGCAATGATGAAAGCAACAGAGCGCAGTGTTTATAATGCCAGTAATGATATTACCAGAGTAAAGCTGGGTGGAGCGCATGGCTTAACCTGAGAATGGTACTAGAAAGGCCATACTAGGTATGAAGTCCCAGTGCTTGACACTGAGTGCTCTGACAAGGCAAAGCATACGTGCGCTAAGAATAGCGCGGGACACGCTTGCGGGGTAATTAAGACTTCGCGTAGCAGTGATCTATGACGCGCAAGGCATGGCAGGCCCGGAGCTTAGAGTTCTAGACCTTGAGATGTCAGAACTCAAGTAAATCCGAAGTTCCGGGCTTCAGCTGAAATGCACGAGGCCTAGACAAGAAGCACGTTGCCCTCACTACAATGGAATTCCCTGTGAGAATACTAGGAAGCGAAATAAGAAGTTGCGGGGTAGGCTATAACTCCGGGGATATGGCAACTGATGTCAACCCGCATGTCATAGCCTTGATAACCGATGCCGTGACACTCAGAGACAGGACCTGGCCCCGGGCCAGACTCCTGAGTCAGTGCCAAGCTATGGCGTGATAATTGCAACATGCGCGGGACGCAGGCGAAAGTACCCCACAGCTTAAATAATACTATATTTGGTGGTACAAATTTGTAGGACGTAAAATAGATAAATAGCGCAGTGTACTTGTAGTGTACAAGTTTCAGACCCCCGTTGTAGTCGCGCGCAAGCCTTCAGCTTGACGCCGTAGCTTCTGGGTCAGTTTGTAACTTCGAGCGAGAGAATAAACCTAGAATTGATATCATACCGAGTGAATTGAGTCATGCGCAAGGCGTAGAAAGCTTAGCGGGGGACTTGCTTAGCAGGGGACTTGCCTAGCAGGGACTCGTGTATGGTTTGAGTGATTGGTTGACTGCGCTCTACCCTGAGAATAAGAGATATTGTGTCATTGCAGACACGCTCTTGAGTTTTGAGGGTTTCTTGTGATGCGTGGTGTTACAGGTGGCAGAGGTTCAAACCCTTTGGCTTGTCGGACAGCGTTTCTTGTGTGCGAGATACTACAGGCGGCAGAGGTTCAAACCCTTTGGTCTGATTAGTGTTCGTACAGAGGCCTTCTTCTAACGCGCGGCGCTACAGGCGGCACAGGTTCAAACCCTGTGGTCTGATTAGTGCACGCTTGAGGGTTTTCATTTCCGCAAGCGGCAGAGGTTCAAACCCTGTGGGTCTATGATTGGTTTTGGAAGCTTGAGTGCGTAGGTTCAAATCCTGTGGCTTGAGTGGACGTTTTGTGAAGGGTTTCTGCTTAGAGTGCAAGCTTTGAGTCGTGTTTAGAGTGTGTTTAGGTTGTTGTGGTTACCTGTGTGTGACGTGCGTGACTTATTGAGGATTTTGTGGGTGTGTGGCGACGTATCGTGTATTGTAGTACACCTTGCCTTGAGGCCCAGCGACATTGGTCGCCCCTCTTGTTATAAAAGCCTTTGGACTTAGAGAGATCTAGATACGTGACGCGCGCTATTGCTATACGCGTGTATTGTATATTCTGAGAGTTTAGTTGTTTTGCTTCAATCTGCTTCTATCGCATAATATCCCCCCAAGAACTTGAGGGTTTGTGTGTGTAGTGTTGGGTGTGGGTGTGATCAGTGTCTTCGACACTGTTGCATTTCTAGCCTGCGCGCACAGAGTCTCTTCACCGGTATACCACTGGAGACTGTCAATTCAAGAATCAGATGGTGTAAAGAAAGCCCCAACCCAAGAATGCAACTAAACACCACTACAATTGGGTGTCCCTTACCTTGCACCCAATATTGAAGGCGCAATATACATTCAAGCGGATACCACCAATTGTGTCTGGGTATCCTTAGACTCTGCGAGCCAGGGAAATAGAAGGGTTCATATGTAAGTGTATTCATACCTAGAGGTCATAATATCGCGCTCCCGTACTCGAACGTGTTCAGGAATGCATTCCGATGGCAAGAAGGGACCTCTGCCCTAAATGCAATTTAAGATACCACTAATCAAACCTAGCTCTCTATCCCATGCATTCATAGATCCTGGGCTCGGATGTATGGGCCTTCCGCAGTCTGGAGAAAAATGCTATTCAGCTGAAATCTGGTAGAAGGGTTCGAAGGATACTTACATTTCTCACGTGAGAGTTGAAAAGAGACAGGTGAAAGGGAGTTCGTAAGTGTGCACTAACTTGCGAGAGGAAATCGGCGCGTTTTCATCATCTTTACACAGAGAAGTATACGTCCCCGGGAAAGTTGACTGGGGGAAAGATAGAATCTCCGTAGGAAGTAATGCCGTGCATGAAATCTGTTCAAAAAGATGCAAGGTTCAAAATGCTGCTCCATTAACCCTATATGATCGTAGTAGTGGGGATCGAACCCATTCATGTGTTCCAAGCTCTAACCGGTATACCACTGGAGGCTGCTCTAGGTCCGAATTTATTCAAGATGCGTAGGAAAAGCTCCAAGAGCGTACAGGTTCATAATACTGCTCAGAGATGTAGACATGGTAAGGGCTGTATGAGCGAAAGGATGAGCCAAGGATTTGACGGCCATCAGAAGGAGGAAGCTAAGTACCATGGCGGAGAACAAAACATGAGTCTTATCAATCTATTTGATCTCCAGATGGGAATCGAACCCGAGCTCTATGTGTTGTGGCCACTACACTGCGAGGAGGCAAGTCTAAAGGAAAGGCGAACAGAGAGAGAAAGACACGAAACAAAGGGAGCGCCAAAATGCTTGATACCGCAGGCCTTCTGAATGATGATATCGGGTGGGCGAGGGCATGATGCAAAAGAGTTCAATCGCACTATATCGAAGTGTGGAAATATTCACATGGGACTAAGTTATGTGGGAACCATGAATAAAAGGTCAAGCTAAGTTGCCACGGTTGGATGTCACAGTAGAAAACCACGATGCATCACCAAAGGGAGAGAAGAGTAGACACATCTTAGGTTCCCTGTGGCTATAAACAAAGGATAGGCTGCCAAAAATGGAGAGCTAACCGTCTCTTGAGAGGGAAGAAGTTAAGCTTCACGGCCCGGCTCGAATGAGAACAAAATGATTCGCCCCTTTACGAATCTTCAGTGGGGAATCGAACCCGAGACTGTTGGTCATCATACCAGTGGCCAATGCATCACCAGAGTACAGTAACGAGGACGCTCGTTTGAGGAATTTGAACACAGAGAGGCAGACACGAAACAAGGGGAGCGCTGAACTGGATTGAATGTTAAGACCAGAGGAGGAAAAGAGAGCATCTAATGCGAATGAAGTATTCAGCTGAGCCCCAGGTCCGAGTTTGGGCGTTCTCCTTTAACTCAGTGTACATACAGTCGACTCTGTGATAACCCATACCTCTATAAGGTCATACCACCCCATAAGCCATAGGTTTGTTCGTCTACCGAAGTGCATATTCCCCTCAAATTCCTATCTTTAAACCCATACTCCCTCATAACCCATAGCGCCGAGTGGGAACGGAGGGGTATGGGTTATTACAGAGTTGACTGTAGACAGAGAACCTTGATGATAGGACCCGAGCGTCTCAAAGGTCGTGGTCTAATGCCGTGCGCAGCAGATAATCGCATCTCCACATAGATGAGAACGTCACTCGCCGTTAACTGAACAGTACTGCTTGATGCCTGGATTAGTCTTGTGGTTTTAGTTATTTGTCAAGAAGGCAAAATGAGTCACGTCAGTGTCCGAGATCGAAAGAGGAATAAAAGAGGAAACATTGTGACAGTGACAGTGTGACCTTGGCTTGAACATGACTTTCGTGTCCTCATAAACTCGCTCTCACTTCGAATGGCCTCACAGTTCACGTCAATCTTCTCGAACCCGACGCTCCGCTCATCCTTATGGGAGCACAACCTGTCGTCGCAGACGAGGTCGGCTCTCGCAGTATAGAATAGCGCCAAGCATCCAAGAAGCCATAGAGAAAATCTTACGGGTCGAAGGGAGAGACTCTTGCCGTCGAGTACGTCCTTTTCCTTCCATTTTCATTTCTACTAGCAATATTGACCTCCCTGAACAGTACTAGATGCATTCATCCATCCTTAAATTTCAAAGCCAAACGCGCGTCAACTGAGAAGACCACACAAGAACCTGACCCAATTCTCATCTGCGAGGCCTGGGCAACACAAGGGCCTCAGCTCACCAATCCTACAATGACGTCCCGTGCATTGTTTGACGACGAGACCAGATTTCTTTCCATATACAATGGACGGGCAATGGTGGTCAACATCCAGTGGACCATGGAACAAATCGCACAGATCCAAGGTAGAGACATAAGCAATATCTTGGTGCCGAGTACGTCTTGTCTCTTACGTTTTGCTATCGCTGACCCACTTGAAGAGGAATCAATGCTTTCCGAAGCCGAAGGCCTGTCAATTTGGAATCTAACGCGAGAATACCTCAATACCACCCAACTGAACGTGTCACACTCGACGTCTACTGCCCTCCCCATGCCCTGACATGGACATCCCGATCTCTGTCTTCTCATACAGCCTCAGGGTCTACATGGGTACATGGGTGCACACACGCTACCCGCCCCCGCGATGTTCACCACCATCGTCCCCGACTACCGCCTCGTTGACTTGGGTGTCCAACTCCCTGCCATAGCTCAGGACGTTCAAGATGCTATGCAACAGGTCACATCCTGTCATTCTGCAGAAGCGATAAACATGTTCGCCATCCTCTCTCTTCCGGGGTTTTACTCCACTGCCCTGCACCCTGGTATCAAACGTGCGGTCCTCTCTGAGCGGTGCATGTGGCCAGCAGATATGAAGTTGTCTTACGCCGAGGCTAAGCAGAAGATTGGGCCAATGGCATTGTTGGATTCTGTGAGCCTATCGTACTGACTCGAAGGGTATCAGCGGGAGGCTGACGTCTTCTATATAGCTGCGGCTTCTACATACCCGCATGCACGCTTCCCGCCCTCACATCTATCATCGGGCCTCAGAACGTTAAGACCAAGCAGAGCATTCTGCAAGTGTTGTTGGATTTGGCGAGTGTACCGACTCCGAGGCTCTTGTTAGGTACCGGTGGTGTTCCCTCCGCTCCCGAAAAGTTCAGTGAGGTTGAATACAAGAGACATATCGTGCATCGAGTTTGTCTCAGATGGTCGTGATCACATTTGGCGCTCAGGACAGGACTGGTGTCAAAGTTGCATGCACGCTATCGAGGGTTTGCATTTTTCTGTCATATACATATCCACCGTCCATATTGGTGGTCTTGTATTCGATGAACGATGTTTAATTGCATGTGGTGAGCATAGGAACACAAGTCGGCTTTTGAACGAGTGTGATGGATATCTGTCGGTACCCAGAGTGCCAGGACTTGTGAATGGCGACGAGTCTTTGTTATAGTGCAGCAATTCCAAGGAAGAGAAACGGGCCCGGGATTATTCTGCCCTTTGACCGGCGGGAAACACAGACCAATGTGGGTGCACTAACTCAAATGTCGCATACTCTCTTCGACGGTGACGGTCACACGCAGTCCTAACCCCAGCTCCTTCGTTGTCATTTCCGGGCATCTCCCTTGATCTACGTTCCCGGCCCCGCCATCCAGTCAACGTCGTACACAGATTCTCCCCTTCTCCAATGGTGGAACTAGAGGGCTACTACAAATGCCCACTCATCGGCCGAACTTGCGACGTTGAACCCTCGCGTACATCGAAATGGATCACAGCCGTGTATACTTTCCGATGTACTACTCAAGAGACGGATTGAGATCCTTGTGTTGAGGTAAATTTTCCCCGCACGAGTAATTGAGCGAAAAAGGGGATGGTTGTGACCGTTATGTGACTTTCAGTTCCAATTTGAATTTGCAGTTTCCCTCTTAGACGTACACTGTGATGAGCCCTACCCCGCATTCATCGTGCATCTTGTTGGCCGGCGTACAGCACCTCTCAAGATCTCGTTGACATTACTCATCTAGTCGATCACTGTTGGAGATATCGTGGGAAGCCGCGAGAAGAGTGTAGAAGGTTCAAGTCGGCATGATGCCGGATGACCTTGGGACCGATACTTACTGCTTATGGACGAGTTTAGTAGAACATTCTAGATAGTCTTCATAGTATAAATACAGGCTCTGTAGGAGCCAGAGAATACAAGTTCATTAGTCTGGCTTTACCAGCCACTAGTCTACCCACTGTGAACCTACAGCTTCCAACAGGTTATGGGCCCCGGCCCTTTGTAGACTATATTCGGTATCTTGATTTCTTGATGCGCCCTCATTTATCGTATTACACGCTCATTACATCATGGCTACTACAACAGGAAATGTACTGATGTCCATACCGAAACTGACTGGGGACACGGCAATGCTGGCACGAAGGACCCGAGGGAGAATTCCGTGGTCCGAAGAAGGAAAGAAGGGAAGGAATCAGGTTACATGCTATAATTGCGGGAAACCAGGGCATATCAGCCGTGATTGCCAAATTGGTCAGACCCAGAGACGCAATGATCGGGATCGAGACGATAACCGTAACGAAGAACACGCGAGCCAAGTCTGTTACGAGCTCAGCGACGACTGTGCCTATTGAGGCAATTACTTGAAGGAAGAATTTTGGTACCGGATTTCCCTTTGGAAGGTTGGTCTCTTAAGCTCCAGTGGATATGTGTTATCTATCACGGTAGATCTGTGTGATCCGGTGGCCTGGATATGTGTTATCGGCCGGCTGTGAGTAGCTGTGTGCTCCTGTGATATGGGCTAGAATAGAGGGCTTCCGGGGGAGTTTCTGAGTTTGGTATTTAGGACTGTTTTTGGTATTTTTAGATTTTGCGGCATAATGCCATCTTGCGGGGGAGTGTTGGAGATATCGTGGGAAGCCGCGAGAAGAGTATAGAAGGTTCAAGTCGGCATGATGCCAGATGACCTTGGGACCGATACTTACTGCTTATGGACGAGTTTAGTAGAACATTCTAGATAGTCTTCATAGTATAAATACAGGCTCTGTAGGAGCCAGAGAATACAAGTTCATTAGTCTGGCTTTACCAGCCACTAGTCTACCCACTGCGAACCTACAGCTTCCAACAATCACTAATTTCCCAGTCTGTCATGGTTGATGAGGGTGACTCTCTCATACATGGGCGACAGCAGTAAACATCGAACAAGCCACGGAGCAGATTCAAGGGGGAGAGATGAACGATGTCCTGCTGCCAAGTACATTTCTTTTCTCTTACATTTTACTATCACTGACTGGCTCGAACAGAACTTGCATTCAACTTTGCCACTCCCATCCTCAAAGGCAAACCCGCACCAATTGAGACCACTAGTGCGCCAACTGCATTAACAGAGCACTCGATGCCTCTCATCTGAGTTGGAGCAACAGCTCACCGATCCTGTAACGACATCTCACGCGCCATTAATCATTTGAGGTCGAGACTAGATTTTTTCTGGTACAAGACGAACGTTTGAATGAGTGATGGTAGCAAACATCCAGCGAACGATATCTTGGTGCCGAGTACGTCTTAATGTCTCTTACAATTTTCTATCACTGACCTACTTGAATAGCAATAAATGCTTTCATTGCCATCCTGAAATCCATGCGCGTGTCAATCAAGAAGGCCATGCGAGAATCTTAACTAATCGGCCCAAGCTCGACATGTACTGCCCTCCCATTCCGCGCCCCAATCCTCTGATCCTCGTCTTCTCACGTGGAAGCAGGTTCTACATGGGTGGGCGGGCGCTCGTTCCTCGCCTACGACTCGGCTCGGCTCGCAGGTTCATCACCGTCATCCCCAGCACAACTCAGGACATCAGGGATGCGATGCAATGAGTCGTAGATAACCTCCCTGTCCCCGACGCTGACATCTACGTCCTTGGCCACTCGGTGAGGGCGATAAACATTCCCGGCCCTCCCCAAGCTGTACTCCCCTGCCTTGCACCCTCGTATTAATGGGGAAAAACTCCTCTCTGGGCCACATACACCCGGATATGTCAGGCCAAAACTTTCGTTGGATTCGGCGCGCGTATTGACTCAAATAATATCAGCGAGAGTCGTGCCATCAGGCCAGGGCATACTGTATGGCGATTTCACTGCAAATTGTGTTGGCTCTCAGGACCGTGGATGTGATCAAGTGGGAGTGAATGAAATTGCCGAAGAGTACTAACAGTTTGTATCTTCTTCGCAATGCCAAGATCTTTGTGACCAAAGCAGATGTCAGGCTCTTGTCGTATGACCAGCCCTCCATTGTTTTTGACAAACGTTTATCAAGTGCTAGGTATGCGCAAATCCCAGGAAGATGGGTCTCCATCTGATGTTCATTGGAAAGGTACAGCCCAGATGAAAAGCCTCATTTGTCAATGTGCATCATCCAGCTGGGAGTCGAAGCTAGTGCAGGGAGTACTAAGCAATGCGCCTACATGTAATGTTTTCGTCCACTAGGATCCGATGGTATGACTGACATTTACCTTAGAAACCTACAAGATCTTACCATTCACAAGCTGATCAGCTCGATTATCGAGAAAGCGAGAGTGACGGTTTCGGTACAACGATATGTGTTCTGAGCATCTCATAGATTCAGGTGATCCTTGCCGGCAACTCCAAGAGTCAGGAGCTGGTAGAACTCTGAAGCGGGGTAGAAGCATTCCTTCACTAACGACGCAAGACTATCTGAATAGTCGGCATAATGCTGAAAATGTATAGTGTAGGACGTCACTTCATATCAAGCCGGAAGTTTGATTTTTTGACCCAGATTTTTACTTTTTTAGAAGGAAAGTACATATGTTTAATATGGGTACCGGCAACACCCGGTTCCAGAATGTGAGCTGACTAAGCCCATTTTCGGCTATTTTGACGGCAAATCAATGTTAATTGCTTCAATTCTCATTGATAGACTGTCCTACCTCCTCATATAGCTCCATATGAGTTCAAGTATATAGTAGTACTAATTTACCTGGAATAAAACTCATCTTCACTGTCATCCTGCCCTTCAACATCAACATTTATGATCTCTTCTTGGCTGCTTTCAACCCCTGTCTCTGCTCCTGCATGTTCAGCCTCTACTGCCAAATTCCCTGCTGCTTCATACTTGGCTATAGCTGCCTGGAGATGTCTGTACCTAGATTCTTGATCACCTCTGCCTTTGGCATCAGATTTAGCCTTCGGAATCTCCAATCCTGAGCCATTTTTACCATTCTTTATATGCCAGTCCAACTGCAAATCCAATGCCGCTACTGTGAGGTATCCATTTGCACCACGCCATATCTTGTATGCTTCCTCAAGTGCCTGAGAAGTCTGATAAGGATTACATCCATCAACCGCTTCTTCTGCATGTGCAATCCTGGCAGCACGAGTACAATCTTTGTCAGTGTTCTGGGAAGCAACATCCTTCATATGCTGAGCCATGGTATGTTTGATAGCACGATTGTTCCCAGAGCTATCCTGGTCACAGACAAGTTTCCGCAATGCTTTATGTTCCTCAGATGTGAGGGACTTCAGGTAACTGGAAGCTCCATTTTTCTTATACATTTGAAGAGCATTGAAGTAATTCAAAGACATATTTGGCTGGATACGAGCTGCCTGTCGCCAGTTGCCAAATGCACCTTCATTTAAGTCATTTGTTGATTCCATCCAGGCACTTTCAATTTGCTCAGTAGTTGCGGTGTCAATTGCTCCTCCTGCCAAGAATTCAGAAGTGAATCTTTCCCAAGTCTCTAATGCTCCTGTACAGAATGAAACCAGTAAAGGAGATAGGTGAGGTAGCTGGGGCTTGCGCTGGAGAACAGCATATATAGCCTCTGGCATCTCCCATAATTTCCCATCCAGCGAGCCTGTTTCATATGACATGTCTGGGCTGAGGAGCAGGTTGGGATCAGCAATGATTTTACGCAGGTGGGATTTTACTTTTTCATGCAGAGGGCCTAATTTAAGCATGTTTGTTTCACTTCGAAGAGGACCACGTATTTCACGCATATAGGGAACCCCAATGGCCTGGTAGTAGATTGTGATGACCGCAAATTCATGTTGGGTTGCATTATCCTCACATCCATGTTTAACATTGCACTCCATGTGATTCAATGTTCGGCTTGCTTTGTTTTGTTCAACATAGCCCAAGAATTGGAGGATAAGATCAAGATATGTGATAATTATTGCACATGCCTCAGCATGAGATTGAAAGCAGGTATTGCTTGTATCAGGGAAACAGAGTGTAAAACCCATCTCAAGATCCCAAAAATACCGGAGTGTATCTTGCTGACCACGCTTCCAGTCCTTGTGGCGAAATACAGCACCAGCTAGACTTGAGACCTTAATTGCCCCACCCTGTGTACGATCTTCTGCACGTTTTGCAGCTGCAGTCCCTGCTCCAAGATCAGCTGCTGCTGCATTGTCCCGATTGTACATTTTGATTGGGCCAGAAATGCCATTCTCCTCCCACCATCTTGACATATGAGTACATCCTCCTTTGAATGCATTCATCTCTTTATGCATACAGCATCCAGCCCAGATCAAGAGATCAATATTCTTCTTCTGACTGTCATCCAATTTTGCGAATTCAGCTTCTCCCAGTTCAAAGGCAAACCTGCGAAAGGCTTCATCATGGTGTGTTTTCCTTTCATTCTAGGAAAGATTTTCCCAGCTTGCCATTCCACCTGCATTGATGATAGCCTCCTGTGACACCTTGAATAGAATATCAAGAAGTTCATGTGGTGTTGACTTTAGAATCGTTTCCTCCCCACGCTTCTCACGTTCACATCTCTGTTTCCATGTTTGCAAAAGCCGAAACAGCTTCTTCTGGTCCTCTGCATGATCTGTATGCATTCCAGTGACTGCAATCCAGAAATCTCTGGCATCTTCTCCACTTTGACAGTGAGGGCTATGCTTATAAATACTGTACAGATCATCAACTAGATCTACCCATCCCTCGAGCTGAGTCTCACTCGTATGGTTGACTGCCATTTGAATTCCAAGGAAAAACTGTGTCTTGTGGTTATTCTCATCAATAACAGTTGCATGATGAGATTCCAAATTATTATTTTTGTGAGTGGTGCCATCACCGCTTATTGTTAGCTCTGGGATGAAAGATGAGTATAACTATTCATTGCATAAGCCATAAATATGACATACCTTTTGCATTTTTTACACATTGAACAACTTGCATCTTTGCTGCAACCCCTCCCTCCTGTACAATCTGCCTTGTACTCCGATCTGAAACACTCCCTTCAACAGGGACTCCAAGGTGATTGGCCATTCTATTCAGAACACTAAGAACATGCTCGGGATTGACTCCATCTTCAGCAACAAGATCATTGATTAATGAGCGTGTGTCATCAGGAATAATACCATTATTCTTCAACTGGAGAGAAGGAACATCAGCAACAGTAGTCTTTATAGCATTCGCAATGCGATTTGGAACCCGTTTGATCTTTGCCTTTAGATTGTGAAGCTGCTTCCTATCCTCCACTCTCCCCTCTGCCTGAAGAGTCATCTTGGACATCATGACTTCAGATTCCTTTGTTAGATGGGAAATCTCATCCTCCAAATCTCCAATGTATGTAGCCTTCTTGCCCAAATCCTCTGCTTGTGTCTCCACCCTTTTCTAACTGCGTTTGAGCTTCTTCTGAAGACCATATAGGTGCTGTTGGTACTTCTCGGCATGTTTACATGCCTGGGAAAGCTCTGTCAGGTCCAACGGAGCTAGACTCTCCTGTCCCGATAGCATGGGTCCATCTGCATGTGCTGATGTTTCATCAGAAGTGTGATGGGCAGCATTGATCTTTGTAATATGGCATTTTTGCTGTGCGGACCGATGTTTGATGGTACCTGAGTACCTTTGAAAGTTAGGACGATGCCCCATGAGGTGTTCCATGTGCTTGAAAGGTGCACAAAGGTGCAAAAAGCTGTGTGATGTGTTTGTTTGGTTATGTTTGCAAAGCCTTCGGACTGCTCATCCAAATGCACCTTGTACAGGCTTCCACAGACCTTGTATCACTTCGAAAAAATTACAGAATATCATTGTAAAATAAAATACATGTTTTCTTTGGAGCACTTTTTAAAAAAAGGCATTTTAAATGCTATAAATGCAATGAAACTATGGTAAACCGGGGTCTAAAAAATAATTTGCCTCAAAGAAAACATGTAAAATTATGTCCAGAGTAAAATGTTTCTGCAAAAGTATTTGTGAATCTTCCTCCTTCGACCTGCAGTAGGTGCATCCATGAAACTCACATATTTTAGGCCCTGATCGAGATCGCTCGGAGCGTGAATTTTGGCGGGAGTTGCCGGTACCCATGTTTAAGGCCAAATCCGCCATTTCTGACTGTGGGAATTTTGAGCGCCACAAACGGCCAAATTTCCACAAGATCAACGACTTTATGACTACCTACTTGACTCTCTGCGGCATACTTCCTTCTCCGTCCATGCAAGCTTGTCCTTTCTTCAATCGAGGCATGACAATGGATAGAATTCGACAGACTTGACAATAGAATTTTGCACCTGCTTGCCATATAAGGCTATTATGTAATAAATGCACAGCCACCCAACAGCCAAACCTGTGGTCTTTTGACCTGATTTTTGACCAGACAAAAAAAAGGCCCTGTAGGTATATGCATAAGGTTAAGATATGTTCAAATTTATAATATGGAGCCAAGGTGTGCTGAGTTGCAGGAGCCTTAGGCAAAATACTAATTGCCATCAAAGCTTGTCACAAAGTGACGTCCTACACCCTACTTGGGCTGGACGAGAATCTGTTCTGTATTCATTGGGTGAGTTAGGTCCACATTTTCTCATCGTATTTATGGAATTGATCAGCTGCCAGAGTCGAAGAAGATGACGGTGCAATTGGTTGGAAAGTGCGACTCCCTTTCCGAGATTATTTCATCGACCCCTTCATAGCCTATTGGTTCCCTATTAGACAGCCTTTGTGGATGATATCAACTCACAAAACACGCATGAGCACCGAGCACCACATCTGCGATGCCAAGATGTCATAATTCAGTGTCTATTTATGAAATCACTTGGGGAACAGTGTTCGGTGTTTGCTGTAAGTGTCTTGCTATCACTTATTCGAGTGTCTCATATTCACGCCGTACTATAGTGCACTCAACGTTCATCCAGGTAGCTGAAGCTCATGAGAAAGACTCAGGGCGAAGAACATAATAAACGCACTACGAGTTATGCTGAACTGACGGACAGTTCAACATCATGCCATAATCTGCCATAAGTTCACAACAATACAATATATCATGCTCGAGCACAATGACCTCGTCCGCCACACCTACAATGCCGAAGGCCTTGGCACCTGGCACCAGCTTCGCCAGGAACCCATTGAGTACTCCATCATTGCGGCTTTGTACAACGCGGGACCTGCAGAGGACAAGTTCGCTGAGCAGGACAACTCATCTGGCGACTATCACCTCACTCGCCTTGATGATCCCACTCCCACCACTTGCAAGCTCAAGGTTGATATGCATATCTTCTTCAATCCTAATCCCCGGCTATGTCATTGTTCCAGAACGTGAGTACGACGACAGCTGATTCCTCGGTCACACCCTATTCCTCAGACAGGAAAGGGTCAATAATCGTGCCATCCAGCATTGCAAGGACAAGTAGGCTGGATTATTTTGGGAGGACGACCGTGACAACTATCTGATTTCCTTTCGAGCTCGGACTCAGGCTTAGAGTGACTGCTGCAGTTTATCCGGGGCTCATTTAACAACGGCAATGGAGACGACGATGCGGAGGGTGATCCTGATGTCGATGTGACCGGCGAGAAGGAAGATGCTGCCACGCAGAATGCAGAAAATTAGTTTTGTGATGTTCACTTACTTACGTTACATTGTCTTTGAAAAAGCTTCATCTTATGCCATTCTATCCTACCCACTTGTAGTGCTGAATCTTGTTGGCCAGGAGGGCGTATGTTACGTGTCGGCCTATGGCCCGATTCTTTTACCCTACTCCTTTCCCCTATCCTTCACTGCCCCAACTTTCCCTTTTTTTTGCTATCTATGCAGTACATAAACAGATAGTACACCATACACTGTCTAGCTTGGGTTTTTGCAATCAACCTCTATGCCTGTCAGCGACTGCTTGAGCTCGTGAGAGCAATGACTTTTGCCACCCTTTCAGCAGCGAACTGAACTACTTGAGCTGCCTCTTCGATGTTCGTCCAGCTACAACGCAACCTCAAAGGCTTCAGGTAGTCCTATATACATATCTACAGCACTATCTGAGGCTCTTGGTTGCATCACTGCAGAGGCCGGTACATTTTTAATGGCCTAAATCGGGACCTTAAATGGTTTCGATTTCAGCTTCAGTTTTTATGCCCTTGTTTTCCCTGATGTAAAACGAAAAGGTACCTCGAGTCCATTGTTCTATAGGGGGAAAAGTTTTTCATACCATTTTACTGATGGCCTTTTCAGGACCGAGAAAGGCTTCGCTAAATCAAAACCTTTTAAGGTTTCGTTTTTTACCAGCTAAAATGAACTGGCCTCTGCTGTGCATTGGCAGGACAGCAGCATCATCAGCTGATCGGGTAGAGAAACGGTTGTGACCGGGCATCACGGCGCCTAGCTGACTCTTTCCTCGAAAGCCATGCCTACAATTCATGCCGTGCAAGACACCAACGATGAAGACTCACAAAGCTCTTACAGTGCTCAAAATGATCGTACCTGTACAGAGATGCCTGATGACTTAGATGATTCCCAGCTGGAGAATAAAATTCAGCAGCTAGTCGAGAATTTGACGGCCTATTCCTCCCTGCGACGACAAAAATCAACCCGCGGTATGATGGGAATCCAGCATCGTGAATATATAGTGAAAGGTGCGTGAATTCATTGCAGGGAATTGCCATACATCTCATTACAAGTGAAGGAAATGATCCATTCAACTACGAAGAGAAATTTCTGGAAGATAAGGAGCATGAGGAGTTTGGACCCACTGCCAGGGTATGGAGAACATATCTGGAGGAGTGTACCGCATATGATATTGAGAGAGTGGAGGGATGGCGAGATGGATTAGATGTTCTACTAGTTTTTGTGAGTGCCACATCGAAAATTATCCGACCATCATTCATAGATGCCGATGATTAGGCGGGTCTTTTCTCTGCAGTGGTCACCACATTTGTTGTGCAGACCTCACAGAGCCTCCAGGTCGACTCCAGTGTGGTCACTGCCTCACTTTTGTTCGAGCTGATCAACGTTCAGCGTGCGGCAGGCAACGGTTCCTCTGTGAACAACGTTCCCCGTTCAGGCCTTACTCCATCCTCGGATTTTCATCCCACAGAATCCGATTCATGGGTGAATGGCCTTTGGTTCGTCAGCCTATTGCTCAGTCTCACTACTGCGCTGTTCGCTGTTTTGACGAAGCAATGGATCCATCAGTATATGTCGGTCCCATCTGGGACACCACGAGATAGATGTCGTGTGCGGCATTTCCGATACATGGGGCTAGAGCAATGGGGTGTCGATCTCATTATCGGGATGCTACCCATCCTTATGAGCCTATCACTTGGTGTCTTTCTTGCAGGATTAGTTCTTTTCCTTATCCCTCTACGTGTACCAATCGCATCTGCTGTTGGATCCATTGCATTCACATCATTTGCTGCATACTTCATCACGAACTTCCTGCCTATCATATATCCATCATGCCCTTACAGGACCCCATTGGTGCAGTACATGCTCCCAATATATGCTTATGTCAATCGACTCCATGGCTGGATTATTTCTCGCTTTTTCAATCATGGACCCGTAGGGAAAGCGGAGACCGAAAAGGCCATTGGGCACACAAAGGAAGCCTCGGGAATGGTGCTCACACAGCCTGTTCACTCTTTACGAGCTGCTGAACATGCAGCTGTAGGCCTCAGTGCTGATGACATCGATTTATATGCTCTCTCTTGGTTGTTTGAGATCTCGTCCAACCCTGGCGTCCGCAATATTGTTGTACAGTCACTCAGTGCGTTACCGCTGAGGTCAGTCAACTCTCTGAAGTCACAGGTGCAACCTGCAAGGCACCAGTCAATGGACTCTTTAATGTCCCGATTGGAACAATCTGTGCTGGGGCCCGTTATTCGGGAGCTTTTAAGGTCATTGCAAGATGACAAGCATGACGACCCTTTCATCGCCAGGGAGTTGAGCTGTTACATTCGCATATATCTTCGCTTCGCAGCTACACCCGGTTTCACATTTTACATGCCATCTGTAGAAGATAAGTTGCCCCCGGGCACTTTTGCAGCTCTGCAATCGGTCGAAACCACTGGGAGTGAATTTGAGGACAGGACCCCGTTGGATGATAGAGTCATCATCGCCTTGACGGAGGAAGATGGTTCAACAGAGAAGCCATACGTTTGTCTGCAGCCTATTGTATGGGTCTCAATACTTCACAAGCTCCACACTTTTGGTGTAAGTGTTGATGTTACCTTGCTCTTAAACGAGATTCCTACATCCTTTTGGCATCCTACGTTTCTTCCCCCTCCCCTAGTCTTTGGTCCTTCGGGAGGCTTAACAATTGCATCCTGGATATCTCTGGTACCTGACCCTCAGAGAGCATTCACAGGATGGAAGATCTCGTCACCTTCACCACAAGTGGATGAACCGGTCCCTCTTTCTGTGGCCATCCGTACATGTCTGTACCAATATGTTTTTGAGACCCTCATCCAAAACCATGAAACTATCCAAAGCATCCGGGACCAGGATAGTATTGACTATCTTCCTTCCACCGATGAATTCCCTGAGCCACCTCAGGATCCCAAGTTATGTTTTCTCCTCAAAACAGCCAGCTCGCCCTCCCTTTGGAACATGCGCAAGGTTTCCTACGGCCATCCTGAACCGGGTGATCACCCATTCCGTTACGACTGCACTTTCATTAGCCGGGCTTTGCTCAACATTGGATTTCATCTGGATGTTAACAAGTTTTCGCTCATCGACAAGCACATCCCTTCTGTTGGTTTGGATGTGAATCGTTATGCCGTCTTAAAGCTGCTGTACAGGATGATCTCGTCACCCGACTTTGGCAATGGGAGACCAGCACGTCCTAAAGATTGTTGCATCGCTTTACTCATCTTTCTCCGAGTACTCACTTCCACATCATGTCGCCCTCACTTCCTTCCCGAGAACTGGTGTACCCCAAAATTAGCTGAAAACTCGGCCCGAATTGCTTTCAGAGATGATGAATGGAAATGGTGTTTTTTTAAAACACAGACGGCTTTTGAGGAGGATATTCAACAATTTACACCTGCGACTGAACTTGCCCTTTATTTTTTCTCCTCTCCCCTTTTCCGAAACGAAGCTGTTAGACATTTCGTTACCCAGCGCATATTTGTATCAGTGGAAGATCAGCCTTATTACATCAAGATGCAAGTCCACGACGCAGTAGCCATCATTCGTGCGTTTCTTCTTGCGTTGGGACCCGATAGATTGGATTCCGAGATATTTGAGCAGGCCAGAGACTACGTCTTCGAGCCTCATACCCTCTTCACTGCCTGTGTTCTTCTCCTTGCGCACAAAGATGAAACTAAGTCGAGCCCTGTTCTTCGACACCTTGCACTCCTATCTCCCAAACATGAGTCCTGGGACCAATGTCTGGAGAGACTCGACACTGTATCTGGAGACTTTGCTTCAAATGTTAATCGGGAAGATTATTCTCGTCGCACGAGGGCTTTCCAGGTGTTCGTTCAAGGCGAGTGTGTGGATGCCAACTACGGGATGGATGACGTTAGAGTCAACCAAGGCGAGGATGATCGTCCGAACAATCCACAAACGAACGTGCGCTTACCGTCACCACTTTGGCGCCAGTTCCTGTGGCATCGCGATAGAGAATTGAAAAACAAGGAAGCGGCGAGCAGTAGTGGTGGTGAAGTGTAAACATCTTATCTATCGTATAGGTTGGGATATCAAGTAATTCTCATCCAGACATGCATATATTGTTCTCGAATTGAAACCCCTGTCTGTGGTTTATCATCATATCGCCGCTCTCGTTAGTCCGAGTCGAGCTCTCTGAAGCTCCTTTCACCCATGCACCTGTCAGGGTCGTAGACCTGTTCGAAAGTTGGGAGCTTTTGCCAATGCCAACACCTCACCACAGCTCTACCTTCTCCTCATGACGTTTTCGATGATGAAAAGGTGAGGAGATCTTCCAATAAGCTACTAGGCGGAGGTCGAAAATGTAACCTCCTACTTACAAGCCACGTCGCACAAATGAAGGAAGAGAACTGATAGACGTTATATCTAAATCTCTCACAATGGCTTTCTCTCGTCAATTTCCAGATACTGGTGTGGGTCCAAAAAACATATTCGCTGCGCTGCTCATACTCATGCGTTTTATGTGCAATCATTTCCTATGAACCCTATCCGTACACTTTTAAAAAGCTGAGCCCGCAGCAGTGAGGACGAGGTGGTAGATCGATGTGTAATGCTCAAATGGGACTAAGTTATGTGGGAATCATGAATAAAAAGCGAGCAACTAAGTTGTCGCGTAGATCATGCTTGAATGGCCCAGCAGAAAACCACGACGCAGTGCCAAAGGGAGGCCAGAGTGGATGCGCCGTAGGTTTCCTATGCTACAAACGAATAATAGACTGCTAGTGCCAAAGAGGGAGAGAACTTGATAGCCAACCACTCCCCGAGAGGGAAAAGGCTAAGCTCTACGGCCTGGCTCGAATAAGAACAAAATTATTTGCCCTTCTACGAATCTTCAGAGGGGAATCGAGCCCAACACTGTTGGTTATTACACCAGTGGCCAATACATCACCAGAGTACAGTGACGAGTATGCTCGTTTGAGGAAAGGTGAATAAATAGAGGGACAGACACGAAACAAAGGGAGCGCTGAACTGAATTGAATGATAATACCAGGCGGGTAGGAGGAAAAGAGAAGGATCTGATGTGAACAAAGTTTCCAACTGAGCCCCGGGTCCGAGTTTGGGCGTTCTCCTTTAGCGCAGTGTACAGAGTCGGAGAACTTTGATGATAGGACCCGGGCGTCTTGAAGGTCATGGTCCAATGCCGTGCGCAGCAGATGATCGCATCTCCACATAGATGAGAACGCCACTCGCCGTCAACTGAACAGCACTGATGCCTGGGTTAGTCGCATGGTTTGAGCTATTTGTCAAGAAGGCAAAACGAGTCGCGTCGGCGTCCGAGATCGAAAGAGGAAACGTTGTGACGGTGACAGTGTGACCTTGGCTTGAACACGACTTTTGTGTCCTCATAAACTCGCTCTCACTTCGAATGGCCTCACAGTTCGCATCAATCTTCTCGAACCCGGTGCTCCGCTCATCCTTATAGGAGCACAACCTGTCATCGCAGACGAGGCTGGCTCTCTCGCAGTATAGAATGGCGCCAACCATCCAACACTGAGCCATAGAGAAAATGTTACAGGTCGAAGGGAGAGACTCTTGCCGTCGAGTACGTCCTTTTCCGTCAGTTTTCATTTCCACTAGCATTGACCTCGCTTAACAGTACTAGACGCATTCACCCATCCTCAAATTTCAAAACCAAATGTGCGTCAACTGAGAAGACCCAATTTACCACCACACACTTGACGTCCTCTGCCCTCCCACATCCATGCACCCGTGTCCATCACCGACCATGGATTTATCATCATCGTCCCCGACTATCACCTCTTTGATTCTCGTCTGCGAGGCCTCTTACTCATTCTCATCTGACTCGGGGCGACACAAGGGATTCAGCTCACCAATCCTACAATGACGTCACGTGCATTGTTTGACGACGAGACAAGGTTTCTTTCCGTATAGGATGAACGGGTAATGGTAGTTGACATCTAGTGGACCATGGAATAAATCGCCCAGACCCAAGGCAGAGAAGCCAGCGTCATCTTGGTACCGAGTACGTCTTGTCTCTTACATTTTGCTATTTCTGACCAACTTGAAGAGCAATAAATGCTTTCTTTCCAATCCCTGAAGCCAAGCGCACGTTAATTGAGAATTCCACCAATACCGCCCAACTAACCACCACCCACTCGACGTCTACTGCCCTCCCCGCGTCCTGACATCCCGGTCTTCGTCTTCTCATACGGTGGCAGGTTCTACATGGGTGCACTCATACTACCCGCCCCCGCCGACGTCATCTACCACAACCCCGGTTCCTTGAGGGTTCATCACCATCGTTCCCGACCACCGCCTCGTCGACTCGGGTGTCCAATTCCCTGCCACAGCCCAGGACGTTCGGGATGCCTTGCAACAGGTCACATCCTTGGTCATTCTGCAGAAGCGATAAATTCGCTCTTCCAGAGTTTTACTCTCCCGCCGTGCGCCCTGATATCAAAAGTTCGATCCTCCTCTCTGGGAGGTACATGTGGCCAGCGGATACGAGGTTGTACTTTGCCAAGGCCAAGTGGAGAATTCTGCTGACGTTGTTGGATTCGGCGGGCCTACCGACTCGAAAGATATCGGTGAGAGGCTGTCTGGAGGAATTTGGTGAGGTTTGGGTACTGGAGGCATGTCGTGCAGTGAATTTACCGAAAAGGGGCTTAGCTTGGTGTTGGTGCTCGGTACTGGGCAGGGTGAGGACTGGCAGAATCCACCCAGCGTGAATATCGGTGCCACATTCGCCATTTCCTTACGCGGTTTGCATTTTTCTGCCGCATACAAACTCTTCATAAACTCGCCCTCATTTCGAAGCTCACGTCAATCTCACTCAAGTTCAACTCTCCGTGCCCATCGCGCCTCAACGTCAACTAGAATGGAGGACTCAACGCCTCTCATCCGAGTCGCATCGGCACCAATCACACAACCAGAAGGGAGACTCTTGCTGTTGAGTACGTCCTTTTTCTTCCGTTTGCATTTCTACTAACCGTCGACATCGCTCAGCAGGACTAGACGCATCCATCCCACATACATCAACTGAGAAGACCACGCAAGAACCTGGACGTCCTCGTTCATCGCTGACCGTGGATTTTTCACCATCGTCCCCGATTTCCGCTTCTTCGATTCTAATCTCCAATGCATCTTCATCCAAGTCTGGGCCACAGCTCGCGAATCCTACAATGACATCCCGTGCATCGTTTGAGGACGAGACAAGGTTTCTTTCCGTATAAGATGGATGGGCAATGGTAGTTGACATCCAGTGAACCATGGAACAAATCGCACTGATCCAAGGTAGAGAAGTCAGCGATATCTTGGTGCCGAGTACGTATCATCTCTTACATTTTGCTGTCGCTGACCAATCTGAACAGCAATGAGCGTTCTCCTTCCAATCCTCGAAGCCAAGTGCACGTTGCGAGAACACTACGCGAGAGTCCCACTGATACCGCCCAACTGAACGTCACACACTCGGCGTCTACCGCCTTCCACACGCCCTGATAACCCGGTTCTCATACAGCGGCAGCTTTTACATGGGCACATGCACGTTTCCCGACTACCGCCACGCTCCCCAGTGCAGCTCAGGACATGCGAAGAACCTACGCCTCCTTGACTCTGAGATCTATGTCTTCGTGAACATTCTCGCCCTCCCGGAGCTACACTTTCGAGCTGATTTGCCAGGCTGTACCAAGCAGCGTGTTCCGCTGGCGTTATTGGATTTAGCGAGAGGGACATTCCCTGCTTGCATCATGCTCGGAGAGGCAGGGGCATGTTGTACGCATGCTGGCAGGGCAGAGGATGTGAGCAAGTGGGGGTGAACGAAGCAGCCCAGTACCGTGTCCGTCATCTACTATAACCTCGACTTCACCGCCTGATTTTTTGGCATACGACGTGCCTTCCCTTCCCTGGTTCTGACATCTACGTCCTGCCATTCTGCGGAAGTGATAAACACAACACGTTCACCATCCTCGCCCTCCCCCTGTATCAAAGCGGCGGTCCTCTTCTCTGGACCGTACACATGAAAGATGCCGTCAGGTGTCGACGCTAAGACCAAACAGAAGATTCTGCAAACATTATTGGATTTTGCGAGTGTACCAACTCCTCGGCTCCTCGGCGAGAGGGATGTTCCCTCCGCTCCCAAAACGTTCAGCGAGGCTTTGAAGATAAGAGCGGCGAGTTTGTCTCAGATGGTCGCAGCTTGGTGTTGGCACTCAGGACAGGACGTGGTGTCAAATTTACCATGTTTGCATGCTCGCTATTGAGGGTTTGCCGTCATCAGGAAAAAGCCTTTTGCTACATAACTCTGTGCCAGTGCTATGTAACGCTACCCAGGTTACGTAGCTGAGATAGCTCACCACTACAGCTATGTAGCTTCCGGTAGCACTCCATACCTTGCTGCTGAATGTACTGTAATGGTATATACCTTATGAAAGAAATAGAAATCAGACAATCTCATGAGAGCTCATTGAGAGGTCGAAATAAGCCGTGCAACGACTTTGTACGGCCACATTGCCTAAGTTTACCCAACTACAAAAATTATCGTGGTCTTGGAAGCCTCTCTTGGGATTGAAGACATCAAATTTGAGCTGAATTGATGGGCAATTGGCAGGAATTGAGACCTCACGCCGGAGTGTATGCACGCAGTAGCGACTGTGACTCAGGCCGCCGAGCCATAGGATACCCCACAGCTAGGAGTGACAAAAAGGACCCATCATTTAAAGAGAAGTACTCTGGTATCATGATAGATGAGGCTAGCAGGAACCAGATGCTTCACTGTCTATATAGTTGTGACGCGAGACGCAAAATCACTGAAGTCCATTTAGAACTCCGATCAATCTCCGAATGTCCGTGCACAATCAACAAACCGATCACACCATCCGATCAAACCAACCACCCTTTCTTCTCTTCTACCACCATCACTCGTCGCGTCCCTCCATCTCCCTCCATGGCCTTATTCCTGCAAGCCTTGAGCTCAAAATCTTTTCGACCATCAGGCTTTCTGTGTGGTTACTTATGCAATGGATTTATGTCTGCTGGTGAGTAGGTGTTTTATTGTCGCTTCCTTCAGTTGATTTTGGAAACGTTCAGCTCTGACGAAAACCGACCTAGCGTGTCCTTATGGGTCCTGTAGTTATATGGTAGCCGATTATGGAATCGCCGGTGGGTTTTCTATTGTTTTCGCGGCTATGTGACCCTCTTATATCTTTTTCAGTTCTCTGGTTGGACTAGGAGATCATGATCGACCAATGTTTCAACCGCAAGTGAGTATCTGATAATTTTAAAGTGCATTTATAACTCATGATTTATAGGTCAGCATTTCTGTGAAGGACAAAGTCTACTTTATTCTTCCGACTGCTTTTGCATGCACCGGTTCGTTATACCAGGGCTTGATCTGGACTGTTTTCGGACTACGCGCCATACGGAGTGTACATGCGATGCCCCTTCTTTCCCCTGTGTGGCTGTATTGAGTCAATTCAAAAGGCGCGGACAAGACGACCCAAAATCTCACGGATCCCATCGCTTCAACAACCGACTATGGCGATTCAGATGCTTCGTGGAGTAAGACTGGGTCTCCCCACTCTTTATCTGATCTTGTCGTCTCGCCCACCCCGGCGCCTTTGATACTCATGTACATTGTTTGTCTAAGTGTAGTCTATGAATATACTTATTTTCTATGGATTTACATGCCACACTTAAGATATATTGAGCAATAGTATAGCTATGTGACTGCTACAGAATGGTTAGCGGTGAGCTATGGCACGCTATGTAGTGGTATGTAACACTGGCCGAGTGCTACCGGATGTTATATAAGGGGGGACCTGACTACGGGGCTACCTGAGCTATATACCACCGATAATTGTATATAGCTCGGTGAGTTTTTCCTGATGGTGTACATGTCCACCGTTCATCTCGGTGGTCCTGTATTCGATGAGCGATGTTTTATTTGCATGTATGTATGTGTCAGTGCTAATGTCACCATGACTTGAAGTCCCAAAATGAACAGAAAAATAAGAAAGAATTATCTCTTCGTCCCAACAAGTTGGATAAATGGAAAGAGAGCAGGATCTAAGGACCGAGAATGTAAGTCGGCTGTTGAGGGAGAAATGATGGATATCTGTCGCGGTATCGGTACCCAGAGTGGGGCTTGTGAAAGGCGAGGAGTCTTTGATATAGTAATGCAGTGGCAATTCCAAAGAAGAGAAACAGACGGGCCCTTTGACCGGGAAACACACCAACATGGGTGCATCAAGCATACTCTCTCCGACGACTTCTACATGATGGCCAACACAGGCGGTCTTCGCCACAACCCCGGCTTCTTCGCTGTCATTTCCGATTAAATAAATAATACCAGAGTCTCACTTTGACATCTTAGATCTACGTTCCTGGCCCGTCATCCAACCAACGTCGGGCACAGATTTTCTCATTCTCCAGCGGTGGAATAAGAGTTAGAGTACGCCATTACCCGTACGGATCCATTTGGCTTGGCATGGACGGCAGATAAAAATTACCTTTCCATCAGTTTTGGCGACTCTCTGACTGGGTATCGAACCGAGCCTCCGTGGCAAACCCGACGAAGATATAATAGACACGCGTAATGACTAATACACTACCAGAGACCTGCTTGGATCTGCCCCGAAGCATTAGAGCAAAGATGGGAAACAAGACATTCCTCTGTAAGAGAGATCGGCACTGAGTTATGTCCAGGAGATGATACTTATGGACCTGATATACAAAATGACTTGGCGCCTAAACTGGTTGATAGTCGCCACCCACCCATCTGCATATTCACCTTCTAAAATCAAAACCAGAAGTTTCCGCCTAGCAGAGGACAGCAAAATTTTTTTGAAAGCTACCTTGGGTGAGATGTTGAGGTGTTGTGGTGCGAATATGGAACCGCTCCGCGCGGAGAGTAATTGCCAGTGAAATTTGAATGCAACTTTGTCGAAAAAGATGCCGATTACAACCTAATCACTGCAGGCCTCGCATTGTCTTGCTGGGAGTCGAACCCTTGCACACATCGAAATGGATCACAGCCATGTGCATTTCCGATGTACTACTAAAGACATGGACTGAGATCCTTTGGAGATCCTTGTATCGAATAATTGAGCGAGACGGAGTCGAAAAAGGGAATGGTTGTGACCATTCTGTGACTTTCACTTTCCAATTTGAATTTCTTCCGTTCTCCATACTCCCGGGCTCATTTTCAGTGTACACTACGAGCACCCGAACCTACCCCGTGTTCCTCGTGGACCGGCATACCACCTCTCATCTCATTAACATCGCTCATCTGAGTCGGTCACTAATTTTACAATCTGTCATCGTCGACGAGGGTGTCGGGCGACTCTCTGGGGTATAAGATGCATGGGCAATGGCAGTAAACATCGAACAAGCCACGGAGAAAATCAAGGGGAGAGCTGAACGATATCTTGCTGCCGAGTACGTTTTTTCTCTCTTACATTCTACTATCGCTGACCGACTTGAACAGCCCTTGCATAACATGATCATTAATATTCAAAGTCAACCCTCGGGCTGAAATACTTGGGCTGCTTCTTCGATGTTCGTCCAGCTACGGCTCAGCCTCAAAAGCTTCAGCTAGTCCTATATACATCCCTACGGCACCATCTGAGGCTCTTGGTTGCATCGGCAGGTCGGCAGGATCATCAGCTGATCGGGTAGAGAAACGGGCATCACGGCGCCTAGCTGACTCTTTTCTCACCTCGCTCGAAAGCCATGTCTTCAATCAATGCCGCGCAAAGCACCGACGATGAAGACTTACAAAGCTCTTCCAGTGCTCGAAACGAGACCCATACGGAGACGCCTGATGTCTCAGAAGATGACTTCCAGCTGGAGAATAAAATTCAGCAGCTAATCGAGAATTTGACGGCCTATTCCTCCCGACGACGACGAAAATCAACCCGCGGTATGATGGGAATCCAGCGTCGTGAATATATAGTGAAAGGTGTGTGAATTCATCGTAGGGACTTGCCATACATCTCATTACGAATGAAGGAAATGATCCATTCAACTACGAAGAGAAATTTCCGGAAGATAAGGAGCACGAGGAGTTAGGACCCCTTGCCAGGGTATGGAGAACATATCTGGAGGAGTGTGCCGCATATGATATCGAGAGGGTGGAGGGATGGCAGGATGGATTAGATGTTCTCCTAGTTTTTGTGAGTGCCACGTCGAAAATTATCCCACCATCATTAATAGATGCCGATGATTAGGCGGGTCTTTTCTCTGCAGTGGTCACCACATTTGTCGCACAGACCTCACAGAGCCTCCAAGTCGACAACAGTGCGGTCACTGCCTCACTTTTGTTCGAGCTGATCAATGTTCAGCGTGCGGCAGGCAACGGTTCCTCTGTGAACGACGTTCCCCGTTCAGGCCTTACTCCATCCTCGGATTTTCATCCCACAACATCCGATTCATGGGTGAATGGCCTTTGGTTTGTCAGCCTTTCGCTCAGCCTCACTACTGCGCTGTTCGCTGTTTTGACGAAGCAATGGATCCACCAGTATATGTCGGTCCCATCTGGGACACCACGGGATAGATGTCGTGTGCGGCATTTCCGATACATGGGGCTAGAGCGATGGGGTGTTGATCTCATTATTGGGATGCTACCTCAAGGGGCTACCGGAATGAAAAAAAATGACATAGGGTCGATTAAAAAATTTCGTGCACTAGCGCTGGACCTACCTACCTCCACGTGATCAAAATGATGTCATACACTCCACATTGAGCTGATTATGGAGCGAAAATGGGCAATTATGTCGCATTCATGTACTATTATTCAACCGAGTATCATTTTGATTACAATCTGAGTCATTTCTGGTCAGATAAGTAAAGCACATGAATTTGGACACATGATGTCATATGCTGACTCATGATGGCAGTGCTGCCAATACTTTGTCTACTCTCAATGTTGTACTGCACAAGCATTATAAACATTGTAGGTTTATTCATTAGACATATTGTCACTTAAATATCTCAGATTTTTACATTTGGAAGGCAGTTTGGAGGCCATTTGAGGAGGGTCAACTTTTTTTTTTTTGGGCCTGCCGGCCCAACCAACCTACCTACCCGGTGTTCCGGGCCGCAATTCCGGTAGCCCCTTGTGCTACCTGTCCTTATGAGTCTATCGCTTGGTGTCTTCCTCGCAGGATTGGTTCTTTTCCTTATCCCTCTACGCGTGCCAATTGCATCTGCTGTTGGATTGATTGCATTCACATCATTTGCAGCATACTTCATCATGAACTTCCTGCCTATCATATATCCATCGTGCCCTTACAGGACACCGTTGGTGCAGTACATGTTCCCAATATACGCTTATGCCAATCGACTCTGTGGCTGGATTGTCTCTCGCTTCTTCGATCGTGGGCATTCAAGGAAAGCGGAGACCGAAAAGGCCACTGGACACACAAAGGAGGCCTCGGGAATGGTGCTCGCACAGCCTGTTCGCTCTTTACGAGCTGCTGAACACGCGGCTGTAGGCCTCAGTGCTGATGTCATTGATTTATATGCTCTCTCTTGGCTAATTTGAGATCTTGTCCAATCCTAGCATCTGCAATGTTGTTGTACAATCACTTAGCGCATTGCCGCTGAGGTCAGTCACCTCTCTGAAATCGCAGGTGGAATCTCCAACGCAACATTCAATGGACTCTTTAATGTCCTGATTGGAACAATTTGCACTAAGGCCCGTCATTAATGAGCTTCTAACATCATTCCGTAATGACAACAATAACCCTTTCATCGCAAGGGAGTTGAGCCATTACATTCGCATATATCTTCACTTCGCAGATACACCCTTTCTATTCTTTCTTCTGGAATCTGTAGACAATAAGTTGCCGCGTGGCACTTTCGCAGCTCTGCGATCTGTCGGCATATTTATTGATTCCTCCGAGTCAATCCAAAACTCGTTGTCAGATATAGTCATCTCCGCCTTGATGGATTCAATGGGCAAGTCACAACTTTGTCTGCAGCCTATTGTATGGGCCTCAATATTTCGCTGGCTCCACCCATTGGGTCCGAGTATTAATGTTTCCTTGCTCTTAAATGAGATCCCTACATCCTTTTGGCATCCTATGTTTCCTCCCCCTACATCAGTCTTCACTTTGGGAGCCTCAAGGCGTCTAGAGACACCCATCGACCCCGACATAGTGTCCATTCCGATGACATTGACAATCCCCTCGCCTTCTCCACAAGTGGATGAACCGGTCCCTCTTTGTATGGCCATCCGTACATGTCTGTACCAATGCGTTTTTGAGACCATCATCCAAGGCCATGTAGACATCCAAAACATCCAGGGTAGCGTTGACTATCTCGGTCCCACCAGTGAATTCCCTGAGCCACCTCAGGATCCCAAGCTGTGTTTTCTCCTCAAAATGGCCAGCTCACCCTCCATTTGGGACATACCCAAAGTTTCCTACAGCAACCCTGATGGCTCTTCAGGCCGTTACAGCTACACTTTCATTGGCTGAGTTTTGCTCAACATTGGAGTTCATCTGGATGTTCACAAGTTTTCGCTCATCAACAAAAACATCCCTTCTTTTCGTTTGGATGTGAATCGTCATGCCGTCTTAAAACTGCTGTACACGGTGATCTCATTGGACAAGTTTGGTGATAGTCCAGTGTCTGTTGAAGATTGTTGCATTGCCTTAATCGTCTTTCTCCGAGTACTCAATTCCACATCACATCACCCTCGCTTCCTTCCCAAGGACTGGTGTACCCCAGCATTGGCTGCAAAGTTCATTCAAATTGCTTTCAAAGATGATGAATGGAAATCATGTGTATCTAAACATATAGTGGTTTTCGAGGAAGATATTCAACGATTTACACCGGCGACTGAACTCACCCTTCATTTTTTCTCGTCTCCCCTTTTCATAAACCAAGCTGTTGGACATTTTGTTACCCGGCGGCTCTTTGACTCGGTGGGAGATCCACCTCATTGGAAAGATATTAACATAAACGACACAGTAGCCGTCGTTCATGAATTTATTCTTGCACTGGTACCTGACAGATTGGACTCCCAGATATTCCAGCAGGCCACAGACTACGTCTTTGAGCCCCAAACCCTCTTCACCACTTGTGCTCTTCTCCTTGTGCACAACAATGAAACCAAATTGAACCCTGTTCTTCGACACCTTGCTCTCCTATCTCCCAATCATCCGTCCTGGCTCCAATGTCTGGAGAAACTCGATACTGTACCTGAGTACTTTATTTGGAATGTTCATCAGGAAGATTGTTCTTGTCGCATAGGGGTTTTCCAGGCATTCGTTCGAGCGGGGTGTGTGGATGACTACGGGATGGATGGCGTTGGGTTCAAGCAGGATGAGGATGATCATCCGAACATCCCACCAATGAACATGTGTTCGCCGTTGTCACTTTGGCGTCGGTTTCGGCAGCATCGCGATAAAGAGACAACAAACAAGGAAGTAGTGAGCAGTGGTGATCAAGTGTAATCTATCGTATAGGTTGGGATATCGAAGAAGTAACTGTCATCCACGCATATGGGCGTAATAGTGTACAACTGGACCCTCCAACATGACACATTCAATGGTATGATAGGAGGTTTCACTCCCGGATTGTAGTGCCGCAGTACGGAGAAAGATGCTATTTAACTGAAATCCAGTCCTAGTTAGCTCAGTGCCTGGTCTGCATGCAGGCAAAAAGGCCGTTGTACATAGCTGTGATTTCTTGCATGGGAGTTGAACCCTAGCACCCTGCTTGTAACAAATATGCTATAGGAGACAGGTGAAGGAGCGAGTCACTGCAGTGAGGTGAGGCTTTATTTACGTCCCAGGAAAGGTGATGCAGGAAATCGGTACCACAGAAGCTCTGTCAAAGTTGCACGCATTCTAGGGTACTCCATGAGGGTTTAAAAACATTACAACACAACAATAATGGTAGTAGCTGGGAGTTGAACCCACCCAATTGTGTTCTGAACCGGTATACCACTGGAGACTGGCAATTCAAGAAACAGATGGTGTAAAGAAAGCCCCAACCCAAGAATGCAACTAAACACCACTACAATTGGGTGTCCCTTGCCTTGCACCCAATATTGAAGTCACAATATACATTCAAGCGGATACCACCAATTGTGTCTGGGTATCCTTAGACTCTGCAAGCCAGGGAAATAGAAGGGTTCATATGTAAGTGTATTCATACCTAGAGGTCATGATATCGCGCTCCCGTACTCAAACGTGTTCAGGAATGCATTCTGATGGCAAGAAGAGACCTCTGCCCTAAATGCAATTTAAGATACCACTAATCAAATCCAGCTCTCTATCCCATACACTCATAGATCCTGGGCTCGGATGTATGGGCCCTCTGCAGTCTGGAGAAAAATGCTATTCAGCTGAAATCTGGTAGAAAGGTTCGAAGGATACTTACATTTCTCACGTGAGAGTTGAAAAGAGACAGGTGAAAGGGAGTTCGTAAGTGTGCACTAACTTGTGAGAGGAAATTGGCGCGTTTTCATCATCTTTACACAGAGAAGTATATGTCCCCAGGAAAGTTGATGGGGGGAAAGATAGAATCTCTGTAGGAAGTAATGCCGTGCATGAAATCTGTTCAAAAAGATGCAAGGTTCAAAATGCTGCTCCATTAACCCTATATGATCGTAGTAGTGGGGATCGAACCCATTCATGTGTTCCAAGTTCTAACTGGTATACCACTGGAGGCTGCTCTAGGTCCGAATTCATTCAAGATGCGCAGGAAGAACTTCAAGAGCATACGGCTTCAAAATACTGCTCAGAGATGTGGACACGGTAAGGGCTGTATGAGCGAAAGGACGAGCCATGGCCAGCAGAAGGAGGAAGCTAAGTACCATGACGGAGAACAAAACATTATCGTCAATCTTTTGGATCTCCAGATGGGAATCGAACCCGAGCTCTATGTGTCATATCCCACTACACTATGAGGAGGTACTATCAGTCAGTCTGAACAGAGAGAGAAAGACGCGAAACAAAGGGAGCGCTGAAATGCCTGATACCGCCGGCCTTCTGGGTGATAATACCGGGTGGGCGAGGTAGCATAGATGCAAGAAAGTTCAGTAGTACTAGATCAAAGTGCGGAAATGCTCATGTTGGAATGATGAATAAAAAGTTAACATCTGAGTTACCACGGGACTGAGTCACGCTTGAATGTCACAGTAGAAAATCACGATGCAGCACCAAAGGGAGGGCAGAGTAGACGTGTTTTAGGTTCCCCTGTGGCTATAGATGAAGAATAAGCTGCCAAAAAGGAAGAGCTAACTATCTCTTGAGATGGAAGAAGTTAAGCTTCACAGCCCGGCTCGAATGAGCACAAAATAAATTGACCTTTTATGAATCTTCAGTGGGGAATCGAACCCGACACTGTTGGTCATTATATCAGTGGCCAATACATCACCAGAGTACATTGAAGAGGATGCTCGTTTGAGGAATCTGAACATAGAGAAGCAGACATGAACAAGGGGAGCGCTGAATTGAATTGAACGATAATACCAGAAGAGGAAAAGAGAGGATTTATTGGGTTTAAAGAAAGGTATTTACACAAGTCTAATTGGTGAGAGGTTTCCTCATTCAGATCCCCGCTCGTTCCTCATGCCTCCCTGCAGGCATCGGCCGCTTCAACGCACGTAACATTCCATATCCAGTATATGCGGTCTCAGCCTCCCCCAGGAGTCTCAGCCATCTCACCAGTGAGTACGAGCCACAGTCTGAAGATTCACGGAACTTAACAGGCTTCTAGCTTCCTCGCCGTGTCTCTCTTTTCCCTTGGACTATAAGTACCTGGTGGTCTCAGAACGAACGCTTGTTGCTCTCGCTGAACCACCAGGTGCGCAACTCTTTTTCTTTCTTATGTAGTTTCTTTGACTCACTCGTGCTCTTAACAGAGCACAGTTTCTTCACGCCCACCCTGGACTTTATGGACATTGTTTTATTCATTGACGACATCATCGTCTTGGACTTCATGGACTACAATAGTATCACGCATTCAGACTTACAGACTTTCCTAGTTTACTATTTGATGTACCATGACATCTCCCTCCCAGCACTCATACACGCGGTGCCTAGGTAGCCAATTTGACTTATGCCCTTAGGGGCATTTTTCGCCGTAAACTTGTGTGATAGGTCTGACACTCGTTGACCAATTAGATGCAAATGAAATTTTCAGCTGAGCCCCAGGTATGAGTTTGGGTGCTCTCCTTCAAGTTTAACTTGTACAGAGACAGAGAACCTTGATGATAGGACCCGAGTGTCTCGACTCTCGAAGAACATGGTCCAATGCGGCGCACAACCGATACTTACATCCCCGCACAGAAGAGAAGGTCACTCGTCAATTGACCAGCACTTGAGCTTGATGCCTGGAATGGTTGCATGATTTGAGCTATTTGTCAAGAAAGAAAAACTCGACCAGCGTCGATCGAAAGAGGAAACATTGTGATGGTGACAATGTGACCTTGGCTTGAACACGACTTTCATGTCCTCATAGGCTCGCTCTCACTTCGAATGGTCTCACGGTTCGCGTCAATCTTACTTGAAGCCAATGCTCCGTTCTGAGCACAACTTGTCATCATAGATGAGGCCAGCTCTCTCGCAGTATTGAATGGCAGCAAGCAGCCACAGAGCAAATCGATTATCGTACCGGTCAAAGGGAGGGATTCTTGCCGTCGAGTACATCCTTTTCCTTCCGGTTTTATTTCTACTAACATTGACCTTGCTTAATAGCACTAGACGTCCTCAAAGCCAAACGTGCGTCACCTGATGCAAGAACCTGACCCAATTTGACCCTTAACATCCCTGCCCTCCCAATTCATGCACCCGTGTCGCGCTTATCACCATCGTCCCTGACTACTGCATCTTCGATTCTCGTCTGCAAGGCCTCTTACTCATCCTCATCCGATTCGGGGCTGCCAGCTCACCAATCCCACAATGACATCCCGTGCATCGTTTGATGACGAGACAAGGTTTCTTTCCATATAGGATGGACGGGCAATTGTGGTTGACATCCAGTGAACCATGGAGAAAATGGCTTGGTCTAAGGTAGAGAAGCTAGCACCATCTTGATGCCGAGTATGTCTTGTCTCCTACATTTTGCTATTGCTGACCCACTTGAGGAGGAATCAATGCTTTCCGAAGCCGAAGGCATGTCAATTAGGAATTTAACTCGAGAACTCCACCAATACCACCTAGCTGAATGCGCCACACTCGACGTCTACTGCTTTCCCCGGGCCCTGACATCCTGATCTTTGCCTTCTCATATGGCAGCGGCTTCTACATGGGTGCATGCACACTACCCACCCCCGCCGACATTATCTACCACAACCTTGGTTCCTTGAACGTTCATCACCGTTGTCCCCGACTACTGCCTCGTCGACTCAGGTGTCCAATTCCCTACCACAGCTCAGGACGTTCAGGATGCCTCACTACAGGTCATGTCCTCGGTCATTCTGATAAACATGTTCGCCATCCTCGGTCTTCTGGAGTTTTACTCCCCACCCTGTACCCTGGTATCAAAAGTTTGGTCCTCCTCTCTGGGGGGTGCATGTGGCCAGCGGATACGAGGTTGTACTATGCCGAAGCCAAGCAGAGGATTCCACTGGCGTTGTTGGATTCTGCAAGCCTACAGACTCGAGGGGTATTGGTGAGAGGGCTTTCTGGAGAAATTCGGCAAGGTTTTGGGTGCAGGATGCATGTTGTACCATGAATTTGCTGAAACGAGGCTCAGCTTGGTGTTGGTGCTCGGTACTGGGTAGGGCGAGGACTGGCAGAATCTGCCCAGCATGAATGTTGGTGCCAAATTCGCCATTTTCTTACGTGTTTTGCATCTCTCTGTCGCATACTTGTACGTCATTCATCGCGATGGTCCTGTATTCGATGAGCAAAGGTTAACTACTACCAATGTCCGTACCTTACCCCTATGACCAAATATGAAGACTCGTTATGACTGACCCTTTCTTTGTATTGAGGGTTTCTGATGCTTCAAAATAAATCTACATCAAGTGCTCGGTATGAAGCAATACAAAAGTAAACATGCACTATAATTCTCTACTTTGACATAGCAATATGGAGCGTACCAACCATCACAATCACTCCTGCGCCATACCCTCTTCGAGTCTTCGACAACCTCTGCGTCATGTCTCCACTCCTTTGTACCATCCATCTTAAATTTACATTTCCGGCTATGTTCTCTGTAGGGTTGCACACGAAACCCTAGGTTTTGATACAGTAGGGTTTCGGACCGGTTAGTTACTGGTAACTTACCTCCCTCCGCTGGAGGGGTTTTCATCGAGGTAACTTACCTGTCATGTGACGATACAGGAGTAGCAAAATCATTGTCATATCCAACTATACTAACATAATTTATGTTTACAAAATAAAGTTTTGTTCAGTAATGCTCTGCACTAAATTATAGCTCATAGGAGAGGAAAATACACCAAAAAGTGCGAAGATAAAGAAAAAATCTGTAATTGCTGCGCGTCAATCATGTGACATTCGCACGTGATAGGTAAGTAACGGTAAATTACCGTATCAAAACACCCCCCTTGGAGAGGGGTCGGTATAAAACATTATATTACACCCCCCATAGGTTTCGTGCGTAGCCCTAGTTCTCCGACAATATAAAAAATACTGCACCAAAATCCTTGTGCACTGCCCACTAAGTACTTGCCCTTCGACAGCTAAAAACGACTTTTCCTATACCAAGACAAATCCCAGGCTGGGAGTCGAACCAAGCCTTGGCGCCTAAGATGAACTGAGGCACACATCTTAACCGATGGACTACCAGAGAACAACACCACGCCATCAGAATGGTAGGATGTACAGGTTCAAAAGTTAGGGATCAGAGTTTTTTTTTTTTTTTTTTTTTCAGAGATAGGGAACTACAACCAGCGAGTGAGACGGCTCTTGGAAAAATGACATTCTTCAATCAGTTAGGATAGAAGTAAACCATAAAAATGTTTGAAAACTCTTGAGAATCCTCATGAGCATCTCTGAAGATACTATGTTGGAACTGTTGAGGTATTGTGGTACGGAAGACAAGATTGTGCGTAGCCTTGCTCTTACGCATAACGAACACGGGTCAAAAAGAAATAAAACTCTGTGAAATGAAAATCATCATTGTCTCACGGGGAGTCGAACCTTTGCGTGCACCTAGGAGTCCTGGTTAGTTGACGGATTAGACCCTAATCTTGAATTGAGAACAACGTCGAATGGCTCGAGATGAAATAGAGGTGATATTGTCTGCGCACAGATACTTAGAAATGGTGACTCGTGAAGAATTTCAGTTTCTTCTTGGTAAGCTTCGAATAGACTCCACACTTACGTCGCTGACAATCTCGCCTGACCCCGATACCCCGCGTTTCTTGCGGGATGATGAGGACGGAGCACCCCTCAAGCACTAACTTATCACTTGGCGAATATTATCCAAACCAAGCTGCAAGCATGGACCAAGTCACACAGGGAAAATCTTGTTGCTTGTCTCTTACATTCTGTAAATTATGCCGCTACCACGTACTTGGCTCATCCACAAAATGATCTAAAGGGATCCCATCCAACGTCACATTTGAAAATCCTAATCGCAAGTAATGTCCCGGAGAGGAAGAGTGGTTTACATCAAAAGTACGGAAGAAGGACTGGAAACTTTCGCAACAGATACCGGATTAGATACGAAGGAGGTTTGACCCATGCACAAAGCCTCCAGATCCTGCCACGTAGCCAAAGTTTGTCGTTCGGAGACACGAGATCATCAAGCATCCAGAGAGCATCTTCCATATCAGGCCTGGCAAGCGGATCCTCGGACATCATATCAAGCAAAAGAGGCTTGAAGTCATCTAATCCTTGATATCCCTATGGAAGGCAGAGTAAGCAGCGCCGAGTAGCAATTAGAAAGGAGAAATTACCTCGCAAAGTTCAAAGAATGTAGCACCTGCATTGTACATGTCCAACTTGAATGGATTACATGGCTCGCCGAGAGAAAACTCTGGCGATGAGCGTATACCGCAGCGGAGATTTCTGGTGGTTAGAGCGTTTTCCTTGCCTGCGGGGTATTCTTGGGCACTTTCGAAATCGATGATATAGTACTGGACTGGGTCAATGCGACATCGAGGACGAGCGGGGAGGTTCCAGTGAACGCCGTCGTAGCTTGTTTCGCAGGCGTAATGGTACCCTTTGGGACAGACTTTTGAGGAGTCCATGAGGAAGTTGAGCGGGCTCACATCGCTATGGGAGGACAAAGTTCAAAAGGGAGCGAGTAATAACATTGTTGAACTGACCCGTGGACTGTGCATGAAATCGAGACCCTGCAAATAAAAAATCAGACAACAGATAAGTGGTTAGTGACGGATAGGGCCTGCCTCTAACAGCTGAAGAAAAGCATCCACGAACTCTGACCGGCAATGGAATTCGGGTTCGTGGAATAGCTTCATTAGCGGCATCACCATGAATACACGGTGGTCTTCGTCATCCGGGATAGGTATGACATCGAGGATGGGAACAGTATGATTACATGGTTCATCAGAGCTGCAAAGACACTTTGCCATGGAGAGTTCATCTGTGTCTGTGCGTGTGATACGGATAACGACTTTAGCTCCATCTTTCGTTCGTACAGCATCCAGGACACGCGATGTCTGGATCCGCGAGGTCAGCCCAAAAGCAAGACTTGTTCATTTGTTCCCTACGAGAAGAGAGTGTTCGTCCTCAAAAGATTTACGGAATCTCCATCGAGTTGTTCCATCTTTCCTGATCCAAGGAGTCCAATTTGGATGGTACCGAGGTCGTAACATGTAGCCCGCGCTGGCCAGGAAGGGCTGATGTTTTACCCAGAACATTTCAGGCGCAATTCTGTCGTCATCAGGGATACTTGAACGAATTTTCGAGTCAGAGGGGCAGAGCCAGAAGCGCATGAAATTGCCATAGAACGTCGGTAGTGGCAAGGAGTGAATGCGGCAGCGATCGAAAAGGGAAACACCACTGGGTGGCGACTATTTTCAGATGGTAAAAATAGAATCAAAATCCGAGATAAGGATTTTGGGCGAGGCAAGATCCTTCGATATTTCCTTATCAGGGAATTCCCCGGATTTTGACAGAGGTAAAATCCGACATTTTGCACTCTGATTCTATTTTCACTCGCCTAAAATAGTCGCCCCCCAGCTGTGAAAGGTTGTGACCGTTATGTCTTTGTGACTTTGACGTTCATCTGCGACTGTCGCCATAAACTCGTGCTCATTTCGATTCGTCGCTTGAAGCTTGATATACGACGGGGTCGCTGCAATTGTTGTTTTCCTGATGAAGCTGATTCAAATCCAGGCCACGTCCGGTGGCACGTGCTCGAGGATGTCACCGAGGGAGGGAGGGTTGTGATGCGTGGGGAGAGAAAGGAAGGACCGTCTACGATGTATACGCGGAAGGGCGTTCACTGAGGGAGACGCGAGGATGGTTGTCATGTCAAGGGGACCACCGTTCATAGACTCGCTCTCGTTTCGAATGGACACTGGATTCGCGTCAAGCTGGCTATCGAGCCCGAGCCCGACGCTCTGCACTGTTTGCGTCCCAATCATATTGGCCGGCAAGTACGCCTCTCACTCATCCTCATCCGAGTCGTGGCCATAGCTCACCGGCACCAATCCTATCCCATGCCTCGTCTGTGGATCAAGCTAGACTCATTTCGTACAAGATGGTCGGGCGATGGTAGCCAATATCCAGCGAACTATGGAACAAATCGCCCAGGTTCAAGGGAGAGAAATCAATGATATCTTGGTGTCAAGTACGTCTTTGTCTCATACAATCTATGATAACTAATGTCCTTAGTGTAACAGCGCTAAACGCATTTGTGTCCATTCTTGAAGTCGAAAGTGTGTCAATCGAGAGGACCACGCAAAAATTACATCAATACGGCCCAACAGACCGTCGCACGCTCGACGACTACTGTCCTTCTTTCCATACGGCGGCAGGTTCTACATAACCCACTTGAACAACAGCATACATTTGTTCCCATCTAGTACGCGTTGACGAGAGGACCACATGAGAATGCCATCAATACCTGCAGACATCCTGGGCCAATCCTCGTCTTCTCATATGGCTGTATGGCCCCTTCGCCGCCCGCGTATTCATCACTGTCGTCCCCGCCCACCACCTCGTCGACTCGGGTGTCCAATTCCCTGGCACAGCTCAGGACGTGCGCAATGCAATGCAATGGGTTGTCAGGCCTCAAATTCAAGGACGAACCCGCACCGATTGAGACGACAGCACGCCAACTGCACTAACAGAGCACTCGATGCCTCTCATCCGGACTAGAGCAACGGCTCACCGATTCTGCAACGACATCGTTTGAGGATGAGACCAAGTTTTTGTTTGGTATAACATGGACCGGCGATATGGTAGCAACCATGGAACACATCCAAGGGAGAGAAACCAGCGATGTCTTGGTGCGGAATACGTCTTGTCTCTTATATTTTGCTATTGCTGACCTACTTGGACAGCCCTAAATGCCTTCATTCCTATGTCTACATCCTAGCGCGTGTCAGTCGAGAAGGCCATGCGAGAATCCCAACTTACCATCACAAGCTCGACGTTTCCTGCCCTCCCATTTCGCGCCTCGATGCTCCGATGCTCGTCTTTTCACACAGCGCCGGGTTCTACGCCTGCTGGCGGTCCCCGCCGCCGGCTTGGCTCCTCCTCTGCTAGTCGCGGGTTCATGACCGTCGCCCCCAACTGCCACAGGTTGTCCAGTACCCCAGCGCAACTCAGGACGTACAGGATACGATGGAATGGGTCGTAGATAATCTCCCCGTCCCCAACGCTGACACTTACACTCGGCGAGTATCCCCGCTCTCTCAGAGCTGTACTCCCCGCCTTGCACCCTCATATTCACGGTGCGAACCTCCTCTCTTAGCCGTATACAATTGAGCGGTCGTCAGGCCCATCGGAGTTCCATTGGATTCGGCTAGCGTACCAACTCGAATGATATCGGCGAGAGAGTTGTGCCATCAGCTCTTGAAAAGGCAGGGGCGTGCTATATGGCGATTTCTGTTGGAGCTCGGGACCGAGGATGTGATCAAGTGGGTGTGAAACAAACTTGCCGCGCGCAGCCCAAGAGTATTAGAAGTTTGTATCTTCTTCGCAATGCCAAGATCTAAGCAGACGCCACGATTCAATGACCGACCCTTGTTTGTTTTTGGTAAACGTTCATCAAGCGCTGGGTATGTGCAAAATCCCAGGAAGATACATGAATGGGTCTCCGTAGAAGCGATTCATGCTGTCTTGATGGAAGGAAAAGCCCAGAGAAGGCTTTTCTGTCTATGCGCATCATCCAGCTGGGAGTTGAACGTAGTGGGGGGGGGGGGTACTAACCAATGCGCCTACATGCAGTGTTTTCGTCCACTAGGATCCGATGGCATGACTGACAGTTACCTTAGAAGCCTACAAGATCTTACCATCGACAAGTTGATCAGCTCTCGATTATCGACGAAGCGAGTGTGATAGTTTTGGTAAAATGACATGTGTTCTGAGCATCTCCTAGGTTCAGGTGATCCTTGCCGGCGATTTCAAGAGTCAGGAACTGGTAGAAACTCTGAAGCGGGACTGAAGTAACGACGCAAGACTACCTGAATAGTCGGCATAATTACTTGGGCCCGCGTTCCGTATTAATTGGGTGAGTTACGTCTGTACTTTCTCATCGTATTTATGGAATTGATCAGATGAAGTCAGCTGCCGGAGATGCAATCGGTTGCAAAGAATGATTCCTGCTCCAAGATTAATTCATCGACCCCTTCATAGCCTATTGGTTCCCTATTAGATGGCCTCTGTGGGCGATATCAACTCACAAAACACGCATGAGCACCGAGCACCACATCTGCGACGTCAAGATGTCATAATTCAGTGTCTATGTATAAGATCACTTGGGGAACAGTGTTCGGTGTTTGCTGTAAGTGTCTTGCTATTGCTTATTCGAGCGTCTCATATTCACGCCGTAGTACAGCGCACTCAACGTTCATCCAGGTAGCTGAAGCTCATGAGAAAGACTCGGGGCGAAGAACTCAATAATCGCACTACGAGTACTGACGGACAGTTCAACATCATGCCTTAATCTTGCTTCAATGCATCGAGTACAACGACCTAATACCCACAAAACCGAAGGCCTGGCGCCAGCTTCGCCACGAGCCCATTGGGGACTCCATCATTGCAGCTTTGTACAACGCGGGCCCTGCAGAGGACAAGTTCGCTGAGTGGGACAACTCATCTGGCGACTATCACCTCACTCACCTTGACAATCCCGTTCCCACCGCTTGCAAGCCCAAGGTTGATATGCCCATCTTCTTCATTCCCAAAAACTTTCAAATTGCCGGCTGTGTCATCGTTCCAGAACGCGAGTACGACAACAGCTAATTCCTCGGTCGCACCCTATTCCTCAGACAGGAAAGGGCCAAGAACTTTGGGAGGACAACTGCGATCAGCTGTCTGATTTCCTTTCGAGCTCGGACTCGGATTCAGAGCGTCTGCTGCAGTTTGTTTATCCGGGGCTCGTTTAACAACGGCAATGAACACGACAATGCGGAGGGTGGTCCTGATATCGATGTGAATGGCGAGAAGGAAGATGCTGCCACACAGAATGCGGAAAATTAGTCTTGTGATGTCTACTTTCTTCCATCAAAACTTTCGCTTACTTACGTTGCAGTTTCTTTGAAAAAGATTCATCCCACGCTATTCTACCCTACCTACTTGTAGTGCCTAACCTTGTTGGCCAGGCGAAAGCAGCCTCGAACTCCTTCTCCGACTCTAGAAGTATGTTACATGTCGATTCTTTTACCTTACTCCTTTCCCCTATCCTTCACTGCTCCGGCTTTTCCCTTTTACTTGTTATTCATGCAGTACATAAACGGATAGTACACCGTACATAGTCTAGCTCGGGTTTTCGCAATCAACCTCTATGCCTGTCAGCGACTGCCTGAGCTCGTGAGAGCAGTGACTGCCGCCACCCTCTCGGCAACAAACTGAACTACTTGGCTCAACTTGGGCTGCAACATCATCAGCTGATCAGATGGAGAAATGGTCGTGACTGGGCATCACGGCGCCTAGCTGACTCTTTCCTCTCCTCCCTCGAAAGCCATGCCTTCAATCAATGCCGCGCAAAGCGCCGACGATGAAGACTCACAAAGCTCTTCCAGTGCTCGAAATGAGACCCATACAGAGACACCTGATGACTCAGAAGATGATTCCCAGCTGGAGAATAAAATTCAGCAGCTAGTCGAGAATTTGACTGCCTATTTCTCACGACGATGACGAAAATCAACCCGCGGCATGATGGGTATCCAGCGTCGTGAATATATAGTGAAAGGTGTGAAAATTCATCACAGGGACTTGCCATACATCTCATTACGAGTGAAGGCAATGATCCATTCAACTACGAAGAGAAATTTCCGGAAGATAAGGAGCACGAGGAGTTAGGACCCCTTGCCAGGGTATGGAGAACATATCTGGAGGAGTGTGCTGAATATGATATCGAGAGGGTGGAGGGATGGCGAGATGGATTAGATGTTCTCCTAGTTTTCGTGAGTGCCACATCAAAAAATTTCCCCCCATCATTAATAGATGTTGATGATTAGGCAGGTCTTTTCTCTGCAGTGGTCACCACATTTGTTGCGCAGACATCACAGAGCCTCCAGGTCGACAATAGCGCGATCACTGCCTCGCTTTTGTTCGAGCTAATCAACGTTCAGCGGGCGGCAGGCAATGGTTCTTCTGTGAATGACGTTCCCCGTTCAGGCCTTACTCCATTCTCGGATTTTCATCCCACAACATCCGATTTATGGGTGAATGGCCTATGGTTCATCAGCCTATCGCTCAGCCTCACTACTGCGCTGTTCGCTGTTTTGACGAAGCAATGGATCCACCAGTATATGTCGGTCCCATCTGGGACACCACGAGATAGATGTCGTGTGCGTCATTTCCGATACATGGGGCTAGAGTGATGGGGTGTCGACCTCATCATCAGGATGCTACCTGTCCTTATGAGCCTGTCGCTCGGCATCTTCCTCGCAGGTTTAGTTCTTTTCCTTATCCCTCTACGGGTGCCAATCGCATCTGCTGTCGGATCGATCGCTTTCACATCATTTGCTGCATACTTCATCACCAACTTCCTGCCTATCATATATCCATCGTGCCCCTACAGGACCCCACTGGTGCAGTACATGTTTCCGATTTGCGCTTATGCCAATCGACTCCGTGGCTGGATTATCTCTCGCTTCTTCGATCGTGGGCACCCAGGGAAAGCGGAGACCGAAGAGGCCACTGGGCACACAAAGGAGGCCTCGGAAATGGTGCTCGCACAGCATGTTCGCTCTTTACGAGCTGCTGAACACGCAGCTGTAGGCCTCAGTGCTGATGACATCGATTTATGTGCTCTCTGTTGGCTGTTTGAGATCTTGTCGAACCCTAGCGTCCGCAATATTGTGGTACAGTCACTCAGCTCATTACCGCTGAGGTCAGTCAACTCTCTGAAGTCGCAGGTGGAATCTCCAACGCAACATTCAATGGACTCTTTAATGTCCCGATTGAAAGAATCTGCACTAAAGCCCGTCATTGATGAGCTTCTAACATCACTCCGTAATGACAACAATAGCCCTTTCATCGCAAGGGAGTTGAGCCGTTACATTCGCATATATTTTCGCTTTGCAGATACACCCGTTTCATTCTTTCTTCTGGAATCTGTAGACGATAAGTTGCCGCATGGCACTTTCGCAGCTCTGCAATCTGTCGGCATATTTCCTCTTTCCGACGAGTCAATCCAAAACTCGTTGTCAGATATAGTCATCTCCGCCCTGACGGGCGAGTCACAACTTTGTCTGCAGCCTATTGTATGGGCCTCAATATGTCGCAGGCTCCGCCCATTGGGTCCGAGTATTAATGTTTCCTTGCTCTTAAATGAGATCCCTACATCCTTTTGGCATCCTATGTTTCCTCCCCCTCCATTAGTCTTCACTTTGGGAGCCTTAATCAACCGCGAGATAGTGTCCATTCCGATAACATTGAAGATCTCCTCGCCTTCTCCAGAAGTGGATGAACCGGTCCGTCTTCGTATGGCCATCCATACATGTCTGTACCAATACGTTTTTGAGACCATCATCCAAGGCCATGTAGACATTCGAAACGTCCAGGGTAGCGTTGACTATCTCGGTCCCACCAGTGAATTCCCTGAGCCACCTCAGGATCCCAAGCTGTGTTTTCTCCTCAAAATGGCCAGCTCGCCCTCCGTTTGGGACATACCCAAAGTTTCCTACGGCGACCCTGACCGTTACAGCTACACTTTCATCGGCCGAGTTTTGCTCAACATTGGAGTTCATCTAGATGTTCACGAGTTTTCCCTCATCGACAAAAACATCCCTTCTTTTCGTTTGGATGTGAATTGTCATGCCGTCTTAAAACTGCTGTACACGGTGATCTCATTGGACAAGTTTGGCGATAGTCCAGTGTCTGTTGAAGATTGTTGCATTGCCTTAATCGTCTTTCTCCGAGTACTCAATTCCACATCACATCACCCTCGCTTCCTTCCCAAGGACTGGTGTACCCCAGAATTGGCTGCAAAGTTCGTTCAAATTGCTTTCAAAGATGATGAATGGAGCCAATGCGTTTATGAAGAAATAGTGTGTTTCGAGGAAGATATTCAACGATTTACACCGGCGACTGAACTCGCCCTTCATTTTTTCTCGTCTCCCCTCTTCCGAAATCAAGCTGTTGGACATTTTGTTACCCGGCGCCTCTTTGACTCGGTGGCACATCTGCTTCATTGGGAAGATATAAACGTAGACGATGCAGTAGCCGTCGTTCGTGAATTTCTTCTTGCGTTGGTACCCGATAGATTGGACTCCCAGATATTCCAGCAGGCCACAGACTACGTCTTCGAGCCTCAAACCCTCTTCACCGCTTGTGCTCTTCTCCTTGTGCATGAAGATGAAACCAAATCGAACCCTGTTCTTCGACACCTTGCTCTCCTATCCCCTAATCATCTGTCCTGGCTCCAATGTCTGGAGAAACTCAACACTGACCACTTTGATTGGAAAACTGATGATGAAGATGATTCTCGTCGCATGTTGGCTTTCCAGGCATTCGTTCAAGGGGGGTGTGTGGGTGAATACGGGATAGATGGCGTTGGGTTTGAGCAACCATCTATGGATGAGCATGATCGTCCGAACCATCCACCAACGAACCCACATTTACCTTCGTCACTTTGGCATCGGTTCCGGTGGCGGCGCAATAGAGGGTTGAAAAACAAGGAAGTGGTGGGCAGTGGTGGTGAAGTGTAGATACCTTACCTATCATATAGGTTGTGAAATTGAGTAATTGTCGTCCAGACATGCATATATCTTTCTTGAATTGGAACCCCCGTCTTTTGTACTGTCGTGGTTTATCATCATATTGCCGCTCTCGTAGTCCGAGCCGAGCTCTCTGAAGCTCCTTTCACCCATGTACCTGTCAGGGTGGTGGACCCGTTCGATTGGGACCTTGTGCCAATACCAATACTACAGGTTTACCTTTAAGTACAGGCCGCGGAGTCGGACCCAGCTCTGTATCTCATAACAACGGAACGCACTTCATAATCCTGGGCCATCGTGGTAATTAGATAAGGATATAAGTACGACACTAATGGAAGGAGTAAGTAAAGTAGTAACGAGTGTAGTGTGTAGTGTTGGTATACGTACCTCAGTCGGGCACAGCGATGGTGAAACGACTGAGGTACTTGGGTATCTATGGTCAGGCTATATAAGAGATCGAGAAGAATATGAAACGTATGAATATATATATAGCAAGTAAGTAGGAACAAGCAATGATCGAAGGAGTAATAAGTAAAGAAAGGTACACACGGGTATAAGGACGGATATCCTCCAACACGTGGACTTGGGTCTTGTGCATGTACTTGTCAACTGCACCCTCCAACAATGGTATATGGTGCTTCACTCCCGGATTCTAATACGGAGGAAAATGGTCAAGTATTTGGCCAAAATATAGTCCTCGTTAGCGATCCGCATGCGTGACTATTCATTTCTCGTATGGGAGTCGAACCCAGCGCCCTGCTCGTAACGCGGAGACAGGTGAAGGAGAGTTAAGTGTATGCTAATTTGCGAGAGGAAATTGGCGCATTTTCATCGTCTTTACTCGCAGAAGTATACATCCAATATACGTCCCCGGGAAAAGCGACGGCTGAAAAAATAGAATCTCCGTAGGAAGTAATGCCATGCATGAAATCGGTTTAAAAAGATGCAAGGTTCAAAATGCTGCCCCGTTAACGCTATATGATCGTAGTAGCGGGAATCGAACCCATTCATGTGTTCCAAGTTCTAACCGGGATACCACTGGAGGCTGCTCTAGTCCAAATGCATTCAAGATGCGTAGGAAGAACTCCAAGAGCGTACAGGTTCATAATACTGCTCAGAGATGTGGACACGGTAAGGGCTGTATGAGCGAAAGGACGAGCCACGGCCAGCAGAAGGAGGAAGCTAAGTACCATGACGGAGAACAAAACATTATCGTCAATCTTTTGGATCTCCAGATGGGAATCGAACCCAAGCTCTATGTGTCGTATCCCACTACACTGTGAGGAGGTACTATCAGTCAGTCCGAACAGAGAGAGAAAGACGCGAAACAAAGGGAGCGCCGAAATGCCTGATACCGCCAGGCTTCTGAATAATAATACCGGGTGGGCGAGGTAGCGTAGATGCAAAAAAGTTCAGTCGTACTAGATCAATGTGCGGAAATGCTCATGTGGAAATGGTGAATAAAAAGTTAGCAACTGAGTTGCCGCGGGATCATGCTTGAATGTCACAGTAGAAAACCACGATTCAGCACCAAAGGGAGGGCAGAGTGGACGTGTTTTAGGTTCCCTGCGGCTACAAACAAGGAATAGGCTGCCAAAAAGGGAGAGCTAACCATCTCTTGAGATGGAAGAAGTTAAGCTTCAAGGCCCGGCTCGAATGAGAACAAAATAATTCGTCCTTTTATGAATCTTCAGTGGGGAATCGAACCTGACACTGTTGGTCATTATACAAGTGGCCAATACATCACCAGAGTACAGTGACGAGGACGCTCGTTTAAGGAAAGGTGAACACATAGAGAGATAGACACGAAACAAAGGGGGCGCTGAACTGAATTGAACGATAATACCAGGCGGTGAGGAAAAGATAAGGATCTGATGTGAATGAAGTTTTCAGCTGAGCCCCGGGCCTGAGTTTGGGTGTTCCTCTTGAACCTAATATACAGAGTCGGAGAACCTTGATGATAGGACCTGAGCGTCTCAAAGGTCATGGTCTAATGCCGTGCGCAGCAGATAATCGCATCTCCACATAGATGATAAAGTCACTCGCCATCAACTGAACAGCAGTGCTTGATGCCTGGATTAGTCGCATGGTTTGAGCTATTTGTCAAGAAAGCAAAACGAATTGCGTCGGCGTCCGAGATCGAAAGAGGAAACATTGTGACAGTGACAGTGTGACCTTGGCTTGCGACTTTCGTGTCTCATACACTCACTCTCACTTCGAATGGCCTCACAATTCGCGTCAATCTTCTCGAACCCGACACTCCGCTAATCCTTATGGGAGCACAACCTGTCATCGCAGATGACGTCAGCTCTCTTGCAGTATAGAATGGCGCCAAGCATCCAACAAACCATATAGAAAATCTTACTGGTCGAAGGGAGAGACTTTGCCGTCGAGTACGTCCTTTTCCTTCCGTTTTCATCTCCACTAGCATTGACCTCGCTTAACAGCACTAGACGCATTCACCCATCCTCAAATTTCAAAGCCAAACGCGCGTCAACTGAGAAGACCACGCAAAAACCTGATCCAATTTACCACCACACCCTTGACGTCCTCTGCCCCCCCACATCCATGCACCCGCGTCCATCACCGACCATGGATTTATCATCATCATCCCCAACTACCGCCTCTTCATCCGATTCGGGGCGACACAAGGGCCTCAGCTCACCAATCCTACAATGACGTCCCGTGCACTGTTTGATGACGAGACAAGATTTCTTTCCATATACGATGGACAGCAATGGTGGTCAACACCCAGTGAACCGTGGAGCAAATCGCTTAGATCTAAGGCAGAGAAGTCAGTGATATCTTGGTGCCGAGTACGTCTGGTCTCTTACATTTTGCTATTGCTGACCCACTTGAAGAGGAATCAATGCTTTCCGAAGCCGAAGGCACGTCAACTGGGAATCTAACGCGAGAATCCCACCAATCACACCTAAATGAATGCGCCACATTTGACGTCTACTGCCCTCAAGCCCTCGACATTCCAATCTTCGTCCTCTCATACGGCGGCTGGTTCTTCATGGGTGCATGCGTACTACCTGCCCCCGCTGGCATCATTTACCACAACCCTGGTTCCTTGAACGTTCATCACCATCGTCCTCGACTATCGCCTCGTCGACTTGGATGTCCAACTTCCTGCCACAGCTCAGGACGTTCAAGATGCTATGCAACAGGTCATATCCTGTCATTCTGCAGAAGCGATAAACATGTTCGCCATCCTAGCTCTTCCGGAGTTTTACTCCACTGCCCTGCACCCTTGCGGTCCTCCTCTCTGAGCGGTACATGTGGCCAGCAGATATGGAGTTGTCTTACGCCGAGGCTAAGCAGAAGATTGGGACACTGGCATTGTTGGATTCTGCGAGCCTATAGTACCGACTCGAAGGGTATCGGCGGGAGGGCTGTCTAGAGAAATTCGACGAGGTTTTAGGCGCCCTGACGTCTTCTCATATAGCCGCGGCTTCTACATAGCTGCATGCACGCTTCCCGCCCTCAAATCTATCATCAAGCCTCGGAACGTTAAGACCAAGCGGAGGATTCTGCAAGTGTTGTTGAATTTGGCGAGTGTATCAACTCCGAGGCTCTCGTTAGGTACCGGTGGTGTTCCCTCCGCTCCCGAAAAGTTCAGCGAGGTTGAATACAGGAGACATATCGTGCGTCGAGTTTGTCTCAGATGGTCACGATCACATTTGATGCTCAGGACAGGGCTGGTGTCAAAGATGCATGCACGCTATCGAGGGTTTGCATTTTTCTGTCGTATGCATATCTACCGTCCATCTCGGTGGTTCTGTATTCGATGAGCGGAGTTTAATTGCATGTGGTGAACTTTGGAGCACAAGTCGGCTTTTGAGCGAGTGTGATGGATATCTGTCGGTACCCAGAGTGCCAGGGCTTGTGAATGGCGACGAGTCTTTGATATAGTGCAGCAATTCCAAGGAAGAGAAACAGGCCCGGGATTATTCTGCCCTTTGACCGGCGGGAAACACAGGGCGCACCAACTCAGATGTCGCATACTCTCTTCGATGGTGACGGTCACACGCAGTCCTGGCCACAATCCCAGCTCCTTCGTTGTCATTTCCGGACATCTCCTTTGATCTACGTTCCCAGCCCCGCCATCCATCCAACGTCGTACACAGATTCTCTCGTTCTCCGGCAGTGGAACTAGAGGTTACTGGTTTTCCAAATGCCCAACTCATCAGCTGAACTTGCGACTTGGCATGAACGATAGATCAAAAGGACGTCCCAAAGTTCTGGTAACTCTCTGACTGGGATCCGAACCGAGTTCCTGCACCAAACCCGACCGTGGATATACAATAGGCATGCGGAATGACCAATACAAAACCAGAGAATGCGTTCCATAGCATTAGAGCAATGTTCTTGCTACAGAGGGAAAACAAGACATGGCCAATGTTAATGAGGGTTGAAACGTTGACGTATTGTGGACGATGACGGAACCGCGGAGAGTGATTGAATGCAACGTTGTCGGCCAAAATATGTGATTACCAGTTTTCAAGTACGATATTGTCTTGTTGGGAGTTGCAACGTTGAACCCTCGCGTACATCGAAATGGATCACAGCCATGTATACTTTCCGATGCACTACTCAAGAGACGGATTGAGATCCGTGTGTTGAGGTAATATTCCCCGCACATGAGCGAAAAAGAGGATGGTTGTGACCGTTATGTGACTTTCAGTTCTAATTTGAATTTACAGTTTCTCTTAGACGTACACTGCGATGAGCCCTAACCCGCGTTCATCGTGCATCTCGTTGGCCGACGTACAGCACCTCTCAAGATCTCGTTGACATTACTCATCTGAGTCGGTCACTATTTCACAACATGTCATGGTCGACGAGGGCGACTCTCTCATACATGGGCGACAGCAATAAACATCCAACAAGCCACAGAGCAGATTCAAGGGGGAGAGATGAAAGATGTCTTGCTGCCGAGTACGTTTCTTTTCTCTCAGATTTTGCTAATATCACTGACCGGTTCGAACAGACTTTGCATTCAACTCCATCCTCAAAGGCAAACCCGGATCGATTAAGAAGACTATCCGACTTCTCGCGTGCCAACTGCATTAGCCGGAGCACTCGATACCTCTCATCCGAGCTCACCGATCCTGTAACAACATCTCGTGCTTTGTTTGAGGATGAAACCAGGTTTTTTTGGTATAAGACGGGCGGGTGATGGTGGCAAACCATCCAGCGAACCATGGAATACATCCATGGGAGATATCTTGGTGCCGAGTACGTCTTGTCTCTTACATTTTGCTATCGCTGACCTACTTCAGCAACACAAAATGTCCTCATTCCCATCCCGAAATCCAAGCGCGTGTCAGTCGAGAAAGCGGTGCGAGAATCCCAACTAACCGCCACAAACTCGAGGTGTACTGCCCTCTCATTCCACCCCGATGCTCTGATGCTCGTCTTCTCACACGGCAGCGGGTTCTACGTGGGTGGGCGCTCGCTCCCCGTCCCTGGCTCGGCTCCTTCTCTGCCGCATCATCGTTGTCCCCAACTACTACAGGTTTCGCATTACCCCAGCGCAACTCCGGACGTCAGGCATGTGATGCAATGGGTCGTAGATAACCCGCCCTTCCCCCGACTCTGACATTTACGTCCTCGGCCACTTGGCAAGGGCGATGAACATCCTCGCTCTCCCAAATTTGTACTCCCCCGCCTTAGTCTTATTAACGGGGCAAACCTCCTCGCTGGGCCTCATATATTCAGATATGAAGGATTCAGTCAGGCAGAGAGTTCCGTTGGATTCGGCGAGCGTACCGACTAGGCGAGAGGGTCATGCCATCAGCTCTCGAAAAGGCGGGGCATGCTTTATGGCGATTTTATTGAAAAAGTGTTGGCGCTCAGGACCATGGGTGTACGATGAACGAATCTGCCTCATGCAGCCCGAGAGTATTAGGAGTTTGTGTCTTCTTCGCAATGCCAAGATCTTCGCGACCCAAAGCAGACGTCAGGTTCTTCCGACTCCTTTGTTTTTGACAAACGTTCTGGGCATGCGCAAATCCCAGAAAGAGACATAAAAGGGTCTCCATCTGATATTCGTTAGAAAGGAAAAGCCCAGAAAAAAAGCCTGCTTTGTCCATGCGCATCGTCCACCTAGGAGTCGAACCTAGTGCGGTGGGTACTGTAGTGTTTCCGCCCACTAGGATCCGATGGCATTACTGACAGTTACCTTGGAAGCTTACAAGATCTTATCATCGACAAGCTGATCAGCTCGATTATCGAAAAAGCGAGAGTGATGGTTGCGATATAATGATATGTGTTCTGACATCTCCTAGGTTCACGTAATCCTTGCCGGCAACTCCAAGAGTCAGGAGCTGGTAGAAACTCTGAAGCGGGACCGAAGTATTCGTTCACCAACGACGCAAGACTACCTGAATAGTCTGCATAATTACTTGGGCCAGCGGAGAATCTGTTCTGTATTGATTGGGTGAGTTAGGTCCGCAATTTCTCATCGTATCTATGGAATTGATCAGCTGCTAGAATCGAAGAAGATGACGATGCAATTGGTTGGAAAGCGCGATTCCCGCTCCGAGATTATTTCATCGACCCCTTCATAGCCTATTGGTTCCCTATTAGGCGGGTTCTGTGGGCGATATCAACTCACAAAACACGCATGAGCACCGAGCACCACATCTGCGATGTCAAGATGTCATAATTCACTGTCTATTTATGAAATCACTTGGGGAACAGTGTTCGGTGTTTGCTGTAAGTGTCTTGCTATTTCTTATTCAAGTGTCTCATTCATGCGGTAGCACAGTGCACTCAATGTTCATCCAGGTAGCTGAAGCTCACGAGAAAGACTCAGGGCGAAGAACATAATAAGTGCACTACGAATTACGCTGAACTGACGGACAGTTCAACATCGTGCCATAATCTACCATCAATTCACAACGATACAATATATCATGCTTCAATGCATCGAGTACAACGACCTCCTCCACCACACCCACAAAACCGAAGGCCCATTGGATATTCCATCATTGCAGCTTCGTACAACGCGTGCCCTGCAGAGGACAAATTCTCTGAATGGGACAACTTATTTGGCGACTATCACCTCACTCACCTTGACGATCCCACTCCCACCACTCGCAAGCTCAAGGTTGATATGCCCATCCTCTTCATTCTCAAAACCTTTCAAATTGCCGGTTATGACATCGTTCCAGAACGCGAGTACGACGATGGCCAATTTCTCAGGTGGGAAAGGGCCAATAATCGTGCCATCTAGCGACGCAAGGACAAGCGAGCTGGGTTACTTCGGGAGGATGACCGTGACAACTGTCTGATTTCCTTTCGAGCTCGGACTCGGGCTCAGAGCGTCCGCTGCAGTTTATCTGGGGCCCATCTAACAGCAGCAATAGAGACGACGATGCGGAGGGCGATCCTGATATCGATGTGAACAGCGAGAAGGAAGATGCTGTCATGCAGAATGCGGAAAATTAGTCTCGTGACGTTGACTTTCTTTCATGAAAACTTTCGCTTACTTACCTTTACATCTTCTTTAAAACAGATACATCCTACGCCCTTCTATCCTACCTACTTGTACAACCCTGTTGGCCAGGCGAGTCGGTCTACGGCCCGATAGTTTTACCTTATTTTACCTTACTCATTTCCTCCATCCTTCACTACCCCGGTATTTCCCCTTTTATTTGTTATTTATGCAGTATATAAACACTGTACATAGTCTACTCGGGGTTTCGCAATCGACCTCTACGCTTGTCAGCGGCTACTTGAGCTCTTCGTGAGAGCAGTGACTTTCAGTACCCTCTCAGCAACGAAGTGAACTACTTGGGCTGCCTCTTCGATGTTTGTCCAGCTACAGCTCAGCCTAAAAAGTGTCAGATAGTCTTATATGCATACCTACAGCACTATGCCACACAAGTCTGACGTGAGGCACGAACGGCTCAGACTCTGTGACTGGCCAAGTAAAGCGTAGCGAAATAGAGAGATCATTTCCCCAGTGTTTTGTGTCGCGTTTCCCCAGATGTTTGGCCCAGTGAAGTCCCCGATTCTTTCCGAACGTAGTGAGGAGAAGGGAGGGCTTTGTCAACCCGAAAACGACCGTTTGCCCACTGTAGAGTGCATGCAGGGGCTATTTGGCGTCTGATTGTGTTTGCGTGCAACACCTTTTGCAGTCAACATCCGATCCCTCTTTTTCCCGATGTCTGACGTCTGCTCCCTGTTCGATGTTTTTCCCGTTGGCAACTCTGTTTCGGCCGCGGACTATTTGGCGTCTGATCCTTGCAGTCAATGTCCAATCCCTCCTCTTCCCGATGTCTGACATCGTGGGTCTGAATTGAAGGGTTTTCCCGTTGGAAAGTCTGTTTCAGCCGTCTTAGTTGTGTTGATATAAAGGTGGGCATGAGTGACCTGCTTATCAAGTTTCACGGAGAACCGTTATGTTTTGACACTGGAAACGTATCTGTCAATAATCAGGTTGTCGAGCTGCCGATTCGTCGTGTGTGCTACTACTTCGAACATAATCGGAACCGCTAACGATCGTATTGAGATCCACTTCATTTGAACTTTATGCTCGGTACGCCATCTGTGTTTGTGCTGGGCACACTGTGTTATAACGCTCGGTGCATCATGTGTTACGTGCTCAGCGTTAGTAACATGTTTTTATATAAGAAACCTTGTCGGTGGACTCGTCTCTCAGTCGAGGCTGATTTACCGGACTACGACGTGAAATTTGAACCCGCTGTAATATCCTCGCTTCCATACCAACATGCTTAAGTCGTCCCGCGGTGTATGTCTATGGTTGGAGCACTGTTTCAGTTGTCATACAAATTGGGTGCATGCTCGAGTGGTGTATATCAAAGGATCTTTCATTATTGAAGATGTTTTAGATGTTCGTGTGGTTCTTACTATGAGTGCTGTTGAATGAGAATGGAAAGCTCGGAACCGATGCAGCAACAGGTCCCCGTAAGGTCTCAGAATCCAGAGCTCAATGAAACAGCAGGCGACTCAACGAAGCCGGTAGCTTTCTGAGCAAACCCGTGTTCCAGACGTGTGCCCCTCCTTGTCCTATGCAGCGTGATCCTTAAACTGGGACAGTGTTTCCAGCATGGCTATCTGTTCTCCTTATGTAAATCAAGAGAGTTGGTGCAGCAAAGGAAAGGAGCGTACCAAGTCACTTAGTACGCATACACACATGGGGCCATACGACATACTCTACTGGTGATTGTCATGACTTCTCTTCATCGCTGAAGCGCTGACGATTCAACGAAGGTTCCCGAGGCGAAATCGGCAGTTGACTTGGTACAGAACAGCAGGACCCGCATGAAGAAGGAATTCCCTGGCGCTGATACCCTGCTGTGAGCTGTAAAAAGTAATGATATAGTCACTATCGGGGTGCTTTAGTTTAACAAAACAGGGACTGATTGTAGTTAGAGAACGTGTTCTGCTCTCCCTTAACAGTCAATCCGAAGGATCGGCGAAACGGAGGGCCCAACGAACGTTCGTCGTTAAGACAAGATCCTCTATGATCTGTCATATTCGCAGTATCAAGATCGCTAGGATCCAATGCACCGTGGTACCGTTTCGTAGGCCGTGACAAAGTCTATGAGGTTTGACAGCTTCTAGACGGTGGAATTTACACGAGTCTGCCGAGAAGATACCAGGCGGGGCGACTCGTTTGATGGCCTGATAGTGACGGACAGAGACTAAATCGGGGAAGTGGTCATGAGAGGCGTGTGCCGCTGTTAACTCGATATCTGACTACGGGGACAAGGGCGTGGATTGATCGTGGTGTGGTCGGAGAAGTTTCACCCTGCACTGTACAGCCATAGTACAGGTCAGTGCAATCCTGCTTGGTTGTAACTTACACGAGAAATATGAGGCGAGGCTTGAATCTAGCTTGAATCTGGTTCGCTTCCAAAGTATGCATTAAGGAACCGTCTGTTCCGGGGTACTCTTCCTGAGGAGTTTCGAGATTTGACTTGGGTGAAGGACATGGTCTGCATTGTGTATCGGTGTACCATTCAGGTGAGAAGACTCTATGGGAGTTCAAACCCGATCAGCCTCGAGGTTTTCATAGAAATGTTCCGACATTCTTATTGTAAAAACATTGTTGGTTGTTGGAATTGATTCTCGAGTCATGCCGAGCACCGGTAGGTTACATAAGGAAAAAGGAAAGAATCGGGGACCGGCGTGGAAACACCGCTACAGGGATCAGCCAAACAACGCGATCGTCCTGCGCTATTCTGCGCTCTTGTATTTTCACTTCGTTCCCACTTCGTGCTTTCTCTATCATCGCTCCATCCCTTCGTCGCTCTTCGCTGATCTCATCGCTATGTCTATTCCTCCTCCGGGCTTCGTGGCTGGTCCGCCGCTGCCACCAGCCATCCCTCTCAGTTACAGGAAGGACAAAACCCATGGGGACGACGCAGACAAAGCACGTTTGGCCACCTGGTCACTCTCACGCAAGAGAGCACGGAACACCCTGGTGAAGGCTGATAACCAGGATAGGCTAGATAAGCATGCAGAGACCGGACGCTCCCCAGCATCTTCCTTAGCCTCTTTGCTGACCACAGAGGGTTCGCAGCATACACCCACTCCGCCTACGTCCCCCAAAAATTCTTCCATCAAGTTTCTGCAGGCTCTGGCCAAGATCACTCCGAAGTCGAAGGAGCTCATCTCGGGATTCCTGGGGCTGAAGAACAAACGGCCGAGGGATGCGGTTGACGACTCCCCTGGGGACGTCACCGAAAAGCGTAAGAAGATCTTTAATTGCAGTGAGGAGGTGGAACGCCAGCCTGGTTCCTCTTTCCAGTTCGAAGGCTATCACGCAGAGCTATACCGTCTGGCCGATGCTAAGCAGTACATCCCGTTACACCTCTTCACCCTCGCAAACATTGCCATCATCCATCGAGAAGGTGATACTCTCCCAACGAAGAAGATACAGGACCGTGGTCAGGGTAAAGTCACTGTGCTTGATGTCTCTAACGCTAGATTTGGCAAGGAGACCGATCTCACGGAGTTGCAATGGCGAGACGCTTCTCCTCGCTACGTTGACTTCCTTTCTTCCCTACGAACTTCCCCTGATGGTGTCCGTGATGCGGCGTGGGCAAAACGCTGGGAGGACCACTTCTTTTTCTTCCACAACCTCATTGACTTCTCCCTCATTTACGAGGCGGTCCTGGCCACTGATATCAAGCTTCGCATTGACTACCACAACTCGGACAGAGGGTTCAAGTTCTCCCAACAATACTACGCCTCAGAGCTCTCCCAGACGAAGGAACACATCCGGGATGAGAGGGATCGGAAATGCGAGGAGGAGTACATTCGCATGCGTAACCAGTTAGCCTCTCAGCAAAGCTCCCGCTCCTTGGCCACGTCTTTCCGTCAGGGCACTGGAAGGATCATGTCGTCCTTTCGGAGGAGCGACGCCGGGACCTCTTCGCCCGACGCCGCGATCTGCCTCATCTGCGCTAGAAGAGGACACCGCATTCATCAATGCAAGTTCAACTCCTTTGAGTCAGGCCAACCCACTGCATCCGTCTTCGTCGCTGGGGATAGAGGTAGTATTGCTCCCAAAGCAGGCAACCAGAGCCAGAAGATTTGCATCTCCTGGAATGTCTCGCCAGACCGAGGCAATCGTTGCTCCCATGGTGTCTCCCCTCTCCACGTCTGCTCCTTCTGCTTGGCCCATGACCACCACGCATTCGCATGGCGTTGCACAGCCGAGCCCAAGCCCGTTCCTTCTGCCTGATCAATCTTCCATTCGGGAGCACGTCATCACACCATACAGCCCAGACGCCTTTGACTTCTTCCTCAAAAAGCATAATATCTCTCATCTCCATTCTGACTTGGTACAAAAACTACGCAACGGCTTCCCCATGGGTGACTTCCCACCTCTTCAGCGCTCCACCATTTTCCCGAATAGAACTTCTTCCCCCAAGCCCAAGGCCTTCATCGACGACTACCTACAGGAGGAAGCTGATGCGGGTCGGATGTCGGGTCCTCTTTCTCGTTCCGAGGTGGAGACAATCTTGGGGCCTTTCCAGTGTTCCCCACTCTCAGTAAATGTTCAAGAGCAAGGGCCAGGAGAAGAACCCAAACTTCGCGTGGTCAGGAACTTGTCCAAGGGTACCAAGGACATTCCATCCACAAATGATTATATTGACACCGAGAACTTTCCTATGCGATTCGGCTCTGCGGCTCAGGTGGCTGACATTGTGAGTTGGTCTTCTTCCCCCTTGTACATTAGTACCTTCCAGTACATTCGTACTTCCTGAATACATTTGTATGACGTACATTCGTACCCTTTGTACATTTGTACACCTTCTGTTTGACATTCAGTCGCCGTTCTCAATAATCTTAATGTCTATCTGGATTTAATTCATGTGTTCTGACATTAAGACCCTCTCTTAGATTTCACATGCGCCTCCAGGCACCCAGGTGATGACCCTGGACATCGCAAAATTCCACCGAACTTGCCCCATTCTTCCTGCCCACAAGCAGTACTTTGTGGTGCAAGGCTCCAACGGTTTCTTTATTGACCATTGCTGTCCATTTGGTTGCGCCTCTTCAGAGGGCAATGCTGGTTCCATCACAAATGCAGCGATGGACATCTGGGAGAAGGAGAAGGTGGCTCCCGCTGTCAAATGGGTTGATGATCTCAATGTTTTTCGCTTCCCATCATCTGGAAACGATGCTCTGGGCTTCACTTACCCTTACGACATGGCCTCGGCCAAGAAGCTCATTGAACCGCTCAATATTCCTTGGCACAAAACGAAATGGTCCAACTTCGCCCCCATCTTCGTCTACATTGGTATTCAATGGGATGTCGAAAATAAGTGCGCCTCCCTGCCAGAGCACAAGAGGCTCAAATTCCTCCATCATGTTCATCAATTTATCGACTTGTATTCCAACCATCCGACCTTGCTGGCACCAACACTTTCACTGCAAGGATCTCTTGTCCACATTTCCTTCGTCTACCCGCTGGGTAGCTCCCATCTTCCCTCAATCTTCTCCTTCGCATCCAGCTTCAACGAAAACCGCTATTCGTGTCGTTACCCAACTAGCCCAATGATTCGGGACCTGAAATGGTGGGAGGCAACGCTCTCAGAGCCCGGCCTCTTCTGCTCGCTTCAACCCAAGGGCCCACAGTTGGACTGGGATATATCTGTAGATGCCTCCACGGACTGGGGCATTGGTGTGGTAGTCAATGGCAAGTGGGATGCTTGGAGTTTACGCCCAGGTTGGAAGTCAGAAGGTAGAAACATCGGTTGGCTTGAAGCTCTAGCGGTTGAATTCCTTGTATACATTCTAGAGGCCAACGATCTAAGAGACGTCACCATACCGGCTCACTCAGACAACCAGGGAGTCATCGGCGCCTTTGAGAAGGGCCGTAGTCAAAGTGTCTCTGTCAACCTTTCCATCCAACGCAGTGCTGTCATTCTGACAACGAGAGGCATCTCCCTCTCCCTTTCCTATATTGAATCTGCCAAGAACCCGGCAGACCCAATCTCACACGGAGATCTGGGTCTACCGGAAATGAGGCTTAGAACTTATTTCCAGCTCCCTGATGAGCTTACTCCTTTCATTTGCCATGTTTAGGTTAGAATTGCTTGTGCATCATTCCCTGTCTACTCGCTGACCTGCATTAGAATTAGAACATCATCCATTCCGGCAGTACGTCCTGTCGAGGCCAGCAGTAGGGAATCTCCTCCCCCGGCAATTCCTCCGCGTCTACCATCTGGCTGAATAAAACCGAGAAAGCCTCGCAAAGGCTGCAAAATCAATTACAACGAATACCGTCCCTTTGTCCCAGCTGAAGACCGACTCTTCTGTTGGACGTCTCCCCACTCAATCTCATTCGACCTAAAGCTTTACAAAGAAGTTCCACATGATGCTGCCACCATCCAATCTCTCATTCGCACAACGCACGAAGTTTCTACTCTCCAAAATTACGGTGCCGGCTTGCTACGCTTTCATCAATTCGCCGACAAACGAAACATTCCAGAATCAGAACGCTTACCAGCCCCGTATTTACTCCTTGCTGCCTTCATGGCAGATGCTTCAGTTTCCAAAACACCAGGCAAGACTATCAGCACATGGATGTCAGGCCTCCGAGCATGGCACAAGATCAACTCTGCAGAGTGGGCAGGCGGTGACGAGTTCGTCGTCCATATCAAGACAGCTGCCGCCAAGAGGGGAGCTTGCCCATCTCGCCCTAAACGCCGTCCTGTCACCCTCGAGCACCTCTTTGCCCTTTGTGAAGGCCTAAAAACATCAAATTCCTTCGATGTCGCTGTCTGGGCAGTAGCTCTCTGTGCCTTTTGGGGATGCTGCCGCCTGGGTGAATTAACTATTCCCTCCTGCAACACCTTCAACGAGCGGCTCCATGTTGCCAAATCTGTTCAGATATCCTTCCATAGGCACTTTGGAGGTGCAGAGTCAGCGCAGTTTCATATCCCTTGGGCCAAGATGGAACAGCAGGAAGGCGCTGACCTGATCTTTACCTCACGAGAGGACTTATGCCCAGTCGAGGCTCTCCGTGCACACTTGAAGGCCAACGTGGATGTCCCTACCAACGCCCCACTCTTCGTGTTCAAAACAGCAGACTCTTCTTGGGCTCCGATGACGAAGGAGTGGTTCCTCAAACGATGCCATGACATATGGGAACCTCTGAACCTAGACTTCATCCACGGTCACAGCTTTAGGCCAGGTGGTGCCACAGAGCTCTTATTGGCAGGTGTTCCTCCTGAGACGGTAGCCAAGCAGGGTCGTTGGAAATCGCTGGCATTTTTAATTTATTGGCGCAAGCTGGAGGATCTTATTCCTGCCATGATCACGAAGTCGTATGATCCCACGCGCATAGCTGAACTGAAGAATTCCTTTGAACAATTTCGCATTAGACACCGTTTGCCATCAGACATTTCCATAGAATAACCCGTTGTCACTGTTGAATGTAGCTTGGAAAATGTAATGAAATCCTTTGAAGTATCCCGAGCTTCAGCTCTGGTTTGGGGGTTCTGGCACTTGCTGCACGCCATCCCGTCTCATTGGGAGCTTTGCTCTGGGATGGGTAGTGCCTGGTCTGACGCTGCAGCTACGTCCTTTCAGCTGCTCAGATTTCAGGTATCCTGAACAACTGAGTTCTCGGCTTCCAACGCTTCGAGTTTGAGCTTCCGGCATCCCTTCATCCCGGTATTCATTCCGGGACCTGTTTCATTGCCGGTCTCCCTCTGCTCAACTGATAGTTCTCTCGAAGCCGAGTTCTCTCCCCCCAAACCCAAGAAATCAAGGATTTCTTGTCTCGTATCTCAAACTTCATCCTTATTCCATTTGAATACTTATTCATAATACTTTATCTCTCGTCTCATTCCGCAGCTTCACTTGGTCTGATGCCATCTAGATTCTTGGAGGAGGCTGGTTGTATCGGCAGGAACGGCAGCATCATCAGCTGATCGGATAGAGAAACGGTCGTCACCGGGCGTCACAGCGCTTAGCGGACTCTTCCCCTACCCCACTCGAAAGCCATGCCCACAGCCCATGTCATGCAAGACACCGACGATGAAGATGTACATGGCTCTTTCGGTTCTCGAAATGAGACCCATACAGAGACGTCTGATGACTCAGAAGATGATTCCCAGCTGGAGGTTAATATTCAGCAGCTAGTCGAGAATTTGACAGCCTATTTCTCCCGACGACGACGAAAATCAACCCGCGGTATGATGGGAATCCAGCATCGTGAATATATAGTGAAAGGTGCGTGAATTCATTGCAAGGGCTTGCCATACATCTCATTACGAGTGAAGGAAATGATCCATTCAACTACGAAGAAAAATTTCCGGAAGATAAGGAGCACAAAGAGTTTGGACCCGCTGCCAGGGTATGGAGAACATACCTGGAGGAGTGTGCCGCATATGATATCGAGAGGGTAGAGGGATGGCGAGATGGATTAGATGTTCTCCTAGTTTTTGTGAGTGCCACGTCGAAAATTATCCCACCATCATTAATAGATGACAATGATTAGGCGGGTCTTTTTTCTGCAGTGGTCACCACGTTTGTCGCGCAGACGTCACAGAGCCTCCAGCTCGACAACAGTGCGGTCACTGCCTCACTTTTGTTCGAGCTGATCAATGTTCAGTGGGCGGCAGGCAACGGTTCCTCTGTGAATGATGTTCCCTGTTCAGGCCTTACTCCGTTCTCGGATTTTCATCCCACAGCATCCGATTCATGGGTGAATGGCCTTTGGTTCATCAGCCTCTCGCTCAGCCTCGCTACTGCGCTATTCGCTGTTTTGACGAAGCAATGGATCCATCAGTATATGTCGGTCCCATCTGGGACACCACGGGATAGATGTCATGTGCATCATTTCCGATACATGGGGCTAGAGCGATGGCGTGTCGATCTCATTATCGGGATGCTACCTGTCCTTATGAGCCTATCGCTCGGCGTCTTCCTCGCAGGTTTGGTTCTTTTCCTTATCCCTCTACGTGTACCAATCGCATCTGCTGTCAGATCCATCTCATTCACATCATTTGCCGCGTACTCCATCACCAACTTCCTGCCTATCATATATCCATCGTGCCCTTACAGGACCCCATTAGTTCTGTACATGTTCCCTATATACGCTTATGCCAATCGACTCCGTGGCTGGATTATCTCTCGCTTCTTCGATCGTGGGCCTCCAGGGAAAGCGGATACCGAAGAACCCACTGGGCACACAAAGGAGGCCTTGGGAATGGTGCTCGCACAGCCTGTTAGCTCTTTACGAGCTGCTGAACACGCAGCTGTAGGCCTCAGTGCTGATGACATCGATTTATATGCTCTCTCTTGGCTATTTGAGATCTCGTCCAATCCTAGCGTCCACAATATTGTTGTACAGTCACTCAGCGCATTACCGCTGAGGTCAGTCACCTCTCTGAAGTCGCAGGTGGAATCTCCAACGCACCAGTCAATGGACTCTTTAATGTCCCGATTGGAACAATCTGCGCTAGAGCCTGTTATTTACGAGCTTTTAACATTATTGCGTGATTGCAAGCGTGACAACCCTTTCATTGCCAGGGAGTTGAGCCGTTACATTCGCATATATCTTCACTTCGCTGATACGTTCGGTTTATTCTTTGCTCTGCAATCTGTAAAGGATAAGTTGCCCCTGGCCACTTTCACAGCTCTGCAATCTGTCGAAGACTATTGGTCAGGTGCTGAATTCCAGACTTCGTTGTCAGATATAGTCATCACCGCCTTGATGCGTTCAACGGACCAGTCACGACTTTGTCTGCGGCCTATTGTATGGGCCTCAATACTTCGCGGGCTCCACCCATTGGGTTCGAGTATCAATGTTTCTTTGCTCTTACATGAGATTCCTACATCCTTTTGGCATCCTATGCTTCCTCCCCCTCCATTAGTCTTCACTTCGGGAGCCTTAAGGCATGTATCTGAAACATATATCGACCCCGAGATAGCGTCCATTCCGATGGCATTGAAGATCTCCTCGTATTCTCCACAAGTGGATGAACCGGTCCCTCTTTGTATGGCCATCTGTACATGTCTATACCAATACGTCTTTGAGACCATCATCCAGGGTCATGCAGATATCCGAAACATCCAGGGTAGCATTGACTATCTTGGTCCCACCAGTGAATTCCCTGAGCCACCTCAGGATCCCAAGTTATGCTTTCTCCTCAAGGTGGCCAGCTCACCCTCTGTTTGGGACATTCCCAATGCTTCCTACGGCGAACCTTATTTTCCAGCCCGTTACAGCCACACTTTCATCAGCTGAGTTTTGCTCAACATTGGAGTTCATCTGGACGTTAACAAGTTTTCGCTCATCGACGAGTGCATCCCTTCTTTTGGTTTGGATGTGAATCGTCATGCGGTCTTAAAGCTGCTGTACAAGATGATCTCCTCGGCTGACTTTGGCAATGGGAGGCCAGCATATGTTACAGATTGTTGCATCGCCTTAGTTATCTTTCTCTGAGTACTCAGTTCCACATCACATCGCCCTCGCTTCCTTCCTGAGGATTGGTGTACCCCAGAATTGGCTGCGAAGTCCGTTCGAATTGCTTTCGAAGATGAAGAATGGAAACTATGTTTTTATGGAGATCAAGTGGATTTCGAGGAAGATATTCAACAATTTACACCGGCGACTGAACTCGCCCTTCTTTTTTTCTCGTCTCCTCTTTTCATAAACCAAGCTATCGGACATTTTGTTACCTGGCACCTTTTTGACTCGGTAGCACATCTGCTTGATTGGGGAGGGATAAACACACAGGACGCAGTAGCCGTCGTTCGTGCATTTCTTCTTGCGTTGGCACCCGATAGATTGGACTCCCAGATATTCCAGCAGGCCAGGGACTACGTCTTCGAGCCTCAAACCCTCTTCACCGCTTGTGTTCTTCTCCTTGCGCACGAAGATGAAACCAAATCGAACCCTGTTCTTCGACACCTTGCTCTCCTATCTCCCAATCATCCATCCTGGCTCCAATGTGTGGAGAAACTCAACACTGTACCTGGACCCCTTACTCTGGATATTGTTCTCGAAGATTGTTCTCGCCGCAGGAGGGCATTCCAGGCGTTCGTTCGAGCGGGGTGTGTGGATGAATACGGGATGGACATTGTTGGGTTCGAGCAGGATGAGGATGATCATCCAGACAATCCGCCAACGAACGTGTGGCTGCCATCGTCAATTTGGCGCCGGTTCTGGTGGCATCACAATAGAGAGTTGAAAAACAGGGAAGTGGTGAGCAGTGATGGTCAGGTATAAACATCTTGTCTATCGTATAGGTTGGGATATTGAGTAATTATTGTCCAGATATGTATATATATATTTGAATTGGAACGCCCATCTTTTGTAATGTTGTTCAACTTCATATCGCCGACCTCTCTGTCTGAGCCGAGTGCTCCGAAGCTCCTTTTACCCATGCGCCTACCAGGGTTGCGACCTTGTGCCGATACAAACACCACCACCTATTTTGTTTGCCTTCTACCACCTTCCACATCTATGCCTTCTCCTCAGTATGTTTTTGATGATGAAAACTCGGAGAGGCAATCTGCTGAAGGGTCAACAGCCAGGCAGAGGTACTTACATTGCGACTCGTGCAGAAGAAGTCTACAAGAGATACCTACATCACTCACAACAGCTTTCTCTGCTATCGTGTACTTGGGTCTATGAACCGTCTATCATATGTACTTATTCCAGTGTCAAGTGAATCCTCCAACACAATGGTATGGGGGGTTTCACTCCCCAATTCTAGTACTGCAGTATGGAGAAAAATGCTGTTTAGCCCAAATCCAGTCCTAGTTAGCTCAGTGCCTGATCCGCATGAGGGGGAAAGGGCCATTATACATGGCTGTGATTTCTTGCATGGGAGTTGAACCCTAGCACCCTGCTCGTAACAAATACGCTATAGGAAACAGGTGAAGGAGCGAGTCACTGCGGCGAGGTGAGGCTTTATTTACGTCCCAGGAAAGGTGACAAAGGAACCAGTACTATAGAAGCTCTGTCAAAGTTGCACGCATTCTAGGGTACTCCCTGAGGGCTTAAAAAGACTACAAAACCACACTGATGGTAGTAGCCGGGAGTCGAACCCACCCAATTGTGTTCTGACCGGTATACCACTGGAGATCATCAATTCAAGAACCAGATGGTGTAAGGAATGCCCCAACCTAAGAATGCAACTAAACACCATTACATCGGGTGTCCCTTACCTTGCACCCAGTATTGAAGCCGCAATATACATTCGAGCGGATATCATCGATTGCATCTGGGTATCCTTAGACTCTGTGAGCCAGGGACATAGAAGGGTTCGTGTGTAAGTGTATTCATACCTAGAGGTCATGATATCGCGCTCCCGTACTCGAACGTGTTCAGGAATGCATTCCGATGGCAAGAAGGGACCTCTTGTTACGACTTTTTCACATCTTTTCCTTATCTTATCTTATCCAGCATCTCGGCACCATACGGCACCTCGGCCCCACGGCAATACGGCTTGAAACCCCAACGATCAACCCCAAGACTTCTGATGAAGCCGCAGACAATAGTATTTTTAGATTCCGCATATTGTATTTAAGTAGTACAGCTCTCAACCATGTACCCCAGCTTTGAGCTAAGTTTAATACACCCGGACTTTACTCCCAATGCTTGCCGAGAGTTTACTGCGTATACCGCTCCGCTGTAACAGATGCTACGGTTCTATCGATCTACCCGAAGTGCGAGGTAGTGTCTCGTTAGACGCCTAGTCTGTTATTCCCGGGTCCGGCCATAACAGTTAGCTCAAAGCTTTCTCCACAACCTCCCTCCGTATAACCGCAGAGGTTCATGCCTGAGAAGCGAACCGTTCAGAACCAACGAGGCCCCTCCACATCGCACGCTACGAAGACACGCCAGCCAAAACCCGCTAAGGCTCGCAAAGGGAGAAAACACCCTAAGCGACGAAGTCGACCTCCCCATGACGACAACTACGACAACTTCTCCTACGATTACTGCAACTACGTCGACTACGACTGCAACGTCGACTAGGGACACCCTGCGGCTGGCCCTGATCAACATCTTTGCCCTCCTCCTCGCCAAATTCCTCCTCTACCAGATTTCCCAACTCCTTCGGGACATAGAACGCGCTCGACGGTGCGATCGATGACTCCCGACCTGACCACAACACAGACAGTAGCCCTTAGCGCCGCTATTGTAACCTCCACCTTTCTGTGCCTCCTCACCGCCGCACTAGTCTTAGTATATCAAGAACAAATCCGAGGATTTCTCCACCGACGAGGAATTCTCATTGTACCACCACCTCCCCCGATTCCCCGGCATTATGTCAAACTACCCCGACTCGATCCCGCCCACGTCCAACCAGGCATGGGGACAGAGTGCTCGGTCATACGAACCTAGCAGCGAGGAGAGACGGTCGTCTCATTCCAGACAACCCAGGAGTTCCATGAGGATCGAGGACCTGCTCAACCCCCCGCCGAGTCTTCCACTCGCGCAGAGGCACGGAGCATATGGCCTCAGGAGCCCGAGCCCGAACCCCCTAGGTACACCCCCAGACGCCTCCTCCCAGCCAGAGGACCTCGTCTCGAAGCCTTCTTACAACGACCACCCACGCAACCCGTTCGCCGGGCGTTTGGGACGGCTCGAAGACCCATCGAGGTCGATAGCGACAGCGACTCAGACAATAGCATCCCCCTCATCATCCTGGGCGACCGAGGGGTTCCATACGCCCCGGGACTCTCCAGAACCTCCACCCCTGAATCGGTCCCAGATGAACCAATCCCCACTGTTTCGCGAACCGTTACTCCCGAGTCCGCCCCCTCGCGAACTGACACCCCCAATCCAGTCACCCTCGAGCCAACCGATCAGGAGCCAGAACCCCTTCCTCCACCTGAACCCGTCGTCGCCGGACCACCGCAACCCCGGGACGATGATGACCCACTCAACCCCCATGGTGGGGACTATGAGTGGCCGGCTCTTTCAAGAATTGATCTCCAAATACTGGGCCCCGCACGCAGCGAGGCCTGGGAATTACGATGGCAGGACATCGAACGCCGGGCCGGATTCCGAGCCCCGGACAGGGAGACCATGGACTACTACCTCGCCGTTGATCGAGGGGATCCGCTTCCTCGATACGGAGGAGACTGCGTCATTGACGCCCGAATTTGGGCAAACCGCTTTCGGGAAAGGTACCCCCCTGCAGCCGGTAACCGACTCCCACGAATTCCCCCGTGAACCGAACAAGAACAGGACGCCCTGGAGCGTGCTCTCTTACCCCTCGCGCAGCTACAGGGGGACCAACCCGACCTGGATGGGGAATATACCGCCGCAACGGCACGGGTGTTACCCCGGGAGCCGGGAGACGCGGGCCCCTGACTCCTACTATATGACGCGCGAACCAGGACCCTTACCGGACTCCCCCCCTGAAGCTGTAAAAAGGAATTGGAGAAGGAGGGGGGAATACCACAAGAAGGGGACGAGTCGCCTCCTTGCCGGATCAGGGGGCGCGGGGAATGATAGCGGAGATATGGCGGAAGACCCCCCTGTCCTGGGTCCCGGGGAGATGATGCAAGAACGAATAGACAGACTAGAAGACCAGGCCGAGGCCATGCGAGCTGAGAACACCCGCCTCCAGGATGAACTGGAGGCGGAAAAGAGGAAAAAGGCGTCACTTCCTGGTCGAGGCCGCCCACCGAGACGGGGTCCCGACCAGGACTGCTACTCAGTACCACGCTCCCCTAACTGGGAACCGCCCGACCATGGCCCAACGGGAGAATGGGACACAGCTCACCCTCCCGCGTTCCTCGGCGTTCGGCCTATACTGATGCAGCTGCCAAGGAACTTCGAAGGGAAGCACGACGACATCGAGTGTTTCCTGGGAGCCTGCGAGCACTACTTCGAGACCTTCTGATACCACTACGAGGGGAGACCTTCCCTCATGGTGGGACTGGCCATCTCACTCCTGGAAGGAGAAGCGGAAGATTGGTGGGTACACGAGCGCCCCAAATATCGCTACGTCCCTACTGACCTGGGTCCGCACGCGACCCCCGAGGAGGACGAAGACTTCGAAGCGGGTCCGTGCTACCGCTATCCCAGTTGGGAAGATTTTTGCGAACTCTTCCGTGAACAATTCCGGGATCCCGCCATCGAACTAGTGCACGAGAAAAGGATGGGCAAGATGAAGATGGGAGACAAACCGGCCCACGTTTTCTTTCGGAAGCTGGAGAGGGAGGCCAAGTTGGCCAATCGCCTCTCTGATCAAACAGACCGGGGGCTGCTCATTCAAGCAGTTTGCAAAGGGATCCCCTGCAGTTATGGGATGGCGATTGCAAACCTAGGGATCGCCGTTCCCCGTGACTACGACGGGTGGAAGGATCGGATCCTCCTCATGTACGAGCAGCGCCAGCGCCAAAAGATTTTCGAACAGACCCAAGGCCTCGACAAGTATCCCAAGAAGCGATCGGCAAACAGGACAAACCCCGCTAAAGCCCCCGGCCCGCGGCCAGCCGCAAACCCCAAGGAGACGGCTAAATCCGCAACGCCCGCCCCCAAGTGGGTTCTGATTCACCAAACCACGCACAAGGGCGCCGGTATCCCCATGGAGATCGACACCAAGAAGTCACGACAGATGGCGGAAGGCAAGTGCTTCCACTGCGACAAAAAGGGGCATCTTAGCCGGGATTGCCCTCATAAAGGCGAGAAACGTGAGGTACGTGCCCTTGAGGCGGTACCGGAACCACTCGCAGAAGCTACGGACACGGAGAAGGTAAAAGAGTAGGTCGTCCAGGTTTCGATTCACCCGCGACGACCCAGACTCCCCCTGGTGCGCGTTCCCCATCCGCTGGACGGTCTCTTACTTCCTTTTTACATACAGACGTTTTACCTATCGAGCATTCAGCTATACCCTGACCCCTACGTACGGGGTCGGTTACCTACGTGACTTCCAAAAATTCAAAAAAATCTACGGACAATATACGGCCTACGTGCCATGTTTTCACTTCCACGCACAGTTATTGAATCGACAAACCGATACAAGCCATTATCTAACGATACTAACGAAAACAAACCAGGTACCAGGGCCGCCGACCCCAGGATTTGTCAACCGGCTAAGCGTCCGCCAAGTAGTCCAGTATGGATGAACGGATCGAACGAAAAGTCGCCCACCATAGTGACACCCGTCATCACGATGAGGTCCCGGCAACGTCCCAACACTCGGGACGTCCCTCGATCGGATGGGGCGGGGGAAGGATTGACTCCGACCTCTGACGAAGCAACCCAAACCCCGAACGAAGTGAACCCCCGGGACGGAAACCGGGGGAGAGCAGGCAACGTCTCGCCGCCTCCTTCCTCAGGGGTAGGCTGTGCAGGGCAACGGCCCAGGATTTTTACAGGAAACGACGAGGGGCCATTGAGCCCCGAGCGCTCAGACGAGCCAGAGGTAACGGGTAAGACCGACTCAAGAGTTAAAGTCGGGACCGATGCTCAAGGACCACGCATCACCTCTAGGGTACATAACTCCCACCTCGCCCGCCATGGATCAAGACGCGACTCCAAGGGAATAGACCCGAAGGAACACCGCGCGGCCGATGAACAGGGGGATTCTGCTAGCGCCCAGGCGGTAAAGAGGGGGCATTCGGTAGAACTGGAAGAGGTACCGGATGACGAGGATGACACCTCCTATTGGCAGTGGAAAGCGAAGGGAAGCCCAGTTGGTCTTCCTACTCCCTCCTTGCCTACCCCCGGTACCCCGAATCCGCCACGCCAAAGGGCCGAACCCGTTGGATGGCTAAAGCCCTTCGGCGTGGACTGGACCCTCAGATGGGTGCGACAAACTGAAACCTACGAGGGGGGGCGATCCCGATTGGGGACGTGGTTACCCAAGTCCCGTCTGGGGGAACTCACCCCGGAATTGGTAGCCCAACTGCGGACGGAAGATTGGGAGACGGCGAGGGAACGGATGTACAAACTGCGAGAACCGATCCGATACATCCGCGGGGAAGGCAATGAGTTGATGATTCCGGTAACCATAGAACCGTGCACAGGACGAAAGACCTTGAGCACAAAGGCTCTGCTAGATAGCGGGTGCACGGGAAGCGCGATTAATCGCGCCTACGTCGAGAAGCACGGGCTGGACACTCGTAAGATCAAAGTACCTATTCCAGTCTACAACGCTGATGGGACTCGCAACTCCGACGGAGACGTCACAGAATTTGTAGAACTCTGTCTGACGATTGGCGGTCACCGAGAGCGCATCGACCTTGCGGTGACCAATCTCGGCAAACGGGACGTCTACCTGGGGCACGACTGGCTTAAGCACCACAACCCTAGCGTTAACTGGAAGACGGGCAGCATTATCTTTGGGAGGTGCGACTGCGTCACCAACCCGTTCCCCCTGCCCAACGCCGACCCCGATGATCATTGGGACGAGCTCGAACCAGGGGAGTCCATCCTCGCGGTACGAATGGAGGAAGAGTTGATCATCAGAGCGATGCACCATGCCAATGACTTGGCGGCGAAGGCTAGTGAAAACAAGCCCCCACAGTCCTTCGAGGATCTGGTGCCCGAACAGTATCGATCATACCGAGACCTGTTCAGCAAAGACAGTTTGGATGCCTTACCAGACCGGAAACCGTGGGATCACGCGATTGAGCTAATCCCAAACGCCAAGGCCACCTTAGACTGCAAGGTCTACCCCCTGAATCGGAACGAACAGGAGCAGCTGGACAAGTTCCTCGACGAAAATCTGGAATCAGGCCGTATTCGCCCCTCAAAATCGCCCTTCGCTTCCCCTTTCTTCTTTGTAAAAAAGAAGGACGGCATGCTGAGGCCCGTCCAGGACTACCGAAAGCTCAATGAAATGACCATCAAGAACCGGTATCCCCTTCCCTTGATCAGCAAGCTGATCGACAGGCTCTGCGGAGCCAAGTATTTCACCAAGCTCGATGTCAGATGGGGGTATAATAACGTCCGAATCAGGGAAGGGGATGAGGAAAAGGCTGCTTTCCGCACGAACCGGGGCCTGTTTGAGCCCACCGTCATGTTTTTTGGCCTCACTAATTCACCCGCCACCTTCCAATGGATGATGAACGACATCTTCAAGGACCTCATCGCCGAGGGGAAGGTTACCATCTATCTGGATGATATCCTCATCTTCTCGAAGAATCTGGAGGAACACTGTCAAATCGTGAAACGAGTTCTCCAGCGCTTACATGAGAACAACCTCTTTCTCAAGGCCGAGAAATGCGAATTCGAGGTTCTCGAGACGGAATACCTTGGAGTCATAATCAGCAAAGACTCCATTAGAATGGACCCGGTCAAGATCGCCGGCATCGCCGAATGGCCTGTACCCAGGAGGAAGAAGGAACTTCAATCCTTCCTCGGCTTCACCAACTTCTACCGAAAATTCATCCGAATGTACTCGAAGGTGGTAAAGCCGCTAACGCAGCTAACCGGAAACGCAGAATGGTCTTGGGGCACAGCACAACAAGACGCCTTCGAGGAACTGAAACGACAGATGGCCGAGGACGTAGTTCTCGCCATCCCAAACGACGACGAACCATTCAGGGTGGAGGCTGACTCCAGTGAGGGAGCAGTGGGCGCTGTCCTTAGCCAAAGGCAAGACGGTGTATGGCGCCCTGTGGCGTTCATGTCCAAATCTCTGAGTGCCACCGAACGAAACTATGAAATCTACGACAAGGAGCTATTAGCAATAATGCTCGCCCTTTCCGACTGGCGCCACTACCTCATGGGCGCCAAACACGACGTGGAGATCTGGACGGACCACCAAAACCTCCAGTATTTCCGACTTCCCCAGAAACTGAACTGCCGGCAGGTGTGGTGGGTAACGGAACTAGCTGAATATCACTTCAAGCTGTTCCATAAACCCGGCGCACAGAACGTAAAAGCCGATTTGCTCTCCCGAAGAAGCGACCATGATCAGGGCTCGAAGGACAACGACAATATAGTCGTTCTCGAAGCCACTCATTTTCACGCCCTGATACTGCCCACCGCGACGGAAACACAGCAAACAGTCGAAGAAGCCACGCAACGAGAGGAACTGTGGGATGAAGGCATTGCTACCTCCTTGGCCCACGAACGAGGGGTCACCCGCAGGGGGGGACTCCTATACTATGACGAAAGGATTTACGTCCCTCGAATGAAGGCACTGCGGGGAACCATTATTTCCCAATACTACGACCATATCACGGCGGGTCACCCGGGGATCGAGAAAACGAAGGAACTAGTTCTTCGAGACTACTGGTGGCCGAAACTAAGAAAGGACGTAGAAGCATACGTGAAAGGCTGTGAGACCTGCCAAAGGACTAAATCCGATACGCACGCCAAGGCGGCTCCTCTTCACCCGAACGAGGTACCTATTGCCCCCTGGACCCATATCTCTGTCGATATGGTCACTGGCCTACTGGACTCTAACGGTCACGACGCAATGTTGGTAGTAGTTGACCGGTTCTCAAAGGCGATAATCCCCATTGCGTGCAATACGGAGTTGTCGGCAGAAGGATGGGCGTGCCTATTACGAGACCACGTATATGCCCGCCACGGTATGCCCCAAGTTGTCCTCTCAGACCAGGGCCCCCAATTCGTCTCGAAGTTCATGAAAGAATTGTATCGGCTCCTCGACATCACACCAAACGCCTCCACGGCGTTCCACCCTCAGACAGACGGCCAAACGGAACGAGTCAATCAGGAGATTATCAAATATCTCCGAATCTTCGTTAACCATCGGCAGAACGATTGGAGCGACTGGCTGCCATTGGCAGAATTCGCACATAATAATCGTCTCCATAGCGCAACCGGTAAAAGCCCGTTCATGGTCTTGTACGGGCGAAACCCACGAACGCTTCCTGACTCCCAGCGAACAACACAGTTCTCCAACCCTGCCGCAAAAGACTTCGCTGAAAAGATGGCTCAGATTCACGCCGAGACCAAATCAGCACTCGAAGAAGCCGCAGAAAAGATGAAGAGCCAGTACGACAAGAATAGGAGGGAGGCACACCAGTATCAACTCGGTGACCGTGTATGGCTTGACGCTACTAACCTACGCCTTCCCCATCCCAAGAAGAAACTCGACGACAAGAGGGTGGGACCATTCCTTATCTTGGAAAAGGCAGGGATCAGCGCGTTCAAACTTAAGCTCCCACCACACTGGAAGATTCACCCACGCTTCAACGAGAAGCTCCTGACACCATACACACCACCTGCGTTCCCAAATCAACAGCAACCACTGCCGCCGCCACCTGACCTCATCGAGGATGAGGAGGAGTATGAGGTCGAGGAAGTACTCGACATCAAACCAAGACAAATACGGGGCCGACGAGGTCAAAAATCCCGGACAACCCACGATTATTTCGTGAAGTGGAAGGGATGGACGCGAGAACACAACTCATGGGTGCGGGAAGAGGACATGGAACATGCGCAGGAGGCGATTGCAGACTTCGAGAACCGACACAGAGCCATACGGGCAGTCGGGATGCCTGCCTTAATGAGGGGGTGATGTTACGACTTTTTCACATCTTTTCCTTATCTTATCTTATCCGGCATCTCAGCACCATACGGCACCTCGGCCCCACGGCAATACGGCTTGAAACCCCAACGATCAACCCCAAGACTTCTGACGAAGCCGCAGACAATAGTATTTTTAGATTCCGCATATTGTATTTAAGTAGTACAGCTCTCAACCATGTACCCCAGCTTTGAGCTAAGTTTAATACACCCGGACTTTACTCCCAATGCTTGCCGAGAGTTTACTGCGTATACCGCTCCGCTGTAACAGATGCTACGGTTCTATCGATCTACCCGAAGTGCGAGGTAGTGTCTCGTTAGACGCCTAGTCTGTTATTCCCGGGTCCGGCCATAACACCTCTGCCCTGAATGCAAGTTAAGATACCACTAATCAAACCCAGCTCTCTATCCCATGCACTCATAGATCCCGGGCTCGGATCTATGGGCCCTCTGCAGTCTGGAGAAAAATGCTATTCAGCCAAAATCTGGTAAAAGGGTTCGAAGGATACTTACATTTCTCATGTGGGAGTCGAAAAGAGACAAGTGAAAGGGAGTTAGTAAGTGTACACTAACTTGCGAGAGGAAATCGGCGCGTTTTTATCGTCTTTACACAGAGAAGTATACGTCCCCGGGAAAGTTGATGGCGGGAAAGATAGAATCTCCGTAGGAAGTAATGCCGTGCATGAAATCTGTTCAAAAAGATGCAAGGTTCAAAATGCTGCTCCATTAACCCTATATGATCGTAGTAGTGGGGATCGAACCCATTCATGTGTGCCAAGTTCTAACCGGTATACCACTGGAGGCTGCTCTAGGTCCGAATTCATTCAAGATGCGCAGGAAGAACTCCAAGAGCATACGGCTTCATAATACTGCTCAGAGATGTGGACACGGTAAGGGCTGTATGAGCGAAAGGACAAGCCACGGCCAGCAGAAGGAGGAAGCTAAGTACCATGATGGAGAACAAAACATTATCGTCAATCATTTGGATCTCCAGATGGGAATCGAACCCAAGCTCTATGTGTCGTATCCCACTACACTGTGAGGAGGTACTATCAGTCAGTCCGAACAGAGAGAGAAAGACGCGAAACAAAGGGAGCGCCAAAATGCCTGATACCGCCGGCCTTCTGGGTGATAATACCAGGTGGGCGAGGTAGCGTAGATGCAAGAAAGTTCAGTAGTACTAGATCAAAGTGCAGAAATGCTCATGTTGGAATGATGAATAAAAAGTTAACATCTGAATTACCGCGGAACTGAGTCACACTTGAATGTCACAGTAGAAAATCACGATGCAGCACCAAAGGGAGGGAAGAGTAGATGTGTTTTAGGTTCCCCTGTGGCTATAGACGAAGAATAAGCTGCCAAAAAGGAAGAGCTAACTATCTCTTGAGATGGAAGAAGTTAAGCTTCATGGCCCGGCTCGAATGAGCACAAAATAAATCGACCTTTTATGAATCTTCAGTGGGGAATTGAACCCGACACTGTTGGTCATTATATCGGTGGCCAATACATCACCAGAGTACATTGAAGAGGATGCTCATTTGAGGAATCTGAACATAGAGAAGCAGACACGAACAAGGGGAGCGCTGAACTGAATTGAACGATAATACCAGAAGAGGAAAAGAGGATTTAATGCAAATGAAATTTTCAGCTGAGCCTCAGGCCCGAGTTTGGGTGCTCTCCTTCAAGTTTAACTTGTACAGAGACAGAGAACCTTGATGATAGGACCTGAGCATCTTGACTCTTGAAGAACATGGTCCAATGCCGTGCACAACCGATACTTACATCCCCGCGCAGAAGAGGAGGTTACTCGTCAATTGACCAGCACTTGAGCTTGATGCCTGGATTGATTGCATGATTTGTCGAGCAAGAAAAACTCGACCGTCGTCGATCGAAAGAGGAAACATCGTGATGGTGACAATGTGACCTTCCTTGGCTTGAACACGACTTCCCTCGGAAGATTGACGTTTCCATCACACGGCAACTGCCGGGATCAATGGCGGTCACAGCCAGCGAAGACGTTTCTCGTCCCTGCGACCGTCTTCGCCGCCTGTTTGGCTCCTTCCCCCACTGCCTCCGCGGCCTCTCTTGTCTCTCCCTCCCGTCCTCCCCCTTTTTCCTTTCTGTTCTTCGTTTCGTTTCTTTCTCTCGGGTGCCAGACGGGGGTTGACACAAATGTGTCGCCCATCTCATTTGACATCTTTCATCGATGAGGAGGATTTTGTTGCGTTCGTGTGGGGATTGGGGAGGTTGTCATGGCTAACACGAATGTGTTGCTGTGCCCGTTTGACGTCCTTCGTCGGCGGATTGAGTTTTCAGTTTGCGATGCGACTGTGGCATGTTGGGGTCCGGGGGAGGGCTTGATTTTTGCTTGCTCGTTTTGTTTTTTTCGGGGGAATATCTCGCATTGCATTCCTTTCTCTCATTCTCCTCTCTCTCCCAATCGCGTCTCTTGCCCTTTCCTCTCCCCTCCCACACCCTGACTAAACCAAGACACTTTGCCACCAGGAATCATGACAGCACTGCCAATCATGGCCTTCGTCTTGCCGCCTGTCTCACAGGGTCGTTTGTCGGCATCCTCATCCTTACTTTCTTCTTCATCAGGAGGAGACGACTTGTTCGACAGCAGCGACGCACATCCACCAGCACACAGCGACGCGCATCCACCAACACACTCGGACTCATCATGTCTTTCCCACTGCCCCCAAATTCGCTGCCAGCACCAGAGCTATATGTCTTTCCTTGCCTTCAAGATGATAAAAATTGGCTTGACAAGAACAGTAATTTTAAAACTGAGGAACTTGACCTGTACGTTTGTTGTTTCTTTCTGCTGGTTTTGCTTTAACTGAATGCCATTCCCCAGGTCTCCGATGCGCAAGAATAAATGGTTGGAAGAACTTTGTGAGCACTTTGGACTCGCACATTCTGGCAACAAAACGGCGCGACGTGAGCGGCTTGTGAAGTTCAGCCAAGCCGGGACGGAACATTGGAAGGCAAAGTACATTTATTCATACCATACACAGATGAATACTCATCTCCCTCTCCTCTCACAGGCTTCTCCCTCCAACGTGTCTTCCTCACAAGGGAGTGAGGGTGGTGAGGGATGGCGGTATCACAAAGAGGAAGCTGACATATCGAGCAAACCGCATCCATGATGTGAGTATACCAGTGAGCAACCCTAAAGGGGCACTCGTCCCTATGTCAAGATCTGTGGATACTCGCAGTCAGTCCAAGGTGGATGCCTACATTCCTTGGGTAAGTCCGTTTTTGTTTGTGTTCATGCTTGGTTTGTTGATTGCATCTTCAGGCAGAAAGGAGGATGGCCAAGATAGCAAAAGAAGAAGAACGTGCACGGAATCTGCGACACACCCACCTCCCAGAGCCCGGAGTCAACAATGCCCGCAATATTAACATGCCTAACACGGTATGCACTCTCTCTTTTCACTGTCCATTCGACCCTAACGGCCATCTCAAACACGCAGGATCCCTTAGCGAGCCCTGAGTTTTTCCAGCATCTTGCCTCTATTGTTGAGGAGAAGCTGGTCGCTCATCAAAACTCTTCCCCCTCATCCTTGTCTTCGACTGCGTCGACGGTAACTCCCCATCCCTCCATGGGTTTCGACTCAACCATTATGGGGCTCCCTGCAAGTTCGCCTGAAGCCTTCTCTGGTATAGTGGACTGACCAGACTCACCGATCCTACCATCCTTTGGGCCTATGCAGATGACTTTGCCATCCACACTGCTCTCTCTGCCTGCTCTGCCGGTGTCTGAGTGCAATGGCAATACTCCAGTATCATCTGATGATACTGCTGTCAACCCCATCCAGTGCTCGTTGGTCTTTGCTGATGGCCAGGTCTTAATCGTTCGCCAGGGTGACGTTCCGCCGACTAAACCGTTCTCCTATTCAACGAATCTTGAAAATCTAGTTCAGTGCTGGGATGATCGCAATCCAGACTGGGCGCCATCTGTTGACTACCCTATCGTTATCCATGGTCGTCCCATTCCAATAAAGTATTGGAAGCATATCTACAAGTCGAACAAGAAAACAGGGAATGAATGGGAAAAACTCAGGAGCATCTGGTTGGAATGGAAGGTACGCTTGCTTTTTTCTTTCTTTCTGTTGTTCATTTTCTTACCTTTTGCCTTCAGTATTTTGTTGAAGCATATCAGGCATCTCCAATGCCTGATGCCTTCTGGGCCAAGTTTTCCGACTCTCGAGGACAGAGGCTGAAATTTACGCCAATCAAAAGAATTCTTTTGATGCGACGAACCGATGCAAATCTCGTTCTAGCACAACAAGCATTGATGGAGTACGGCGACGACTTTATCAATCACTTTAGCTATAAACTTAATGGGAAATTAGTTCGTCTGACAGATGTTCCAACTATTGTCCAACTGTATAAGGAGAAGAAGGGAATTAGTTGTGGTGAGGATGATTAGTATACAGTTCGTTGTACTAGTCATACTTAGTTTTAAAATGTTACAACATTTTTCTCATTTACTTGCTATGTGAGGTACAGAACAATATTATTAAAATTAAGCGCATGGACATGTTCGTCCACAGGTCATACATTTGACTACTTGGCAGTCCAGCTTGAAAAACTCATCTTGACGAAGAGTTGGAGTGTCGTTTGCTGAAATCAGATATTTGACAATTGTTAAGTGTGAAAAGTCCGTACTCCAACCGCCCCATTCGCAGATCTGTCGAATCGACCAACGGAGTTCGCATGCAAACCACTGGCATCCACCACAGCGAAAAGAATGTGTACCGTAGGGATATGGTATGATATCCAAATCCCACAGGTTATTTCGAAAGAGTTGCAGGAAGACCTCTGCTTTCTAACAAAGTTCTGAATGAGTATGAACCATAGCATATAGAACTCGTACTTTACCATCGCTGTGCTCTTGGTAGTGACAGGACGGTCACGTTTATCAATGTTGGGGAAAAGATTCCCTTTGTTAATCCTTGAGGCACTGATTCATGCGCTGAAGGCTCGAACAGGACAGAGATGTGCCATCTGTTCTGGCAGTTCTTGTAATACGAATGGAGGTATGCCTAATGTCCGAAACAAGTCAGCAGGCAATGGCACTAGTGGTTCAATGCACTTACCGCCAACTGGCGCGTTTTTACGAAAAGGAAGGGTGATCGACATACAGCCAATGTCATCTTTGTTGTCATAGACATCGACCTCATGGGCCTGAAGGTTCAACACCTTGTCAATGCGGAGTAAGCACGTAAACGCTATGAGATAGACAGCCTGGAGTAGTCGCTGTGTATTTCCTCCACACCAGTTGCCTTGAGAGAGATGCTCGTTATTCCAGTTTTCAGGCTTATGATTATGCTCATAGAGCTGCCGTAGAGTATCCTAGAAAATAAAATATGTAATGAGTTCTTGACAACAGAAACCGACACATACAGGTCCAATGGCTCGAGCGCTAGTCGAAGTTTCACCTTTGGCGACCTGTGTTTTCCTTCAGCCCACATATTACCAACGAGTTTCAAAGCATACCTTGCGTTTGTGAAGACCTAACATATACGAGGATACAAGATCAGAGATTGACGGGTTTCCAAGTGCCGTTGCTCTGCTCCAAGGTACCTTACCTCAACGACCACTCTTACGAAAGCCATATGTGGTGCCTGCTCTGAGCTTCGTAGCATTCGAGTAGCTCTTCTGTGCATTGTTAGGTCCTCTGCTTATGCCGTGCATATCAATATCATCACACCTCGTCAAGTCAGATAGAGATGATACAGATTGAATGCTCGAACGTACTGTTTCATGATAAACCCGACAATGTAGTAATCGATGTTTGGGTCAAGCTTCTGCACAGTGAATATATTAGTACCCGGCTGGATGATGCTCTCCTCAACAAGGAAGTCATTAAACGCCAACATGATCCTGTGTAAGCGTAGTCATGTTAGAATAATACAGGTGTCAGAAACTAAGAATGTCAGTCGACCTTTTATATGCGGCATCAGTGCCTTCCTTGACACCCTCCGATGCTTCGCTGATATTGGCTAAAACCTCCTCGACATCGTCTGGTGCATTCGGGTCCATCTGCGTATTGCCGTTGTGTTCATTAGACACACCACAGCTCTCCTGCTCACCCTCGATGTCATCTATGACCTCTAAATCTGAGGATACAGTTTCTAGGACCTTGCGAATTCCTAGCGCATTTGTAATATCGTTGGTTGTATTCATGTCCGTATGATACTAAGAGGAGAGAGAGAGAGAGAAAGTGAGTCAAGGAATAAAGTCTGCGATACATTTTATATATATGAAAAAGAGGGGTAGGTGCCCCTATTCAGAATCCATTCTCGTCATCTGTGCATAACTCGAGGATCTCCCCTTTCACTGTATATCGAACTTCAATTCGGTACTTCGGGGATGAGGCACGTCTCTGGCACTTTATTGGAGCAGCTCCTTGAAAAACCATGAGAGACAGATTACATGGGGTTTGAAATGAGCCCTACCTGTCATTTCATCGCCACTCTCATCACTAGATATGTCTAAGACTGAGTAAGATCTGTTGCGTAGATTGGCAGAAGTCGAGGCTGTAGCATTATAAAAGTTATTGTCAGAGATTTGACAGACAGGAATACATACTTGACATACCGACAGGCTGAGAGACGCTTGGCTCTGCTTTGATGCGCCTCGTTTTCTTGATACTTGGTTCAACCATCTTACGTTTTCTGCCAGTTTTGAGAGTTGGATATTGTATATCGTCCAAGGTGTTCGGCCGTGCATGAAGGGTCAATACACGAGAGAGCCATGCACGAATTTCTGGTTTCTTCACAAACTGATCGTACTCAGCTGCTGTGGTATCGGTATTGTATGTTCCATCAATCGCAGAGGTGATCTGCGTCAGGATTTCACCAGGAAGGATGAAAGATACATAGATCTCTGAACCTGAACATTCACGCTGATTCGCACGTACAGCATGTGCTTTAGAAACTATAGCATGCTGAGATATATGAGTGTTGTCGTCCTTGAATAGTCCCCGTTAGTGTTGCCGCTGCTCGGCTCAGCTCGGCTTCAGTCAGCTTTTCTTGAGCTATGCCCATATGTAGCTCTTAGCTGAGCGGAGCTGGAATAAAATTGATTCACTCGGCTCAGCTTGCGCTCGGCTCACGCTTAGCAGCCAGCTAAAGGCCAAAATAGGTAATAAGAATATATAATTTAATTTCCAGCACGTAGCTGCTCGATAAAAGTTAAGATATCTTCCGGTACACTATCCTGGTCAGCTAGCATAGCTTCTAAATCACGTATCTCAGCTTCTTTTGATGTGCCGGCAGTGAAGTCCAGAAATTGACCCCGTTTGAAGGCAAATTTTAGCATCTGCAGAGCCTCCATTAGATCTGGTGCAAGTCGGTTCCGTCGCTGAGTTGCCGTCTCTTTCCCAGATGAAAATACACGCTCGCAAGATACAGATGTCCCTTGGATTGGAAGGATGTCCATGGCCATCATGAATATTGTCGGGTAAACGTGTTGATTATCCTTGGAGTACCCATTTCAGATTCATAAAGAAGTAGCTCAAGGCCTACTTACCTGCCAATACTTTACAATATCATGGCTAGTCTTAATGTCGGACAGGTATGCTTCAACTTCAGCTTCGAGACTTTGCGGGTGAATTGTTGTATCGAAAAGGTTATCACCGAGAAGGTCGTCGGCCCAGCGGTTGCGGTGAGGATCAGATATGGCATTTCGTGCAGGTGTGGGTGGAATTGATGCAGTGGAACGATAATCACGCAACTATGTTGTATATCTCAGCTTTCAAACAAGGGCAAGATCAATTATCAAAGAAGAATACCTTATTCAAAAATAGCTGTCGAGCATCTACCTCCTCTCCTGGCATGTAGCGATGGTACCAGTGTAGTTTTGCATTAGGGTTGAGAACTTACATTGTGCACAATTAGTAAAGATAGCACGGCATTTGTCAAATTTGCTCACTGGTTGCTAAAGTATATGCCGGAACAACGTCCAGATGTTCCCGATATGTCGCTAGCTTCTCAAGGCCCTCATCAAGAGCTGGTGCTGCATCTGGAAAGGTGATCTTGAGGCCCTGCCAAAGTTGGATCATTCGCCGGAAACTTGGAATTGCCAAAGAAAGGGTTGGTGTCTTGTCAGCAGATAGCTTCTGTTGGAATGCGTGTGGTACCTACATATATCAGTAGGTAAAGTTGGCTTTTTAAATACATAAACATACCGCTAATATCTGGTGTATTATTTCTAATGCTTTCCACTCATCTTCTGAAAGTTTGTGTTTACGAAGATCAGCGAAGTCCCGTTTGTCAAGGAATAGCTCAATCCCCTGATAACAAATCAGTATGTCAATGATAGGATCAAATAAAATGTACGTTACCTCGCGCAGTTCAATTGCCCGCTCAATCATTATATCTGTTGAAGACCACCGAATGTCAACGTCAAGGACCAATTGAAGTACCTTCTTATCAAGCATTTTGAGCACAGATGAAAAGCCATGCCGACAGAGCGAAGATCCACGAATCTATGAAATACTAAGCTTATGTTGATAACATCACAAATAAAATCCTACCGCACGTACAAGGGCCCGTACAGCCGCTACCAGGTCTCGGGTGATGTCTAACATCTCTGTATATCATAGTGAGATTGTGATTAATGCATGAAGACATACATACCTCCAAGGAGGACAGCATTCAAAGCTGTAACAGCAGATATGACAGCCTTTGCAGCTAGATTGACAATATGAGCAAAACATCTGGACAATAACATCATTCACATCACCAGTCTACAGCAATGGAAAGCTTACCGTATCTGCCGCTCAGTAGCACAAAAGGTGAACCCACGGCATATGAGGTCATGCTCCAAAAATACCATAAAAGTTCCATTGTTTGCGGCATTGTCCATGGTCATCCAACCAAGCTGCAATCAAAGAATTGTTAAAGATGTCTTTACATGATTCACACAATGATTTCATACCTTCAATGGATGCCTCACATCTTTACTTGTTATACCGACTCGATCAGTAATATGGAGAATTGCAGCAGCTAAGTGCTCGCCATCGTGACGACCAGGAACACAGTGGTACCCAATAAGATCAGACTGCAGGCAAACAATTGTCCGACCATCGGCATCAGTTCCCACAGCTTCCATCCAGTGCGCCGTCATGGCCATGTAGTTCATCAAATTTAGATCACTCGACAAGTTCATAGTGAGTGAAACGCTACCCATGGCATGCTGAAATCACGTTAGAATATGAGAAAACAGGTGAACAAAAACATACCTCAAGCTCTCCACTTAATGTCTGGATATATCTCTCCCATGTCTCGATCACTTGTCCTCTGATGTAGGTGTGATGTGGGATATCTGAATCATTTAGTTCCTCCCGAAGCATGAGAAATATGCGATGTAATTGTGGAGACTCAATCACATTGATTGACTTAGTAGCATCAGTACATTATATACAATAAGAGCGACAAGATTCCAAACCTGATCATCAGCAATGATCCATTCAATGATGGCGTCAATAAATGCTTCTTGAGAGAATTGGGGCACAAAAGTCGAGGTGGACATTTCAGGAGGTGTTGCAGCAGTTGCCATACCATTAGCTCGCCGAAACTGTTCTGCAGGCTTTGTTCCATTTCCCTTGATCAACACGTTAAGTCGATCACAAGCGATGACCCATAATTTGAGATGTTCCCTTAGGAGATGGTGACGAAGGGGTGTAGTTCCTGTACTCATCTGATATGTCTTATCCTTGGCGTTTTTCCGTTTATCACCCATGCTGACAGTAAGGATGAGCACAAATGAAAGACGCGGTCATTGGCGGCTTACCGGCAAAATTTACAGATACGGTGACCACCTTCTTCCACGTAAAAGGGCCAGATATCATCAGCATTATGATTGTCTCGTGGAGTTGATGGCAGTGAAGTGAACGATAGAGCTGGAGAGTGCAATGATGATGACGGTGATGAGGAAGGTGGAGACGGCGATGGTGGGTCAACTGACGGCACTTCAAAGTGGACAAACTGGTATGTCCTTGCTTCATTTCGACGCTGGTCAGGGGTAGGAAGATCATCGGGACCTTCAAGAATATGCGGCGACTGAGGGGGAAGTGTCCGAAGGGAGGGTGCGAATGGATTTTCTTCTTCCTCGTCATCATCTTCAGATACCGTTGTCACACCTACCATAAATTTTTAGGCGTCGAGGGTAAACAAATATATATCATTCAACTTACGCTGGAGCTGTGGCCGTGGAGATACCACCACCACAGATGGATCAGCTTGGCGGTGTGGCTGGTCCCGATGTGGACTACGTTCATCCTCACCTCTTGTTGTGGGTGCGGATGGCTTGATCTTGTCTTACGGCCGGTCTTTTTGGCCCCACGGGCATGCTTGCGAACTTCTGCTATCATTACAGACTAGACTGCTTCCGAGAATCTAAACATGCACTTACCTGGTTGATCCTGGTCATTAAGGGCTTGTAGTGACGTTGTCATTGTTATGGGACCTTGAGGAGTGAGCAAAGTGGCACCCCGCAACGGTTGTTGTGATTTTGCTGGAGGAATATAAGCACAACGCTTCTGTGTGAATAGAGATAGACAAAACTCACCTTGTTTAGCAGCACCTCGCATTACTCTCCAATTTTGCACAGGACCCACCTTGTTGATGCCTGAGAACGAAACTCGAGTTAGCAGAAGCAATCTCCGACTACCATACGTACCTTCAATCTCAAACCCTTCAACCTCAAGTACACCACCACGAGGGTATGCTGTTTCTGCTTCTACATTGGTGTGACGCGGAGCCATTGAGGATTGGCGTGAAGTCGAAAGGTGGATTGAAGCCCTAGCTGGATGTACAATGGTTTAATATACAGATATGTGAATACGTGTACATGCTATAAATGAGCATGTACACGTATATTGTTGCTAGCGATGTCAGCCACGGCAGCTCATTCAAGGGATGATGCTGCTGACAACAATCCATAAGCAAGAAGAAAACAAAAGCAGACAGCACACACACCGAATGGAGGCCACAGACTAAACAATATCCTACCACTTGTCACCATCCTCAACGTTGCTCACACAGTTCTCTAGAAATGTTATGGGGGACAATGACTTGGCAGTAGGGCAAAATGAAGTCTTGTCACTTGGAGTAGCAGGGAAATCAGATTATATTGGCATATGCGGAAGAAAAGAGGCATAGGATGTTCTGGGAGATAGACTGGGCAGTAGATGGAGTAAGATACAGCATTAGGGGGAGGGGAGTGTTAGGGGAGTGAGAGCGATTGCAAAAGCGAAAGTGGACATGTCAGCATCCAAATTAGGAAGGAGCTGATAGCTCGACCCGCTCGAGCCGGATTCCAGCCGCTAAATTGATGAGCCGAGTGGCAGCAAGCTATGAGCTAACAGTCTGAGCTCAGCTCGGGATTTACTGGCTCAGCTCAGCTAGCTCGGCAGCTCGAGCCGGAGCGGCGGCAACACTAGTCCCCGTCGTTTGTATAAATCTTGAAGCAGGTCACGGGTGGCTAATCCTGGGAAGACATGGTCACGGAAGTTGCGGATGATGCCCATCGAGTGTCCCCAAACGAAGAGCTCTTCACATAGGTTGGTGAGGTGGGATATGTTTGGTTGATTCAGCGAGGGAGCAGCAGGCACATTATTGGGCCCATTCGACTGCGATGTTACTGGGTGAAGATATTGGATGAGAACCGACACCTGAGGGAAGTCAAGTGGGATGCGCGAAGCTAGGGAACGCTGCCATGCTCCCTGTGTCTCCAATGTCATGGAAAAGTCCTGATGCCATGCAGATGCAACAGCAGCATAACCATCGACTTCAGATGCTTCTAGGGCATCAAATAGCTGTTTTCCAATGCTCAACTTCGCGATACTGGCCGCAGTTCGGATGCCGCATCCCTGAATTCCATCCTATCACATAAGAATGAGTCTATATCAATTGAAGACAATGCATAACTTACATCATAATCACCCCCTGCGAGTAACGCAATCATGATGAGATTGTTGCAGGAGAATTGGGATCCAGCCTCATAAACCTCGATCAGATATTTGGAATCGCTTTCCTCTTTTCTAATGAATATGTTAGAAAATTACACTGATAGAGATAGACTGTTTCAACTCACATCCGAATCACTTGTCGAGCACCAAATATCATTGTATCAAAGTCTTCTGACATCACGGTGGAGATCTGACCAAGACGTGAGAGCATCGCAAGCTCAGCCTCTGCTTCGCCTGGAGCCTGTGATTCATGTCAAGACAAGAAATGACACGTGAAAAGAAGAGGCCCGTACCTCCCAATAGGGGAACCCAAATCCTTCGAGCAGCCGCTTAAAATTGTTGGTTAACCAGACTGGTGTCTTCTTCACAGTCTTTTTACGCTTATAAGCAGGGCGGTGTGGGCCGTCAAACACGAATAAAGGTATGACCGGGAGATGAAATAGGCATCCTAGTCATTTGAAAAGCGATGCTTGGGCTGGACTCTTCGTCTGCCCGTGATGGTATGTTGCTGCAGACATCCATCCACTAGAAAGAGGTGATACTAGTCAGACTTGATATGTATGGTAGGCTAGATATAGCTACCTAGCATCTACGCCTATGCGTGGAACAAGCTCATGTACAGCGCCGGTGGATATCGTCTCAGAAGCCCAATCAACGAATGATACCGAGCTTGTGGGGTTCAGAAGCTGTAAAGGAAGATGTTAGAGCTAGCATAATTACAGGAGAAAAGCAAACAAACATCCCAGCCACCTTTGACACCCATGGTAAGAGAGGAAGAGGCTGCTATAGGGGTTGTCTGGGAGCTCGTAGCTGGATGACTTGCTGAGCAATCTGCAACTTATGGATTCCGAAAGAGAAAAGGCAGCATGAATATATTATCTCGAAATACGAGGCCACCTTGAGGGTTCCGAATCTGCACAATACATAGTCTGAGGCATATCATCCAGCCCAGCTGCAGGAATCCATCACGGTGCTCATGGAGCAGCTAGGAGACCAGTTGTGCAAACCAACCATAAGTCGGAAAGGGCATTTCACAGCTGAGCATTATACGCGATGGTTGTATGCAGACAAGTAATTATGAAGTACTTGCACCTCCCGAGTTCCAATTTTTGGAGGCGCAAGTACGTCATAAGTCAACATTCAGGGTAGCAACACTTTCGAACGCTATCTCGAATTCCACGAATAGTAGCGATAATCTACGTTAGAAGAGTCAGATATGTATTCAATTCTAGAGTCAAGCAATGTACCTCGTAGTAACCTTTTGAACCACCTTCTCGGATGCGATTTGGATGGCGTCAAAGGAAGTTCACGCCTCTCCAGACTGAATCTAATGACGTGAGCGGTGAGGATGCTGAGACGCCTTCCATCGCACACTGCACAGCGAAGAAACGAAGCTTAGAGCTTGTGAACGTTAACACTTGGAGAGGCTTGGATATCGGCAGATGGTACGAGACGATGACTGATGCGTTGAGGGTGATAGATTATTTGACGGCTGACAAAGTAAGATATGAGAACTGGATTTGTAGGCCAAGGATAGGAGAACGTACTCGAATAAAAATAGTCAAGAGAACACGTTGGCAGGAATGAAGCTGCTAAGACAGCGAGACGGAAAGGCGTAGGTCCACTGCCTTTTGATGTCAAGTCTGCCATCATGCCAAACATCCAGTTGCCAAGCATGGCACTGCCATGGATCGTGGGCATCAGGGTGGTCGGAATATACGAAAGCAGTTGAGAGACCAAGTCTTTTTCTTCATCCTCCATTGCTGACCGTTGACATGGCTGCAGCTGGATATAACCTTGCTCAATAACAGTGCCATTCCTTAGGACATAGACGAAGTCCTTCAACATGATCTGCGACGGATCACGAGTGATGATGATGGCGGTTTGGTCTTCTCGCCATTTTTTGAAAACTCTGATGACCAGGACACGAGAGGTGGGATCCAAGGCAGAAATGGCTTCATCTGATGATAAAAATAAGAACATGATAGGCTACAAATGTTTAAGTCAAAAACTCACTGAGAATTAAGCCAAACAAACTCCTTGATTTCGTGCACAATAGCCAGCCTTTGCTTCTTGCCACTGCTCAAGTTTGTACCTCCACTTCCCAGCTTCGCCTCGTATCGAGAACGGTACTTAGAGAGTCACGTTCCTGCAATGCCGCATTGATTGCTGGTAGCTATTGCAGACGCAGTACAATCAATGAGCGTTGATGCGATGGAGTCTTGAGGTCATTCAATGGTAAGGAGAGGACAGGCGACCACCTGGAAGAAGGTTTAGACTAGGACAAGAGTGGGGACAGAGGCGAGGATGAGCGTGAGTTCCCAGAAACGTGAAAGGGCATGTAATACACAGTGATACACTGTTCATTAAGTCTGAAATTTGAGAATCAACAGCGGATTTAAAAGAAACTCACCGTGGACCAACCGGAGGCCATGGGCCAACACTTGTGGTGTGTACCACCGGGCGCTTGATTAGGGAGCAAAACTAACAAGAAGGATAATCCCAGCAAAAGACGCTAAGGATAGCATCGTCAAGCCTATGGTCCGGCGATGAAGGACGTCAAACGGACAGGCCAACCCAAGAGGGTCAAGCCAGTAGGGTGGGGAGTGGAGAGAGCAGGCAGAATAACACCGTCAAGCCCATAGTCCGATGATGAAAGACGTCAAACAGACAAGCCGACCCAAGAGGGTCAGGCCAGTGGGTGAGGAGTGGAGAGAACAGGAATAATAACACCGTCAAACCCATAGTTCGCCAACGAAAGACGTCAAACGGACAGGCCGACCCAAGAGGGTCAGGCCAGTGAGGAGTGGAAAGAGTGCCAAACGCCTAAGTGCCACGATGTGGCACTTAGTCAGCCACAGCCACCGAGGCCAAGCGCCCGGGCCGGCGGTTAACAATCTCACTTTGACAATTTCACTTATTGTGCAAAATAATCACTTAACTTAACTTAAGTTCACTTTTGGCAGGTCAAGTACTCTCCTCCTGGATCACATATGGACTGGCCCTGGGCTCCCGCTCTGATATAGCACTATTATCTCTATCTTCGGCTAATCTGAAATGCATTGAGCTGGCTTCCTGTCAATAACATGCCCAAATTTTAAGTTTCTCCTCTGGCCATTTAAGAGGGCATTACCAAGACATTACTTTGTGCATCTCCTAGTTCTATGAGAGATTCACTCTCTGATCTATTTTATAGTGCGTGGCTTGCTATTTCTATTATCACAATACTGAATCACCCTCGTCTTTCAGACTTTCATTTTTACGGAGGCAGAATTGGCTCGACGCAAAGTTCACATACAATGCTAGCACTGTTGACGAACGGCACGACAACTTTAAGCTCGACTTCTTCAAGAGTCCGAAATTCTACGCAGCCTGGGCTTTGCAGACACATCTTTAAGACATGTTTTATTCAATCAGGAGGCTTGGACTCTAACCGGCGCCTGGATTTGCTCCACTGCAACAATTATACCTGCCGTATATTGCCGTACTACATTGCTCCGCCGTATCATGGGCAGCCTATCATATATCATCCTTCAGGGTGACACAGCGACACCACCATTGCACGGCAATTAGACTTCATGTCAAATAATGGTTCAATTTCCTACCAGTGCTCCTGGTGCGGTCGCAAATGCTAGTGTACAAGGTACGTATCTAACACCGCAATAATTCTTCTTCGTAGGCTAAATTATTTGTAAATATAGTCTCGTTTGTGCACCTTGGGGCCCGAACGACTCCCAAGTGACACCCTCCCGCTATCCAAGTGAAGGAACTCTGACTGTTACTTCACTTGATAGATGTAAGGAAAGTGAATACCCAATTTCACTTGACGAGAGAGCGTCTCTGGAGCTCACCTGAGGAGTCACCAGAGTGGCTACGGCTACTGAAATCTAGACACTGTGTCGCTGTGAGTCATGCTTGTGTGGATCCAGTATGAAGCCAGCTAATCAAAATGGTATTGAATGGTATCATTGATCAAGCGGTACAGTAGACGAACTTAGCCGAAAGAGTCGGCACATACCGGCACATCCGTAACTCGTCCGTGTTGGCGCATGTGGTTCACCGACATACCCTACAAGGTATTTCAGACTGAATGGAGCACACAAGATCCCGAGTGAATGAACGAGCATGGTACTATGCCATTTGGGCCAGCTATGTTAGAACAGAGTTTTTTAAGTACGGTGTGATTAATATCGGCAGACAAACAAATCTGACACATATCACCATTATCCAATAGTACATGTAGGGCCAGTGAGCAAGATATGAGAGGGAGGCGTTGTAGTATCAGGCAAGTGCCAAGTGAGAGTAAGTGAACCAAGTGAACATGCCAAATCTGGCAGGAGAATAAGTGAAAAAGTTCAAATAAGTGACGAAAAGTTAGCCCAAAAAGTCACTTTATATGCTCTCGCCCGGGCCGAGGTCCTTGCCATACTGTACGCTGCTTGTACTAGTAAATCATGCCTCGCGCTCAAACCTTTGGCTGCAAGAGATTGATCTTGAATCTTCGTATAGGCGTCCCGGAGTTCAAGGCTGACGTTTCGAGTTCGACTTGAAGTAAACTCTCAAGAGCGACTCCGCATATTCACCAATAGACGTGCCCTGAATGAAGGAATTGAATTTGTCTTGAAGGGCTTTTGCCTCTGCGCTCAGTTTGGGGAATATGTCGGTGGACGGTATAGGTGGTACTGGGGGGGTATTGTTAGACAAAGGCAAGGTTTTAGTTTGGCGTGTTAGGTACTTTCTCCTGCATGTGCACCATTAATATATTTCCCAAGGATTGTGCCAATACGGTGTCCCCTACCTTGTTTGAATTTTAAGTGCGTTAGTCTTTCTGACTCTAGTAATGCGCTTGACATTCACAATGGCAGGCTCTTTGCTAGAGCAGCCAGAAGGTGAGAGTGAACACTGGGGCACTGAGTCTTGTGCAGCTCTAGCATCGTAGGCAGCTTTGCACCAGAGTCGGATCTGGAGCCTGTTTCTCGATAATTGTATCACATATTAGTTGAGTTTTAACGGCAGAGATGTCAATACATACCTTTCGTAGTAGCGTTTACTTTTCTCGCACACTGAATGACGCATTGATTCAGTTGTGTGATTTTTTTGGGTGGTGCCATGGAAGAAGGAGAGAAAGTGGGTGTCAGTGATAGTATTCTATAACGCATTCTTACTGCTTTTACTCTTTCGTCTGATGCGTCTCACCGTATCATATACTGGCTTTATATCTCTTCCTCTCAGTTCTAAACGACCTTCAAGATATCATGAATGTATTAGAGAAGGTTCAGCCATTCTACTGGAATATATTGTTTGTAAAGTATACCTTTGGTGCATCTATCCTAGCACTCTCTCCCACGGTATTCAAATGAGGATTATGACATAAGAGCAACTGGGAATTGTGGACCACTTACCGTTATAGAAAATATTTTCATTATCTGCGGCCTATGTCAGTATTTTCATGGTAGTGAATTCATTATTGCTAGTTGTCTCACCGCAACTTCGCCTCTCCTGCCATTCCAGTTGAGAAATTTCCCATGGAAATCGCATATATAAAAGCCTGCATTCCCGATAAAACGCACCTTCTCACTACCCTTTGCCTTCTATTTGGTGTGAACCACTTCTCACTTTTCCGATATCTCTACTGACTTGTATGTTAGAGTCAATGCATGACATAATAGACCGTGGCACAGCGGTGGGTTTCTTCATCCCATAGCATGAGAACCTGCTCATCGATTGTAGTATCATCGTACGCACCTTGACCTTCCCAAACAACGGCTGCTCAAGTGATACCGTTTGACTTAGTTCGATGCAATACACAATGGTCATTCCGAGTCGTGGTGGCAAGAGTTCATAGAAATCTACACCGAAGAATATCCCCGCATGGTGCTCGATCGACGTTTTACTTCGCAGGCTCGCTACGAAGAGAGCGTTCGCTTGTTGCGAGAGGTACGTATCTTTCAGCCCAGGTTGTTTAGAGGAACTAACAGCGAAGGCAGGTATTAGAACAGTGGATGGATATGCGTGGAGGGAGGATTGCCAAGCTTACTTCTTACTATAGTACTGACCACCGGGACATCAAACATGACTCCAATACCTCTTGCCCCGCAGATGTCCTAGAGACAAACAGTTCAGTTCATAGCGAGAGGGAAGATCTTCAGAGCGACGGTATTCAGCACGCTACCACTGGTCGCATTCTGCAGTGGAGGGTCGGGGTTGCTGAGGCGTACGACCCAGGGAATGACGAGTCTGATAGATAGAAAGCCTTAGTTGCTGTATGCGCCTAGCGAGGGGAGAATAGGACCAGTGCCGACTTCTATAATAATTCATATTTTCAAAGTGGTTTTGCGGTGACTACAGCATACGTGGTAGAATATCTCCTCATACCATCGACCCCCAAGATACAGCAGATGGAATTGGTACCTGTACAGTACGAGACTTTACAAAGTTAGCATGTACAAAGTGACATAAAGGAAGCTTGCCAATACGAGAATGTACAGAGTGGCATAATATTCATGACTCACAAGACCAGATGTTTTTCTCGCGTAGTTAATGCGCGTGGCATTGGTAAGTACACAGCCGTATGTTCGGGTGATACACGCAGCCTAGCGAGGAGATAGATAGTTGACAATCAGCATCCCGACCCATTACAGGAGTGGATTCCATCAGTATACAGGGAGATCGAAAGCACGATGCACTAGATAGTGAACGGCAGCAGGAAAGGGGCGGGAAGGATGGCGCCTACTAAAAGAGAAAGATATCAGTGAAAGTGTAAAGATGACTGAAGGAGGATAGAGATAGCTTAGGGGGAAAAGGACGTTATCATTCCCAGGAAATGATTGCGCAATCTGATGAACCTGGCATAAGAAAGTGAGCTCTGATGATGAACTGATGATCAACGTACTATTGAGATCACAGGCCCCGTATGCAGATGACGAGCATATCATATATCCTAGCCTATTCTTCTTGTATATCAGCAAATTGTCAACAATCAAGCAATGCAGATATACATGTTTTGTAAGCTTTCAAGACAAGACCAAGAAATTCAGGTAACTATTTAATAAACCTTAAGGGAATGTTCAGTTACTTGTCGGATATTCAGAGAGAAATCGACGTACCACCCTTCCATACTTATTGGCTTCGAAGGTCATGGCCGCTTCACCCGCCCCATAGACCCACGCCTCACTATCCACCACCCTGTTGGCCAACTCCGCCATGAAAACTAAATTTCCTGCAGCGTTAAACCCTCTGATAGTGTAGTGATTGAGTTTACTTAGGTTGTTCGACGAGTGCCATCCCGTGCTGCCGAACTTCAGAATAGGATGGTAAAATTATCAGCGACTTACGATATTGCGAGCGTGCATGTTCCCGACCACCAGACCTGAGCTCCGAAGCGACGAAGAGCTTCATAGAGTATCGCTTTACCCTGCTCGCCTCCAAGCTTTTTCTTTGTCTTATCCATTTCGAAAAACGGCTGCCTACCGACCGACTGGCGAACATAGAATGTGGGATTTGGGACGAAGATATCTACAGGACAAGGATAAGAGACCCAAGAGGTATGGGGAAATACACACTAATGACCGCGGCAAGCGCAAGTTCCACAACTGATCTTACACCCTGAATGGCGACGCGACTTGAGCCTCGAAAATACACAAATATTGTGTTATTCACCTTGAAAGAAAACCAGGATGACATCAAAGCGGAATAAGGCAAAGCAGAGGAGGGCAGAGTCGAGAGAGAAAGCGAGAGTGGTAAGTGAGTAAGGAACAGCATGAGAAAGAGCTTAAATATGATTTGAAGCCAGCATCAAGCACAAATATGAGCATGCATTGGAACATGATCCACGACACTGAAAGTTCAAAGATTATTGAGCCCTTGCAGTCGTGCGACAAGCTGTGAGGACTTGAAACAGCGCGTCCGGTTGAGGATAGTAGTCTTGAGGGTATGTTCTTGGCAAAGAAATGATCGAGTGGGCTTGAATCTCATCTGAACTTCGAGTACAGCCTCACAGATGATACATGGGTGGATGTACGTTCTGGTTTATGAGTATGAGTGCATAGTTCTGATGAGATCACCGGGTACATCTTACCTTGTATATCAAGTAGAGAATATGTCTAGCCGTGTTGCAGTATAATTCAATGGCCACGAAATAGATCTCATTGATTATTCTTTGGGCTTATGATACTTACAAATCATTCGGGCACGAGAGGCTGCGCGATGAGATATTCGAGAAAGTGAGTATTGGTATCACAGATTGCCGACAAGTAAACAGAGTTCCTCGCATGGTGCTAGTATGAATATGATGAACTGGCATGAATCGGACAATGGAAGGGTATGGAACTCACTGGATATATTTCCTGTGGTACGACGAAGGATAGGTCCTTCAACCTGAGATGAGGAAAGCGCCGATAGCATACAACTCGTTTTTCTTTTGCACAAAGGTCAGGCACTCAGCCAACCATGTGGACTCGACGTCGACATGATCCATAACAACAGAGAGTGCTCAATTTATCAGCGCGTTTTTGGTGCTGTTGGGGAGAGGTGTCAGTAGAACCCACTGGAGACAAAGCGTGGGGGCAAGGTCATATCAGGGGAGGGTGAAATGAGGCTCGTCGACCTGCCGGTTGTGGTAGGAGACAGCATCTGAGTGCTTGTACAGAAGATTGACTATACCGGCAACTTGAGAGCTATTGCGCATGAAAGCAGAAATACAATGGGTGAGCGAAGCATGCCCTGCGTATTTCCCTTCAGATTCGGTGAATAGAGCAAAGAGAAAAGCCCCAGTGGTTGAAAATCCCACTTTGCGCGATGCATTCACAACAATTTGAAGCCGACTCGCTATCGTTATGTCTAGGGTACGCGGCCACGAGAATTGTGCTCATGAAGCATTGCCTCTTTGCATCGAGGGACAAACATCATCGAAAAGACCCGAAGAAAATTGTTGCTCTATCTGAGACTGAAAATCTTGATTAGAGTCAACACTCTTCAAGCCTGAGTGCGGCATTGAACCAGAGTAGTAGTTAGGAGAAGGGGAGGAAAGCACACTGTCGAACACAAAGGGTGGGGGTGTCAATGGAGTCAGAGAATAGAAAAGAGGCTGGTTTGACATCACAGGATGGCCATATGAAGAGGTAATCCCGTCATACTCTGTCAGGTAAATGAGGAGAGTGATTTGACTATCTCAGCAGCTAACTCACTATATGACAGGTAACCAGGCCTAGAAGGATCAACAGACGCTGGCAAGACATATGAATACTGTGTCTTTTGATGAGGCATGGCTGGAGTATCGTCGCAAGATGCGTCAGGGTGACATTTCGTGTCACTAAGTGGGTGCTGATGTTCTTCAGGTTCATGGTCAACTACGAGCGACAATCTACATATTGACGTGTCATCTTGTGCCATGACGTCTGTATTATGTCCTAAGGTATAAATCTATGTTTCTGGGAGCACCACGAGGACGTAGAGTATGGGAGGGACGATGCGACGTCGTTGGCGGGAGCAGGTTCCGAATTTGGATTGCGCGCCTACGATGCCGGATGCTGGCCATCACCTTTTTCAAGTACCACTCATACCCCCCCTCCGCCCCTCGATCAAGTCCTAGACTAGGAAAGTGCTACAGTCTTTGTTAGATGTAATTAAATGTTTGTCAAATATGTGCGGAACTTTTAGACTATATGTTGATCACAAAAATGCCCTAAGGTTGTGGCTGCAGCAATCTATTCAGCTAATTTTCATTTGTGTATGCGTGTCACTGTAATTATTCCAAGGTTGAGACCAAGTTCCTTCACTGAATTTCATTTGTATGTGCATGTCAGTGTCAGCAACCTTCCATATTTGACCCCACTACACACAGCTTCTTCTTACCACCACTTTCATTTCTTTTTATCTCTCTATTTTGTCATTTTTTCACTCTTCGTTGATTACTCTTTCATCTGTTGCTTCCTATGGGTCGAATATCCGTCCCTGTATACAGGGGTGGCTCGCCTAGCTCTCAACATCCATCGCCCCGCCCTCCTGCGGTGTCAACTGAAAGCTCCGACACCACACCTGATACGACACGTAGGTACGTCTGAGAAACGTCGTCGATATCCATTGACAGTTCCAAACGAGATGCCCAGCATCTCGCTCATCGACCCTCACCTATGCAAGGATGAGAGCCCCAACGTCATTGTTATTGACACATGCACATCGCCCTGCTCTCCCGCGGCGTCTTCTGAAAGCTCGGACGCAACATCTAGGTATGTCTGTGAAATATAATCACTCTACGTCGACATTTCCGAATGATACACTCAGAAACCCGGCCATGACCCCTCGCTCACACGCTGATGAGAATCCCGAAGCCATTGATATGGACGCGCGCACCGGACTCTCCGGATTCTCTCCCAACGTCGCCGATGCTAGCAGTATTCCATCCAACTGCAAGGAAAATTCATGTTCGTGCCTAGGGATGCTGGGGGTGTTTCTGGTAAAGCTCGCATGGGTTCGCAGGATGGTAGTCATTTTGGGTGGCCGTAGCTGCAAGGTCAGGAGGCAGTAGGAGTGTCGGGGTTTCGATCTTCAGTACATCATGGTAAGTGTCTTGAGTGACAGATAAGTGCCGGGTTTGCTCACTGGGCTATTAGCTACTCATCCTCCTCATTCTTGATATCGCGACGACTCTTACTTTCGTCCCTTCACTGTTGATTATTTCCCTAAGTTACTCTCCGCATACTGTATGTACAACGCAGGACATCCACTCGTTTATTGACATCGCGGGGCTGGCCATATTTCGATTGTATCCATATTTTATCTAGCTTACTCACATCTTGTTGTACTATAGTTGAGCCGACATATACTTGATTTACCAAGCAAAGTATTATTTTGACAGATATAACGTATGGCGAATCTGAGCCTCCTCGAGCTCATAGGTGAAGGCAGCTTTAAACAATATCAGCGTCTGGTGTTGCGATCATGGGCCGTGTTGAAGCTGAACGGTGGCGGCACATTCTGCTGCGTGATATGGCTTTTGAAGACATCTTCAACAACCATTGAAGCGATGGAATTGTGTGAAGAAGACCCAGCCCGACTGCCAGACTGGTGAGGCCGGCAATGACCTCGTCAGCTCTGGCATGATAACGATGAACGGCCGTGGTTCAGAACGATGAAAGAGACGTCGATGGCGGATCATTGCGCTTGGGTTTATCTATGATTTGGAATCATATAAGCACGAGCATCTCCGTTGCGTGACATGTTTACTTGTTTCAAAGCTTGAACTTGTAGATAGGAAGATGCGTTCCAGCAAGAGGTGGTCCTGAGCTACGCTGCCATTGTTTGCCAGTACAAGACGTATTCTCATTGTTTCTGATGATTTTGGATGTCAGCATGCGAGTGTCATGGGATGGAGACGACTTCGACTCACAAATCTAGGCTCTACTCTCAATGAGAGGATTCATTGACCGTATGGACGACGGGCTAACCGGTGTGGAAGGTACATGAATCGAAGTATGTTCCTATTACTTGTGCTGAAATGCTTTGCTCTGCTTTCATAGGCTTTCATGATTGGTAGCCATCTACAGGCGAAGATTTGTCAAACAGTGCTTACCTTCCCCGGCGCATCACCGCGTGCCTTCTCTTCATAATACAAGAATATCACCTTCAGCAATAGAAATACCGCGCATGTTACTCTGTTAGATCACTGTAAACGATACACGGCAAAGGCAAAGAATGGCACGTACGAAGAAAGAGATAACTTGGTTATAGCCAAATAAGCCTTGCGCACCACAACGTGCCGATAAATCGTAGTGCATCCTCAAAACAGGCTCAATGACCACTGCCTTGAAAATTGTCGCAACCGCATGGCGAGTCTGAAACCCCACGGAGTCATCCATGAAATCCTGTATGCATGGCTTCAACAGGGCTTCAAGGACATATGCCTGCGCCACGGCCGTGAAGATGGGTATTTGTTGTGTCCGGAAAGATATGATAGGAACTGTCCGTGGTGCACCGACATGGCGGCACAGGGAGTATCGGTACACTGTGCTACTGGATACTTTCAAGCATGTTATCGCTGTCGCTGATAGACTTATCACCCCGACTCTGACGCGCCACAGAGAGAGCCAGACATCTACTGAGTTATCGAGTTCGCCAAGAAGTGCTGAGGGACGCAATGGAATGTTGTAATGGCGTGATTGAGTGGGTCTGATCCATTATGACGCGGTAAGACTCTGGGCAGGGTATCAGTGATTTTGGCGGTGTGCAATCAGATCTACGTCACTCACCGAGCCGAGATGCCTTTATACATATCCTTGCCATCATTTATCTTGACGAGGAAGGGTCGAATCCCTGTTATCTCGCCGTTGATGATTAGCTTTGCCCAGACGATACCAAAAGCGGGTTTTCTGAGGACGGGTACTGTTGGCGGCATGTATCTAAAAGAATGTCAAAGAGCTTGGATAACAAAAGCTTTGTAAATCACGCACTTTGCTGCAAGTGAAGATGTCGTATGAAGTTCAAACCCGCCGCCAGGGAGTAGCGTCGCAGTAGTGCACAGATTTGCAATGTCAAGGCTGTGCCCAACTTCAGAAAGAAGGAAGAGCCCTCTGGGATAAGAATGTATGTGTATCCAGAGGATGATACCGAGTTAAACCTGACGCACAGAGCCTTGTACACCATCAAGTCATCAATGATCGCGCACAAGTCACTTCTTCCCTTTGAAAACATTCGTAGCGTGCCAACAATGAGATTATATTGGATCGCCATGATCGTGAACGCAGGCCCACTACATGTCCAGATAGGATCCAGATGGATCTGCCAGAACTTGGGTGTTAATCTTGCCACGTCGTCGCTAGTCAAGCCTATTGCCCGTTCATTTAGAGGTAGTTTTGAAAGACTGATCAGGGGCTCACCCCAGGATTTGCAGACAGCCTCGTTTGTTCGGCGGCAGGTATTCGTCCGGCATTTGGACATTGGGTCGTTTCAATATAGGTAGGGAAGCACCACCGTTGACTGGAAGCCATTAGCACATCGTAACTTGAAGAAACCTAGAAACATGTACTTTCAGCTGCCATCCATTTTGCCTTGAACTTCTCCTTGAGCCAATTATTGTACCGCGTTGCTTCTGTTAACCACTAGTCAGCCAACGACACCACCAGCAGAAGCAACAACGCACTCTTATGTTCTGCCCTCCACGCCTTATGTTATCCTCATCTAGCCTTTCATCACTGTGTCGGCCCGTGTCCGTGATAATGATATTTGCTGGCAAACATTAGGTGAAACACATTTGAGATAACGCACCATGGACTTGGAATGCAGAGAGAATCAGATATAATCTGCCGACGAAACGTCAAGCAGATAGCCTGACCCATGCAGGTCAAAGCCAAGATATAGAGGGTTGAACAGGAGGCTGAAACGTTGAAGAGCTTGCGGTTGGAGAGCTTGCGGGTGGTGTCACGTGTGGGGAGCGTGTAATTGTGAGGAATGGCACGTAGTGGTAGATCGCAGGGTTAGACGGCGCATGGTGAGTGTTTGCAGAATTCGAGTCTGCAAAGTGATGGGCAGGGCAGGGCATAAACCAGAAAGTGACTGTAACATCACGTTGGTCTGTCACATCACATGTGTCCAAAAGCAGCTAGGGCCCCGAAAGACGCGTCAATCACTCTCACACTCACCACTCGCTCTCTCCCACAGTCGCTCGCTCCACTCTTTCCACCAAGTACCGGGCACACCATTCTACATACAATGGTGAGAACTCCTACCTAGGTTATCTTATCTTCTTTGGGTTGACACAAATGTGTCGCCCATCTCATTTGACGTCTTTTGTCAATGAGATTTTATATGTGCTTTGTTCTATTCATGCGGTGGATTTACAGTTGACACGAATGTGTCGCTGCGCCCATTTGACGTCCTTCATCGGCGGATAGATTGAGTTGTGACTAACACCAGTGGTGTTGTTGCTGTTGCGTGACGTCTTTTGTCAGCAATCCGAAGGGCCATCTGTTTCGCTTCAACGTTGGACGAATCTCGGTGACCCAATTTTCAATCTTCGTGGCCTGTGTCTCGACGAATCTCAACATTCACAGAATAGCCATGCATTCCCTTCCCACCGACTGGACACCTTCACAAATTCGCGGAAACCTGTCCTTGTTGTTGCACAAAAAAGCACCAAATCTTCGTACGTTCATCGACCTTGGTTGAAACACAGGCAGTGTGCTAAAAACTATGCTAGCATTATGTGCTTTTGACAGGAAAGTCGGACATGTGTTGGATGGTATCGACTCCTTCATCATTACCCCCAACTCCAGCCTCATCCCCAAGCCTCCCCTGGGATCCAACAGGGAAGTATATATGTGGGAAAACTTTCGATATGGCCACGATGACCTGCTCCAGTGGCCACAGGCCTACGTTGAGCAGTTTCCGCACCTGGCGTGCATATGCTGGGTAACTCCCACCGATCCCAAAGATACCTTTCATTCGCTTTATCGTGGATTGACAAAGTACGATTTTGTCGAGTGCAATCCGAACAGTCTCGTGGAGGGAGTTGGTCTTCTGTGTCGGTCGTCATTTCTCAAACTCCAAGCTGCGTGCAATGTTGTCGTTGAGTCAATGAAATCTGTCGATGGCAGTGCATCTGTGTCTCGTAGCATGCGTGGACACCTGAGTGTCATTGAGCTGCTTCTTGGGCATCTACATGCCCTACCAACATCCTACCTGTGCGTCTGTTTGACTTTCACAGAAACTCAGCGTGTGGCCCTAGAACTTAGGGCCTTCGTCGAGTACATGACTGTCTTCAAGCCTCTCATGGACTCTCCCAAGACCGATGCGCCTGCCATGCCTGTAGATACTGGTCTCATGGGCTCGTACGTCCACGATGCAATGGTTCTTCAGAGATTTTTCAAGGCGGGAATACCAGTCTGGTGCATCGTGGACATGAAGGACCTCCCAGGTACCCGTGTGGACTGTGTCGATGACTATGCAACCTCGCCATATCCTCTGGGTCCTTGCCCGCTGCGATTGCCCTCTGTCTTTGTAGGGTCGTCGAGAGATCCAGGGAAATACAGGAAGATTCAAGAATTCATATTGCATTCTTGTCGATGGACCGATCCATTTGCATTGGCATCTCCCATCATTCTGAATCGTCCGGATGTTCCTCTCACCGTGGCATTCTTGTCAACGTCTCGATATTCTCCCTGTGGGTTCTTGTCTCTTTTTTTGTATCAAAGTGGACATTAACATGTTTTACAGATAATAAGAATACGCGTCCACAGTCTGCGAACAGTCATAAGCTAATGGACCCTCAACATCCTCTTCTTCCACCATTGGTCGAGCCATGGCGTCTTGGACTACTTGCCATGAATGCCAATCCTTCACGCTGTCATTCTTCTGGTCATCCACAGCTGACAGCAATACCGAGGGAATCACAGTATGCCTTCCCCCGGCCAGATATCATTGCACTTTTGGATAAGGAGGAAAAAGTCAATTCATTTCTTATCTCTTGGCTGCGTCTGCGAACACCTTTGTTTGCGCGCCTCACAGTCACGGAGTGGGTCCCTCCAAATATGTATCATCAAGAGTGGCGGACCGTGTTGGCGCTCGGATTTCTGAAAGTGGCAGGAGAGGGCAGTGGGCTAGCAAAGAGACGGCGGCAGGAGGTCACTAAGATCATGGAGGGTTACATAGAATTTCCTCTCCATGCGGATAACGATGCGTCAACAGTGTTTTGGCGGGAAAAGGCATACGAAACCCTTACGATCGAGGAGTGTATGGAGATACTCTGGGAATTGGCCGAGGTGAATTTCCGCTGCGAGTTCAGAGCCCTGCATCAACGAGCCACAGTGAATGCAAGTGCTGCCGTACAAGCACTGGATGTCTTCCGTTGCTTTCCTAATGGACGACAACTACCAGGACAAATTGATGTCAGCTCTGCGAATCACGGCGTTGCCCATCACTTATGGCTGCAACGTGCCCCTTACATATTCGCAATGAAGAAGCTAATGAAGACATGGAGTGGGAACCATCCGGCATTCCTGGATCTGGTGAAGTCCAGTGGTTGGACCGAGGACGAGTTTTTAAGCATGGAAAATTCTATCGCAGCTCACTACTGTGATACTTTCTTCTTATATTTTGGCCGTGCACTCGTTCTGCCTCGCCAATTGGCCCACCTAACCTCAGAGTCATATGTCCCTGAACCTCGTGACCGGGTTGCGACAAGCCGCTCAGGTGTTTATTTGGATATTGAGGAGTTGATATGAGCCGAGCCATTGAATAGAATAAAAATACACATTTTCTCGTGTTGTATTCCATACCCGTAATGGCATTGCAACATTGCTACATTGAATAAACCATACCATGACATGACGTGACATTGACCAAAGGGATTTGACTGTAAGGTGGCGAATATGAAAATGACAACAGGCTGAACGTCCTGCGGAGGTTGTAGTGAACGTCATTTTTCAGGCTCGACAGAACTTCCTATTTTTTTTGGCAGGGACTGACGGTAGTTTGGAAGCGTCAGGAAGTGCAAAAAAGACATTTCAATGGTGTGGTCCGAAAATCAAAGACGTTTTGCGCCTCATCAAAAGACATTTGCATATGGCAGATCATAACGGCAGATCATATCCATATTCCATTCATTCCTGTCTTGGTCTAGAGGCTATAAAGAGCCAGAGCCAGTCATTCTTTGCTCATCTCTCTCAATGGCGCCCTCACCAACACGTCCACCTAAGTGAGTTCCTTCCTCTTATCCCATCTCTTTCGTTCCATTCTTTCGTTCTCTATTTTTTATTCTATGTTGTACATGTCGAGTACGCGTCCTCTCTCTGCATTTCTCTTCTCTCTATCTTTATTCTACTATGTTTCCTTTCTTCTCACTAGTACGCGTCCGTCGTGCGTCGTTCTCTATTTTTCTGTTTTTCATCTATTTTTCTCTATTTCTAGTTATTTTATTCTGTTCTTTTCTACGTATATTCTCTCTCCTCTCATTTCCTTTCCTTTCCGTCACCTTGTTGTTCCCTCTCCCTCCCCTCATGCGCTCCTCTTTTTTCTTTCCTCTCTCTTGATCGCGACGCGCGCGCGCTCTTTCTTCTTCTTTTTGCTTCCGTCCTCGCCGTCTCTTGGCCGCCGCCGCCACGGGAGCCGTTCCCTTGGCACGTCTCAGCAGGGACCCGGCTCAGGGTGTTTGGCCTCCTGTCACGCTCGGTCACAGTGATGGCGAACATCTTCTTTTGTCATGTAACACTACTTCTCATGACCTCTCACTTCGAATGGTCTCACGGTTTGCGTCAATCTTACTCCGACCCAACGCTCCGTTCTGAGCACAACTTGTCATCATAGATGAGGCCGGCTCTCTCGCAGTATTGAATGGCAGCAAGCAGCCACAGAGCAAACCGATTATCGTACGGGTTGAAGGGAGGGATTCTTGCCATCGAGTACGTCCTTTTCCTTCTGTTTTCATTTCTATTAACATTGACCTCGCTTAACAGCACTAGACGTCCTCAAAGCCAAACGCGCGTCGCCTAACACAAGAACCTGACCCAATTTGACCCTTAACATCCCTGCCCTCCCAATTCATGCACCCGTGTCCATGCTTATCACCATCGTCCCTGACTACTGCATCTTCGATTCTCGTCTGCAAAGCCTCTTACTCATCCTCATCCGATTCGGGGCCGCCAGCTCACCAATCCCACAATGACATCCCGTGCATCGTTTGACGATGAAACAAGGTTTCTTTCCGTATAGGATGGACGGGCAATTGTGGTGACATCCAGTGAACCATGGAGCAAATCGCTTGGGTCTAAGGCAGAGAAGCCAGCGCTATCTTGATGCCGAGTACGTCTTGTCTCCTACATTTTGCTATTGCTGACCCACTTGAAGAGGAATCAATGCTTTCCGAAGCTGAAGGCACATCAATTGGGGATCTAACTTGAGAACCCCACCAATACCACCTAGCCGAATGCGCCACACTCGACGTCTACTGCTTTCCCCGGGCCCTGACATCCCGATCTTCGTCTTCTCATATGGCAGCGGGTTCTATATTGGTGCACGCACGCTACCTGCCCCGCTGACATCATCTACCACGACCCTGGTTCCTTGAATGTTCATCACCATCGTCCCCGACTACCGCCTCGTCGACTCGGGCATCCAGTTTTCTGCCACAGCTCAGGATGTTTGGGATGCCATGCGATAGGTCACGTCCTCGGACATTCTACAGAAGTGATAAACACGTCCACCGTCCTCGCTCTTTCGGAGTTTTACTCCCCTGCCCTGCACCCTGGTATCCAAGGTGCGGCCCTCTCTGGGTGGTACATGTGGCCAGCGGATACGAGGTTGTACTATACTGAGGCCAAGCGGAGAACTCTGCTGATGTTGTTGGATCGACTCAAAGGATATTGGTGGGAGGGCTGTCTGGAGGAATTTGGTGAGGTTTGGGTGCCGGAGGCGTGTCGTGCGGTGAATTTACCGAAAAGGGGCTTAGCTTGGTGTTGGTGCTCGGTACTTGGCAGGGCAAGGACTGGCAGAATCCACCCAGCGTGAATGTTGATGCCACATTCACCATTTCCTTATGTGGTTTGCATTTTTCTGCCGCATACAAACTCTTCATAAACTTGCCCTCATTTCGAAGTTCACGTCAATCTTGCTCGAGTTCAACTCTCCGTGTCCATCGCGCCTCAACATCAACTAGGATGGAGCACTCAATGCCTCTCATCTGAGTCGCATCAGCGCCAATCACACAACCAGAAGGGAGACTCTTGCTGTCGAGTACGACCTTTTTCTTCCGTTTGCATTTATACTAACCATCGACATCGCTCAACAGGACTAGACGCATCCATCCCGCGTACATCAACTGAGAAGACCACGCAAGAACGTGGACATCCTCGTCCATCACTGACCGTGAAATTTTCATCATCATCCCCTTCGATTCAACTACGCAAGGCTTTTTCATCCGAGTCGGGGCCACAGCTCACGAATCCTACAATGACATCCCGTGCATCGTTTGAGGATGAGACAAGGTTTCTTTACATATAAGATAGACAGGTAATCGACGGGCAATGGTGGTTGACATCCAGTGAACCATGGAACAAATCACACAGATCCAAGGCAGAGAAGTCAGCGATATCTTAGTGCTGAGTACGTGTCATCTCTTACATTTTGCTATCGCTGACCAACCTGAACAGCGATGAACGTTCTCCTTCCAATCCTCGAAGCCAAGTGCACGTTACGAGAACACTATGCGAGAGTCCCACCAATACCGCCTAACTGAACGTCACACACTCGGCGTCTACTGCCTTCCATGCGCCCTGACAACCCGGTTCTCATACAGCGGCAGCTTTTACATGGGCACATGCACATTTCCTGACTACCACTGCGCTCCCCAGTGCAGCTCAGGACATGCGAAGAACCTACCCTTCCTTGACTCTGAGATCTATGTCTTTGTGAACATTCTTGCCCTCCCGGAGCTGCACTTTCGAGCTGATTTGCCAGGCTGTTCCAAGCAGCGTGTTCCGCTGGCGTTGTTGGATTTAGTGAGAGGGACATTCCCTGCTTGCATCATGCTCGGAGAGGCAGGGGCATGTTGTACACATGCTGGCAGGGCAGAGGATGTGAGCAAGTGGGGGTGAACAAAGCAGCCCAGCCCAGTGTCCATCATCTACTATAACCTCGACTTCATCGCCCGATTTTTTGGCATACGACGTGCCTTCCCTTCCCTGGTTCTGACATCTACATCCTGCCATTCTGTGGAAGTGATAAACACAACACGTTCACCATCCTCGCCCTCCCCCTGTATCAAAGTGGCGGTCCTCCTCTCTGGACCGTACACACGAAGGATGCCGTCAGGTGTCGACGCTAAGACCAAGCAGAGGAGTATGCAAGCGTTGTTGGATTTGGCGAGTGTACCAACTCCGAGGCTCCTTGGCGAGAGGGATGTTCCCTCCGCTCCCAAGAAGTTCAGCGAGGCTTTTGAAGATAAGAGCAACGAGTTTGTCTCAGATGGTCACAGCTTGGTGTTGGCGCTCAGGCTAAGATGTGGTGTCAAATTTGCCATGTTTGTATGCTCGCTATTGAGGGTTTATCATATACATGTCCACCGTTCATCCCGGTGGTCCTGTATTCGATGAGCAATGTTTTAATTGCATGTACGTATATGTCAATGCTAATGTAACAGAACAATAAGAAAAACTTATCTCTTCATCACAGCAAGTTGGATAAATGGAAAGAAAGCAGGATCTAGGGACAGGGAATGTTGATATGGGTGTTGAACATTGGAGCACAAGTCGGCTTTTGAGGGAGAATGATGGGTATCTGTCGCGGTACCGGTACCCAGAGTGGGGCTTGTGAAAGGCGAGGAATCTTTGATATAGTAGTGCACAAGGAAGAGAAACCAACGGGCCCAGGATTATTTGCCCTTTGACCGGGAAACACGTCAATATGGGTGCATCAAGCACACTCTTTGACGGCTTCTACATAATGACTGACACAGGCAGTCTTCGCCACAACCTCGGCTTCTTCGCTGTCATTTCCCATTAAGTAATTAATACCAGAGTCTCACTTTGACACACATACCTGGCCCCATCATCCAACCAACATCAGGCACAGATTTTCTCATTCTCCAGTGGTGGAATGAGAATTAGAGTACGCCGTTGCCCGTACGGGTTCTTGAATCCATTCGGCTTGGCATAGACGGCAGATAAAAGTTACCCTTCCAGCAGATCTGGCGACTCTCTGACTGGGTATCGAACTGAGCCTCCGTGGCAAACCCGACGAAGATATAATGGACACACGTAATGACTAATACACTACCAGAGAGCGAGTTTGGATCTGCCCCGCAGCATTAGAGAAAAGATGGGAAACAAGACATTCCACTGTGAGAGAGATCGGCACTGAGTTTTGTCTAGGAGATGATACTTACGGAGCTGATATACACAATGACTTGGCACCTGAACTGGTTGATAGTCGTCGCCCACCCATCTGCATATTCGCCTTCTAAAATCTGAACCAGAAGTTTCCGCCTAGCAGAGGACAGCAAAAAAAATTGAAAGCTACCTTGGGTGAGATGTTGAGGTATTGTGGTGTGAATATGGAACCGCTATGCAAGGAGAATAATTGAATGCAACTTTGTCGGAAAAAAGGCCGATTACAACCCAATCGTGGGCCTCGCATTGTCTTGCTGGGAGTTGAACCCTTGCACAATGGGTCACAGCCATGTGTATTTTCCAATGTACTACTAAAGACATGGACTGAGATCCTTTGGAGATCCTTGTATCGAATAATTGAGCGAGACGGAGTCGAAAAAGGGAATAGTTGTGACCGTTCTGTGACTTTCACTTTCCAATTTGAATTTCTTCCGTTCTCCATGCCCTCGGGCTCATTTTCAGTGTACACTGCGAGCACCCGAACCTACCCCGTGTTCCTTGCGGGCCAGCGTACCACCTCTCATCTCATTAACATCGCCCATCTGAGTCGGTCACTAATTTCACAACCTGTCATCATTGATGAGGGCGTCAGGTGACTCTCTTGGGGTATAAGATGCATGGGCCATGGCAGTAAACCTCGAACAAGCCACAGAGAAAATCAAGGGGAGAGCTGAACGATATCTTGCTGTCGAGTACGTTTCTTCTCTCTTATATTTTGCTATCGCTGACCGGCTTGAACAGCCCTTGCATAACATGATTATTAATATTCAACGTCAACCCCATCCTCAAAGGCAAACCCTGATCGATTAGTGCACGCGCCAACTGCATTAGTCAGAGCACTCGATGCCTCTCATCCGAATTGGAGCAACATCTTGCAACGACATCTCGTGCATCATTTGAGGATGAGACCAGGTTTTTTGGGTACAAGGCGATGGGCGATGGTAGCAGGTATCCAGCGAGCCATGTAACACATCCAAGGAAGAGAAATCAGTGATATCTTAGTGCCGAGTACGTCATGTCTCTTACATTATGCTATCGCTGACCTACTTGAATAGCACTAATTGCCTTCATTCCCATCCTGAAATCTAAGCGCGTGTCAATCAAGAAGGCCATACGGGAATCCTGACTAATCACCACAAACTCGACATGTACTGCCCTCCCATTCCATGCCCTGACGCTCCTTGTCTTCTCACACAACGGCAGGTTACTGGTTATACTTGGTCTTCCTGCCCTCGGCTACAACTTCGGCTCCTACTCTGCCGCTCGCAGGTTCATCACCGTTGTCCCTGACTATCACCTCGTCGACTAGGTTGCCCAGTTCCTTATTGCGACTTAGGACGTGCGGGAAATGGGTCGCAGATAACCTTCCCGTACTCTAACATCTACGTCCTCAGCCACTCAGCAAGGACGATGAACATCCTCGCTCTTCCGAAGTTGTACTCCCCTGCCTTGCTCTTATCAAGGGGGCAAACATCCTTGCTGGGCCACATACATTCGAATATGAAGGATTCAGTCAGGCAGAGAGTTCTGTTGGATTCGGCGAGCATACCGACTAGGCGAGAGGGTCATGTTATCAGCTCTCGAAAAGGCAGGGGCATGCTTTATGGCGATTTCATCGAAAAAGTGTTGGCGCTCAGGACCATGGATGTACGATAAACGAATCTGCCACACGCAGCCCGAGAGTATTAGGAGTTTGTATCTTCTTCGCAATGCCAAGATCTTTGTGACCCAAAGCAGACGTCAGGTTCTTCCGACTCCTTTGTTTTTAACAAACGTTCTGGGCATGCGCAAATCCCAGGAAGAGACATAAAAGGGTCTCCATCTGATATTCGTGAGAAAGGAAAAGCTCAGATAAAAGGCCTTGTTTGTCAATGGGCATCATCTAGCTGGGAGTCAAACCTAGTGCGGGGCGATGCGCTTACATGTAGTGTTTCCGTCTACCAGGATCCAATAGCATGACTGACAGTTACCTTGAAAGCCTACAAGATCTTACCATCGACAAGCTGATCAGCTCTTGATTATCAACGAAGCGAGAGTGATAGTTTTGGTAAAATGACATGTATTCTGAGCACCTCAGATTCAGGTGATCCTTGCCGGCGACTCCAAGAGTCAGGAACTGATAGAAACTCTGAAGCGGGACTGAAGTATTTGTTCACCAACAACGCAAGACTACCTGAATAGTCTGCATAATTACATGGGCCGACCGAGAATCTGTGCTGTATTGATTGGGTGAGTTAGGTCCGCATTTTTTCATCGTATTTATGGAATTGATCAGCTGCTAGAATCGAAGACGATGACGATGCGATTGATTGGAAAGAGTGATTCCCGCTCCGAGATCAATTCATCAACCCCTTCATAGCCTATTGGGCGGGTTCTGTGGGCGATATCAACTCACAAAACACCCGTGAGCACCGAGCACCACATCTGCGATGTGAAGATGTTATAATTCACTGTATATTTATGAAATCACTTGGGGAACAGTGTTCGATGTTTGCTGTAAGTGTCTTGCTATTGCTTATTCGAGCGTCTCATATTCACGCTGCAGTACAGTGCACTCAATGTTCATCCAGGTAGCTGAAGCTCACGAGAAAGACTTGGGGTGAAGAAATCAATAATCGCACTACGAGTACTGACGGACAGTTCAACATCAGGCCATAATCTTGCTTCGATGCATCGAGTACAACGACCTAATACCCACAAAACCGAAGGCCTGGCGCCAGCTTCGCCATGAGCCCATTGGGTACTCCATCATTGCAGCTTCGTACAACGCGGGCCCTGCGGAGGACAAGTTCGCTGAGTGGGACAACTCATCTGGCGACTATCACCTCACTCACCTTGAGAATCCCGCTCCCACCGCTTGCAAGCCCAAGGTTGATATGCCCATCCTCTTCATTCCCAAAAACTTTCAAATTGCCAGCTATGTCATCGTTCCAGAACGCGAGTACGACAACAGCTAATTCCTCGGTCGCACCCTATTCCTCAGACAGGAAAGGGCCAAGAACTTTGGGAGGACAACTGTGATCAGCCGTTTGATTTCCTTTCGAGCTCGGAATCGGACTCAGAGCGTCCGCTGCAGTTTATCTGGGGCTCGTTTAACAACGGCAGTGGAGACTACGATGTGGAGGGCGATCCTGATATCGATATGAGCGGCGAGAAAGCAGAATGTGGAAAATTAGTCTAGTGATGTTTACTTTCTTCCATCAAAACTTTCGCTTACTTACCTTACATTTTCTTTGAAAAAGATTCAGCCTACGCTATTCTATCCTACCAACCTGTAGTGCCCAACCTTGTTGGCCAAGAGGGCATATGTTGTGCATCGGCTTATGGCCCGATTTTTTATCTTACTCCTTTCCCCTATCCTTCACTGCTCCAGCGTTTCTGTTTTATTTGTTATTCATGCAGCATATAAACACGTACATAGTCTAGCTCGGGTTTTCGCAATCAACCTCTATGCCTGTCAGCGACTGCTTGAGCTCGTGAGAGCAGTGACTTTACCCACCCTCTCAGCAACGAACAGAACTACTTGGGCTGCCCCTTCGATGTTTATCCAGCTACAGCTCAGCCTAAAAAGTGTCACGTAGTCCTATATACATCCCTTCAGCGCTATCTGAGGCTCTTGGTCGCATCGGCAGGATGGCAGCATCATCAGCTGATCAGGTAGAGAAACGGTTGTGACCAGGCATCACGGCGCCTAGCTGACTCTTTCCTCTCTTCCCTCAAAAGCCATGCCTTCAATCAATGCCGCACAAAGCACCGACAATGAAGACTTGCAAAGCTCTTCCAATGGTCGAAACGAGACCCATACAGAGACACCTGATGACTCAGAAGATGATTCTCAGCTGGAGAATAAAATTCAGCAGCTAGTCGAGAATTTGACAGCCTATTTCTCACGACGACAATGAAAATGAACCCGCGATATGATGGGAATCCAGCGTCGTGAATATATAGTGAAAGGTGTGAAAATTCATCACAGGGGCTTGCCATACATCTTATTACGAGTGAAGGAAATGATCCATTCAACTATGAAGAGAAATTTCCAGACGATAAGGAGCACGAGGAGTTTGGACCCACTGCCAGGGTATGGAGAACATATCTGGAGGAGTGTCTTGCCTATGATATGGAGAGGGTAGAGGGATGGCGAGATGGATTAGATGTTCTCCTAGTTTTTGTGAGTGCCACATCAAAAATTATCCCGCCATCATTAATAGATGTCAATGATTAGGCGGGTCTTTTCTCTGCAGTGGTCACCACATTTGTCGCGCAGACATCACAGAGCCTCCAGGTCGACAATAGCGCGATCACTGCCTCGCTTTTGTTCGAGCTGATCAACGTTCAGCGTGCGACAGGCAATGGTTCCTCTGTGAACGATGTTCCCCGTTCAAGCCTTACTCCGTTTTCGGATTTTCATCCCACAGAATCCGATTCATGGGTGAATGGCCTGTGGTTCGTCAGCCTATCGCTCAGCCTCACTACTGCACTGTTCGCTGTTTTGACGAAGCAATGGATCCACCAGTATATGTCGGTCCCATCTGGGACACCATGGGATAGATGCCGTGTGCGTCATTTCCGATACATGGGGCTAGAGCGATGGGGTGTCGATCTCATTATTGGGATGCTACCTGTCCTTATGAGTCTATCACTTGGTGTCTTCCTCGCAGGATTGGTTCTTTTCCTTATCCCTCTATGCGTGCCAATCGCATCTGCTGTCAGATTGATCGCATTCACATCATTTGCAGCATACTTCATCACGAACTTCCTGCCTATCATATATCCATCGTGCCCTTACAGGACCCCATTGGTGCAGTACATGTTCCCGATATATGCTTATGCCAATCGACTCTGTGGCTGGATTATCTCTTGCTTCATCGATCGTGGGTCCCCAGGGAAAGCGGAGACCAAAAAGGCCACTGGGCACACAAAGGAGGCCTCGGGAATGGTACTCGCACAGCATGTTCGCTCTTTACGAGCTGCTGAACACGCAGCTGTAGGACTCAGTGCTGATGACATCGATTTATATGCTCTCTCTTGGCTATTTGAGATCTCGTCCAATCCTAGCGTCCGCAATGTTGTTGTACAATCACTCAGCGCATTGCCGCTGAGGTCAGTCACCTCTCTGAAATCGCAGGTGGAATCTCCAACGCAACATTCAATGGACTCTTTAATGTCCCGATTGGAACAATATGCACTAAATCCTGTCATTAACGAGCTTCTAATATCATCGCGTAATGACAACAATAGCCCTTTCATCGCAAGGGAGTTGAGCCGTTACATTCGCATATATCTTCGCTTTGCACTGGATACACCCGCTTTATTCTTTCTTCTGGAATCTGTAGACGATAAGTGGCCGCATGGCACTTTTGCAGCTCTGCAATCTGTCGGCCTGTTTCTTCATTCCTCCGAGTCAAACCAAAACTCATTGTCAGATATAGTCACCTTCGCCTTGATGGATCCAATGGGTGAGTCACAACTTTGTCTGCAGCCTATTGTATGGGCCTCAATATTTTGCAGGCTCCACCCATTGGGTCCGAGTATTAATGTTTCCTTGCTCTTAAATGAGATTCCTACATCCTTTTGGCATCCTATGTTTCCTCCCCCTCCATTAGTCTTCACTTTGGGAGCCTCAAGGCGTCTAGAGACACCCATCGACCCCGACATAGCGTCCATTCCGATGACATTGAAGATCTCCTCGGCTTCTCCACAAGTGGATGAACCGGCCCCTCTTTGTATGGCCATCCGTACATGTCTGTACCAATGCGTTTTTGAGACCATCATCCAAGGCCATGTAGACATCCAAAACGTCCAGGGTAGCATTGACTATCTCAGTCCCACCAGTGAATTCCCTGAGCTGCCTCAGGATCCCAAGCTGTGTTTTCTCCTCAAAATGGCCAGCTCACCCTCTGTTTGGGACATACCCAGCGTTTCCTACGACCACCCTCACCGTCACAGCTACACTTTCATCGGCTGAGTTTTGCTCAACATTGGAGTTCATCTGGATGTTCACAAGTTTTCGCTCATCGACAAAAATATCCCTTCTTTTCGTTTGGATGTGAATCGTCATGCGGTCTTAAAACTGCTGTACACGGTGATCTCATTGGACAAGTTTGGCGATAGTCCAGTGTCTGTTGAAGATTGTTGCATCGCCTTAATCGTCTTTCTCTGAGTACTCAATTCCACATCACATCACCCTCGCTTCCTTCCCAAGGACTGGTGTACCCCAGAACTGGCTGCAAAGTTCGTCCAAATTGCTTTCGAAGACGATGAATGGAAATCATGTGTATCTAAACATATAGTGGTTTTCAAGGAAGATATTCAACGATTTACACCGGCGACTGAACTCGCCCTTCATTTTTTCTCGTGTCCCCTTTTCATAAACCAAGCTGTTGGACATTTTGTTACCCGGCGGCTCTTTGACTCGGTGGGAGATCCGCCTCGTTGGGAAGATATTAACATAAACGACACAGTAGCCGTCGTTCATGAATTTTTTCTTGCGTTGGTACCCGACAGATTGGACTCCCAGATATTCCAGCAGGCCACAGACTACGTCTTCGAGCCTCAAACCCTCTTCACCGCTTGTGCTCTTCTCCTTGTGCACAACGATGAAACCAAATTGAACCCTGTTCTTCGACACCTTGCTCTCCTATCTCCCAATCATCCGTCCTGGCTCCAATGTCTGGAGAAACTCGATACTGTACCTGAATACTTTATTTGGAATGTTCATCGGGAAGATTGTTCTCGTCGCATAGGGGTTTTCCAGGCATTCGTTCGAGCGGGGTGTGTGGATGACTACGGGATGGATGGCGTTGGGTTCAAACAGGATGAGGATGATCATCCGAACAATCCACCAATGAACATGTGTTCGCCGTTGTCACTTTGGCATCGGTTTCGGCAGCATCGCGATAAAGAGACAACAAACAAGGAAGTAGTGAGCAGTGGTGATCAAGTGTAATCTATCGTATAGGTTGGGATATTGAGGAAGTGACTGTCATCCACGCATATGGGCGTAATAGTGTACAACTAGACCCTCCAACGTAACACGTTCAATGGTATGATGGAGGTTTTCACTCCCAGATTGTAGTGCCGCAGTACGGAGAAAGATGCTATTTAACCGAAATCCAGTCCTAGTTAGCTCAGTGCCTGGTCTGCATGCAGGCAAAAAGGCCGTTGTACATAGCTGTGATTTCTTGCATGGGAGTTGAACCCTAGCACCCTGCTCATAACAAATATGCTATAGGAGACAGGTGAAGGAGCGAGTCACTGCGGTGAGGTGAGGCTTTATTTACGTCCCAGGAAAGGTGACGCAGGAAATCGGTACCACAGAAGCTCTGTCGAAGTTGCACGCATTCTAGGGTACTCCATGAGGGTTTAAAAACATTACAACACAGCAATAATGGTAGTAGCTGGGAGTCGAACCCACCCAATTGTGTTCTGAACCGGTATACCACTGGAGACTGTCAATTCAAGAATCAGATGGTGTAAAGAAAGCCCCAACCCAAGAATGCAACTAAACACCACTACAATTGGGTGTCCCTTACCTTGCACCCAATATTGAAGGTGCAATATACATTCAAGCGGATACCACCAATTGTGTCTGGGTATCCTTAGACTCCATGAGCCAGGGAAATAGAAGGGTTCATATGTAAGTGTATTCATACCTAGAGGTCATAATATCGCGCTCCTGTACTCGAACATGTTCAGGAATGCATTCCAATGGCAAGAAGGGACCTCTGCCCTAAATGCAATTTAAGATACCACTAATCGAACCTAGCTCTCTATCCCATGCACTCATAGATCCTGGGCTCGGATGTATGGGCCTTCCGCAGTCTGGAGAAAAATGCTATTCAGCTGAAATCTGGTAGAAGGGTTTGAAGGATACTTACATTTCTCATGTGAGAGTCAAAAAGAGACAGGTGAAAGGGAGTTCGTAAGTGTACACTAACTTGCAAGAGGAAATTGGCGCGTTTTCATCGTCTTTACACAGAGAAGTATACGTCCCCAGGAAAGTTGACGGCGGGAAAGATAGAATCTCCATAGGAAGTAATGCCGTGCATGAAATCTGTTAAAAAAGATGCAAGGTTCAAAATGCTGCTCCATTAACCCTATATGATCGTAGTAGTGGGGATCGAACCCATTCATGTGTTCCAAGTTCTGACCGGTATACCACTGGAGGCTGCTCTAGGTCCGAATTTATTCAAGATGCGTAGGAAAAGCTCCAAGAGCGTACAGGTTCATAATACTGCTCAGAGATGTAGACACGGTAAGGGCTGTATGAGCGAAAGGACAAGCCAAGGATTTGACAGCGATCAGAAGGAGGAAGCTAAGTATAAGCTAATATCACTATTTCATGAGGTATAAGTGATAGTATAGAGATTGATAGGTATGAGTGCCCCAAATACGATATGTATTTGGGGGGGGGTTGCGTAGACTTGAGGCTTTGGGGAAGGGAGAAGTCAAGGTGAAGGGGCCAAAACACCAAAGTGATTATGTGAGGTGTTTTGGGTAAGCCTTCGGGAGTGAGGACGTCGGGATGCCGACACGAAGCCAATCAAGTCTGAATGTTTGGTGAAACCAGAAAGCAGGGAATCCTGAATCCGGTAACACCAAGCAGAGCTGAAGCTCACAACAAGCAGATTCAGATGAGTCAGTGCGAATCTGGTTAACCCAAACGAGTGAAGCTCTGATTGAAGAATTGTAGCAAGTGCTTATATGTATTGAGAAATATCAAGCATGAGGGAGTATCATGAGTGAGTGTGAGATTAAGGAGTAGCACAGCTACTTGATAGTGATGACTACTAATGAGGATTGCAAGATAATATACAAAAGTGTGATCTATGAACTTTGAAGTGCTTGTAATGCAGATTGTAGATTCTTGAAGAGAGAGTGGGACTATATATCAGTGAGATAACTTGATATGTGAATACTCGGAAGTGAATACAGGGGAAGGAACCCCAATCTTGATATATTACCATTGTAAATGACCATGCTTGGAAGTGTAGGAGTGAGGATATCCCAATCTGCAGGCACCCATATTGCAGTGCATCCAGTGATAAGTGAGAATGTCAAGGTATTGTGCATGTGAAGGCTAAAGTAAGTAGAATAAAAAGTGCCACAATCTGTGGGTAAACAGCTTGTGTTGTGCCCTGCAATAGGCAAGGGCCATCCAAGAGATCATGAAAGTGAATAGGAGCAAGAGTGAGAGCACCACAATCTGCAGATACTAGAATCTTCTGTGATGAATGAGAGTATTGCAGTGTTGTGATTGTGAAGGCCTGTGATAAGCTCATTGTAAAGACTCAGAGGTGAATTGAAATCGCAAAGGTGAACTGGGAAGGTTTAGAAAGTGGACAGGAATGAGAACATCACAATCTGTGAGTACCCATGTTGTTATTGCAGTCAGTAAAGCCACGTAGATTGCCACCATGCCCCACAATATACAAGAACAGTGAAAGGTGAATAGAATGAGAAGTGCTACAATATACAGACAGTCACATTGAATGGTATTCTCCAATAAGCAAGATTGGTGGTACATCATGATTGTGAATACTCAGAGAATGGATTGCAAGAGCTGTGAGATGTTACAATGTGTGAATGACTGGGAGTGAATATAATGTAAATTGAGATCACCATAATCTTCAGGAACCCCTATTGCATGGTATCCCCACAATAAGTGAGAGTGTTGAGACATTATAGCTGTCAGTGCTTGAAAAGGAGGATTGACATGTGAGGGTCACAATCTGCAGTGACTCGTATTGTGGTGCAAAAGCAGCAAGATATTATGATATATGAGCACTCAGAAAGTGAATTGGATAAGGAGCACCATGAATTGTGGACACCCAAATTTCTGAGCAAACAGTGAGACATCACAATATGTAAAAACTCAAGAAGTGGATTGAAAAGCAAATCACCGAGAATACTTGGAAGGTGAATCGAAAAAAAGGGAATTCTGCAATTTGCAGACACTGTATTGCAGCCTGCATCATGGTGTGCAAGGGCGACAACTCACCAATGAGGGAGTACAATTGTGAATGTTCAAAAAGGCTAAATTGAAATGATGGGCTGCAATCTGCAAACACCTGTATCGCGACGTACCCTGCGATGTGCAGGAGTGACGATATATCACAATTGTGATTGCTCAAGAGATTCATAATAATAATTGAAGTGAAAACACTACGATCTGTAGACACCCATATTGCAGCACGTCACTACACATGGGAAGTGAATTGGAGCAATACACGAGGGCAGCGAGACATGACTATACATGGATGATCTGAAGTGAATCAAAGCAAATTGAATTGAGAGCACCGCGGTCTGCGGACACCCATATCGCAGCCCACCCACCCCGCAATATGTGAGAGCAGCGAGACGTCACTATACGTACCACAATGGTCTGAACTGAATTGAACTGGCCTGAACTGAACTGAGAGTGCCCCAATCTGCAGACACCAGTATTATGGCACACCTTGCAATATGCAAGGGCAGCAGGCATGACTATATGTGGGAACTTGGAAGTGAATTGATGCAATACATGAGAGCAGCAAGACACCACTATACATGGATGAACTGGAGTGAATTGAAGTAAATTGAGAGTGCCGCGATCTGTGGACACCTGTATTGCAGCACACCCCGAAATACACGAGAGCGGCAAGGATGGTATTACAGCACACCGCAATGTGTGAGGGGTGCGAGGTACCACAGTTGTAAAATCTCAAGGCAAACAGTGAATTGAAATGAGATTGCAGCACACCCCACGGCGTGTAAGAGCGTCGAGGCGTCACAATTGCAAGGACTCAGAAAAAGAATATAATTGAAGTGTGATTGTAACATCTGTATTGCGGGCTATGCCACGATATGCAAGGGCGTTGAGACATCACGATATGTGAGTGCTCGAGAAGTGGATTGAGATTAGAGCACCACAATTTGTATTGTGGTGTGCCCTGCGATGAACAGGGCAGCGAGGTATCACAATATGGCAGTGCTCGGAAATGGGAGGAGTTGAGATTGTGACACACCCCGAATATGCAGGAGCATGGGGGCATCATGATGGTGAAGACTCAGAAGCAGATAAAATTGACTGCTACCACAATGTGCAAATGCCTGTAGTGCAGCGTGCCCCACAATATGCGAGGGCAGCGAGGTATCACAATATGTGAGTGCTCGGAAGTGAATAAAATTGAGATTGCGGCATGCCCTGCAATATGCAAGAGCATGGAAGTATCGCAATAGTGAATCACCTGTATTGCAACATGCCCCGCAATATGCGAGAACGGTGAGACCGTCACCATATGTGGACGGTCTGAAATGAAGTGAAGTGAACTAGAGTGAGAGCGCCGCGATCTGCAGGCGCCCATATCGCAGCAGGCCACGCAATATGCGAGAGCGTCGAGGTGTCCCTATACATGGAAAGTAAATTGGATTGAACTGAAGTGGGAGCACCGTGATCTGCGGACACTCGTATTGCAGCACACCCCACAATATGCGAGGGCAGTGAGATACCACTATACTTGGGAAGTGAATTGAAGTGAGCTGAAGTGAGAGCGCTGCGATCTGCAGACACCCGTATTGCAGCAGACTCCGCGATATGCGAGAGCAGGAAGGCACCACGATGGCGAGACCCAGTGGAATTGGTGTCCGCCGCAATGTGCGGACGTCTGTATTGCAGCCCGCCCAGTGATCCGCATGTGTATGGAAACCAGAGGTGTTGAAGCTTTCAAGGAGGGCCAATTGCATTGAATTGTGGGAGCGGTGGACGAAGCGAGGGTCGACAAATAAACAAGTGACCAATGTGCGGGCCATCCCGTGGACCTACGACCAGGAATATGAAGAACTGTCCCATCAATCATGAGGACACCGAACCCAGCATTGCAGGATGTCGCCGTGACCTTGGGTAGCAGAAGAATTGGAATGACCGTCGGAAGGGTTGATGAGGGGGTTCAGATATGCTGAAGTGGGCGGACCGTGTCCTGATAGGTGGAAGGGTAATTTATTACGAAAAGTGGTAGTGTGAAAAGGAAAGAGAAAGGCAGGATAATATGAGAGGTATGGTGAGGCATTCAAATAAAAATAAAAATAATAAAATAATAAAATAAAATAAAATAGAAGGGTAATACGGAGTAGTGATGGGCAAAGGATAGTCATATGGGTAGGAAATATGGAGAGAGTCGGGAGAGTCCCCTCAGTGGAGACATGAATGTCGAAGGCAAAGACAATATGTATGTTGCGAGCTAGTGGTGGTTAAATTGCCCAGATAGTGGCCAGGTAGTGATATTGGAAGTGGTATAATCGAAGTGGCGTGGATGATATGGGTCTGTCGTGATCATACATCGCATAAAATGGCTCAGATAGTAAAAGTAGGCGCCAGCTGGGGTCAGTCAACCGTTAGGCGCTCAGACAGAATTGTCGTCTTGGGATCGCCATGCGAGTAGCATATAGTGAGGGTATGGGCCGCCGCGAGGTCATGAGGGATCCACAGCCAAGCCTGAAGTGTAGGGTGCAGGTCCTGTAGTAGCAATCGACAATCGGACACTCAAATGGTCGAAGATGGCCTGGTATTGACGCATGACGAGAGAGCGCGGAATTGATGTCACGTCGAAATTGCCGTACGAATAGCATATAGTGGGGTATTGGTCGCCGCGAGGTCATGAGAGATCCCAAGCTAAGCCATAAGTGCAGAGTTTAGGTCCTGTATGGAGAAGGAAAGCCCTGGGAGCCCTGGATGTATCTGATAGCAAAGAGGTTACGTGCCTAGAGTCCCATGCCCATCTGCTGAAGCTCGTTTGGTCTGTCGTGCTCCTGCTCAGCATATCCACGTCCCTGGTAATTGAATCCTCTCCTCATGCTGCGCCAGCGATCGCCCGTAGTTGTTTCGACGTCGTGTCCAGTGTGAGAGTGATAGTGCATTGGTGATTGAAGAGAGATTGAGATTACTAGCTGAACTGTGCGCGTGGGAGGGAAAGATGTTCATCAAAAAAGCAAGAGTATCTTGAGGATAACTGAGCGCCAGTATATGGGATAGAGAAAGTGGGAGGGTGCGAAGGTAGACCACGAGCAATGAGCGCTGATAGCAAGTGCTCGATGGTCACGGATTGGGATTGTTTACACGTGTATATTTACGGCATCTAAATATTGCTGGACTCCATGTCGCTGTCTTAGCTTATCCTCCGATAAGCCCTCCGCTCGTGCCTCGCTGCAGGCTTATCTCGGAACCATGGTGGAGAACAAAACATGAGTCTTATCAATCTATTTGATCTCCAGATGGGAATCGAACCCGAGCTCTATGTGTTGTGGCCACTACACTGCGAGGAGGCAAGTCTAAAGGAAAGGCGAACAGAGAGAGAAAGACACGAAACAAAGGGAACACCGAAATACTTGATACTGCAGGCCTTCTGAATGATGATATCGGGTGGGCGAGGGCCTGATGCAAAAGAGTTCAATCGCACTATATCGAAGTGTGGAAATATTCACATGAAACTAAGTTATGTGGGAACCATGAATAAAAGGTCAAGCTAAGTTGCCACGGGATCATGCTTGGATGTCACAGTAGAAAACTATGATGCACCAAAGGGAGAGAAGAGTAGATGCATTTTAGGTTCCCTGTGGCTATAAACGAAGGATAGGCTGCCAAAAATGGAGAGCTAACCATCTCTTGAGAGGGAAGAAGTTAAGCTTCACGGCCCGGCTCAAATGAGAACAACATGATTTGCCCCTTCACAAATCTTCAGTGGGGAATCGAACCCGAGACTATTGGTCATCATACCAGTGGCCAATGCATCACCAGAGTACAGTGACGAGGACGCTCGTTTGAGGAATTTGAACACAGAGGCAGACATGAAACAAGGGGAGCGCTGAACTGGATTGAACGTTAAGACCAGAGGAGGAAAAGAGAGCATCTAATGCGAATAAAGTTTTCAGCTGAGCCCCGGGTCCGAGTTTGGGCGTTCTCCTTTAACTCAGTGTACATAGACGGAGAACCTTGATGATAGGACCCGAGCGTCTCGAAGGTCGTGGTCTAATGCCGTGCGCAGCAGATAATCGCATCTCCACATAGATGAGAACGTCACTCGCCGTTAACTGAACAGTATTGCTTGATGCCTGGATTAGTCTTGTGGTTTTAGCTATTTGTCAAGAAGGCAAAATGAGTCGCGTCAGCGTCCGAGATCGAAAGAGGAATAAAAGAGGAAACATTGTGACAGTGACAGTGTGACCTTGGCTTGAACATGACTTTCGTGTCCTCATAAACTCGCTCTCACTTCGAATGGCCTCACAGTTCGCGTCAATCTTCTCGAACCCGACGCTCCGCTCATCCTTATGGGAGCACAACCTGTCGTCGCAAACGAGGTCAGCTCTCGCAGTATAGAATAGCGCCAAGCATCCAAGAAGCCATAGAGAAAATCTTACGGGTCGAAGGGAGAGACTCTTGCCGTCGAGTACGTCCTTTTCCTTCCATTTTCATTTCTACTAGCAATACTGACCTCCCTGAACAGTACTAGATGCATTCATCCATCCTTAAATTTCAAAGCCAAACGTGCGTCAACTGAGAAGACCACGCAAGAACCTGACCCGATTCTCATCTGCAAGGCCTGGGCGACATAAGGGCCTCAGCTCACCAATCCTAAATGACGTCCCGTGCATTGTTTGACGACGAGACCAGATTTCTTTCCATATACGATGGATGGGCAATGGTGGTCAACATCCAGTGGACCATAGAAAAAATCGCACAGATCCAAGGTAGACCGCGGGCTCGGAGTGACATCGGCCAAAATATGTGATTACCACTATAAAGTACAATTGTCTTGTTGGGAGTCGAACCCTCGCGTACATCGAAATGGATCATGGCCGTGTATACTTTCCGATGTACTAATCAAATCCTTGTGTTGAGGTAAATTTTCCTCGCGAGCGGATGGTTGTGACCGTTATGTGACTTTCAGTTCCAATTTGAATTTGCAGTTTCCCTCTTAGACGTACACTGCGATGAGGCCTACCCCGTATTCATCGTGCATCTCGTTGGCCGGCGTACAGCACCTCTCAAGATCTCATTGACATTACTCATCTAGTCGGTCACTATTTCACAACATGTCATGGTCGACGAGGGCGACTCTCATGCATGGGCGACAGCATTAAACATCGAACAAGCCACGGAGCAGATTCAAGGGGGAGAGATGAAAGATGTCTTGCTGCCGAGTACGTTTCTTTTCTCTCAGATTTTGCTAATATCACTGACCGGCTCGAACAGACATTGCATTCAACTCCATCCTCAAAGGCAAACCCGGATCGATTAAGAAGACTATCCGACTTCTCGCGCGCCAACTGCATTAGCTGGAGCACTCGATGTCTCTCATCTGAGTTGGAGCAACAGCTCACCGATCCTGTAACGACATCTCGTGCATCATTCGAGGTCGAGACTAGTTTTTTTTGGGTACAAGACGAACATTTGAATGAGCGATGGTAGCAAACATCCAGCGAACGATATCTTGGTGCCGAGTACGTCTTAATGTCTCTTACATTTTGCTATCACTGACCTACTTGAATAGCAATAAATACTTTCATTGCCATCCTGAAATCCGCGCGCGTGTCAATCAAGAAGGCCATGCGAGAATCCCAAGTAATCGGCCCAAGCTCGACATGTACTGCCCTCCCATTCCGCGCCCCGATCCTCTGATCCTCACCTTCTCATACGGCGGCAGGTTCTACATGGGCGGGCGGGCACTCGTTCCTCGCCTACGGCTCAGCTCGACTCCTTCTCTGCCGCTCGCGGGTTCAAACGTTCATCACCGTCGTCTCCAACTACCACCTCGTCGACTATGTTGCCCAGTTCCCCAGTGCGACTCAGGACGTGCAGGATTCGATGCAATGGGTCGTAGATAGCTCCTGCCCTTCCTCGACTCTTACATCTATGTCCTCGGCCACTTGGCGAGGGTGATAAACATCCCCGGCCCTCCCCAAGCTGTACCCCCGCCTTGCACCCTCGTATTAACAGGGCAAACTTCCTCTCTGGGCCGCATACGCTCGGATATGTCAGGCTGAGAGTTCCGTTGGATTCGGCGTGTGTATTGACTCGAATGATATCGGCGAGAGTCATGCCATCAGGCCAGGGCATGCTGTATGGCGATTTCACTGCAAATTGTGTTGGTGCTCAGGACCGTGGATGTGATCAAGTGGGAGTGAATAAAGTTGCCGAAGAGTACTAGGAGTTTGTATCTTCTTTGCAATGCCAAGATCTTTGTGACCAAAGCAGATGTCAGGCTCCTATTGTATGACCGGCCCTCCATTGTTTTTGACAAACGTTCATCAAGTTCTGGGTATGCGCAAATCCCAGGAGGAAGGGTCTCCATCTGATGTTCGTTGGAAAGGTAAAGCCCATATGAAAAGCCTGGTTTGTCAATGTGCATCGTCCAGCTGGGAACCGAACCTAGTGCGGGGAGTACTGACCAATGCGCCTACATGTAATATTTTCGTCCACTAGGATCCGATGGCATGACTGACAGTTACCTTAGAAGCCTACAAGATCTTATCATCAACAAGCTGATCAGCTCGATTATCGAAAAAGTGAGAGGGATAGTTTTGATAAAATGGCATGTGTTCTGAGCATCTCCTAGGTTCAGGTGATCCTTGCCGGCGACTCCAAGAGTCAGGATCTGGTAGAAACTCTGAAGCGGGACCGAAGTATTCCTTTACTAACGACGCAAGACTACTTGGGCCGGTGGAGAATCTGTTCCGTATTTATTGGGTGAGTTATGTCCACATTTTCTCGTCGTATTTATGGAATTAATCAACTACTAGAATCGAAGAAGATGACGATGCAATTCATTGGAAAGAGCGATTCCCGCTCCGAGATTAATTCATCAACCTATTGGTTCCCTATTAGGCGGGTTCTGTGGGCGATATCAACTCACAAAACGTGCATCAGCATCGAGCACCACATCTACGATGTCAAGATGTCATAAGTCACTGTCTATTTATGAAATCACTTGGAGAACAGGGTTCGGTGTTTGCTGTTAGTGTCTTGCTATTGCTTATTCGAGCGTCTCATTTATGCTGTAGTACAGTGCACTCAACGTTCATCCAGGTAGCTGAAGCTCACGAGAAAGACTGGAGGCGGAGAACATAATAAGCGCACTACGAGTTACGCTGAACGGACGGACAGTTCAACATCATGCCATAATCTGTCATCAGTTCACAACGATACAATGTATCATGCTTCGGTGCATCGAGCATAACGAGCACCTCTGCCACACCCACAAAACCGAAGGCCTTGGTGCCTGCCGCCAGCTTCGCCACGAGTACTCCATCATTGCGGCTTCGTACAACGTGGGCCCTGCGGAGAACAAATTCGCTGAGTGGGACAATTCATCCGGCAACTATCACTTCACTCACCTTGACGATCTCACTCCCACCGCTTGCAAGTTCAAGGTTGATATGCCCATCCTCTTCATTCCCAAAACCTTTCAAATTGCCGGCTATGACATCGTTCCAGAACGCAAGTATGACAACAGCTGATTCCTCAGTCGCACCCTATTCCTCAGGGCCAAGAACTTTGGGAGGACGACCGTGATCAGCTGTCTGATTTCCTTTCGAGCTTGGACTCGGACTCAGAGCGTCTGCTGCAGTTTATCCGGGGCTCGTTTAACAACGGCAATGGACGCGACGATGCGGAGGGTGATCCTGATATCGATGTGAATGGCGAGAAGGAAGATGCTGCCACGCAGAATGCAGAAAATTAGTCTAGTGACGTTTACTTTCTTCCATCAAAACTTTCGCTTACTTACCTTACATTTTCTTTGAAAAAGATTCATCCTACGCTATTCTATCCTACCTACTTGTAGTGCCCAACGTTGTTGGCTAGGAGGGCATATGTTACGCGTCGGCCTATGGCCCAATTCTTTTACCTTATTCCTTTCCCCTATCCTTCACGGCCCCGGGTTTTCCCTTTTATTTGTTATTCATGCAGTATATAAACACGTACATAGTCTAGCTCGGGTTTTCGCAATCAACCTCTACGCCTGTCAGGGACTGCTTGAGCTCGTGAGAGCAGTGACTTTCGCCACCCTCTCAGCAACGAACAGAACTACTTGGGCTGCCTCTTCGATGTTCGTCCAGTCACAGCTCAGCCTAAAAAGTGTCACGTAGTCCTATATACATCCCTACAGCACTATCTGAGGCCATCTAGATTCTTGGAGGGGACTTATTGCATCGGCAGGATGGCAGCGTCATTAGCTGATCGAGTAGAGAAACGGTCGTGACTGGGCGTCACGGCGCCTAGCTGACTCTTTCCTCTCCTCCCTTGAAAGCCATGCCTTCAATCAATGCCGCGCAAAGCGCCGACGATGAAGACTTACAAAGATCTTCCAGTGCTCGAAACAGGACCCACGCGGAGATGCCTGATGACTCAGACGAGGATTCCCAGCTGGAGAGTAAAATTCAGAAGCTAGTCGAGAATTTGACAGCCTATTTCTCCCGACGACGACGAAAATCAACCCACGGTATGATGGGTATCCAGCGTCGTGAATATATAGTGAAAGGTGTGAAAATTCATCGCAGGGACTTGCCATACATCTGATTACGAGTGAAGGACATGAACCATTCAACTATGAAGAGAAATTTCCGGAAGATAAGGAGCACGAGGAGTTGGGACCCGCTGCCAGGGTATGGAGAACATATCTGGAGGAGTGTGCCGCATATGATATCGAGAGGGTGGAGGGATGGCGAGATGGATTAGATGTTCTCCTAGTTTTTGTGAGTGCCACGTTGACAATTATCCCGCTATTATTAATAGATGCCGATGATTAGGCGGGTCTTTTCTCTGCAGTGGTCACCACATTTGTCGCGCAGACCTCACAGAACCTCCAGGTCGACAATAGCGCGGTCACTGCCTCCCTTTTGTTTGAGTTGATCAATGTTCAGCGGGCGGCAGGCAACGGTTCCTCTGTGAACGATGTTCCCCGTTCAGGCCTTACTCCGTCCTCGGATTTTCATCCCACAGCATCTGATTCATGGGTGAATGGCCTTTGGTTTGTCAGCCTTTCGCTCAGCCTCACTACTGCGCTGTTCGCTGTTTTGACGAAGCAATGGATCCACCAATATATGTCAGTTCCATCTGGGACGCCACGGGATAGATGTCATGTGCGTCATTTCCGATACATGGGGCTAGAGCGATGGGGTGTCGATCTCATTATCGGGATGTTACCTGTCCTTATGAGCCTATCACTTGGTGTCTTCCTCGCAGGATTAGTTCTTTTCCTTATCCCTCTACGCGTACCAATTGCATCTGCTGTCGGATCGATCGCATTCACATCATTTGCCGCGTACTTCATCACGAACTTCCTGCCTATCATATATCCATCGTGCCCTTACAGGACCCCATTGGTGCAGTATATGTTCCCGATATATGCTTATGCCAATCGACTCCGTGGCTGGATTATCTCTTGCTTCTTCCGTTGCGGGCCCCCAGGAAAAGCGAAGGCCGAAAATCCCACCAGGCACACAAAGGAGGCCTCGGGAATGGTGCTCAAACAGCATGTTCGCTCTTTACGAGCTGCTGAACACGTGCCTGTAGGCCTCAGTGCTGATGACATCGATTTATATGCTCTCTCTTGGCTGTTTGAGATCTCGTCCAACCCTAGCGTCCACAATATTGTTGTACAGTCACTCAGCGCATTACCGCTGAGGTCAGTCAACTCTCTGAAGTTGCAGGTGGAATCTCCAACGCACCAATCAATGGACTCTTTAATGTCCCGATTGGAACAATCTGTTCTAGAGCCCATTATCGATGAGCTTCTCAAAACATTGCATCATGGTGACAATAGCCCTTTCATCGCAAGGGAATTAAGCTGTTACATTCGCATATATCTTCGCTTCGCAGCTACGCACGGTTCCATGTTTAACATGCGATATGTGACGAATATGTTGCCCCCGGGCACTTTCGCAGCTTTGCAATCTGTCGACTTCGATTGGGAAGATACTGAGCTCCAGACCTTGTTGTTGGATATAGTCATCACCGCCTTGACGGATTCAACCGGCAAGTCACAACTTTGTCTGCAGCCTATTGTATGGGCCTCAATACTACGCAGGCTCCACTCATTTTGTTCGAGTATTAATGTTCCCTTGCTCTTAAACGAGATTCCTACATCCTTTTGGCATCCTATGTTTCCTCTCGCTCCCCTAGTCTTCACCTCGGGAGCCTTAGAACCTATGTGGTCCTGGAAATATATGGAACCTGACTTGGAGATGGTATCCATTCTGACAATCTTGTCGCCTTCACCACAAGTGGATGAACCGGTCCCTCTTCGTGTGGCCATCCGTACATGTCTGTACCAATACGTTTTTGAGACCATCATCCAAGGCCATGTGGATATCCGAAACACCCAGGGTAGTGTTGACTATCTTGGTCCCACCAGTGAATTCCCTGAGCCGCCTCAGGATCCCAAGCTGTGTTTTCTCCTCAAAATGGCCAGCTCACCCTCTGTTTGGGACATTCCCAAGGTTTCCTACAGCGAACCTGATGGTGAATCCTGTTACAGTGAACTCGATGATGAACCCAGGTTTTACAGCTACACTTTCATCAGCCGAGTTTTGCTTAACATAGGAGTTCATCTGGATGTTCACAAGTTTTCGCTCGTTGACAAAAACATCCCTTCGTTTGGTTTGGATGTGAATCGTCATGTGGTCTTAAAGCTGCTGTACAAGATGATCTCATCGGCCGACTTTGGCAATGGGAAGCCAGAATATGTTAAAGATTTTTGCATTGCGTTTCTTATCTTTCTCCGAGTACTCAAGTCCACATCACATCAACCCAGCTTCCTTCCCAAGGACTGGTGTACTCCAGAATTAGTCGCAAAGTCTGTTCGAAACGCTTTCGAAGATGATGAATGGCAATCATGTCTATATGAAGATAAAGTGGTTTTCGAGGAAGATATTCAACGATTTACACCGGCAACTGAACTTGCCCTTCATTTTTTCTCGTGTCCCCTTTTCATAAACCAAGCTGTTGGACATTTTGTTACCCGGCGCCTCTTTGACTCGCTGGAGGATCTGCCTGGTTGGGATCTATTGAACGTACATGATGCAGTAGCGGTTGTTCATGCATTTTTTCTTGCATTGGTACCCAATAGATTGGACTCCCAGATATTCCAGCAGGCCACAGACTATGTCTTCGAGCCTCAAACCCTCTTCATCGCTTGTGCTCTTCTCCTTGTGCACAAAGATGAAACCAAATCAAACCCTGTTCTTCGACACCTTGCACTCCTATCTCCCAATCATCCATCCTGGCTCCAATGTCTGGAGAAACTCAACACTGTACCTGAATACTTTGGTTGGGAGTATCCTCGTGAAGATTATTCTCGTCGCATGGGAGCTTTCCAGGTGTTCGTTCGAGGGGGGTGTGTGGATGAATACGGGATGGACGTCGCTGGGTCCGAGCAGGATGAGGATGATCGTCCGGACAATCCACCAATGAACATGTGTCTGCCATCGTCACTTTGGCGTCGGTTCCGGTGGCATCGTGATAGAGAGTTGAAAAACAAGGACGTGGCGAGTATTGATGGTCAAGTATAAACACCTTATCTATTGTATAGGTTGGCATGTCGTGTAATTGTTATCCAGACATCCATTGAAAAGAATCACGGTTCGAAATTCCTATAGCGTATTATCTGATCGTAGTAGTGGGGGTCGAACCCACTCAAGCATATGTTCTAACCGGCATACTACTGGAGGGCTCTAAGTCTAGCCCTCTGCCAATTCATTCAAGATGCGTAAGGACAGATCCGATAGTGTATTATTCGGCTTCGTAATACTACTCATAATGCGTGCGTGCGGTGTATAACCCGCGGCCAGATGTCATACTGGCGCGATTCTCGCGTGTTCCTCTTTAGGCCTGTTCGAGCGGTTTAGTTGTAATCACAAGTAATGATCCCGGGAGAGCAGAGTGGTTTATGTCAAAAGTACGGAAGAAGAATGGGGAATTTTCGCCACAGATACTGGATTAAGTACGAAGGAGGTTTGACCCACGCACAAAGCCTCCAGATCCTGCCGCGTAGCCAAAGTTTGTCGTTTGAAGACACGAGATCATCAAGCATCCGGAGAGCATCTTCCATATCAGGCCTGGCAAGCAGATCCTCGGACATCATATCAAGCAAAAGAGGCTTGAAGTCGTCTAATCCTTGATATCCCTATGGAAGGCAGAGTAAGCAGTGCCGAGTAGCAATTAGAAAGGAGAAATTACCTCGCAAAGTTCAAAGAATGTAGCACCTGCATTGTACATGTCCAACTTGAATGGATTACATGGCTCGCCGAGGGAAAACTCTGGCGATGAGTGTATACCGCAGCGGAGATTTCTGGTGGTTAGAGCGTTTTCCTTGCCTGCGGGGTATTCTTGGGCGCTTTCGAAATCGATGATATAGTACTGGACTGGGCCAATGCGACATCGAGGACGAGTGGGGAGGTTCCAGTGAACGCCATCGTAACTTGTTTCGCAGGCGTAATGGTACCGTTTGGGACAGACTTTTGAGGAGTCCATGAGGAAGTTGAGCGGGCTCACATCGCTATGGGAGGACAAAGTTCAAAAGGGAGCGAGTAATAACTTTGTTAAACTGACCCGTGAGTGATGTTGAGACTGTAAAATCGAGGCCCTGCGAGTAAAAAATCAGACGACAGATTGGTGTTAGTGGTGACGGACAGGGCCTGCCTCTAACAGCTGACGAAAAGCATCCACGAACTCTGACCGGCAATGGAATTCGGGTTCGTGGAATAGCTTCATTAGCGGCATTACCATGAATACGCGGTGGTCTTCATCATCCGGTATAGGTATGACATCGAGGATGGGAACAGTATGATTTCGTGGTTCATCGGAGCTGCAAAGACGCTTTGCCATGGAGAGTTCGTCTGTGTCTGTGCGTGTGATACGGATAACGACTTTAGTTCCGTCTTTCGTTTGTACAGCATCCAGGACACGCGATGTCTGGATCCGTGAGGTCAGCCCAAAAGCAAGATTTGTTCATTTATTCCCTACGAATAGAGAGTGTTCGTCCTCAAAAGATTTACGGAATCTCCATCGAGTTGTTCCATCTTTCCTGATCTAAGAAGGAGTCCAATTTGGATGGTACCGAGGTCGTAACATGTAGCCTGCGCTGGCCAGGAAGGGCTGGTGTTTTACCCAGAACATTTCAGGCGCAATTCTGTCGTCGTCAGGGATACTTGAACGAATTTTCGAGTCAGAGGGGCAGAGCCAGAAGCGCATGAAATTGCCATAGAACGTCGGTAGTGGCAAGGAGTGAATGCGGCAGCGATCGAAAAGGGAAAGGTTGTGACCGTTATGTCTTTGTGACTTTGATGACTGTCGCCATAGACTCGCGCTCATTTCGATTCGTCGCTTCAAACTTGATATACGACGGGGTCGCTGCAATTGTTGTTTTCCTGACGAAGCTGATTTAAATCCAGGCCACGTCCGGTGACACGTGCTCGAGGATGTCACTGAGGGAGGGAGGCGCACTGGCTAGGGCTGTGATGTGTGGGGAGAGAAGGGAACGACCGTCTACGATGCATGCGCAGAAGGGCGTTCATTGAGGGAGACGCGAGGATGGTTGTCATGTCAAGGGGACCACCGTTCATAGACTCGCTCTCGTTTCGAATGGACACCGGATTTGCGTCAAGCTGGCTATCTCCCCCGAGCCCGACGCTCTGCACTGTTTACGTCCCAATCATATTGGCCGGCAAGTATGCCTCTCACTCGTCCTCATCCGAGTCGGGGCCATAGCTCACCGGCACCAATCCTACTATGGCATCCCGTGCCTCGTTTGAGGATGAAGCTATGCTCATTTTCGTACAAGATGGTCGGGTGATGGTAGCCAACATCCAGCGAACTATGGAACAAATCGCCCAGGTTCAAGGGAGAGAAATCAATGATATCTTGGTGTCGGGTACGTCTTTGTCTCACACAATTTATGATAACTAATGTCCTTTGTGTAACAGCGGCGAGAATCCCACCAATATGGCCCAACAGACTGTTACACGCTCGACTACTACCCTCCCAATATGCACCCCAACGCTTCGATCCTCATCTTCTCATATGGCGCCAGGTTCTACATAGCCTACTTGAACAGCAGCATATACTTTTGTTCCCATCTAGTACGCGTTGACGAGAGGACCACACGAGAATGTCATCAATACCCGCATACATCCTGGACCCAATCCTCATCTTCTCATATGGCTGTAGGTTCTACATGGGTGTCCGCCCCCGCCTAGCTTCATCATCTACCACAACCCCGGCCCCTTCACCGCCCGCGTATTCATCACTGTCGTCCCTGCCTACCACCTCGTCGACTCGGGTGTCCAATTCCCTGGCACAGCTCAGGACGTGCGCGATGCGGTGCAATGAGTTGTCAGGCCTCAAAGACGAACCCGCACCAATTGAGACGACAGCGCGCCAACTGCACTAACAGAGCACTCGATGCCTCTCATCCGGATTGGAGCAAAGGCTCACCAATTCTGCAACGGCATCGTTTCAGGATGAGACCCAGTTTTTGTTTGGTATAAGATGGACCAGCGATGGTAGCAAGGATCCAGCGAACCAGGGAATACATCCAAGGGAGAGAAACCAGCAATATCTTGGTGCCGAGTACGTCTTGTCTCTTATATTTTGCTATTGCTGACCTACTTGGACAGCCCTAAATGCTCCTAGCGCATGTCAGTCGAGAAGGCCATGCGAGAATCCCAACTTACCATCACAAGCTCGACGTGTACTGCCCTCCCATTTCGCGCCTCGATGCTCCGATGCTCGTCTTTTCACACAGTGCCGGGTTCTCCACCTGCTGGCGGTCCCCGCCGCCGGCTCGGCTCCTTCTCTACCAGTCGCGGGTTCATGACCGTCGTCCCCAACTACCACAGGCTGTCCAGTACCCCAGTGCAACTCAGGATGTCTGGGATGCGATGCAATGGGTCATAGATGACCTCCCTGTCCCCAACGCTGACATCTACACTCGGCGAGTATTCCCGCTCTCTCAAAGCTGTACTCCCCACCTTGCACCCTCATATTCACGGTGCGAACCTCCTCTCTTAGCCGTATACAATCGAGCGGTCGTCAGGCCCATCGGAGTTCCATTGGATTCGGCTAGCGTACCAACTCGAATGATATCGGCGAGAGAGTTGTGCCATCAGCTCTTGAAAAGGCAGGGACGTGCTATATGGCGATTTCTGTTGGCGCTCAGGACTGGGGATGTGATCAAGTGGGTGTGAACAAATTTGGCGCGCGCAGCCCAAGAGTATTAGAAGTTTGTATCTTCTTCGCAATGCCAAGATCTAAGCATACGTCAGGCTCTTGTCCCATGACTGACCCCTTCTTTGTTTTTGATAAACGTTCCTCAAGCGCTGGGTATGTGTAAATCCTAGGAATATATATGAATGGGTCTCTATAGAAGCAGTTCCTGCTGTCTTGATGAAAGAAAAGCCCAGATGAAAAGGCTTTTTTGTCTATGCCCATCATCCAGCTGGGAGTCGAACGCAGTGCGGGGGGTACTAACCAATGCGCCTATATGCAGTGTTTTCGTCCACTAGGATCCGATGGCATGACTGACAGTTACCTTAGAAGCCTACAAGATCTTATCATCGACAAGCTGATCAGCTCTCGATTATCGACAAAGTGAGAGTGATTAGTTTGGTAAAATGACATGTGTTCTGAGCATCTCCTAGGTTCAGGTGATCCTTGCCGGCGACTCCAAGAGTCAGGATCTGGTAGAAACTCTGAAGCGGGACTGAAGTAACGACGCAAGACTACCTGAATAGTCGGCATAATTGCTTGGGCCGGCGGAGAATCTGTTCTGTATTGATTGGGTGAGTTACGTCCGTACTTTCTCATCGTATTTATGGAATTGATCAGATGAAGTCAGCTGCCAGACTCGAAGAAGATGATGATGCAATCGGTTGGAAAGAACGATTCCCGCTCCGAGATTAATTCGGTTTTCCGTCCATTTCACTGGGTGTCGCACGCTCCAAAAGGAGCAAAAAGAATAAAAAAAGAAAGACTTCAGGAGACCATCAGAGACCAAAAAGCGGCTGTCCCGACATGAATTTTCGTCAACTTTTAAGTTCGAAAATGGCCAAGGGAGTGTAAATGGAGTGCTCTTTGAGCTTGCCATTTCATATTTTTCGGCTCAGGTAGGCTTAATGTGCATTGAAACAGGTATATGAGTATGTTACAAGACTTTCCTACTGTACAATCATGAGAATAAATTGTAATAGCATCCACACCTGAAGGATGGACCCAGTATGATAAACCATGAATTTGTTGCGGTGTAAACATCTTTTCCGACCATTTCTCCTGCATGCTTGCTGCACGCAATCCTGTTCACAAGCTTCATTTCGAGCTTGTTGGCTTCAAATTTAAGTGAATGGATGTGCAGAGGAGGAGGAAAGTACATCTAAATATACTCACAGCATCTAGCAGAATTTATACATGGGGAGGACATGCAAGCATAAGAGTCGTCGCAGCGCGTCGCGGGCAGTCCATGCTAACTCGGAAATATCGGACCGATGGCAGATAACATAGGGGCACGGCAGATAACTGTTGGCAGGAAAAATGCTTTTTCTCAAGTATCGTGCTACACAGGATTCTTTGTTTTCCACAACTTTAGCAGCACATTAATCATTGTATATTGCATCTACAGTTAAATTTTAGGGCCTAAAGGTAAAGAAATGGTACCAGGAAAAATCAACAAAAGCGTGGAGTATTACTACCCTTTATGGGCATGGCAGATAACTGGCAGATAACTGACCGTGGAAACCCAGCGAAACCGGCGGTAAACCATTAATTCATCAATCCCCTTCATAGCCTATTGGTTCCCTATTAGACGGCCTCTGGGCGATATCAACTCACAAAACATGCATGAGCACTGAGCACCACATCTGCGATGTCAAGATGTCATAATTCAGTGTCTATGTATGAAATCACTTGGGAAACAGTGTTCGGTGTTTGCTGTATGTGTTTTGCTATTGCTTATTCGAGCGTCACATATTCACACCGTAGTACAGTACACTCAATGTTCATCCAGGTAGCCGAAGCTCATGAGAAAGACTCGGGGAGAAGAACATAATAAGCACACTACGAGTTACGCTGTACTGACGGGCATTCAACATCATGATTTCCTTGCAACCATAATCCGCTGTCAGTTCATAAGGATACAATGTACCATGCTTCGATGTATCGAGCACAACGACCTCCTCCACCACACCAACAAAACCGAAGGTCTTGGTGCCTGCCACCAGCTTTGCCACGAGCCCATCGGGTACTCCATCATTACGGCTTCGTACAATGCGGGCCCTGCAGAGGACAAATTCGCTGAGTGGGACAACTCATCTGGCGACTATCACCTCACTCACCTTGACGATCCCACTCCCACCACTCGCAAGCTCAAGGTTGATATGCTCATCCTCTTCATTCTCAAAACCTTTCAAATTGCCAGCTATGTCATCGTTCCAGAACGCGAGTACGACGGCAGCTAATTCCTCAGTCGTACCCTATTCCTCAGACAGGAAAGGGCCAAGAACTTTGGGAGGACGACCATGATCAGCTATCTCAGATCTGATTTCCTTCCGAGCTTGGACTCGGACTCAGAGCGTCCGCTGCAGTTTATCTGGGGCTCGTTTAACAACGGCAATGGAGACGACAATGTGGAGGGTGATCCTGATATACGGCGAGAGGGAAGATGCTGCCACGCAGAATGCAGAAAATTAGTCTTGTGACATTTACTTTCTTCCATCAAAACTTTCGCTTACTTGCCTTACATTGTCTTTGAAAAAGATTCATCCTATGCTACTCTATCCTACCTATTTGTAGTGCCCAACCTTGTTGGCCAGGAGGGCATATGTTATGCGCCGGCCTATGACCCGATTCTTTTACCTTATTCCTTTCCCCTATCCTTCATTGCCCCGGTTTTTCTCTTCTATTTGTTATTCATGCAATATATAAACAGGTAGTACACCGTACATAGTCTAACCTGGGTTTTCGCAATCAACCTCTACGCCTGTCAGCGACTGCTTGAGCTCGTGAGAGCAGGGACTTTCGCCACCCTCTCGGCAACGAACTGAACTACTTGGGTTCAATTTGGGCTGCCCCTGCGATGTTTGTCCTGCTACAGCTCAGCATAAAAAGTGTCACGTAGTCCTATATACATCCCTACAGCGCTATCTGAGGCCATCTAGATTCTTGGAGACTTGTTGCATCAGCAGGACAGCAGCATCATCGAGGCTATAGCGTCCATACTGTACAAATTCTCCCAGTAACTACAGTGCAGATCAATATACACATTCTATCGTAGTTCTGTACAGTGGAAGCACTTTGCAAAGTCCCGTAAAATGTCAAAATCACATGCCAGCAAGGCAAATCATGCTGCAGCTATACTCGGCTACTATTTCCCACGCTTCAGACATTGACTCCCGCCTCCTTGCTCGTCGTCACCCGATTCTGCGCCCTTTCATCCACTTTAGGTACAGATCTTGGATCGTACTACTGTGATGGGATCTCAAAATTCTACGTGGCTGTACTGCTGGCTCGTGGAAAAATATGTAATTCAATGGTTCGCAATCTCTTTAGCCACCAGTTCGTCCGGGAAGAGCGGGAGACTGACACTGTCACTTAGGTCTCTTTTTGCTTTTGCCATACCCCTAGTAGTGTAAGCATATTTCTATACCCTTTTATGCTATTCAGTTGCGCTATCAAGAAATATTGAATTTGTCTCAGTAAGCTTATCTTGCGCTAACATACAGTGAGGACCAAATGAATACCAAGAATTTTCAGCTTGTTGTTTGCACAAATGAATATGCTCGCAATAATTATGCCGTCGCACCGCATGTCGCTTAGCTGTACAGTCAGCTCTATGGCGTCAACAATATACAGATTGAACAGACGCTCGATCATCGTACGCGCTTCTTCACTGCATACAGTTGACTACGGAGTGTACAAAGTTTATTCCACGGTAATGTACAAAATGACATCACGGTAATGTACAAAGTTGATTCCATGGAAACGTACAAAAGTAGAACCCGCAATGCTCACGCTCTTATCGCATACCTATAACAACACTCCCTCCTACATTGACTATGTCTCTGGATTTCGACCTCTTTCATTATCACCGATACAACCGAATTGAAGATGGTTCCTTGTAAGTTGGTATCCTTCATACTTGTATTCTAAGCTTAACAATAATCTCGAACAGAAGTATCATTGGAGTCTTCGCTGCTTCATCAGAGTATGAATATGCGATACGATTGTATTATTCTCCAGAGCAGCGTCTCTGGCTTGCCGAGTTTGGCCCGGCCTTCGAACGTGCCGTATATGGAGACACAGTGCTGCGCTTCCTTGACAGGATATACAAAGAATACTTTTCTTTGTGGCCGGAGGATGTTTCAAGAGGGTTTACAGGAGGAAACGAGCCGGATAAGGAGCAACGAAAAATTGTTTGTCATTCCTTCTGTCTTGATTCCTTTGCTAAACCCAATCTACAGGAGATTTTCACGCTCTTTATTATGGGTCTGAAGCAATTGTGGCTCTATAATCATCACGGTCCGCATCGTTGGAGTCGCAGCGCGATCGTTGATGTGCTCGATGACCTAGAGAACATGGCCACCCGTGAGTTCCGAAAAATCAGCCATGTTTTTGGTCATCCTCGCGTTATTGTGCCGTTCTATACTTAGGGAAGTCAATCGCGATGAGTAGTTATTGATGTACCGATCTTAATATATCACCAACTCTTATCGTATTGTAACCTGACTGGACATTTGAAAAACTATGTACTATGTACTTGGCTGTTAGTATGGCCATCGAGATCTGTAGTTGCTATGCTATGCGTCAACGAATTCAAGTCCAGAGTAGTCTGGACGTTGTGCCATTTGGCTTCTGCGTCCATTTGTAGCCCGCTCCATAGTGCTGCTTGCCTGAACGCATATGCTCTCGCACCAGGGAGCAATCTCAACTCGGCTCGCTTGGTCCACAGCTGGGAATAGTACGTAAAAGTAGCCTGGACACGACGCAACTCCTCAGTCAATAGCTCGCATTCTTCTTGCCACCGTTGAGCTCGTGCCTGGGACTTGCACCACTCAATTCTCAACGCTACCAAAGAACGGGCTCAGTAATACCCAGACTTCAGATGTGAGGGAGCTGACACTTACCTTCCTGGAGACCTTTATCTCCACTTTGGAGATTGGTTTTCCAAATCCATGCCAGATTGTGATGTCCCTCTGATGTCGCCTCATTGTACTGGTCAAGACCTTTAACATCTTCGTCCTTTAGAGGGCAGAGAATTTCCTGCCATTCATACCGGTTTAATTTCACAGACATTGATGCCAATGCCGCGTAGATTCGTTGATATCTTGAAACGTCTGCAGCGATCTTGTCTTCTACTCGGTGAAGTAAAGTATTTGCTTTCATGCTGTAGTGCTGTCCTCGGGAAAAGCGTTGTCGCCACGTCGTGAGATAAGATTTTAGAAGAAGATGATCATGTAGCACCGCCAAGGTATCATTAGCCTGAGCAAGACGGAGACGCAACTCGTCGTCGACGATAGTGCTCTGGGTCAATGTATCAATAGCATTGAGCCTGAGGGCGGTAGAAGGGAGGTAGAGAGGAATCTTTGAAGGCCGCACAGCTGCCCCAACTTTGCGGCGATCATCATCCCGTGCACGTAGAAGTGTGGTCCTAGGCATGTACACCTTCTGCACATCGATCCACGCTTTGATTTTGCGGCTGATACAGTTCTCCTGGGCTTGAACTTTGGTGCGTTGTAGATCTGTTGAATGTGGACCAAGGGCGTCGATATCGTATTGCAATCATACCCTGTCAAAATCGTCAGGACAGCATTTTAGGAGATGATACAGGAACATACTGGGCCTCCTCTAACTGTAATCCTTGTGCAATTAACTCGCTGGGGCTAACATCATGCCAAATTTCTACAGCGGAAACATTCTTTTCTTCTCTGGCGAGCTCCAGGCGCACGGCATTTTCAGTCACAGCTAAATGGTGTGAGTGTGAATGAGATATTGATGCTGATGCAGGTTGACTTACGGCGCAAAGTTGGTGCGAAGGGATTCTGCTAGGTTCGATCGGTTTCCCATAAAAGGACCATTTGTCTCCATGAGTCAACGGATTCTGAATGCTCGACTCGTAAAGCATCCTCGTATCCTATAAACTCTTCGACATGCTCAGTACAAGCTTTGACCGCCTCCTTCAGCCGATCACAAAGAGTATCCGCTGAAAATCAAAGGTTAGCTGATTCCGTTTATAAAAGAATTACATACCTAGAATGATGATCTTTCTCCAGTTGTAATCTCCAAAATGGTCATCCAAAGTGTCTCGACGAGCGCCTGGACCCATTTCTTTGGTACTCGCTGCTAAAGTGTTGGTAGCAGCCCAGCCACGTTCAGGAGCCTCGCCATCGGTGCGACCAACTCTGGCGGAGAAATTGAAGGAAAAGTTGTCCCGACATTTCAAAACATGGGCTGGCAGATGGAATTTTGGCACAAGGTAAAGGATATTCCGCTCTGATTGCATTGGCTGTAATGATTCCGGATAGTGCGAAATTCGATCGAAAAACTTTTTATGCCATTGACATGTGATGTCATATGATATCACTAACTCAGGAGGTGTGTCGTCCGATAAGGTTGATAGAACGAAGTAATCCATATTAAGATATCTGATGATATGTTCAGAATTGAACACGATTTCTCATAGAATACATACCTTTCGCCTTTCTGTAGATCTCTGACGGACATAGGACGTTTCATATCATGTCATCCGCAGACAACAGCACCAACCCCTGTTGCTGCAGCACCATGTCCGCCTCTACTATTTGCAAGCTTGACGGCATCGTGATTGTTACACGTACTCTTCTCTTTCTCGGGAATAACCTTTCCAAATGTATCAAGGTGAGTACGAAAAGCGGTTTCTTCAATGAAGTAAGCATATCCGAGATTGAGGCTCAGATCGGATTCGTCACTAGAGACATTCAATCGACGGAGCCGGAAATTTGCATCTATAGCCAAAAACAAGCGGTACAACCAGCGAGGAGCCCTTGAGGGAAAGTCAGGACCTAGGAATTATGAGTAAACATGTAATGAGGCGCACAGATTCTTCTTCCAATCCGGAGGTAAGTTGATGCTTGGTTGAGGGCATGCAGGGCAATGAAGCGCGAGTTCACCCTGTTTAGTGCCTTGAATACCACTCAATTCATGCCCATGCCCAAATCGTTTCAAAGCACGAATGTGCTGCCACTCTCGCACGACCCGAAGAAAAGCCTGGTAGCGGTCCTGACTCCTATAAGCAACTTTGCATAAATACATGATGAAGAGGCCTTACTGGTGGTGTGTACATCCCAGAGTTATCAGTCAAGCGAACCAATGTGTGATAGAACTTGTATGCGGATACCTTTGACATGAACAAAAGAAGTTGAAAGAAGTGAAGCACACGAAACGTGAAAGCAGTATGTGGGTATATTGTTGTCGCAGGAAACAATCGTCGACGAAGTAGCTGAGTATGCTGTAAAATCCCTTGGGTACAATTGCAAAATGCCATGTTAACCGTGTGGATGCCATCTATGTCGATGACAACAAAATCTGGAATGATCGAGGGAAAGAGGCACGATGTCCCATGTTTATGGCCCAGTTCAAATGTAAGCCCTAGTTGGGCAAGCGTCGTTCTGCGGAAAAATGAGGAGCACCACTCCTATTCACATCTTGTCAAAATCATTAGATACATTGATCCTTATTGACGCACCTCAATTCTATGCAGGGGCAAGCCTTTGTGCCCAGCAACAATGCAAGCGTGACAAAGGCACCGAGTATCCACACAGGAGAGGCAACGAAATAGACCTAAGTCGGTCTTGCAAGCATCGCATGCATCATTATCCTCCGTTTCAAACGCGTCGAGTTTCAAGATCTCATCTCGGAATTCTGAGTATAGCTGAGACCAGACAAGGAGTGGATGATCCTGGTGAGTAACATTAGTTAGACTTGGAGATACTATGATGGGTATTAGGCCTACACCAAGCGGCCTGGAAGTGCGAGTAGTGCTCTCTTCCTCTTCACCACCCTGGACCTCGGCAGATGGAGCATAATCGGGATCCAAAAACGATCCTGAAGACAGCTCGGCGATAGATGGGTGAAGGTCCTCATGCATTACAGGGAGCTGAGATTCGAGAGCAGGAAGCGTCAAAGTTCTATGGCGCGTACTGGAGTGAACTCGTACACCATCTGGTCCTTCCCTAATGTTTGTGCTGAAATGAGAGTGTCGATAATGCTCAACGGTGGGAGCAGGGGGCTGATGCTCAGCACCATCACTGACAACCAAGTCTCGTGCAGGGGCATGCTTTCCATGCTTCTTGGGATTGTAGTTCCACATATTCCGTGAGATGGGGAGGATGTATATCAACGTCGCGTCATTTTGGTTAAATATCACTTCGCCGTCCTAACAGGGGTTATGAAAGAAAGCTCAGAGAGTGTTGTGATTTGGACGAAACATGTGAAATAGTGGTCCTTGTGGAACCGCAAGTGCTCCATGAGTGACAGTATATTTGTAGTTGAGACAAGGCTCGTTTTGGCTGCTCCGTTTGGATGATCGAAGGCTTCGATCAATAATATGTAAGCTAACTATCATCAGCACGCCTCTTTGGCTTTGGTACTCGATCACTTTGTCTCATACCGGATAATTGTGTCTTGGAGGCTATGTTATCTACACCCAAGGAGAGCAGTGCTCGTCCTGCTTCCTTTCTGCGACCCTCGGCATAGAAGGGATCCCAAAACGCCAGTGTCTGAATAATCTTGAGAAGATCCTAAGGTGAATATGGTGAGTCTATTGATTTGCGTCATGACAGAAGAACTTACTTTTTGGCGACAACGGTTCCAATGGCGAATCCCCACAGCGTCATTCGGGTCCAGAGCCCGCAGTTCTGGGCACCAGCGCTTAATCCAAAGTAACCATATATGAGACTGAAACTGTGCAAAGAGTCTCAGACGCTCCACCGCAACAGCTTTCACCCTGCGATATTCGGGCACATAAGCCCTCAAAAATTCCCTTTTCTCCCGAGAACAAAGCATATCTAATAACGGACATTAGAGACCTTACCGTCTTATAGCCGAAGGTACCCACCTTTTCTGTTAATAAGTGAGTGATGATGTTTTCATGTCTTCTCTTGAGCTTATAAGGATTTTAGATTTATGATAAAGTACAAAGTCTTGATTAGACTGTATACAATCCTCAAACTTTGCAAAGTGAAATGAGCCCAAATTATGTGACAGCTGTCAGTCCCAGGTTGCTTTTATGACACAGTACAAAATTTTCGAGCTGACTTTGTACATTACCGTAACGCGGTTCCTTCCTTCCATGACAAAGTACAAAGTCTTCAAACTGACTGTGTACATTACCGTAGATTACCGTACCACAGTTCCTTTCCTTCCACGACAAAGTACAAACTCTTCAGTTGACTCTGTACAGTCTCATAAGCTGATCCCTTTTTTCTACGACAGCGTGCACATCCTGCAGCCTCGAGTGTTCCCCTCCGAAGTAATCCCTCACATCAATTGTGACTTGGCACCTCGGTTTCAGCGCCCCCCCCCCCCCCCCTCATTCCAGCAACTATCATGGTTTCACGACGTGCCTTTCAAACGGAACAGGAACGCTGAGCAGCTCACAATGCTAGTAGTCAACAAAGTTATCAGAAGTAAGCAATATTATCATATGATCCCTGAACCGTAAACTGAAGCTCTCTTGCTAGGCATCGTCATGCCATCAATCAGCGTTGACACGAGTCATACCAACTTGCTGGAAGGGCTAACAGTCGAATACAGAGGTATGTGATATGATACCTCGTTTGTTCTGGTTCTTACTCGTACGCTTAGAAGCCGTTTGGAACCTTTGATTCAGCGGGCAGCACGATGTACTGATATTGAGGTTAACTTGGGAGAAACGCATACACAGTATGTCTGTTGAACATGTTCTTCCTAAAGCTTAATGTCTGATTTTGACTTCAGACGCAGCTCAGAACTAGCAGAAGCACTCGACCAACTAGAACGATTACACCAGCGGTTCCATATGCTAACAGAAAACGATCCACGCCGCTTCGTTGACAAGATCTACCATGCATACATTGCTACTATCGGACCTACACGACTCAGGGGACGCCGATGTGTGATCAAGAATGCTCTTACTTGACTTTCCCCCTTGGAGAAGTTGGGATATGAATATGAGCATGTTGTTCTGAATAGCGTGGGGGTAGGAAAGGATATGGAGTGGGTGCAGTGCATGATGGGACCCATTCATCAGGTGATATTTTGGCTCGAAGATTTGTTATGTGAGGTGATGAACAGTGTAGAGAATCTACAAGCAAGGTACTCTAGAAAAGAATTATCCTTTTGTAGTGATGTTATTAATGAATAGTATCCCTTTGCCATGCCAACCGTTTCACATTGTATGTATGCAGTAAGCTCCTTGGACCATCAATCACGCAACGCCAAAAATCTTCCACCCACTCGACGACCTTATTGATAGGACCACCTGCTTGTACCAGTGAATCATGCCTCACGCTCAAACCTTCGGCTGCGAGAGATTGACCTTGGATCTTCATATACGCATCCCGGAGCTCATACAGGTCTTGCAATGGGTCCACAAAGACACTGATTTGTCCCTGGCATTTTGAGTCCAACTTGAAGTAAGCTCTCAAGAGCGACTCCGCATATTCACCTATAGACGTGCCCTGAATGAAGGAATTAAATTCGGCTCGAAGGGCCTTTGCCTCTGTGCTCAGTTTGGGGAATATGTCGGTGGGCGGTGTAGATGGTACCAGGGGGGGGATTGTTAGACAAAGGCAAGGTTTTAGTTCGGCATGTTAGATATTTTCTCCTGCATATGCACCATTAATATATTTCACAAAGATTGCATTGATACGGCGTCCCCTACCTTGTTTGAATTTCAAGTGCGTTAGTCTTTCCAACTCGAGTAATGTGCTTGACATTCACAATGGCAGGCTCTTTGCTAGAGCAGCCAGAAGGTGAGAGTGAACACTGGGGCACTGGGTCTTGCGCAGCTCTAGCGTCATAGGCAGCTTTGCGCCAGAGTCGGATCTGGAGCCTGTTTCTCAATAATTGTATTGAATATTAGTCAAGTTTTCATGGCAGAGATGTCAATACATACCTTTCATAGTAGCGTTTGCTTTTCTCGCACACTGAATGACGCTTTGATTCAGTTGTGTGATATTTTTTGGATGGTGCCATGGAAGAAGGAGAGAAAGTGGGTGTCGGTGTTAGTATTCTATAATGCATTCTTACCGCTTTCACTCTTTCATCTGATGGTCTCACTGTATCAAATACTGGCCTTATATCTCTTCCTCTTTGTTCTAAATTACCTTAAAGATATCATGAATATATTACAGAAGGTTCAGCCCTTCTACTGGAATATATTGTTTGTAAAGTATACCTTTGGTGCATCTATCCTAGCACTCTTCCACGCAGTATTCAAATGAGTGTTATGGTATAAGAGTGACTGGGAATTGTCAACCACTTGTTCATATAGAAAACATCTTCATTATCTATGGCCGATGTCAGCATTTTCACAGTAGTAAATTCACTATCGCTAGTTGTCTCACTGGAACTTCACCTGTCATTCCAGTTGAAAAAATTCCCATGGAAATCGCATATATAAGGGCCTGCATTCCTGGTAAAACACACCTTCTCATACCCCCCACCCCCTATTTGGTGTGAACCACTTCTTGCTTTTCCGATGTCTCTACTGACTTGAATGCTAGAGTCAATGCACAACCTGATAGACCGTGGCACAGCAGTAGGTTTCTTCATCTATAACATGAGAACCTGCTCATCAATTGTAGTATCATTGTATGCACCTTGACCTTCCCAAACAACGGCTGCTCGAGCGATACCGTTTGGCTTATTTCAATGCGATACACGATGGTTGTTCCGAGCTGTGGTGGCAAAATTTCATAGAAATCTACACTGAAGAATATCCCCACACAGTGCTCAATCCACGCTTTACTTCGCAGGCTCGTTATGAAGAGAGTGTTCGCTTGTTGTGAGAGGTATGTATCTTCCAGCACAGGTTGTTCAGAGGAGCTAATGGCGAAGGCAGGTATTAGAACAGTGGATGGATGTGCATGGAGGGAGGATTGCCAAGCTTACTGCTTACCATAACGCTGACCACTGGGACACCAAACATGACTCCAATGTCTCTTGCCTCGCAGATGTCCTAGAGACGGACAGTCCAGTCCATAGCGAGAGGGAAGATCATCAGAGTGACGGTATTCAGCACACTAACACTGGTCGCATTCTGCAGTGGAGGGCCGGGATTGCTGAGGCGTACCTAGAGCATGATAGGTCTGATAGGTAGAAGGCTGGGGTTGCTGTATGCACTTAGCGAGGGGAGAATGGGACCAGTGCCGACTTCTATAACAATTCTTATTTTCAAAATGTTTCCAGTGACTATAGCATACGTGGGTCATATCATCTCCCTCCAAGATACAGCAGATGAATTGGTACCTGTACAGTATGAGACTTTACTGTACAAAGTCAGCATGTACAAAGTGACATAAAGGAAGCTCACCAATACGAGAATGTACAAAGTGGCATATTCATGATTCACAAGACCAAGCATTTTGCTTGCATAGTTAATGCACATGGCATTGGTACGTATGCAATCGTATTTTCGGGTGATACACACAGCCTAGCTAGGAGATATATAGATGGCAATCAGCATCCCGACCCATTGTAGGAACATCCACGTACAATGATATCTTTGATGTAGCTCATTATATTCACCAATTTCAACAGATACACGAAAAAGGAAATCTCGCTGGGTTGCTCAGATGGTTGAGTGAAATTCTGTGCCAGATCTGGATGGTCCCAAAAGGTGTCATCGCATTCCAGTGGGAAGTCGAGATCAAAGCTGAGGATAGGTGTTTATAACAGACACAGAGGGAAAGATCAGTGCTTACTCTTCGTAGTGTAGAGTGATGGCGTGCCCCTGAAGACATGCTAATGATATGTCCAGGAACATGAGGACCCTACCGAACGATTAAAGCGATCCAGGATGCAAGTGAAAAACGATATACCAAAATGCGCGTTTCCATAGTTCATCTCTAGCATTTGGAGGGTTACTGTGATGCATATGCGCTCCAACTTCCTGGGCCAATCCCAACGCTAAGCCCACTTGGGTCCAAACAGACTCCCAGAGGCCTACCGATTCCAGGTACAGCAATGATAGCTGAAGTGTGAGTTAGCTAGTGCCCCACTCTAGTTGAATGACAGCAGACGTACGCAGTGTATCTGAAGTTTGTAAAGGGTTGTGGTACTCCTATCCTGCAAGGATGACCGAAACAGCATTATTTGTTCAAACCATTGCCAGCCTGCTAGCTGCTTCAAAGCTGCTTTGGTGATCCTGTTATTACCGACAAGGCTGGTATGAATGTATGCTGCCAGGCATCATCAGTAGTGTCTTTACTACATAGAAAAGCAAACGAGGATGAATCTATGATGAGGAATCTAAGTCAGAGGAGAAAGCAGGACAGAGAGAAAGAAACACTTAATGGAGAGATAAGCCTTTTATTTTATGGGCTATAAACAGCGGCATCAGCTTTTAAACAAAAGGGGCAGAGATTTTTGAACAGAGCTTCTCAGCACTGAAGGTGAAACTCAGGCAACTTCGTCGCGCTCAGCTAAGCTGAGGGTGCATGATAGCGCGTCGCAGCAGGCACCATTTTTTAAACTCTGATAACATGTCGCACATCAACTTGAAGACCACAAGTTCGCAAGTATCTCATAAACCCGCTGCAAACAAAACAAAACAAGATATATTATCCCTTCCAGACTCATAGACATGCGTCAAAAACTGGTGATCACACGGTATTTTTTTGGCCAACTGCTATATTTGTATCAAGCACATACAGATGACAATAACTTATAAAACAGTAAACAAACAGATCTTTAATGAGCGTGTGGATCGACATGATGGAAAAGAGATAGGTAAACGAGTGGACACTGTGTTGTATGTATGAATCAGTGGTATGTAAGGAAATAGGCACTACTCCCAATGATGATCGACATGAGAAACACAACAGTAAAAGACCAAGAAATATTGTGAATGGACGATGTGGAATCAGAGAATTTCAACTGCACCAGTGGCAAGCGCCTCATCAAATGCAGCCTGGGCTGCAGCACGAGTACCACAACGAAAGAAGCATGCCCTTCCCACCCCGGTTACCAAGCTACTAACATTTTGCCTGCGAGAATGTCAATAGAGGCCCGATATTAAGGAAGAAATAATGTACCATCCCTGGTATATACCAACGGCATGGCCCTTAGAAACCACATACCATGGCCCATCAGGACCCACCGTTGCAGCTACAGGTGCTGACTGAGACAGACCAGGAGCAGGAGTGATGGGAGTATGGACGATGGGAGCAGGAGCGACGGGAGTGTGGACGAGAGCAGGAGCGACGGAAGCGTGGACGATGGGCACGGGGACGATGGGAGCAGGAGCAATGGGAGCATGGACGATAGGAGTGGGAGCAGGAGCAGGAGCAACAGTAGCAGGAGTGACGGGAGCATGGGTGATGGGAGCAGGAGCTGCAGCCTGAGCGTGAGTGTAAGGTGTGGTCATGGTAGGGGCACTTGGCACTCAGTCAGACGCACGCAGGACCGGGCAGCCTCCAGACCTCGAGCTTGGAAGCGGGATACCCATTAACGTTGGGACTGCTGAGAAAGAGACTGCATTGGGGAAAGCGCATTGGCTGCAATGAAAGGTGAGCAGTGGGCCTGCCGCCGTATCTGCAGAGGCGTGCGTGTGCAAAGCGGGCCCGACTACGACTGTACAGAAAGTGAGTAATGGAAGCGGCATGAGGCTAGACAAACTTACCATCCGGAACAGAGATGCCGAGCGCCGAGAGAGCTGCGGCAAGTTGTTCGAGTGAGAATTGGTTCATTGTTTTGTTGGCTGTTGGTGGGTGATTTGAAGAAGAACTGGACGAGTAACGTTGGCTTAGTTTGAGAGCTTTTATATGACGAAGGGAAGGGGACTTTACAAAGTTGAGAAAGACATTTCGTAATTTGCGTTGACAGCTCATACGCGACTTTGTACATTATCGTGTTTTTGCAACTTTGTACATTATCGTAGTCTTGAAACTTTGCACATTATTGTAGTGTTGCAACTTTGTACATTGTCGTATTTTTGACATTCTGTACATGTCGTTGGCACTTTATATGTCACCATGTGGCCGATGTTCGCATTGTTCACACTGATTACGCAAAATGGAACTATGCGCCTGTATTTTTTTTAACTTCGAATCCTACTCCTGCCATCAAACCAAGTTTTGTCAGACCATATTTGACTCACCATATGTGAATGCGATAGCCTTGGAGCCAAAACTGATGTTAACGATGCAGATTCCTTACAATGGCAAGACAAACAAAGGTCACCAAGCCAAAAGGCGTCTGATATGCTCGAGTTGCTAATGTGGAGATATGAAAATGAGATGCAAAAGCCAATCGCGAACTTGCGGACGACCTGTACTATGGCGGTGGTACGTGAATATTGCCTTCGTTTGAGAATGAAAGCTGAGCATCGTAGGGAAAGAATTTTCTTTCCGGAACCCCATATGGAAAAACGACATGGGGCACGGAGCTTGGGACGACGAGGAACCGGGCCCAGACGAGAAAAATATGAACAGTAGGTGGACTTGCTGGCCTATGACCCAATTTCTCTGCCGCCGATGAATGTCTCATATCGAAGCTTCGATGGAAGGGGAGGCGCATATGTTCTTTGGAATGGTCGCAAACCTTTTTATGCACCGCTGGCCACCTGTGTGGGAGTTAATATTCATAGACTATATGGGAACCGCCAGAAAGATAGCACTTCACCTTGTCGGCATCAAGAATTCTCCCGAAGACGCACCTTTTCCAAGAATGAATGAGGGGTTTCTTGATCTTGGCCCAGGTTTAGCTCTCGATGGGTGCGAGCTGGTCATTCTTACGCCGGAGATGAGGGATATATTCGGTGTGAAACTTGAGGCTCTGCATGTGGTGAGTTTCCAACGGTCTCTATTCCATTGTGTTCTAAGCACCATATATTAGCGAGTTAAGCAGTGGTTTCCCAACAATGAAAGGCATATGAGTAGTGGCAAGGGCCTCAAATCTGTACTGAAAACAGATATTGAGAAGAAACGTGCTCCACAGCCACAGCACGTCTTCTCGCGTGAGCTCTACAAGTCAGAAATCCGTTCAAAAGTCGAAGCTGAAGCAGCAAGAACGGGAAAGTCACCCAATGACATCGGCCTTATCTCTAAGATGACACGAGCAGAGTGGAAGAAGGCGACACCAGAGGTCAGGGCTGAGATCATGACCATACAGCTGGAACAGAAAAAGCAAGTTGCAACAGCCAAAGCTCATCGCTACGATGAGATAGATTTATCTGCCGAGCAGAAACAACAGTGAGTTATTGTATTCATGTTGATGATATGGTTCTTACTGCAGTTTAGGGTGATCGAATCTTTGGGGGTGGAATTTGATAAAATATTTGGGCTGTGTGGGGTAATAACGGATTGGGGATTCCTCGTTATTGGTGCTGGAATTGAGCCAAGTAGTGGAAAGCTGCAAAGCTGCAGGTGAGTCCACAGTATAGTTGACAAGATAAAGACCTGAATATAGCACAGCTGGGAATATGGCACGAGTATCGCGTCCGGCGCAAAGTTCTTTGAAACTTTCGACAGAGATGCAGCCATAGGTCTGGTACTGGGAGGTTTGGCAGGGGACACATGCCAAGCTGACACATATTATAGCGGCCCTCTGCTCGCTCACATGCGAAACGTGGAATGTACATCATATTTTACTTGATTCCGCTGTTTCTGAGTTCTGATGGCGAGTGTATACAGGAGTGAAAGCACAGCAACAGAAGCTGGAGGAATCCATTGCCTTGTCATCGTCAATGGATGTTGATACTGTGGCACGTGACGTTCCAGAAATGGCAGGCAATGACGACTTGCCTCCTGTGAACAAGTTACTGCCTGACGAGCCCCTTCCTGATGAGCCTCCTCAGGGAAAATCATTTTTGGATACCATGGACGAGCCCTTACCTGATGAGCCCCTTCCCCTTCTCTTGCAGAATCGACTCCCCGACTTTCCCTTTCTATCAGGTTCTGACAGTGACATAGACCTGCTCCTTGCCACCTGGAATACCAGCCAATCATCTATCCCTAGCGATGATTCCATGCACAATCCATTGTCTCAAAATAGCTTTCAAAACGGCACCTTGTCCTTTCAATCCCCCCAAGGAAACCCGGTATATCGCGATCCTACCGTCCTTCAGCTTCTACAAAACAATTCGTTCCCCGTTATCAGCGAGCTTCAACCAAATATATCAACACCGTCGAGTAGTGACAACATTTGGTCGCATTCCTTCTCCTGGAACAATTATAATCATATTTCACCTGGCCCTTCCTTGCCCAATCCCACACATTCAAACTACACTTCATTACAAAACAAATCTAGTAGGCCTTTCATGGCATTTCCTTCAACACCATCTACTTCATCTGCCGCATCCTTCTTTCCCTCCGCCACCACGCAATCCGAGGATACAGCAATGTCAGAGATCGAGACGACATCGGATCTTGCAACAAAAAACCAACTACAAGAGCCCACCCAATCCAACCAAGCATCGGTGGAAGTTCGTCCTCACAGCCTTTCGAAAAGATCAGCTGAACAGGCACCAGCACCTGTGATCCCCCGGCGAGCCCGAAACCGTAAACCACCTGGCCCTAGAGAAGTGAAAACTCTCGTTGGCAGCAAACAGCGCACCCCTGTTTGGCAACTGCAAAGTCTTGCTTCAATGCAGGATCCCACATTCGGCAACGATTGGGCGAACATGCTGGATAGGTGGAGTTCCTTGGAGACCATGTTGAGTAAAGAGAAGACCTCAGTGCGTTGTTCGAGTCCTTAACTATACCTATATCTCATTCATTTTTATCAAAGGGAAAATTACAGGTACCTAAAAACCGGCCAAGGGTTTTGGCTATATGGCTGGACGGTGTTCGCTCGTTTAGCGATCTTCTCTCTATCAATGATATCGATCAATTTGGTAATTCTATGGTGACATGGTGGAATTCGATCCAACCAACCTGGAGGCAGAGTGTAGAGGGGCTGCCGCTACCCAAGTACGACAAATCGTTTGCATGTCTGTGCAAAGGAGGTCAGAACGGGATCGTCACGGTAATATTTGGTCTTTTCTGGTGGAGAAAGAATTTGGATAATTCATCACAATGGCATGCACTGGTAAAAGACGTCAGTAATATGTTTGACACCCTCCTCCATGCCACCGTACCTGGAAAGCGTTGTATTCAATAAAGTGTACTTCCGATTGTTTTTGTTACTGATGTAAATAAAGAACTAGTAATATTCTTGGTATTGCACCAGGAGTGCGTCGAGCGAAGACCTCTCTCGAAGTTACCAGCCAAGAAGTCGACGAGGATGGGTGCCCAACGATTACTATATCTTGATTGAAACAACGGAAAACCGGAATAACTGATATCAGGGAAAATTCCGAATCTTAGAGCCGCCTTATTAGAATTGAAGATGATCAATTATCAGAGGATTCGTCGGCCATAGTCTGGATTGCAGATTTCAAAAAAAAATACACTGCTCAAGACTCAAACTCACCAATCAGAATTTATATCATTCACAAACACAGGACTTAGCCACTACACCATCAGACCATTATAACAGGAGTAAATATAAACTTCTTGTACGTATATTCAGAATATTTCAGCAATAAAAAAAACTAATGCAATTGTAATGAGCAAAATGCAGGGGTATGCACCGTCGGAGAGCATGGCATAGTTGTGGCATTCAAGGGCGTTACTGGGATGGAGGAGAGGGGCGGGGAGGGGTCGCAGGGTATGGGTGGGCGCCACTGTCATCTGTGATGGTGGAGAAGTCATCATAGTCGTCATCAGGGGAGATAGACAGTGCTGCCACGTGAGACAATCCACAACGAGAAGTAAACCAGGTTCGTTTCTGCAGCCAGACCGGACTGTTTGAGCTGTTCCTGAACGTTGAATCTGAGATTCCATCTATGCCTTGGATCTCGAATTTCTCGGTAGTCTGTAACAGGTAGGCATCGGGGGAAGCTTCACCACTGTCATGGCTGTAGGACACGATGATAAGAAAGCGCGGCGGGGAAGGGCAAACAAATACACACATGCTGACAAAGCCATCAATGCTTTCGCAAACTGTACAGATTCTGTGTCTATGGTAATGTACAAAGTGTACTGCCCACAGTAGGTACTGGAAAATTTGCAAAGTGGCTTGCACCACAACTACCGTGAAAAGTACAAATTCTGGACACTAAGGGTTGCATCATCAGCTGATCAGGTAGAGAAATGGTCGTGACCGGGCGTCACGGCACCTAGCTGACTCTTTCCTCTCCTCCCTCGAAAGCCATGCCTTCAATCAATTCCGCGCAAAGCACCGACGATGAAGACTCACAAAGCTCTTCCAGTGCTCGAAATGAGACCCATACAGAGACACCTGACGACTCAGAAGATGATTCCCAGCTGGAGAATAAAATTCAGCAGCTAGTCGAGAATTTGACTGCCTATTTCTCACGGCGACGACGAAAATCAACCCGCGGTATGATGGGTATCCAGCATCGTGAATATATAGTGAAAGGTGTGAAAATTCATTGCAGGGATTTGCCATACATCTCATTACGAGTGAAGGAAATGATCCATTCAACTACGAAGAGAAATTTCCGGACGATAAGGAACACGAGGAGTTAGGACCCCTTGCCAGGGTATGGAGAACATATCTGGAGGAGTGTCTCGCCTATGATATAGAGAGGGTAGAGGGATGGCAAGATGGATTAGATGTTCTCCTAGTTTTCGTGAGTGCCACGTCAAAAAATTTCCCACCATCATTAATAGATGTTGATGATTAGGCGGGTCTTTTCTCTGCAGTGGTCACCACATTTGTTGCGCAGACCTCACAGAGCCTCCAGGTCGACAATAGCATGATCACTGCGTCACTTTTGTTTGAGCTGATCAATGTTCAGCAGGCGGCAGGCAACGGTTCCTCTGTGAACGACGTTCCCCGTTCAGGCCTTACTCCGTTCTCGGATTTTCATCCCACAACATCCGATTCATGGGTGAATGGCCTTTGGTTCGTCAGCCTCTCGCTCAGTCTCGCTACTGTGCTGTTCGCTGTTTTGACGAAGCAATGGATCCATCAGTATATGTCGGTCCCATCTGGGACACCACGCGACAGATGTCGTGTGCGTCATTTCCGATACATGGGGCTAGAGCAATGGGGTGTCGACCTCATTATCGGGATGCTACCTGTCCTTATGAGCCTATCACTTGGTGTCTTCCTCGCAGGTTTAGTTCTTTTCCTTATCCCTCTACGCGTACCAATTGCATCAGCTGTCGGATCGATCGCATTCATATCATTTGCAGCATACTTCATCACGAACTTCCTGCCTATCATATATCCATCATGCCCTTACAGGACCCCATTGGTGCAGTACATGTTCCCGATATATGCTTATGCCAATCGACTCCGTGGCTGGATTATCTCTCACTTCTTCGATCGTGGGCACCCAGGGAAAGCGGAGACCGAAAAGGCCACTGGGCACACAAAGGAGGCCTCGGGAATGGTGCTCGCACAGCATGTTCGCTCTTTACGAGCTGCTGAACACGCGGCCGTAGGCCTCAGTGCTGATGACATCGATTTATACGCTCTCTCTTGGCTATTTGAGATCTCGTCCAACCCTAGCATCCGCAATATTGTTGTAGACTCACTCAGCGCATTACCGCTGAGGTCAGTCACCTCTCTGAAATCACAGGTGGAATCTCCAACGCAACATTCAATGGACTCTTTAATGTCCCAATTGGAACAATCTGTGCTAAATCCCGTCATTAACGAGCTTCTAACATCATTGCGTAATGACAACAATAGCCCTTTCATTGCAAGGGAGTTGAGCCGTTACCTTCGCATATATTTTCGCTTTGCAAATACACCCGTTGTATTCTTTTCTCTGCAATCTGTAGAGGATAAGTTGCCACATGGCACTTTTGCAGCTCTGCAATCTGTTGGCATGTTTCCTCTTTTCTCCGGAGGCTCCAAGTTGGCAATCAAAAACTCGTTGTCATATATAGTCATCTCCACCTTGATGGGCAAGTCACAACTTTGTCTGCAGCCTATTGTATGGGCCTCAATATTTCGCTGGCTCCACTCATTGGGTCCGAGTATTAATGTTTCCTTGCTCTTAAATGAGATCCCTACATCCTTTTGGCATCCTATGTTTCCTCCCCCTCCATTAGTCTTCACTTTGGGAGCCTTAATGCACCGTGAGATAGCATTGAAGATCTCCTCGCCTTCTCCACAAGTGGATGAACCGGTCCCTCTTCGTATGGCCATCCATACATGTCTGTACCAATGCATTTTTGAGACCATCATCCAAGGCCATGTAGACATCCAAAACGTCCAGGGTAGCATTGACTATCTCGGTCCCACCAGTGAATTCCCTGAGCCGCCTCAGGATCCCAAGCTGTGTTTTCTCCTCAAAATGGCCAGCTCGCCCTCCGTTTGGGACATACCCAAAGTTTCCGACGGCGACCCTCACCGTTACAGCTACACTTTCATCGGCCGAATTTTGCTCAACATTGGAGTTCATCTGGATGTTCACAAGTTTTCGCTCATCGACAAAAACATCCCTTCTTTTCGTTTGGATGTGAATCGTCATGCGGTCTTAAAACTGCTGTACGCGGTGATCTCATCGGACAAGTTTGGCGATAGTCCAGCATGTGTTACAGATTGTTGCATCGCCTTAATCGTCTTTCTCCGAGTACTCAATTCCACATCACATCACCCTCGCTTCCTTCCCAAGGACTGGTGTACCCCAGAATTGGGTGCAAAGTTCGTTCAAATTGCTTTCGAAGATGATGAATGGAAATCATGTGTATATAAACATAAAGTGGTTTTCGAGGAAGATATTCAACGATTTACACCGGCGACTGAACTCGCCCTTCATTTTTTCTCATCTCCCCTTTTCATAAACCAAGCTGTTGGACATTTTGTTACCCGGCGGCTCTTTGACTCGGTGGGAGATCCGCCTCATTGGGGAGATATTAACATAGACGACACAGTAGCCATCGTTCGTGAATTTTTTCTTGCGTTGGTACCCGACAGATTGGACTCGCAGATATTCCAGCAGGCCACAGACTACGTCTTCGAGCCTCAAACCCTCTTCACCGCTTGTGTTCTTCTCCTTTGGCGCAACAATGAAACCAAATCGAACCCTGTTCTTCGACACCTTGCTCTCCTATCTCCCAATCATCCGTCCTGGCTCCAATGTCTGGAGAAACTCAATACTGTACCTGAATTCTTTATTTGGAATGTTGATTTCCAGGTGTTCGTTCGAGGGGGGTGTGTGGATGACTACGGGATGGATGGCGTTGGGTTCAAGCAGGATGAGGATGATCGTCCGGACAATCCACCAATGAACATGCGTTTGCCGTTGTCACTTTGGCGTCGGTTTCGGCAGCATCGCGATAAAGAGACAACAAACAAGGAAGTAGTGAGCAGTGGTGATCAAGTGTAATCTATCATATAGGTTGGGATATCGAGGAAGTAACTGTCATCCACACATATTGGCGTAATAGTGTACAACTGGACCCTCCAACGTGACACGTTCAATGGTATGATGGGGGGTTTCACTCCCGGATTGTAGTGCCGCAGTACGGAGAAAGATGCTATTTAACTGAAATCCAGTCCTAGTTAGCTCAGTGCCTGGTCTGCATGCAGGCAAAAAGGCCGTTGTACATGGCTGTGATTTCTTGCATTGGAGTCGAACCCTCGCACCCTGCTCGTAACAAATATGCTATAGGAGACAGGTGAAGGAGCGAGTCACTGCGGTGAGGTGAGGCTTTATTTACGTCCCAGGAAAGGTGACGCAGGAAATCGGTACCACAGAAGCTCTGTCGAAGTTGCACGCATTCTAGGGTACTCCATGAGGGTTTAAAAACATTACAACACAGCAATAATGGTAGTAGCTGGGAGTCGAACCCACCCAATTGTGTTCTGAACCGGTATACCACTGGAGACTGTCAATTCAAGAATCAGATGGTGTAAGGAAAGCTCCAACCCAAGAATACAACTAAACACCACTACAATCGGGTGTCCCTTACCTTCCACCCAGTATTGAAGCCGCAATATACATTTAAGCGGATATGACTAATTGCGTCTGGGTATCCTTAGACTCCGTCAGCCAGGGACATAAAAGGGTTCGTGCGTAAGTGTTTCGCATTCCGCTGGCAAGAAGGGTCCTCCGCCCTAAATGCAAGTTAAGATACCACTAATCGAACCCAGCTCTCTGTCCCATGCACTCATAGATCCTGGCATCCGATTTATTGACCCTCCGCAGTCTGGAGAAAAAGGCTATCCAGCCGAAATCTGGTAAAAAGGGTTCGAAGGATATATTACTTGCATTTCTCGCATGGGAGTCGAACAAAGAGACAGGTGAAAGGGAGTTAAATGTACACTAATTGGCGAGAGGAAATAGGAGCGTTTTCATTGTCTTTACTTACAGAAGTGTACATCCCCGGGAAAGGTGACGGCGGCAAAAATAGAATCTCCGTAGGAAGTAATGCTGTGCATGAAATTGGTTTAAAAAGATGCAAGGTTCGAAATGGTGCCCTATCAATGCCATATAGTCGTAGTAGTGGGGATCGAACCCATTCATGTGTTCCAGGTTCTAACCGGTAAGGCTGCTCTAGGTCCAAATTCATTCAAGATGCGTAGGAAAAGCTCCAAGAGTGTACACCTTCATAATACTGCTCAGAGATGCGGACACGGCAAGGACTGTATGAGCAAAGGGACGAGCCAATGACTTGACGGCCATCAGAAGGAGGAAGCCAAGTACCACGGCGGAGAACAAAACATGAGTCTCATCAACCTATTTGATCTCCAGATGGGAATCGAACCCGAGCTCTATGTGTTGTGGCCACTACACTGTGAGAAGGCAAGTCTAAAGGAAAGGCGAACAGAGAGAGAAAGACGCGAAACAAAGGGAGCGCCGAAATGCTTGATACCGCAGGCCTTCTGAATGATGATATCGGGTGGGCGAGGGCCTGATGCAAAAGAGTTCAATCGCACTATATCGAAGTGTGGAAATATTCACATGGGACTAAGTTATGTGGGAACCATGAATAAAAGGTCAAGCTAAGTTGGCACGGGATCATGCTTGGATGTCACAGTAGAAAACCACGATGCATCACCAAAGGGAGAGAAGAGTAGACGCATTTTAGGTTCCCTGTGGCTATAAACGAAGGATAGGCTGCCAAAAATGGAGAGCTAACCGTCTCTTGAAAGGGAAGAAGTTAAGCTTCACGGCCCGGCTCGAATGAGAACAAAATGATTTGCCCCTTTACGAATCTTCAGTGGGGAATCGAACCCGAGACTGTTGGTCATCATACCAGTGGTCAATGCATCACCAGAGTACAGTGACGAGGACGCTCGTTTGAGGAATTTGAACACAGAGGCAGACACGAAACAAGGGGAGCGTTGAACTGGATTGAACGTTAAGACCAGAGGAGGAAAAGAGAGCATCTAATGCGAATGAAGTTTTCAGCTGAGCCCCGGGTCCGAGTTTGGGCGTTCTCCTTTAACTCAGTGTACATAGACGGAGAACCTTGATGATAGGACCCGAGCGTCTCGAAGGTCGTGGTCTAATGCTGTGCGCAGCAGATAATCGCATCTCCACATAGATGAGAACGTCACTCGCCGTCAACTGAACAGCACTGCTTGATGCCTGGATTAGTCTTGTGGTTTTAGCTATTTGTCAAGAAGGCCGCGTCGGCGTCCGAGATCGAAAGAGGAACAAAAGAGGAAACATTGTGACAGTGACGGTGTGACCTTGGCTTGAACACGACTTTGGGCCTACGACTTTCGTGTCCTCATAAACTCGCTCTCACCTGGAATGGCCTCACAGTTCGCGTCAATCTTCTCGAACCCGACGCTCCGCTCATCCTTATGGGAGCACAACCTGTCGTCGCAGTATAGAATAGCGCCAAGCATCTAACAAGCTATAGAGAAAATGTTACGGGTCGAAGGGAGAGACTCTTGCCGTCGAGTACGTCCTTTTCCTTCCATTTTCATTTCTACTAGCAATATTGACCTCCCTGAACAGTACTAGATGCATTCATCCATCCTTAAATTTCAAAGCCAAATGCGCGTCAACTGAGAAGACCATGCAAGAACCTGACCCGGTTCTCGTCTGCGAGGCCTGGACGACACAAGGGCCTCAGCTCACCAATCCTACAATGACGTCCCGTGCATTGTTTGACGACGAGACCAGATTTCTTTCCATATACGATGGACAGGCAATGGTGGTCAACATCCAGTGGACCATAGAAAAAATCGCACAGATCCAAGGTAGAGACATAAGCGATATCTTGGTGCCGAGTACGTCTTGTCTCTTACGTTTTGCTATTGCTGACCCACTTGAAGAGGAATCAACGCGCTTTCCGAAGCCGAAGGCCCGTCAATTTGGAATCTAACGCGAGAATACCCCAATACCACCCAACTGAACGTGTCACACTCGACGTCTACTGCCCTCCCCATGCCCTGACATGGACATCCTGATCTCCGTCTTCTCATACAGCCGCAGGGTCTACATGGGTGCACACACGCTACCCGCCCCCGCGACGTTCATCACCATCGTCCCTGAATACCGCCTCGTCGGCTTGGGTGTCCAACTCCCTGCCACAGCTCAAGACGTTCAAGATGCGACGCAACAGGTCACATTCTGTCATTCTGCAGAAGCGATAAACATGTTCGCCATCCTCGATCTTCCGGAGTTTCACTCCACTGCCTTGCACCCTGATATCAAATGTGCGGTCCTCCTCTCTGAGCGGTGCATGTGGCCAGCAGATATGAAGTTGTCTTACGCCGAGGCTAAGCAGAAGATTGGGCCAATGGCATTGTTGGATTCTGTGAGCCTATCGTACCGACTCGAAGGGTATCGGTGGGAGGCTGACGTCTTCTATATAGCTGCGGCTTCTACATACCCGCATGCACGCTTCCCGCCCTCACATCTATCATCAAGCCTCGGAACGTTAAGACCAAGTGGAGGATTCTGCAAGTGTTGTTGGATTTGGCGAGTGTACCAAATCCGAGGCTCTCGTTAGGTACCGGTGGTGTTCCCTCCACTCCCGAAAAGTTTGACGAGGTCGAATATAAGAGACATATCGTGCGTCGAGTTTGTCTCAGATGGTCGCGATCACATTTGACGCTCAGGACAGGACTGGTATCAAAGTTGCATGCACGCTATTGGGGGTTTTGCATTTTTCCGTCGTATGCATATCCACCGTCCATCTCAGTGGTCCTGTATTCGATGAGTGAAGTTTAATTGCATGTGGTGAGCATTGGAACACAAGTCGGCTTTTGAGCGAGTGTGATGGATATCTGTCGGTACCCAGAGTGCCAGGACTTGTGAATGGCAATGAGTCTTTGATATAGTGCAGCAATTCCAAGGAAGAGAAGCGGGCCCGGGATTATTCTGCCCTTTGACTGGCGGGAAACACAGGGCGCACCAACTCAAATGTCGCATACTCTCTTCGACGGTGACGGACACACGCAGTCCTCGCCACAACTCCAGCTTCTTCGTTGTCATTTCCGGACATCTCTTGATCTACGTTCCCGACCCCACCATCCGACCAACGTCGTACACAGATTCTTCGCCGCTCCAACGATGGAACTAGGGGGCTACTGGTTTTCCAAATGCCCACTCGTCAGCTGAACTTGCGTCTTGGCATGAACGGCGGATAAAAAGGATGTCCCGGTAGTTCTGGTAACTCTCTGACTGCGATTCGAACTGAGTTTACGTGCAAAACCCGACCGTGGACATATAATAGGCACGCGTAAGGACCAATATACTACCAGAGAATGTGTTCTGAAGCATTAGAGCAGTGTTCTTGCCAAAGATGGCAAACAAGACATGGCCGAAGAAGGTTGACGAGTCGCCGCCCATCCATCTGCATATTTCCAAACCGCCTAGCAGAGGACAACGAAATTTTTGCAAGCTGAGATGTTGAGGTAATGTAAACGATGACGGAACCACGGAGAGTGACATTGTCGGCCAAAATATGTGATTATCACTATGAAGTATGTTTGTCTTGTTGGGAGTCGAACCCTCACGTACATCCAAATGGATCACGGCCGTGTATACTTTCCGATGTACTACTCAAGAGACGGATTAAGATCCTTGTGTTCACTCTTGAGGTAAAATTTTCCCACATGAGTAATTGAGCGAAAAAGGGGCTAGTTGTGACCGTTATGTGACTTTCAGTTCTAATTTGAATTTGCAGTTTCCCTCTTAGACGTACACTGCGATGTGCCCTACCCCGCATTCATCGTGCATCTCGTTGGCCGGCGTACAGTACCTCTTAAGATCTCGTTGACATTACTCATCTAGTCGGTCACTATCTCACAACATGCCATGGTCGACGAGGGCGACTCTTTCATGCATGGGCGACAGCAGTAAACATCGAACAAGCCACGGAGCAGATTCAAGGGGGAGAGATGAAAGATGTCCTGCTACCGAGTACGTTTCTTCTCTCTTACATTTTGGTAATATCACTGACCGGCTCGAACAGACATTGCATTCAACTCCATCCTCAAAGGCAAACCTGGATCGATTAAGAAGACTATCCGACTTCTCGCGCGCCAACTGCATTAGCCGGAGCACTCGATACTCTCATCCAAGCTCACCTATCTTGCAACAAAATCTCGTGCTTTGTTTGAGGATGAGACCAGGTTTTTTTTTTGGTATAATACGAGCGGGTGATGGTGGCAAACATTGCAGCGAACCATGGAACACATCAATGGGAGATATCTTGGTGCCGAGTACGTCTTGTCTCTTACATTATGCTATCGCTGACCTACTTCGGCAGCATAAAATGTCTTCATTCCCATCCCAAAATCCAAGCGCGTGTCAGTCGAGAAGGCGGTGCGAGAATCCCAACTAACCGCCACAAACTCGAGGTGTACTATCTCCGAATCCGCCCCGATGCTCTGATGCTCGTATTCTCACACGGCGGCGGGTACTACGTGGGCGGGCACTCGCTCCCCGCCCCCGGCTCGGCTCCTTCTCTGCCCCTTGCAGCTTCATCACCGTCGTCCCCAACTACCACAGGTTTCCCAGTACCCCAGCGCAACTCAGGACGTCAGGGACGTGATGCAATGGGTTGTAGATAACCCGCCCTTCCCCAACTCTGACATTTACATCCTCGGCCACTCGGCAAGGACAATGAACATCCTCGCTCTCCCAAAGTTGTACTCCCCCGTCTTGCTCTTATTAACGGAGCAAACCTCCTCGCTGGGCCTCATACGTTCGGATATGAAGGATTCAGGCCGGCAGAGAGTTCCATTAGATTCGGTGAGCGTACCGACTAGGCGAGAGGGTCATGCCATCAACTCTCAAAAAGGTAGGGGCATGCTTTATGGCGATTTCATTGAAAAAGTGTTGGCGCTCAGGACCGTGGATGTACGATGAACGAATCTGCTGCACGCAGCCCAAGAGTATTAGGAGTTTGTATCTTCTTCGCAATGCCAAGATCTTTGCGACCCAAAGCAGACGTCAGGCTCTTCCGACTCCTTTGTTTTTGACAAACGTTCTGGGCATGCGCAAATCCCAGGAAGAGACGTAAAAGGGTCTCCATCTGATATTCGTGAGAAAGGAAAAGCTCAGATAAAAAGCCTTGTTTGTCGATGCGCACGCATCATCTAGCTGGGAGTCAAATCTAGTGCGGGGCAATGCGCCTACATGTAGTGTTTCCGTCTACTAGGATCCAATAGTATGACTGACAGTTACCTGAAAAGTCTACAAGATCTTACTGTCGACAAGCTGATCAGCTTTCGATGGTCGACAAAGCGAGAGTGATAGTTTTGGTAAAATGACATGTATTCGGAGCATCTCATAGATTCAGGTGAACCTTGCCGGCGACTCTAAGAGTCAGGAGCTGGTAGAAACCCTGAAGTGGGACCGAAGCATTCTTTCACTAACAACACAAGACTATCTGAATAGTCAGCATAATGCTGAAAAGGTACTTGGGCCGGACGAGAACCTGTTCCGCATGAGTTAGGTCCATATTTTCTCATCGTATTTATAGAATTGATCAGCTGCCAGAGTCGAAGAAGATGTCGGTGCAATTGGTTAGAAAGAGCGATTCCCGCTCCGAGATTATTTCATCGACCCCTTCATAGCCTATTGGTTCCCTATTAGACGGCCTCTGTGGGCGATATCAACTCACAAAACACGCATGAGCACCGAGTACCACATCTGCGATGTCAAAATATCATAATTCTCTGTCTATTTATGAATTGTGTTTACTGTAAGTGTCTTACTATTGCTTTTGAGCGTCTCATATTCACGCCATAGTACAGTGCACTCAACGTTTATCCAGGTAGCTGAAGCTCACGAGAAAGACTCGGGGCGAAGAACATAATAAGCGCACTACGAATCACGCTGTACTGACGGGCATTCAACATCATGGTTTCCTTGCGACCATAATCCGCCGTCAGTCCACAAGGATACAATGTACCATGCTTCGATGCATCGACCACCACGACCTCCTCCGCCACACCCACAAAACCAAAGGCCTTGGCGTCTGCTGCCAGCTTCGCCACGAGTACTCCATCATTGCGGCTTCGTACAACGCGGGACCTGCAGAGGACAAATTCGCTGAGTGGGACAACTCATCTAGCGACTATCACCTCACGCACCTTGACAATCCCACTCCCACCGCTCGCAAGCTCAAGGTTGATATGCCCATCCTCTTCATTCCCAAAGCTTTCAAATTGCCGGCTATGTCATCTTTCCAGAACGCGAGTACGACGACGGCTGATTTCTCAGTCGCACCCTATTCCTCAGGGCCAAGAACTTTGGGAGGACGACCGTGATCAGCTGTCTGATTTCCTTTCGAGCTCGGACTAGGATTCAGAGCGTCTGCTGCAGTTTGTTTATCCGGGGCTCGTTTAACAACAGCAATGGACACGACGATGCGGAGGGCGACCCTGATATCGATGTGAACGGCGAGAAGGAAGATGCTGCCACACAGAATGCGGAAAATTAGTCTTGTGATGTTTACTTTCTTCCATCAAAACTTTCGCTTACTTACGTTGCATTTTCTTTAAAAAAGATTCATCCTAGTACGCTATTCTACCCTACCTACTTGTAGTGCCTAACCTTGTTGGCCAGGCGAAAGCAGCCTCGAACTCCTTCTCCGACTCTAGAAGTATGTTACATGTCGATTCTTTTACCTTACTCCTTTCCCCTATCCTTCACTGCTCCGGCTTTTCCCTTTTACTTGTTATTCATGCAGTACATAAACGGATAGTACACCGTACATAGTCTAGCTCGGGTTTTCGCAATCAACCTCTACGCCTGTCAGCGACTGCCTGAGCTCGTGAGAGCAGTGACTTTCGCCACCCTCTCGGCAACAACCTGAACTACTTGGCTCAACTTGGGCTGCCCCTTCGATGTTCGTCCAGCTGCAGCTCAGCCTAAAAAGTGTCAGGTAGTCCTATACACATCCACACAGCACTATCTCAGGCCGTCTAGATTCTTGGAGGGCGCTTGTTGCATCAGCAGGACAGCAGCATCATCAGCTGATCAGATGTAGTCTCGTAAACCAGACTCAACGATCCGTATGAAGAAAAGTCGTTCAATGGATGTAGATCAGATGGAGAAATGGTCGTGACCGGGCGTCACGGTGCCTAGCTGACTCTTTCCTCTCCTCCCTCGAAAGCCATGCCTTCAATCAATTCCGCGCAAAGCACCGACGATGAAGACTCACAAAGCTCTTCCAGTGCTCGAAACGAGACCCATACAGAGACGCCTGATGACTCAGAAGACGATTCCCAGCTGGAGATCAAAATTCAGCAGCTAGTCGAGAATTTAACGGCCTATTTCTCCCGACGACGACGAAAATCAACCCGCGGCATGATGGGAATCCAGCGTCGTGAATATATAGTGAAAGGTGCGTGAATTCATTGCAAGGACTTGCCACACATCTCATTACGAGTGCAGGAAATGATCCATTTAACTACGAAGAAAAATTTCCGGACGATAAGGAGCATGAGGAGTTTGGACCCCTTGCCAGGGTATGGAGAACATATCTGGAGGAGTGTGCCGCATATGATATCGAGAGGGTGGAGGGATGGCGGGATGGATTAGATGTTCTCCTAGTTTTTGTGAGTGCCACGTCGAAAATTATACCGCCATCATTGATAGATGTCAATGATTAGGCGGGTCTTTTCTCTGCAGTGGTCACCACGTTTGTGGCGCAGACCTCACAGAGTCTCCAGGTCGACAGCAGTTCGGTCACTGCCTCACTTTTGTTTGAGCTGATCAACGTTCAGCGAGCGGCAGGCAACGGTTCCTCTGTGAACGACGTTCCCCGTTCAGGCCTTACTCCGTTCTCGGATTTTCATCCCACAGCTTCCGATTCATGGGTGAATGGCCTTTGGTTCGTCAGCCTCTCGCTCAGTCTCACTACTGCGCTGTTCGCTGTTTTGACGAAGCAATGGATCCACCAGTATATGTCGGTTCCATCTGGGACACCACGGGATAGGTGTCGTGTGCGTCATTTCCGATACATGGGGCTAGAGCGATGGGGTGTCGATCTCATTATCGGGATGCTACCCGTCCTTATGAGCCTGTCGCTCGGCATCTTCCTCGCAGGTTTGGTTCTTTTCCTTATCCCTCTACGCGTACCAATTGCATCTGCTGTCGGATCCATCGCATTCACATCATTTGCCGCCTACTTCATCACCAACTTCCTGCCTATCATATATCCATCATGCCCTTACAGGACCCCGTTAGTGGAGTACATGTTCCCGATATACGCTTATGCCAATCGACTCCATGACTGGGTTACCTCTCATTTTCTCGATCGTGGGCACCCAGGGAAAGCGGAGACCGAAAAGGGCACTGAGCACACAAAGGAGGCCTCGGGAATGGTGCTCGAACAGCAAGTTCGCTCTTTACGAGCTGCTGAACACGCAGCTGTAGGCCTCAGTGCTGATGACATCGATCTATACGCTCTCTCTTGGCTGTTTGAGATCTCGTCCAACCCTAGCGTCCGCAATGTTGTTGTACAATCACTGAGCGCATTACCGCTGAGGTCAGTCACCTCTCTGACGTCGCAGGTGGAATCTCCAACGCACCAATCAATGGACTCTTTAATGCTCCGATTGGAACAATCTGCGCTAGAGCCCGTTATCGTCGAGCTTCTACAGACATTGCGTAATGGCAAGCGTGACAACCCTTTCATCGAAAGGGAGTTGAGCCGTTACATTCGCATATATCTTCGCTTCGCAGCTACGCCCGATTTGATGTATCCCCTACGAGTTGTAAAGAATATGTTACCCCCGGGCACTTTCGCAGCTCTGCAATCTGTCGCAATGTCCTGGCAAGATGCTAAGCTCCGGCCCTCGTTGTCAGATACAGCCATCACCGCCTTGATGGGCAAGTCACACCTTCGTTTGCAGCCTATTGTATGGGCCTCAATACTACGCATGCTCCACACATCGGGTTCAAGTATTAATGTTACCTTGCTCTTAAACGAGATGCCTACCTCCTTTTGGCATCCTATGTTTCCTCCCTTTCCCCTAGTCTTCACTTCGGGAGCCTTAAAACCTCCGCCCCGTAAGGAGGTAGCATTTATTCCCACGGGATTGAAGATTTCCTTGCCTTCACCAGAAGTGGATGAACCGGTCTCTCTTCGTGAGGCCATCTGGACATGTCTGTACCAATACGTCTTTGAGACCATCATCCAGGGTCATGTAGATATCCGAAACATCCGGGATGGCATTGACTATCTTGATCCCACTAACGAATTCCCTGAGCCACCTCAGGACCCCAAGTTATGTTTTCTCCTCAAAATGGCCAGCTCGCCCTCTGTTTGAGACATTCCCAAGTTTTTCTACGGCAAACCTAATGATCCATTCTGTTACAGTTGCACTTTCATCAGCCGAGTTTTGCTCAACATTGGAGTTCATCTGGACGTTAACAAGTTTTCGCTCGTCGACGAGTGCATCCCTTCTTTTGGTTTGGATGTGAATCGTCATGCGGTCTTAAAGCTCCTGTACAAGATGATCTCCTCGGCCGACTTTGGCAATGGGAGGCCAGCATATGTTACAGATTGTTGCATCGCCTTACTCATCTTTCTCCGAGTACTCAATTCCACATCACATCGCCCTCGCTTCCTTCCCGAGGACTGGTGTACCCCAGAATTAGCTGCAAAGTCAGTTTGAATTGCTTTCGAAGATGATGAATGGAAACTATATCCTAATAAACATGATGTGCGCTTCGAGGAGGATATTCAACGATTCACACCAGCGACTGAACTCGCTCTTCATTTTTTCTCATCTCCCCTTTTCATAAACCAAGCTGTTGGACATTTTATTACCCGGCGCCTCTTTGACTCGGTGGCAGATCTGTCTCGTTGGGGAGCGATAAACCTACAGGACGTAGTAGCGGTCGTTTGTGAATTTGTTCTTGCGTTGGTACCTGATAGATTGGACTCCCAGATATTCCAGCAGGCCAGAGACTACGTTTTCGAGCCTCAAACCCTCTTCACCGCTTGTGCTCTTCTCCTCGTGCATGAAGATGAAACCAAATCGAACCCTGTTCTTCGACATCTTGCTCTCCTATCTCCCAATCATCCGTCCTGGCTCCAATGTCTGGAGAAACTCAACACTGTACCTGAATACTTTGATCAGAATATTCATCCGGAAGATTATTCTTGTCGCATGGGGGCATTCCAGGTGTTCGTTCGAGGGGGGGGTGTGGATGAATACGGAATGGACGTCGCTGGGTTCGAACAGGATGAGGATGATCGTCCGGACAATCCACCAACGAACATGCGTTTGCCGTCGTCACTTTGGCGTCGGTTCCGGTGGCATCGCAATAGAGAGTTGACAAACAAGGAAGCGGCGAGTAGTGATGGTCAAGTATAAACACCTTATCTATCATATAGGTTGGGATGTCGTGTAATTGTCGTCCAGACACGCATTAAAAAGAATCATGGTTCAAAACTCTTATAGCGTATTATCTGATCATAGTAGTGGAAGTCGAACCCACTCGAGTATATGTTCTAACTGGTATACCACTAGAGGGTTCTAAGTCTAACCCTCTGCCAACTCATTCAAGATGCGTAAGGAAATCTCTGAGAGTGTATTATTCGGCTTCGTAATACTTAGTACTCGGAGATGTGGTAGACGATGAAGGAAGGGCAGAGCATGCGTGCGTGCGGTGCATAACCCGCGGCCAGATGCCATACTAGCGCAGTTCTCGCGTGTTCCTCTTTAGCCCTGTTCGAGCGGGTTAGTTGTAATCGCAAGTAATGACCCCGGGAGAGCAGAGTGGTTTACGTCAGAAGTACGGAAGAAGAATCGGGAACTTGCGCCACAGATACTGGATTAAATACGAAGGAGGCTTGACCCACGCACAAAGCCTCCAGATCCTGCCGCGTAGCCAAAGTTTGTCGTTCAAAGACACGAGATCATCAAGCCTCCGGAGAGCATCTTCCATATCAGGCCTGGCGAGCGGATCCTCGGACATCAGATCCAGCAAAAGAGGCTTGAAGTCATCCAGTCCTTCATATTTCTAAATGGCCAGAGTAAGTGACGCCGAGTAACAAACGGAAATGATAAATTACCTCGCAAAGTTCCAAGAAGGTAGCACCTGCGTTGTACACGTCCAACTTGAATGGATTGCACGGTTCTCCGAGGGAAAACTCTGGTGATGAGCGTATACCGCAGCGGAGATTTCGAATTGTGAGGGCGGTTTCCTTGCCTGCGGGGTATTCTTGGGTGCTTTCGAAATCGATGATGTAGTATTGGATTGGGCCGACGTGACAGCGAGGACAAACGGGGAGGGTCCAGTGGACGCCATCGTAACTTGTTTCAGAGGCGTAATGGTACCCTTTGGGGCAAACCTTAGAGGAGTCCATGAGGAAGTTGAGTGGGCTCACATCGCTATGGGAGGAAAATGTTCAAAAGGGAGCGAATAATGACTTCGTTGAACTGACCCGTGAGCAACGTTGAGACTGTGCATGAAAACGAGACCCTGCAAGTAAAAATCAGACGACCAGGGATGAGTATTATAGTGACGGATAGGGCCTGCCTCTAACAGCTGATGAAAAGCATCCACGAACTCTGACCGGCAATGAAATTCGGGTTCGTGGAACAGTTTCAGCATCGGCATCACCATGAACACGCGCTTGTCTTCGTCATCCGGAATAGGTATGACATCAAGGATGGGAACAGTATGATTTAGTGGTTCATGCAGAAGTTCAGAGCTGCAAAGACGCTTGGCCATGGAGAGTTCGGTCGTGTCTGTGGGTGTGATACGGATGACAACTTTGACGCCATCTTTCATTCGTACAGCATGCAGGACACGCGGTGTCTGGATCTGTGAGGTCAGCCCGACAATTCAAAAGCAAGACTTTCTTACAAGTAGAGAGTGTTCGTCCTCGAAAGATTTACGAAATCTCCATCTCGCTGTTCCATCTTTCCTGATCCAAGAAGGAGTCCAATTCGGATGGTACCGAGGTCGTAGCATGTAGCCCGCACTAGCCAAGAAGGGTTGGTGTTTTACCCAAAACAGTTCAGGCGCAATTCTGTCGTCGTCGGGGATATTTGAACGAGTTTCCGAGTCAGAAGGGTCAGAGCCAGAAGCGCATGAAACAGCCATAGAATGTGGTGGTTGCTGGTTAAGGTTAACCACTCCAAAACGGAGCAGTTTCGCACTGAAACAGTCACGCGATCACTAAGAATCCGACTGAGAGGGAGGAGTAGATGACTCTTTCCTCTATAAGAGATCAATTGAATGAGTTATGTCCAGAGCTGGCATCGATGATACTTACGTAGTTGATAAACAAAATAAAAATTGACGTCTAAATTGGTTGACAAGTCGCCGCCCACCCATCTGCATATTTTTCTTCTACAATCCAAACCAGAAGCTTCCGCCTAGCAGAGGACAACAAGAAAGTTTGAAAGTCACCTTCAGTGATGTTGAGGTATTGTGGTGCGAATACGGAGCCGCGCCGAGCGGAGAATCATTAATGCAAACTTCAAATTTGTCGACTCGGGAGTCGGATAGAAAGGCCAAAATACTCGAACTCATACAATTGGTAGTGTCTTGCTCGGAGTCGAACCCTCGCACACATCGAAAAGGACCACAGCCATGTGTACTTTCCGATGTACTACTATAGAGATAGACCAAGATCCTTGTGTCGAGGCAAAATAGCGCCGCACGAATAATTGAGCAAGACGGAGGTCAAAAAAGGGAACGGTTGTGACGGTTATGTGACTTTCAAGTTCCCATTTGAATTTGCAGGTTCCTCTTTCTCCACGTTCCCCATACTTATTTTCAGTGTACACAGCGATGAGCCGATATCGCCCGTGTTCCTCGTGCACCTCATTGGCCGGCGTACAGCACCTCTCAAGATCTTATTAACGCTGCTCATCTGAGTCTGGCCACAGCTCATAGTCGATGAGGGCGACTCTCTTGGGGTATAAGATGTATGGACGACAATAGTAAAAATTGAACAAACCACGGAGCAGGTTCAAGGGGGAGAGATGAACGATGTCTTGCTGCCGAGTACGTTTACTTTCTCCTACATTTACTCTCACTGACCGGCTCTAACAGCCCTTGAGCGCGCCAACTGCATTAGCCAGAGCACTCAATGCCTCTCATACAAGTTGGAGCAACAGCTCACCGATTCTGCAACGACATCGTTCGAGGATGAGACTAGGGTTTTTTTTAGTATAAGATGGACGGGCCACGGTAGCAAGCATCCAGCGAACCATGGAGCACATCCAAGGAGAGAAATCAATGATATCTTTGTGCCGAGTATGTCTTGTCTCTTACATCCTGCTATCGCTGACCTACTTGTGCAGCGCTAAATGTCTTCATATCCAAGCGCGTGTCAATTGAGAAGGCCATGCGAGAATCCAAATTCACCGCCACAAACTCAACGTTTACTGCCCTCCCCCGATACTCCGATACTCGTCTTCTCACACAGCGGCGTGTTCTACGTGGGCGGGCGGGCTCATGCTCGCTCCCCGCCGCCGGCTCGGCTCCTTCTCTGCCAGTCGCGGGTTCATGACCGTCGTCCCTGACTACCACAGGTTGCCCGGTATCCCAGCACAACCCAGGACGTGCGGGATGCAATGCAATGGGTTGTAGATAAACTCCCTGTCCCCGACGCTGACATCTACACTAGGCGAGTATCCCCGCTCTCTCAAAGCTGCACTCCCCCGCCTTGCACCCTCATAGTTTCACAGTGCAAACCTCCTCTCTGGGCCGCATAGATTCGGATATGTCAGGCTGAGAGTTCCGTTGGATTCAGCGAGCGCACTGACTCGAACACAAAGGCAAGGGCGTGATGTATGGCGATTTCATTGCAAAAGGTGCCGGCGCTCAGGGCAGAGAGTGGGGTTGAACGAATTTACCGCGCGCAGCCTAAGAGTATTAGAAGTTTGTGTCTACTTCACAATGCCAAGATCTTTTGACCAAAGTAGACGTTAGGCTCGATCCCTTCTTTTGCGCAAATCTAAGGAAGAGGGTCCCCGTCTGATGTTCGTTAAGAAAGGAAAAGTTCAGATAAAAAGCCTGGGTCGTCGATACATCATCCAGCTGGGAGTCGAACCTAGTGCGGGGGGTGCTAACCAATGGCCTACATCTGGACTGTGATTGTATTGGACATTGGCGTGACTCCAAGCAAATAGAAGTCCAGTTCGATATCTCGCAGGGAGTCGAACCCAACGTAAGGGATTAGACGCCAACATCACACCTGTTATAATAGTTCTGGGAGTGCAGCGGCGGTTATGAATAAAGAGGTTAAGCAATCCTCATGCGATACTCCCACAAAGGTAAACCGAGAGAAGTACTGGTCCCTCCTGCGACATCAAGTCAAATCCCAGTAAGAAAATAAATTTGAAATAAATTCCAAATGTTGTCACTGATCCTCCATCTGGGAATCGAACCCATATCCAGTCCGCTATCCGATATACCACGGGGGAACGGTAATTCTTCTGTACAATGTTACGTGATCGACTCGCAAGATAACCGAAACGTCGCAATTAGTACTCAGGCGTTTAGAAGAAATCACCTGCCAATGGCTACCATCACCTACATTTTATCTTCCTCTAGATCCCTTCGATTGTCGTCGTCTGCGTCCTCCTCGACTGAAGGCACATAGCTCGCCGCCATCCTCGTCTCTAACACATTCTCCCAGATCGACTGACCCACAACGGTTTGCCATCGAGGATCCGTCATTAGCGCTAGCTCGACCGTATCGTCACTGCCAACCGAATTGACCCCAAGCTCATCCATCATCTGAAGAACAACAGAAGAAGGATAACCCTCTCTGATATCGCCATCGAGAATATACACTTTGAGAGATATTCGGAAATACTCTCTGAGGTACCAATCGTGGGGGCCATTGACGGGGTCTACCCGCAGATGGGACGGGAGAAGCTTTTGAGCTAGGCCGATATCGCGGAAGATTAGGATACGGTGATCCTCCTAGCATTAGTATAGTCAGAACCAAGTAAAAAATTGAAAGCGGCCTTACGTCTACATCGACGCTGAAAGCGTTGTCATAGAAAAAAGGCACAAGGTCCTTGTAAAGAAAAGCAGCATTGGAGGGTGTCTCGAAGAACTCAAGTATATCATCGTAACCGTCTCTTAGGGGAGGAAATCGACACTGTAAATGTGAGCATAGGTGTCGTATACGGATATTGACCTTACCAGATGAGCAAAGCAGGGCAGACACTAAATCAGTAGATGTTGTAGTTCCGGTGATGAAGCATCGGTGCTGGTCTCTTTGCTTGACTGCCTGCGCCACTGAAGGTATCACATCAAGCTACGGCACCGAGAATGTGAGCTCGTAAGATAACTTGGAATGGGAAGAAACATACCATGCTCTCTTGGTTAGGAAACTAAGTCCAGCTCTTTTGCATAGCTGCGAAAGAAGGGGGATTGGACATAGTCGTGATCTGGGGCAAGAACCTTGTTGTGCTGCCTGCCATATAGTGTTAGCATGGATCAACGATAGCAGGGGCTGTCGTTACCTGTTCCATACCAGCCGTAATTTCCAGGCGGGAGGGGTTCGGAGGAATCCTCGGGGATGGGAGGACCGTTAGGCATTATAGCATAAGCCATGATCCCGAATTGGTGTGTGGTTACAGGACGCAAGTGGAAGGGCTCGCTGTGTGGAGCTAAGAGGCATGCCCATCGCTAGACCGTGACGCTGCTGATAGGTATCCGGCGCTGGTTTATTCCCGGAAACAATTTAAATCAGTCTTGGGAATGAATTCATAACAATACTCACCGGCAAGCAGCTTGGCTGGTAAAGGCGTTGAGAAAATGAAAGTATCCCGCTGGTAAAGTTTAGATTTCGTAGACACAAGAGGATGCAAGACAGCGGCCATGGCTGCTGAGTCCTGACGCGCCTGTTACTGTCATAACGATTCCCTTTCTGTCGAGGTTTTTCTTCAGCTTACACATGCGGCAGGCATCACTCGGTGTCGTAACCTGTATTAACGTGAAGGGACTGAAGGGGAACCGCAGAGATTAAATAATTCAATGCAACTTTGTCGAAAAAAGGCTAAAACATGGCTATCCTTTTTGTATCTCTACACCACTGTCTAGCTGGGAATCGAACCCTCGCGCACATCGACATGGATCGCTATGCATACTTGCCGATGCGCTACTAAAGAGATGGGCTGAGGTGCTTGTGCGAAGGTAAACCCCTTAATACGCGTCAATGATTGAGAAGGAGTTGGAGAGTGGAAAGTCACTGCTCGGATTGAAAAGGGAAACTTGTTGTGACCGTTATGTGACCTGAATTTGAATTTGCTATTTTCTCTTGAACGAGTCGTCCATCTGGCAGCAACTATTTAGTACCGTTCCCCGTCGTGCTCATTTCGAACGGACACTAGACTCGTGTTGCCGAATCAATCTCGGCCGAGCCCGACACCCTACGCTCCTCGTGCCCACAACTATTGCCTTGATGTACGAACGTGGTCACTGATTGTCTAAATCTGAGCCGCACAACGGCATCCCCTGCATCATTTGAGGACGACGCGTCCTGTCGCAGTATAGATGGCTTAGGAAGTGTGGACAATAGTGAACGAATTGTTGGTCCAAATCTGGGGAAGAGAAATCAACCATGTTTTACTGCCAAGTATGTCTTTTTTCTCCTGCACTTTACGATCACTAACTGTCTTCAACAGTTTTAAATGTGTTATTTCTCATTCCCTATCTCAAACGTGCGCCGATTGAGAGGACGCCAATACAACCCGACCTACCCACCACACTCGAAGCGTACTATCCTCCCTTTCCACCCCAATTTACGTTTTCTTTTATGGTGGTACACGCGCACCTCGGCACCTTCGCCTCCTCCCTACCTTGCACCCAGTGTCAAAGCTGGGTCCTCGTATACATTTGAGGAGATGACGGAGCAGAGGGTCCTGTTGGACTCTGTGAGGGAGATATCCCTAGGTTTTGAGGGCAAGGGGCATGTCGTATGACACGAAAGGGACGTTGCTCAACAGCACTAGACACATTCAATCGCGCGCCAACAAAGAAGACCACCCAAGAATCCCACCAATATGGCCCAACCGACCGCCACACACTCGTCTTCTCATACGGCGGCGGGTTATCGTGTTTATCTTCTACTATAATCGTCGTCCCCAACTACTGTCTCGTCAACCCGAGCATGCAGTACCCTGGCCCAGGGTCGCAGATAACCCGCCATTCCCTAATGCTGACATCTACGTCCTCAGCCACCCGGTCGGAGCGATGAGCATCCTGGACCTGTACTCCCCTACCTTGCACCTCCGTATCAAGGGCGATGCGGGCTGTATTACGGTGATGGTGCGGGGACCAAGCAGAGGGTTCCGCTCGCGTTGTTGGATGCAGCGAATGTGGTCTCAGCGAGAGACGTTGCCTGGAGCTTTAGCGAGGCTTTGAACGTATGGTATGCCGAGTTCGTCGCAAGGGGCCATAATCACGATCCCGATGCTCGTTGGGGCTACAGCCCACCGGCACCAATCATCTCGCGCTTTGTGTGAGGATGTCGATGAGAGGTTGGTCTTCTCGCAATAAAATGCACGGTAGATGTGGTCGACGTTGAACAAACCATGGAGCAAGTCTTGCAGATCCAACTTGAAAAGAAATCAACTATGTATTTTTATGCTGAGTACGTCTTTTTTCTCCTCATTGTACTATGACTGACCCTCTTCAACAGCTCTAAACCTGTTCTCTCCCATCGTCGAAGCCAAACGTGCGTCGATTGAGGCAGTGCAGGGAGTCGGATCCGGCTCTCTATCCCGTAGCAACCAATGCACGTCATAATCCTGGTCTTAGCTGTATCGCATGTATTCCAGTGTCGACTGACGTTTAATGGTTATGACTTCCGGATCCTGGACGTCCCGTGCTGCTGTCCGGAAAAAATGCTATACAGAAGCGGGGGAAAAGGCTGTTGCACAAGGTTGTAGTCTCTCGCATGCGAAGAACCCAACGCCCTACTCGCAACAAATACGCTATGCGAGGCGGGCGAAGGGGTTTCCCTGATATCAGATGTGGATATGTGGAAGCAATCAGTTATGAGTGAGTATACACTGATAGTTAATGCGAGAGGAGAACGGCCTGTTTTTGCTAGGTCCATGCCTAGAAGGCTGAGACCTTGAAATCTGATACCTTCGCGGTGTTCTGCAGTGACGTTGCGGAGTACGCCATGTTTACTGGATGGCTATTCCGACATATGCATGTCTTTTTTCATTGCGCCTTCTACACAAGCCAGGTCGGCTGCGCGGTAATAGCCGGCATGATACGCCCCTGCACTACCATATCTCTCATGGCTAGCGGTCTTAAAGTCGTCGGTCGCAAGTTTTGTGCCTGATATGGGCCTAAAGTATGCTAGTCTCCGGTGCTTATCGGGGCTTGTTGCATCGGCAGGCCAGGATCATCAGATGATCTGGTAGAGATCATCCAACGGTCGTCATCGGGTGTCATGGCGCCTAGCTGACTCTTTCCTTACCACGCTCGACAGCCATGCCTTCAATCAATGCCGCGCAAAGCACCGACGATGAAGACTCGCAAAGCTCTTCCAGTGCTCGAAACGAGACTCATACAGAGACGCCTGATGACTCAGAAGATGATTCCCAGCTGGAGAATAAAATCCAGCAGCTAGTCGAGAATTTGACGGCCTATCTCTCCCGACGAGGACGAAAATCAACCCACGGCATGATGGGAATCCAGCGTCGTGAATATATAGTGAAAGGTGCGTGAATTCATCGCAGGAACTTGCCATACATCTCATTACGAGTGAAGGAAATGATCCATTCAACTATGAAGAGAAATTTCCGGAAGATAAGGAGCACGAGGAGTTGGGACCCCTTGCCAGGGTATGGAGAACATATCTGGAGGAGTGTGTCGCATATGATCTCGAGAGGGTGGAGGGATGGCGAGATGGATTAGATGTTCTCCTAGTCTTTGTGAGTGCCACGTCGAAAATTATCCCGCCATCATTAATAGATGTCGATAATTAGGCGGGTCTTTTCTCTGCAGTGGTCACCACGTTTGTCGCGCAGACCTCACAGAGCCTCCAGGTTGACAATAGTGCGGTCACTGCCTCACTTTTGTTCGAGCTGATCAACGTTCAGCGCGCGGCAGGCAACGGTTCCTCTGTGAACAATGTTCCCCGTTCAGGCCTTACTCCGTTCTCGGATTTTCATCCCTCAGCATCCGATTCATGGGTGAATGGCCTTTGGTTTGTCAGCCTCTCGCTCAGCCTCACTACTGCGCTGTTCGCTGTTTTGACGAAGCAATGGATCCATCAGTATATGTCGGTCCCATCTGGGACACCACGGGATAGATGTCGTGTGCGTCATTTCCGATACATGGGGCTAGAGCGATGGGGTGTTGATCTCATTATTGGGATGCTACCCGTCCTTATGAGTCTATCACTTGGTGTCTTCCTCGCAGGATTGGTTCTTTTCCTTATCCCTCTACACGTATCAATCGCATCTGCGGTCGGATCGATCACATTCACATCGTTTGCCGCATACTTCATCACGAACTTCCTGCCTATCATATATCCATCGTGCCCTTACAGGACCCCGTTGGTTCTGTACATGTTCCCGATATATGCTTATGCCAATCGACTCCGTGGCTGGATTATCTCTCGCTTCTTCCATCTTGGGCACCCAGGGAAAGCGGAGACCGAAGAGGCCACTGGGGACACAAAGGAGGCCTCGGAAATGGTGCTTGCACAGCATGTTCGCTCTTTACGAGCCGCTGAACACGCAGCTGTGGGCCTCAGTGCTGATGACATTGATTTATATGCTCTCTCTTGGCTGTTCGAGATCTCGTCCAACCCTAGCGTCCGCAATATTGTTGTACAGTCACTCAGTGCATTACCGCTGAGGTCAGTCACCTCTCTGAAATCGCAGGTGGAATCTCCAACGCAACATTCAATGGACTCTTTAATGTCCCGATTGGAACAATCTGCGCTATGGCTCGTCATTTACAAGCTTCAAACATCATTGTGTAATGACAACAATAGCCCTTTCATCGCAAGGGAGTTGAGCCGTTACATTCGCATATATTTTCGCTTTGCAGATACACCCGTTATATTCACTCGTCTGGAATCTGTAGAGGATAAGTTGCCGCATGGCACTTTCGTAGCTCTGCAATCTGTCGGTGTGTTTCCTCTTTCCGACGAGTCAATCAAAAACTCGCTGTCAGATATAGTCATCTCCGCCTTGATGCGCGAGTCACATCTTTGTCTGCAGCCTATTGTATGGGCCTCAATATTTCGCAGGCTCCACCCATTGGGTCCGAGTATTAATGTTTCCTTGCTCTTAAATGAGATCCCTACATCCTTTTGGCATCCTATGTTTCCTCCCCCTCTATTAGTCTTCACTTTGGGAGCCTTAATCACCCGCGAGATAGCGTCCATTCCGATAACATTGAAGATCTCCTCGCCTTCTCCACAAGTGGATGAACCGGTCCCTCTTTGGATGGCCATCCATACATGTCTGTACCAATACGTTTTTGAGACCATCATCCAAGGCCATGTAGACATCCGAAACGTCCAGGGTAGCGTTGACTATCTCAGTCCCACCAGTGAATTCCCTGAGCCGCCTCAGGATCCCAAGCTGTGTTTTCTCCTCAAAATGGCCAGCTCGCCCTCCATTTGGGACATACCAAAAGTTTCCTATGGCAACCCTGACCGTTACAGATACACTTTCATCGGCCGAGTTTTGCGCAACATTGGGGTTCATCTGGATGTTCACAAGTTTTCGCTCATCGACAAAAACATCCCTTCTTTTCGTTTGGATGTGAATCGTCATGCGGTCTTAAAAGTGCTGTACATGGTGATCTCATCGGACAAGTTTGGCGATAGTCTAGTGTCTGTTAAAGATTGTTGCATCGCCTTAATCGTCTTCCTCCGAGTCCTCAATTCCACATCACACCACCCTCGCTTCCTTCCCAAGGACTGGTGTACCCCAGAATTGGCTGCAAAGTTCGTTCAAGTTGCTTTCAAAGATGATGAATGGAAACTATGGGTTTTTCAAGATATAGTGTATTTCGAGGAAGATATGCAACGATTTACACCAGCGACTGAACTCGCTCTTCATTTTTTCTCATCTCCCCTCTTCATAAACCAAGCTGTTGGACATTTTGTTACCCAGCGCCTCTTTGACTCGCTAGCAGATCCGCCTCGTTCATGGGGTATGAGCGTACTGGATGCAGTAGCCGTCGTTCGTGAATTTCTTCTTGTGTTGGTACCCAATAGATTGGACTCGCAGATATTCCAGCAGGCCAGAAACTACATCTTCGAGCCTCAAACCCTCTTCACCGCTTGTATTCTTCTCCTTTTGCACAACAATGAAACCAAATCGATCCCTGTTCTTCGACACCTTGCTCTCCTATCTCCCAATCATCCATCCTGGCTTCAATGTCTGGAGAAACTCAACACTATACCTGAAGACTTTTATTGGTATAAACCTCGGGAAGATTATTATCGTCGCATAGGGGCTTTCCAGGTGTTCGTTCGAGGGAGGTGTGTGGATGAATACGGGATGGACGTCGCTGGGTTCGAACAGGATGAGGATGATCGTCCGGACAATCCACCAACGAACATGCCTTTGCCGTCGTCACTTTGGCATCGGTTCCGGTGGCATCGCGATAGAGAGTTGACAAACAAGGAAGTGGTGAATAGTGATGGTCAAGTATAAACACCTTATCTATCGTATAGGTTGGGATATCGCGTACTTGTCTTCCAAACATCCATTAAAAAGAATTATGGTTCAAAATTCTTATAGTGTATTATCTGATCGTAGTAGTGGGGGTCAAACCCACTCAAATATGTGTTCTAACCGGTATACCACTGGGGGCTCTAAATCTAGCCCTCTGCCAATTCATTCAAGATGCGTAAGGAAAGCTCCGAGAGTGTATTATTCGGCTTCGTAGTAATACTACTCAGAGATGTGATGGACGATGAAGGAAGGGCGGAGCATGCGTGCGTGCGGTGCATAATCCGCGGCCAGATGCCATACCAGCGCAATTCTCGCGTGTTCCTCTTTAGCCCTGTTCGAGCAGGTTAGTTGTAATTGCAAGTAATGACCCCGGGAGAGCAGAGTGATTTACGTCAGAAGTACGGAAGAAGAACGGGGAACTTTCGCCACAGATACTGGATTAAATACGAAGGAGGCTTTACCCATGCACAAAGCCTCCAGATCCTGCCGCGTAGCCAAAGTTTGTCGTTCGAAGACACGAGATCATCAAGCTTCCGGAGAGCATCTTCCATATCAGGCCTGGCGAGCGGATCCTCGGACATCATATCCAGCAAAAGAGGCTTGAAATTATCCAATCCTTGGTATCCCTAAACGGCCAGAGAAAAGCAACGCCGAGTAAAGGTTGGGGAGAAATTTCACCTTGCAAAGTTCAAGGAACGTAGCACCTGCGTTGTACACATCCAACTTGAATGGATTGCACGGTTCGCCGAGAGAGAACTCCGGCGATGAGCGTATACCACAGCGGAGATTTCTGGTTGTTAGGGCGGTTTTCTTGCCTGCGGGGTACTCGTGGGCACTTTCGAAATCGATGATGTAATACTTGACTGGGCCGACGCGACATCGAGGACGAACGGGGAGGGTCCAGTGGACACCGTCGTAACTTGTTTCAGAGGCGTAATGGTACCCTTTGGGGCAAACCTTAGGGGAGTCCATGAGGAAGTTGAGCGGGCTCACATCGCTATGGGAGGACAAAGTTCAAAAGGGAGCGAATATTAACTTCGTTGATGAACTGACCCGTGAGCGACGTTGAGACTATGCATGAAATCGAGACCCTGCACATTTAGAAAATCAGACGACGGATGAGTGTGACGGATAAGCCTTGCCTCTAACAGCTGACGAAAAGCATACACAAACTCTGACCGGCAATGGAATTCAGGTTCGTGGAATAGCTTCAGCATCGGCATCACCATGAACACGCGCTTGTCTTCGTCATCCGGAATAGGTATGACATCGAGGATGGGAACAGTATGATTTCGTGGTTCATGCAGAAGTTCGGAGCTGCAAAGACGCTTTGCCATGGAGAGTTCGGATGTGTCTGTGTATATGAGACGGATGACAACTTTGACGCCATCTTTCATTCGTACAGCATCCAGGACACGCGGTGTCTGTATCTGTGAGGTCAGCTGACAATTCAAAAGCAAGATTTTCTTACAAGTAGAGAGTGTTCGTCCTCAAAAGATTTACGGAATCTCCATCGAGTTGTTCCATCTTTCCTGATCCATGAAGGAGTCCAATTCAGATGGTACCGAGGTCGTAGCATGTAGCCCGCGCTAGCCAAGAAGGGCTGATGTTTTACCCAAAACATTTCAGACGCAATTCTGTCGTCGTCGGGGATACTTGAAGGAATTTCCGAGTCAGAGGGGTCAGAGCCAGAAGCGCATGAAATAGCCATAGAATGTGGTGGTTGCTTAACGACTCCAAAACGCACACTGAAACAGTCACGCGATCACTAAAAATCTGACTGAGAGGGAATCGTAGGTGACTCCTTCCTCTATAAGAGAGATTAACAATGACTTATGTCCAGGACTAGCACCGATGATACTGACGGGGTTGATATACAAAAAAAAATTGGCGCCTAAACTGGCTGACGAGTCGCCGCCCACCCATCTGAATATTTTCCTTCTAAAATCCAAACCAGAAGCTTCCGTCTAGCAGAGGACAACAAGAAAGTTTGAAAGCTACCTTCAGTGATGTTGAGGTATTGTGATGCGAATATGGAGCCGTGCCGAGCGGAGATAATGAATGCAAAATTCAAATTTGTCGACAGAAAGGCCAAAATACTACTTGTACAATCGCCAGTAACTTGCTGAGAGTCGATCCCTCGCGCACATCGAAATGGACCACAGCCATGTGTACTTTCCGATGAACTACTATAGAGATAGACTGAGATCCTTGTGTCGAGGTGAAATTGACCCGCACGAATAATTGAGCAAGACGGAGGTCGAAAAGGGAATGGTTGCGACCGTTATGTGACTTTCAAGTTCCCATTTGAATTTGCAGGTTCCTCTTTCTTCACGTTCCCCATACTTAGACCCGGGCTCATTTTCAGTGTACCCAGCGATGAGCCGATCTCGCCCTTGTTCCTCGTGCACCTCATTGGCCGGCGTACAGCACCTCTCAAGATCTTATTAACACTGCTCATCAGAGTCTTGCCACAGCTCAAAATCTTTCATCGTTGATGAGGGCGACTCTCTTGGGGTATAAGATGCATGGACGACAGCAGTAAACATCGAATAAGTCATGGAGCAGGTTCAAGGGGGAGAGATGAGCGATGTCTTGCTGCCGAGTACGTTTATTTTCTCCTACATTTTCTATCACTGACTGGCTCTAACAGCCCTTGAGCGCGCCAACTGCATTAGCCAGAGCACTCGATGCCTCTGATACGAGTTGGAGCAACAGCTCACCGATTCTGCAACGACATTGTTTGGGGATGAGACCAGGTTTTTGTTTGGTATAACATGGACTGGCAATATGGTAGCAATCATGGAACACATCCAAGGGAGAGAAATCAGGGATATCTTGGTGTCGAGTACGTCTTGTTTCTTACATTTTGCTATCGCTGACCTACTTGGACAGCACTAAATGCCTTCATTCCTATGCCGAAATCCTAGCACATGTTAGTCGAGAAGGCCTTATTCCGCCTCATACAAGCTCCCAATTTCCGAGATCGAAGCCCTGCGTCGAGTACAACGATGCTCTGAATTGAACCCCGACAACCCCGCCGTCCACCCATTGGCATTCCATTCGTGTTCGGACGCGTCTTAGCTTCAGTCTCTGGCCTCGAACATTGAATCTGGGTACGTCTTTCTTCTACAAATACCTCGCATTTTCGCTGACAGTGATCTTCCCCTCAAATTTAGTGTTCATTCGGCCATCAAAAGTCGGACCCTTTCAAGCTCTAAATCTCCGAGATCGAAGCTCCGCGGCGAGCGATGTCACACATTCATTTTGGATCTCGCCGTCTGTCAGATTGTGGTTGATGGTGTATGTGTTATCCGAAGATGATTCCAGAACGAAGCTGACCTTTTCTGCTAGATGCCGCCCCTCGAATGTATTCTTTCATCCTCCAAATTACCTTCCTCTTGCAAAACTCGATTATTGCGGCGCCACAACGTTTCAATTTCCGGCGAGCGAGCTATGGTTGTTTGAGCAATGGGGAAGACGATGCGGTCGCGACAGGATCGACTTTGATCACCGTGTATTGACGTCTGGTGAGCAAGGAAGACGCGGGATGGATGGACAACGAGGTATAGCAGGAAGGGAATGGGCTCAGGCATGACAGGTGAGTTCTATGCTCTCAAACACCTTCCGCCAAACTGACGATGCGTTCACAGCCACAGAAGTCCGCGCTGTCAATGCTTATCAACCATCCGCGCATCTGCATGGTACGCATTTTCGGTCGTTCTCCCTTTGTCTGTCCTGACGTCTTTCAGATTTCAGGAGCATGGCGCCGACTTTGACTATGGTATGTTTGTCCCTTCGAGCGTGTTTGCGCGGTCTTGACGATTTCTTCGTAGCTTGAAAACCTCAAAATACGAACAACTTCAACTGTACGGTATGCGGGATAGACTGGTGAGTCGTATCTCAGCCTTACTTCGACCGGCCCTCAAGTCCTTCCAGTGCTGCACGGCAGGACTTCGTTTTTTTATGTTCAACGTTACCGGGGAGACGGCACGAATGGGGGAAGGCCCCCCTCATTCGTGCGGACAAGCTTACATTCGGGGCGGCAGAGCTATTGTCAAAATGGACTCAAATAGCATCACAAGCTGGACGTGTGCTGCCCTCTCATTAACATTCCGCGCCTCGATGCTCCGATGCTCGTCTTTTCACACAGCACCGAGTTCTACGCCCGCGGGTGGTCCTTGCCGCCGGCTCGGCTCCTTCTCTGTCGCTCGCAGGTTCATCACCACCGTCCACAACTACCACAGGTTACCCAGTAGCCCAGCGCAACTCAGGATGTTCAGGATGCGATGCAATAGGTCGCAGATAACCTCCCCATCCCCGACGCTAACATCTACACTCGGCGAGTATCTCCGCTCTCTCGAAACGTACTCTCCGCCTTGCACCCTCATATTCGCGATGTGAACCTCCTCTCTTAGCCGTATACAAACGAGCGGTCGTCAGGCCCATCGGAGTTCCATTGGATTTGGCTAGGGTACCAACTCAAACGATATCGGCGAGAGGGTTGTGCCATCAGCTCTCGAAAGGCAGGGGCGTGCTATATGGCGATTTTTGTTGGCGCTCAGGACCGGGGATCTGATCAAGTGGGTGTGAGCAAATTTGCCTCACGCAGCCCAAGAGTATTAGAAGTTTGTGTCTTCTTCGCAATGCCAAGATCTAAGCAGATGCCACGAGTCAATGACCGACCCTTCATTGTTTTTTATCAAGCGCTGGGTATGCGCAGATCCCAGGAAGATACATAAACAGGTCTGCATAGAAGCGATTCATGCTGTCTTGATGAAAGAAAAAGTCCAGATAAAAACAGCTTTTCTATTCATAATTCATCCAGCTGCGAGTCGAACCTAGTGCAGGGAACACTAACCGATGGCCTACATCTGGACTGTGGTCAGGTATGCTCGAAGAGACATAAACGGGTCTTTACAGAAGTAATCAATCACCAAGCTTGATGTTCGTTAGAAAGCAAACAAAGCCTTGTCTTAGAATGCGCATTATCTGGCTGGGAGTCAAACCAAGTCCAGGGGTACTAACGAAGGCCTACATGTGAGCCGCTTGTAGGGTTGGACGTACGTCGATCGGCGTGGCTCCAAGAAAAATTGACTTATAGAGGTCTATTTCAATCTATCACAGGGAGAGTCGAACTCAACACCGGTCGCAGGATAACGACTGCTATAATATTCAAGTCAGAGTTCCGGGAGCGCGGCGGTGGTTATGAATAAGAGATCAAGCAATAATGGAAACCCTCACGCGATACGGACGTGATCCTCCTACAAAGGTAAGCAGGGAAAAGTACTGGTCCCTCCTGCGACATCAAGTCAAATCCCAACAAGAAAATAAATTCCAGAGGTTGTCATTAATCCTCCATCGGGGAATCGAACCCATATCCAATCCGCTATCAGATATACCACAGGGGAACGGTAAGGTACTGAGAGCGAACCGAAACGTTGCAATTTCGGAAGGCGTTTGAGGAGGCTAAGAACTCGCCTGACAATGGCTGTCATTCACATTCAATGGTAGAGCAATTATCTATCAGCCTGGTCTGCTTTCTCCTCGTCTGAATCATCCGAAGGCACATAGCTCGCTGCCATCCTCGTCTCTAACACATTCTCCCAGATTGACTGACCCACAACGGTCTGCCATCGAGGATCCGTCATTGGCGCAAGCTCGACCGTATCGTCGCTGCCAACCGAATTGACTCCAAGATCATCCATCATTTGAAGAACGACAGAAGAAGGATAATCCTCTCTGATATCACCATCGAGAATGCACACTTTGAGGGATATTCGGAAATGCTCTCGGAGGAACCAATCGTCGGGGCCATTGACGGGGTCGACCCGCAGATGGGACGGGAGAAGCTTTTGAGCTGGGCCAATATCGCGGAAGATCAAGATACGATGATCATCCTAGTATTAATATATAGTCAGAGCCAAGTAAAAAATCGAAAGCGTTCTCACATCGACGTCGACGCTGAAAGCGTTGTCATGGAAAAAAGGCGCGAGGTCCTTGTGAAGAAAGGCAGCGTTGGAGGATGTTTCGAAGAACTCGGGTATATCATCGTATCCGTCTCTTAGGGGAGGAAATCGACACTAGAATTAATGTAAGCACAGGAGTCGTATACAGATAAGTATTGACTTTACCAAATGAGCGAAACAGGGCGGAAACATCCGTACTAAATCAGTAGATGCAGTAGTTCCGGTGATGAAGCATCGTCGCTGGTCTCTTTGCCTGACTGACTGTGCTACGGAAGGTATTACATCAAGCTATGGCGAGGATGTGTGTTCGTATTTAGGATAAAGAATGGAGAAGGAAAAGAAACATACCATGATCTCTCAGTTATGAAACCAAGTCCAGCTTTTGCATGGCCGCAAAAGAAGGGGGATTAGGCATAGTCGTGATCTGGGGCAAGAACCTTGCTGTACTGCCTGCCATATAGTTTTAGCATGGATCAACGATAACAGGGGCTGTCCTTACCTGCTCCATACCAGCCGTAATTTCCAGGCAGAAGTGGTTCTGAGGAATCGGGGATGGGAGGATCGTTGGGCATTATAGCGTAGGCCATGATGCCAAATTGGTAGACCGTTACGGGACGCAGGTGGAAGGGCTCGCTGTGTGGAGCTAAGAGGCATGCCCATTGCTGTACCGTGGCGCTGCTGATAGGTATCCGGCACTGGTTTATTCCCGGAAACAATTTAAATCGGTTTTGGGAATGAATTCATAACAATACTCACCGGCAAGCAGCTTGGCTGGTAAAGGCGTTGAGAAAATGAAAGTATCCCGCTGGTAAAGTTTAGATTTCGTATACAGAAGAGGATGCGAGATGGTGGCCATGGCTGCTGAGTCCTGACGCGCTTGTTACTGTCGTAACGTTTCCCTTTCTGTCGAGGTTTTTCTTCAGCTTACACATGCGGCAGGCATCACTCGGTGTCGTAACCTGTATTAACGTGAAGGGACTGAAGGGGAATCGCAGAGATTAATATTTCAATGCAACTTTGTCGAAAAAAGGCTAAAATATGGCTAGCCTCTTTGTATCTCTACACCACTGTCTAGCTGGGAATCGGACCCTCGCGCACATTGACATGGATCGCTATGCATACTTGCCGATGCGCTACTAAAGAGATGGGCTGAGGTGCTTGTGCGTAGGTAAAGCCCTTAATACGCGTCAATGATTAAGAAGGAGTTGGAGAGTGGAAAGTAGGGATGTGCACCGTACCGTTACGGATACGACCGTAACAATACGGCCGTAGACCGTATGAAAAATCTTGCCCACGGTACGGTACGGCTGATGCCAAATCCGTACCGTGTCCGTACCGTTGTCCGTATACGGATAGTTTCACGACGAGAGTGATAACTGTCATCAAAATGTAAGTGTAATTTGCATCATTGAGATCATATTTACTGACCTCAATGACATTGAACGGTCCCCTACCATTCCCTCGATAGCCGTACTTCAACCGTATGGATACGGCCGTATTTTGGCTCATCCAAAGTGCTCACGGTACGGACCCGTATCTGTAGCCACCGTGATACGGATACGGTGCACATCCCTAGCTGGAAAGTGCTGCTCGGATTGAGAAGGGAAAAGTTGGGTTTTCCGACCATTACACTGGGTGTTTTCACCCGAATTTGGAAGAAAAAAGAAGGAGAAAAGAAAAAACCGGAAGGCTCTCGCCCCTTCGTCAGTATGCTAAAGCTATTACTGTTTCGTACATGTAACCGTTCCGTGTTATTTTTCCGCGCTGCGCGCACCTGAGATTGTATCAATTTCTCATGATCTTAGGGGCTCGAAACAAGTGTCGAGCATGCAAGTTATACCAAATTGCTAAAAATACAGCACCAGTAAGTCGTGTTCCGATGTATACATATAATGCAAGTAGCTTGTGCGCTCGAAAAGAGTATCAGGAAACACAAGAAAGGAAAACCAAAAAAGGGAGAAAAGTAGGTGCAAAATATTCATTATACATGCTCGAAAACAAGTCGAAAAACCGTGAATTCTGCAGTATATATGTATGATGTATCAGAGAATAGTTGTAGGAGCAAATGAGCTGTGAGGAATCGGCGCAAAGACAAAAACGAAGGGGTGGCAGGTATGTGGCAGGTAAGTCTCGGACCGGTACGACCGGTGGCAGGTAAGTCCGCTGACAAAGCATGGTCAGATAACATTGTTTCTTGATTGTTTCCTTCATAACTCGAGAGTTGCATATCCTTCAAATTTTTGGTGAGTTCAGTACAGCTCATAGCACTCAAATACAAAGCTACAGAGAGTATGAGACTTCTGAGACTTGAGGCGAAGCCAAAAGAAAAAAAATACGCTATCAATCCCGAAACGGCAATGGCAGGTAAGTGCACAGCATGGCAGGTAAGTTAGCGTGGGAACCCAGCGTATCGATCGGTAAACCAAAAGTTGTGACCGTTATGTGACTTTCTGAATTTGAATTTGCTGTTTTCTCTTGAACGAGTCGTCCATCTGGCAGCAGCTATTAGTACCATTCCCCGTCGTGCTTATTTCGAATGGACACCAGACTCGTGTTGCTGAATCAATCTCGGCCGAGCCCGACACCCTGCGCTCCTCGTGCCGACAACTATCGCCTTGATGTACGACCGTGATCACTGATTATCTCAATCCGAGTCGCACAACGGCATCCCCTGCATCATTTGAGGACGACGTATCCTGTCGCAGTATAGATGGACAATATTGAACGAATTGTTGGTCCAAATCTGGGGAAGAGAAATCAACCATGTTTTACTGCCAAGTATGTCTTTTTTCTCCCGCATTTTACAATCACTAACCCTCTTCAACAGCTTCAAACGTGTTATTTCTTATTCCCTATCTCAAACGCGCGTCGATTGAGAGGATGCCAATACGACCCAACCCACCACGCCCGAAGTGTGCTATCCTCCCATTCCACCCCAATCTTCGTCTTCTCTTATGGCGGCACACACGCACCTCGGCACCTTTGCCTCCTCCCTACCTTGCACCCAGTGTCAAAGCTGGGTCCTCGTATACATTTGAGGAGATGACGGAGCAGAGGGTCCTGTTGGACTCGGTGAGGGAGACATCCCTAGGTTTTGAGGGCAAGGGGCGTGTCGTATGACACGAAAGGGACGTTGCTCAACAGCACTAGAAGCGCGCGCCAACGAAGAAGACCACCCAAGAATCCCACCAATATGGCCCAACCGACCACCACACACTCGTCTTCTCATACGGCGGCGGGTTATCGTGTTTATCTTCTACTATAATCGTCGTCCCCAACTACTGTCTCGTCAACCCGGGCGTGCGGTACCCTGACCCAGGGTCGCAGATAACCCGCTATTCCCTAATGCTGACATCTACGTCCTCAGCCACCCGGTCGGAGCGATGAGCATCCTGGACCTGTACTCCCCTACCTTGCACTTCCGTATCAAGGGCAATGCGGGCTGTATTACGGTGACGATGCGGGGACCAAGCAGAGGGTTCTGCTCGCGTTGTTGGATGCAGCGAATGTGGTCTCAGCGAGAGACGTTGCCTGGAGCTTTAGCGAGGCTTTGAACGTATGGTATGCCGAGTTCGCCGCAAAAGGCCATAATCACGATCCGATGATCATTCGGACCACAGCTCACCGGCACCAACTATCTTCTGCATCATTTGAGATGTTGGTCTTCTCGCAGTATAACATGCACGGCAGATATGGCCGACGATGAACAAATCCGGATGGAGCAAGTCTCGCAGATCCAAGGAAGAGAAATCGACCATGTATTGCTGCAGAGTACGCTGTTTTTCTCCTACATTATACTGTTACCAACCCTCTTCAACAGCTCTAAACCTGTTATCTCCCATCCTCGAAGCTAAACGCACGCCGATTGCAACCGACGGCACACCGACACCCTGATCCTCATCTCTTCTTCTATGTACACGCACGCTCTCCACCTACTCTCATCTACCATACTCTCGGCTCCTTCAGTGCCTGCTGACTGCTACCTCCTTGTCACTACTCAGGATTTGCGGGATACGATACAATAGGTCGTGGTACCCTTCCCCAACTATACCGGGACGATGAACATGTTTACCATCTTCCCCTACCTTATCAAATCCGTGGTCGTCGTATTTTTTTTTTCAGGCATTTGTACTACGGCGGAGCAGTGGCCTTGCGGGACCCGGCGAGGGAGACATCCCTTGCTCGCATCTTGGGGCTTTGAGGGCAAGGTACAGCTTAGTGTCTGTGCTCGAGAGGAAGGCGAGGGACGGGTGGTTAAGCAGATTCATACACTACGCGCCTATCATCCTTTCTACTATGATGCACTTCACGTCATCTCCCATTCCGCTGGCGAGGAAATAGTTGACCGTTACATAAATGTGCCCTCCGCCCAAATGAAACTCAAGACGTGATACCACTCTTGCATCGGAGCCAGCTCTTTATCGCGTAGCAACCAATGCACCCCATAATCCTGGACTTTGTTCTATCGCATGTAACTGACATTTAATGGTTATGACTTGCGCGTCCCAGTGCCGCAGTCCGGAAAAAAATGTTATTCAGTGGCTGATCCGCATGCAGGGGAAAAGGCTGTTTTAGAAGGCTGTAGTTTCTCGCATGGGAGTCGAACCCATCACCCTGTTCGTGGCAAATACGCTACAGGAGACCGGTGAGATGTGGAAACATTGCGAGAGGAAACCTGTGTGCTCTCACTAGGTGAGCTCTAACTCGGCTTGATTCACGTCCCGTGAAAAGTGACGAAGGTTGCGCGCATTCTAGATACTCGATGAGGTTTTGAAATGGCGACGAAGGATAGGCTGCTGTGGTTGACGCAAACAGGGAGAGAACTTGGTGGCCAAGAGGGATGTATGGCCAACTTGAGAGGGAAGGAAGAAGCTGACATCAAGTAAGTTTCACGGGCCCCTTAGGTGAACAGACGCCATACTTGGACGATTACTTGGCGAGTCGGATGGGTGCCGGCTTGCCCTTACGCGTTGAGCCTCGCCTGGAGGTCAGTACAGCCATCATATCTCACTACGGAATCAGGGCTGTCTGGAGAACTATCTATCGACATGTGGACTGACACGCCCCTTGGGTTCAGGTTAGGTAACTCTCCATACCTGTCTTCTGCTGCGGTTTGCTGATGTTTCATGACCTGTAGTTTCTCGGAGTGGAATGCATATGTTACAAGTATGGCACCCGGAGCTAATGAACGGCCCTGCGAAATCTTGTAGCAATGCTGGTATCGGCATGTCTGCTTGTATCTCTAACTGTAAATGCAAGTGTATATACAAGTAGCTACTAGCGATGTACCATAGTTCTCTTTGTATGACATAGTGCGTAACTCTAGCAGCTTCTGCGCAGAGCGATAGAGCCTCGACGTCAGCTGACATCGGGGCGAATCCCGTACTGCAGTGTCATTATCGTAGCGGCGCGGCAGCGCCTACCAAGGCACAGTGACCTGTAACATGTGGGCGCCGCGCCGCTTAACCGGGGGGGGAAGCAACGAACTAGTACCTCTTCGACGTTCGTTCAGCTCCAGCTCAGCCTAAAAACCGTCAGGTAGTCCTATATATAAATACGGCACTACCCGAGGCCATCTAGATTCTTGGAGGGGGCTTGTTGCATCCAGCGGTTGGAACAGCTGTCACCGGGCGTCACAGCGCCTAACTGGCTCTTTCCCTACTTCGCTTGACAGCCATGCCCACAATCCATGCCGCGCAAGACGTCGACGATGAAGACTTACAAAGCTCTTCCAGTGCTCGAAACGAGACCCATATGGAGACGCCTGATGACTCAGAAGATGATTCCCAGCTGGAGATTAAAATTCAGCAGCTAGTCGAGAATTTGACCGCCTATTTCTCTCGACGACGACGAAAATCAACTCGTGGTATGATGGGAATCCAGCGTCGTGAATATATTGTGAAAGGTGTGTGAATTTATCGCAGGGACTTGCCATACATCTCATTACAAGTCAAGGAAATGATCCATTCAACTACGAAGAAAAGTTTCCGGAAGATAAGGAGCACGAGGAGTTAGGTCCCATTGCCAGGGTATGGAGAACATATCTGGAGGAGTGCGCCGCGTATGATATCGAGAGGGTGGATGGATGGCGGGATGGATTAGATGTTCTCCTAGTTTTTGTGAGTGCCACGTCGAAAATTATCCCGCCATCATTAATAGATGCCGATGATTAGGCCGGTCTTTTTTCTGCAGTGGTCACCACATTTGTCGCGCAGACCTCACAGAGCCTCCAGGTCGACAATAGTGCGGTCACTGCCTCACTTTTGTTCGAGCTGATCAACGTCCAACGTGCGGCAGGCAACGGTTCCTCTGTGAATGACGTTCCCCGTTCAGGCCTTACTCCGTTCTCGGATTTTCATCCCACAGCATCCGATTCATGGGTGAATGGCCTTTGGTTCATCAGCCTCTCGCTCAGCCTCGCCACAGCGCTGTTCGCTGTTTTGACGAAGCAATGGATCCATCAGTATATGTCGGTTCCATCTGGGACACCACGGGATAGATGTCGTGTGCGTCATTTCCGATACATGGGGCTAGAGCGATGGCGTGTCAATCTCATTATCGGGATGCTACCTGTCCTTATGAGCCTATCACTCGGTGTCTTCCTCGCAGGTTTGGTTCTTTTCCTTATCCCTCTACGCGTACCAATTGCATCTGCTGTTGGATCCATCGCATCCACATCATTTGTCGCGTACTTCATCACGAACTTCCTGCCTATCATATATCCATCCTGCCCTTACAGGACCCCGTTAGTGGAGTACATGTTCCCGATATACGCTTATGCCAATCAACTCCATGACTGGGTTACCTCTCATTTCCTCGATCGTGGTCACCCAGGGAAAGCGGAGACCGAAAAGGCCACTGGGCACACAAAGGAGGCTTCGGCAATGGTGCTCGAACAGCCTGTTCGCTCTTTACGAGCTGCTGAACTCGCAGCTGTAGGCCTCAGTGCTGATGACATCGATTTATACGCTCTCTCTTGGCTGTCTGAGATCTCGTCCAACCCTAGTGTCCGCAATATTGTTGTACAGTCACTCAGCGCATTACCGCTGAGGTCAGTCACCTCTCTGAAGTCGCAGGTGGAATCTCCAACGCACCAGTCAATGGACTCTTTAATGCTCCGATTGGAACAATCTGCGCTAGAGCCCGTTATCGTCGAGCTTCTAGATACATTGCGTGATGGCAAGCGTGACGACCCTTTCAACGAAAGGGAGTTGAGCCGTTACATTCGCATATATCTTCGCTTCGCAGATACGCCCAGATTAATCTTTCCTCTGCAATTTGTAGAGGATATGTTGCCCCCGGCCACTTTCGCAGCTCTGCAATCTGTCGAAATCCTTTATTGTGACGAAATCCAAAACCTGTTGTCGGATATAGTTATCACCGCCTTGATGAATTCGGGGCCCGAGCCACAACTTTGTCTGCGGCCTATTGTATGGGCCTCAATACTTCGCAGGCTCCACCCATTAGGTTCGAGTATCAATGTTTCTTTGCTCTTAAATGAGATCCCTACATCCTTTTGGCGTCCTATGTTTCCTTCCCCTCCATTAGTCTTCACTTTGGAAGCCTTATGGCGTCAATTCGAGACACCCATCAACCCCGACATAGCGTCCATTCCGATGACATTGAAGATCTCCTCGCCTTCTCCACAAGTGGATGAACCGGTCCCTCTTTGTATGGCCATCCGTACATGTCTGTACCAATGCGTTTTTGAGACCATCATCCAAGGCCATGTAGACATCCGAAATGTCCAGGGTAGTGTTGACTATCTCGGTCCCACCAATGAATTCCCTGAGCCACCTCAGGATCCCAAGTTATGTTTTCTCCTCAAAATGGCCAGCTCGCCCTCCGTTTGGGACATACCCAAAGTTTCCTATGGCGACCCTGATGATTATGAACCCCATTACAGCTACACTTTCATCAGCCGAGTTTTGCTCAACATTAGAGTTCATCTGGATGTTCATAAGTTTTCGCTCATCGACAAAAACATCCCTTCTTTTGGTTTGGATGTGAATCGTCATGCTGTCTTAAAACTGCTGTACACGGTGATCTTATCGGACACGTTTGGTGATAGTCCAGTGTCTGTTGAAGGTTATTGCATCGCCTTAATCGTCTTTCTCCGAGTACTCAATTTCACATCACATCGTCCTCGCTTCCTTCCTAAGGACTGGTGTACTCCAGAATTAGCTGCAAAGTCCGTTCGAATTGCTTTCGAAGATGATGAATGGAATTTATGTGTATTTCCACATAAAGTGGTTTTTGAGGAAGATATTCAACGATTTACACCGGCGACTGAACTCGCCCTTCATTTTTTCTCGTCTCCCCTTTTCATAAACCAAGCTGTTGGACATTTTGTTACCCGGCGCCTCTTTGACTCAGTGGCAGATCTGCCTCGGTCATATGATATCAACGAATGTGATGCAGTAGCCGTCGTTCGTGAATTTCTTCTTGCGTTGGTACTCGATAGATTGGACTCGCAGATATTCCAGCAGGCCATAGACTACGTCTTCGAGCCTCAAACCCTCTTCACCGTGTGTGCTCTTCTCCTTGTGCATGACAATGAAACCAAATGAAACCCTGTTCTTCGACACCTTGCTCTCCTATCTCCCAATCATCTGTCCTGGCTCCAGTGTCTGGAGAAACTCAACACTGTACCTGAATACTTTCGTTGGGAGCGTCCTCAGGAACATTATTCTCGTCGCATGTCGGCTTTCCAGGCATTCGTTCAAGGGGTGTGTGTGGGTGAATACGGGATAGATGGCGTTGGGTTTGAGCAACCATCTATGGATGAGGATGATCGTCCGAACCATCCACCAAGGAACCCGCATTTACCTTCGTCACTTTGGCATCGGTTCCGGTGTCGGCGCGATAGAGAGTTGAAAAACAAGGAAGTGGTGGGCAGTGGTGGTGAAGTGTAGATACCTTACCTATTGTATAGGCTGTGAACTCGAGTAATTGTCGTCCAGACATGAATATATTTTTCTCGAATTGGAATCCCCGTCTTTTGTACTGTCGGTGGTTTATCATCATATTGCCGCTCTCGTAGTCCGAGCCGAGCTCTCTGAAGCACCTTTCACCTATGTACCCATTCGATTGCGACCTTGTGCCAATACCAACACCACCCCACAGGTTTACCTTTAAGTACAGGCCGTGGAGTCGGACCTAGCTCTATATCTCATAACAACGGAACGCACTTCATAATCCTGGGCCATCGTGGACTTCGGTCTTGCGCATGTATTCCAGTGTCGACTGCACCTTCCAACAATGGTATATGGTGCTTCACTCCTGGACTCTAATACGGAAGATAATGGTGAAGTATTTTGCCAAAATCTAGTCCTCGTTAGTGAGAGTCCGCATGTGTGAAAAAAAGCAATTACACAATATTTATTTCTCGCATGCGAGTCGAACCCAGCGCCCTGCTCGTAACAAGGAGACAGGTGAAGGAGAGTTAAGTGTATGCTAATTCGCGAGAGGAAATCGGCGCGTTTTCATCGTCTTTACTCGCAGAAGTATACATCCAATATACGTCCCTGGGAAAGGTGATGGCTGAAAAAATAGAATCTCCGTAGGAAGTAATGCCGGGCATGAAATCGGTTTGAAAAGATGCAAGGTTCAAAATGCTGCCCCATTAACGTGATATGATCGTTGTAGTGGGGATCGAACCCATTCATGTGTTCCAAGTTCTAACCGGTATACCACTGGAGGCTGCTCTAGGTCCGAATTCATTCAAGACGCGCAGGAAAAGCTCCAAGAGCGTTACAGCTTCATAATACTGCTCAGAGATGTGAACACGGTAAGGGCTGTATGAACGAAGACGAGCCAATGACCTGACGGCCATCAGAAGGAGGAAGCTAAGTAGCATGGCAGAGAACAAAACATCTCCGTTGATCAATGATCGCTGCACAATCTCCAGCTGGGAATCGAACCCAAACTCTATGTGTCGTAGCCACTGCGCTGTGAGGAGGCGTCAATGAGTCCAAAGGAAAGGCGAACACAGAGAAAGACATGAAACAAAGGGAGTGCCGAAATACTTGATACTGCTGGCCTTCTGAATGATACAGTAATACCGGGCGAGGTAGCGTAAATGCAAGAAAGTTCAGTCGTACGAGATCGAAGTGTGGAAATGCTCATGTAGGAATGATGAATAAAAAGTTAACATCTGAGTTGCCGCGAGATCATGCTTGAATGTTACAGTAGAAAACCACGATGGATCACCAAAGGGGGGGAAGAGTAGACGTGTTTAAGGTTCCCTTGTAGGTATAAACGAAGGATAGGCTGCCAAAAAGGGAGAGCTAACCGTCTCTTGAGAGGTAACCGGTAAGAAGTTAAGCTTCACGGCCCGGCTCGAATGAGAACAAAATCATTAGAATCTTCGGTGGGGAATCGAACCCGACACTGTTGGTCATTATACAAGCGGCCAATACATCGCCAGAGTACAGTGACGAAGACGCTCTTTTGAGGAAAGGTAAACACATAGAGAGACAGACACAAAACAAAGGGGGCGCTGAACTGAATTGAACGATAATACCAGGCAGGTAGGAAGAAAGGAGAGGATATGATGTAAATAAAATTTCCAGCTGAGCCCTGGGTCTGGGCGAAGTTCTCCTTTAACTTGTACAGAGATGGAGAACCTTGACGAGTGTCTTGAAGGTCATGGTCCAATGCCGTGCGCAGCCGATACTTGCATCCCCACATAGATGAGAACGTCATTCGTCAATTGAACAGCGCTGCTTGATGCCAGGATTAGTAGCATGGTTTGAGCTATTCGTCAAGAAGGCAAAACGAGTGGCGGTCGGCGTCCGAGATCAAAAGAGGAAACATTGTGACGGTGACAGTGTGACCTTAGCTTGAACACGACTATCGTGTCCTCATAAACTCGTTCTCACTTCGAATGGCCTCACAGTTCACGTCAATCTTCTCGAACCTGACGCTCCGCTTATCTTTATGGGAGCACAACCTGTCGTCGTAGACGAGGCCAGCTCTCTCACAGTATAGAATGGCGCCAAGCATCCAACAAGCCGTAGAGAAAATCTTACGGGTCGAAGGGAGAGACTCTTGCCTTCGAGTACGTCCTTTTCCTTCCGTTTTCCTTTCCACTAGCATTGACCTCGCTCAACAGTACTAGACGCATTCACCTATCCTCAAATTTCAAAACCACACGTGCGTCAACTGAGAAGACCCAACTAACCACCACCCACTCGACGTCTACTGCCCTCCCCGCGTCCTGACATCCCGGTCTTCGTCTTCTCATAGCGTGGCAGGTTCTACATGGGTGCACACATACTACCCGCCCCCCACCGACATCTTCTACCACAACCCCGGTTCTTTGAGGGTTCATCACCGTCGTTCCCGACCACCGCCTCGTCGACTCGGGTGTCCAATTCCCTGCCACAGCCCAGGACGTTCGGGATACCTTGCAACAGGTCACGTCCTCGGTCATTCTGCAGAAGCGATAAATTCGCTCTTCCAGAGTTTTACTCTCCCGCCGTGCACCCTGATATCAAAAGTTCGATCCTCCTCTCTGGGAGGTACATGTGGCCAGCGGATACGAGGCTGTACTATGCCAAGGCCAAGCGGAGAATTCTGCTGACATTGTTGGATTCGGCGGGCCTACCGACTCGAAGGATATCGGTGGGAGGGCTGTCTGGAGGAATTTGGTGAGATTTGGGTGTCGGAGGCGTGTCGTGCGGTGAATTTACCGAAAAGGGGTTTAGCTTGGTGTTGGTGCTCGGTACTGGGCAGGGCGAGGACTGGCAGAATCAGCCCAGCGTGAATGTCGGTGCTACATCCGCCATTTCCTTACGCGGTTTGCATTTTTCTGCCGCATACAAACTCTTCATAAACTCGCCCTCATTTCGAAGCTCACGTCAATCTTGCTCGAGTTCAACTCTCCGTGCCCATCGCGCCTCAACGTCAACTAGGATGGAGCACTCAATGCCTCTCATCCGAGTCGCAACAGCGCCAATCACACAACCAGAAGGGAGACTCTTGCTGTCGAGTACGTCCTTTTTCTTCCGTTTGCACTTCTCCTAACTATCGACATCGCTCAACAGGACTAGACGCATCCATTCCACATACGTCAACTGAGAAGACCACGCAAGAACCTAGACGTCCTCGTTCATCGTTGACCGCAGATTTTTCACCATCGTCCCCGATTTCCGCTTCTTCGATTCTAATCTGCAAGGCATCTTCATCCGAGTCGGGGCCACAGCTCACGAATCCTACAATGACATCCCGTGCATCGTTTGAGGACGAGACAAGGTTTCTGTCCGTATAAGATGGGCGGGCAATGGTGGTTGACATGTAGTAACAAATCACACAGATTCGAGGCAGAGAAATCAGCGATATCTTGGTGCCGAGTACGTCTTGTCTCTTACATTTTGCTATCGTTGACCGGTCGACCAATCCTGAAGAGTAATAAATGCTTTCCTTCCAATCCTCGAAGCCAAATGCATGTTGATCGAGGACATCACGCGAGAATCCCACCAATATGGTCCACCTGAACGCCACACCTGGCGTCTCCGATTCTCGTTTTCTCATACCGCGGCAGCTTTTACATGGGCACATGAACGTTTCCCATCCTCGACTACCGCCGCGCTCCCTAGTGCAGGTCAGGACGTGTGCAAAGAATCTACCCCTCCTTGACTCTGAGACGTGAACATTCTCGCCCTCCCAGGGCTATACTTTCGAGCTGGTTTTCCAGGCTGTACCAAGTAAAGCGTTCCGCTGGCGTTGTTGGATTTAGCGAGAGGGACATTCCCTGCTTACATCCTGCTCAGAGAGACAGTAGCGTGTTGTACGCGTGCTGGCAGGGCGGAGGATGTGAGCAAGTGGGGTGAACAAAGCAGCCCAGTACCGCGTCCATCATCTACTATAACATTGACTTCACTGCCTGACTTTTTGGCATACGACGTGCCCCAATGGGTTGTGGATAACCTCCCCTTCCCTGGTTCTGACATCTACATCCGGCCATTCTGCGGAAGTGATAAACACAACACGTTCACCGTCCTTGCCCTCCCCCTGTATCAAAGCGCCGGTCCTCCTCTCTGGACCGTACACATGAAGGATGCTGTCAGGTGTCGACACTAAGACCAAGCAGAAGATTATACAAGCGTTGTTGGATTTGGCGAGTGTACCAACTCCCAGGCTCTTTGGCGAGAGGGCTGTTCCCTTCGCTCCCGAAAAGTTGAACGAGGCTTTGAAGATGAGAGCGGTGGGTTTGTCTCAGATGGTCGCAGCTTGGTGTTGGCGCTCAGGACAGGACGTGGTGTCAAATTTACCATGTTTGCATGCTCGCTATTGAGGGTTTGCCGTGTACGTGTCCACCGTCCATCTCAGTGGTCCTGTATTCAATGAGCGATGCCTTAATTGTATGTACATATATGTCAGTGCTAATGTAACAGAACAATAAGAAAAACTTATCTCTTCATCACAGCAAGTTGGATAAATGGAAAGAAAGCAGGATCTAGGGACAGAGAATGCTGATATGAACATTGGAAACAACACAAGTCGGCTTTTGAGGGAGAATGATGGGTATCTGTCGCGGTACCGGTACCCAGAGTGGGGCTTGTGAAAGGCGAGGAGTCTTTGATATAGTAGTGCACTGGCAATTCCAAGGAAGAGAAACAAACGGGCCCGGGAACATTTGCCCTTTGACCGGGGAACATACCAATATGGGTGCATCAAGCATACTCTTCGACGGCTTCTACATGATGACCAACACAGGCGGTCTTCGCCACAACCCCGGCTTCTTCGCTGTCATTTCCGATAAATAATACCACAGTCTCACTTTGACATCTTAGATCTACGTTCCTGGCCCCGTCATCCAACCAACGTCGGGCACAGATTTTCTCATTCTCCAGCGGTGGAATAAGAATTAGAGTACGCCGTTACCCGTACGGGTTCTTGAATCCATTCGGCTTGGCATAGACGGTGGATAAAAATTACCCCTCCAGCAGTTTTGGCGACTCTCTGACAGGGTATCGAACCGAGCCTCCGTGGCAAACCCGACGAAGATATAATAGACACGCGTAATGACTAATACACTACCAGAGAGCGAGTTTGGATCTGCCCCGCAGCATTAGAGAAAAGATGGGAAACAAGACATTCCATTGTGAGAGAGATCGGCACTGAGTTTTGTCTAGGAGATGATACTTACGGAGCTGATATACACAATGACTTGGCGCCTGAACTGGTTGATAGTCGTCGCCCACCCATCTGCATATTCGCCTTCTAAAATCTGAACCAGAAGTTTCCGCCTAGCAGAGGACAGCAAAAAAAATTTGAAAGCTACCTTGGGTGAGATGTTGAGGTATTGTTGTGTGTATATGGAACCGCTCCGCGCGGAGAGTAATTGCCAGTGAAATTTGAATGCAACTTTGTCGAAAAAAATGCCGATTACAACCTAATCATTGCAAGCCTCACATTGTCTTACTGGGAGTCGAACCCTCGCACACATCGAAATGGATCACAACCATGTACGTTTCCGATGTACTACTAAAGACATGGACTGAGATCCTTTGGAGATCCTTGTATCGAATAATTGAGCGAGACGGAGTCGAAAAAGGGAATGGTTGTGACCGTTCTGTGACTTTCACTTTCCAATTTGAATTTCTTCCGTTCTCCATGCCCCCGGGCTCATTTTCAGTGTACACTGCGAGCACCCGAACCTACCCCGTGTTCCTCGCGGACCGGCGTACCACCTCTCATCTCATTAACATCGCCCATCTGAGTCGGTCACTAATTTCACAACCTGTCATCGTCGATGAGGGCGTCAGGCGACTCTCTTGGGGTATAAGATGCATGGGCCATGGCAGTAAACCTCGAACAAGCCACGGAGAAAATCAAGGGGAGAGATGAACGATATCTTGCTGCCGAGTACGTTTCTTCTCTCTTATATTTTGCTATCGCTGACCGGCTTGAACAGCCCTTGCATAACATGATTATTAATATTCAACGTCAACCCCATCCTCAAAGGCAAACCCTGATCGATTAGTGCGCGCGCCAACTGCATTAGTCAGAGCACTCGATGCCTCTCATCCGAATTGGAGCAACATCTTGCAACGACATCTCGTGCATCGTTTGAGGATGAGACCAGGTTTTTTGGGTACAAGGCGATGGGCGATGGTAGCAGGTATCCAGCGAGCCATGTAACACATCCAAGGAAGAGAAATCAGTGATATCTTAGTGCCGAGTACGTCATGTCTCTTACATTATGCTATTGCTGACCTACTTGAATAGCACTAATTGCCTTCATTCCCATCCCGAAATCTAAGCGCGTGTCAATCGAGAAGGCCATACGGGAATCCTGACTAGTCGCCACAAACTCGACGTGTACTGCCCTCCCATTCCACGCCCTGACGCTCCTTGTCTTCTCACACGACAGCAGGTTACTGGTTATACTTGGTCTTCCTGCCCTCGGCTACAACTTCGGCTCCTACTCTGCCGCTCGCGGGTTCATCACCGTTGTCCCTGACTATCACCTCGTCGACTAGGTTGCCCAGTTCCTTATTGCGACTTAGGACGTGCGGGAAATGGGTCGCAGATAACCTTCCCGTACTCTAACATCTACGTCCTCAGCCACTCAGCAAGGACGATGAACATCCTCGCTCTTCCGAAGTTGTACTCCCCTGCCTTGCTCTTATCAAGGGGGCAAACATCCTCGCTGGGCCACATACATTCGAATATGAAGGATTCAGTCAGGCAGAGAGTTCTGTTGGATTCGGCGAGCATACCGACTAGGCGAGGGGGTCATGTTATCAGCTCTCGAAAAGACAGGGGCGTGCTTTATGGCGATTTCATCGAAAAAGTGTTGGCGCTCAGGACCGTGGATGTACGATAAACGAATCTGCCACACGCAGCCCGAGAGTATTAGGAGTTCGTATCTTCTTCGCAATGCCAAGATCTTTGTGACCCAAAGCAGACGTCAGGTTCTTCCGACTCCTTTGTTTTTGACAAACGTTCTGGGCACGCGCAAATCCCAGGAAGAGACATAAAATAGTCTCCATCTGATATTCGTGAGAAAGGAAAAGCTCAAATAAAAGGCCGTGTTTGTCAATGGGCATCATCTAGCTGGGAGTCAAACCTACTGCGGGGCAATGCGCCTACATGTAGTGTTTCCGTCTACTAGGATCCAATAGCATGACTGACAGTTACCTTAGAAGCCTACAAGATCTTACCATCGACAAGCTGATCAGCTCTCGATTATCGACGAAGCGAGAGTGATAGTTTTGGTAAAATGACATGTATTCTGAGCACCTCAGATTCAGGTGATCCTTGCTGGCGACTCCAAGAGTCAGGAACTGATAGAAACTCTGAAGCGGGACCGAAGTATTTGTTCACCAACAACGCAAGACTACCTGAATAGTCTGCATAATTACATGGGCCGACCGAGAATCTGTGCCGTATTGATTGGGTGAGTTAGGTCCGCATTTTTTCATCGTATTTATGGAATTGATCAGCTGCTAGAATCGAAGACGATGACGATGCAATTGATTGGAAAGAGCGATTCCCGCTCCGAGATCAATTCATCAACCCCTTCATAGCCTATTGGCTCCCTATTAGGCGGGTTCTGTGGGCGATATCAACTCACAAAACACCCGTGAGCACCGAGCACCACATCTGCGATGTGAAGATGTTATAATTCACTGTATATTTATGAAATCACTTGGGGAACAGTGTTCGGTGTTTGCTGTAAGTGTCTTGCTATTTCTTATTCGAGCGTCTCATATTCACGCTGTAGTACAGTGCACTCAACGTTCATCCAGGTAGCTGAAGCTCACGAGAAAGACTCGGGGCGAAGAACATAATAAACGCACTACGAGTTACGCTGAATTGACGGACAGTTCAACATCATGCCATAATCTGCCATCAGTTCACAACGATACAATGTATCATGCATCAATGCATCGAGCACAACGCCCTCGTCCGCCACACACACAAAACCGAAGGCCTTGGTACCTGCCGCCAGCTTCGCCACGGGTACTCCATCATTGCGGCTTCGTACAACGCAGGCCCTGCAGAGGACAAATTCGCTGAGTGGGACAACTCATCTGGCGACTATCACCTCACTCACCTTGACGGTACCTGCCGCCAGCTTCGCCACGGGTACTCCATCATTGCGGCTTCGTACAACGCAGGCCCTGCAGAGGACAAATTCGCTGAGTGGGACAACTCATCTGGCGACTATCACCTCACTCACCTTGACGATCCCACTCCCACCGCTTGCAAGCTCAAGGTTGATATGCCCATCCTCTTCATTCCCAATCCCTGGTTATGTCATCGTTCCAGAACGTGAGTACGAAGATAGCCCAATTCCTCAGGTGGGAAAGGGCCAATAATCGTGCCATCCAGCAACGCAAGGACAAGCGAGCTGGATTACTTCGGGAGGACGACCGTGACAACTGTCTGATTTCCTTTCGAGCTCGGACTCGGGCTCAGAGCGTCCGCTGCAGTTTATCCTGGGCTCGTTTAACAACGGCAATGGAGACGACAATGCGGAGGGTGATCCTGATATCGATGTGAACGGCGAGAAGGAAGATGCTGCCATGCAGAATGCGGAAAATTAGTCTCGTGACGTTTACTTTCTTCCATCAAACTTTCGCTTACTTACCTTAAAGATTCATCCTACGCTATTCGATCCTACCTACTTGTAGTGCCCAACGTTGTTGGCTAGGAGGGCATATGTTACGCGTCGGCCTATGGCCCGATTCTTTTACCTTATTCCTTTCCCCTATCCTTCACTCCCCCGGCTTTTCCCTTTTATTCTTTATTCATGCAGTATATAAACACGTACATAGTCTAGCTCGGGTTTTCGCAATCAACCTCTGCGCCTGTCAGCGACTGCTTGAGCTTGTGAGAGCAGTGACTTTCGCCACCCTCTCAGCAATGAACTGAACTACTGTACTATTTCGACCGTATCTTCACATAACGCGTAACGGGGGTCCATTATGTGAAGATAGGCGAACTTCGTAACGCGTAACAGGCCCCTTTAGTGCCTTAAATTACTCAATAAAGCAATAAAATTTCGGTCCGGCATACGCCGGACTGCCCATTAAGGTATATGACATCATAATGAAGATGTAGTTTATGAAGATGTTGCATAACGCGTAACACCCCGTGAAGATACGGTCAAAATAGTACAGTACTTGGGCTGCCTCTTTGATGTTCGTCCAGTCAAAGCTCAGCATAAAAAGCTTCAGATAGTCCTATATAGCACTATCTGAGGCTGTTGGTGACACTGTTGGTCGCATCAGCAGGACGGCAGCATCATCAGCTCGGGTACAGAAACGGTCGTGACCGGGTGTCACAGCGTCTAGCTGACTCTTTCCTCTCCTCCCTCGAAAGCCATGCCTTCAATCAATTCCGCGCACACCGCTGACGATGAAGACTTACAAAACTCTCCCAGTGCTCGAAACAAGACTCATATGGAGACGCCTGATAACTCAGACGAGGATTCCCAGCTGGAGAATAAAATTCAGGAGCTAGTCGAGAATTTGACAGCCTATTCCTCCCGACGACAACGAAAATCAACCCGCGGTATGATGGGAATCCAGCGTCGTGAATATATAGTGAAAGGTGTGTGAATTCATCGCAGGGACTTGCCATACATCTCATTACAAGTGAAGGAAATGATCCATTCAACTACGAAGAGAAATTTCCGGAAGATAAGGAGCATGTGGAGTTAGGACCCACTGCCAGGGTATGGAGAACATACCTGGAGGAGTGTGCCGCATATGATATCGAGAGGGTGGAGGGATGGAGGGATGGATTAGATGTTCTACTAGTTTTTGTGAGTGCCACATCGAAAATTATCCTGCCATCATTAATAGACGTCGATGATTAGGCGGGTCTTTTTTCTGCAGTGGTCACCACGTTTGTCGCGCAGACCTCACAGAGCCTCCAGGTTGACAACAGTGCGGTCGCTGCCTCACTTTTGTTCGAGCTGATCAATGTTCAGTGTGCGGCAGGCAATGGTTCCTCTGTGAACGACGTTCCCTGTTCAGGCCTTACTCCGTTCTCGGATTTTCATCCTACTGCATCTGATTCATGGGTGAATGGCCTTTGGTTCGTCAGCCTTTCGCTCAGTCTCACTACTGCGCTGTTCGCTGTTTTGACGAAGCAATGGATCCACCAATATATGTCGGTCCCATCTGGGACACCACGGGATAGATGTCGTGTGCGTCATTTCCGATACATGGGGCTAGAGCGATGGGGTGTCGATCTCATTATCGGGATGCTACCCGTCCTTATGAGTCTATCACTTGGTGTCTTCCTCGCAGGTTTGGTTCTTTTCCTTATCCCTCTACACGTATCAATCGCATCTGCTGTCGGATCGATCACATTCACATCATTTTCCGCATACTTCATCACGAACTTCCTGCCTATCATATATCCATCGTGCCCTTACAGGACCCCATTGGTGCAGTACATGTTCCCGATATACGCTTATGCCAATCGACTCCACGGCTGGATTATCTCTCGCTTCTTCAATCATGGGCACCCAGGGAAAGCGGAGACCAAAGAGGCCACTGGGCACACAAAGGAGGCCTCGGGAATGGTGCTCGCACAGCCTGTTCACTCTTTACGAGCTGCTGAACACGCAGCTGTAGGCCTCAGTGCTGATGTCATCGATTTATACGCTCTCTCTTGGCTATTTGAGATCTTGTCCAATCTTAGCGTCCGCAATGTTGTCGTACAATCACTCAGCGCATTGCTGCTGAGGTCAGTCACCTCTGAAATCGCAGGTGGAATCTCCAACGCAACATTCAATGGACTCTTTAATGTCCCGATTGGAACAATTTGCGCTAAGGCCCATCATTAACGAGCTTCTAACATCATTGCGTAATGACAACAATAGCCCTTTCATTGCAAGGGAGTTGAGCTGTTACATTCGCATATATCTTCGCTTTGCAGATACACCCTTTCTATTCTTTCTTCTGGAATCTGTAGACGATAAGTTGCCACGTGGCACTTTCGCAGCTCTGCAATCTGTCAGCATATTTATTGATTCCTCCAAGTCAATCCAAAACTCGTTGTCAGATATAGTCATCTCCGCCTTGATGGATTCAATGGGCAACTCACAACTTTGTCTGCAGCCTATTGTATGGGCCTCAATATTTCGCAGGCTCCACCCATTGGATCCGAGTATTAATGTTTCCTTGCTCTTAAATGAGATCCCTACATCCTTTTGGCATCCTATGTTTCCTCCCCCTCCATTAGTCTTCACTTTGGGAGCCTCAAGGCGTCTAGAGACACCCATCGACTCTGACATAGCGTCCATTCCGATGACATTGAAGATCTCCTCGCCTTCTCCACAAATGGATGAACCGGTCCCTCTTCGTATGGCCATCCATACATGTCTGTACCAATGCGTTTTTGAGACCATCATCCAAGGCCATGTAGACATCCAAAACATCCAGGGTGGCATTGACTATCTCGGTCCCACCAGTGAATTCCCTGAGCCACCTCAGGATCCCAAGCTGTGTTTTCTCCTCAAAATGGCTAGCTCACCCTCCGTTTGGGACATACCCAAAGTTTTCTACGGCGACTCTGACCGTTACAGCTACACTTTCATCGGCCAAGTTTTGCTCAACATTGGAGTTCATCTGGATGTTCACAAGTTTTCGCTCATTGATAAAAACATCCCTTCTTTTCGTTTGGATGTGAATCGTCATGCGGCCCTAAAACTGCTGTACACGGTGATCTCATTGGACAAGTTTGGCGATAGTCCAGTGTCTGTTGAAGATTGTTGCATTGCCTTAATCGTCTTTCTCCGAGTACTCAATTCCACATCACATCACCCTCACTTCCTTCCCAAGGACTGGTGTACCCCAGAATTGGGTGCAAAGTTTGTTCAAATTGCTTTCGAAGATGATGAATGGAAATCATGTGTATATAAACCTCTAGTGGTTTTCGAGGAAGATATTCAACGATTTACACTGGCGACTGAACTCGCCCTTCACTTCTTCTCGTCCCTTTTCATAAAGCAAGCTGTTAAACATTTTGTTACCCAGCACCTATCTGACTCATTGGCAGATCTGCCCTGTTCGAGCAGTATAGACGTATGGGATGCAGTAGCCGTCGTTCGTGAATTTGTTCTTGCATTGGTACCCGATAGATTGGACTCCCAGATATTCCAGCAGGCCAGAGACTACGTCTTTGAGCCTCAAATCCTCTTCACTGCTTGTGCTCTTCTCCTTGTGCATGAGGATGAAATCAAATCGAACCCTGTTCTTCGACACCTTGCTCTCCTATCTCCCAATCATCCGTCCTGGCTCCAATGTCTGGAGAAACTCAACACTGTACCTGAATACTTTGGTTGGGAGTATCCCCATGAAGATTATTCTCGTCGCATGGGAGCTTTCCAGGTGTTTGTTCAAGGGGGGTGTGTGGATGAATACGGGATGGATGTCACTGCGTTCGAGCAGGACAAGGATGATCGTCCGGACAGTCCACCAATGAACATGCGTTTGCCGTTGTCACTTTGGCATCGGTTCCGGTGGCAGCGTGATAGAGAGTTGAAAAACAAGGAAGTGGTGAGCAGTGGTGGTGAAGTGTAGATACCTTACCTATCGTATAGGTTGTGAAATCGAGCAATTGTCACCCAGACATGCATATATTTTTCTTGAATTGGAACCCCCATCTTTTGTACTGTTGGTGGTTTATCATCATATTACCGCTCTCATAGTCCGAGCCGAGTTCTCTGAAGCTCCTTTCACCCATGTACCTGTCAGGGTCATGGACCCATTCGATTGGGACCTTGTGCCAATACCAACACCACCCCACCGCTATACACTTCAGTGCAGGGAGTCGAAAGCTCTATCTCATAGTGACAGCAATGCACTTCATCATCCTTGGCCATTGTTTCACTCTCGAATCCTAGTATGGGGGAAAATGGTGCAGTATTTAGCCAAAATCTAGTCTTCATTAGTGATCCGCATGCGTGACAAAAAGCAGATGCACAATACTTTATTTCTCATATAGGCATCAAACCCAGCACTCTGCTCGTGACCAATACACTATAGGAGACAGGTGAAGGGGAGTTAAGTGTCCACTAATTTGCAAGAGGAAATCGGCACCTTTTCATCGTCTTTACTCACCTGTTAAAAGCCTAACAATATATTATTCATTGTAGCTGTAAGACAGCCGTAATGTATTAATCCCTTGTACTTGCAATTGGGCGCAATTCATTACTGCTTGCAATTGCAATGGATTTTTGGCAGAGGAATCCACACCAGGTATAGGGGAAGGTGACACATAACACATCGTCATCATGGGCGTAGTTGCCTCCTCAATGTGCTTGATGTGCTCAACGCCGTGAGCCTGTGTGCTCCTGCCTTCAAGCACCTTGCTGTCAAATTAGGCCCAAATTCTCAGCTGATTTCTCTGATTAATGTGCTGAGCTTCTTTTGATTTGTTACCAATGCGTCGTACGAGCTCAGTGATTTTTGACAGGTTTGATGCAAGGGGGCCCAGAAATTGCGGCCCGGTACATGCCGGTGGTAGGTAGGTTTCCGGTTGAACACCATTAAAAAATATTTGAAGGGTCAGATTTTTTATGAAGATCTTTGCATTTTGGATGGTATGATGACTGTAGAACTTGAATATACTTCAATGCTATGCTTCTACCATGAATTTGTCCCGGTAAACCATAGGTAATGTCCCAGACATTGTGTTTTCAGGTTTTCTATGCATGTGATGCAGCTTATGGCTCTGCTAGACACTATTGGCAAGCAATGGAAATATTCAGGGATAAGTACTGGAAGTAATTGAATGGTGCAGGTATCTGTTGACAACATGACAGTGCATGCAAGCATACAATACTGCGTCAAAGCACAGGGCTATGAGAAGCCAAAGTAAGCCAAATGACAAATACATACCTTATATGGGTATATTACATCATAATGACATCATAGAGGTAGGTAGGTTCCCCTTCCGGCCACCTTAAAAAATATTTCGACCCTGTGTAATAAAATAAAATTTTCGGGCCCCCTTGGTTTGATGTGCAGAATTTATTTTTGTCTACCTTTGATGGTGCTGTCACCCGTCCTCCCAGCTCCTCTGGAGATGATCAGGTTCGCATGTTTTCCTCGATATGTCATCCCTTTTCCGGTGTCAGCCCCTCTGTATGTTTTTTTTTTTCATGATGTTTTCCACCGCTCTGACATTTCTTTAAAATATCATTTTCACTGCAAAACAAATGTATTCGGATCTAATGTACAACATCTACATGCGACAGAATTACCCTTTTTTAACCCATAAATATACTAGATTAGAAGAAAAATTTTACACCACCGGGGTTCGAACTAATAAACGCACACTCACGATATGAAACGAACAATTCTAGCACCTAGGCCAAAGAACCATTGTAATATATCGTAATGAATACAATATATCTAGTTATTGGGCTGAAAAAATGCCCCAAAAAAATGCCCGTTGTTGTGCTGTGCATGCGGGGCATAGGTGCTGGGGACAGGGTCATGCACGGTATTGTCGGTGTCATTGATACCCTTGCTATTGAAAGACGAGGCTGCTTGAGAATTGGGGGTGATAGCCTGCAGGTGGAGTGCCAAAAAGCTGGCCGGGCGATATTGGTGGCTGTTCGACATCAATGAGGGGCCAATCCAGCAAAATGGACTTCACCATTGCATTCCACATTGCTGAAAGTAAGGTCGTTACAAGAGCGGCGGGGCTGTAAGGGGTGATACAAAGTCTAAAAGGTGGACATTGGGATGGTGGGCAGATGTACAGTGATGACGATGTCCAGAAAGAAAAATGACCACAGAATCATAATCCCCCACTCACACAAAGGGAGATGCACCAGTATGGGGTCCATAGGTGACCTCATTGGTGCAGGGCAGCCCAATGTTGGCCAGGGATGGGGTGGGAAGCTGTGGGGGTTGTGGTGGTCACATGGCCATATTTCTGGGTGCATTCGATGTGCCCTCAAGTCGCCCATTCATGTCCGCAAGCGTGTTGTTGTCGACACCATCCTTAGCTGTCAGTGTCCTGATCTTCCTCCTGCCCTCCTGCCCGGACCCTCCCACCCTCCTGCAGCCTTCCAGCATCTCCTACTGCCCCTGCGAGCCTTGTCCTAGGTCTTCCCATGGCACAGCAACAGAGAACGATGAGCCCTGTCCTTTGCCGTCATTGCTGTCATTGATGCATTTGTTGTTGTTGTTGTTGTTGTTTGTCTGCGGGAATTACGCTCCTACTCTCAGATGGTGGCCGATATGGCATCTCCGAGAGTATTCTAGGTTGTTCAGGCATAGGAAGCTCATGCTTGATGGCGATTTCCCTCGATGTTGATACTGGGTGTTGATACTGGGTAGACTGAGTCGGTCAGAATGGGGATGGGAGGGGCGTATTTTCCAGATTGGTGGGGGTCATTGAAGGATGGTGTCATCATCTTTGGATGCTGAAGGCTAAGTTGGGTGTCCTAGGGCTACAGAAAGCATTGCCTTGTCTGAGGGCTTACGTGCTGGAGTGGGGTGAAACAGTCGTTATCCAGGGCTCTTGGGGCTGCTGGATGCATAAAAAGTATCTAAAATAATAGTCAGTATGAAGAAAAATAATTACATACTATTTTGTGCCCGTGAGAGGGCTGTCAGGTGAACGGATGGGGCATCGTCATGTTCGAGATGGTGGTAAGACCACAAAAGAAGAGGCACAGCCACTCGATCTCTGCTCGGTTGGTCGGACCGTGGTGATCGAGTGTGTGGAACAAGAGCTCAGAATTCGTCTGCTGCTTGAACCACTCATTCCGATGTCCCATGAGCTTTCAGGATGTTCAATTGTAAATGTTTATCATATATATATGTACAACTGGGTAGACCAGGATGCAATGGGAAGCAGATATTTGATATTTAATGGTACTTCACTGACATTTTAAGGCCTTTTCAATAAGATACCCCCTCCATGCTTCTCTGTATTTTCTCTAGCTACAGAAGAATTGTCACATATTCAAATTTATATATAGTACTGTCGATAAGACCCATCCAATCCATCCCGATGTACTAATAAATGCGCATATGGAATGTCCGAGTTTTTGAAGCCATCTTTTGTGCGTTTCACTATGAGTCACTCAATCTCATTGCCTAGTGATTTTAATATGATATTAATTCAATATGGATATTTCTGCTGATACATTCCTCTGTAGGCCACCAAAGCCGAACTGTATCTCAGTCTAATGTACTTTAATTCTTCTAGATACTTTTCCCTGCTTCATAAAATGTTGATGACCCATATCGTTAGGCATTTGTTCTCAGGTAGTTTTCCTGGCAAAGTCCGAAATACATTGAATTCACCGGTTTCGTTGCTTGAAAACATGTTTGCTACACCATATTATATACATGAAACTAGTGTAATCAATATGATAAATTTTTTGAAAAGAAACCTGTGGATGGGCTGGGCAGAGCGGGGTGTAGGTGTTGAGGATGGCCGTGGCATGTTGGATTGTCTTGCTGCTATCAAAGTGTGAGATTGAGAGGTCATCAGAGGCAAGAGTTTGAGAATCGTAAAATGGACCTAACCGCTGCCATGCCTGTGTCGAAAACAGGGATGGTGAGGTAGCTGTAGGAGGTGATACAGAGTAAGAATGGAATGGAGAGCAGAGCACAACGACGGCAGCATCAGGAGATCAAATAACCCTCAGATTCTTGATCCTCCACTGAAGTAATGAGAGTTGCATGAGTTTAGGGTATGGGCTGGATGATGCGGGAGAATCCGATGTTGGAAGGGGATGGGGTAGGCAGCAGTGGGCATTATGATGGTCGCACAGCCATAGTTGTCGGTGCATTCTGTGTATCCTTAATTCTTGTCTCAATTCCCAAAAGGGTACATGAACCGTCTTCATTGTTGGCCACCAGGGTTCCAATGTTGCTCCCGATTACCTGCTTGACCTCTCCTACCCTTTCCCAGACCCCTGTTGCCTTGACCATCCCCCACAGTCCTGTCATACTCTACAGTAGAGTCCTGCACCATTATAGAATCCTCCTAGTCCCTCCTGTTATCACTGCCATTGTCCAGTTTGTCGTCGTCGTCACCCGGGATGGGCATTGGGGGGCCGTATTTGCAGCAGTGAGGTATTGTTGGATTGTTATCGTCCATAGCGTTGGCTGTATTCCAGGGTATTGAACTGTGCATGGTGCTCGTGAGAATGTATGGGTAGTGGATGACAGATGTGGGTGCAGGCGCTCAACCATGGCAGTGTCCTGGGCAATATTACATAAGCTCGCACGCCAAAAAAAAAAAAGAGCAAGCACCAATATCACAGGTCTACTGACTAGGCCAAATATACAATTCCTAAATTCATGCCTGAAATTCAGGCTGAAAATTTTCACAGAATACCAGGAAAACATCCTGACATATAAAACCGGAGGAGGAAATGTTGACAGAGGTGAAACATGATCAGACTGAACCGAAAATAGGACTCACATCAACGGTACAATGCGACAAGCCGAAACTGAACAGGGGGGTCCTGAAAGAAGCAAATGAAGGATCTAAAAATACATGATCAGGGAGCAAGAGCTATATTTATCACACTAGGATCTAGAATAACATATCGGGCATGATTGCAATGTAAGAAATCTATCAGGGATCTATTTTGGTACGTGTAATGGGCAGAGGGGCGCAGAACCTATACCAGTGAGTGCCCCCCCGATGCTGAGCCCGGCGGCAGCTGCCAGTCACTGCAGTGGGATTAATTAATTAGGTGTTGATTGCATGTACAGTCATTAATACATTACAGATGAACTACTACTACAGTCTATTAATTAATTGTAAGGGATATAAGGCCTGCTTTACTCACAGAAATATATGTCCCCAGAAAAGGTGACGGCAGAAAAAATAGAATCTCTATAGGAAGTTGTTACAATTTATTCATTTCTTTACCTAAGTGCCTCTTATCTTATCTTATCTTTGGTGCTTACCTTATCTTATCTTTAGATCCGTGACTCCATGGAGCCTTCATAAATCTTCACATCGTCACAACTCCACTGACATGTATTATTCTCGGTTACCGTGTATTTGGCTTATTCACTTTCTAACATGGTACCCTCGTCTTAGCACTTATTGCAGACCCTCACTTTAGTATATAAGTAGTGTACTCAAAGCTGTATATTCCCTAGCTTTGAGCTAATGTTTATTCATACCGAAACACCTTCCTTCTCGCTAAGCGCTATCAAGTTAGTCTTGTATGTCAATCTCTTCGGGACTAGTCGGTGACTGTACGAACACGATACAGCCGACTATTTACCCTTGATTGAGGTTCAGGTCTTACAATTAGCTCAAAGCTTTTTCTTAGCCCCTACCCAGACATACCTATGGAGAACGACGATGCTCGTATTATAGCCATCTCCCTAGGAATACCCAGCGCCACTCTCCTCTCCATTGCTCTCATTCTTGCAATCAGGTTTTGTTACAGACCGCTACAACAAATAGAGAGACCCCACACTGCCCCCCCAGTTCTTACAACACCCACAATTGCTACAACCCCCACCAATGATAACGATGGCATCCTGCTCGAGCAGCAGCCACCCCGAATCTTCGCACCCATACCATGGCGCCTGATCCCAATCAACAAGTTCGCTAGGCCAAGAGTCGACAAAGAAGAGGAGGACTTATGAGTCAACTTCTCCTGTCATCCCGGAGAAAAGTTCTTCTACCTCTCCCAGAAGCCGCACACCTATCATCACCGTCTCCCCTGCACCTCCCTCTCCCGAGTATGTCGCATACGTCCCTCGAACTCTCTCACCTGGCATGTATGCCCGATTCACCACCCGTGTCGGGGGATTCAACGTGGGCCATGACATTTGACCCATCACCCCAGTCACCAATTACGACACTTGGGCTGACAGGAACCCTACTCCACCACCTGCAGCTGGTATTGCTTCCGAGGAGTTCTGGGATAACATTGACATCCCCTACAGCACCTACTTCCCTGCCCCCTCCCGTGACTCACCTGACCACCGCACACCTCCCCCGGCAGGATACTCCCACACAGCATGGGACCAGCCTGTACAAAACCAAGAGCTCACACCTGAGCCTGTACGAGAAATCGAGGAACCCATCGCCGGCCCCTCAACCCACCATAGGCCCCCAAGGCACAGCGGTTGGCGAAATGTCAGGTCCCTGTGCAGATCCCCATACTGTCCCCCTCAAGCAAGTGCTTGGGAGCAACTCACCCAGCGACTCTGAGAACAGCCACAGCCTGAAGAGCTGGCTGAGTCGAGCGACATCATGATCGCAGTCGAGCCACCATGCCCCCCAACTCCCTTCCCCGACACCACACCCGACGGAATTCCCCAGTCACCCACTGAGTCGTCGCGTGACCACACACGCCACAACTCTGGTCCTGATGACACTAACTGATGCCATCAATTTTTACCAAGAAACAGACGACGACCCCAATGTCCCCATTCCTGCTCTATTAAGGCAAGCAGATTACCAAGATATGTATAATTATTTTGCCTACGAATTACCCTTCGCTCCAGTTTGGGGAAACTCCCAAGCTGGAAACGATTATTTTATGAAGAAACAGAGAGGGATCCCATCAGATGAGATCTTACAGTATGAGGCAGAGCGGAACACTCGCCTCTTATGGAACGAAATACACCCGGATGCCATAATGGAGGAATTTGCCTCTTACGAAGAAGCCGCACAGGAGATCGAGATACAGGAACTGGAACCAATGCCAGACAAACCACCAGTAGCACCCGCTCGGGCACCAGTACCGGCCTTCTCGTACGTCAGGGGACAGGCACCACCAGGAACATACAAACCCAGGTACCTACCATTTGCCAGTGGCAGTCATGGAGCAGGCGGTGAAGGTGGCGGAGGTGGCGGACAACCCACACAACCACCGCAACCTCCTGACCCAAGGTATGTGCTCCCACAATTCCCCACTCCACCACCACTGCCAGACCCCCCGGTACTCTGGCAATTAGTCGACAGAGCCGTCGCCCCCTATGACGATTTCAAACCAAAGATTGTCAAAGAGGTAGATGACTTCCTTGGTGATTCTAGCGACATCACCAGATTCTTCCTAAAGTGCGAACTGCACTTCGACGTGTTCAACCGACACTTCCAACACCACCCTCATAAAGTCGTCTTTTGTGTCTCACGACTTGGAGGCAACACTGGGAAATGGTGGGAGTTGAGCGCGCAAATCCTAGGAAAGGATCAAGCGACGGGAGCCCAGCTCTACCCAAGTTACGAATTGTTCAAAACGAAACTTGGCAAGAGATTCTGGAAGGATGCCGATGCGCAGCTAAAGTACACGCAGTGGGAGAAGCTTAGGCAAGCAGACAACAAGGATGGCAACAAGTTCTTCCAGCTATTTGAAGAACTAGCCTACCACGCCGGAGTACGCACTAACGACCAAGTGATGCTCCATCAGATCAAGAAGGCCACCCGCCAGATGAGTAAAAATACTATATACTTGGCTGACAGAGAAGTGCCGACTGATTATGAAGGCTGGAAGGCCCGCCTCCTCCGGATCAACTACAACTGGCACCTCAAGCAGGCAGAAGGAACAACAGCGGTACCATCTCGACCGCAATCACAGAAGACCACTATGTCTAACAAGGGTAGTACACCAGCAGCGCCCGTAGCCACAACGACAACGGCTAGCGGGACAACTTACGGAGGACACGGGCAGCCGATGAATATTGACGAAGCTAGGGCAGCATCAGTATGCTTCCGATGTGGCAAAAAGGGCCACTACAAGCGCGACTGCCCTAACACGCCAAAAACCCGGGAAGAAGCATTACAACACTTCAACACTTATTGGGACCACCACCCAATGGAAGAGAAAATCTCGACCATTACGAAAGTAAAAGAGGGCGCCGAGGAGTAAATGATTCAACTTACTCGGCCAAGGACTTAGTTTTGGCTGGTATGCCTATCACACCTCATAAACACCCCATGCTGTACAGAATGCCCTTTGGCCATGCTAATCAGCATTGAGACCAAATTGCATATTCAATGCTAATTGGTATGGGCAATTATTGGGCCATATATGACTGCTAGGTCATATATTGCCACATCCCATTTTGGCCAACTGGTTCATTTTGAGTGCCAGTTGTAGGTCCAGCTCAATTTACTGGACCTGTGCTCACTGGTTGTGTCAGGAAAAAAGGAAACTAGACATGAAAAACATATTCAAACCCATATTAGGTGGTAGCCCGATGTCGTGCAGCCAACATTAGATGGATTCAACATTAAATGTTTGGATTACCTTTTTTTTGTGGCCACCGATTGAGCTATATGTGCGGCAAAAATTGATACTTCATAAGGATTGAACCCACAGCACATCATCAACAGAGCTAACAGAAAAGACAAGAGCTCTAACCATTATGCCAAGATGCCATACATATTATGCTGGTACAGTAGTATACCTAGGGTCCAATATATAATATTTTAGAAATAAAAAAAATTGCCACCATAAACTGGGCACAGTGGGCACGGGCATCGAGGGTGGGGGTCACGGGTAGTGTCGACGGCAGGATACTACCCCTGTGCATCGAAGCGAATGGTTTCCGAGGGGTCAGAGAGTTCCAGACGTCAGTAGTATGGGAAAGTGGGGTGGGGAGACTTCGGTGCCCATTTGATGGCGGTAGCATGGTCCTAGATTGTCAAGAATCTCATCGTTAGATTGCCCGGTATTGAAAATGGGAGTAGGGAGGTCTGGGTGGTGGCGACTAGGCTGTAGGACTGGTTATAGGGCGGAAGGATCGGGGATCGGGATGGGGTAGTGACGCCGGGTGACGAGGGTGTCGGGGACAGTGGTGCACAGTAGGATGGTGTTCCCCCACATAAAAAAGGGGGTATCTGTGACTCTGGAGTGGCTGGGGCGAGTGGCTGGAGCGGGGGACGCCGATGTTGGTGTTCAGCGGGGCGGGCAGCAGTGGGCGGGTGAAACATCGTATGGCCTTGATTCCTAGCGCACTCATTGAGCCCTCGGGTCTTCCTTTAATGCTGAAAAAGGCATACTCATCATCGCTGTCGTTCAGTGTCAGCGTCCCAATCATCATCCCGCGATCCCGCTCGACGTCTCCCGCCCTTCTGCATCATCCGTCTCCCTTCTCCTTCCGAGTGAGCCCTCCCAAGAGCAATGCCAGGGCGCCAATTCACAGTAGAAGTCCACTGACCCTTGTAGTCATCATCAGCGTCGTCGCCAGCGTCGTCGTCCTTGTCGTCCGTGGTGCGTTTCCTGGGACTTCCCGCATCGAGATGGGGTCCGATAGCATATCCTGGACATACTACACACTATTGTAGTATGCAGACAGCATGTGCGGTGGCGATTAGCACCGATGTCGATGCGGGAGGTGCTGGGTCGGTTGCATTGGGGATGGGGGTCGCATTTGGGTCGTGGCGGGGTGCGGTTGGGTAGCATCATCCTCGTCGAGTGTAGTGGTGTCGACGACTGTCATTTGGGACAATGTCATACCCTGCTGCCTCATTTGAGGGCTTACGCAGGTGGTGGGGGATAGGATACACGCAATCCGGCACTCTTGGGGGTGCCGGAAGCATCAAAAAGACCTAAAAGAAAATAATAAGTACTATCAATGATAAAACACACCATTTCAATGTCCAATAGACTTGGTTTGCATTGAGGACGGGCCTGGTGAGACGGCAAGGTGGTGGTGTCTGGCAGAAAAAGAAGACACACAGCCACTCGATCACTGTATGGATTTACGGTCCGGCATGATCAAGGGAGTGGAATTGACGCTTGGGTTGCATCCCCTGCTCGACTCTTGTATTCCGACGCCCCGGAAATCATCAGAATATCCTCTAATACCGTTTCAAAGGATATGTATGTAGTTTTGAGGATATTAAATGTGATAAATAGTGACGGATATCCATTTTATTATTCAAAAGCCCCAGTTTTGGTCATTTTGCTAGCATATACCATTTATTCGTAGTTCCCTCCACTGTCAAACAGAGCCGGATGTGTTCCATAAGCAAGAAGATGCATTGTACTACCCAATTAAAATGTCCGATCCATGGCGATCTAGTAGGGTAGACCTTGTTATCCACATTGTTGCTTGAGTGAAGCAAAGTACTATTATGCCTTGTTCCCTTTTTGTGTACGTTCATCTGACCAAAACTCATTAGTGCCGGGATAAGTACAATTTGAAGCAAGGGATAGTCTAAATGAGTGTAGGGCACAGTTTATTAAGAAATTCACTCTATCTTGAATGTGTACCGTGGTATATTGCCTTCAAAGGGTAGTAAAACTGAATTTTTCATCATTATTCCATTGTTATGATCCATAGGAAGTAAATTATGGCTGGAAAAGCTATGTATAACCTGAAAATGAATCAATAGACATCATCCGTTCTGATTTTGGAGGCGTGAAGAGCTTCGTGATGGTACAATCTATGAGCCATTGTGCAATGCACCCATATTAACAGTGGTCCGGCAAACTCCAGAGTCATCGAAATATGACATTTTCACTGAATAGATGCACATTACAGAGCTACAATAAGGTGTATTGAGCATATCTAAGTTTCATATACATACTGCATTAAAATTAAGGGCAATATACCGGCTGCTATCCTCAAATTTCTGCCCGTTTTAAAAATTGAGTGGCTACCAGATTGGGAAGGAGATATTCCCATGGTATGTACATCCAAGCGTGCACGAGCACATCCAGCTAATGTAGGCTGTGGGTGGCCACGGAAGTGATGCCAGAATATGAAATATATTTTTTAGAACCCGGAATTTTTTTTTGGGATCCAGGCAATGAGCGGGAGGGCGGGAATTCCAATGCTGCATGAGCCAGTGCCCAAACCAACCATTCTGTAGATTAGCTAATGTGCTGCCCTATTGCCCAAAATGGCTGCATTGGCTATTAGCATTGATTTTGCAATCCAGTCCTTTGCTAATCAGCATGGATATTTGCCCAAATTCTACAGCATGGCTTGTCATAAATGTACTTATATATCACCTGTAGTATCCACCGCGCATTCGAATATACCCACGACTTCGCAATCAGACCAGAAACTAAGCAAGAATCAAATTACAGATCCTAGAATGAGCGGTATGGTTGTCAAACTACTGGCTCGACGTTCAACAAGTAACCTACCATAGTGACACCCATCATAACGGTTAGACCAGATGGGGCAGGGGAACAAGTGCATAGCGCCTCCCCTGACATAGCGGCTCTATGGAGTCCCAGCCTCGCTGGGAGTTTTGAGGGAATAGCTTCAGCGAAACCTCCTCTGGTAAAAGAGAACACCGTACGGCTACCAAAGTCTAAATCCCTTATACACCAAGGGGCTTTGGCAATGGCCAAGGACACCAGAAGAATTGAGGATGAACCGGAGTCAAGTAAGGGCCCCCGATTAGTTGCCAATGCCTATCGTGGCAAAGGGCAACTCGACGAAGGGGGAATGCTGAATGAAACGAGGGACCTATCCACCACAGTGACAGGCTCGGAGGAACCAGGTGAAGGCGACTGCTATGCAACAGTGAGAAGCGAAGGCAATCATTGTCCAGCAGTGTCAGCCCAACCTGTTGCCCCTTTATAGGGTGACACCTTCACAGAAAGCACCTCCCGTTCCACAACCGACCAGAAAGCCGCAGGACAGGAAGCTGCTAGTGCCCAGGCAGTACAAAGGGGGCATCAGGTAGCTTTTATTGAAGAAGTACCTGATGACAAGGACATTATGAGCTTCATGATGAACAAAAACACTAAATTAATTCCCCCTTTAGAAACTGCGGTGACCTCACCAACGGTAGTCGAGCCCATATGGGTCGACACGAAGGTTAGAGAGGCCCCACAACTCTCACGCACTTATACTAGCGGCGAGACTTATAATGAGTGGCTTAAACCATTTGGAGCTGAGTGGACTCTGCGCGGCATAGTAGAAGCCAAGACAGAGTCGGAGGCGAAGGCAATCCTAAAAAATTGGATTCACAAGGCACGCATGGAGGAAGTGGTCGACTCAATGATCGAAGCAATGAGGGGGATGAAGCGAATCAATGTGCTGTAGTGGCTTGAAGAGCTGCAACAGCCAAAGCAATATATCAGCGCACTAAGCAAGAAAGGGAAGGACCTGGTTATCCCTGTCAAAATCAGAACACCAGGGACCCTTGCCTTAATCCCCACAGCTGCATTGGTAGATAGCGGATGTACCAGTAGCGCCATCAACCAAAAGTTCGTCGAACAGTACAACATCCTGACTTGAGTGACTGCCGCACCAATCCTGGTCTATAATGCTGATGGAACCAAGAACCAAGGAGGATCAATTACCAAATATGCCGAGATCAATCTCAAAATCGGAGATCATTCAGAACAAATAGATCTAGCTGTAACAGATCTCGGTGATAAACAGATCTTCCTCGGTCATGATTGGTTAGCCTGGCATAATCCGATCATCAATTGGAAGACAGGAGGATTAACGTTTGCACGGTGCGAATGCTGCAAGAACCCATTCATGCTACCCGATGCAGACCCCGACGACAAGTGAGACAAAGAGCTGGAGGAGGGAGATACCATTCTCGCAGTAGATTTTATGCAGGCTATTCTCATATGTGCTCATCACACCAATGACTTAGCTGCCACAGCCAACGCAGACAAGAAGACCAAGACGTTCGAAGAAATGGTCCCAGAATGATGTTGGGATTTCAGCGATCTATTCGACAAAGATAGTTTTAATGAACTTCCTGAGCCAAAAACATGGGACCACACAATTGAACTCATTCCAAATGCAAGTGCCAATCTAGACTGCAAGGTCTACCCTCTTAACCGGAACGAGCAGGCAGAACTTGACAAGTTCTTGGACGAGAACCTCTCGAGTGGACGAATACGGCCCTCCAAGTCGCCTATGGCTTTACCTTTCTTCTTTGTCAAGAAAAAGGATGGCAAGCTACAACCAGTACAAGATTATCGTAAGCTTAACAAGATGATGATCAAGAATCGATACCCGCTTCCACTCATCTCGGAGCTAATGGATAACACCCATGGTTGCAGCTCTAGCCCAACAGCCTGGTTATAACCAGGGGAGCTGTAGCCTACACTGTGGTTATTAACCATGCCCTACAATAGTACACAATCAGTACACTCCTGGCCCAAAGTCCTGCCATATCTGGCACTCATCAGCAAATAACCACATCTGCCTGGTTATTCTACAGACTCAGACGCACGGCTCCCATATCATTAAAAAAAATCGTCTCAATTAGGCAGTACATAAATACATTGAATACCTAAGCGACTGCGATGTCATTGACCTCAGCTGTCTCCTCCTCGGCTGTCACGGCCTCATTCTCACCTGCTAATGTCTCCTCATGTGCCTCCATCTCCAATGCCTCCTCCTTGTTTCTAGCCGGTCTAATCATGCTACTTGCTGGCAGTTTCCACAATGCACCAAACGACGCTGCAAGCTTTCTGTATACAACTGCCTGGCTGCTCACATAAGCTTGTCTCCCCTCCAATAGAGGTGCATCCCCAACCAGGCTCTCACACCCAAGTCGCCAATCATCCCAATGCGCCGCATGTTTTTCGAGAGAAATCAACGTCCTCAACATCTTGGCCTTCAGGAGATTTACCTGCTCACACCACCAGTGGAGACATGCTCAGCTCTTTAACCACTTGAGATGCGCCGCTGTCACAGAGGACCTTCAGAACAAATACACGCCTCTACAGAGCAGACATACCATCACCCAATTCCTTGTCATCACCCCCAAATGCTCCTTCCAGCGTCCAGATCCAACCTACAGTCCTATGACCCTCTCCTGCTGTTGTTACTTGTTCTGGCAGTGTCCTCCTCTTCTTCCTTGAACGAGTGGAGTCATCTTCCATGCGATCTTCCACATCAATAGAAATGACCACCCCATCCCTGCAATCTATGTCTGAGTCTTTTAGAACTTGAAGCTTCTTCTCCCAGGGACCGAATCCTCAAAGTGAAAGTAGCACCTCGTGCGATGCCCGGTATTTCATGACCGTCAAATCCAACCGATGCTGCAGATGATCCACAAAACCCGCAGCACGGGTCATGTGTAACTGGCCCCTCATGTTACCGTCCCGGTATCTATATGTGTCCCTTTTCGTACAAATCAGACCGTGCAGAGTCTCCAATGCATCCATGCACTGCGCTTCCCTCAATTTCTCCTCAATTTGCGACAATTCACTCCGACAGCCCTCAGTTCTCTGTGCTGGTGTCAAGGCTGAAGGAAGCAAGAGGCGTTCATGCTCGATGTCGACAGTGCCGTCAATTTGTGCTGGTGATTCCAACAAGAGCAGAGCGACACAAGGCATGTATACGGCCTGCATCCCACGGAACTGCTTGACCTCACGCTGCAACGCCATGCGATGCTTCTGTTGGTTGTTAAGATCTGAGATTGTCAGAGGATCTTCTTCTGTCTCTTTGTAATCTTGAATCAAGCGTCGTCTATGAAATGGTAAGCATCTGTTCCAAGCTCGTTAACTGGCAGCTTACTGTTTATCTTCCAGTAGCAGTCCCATTGCTACCGTTGCTGCCGGTCCCACCAAATGTAGGTGAGTCACTCCCTTCTCCTCTGCGCGCCTCTCCTGCTCCTTCAATTGGTGCTTTACCACCGCCTCCGAAGCATCTATAACTTTGTCAGTCACTCGCAGACGATGCTAATCGTAGACACCTATGTTTAACCTCTCTAAAATAGGGATTTGGTGCATTATTGTCAGCCTCCCAGGCCTTGACCTGCACCATCCATTGCTGAGCCCAATTCTTCCCAGCGGGCAAGCACTCCGTGAATATTATATGCACCGCCGCCTGATGCACATGCTGTTTCACCGCAAGATCATATCTCTGATGCATCAAATGGCCTGTTATCCCTGCTCAGTCACCATTACAATCGAAAACGATCCACACATACCTGTACCTGTAACCTTTCTCCAATTGTGGCCCCCCATCTGATCATCAATAATATCAAACCTAGCTCTTGGTCCCATCTCCTTCATGGACAGCGTGCATGTGTGCAGATCATCCCACGTTCATTCTACGCCTTCTCCATCCGTTCATGCGACCTCCGGCTTCAGGTTCATTGAGTACTGGCACTGGCAGGCATACTTGTGGGCCTTACAGTGAAGCTTTGGCACGCCAAAGTCCAAAATAGCATCCAGTCGAATCCTAGATTGCTCTGGGAGCTTTTGCATATGGTCGCTCAGCTTCTTTCTCCATTGACAGGCAATGTCGTAGGAGAAGAATACTTCCTGGTTGTCGGGGTATGAATGCTTGATAGCTGAACCTGCCAGATAGTCCATGTTGCAATACCTGATGGATATGAGCACCCAAACCCTGAAGACGCACTTTTCTGTGTTGCGTACTTCTTCACATGTGCAATATATGCCTTGTGATCCACATAGTATGCCAAGCCTGTATGCAGACCCGGATCTCTTTTGTGGGTAGACTTCTTGACGCTTTTCAGGTGAAAACAAGCGTCACCGCCGACGATGGGCCTGTAGACGTATCTGAATCAGGGTGAGCCAATGTTCTCTTACATTTAGAAATATGTACTTCTCCTCCTTCAGTACCAATTGCCACCCCTCAGGCAGGTTCTCATCAGGGTGAGGGCAAGAGATGCATCGTATCACCAATGCTCCTGCTGCTGAGGTCGCAATTCCATTATAAATGAGACCATGCCCTGCGCGTTTCATCATTTTCAGATGCCTGAACTGACGGCTCATGCGGAAAAACAACTGATATCTTGTCTGTAATCAATCATTAACAAACCGCACACAGGTACCATGCGACCGCTCGCATACCTTGGGAAGATCGATGTCTGTGTTGTCCGTGGTGTTGTTGAGACCACGATAATATTCATAGGCTGATACCTTCCCACAAAGTGTTTGAACATGGAAATGTTTCAGCATTTCAATCGTAGCGCAGGTCCTGGGTGCATGTGTCATTGCTGGATACCACCCAAAGTGCAGGCACTGCATGCAATCTGGTCTTTGGTGCTCACACACACAAAAATCGATGGCAACTTTATGTATTCTGTTGATATGGAGGACAGTAAAATCCGACAGACCAGGACATGGGTTAATGCAGTGCATGTCCCAGTGTCCCAGCTGAACCCGTAGTCCCAAACGTTTCAGCGAGTCCTCCTCAAAAAATGACCTGTTCCACCGCTGTCAGGCGATGAGAAATAAAACCACATTGGAGTCGTCAGGAAATCCACCTTGATTCTATGAAGGACCATCCTTGCATGGCGATGTAGGCAGCATTTCACACACTCCAAAAGTCCTGCCCCACACTCATCGCATCGTATCACAGGCGTGCTATCCCAATCCTGTGACTCGTCAGCAATATTGGCGCAGGAAGGGCAGCACTCTGTGGGTGCTGATCCCCGTCCTTCAGCCCGTAGGAACTCCCTCAAATACTCTTCTCGATGGCCAGGTCGCTCCGCAGTACCCATCCATTCCAACATGGGTGCATCCAAATTCGCGTATCTCTTCGAGGCTGGCTTGGCCGGGTTTTCTGCAGCGCTGGGGCTCTCGTCAATGTCCTGCACATCCAGCCACACGTCCTGATCTGCATAGAGGTTGTCCGTGAGGGTTTTCCAGGATGGGAAGGCGCCTTTGTCATCTAGATATTGGAGGAGAGGCGTGCCATTAGTCTCTTGCAGGCGTCGGGAATGCAGCGAGACAGAAATCGATCTTGAGGTGGGCACTGTGAACTGCCGCTGAGCCTGGGTCTGGTTGTATCAATAGACTGATGGTCGCTTTGTAGCAGGTCGGCAGGACATTGGTTCGGTGCATCATACTGCAGGACTGTTTGGCCATGTTTGAGAAAGCTAAAAGCTAGCACATAATAACAGGTTGCCACACCTTCTGCGCCATTGATTGAACTACCATCCACCATGGCTGAGCACAAAGAAAACAGCGCCAGTGTGAGTGTCAAGCAAGAAGGGGATCCCGGGTATGTCACAAGTCAATTGCTGTGACTGTCAATGGCTGATTGCATCATAGGAAGATCACTGCTGAAGCCTCAGCTCAGGGCCAGGTTGCAGGGTAGGTCCCTCTGACCCTGAAGCTCCAATATCTTATCTTGCACAGATTCTATGTCTCCACCCGCTACCAGATCAACCAGCACTTCCACAATGAGCAGGTTGAGTGGATCGACGCCAATGTTGGCCACTTTGAAGAAGCGGTTATTGCCGGACACCACTTTCTGTGGTTAGAGCCATTTTTTGAGGCTTGGTTCAAATGCTGGCCAGAAAATGAAGATGGGATGTACTGTCCTGCAGAGGAGGCTGACGACATTGTTGACCAAAAAAAGGTTAGTCATTTTACCTCTTCATTGTATCTGTTCGAATGTCACTCTGTTATATGTGCCTATCAGAATATCTTGCGTATCTTGACAATGCGCATCGAGGCACGATGGACTCGGCTGCTGAACGATCCCGAGGAGGACCCCCAGACAGTCCAGATCAGACTGGGGATACTAGACTACCTGCACGAATTCTTGGATCATGATTTTAATTAGACATTCCCTACCTCGCTTCAATGATATTGTTCCCTCCTGTTTTTTTCGTATGTTTGCGGCGAGTGGAAAGCTTCTATTGATGGTACGGTAACTACAACAATACTAGACTGGCGGCTCTTCCCTCTTGAAGTCGGTGAGGAAGTCAATCTTCCATCCCTCTGGCGTCTCCACCACATACCGTTCTGCATCATAGTTTGGGTTGTCGAACTTCTCCCAGTACTCTTTTGCGACGGGGGCAAGCCTGGTGGGACGGATGCGCCCTGAGGCTGCGCGACGAGTGGTTGCCATGCTTGCCACGGCATTCTGGCTTGAAGCCACCTCCCCTTCCCTGTGTTTGCGTCGGGCCTCTTGCTGACGCTTGCTGGCGTCGCTAGCCGCATCAGGATTGAGCGTCCACGTCGACCACACGAGCATTCGGCTCAGGTCCTGTCACATGATCAAGGTGACATTCTCGTACGCGAAAAATATGACACACCTTTTTGCAGGCCCACTGAGCGGCTTCGAGGTCCAAGCCAGTGAGACTGGGATCCTCTTGGTACAGGTGGAACCACTCCTCAAAAAAGGCCTGCAGGAACTCCAGCTCCTCTACGCCTCCCACCTGCTTGACTGTCTTGTACTCAGCCACCTTTTTTTGAATGTGGGCATGCTGGTCGCTCATGTAGAGGGGGTCAGGTCCTTTGAGCTTGATTGGGTCATTAGCAAATTTGAATGATGTGACACTGATAAGATCACTCTACCTTGGGCATTTGAAAAGAATTTTGGAGGCTTTCGTTCTAATGATAGATCGAGGTTTGATCTGATGTGTGCTGACAAACAACTGTACAGTTTCCAGTGGTGGCTGCAGCATCGGCCAAAATTCTCTTTGCTTGGGGTCTGAGATGGCGTTGACTGAGCAACCACTGTGAACATATCGCACGATGACCAAGCCTCAAGTGACTATTACCACTGTAGTGGACCCAGAGTGAGCTCCCCATCGATCCAGACAATCTATCGGCTAAACAGCTCTCACAGGATGCAAGCCACGGCAATGGCTCTGGTGCGCCTTCAGTGGTGGCTGTCTTTCGATCGCATTCGCGTGCGGTGAGTATTTCAACATGACTCCAGCCCTGATTATCACTGATCGATATCTTTGACATCAGCTTGCCAATGTTTTGCCACTCCCATTATTTTCCACTCACGCATGATGATCCGCAATTCCACCTTCGAACATACCACAGTGCCGGCAAGTGTGCCGATGGGGAAAGAGTAGAGAGGATCTGGTCTCAGTATCGGCTCCCGGTTGAACCCAAACAGTTGAAAGCACGTCTTTAGTCACTCTTGTAGTCCTATGGTTGTTCTGTAATGTGAAAGTTTTATGTGTAACAAAGTTATATGAAAACATGTGTCGCCATTGCGAAGTCTACTGAAGTGCTGTATGGAAATCTTGGGCGAGTGTATCAAATGCGTCTGTCGCTCCCTCAGCGCCGTCCATGCTCGGTTTGCCACCCCAAGAACTATCTCCCCATTCACCTGGTATCCACGTAGTAGTCTCCCTGTCACCCGCACTACAATTGCCCCATCGATAACCTTCACTGTCGTCCCAGTCCCGCGGCTCTGGTGCCCAGCTCTGCACGCCCCAGGCACCGGTGCTTCCTTGTGCCGTCCTGTTATCAGGTGTTGTGTGTTGATCCTGTGCTTCGGTGTCAGGAGAGGGAGAATGGACATGAGAGGCCTGCTTAGGCACATAGGCGGTACACATTGCTACTTGTAACCTCGCCTGATCTTCCACGCCTTCGAATGCTACGTGGACAAACTGTGATTAATTCATCAGACAGATCTGGGATGCTGAGGTGACATACTACTTACTGCTCGAAGAGTCCTTTCCCCAAACTCGGCAGAGTTGAAGTCGGGGTGGGCCACCTTGAAATCCATTGCCATGTGCCGCGCCCAAATTGAAAGCGGTTCCTTGGTCTGAAGGCGGTATTGCTCATACCGCTCCTCGAACCAGGGCAGTAGGGGGGATTGGAGAAACTGCCGGCGACGCTCAGGGATGATTGTATCAAGGAACAGTGTGCAGGGTCATACCTTCTTCAAATACATTTGATGCGATATTTGGAACTTTTATGTTTTAGGTGTGCCAAGATAGTTTAGGTGACCAGGTAAAATGCTGGTCTGTGTGATGAAGTAACAACTGTACAGTTGTTACTGTCACACTTGCCGGCAGCCCTTCAGTAACAGAAAATGATTAAAATAATATAATGCAGCATACATATTTTCTTTATTAAACTTGCAAATACGCGAGGGAGCCTGTAGACCAAGCATGCCTAAGTTCATCGAGTCCACACATTGCAGAGCACAAGAGATCCTCCAATAATAAGACAACCCCCCTCAAGTGCTCTACCTCAACGTTCAAGAGCTTCCAACGACGAGTACACCCTTCCCTCTCATATGCGCGATTAGCCTTGAGACTGCTCTTGTGATCCAGCATGGTGAATCCGTTGAGAATGGCACTGATGACCTCTGCCAGATTGTCATCTGCAGATGCCTGTGCATACACGCCGGCAGCGAAGACGTTTGGCGGCTGGCCCATCAGGAGCATGTCGAGCTTGTCGCAAATGACTCTTGCAGTCGCGTCCTCGTCGAGACTCGGTTGGTTGTCTGCATGCATGGAACTGGAGTAAGACAGTGTGAGTATGAAGCCATGGAAATTTGGAAGATATGACAGACTATCCAGCTTTGATGGGTGGCCCGTCATTGATGGTGCAGCGAACTCACTTGACCTTGGGCTTTGTGCATACCTGGTGGCATTGGTGGTAGGACTGGGCCTCGCTGTGGGTCTCGCGATACCGGCGATGAACCTGTCAGCAAATAATGTCACAATTTCTGCAAAAGATTAATGTGAGCGTGAAAAGCAGTGGGGGGATGAGAGACATACCGGTCGTAATATGCCTGTTGAGTCGCAGCATGGGCCTCCGCTTGTTCAGTAGGAGTGTGATACTTGCGAGGTCAGCCACATTTGCGCGGGGCAGGCAAGGCAGAGGCAGAGGCAGAGTGTGCAGTGCTAGAGGAGGCGGATGGGTCCATGTGGTCGAGAGTAAAGGGCTAATTAAGGATCTGCCTGAAACAGGCAGCACATGGTCCATGCACATCTACTGTTGAATATTCCATTGCACTTGAAGGAGAGGTATTCATGAGAGATTTGAAGTGTGTGAGTATTGATGAAGATATGCAGCATGTCGCCAAACAGATAAAGCAGCCAGACGGAGGGAATGCCTGACGGGAGGGAGAGGGTCAATGGTGTGCGAGCCTATAAAGAATAATCCAATACGAGATCAGTATTAAGCTCGGCTAATGACTTTAATGTGATTTTAATTCGCGGAGCGATTATCTGGCTTCCTCATGTCCATGGGGGTTCGACCTGCCACAGAAAGTCAGTAAATACATGACAAATACCTTACCGGATAGTTTTGGCCCTGAGGAGGGAGAGAAAAATGTTAGGGAAGCTCGTATGTGTCTGGCGGTTGAGGGTATTTGGACTGACCGGTCCATAGGAGGTGATCATTCTAAGGTAACCGGTCTAACCGGTTGCCCTTATTTCAAATTTCAGCTACTCGGTAACTCGTAAGCCAGGACCGGTTAAAACAAAAAAAAAAGGGCGACAGGCAGGATTCGAACAATCAATTGATGCACGACTTGAATTATGGAAACAGACAGAATCAACTCCAATTAGACTACAGACACTTATAGTGGGGATACATGCCAAGGATGGAATGCCGCCTGACAGAGAGTAATGACTTATAAACACTGTGCAGACACTTTCAGCCTGTACACTTGAACAGGATGACCGGCAGGTAGGTAGCTACCTTGCATCTGCGAGCATGGCTGACGATTGTGTCTTCTTATAGAAACTGGCTGACAGGATCACGAGCGCATTGGCTTAAAGATCGCCTGGGAGGCTTTTGTGACGCACAGAGAAGGGGCAGCGGGGCTGTCAAGGACTACGTCGACGTGCAACTGACAGAATACCATGAGACTTGGCAATTACCGTTAATGCAGGAACCAGAACGGCCGATATGCAATCCCAATGAGGTGCTGAGCCCATCAACATCGGTTGCTCATCATGAACATTTACGTCATATGTGAAAGGTGTATCGCATTGTCTCTAGCACTGTGGAGGGAGTGCAGAGTGTAGCAAGACTGACCATAGCTTCTAGGTTCTATTTTTGTGGTGGAAAAATCGAGCTTAACGATCTTGAAGTGCTTAGTCGGGTGCATTTGCGTTTCACAGAATGACAATAGTTAAAATATTTTGAACATAAGATTGAGAGAACACGCAGTGTATCCAACTAAGTGAATTAGGTGTGGTCTGATGACTTGCAGTGCGGCCAGGCGAGGTGAACTGTACAGTTGCAGGATTTAAAGTTCAATGTAGCTAATTTGGGAGGGAAGAGATTCGCAAGGGCAAGGGCGGGGGAGAAACCTGACTCGAGTTCGACCAGGAGCAATTTGGGATTACCACGAATTCATCGCAGCACGCAATGTCCTCGAGCACATCAAAGAAGTGAGTGTGAAAGTGTTATGTCAGGGTCTCACTAATCACCTTTGGCTGTGTTTTCCATAATTGTTCGGTGATGTCATTGTGTTCAGGGCTTTCGAGGTTCACCGTTTCTGGGCAAAAGGGTCATGATTGACCTGGCTCGAGGAGCGAATAACCTCTTTTCACGCTGCCAAACGTATCAATGTCACTGCTGCCAAGGATTATGTGGACGAGCAACTTGAAGAGTACTATGTCATCTACCATTGGGAGCTTGACCTGTCTGATGAGCCTCAATTGCCGTGTCCGAATCCGAATGAGGTGTTGAGCCCGGAAAGAGAGGAAGCTAAGGGTCAGCATGTTGAGCAGATGCGAGGGGTATGCTTTACTCATCAGATCGTTGGGCTTTGAAGGCTGACATGTTTACAGATGCTGTTCTGTTGGTGGGACTGGCACATCGGGAAGCTTGATGACATGAACAAAAGACTGGACATGCCGTTGTGTGAGCTCCTGGATGAGGTTTCCAGTGTGGGAGGAAAGGGGAGTCATACCGTCCGGACGTGAGCAAGGACGGCCTACCAGCTGTGGTCAAAGGAATACTTCAAGGGCAACATTGTTGACGAGTTTGAGCAGTACTTCAGGAGACTAGATAAGCTGAACAACGAGCGAGTGGGTTGTTGAATCAGGTGGACGAGGGATTATTTCTGGGATCTTCCCGCCGATGTCCGAGCGCCTTTTGAGGCTGCAGCAGAGGCAGAGAAGGAACGATCGAAAGGCGAGGGGACGTCAAAGAGTGTGGAGGAGGCGGCAATCGAGTTAGGAGGAGCCGAGTGCACGAATGGTGGTTGCGAGGAGAAAGACGTCGTTGGGAAGGGGGAAAACCAGGCTGAGATATCAGAGGGTCCTCAAATGTCACCTGAGGAGGTATTACGGTGGGTGCACTGCTAGCCAGTATATTTATGACAGTCCTGACGTATTAATTTAGGGTGCTGGAGTCTATTGAGAGTGTCACTTACCCATGGGTCGAGACGCTGTCAAGGAAGTTGGGCCACAATGTGTCTTTGTTGATTGCAGGTCCGCATCCTGGACAAGGGGGGCAAATCAATGGTGTTTCATAAGTTAAATTCGGCGCCGTTATGTTTGTTTTGATGCTGACACGTTGAAAGGCTGCATTGTGGGTACAATCGGGATGCTCAGCCGAAGGATTGGGCACATGCCAGTGGTGGAAAAGCACACCAACAGGCAATGGATTTATTCATTGGCTTCGCTAAAACGTGTTTCAGTGAGTGAGAGTCTTGAGAGCATGGAATGCTGACTGACGTTCATACTAGCGCCAGAGGATATGAAAGCCCATGCTTTGAAGGTTGTGGATGGCGCTGAGGAGATAATGGGGCTGTATAGGGGTGAAGCCACAGAGATCTCTGAAATCGATGGAGTTCAGCCTGAACTTGTCAAGGAGACGTCGAAGAAGGGTACGAAGCGTAAGAGAGGTTCAAAGAAAAAAGACACCGCTGACAAGGAGGTTGGAGAGGAGGCTGGTCCTACCAAAGGCAAAAAATCAGCGAAAAAGTCAGCAAAGAGGTCTAGCAAGGAAAAGATGGCTCAGGAGCAGGAGCAGGAGCAGTCTTCATCCAGGGAGATTGTGGAAGACGATCGCTCCCCGGCCGATAATCCAAGTGGTCCATTGCAGCCGACTATGATGCCCAACATTGATCCTCGTCTTCAGCAGGATCTAGGAGAGTTTCTGCCACAATCGAAAGATCCAAAGGCCATATTACCTCGCGATCCTGATGATGGTACAACAGTGGGGGGTGCAAACAACGGAACACCTGAGGATGTGGAGCCGGAGGTGGACGTGATTGAGGGAGAGATCAGAATGAAAGATGGGGAGGCTGGCTTGATCGTGCCTCTGTTTCCTTTGAAGCCTGCAGATTTGGCATTGCTGGACCGCTCAATGTGGCATGACTGGTTTGCAGATTTGGTGGCATATCTGGAATCGTATGACCTTGGACCTCGTTAGGGTGATGTGCTGGGCTGTTTGATAGTGTTGGAAGGGAGAGCAGGATTCGAGGAGTTGAAGGGGGCTAAATTCAGGCTTCTGTCGGTGGGGCGTCCAGCGGAGGTGGGCGTGTGGATCAAGAATTATCAACGCAAACATCCGAAGATCAGTTTGCCTAAGTTCACCGATGAGTGGTGGATTTGGTGGAAGGGGATGCAACCAGACTGGCGCAATGTTAGGGACATTGACGGCACATTAGGGGAGGTGTACAGAGGCGGTATTGGCAGCGATTGGGAGTGCCTGCGGAAGAGTGGCCAAAACGGCTTTGTTTCTCCACTGGCTTGTCTGGCATGGTGGGGGAAAGCGGTTAGGAATGATGCAGTATTGAGAGGCAGATGGGATGATGCATTGGAGGACGTTCATCATGTTCTCATTAATTTGCTGGCAACGGAGGTGAGTGTAGCATAGCGTGAATAATTTGGTAGTGAATGATAATGTCATATTGGTGACGCAATTCGGAAATAACGGAGATAACAAGAAAGTGCAACATGCGTTGATGAGCCTAGACTTCCGTGGCAATGGCAACACCCAAAACTCGGTGAGAGCTTAGGCAATTAACGTAGCAACACAGCAATCAAGGCAATGTGTTTGTGAGTGGTTCGGTGCACCTCCGTGCAGTCAATTCCTCAATAATGCAAGATACACTGCGACTTTTCAGTCAGCGAAGTAGTACTCTTGGTCAAGGAGTACTAATAGACGTTGGCTGTAAGCCAGGAAGGATCTCGATAAACGAGATGAGACAGAATCTGGTATGACTTGAATACCAAGAAACCGTGATAGGAATTGCGAAAATGGTCTAGAGACCATGAAAATGGGTCTAGAAATCATAGCAATGGTCGAGAAATTGTGGGGAGGGACTAGAAATCATTGTGATGCTCTAGTAATCGTGGGGGAGGGCGAGTAATCATGTGGAAGGACTGGTAATCGTAGCAATGCTCTAGAAATCGTAGCAACACGCTAGAAATTGTTGCAATGCTCTAGAAATCGTGGCAATGGACTAGAAGATGTTGAAATAGCCTAGTAAACGTGGCTTGGGGTGTACCTAATATTGTGAGTCGAAACAATAGCAATAAACATACAGAGACTGCAAGAAACTGGTAGAAATCGTAGCAACTGAGGTGCTGAGTGGGGTGCTGCAGCAATAGATGCACGGCAACTCCGAACAATGATAAAGACGAGGGTGATCCTATGGAGCTGAACTGGGCCTACACGGAGGCAATACTGAACTGGGCGATGAAAACAATGGCGATGTAGAAGGTGAAGGCAATGAAACAATCCTATGTGGTGAAAGTGAAGCGATGTTATGGCATTAAAAGACAAAAGCAAGTTATTGATGCAAGATTTCATGTATTGGTGCAACCAACAACGTTTAAAGAGTAAAGCAAGCAGTGGGGAATAACTTGGAGTAACTGTAGCTGACTGGTAATGCTGTAGCCTCGTCAACTGGGTAAGAACTAGCTCTAAAAATGCAGTATCTACCTAGTTTTTATACTACAAGTACGATTTTATAAATAGAATATTCTTCGGAGCCTTAGTAAGGCTGTAAGTCCTTGGCTTTTGTAATAGCCGTAGTAAACATATGGTGTCCATGGTTCTAAAGTAACAGCAAGTCCTTGATGTTGCCATGTATGGATGCGAACCGTGTGGTTTTATTGAGTGATGAGCGGATCATAAGGTGCTGTTTAGCTGCGGATTATTGAGCTGCAGTTGCCGTGCTGAGGTGTATGCATGGGGCAATGATAATTCAAAGTCTTGGCACTGTAACAGCCTTAGTAAATGTGGTCTATAGTTGCCGTAGCTGTAATTGTCGTAGCTGGGAGGGTACTCGTGTCAATCACGTCATTTCATTAAATGATTGATGGGCACATCAACCAGATGCTTCTGAGTGATGTAGCAACCCCGTTTTAGGATGATTGTCGATCAAAGATGTCTTGCTGTGATGGGATACGGTAATTGTGATGCGAGGCGAGCTGGGAAGGATAACGGAGTGTGTGAGGAGTAGATGTCACGGTTTTAGGATTGTATCTGGGTGTTTGCAGCTTATACTGCGAAAATCCGTGGTATTGTTGAGAGTTGGCAGTGTTATGGAGTGTGTAAGGATTATAATGGTGTCGTTTTAAAGGTATTGGGTGATGGATGGCTAAATCCATGAATTCTGAGCGTACAGAGCCTGGAGGCTCATCAGCGTGTCTGATGACATGGCCATGGAAGAAAAGACTTTATTTGCCCTCGTCCTCAGGAATTTGCTAGTAAGGGATGGTAGTGTGGAAAGTGGGGCGATTGTAGCTTAGAAGTTAGCAGGTTGGGATTGAATGGTCATGTCACATTGGTGACACAATTCGGAAATAACAGAATAACAAGAAAGCGTAACAGGACCAAGTTTGATTGTGGCACACACATGTGTCTGATGATGTGGCTACGGAAGAAAGGGCAGTGGTAAAAGATTGGCCCATTTGGGTGGATTTACAGGATTAAGGACGGAATTGAGGGCATGTACCACATTTTATGGGAAATAATACTGTAGATTATTGAATGGGACCAGATGGCAACCAATTACCCAGAAAGCAGGCCAAAAAAGGGCCCCTGGAGGGCCCCAAATGCAAAATTTGCCCCTGCACCAGAGTGTGGTTAAATAACCATGCTGTAGACCTAAGCCATTGTGGTTATAACCAGGTGCTGTAGGCCTATATCTATGTATATGCCTGTGGATAAACTACGAGGGGCCAAGTACTTTTCCAAGCTCGATGTTTGATGGGGATACAACAACGTATGCATCAAGAGTGGCGACGAATGGAAGGCAGCATTCAGAACTAATTGAGGGTTGTTCGAACCCACAGTTATGTTCTTCGGGCTCACCAACTCGCCGGCCACCTTCCAGTGGATGATGAATGATATCTTTAAAAATCTCATTGCATCAGGTTGCGTCACAGTCTACCTCAACGATATCCTAATCATGTCCAAAACCAAGGAAGAGCATCGTCGCATCACATGTGAGGTTCTAAGGACCTTACGAAAGAACAAGCTATTCCTTAAAGCGGAGAAATGCGAGTTCGAAACCTTGGAAACCAAATACCTTGGAGTCATCATCAGTGAAGGAAGCATCCGGATGGACCCAGTCAAAATCGCAGGGATTGCGGAATGGCCTGTGCCAGTCAAGAAAGTACAACTGCAGTCGTTCTTAGGCTTTACCAACTTCTACAGACGTTTCATCAAAGGATACAGCAAGGTCATCAAGCCGATGACCCAGCTGACAGGAAATGATCCGTGGAAGTGGGGAAAAGCGCAACAGGATGTGTTCAAGGAGCTGAAAAGACTGCTGGCTGAAGAAGTGGTACTGGCAATACCCACAGAGGAAGGAAAGTTCCGTGTAGAGGCGGATGCAAGTGAGGGAGCGATTGGCACTGTATTGTCGCAAGAGCAGGATGGAAAATGGTGCCCAGTCACATTTCTGTCCAAGTCCCTCACAGTTACAGAACGAAATTATGAAATTTACGACAAGGAACTGCTGGCAATCATGCTAGCCCTGGACAAGTGGAGGCACTACCTAATGGGTGCAGCTCAGGACTTCGAGATATGGACAGATCATCAAAATCTGCAGTATTTCCGAAAGCCCCAAAAGCTCAACTGACGTCAAGCATGTTGGGTAACTGAGCTTGCCAAATACCATTTCTCACTACACCACAAACCGGGACCGGCAAACAAGAAGGCCGACTTACTAAGCCAACGAGCAGACCACGAGCAAGGAAAGGAGGACAACAATGAGGTTATCATCCTCAAACCCGAGCACTTCCAGGCATTAGTCATGCCCACTATCGAGGAAACCCACACCAAGATAAAGCAAGCCATGCTCAACCACCACCGATGGGACAAGAATGTCGCGACTTCCCTTAACCACGACTGAGGAATGAAACTAGTTGACGGGCTGATCTTTTACGACTCCCACATCTATGTTCCTTCTGACCACGCGTTACGAGGAGAAATAATCACACAATTTTACGACCACATCACAGCAGGACACCCCGGCATTGAAAAGACTAAAGAACTCGTCTTACGAGAATATTGGTGGCCAAGGATGAAGAAGGACATTGAAAACTATGTCCGCACCTGCGAAACGTGTCAATGAACCAAGTCAAGCACGCAAGCAAAAGCTGCACCCCTTCATCCCAATGCCATACCCTTCCGACCATGGACTCACATCTCTGTAGACATGGTCACTGGTTTACCAAAGTGCAATGGTTTTGATGCAATCTTAATGATCGTTGACCGATTCTCTAAGGAAATCATACCGATAGCATGTACCATGGAGCTGTCATCGGAAGGGTGGGCCAAAATCCTACGCAACGAAGTATACGCCAAACATGGGATGCCTCAGGTCGTCATCTCCGACCGAGGCACTGTGTTCGTATCCAAGTTCATGAAAGACCTTTATGACTTGCTTCAAATTAAGGCAAACGTATCCACCACCTATCATCCACAGACTGATGGACAGACTGAATGAGTTAATCAGGAGGTTGAAAAATACCTCCAGATCTTTGTCAATCACCTCCAGAATGACTGGGTTGAATGGCTCTCCCTTGCGGCCTTTGCTCACAACAACCGCACCCATTCCGCTACGGGCAAAAGTCCCTTCGAGGTTAACTACGGCTATAACGCTGACCTCCTCCCAGGCGCAAAACCCCGAGCACCCTTCAGAACACCAGCCTCAACCACATTCATTTCACAGATGCAGAAAATCCATGCTGAAGCAAAGCAAGCACTCAAGAAAGCCGCCGACCAGATGAAAGCCCAATATGACAAAAAGAAACGACCTGCAGTCGAATACCAGGTGGGAGATAAGGTTTGGCTCAATACAATCAACCTCAATCTCCCATGTCCCAAGAAGAAACTCACAGACAAACGAACAGGCCCATTCCCCATCATCGCAAAAATTGGGGCTTCAGCATATAAATTAAAACTCCCAATGAACTGGCATATCCATCCAGTATTCAACAAAGTACTCCTCACACCATACATGCCACCCGCATTCCCAAATCAAGAACAGCCACCTCTGCCACCGCCCAATCTTATTGACAGCGAAGAGCACTACGAAATCGAGCAAGTACTCGACAGTAGAGACCAAAAGGTCAGAGGAAAAGCAGGGGAACCATCGCACTGGGTGACAGACTACTTTGTCAAATGGAAAGGCTACGGACCAGAGTCAAACAGCTGGGTAAAGGAAGAAGACATAGACGCAGACGAACTTGTTGATGAATACCTCGCCGAACGGGTGAATCGTACCAAGCATGAAACAGGAGATTGGCAATCCTACATGGATCCATTCACTGGACAAAAAGTTTGGTACGACCAACAGCTAGACTGGGATTGGCTTGGTGGCCATGACGACTCTTTGACAGACACAAAATCACCATTTGCACCACAAGAAATACCATGACGACATGAAAAAGTTTACCAGACTTACCGCTTCCACATCCACCTGATGACGATATTCCTCCTCTTCGTTCGGTCCCTTGCGTATAGGGATCAAAGAAAAGAGGTCCCAGCTGGCCAGGCAGACACCCTAACTTTGGGCTTGGCATTGTGAAAAAGTAACGATGGGATTGAAGCTAACAGCAGTTGGGACACCTGCCTTAACAGGGGGGTAATGTTACGATTTATTCATTTCTTTACCTAAGCACCTCTTATCTTATCTTATCTTCAGCGCTTACCTTATCTTATCTTTAGATCCGCGACTCCACAGAGCCTTCATAAATCTTCACATCGTCACAACTCCACTGACACATATTATTCTCAGTTACCGTGTATTTGGCTTATTCACTTTCTAACACGGTACCCTTGTCTTAGCACTTATTGCAGACCCTCACTTTAGTATATAAGTAGTGTACTCAAAGCTGTATATTCCCTAGCTTTGAGCTAACGTTTATTCATACTGAAACACCTTCCTTCTCGCTAAGTGCTATCAAGTTAGTCTTGTATGTCAATCTCTTCGGGACTAGTCGGTGACTGTACAAACACGATACAGCTGACTATTTACCCTTGATTGAAGTTCGGGTCTTACAGAAGTGATGCTGTGCATGAAATCGGTTTAAAAAGATGCAACGTTCAACATGCTGCCCTATTAACACTATATGATCATAGTAGTGTGGATTGAACCTATTCATGTGTTCCAAGTTCTAACTGGTATACTACTGGAGGCTGCTCTAGGTCCAAGTTCATTCAAGATGCGTAGGAAATCTCCAAGAGTGTGCAGCTTCATAATACTGCTCAGAGATGTGGACACGATGAGGGCTGTATGAACAAAAGGATGAGCCATGGTCAGCAGAAGGAGGAAGCTAAGTACCATGGCGGAGAACAAAACATGAGTCTTATCAACCTATTTGATCTCCAGATGGGAATCGAACTCGAGCTCTATGTGTTGTGGCCACTACACTGTGAGGAGGCAAGTCTAAAGGAAAGGTGAACAGAGAGAGAAAGACATGAGACAGAGGGAGTGCCAAAATGCCTGATACCACTGGCCTTCTGAATGATAATACCGGGCGGGCAAGGTGGCATAGATGCAAGAAAGTCCAGTCGTACTAGATCAAAGTGCAGAAATGCTCATGTGGGAATGGTGAATAAAATGTTAGCAACTGAGTTGCTGCTGGATCATGCTTGAATGTTACAGTAGAAAACCACGATGCCGCTTAACAGTACTAGACACATTTGGCCATCCTCAAATTTCAAAACCGAACGTGCATCAACTAAGACCCAATTTACCACCATCACACACTTGATGTCCTCTGCCCTCCCACATCCATGCACCCGTATCCATCACCGACCATGGATTTATCATTATCGTCCCCAACTACTGCCTCTTCGATTCTCGTCTGTGAGGCCTCTTACTCAACCTCATCCATCGGGGCAACACAAGGGCCCCAGCTCACCAATCCTACAATGACGTCCTGTGCATTGTTTGACGACGAGATAAAATTTCTTTCCATATACGATGGATGGGCAATGGTGGTCAACATCCAGTGGACCATGGAACAAATCGCACAGATCCAAGGTAGAGGCATAAGCAATATCTTGGTGCCAAGTACGTCTTGTCTCTTACATTTTGCTATTGCTGACCCACTTGAAGAGGAATCAAAGTGTTCCGAAGCCGAGGGCCCATCAATTGTGAATCTAATGCGAGAATCCCACCAATACCACCCAACTGAACGTGCCACACTCGTCGTCTACTGCCCTCCCCACACCATGACATGGACATCCTAATCTCTGTCTTCTCATACAGCTGCAGCTGGGTCTTCATGGGTGCACACACGCTACCCGCTCCCACAACGTTCATCACCATCGTCCCTGACTACCACCTCGTTGACTTGGGTGTCCAATTCCAGGATGTTCAAGATGCTATGCAACAGGTCACATCAGGCCCCGGGAAGCTCCCACCAAGCTGTGTCCAGAAAATTTGCTGATTTTGGGCCTCAAATATGCAAAGATTCGGGGGTAAAATATGCAAACTCGGACAATGCTTTTGACGGTCTGCAGGTCCCAATAGGCCAAAAAATTTCCCAGAGGTCCGTGGAGGAAGGTTCTGGCCAGATATCATCCGAAAAAGTCCTAAATTATGCAAACTGCGGACAACGGGGGCAAATTTTGGCTGTCAAATATGCAAACTATGGACAAGGATTTGGCCATTTTAGGGCCTCAAATATGCAAAATTCCAGACACAGCTTGGCGGGAGCTTCCTGGGGCCTGTCACATCCCGTCATTCTGCAGAAGTGATAAACATGTTCGCCATTCTCACTCTTCTGGAGTTTTACTCCACTGCCCTGCATCCCTGGTATCAAATGTGCGGTCCTCCTCTCTGAGCGGTACATGTGGCCAGCAGATATGAAGTTTTCTTATGCCGAGGCTAAGCAGAAGATTAGGCCACTGGTGCTGTTGGATTCTGTGAGCCTACCGACTCGAAGGGTATCGGCGGAAGAGTTGTCTAGAGAAATCCGGCAAGGTTTTGGGTGAAGGATGCATGTTTTGCAATAAATTTGCTGAAAGGGGGCTTAGCTTGGTGTTGGAGATCTGTATTGGGCAGGGCGAGGACTGGTAGAATCCACATAGTGTGAATGTCTGTGCCAAATTTGTCATTTTCTTAAGTGGCTTGTATTTTTGTGTCCCATACATGTACGTCGTTCATCGCAATGGTCCTATATTCGATGAGCAAAGGTTAACTGCTACTGATACCCATACCTTATCCCCACAACCAAAAATGAGGACTCTTATGACCAACCCTTTCTTTGCATTGAGGGTTTTTGATGCTTCAAAATAAATCTACATCAAATAAGCGCTCGGTATGAAGCACTACAAAAGAAAATATGCACTATAATTCTATACTTCGACATACTAATATGGAGCGTACCAACCGTCACAATTACTCCCGCACCATACCCTCTTCGAGTCTTCAACAGCCGCTGCATCATGTCTCTGCATAAATACTGCACTAAAATCCTTGTGCACTGCCCTTCGACAGCAAAAAAAAAAAAAAATCCTTTACTGGTTTAGAAATACGTCCGAGGCTGGAGTCGAACCAAGCACCTACGCCCGACAGGAATTGAGATATACATGCTAACCGATGGACTACCAGAGAACAACATTATAGTGCTGGAATGGTAGAATATATACAGGTTCGAAACTTAGGGATCAGAGTTTTTTTTTTCGGAGATAGGGAACTACAACCAGTGAGTGAGACGGCTCTTGGAAAAATGACATTCTTCAATCAGTTAGGATAGAAGTAAACCATAAAAATGTTTGAAAACTCTTGAGAACCCTCATGGGCATCTCTGAAGATACTATGTTGGAACTGTTGAGGTATTGTGGTACGGAAGACAAGATTGTGCGTAGCCTTGCTCTTACGCATAACGAACACGGTCAAAAAGAAACCAAACTCTGTGAAATGAAAATCATCATTGTCTCACGGGGAGTTTGCAGGGAGTCGAACCTTTGCGTGCACCTAGGAGTCCTGGTCAGTTGACGGATTAGACCCTAATCTTGAAGTGAGAACAACGTCGAATGGCTCGAGATGAAATAGAGGTGATATTGCCGTGCAGGTAACTTTGATACAACTAACGGAGACGTTGATATTGTCTGCGCACAGATACTTAGAAATGGTGACTCGTGAAGAATTTCAGTTTCTTCTTGGTAAGCACACTTACGTCGCTGACAATCTCGCCTGACCCCGATACCCCGCGTTTCTTGCGGGATGGTGAGGACGGAGCACCCCTCAAGCACTAACCTATCACTTGGCGAATATTATCCAAACCAAGCTGCAAGCATGGACCAAGTCGCACAGGAAAAATCTTGTTGCTTGTCTCTTACATTCTGTAAATTATGCCGCTACCACGTACTTGGCTCATCCACAAAATGATCTAAAGGGATCCCATCTGACATCACATTTGAAAATCCTAATCGCAAGTAATGTCCCGGAGAGGAAGAGTGGTTTACATCAAAAGTACGGAAGAAGGACCGGAAACTTTCGCCACAGATACTGGATTAAATACGACGGAGGCTTGACCCACGCACAAAGCCTCCAGATCCTGCCGCGTAGCCAAAGTTTGTCGTTCGAAGACACGAGATCATCAAGCATCCGGAGAGCATATTCCATATCAGGCCTGGCAAGCGGATCCTCGGACATCATATCAAGCAAAAGAGGCTTGAAGTCGTCTAATCCTTGATATCCCTATGAAAGGCAGAGTAAGCAGCGCCGAGTAGCAATTAGAAAGGAGAAATTACCTCACAAAGCTCAAAGATTGTAGCACCTGCGTTGTACACGTCCAACTTGAATGGATTACATGGCTCGCCGAGAGAAAACTCTGGCGATGAGCGTATACCGCAGCGGAGATTTCTGGTGGTTAGAGCGTTTTCCTTGCCTGCGGGGTATTCTTGGGCGCTTTCGAAATCGATGATATAGTACTGGACTGGGCCAATGCGACATCGAGGACGAGCGGGGAGGTTCCAGTGGACGCCGTCGTAACTTGTTTCGCAGGCGTAGTGGTACCTTTTGGGACAGACTTTTGAGGAGTCCATGAGGAAGTTGAGCGGGCTCACATCGCTATGGGAGGACAAAGTTAAAAAGGGAGCGAGTAATAACTTTGTTGAATTGACCCGTGAGCGATGTTGAGACTATGCATGAAATTGAGACCCTGCAAGTAAAAACCAATCAGACGACGGATGTCGATGAGTGCTGGTAACGGATAGAGCCTGCCTCTAACAGCTGACGAAAAGCATCCACGAACTCTGACCGGCAATGGAATTCCGGTTCGTGGAATAGCTTCAGAAGTGGCATCACCATGAATACGTGGTGGTCTTCGTCATCCGGGATAGGTATGACTTCGAGGATGGGAACAGTGTGATTTCGTGGTTCATCGGAGCTGCAAAGACGCTTTGCCATGGAGAGTTCATCTGTGTCTGTGCGTGTGATACGGATAACGACTTTAGCTCCGTCTTTCGTTCGTACAGCATCCAGGATACGCGATGTCTGGATCCGCGAGGTCAGCCCAAAAGCAAGACTTGTTCATTTATTCCCTACGAGTAGAGAGTGTTCATCCTCAAAGGATTTACGGAATCTCCATCGAGTTGTTCCATCTTTCCTGATCCAAGAAGGAGTCCAATTTGGATGGTACTGAGGTTGTAACATGTAGCCCGCGCTGGCCAGGAAGGGCTGATGTTTTACCCAGAACATTTCAGGCGCAATTCTGTCGTCGTCAGGGATACTTGAACGAATTTTCGAGTCAGAGGGGCAGAGCCAGAAGCGCATGAAATTGCCATAGAACGTCGGTAGTGGCAAGGAGTGAATGCGGCGGCGATCGAAAAGGGAAAGGTTGTGACCGTTATGTCTTTGTGACTTTGACGTTCATCTGCGACTGTCGCCATAAACTCGCGCTCATTTCGATTTGTCGCTTGAAGCTTGATATATGATATACGACGGGGTCGCTGCAATTGTTGTTTTCCTGATGAAGCTGATTCAAATCCAGGCCACGTCCGGTGGCACGTGCTCGAGGATGTCACCGAGGGAGGGAGGGCTGTGATGCGCGGGGAGAGAAAGGAAGGACCGTCTACGATGCATACGCGGAAGGGCGATGTCAAGGGGACCACCGTTCATAGACTCGCTCTCGTTTCGAATGGACACCGGATTCGCGTCAAGCTGGCTATCTCCCCCGAGCCCGACGCTCTGCACTGTTTGCGTCCCAATCATATTGGCCGGCAAGTACGCCTCTCACTCATCCTCATCCGAGTCGTGGCCATAGCTCACCGGCACCAATCCTATCCCGTGCCTCGTCTGTGGATCAAGCTAGACTCATTTCGTACAAGATGGTCGGGCGATGGTAGCCAATATCCAGCGAACTATGGAACAAATCGCCCAGGTTCAAGGGAGAGAAATCAATGATATCTTGGTGTCGGGTACGTCTTTGTCTCACACAATTTATGATAACTAATGTCCTTTGTGTAACAGCGGCGAGAATCTCACCAATATGGCCCAACAGACTGTTACACGCTCGACTACTACCCTTCCAATATGCGCCCCGACGCCTCGATCCTCATCTTCTCATATGGCTCTAGGTTCTACATGGGTGTCCGCCCCCGCCTAGCTTCATCATCTACCACAACCCCGGCCCCTTCACCGCCCGCATATTCATCACTGTCGTCCCTGCCTACCACCTCGTCGACTCGGGTGTCCAATTCCCTGGCACAGCTCAGGACGTGCGCGATGCGATGCAATGAGTTGTCAGGCCTCAAAGACAAACCCGCACCAATTGAGACGACAGCACGCCAACTGCACTAACAGAGCACTCGATGCCTCTCATCCGGATTGGAGCAAAGGCTCACCAATTCTGCAACGACATCGTTTCAGGATGAGACCAAGTTTTTGTTTGGTATAAGATGGACTAGCGATGGTAGCAAGGATCCAGCGAACCAGGGAATACATCCAAGGGAGAGAAACCAGCAATATCTTGGTGCCGAGTACGTCTTGTCTCTTATATTTTGCTATTGCTGACCTACTTGGACAGCCCTAAATGCTCCTAGCGCATGTCAGTCGAGAAGGCCATGCGAGAATCCCAACTTACCATCACAAGCTCGACGTGTACTACCCTCCCATTTCGCGCCTCGATGCTCCGATGCTCGTCTTTTCACACAGCGCCGGGTTCTACGCCTGCTGGCGGTCCCCGCCGCCGGCCCGGCTCCTTCTCTGCCAGTCGCGGGTTCATGACCGTCGTCCCCAACTACCACAGGTTGTCCAGTACCCCAGCGCAACTCAGGACGTACAGGATGCGATGCAATGGGTCGTAGATAACCTCCCCGTCCCCAACGCTGACACTGACACTCGGCGAGTATCCCCGCTCTCTCAAAGCTGTACTCCCCGCCTTGCACCCTCATATTCACTGTGCGAACCTCCTCTCTTAGCCGTATACAATCGAGCGGTCGTCAGGCCCATCGGAGTTCCATTGGATTCGGCTAGCGTACCAACTCGAATGATATCGGCGAGAGAGTTGTGCCATCAGCTCTTGAAAAGGCAGGGGCGTGCTATATGGCGATTTCTGTTGGAGCTCGGGACCGAGGATGTGATCAAGTGGGTGTGAAACAAATTTGCCGCGCGCAGCCCAAGAGTATTAGAAGTTTGTATCTTCTTCGCAATGCCAAGATCTAAGCAGACGTCAGGCTCTTGTCCCATGACTGACCCCTTTGTTTTTGATAAACGTTCCTCAAGCGCTGGGTATGTGCAAATCCCAGGAAGATATATGAATGGGTCTCTATAGAAGCATTTCCTGCTGTCTTGATGAAAGGAAAAGCCCAGATAAAAAGGCTTTTTTGTCTATGCGCATCATCCAGCTGGGAGTCGAACCTTGTGCAGGGGGTACTAATCAATGCGCCTACATGCAGTGTTTTCGTCCACTAGGATCCGATGGCATGACTGACAGTTACCTTAAAAGCCTACAGGATATTACCATCGACAAGCTGATCAGCTCTCGATTATCGACAAAGTGAGAGTGATTAGTTTGGTAAAATGACATGTGTTCTGAGCATCTCCTAGGTTCAGGTGATTCTTGCCGGCGACTCCAAGAGTCAGGATCTGGTAGAAACTCTGAAGCGGGACTGAAGTAACAACGCAAGACTACCTGAATAGTCGGCATAATTGCTCGGGCCGGCGGAGAATCTGTTCTGTATTGATTGAGTGAGTTACGTCCGTATTTTCTCATTGTATTTATGGAATTGATCAGATGAAGTCAGCTGCCAGACTCAAAGAAGATGACGATGCAATCGGTTGGAAAGAACGATTCCCGCTCCGAGATTAATTCATCAATCCCCTTCATAGCCTATTGGTTCCCTATTAGACGGCCTCTGTGGGCGATATCAACTCACAAAACACGCATGAACACCGAGCACCACATCTGCGACGTCAAGATGTCATAATTCAGTGTCTATGTATAAGATCACTTGGGGAACAGTGTTCGGTGTTTGCTGTAAGTGTCTTGCTATTGCTTATTCGAGCGTCTCATATTCACGCCGTAGTACAGCGCACTCAACGTTCATCCAGGTAGCTGAAGCTCATGAGAAAGACTCGGGGCGAAGAACTCAATAATCGCACTACGAGTACTGACGGACAGTTCAACATCATGCCTTAATCTTGCTTCAATGCATCGAGTACAACGACCTAATACCCACAAAACCGAAGGCCTGGCGCCAGCTTCGCCACGAGCCCATTGGGGACTCCATCATTGCAGCTTTGTACAACGCGGGCCCTGCAGAGGACAAGTTCGCTGAGTGGGACAACTCATCTGGCGACTATCACCTCACTCACCTTGACAATCCCGTTCCCACCGCTTGCAAGCCCAAGGTTGATATGCCCATCTTCTTCATTCCCAAAAACTTTCAAATTGCCGGCTGTGTCATCGTTCCAGAACGCGAGTACGACAACAGCTAATTCCTCGGTCGCACCCTATTCCTCAGACAGGAAAGGGCCAAGAACTTTGGGAGGACAACTGCGATCAGCTGTCTGATTTCCTTTCGAGCTCGGACTCGGATTCAGAGCGTCTGCTGCAGTTTGTTTATCCGGGGCTCGTTTAACAACGGCAATGAACACGACAATGCGGAGGGTGGTCCTGATATCGATGTGAATGGCGAGAAGGAAGATGCTGCCACACAGAATGCGGAAAATTAGTCTTGTGATGTCTACTTTCTTCCATCAAAACTTTCGCTTACTTACGTTGCAGTTTCTTTGAAAAAGATTCATCCCACGCTATTCTACCCTACCTACTTGTAGTGCCTAACCTTGTTGGCCAGGCGAAAGCAGCCTCGAACTCCTTCTCCGACTCTAGAAGTATGTTACATGTCGATTCTTTTACCTTACTCCTTTCCCCTACCCTTCACTGCTCCGGCTTTTCCCTTTTACTTGTTATTCATGCAGTACATAAACGGATAGTACACCGTACATAGTCTAGCTCGGGTTTTCGCAATCAACCTCTATGCCTGTCAGCGACTGCCTGAGCTCGTGAGAGCAGTGACTGCCGCCACCCTCTCGGCAACAAACTGAACTACTTGGCTCAACTTGGGCTGCAACATCATCAGCTGATCAGATGGAGAAATGGTCGTGACTGGGCGTCACGGGGCCTAGCTGACTCTTTCCTCTCCTCCCTCGAAAGCCATGCCTTCAATCAATGCCGCGCGGCGTGCCGACGATGAAGACTCACAAAGCTCTTCCAGTGCTCGAAATGAGACCCATACAGAGACACCTGATGACTCAGAAGATGATTATCAGCTGGAGAATAAAATTCAGCAGCTAGTCGAGAATTTGACGGCCTATTTCTCACGACGACGACGAAAATCAACCCGCGGTATGATGGGTATCCAGCGTCGTGAATATATAGTGAAAGGTGTGTGAAAATTCATCACAGGGACTTGCCATACATCTCATTACAAGTGAAGGAAATGATCCATTCAACTACGAAGAGAAATTTCCGGAAGATAAGGAGCACGAGGAGTTAGGACCCCTTGCCAGGGTATGGAGAACATATCTGGAGGAGTGTGCCGCATATGATATCGAGAGGGTGGAGGGATGGCGAGATGGATTAGATGTTCTCCTAGTTTTCGTGAGTGCCACGTCAAAAAATTTCCCGCCATCATTAATAGATGTTGATGATTAGGCGGGTCTTTTCTCTGCAGTGGTCTCCACATTTGTTGCGCAGACGTCACAGAGCCTCCAGGTCGACAATAGCGCGATCACTGCCTCGCTTTTGTTCGAGCTAATCAACGTTCAGCGGGTGGCAGGCAATGGTTCTTCTGTGAACGATGTTCCCCGTTCAGGCCTTACTCCATTCTCGGATTTTCATCCCACAACATCCGATTCATGGGTGAATGGCCTATGGTTCGTCAGCCTATCGCTCAGCCTCACTACTGCGCTGTTCGCTGTTTTGACAAAGCAATGGATCCACCAGTATATGTCGGTCCCATCTGGGACACCACGAGATAGATGTCGTGTGCGTCATTTCCGATACATGGGGCTAGAGCGATGGGGTGTCGATCTCATTATTGGGATGCTACCCGTCCTTATGAGTCTATCACTTGGTGTCTTCCTTGCAGGATTGGTTCTTTTCCTTATCCCTCTATGCGTGCCAATTGCATCTGCTGTCGGATCGATCGCATTCACATCATTTGCAGCATACTTCATCACCAACTTCCTGCCTATCATATATCCATCGTGCCCTTACAGGACCCCGTTAGTGCAGTACATGTTCCCGATATACGCTTATGCCAATCAACTCCGTGGCTGGATTATCTCTCGCTTCTTCGATCGTGGGCACCCAGGGAAAGCAGAGACCGAAAAGGCCACTGGGCACACAAAGGAGGCCTCGGGAATGGTGCTCGCACAGCCTGTTCGCTCTTTACGAGCTGCTGAACACGCAGCTGTAGGCCTCAGTGCTGATGACATCGATTTATATGCTCTCTCTTGGCTGTTTGAGATCTCGTCCAACCCTAGCGTCCGCAATATTGTTGTACAGTCACTCAGCGCGTTACCGCTGAGGTCAGTCACCTCTCTGAAATCGCAGGTGGAATCTCCAACGCACCAGTCAATGGACTCTTTAATGTCCCGATTGGAACAATCTGCGCTAAAGCCCGTCGTTAAGGAGCTTCTAGAATCATTGCGTAATGACAACAATAGCCCTTTCATTGCAAGGGAGTTGAGCCGTTACATTCGCATATATTTTCGCTTCGCAGATACACCCGTTTCATTCTTTCTTCGGGAATCTGTAGACGATAAGTTGCCGCATAGCACTTTCGCAGCTCTGCAATCTGTCAGCGGCATATTTTCTCTTTACTCCGAGTCAATCAAAAACTCGTTGTCAGATATAGTCATCTCCGCCTTGATGGGCGAGTCACAACTTTGTCTGCAGCCTATTGTATGGGCCTCAATATTTCGCTGGCTCCACTCATTGGGTCCGAGTATTAATGTTTCCTTACTCTTAAATGAGATCCCTACATCCTTTTGGCATCCTATGTTTCCTCCCCCTCCATTAGTCTTCACTTTGGGAGCCTTAATGCACCGCGAGATAGCATTGCAGATCTCCTCGCCTTCTCCACAAGTGGATGAACCGGTCCCTCTTCGTATGGCCATCCATACATGTCTGTACCAATGCGTTTTTGAGACCATCATCCAAGGCCATGTAGACATCCGAAACGTCCAGGGTAGCGTTGACTATCTCGGTCCCACCAGTGAATTCCCTGAGCCGCCTCAGGATCCCAAGCTGTGCTTTCTCCTCAAAATGGCCAGCTCGCCCTCCGTTTGGGACATACACAAAGTTTCCGACGGCGACCCTCACCGTTACAGCTACACTTTCATCGGCCGAATTTTGCTCAACATAGGAGTTCATCTGGATGTTCACAAGTTTTCGCTCATCGACAAAAACATCCCTTCTTTTTGTTTGGATGTGAATCGTCATGCGGTCTTAAAACTGCTGTACACGGTGATCTCATCGGACAAGTTTGGCGATAGTCAAGCATGTGTTACAGATTGTTGCATCGCCTTAATCGTCTTTCTCCGAGTACTCAATTCTACATCACATCACCCTCGCTTCCTTCCCAAGGACTGGTGTACCCCAGAATTGGCTGCAAAGTTCGTTCAAATTGCTTTCGAAGATGATGAATGGAAATCATGTGTATATAAACATAAAGTGGTTTTCGAGGAAGATATTCAACGATTTAAACCGGCGACTGAACTCGCCCTTCATTTTTTCTCGTGTCCCCTTTTCATAAACCAAGCTGTTGGACATTTTGTTACCCGGCGGCTCTTTGACTCGGTGGGAGATCCGCCTCGTTGGGGAGATATTAAAATAGACGACACAGTAGCCGTCGTTCGTGAATTTTTTCTTGCGTTGGTACCCGACAGATTGGACTCGCAGATATTCCAGCAGGCCACAGACTACGTCTTCGAGCCTCAAACCCTCTTCACCGCTTGTGTTCTTCTCCTTTGGCGCAACAATGAAACCAAATCGAACCCTGTTCTTCGACACCTTGCTCTCCTATCTCCCAATCATCCGTCCTGGCTCCAATGTCTGGAGAAACTCAATACTGTACCTGAATTCTTTATTTGGAATGTTGATTTCCAGGTGTTCATTCGAGGGGGGTGCGTGGATGACTACGGGATGGATGGCGTTGGGTTCAAGCAGGATGAGGATGATCGTCCGGACAATCCACCAATGAACATGCGTTCGCCGTTGTCACTTTGGCGTCGGTTTCGGCAGCATCGCGATAAAGAGACAACAAACAAGGAAGTAGTGAGCAGTGGTGGTCAAGTGTAATCTATCGTATAGGTTGGGATATCGAGGAAGTAACTGTCATCCACGCATATGGGCGTAATAGTGTACAACTGGACCGTCCAACGTGACACGTTCAATGGTATGATGGGGGGTTTCACTCCCGGATTGTAGTGCCGCAGTATGGAGAAAGATGCTATTTAACCGAAATCCAGTCCTAGTTAGCTCAGTGCCTGGTCTGCATGCAGGCAAAAAGGCCGTTGTACATAGCTGTGATTTCTTGCATGGGAGTCGAACCCTAGCACCCTGCTCGTAACAAATATGCTATAGGAGACAGGTGAAGGAGCGAGTCACTGCGGTGAGGTGAGGCTTTATTTATGTCCCAGGAAAGGTGGCGCAGGAAATCGGTACCATAGAATCACTGTCGAAGTTGCGCGCATTCCAGGGAACTCCATGAGGGTTTAAAACGACTACAAAACCACAATAATGGTAGTAGCCGGGAGTCGAACCCACGCAATTGTGTTCTGACCGGTATACCACTGGAGGCTGTCAATTCAAGAATCAGATGGTGCAATGAATGCCCCAACCCAAGAATGCAACTAAACACCACTACAATCGGGTGTCCCTTACCTTCCACCCAGTATTCAAGCCGCAATATACATTCGAGCGGATATCACCAATTGCGTCTGGGTATCCTTAAACCCCGCGAGCCAGTCTGGAGAAAAATGCTATTCAGCCAAAATCTGGTAAAAGGGTGCGAAGGATACTTACACTTCTCGCGTGGGAGTCGAACAAAGAGAGAGGTGAAGGGGAGTTAAGTGTACGCTAATTTGCGAGAGGAAATCGGTGCGTTTTCATCGTCTTTACTCACAGAAGTATACGTCCCCGGGAAAGATAACGGCGGAAAAAGTAGAATCTCTGTAGGAAGTAATGCCGTGCATGAAATCTGTTTAAAAAGATGTAAGGTTCAAAATGCTGCCCTATTAATGCCATATGATCGTAGTAGTGAGGATCGAACCCATTCATATGTTCCAAGTTCTAACCGGTAAGGCTGCTCTAGGGTCCAAATTCATTCAAAATGCGTAGGAAGAACTCCAAGAGCATACGGCTTCATAATACTGCTCAGAGATGTGGACACGGTAAGGGCTGTATGAGCGAAAGGACGAGCCACGGCCAGCAGAAGGAGGAAGCTAAGTACCATGGCGGAGAACAAAACATTCTCGTCAATCTCTTGGATCTCCAGATGGGAATCGAACTCGAGCTCTATGTGTTGTGGCCACTACACTCTGAGGTAAGTCTAAGGAAAGGCGAACAGAGAGAGAAAGACACGAAACAAAGGGAGCGCCGAAATGCTTGATACCGCCGGCCTTCTGAATGATAATACCGGGCGGGGGAGGTAGCGTAGATGCAAGAAAGTTCAGTCGTACTAGATCAAAGTGCGGAAATGCTCATGTGGGAATGGTGAATAAAAAGTTAGCAACTGAGTTGCCACGGGATCATGCTTGAATGTCACAGTAGAAAATCACGATGCAGCACCAAAGGGAGGGCAGAGTGGACGTGTTTCAGGTTCCCTGTGGCTACAAACAAAGAATAGGCTGCCAAAAAGGGAGAGCCAACCATCTCTTGAGAGGGAAGAAGTTAAGCTTCACGGCTCGGCTCGAATGAGAATAAAATAATTCGCCCTTTTATGAATCTTCAGTGGGGAATCGAGCCCGACACTGTTGGTCATTATGCTGATGGCCAATACATCACCAGAGTACGGTGACGAGGATGCTCGTTGGAGGAATTTGAACACGGAGGCAGACACGAAACAAAGGAAGTGCTGAACTGAATTAAAAGATAATAGCAGGTGGGTAGGAGGAAAAGAGAAGGATCTGGTGTGAATAAAGTCTCCAGCTGAGCCCTGGGTCTGAGAGAAGTTCTCCTTTAACTTGTACAGAGACGGAGAACCTTGATGATAGCCTGAGGACCCGACTCCGTCTCAAAGGTCATACATGTTCAATGCTGTGCGCAGCCGATACTTGCATATAGATGAGAATGTCACTCGCCGTCAACTGAACAGCACTGCTTGATCCAGTAGCGGCAGCTTCGTGCCGGCCCCCGATTCTTCCCCTTTTACTTATCCGGTTCCTTCTGTACTGACCGACGAATCATAGGAATCAAACAGGGACATGAATTCGAAATATGTACATGAGGGTGCCATTTATATGAACTGAAATCAGCCCCAAGGAAGGATATACTACTCGTTTAAATTGGTACCGTCTTTTGCAAGAGAGACAGTGAGCCTGTTGCCATTGACTGGGTTAAGTGTGCGTTATCCAATCATTCCAGTACGAGCTTCGCTATATTTCTAGGACCTGGGACATCATTGTCTGATCCCCTAAATAAAACATGCAGCACTATTCCAACCACACCGAGACGCCACAAATCGATGGAAGTCAGCAGGATAAATTCTGAAAAATACAAATCATCATATTATCATGAATACGAACCAGTGAGCCGCCTATTGTTCACACCAGAGACATTCTCCTCCGATAATACGGTAGACAACAACGATCCTGGTGGAGGATCAAAGACATGAACATCGAGGTGCTGAGTGGCGAGCGTAAGAAAGGGGAACACGAAGGGGCCCGGAGAATTTCGCGTTTGCATGATGCGTTTTTGCGTTTTGTTGCGTTTGGTGCGTTTTGGATTAGACCATTACCACCGTTAACCTCCCATGAAGGCATCACTGGCTATCCACAATCATGTATCTGTACCGTAGCTCACATTATAAGTATAATTGATGCTTGTAGCATGTATCCGTACCTTAGAGAATGCTCTGTATGTCGTGCTGTAAGACCCAATCAATGATTAAGTCAGAACACATCTCGCATATTAACTAAATTTGAATGCACATCTCGCAGGTCTTCACGCATGTGTTCAAAATAGAACGCATCCATGCATGTGACTATGACACATTTGTGACAAGTGCATTTTAGGTGCGTAAAGTATAAGTGCGTTCAACCAAAGTTCAACCCCACATCGTGTTCCTCAGCACTTCTTTCTTAGCAAACAGCATTTTATACTGCCTCATATCATTATAATACCTATGGTAGTATTTGATTAATCAGGAACATCGTCACTGTTCTCAAATTTAAGTATTCATACTTAAAAATGTTCAAGAACTTTCAAGATCAATCCGACTTGGACTTGGATCGTCGGCCGCTAAGCAGTGAAGAAACTACTCGGACATTCAGAGTTAATTTGAGGTTCAATTTAGTGCACAATAATACTAATGATACATATATTTTCTAACAGCAGCGCCCTAAGTTCCCTTTTCTCGAGAGCACTTGGCTGGTCGTCCACCCGGTTTTGCACTATCACCCCGTACCAAGGTCTCTGCGGTTTCAGGCTCCAATATTGCCTTACGCTTTCTGGATAAATACAGGAGAGATGAGAGATAAACAGCATTGCCACGGCGTCAAAACACTAGTGAATGAGTGCATGAAATTAGGCGCAAGTGTCTAAAGAGTCGCAGCCACCAGGAGTGAGTAGAAGATGGAAGACATGAAGACATCTGATCCATGTCATTATCTCACGCCATCAGGGCCGCATGCTGTCATGCCTTGTTAGTTGAACGACACTGCTGATAGGCCACAGCTGGCCATGTAGGCTATGGCCACGCACAGAAACCAAAACAACAAAAAACACACAAAAATCCAAGAAAACGCATGTCTGTCACGCACGCACATGCATCAAACACATCAACACATTTCTTCCAATGCATGCACAATAACGCACACGCAAACGCATTAACGCAAACGCACGTTGATACAACGCAAACGCACTGAACGCACGAATGCATCACGCAAACGCGAAATTCACTGTGCCCAACACGAAGCATTGTTGCTGAGCAACTAACGTGTAACTATAAATAGGAAAATGTATTCAGTAGGGAATGACAATCGGATGTTAGATACGCACTTGACTTTCTAAAGCTCGGTTTGGAAGAAGTATCCTGAAATATACTAGTCGCATTCATCAGTACAGACAACAAACAGAGATTGAACTTGAAAACGTACTGGGATACGACGCAGATCAGTTTTGTTGGGGACAGAAGGAGAATGAAGAAAAAACTTGAAAACAGCTCTCATATAACAAAATACTCGTCAGTGGTGAAGACAAACGGGCGAAACCCGTCTCAGACCCAACGGAGAGCGTTGGGAGGAAAAGTTAGGTTCACGACCTTGTCGTCGATAAATGCCGAGTCTTTGAATTCGACAACTCTAGAGTCAGGCGGTGAGCAACGCCGGAGGCGGGGTTCCAAGTCCAGGAGAAAATAAAACGGTATTTGGCTTTTCAAGTGTAACAGACATTAACTCGACACTGGGCAGCATGAATCTGGAGCCCAGATATTGTGATTCACGTGCTTTTGACAATGAACACATTTCCAATGAAATGCACACGTGCACACTTCCCTCGGAAGATTGACGTTTCCATCATGCGGCAACTGCCGGGATCAATGGCCGTCACAGCTGGCGAAGACGTTTCTCGTCCCTGTGACCATCTTCGCTGCCTGTTTGGCTCCTTCCCCCACTGCCTCCGGGGCCTCTCTTGTCTCTCCCTCTCCCCTCTCTCCCCTCTCGTCCGTCCTCCCCCTTTTTCCTTTCTGTGTCCGTGCAACTGATCAGCGAATTCTTTGTTTCGTTTCTTTCTCTCGGGTGCCGTGCCAGACGGGGGTTGACGGGGGTTGACACAAATGTGTCACCCATCTCATTTGACGTCTTTCGTCGATGAAGAGGATTTTGTTGTGTTCGTGCACGGATTGGGGAGGGATTGTCATGGCTAACACGAATGTGTTGCTGTGCCCATTTGACGTCCTTCGTCGGCAGATTGAGTTTGCAGTTTGTGATGCGACTCTGGCGTGTTGGGGTCCAGGGGAGGGCTTGATTTTTGCTTGCTCGTTTTGTTTTTGGTTTGGGGGAATATCTCGCATTGCATTCCTTTCTCTCATTCTCCTCTCTCTCCCAATCGCGTCTCTTGCCCTTTCCTCTCCCACACCCTGACTAAACCGAGACATTTTGCCACCAGGAATCATGACAGCACCGCCGATCATGGCCTTCATCTTGCCGCCTGTCTCACAGGGTCGTTTGTCGGCATCCTCATCCTTACTTTCTTCTTCATCAGGAGGAGACGACTTGTTCAACAGCAGCGACGCACATCCACCAACACACTCGGACTCATCATGTCTTTCCCACTGCCCCCGAATTTGCTGCCGGCACCAGAGCTATATGTCTTTCCTTGCCTTCAAGATGATCAAAATTGGCTTGACAAGAATGGTAATTTTAAAACTGAGGAACTTGACCTGTACGTTTGTTGTTTCTTTCTGCTGATTTTGCTTTAACTGAATGCCATTCCCCAGGTCTCCGATGCGCAAGAATAAATGGTTGGAAGAACTTTGCGAGCACTTTGGACTCGCACATTCTGGCAACAAAATGACGCGACGTGAGCGGCTTGTGAAGTTCAGCCAAGCCAGGATGGAACATTGGAAGGCAAAGTACGTTTATTCATACCATACACAGATGAATACTCATCTCGCTCTCCTCTCACAGGCTTCTCCCTCCGACGCGTCTTCCTCACAAGGGAGTGAGGGTGGTGAGGGATGGCGGTATCACAAAGAGGAAGCTGACATATCGAGCAAACCGCATCCATGATGTGAGTATACCAGTGAGCAACCCTAAAGGGGCACTTGTCCCTATGTCAAGATCTGTGGATACTCGCAGTCAGGCCAAGGTGGACGCCTACATTCCTTGGGTAAGTCCGTTTTTGTTCGTGTTCATGCTTGGTTTGTTGATTGTATCTTCAGGCAGAAAGGAGGATGGCCAAGATAGCAAAAGAAGAAGAATGTGCATGGAATCTGCAACACACCCACCTCCCAGAGCCCGGAGTCAACAATGCCCGCAATATTAACATGCCTAACACGGTATGCACTCTCTCTTTTCACTGTCCATTCGACCCTAATGGCCATCTCAAATGCGCAGGATCCCTTAGTGAGCCCTGAGTTTTTCCAGCGTCTTGCCTCTATCATTGAGGAGAAGCTGGTTGCTCATCAAAACTCTTCCCCCTTATCCTTGTCTTTGGCTGCGTCGACGGTAACTCCCCATCCCTCCATGGGTTTCGACTCAACCATTATGGGGCTCACCGCAAGTTCGCCTGAAGCCTTCTCTGGTATAGTGGACTGACCAGACTCACCGATCCTACCATCCTTTGGGCCTATGCAGATGACTTCGCCATCCACACTGCTCTCTCTGCCTGCTCCGCCGGTGTCTGAGTGCAATGGCAATACTCCAGTATCATCTGATGATACTGCTGTCAACCCCATCCAGTGCTCGTTGGTCTTTGCCGATGGCCAGGTCTTAATCGTTCACCAGGGTGACGTTCCGCCGACTAAACCATTCTCCTATTTAACGAATCTTGAAAATCTAGTTCAGTGCTGGGATGATCGCAATCCAGACTGGGCGCCATCTGTTGACTACCCTATCGTTATCCATGGTCGTCCCATTCCAATAAAGTATTGGAAGCATATCTACAAGTCAAACAAGAAAACAGGGAATGAATGGGAAAAACTCAGGAGCATCTGGTTGGAATGGAAGGTACGCTTGCTTTTTTCTTTCTTTCTGTTGTTCATTTTCTTACCTTTTGCCTTCAGTATTTTGTTGAAGCATATCAGGCATCTCCAATGCCTGAAGCCTTCTGGGCCGAGTTTTCCGACTCTCGAGGACAGAGGCTGAAATTTACGCCAATCAAAAGAATTCTTTTGATGCGACGAACCGATGCAAATCTCGTTCTAGCACAACAAGCATTGATGGAGTATGGCGACGACTTTATCAATCACTTTAGCTATAAACTTAATGGGAAATTAGTTCGTCTGACAGATGTTCCAACTATTGTCCGACTGTATAAGGAGAAGAAGGGAATTAGTTGCGGTGAGGATGATTAGTATACAGTTCGTTGTACTAGTCATACTTAGTTTTAAAATGTTACAACGTTTTTCTCATTTACTTGCTATGTGAGGTACAGAACAATATTATTAAAATTAAGCACATGGACATGTTCATCCACAGGTCATACATTTGACTACTTGGCAGTCCAGCTTGAAAAACTCATCTCGACGAAGAGTTGGAGTGTCGTTTGCTGAAATCAGATATTTGACAATTGTCATGTGTGAAAAGTCTGTACTCCAACCGCCCCATTCGCAGATCTGTCGAATCGACCAACAGAGTTCGCATGCAAACCACTGACATCCACCACGGCGAAAAGAATGTGAACCATAGGGATATGGTATGATATCCAAATCCCACAGGTTATTTCGAAAGAGTTGCAGGAAGACCTCTGCTTTCTAACAAAGAATGAGTATGAACCATAGCATATAGAACTCATACTTTACCATCGCTGTGCTCTTGGTAGTGACGGGACGGTCGCGTTTATCAATGTTGGGAAAAAGATTCCCTTTGTTAATCCTTGAGGCACTGATCCATGCGCTGAAGGCTCGAACGGGACAGAGATGTGCCATCTGTTCTGGCAGTTCTTGTAATATGAATGGAGGTATGCCTAATGTCCGAAACAAGTCAGCAGGCAATGGCACTAGCGGTTCAATGCACTTACCACCAACTGGCACATTTTTACGAAAAGGAAGGGTGATCGACATACAGCCAATGTCATCTTTGTTGTCATAGACATCGACCTCATGGGCCTGAAGGTTCAACACCTCGTCAATGCGGAGTAAGCACGTAAACGCTATGAGATAGACAGCCTGGAGTAGTCGCTGTGTATTTCCTCCACACCAGTTGCCTTGAGAGAGATGCTCGTTATTCCAGTTTTCAGGCTTATGATTATGCTCGTAGAGTATCCTAGAAAATAAAATATGTAATGAGTTCTTGACAACAGAAACCGACACATACAGGTCCAATGGCTCGAGCACTAGTTGAAGTTTCACCTTTGGCGACCTGTGTTTTCCATCAGCCCACATATTACCAACGAGTTTCAAAGCATACCTTGCGTTTGTGAAGACCTAACATATACGAGGATACAAGGTCAGAGATTGATGGGTTTCCAAGTGCCGTTGCTCTGCTCCAAGGTACCTTACCTCGACGACCACTCTTACGAAAGCCATATGTGGTGCCTGCTCTGAGCTTCGTAGCATTCGAGTAGCTCTTCTGTGCATTGTTAGGTCCTCTGCTTATGCCATGCATATCAATATCATCACACCTTGTCAAGTCAGATAGAGACGATACAGATTGAATGCTCAAACGTACTGTTTCATGATAAACCCGACAATGTAGTAATCGATGTTTGGGTCAAGCTTTTTCACAGTGAATATATTAGTACCCGGCTGGATGATGCTCTCCTCAACAAGGAAGTCATTAAACGCCGACATGATCCTGTGTAAGCGTAGTCATGTTAGAATAATACAGGTGTCAGAAACTAAGAATGTCAGTCGACCTTTTATATGCGGCATCAGTGCCTTCCTTGACACCCCCCGATGCTTCGCTGATATTGGCTAAAACCTCCTCAACATCGTCTGGTGCATTTGGGTCCATCTGCATATTGCCGTTGTGTTCATTAGACACACCACAGCTCTCCTGCTCGCCCTCGATGTCATCTATGACCTCTAAATCTGAGAATACAGTTTCTAGGACTTTGCGAATTCCTAGTGCATTTGTAATATCGTTGGTTGTATTCATGTCCGTATGATACTAAGAGGAGAGAGAGAGAGAGAGAGAAAGTGAGTCAAGGAATAAAGTCTGTGATACATTTTATATATATGAAAAAGAGGGGTAGGTGCCCCTATTCAGAATCCATTCTCGTCATCTGTGCATAACTCGAGGATCTCCCCTTTCGCTGTATATCGAACTTCAATTCGGTACTTCAGGGATGAGGCGCGTCTCTGGCGCTTTATTGGAGCAGCTTCTTAAAAAACGATGAGAGACAGATTACATGGGGTTTTGAAATGAGCCCTACCTGTCATTTCATCGCCACTCTCATCACTAGATATGTCTAAGACTGAGTAAGATCTGTTGCGTAGATTGGCAGAAGTCGAGGCTGTAGCATTATAAAAGTTATTGTCAGAGATTTGACAGACAGGAATACATACTTGACATACCGACAGGCTGAGAGACGCTTGGTTCTGCTTTGATGCGCCTCGTTTTCTTGATACTTGGTTTGACCATCTTATGTTTTCTGCCAGTTTTGAGAGTTGGATGTTGTATATCGTCCAAGGTGTTCGGCCATGCATGAAGGGTCAATACATGAGAGAGCCATGCACGAATTTCTGGTTTCTTCACAAACTGATCGTACTCGGCTGCTGTGGTATCGGTATCATATGTTCCATCAATCGCAGAGGTGATCTGCATCAGGATTTCACCAGGAAGGATGAAAGATACATAGATCTCTGAACCTGAACGTTCACACTGATTCGCACGTACAGCATGTGCTTTGGAAACTATAGCATGCTGAGATATATGAGTGTCGTCGTCCTTGAATAGTCCCCATCGTTTGTATAAATCTTGAAGCAGGTCGCGAGTGGCTAATCCTGGGAAGACATGGTCACGGAAGTTGCAGATGATGCCCATTGAGTGTCCCCAAACGAAGAGCTCCTCACATAGGTTGGCGAGGTGGGATATGTTTGGTTGATTCAGCGAGGGAGCAGCAGGCACATTATTGGGCCCATTCGACTGCGATGTTACTGGGTGAAGATATTGGATGAGAACCGACACCTGAGGGAAGTCAAGTGGGATGCGCGAAGCTAGGGAACGCTGCTGTGCTCCCTGTGTCTCCAATGTCATGGAAAAGTCCTGATGCCACACAGACGCAACAGCAGCATAACCATCAACTTCAGATGCTTCTAGGGCATCAAATAGCTGTTTTCCAATGCTCGACTTCGCGATACTGGCCGCAGTTCGGATGCCGCATCCCTGAATTCCATCCTATCATATAAGAATGAGTCTATATCAATTGAAGACAGTGGGTAACTTACATCATAATCACCCCCTGCGAGTAACGCAATCATGACAAGATTGTTGCAGGAGAATTGGGATCCAGCCTCATAAACCTCGATCAGATATTTGGAATCACTTTCCTCTTTTCTAATGAATATGTTAGAAAATTACACTGATAGAGATAGACTGTTCCAACTCACATCCGAATCACTTGTCAAGCACCAAATATCATTGTATCAAAGTCTTCTGACATCATGGCGGAGATCCGACCAAGACGTGAGAGCATCGCAAGCTCAGCCTCTGCTTCCCCTGGAGCCTGTGATTCGTGTCAAGACAAGAAATGACATGTGAAAAGAAGAGGCCCGTACTTCCCAATAGGGGAACCCAAATCCTTCGAGCAGCCGCTTAAAATCGTTGGTTAACCAGACTGGTGTCTTCTTCACAGTCTTTTTATGCTTATAAGCAGGGCGGTGTGGGCCGTCAAACATGAATAAAGGTATGACCGGGAGATGAAATAGGCATCCTAGTTGTTTGAAAAGCGACGCTTGGGCTGGACTCTTCGTCTGCCCGTGATGGTATGTTGCTGCAGACATCCATCCACTAGAAAGAGGTGATACTAGTCAGACTTGATATGTATGATAGGCTAGATATAGCTACCTAGCATCTACGCCTATGCATGGAACAAGCTCATGTACAGCACCGGTGGATATCATCTCAGAAGCCCAATCAACGAATGATACAGAGCTTGTGGGGTTCAGAAGCTGTAAAGGAAGATGTTAGAGCTAGCATAATTACAGGAGAAAAGCAAACGAACATCCCAGCCACCTTTTACACCCATGGTAAGAGAGGAAGAGGCTGCTATAGGGGTTGTCTGGGAGTCCTCGTAGCTGGACGACTTGCTGAGCAATCTGCGACTTATGGATTCCGAAAGAGAAAAGGCAGCATGAATATATTATCTCGAAATACGAGGCCGCCCTGAGGGTTCCGAATCTGCACAATACATAGTCTGAGGTGTATCGTCCAGCCCAGCTGCAGGAATCCATCACGGTGCTCATGGAGCAGCTAGGAGACCAGTTGCGCAAACCAACCATAAGTCGGAAAGGGCAGTTCACAGCTGAGCATTATATGCAATGGTTGTATGCAGACAAGTAATTATGAAGTACTTGCACCTCCCGAGTTCCAATTTTTGGAGGCACAAGTATGTCATAAGTCAACATTCAGGGTAGCAACACTTTCGAACGCTATCTCGAATTCCACGAATAGTAGCGATAATCTACGTTAGAAGAGTCAGATACATATTCAATTCTAGAGTCAAGCAATGTACCTTGTAGTAACCTTTTGAACCACCTTCTCGGATGCGATTTGGATGGTGTCAAAGGAAGTTCACGCCTCTCCAGACTGAATCTAATGACGTGAGTGGTGAGGACGCCGAGACGCCTTCCATTGCACACTGCACAGCGAAGAAATGAAGCTTAGAGCTTGTGAACGTTAATGCTTGGAGAGGCTTGGATATCGGCAGATGGTACAAGACGATGACTGATGCATTGAGGGTGATAGATTATTCGACAGCTGACAAAGTAAGATATGAGAACTGGATTTGTAGGCCAAGGATAGGAGAACGTACTTGAATAAAAATAGTCAAGAGAACGCATCGGCAGGAACGAAGCTGTGAAGACAGCGAGACGGAAAGGTGTAGGTCCACTGCCTTTCGATGTCAAGTCCACCATCATGCCAAACATCCAGTTGCCAAGCGTGGCACTGCCGTGGATTGTGGGCATCAGGGTGGTCGGAACATACGAAAGCGGTTGAGAGACCAAGTCTTTTTCTTCATCCTCCATTGCCGACCGTTGACATGGCTGCAGCTGGATATAACCTTGCTCAATAACAGTGCCATTCCTCAGGACATAGACGAAGTCCTTCAATGTGATCTGCGATGGATCGTGAGTGATGACGATGGCGGTTCGGTTTTCTTGCCATTTTTTGAAAAATCTGATGACCAGGACACGAGAGGTGGGATCCAAGGCAGAAATGGCTTCATCTGATGATAAAAATAAGAATATGATAGGCTACAAATGTTTAAGTCAAAAACTCACTGAGAATTAAGCCAAACAAACTCCTTGATTTCGTGCACAATAGCCGGCCTTTGCTTCTTGCCACTGCTCAAGTTTATACCTCCGCTTCCCAGCTTCGCCTCATATCGAGAACGGTACTTAGAGAGTCATGTTCCTGCAATGCTGCATTGATTGCTGGCAGCTATTGCAGACACAGTACAATCAATGAGTGTTGATGCGATGGAGTCTTGAGGTCATTCAATGGTAAGGAGAGGACAGGCAACCACCTGGAAGAAGGTTTGGACTAGGACAAGAGCGGGGACAGAGGCGAGGATGAGCGTGAGTTCCCAGAAACGTGAAAGGGCATGTAATACACGGTGATACACTGTTCATTAAGTCTAAAATTTGAGAATCAACAGCGGATTTGATAGAAACTCACTGTGGACCAACTGGAGGCCATGGGCCAACACTTGTGGTGTGTACCACTGGGCACTTGATTAGGGAGCAAAACCAACAAGAAGGATAATCCCAGAAGAAGATGCTAAGGATAGCATCGTCAAGCCTATGGTCCGGTGACGAAGGACGTCAAACGGACAAGCCAACCCAAGAGGGTCAAGCCAGTAGGGTGGGGAGTGGAGAGAGCAGGCAGAATAACACCGTCAAGCCCATAGTCCGATGACGAAAGATGTCAAACGGACAAGCCGACCCAAGAGGGTCAGGCCAGTGGGTGAGGAGTGGAAAGAGTGCCAAACGCCTAAGTGCCACAACGTGGCACTTAGTCAGCCACAGCCACCGAGGCCAAGCGCCCGGGCCGAGGTCCTTGCCATACCAATATAATCCCAGTAGGGCCCGCTCAGATATTGTACTCAGGTATGGGTGGTATTTCGTAGCATATAATCATATTTTTGGTCCTTGAGACAAATCCAGTTATTGCGAAAAAGCAGATTCTTATAAGTTCAAATTATAGATATATATGACAGGGCGCCGTCATTAAAAGTCTACCACCACTGATGTTCCAAGCATATATCCAGTCCATCGACAAGTTACTGAGATATGGTGCAATGAGTCCTTTGGTGCGACTGACAAGTACCACTAAAGGGACTCACGCGAAAGCCTCTGCAAAACCCCACTGCGTCGGCAAGCCACTTCTAATGGTGAAATCGTCCAGTGAGCACCTTGAAAGTCAAGCATTGAGTACAGGCCCAATTGCAAGGAAGCTGTAGATGTAGTAAGACAACAGTAGAAGAATGTGGGCAAGGAACTCTAAGATCAGGTTGAAATGCGATGAGTACTCGGGGAAGTAGGTCAAATGCGAGGGACCTACCATCCTCATTGCATTCAACACCCTTTTTATTTGGTCTTCCTACCTCTACTAGGCATCCAGCCTTGCTCCTGGGACGACAATACATTGTCTCGGCATAAAAATAGGTTCTTGAAGGCACCCAAAGCGTCCTTGTGGACGTAAATACATTCGCTTAAGGTAAGGAGTCCCCCGCGGGCATGCAAGATTCAAATCTAGCTGAAGACCGGTCAGACAGGTAAATGCAGATGAACGGGAAGCACTTACCTATCCCCCAGTGCATCTCCCACTGTCTTCAACCAAATGTCATTGTGTCATCGCCCATCCACCTTCCCACCATGACAGGTTTGCTCACCGGACGCCGATTTGTCGTCTCAGGGCAAAAAGGCTCTGCAACACTGCGGAAATCCTTGTCGATGCCGCGGGCACGACGATAAGGCAGCTGGCGCGTTTTACGTGCTTTTCAATGATTCGTCTCTGAAGAGAGACGCCTCAGTGATCGGTGCGGGATCGAGATCGGGGCTATGAAAAGGTAGGTCCCCCTGAATGGTGCACGTGAGAGGGAGTGAACTTACCAACTCCATCTCTGATCTCGCTGCCGCCTACTCGAAATTCCTGTCTTGCTCCATCATCCTCCCGTCCTCCCATGCTTGCTCGCGGGATGATGATATGTCATCTCAAGGCAAAACATGGGCTCTTCCTGTGCAGAGACCGTGCTCAGCGGCATTGACACATTAACGAGGGGGCGAGGGTACAAGGGTACAAGGGAGGAAAGGATATTGTGTCGATTGGAGGAGAGAATCAACATTGATCTATGGATGCGTGAGCACCCCTGAATGCGCGCGTGGGGAGTCAGAACACTTACCAGACCCTGTACTCCCCAACCGTTGTCTATCTCCGCATGTACACCTCTCCATCCATCACCGTTGCGTACAAAGAGCATCCTTGTGCATCCAAGAAGGCTCGTCAGATGCCGATACGTGGTCTTTGGAAAATCAAGTTGGAACCGGAGGAGTCGTGGCTTTGAGGAAGAAGTCATCTTGAGAGTCGCACGATGCGGAGTGCGGACAAGATGGAAGCCGTGCTGAAGAGAAGTGTTCAATAACATCTATCTCGGTGCGTGAATCAACTTACTTTGAAACTGCGGCAAGGCATCTCCGATGCCCTCGCACCTCTTGTGCTATGCCATCGTTGAAAGTCTCTTTGTCAGCGTTGGTTCGCTCGCCGCGGGGCAAATTTTTTTGAAAATTTGAGTCTTGGGGGTGGTCAAAATCGTCGACTAAAATGAAGGGTAAGTATCACCTTAGAATCAACATTAAATTGTACTCACAATGCTTAAACATTCCCCAGTTTCTTTGGATTATGTTCGAGTCATCATAGGGGGTATTGATTGACGGCTGAGGAAGAAAAGGAAGGGAGAGAGACGAGCCACATTGTGATGGGAGAAGAAAATGATGGTTGGCCACCGGCCCAGGCGAGCCAAACATTCGGACATCCCCATCTCGCAAGATACCAGGCTTTGGGACGAGTAAGATGCATTGCACCAGCATGACACCTGCACTGTGAGGAGGCTGGAAAATTAATAGACAAAGATGGGGTCAAGGTAAGAGAGAACAAGACATCAAAGGAACTGCAACAACTCATCCACCCTTTATATAGGTCTGAGGTTCAGCATATCAAGCGATGTAGTTTCAAAGTGCCTGAATATACGGCGCCCATCAGCAAAATTCCAGCCAAGAGATTCCATCAGAATTATGAGAGGAGATGACTGCGGTGACAGGACGTCGATCATTTCCAGAGCAAGTCCTGTACCTCATAGAATAAATATTCTCACCTTTTTAGCCGTCTCAGTGCCATTCAAAGTTGAATATCATGAGGAATATTGATATTTTGTACAGGAAATATCTTGGGATCCAAATATCGAACTCAAGATACCGGACGAAATTGATTTTAAAGCTTCAAGATACACTTGTTTCGCTCACTCAGCATTCGTCTATTCATTTTCACTAAAGTAAGCAACAGCTTTGTATTCTACGTATTTATTGCAGAACACGGCAAACTTAGAGCCCCGAGAATCCTTTGCGAATGAAAGATTACATGGCAGGAGGGCCGATCCCCACTTTTCCACCTTGAAGTTCGAACTCTTGTGTTTTCTACCTTGTTTTCTGAGATGAATCAGGTGAGTATCGTAGATTTTTACAACTGCATATCTGTCAAATAGATCTCTGTTTGTCTCCCAAAATCTATGAGAATGTGTGTCCTGGAAGGGAAATGCTCATGCATGCAACCATCAGAACGTGCGACACTCGCTCGCACACTTTACCACCTGAGATTTGGAGAGGATATTACCTCTTCCCTATGTCCTCGCAAGCCTTTGGGAGCATTAGATTGCAGGGTGACTAAGGTGTCCTCCCACTCATGTAATATAATGAAATCAAAGCCTTAGTAAGAAATAAATGGAGCACAAACAGAGAAAACAAGTCGATGTCTGGTCAAGTTCCAAAAACAGCTCGAGATTGATCTTAAAAGCTTTGAGGGAGGAATTTTCACTTGTTCGCTACTACCCGCATGTCCTGTATTCTATCGTAATGTGTCTGTCATGTTCATGTTGTTTCAAACTCAATACCATTTAACAGTAAATTCTTCCTGCAAGCGAGTCTCCAAACTTCGGACCGAGGTCCGTACCATCATCTCTCGAGCTCTTGTTTTCTATCTCATTTACTTTGATGACTATGACACGTACAGGTCTTTATTCGAGTACTTAATTGTCTGTTTCAGTTATTTATATTTCACCATCTAAGAATCTACGGCCGACAAGGATGATACTCATTCTCCTTGTTCAAGAATCTCAACTCCATATTCCTCAACATCTTCTGGAATTCAAAAGCATAGAGACCAGACTTGGTGGTGCATCAAGGCTTCTACGTAACTGCCAAATTAGGTGACAGTTGGCATCCGCTTGTGAGATCTCCTAGCGGAAATTCCCATTCTTTGGAAGGGATATATCCTCATCCCCGTCAAACTGTAAGATCCATCTTCAACTAATTATAGATAATGATAACTCACTATCGCATTCACAGTTGTACTTGATTTGAGCAATGTAAGAATGGTATCAAAGCACGTACTTACAAATGAATGCACTGATGAAGATATTTAACTTGAATCGTTTAACCAATAGTTGTCCTCGCCATTTCAGGCTTCGAAATCGAAATATCCACGATAACGAATAAGTTCCATCTATGAATTGAGTCTTCAAAATGCCACGATAGGAAGAATATCGAGAGATGGATTGCAAAAATGCCATCATAGCATCATTCCCAAAACGGCATGATATTGAACTTGAGAGTGTCGAGTTGGATTATCTCACTCACCCTTTGCCAGATGGTCCACGCTCCTTCTGTGGTATATCTGGAAGTATTTTTTTATGTGAAAAGCCAAGAAATATTCTCACCAAAGCTCACAGGTAACAAGAAACTTTGAAGAACAAATCTTTCATCCCTGGACCGGTCCCCGCATCTCCACCTCAAATTATCGTCGTTTCGCCCACTCCCATACCTTTTACAGCTCAAACGAGGTAAATGAATGTTCATTTCAAAACTATATTTGACTGTGTATTTAATTAGTCTTCCTTTTCCTCCCTGAATCCGAGTACATGTATGACACCAAATTGTTGAATACTGATTCTGCGACATCTTCTCTCAGTCTATCTGCGAGTCTCTGGCTTGTTGGCTCAGCATTTCTGGAGAAAGCCTGCGGCTAAGTGCTCTCTTGTCTTGAGTGTAAAACATAATTACCCTTAAAATGTTACAGGAAACCCGGAGGAAGATGTATAGTTCTGGACTCAAAGTGCTTCATCGAACAGCGTGTTGCAGCTTAATGGGAACCGTGACCTCCATACGATCTGCAGGAATAAGTCACCCGTTATGACATGGCCATGCCGTAAGTAGACTGCTGTTATGATTCATGATGACTAGCTCACAGTATTCGTTATCCAGGAGACAAGCCCTTGACGTCGACCCTACATACAGTAACATCGTGATGCTAGCAAATTCAAAGAAGAATACAAGTGCACTCACCCTGCACACTACATCGTAACCTCAATAGAACGTTCATGCAACTCTCCGCATCCATGATACGAGATCCCACCACCCAGTCTACTCTGTCCATCAATTCTGACGGCTTCGAAGCCTTTCGATGGCTCGGAGTTGCTGGACTAGCGGCGCTTGCAGTTTGCACACAGGCACAAGACGAGAGCAGTTGAAGTGATGCAAGCTGCATCTCGCGAGATAGTGGTCGAGGTTTAAGTCAAAAGTGAACTCAGCGGGGGCCTAGGAGCTTGAAGTCGATGTGGTGACGTGGCACTTAAGTTGCAGCCAATGATCCATTGCAGCAGAAATATTGACTAAGTTCGAATAGACCGACGCAGGATACAGATGACAAATAAGATATATTGTCGAGATAGTGGTGGAGTAAGAAGCTGATCAAAGACAGGTCGATTATTTTCTAATTATAGCAGGTATCAACAAGATAGCTGCGGTGACTTATTTGGCTCAAAGTCCAGTGGAAAAGGCTGACATGATTTTAACCCTACAAGTTCAGCCTTATCTCAGCCCGATTAGGCTGAGATAATCACGACCATCCAGATATTCGGGATGTCCCTGACATCATGTGTCTGGATCGGGACATGCACTCTGTCCAGATATCCGGAGAGTCCCTTTCCAGACTGACTAATCAAGCGCGCGATCCCCTGATAGGCATGTGTTCCATAGGATCAAAGTGCCTCTGTGAACAAGGAAAGTGCTACAGTCTTCGTTAGATGTACTTAAATGTTTGTCAAATATGTGCAGAACTTTTAGACTATATGTTGATCACAGAAATGCCCTAAGGTTATGGCTGCAGCAATCTATTCAGCTAATTTTCGTTTGTGTATGCATGTCACTGTAATTATTCCAAGGTTGAGACCAAGTTCCTTCACTGAGTTTCGTTTGTATGTGCATGTCAGTGTCATCAACCTTCCATATTTAACCCCACTACACACAGCTTCTTCTTACCACCACTTTCATTTCTTTTTATCTCTCTATTTCGTCATTTTTTCACTCTTCGTTGATTACTCCTTCATCTGTTGCTTCCTATGGGTCAAGTATCTGTCCCTGTATATGGGGGTGGCTCGCCCAGCTCTCAATGTCCATTGCCCTGCCCTCCCACGGTGTCAACTGAAAGCTCCAACACCACGCCTGATACGACGCGTAGGTACATCTGAGAAACGTCATCAATATCCGTTGACAGTTCCAAACGAGACGCCCAGCATCTCGCTCATCGACCCTCGCCTATGCAAGGATGAGAGCCCCAACATCATTGTTATTGACGTGTGCACATCACCCCGCTCTCCCACGGCGTCTTCTGAAAAGCTCGGACGTGACATCTAGGTATGTCTGTGAAATATAATCACTCTATGTCGACAGTTCCAAATGATACACTCAGAAACCCGGCCATGACCCCTCGCTCACGTGCTGATGAGAATCCCGAAGCCATTGATACGGACGCGCGCACCGGACTCTCCGGATTCTCTCCCAACGTCGCCGACACTAGCAGTATTCCGTCCAACTGCAAGGAAAATTCGTGTTCGTGCCTAGGGATGCTGGGGGTGTTTCTGGTAAAGCTCGCATGAGTTCGCAGGATGGTAGTCATTTTGGGTGGCCGTAGCCGCAAGGCCGGGAGGCAGTAGGAGTGTTGGGGTTTCAATCTTCAGTACATCATGGTAAGTGTCTTGAGTGACAGATAAGTGCCGGGTTTGCTCACTGGGCTATTAGCTACTCATCTTCCTCATTCTTGATATCGTGACGACTCTTACTTTCGTCCCTTCACTGTTGATTATTTCCCTAAGTTACTATCCGCATACTGTATGTACATCACAGGACATCCACTCGTTTCTTGACATCGCGGGGCTGGCCATATTTCGATTGTATCCATATTTTATCTAGCTTAGTCACATCTTGTTGTACTATAGTTGAGCCGACGTATACTTGATTTACCAAGCGAAGTATTATTTTGACGGATATAACGTATGGTGAATCTGAGCCTCCTCAAGCTCATAGGTGAAGGCAGCTTTAAACAATATCAGCGTCTGGTGTTGCGATCATGGGCCGTGTTGAAGCTGAACGGTGGTGGCACGTTCTGCTGCACGATATGGCTGTTGAAGACATCTTCAACAACCATCAAAGCGACGGGATCATGTGAAGAAGACCCTGCCCGACTGCCAGACTGGTGAGGCCCGCAATGACCTCGTCAGCTCTGGCATGATAACGACGAACAGCCACGGTTTAGAACGATGAAAGAGACATTGATGGCAGATCATTGCGCTTGGGTTTATCTATGATTTGGAATCATATAAGTACGAGCATCTCCATTGCATGACATGTCTACTTGTTTCAAAGCTTGAACTTGTAGATAGGAAGGTGCGTTCCAGCAAGAGGTGGTCCCGAGCTACGCTGCCATTGTTTGCCAGTACAAGACGTATTCTCATTGTTTCTGATGATTTTGGATGTCAGCATGCGAGTGTCATGGGATGGAGACAACTTCGACTCACGAGTCTAGGCTCTACTCTCAACGAGAGGATTCATCGACCGTATGGACGACGGGCTAACCGGTGTGGAAGGTACATGAATCGAAGTATGTTCCTATTACTTGTGCTGAAATGCTTTGCTCCGCTTTCATAGGCTTTCATGATTGGTAGCCATCTACAGGCGAAGATTTGTCAAACAGTGCTTACCTTCCCCGGCGCATCACCATGTGCCTTCTCTTCATAATACAAGAATATCACCTTCAGTAATAGAAATACTGCGCATGTTACTCTGTTAGATCACTGTAAACGATACGCGGCAAAGCCAAAGAATGACACGTACGAAGAAAGAGATAACTTGGTTATAGCCAAATAAACCTTGCGCGCCACAACGTGCCGATAAATCGTAGTGCATCCTCAAAACAGGCTCAATGACCACTGCCTTGAAAATCGTCACAACCGCATGGCAAGTCTGAAATCCCACAGAGTCATCCATGAAATCCTGTATGCATGGCTTCAACAGGGCTTCAAGGACATATGCCTGCGCCACAGCCGTGAAGATGGGTATTTGTTGTGTCTGGAAAGATATGATAGGAACTGTCCATGGTGCACCGACATGGCGGCGCAGGGAGTATCGGTACACTGTGCACTGTGCTACTGGATACTTTCAAGCATGTTATGGCTATCGCTGATAGACTTATTGCCCCGACTCCGACGTGCCACAGAGAGAGCCGGACATCTACTGAGTTATCGAGTTCGCCAAGAAGTGCTGAGGGGGGCAGACGGACGCGATGGAATGTTGTAATGGCGTGATTGAGTGGGTCTGATCCGTTACGACACGGTAAGACTCTGGGCAGGGTATCAGTGATTTTGGTGGTGTGCAATCAGATCTACGTCACTCACTGAGCCGAGATGCCTTTATACATATCCTTGCCATCATTTACCTTGACGAGGAAGGGTCGAATCCCTGTTATCTCGCCGTTGATGATTAGCTTTGCCCAGACGATACCAAAAGCGGGTTTTCTGAGGATGGGTACTGTCGGCGGCATGTATCTAAAAGAATGTCAAAGAGCTTGGATAACAAAAGCTTTGTAAATCATGCACTTTGCTGCAAGTGAAGATGTCGTATGAAGTTCAAACCTGCCGCCAGGGAGTAGTGTAGCAGTAGTGTGCAGATTCGCGATGTCAAGGCCATGCCCAACTTCAGAAAGAAGGAAGAGCCCTCTGGGATAAGAATGTATGTGTATCCAGAGGATGATACCAAGTTAAACCTGACGCACAGAGCCTTGTACACCATCAAGTCATCAATGATCGCGTGCAAGTCACTTCTTCCCTTCGAAAACATTCGTAGTGTGCCAACAACGAGATTATATTGGATTGCCATGATCGTGAACGCAGGCCCACTACATGTCCAGATAGGATCCAGATGGATCCGCCAGAACTTGAGTGTTAATCTTGCCACGTCGTCGCTAGTCAAGCCTATTGCCCATTCATTTAGAGGTAGTTTTGAAAGACTAATCAGGGGCTCACCCCAGGATTTGCAGACAGCCTCGTTTGTTTGGTGGCAGGTATTTGTCCGGCATTTGGACATTGGGTCGTTTCAATATAGGTAGGGAAGCACCACCGTTGACTGAAAGCCATTAGCACATTGTAACTTGAAGAAACCTAGAAACATGTACTTTCAGCTGCCATCCATTTTGCCTTGAACTTCTCCTTGAGCCGATTATTGTACCGCGTCACTTCTGTTAACCACTAGTCAGCCAACGATACCACCAGCAGAAGCAACAACGCACTCTTATGTTCCGCCCTCTGCGCCTTATGTTATCCTCATCTAGCTTTTCACCACTGTGTCGGCCCGTGTCCATGAGAATGATATTTGCTGGCAAACGTTAGGTGAAACGCATTTGAGATAACACACCATGGACTTGGAATGCAGAGAGAATCAGATATAATCTGCCGACGAAACGTCAAGCAGATAGCCCGACCCATGCAGGTCAAAGCCAAGATATAGAGGGTTGAACAGGAGGCTGAAACATTGGAGAGCTTGTGCGTGGTGTTACGTGTGGGGAGCGCGTAATTTTGAGGAATGGCGCATAGTGGTAGATCGCAGGGTCAGACGGCGCGTGGTGAGTGTTTGCAGAATCTGAGTCTGCAAAGTGACGGGCAGGGCAGGGCATAAACCAGAAAGTGACTGTAACATCACGTTGGTCTGTCACATCACATGTGTCCAAAAGCAGCTAAGGCCCCGAAAGACGCGTCAATCACTCTCACGCTCACCACTCTCCCACGCTCGCTCGCTCCACTCTTTCCACCAAGTACCGGGCACACCATTCTACATACAACAGTGAGAACTCCTACCTAGTTATCTTATCTTCTTTGGGTTGACACAAATGTGTCGCCCATCTCATTTGACATCTTTCGTCGATGAGATTTTATATGTGCTTTGTTCTATTCATGCGGTGGATTTACAGTTGACACGAATGTGTCGCTGCACCCGTTTGACATCCTTCGTCGGCGGATAGATTGAGTTGCGACTAACACCAGTGGTGTTGTTGCTGTTGCGTGATGTCTTTCATTGGCAGTCCAAAGGGCCATCTGTTTCGCTTCAACGTTGGACGAATCTCGGCGACCCAATTTTCAATCTTCATGGCTTCTGTGTCTCGACGAATCTCAACATTCACAGAATAGTCATGCATTCCCTTCCCACCGACTGGACACCGCTTCCCACTGACTGGACACCTTCACAAATTCGCGGAAACCCGTCCTTGTTGTTGCACAAAAAAGCACCAAATCTTTGTACGTTCATCGACCTTGGTTGAAACACAGGCAGTGTGCTAAAAACTATGCTAGCATTACGTGCCTTTGACGGGAAAGTCGGACATGTGTTGGACGGTATCGACTCCTTCATCATTACCCCCAACTCCAGCCTCATCCCCAAGCCTCCCCTGGGATCCAACAGGGAAGTATATATGCGGGAAAACTTTCGATATGGCCACGACGACCCGCTCCAGTGGCCACAGGCCTACGTTGAGCAGTTTCCACACCTGGCGTGCATACGCTGGGTAACTCCTGCCGATCCCAAAGATACCTTTCATTCGCTTTATCGTGGATTGACAAAGTACGATTTTGTCAAGTGCGATCCGAACAGTCTCGTGGAGGGAGTTGGTCTTCTGCGTCAGTCGTCATTTCTCAAACTCCAAGCCGCATGCAATGTTGTCGTTGAGTTGATGAAATCTGTCGATGGCAGCGCATCTGTGTCTCGTAGCATGCGTGGACACCTGAGTGTCATTGAGCTGCTTCTCGGGTGTCTACATGCCCTACCAACATCCTACCTGTGTGTCTGTTTGACTTTTGCAGAAACTCAGCGTGTGGCCCTAGAACTTAGGGCCTTCGTCGAGTACATGACTGTCCTCAAGCCTCTCATGGACTCTCCCGAGACCGATGCACCTGCCATGCCTGTAGATACTGGTCTCATGGGCTCGTACGTCCATGATGCAACAGTTCTTCAGAGATTTTTCAAGGCGGGAATACCAGTCTGACGCATCGTGGACATGAAGGACCTCCCAGGTACCCATGTGGACTGTGTCGATGACTATGCAACCTCGCCATATCCTCTGGGTCCTTGCCCGCTGCGATTGCCCTCTGTCTTTGTAGGGTCGTCGAGAGATCCAGGGAAATACAGGAAGATTCAAGAATTCGTATTGCACTCTTGTCGATGGACCGATCCATTTGCATTGGCATCTCCCATCATTCTGAATCGTCCAGATGTTCCTCTCACCGTGGCATCCTCGTCAACATCTCAATATTCTCCCTGTGGGTTCTTGTCTCTTATTTTGTATCAAAGTGGACATTAACATGTTTTACAGATAATAAGAATACACGTCCACAGTCTGCGAACAGTCATAAGCTAATGGACCCTCAACATCCTCTTCTTCCACCATTGGTCGAGCCATGGCATCGTGGACTACTTGCCGTGAATGCCAACCCTTCACGCTGTCATTCTTCTGGTCGTCCACAGCCGACGGCAATACCGAGGGAATCACAGTATGCCTTCCCCCGGCCAGATATCATTGCACTTTTGGATAAGGAGGAAAAAGTCAATTCATTTCTTATCTCTTGGCTGCGTCTGCGAACACCTTTGTTTGCATGCCTCACAGTCACGGAGCAGGTCCCTCCAAATATGTATCATCAAGAGTGGCGGACTGTGTTGGCGCTCGGATTTCTGAAAGCGGCAGGAGAGGGCAGTGGGCTAGCAAAGAGACGGTGGCAGGAGGTTACTAAGATCATGGAGGGTTACATAGAATTTCCTCTCCATGCGGATAACGATGCGTCAACAGTGTTTTGGTGGGAAAAGGCATACGAAACCCTTACGATCGAGGAGCGTATGGAGATACTCTGGGAATTGGCCAAGGTGAATTTCCGCTGCGAGTTCAGAGCCCTGCATCAACGAGCCACAGTGAACGCAAGTGCCGCCGTACAAGCACTGGATGTCTTCCGTTGCTTTCCTAATGGACAACAACTACCAGGACAAATTGATGTCGGCTCTGCGAATCACGGCGTTGCCCATCACTTATGGCTGCAATGTGCCCCTTACATATTCACAATGAAGAAGCTAATGAAGACATGGAGTGGGAACCATCTGGCATTCCTGGATCTGGTGAAGTCCAGTGGTTGGACCGAGGACGAGTTTTTAAGCATGGAAAATTCTATCGCAGCTCACTACTGTGATACTTTCTTCTTATATTTTGGCCATGCACCCGTTCTGCCTCGCCAATTGGCCCACCTAACCTCAGAGTCATATGTCCCTGAACCTCGTGACCAGGTTGTGATGAGCCGCTCAGGTGTTTATTTGGATATTGAGGAGTTGATATGAGCCGAGCCATTGAATAGAATAAAAATACACATTTTCTCGCGTTGTATTCTGTACCCGTAATGGCATTGCAACATTGCAACATTGAATAAACCATACCATGACATGACGTGACATTGACCAAAGGGATTTGACTATAAGGTGGCAAATATGAAAACGACAATGGGCTGAACATCCTGCCCTGCGGAGGTTGTAGTGAATGTCATTTTTCAGGCTCAACAGAACTTCCTATTTTTTTGGCAGGGACTGACGGTAGTTTGGAAGCGTCAGGAAGTGCAAAAAAGACATTTCAATGGTGCGGTCCGAAAATCAAAGATGTTTTGCACCTCATCCAAAAGACATTTGCATATGGCAGATCATAACAGCAGATCATATCCATATTCCATTCCTGTCTTGGTCTTGGTCTGTCTTGTCTTGGTAGAGGCTATAAAGAGCCAGTCATTCTTTGCTTATCTCTCTCAATGGCGCCCTCACCAACACGTCCACCTAAGTGAGTTCCTTCCTCTTATCCCATCCCATAGTTTCTTCCTTTCTTCATTCTCTATTTTTTATTCTATGTTACAGTACGCGTCAAGTACGCATCCTCTGCGTTTCTCTCTCCCTCTCTATCTTTATTCTACTATGTTTCCTTTCTTCTCACTAGTACGCGTCGTGCGTCGTTCTCTATTTTTCTTTGTTTTTCATCTATTTTTCTCTATTTCTATTTATTTTATTCTGTTCTATGTATTTTCTCTCTCCTCTCTCTCTTTTCCTTTCCGTCCGTCTTGTTGTTCCCTCTCCCTCCCCTCGTGCGCTCCCCTTTTTTCTTTCCTTTCCTCTCTCTCGATCACGACGCGCGCATTCTTTTGCTTCCATCCTCGCCGTCTCTTGGCCGCCGCCGCCGCGGGAGCTGTTCCCTTGGCACGTCTCGGCAGGGACCCGGCTCAGGGTGTTTGGCCTCCCGTCACGCTCGGTCACAGTGACAGCGAACATCTTCTTTCGTCGTATAACACTACTGAACGCTAAAACGTGAAACGCAAAACGTCGTCGCTGAGCAACAATAACGTCGTCGGCACCTACAAGGGAGCCACCTGCACGCGAGGAGATTAGCAAAAGTAACTACCAGATGTCAGGCACCCACTGATATACAAAGCTGTGCTGGTCATAAGATTTCTTAGCACGCATAAACAAACAGAACGCTGGGATTCACCTTTGTGGGGTTGACCATCGTCGACGGCTTTTCTTTTATAGCTAAGGAGTTGTCACCGGCCGAAACAGACGGCCTAAACATGTCTAAGACCTAATGGGAACTGTCGGGAAGATAAGTTAGGTCCAGAAGATCAAGCGCGCGCAACCAAACAGCACTAACTAGCCCCTGCCAACACCCTATGGTGGTTGATCGGTCGTTATCTCTTTGACAAACACCCTCTTTCTTCCTCTCTACTATCGGAAAGAATCAGGGATGCCCGGATTAGTCGCATGGTTTGAGCTATTTGTCAAGAAGGCAAAGCGAGTGATCGAAAGAGGAAACATTGTGACGGTGACGGTGTGACCTTGGCTTGAACACGACTTTCGTGTTCTCATAAACTCTCTCTCACTTCGAATGGCCTCATAGTTCGAGTCAATCTTCTCGAAGCCGACGCTCTGCTCGTCCTTATGGGAGCACAACCTGTCGTCGCAGACGACATCAGCTCTCTTGCAGTATAGAATGGCGCCAAGCATCCAACAAACCATATAGAAAATCTTACGGGTCGAAGGGAGAGACTTTGCCGTCGAGTACGTCCTTTTCCTTCCGTTTTCATCTCCACTAGCATTGACCTTGCTTAACAGTACTAGACGCATTCACCCATCCTCAAATTTGAAAGCCAAACGCGCGTCAACTGAGAAGACCACGCAAGAACCTGACCTAATTTACCACCACACCCTTGATGTCCTCTGCCCCCCCAGATCCATGTACCCAGATCCATCACAGACCATGGACTTATCACCATCGTCCCCGACTACCGCCTCGTTGACTCGGGTGTCCAGTTTTCTGCCACAGCTCAGGACGTTCGGGATGCCATGCAACAGGTCATGTCCTCGGTTGTTCTGCAGAAGCGATAAATTCGCTCTTCCAGAGTTTTACTCTTCCGCCGTGCACCCTGATATCAAAAGTTCGATCCTCCTCTCTGGGAGGTACATGTGGCCAGCGGATACAAGGTTGTACTATGCCGAGGCCAAGCGGAGAATTCTGTTGACGTTGTTGGATTCGGCGGGCCTACCGACTCGAAGGGTATCGGTGGGAGGACTGTCTGGAGGAATTCGATGAGGTTTTAGGCGCCCTGACGTCTTCTCATATAGCCGTGGCTTCTATATAGCTGCATGCACGCTTCCCACCCTCACATCTATCATCAATGCGTCAAGCCTCGGAACGTTAAGACCAAGCGGAGGATTCCGCATGCGTTGTTGGATTTGGCGAGTGTACCAACTACGAGGCTCTCGTTAGGTACCGGTGGTGTTCCCTCCGCTCCCGAAAAGTTCAGCGAGGTTGAATACAAGAGACATATCGTGCGTCGAGTTTGTCTCAGATGGTCGCGACCACATCTGGCGCTCAGGACAGGACTGGTGTCAAAGTTGCATGCACACTACCGAGGGTTTGCATTTTTCTGTCGTATACATATCCACCGTCCATCTCGGTGGTTCTGTATTCGATGAGCAAAGTTTAATTGCATGTGGTGAACGTTGGAGCACAAGTCGGCTTTTGAGCAAGTGTGATGGATATCTGTCGGTACCCAGAGTGCCAGGACTTGTGAATGGCGACGAGTCTTTGATATAGTGCAGCAATTCCAAGGAAGAGAAACAGGCCCGGGATTATTCTGCCTTTGACCGGCGGGAAACACAGGGCGCACCAACTCAAATGTCGCATACTCTCTTCGACGGTGACGGTCACACGCAGTCCTGGCCACAATCCCAGCTCCTTCGTTGTCATTTCCGGACATCTCCTTTGATCTACGTTCCCAGCCCCGCCATCCATCCAACGTCGTACACAGATTCTCCCGTTCTCCGGCAGTGGAACTAGAGGTTACTGGTTTTCCAAATACCCAACTCATGGAGTCGGGCAATCCGGCTCATCAGCCGGTGCATTCCCACGCTCCTTTATAGGCAATTGCGTTCCACCTCGAGTGACCCAGTCCCATAAAACATGAACCGTCCACAGTAATATTTCGTTATATAGAGAAGAAATGTCTTTTTTGTATATCTCTACCAAATGTTGCCTTTTTTTTGGTTGTTAAACTGACATGAACTCGTGTATTGGGTGAAAATCAAGTAAAAACAGTGAAATTGACTATGTAACGTTCCATCTAATTGCATTTCAAAAAATCTGTTACAAAGAAAACATTCTTTGTCAAAAACAAAGACTTGTTTCTGTATGACTCAAAGAATTTCTTTGTGAATTGAAACTGGTATGCTCTCGATGCTCTTTGAGTTAGACTGTTGATGTATAGACCAAAATCCGGAGCAATAAGCAGAAAATAATAGCAGGGCCTTTCATATATAGAGAAATGTGTAGTATCATGCTTTTACTTGGACCTTTTAGCCCTTGTGGAAGGAGGGGGACGTTGAAGACGCAAGCACCTGGTCAAGTGTAACACTGTGTGACATGCCGTGACCTGACGCGGATGTGCTTCTGTTCTGCTTTGGCTTGCCATTCCGGCTCTCAGTGCTGAGTTTGAGACGAGAAATAAGTATATTTGACCATCAAAGATATTTTCTACGCTGCACGAACACTTTTGGACTGTCGAGGGAAGGGGAAAGACAAATGAATGCATGGGTCACTTTTTTCGCTCAAATCGCTGACTAAGCAGCACGGTTCCGAATGCGGGATTCCCCACCTCCACAACTCATCAGCTGAACTTGCGGCTTGGCATGAACGATGGATCAAAAGGATGACCCGGAAATTCTGGTAACTCTCTGACTTGGATTCGAACCGAGTTCCTGTACCAAACGTGACCTTGAAGATATAATAAGCACGCGGAATGACCAATACACTACCAGAGAATGTGTCCCGTAGCGTTAGAGCAATGTTCTTGCCAAAGATGGCAAACAAGACATGGCCAAAGAAGGTTGACGAGTCGTCGCCCATCCATCTGCATATCTTTCCAAACCGCCTAGCAGAGGACAACGAAAAAGTTTGCAAGCTGAGATGTTGAGGTAATGTAAATGATGACGGAACCGTGGAGAGTGACGTTGTCGGCCAAAATATGTGATTACCGCTATAAAGTACGATTGTCTTGTTGGGAGTCGAACCCTTGCGTACATCGAAATTGATCACAACCGTGTATACTTTCCGATGTACTACTCAAGAGATGGATTGAGAACCTTGTGTTGAGGTAAATTTTAAAATTTCCCCACACGAGTAAGTAATTGCTGAGTAGTGAGCGAAAAAGGAGATGGTTGTGACCGTTATGTGACTTTCAGTTCTAATTTGAATTTGCAGTTTCCCTCTTAGACGTACACTGCGATGAGCCCTACCCCGCATTCATCGTGCATCTCGTTGGCCGGGGTACAGTACCTCTCAAGATCTCGTTAACATTACTCATCTCGTCGGTTACTATTTCACAACATGTCGTGGTCAACGAGGGCGACTCTCTCATGCATGGGCGACAGCAGTAAATATCCAACAAGCCACGGAGCAGATTCAAGGGGGAGAGATGAACGATGTCTCGCTACCGAGTACGTTTCTTTTCTCTCAGATTTTGCTAATATCACTGACCGGCTCGAAACAGACATTGCATTCTACTCCATCCTCAAAGGCAAACCCGGATCGATTAAGGAGACCATCCGACTTCTCGCGCGCCAACTGCATTAGCCGGAGCACTCGATACCTCTCATCTGAGCTCACCGATCCTGCAACAACATCTCGTGCTTTGTTTGAGGATGAGACCAGGTTTTTTTTTGGTATAAGACGAACGGGTGATGGTGGCAAACCATCCAGCGAACCATGGAACACATCCATGGGAGATATCTTGGTGTCGAGTACGTCTTGTCTCTTACATTTTGCTATCACTGACCTACTTCAGTAGCACAAAATGTCTTCATTCCCATCCCGAAATCCAAGCGCGTGTCAGTCGAGAAGGCGGTGCGAGAATCCCAAATAACCGCCACAAACTCGAGGTGTACTGCCCTCTCATTCCACCCCGATGCTCTGATGCTCGTCTTCTCACACGGCAGCGTTCTACGTGGGCGGGCGCTCGCTCCCCGTCCCTGGCTCGGCTCCTTCTCTGCCGCATCATCGTTGTCCCCAACTACTACAGGTTTCGCAGTACCCCAGCGCAACTCCGGACGTCAGGCATGTGATGCAATGGGTCGTAGATAACCCGCCCTTCCCCCGACTCTGACATTTACGTCCTCGGCCACTTGGCAAGGGCGATGAACATCCTCGCTCTCCCAAATTTGTACTCCCCTGCCTTAGTCTTATTAACGGGGCAAACCTCCTCGCTGGGCCTCATATATTCAGATATGAAGGATTCAGTCAGGCAGAGAGTTCCGTTGGATTCGGCGAGCGTACCGACTAGGCGAGAGGGTCATGCCATCAGCTCTCGAAAAGGCAGAGGCATGCTTTATGGTGATTTAATTGAAGAAGTGTTGGCGCTCAGGACTGTGGATTTACGATGAACGAATCTGCCGCATGCATCCCGAGAGTATTAGGAGTTTGTATCTACTTCCCAATGCCAAGATCTTCGCGACCCAAAGCAGACGTCAGGTTCTTCCGACTCCTTTGTTTTTGACAAATGTTCTGGGCATGCGCAAATCCCAGAAAGAGACATAAAAGGGTCTCCATCTGATATTCGTGAGAAAGGAAAGCTCAGATAAAAAGCCTCGTTTGTCAATGCGCATCATCTAGCTGGGAGTCAAACCTAGTGTGGAGCAATGCGCCTACATGTAGTGTTTCCGTCTACTAGGATCCAATAGCATGACTGACAGTTACCTTAGAAGCCTATAAGATCTTACCATCGACAAGCTGATCAGCTCTCGATTATCGACGAAGCGAGAGTGATAGTTTTGGTAAAATGACATGTATTCTGAGCATCTCAGATCCAGGTGATCCTTGCCGGCGACTCCAAGAGTCAGGAACTTGTAGAAACTCTGAAGCGGGACCGAAGTGTTCGTTCACCAACGACGCAAGACTACCTGAATAGTCTGCATAATTACTTGGGCCGACCGAGAATCTGTTCCGTATTGATTAGGTGAGTTAGGTCCGCATTTTCTCGTCGTATTTATGGAATTGATCAGCTGCTAGAATCGAAGAAGATGACAATGTGATTGATTGGAAAGAGTAATTCCTGCTCCGGAATTAATTCATCAACCCCCTTCATAGCCTATTGGTTCCCTATCAGGCGGGTTCTGCGGGCGATATCAACTCACAAAACATGCATGAGCACCGAGCACCACATCTGCGATATCAAGATGTCATAATTCACTGTCTATTTATGAAATAACTTGGGGAACAGTGTTCGGTGTCTGCTGCAAGTGTCTTGCTATTGCTTATTTGGGCATCTCATATTCACGCCGTAGTACAGTGCACTCAACGTTCATCCAGGTAGCAGAAGCTCACGGGGCGAAGAACATAATGGGCCACTACGAGTTACGCTGCACTGACGGGCATTCAATATCATGGTTTCCTTGCGACCATAATCCGCCGTCAGTTCACAAGGATACAATGTACCATGCTTCGATGCATCGAGCACAACGACTTCGTCCGCCACACCCACAAAACCGAAGGCCTTGGCGCCTGCCGCCAGCTTCGCCACGAGTACTCCATCATTGCGGCTTCGTACAACGCGGGACCTGCAGAGGACAAGTTCGCTGAGTGGGACAACTCATCTAGCGACTATCACCTCACGCACCTTGACAATCCCACTCCCACCGCTCGCAAGCTCAAGGTTGATATGCCCATCCTCTTCATTCCCAAAGCTTTCAAATTGCCGGCTATGTCATCTTTCCAGAACGCGAGTACGACGACGGCTGATTTCTCAGTCGCACCCTATTCCTCAAGGCCAAGAACTTTGGGAGGACGACCGTGATCAGCTGTCTGATTTCCTTTCGAGCTCGGACTCGGATTCAGAGCGTCTGCTGCAGTTTGTTTATCTGGGGCTCGTTTAACAACAGCAATGGACACGACGATGCGGAGGGCGACCCTGATATCGATGTGAACGGCGAGAAGGAAGATGCTGCCACACAGAATGCGGAAAATTAGTCTTGTGATGTTTACTTTCTTCCATCAAAACTTTCGCTTACTTACGTTGCATTTTCTTTGAAAAAGATTCATCCTAGTACGCTATTCTACCCTACCTACTTGTAGTGCCTAACCTTGTTGGCCAGGCGAAAGCAGCCTCGAACTCCTTCTCCGACTCTAGAAGTATGTTACATGTCGATTCTTTTACCTTATTCCTTTCCCCTATCCTTCACTGCTCCGGCTTTTCCCTTTTACTTGTTATTCATGCAGTACATAAACGGATAGTACACCGTACATAGTCTAGCTCGGGTTTTCACAATCAACCTCTATGCCTGTCAGCGACTGCCTGAGCTCGTGAGAGCAGTGACTGCCGCCACCCTCTCGGCAACAAACTGAACTACTTGGCTCAACTTGGGCTGCAACATCATCAGCTGATCAGATGGAGAAATGGTCGTGACCGGGCATCACGGCGCCTAGCTGACTCTTTTCTCTATTCCCTCGAAAGCCATGCCTTCAGTCAATTCCGCGCAAAGCACCGACGATGAAGACTCACAAAGCTCTTCCAGTGCTCGAAACGAGACCCATACAGAGACGCCTGATGACTCAGAAGACGATTCCCAGCTGGAGATCAAAATTCAGCAGCTAGTCGAGAATTTGACGGCCTATTTCTCCCGACGACGACGAAAATCAACCCGCGGCATGATGGGAATCCAGCGTCGTGAATATATAGTGAAAGGTGCGTGAATTCATTGCAAGGACTTGCCACACATCTCATTACGAGTGCAGGAAATGATCCATTTAACTACGAAGACAAATTTCCGGACGATAAGGAGCATGAGGAGTTTGGACCCCTTGCCAGGGTATGGAGAACATATCTGGAGGAGTGTGCCGCGTATGATATCGAGAGGGTAGAGGGATAGCGGGATGGATTAGATGTTCTCCTAGTTTTTGTGAGTGCCACGTCGAAAATTATCCCGCCATCATTGATAGATGTCAATGATTAGGCGGGTCTTTTCTCTGCAGTGGTCACCACGTTTGTGGCGCAGACCTCACAGAGTCTCCAGGTCGACAGCAGTTCGGTCACTGCCTCACTTTTGTTTGAGCTGATCAACGTTCAGCGAGCGGCAGGCAACGGTTCCTCTGTGAACGACGTTCCCCGTTCAGGCCTTACTCCGGTCTCGGATTTTCATCCCACAGCATCCGATTCATGGGTGAATGGCCTTTGGTTCGTCAGCCTCTCGCTCAGTCTCGCTACTGCGCTGTTCGCTGTTTTGACGAAGCAATGGATCCACCAGTATATGTCGGTCTCATCTGGGACACCACGGGATAGGTGTCGTGTGCGTCATTTCCGATACATGGGGCTAGAGCGATGGGGTGTCGATCTCATTATCGGGATGCTACCCGTCCTTATGAGCCTGTCGCTCGGCATCTTCCTCGCAGGTTTGGTTCTTTTCCTTATCCCTCTACGCGTACCAATTGCATCTGCTGTCGGATCCATCGCATTCACATCATTTGCCGCCTACTTCATCACCAACTTCCTGCCTATCATATATCCATCATGCCCTTACAGGACCCCGTTAGTGGAGTACATGTTCCCGATATACGCTTATGCCAATCGACTCCATGACTGGGTTACCTCTCATTTTCTCGATCGTGGGCACCCAGGGAAAGCGGAGACCGAAAAGGGCACTGAGCACACAAAGGAGGCCTCGGGAATAGTGCTCGAACAGCAAGTTCGCTCTTTACGAGCTGCTGAACACGCAGCTGTAGGCCTCAGTGCTGATGACATCGATCTATACGCTCTCTCTTGGCTGTTTGAGATCTCGTCCAACCCTAGCGTCCGCAATGTTGTTGTACAATCACTGAGCGCATTACCGCTGAGGTCAGTCACCTCTCTGACGTCGCAGGTGGAATCTCCAACGCACTAATCAATGGACTCTTTAATGCTCCGATTGGAACAATCTGCGCTAGAGCCCGTTATCGTCGAGCTTCTACAGACATTGCGTAATGGCAAGCGTGACAACCCTTTCATCGAAAGGGAGTTGAGCCGTTACATTCGCATATATCTTCGCTTCGCAGCTACGCCCGATTTGATGTATCCCCTACGAGTTGTAAAGAATATGTTACCCCCGGGCACTTTCGCAGCTCTGCAATCTGTCGCAATGTCCTGGCAAGATGCTAAGCTCCGGCCCTCGTTGTCAGATACAGCCATCACCGCCTTGATGGGCAAGTCACACCTTCGTTTGCAGCCTATTGTATGGGCCTCAATACTACGCATGCTCCACACATCGGGTTCAAGTATTAATGTTACCTTACTCTTAAACGAGATGCCTACCTCCTTTTGGCATCCTATGTTTCCTCCCTTTCCCCTAGTCTTCACTTCGGGAGCCTTAAAACCTCCGCCCCGTAAGGAGGTAGCATTCATTCCCACGGGATTGAAGATTTCCTTGCCTTCACCAGAAGTGGATGAACCGGTCTCTCTTCGTGAGGCCATCTGGACATGTCTGTACCAATACGTGCTTGAGACCATCATCCAGGGTCATGTAGATATCCGAAACATCCGGGATGGCATTGACTATCTTGATCCCACTAACGAATTCCCTGAGCCACCTCAGGACCCCAAGTTATGTTTTCTCCTCAAAATGGCCAGCTCGCCCTCTGTTTGGGACATTCCCAAGTTTTTCTACGGCAAACCTAATGATCCATTCTGTTACAGTTGCACTTTCATCAGCCGAGTTTTGCTCAACATTGGAGTTCATCTGGACGTTAACAAGTTTTCGCTCGTCGACGAGTGCATCCCTTCTTTTGGTTTGGATGTGAATCGTCATGCGGTCTTAAAGCTGCTGTACAAGATGATCTCCTCGGCCGACTTTGGCAATGGGAGGCCAGCATATGTTACAGATTGTTGCATCGCCTTACTCATCTTTCTCCGAGTACTCAATTCCACATCACATCGCCCTCGCTTCCTTCCCGAGGACTGGTGTACCCCAGAATTAGCTGCAAAGTCAGTTCGAATTGCTTTCGAAGATGATGAATGGAAACTATATCCTAATAAACATGATGTGCGCTTCGAGGAGGATATTCAACGATTCACACCAGCGACTGAACTCGCTCTTCATTTTTTCTCATCTCCCCTTTTCATAAACCAAGCTGTTGGACATTTTATTACCCGGCGCCTCTTTGACTCGGTGGCAGATCTGTCTCGTTGGGGAGCGATAAACCTACAGGACGTAGTAGCGGTCGTTTGTGAATTTGTTCTTGCGTTGGTACCTGATAGATTGGACTCCCAGATATTCCAGCAGGCCAGAGACTACGTTTTCGAGCCTCAAACCCTCTTCACCGCTTGTGCTCTTCTCCTCGTGCATGAAGATGAAACCAAATCGAACCCTGTTCTTCGACATCTTGCTCTCCTATCTCCCAATCATCCGTCCTGGCTCCAATGTCTGGAGAAACTCAACACTGTACCTGAATACTTTGATCAGAATATTCATCCGGAAGATTATTCTTGTCGCATGGGGGCATTCCAGGTGTTCGTTCGAGGGGGGGGGGGTGGATGAATACGGAATGGACGTCGCTGGGTTCGAACAGGATGAGGATGATCGTCCGGACAATCCACCAACGAACATGCGTTTGCCGTCGTCACTTTGGCGTCGGTTCCGGTGGCATCGCAATAGAGAGTTGACAAACAAGGAAGCGGCGAGTAGTGATGGTCAAGTATAAACACCTTATCTATCATATAGGTTGGGATGTCGTGTAATTGTCGTCCAGACACGCATTAAAAAGAATCATGGTTCAAAACTCTTATAGCGTATTATCTGATCATAGTAGTGGAAGTCGAACCCACTCGAGTATATGTTCTAACCGGTATACCACTAGAGGGTTCTAAGTCTAACCCTCTGCCAACACATTCAAGATGCGTAAGGAAATCTCTGAGAGTGTATTATTCGGCTTCGTAATACTACTTAGTACTCGGAGATGTGATAGACGATGAAGGAAGGGCAGAGCGTGCGTGCGTGCGGTGCATAACCCGCGGCCAGATGCCATACTAGCGCAGTTCTCGCGTGTTCCTCTTTAGCCCTGTTCGAGCGGGTTAGTTGTAATCGCAAGTAATGACCCCGGGAGAGCAGAGTGGTTTACGTCAGAAGTACGGAAGAAGAATCGGGAACTTGCGCCACAGATACTGGATTAAATACGAAGGAGGCTTGACCCATGCACAAAGCCTCCAGATCCTGCCGCGTAGCCAAAGTTTGTCGTTCAAAGACACGAGATCATCAAGCCTCCGGAGAGCATCTTCCATATCAGGCCTGGCGAGCGGATCCTCGGACATCATATCCAGCAAAAGAGGCTTGAAGACATCCAGTCCTTCATATTTCTAAATGGCCAGAGTAAGTGACGCCGAGTAACAAACGGAAATGATAAATTACCTCGCAAAGTTCCAAGAAGGTAGCACCTGCGTTGTACACGTCCAACTTGAATGGATTGCACGGTTCTCCGAGGGAAAACTCTGGTGATGAGCGTATACCGCAGCGGAGATTTCGAATTGTGAGGGCAGTTTCCTTGCCTGCGGGGTATTCTTGGGTGCTTTCGAAATCGATGATGTAGTATTGGATTGGGCCGACGCGACAGCGAGGACAAACGGGGAGGGTCCAGTGGACGCCATCGTAACTTGTTTCAGAGGCGTAATGGTACCCTTTGGGGCAAACCTTAGAGGAGTCCATGAGGAAGTTGAGTGGGCTCGCATCGCTATGGGAGGAAAATGTTCAAAAGGGAGCGAATAATGACTTCGTTGAACTGACCCGTGAGCAACGTTGAGACTGTGCATGAAAACGAGACCCTGCAAGTAAAAATCAGACGACCAGGGATGAGTATTATAGTGACGGATAGGGCCTGCCTCTAACAGCTGATGAAAAGCATCCACGAACTCTGACCGGCAATGAAATTCGGGTTCGTGGAACAGTTTCAGCATCGGCATCACCATGAACACGCGCTTGTCTTCGTCATCCGGAATAGGTATGACATCGAGGATGGGAACAGTATGATTTTGTGATTCATGCAGAAGTTCGGAGCTGCAAAGATGCTTGGCCATGGAGAGTTCGGTTGTGTCTGTGTGTGTGTGATACGGATGACAACTTTGACGCCATCTTTCATTCGTACAGCATCCAGGACACGCGGTGTCTGGATCTGTGAGGTCAGCCCGACAATTCAAAAGCAAGACTTTCTTACAAGTAGAGAGTGTTTGTCCTCGAAAGATTTACGAAATCTCCATCTTGCTGTTCCATCTTTCCTGATCCAAGAAGGAGTCCAATTCGGATGGTACCGATGTCGTAGCATGTAGCCCGCACTAGCCAAGAAGGGTTGGTGTTTTACCCAAAACAGTTCAGGCGCAATTCTGTCATCGTCGGGGATACTTGAACGAGTTTCCGAGTCAGAGGGGTCAGAGCCAGAAGCGCATGAAACAGCCATAGAATGTGGTGGTTGCTGGTTAAGGTTAACCACTCCAAAACGGAGCAGTTTCGCACTGAAACAGTCACGCGATCACTAAGAATCCGACTGAGAGGGAGGAGTAGATGACTCTTTCCTCTATAAGAGATCAATTGAATGAGTTATGTCCAGAGCTGGCATCGATGATACTTACGTAGTTGATAAACAAAAAAAAAATTGACGTCTAAACTGGTTGACAAGTCGCCGCCCACCCATCTGCATATTTTTCTTCTACAATCCAAACCAGAAGCTTCCGCCTAGCAGAGGACAACAAGAAAGTTTGAAAGTCACCTTCAGTGATGTTGAGGTATTGTGGTGCGAATACGGAGCCGCGCCGAGCGGAGAATCATTAATGCAAACTTCAAATTTGTCGACTCGGGAGTCGGATAGAAAGGCCAAAATACTCGAACTCATACAATTGGTAGTGTCTTGCTGGGAGTCGAACCCTCGCACACATCGAAATGGACCACAGCCACGTATACTTTCCGATGTACTACTATGGAGATAGACTAAGATCCTTGTGTCGAGGCAAAATAGCCCCGCACGAATAATTGAGCAAGACGGAGGTCAAAAAAGGGAATGGTTGTGACGGTTATGTGACTTTCAAGTTCCCATTTGAATTTGCAGGTTCCTCTTTCTCCACGTTCCCCATACTTAGACCCGGGCTCATTTTCAGTGTACACAGCGATGAGCCGATATCGCCCGTGTTCCTCGTGCACCTCATGGGCCGGCGTACAGCACCTCTCAAGATCTTATTAACGCTGCTCATCTGAGTCTGGCCACAGCTCAAAATCTTTCATAGTCGATGAAGGCGACTCTCTTGGGGTATAGGATGTATGGACGACAATAGTAAAAATTGAACAAGCCACGGAGCAGGTTCAAGGGGGAGAGATGAACGATGTCTTGCTGCCGAGTACGTTTACTTTCTCCTACATTTACTCTCACTGACCGGCTCTAACAGCCCTTGAGCGCGCCAACTGCATTAGCCAGAGCACTCAATGCCTCTCATACAAGTTGGAGAAACAGCTCTCCGATTCTGCAATAATATCGTTTGAGGATGAGACCAGGTTTTTGTTTGGTATAAGATGGACGGGTGATGGCAGCCAACATCTAGCTCCTTTTTGGGACCTCGTCCGGTTATCTATCTATCTATCTAGCGAACCATGGAGCACATCCAAGGAGAGAAATCAATGGTATCTTTGTGCCGAGTACGTCTTGTCTCTTACATCCTGCTATCGCTGACCTACTTGGACAGCACTAAATGCCTTCATATCCAAGCGCGTGTCAATCGAGAAGGCCACGCGAGAATCCAAACTAACCGCCGCAAACTCAACGTTTGCTGCCCTCCCATTCCGCGCCCCCGATACTCCGATGCTCATCTTCTCACAGCGGCATGTTCTATGTGGGCGGACAGACGCTCACTTACTCCCCACCGGCGGCTCGGCTACTTCTCTGCCAGTCGCGGGTTCATGACCGTCGTCCCCGACTACCACAGGTTGCCCAGTACCCCAGCACAACTTAGGACGTGCGAGATGCGATGCAATGGGCCACAGACACTCTCCTATTCCCCGACTCTGACATCTACACTCGGCGAGCACCCATGCTCTCTCAAAGCTGCACGGTGCAAACCTCCTATCTGGGCCGCATACATCCGGATATGCCAGGCTGAGAGTTCCGTTGGATTCAGCGAGCGCACCGACTCGAACATAAAGGCGGGGGCGTGATGTATAGTGGTTTCATTGCAAAAAGTGCCGGTGCTCTGGACAGAGAGTGGGATTGAACGAATTTGCCGTGCGCAGCCCAAGAGTATTAGAAGTTTGTATCTACTTCGCAATGCCAAGATCTTTGTGGCCAAAGCAGACGTTAGGCTCTTCCGATTCCTTCTTTTGCGCAAATCCAAGGAAGAAGGGTCCCCATCTGATGTTCGTTAAGAAAGGAAAAGTCCAGATAAAAAGCCTGGGTTGTCGATACATCATCCAGCTGGGAGTCGAACCTAGTGCGGGGAGTGCTAACCAATGGCCTACATCTGGACTGATTGTATTGGACATTGGCGTGACTCCAAGCAAATAGAAGTCCAGTTCGATATCTCGCAGGGAGTCGAACCCAACGTAAGGGATTAGACGCCAACATCGCGCCTGCTATAACACTTCTGGGAGTGCGGCGGTGTTTATGAATAAGGAGGCCAAGCAATCCTCATGCGATACTCCTACAAAGGTAAACCAAGAGAAGTACTGGTCCCTCCTGCGACATCAAGCCAAATCCCAGTAAGAAAATAAATTTGAAATAAATTCCAAACGCTGTCACTGATCCTCCATCTGGGAATCGAACCCATATCCAGTCCGCTATCCGATATACCACGGGGGAACGGTAATTCTTCTGTACAATATGTTACGTGATCGACTCGCAAGATAACCGAAACGTCGCAATTAGTACTCAGGCGTTTAGAAGAAATCGCCTACCAATGGCTACCATCACCTACATTTTATCTTCCTCTAGATCCCTTCGATTGTCGTCGTCTGCGTCCTCCTCGTCTGAAGGCACATAGCTCGCCGCCATCCTCGTCTCTAACACTTTCTCCCAGATCGACTGACTCAACGGTTTGCCATCGAGGATCCGTCATCGGTACCAGCTCGACCGTATCGTCGCTGCCGACCGAATTGACCCCAAGCTCATCCATCATCTGAAGAACAGCAGAAGAAGGATAATCCGATCTGATATCACCATCGAGGAGACACACTTGGAGGGATATTCGGAAATACTCTCTGAGGTACCAATCGTCGGGTCCGACTCCGTTGACGGGCTGCAGATGGGACGGGAGAAGCTTTTCGGCTGGGCTGATATCGCGGAAGATTAGAATACGATGATTATCCTAGCATTAATATATAGTCGGAGCCAAGTAAAAATTTGAAAGCGGTCTTACGTCTATGTCGACGCTGAAAGCGTTGTCATGGAAAAAAGGCACAAGGTCCTTGTGAAGAAAGGCAGCATTGGAGGGTGTCTCGAAGAACTCGGGTGTATTGTCGTAACCGTCTCTTAGGGGAGGGAATCGACACTAGAGATGTGAGAACAAGAGTCGTATACAGATACTATTGACCTTACCAAATGAGCGAAACAGGGCGGAAACATCCATACTAAATCAGTAGATGCAGTAGTTCCGGTGATGAAGCATCGTTGCTGGTCTCTTTGCCTAACCGCCTGCGCTACGGAGGCTATCACATCAAGCTATGACTAGGATGTGAGCTCGTAAGATAACTTAGGATGGGAAGAAATATACCATGCTTTCTTGATTGGGAAACCAAGTCCAACTCTTTTGCATGGCTGCGAAAGAAGGGGGATTGGGCATAGTCGTGATCTGGGGCAAGAACCTTGCCGTGCTGCCTGCCATATAGTGTCAGCATGGATCAACGATAGCGGGGGCTGTCGTTGCCTGCTCCATACCAGCCGTAATTCCCAGGCCGAAGGGGTTCGGAGGAATCCTCGGGGATGGGAGGACCGTTGGGCGTTATGCCATAAGCCGTGATCCCGAATTGGTGGACCGTTACGGGACGCAGGTGGAAGGGCTCGCTGTGTGGAGCTAAGAGGTATGTCCATCGCTGTACCGTGGCGCTGCTGATAGATATCCGACACTGGTTTACTCCTGGAAACAGTTTAAATCAATCTTGGGAATAAATTCATCACGGTTTCCTCACCTACAAGCAGCTTGGCTGGTAAAGACGTTGAGAAAATGAAAGTATCCCGCTGGTGAAGTTTAGATTTCGTAGACGGAAGAGGATGTGAGACGATGGCCATGTCTGATGTTACTGTCACAATGTTTCCTTTTTTGTCGGTTTTTTTCATGCGGTCAGCTCAGGCAGCACTCATTCGGTGTTGTAACGTTCCGGTCAATTGAACGAACGAAGTTCTCAACTGTACGAGACACGAGAGCATCGGTTATGCACGGCATTTGTTGTCGTACGCTTGTAGGGTTGGACGATGAAAAATTCGGAAGCTTTGCGAAGTTGAGGTATTATGTTGCGAAGACAAGATTATACGTGAAGGCACTGAAGGGGAACCATCGGGATTAATGCAAGGCAACTTTGTTGAAAAAAGGCTAAAATATGCGAACACGGCATCACTTCCACATCATTGTCTTGCTGGGAGTCGAACCCTCGCCGTGCACATCGGCATGGACCGCCATGTATACTTTCCGATGCACTACTAATGAGATGGACTGAGGTGTTTGTGCGAAGGTAAAGCCCTTAATACGCGTCAATGATTGAACTCGACAAGGAGTTGGCAAGGGAAAGGTTGTGACCGTTATGTGACCTTCAGTTCTAATTTGAATTTGCAGTTTCCTCTTCCCGTTCCCCATCTCGTCCACTGAATCGAGCTCGACGCTCGTTCCTCACACATCGACTGCACTGATCGGCGAGTACGCCCTCATCTGAGTCGGTCCACAGCTCCAATCGCTCAACGAAACATTAGGGCGACACATACGGTATAGCCGTATCGGATGCACGAGTAATGGCAGTGAACATCCAGCGAACTATGAAGCAACTCTCGCAGGTCCAAGGGGAGAGATAAATGATGTCTAGCTGCCAAGCAAGTTATTGTTCCTTACATTTTTCTATCACTAACCTTTTCGAACAGCCCTAAATACATTTATCTCCGACTATAGCCTTGTCGAATAAGTCGCCCAATTCCTCGGCGCATCTCAGGACGTGCTGAATGCGATACAATGGGTCGTAGATAACCTCCCCTTCCCCGACTTTGACAGCTACATCCTCGACCACTCGGCGAGCTCACCACTCTGTATCCCCCCGCCTTGCACCCTCGAGTATTAACGGGACACTCTTCCTCTCTGGGCCGCATACATTCGGATATGAAGGATTCCGTCGGCTGAGACCAAGTAGAGGGCGTTGTTGGATTCGGGGAAAGGGACATTCTCTGCTTGTATCCCCGCTCTCGACAAGTTCGGAGAGGCAGGGGCGTATTGTACTGCAAAAGGCGTAATCATGGTAGCCTCGAGGTCCGTGCAGGACCGAGGATGTGATCAAGTGGTCAGGGTGAACGAATTTACCGCCTGCAGTGCGAGAGTTTGTATCTACTTCGCGAGTCTCTCAATGTCAAGATCTTCGTGACCAAAGCAGTCATCAGGCTCTTCTGATGCCTTCGTTGTTTTGGATGCTTCAAAACATAAACGTTCGTTAATCAATGGGCAAGAGAACAAACATATCTCCAAGTCATCATCAGCAAGCATCGCTGGTCTTGATGCTCGTAAGAAAGGGCGGTAAAGCCCAGATAAAAAGCACATTTTGGTAACTGCCTAATCATCCAGCTGGGAATCGAACCTAGGACAGGGGGTACTAACCAATGACCTACAGGTGGACGGTGGTTGTATGCGTGTAGGGTTGGACATACGTCAGTCAGCGTGGCTCCAAAACCTCAACGTATAGAAAACCCGTTCCTTCGAACCCAGCGCCGGGGGCCGCAGGGATTAGTAGACGCCATCACGCCTGCTATAATATTCAAGTCGCTAGAAGAGCTCTGGAAACCATAGGAATGCGGCAGTGGTTAAGAATAAAGAGGTCAAGCAAGGACGGATACCCTCACGCAAGATGGATGAAGGATGTTATAACCCCCCTACAAAGGTAAAGCGATATACCTAACCAACGCACGACACAAATCTCAGGAAGAAAACAAAACTTCAATGTGTATCCTCCGCCTGGGGATCGAACCCATATCCAATCCCCTATCCGATAAACCACAGGAGAACGGTAAACCTTCTGTGCATGTACTTAATGTCTGCTAACGAGAGAACAATATAGGTGATGGAATATCTGAAACACCTCGCAAAGGCTCGAGTATTAGCAGACGCTAGAAAGTCTGATTGGGAAAAGGTGTATCGTACCTTTCTCTAGTTCTCGCTCCTTCGTCGTTGTCTGTTGGTACCATTCGTCTTAAATTAAGATTTCCGGCTAATCTCTCGTAGACAGACGGACGATACACGCCTATGGAAGGAGGGAGTGACGGTGTGTACCATGGTTCTCCGGCAATATGATATGGAATTCTGGAAAATTTCCACTTGCCTTCCTTCGATAGCTTCCACGGCCAAAAAAGAAATGGATTATGCAAGGGTCGTGTGAACTCTGTGGCTGGGAGTTGAACCAAGCTCTTTGTGCCCAAGACGAAGTACTAACCGATGGACTACCAGAGATTAAGTTTGCAAATCTCTCGCAGGTTGTGAAGCAGTGATGATAAATCTGAGGAGATAAACCTCAGAAAGATATGGTTTGCGACAACTGCATCTGGAAACGCGGTCCCTCTAGCCAACGAGGGATTGAAAACGAATGCACCCAATAGCTGGCCAAGCGAAGTAAGGAGGTCAAAGGCCAGCGACTCTCGACGATTGCAAGTCGGTAACTAGTACATAGAAGTGTTTACCCTAACGAGAGAAATGCATCATGATGAAACAAGACTATCGTCGTTGAACAGTCCATTTCTATTCACTGCAAAGGCCATCAGCAGAGACGTTAGACAATGGAATGGAGACTTACCACAGATGGATATATCCAACCTTTCCATCGTGAAGAAGTCCAGACGTCCGATGTGGGAGAGAGTCCGGTTTCGAATAGCTTCCACCACTGCGACTGCAGTGAACATGACATCCCGACCTGAGCAGACCCTGTGAACAATTTGACGCAACCGTAATTCTTGAGGAACATTCCAACGGCTATCGAAAGGACTTCAGCAAAGACGCTAGGCAATAGAATAAAGTCCTACCTTGTCGTGCATTGATGGATACATCCAACCCTTGCATCTTGAACAATTCCAGACGTTCGATACAGGACAGAATCCGGCTTTGAGTAGCTTGCGCCACTGCGTCCTCGGTGAACCCCACGACACCGCAGTAGATAAGAACATGACGCAACCGCCGCGAGTCCTGAGGAACATTCCAACGCTTATCGATGATACTGACAATGTCCTCATCCCGTCCTTCCAGTGACATTTTCCCCGTAAAAATCTGATCTACGTTCAGCACAAAAACGGACAAGTTCGGGATCATCACTCCCAAGTCTTGGGAATGAATAGATGTGAGGATCCTTGTCAGATCTACTTCACGATAGGGGCTCCGAAAATCGAGGAGTAATTCACGGAGCTGGGGCATGCAAGAGAGCAGTTGCCCTGGGTCCGAAATGTCCTTCTCTAGTGGACCTAGCCTGAGACTCCGCAGCTGACCCCCAGAACGGAGGAAGAATTGAGAAAGGTCGCTCGGGGAAAACGAAACCCCGCCAACGATATCAAGTGATAGACGTTCCAGTACTGGGCAAATGATGTAGGGCAGCAATTGAGAGGATCCGACACTGAGCGAACGGAGCTTCCAGAGCGTCAGCGGGATGGGGTGTATCTCGGTGCCCATCAAGCAGGGTAAAAGACAGCCCTCCTCCAAATGTTCAAGACTCGGACAGAGACGGAGAATCTCGACACATTGCTCCACTCGACCGTAACGGATAATAGGCATCGTCAAATCTGTAATTCTCGACCATGGAAAATGAATTGCGCCTGGAGAAAAACCCTCTGGATCTAGAGGGGAGCTATCCAGGTCATAACGGAGATATCTGAGGTTGGGCGCGTCTCTGAACATGCCCAAGAGGGTGGCGATGTCATCTTTGGAACACTGTATGCTAAGCATTGTCAATAAGGGGAAACGGGGATTGTATGTCAATGATAATTGAGTCCATTGATCAGAGGGAGGACCGAGCAGGTTGACATGTCCCCACTGCGACGAATGCTGCACCAGTGTCTCGATAATGACATCTGGAAAATACTTAGGCTTCTGTATCGTCATCGAAAGCCTACGCTGTCCAGTCCGCTGAAGCGCCTCCTGCAAAAGCCTCGCTCCGATATCTGCTTGTCCTCGTGTTCGCCAATCCAACATAAATGACGACCAGAGAGCGGGGAGACCTGCAGCAGTGTCCCGCCAGCGATGGCAGACTCTCGCTAGCCGCCACGGACCACTCAAATGGGGGCTGAACATGCTGTATAGCTTTCCAGTTGCGAGGAGAAATATCTCAGATAGAATTTCGGGAGGAAGAGAGTGGATGGGTGGGTCAAGGGGCTCGGCTTCAAGCTGTATCGAGACGGCTTGCATACTATGGATGGAAGATTTCTTCGCTTTGATACCTACATAAGCACCATATTCGTTAGCGGCAGAAGGGGTAAAGACATAGTCACTCACTGTTCTCACCTCCTATTGCCGTTGTTCTCTGCCTCTTCATCTAGCAAAAAATGTAATCTGCGATGTCTGTTACTCCTCTTCAATAGCGAGCACAGGCGCGGTGGGTGCTTAGAGCTGATTTGCTTGTCCACTGTTCAAGTTCTAGGGGGGTCGTCGAATCACAAAGTGACATTCCTTCGGTATTCGGGCCGAGAAATCAAATGCCGTGACTCGATCAGAGCCACGTTTTCGATCAGTTCCCATACCGCTCCCTCGGCATCTCGCTCATAGTTCAACTGCTTCAACTTCATTGTACATCTGGTCCCTATAGGATAGCTTTACTTATCCTTAACAATGGTAAACTGCTCATCAGATACCGTGGTACGCTCGTTGGCAGCCTACGATGTGACATCGATAATGACGTTTTCCTGATTTAGTGCCTATCTTGTGGTATTGGATCTCTTCCAGATCCACAGAACTTCCGCTCGCCTCGCGTTAATACTCTATTGCAACAAAATGTGTCCCCAGAAACCGATGAAAGAGCGACTTTTGAATCTATTGTCAAGAAGGGAGAAGATGTACTCACGGACCTCGATACGAGGATTGTCGAGGCGCGACAGTTGCTTGAGAGTCTTTTAATTGAAAGAAGGCGTGTCGCAACTCATATAGATGATGCAAAGACCATCCTTCACCCTGTTCGTGCTCTATCAGATGACATATTGCATGATATATTTTCATGGTGTGTCTATGACTGGGACGATATCGTGAGCCGCCGCTGCCACCCGCACGAATCACTCGATCCACGTTTTCCTCCTTGGACCATTGCGTGCGTCAGTAGAAAATGGCGCGATATCACCCTTTCTTCCCCACTGCTGTGGTCAACCCTTATCCTCGACTTTCCCAAGTACGCCAAAGCCATGGTTACAGAAAGAATGTGCCTATTTAGGCTTGGGATTTACCTTCAGCGATCCAAGGATTGTGATCTTTCTGTTTCAATCCACAGCAGATATCCCTCAATCCTTGACCATCCTCCGTTTACATTACTGGTGGTTAGCGCATCCCGATGGAAACACCTGCGGGTGAATATGGGTCCCATATCGCTCCAAGACTTTTCGGGGAGCGTTTTCCTTCGCTTGAATACACTTTATGTGAGGTTCAATGATAAACCGACATCATCACAAAGAAGAATTTCTGTGGATACTTTCCAAACAGCTCCCCGCTTCCAATACTTCTCTTCCACAGGCGACGTAGCTCTGTACCACATCTTACACTTACCTTGGTCTACGTTGACCACGTACGCTTGTGCTGACGCTGCCAGCGAACGTAGCTGGGATGTCTTGAAGAAGTTGAAGGCGACAAAGACACTAGTTCTCCACTGTCAAGGGTCTGCAGATTTTCCGGATTCACCTATCGTGATGGTGTCCGTTCTCAGGGTCACAGTAGAGGAGAAGCAAAATTCCTTGACCGGAAGTATCTCCCGCGTCTTCCAGTGCCTTCAAGTTCCGTCACTCAATCATCTTAAACTCATTTTTCCATCGAGACGTGTCATTCAATTCCCTGACTTAGGTGCTTCATCTGCTTCATTGACCAGTATCCATCTGTCCTGCAGTTTCGTTTATAATCCAGAAAACACTGTACGCTTCATCAGATTTCTCGAAACAGCAATCCACGTCGAGAGTCTTTGCCTCCACACGTCCGAACTTCCCATCAATTTGCTCACTGGACTGACAAGGATATCAGACCATGATCTTGTACTACCCGCACTGCGAATTCTCACGCTTTCTCCCCACGTCCCGCGTTTCGAGCCCAAACTATTCTTTTGGATGTTAGAATCCAGATACAAAGGTAGAAACGGTGGAGGAAGTGACATTAGTAACTCTCCTGGCCAAGGATCGGGTGTCCAGCGAGAATTACTCCAGGAACTTCGGTTCAAGAGTTTTAGTACGCTACCGTTCAAGAACCTGGATGATCACATGCGCTGGGACGTGATATGCAAGGAACTCAAAGTTATCTATGAATTGATGTAAATTGTATTAGTGTAGCCGTGATTATGCCTACATCGTCCGTACCTGTACATTAATACTTATACCTGGATACATGGACAAGAATTAAAACAGACACGCGAACGTTCAATTCAATACGATAAGGAGGAATTTCAGAAACAGCCGAGAACACAATACTTAGTCGGCACCGATTCGGCGCCGTATTATTTTCATTGCTTGTGTCAGATCATAGAGTTGTTAAGCCGCTGTAATATTATCCATGGACAAGGAGTAGTGGAGTAGAGTGAATAACTGACGACTCGCAAAAGCTCGCCTGTTAGTAGCCGGTTGAAGGCCTGTTCAGCAAAGGGTACACGATATCATTGCGAGCACAGCGAGTAGAATTGGCCGACATGTGAAAAACCAATCCGGCGCGACCTGCCAAACAACTATAGATGTCACGGTCCCTGATGACTTTTTTCGACGTCGTCTCCTCATTTTGTCGCGTCATATCTCTTTGGTTTCTTATCGTATCGCTTTGAGACTCGACAGTGTCGGTTTTACGTGTATAAAGAGTGTTTATGTGGATTTTAACGGATGAAAATGGCTACGTTGTCGTCTTATTGTTTCCTCGCTGCTGCCGGTATTGTCCGCCCTTGGCTTGTTCATCAGGATTTACCGGAGGTACCGGCCCGCGTGCTCCCACGGTCCGTATCAACAAAACATGATCCTCGAGTGGTCGGTTCCAATTTACTGCAAAGAATTTCAACAAAGGTTGTGGTCGCAATGAAATGAAGACCTACCGTGTTTGGCATTGATGGATATATCCAATCCTTCCATCTTGAATGATTTCAGACGGTCGATGCGGACCAAGGTTCGGTTTTGAGAAGCTTCATGCTCTTTCTTCGTCGCAGTAGCTAACCCCACAATATCGCAGCAAATGCGAACTCGACACAACCGAGTGACCTGTGACTCTTGCGGGACATTCCAACGCTTGTCGATAACACTAAGCAGTGCCTCCTCCTCCGGTTCGAAAAGAATATCTCCCGAAAACAGCATCTCCACTGTCAGCTCGAGGTCCGATAAGTTGGGAAACACTACCCCTGAATCAACAGCCAGGCACTCGAGAAGCTTTGATGGATACGGCTCGTTAGTATCCTCTTCTTCTGTATCCTCATCCTCGGTATCTCCATCCTCGGCTTCCATAAGATTGGTGAGAGCCAATTTGCGAATACGCGGTACAGATGAGAAAGATGGATTGGGTCCACAACATCTGCCGAGAGCGTAAGCTCGAGAATTTGCAGGACGGGACAGTTGAGGTAATGTAGCAGTTGAGGAGACCAGACACTGAGTGGACGGAGTCTGCTAAGCGTCAGGGGGGCAGATCCTGTCTCGAAGTTGGGGAGAGAATAAGTCTTCTCCTCCAACGTTTCAAGACCTGGACAGGACCAGAGAAAGCCGAGTATTGGCTCAGCCGAATACTCCGGGAGATACCACAACATGAACAAGTGCTTGATTTGTGACCACCGCCGCACTTGGATTGAACCCAGACCGAAGAATTGCATTGGTTCATACAATATGCGCAAATGAAGAGATGTCAGATTGGGCGCATCTCTGAACATAGCCAATATACTGCAAAGCCCTTGACCCTCCACAGTGAGTGATTTCAATGACGGAAAGCAGACTGGGCGGTCTAAGGAAGTTATTCATTAGCGAATCTTATGAGGAAAAGAAACAGTAAAAAGATTTACAGTAGTGTCGGTTCGGAAATATATTCCAACTTGCCAGTTGACAGCGCCGCAGGCTGACTTCTTTCCAGCGCGAAGCATGCTGGACTAAGCTCTCCATAACGATTGGGCGGGGTGTGTTTGATAGATGTATCGTGAAGGACAGCTCGCTCTGTCCAGTTCGTTGGAGTGCGTCAAGGAGCAGTTTTGGTCCAATCTCTTTTGGTCTGGGTGCTTCCTCTACCTTGAAGATTGACCACAGGGCGGCGCAGCCCCGCACGATGTCATGCCATCGAAGGCAGACCTTCTCCAATAGCCGTGGACCATCGGCTAGGGGATCGAGAATGTTATATGGATCTGAACCTTTGATTGCGAGAAGAAATATTTCAGACAGGATCTCGGGAGGAAGGGAGTGGATGAGTGGGCTGGGTGGTTCTGAGAATTCGGTGTGGTCGTAAGCCTCCGGCAAGGCAGTTCGCGTCTCGAGGGCAGAGGATGTCGTAGTATTGGCACCTAGAGAAATACAAATAGAAGCCATTCTTTAGTAATGATGCGGGAGAAGATTGAATACTTGTCTTGCGTTTTTGCCCCGTCATCGAATACTTACACCAGGAATAGGACCACAGAATTACACTTCTATTTGTTTTTTCTGTATTGACAGTACGGTGGCGGTTGATGAGGAAATAGTTGGTAGTTCAGTTCAAGAGCTCGTCGACGCTTGGCACGACAAATTCTCGCGTGACGACAAAAAGAAAGTTCGTTTCCTCTCGGGTATGTCGGGCCGAGACGCACATCGCTGCCCAATCGGTAACTGGCAGGCTTGCAAAGAGGACTGCAATAATGACAGTATAAGTAAAAAGTAGCCATGTATGCTGTACCTCTATCTCGTCGGTCTAAGTTGGCATCAGACCTAGAGAACTTATCCAATCCATTACGGGAGAATGGTGAGCGTCCGACATTGGTGGGCCGCGGCAGCTGATTCGCTCAAAGAGTACCAGTTCTGTGTCTGACCACAGAACAGTGAAAGGGCATGTGCTACTCGCGAATAACTCAGATTCAAACATCGGGAGGACTACGACCAGGGCCCCGGGAAACTCCCGGCAAGGTATGTCCAGAAAAATGACCTAACTTGGCCCTCAAATACGCGAATTCAGATATAAGTAAATCCGGCACGGTGCTGATTGTATGCGTCAGCTGAAAATAAGTCAAGAAGGAAAATTCAAAACGTGCGCCTGAGATCAAAAAGGGAAAGGTTGTCACCGTGACTTGCAGATCCAATTTGGAGTTTTAATTTAATTTGCACCTTGAACATGACTTTCATCAGCGTCACTAAACAGTAAAGCGGTACTCAAGCTCAAGCACTCAAGCAGTACTCAAGGTTCAAGCTGACTTTACCGGAGCCCGACGCTCTGTGCTCCTCGCGCGCCCACTATCAGTATATTGACCAGGAAGGACGGAGCACTCAACTCATCCTCATCCTCGTCGGGCCACAGGTCACCAATCTCAGAACGACATCATGATTCGTTTGAGGATGAGACCAGCTTTCTCGTGGTCTGAGATGCAAGGGAAACGGTGGTCAACATCCAGCGAACTATGGACCAAGTCGTTGAGATCCAAGGGAGCAACGAGATCTTGGTGTTGGTGTTGGGATGCTGAGTGCGTCTTTTCTCCTACGTTTTGCTATAATTAACCAATATTCCTCAATAGAAATAAGCACTTCCGTCCGAATTCCCAAAATCAAACACATGTCGATTGGGAGGACTACGCGAATTGACCGTCACGCTCGACGTCTACTATCCTTCCGCTCCATGCCCGACGCCCCGATCCTCATTCACTTTTATGGTAGCGGCTTCTACATGGGCGTATGCACCCTCCCCGCCCTCGCCGACATCATCTACTCCAACTTTGGCCCTTCTCCTCCACCCACGGGTTCATCACCATCGTCCCCGACTACCACCTCGTCGACTCGGGTGTACAGTTCCATGGCGCCGCTCAGGACGCGTGAGATGCAATACCACGGGCCGTAGATAGCCTCCCCTTCATCGACTCTGACATCAAGTTCTTGGTCTCCCGGCGGGGGTCATGAACCTGTTTATCATTCTCGCCCTCCGGGAGCTTTACTCTCCCTCCTTGCATCCCCGTATTAAAGGCGCGGTCCTCCTTTCTGGGTCCTACACGTTTGAGAACATGCCGGCAGATAGGAAGGATTCCGTTGGGCTGTAATGCCGAGGTGCCGTTGGTGTTGTTGGAGGCAGCGAGATCACCGACTCTGAGGCTGCTGCTGGGTATCCGTGAGGGAGATCCCTCGTTTGCAGCCCGCTCTAGGAAAGGTCGGCTAGGCATTGAAGACGAGGAATCATGTCAACGTTCCCGGCACTTCCCGGGCCGACACTCCGATTCTCATTTTTGTTTCCTCCTTCGCCACCCTCCACTTCGTCACTGTCGTCCGCCTCGTCGGCTCTGGCGTATCCCTAGAACAGCTCAGTGCGTCATACGATGCTCTGATCTGACTCTGACATCTACGACCTCGGCACTCGGCAAGGGCGATAAACATGTCTACTATTCTCGCCCTCCCAGAGCTAGGGTTCCCATCAGCTCCTATCTTGCACCCTCGTGCTAAATGCGGATTCTCCTCTTCGTACACGTTTGAGGGCTATGCCGGCAGATATGAAGGTTTCCGCCAAGTTGTATCACGGATTCGCGAATTAGTATTACCAGCCCCGAGACTACTGCTAGGTATCGGCGAGAGTTCGTCGTAAAAGGAGACTATTACGTCAGCCTGGTTCTGGCGCTTAGGCGGGAACAGACTCGGATATGGTCAAGTGAATCCATGCGGGGCGAACGCAAATGCGAACTCTGCCATGTCCACGTGCGCGGGTATCGGGGATTGCATTTTTATCGCATATATTATGTGGGCGCCGTCCACCTCGGTGGTACAGCATTCGATGAGTCAAATGTGATGGCTTGATCTCCATACACACTTCAGTGACTCGACGGCCAAAGCTGACGTCCTCTTCTTAGGGTCTTTGAGGATTCCCTCGATGGCTGGTAACAATTCTTGAATCAGGCGCTGGTTATAAATCACTATTACAGGAACTATACCCAAAACCAGGGGGCCCTTCGTGTCCACAACTGTGCCCTAAATCTCGTATTCCTGTCCACAGGCTCAGGTGTACGCCCTTTCCACAACCGTCTACTCTGGAGTCATAGGCCGTGTATAACCTCCATTTTGACATATTTGTCACGAAGGTCCGATCAGAAGGGTGAAGGCCTCTGGATAGAAGCGGATACCGGGTCTCTACGATTAGGAGGTGCATTAACTCGCGACCAGAGAGATGGGCACCCAACGCGACTGAGGTATATCTGGGTATCTGGGTAGGGATGGCAGGACGACTGGCTCGGGTTTGGAAATGAGTTTGCTTTTGCTCGGGCTTGTATACTCCGACGTCATAGATTCTGCCATCAAGGTGGTCCCGAATATCTACGTTGCGAAGAAATCAGGAGGGTGGGCCGTTCGTGTGGAGCTGTCCTCACGTGCATTCCTCCTCTCATCAAATGCATAGAGTCGGAGATTGAGAAGGGAGTAAAGTTGGATAATGACGTCCTCACATTTTAGTGGCCCTGTGAACTCCATCACCACAGTGGACATCCCCCCGTGGACACCGCTTCTTCCCCCACACGAAGGACCTGTGGCATACCCCAAAGGTTCAATGATTCGTTAAGCGTCCGATATGAAGTATTACGAAACAAAGCACGCACAACAAGCGTACGCCCCACGTCGCCATAACCTTCCTGCAGCGGAGAATAGGCTTTAAGACTGGGTAAGCAAAAACGAATGGTCAAACGATGAGAAAGAAATTGATCAGTCGTGTTTTTTTTCGTCACGCAGACATGTTGGGCGATGTCGATAAAGCATCATTTCGTGGGAGTCAGAGTACTCAGGACACTCACAAAGGTGAAAATTCCGGCGACATTCGTGGTGGTGCCAGTCCTTTCCCCCATCTCCGAGCTGAAACCGAGCCCTCGACCTCCCTCGACTTCTATACAGGTTGACGACCTCACCACCGTGCATGATATCATGGGCATACGTCCAATATCGGCGACCGTGAATAACATCCACTTTTTCATCTGCGTGCTCCTCCGCAATGAAGATCCTGGATCCCTCGATCAGTGGGTGAAGGAGAACTGCATAAAATCTGGCGACCCATACAATTCAAAGCCGACGTCCTCGCCTGAGCATTGTAGCGAGCTTCGAACGTTGACATTGACGAGAGAAAGTGCGCACAGTGCTTATGCGTCCTCCCTCTCTGCCGCCTGTGAAGAGTTCAAATCGGATAAGCCAAAAAATAAACAGCGAAACGATGAGAAAGAAAATACAGTGGTTCAGTGGTTTTTGTTTTTCGTCACATGGACGTTGGACGATGTCGATAAAGCATCATTTCGTAGGAGGACAGAGTAAAGACACTCACCAGAGTGAAAATACCGACGACATCGGTTTGGTGGCGAACATTGGAGCTGAATCTGATTCGGCTTTTGAGGGAGAGTGTGTCTGGATTTCCTCCGGTGCCGGAAACGAAGTACTGACTCAATGAATAATGTGTATTCTTTGTGATTCACAAACGGTACCGCATGTTTTTACCGGTGCTTGCAAGTGTTTGTAAACAGCCGATGGTAACGAATCTTCCCTCTCTCTCCCTCTCTCTCTTATATGGAATACAGTCCACCGAAGAGAAATAAACAATTTGTTGGCTACCGCGTCGACCGAAGAACGTACCAATACGCACGTACCAACCGTTCGACACCTACTACTCTCCTACCCACGCCTTCTTCTAAAACGACGAGTTCTCCACAGGCGCATGCAGTCCCCTTTCAGCCTTCGTTCCTTCTTTTCTGTTGTCGTACATGCCGAGATGGGAATCGAACCACAACCCTTTGATGTGTATATTTTCGGCCAGCGAGAGCGATGACCGACCTCGCCTTTACCTTGCATCGTGCGTCCCTCCTCTCACAACCAGCGTCTACCTCTGAGGACACATCGCTTTATTATCGCACAGATGTCAGTGGCTCCAAGTGGAGGATGCCGTTGGCCCGACTCTGCCCTCCGAGGCCTAACTCCGACTCCGCCTCGGCTGCTCCTACCCGTTCGAGAAAAATCTTGCGACTCGCTTTGAGGACGAGGTTCGTAGTGTGGAAGACAGAGACCACGCAGAGCGGCAGACTCAGATGGATCCATACCGCAAGGCAGATCCAAGCCCGGTGTGAACGGAGGCTTAGGCTTGATGGTAAGTTGCACACACTTGAATTTATCTTTTGAACTGTATCCATTTACACCGTTGCCACCTAATGGCCTGTGATCCTAGCCGCATATAAGAAACCCACGTCACCTCTGTGCTTAATTTTCTCTCTCGCTTGGTTTTTGATATAGGGGCGGGAGATGGTGGCACGAAGCCACGTAAGGCGAAGTCCAATTCAATGGTGAGTACTAGTAACGTTGACTCAAGTTGCTCTAAGCTCATGATAGTACAAAAAAGACAAATCTGCAGATCTGAACTATGCTGTCAGTTGGGAATCGAACCCATCTGACACGACCGATTGATCCTTGCTGCGATTCTGACTTCGCTTTCAAGTACTAGTAAAACGTGCTTCGTCCGGCAATGAATAAAAGTTAGCGCTGAGCGTAGTGTAGGCCGGTGTACGACTAGATTTTGGATGTCGGTGCCTCATTGCTAACAAGAGAAGAGCATAATATGTGATGGGAGTACTTACTGCCAATCCTCCCGGTTTCGCAGTCAGTTGCCTACCGGTTTGCTGAAGGTCTACATCGAAACATCGCTTCTATTGAACGATAAGTCGATATTTGTACTCTATGTAAGTAGTGGTATCACACTAAAACATGATCCCCGTACGGTCCATTTATATTCGCTGCAAAGGTTTTCAGCAATGATTACTAGGCAAAGGAAAGAAGAACTACTTCGCCATTTGCCGCTAATAGATATATCTAACCCTTCCATCTTGAACGATTTCAGACGTTCGATGCGGGACAGAGTTGGGGCGTATTCAGTGAACCGCATGACATCGGATTTGCAGTAGATGCGAACTTGATGCAACTGAGTAACCCGTGATTCCCGAGGAACATTCCAACGCTGATCGATAATACCGACCAGTGCCTCGTTACATCTTTCCGATATTCCCGTAAAAATCGCATTTGCATACACCTCAAGAACAGACAAGCGAGGAAGCACCACCCCTAAGTCTTGTGAATAAATAGAGGTGAGAATCTTCGCCATATTTTCATGACTATTATCCCAGCTTCGGTTATTGAGGACCAATTTACGAAGCTGAGGCATGCAGAGGAACAGTTGGCCTGGGTCGGCAATGTCCTGCTCTAGCAAACCTATCTGGAGACTCTGCAGCTGACTCCCAGAATGGACAAGGAATTGAGAGAGATCCTTTGTGGAAAATGGAATTCCGTCAAGTATGGCGAGTGATAGATGTTCGAGTGCTGGGCAAATGATATAGGGCAGCAATTGAGAGGAACTGACATCGAGTGAACCGAATTTCTGAACCATCAACGGTGAGGGTTTCTCGGTGCCTATCTCGAAATGGCGTATATCACAGCTCTCCTCCAAAGTTTCAAGATTTGAACAAAGCCGAAGAATCTTGACACTTAGCTCCACTCGACACATAATAGGCATGTTCAAGTCCGTGATATGCGACCACGGAAAAGGAATCGCTTCCGGGTCAAAATCCGCTAAAGGGGTGTCATTCAGATCAAGATAAAGAGATCTGAGGTTCGGCGCATCTTTGAACATGCCCAAGATGATAGCGAGGTCCGCAGATGATGGGTAATCTACTATAAGTGATTTCAACGATGGAAAATGGGTATTGCGCTCCGATAATCGAGCCCATTGAGTGGAGGGATGTTCTATCAGGTGGACGGTTCCCCATTGCGACGAATGCTGCAGCAATGTCTCAATAATGACATCTGGAAAAGGCTCCCGTATCCATATGACCATGAAAAGTCTATTGTGTCCAGTCCGCTGAAGCGTCTCCTTCAGCAGTCTTGCTCCGGTGTCTTCTTGTTCTTGTCGTGGCCAACGGACCATAAAAGACGACCACAGAGCAGAATGACCCCAGGCGATGTCTCGCCAGCGGCGGCAGACTCTCACTAGTAGCCACGGACCCATGCATAGGGGCCTGAAGATGTCATATAGATTTCCGATTGCGAGGAGAAATATCTCAGACAGAATTTTGGGAGGAAGAGAGTGAAAGGGTGGGTCGATGGGCTCCGCTTCAGGCTCCATCGAGACGGCTCGCATGGTATGGATACAACTTTTCTTCGCATCGATACCTAGAGAAGAATAATGTTCGTTAACAACAGTACGGGCAAAGGAATAGTTGCTCGCTATTCCCACCTCCTATTGCCGTCGTCATTCTCTGACTCTTCACCTCACTGGGAACAAAACCCACAAGATATACTTCCGCCTTTTCCTTTTCCAATAAGAGTACAGTCACTTGTGGTGAATCGCGCTTAAAGGAAAATATTCGTCTGTCGGTTAGTGAGAGAGGAGTTCGAGTTTGAGATTGACTGACTACTACAGTGTCTCGGGTCGGCCCTAGGCGCGTCTCACATCAAGTTCATCGTCAGATTTGAAGCTAAGGAAGCCCAAAATACAAGAAACTTACCGGTAATGTGGTGCGGGATAGAGGAGGGAGATCTGCGCCAAGCGGATGAAGTTCAAAAAATTGAGGCTCGAGACGGTCTCGACATCTACCACAGCAAAACCGTTAACTCCATTTTCAGAGGAGACGAATTCAAGAGATAATCGCGTCTCGCGCCGTGTCAGATAGACAGGTCCCTCAGATAACACAAGAAAGAAAGCCAGATGCTAGTCAAGAAAAGCAGCGCAGAGAATCGGTCGCCGAGATATCACAGAAAAGGTAATTCACTGTGAATCAAAACGTCAGCCTAAAGAATAAATTAATGTATGCAAGACTTACCTCCACCAGCGGCCCGTGTGCTAGGCGGCACTAAGGGTTACAGGGAGCAACATACTGCGCAAGGATATACACGCCATCGTTCGAAGAAACAGCCAAACGGAGAAGAGGACGCGGTGTACATAACACAACAGGTTGCGTATTGATATATGAACAGATTTGGCGACACAACCAAATGGTGATGTCAGTCTAATATTCACCGGATATCTGCGACGCAACGAAGGGAAAAGAAAGCGAGAAGTAGCACAGCAGGCGACACGGAGCGATAAGTACATGATGCAGCAGAAATCTGACACGACAATACTGGCAAGATCTTCTACAAGACGCAAAGAAATCGGCGAGGACATGGCACAGCAGATTGTGCATGGATACACCTGCAATTGTTGGGTTGACAGCCCGACGACGTTGAGAGGAACGGCTAAGAGAACGATGAGATCAACGTAAGCTCCAAGAGAGAAACGAACGTACACAGACAGGTGGCCAAGCCCATGGAAACTCTTGAAAGCTAAATGACATATTTGGCGTGACATGTGAATGGAGGTAATGGTATCGAAAGAACTCAAAAAATCTGCACGAAGCAGAGAGGTTCCAAAAATTAGTCGTGTAAGCCGAAGCTTCACCAACAGCGTCGAGACCTCGAGAAGCAGCGACTTGAAGATATGGGTTAAGAGCGAAAAAGCCTACGGCTAGCCTCGAGAGAACAAAGAGCATAAGCATAAGCCGAGAACTATTTATAACTTGGGATGCACTAGTGGATTTGATGCTTTTCCCCCTGCTTGTAAAGGGTCACGCCTCAGTCGACGAGAAGATCTTGAAGTCGACGCAAGAATTATTCGCGATGATCAAGTCAGCCGGCGAGGAACATCTTTTAGATAAACTCGCATGCTCATCAGAACCGTCGAAGGTATGATACGCGTGCGACCGCCACCATACAACATCGTGAAATCGACCCGGGCAGTTTCGGTTGTCCACAGCGTAGCCAAAGTCCCCAGTTCACCAGCAGATGTCCACACTGGCTCTCGCCGTAATTGGGCAGGACAAAATTATCATCGTCGATGGTGGTAGTCGTCCATGAGTGTCGTGGTCTATTCAGATGTGATTATTGACATTCGTAGCTGATATTTCGATTAGAGCGATGCACAACTTGGAAGGAAGGAAGTAGAAATATTTACTTTCATGAATGTGGCGTGTTGATAAGTGGCTCACCAAAGATTCGGGAAATAGGAGCTAGCATGTACCCTGCTTTAAGTGGCATACACTCAAAAAGTATAAGGACCGTGGTGGCGCCAGATTACTAGTGACCTATCAGATGTGGCTCGCAGAAAAATCATCTTGATTCATAGAATCTACGTATCCAAGGCCTGCTAATCCTGATGGTATCGATATCCATCGTCATCGAAGGGAATCACTGCAGCGTTGAAGGCCAGAGTCAAGCTTGTACAAGTCTGGGCCAGTGGTTGTGTTGGGGCGAACCGGTGGCCAATCACCAACGAAGATTGTTGTCGTCGCGCTATCATCCGTGGAGTTATCAGATTCGTACTGGTGAGTGGCCCAATTTGTCGTGATGGTGGTAGGGAAGAGAAAGAACGGGGAGGCCATATCGGCCCTTTATAGGGCAATGTTTGGGCGATCCAAACATACACAGATCTAGATCTTCACCCAGCATCAAGACAAGGCAACCTGTGATAAGACAGGAGTCACCGCTCCCAGTCAATCGTAGTTGGAAGTTGACTCAACCCAGTCCGAGGGCCGACAGGATATCTGGACCTCGAAGTACTGGAACATTATTTGTCGCGTCGCTGAAAGCTCGTATACTCGTTTTTGTGCTTCCTCGGATTTCCAATAAGGGTGGGAAGCAGGCGGACGGCAAATAAACGCGAGGCACTAAAGGAAGTTCCGGCAAAAGACGCGTTTTCTATTTCTGGACGGCCGGCTTCTAAATTGGCACCGCCTCTTCTGGGCCAATCACGTTTCTGAAGCAAACCCTTTGCCTCCCAGCGTCCCTGACCTGTGCACAGTATCGATGCTTCACGATGCATGAGGCCTTGGAACTACGGGGACTTGCGACTTACTTGTAGGCTGTGTCTCGGACAAGATGACTATGCAGCGCTTCGTTCATGTTCGCTGTTAACACAAATTTAGTCTTCCCTTTTGCCTCGCCTTTTGCGGAGCTCTAACTTCATGTTTCTCTTGTTTTCTACAGCAATAGTGCTAGGCGTTGCATCAGAACCAACAATTGGACATGATTGATACCTCAACCCGATTTTCTCCCGCCTTTACTATCTTGCCTATGGACAATTCTGGACAAGATGTTATGCACTCATTAAAGCAGACTTTAACGTTTAACGTTATAGCTGTTTGCATACAGCTTGACAGTCAGGGGGGCTTTCGTAGATGATGAAAAGAAGCTCGGACTTCGTCATAAACCGTGTTTTGGGGACTTCAAGCGCACGAAATGGCCATAGACCAGCCACAAACGCGTCATCAAGCCCTTAAACTGCGGCTTATGACGAAGTCCAGATCACTCTCTTCTCTCGCGCAAAACGCCCCCTACTGTCAAGCTGTGTGCAAACAGCTGTAAATTAATTACCAAGACAATTGGCCGATCCTGCAATGGAAAGATGCCTATTGTTTGACATTTTACTTGCACTGTATACCCAGGCGGCTCCTCTCATACTTTCATCAGTAACGCCGCTGTCCTCATTCAAAATACGAAGACTGACTTCGCAACCGCTCACCGGGTCGGAACTATACAATATAGCAACTTTTGCTTGCATATTTAATACTCAACCATCTCTGTTTGTATATTGGTAACTACTACCATCGGCCGGCCTGTTGTGACGCGATGGGTCAAATATCGACCATGATCATGCAAAAAGGAGGGACGGTCCGACAACTACCTCACAGCCATATAAGCGCAGGTTGATCCATGAAACCTATTCATATTGTCTCCTGGAGAAATTTGGCGGTATGTACACTGTTCTTAATTTTATTTGTTTGATGTAAAGATTCCTTTCTTTTTCCCCGTGTTTGATCAACGGTAAACTTCAACATTTTGAACAGACCTCATCTATCATCACCTATTCATGAAACTTTATTTCTTGTTTTGACTCCAAAAATAATCTTTACGTACGAGAAATTCCTTCCAGTGATCCGCCTGAAGATGGGAATTAGCGCCTAGTTATACAGCATGGCCCACTGCTGTTACTCGGTACAAGCATATTCCCGAGCCAATGGCACTCCAAAATCTTCCTTGATAGAAGCATGCAGGCGGCAAACAAAATGCTTAGCGACTTGATGCATGCGTCTGTCGATCACGCCAATCACGGAGGTACAGCAACTTAATAATGGATAACGTTATGAAGAAACTAAACAAGTACAGCGCTGATCGATCTAGTATCACACATCTCCCGCTACTAATACAGCTCCAGGACCCCAAATGTACCTTCGACAGCAAGGCAACAGCACTACTGACAGCGCTTATTGCCGAGATGTTCTGGGTACAAGACAGATTTTCCACAGTTTGGGGTCTTCTGTCTCCGTGATTCCGACGAATATGGAGTTCTTGAGCAAAAAGTCCACCCGACGTACTCCCTTTCGGGCCTCCTCGTGCCCTTTGCCCTGAATGCGTCTAGCGAATGCCTGCTGTACACTCCTACCGCCCTTTGCTTGCTTCATTTCTTCGTGGGTGACAGGCATACGCAGCGAGGTATATAAACTCGCCATCAAGTCCCGTACCGTGACGTAGTCACCCTTGGGGATAACGTGAAGTCTCCAAGGTAGGTATTTAGATACCAGAGTGAGTGTTGGAAGGCGAGGCTGCGTTGCAGGCTCATCAGAGAGTGTCGGGATGTATGCATGAAGGTTGGTGGAAAGGTCGATATTAATATGTGTTGGATGTGTCGGTCGGAGTAATTCATGTGCTTTGATTGTCCATGGTTTATCACCGTGGACGGCACCGTTCTCATCGACGTCTGGAAGAGGAATGGTTCTTCGCAGCCGATCAGGTGTCGGCGGGGGGTTCATCGAGATGACAGGCGTCGAAGATGACGCAAACACAGAGGAGGACGATGACGGAGCAGCAACGGTCTGGAAGGTGGATGGATACGGGAGTGCTGTGTAGTTGTTAAAGGGAGAAGGTGTATTACTGAGAGAGCGAGAATTGTAAACGGTGTAACTGGGGTGAGGTCGTGCCTGCGAGGATAACTGCAGTTGAGCGGGAGTGTAGGCGAAGCGCTGTCTGGGACGAGCTGTTACTGGTGAAGGCGCTTGGTCGGAGTCATATGTATACAGCTCGTTAGGCGAGTTCGCGAAACGAACGTGGTTCGACATGGTCAACTCTAGAAGAATAAACGGTCGTAAGTCGACTTTAAGGCTATCCTCGCTGGTTCACGACTTGCCTAGTATCAAGTGGTTATGTCGAAAAACGGGCTCGAAGCGCATGTACTTATATATATGCTTCTGTCCTAATAGGGGTCTCCTCCCGCATCCCGATCTCGCGAGGACATTCCAAAAATGTCCTATAGATGAGTCATTTTGACGGTCAGTGCGTCTTCCCAGCCCGTTTATATGACCCCAGACCGTCAACAAATAGCACATCTGACCGCAAGCATAGCCCTGGAGTCATCCGGATCAGACGGGGGATGCGCCTTCAGGGCGCTGCGGCTCTATTATCGTTGGCTCTCTCTAATGCGCCTCACAAGACTAAATGCAGCTGAATTTCTGGGTCGGTATTCCTACATGGGGTAACCTGGATCTCCCTGCCCAGCCTTATGTCTTCATCCTAGTACTAGTCTATTAGGATTCATCACCGAGACCAAGTACGGAGCCGCACCGAGGACTCCATTGTGGATACGCCGCTCCAGGTCAATTGTAGAAGAACGCAGCTGTATACGGTAGAATAAATGATAGCCATCCAGGCACCCTGTATGTTTCCTTTGCTTTGATGGCACACTGGCTGCGAATTCTTTTGATGGAGGTCGTTTAGGTCTACCCACAGTCCTCGATGGAGTTAGAAAACCGGATATCCACCTTTTTCATCATGATTTACAACGGACTAAGATTTGCGACTCTATGCCAACTGATTGAAGTGTGTGGCTTCGTAATCGTCTTTACGAAACCCCTTCGCAAAGACCCGTGCCTCCGGCGTCTAAACGCACAGCAATGACTCTCACTGCATCTTATGTCGTAGGTTAATATTCACAGACTTGACATTAGTGTAACTACAATTGCTTGATCAATTGACAATGTTAAAGCGTTTCACAAGGGGCTTACTTTTGAAGCGCGTATTCACTGAATTCTCGTCCAAATCCGGATTGTTTGAATCCCCCGAAAGGCACGTTCGCGTGGCAGACATTGTAACAATTGACCTAGTGTACGTTTCAGCTTTCGTCATCGCAGTTAGAGGGGGGAAATAACCCAGGCAGTTCCAGCTTTCAGACTATGCGCAGTCTCGAGGGCGCGAGTGATGTCTTTCGTAAATACCGCTGCGGCCAATCCGTAGACTGTGAGAAGTAAGAAGTCAAATTGAGCGCAGCAAGCCGGCATTATGATGCTTACATGTATCATTGGCTTGTCGGACAACATCTAATAGACGCCAGAGAATTCACGTCAACGGTGTTATCGGTAGAGGCGAAAGGAAGGCCCAGGGTAACAAAAAAAACTTACCCTCTTCGTCTTCGAACTTGATGATACAGCTGATAGGCCCGAATATTTCCTCCTGTACGATGTCCATATTGGGTGTCGTGTTGGTGAATATGGTCGGTTGAATGAAGTATCCTTTGGAGCCGTGACGTTCTCCGCCAAGATGGACCGTAGCGCCTTGGGCCTTGCCTATATCAATGAAGTTCATCACGCGCTAGGAGATACCGATGAGATTGCCAAAGAGAGAAAAGAGAGGACGACGAAGTCAATGGAGCACACACATCAAATTGTCTCTTAGATACTAACGGTCCCTGGAATGAATCCTCATCGAAAGGATCGCCAACTTTGATCGCCTTACTCTTTTCCGTGAGCCTTTTGAGAAACTCGTCGTAGATCCCTGATTGAACAAATATTCTAGAACCAGCGCAACAGGCCTGGCCATGATTCCAGCTACACGAGATTGGGATGAGTAATTGTGTCGCGAATCGGAACAAGGACAGAAACAGTAACACACTAAATTCCGTGGAATGACCAGTTCACAGCTTGTTCTAAATCGGCGTCATTGAATATGATATTCGGACTCTTTCCGCCGAGTTCCAGGGTAACTTTCTTAAGGTTGCTCTTTCCGGCAGCTACCATAATCTTATGGCCGACGAGGACACTCCCAGTGAAGGCGACCTTCTCAATCTTCATGTGCATTGAAATCGCCTCGCCGACGGTCTCTCCATAACCGGTAAGCACATTTACGACCCCCGGAGGGAAGCCTACTTCCTGAATGAGGGTGCAGATTCGCAGCGCTGATAACGGAGTAAATTCCGAAGTCTGTTTTGGGGTCAATCGGAACTGAAATAGGACGAGTTGATTAATTTAATGATGACTCGCCTTCATGACAATACAGTTCCCGGTGGCAAGCGCTTTGAAAGCATGTCGCTGCAAGGTACATCGATGATCAAGTATGGAAGTACGAACCAGGTCCAAGTTTCATTACCATCATGAGAACTGGGCGATTCAGGCGGCGAGTTCACGTTCAATGAGCATTGCATGAGCGGGTCGGTACTTACTCGGGAAATTCCCTGCAAGGCGAGGCACGTTCAGTATCATTGAGGCGCGATGGGACGTTTTTTGCTTACATGGAATGATCTGGCCCTGCATGTAAAGACAGCGGTGGGTAAGTACCTAGGATAGTGGAGTGACAAGCGACATACAACAACTCCGATAGGCTCATGCCTGGTGTATGTAAGTCGGCCCTCGTCCGTCTAGGAAGGCATGTCAGGTTATGTATAGCTGTAAAGGGAGCTGAAGACTCACTTCGATTACTTTTCCATCGATCTTATCTGCCCAGCCTGCATAATATTTCATGACATCTATGGACAGTGGCAGATCTGCCTGCTGCGCCCAGCCATACGTTTTGCCTAAGAAGCGCAATTCAGTTCAACGTGCGAACAGAAGGTCTAAAAAAACTCGCCGTTATCCAGGGCCTCCAAAGCGCATAGCTCATCTCTATTCTCAACCATGGCATTGGCAAGCTTCTGCATGAGGCCAGCACGAGACGATCCTGAAGCCTTGAGACCCCATGTAGTATCGAAAGCCTTCTGCGCACAGTCCACGGCTATATCAACGTCCTTGGGGGTGGCCTCGGATACCTTGGTAATGATGGACCCATCAGCTGGAAAAAGGGTTTAGAGAGACGTCTTAGCGGAATACGATAACAGACAGGGATTGATAACACTGAAAAGACGGTAATATCAGTATGGAGAGACGTTTTTCTTTGTATGAATTCGCTCGATTGTAGTACTGTCTGATCCGTCGACAAACTGTCCGTTGATAAACAGTCCTGTTGGAAAAGAGGTCGTTCCCTTATAAACAGGGGTATCGAACTTGTGAGAGAAGTGAGGAGGCATCTTGAAATGAGGTAACGGACCAAACAGCGAGCGCTCCCTGCGAGTCTTTATATGCCCTTGCTCGCGAATCCGTCGCCGAGGTGCAGGCTAACGTACAATACAAGACATCCGTCAGCTGAACTTTTCGGGTCCGCTATTGCCAACTTCTCCCCGCATTCGAGTTCACTAGAATATAAACGGCGTTCTTCACTGGTGTATGCCAAATCTGAGGAACATACGCGCTCGAAACAATCTGAATATAAGTGTAATCAGCACTTCGAACTACGTTCATAAGGATTGTCTGAGAAACTTACCGTTCTGAAAGGAAAAGTGAACGGTCGAAGCCAGGATGTGAGATCAACATGCGCTGTTTGCGCGTTTCGTCGATCAGGGGCCGATTGTCACTTCTAGCCTTGTACCCGTGGTAACAGGACGGTAACGATTGGGCCAGCAGAGAGAGCACTTAGCGCGACCAGGGAGTACAAAAGATTGTGCGGAGAGATATCGGTAACCTTATCAATGTGTCATGATTTCCAAGTGCTTAGCAGCTTCACCACTTCACAGGACTTCGGAAGATAAACCATGCTAGCTTCCAGCGGACGGTCCCATTACCCTCCTGGTGTAGCTTCGTAAATTCTAATGCAGCCATGATGTGGCGTTTCCTTACCAAATATCATTTGATCTGTCTAAGTAGCGGCAATGGTTGGTGGATTGCAAAAGGTATTCGGTCGGGAAGAGTCGGCACAGCAAATGATCGAAACCTTCGGACGCAGTTACAGCTGACCCGTGGCTTCGAACTCCAGAAGGTCCCAATTTTCGCAACGGCATTCGGCAACGTATGTACTTTTCTCATCAATTTTCGGTATCAAAGCATGGAAAATCAGGATTTCCAAGGTTCCAGGACCCGATCCCTCACGGATCTGGAAAGATTGACACAGATTCTTGGAGCTCAAGAGTCCCCTGAGAGGCCACAAAGTGGGGTGCGCACTCCAAAGTTCAGGATAGCTGCCGCTTTGATAAGCCCTTTGAACACGTCACCAGATGCAGGACCTGCCTCCACTTTTCCCTTGAACATACAGCTCCATGAGAAATTAAGGACACGATTTGACGCCCTCTCCACAGCACTAAACCTATACCGTGCTGAATGTGAACACTATGCCTTGTCTTGTTAGCACGCTGACAAGAGGTCCTGACTGTGATAGTACTTACCCGGGGTGCTGGCTAGGTACGTAGTCGAACATGATAACGATTCTTCGATTGAGTATGACATTTGAGTAGACGGGATGACGTTACGGCGAATCTATAGTTGCCGCACCTTGATAGCTATTTTTTGTCCTGCGACCGAGTAACGCAAGGCAACCGCGAGGCGAGATAGTAACAGCACCTGATTTCGAAGTACAGCTTTAGAAGATAAAACGCGTACGTTGGACTACCCGTGCTTCTCATCCAGTTTCTCCAGTTCATGTCAAGAAAGCGAGTACACTGGGACGACGATATCAAGCAGATATCTCTCCGTCCCGAAACCTACACTCCTCTATCTCTACCACCACCTCGTCCTCGACGTGATGTGAAATCAGGTAAGCCCATACGGCATGGTCTTTGCCAGCGACCTAACGCCGATATTATTATTGATTTCAGGTACCCCGGTACTGAAAGCACCTGGCCGTCTTCCGCACGCTTCCTCCGACCACGTCGCTACCGCGTACGTGTCACCGGTATCCAGTTCCCATCACAGCACCGAACCCCCTGTTGTATCAGCATCATCATCTTTCTCCGATGCGCGACGTCTACGTCATGAGTCTCCGCACACTTGCCTCCGATCTCTCTACTCCACACATACGCAAAAGCGACCAAAGACAGTTGAAGACTCACACCCTCATTCTCATTCTTCCCCGCAAACATCTTGGACACCATATCAGGACCAAATACATCTCCCCGCATCGATAGGCATACATCGGGCTCTAACGGTGGGGACATGCGAGCCTATGGATTTCTTCTCGTCGAAGCGCGTCAAACCGCATGCCTCGGTAGCATCAGAGTTTGCCTCTGACCCTCCTCTACCGCGGATCCTCTTGTTCGTCGAGATAGATGACCATGGGTTCAATATCGAAGTGCGAGCACGGGACGGCGTGGGTGTCACCGTCGAGGATGTACTGGTGCGCGCGCAGACTGTCCTCCGTACGCTACTGCCGCCAGAAACTCTGGGTGGGTGCTACAGACAGAAATGCAGTTGTGGGATAGATGTTGATAGGGTCAGCGCCTTTACAACGTTGTTCTTCGGGTTGAGTCTGGGAGGAGGAACGGTGTTTTACAAGGATCAGACAGTTTGGAGGATGCATCTGAAGCGTGTCAGGACGATGTAAAGATGCTGACCGTCAGCACATGTCTCGATGATTTTGTAGAGTAATATTGCACCACGTTGTACATCTGCATTTTTTTCAGTCGCTCTAGTTTGTGGTGTTATAACTATCCCTTATGATAATCAAAACAAATGTCGGCAAAATACAATCAGATGAAATTGACTTTTACCTCTTATGAGGGAAGGAAAGCGACTCTTTCGGAAACTCGTCACAATGAAGCGTGTCGTTCGTAAAAGGTTCTCGCGAAAAAAGGTTCAAGCTCAGGCGGAACGTTGATATGATTGGACTCTAGGGTTCGCTTCATACCGTGTCCGTTCGATGAACTACGAACGTGGGATCAGGATCAAAGTTAAGTTTGATTGCCTGCCTCGAAAAGAAGCAATACTCACCACTTTCACAACCATCTTCACAGGCGAAAGTAGCACTTCGTCTTATTGGTCCGGGACGACTCGGATCCTAATTTGTTCCCCTCGAGGCGTGGCATGACAATTCTGTCTACTGTTTACGCGCCGGAGGAAGAGCGCCTACCAGTGGCAAGATGATGTGACAAAGAACCGTGAGCCACGTTGAATTGCAGAAGAAGGGTCTGTTACACGGCGAGCTGCTCTAGACTGGTATGTTAAAATCGTGCGGCTGCAGTCTGCCGTGTTGACACTAGCGTTGAAGTAACGTGGTCTTTTATCTAGTTCTGACTGTCTTCGGTCCAAGCTGAGATGATACCACGACGCTGGAAGAAAATCAGCAAGCAGACAAAGGAGTGAAAGTATGAGCTACAATGGCTAACGAACGCTTTCGGCGAATACAGACATAGTGCTAACTTGAAGTAGTGACAGGGTATTGATTCCACCATCCTGGCCATCTCTCGCCTCAACAAAAGGCCCCCGGTAGCGGCGTCGTAAATGCAAGATTCTTCTGACCCACGAGGGTTAAATATTTAGAAAATATTTGTGCTTGAGCGACGAGACTACTCACTTCTCTATCTGGAAACGAGACCGGAGGGGTTCTCATTTCCGCAGCATCGTCAACAGCCCAAACTTGCCGTCGTTGGACTGTCGCCTGGTTCATTGTGTTGGGACTGAAATCTTCCCACAGTCATTGGTCAATCGCAGCCCTGACGTTTCGGTCACCTACGGGTACCTAACAGATAGGCTCTATGCCCGAGGTCCCTTCCAAAGACTTGCCTATCCGGATGCTAGTACCGAAACTGAATGCCAGGCTTGTGTGAATAAGCATGTAATACATGTGCACGCCTAAGATATCTCGTTCTTTTGTTATAGCCGGTAAAGATCGAGGGACCTGTGAAAAGTTGAGCAAACAGTCTAGGACGGACGAAAGCGAGGACATACCGAGCCTGGGCTTCACTTGCGCACGCATCCCTCATTTTTTGGGCTGTTCCTCCGTGCGCGGACCTTATCGCGGTCTTCGACCGTATGTGCTTATTGAGGGAGGACCAGACAACACGTAGATAAACGATATGCTCACTGGATTGTGCACGTCTCCGTTTGTTGCTTTAACTTTGGTCGTTACTGCGGAAGTTTATGTTGCAGTTCCGCTTGATACGGTGATTCTGTTCGGATACACTATCTGAACCTGAGTATATGCGCTTCATTAGGGGAATCCAAACAAATCGCAATCAAAGACGCACGTACTGATGGGAGATTGTCCGTACCCTTAGCCAAATCGTCATGCTAGCCATGATCGTGTCCTACCAGGCGGACGGGTTCCACATCGATAACAATCCTTCTGCAGCCTGGATTAGGGTGGTTATCGCCTAAGAATCCAAGTACAACAACAAAGCACGGAGTGCCTCATTGGCAGGAAGTGAGTATTCACCGTCTGGGCGTTATCCAGGTACGCAGATAAATCGTCCTGCGCGCCTTGATTGCCGCGAAAATTCGGATATTTGGAATAAGTCGAACCGAATCGACGGCCAGTGTGGTACAAGGTCTTGCTATCGTAAAAGTGAGCAATGGTCCTTTTCAAGGACGACATTGGGCGGGAGACGACGAAATCTGTGAGACGAAATTTGATGATGGTAAAAGAGAGAGTTGCGATAACGATAATTAATAATTAAATATTGATGTATGTACGGCCCGGACACGGCGCAAGTAATATTTAGGCCATTAATTAAATCACCGTCCGCAACTTAACTTCTGGCCACGTTCACCGGGCCTCACTGCCTCTCCGTTATTCAGTTGTAAGCATATATGTGCCTTTTCTTCATATATTCTCACATATGTACTCCAGGTTAATGGTGACAGGAAGCAAGGCTCACGATTCCTGTAGTATTACCTTCGGCAGGATCATGATTGCAGAATGATGCAGTCATGCCACCATCTTCGTGCTCCGAATGCTTTTGGCTCGTGTTCTGCGACAACGTTTGATACTTCCTATCTCTGGCATTGCTGGATTTGTCAGTTTGAGGCTGCGGCGGAACATGCAGTTGACATAGTGGTATACCCTGCGTTGCCCAGCATTGGATTCCGTATGTACCACTATGTTTACTTCTGGCTTTATCTTACTGCCCATTTCTGTAGCGTCCTCCAAGGCCAAACTTCAATAGGGTTAATACTCATCGACTTGAACGGCGACAACGTCCTCTTTGCAATAACCTTCGCACATATACCAGTAGCAGTCATAGACCTCAACAGGAATAACAGGTGCGTCCAAATTTCTTACCACTAAAAACAACCTCCTTCCAGCATACAAGCCATCTCATTCGCCGACGTGGACCGCGGCAGAAACATCGGCATTCTATTCTACTAATCCACGTCAAACTTAGAAGAGTTGATGAACGTGTCTGGTTTGGAGCGTCGGATTCTGCAAACCAGACGCGTTCACAATGCAGTCGTGTACAGAGGTCGGAGGCTAACTTCGAGATTCCAAGTCTCTTCCTCATATTTTTCTGCACAAGTCTTCAGTAAACAGTGAGAAAAGATGAGTTAGAACGCACTTCCTTGAGAGCGGTTGATCGTCCTTCTCTTCCATGTCCCGAACGACGTTGTCTCGCTCTCGAGGAAAACCTCAAAGTGTTGTACTTCATTCTATATTGCCCCAAGTTTGATGTCTTTGACATCCTGTCTTACCTGCCGGGACCTCTTGAAGCTCCCTGATACAATCCTCGAAAATTCACAATGCAAATATGGCAAAGCCATCCTCTACGGCACGTTCTGGAGGGGGTATAAGACACGGACCATTTTTGAGCAACGCTGCCAACCGTGCCCCTGGGCGCCCTGAGCCTCCTATCTCACGTCCGTCGTCGGGACAAACGTCAGCGCGAGAGATTGTTGCAGGGACGATGGAGGAAGCCAAGTAAGTAGTGCCGGTCCGAGTTGCAGCCGCTATATTAAACGTTAATTTTCATCAAGCAATAAAACGGCAAGCCAGTAGCAAACATTGATGGAAATCACGAGCGAAAAGAGTGGTGGATATTCTGCGTTCCAGACACCTTAGGCTTTTGAGACGAGGTGCAGGGCAGAGCCCCGGAGCCACGACAACTAACTTGACCTCTGTCTCATGTCGACGATCAGAGTCAGTACGTCGCAATACCCCTATTTTCACATCTGATTACCAACGATCCATCTAGCCTGGCGAACCAGATACGTATTATATACTCGCGGAACTCGTATCTCTATATAAAGCCTGATACCCGGGGCGGAAGTTTCGCCCGTCGTCTGGATCTGCGCTTCGACATTCAAGTCGATTCACATCTCCGACAGTAAACCCACACCCACTGCCATCTCTACCATGACCACCTTTCTCATAGACTACGCCAAAAATGCCACCCGCAAACCTCCCAAGCTTTGCCCCACGGGTAGGTGCCGACAACCCTTCTTTGAACGAGACCTCGAACGACTCTATGGCCGGGGAGCGGAAGAAGAGGGCGTTGACGAACCAGTCCCGGTATGCCGTCTTACCGGACTCAAAGTAGCCTCTTTCTGACATATTTCTAGTTCAATGAGCTAACAATGTGCGAGCTCTCCGCCACGATACGTGACAAACCCAACTGGTGGGAGAAGTGCAAGGACCCAGGAATTCGCGGCAAGTGGAAAGAGGAGGCGGCCACTCAGAGGGGGAGCTATGGGTGTCGACCACTTCAGGAGGACGAGATCGACTATATACTTGATGAACTCGAAGGATACGCTGCTGTTCGAGATCCAAAGACGGGAATTGAGGTGGGTAGGCTCTCTATTTACCGCGGTAGGCTCGCCGAATCTGGCAGTCAGACAGGCTTCGGATACTCGGCATGATGACAACAAAGTATTTGACATTAGTACTCGAATACAAAAAAGTGATCTGCAGCGCGGGGAAGAAAGTAAACAGCCTGAAAACAGCACGACGCACAATGGGCGAAGGGTGCGAGGCAGGAGGGAGAAGGAGAAGCGCAACGAAGAAGAACTCGCGACTTCGACCATCGTTCGTTGCAACCATGAAATCTGAAAACAGCATAAGTCCAGCCGTCAGTCCGAGGTCATTTTGACAATAGCTCCGCAGCCCCGAAGGTAAGCTGCCCCGCACGAACGAGGAGGGCTTTCCCCCGTCCGTGCCACAGCCAGGCGTGGTCTCCCGTTGAAGTGGCTCAACAGGAGATCCGCGCCTGCCGTCTCCCCGGTAGAAAATGTATTTAAAAAAAAGCAAAGTCTTCCCATGTAGCACTGGAAATACTTGAGCTTGAGGGCCGGTACAAACAAGGCTGAGATACGACTCACCAGCACCCCAAAATTAGACACCGTTTAGTCAAAATTGTCCCATTTTGAGGTTTCTAAGCTACAAGAAAATGGTAAGGACCTTGCAAACACGTCTGACTGGACAAACACACCATAGAATCGAAATCGGCACCACGCTCCAAAGGAAATCTGCAAGATGTCAGTACGGGAAACGGGAGGAAGACCGAAAACGCGTACCTGCAGAGATGCGGGCCGCAGATAGATGCGCGGGGTGAGAAGACGCGTGGGTGGTTCTTGACAGCGCGGACTTCTGTGGTTGTGAACGTGTGATCAGTACGGCGGAGGGTGCCTGAGTACAGAAAACTCACCTCCCATGCCTGAGCCGATTCCCTCCCTCCTATACCACGCTGTCCGTCCATCCCGTCTCCTTCTTGCGCGCCAGCCGATCCCTCCCACATCCGCACCGTCTTCGTCCATCCTCCTGCTCCTCCAACGGCCATCCAACTCGCTCGCTGGAAGTCGATACGTTGCTGCGCCATGAAAATCAAGTTTTGTAAGAGGAGGATGAAAGAATACATTCGAGGAGAGATCTAACAGACAAGGTCAATTTCGTTCATGAACCATCTCTTTGACAACACACCATCAACCACAATCTGACAGACGTCGAGATACAAAAGAACGTGTGACGTCGCTCGCCGCGGGGCTTGGATCCCGGAAATTTCGAGCTTGAATGGGGCCGACTTTTGATACCAGAATGAACACTAAATTTGACGCGAAAATCAGCGAAAATGAGAGGTATTTGTAGAAGAAAAACGCACCAAGGTTCAGGGAAGCTAAGACGCGTCCGAACATGAAGAGATCTTCAGCGGTGGACAGTTGGATCGTCGTGGTCCAATCCAGAACAGGGTTGCGCTCGCCGTGGGGCTTCGATCTCGGAAAATTTGAGCTTGAATGGGGTCCATTTTGACACCAGAATGAGGACTGAAATTAACCGAAATTGAGTAAAAATGGAAGAAATATTTGAAGAACAACGTACCGAGATGCAGGCTGAAGACTGCAAAGACGCGTCAGGACATAAAGGGAATACCTGGGCTAGACAGCCGGGTCATCGAGGTCCATTTCAGAGCATGGTGGCGCTCGCCGCGGGGCTTCGATTTCGGAAAATTTGAACTTGATTAGGGCCGATATTTGACGCCAGAACGAGCACTCAAATGAAGCAAAAATGAGTGAAAATGCAGTAAATGTTAGAAGAGAAATGTACCGATATGCAGCACCAGGAAACTGCGGGGCAAAGACGCGTCAGGACACGGAGGGAATTCCATCGGGTGGACAGCGGGGTCGTCGACGTCCATTTCAGAGCACCGTTGCGCTCGCCGCGGGGCTTTTATCTTGGGAAAGTCGAGGGTTGGTCTTCAATCTGAGAGTAAGGGTCAGTCACGATCGTAAACACTTATGACCAGATGCAAAAACTCACGATCATCATAAAAAGTCGATGGGATCCAGGGTCAAAGTGTGGTGGCGCTCGGCGCGGGGCCTGGATCCCAGAAAAATCGAGCTTTGAAGGGCGACAATCTGGATCTTCCCGCGAACACGAAATCTGGTGGTGATGAGCAAAATAGCAGGCATGGATTTGTAAAAACGCGCGTACCGAGACGGATATATATATCAGTAGATCGCACAACGGGGTACCAAGATGCGATGTCGCGCGAAATAAGGGAAATGAAGCGTGTGAGAACAGCCGCAAAACGTGAGCACGGTGATAAAAGGTAAGAGACTGACGCGAACGCGAGAGCCAAACAAGCCAAACATTCCTTTTCAGGAATTCACCTCCTACCACATCCTCCACAAAGATACGACGCGCCTACAGAGGGACACGACGTGCCATGAACGCAGGCACCACAATGCATGGATAAATATGGAGTGAGGAATGATGCGATGAACGAGCATAACGACAGTATGGGGGTAAGAAGGGGGAACGAACCATCAGTCATTTTCTCCAGCTTATATACCCTCACAGATCCCGTTCTCGGCACCTTATTCACCCCATCAAGACACGTATTCCGCTGCAACATTATTCGCTCTAATCACTGATCTCCCCCTTGCCAACCGGCCCCACTGCCGTCATTATTGGTAGTCTGTTTCTGTTGCTCATCATAAATTAGATGCTTTCCAGTGATACAGGAAAGCTCATTCGAGTTTTCTTGTCTCACTGGAACACATCTAATCTATGATTTCTTTAATCTGCTTACCTTGTGTGAAGCTACCTTCCAAGCAATCCAGCAAGATTCTATTTTTTCCCTCAAATCATACTTGTGCAATTCCTCTGGCGTCGCAACACCTGAGATGAGCCTGACAGTATCAGAATTCTAAGAATGAATTGAATTGAGTTATTTGAGCTTCTTACTCCCAGGATCAAGCCGAAATTCAGAGATATGATATGAGCTTGAATATATTTAGCCGACAATGAAGGTACCTGTGTTCCTTCCAAGTATCCATGCTGGTATATGTCCCTACACATCTTCTCCAATAACGAGTTCTCCATTCTACCCAAGACACGAATTCAAGCCTAAATCTTCATTTTCAACGTCAGGTCTCAATTCCCTGCACGGAGCTTGCTTTCAGGGCAGTTCTAGAATCAAAGTAAAGCTAAATAGAAGCTGATCTGGGTAGCACAATGCGGTGAGAATAGGATAATCACCTCTCTGTACGGCACACGGCAGCAATGAATTTTCGTCCTGTAACCATTCGGTAAATCCTAATGTTCGATGAATCAATCACTTACGTTTATTATTTGATATGTAAGACATGATGCCCGACATGGAATTTCGAGATGCCATCCTCCCCTTCCTATCCCTAAAGACTGCCAGAAATGACCGTCCTGCTCATGAGTGTAATCACAAAACCGTGCTTGAATCTGTGAGTATACTTGCAGTCTAGATGAGAAATGACTAACTGCGGCATAGTGCAGCTATATGACCCTGGTTGCAATGTTAACCTGAAGAACCGAACTTCACGTATCTTGTGGGCCGTGGCGCAAAACGAAATAATTAAAGGCCGATAATGCCCGGCAATTCCAAGCTAGGGCCACCTTGAATCTAGAACACACATCCTACAGGGAGTACGGCAAGGATGGTACTGCGGTGAGATTTTATCCCCCTCTCTATTAATATCCTCACTCACCGATTTCTGCCAGACGTCGAGAAAATGTATACTTCCAAGAAGAACACCTCTGTTGTCCCCTCGACATTGTGATTTCGATTGAAGCTTCAAACACGGGAGAGCGGAAGATGAGAAACAGATTCTGTAAAGGACAATTGGTGAGTTACGATATGCATATTTGGCAAAGTAGATTCTTACCTTTGCTCTATAGTTGAGTATTCCATCAATTGCAGTGATACCGTGCTTGAGAATTGCTGGAAGAGCCTGAAATTCGTGCAATGGGTTGACTCGAGGTGGATAGTAGGAACATGCGAAGATGGCATTGGTAGTTTATAGATGTGTATTCACAAACGGGGTGCACCATTATTACAGTACACGAGCCCTGAGAGATATAAACACCTGTGAAAATCAATAAGATGACGGAACGGCGCACCAAATCAACCATGCTGATAAGCGGGGTTCTCATGCCCCAAACCCGTTGCATTCAAAGGTTCGCCGGAATCATATATGTCCTTCCAGCCGTCAACCTCGTTCTGGGCTTGATTGATAGTAAAGAGCAAGCTCCAAACAAAACAGGACATGTAATCGATGACCGTTCCGTTCAACACAGGTCCTACGGTATAAACATTTGCGAGTTACAAATGAGAACAAGCATAGAAAACACTGGCATACCTCAAGTTTGAATCATGGTTTGCAATGAAGTCGGCATTGAAATATCCTTTTCAGATGTAATATCTAGTCAGTCGTTCTACTTTCAATACGAGCAAAATGAATGCGTTCCTCTGAGTCTTCGGTGTTGTATGCATATCTAGAGAGTGTCGACGATAGGGAATCGAACATGTGGTAAGAACGAAAAAGGAACTCGGCATCGGCTCTCGGATCTCTCTCCTCCCAAATCACATCCCACACTTCTGCACCACTTGCCACCTTCGCGAATTCATCAACCCTCGTCTCAGACTCATCTACTCCGATACCCATGTCAATCTCAACATTTATCACACCCGAGGTCATCCTATAGGAACTGTATTCTCTTGCCTATTCGCATCTTTCTGAATCATGCACGATATAACACGCTCTCTCGTACTCTCTAGCCATCCGGATGACCTCAGTCTGGGGTCGATGTCTTCAAGCAGGACACGCGACATTAATGAAGGCTCGGACCGAGGCACCGACGCGTCATGATCATGATGTCGACCTGTCATCCCTGCACTGGGATAGGAGTTCTGCGGAGATTCATCCCCTCTGCGTATTCAAGTTTTCGAACATTCAGGTAGATAAATTCAGGAACAATATTGAACCAATTAACACGTACTGAGAATCCCAGGCCATCAGCATCGTCAAGGAAGCTCCAAAGAATACACATTTCTGTCACCAAGGTATGGTTTACATCCCCTCTATCTCGTGTCATCTAATTATAAAAGCTGCGAAATTCAACTCAATGGTTTGATATGATGATATTGAAAAGAGAATGCTATGCCTAGGCTACACCTGCGGTAAAAGAAAGCGAAGAGACTGAAGGGAACGTAAGTGATGGTAAGTCTAACTTATCCAATATTCAAAAGTTCTGGCATGAACGACACTCCAGACCGGCCTTGTTGTGTCACCCATCAGCGGTGTTTCTGAGTGTGTGAGAAACTCATTCAAATCTTTGAACTCTCAATGTTGGTGCATAGTCCTCCTTTGTGTTCTTTGCGCAATAACTCACATTCTTTCAAAGTCCCGCTCGTTCAAGTGGTCAAGGCTGGTAGGGGACAGTCCTACAAAACGAAAACAATCTTAACTCGGTTCGTTTCGATTGAAATAGAACGGTAGCAATGAATTAACGTTGACATTCTGCATTCAAACAGACTAGCTGTTTTACGAATATTCCGGTTTCCAAACGGCCCAGTTTTTTTGGGCCGATGTTCGCTTCCACTTCAGGCAACCGGGCTTGATCGCCCGTGTATATGGTGCGCTCGGGGCCCATGGAGGAATACTATAAAGACGAGGGGGAATTCAGTAAGTGATTCCCATCTTCTCTTTCATCCCCATTTCCTCCCTTCTCTCTGAAATCTCCTCTATCTTCTCAGCCATCTTTGAGCACCATGCTCTTGCCTTGGACGTCCTCGACAACCTCCCTTCATCGTACGCGTCCCCGCCTACTTCGTGGGGCTCAATGGGTTTGGTCTCGTGACCGCCATCGCTTACTTATTCCGGTCCGATAGTTTGTTGATCTCTTGCTTCGACCTTGACCACAACGACTTTGGCGCCGTCAAGCACACCATCGCTGACAGTGGGTTCTTTCTAATGTCTGCCTGTTTTGTTCCATTCTAACATCACGTAGATCATTGCCCACACCTTTGATTCCGGGTTCAAAGGCAGGAGGCGCGTCAAACGGTGTTGGCATTGGCAAGCCAAGGTTTCGTTAAGCAAAGGTGAGCCTTTTCTATAAGCTATTGTTTTCTTAATTTCTTACTCTTTTCTTCCTAGTCAGGCTCGGCATCTACGGTAAGCGATCATCCTATTTCTCGATTTCCTCCCTACTAACCATCGTTCTCCTTAGTTTATTATTGATAGTATGTATTTGATCCTCTATAACCTCTCGGAAACTAACACTGTTCTTTTCGCTCAGTCGCCAATGCCAGTCACCTCAACCAAGCGTAGACTAGCAGTGTCACGACGTTGTCGGGCTCTCAGATCATCGCCGTATTGTTGAGCGGTGCGATTTGATTCGCACCTAGGAGTCTGCAGCTTGCCCCCAGGCTTCAGGTTTGTTAGCTACTTTCCCCCTGCTATTGTACAAACTAATGCGCCATTTAGATGGCCCAGACACCAGCACCGGTGCTCATTACATCTGGTAATATTTCCTTTTGGCTCACGGATTCTCAATTTCACGGTATGCCGGTCGTTTAGTTCTTTCATTCTATTAACATATCCTTTACATAGCTGCTTCCTGCTCCTTTGAGGAATCAACAATGTCTAAAGGTAAGCAGACGGTTTGCTATAAGCTTGTTCTAGTTAACATACCAGTAGATACTCATTGAAGGACTTGTCAGGGAGGGAGGCTCTTCCTCTGTTTCAAGTGTTTGAAGGATGGGTCGAACGGGATTGGCCTACCAGTATCCGGGTAAGCAGCCTTGTTTTCATTACCTTCATCGTAGCTAACATGATTTTCGTTGGTAAAGGGCTCCTCCCCTACCATCCAGGCAGCCACCGACGACAGCAGCGGAAGCGATCACCGAGCCGTTACTCGCAATGTCTGGTACTTGGGAGAGGCAGTACCGGTCGACGACATGATAAGTATGTATTTAACTCTTTCGGTAGGAAACACCGGTATCTAACTCATGAATTCGCCCCCTCAACTCATCCGTAGATTGAGTAACTGGTAAGGTACATAGGCTTGTTGATAAGCGGTAAGAACTGTGACTAAGGCTACGATTTCCAAGGTCGCCAAGCAGGACGACGGGACTTGAACCCTAGAGAGTATGCCCAGAGCAAGCTTCCAAGTAAGCAAGCCATACCTTGTCACCTTTGTACTACAAGCTAACGCGCCCTGCCGATAGCTCATCGTATAAGAGACATCAATACGGTCCCTTCTCACCGCTGGCTGTTGCAACCGGCGATGCGGGTGGAATGGTGGTAAAGTAAAGACCCGTTCTGGAGGTGTATCCTTCGTCGCTCGATTCATGGTGAGCTCTCGTCATTCAAGCGTTTGACGGGCTACCTACGTAGCTTATTGATTCGCGTCCTAGCCCATGAACAGAGAGCTAGGTATGTGGTCCCGATAAATCACTTGTATTGCCTAACACCTCATTGCAGAATACATTGTCGATCAATGGAAATGACTAGGCCCGGGATTCATGCACTAATTGTTACCAATACATAGGTATACAGGCTTTGTTGTATAATGTTGGTAGTAAAAGCTAACCGGGTATTCGTCACTGTAGGGTCATCCTAACTGCTCGGTACTGAGGCAAGGACAAAGGCGCAGCACTACTACTTGCCACAGTCGCCTAGACTCACAACTCAGTGGGCACGCTGACAAGATGAGGGCAAGTACACGGCTAGCTAGGCGCTGCTCTCTTGACAGCACAATGGCCGATTCATGAAAGGTGGTGGAATGTTATCGGAATCAGCTAGGATAGTGTTTGGTTGAGGTTCAGAGTCCTAGTAGTCTCGGTAGTTACGGGAGGGAAGGAGACACGTCCAGCAGGATTCGGGATAACTCTAGATATTGTAAACACTGTACTCGAGCTGTCGAGAACGTGTTCTTACCGTTGCGAGTAGTACGCGTTCCCCCCTAGATCTTGTGATCGTCATGAATTTCCTTTTTGGAATCTGTCAGTTGATGAAATTTTCATTCTTCCTCCGACTGTCACTGCGACGAGCTGGCTGTTCCTCACGGTGAGCCCTACTTCTTTCTTCGTCTGGTTTTTCGTCACTGATATCGTCTAGAATTTCGCTCCCAACCTTGACGTGGCGGACTTTTCAATGGTGAGTGCGCGCCTCTTTTCTTGAAACTTTGACTTTTACTGACCTTTCTATCACAGCGACTGGAGGTTTAATAAACGACAAAAGTCTTTATCTGATGTCGTTGGGTGTCGAACTTTCATGCCGTCATGGTAAGCCGACTTGTCCTATGTCTACTATGCTAGCTAATGGATGTCTATTCAGGTTTCGGATCCTATTAGATTTGAAAAGATAATCGACCGATGACTACTGGGTACAAGGTACGTGGGCCGCTCCCTGTCATTTACTCTTCAGTTTTCTAATGCTGTTCCAAGGCTCTTCAACTACGACATGAGCAAGGATCTACCTAGCGATGTGGAGCAAGTTTGGGCATTGTTTTTACGAGGTAGAGCTACCTTGTTCGATGCTACCTTTTTCTTCCAACTCACATTTCCTGAAGGACGAGACTGGGACAACAATGTCAGTAGTCATATCCACCACCGTCATTCATGATTGACTGGAATGCTAGGGCACGAAGCAGATATCAATACGATCTAAAGGTGGTTTGGATGGACTTGTAGGTACAAAGTACGTCAATTCAGAGCTGTGTTTTTCGTTGTCGCTCACTTTTTGTTGAAGGCTCACTGTCCTTCACGTCGACACCTGATCGATCACCACACTCGCGGGTGCGGGCTCAAGCCCTGGGACCCACGGTCTTCCACCTCAAGCTCGGTACGAAGGCTAGACGGGAAATGAGTTTGGACTTGGATGTGTGGATATTAAAGGTGCGTACCTCTACTCTAGTTCGCGCGCGATCGTTGAGTGTCTACATCAGGATTCTGTTTGGATAGGAATGTGGCGCAGTCCAAAAGTACGCGTCCTTGCTTTGGATGGCACAATTGTACTAGGTATGTTTTCTCATCTGCTTTCAAAATAATGCTAATTCTGATGCATGGGCAGTTACAGCTTATTCAATGAAATTGAACAGTATGTCGTTTCCATTATTAACCGTCGCTGCATGTGCTAACGAGCCATATATAGTTACATGCGAATTGAACAGTGTGCATAAGGAAAAGAAACGCTTCTGTAGGATGAGGGTTCTGGAGTAGATGGTAGCACACGGGCACGGAGTAGCACGCATGAGTAGCGGGATGACGGCGGAGGAGAAGGCGCGGATGTATGCGTATGCAGGGGAGTGGATGTGCGGAGTGGATGGCCGGATCGTGCGAGTGTGCGGGCGAGGTGCGGCGTCGAGAGTGGTGGAGGATGGATAGGTGGATGCGATAGCATCGTGGGGAAGGCGCGGATGTATGTGTGCAGGGGAGTGACTAGGTCGTGTGGCTGTGAGGGCGAGGTGCGGTGTCGAGAGTCAGGCGGAGGGTGCGTGAAGTTGACGGCGTCGTGTGGCTGTGCGGGAGGGTGGTCGTCTTGTGGCTGTGAGGGCGAGGAGGTGGAGTGATTCATGGCGGGTAAACGGGTGCATGGACGGGTCATCGTGTGTGGCTGTGGGAGGGAGGGCAGAGTCAAAATTGGCGTAGTTTATAGAGACGGCCATTTTCACGGAAGGCGCGTCGGGATGCGGAAGAGGCGTGGACGAGATGGCGAACGAGGAAAAGACGGCCAAGCAGTGGGATGGACAGCCGGACAAGGGACGTGGGACAAGGAAGGGAATCGGTGAGGAGGGTTGGATGAGGCGTGGAAGGGCAGTGGAGCGGCCAGTGTGGTACAGGGTATCGCTATCGTAAAAGTGAGCAATGGTCCTTTTCAAGGACGACATTGGGCGGGAGACGACGAAATCTGTGAGACGAAATTTGATGATGGTAAAAGAGAGAGTTGCGATAACGATAATTAAAGATTAAATATTGATATATGCGCGACCCAGACACGGCGCAAGTTATATTTAGGCCATTAATTAAATCACCATCCGCAACTTAACTTCTGGCCACGTTCACCAGGCCTCACTCCCTCTCCATTATTCAGTTGTAAGCATATATAGCGTGCCTTTTCTTCATATATTCTCACATATGTACTCCAGGTTAATGGTGACAGGAAGTAAGGCTCACGATTCCTGTAGTATTACCGTCGGCGGGATCATGATTGCAGAATGATGCAGTCATGCCACCATCTTCGTGCTCCGAATGCTTTTGGCTCGTGTTCTGCGACAACGTTTGATACATCCTATCTCTGGCATTGCTGGATTTGTCAGTTTGAGGCTGCGGCGGAACATGCAGTTGACATAGTGGTATACCCTGCGTTGCCCAGCATTGGATTCCGTATGTACCATTATGTTTACTTCTGACTTTATCTTACTGCCCCCATTTCTGTAGCGTCCTCCAAGGCCAAACTTCAATAGGGTTAATACTCGTCGACTTGGACGGCGACAACGTCCTCTTTGCAATAACCTTCGCACATGTACCAGTAGCAGTCATAGACCTCAACAGGAATAACAGGTGCGTCCAAATTTCTTACCACTAAAAACAACCTCCTTCCAACATACAAGCCATCTCATTCGCCGACGTAGACCGCGGCAGAAACATCGGCATTCTATTCTGCTAATCCACGTCAAACTTGTAAGAGTTGATGAACGTGTCTGGGTTGGAGCGTCGGATTCTGCAAACCAGACGCGTTCACAATGCAGCCATGTACAGAGGTCGGAGGCTAACTTTGAGATTCCAAGTCTCTTCCTCATATTTTTCTGCACGGGACTTCAGTAAACAGCGAGAAAAGATGAATTAGAACGCATCGGCACTTGCTTCCAACTTGTTCCTTGAGAGCGGTTCGCAATTCTAGATCATCCTTCTCCTCTTCTATGTCCCAAACGGCGTTGTCTCGCTGTCGGGAAAGACCTCAAAGTGTTGTACTTCATTCTAAATTGCCCCAAGTTTGATGTCTTACCTGCGGGGACCTCTTGAAGCTCCCTGATACGATCCTCGAAAGGGATGTTTTACTCACAATGCAAATATGGGGACGATGGAGGAAGCCAAGTAAGTAGTGCCGGTCCGAGTTGCAGCCGCTATATTAAACGTTAATTTTCATCAAGCAACAAAACGGCAAGCCGGTAGCAAACATTGATGGAAATCACGAGCGAAAAGAGTGGTGGATATTCTGCGTTCCAGACGCCTTAGGCTTTTGAGACGAGGTGCAGGGCAGAGCCCAGGAGCCACGACAACTAACTTGACCTCTGTCTCATGTCGACGATCAGAGTCAGTACGTCGCAGTACCCCTATTTTCACATCTGATTACCAACGATCCATCTAGCCTGGCGAACCAGATACGTATTATATACTCGCGGAACTCGTATCTCTATATAAAGCCTGATACCCGGGGCGGAAGTTTCGCCCGTCGTCTGGATCTGCGCTTCGACATTCAAGTTGATTCACATCTCCGACAGTAAACCTACACCCACTGCCATCTCTACCATGACCACCTTTCTCATAGACTACGCCAAAAATGCCACTCGCAAACCTCCCAAGCTTTGCCCCACGGGTAGGTGCCGACAACCCTTCTTTGAACGAGACCTTGAACGACTCTATGGCCGGGGAGCGGAAGAAGAGGGTGTTGACGAACCAGTCCCGGTATGCCATCTTACCGGACTCAAAGTAGCCTCTTTCTGACATATTTCTAGTTCAATGAGCTAACAATGTGCGAGCTCTCCGCCACGATACGTGACAAACCCAACTGGTGGGAGAAGTGCAAGGACCCAGGAATTCGCGGCAAGTGGAAAGAGGAGGCGGCCACTCAGAGGGGGAGCTATGGGTGTCGACCACTTCAGGAGGACGGGATCGACTATGTACTCGATGAACTCGAAGGATACGCTGCTGTCCGAGATTCAGAGACGGGAATTGAGGTGGGTAGGTAGCTTCCTCCTCTCTATTTACCGCTGACAGAATATGCTGTAGGCTTCTTGCTATCGCCGAATCTGGCAGTCAGACAGCCTAATCGAATCCAGCCTTCGCGACTCTCTAATATCCTCTGTTGCCCCTCTCGAAAATGTCCCTGACACTGAGAAAGACTGGCATCCACGAGCCAATGAACAAGTCTTGGACCTCGTTCATCCATCACTTTACTGCATCGTATATGGCCGTACGCTTGGTCGGAATGCTGACAGACCAGCCGCACCCCTTCAATGTGACATCTCGGAAGAAGAAGAAGACGATGATTACACTGTCTCTAAGCATTTTTCCTGGCTCCCCACAGACTTTCTCATCTCGCAAGACGGCAAGAACGCCAAGAGTTTAAGGTACATCAATAACGTTCACCCGACAAATGATGCAGTGCTACATACTGTTATCGAGACGCTCGTTGCACGCTTCATCCCACTGTGGTCGCGAGTACTTGTCGAGTCTAAAGAGGACTACAAGCTCCCGTTACGGACACGCACAGGCTACGGGTCCCATGACTGGGAACCTGCGGATTCGGGGTATTATCGCCTTCACTCATTACCAGACATCCCAACGCACGAGGAATTTGATGCAATGGAGGAAGCATGGAAGGCGATTCGTGTGATGCGGTATCCTAGTCTATTGGAGGCTTACCAAACTGGATTCCTTGGCTTCCCAGAACCGATGGACCTCAAGGGGAAAAAGCTCCAGGTCATTGTCAAGCTTGCAAATATCCTTTTGGTGCGTGTATTAATTTCGTTACCTTGCTGTTCTGACATGCAGTTCAGACACCGGAAAAACCAGTCTACAAAGGTGGATCTTGGCACGTTGAAGGCATGAAGAATGAATGCATCGTCTCCACTGGGATCTACTATTACGAGCAGGAGAATATCACACAAAGCAAGCTGTCCTTCCGCGCAAGCGTCAGTGAACCCAAGGGCTATTCCCAGAACGACGGGGATGCGACCATGGCGGTCTGGGGTTTAGACCGGTAAACACCCACGCGAGTCTTCGAAGTGTTTTTAACAGGCTCTTTTCGCAGGGACAAGCCATTGAATCAAGTTGTCGCGGATGTATCCACGAAAGCGGGCCGTTGCATCGCGTTTCCGAACATGTATCAACACTGTGTATCACCTTTTTCCCTTGTGGATCCCTCAAAGCCGGGGTATCGCAAGATCCTCGCGCTCTTCCTGGTTGACCCCGAGCTAGAGAACTCAAGGCCGTCCACGACGAATGTGCCGCCACAGCGCCGGGACTGGTGGTCTCAAGAGCTACTTGGGCTTGCAGCGGAGGGTAACAGTCGATTGGGACTGCTTCCGGTCGAGCTGTTGGACATTGTTGTGGAATTTATGGAGCTTATGACGAGGAAGGAGGCAGAGGAGTTGAGGCTCCAGTTGATGGATGAGCGAACGGCTTTCGTCAGTGAGAATAATGAGAATTTGTTCGACGTGCCGTTCAATATGTGTGAGCACTAGTATATTTTATTCGTATTTATGTTCCAATACTAGCCGATTGGGAACCCTCGGGGAGGCCAGTTGTCCAGATATCGCGCATATGCTTTGTCCATTTAAGACTACTACTATCAAAACTACCACTATAATAATATAGCAAGTATATAGCTTGGCAAGCCGCTTTATTATATACTCGCAGAGCTCGTATCTCAAGCACCACAAGTTGTGACCGAGACGCGTCTGTGGCGTGGGAATGTGGGCCGATAAGGGGAATTCTACCGCCACTTCTTTCAACTTTTATATTATCCCACGACCTGAACAAAAAAAGTAGAAGGCGTATCCACCCGCCTACGAGCAGTCGCAGCGGAATTTACTCCCTTTATCACACGGCACCTTGGCCAAGAGACACTCCAGCGTTTTTCCAACTTTTTTCTTTTATTCAGTTTGCCAACATCTCTCCAATGAACAGATCCTCTGTGAGTGGCAGGCAACAGTGCTGCGTCAGACAACTCAGTTTTGCTCATGTCTAGCTCATGCAAGAAATCATCGATGTTCCATCCATGCTACAAACTATAATATCAAGATATGACGGCCTTTCAGCCGAGAAACAACCAGTCATTCTCTTGCTTCGTCGCCCGGACAGTGGCCCTCTCGATGAAAGGAACAAGGCGATTCTGAAAGAATCGGAGCTCGGCGTCGACCATGACCTTGCCTGCATCAATGCGGATATCTCCCATTTCGCTGACGCCCTTCGTCAACTCACGGAGAAACGCTGCCTATTGGAGGAGGCCAAACGAAAGCATCAAGCAGCTTTATCCCCCATTAGCACCCTTCCTCTCGAAATTCTCACTGATATCTTTCGCCATGCTGCGAGCGAGCCCATCGTCATTTTCGACACCAAGCATCCAGCCTGGTCCATTAGCAAGGTCTCCCAGCCGTGGCGGTCCATCACCACACGTCTCTGTCCAGACATATGGACAAGGATATCGATTGAATTCTTCAGCGATCCGATGCATGCAGTTGACGTTATCTCCCTGCTTGACGCCGTACTATCTCGGTCAAATCAAAGCAAGCTGGAAATCACAATGGCGTTTGGGTGTCCTAACTTGATGCATTTTTCTACGCAAGGGCTTCAAAGGGAAGTTTGGACGCTTTTGACCATGCACGCGGAGCGCTGGAGAAAGCTCCATCTTTCTGTCAGTCCTTCAGACGCGCATGTGTTGTACAATCTTCAAGGACGCAAGTTGCTGTCGCTCCAAGACTGTGATGTCGATTGCTACGACGCTGGAGACTTTGAAATGAAACCTTCTCAGATCACCGCTTTCGAACATACTCCCGAGTTGACGCATATGTCGTTGAAAGGAATAAACCCTGACACCGTCGTTCCAATCACCACCGCGAAACTCGAGAGGTTCAGGTATCGGACTGAGCCCTACGAGGGTGAGGGATGGGTCGTTGGTGATGGGATACCGCTCGAATACTTCTTCGATATCCTACGCTCCTCGCCAAAACTCGCAGTCTTTGACGTCTTCCACGAGTATTCATCCTATGCTACTGTTTCCCCACGCATTATAAAGCCGACACTATCAAAGCTAGTAGTCAATGGTACCGCCTTCCTTCGCAGTCTGTCATTGCCGGCTCTGAAGGATGCATCCTTATTTTCGGATAGCGGCGATCATGATGGCCCCCCTAGGCCCCCGTTGGCTTTCCTTGCTGATTTCCATGACCTTCTTGTCCAATCGCGGTGCTCCTCTCTTAGTCACCTTCTCATATCGGTTGACATTCTGGACCAGCATCTTTTCTCTATCCTTGAACTGGCGCCCGCGCTCATCTCGTTCGAACTACGTCAGCATCATGGTACCTGGATTGACCAGTGTGATGTGGTTATGCAGGAATTCATCGTCCAACTTGCGAATGTGGAGACATTTGTACCTCTTCTTGAGGAGCTTGTGTTGAAGCTTTCGATTGCTGGGGAAGTGGATATTCGCTTTGCTGATGATGCAATGGTAAATATGATTGCAGCTCGGCGGCATCGCTCGCTGCGAAAGTTCCGCCTAGATACGGATTATGCCAGGTTCTGCAATTTAGGCAAAGATGGTATCGAACGGTTGAAGGCTTTTATGGCTGACGGTCTTGACGTCGCTGTTATCAGTATGGACAAGAGTGTTTACCCTCATCCAAATTCCTATTTACCCTTTCAAGTTTGACAACAGGTAGATTATGTTTATATAGGACAATGTAGTCTACTTCATGATTGAGCATGTTTGTATTACAGCGAATGCGATACTACGTTTTTCTGGTTCATTGTAAGGAAGCCAAGTCTACGTTGACGACAAAATCGATGCTCACACACAAGCTCCCTTGGAACCTACACAAGCCCGTACAAAATCAGTGCCCTAACGATGCTCACAAAATGCACAAAATGCCCACATTACATCATCGATGTCCGTACGTCAAATTGACTAAGGATAGAAATGTATTGGTCGTCGTCACTGACAGAACCGTTGTAAACCTTTCCTCCAGCGACGGCAATGTAGGGCTCGAGATAATCTCTACATGTCGTTCGATTCGGATGGCACATATCGACCTGTTCCCATAAACCTGGAGTACATATGTTTGAACTTTTAGAGAAAATGCACAAGTAGTGCCCTATCTGCTGACAATTGAGAAAGATTGAGACGGCCCAACTTGAATGGACGACGTCGCGGTCAAAAGGCAAGTCGCGCATGGCGCACCATCCAAGCGTTATCCTCGCTCGGCGTTCTGACTCGTACTACGAGTGGCTTACTGTCATCGCAAACCGCAAACATGCGTTCATCATCGAACAAAGCCATAGCTCTGATTATGTACGTGGCAAAGCGCTAAGATCCTCTCCCAATCGAGGGCACACTATCATGATTCTGCTTGGTTCATAGCAATGACGCACTGCTATCTCTGTACATAGACGTGAACCAAGTTTCCAATACGATCCAATCTTGCCAGCCGGAAAATGAAAGCTCGCATCCAGCCCGCCTTCCCTGAAGTCTCTAAAATCGTTAACATATATATCCTCCGCTTCCTGGGGATGCCAGACACATAAAGCAACCTTCTTCAAACAAGACTCCAGGTAATAGTGCGTGGCCGCACCGTTATCCTTCGGAAGTCTGGAGCGAATCATTGCCAAATAACGCTGTGCATTGTCCGGGTTCGATAACGACTGGCAGAGATAGATCACGATGTTCACCATGGTCAACTCCGATAGGTTGGGAAACATGCAAAAGGGGGGGGGGGGTAACTGTGAGGGCGGTCATCCAATCAGACACAGTGGTATCATCGACTTCGATGGAGATGTAGGAGGCCGCGCAATGCATCTGTCTCAACGAAAGGTGCCACAGCACTGAACTGGAAGTTGTGACAAAGATAGAGTTTCTCCAGGGAGAAATGGGAACGACTGTGAAGTGCAGAAACAGCTTTTATATCGTCGACCCGTTGCATGACACTCAAAACGCGGAGATTTGGGGATATGAGATAGTTCGGACATGTCTCAGAAGTATCAAGATAACTAAGCTGACGAAGGCTGCGTAAAGCTATAGGGACGAGGGGTGGCTTGTTAGAATGCCCTGGCTGGTCAATGAACTGCACCCCAAGCCTTTCGAGACTGGTCGCCGCGGAAATGAAGGTATGAAATTCCATAGGGTCACTGAAATAACCTGTGAATTGGCGCAGGTTCGATGATGGGAAAATACTCGGACAATTCCACCTCCACCATGAAAGCCCAGTGAAGTGAGTTTGGGGGCATCAAAAGACTCGGGGTCGGATGACCTCGAAGAGTTGTTCGGGGTTGAGATAACTAGCCGCCTCAATTGGGAATGCCTTGTTGAATTTCCTAAGATCATCCATAATTGACGACGTGTGCCCTTGAAGTCAACATCATACCATCGATTGGAATGTGACATGACTTCGCTGATAACGGCGTCATCCTGTTTAAAGTTGAAATCTATATGATATGTATCTATGATCAACTTCAATGGCGAATTCTGCGACAGACGAAGCTGGAGTTTGACAATCTCGAGGGCATGGGATGGGAAGGTTGCTCCCCGAGAGACGTGAAGCTGCAATGTTGACCAAGTTACTGGAGAAGAAGAAACGACAAGTCTCCACCAATGACACACGTGAAGAAGTGACCATGGTGCGTTCTTCATGCAGAGACTGTTGTTAGTCCCATCGGACGCATATGAGAAGATGTTGAGCAGGATGTCACGATTAAGACGTCGGATGGGAGACAAGAGTGACTGTTTGGCCTCAATAATCTTCATGATCTCGGCACGTTCCTTGCGAGCACGGGATGCCAACGCGTCAAGATGATTTAGATAATGATCCATGTCAGAGACAGTATTTTGCATAAGAGAGATGTCTTCAATAACCAAGCTCGTGTTGACATCGAGAGTGGATTTCCCTGAGCGAAGGCACTCGAAGACATCCTCGCCCTGAACCCGGTCATGGGGAAGTATTGGCGATGGAATATAGCTCTCTCGGAATCTACAGTACAAACATTGTTCAGGCAACGACATACTAAAGCACAGAATAAGTCCAAGACTGGGCTCATGATGATTTTGCTAATAAAATTTACCTGTCACGATGAAGTATAAGGAAAGGGAATGCGACGACCGGCACTTGCCGGCCCGGATACAGTATTTATTGAGTATTTCAATAATAAGATTTGTTACTTGCCTTCTGACCACGATGTCGTCCGTCCACCTCATTCCCGTATCCCTATTCCTATATCCTTAATGCATATTCAACTGTAAGCAGGTAGACCGCTGTATGTGTCTTTTCTTCAAACATTCTCACCTATGTACTGTACAATTTCGACCTTATCTTCACGGCTTGTGACATGTTATGCCACATCTTCAGCCGGGAAGATCTTCGCAGATGGCTGTGACACATTACGGTCATCTTCATTACATCTTCATAGGCAGGGTCCTAGTGCCGCATCATCAAACTGAATTGCCAGTATGACAGGAACGTACGTAGACACTCAGACATCTGTAGTTTGTTATTTTTTGCTCGAAAGAACACTATTTTGAAACTTTTTTCATCTCTTCACCGAGTGCTGTGACATGTTATCAGGTATGCATATCTTCATTTCACAGGCCGCTGTGACACGTTATGTGAAGTTAAGGTCGAAATTGTACAGTATCCCAGGTTAATGGGAACAAGAAACAAGGTTCACAATTCCTCACCCCTCATGAAGCCTGAGGCCTGAGGATTCATCTTCAGGTGTCCATGTCAACCACCAGTGATTGATTCGAACTTCACGGATCTGTTGATTAGTATCAGTACGTCATGATGTCTCTTTATTTCACGTCAGCAGTAACCCTGACTTCCAACAGGAGCACCCCCGTCTCTGCTACGACCACCATATCCATGGCAGATACCGAAACGCCCACTCGTGAAGTTCCCAATCTCCAGCCAACGGGAAGATGCAGACACCCTTTCCTCCAACGAGACGGCTGGGGAGACGAAGAAGAGGGCGTTGACGTGCCAGTCCCGGTATGTTTTGTGCCAGACTCAAACTGTCTTGTTCTGACACATTCGTAGTTCAATGAGCTCACGATGTGCGAGCTCTCCGCGACGATACGCGGCAAGCCCAATTGGTGGGAGAAGTGCAAAGATCCAGCAATCCGTGCCAAGTGGAGAGAGGAGGCGGCGACTCAGACGGGGAGCTACGAGTGTCGACCACTTCAGGAGGACGAGATCGACTATGTACTCGATGAGCTCCCAGGATATGCTGCTGTTCGAGATCCAGAGACCGGGGTTGAGGTGAGTAAGCACTTTCCTCGTCTAAGTGTACCACTAACGAGTTATGTGGTAGGCATCTTGCTATCGTCGTATCTGGCAGTCGGACAGTCTCATTGAAGCCAGCCTTCACGAATCTCTGATTTCCTCTGTTGCACCTCTCGAGAACATCCCTGACGTTGAGAAAGACTGGCACCCACGAGCCAATGAGCAAGTCTTGGACCTCGTGCATCCATCACTTTATTGCATCGTATACGGCCGTACACTTTGTCGGAACATCAACGGACCAGCTGCGCCTCTTCAATGTGACATCTCCGAAGAAGAAGACGACGATTACACTGTCTCTAAGCATTTTTCCTGGCTCCCCACAGACTTCCTCATCTCGCAAGACGGAAAGAACGCCAAGAGTTTAGGGTATATCAATAACATTCATCCGACAAATGATGCAGCACTACACACTGTTATCGAGACACTCGTAGCACGTTTCACGCCGTTATGGTCTCGCGTACTTGTCGAGTCCAAAGAGGATTACAAGCTCCCCCCGCGCACTAGCGCTGGGTACGACTGGGAACCTTCAGAGTGGAGTTATTACCAGGATTATCCTGCACCAGAGCCTGCGACTGACAAGGATTACGAGGCTCAGGACGCAGCATGGAAAGCCATACGTGTAATGCGATATCCTCGTTTACTGAGGCCTTATGAACCCGGAGCCCTGGGTTTCCCGGAACCGGTGGACCTGAAGGGGAGAAAGCTTCAAGTCATCGTCAAGCTCGCGAACATCCTCTTGGTAGGTGCATTCCTTTCCGAGCCTCGCTGTTCTGACATATGGTTCAGACACCGGAACGACCGGTCTATGAAGGCGGATCCTGGCATGTTGAAGGCATGAAGAATGAATGCATCGTATCCACGGGTATTTACTATTACGACCAGGAGAACATCACGCAGAGCAAGCTGTCCTTCTGCGTGAGCGTCTCGGAGCCAGACGGGTATGGCCAGAATGACGGCGATGGGACCAAGGCGGTTTGGGGCTTAGATCTGTAAGCTCGCTCTAAGACTCTTTTCTCGCTGACTTTAAATACTATTGGTCTGCAGGGATGAGCCACTGAATCAAATTATCGGCAACGTAGTCGCAAAAGTAGGGCGTTGTATCGCGTTTCCAAACATGTACCAGCACTGTGTATCGCCTTTTTCCCTTTTAGATCCCTCAAAGCCGGGGTATCGCAAGATCGTCGCTCTCTTTCTGATTGACCCCGAGCTAGAGACTCCAAGGCCGTCTACGACGATCGTACCGCCACAGCGCCTGGACTGGTGGTCGCGAGACCTCCATGATTTGGCGAATGAAGGTAACAGTCGATTGGGACTCCTCCCTGCCGAGCTTTTGGATCTCGTTGTGGAGTTGATGGACCTCATGACGAGGGAGGAGGCAGTGGAGTTGAGGCTCAAGTTGATGGATGAGCGAACGGCCTTTGTCCAAGAGAATAATGAGAATATGTTCAACGTGCCGTTCAATATGTGCGAGCACTAGTATATTTTATTCGTATTTATGACCTCCTAATTGTCTTGCTCTAATGCCCTCAGGTCGTCCAGTTCTCAGTTCTTCAAATATCCTGCATACTACTCCCACATCAGGATCAAACCCACCTCAACGAAAGTTCACTTCCCTTCTTCCAATTATCACCCTCTCTATCCTCTTTCAACTTCACAGTGCACTTGATTCGTCTGAAACGACAGGACATCACGCTCGATCTGTTGCCTTCGGATGAGCTGGCCCTTCACTATGTAGGCACACGGGCCAAGCATCTTCAGAGTCCTCACGAGAGGGTTCTTTATTATCTCAACAATCTCTGACGAGCATGAAAACACCTCCTGTGATTTTACCGACTATGATATCGGACCGATGCGAGCCGAAAGCTTCGATATCCTTTTCATGTCAGACGGATGTATCAAAGATGAAATGGATATTCTGATGGGTAAGGAAGGCTGAATTATACATAAATTGTTGAGCATGGCGAGCGTCGACCGCAAGCCACGGACTATATTTAGATCACCGGTACATACCTTTTTAGTAATATTTTTTTTGTCGCAACATCTCAGTGTTCAACCAACGTCTTCACACTGAGATGTACGTATATACTCGTTATATTTCCTTTATACTATTGCTAATCGTACCTATAGAGATACTACATACTCATACATATCCTATAGGTACAGTACAGTGTTCAAACAACGTCTTCACACTGAGATAGATACTACATACTCATACATATCCTACAGGTACAATCTGTTTTCCCTTCTCGCAAACGTGTCTTCCTTCCGCGTACGCCCCGGTCCACTGCTCAAGATAAATCTGTCTTGAACGGTCAATGTCGAGGGAGTCGCAAGATGTGATTGCTACATCAAAACCCTCTGCCTTTATATCCCTCAGCCATTCAATACCAGCTTCGCCTAAATCGCAAAAGCCCTCACTCGGCACTGATGCGGTGAGATGAAACTTTTGCAGAGAGGAACCGCGCCGCGCCGCAATCATTTCTACCATTGTATAGTTGGCACAATGGATGTCAGTCTCATTGAAAAGTGCCAGTTCAAGAACGACATCCCTTAGTCGAGGGACTAGTTCCGCTGAATCAGACAATCCACGGAAGATGCTCTGCAAGGCATCATCATTTTGGGCTGCCCACTCATGAGTCTGATAACGGAAAGAGATGAGGGCGGGGCTCAATTCGAAGATGCGGAGGAGATTCGTCGGGCGGAGAAGGACGTCATATATCTCCAGTGTCGTCAGCGAGTTGCATTGAGACTGGGTCAGCATATTCTGGAAATCTGCCAGGCAGTCTGCGAGATTCAGCCAGCAATCGTTGAACAGGGCGGTAAACTCCAGTCGTGGGAGTGAGAGACTGCGGATAAGAGAGTTGTCGCACACTGTCAATTCCGATAACGAGGGTTTGATGATACGTGGGAAGACAGTCCGGCCTCCGGTACAACGGTAAGGCGCATAAAAGGTCTTCAAGTTCGGCGAATCTTGGAGGACTTTCAAGTGTTGGTCATGGATTGAAGTGGACGCCAGCCACTCATCTCTATCGTCCACAAAGGTCTCTAGGTTGGAAGAAGTGATAGGAAAGAGCGTATTGAGATATAGACCATAGACTTTTATTTCCTTCAGTGCCGGTGTATGATCGAAAACATCGATAAAATCGAGCCCTTCGCAAGTAAATTCCAGATAGCATTCTTGCAGCCTCCCAAGGCGCCCACGGAGATGGGAAAGGTACCCCAACTCTGGTAGACCAATATCAGTGAGATGAATCTTTGTCCAACGCTCGCCGTGGGCAACCAGTTGTTCCCAAGTTATCGACCCAATAGATGAGGGCAACCTAATGGCTAGCCCATGCTGACGCAAGCGAGACAACACCGTCTGAAACAATGACCTAGGGTCTTTTTTGTGCATGCATGGGTCATAGAAAATTTCTATGTTTGACCATAGGCTAGGACACATAAAAATGCAGACGGATCTCCACGATCTGCACACCTGTCCGATGACCCAAGGGGCGCCGCTCGTATCAAGGATATCACGGGAGAAACTGGCGGTGTACGAAAATATCTCCATGAGAATTTCGGGTGGAATGCGACGGATGAGAAGTAATGGTAAACGATGGTCGCGTTCAATCTCTTCCAGAAGAGCAAGCCTATTATGGAGCTGGCGGGAAACATCGTGACCGAGCATTTTAACGTCGCTGTCTGAGGATAAGCGACCAAGGTCGGCGACAATCCGGCGGATATCGTTTTGGACGTGGAATAGTGAGCCTTTCAGAATGCCTTCCTCCATTGGGCTTGGAATAGCGTTGGTCCGGAGAAGAGTGAGCAGAGTGCGCGGACGCTGATACGATGAAAGACCCTCATATTTCGAGAGAACCGTCTCCTCGGATGTGGATGGAGCACCGGATTTGTATTGCATCTAAATGAGAGGTGAGATTGATAGAGACGAATTGCCGGGGAGTTTGTGCCTACATTGAAGAGATTGCGAGTGCTCGACGTCATGCTGACTTGTCGGCTGCTTGCCATGTTAATTTTTGTTGAGGTTGAGAGTCTGAATAGTGCTAAAACGAGGGATTATAGTCCTCTCCACTGCGATGCAAGGTACTTTTAAGGCTAACAGGACAATGCGTTCCCAAACAAGGTCGTCAAACAAGAAGTTAATCCCATGAATCTCGATGAATGGATGAGGACAAAAAGCTTCGGAACTTTCCGAGCTACTTTGTCTCTACCACGAACATGAATCTACAGCGCCCGTGGCTCGAAATGGCCAACTGTATCTTCGCTAATGCCGCTGTCATTCCGAAAATAAGTTTTAGACGCTTCATCGCCATATTTTTGTAGTAGCATCCAGAAGAATACCCTCAAAAAGTCTACTATGCGGACGTCCTTGTGGCTTGAAATATGAGTGGCGCAATGTGTTCTCTCTTCATCGCAGATTGCGGACACAGATTTAACACCTGAACAATGGCTCCAATACAAGGAGGCCTGAGATCGCTGCCGATCTTATGGTAGATTGTCATGATTCAGCGTAAATTCGTCCATGCAGCCGCGCACTGGATTTATACTATCTGCCTACAGATATGTGGGCCAATGTTCCAATATGATCTACCTGGCCCATCACTGATATCATCCGAGGAATCCCCATTCCCGTTCACCCTGAAGATCGCGTCCAGCCCACCTTCCCTGAAGGCTCTAAAACCATTAACATATATGTCCTCCGCGTCCTTGGGATGCCAGACACATAAAACAACCTTCTTCAAACAAGGCTTCAAGTAATGGCACGTTGTAGCACCGTTATCCTTCACAAGTCTGGAACGAACCATTGCCAGATAACGCTGTGCATTATCCAGGTTCGATAACGATTTGCCTTGACTCAGACGGTTCACTATGGTCAACTCCGATAAATTGGGAAATATGCAAAAGGAGGGGGTAACTGCGAGGGCGGTTATCCAATCAGACGCAGAGGAATTATCGACTTCAAGGTGGAAGTATGTGAGGTCGCGGACTGCATCTGTCTTAACGAAAGATGCTGCAGCACTAAACTGTATACAGTCGCGGCAGAGATACAGTTTCTCTAGGGAGAAATGGGAGCGACTGTAAAGTTCGGCAACAGTAGTTATATTGTCGACCTGTTGCATGACGCTCAAAACTCGGAGATTTGGGGATATGAGATAGTTTGAACATGTCTCCGGGGAAGGAAGATAACCGAGCTGACGAAGGTGGCGTAGAGTTACGGGGATGAGGGGTGGCCTGTGAGAATGCCCTGCCCGGTCAATGGATTGCACCCCAAGCTTCTCGAGACTGGTCGCAACAGAAATGAAGGTATGGAATTCCAAGGCATCACTGAAATAACCTGTGAACTGGCGTAGATTCGATGCCGGGAACATGTTGGGGGAGACTCGACCCCGGCCGTGAAGGCCCAATGAAGTAAGTTTAGGAGCATCAGAAGACACGTTAAACTCCCAATTATCGTAGCTTGTGACAACAAGCCGCCTCAATTGGGAAAGGCGTCGGAATCCTTGTGAAAAGTTCCGTAATCGACGTCCTGGGGCCAGGAAGCAAACATCCTCCCACCGATTGGAGTGTGACATGACTTCGCTGATAACGGCGTCTCCCTGAGGAAAATCGTCATAATCTATATCGATGATGATCAACTTCATTGGTGAATTCCGTGACAGATGAAGGTGTAGCCTGACAATGTCGAGGGCATGGGATGGGATGATGCCAGATCTCCGACTCAGGACAAGCTTGACTGTTGACCAAAGTGTAGGAGAAGATGAAACAACAAGCCTCCACCAATGACAGATGCGAAGAAACGTCCATGGTGCATTGTTCATGTCGAGACTGCTGCTAGTATAGCTGCGGCCCAATTCTGCGCTGGACGCATATGAGAATATGATGAGCAGGACATCACGGTTAAGACGCCGGATGGGAGACAGGAGTGATTGTTTGGCTGCTAGATTCTTCACGATCTTGCCACGTTCCTTACGAGCACGAGATGTTAACATGTCGAGATAACGGTCTATGTCAGAAATGGCTTTTCGCATAAGAACGATGTCTTCAATAACTGAACTTGAGTCGATATTGAGAGTGGATTTCCCTGAGCGAAGGCACTCAAAGACGTCCTGACCCTGAGCCCAGTCACGGGGAGGAATTGGCAATGGAATATGACTTTCGCGGAATCCGCAACGCGAACACTGATCCGAATACATGCTTCTCTAGTGCGCCATGAGAACATTATCGGTACACTGCTTGCTAGTAAATTCACCTGGCACGACGATAGTAGCGGTAGCGCTTTGCTTTCGATTTCAATGTCAAGCTGACGTAATTCACGGTTAAGACCAAGGTGTAGTGTGGTGTGGTGTTGGTCCAAGGTCCGGGCGCAATGTCCGGCAAATGCCGAACCTCGTTAGCTCCAACGCTCTTCATTCATCGTCATTCGTCCCAGTTTGCCTCAATATTCTAGAGATAAAAGATATGATTACCTCGTGTATCATTTCTTCACATGATAAAATGATCAGTTCGTTCATCATTTTTTTTTTGTTCCGGTTCCATTTTTCTGATTCTCGCCTGAGCAAGCGTTTCCTTGGAAGCTTGCAGACAAACTCTAGCATACTAAGGGATACGTCTCAATCAGAAACGTAGAGGTATTTTCATCTACCTTGGTCACGCTTTGGTGTGTTATCACGAGACAGTGGTATCAGATCTTCCACCCATCTTCGCGCGGTGCTCAGAAGTTTGTACCATATCTGCACGAAACGGCAAGGAAAATTTAAAGATACCCGAGACGCTGGTCTCGGACGTAGCTGATATGGGCTAGGCTGTTTCCTTCTGGCAGCATGCAGGAGCACTCTCTCGACTCAGGCGACCCTGCTCTGTTGTCGCCTGGCCAAACCGTTGCAAGTTTATGTGTAGAATAGAAGACTGATGCCATTACGGATGCAATGGCGTCCATATTTTGGTCTGTGTATGACTTCCTTCACGTCTTTCTCTACTCATTATGTCTTATCCAGACACGCAGCTGCGGGAAGGGGCTGGTTTTCTGGCCACCAGGAGCTTCGGTGATCCAGTGTCGGCAGTTGTATCAACACCGATGGAAGCGGTCTCGATACTAAGCAGTCGGGCCTCAATGGAAACGTGTGGATAAGGGACCTTCTGTAAAGACAGGTTGGTCTTCGGGTATACCTGTCCGTTCTCAAGCTGTAGCATCTTTGTTTGCATATAAACATCTTTCTCATGCGCTACTGTCAGGAATGGCCACGGCATGAGCGTCAACAGCAATATTGAATGTTTCGAGGGCTGATGGCAAAGAAGAGCGACTACAGGGTAACCAGAAATCCTGAAACTTGCGCCCATTTTCGCTTGCGCAAAGGGCGCATACGAAGGGCGCAGCAGGATGAACTTTTGGTCGTTTAGCATCAAGATCCGGTTGGTGGTTTGATCTGCTTTCGTACACGATCTTGTCTGAAAAGATATCATCTGGCTTCATCTGGCTTCACATACACAGATCTTTTGGGCTTGTTCGGATGCACATATAGTACCTCGTCGCTATATTACACGGCATAGTCCGCTATAGAAACCTCCTCTCTTCCGAATTGCCCTGCAGTCGTCTTTAAGTGACTTCGACCTTAGTGTTCCGGATTGCCGTCATGCTTCTGACCGGAAAAGAAGCGAAGGGTCGTGATATTGCACTATACGAGCATCTGAAGGCCACTGATCCCTTTAGAGCGGAAGGCTGGATAGGATGTCATATCATATGCGGCGCGCGTCTGACATGCGGGCACTTCCCACGCACTCCGCCCGATCTATGTTGATCAGAAAATCTCGGGATGTCACCGCTTGCAGGACGATCTCGAGCTTACGCGACGCTTACAGATAATATGCAAAATTTTACTCAGTGACTACAATGGTACTTGGAATGGGACTATTTATCGGCTAATGCGCGCACAAATGCAGTGTACAAGATATATAGTTGCTGCTACATCAGCTGTGAGAGGGGCCGTGCTGTTCGCCGGCGGTTATCATTATCATATGGCAGCCAACTTGCTTCCATCGTAACAGCACCCAGAGCTAATGCAACCGGCTAAATCCACCCATCGGCCGAGGGACCATCGGAGGGAGAAATTGAAACCTAAAGATGATACAGAAGCACCATGCTAAGGAGAAGAGAAGGGGAATAGGACCACAGACTCCAAGGAAATCGGCGATTGAACCGCTGGATCAGTATCAACCGGGCTTCACAGGCGACCTGACAGTCGGCTGACTTGGCATTATGAATTGACGAAAGAATCGAGACCAAGTCTCGTCGGGGGCACTTTTAGCATGAGGCCGGGCCGTAGAAGCCGAACTCGCCTCGAGACCATCTAGGCGCACTTCAGTGATATAAGAGTGGATACATCAAAGAAAGTACACCATTTTCGCCTATCCACCGCCCTGAGACTGTGGCAGTGAACCCGGGAATTGCTTACCTCGCGTTACCTTGGGGAGGCCGTCCATATTCAATCGCGCGGGTACTTCTACTGCTCCATGCAAACGTTTTTGAAGCGCAACTCATAATTAATGGCCACCAATATGACGACAAGCGGACGCATACCTTTCCCCTCACCGCCTCCACCAGGCAAATTTGCCTTTGCACGTCTTTGCAGTGACCGCGAGGTCTACCTTGTACAACTAGCTGGTGCGTGGTCTTCGGATACTTAGGACCGCGTCGCGTCTTACATACCAGTTTTTTTTGGATAGAAGAATCATGTCGTTTTCTTTGTGGCGACCTTTCATGTCCCCAAAATGCCCCAAATACCTACTGCACGAATGATACCCAGAACATGTCAATAACGCTACGCCTATTCCGTCACGAATTCATTTCTATTTTCCGTCTTGCGGGGAGCAAGACTGTGCGGCTGTCCGACATCCGTATTTTGGAGGTTATAGACGACGCAGCGAAAAGATACGAGGAGGAGCAGGGGGTGGTGTTCCTCGCTAGAGGGTTGGTTAGCGGGATGCGGCGCTAATTCATGACGATTCCTTGTCTGACGGAGTTTACGTCGAGGAACAGCTTTGAGTGACAGGACCGAGTTGTGAAGGAGCGCTGACACATTGGACTGCTGGATCGTCTGTGGAGTTGTCGGCGAACCTTGGGGAGTTTTTGTCTCCAACATTACTTATGATAATTCATTATAATTTAGTCGAAGCCCTTCTTGATACCATATGCTTTGATGTTGTTGTCGTTTGATATGTTGTGCAATTCCACAGGACGCAATGCAATATAGTTTGGACTGACTTGTGATTTTGTCTTTGTAATGATTTTACTTCATTAACCTGTGGTTTCATATTGGAATGAAGGCCTCAGTGATCATTTTGAGTTGGTACTGCGTGTGCTGCAGCGATTGCAAGTCATGTTCATGTCGGGCTTGAGTACAATGTCTTGTCCTTTCTCCGATTGATTCGCCTTCTCGCTACGCTGGAGTCGTTTGACGCGTCCAATGCGTCGAATGTTGAAAGTCTCGACAACAAATAAAACCCAACAAAACGCGTTTCATCATGTCACGTGCCAGACTTCAAGCTTCACGTTGTCAATGCCACTAGCGGTCGTCATGGACGACTTTGATACCTTGCTGAGCGGTTCCACGCTCTGTTTGGCTTATGTTAAATTTCCTGTCTTCTACCTTTTCCTATCGTGTTTTCATATTTCCCAATGTCGTTCAATCAGCTTTAAGGGGGCGGTATGTCCGGCAGACTGCAGTTTCGAGGAGCGATCCAGGGTAGGCTAGGTCCAAATTAGATAGGTAATTCAAGAACGTAACCATTCACATTCGTTTCAAAGTACAGTACAAATAGACGCTTAAAATTACAAGTTGACTGAAATAATTACAAATAGGTCGGACTGCTCAAGCCTCATTCAGACACGACATTTCTTCGTAGTGGATTTATTGCCATCATTGGACCGTCGTTTGACTTTCAAGGCCTTGTCCTTTACTGACATGTACGAGTCAACGACCGCGGCGTAGTTGTTCACGGAATCTAGAGCACAACCACTCATGTTCGACGCTTAGCAGGGGAATAGAGCCGTTTATTCAATAATTTATTGTTTCCATTCTGAGTGAGCAGGCTATATTACTAAGCCATGACGCGGACATGGCGTAGGATCACGTTACTAGGTTTGCGAACGTAGACCCACAGAGACCTTGACAAGCAAGGTAACACTCACAATGTCATGATCAACCTTCAGTTTGTCATAGGCTAGCCGTCCTCGATTTTTTCAATGCGTGCGCAGTTGTCGGTCATCTGTAATAGCCGAGTGGGGGTATGAATATGTCACAGTCTGAGAGTAAATTCTCAGGCATCGTCATGTTGTAACTCGTCAGGTGCATATTCCAGAAAACGTCCCTTATTCTCAGGTGTTAAAACTTTATATCAGTGCCAGTAATGCTATGTTTCTCCTCGAAGACTAGTATGTCTGTTGAGATCTTTTCAGAAAGAACACTGATGACTAGCTACTCAAATACGATTAGTAAGTTTGGGAAATTTTTGACTGCCCTCATAATCTTGCTTGAAGGTTATTTATATTCATGCATTTATCGCTGCGATGTTCGTACCACTTGAGATATACCCATGCTCGCCATGGCGAATCGTTCAGCATCCTTCACCTTTGTGGCTTCTCAGTATCACCTTGTGATCATTTCATGACCCGGTCCCTCTCGCACGCCTAATCACGGTACTAGTATTTAGTAACCGCAAGTTGTTCTTGTACTTCATCCTCAATACACCAGAATGGCATCTCTAGGAGTCGCTCTAGTTACAGGCTGCACCCAAGGGATTGGAAGAGCCATAGCTACACGACTCGCGAAAGACGGTTTCACCCTCTCCCTCAATGATCTTCCCTCGAAAGACGCAGAGCTTCAGGCCTTAGCTTCGGAGTTGACGTTTGAAGGTCGTAAACCTCATGTGGTCACTGGAGATATCTCTGTGGAATCTGATGTGCAAAGAATGGTCGTGTCCACCGTAGAGCAACTTGGTTCCCTCGATGTAGTGAGTAGCATTCTGGTTCCATTGTACTCGGCTGTGCTGAGACTCAGCAAGATGGTCGCAAACGCAGGGATTTGCATTACAAAGAGTATTCTGTCCAGTACGTCCCCCCAATCGTCATCCGACCTAACAGTGAACTTACGCTCGACAGCCTCTTCGGAGGAATGGGATCGAATTGCGGCAGTCAATGGTCGTGGGACCTTTCTCTGCTACAAGTACGCTGCGAAACAGATGATTGACCAAGGTCACGGTGGACGAATCATTGGAGCCACGTCGTTAGCTGGGAAACAAGGTGCTCGTGAGGTTGGGCTCGAATCAGCGGACTCTATGACTGACTTCGGTTCTTTCAGGATTTGCAAGCCTTTCTGCGTATAGTGCATCCAAATGGACTGTACGCGGGCTTACACAAAGCGCTGGTGAGACTGGCGCTCCCGTTGACATCTTTATGCATGTTCAATCGTACATTACCAGCGCATGAGTTTGGCAAATACGGTATCACCGTAAACGCTTATGCTCCAGGTATGCACTGATTCTCTACTTAAACGGAGTGTTCTTGATGAGATGTGATGCAGGGATAATTGACACCGATATGGGTACGAGAAGCGGTCTTCTTTCCTTTGTGATCATCTGAGATTTGGTCACAAGTCGCTGGCATTGGTAGTGCTCTCGACCCCAATAACCCTAATGGATTCTTCGATGAAGTACGTGTTAATGAGGGTCCCCGAATCACGAAATAATCCGCGTTTCGCAGTACGAACGAAAGAGCGCAGTGAGAAGAAACGGAACACCAGCAGATATTGCCAGCATAGTTTCGTATCTTGCTTCCAAGGAATCCAGCTATATCACAGGTTTGAACATTTCTTTTCTGAATCTGGACCAGTGATTTCTAATTTTCAATCTTGCAAAGGTCAATCGGTATGTCCTATTATGATAGATAACGCTCCGGATGCTCATCTTGACTGCTTCCCACATTAGCTGTCCGTCAATGGAGGCCTCTTCTGTGACTAGGGCTGTATCATATCTATTTCCTGATAGTTGTGTACTTAATTCGCCTTCCTCTCCCTCTTCCAAATTTGTTGCTACTGAAAATGCAAAGCTAGTTGAGTTTGAGGTGCTTATGAATCAGCCCGGTATGATTGAACGGCATCAGCCTCATCCCACTGTGATCTGAAACCATGGCTGCCTACAATGAAGACGCAAATCAATCTATGTCATTCTTGTAGAAAACATTTTCGAGCCAAGACTCGCCAAAGCAGAATAACTTCAATGCGGCGCCCCGGCCCGATAACACGTGCCATAACAAATTGAGCGAAATTCATCTTGTTCAGCAACAGTGACGACGATGACGAGCGTTCTGTCCTTGCTGTCGCTGCCAACATCCTCGACTGGATTCACCAACATTGAGAGCAATCTTTTGGATGACGGGTCGGCTTCTCCTCTTCACAAGGCCCCTCGTTTGGACACAGACTCTGACATATCCTCTGCCGCCAGGTCCAAATCCATAGGAAGGGATGGCGCCGTAGTGAACATCAATATCATCGGTGACTACGGTAAGATCCTTGCTCTTATCTATATCAGGAATCTGACACGAATGCAGTAAAGAAGGCAAACTTGGAATCATATCACCAATCTATCGCAAAACGCACGCCGAGGTTTCTATTTACCCGTGACTCGATTACTTCCTTGCCCTCGACCTACGAGCAAGTATACAACAGTTGCCGTTATGTCGTCTCCGTTGCCAAGGACGGTGCTACGTTGCACACCATTATCAAGATGGAGATACAGCAATGCGTAGATAAATTGGCACGGGAGCTCACCTCATCGAAGGAAGGAGTCCAATGGTTACCGAAATTTGTGGAGATATGTGAGTGGTATGAAACCCAGGTTGTGCGTACGAAGAGCCGTCATATCTGTGGCGTTGATGCTGATGATTCTACAGGCAACACTGCAGTCCCTGTTTTCATGTCTCGATCAGATATATGTTGCGAAACAGAAAGAGCTTCAGGATATTGGGTATGCACTGTTATATGTGTGTTTTTCTGCATCTCATTCACTCTCAGGTCTCACGCGTATTCTTCTTTCACCTCTTACATCTTCGGCAACATCGAAATCGCAGAACGACTTAGATCTGGAATTGCATTATGGGCTCAACACGAGCGAAAGACCAAGTACGTTTCAAATACTACCGAAATCATTTACTCACAGAGTACACAGGTCTCAACATCCACTGCGAGCGTGCATTCCGAAGCTTATGACCCACATCGCAACGTTTGGCCAATATTCGGTCATCGAACAGTTCTACATCGATATGACTCAGGAGCAATACGTCCAGGAAGTCCAGGATCTCATTGGGTCGTTTGGAGGACAATCGGATATTGAGAAGTTCTACATCAACATAACCGGCGGACAATACAGCAAACAGGTCCAGGATCTCATTGATAGAGGCATCAAATCGCAAGACTATTTCGAACATGTTCGCAAGAGAATACAGGAGGAGACCGCACGCTCTGTGGATGTCTTACCCCCTCAAAGCTGGGACGCGGTCCGTATCGCCACTGAAAAGGCACTGTTAGATGGCAATGTCGATTGGCTTGCTTTAGGAAGTAAGAAACAAATCTACCATTTTTCTTGTGCCAACTGATTTCTCTCTAGCATTGGGACTCTACATGGAAGCAAGTAACTTCAAGTCTTTGGCAGACCTCTACAAGTTATATGTGAGAGTAGGCGGAGAGAAGGTTCTTTGCGCCGTCTTTCGTGGGTATCTACAAACATCCATCACCGACATCGTGACGGACAAGGCTAGGGATGATGACATGGTCCAGCGTCTCCTCGAGCTTCGTGAGCTCGCTAACACATCCATATCGGCGTCCTTCTGTGACGATGATTACGTTGAGGCTGTATCGACGAGTGCGCCTCCTCCGACTAAAGCCAACCAGGAATTCGTGTACGCGCTCAGTGATGCGTTTGCACATGGCTTCAAAGCGCGCAGAAACAAGCCAGCGGAGATGATCGCTACATATCTCGACAAGTTGATGAGACGCGGACAAGGTGCAACCAGCGAAGATTCCCATACGGAGACGTTGGATGCAGCTCTGGCGCTCTACAGGTTTACAGACGACAAAGATGTCTTCAGGACGTTCTATCATCGACAACTGGCTAAAAGGCTGTTATTGGGCCGCAGTGCGTCGGATGACGTGGAGAAGCGGATGCTGAAGAAGCTGCAGGACCGTAAGTAAGTCGTCGTTGCAATTGTATATGCTTGACCATTTGTACACAGATTACGATCCCGAGTTTGGTCAAGCGGAGAAGATGTTCAAGGATCTTGCACTTTCCAGGGACCTAGTTGAAGAGTTCCACAGGAAGCACAATCAGGATGAGCTCTACGTCAATGTCTTGGAACGAGGAGGATGGCCGTTTTCGTTGCAGCGCCCCAAGATCGACCTGCCAGTGGAGGTAAGTCTTTCTTCGACAGCTGGACATACGCTGATTTTTTTTCAATAGATGCAGGAGCAGCTGAACATGTTTACCAAGTTTTATGATCAGAAGCACCAGGGCCGTAAACTGGTCTGGGATCATGCTCTCGGCACCGTGATACTGAAGACTCGCTTCGACGCCGGTTCGAAGGACCTTTCCCTCAGCTTGTATCAAACTATTGTCATGTTACTTTTCGCGGACATTGATGAGGTCACGTTTACTGATATCAAGGCGCAGACGCGTATGGGTATGTATCTCTGTCTTGATTTCGGCCATTCACTGAATCGCATGACTCAGATGACGCGGAGCTACGGCTCACACTTCAGAGCCTGGCGTGCGGTAAGAAGAAAGTGTTATTGAAGATTCCCCCAGGCAAAGATGTCAAAGACGGGGACAAGTTCCGGTTCAATGTCGCCTTTACGGATCCCCGGCAGAAAATTCATATCAATTCGATTCAGGCTAAGGTTTCGGTGCGTCAGAGCCGTGTTCAGGCGGCAATGCTTCTTACGCTGCATGATATTAGGAACAAGAGTCGCAGTACACTCAATCTGCTATTGAGAGCGATAGGAAGAGCACCTTGGACGCGGCGATTGTGCGCATCATGAAAGGGCGCAAGGAGTTGTCGTATGAGAAGATCAAGGTCGCGGTGATTGAGGCTGTGAAAGGACATTTCATGCCTCCCGTTGACCTGATCAAGCAGAGGGTAGGTTGGTGTGTGGAAAACGAGTACCTGGAGAGGGATAAACTTGACAGGAACTTGTTCAGATATATTGCCTAAGTGTGGTATTTGTTGACATTGTGCATCCCGTTGTACCCGTAGCATTACGCGAAATTTTCATCAGCGTTTCAGACCATTGGAAATCTCCCTGTTTTTTTTTTCGACGCTTTTACTGAGTCTTTGTTTCTTCTTTGGATATAAGATCAGCTTGCCGTCAACTCCCTGCGCGTACCGAAGTATTGATTCTACCAAAGTCAACTTGGGTGTTTGGCTGCATGCCAAGGAATGTCCATTTGATTCCGCTTTGAACTTGATTGTCGCGATCGATCTCTACGGCGATCATTCGACATCCGAACATGCTCGGGGTCAAAGTTTTCCGTAAGTTCGAAGACAAAACGTGCCTTTTGTGGCGTACCCCGGAGATCGTACAAAGGAAAGTGAAATCTTACTGGATATCGACATTACGATACACTAGGTCGAGGTTGGCGATGTTTGAATTCAGGTCCGATGCATACACTATGATCGTCAAGCATTATACCAGTCATGCTATTATTATTAGTGTTGCGAGTAAGGTTCTTATCTATGGTTCACAAATATAGTCCATGGAAGGACATATCTAATAAGCGACGTCCAACGTCTACTTGACGTTCCGTGGTCGGCGAAACACCTTGGACAAAATACGGGCCGATACTCGTGTAATTTATTACACCGTATTGCATCAACCTGATACACAGAAGTCTATAGGTCCACGAGGAGCTCGGGGAAAGAGGGGAAGAGCGAAGGGCGGGGCCCAGCCTTCAATTTGTCAAAGAGTGGATGATCTCGAAAGCAATAACAATAAGTACTACGATGAGGTACAGAATTTGAATCCAGACCGACAAAATATAAAGCGAGGAAAGAAAACGATATAAACTACGTGAAAACTCCCTCCGAATCCGCCTCCGTTGAAGATATGATAATAATACAGGCCAGAAATCGATACAAACAATGACGACAACAGCGGGAAAATAAACAAGGAACACCCGTCAACGCCAACCCAAATGGTTCAGGAACATAGGCTCCTTAGAGTGGCGGAAATCGCTCCAGTTAGAGCATGATGGCGCGGATCTGTTTAAGCGGCGGTTAACACGCAGTCTTCTAGACACGCACGACATCGACGTACATTACTTGACACGATAGAACTATTGATCGCGCAGCGAACATCCGGGTTATTGATATTTAGATATAGCAGAGGGATAATTCCGGTATTGGATATTGCATAGTGATGTGAATAGATAAAGGGGAAGCAAGAAAAATAAATGTTAGATCAGTGCCGCCGTCTCAAGATTGGTGCGCAGGACGATGCTAAAGGGAAAAGAGGTGGAAGGGAGCGCAAAGAAAAAGTTTGAGCGCACGTTCGGGAATCGGGAAGAGAGGAAGCATGGGATACGGGACCGAAAGGGGATGCATGAAAACAAAAGGAAAGGGACTCACTCTAAATGAAATGGGTCAGCGTTGATCGGTTGCAACTGATTGAGTGGAAACGTACCTTCTACGGCAGCCATAACGACACGAAGCATGGCAGTATCGGTGGCGGTCGTCATACTGCGAACACATTAATACCGTTGAAAGACAGCCTGAACGACGTACTGTATGTATATCTCGCGCTCCTTTAGTCGGCCAGCTTTTGTGGCAAGTTTTGTAAACCGACGCTTGAAGTAATCGCGGCCTGCACGGACGTCGCCCGTCTCACCATCATAATCCTGCAATTGAAAATTGATAAGATACCGACATCAGAGATGTATATCGACGCACTGGAAAGAAATTTTTTATATCAGAATGCGGTATCTTCCTCTCAAACAAGTCATTCTTGTTCAAGAATAGAATCTATGCATCACCCTTGTCACTACTACGCCCGGGAATGAAAGACACCACTCACGATCGACGTCTGCTTGAACCACTGCGAGTGACATATTGAGTCCCATATGGTCATCGCATCTTGCATTTGATTCTATCAACCCCAACAGATTAGGACAATGGAACAATGATAGAAAGGTGATGTACCGCATCCTTGTCCTCCACCAGACATTGGTCGTATCCGCTCAAGCTGACCAGAAACAATATACTCGTCACATCCTGGAAGCAATGAATCCATTTTCGTCGCTCCGATTTCTGGCCTCCAACATCGACCATTAGCATCTCGTGTTCTCGAAGCGTAAATGTCGTCTCCGTGATGCCAATGGTCCGGGCTCGGCATTGAATGATGTCCTGTTCCGTAGGTTGATATTGCGGGTCGAATAGCCGGTCTAATGATCCAAAGAAGTAAAGAAGACTTGAACCCAGGCCTTTAGCGAACAGCAAGAGATAGGTAGGACAATGACTTACTTTTCTGGTAAAGCGGCCTCGTTGCCTCTCTGCCACGCCTTCTGTACTTCGGGATCATTCCATAGTGATTTCAGGGGTTCGTAATATTCCATCGGGAAGGGTTCGCCATCCCTGAGATCACGGGCATTCTCGATAACCTCGAGGTACTTCTCATTGTCGTCTTGCACCTTGAGGTCCATGTCCTCCATAGCGTCCAGAACATACTTGAGTCCACGGGTGAGATTATCGAACGTGAGTTGTCGATACGACTCGATTTCCTGAGACGAGAATGGTACTCGGTGGATAAACCGCATTTGCTGTGTTAAGCACCGTCATGACAATGCTCTCCGCAGACACGCACAGTGAACCTCACCTTGAGCACTGTCGACTTGCCGGAATCGCCGGATCCGAGGAGAAGCACCTAAGTAGTCATGAAGACGGAGACTTGGTAGGATAAGGACAGGATGCACCTTAACCTGCGAGGCCATCTTGGCCTTGGCCTGCCTCTCCATCAGCTTTGGCCACTGGTTCCAAACAAATCATCACTTACCTCCTTCAGTTCCTTCTCCGCCTGCCTATGCAGAGCCTTGTCCGCCTCCGTCACTTCCACACCTCCAGAAGATATGCAAGCACCCATTATTGCTGGCAGGAAATGCGAGTCACAGCGAGAGCGTAATGGTTCCTATGAACCGAGGTTTCTTCTCACCTCGGTACTAAAACCACAAAAATAGAGAGCGGCAGGCGATCCGGCGTAGTATGGGCAGGAACTCAGCGCTCAGCAGATCAGAAAGTGATGGTGATGAACGTCAGTCTCCGTCGTCGTCGTCGTCGTCGTCGTCTCCAATGCACACGGTACCAAAAGGCACCAATAGACAAAGGTGGTGGTTAGGGGAAGGGAAGTCGCGTTTCGGAGTTCGAAAATAAGTAATCTCGAGGTGGCCTTTGATGGCGGGGTATGCCTTTATGTAATCGGCACCTCAGGGAGCTACTTTTCAGGCCAACAGCGGTTCGCTCTCTTACGACCTTCATAATTTATCGCCAGAATGTAGACTGACATATATGGTACAATTCAAAATTTGCCGTATGTAATTATTGTGTAGGTCAATAAAAAAAATATACCGGCGGATACGTTTATCACTCCACAAGCTTAGGGACATAGTGACCACTGACGGATGAATGGTCCTAGCACGGGAATTTGACTGAAACACCTCTCTCCCGAAGACGAGTCCGGGATAGACAGACATAGTGCATTCTGTCAGTTAATACGGCCCTCCAGAGGGTAGCCAAAACTTAATCAAAAATAGATGCACAGCACAAAACTCAGTCAGGAGAACTCCCAGGTCAAATATTGGCAGTTGAGATAGTAACGAGGGAGATCATGTCTGGACCTGTCTCTCTATCCCCTCGTGTTAAAGTTTAAATCCTCTTTCCCTGATGTCCGGTAGTAAGCGATATTTGCAGAAATGGATTAGCTCTAGCCGCTGAGGACGCCTTTCACCCGCGCGACACCATGTAGCCGTGTATATCACCACCACCCGCGAAAGTCAGGCAATCAAGATAATCTTTGGATGGTTCCTAGCTATAGAAGCTCGAGTTATCAAAGGGGACCTTGATCGCAGAGGTGATCGCGTTAGGGAATAAAGAGACAGGAGTGCAGGGCGGAAAAGAAGGTCGTATGGAACGCGCTTCGTTATCCAAGGGAAACCCTGAGCTGAAGACCCCGAGAATAAGCTGCCAATGTAGAAGAATAGACTCACGACGAGCTGCGAGTAATCAGGAATACTCTCAGCCACACCTGCGCCGCGTTCGCAGCCAAAGGAAATACTTGCCTACGTTGCACAAAAAGACACCGAAACACGACCACGGTAGTCGGAGAGGTCTACGATGCATTGTACTTTGTAGGTCCACGGGCCGTTGATGACTGCATTCCGCCCATCGGTCTCCTGGCACATGCTGCAGCACATGCACTGTCTAGGAATAACAGAGGTCGTACCTACTCACGAGCGTCGGTCTTGAGCATAAATTACGAGACCTAACGGTGATCAGCTCGGGTACTACATTAGTGACGGATTCATGTCGGATAAAAGGACACGAACAGGCTGAAGTCATTTGCGAAATACGGACCACTATGTGTGCGAGATATATGCGACTGGGCTCTTGAGGCGAGCTCCACGCGCACCCACGATAACTGCTGAATGTTAATACCAGACGCGGCGAGAGACGTCTTCGCGCCCTGATCTGAGGGTCCATCAAGGGCGCGGCGGTGGCTACTGATTGCTTCACAAAAGCCAAGGAAAACCTGGTTGGTCATTGCGGAAATTATTGACAGCAGTCATGATGTCTCGACCAACGGTGAGTAAAACGAACATTGTGGATGCGCAACTCTCAGGAATGCTTCACCCCAAAACTACCGTACGCCCTGGTGTCGGATATGCTCTCTACATTCCCCGGGGCCTGGAGAGTACCGAGCCTGCGTGGATACCATGGCAAGGCGACGAGATCATGGCGGGCACCAGTCCGTCGACTTTCCAGGCTCGGGCACAATGATCATGACAACGAAATTGTTCCGTGTATATGCACGCATGATAGTTTCGGAACCGAGAGCACTACCCTGGAGAAGAAAAATTGTCTTCGTCAGGTCGCAATCCTTGAGAAAGACACTTACAGTGAGACCTAGGAACTGCGTCCTGTCATTGAATATTGCATACACTCAGACCTTGAGAGCGAGTATCTTGGATTGAAGAGTTTTTTGCCTTTGGAAAATCCGACATGCTTTTCATCGATTGGAAAGTACCATGGCGGGGTCGCAGGTTCAAACTTGAGGAGAATATTGGAGCAGCGCCTCTAGAATGCCAATGTCGTCTCGAAGTATTGCTGATATCGTTCAGGTCCAAGCGAAGACTCTGAGTCCATAGACGCGCTCAAACCGACAACGGTAGCAAGCCAAAAGAATCTAATCTTCGTCAGCTTCGAACTCCCTTTTTGAAGAAGACTGATCATGGACTAACCCAAGAAATGGTTCTCTACCACATCGACAAGCATTCCTTGCGTTGTGCCTGTGGCGTGGACGGACTATGAACAAAACCGTGCCATAGTGCGGAGCTAAATCGGTCATGGTCAGCACCACGAGAACAAAGACGCGCAAAGCCTACCTCATTCCTATACTTACCCTGCGCTGCCAGAGACGTGCCGTGTCACTCGGATATCTGTGATGTACAAAGGAGGATGATGGGAAAAGATAAGCACGATTCTGTCGCCAGTTCATCAGAAGAAAAAGATCATCAATCAAGCATACATCAAAGTTGTGTAAATAAGAGTGAGTATATCATGCGTATAATGCCATCATAAAACTTGCAAAAGGAGCCCGTTATTACTGTCCATGAAGATCAGAAAAGGTGGGTGGTGACTGATGGGAGAAGAATTAATCTAGTCGGTATAATAATTATGAAGAGAGCTTAGCGTCGGCAGAGCCGACTATATGATACTGCGAAGGTTCCTGGAGTTCCTCCTCGAGCGCCTTCCGGCCTTCTGATGTTAGTGCCGGTACCCCAGAGTCGATATCCTTCTCAAAGTACCGAGGTACATACCTAGAGACAAGCATTCAATAGGTGCAAGAGAAACAAAGGAAAAAAGACACGCACTCGATACCCTTCTTCAGCCTCTCGGCAGCCTCGTCTCTCTGCCTCTGCTCAATCGCCACCTTCTCCTTCGTCGCATCCGAATACTCTTTGTTCTCTAGCCTCTTCGTCACGGTATTCCACAGTCGTCTACTCTCATGCGGCAGTTGCCTCTCCAACGGCCTCACTTGCTTTGGGATAACCTCTAGCTCCCCAAGGTCAATCAGCGTCGAGTACTCCCCTTCCGAGACCGTCGCCAAGTCCGCTCTCGATGTCGCATTCGACCGAGGCAGGGATATATGAACTGGCGAGGGGGAGGAGCTCGCTGACGAGGTCGCGGTGGGGTACGAACCGGACCCTACCCGCCGCCAGCGAATATGCCCCCTCCAGGACCCGTCAAACACAGCTACGACGAGTGACTGAGGGACATCCTTGGCCGTCTTCCAGCCGTCGACCTTGTCGCCCTCGTGGACGAGATGTATGATCCCTTCCAACCTGAACCGCGCCTTGCCCAGCCATGACTCCTCCTTATACTCGATAATCGCTCGAAACTTGGGCCCGTGTTTGCCCCCCGTACAAGTGATAATCGTCGTATCCGCCACGGTGACGTAGAAGCTCCCCCTCAGCAGTCCATTCACACTGGCAACGGGATGTGTGACCTGGTACATCTCTCCCTCTCCATGTCCCCCAGTAATCTTCACGAACATCCCCTTGTTATAGCTCCCCGGAATAACCCTGACCGTCATCGCCGCGGAGACCTTGGCGGATATCTGGTCGACGCCGAGGAGCTCAAGCGAGCGGTCAGGACAGGATGCATAGTACGCCGACACAGGTGGGTGATGGGATACTTGTTCTGTAACGTACGCTATTCGGAGTTTGTCTTGGCCGCCGAGGCTGAGACTAGACATATGGGCATTGAGTGACGTCGACGGGCTCTTGCTCGTGCTGCTCTTGGAGCTCCTACCGCTCTTTATGCTGGAGGTCTCGAGTGAGCTCGTCGTTGTAGGTTCCGTCAGGACGATGGGCGGCCGGTCCGGTCCTGAGCTAATCACCGGGAAGACGTCCCAGTGGGCCCTGAAGTGTTCTCCCAATACAGAATTGTACGGCTTGAATACCCTGCCAGACTATTGTGATAGACAGTGAGGAATCACCAAAAAGAGGCATTGAAACAAACGCACAACATATTTGAGATCCTTCGTAAATGTGAAACGCAAGACGGCCAGCATTCGCTCAAAAGGATCATCAGAGTCGTTGATACTGCTCCTCGTCAGCGTCTGTTGTATCAAAGAAGCCATGAAACTCACGCAGCGAAGAAATCTGGTCTGTCTAGGTACTGCGACCACTCGAGGTTGGGAATAGGCTCTAGGAGTGATGCTGGTAATGAAAGGCGCCTATCAAGCCGGTTTTAGTCTCCTGCAGGTGTCCACAAAGGCTTTGAAAACGCACATGGTAGCAATATCCTTCACCCCAAAGCATTTCTTGACAAGCTGAACAATCATCTTGAGCTTGCCCCCTTCACCGGCGTCGCCTGTGTCTGGCACTGAGACAGCGGCGTCTTCCTCGTCATCGAGTGGGGGCGTAGCCGGATCCTTGTTGGATATCGAAGACATGGTGGCGAACGAGGAGGAGGAGGAAGAAGGAAGGAAGGAAGGAAGGAAAAGCGGACGAACGTGGTAGAAGAGAGAGATCAAATTAGGAAATCGACCTGTCTCTCTTCTCTTTGTACCGCGACCACCCTATTTTTCTGTCTGGCGGCGTCTTGATACGACACTGTCCAACGGGTACTGCCTTGGTAATATTGCTCTAAGAAAGCACTGCTCCAGGATGAAGTCATAGTATCCCCTCCGGAGGCAGTGGGCTGCGGAAGCCCTCGCAATTACTTGACGGAGAATCCTTCGTTTTTCAAGTTCAGAAAGGTAAACATGTTGGCAATACAATGTGTATTCATGATGGGTACTACGCGGCGCGGCTGCGAACAAGTTCGGAACAACGAAGCCTGTCTTAGTGAAGCACTGTAAAAAGAAAGCAGACACTTCATTTTTTTCTTCTTCACAAGATGAGTATTCTATCTATTGTAATACAACTCTAAATTTCACAAGGATCCTAGGTGTCAGTGTTGATTCTAACTCTATCACACTTTAAAGGCCAGCGCTTGCAATTACTGGAATTGGCGCTAGCTATGACATCATCCTTCCCTTCTCCAGCAATCTCCAGCAATCTCCATCCAATGACTGGGCTTTAATCAATGATGGTACTGTAATTCTCCCCTTTTTGTGTGAGTGTGACCATCCTGCTACTCTGTCCGGCTGATCTTGGAAAATGCTATGGATCCAAGCTTCAAGGGTGGAACTTCTTCTCTAGCTTCAAAGAACCTGGTATAATTCCCCCGTATCATTAAACCTTGACCTTCTGATGCTAACAGAATACTCTCTCATTCTTAAGGCTATACAGCGGATAAAGCTATAGGCTCCTGCGCAGTTTCAGGTCTGATCGCAGTACCTGGGACCTGCAGGGATTCATATCCTGCTTCTCACAACAACATTGGTTACCACAAGCCGACCGAACGTACGGTGGCCTTCACCTCGATAACAACTCTGTGTATACAACGAAAGCATTATGAATAGATATTAAATACCATAAGTTCACCAGAACGAAAGAAACCGAAGGAGCCTACGACGTCTGAATTCTTTCTAGTATCACCAACGAAGCTACAATCCAACTCTGGATCCTCATCCCGCGCTCGGCAATATATATCGGGTAGGCTTCCTCCTGAACGACAGCATGAGTGGTATAGCCTACAAAGACGACGCATATACCCACATTCATATTCCCATCCCTCCTTGAAAGTCTCGACGTCGTAGCCACCGGGTGCTTCGAATCCTTCACATAAAGCGTCTTGTACGTCGTCTCCGGGAACGCAGGGTCGTTCCCAACAGAAATGACCTTCCACTTGTACTCCAGTCCGTCTGGACCTACGAATATCCGGCTGGTGGACCTACAGTACCGAGTCATTCAGCACAATCCTCTAAGATGGTGGGCCACCACGTACATGCGATTACTTTTTTTCAAAAGGTCCTTCACGGCTCCGCTTTTGTTACCTATAGTCATCATACTGGCGGAATGAGTACGCTGAAGGAAGGAAGCATGGATGGAACCTACCTGGTCTTATCAACCGACCTCCCAGATCCAGACCACGTAACTCTCGCAATCTCCGAACCTCCCTCACTGTACCCACCCGTAAGGACCCTCAGCAGATTCCCCTCCTCCGTTGTCGAATACGCGACGGACCTATCACTCGAGCTCTCGTCCTTATTGATAAACTGGATCTTTTCTCCCAGCATCAGCCACGACCCAATTTCTCGCTGACTCGTCGCTCACCGTGCGCCCTGTGCCTCCATTACCAATCAGCAGCGTTTGTCTCCTCCAGAGCCGCTTCACGTAGTGGTCCGGGATGATTGTGGACGAAGTCGAGGAGAGGTCGTACTCGGACCCGTCTCCATACTCTCGAGAGCGGATGAGCATCGTGCTGTCTGGTGTGAATGGCATATGATGAAGGAACAAGGTGAAGTAATGGGAGCGCGAGCGATAGGAGATCTGGTTGCAATTGCAAAATGGATACTGCCCGGACCGGAGCCTAGCCCGAGAAGCTGCTACTTGGTTTTTCCAGAGTGGAGATTTGCCGGTAAGTAGCGGGTGCAGAAAGATGAATACTCTTGAATACCTCTGCTCGCTGAGTCCGATCAGGAACACAGATAGAAAAGAGGCTGGTGATTTCAGAGGAAAATGTTGATGTATGCGCCTTCATCCATAATATCAGCAAAACAAGCAGGCCAGGCTGATGCAGAAAGTCTCGACTATCATGCTAGATGAAAGACCGCTGAAACTTTATGCCAAGGGAAGGCGCGCAACGTATGCAGGCGACCTTCTCCGTCGTCTCCCGATGCCTGCCTCTGAGCATGAAATTGATAATAGCGGAAGTAAGGCTCGTCGCTCGCAGCCGGCCGGTTGTTACGCAACTCGAACCTGTTCTAGTCGGGTTGGTCCGCACCAATTCATGGCAACCAACCATCACATTTGGAACGGCTGGATATTGGCTTGTGAGCAGGTAAACAGATTCGCGTATCATTGAAAGATATTACATACCATCGACCTGGGAGTAATTCTTCACACCTTACGAACTCCGTCATCGCCCGCAGCTAACATATCCTCGAAGCCAGCTCTGGGGCACCAGTCGACCAAATTCACATCGTACACACTCTAGTCTTGCAATCATCTTCTGCTCCAGGAGCCTATCGTCCGACTTTTCCTGCAAGACAAATTATTTGAGCCTCGAACTCGCCCAGCCTTGGAATTTGACTCACAAGGAGCTCTCAAACGCGTATGATCCCATCGCCACCGGCACTAGTAAACCATCCGCTCCCGCTGCCTTTCTCTTCCACAACGATGCATAATACACTGGTCTTTCATGCCCCTCCAGCCTGGACCAACTCATGCTTGAACTCAAACTTCTTCGTTCGCTTCCACACCCCCACCATCCGTCTCGTCGTTCGACCCCGAGGCAATGCGCTGGCCACTTCGAGTCGCAGATATATTGTCAGATGGCGCCCACGGTGTTTGCGTGCTATGTTGGTATTGATGTGAGGAACGTGAACTTTTCGGCAGAAACAGTGTACTTACCGTACAGCGTAACAGTTTTGTCACTAAAACAAGATGCTAGAATATTGGATTTGGTTATTGGTAGGATTTCAAAGTAAATGCCAGGCGCGATCTTCGTGATCTGTAAGTTCAGAAATCAGACCAATAACGTAAGGGAAATCTTCATCCGTGGTGGATGTTGCAGTGAAAGAGTTGATTTCTGATAACCCCCGGGCCCTCCTGACGTCATCGGAACAAAACATCGATTCTTCTGTCATACTATGACGCGTTTAATTCATCCTTGCGCAGATCTTCCCCAACGAATATAAAAGCTTTTCTTCATCTATTCTTTCCCTTCCTTCTCCCTCCATCTCCTAGTCCTATCCACGCCCGCCCCATGGCAATACCCAGGCTGTGAGCGCGTCAGTTGCGGCGAGGAACCCAACAATGCCTCTGTCGAACGTTCGGTCGGTAACCACAGCCACAGCTTTTACTTAGGGCACTCAACACATCTTCCAGTCAATGATCTTGCACAAACAAGAGGTGATCATGCTTGAGTGCAGTGTGCAAGGGTGTCGAGGTCCTGCCCCGGAATTAACAACACCAGGATGAGGTCAAAGTCAAGTCCTACCGGGGCTCCTCCGCGATACTCAGTATCTGGTTGCCGACTACGAATTTGTGCGCTCCGCTATGCTTCGGTCGAACCGAGACGAACACCGTGTCTTCGAGAGCCCGAACATGGAATATATCTTCCTCGGGCCTTTCAGCTGCGTATCAGAGGTATTACGAGAACAAAAGCAGGAAAGGACGCACTCTTTCCAGAAGGAAGTAGAGATCCCTTTTATATATCGCGCTGTTCCTCTCACATCCGACTCGATGAAAGGTGTCAAATACGGCGAAGAACGAGATCGAGATCGAGACACGTCGTATCTCATTGCAGGAGCAGCGAACGTGGGAGAAGTGAAGACATAAGCACAGGATAGGGACAGCAGGAAAGGTATGAGGTTCATCATGCAGTCTTGGCTGCAGATATGGCATATAAGCAATTAGCGGACCAGCCGTCAATTCCTAAGTTGGTGAATGCTGTTTAGCCGCATACATCCAAACAAATACTTGGCACATACCAAGACTGCCACACTGATACGGATCAGTAGGTGGAAGATTTCTAGCCGCAGCCTATTTAATAGTTCAGTTGCTGGTTGGCGCGGTCAAGATGCGTTGCTAGGACATTGAAGGCAATGCAGTTGTAACGACCGGGAAATGAGATGGGGTCTCTACGTAAATAATACCATCGGTTTGAAAAGAGGAGTATCCACTAGTAACCTCGTACTGGTCAGTATCAATTCAAGATGGTGTTGGTGTTGGAATGAGGACGCCTTACATCGAGCTGGAAAAACCTTTGAGTTCGAACAATACTTGGTGGGTATAAATCAGCAAGCGCCTGGGTTCATAGTCGAAATCCTAGTGTGCCAGCAAAAGCAAGGAAGATGTCGAGAGAACATTATCGTAACAACGAGAACGATATGGCGCAGAATCTGCCATGTGCAGGACTAGCACCTCGGCCAATTGTACAAACAGCATCGCCGAAAAAATATTTGCGGGAGATCTGAGGCTATATGAATCAGGATCACGGTAGGGATAGAACATAAGGACGATTATGAGGGGAGGAGTAATAGCTCGGCAAGCGCCGGACTTCACTTTCCTTTTCCAACCATCATCGTAACAGGTAACTTTTATTAGCAAACTCAGCCTGAGTCCGGTCCTGGTCTTATTCTATGCTTTAGGGTATGTCGTGGCCTGAACAATGCTTGTACTGTGGATTCCGCGAGAGCGATATTCCATCGCTAATGCCTCCTCATGACTGGGTTCAGGGCGAGGATGTCTTCGAGTGCCTTCGCTCAGGGAAATCCACTCTCGATGTCGATACGAGCTTATTTCTCGGAGACATCGCTCTTATGCAAAATACTGTCTCTGACATGGATCATTATCTAAATCATCTCGACGCGTTGGCATCCCGTGCTCGCAAGGAACGTGCCGAGATCGTGAAGATTATTGAGGCAAAGCAGTCACTCCTGTCTCCCATCCGACGTCTTAATCGTGACGTACTGCTCAACATCTTCTCATATGCGTCCGATGGGACTAACAACAGTCTCTGCACGAAGAACGCACCATGGACGCTTCTTCACACGTGTCATTGGTGGAGACTTGTCGTTTCTTCTTCTCCAGTACTTTGGTCAACATTGCAGCTTCACGTCTCTCGGGGAACTACCTTCCCATCCCATGCCCTCGACATTGTCAAACTCCAGCTTCGTTTGTCGCAGAATTCGCCATTGAGGCTGTTTGTCGATATAGATTTCGACTTTAGACACCAGGACGCTGTTATCGGCGAAGTCACGTCACATTCCAAACGATGGTATGAAGTTTACATCGTGGCCACACGCCGCCTATTACGGCAGTTGATAAGGACTTCTCTACACTATTCCCAGTTGAGGCGGCTCGTTATCTCGACTTACAGTTCTATGGAGTCCGACATGTCTATTGATGCCCCTCAACTCACTTCATTGGGCCTTCACGGCCGGGGTCGAGTCTCCCCCATCATGTTCCCGGCATCAAATCTACGTCAGTTCACAGGTTATTTCAGTGATGCCTTGGAATTCCATACCTTCATTTCTGTTGCGACCAGTCTCGAGAAGCTTGGGGTGCAGTCCATTGACCGGGCAGGGTTTTCTCACAGGCCACCCCTCATCCCCGTAACTTTACGCCACCTTCGTCAGCTCAGTTATCTTCCTTCCTCGGAGACATGTCCAAACTATCTCATATCCCCAAATCTCCGAGTTTTGAGCGTCATGCAACGGGTCGACAATATAACTACTGTTGCTGAACTTTACAGTCGCTCCCATTTCTCCCTGGAGAAACTCTATCTTTGCCACAATTTGCAGTTCAGTGCTGTGGTGCCTTTCCTTGAGACAGATGCAGTGCGCGGTCTCATACACCTCCACCTTGAAGTCGATGACACCACTGCGTCTGATTGGATAACCGCCCTGACAGTTACCCCCTCCTTTTGCATATTTCCCGGTCTATCGGAGTTGTCCATGGTGGACTATCTATCCAAAGCGTTATCGAACCCGGACATTGCACAACGTTATTTGGCAATGGTTCGTTCCAGACTCCCGAAGGATAACGGTGCTGCGACGTGCTGTTACCTGGAGTCTTTTTTGAAGAAGGTTGATTTATGTGTCTGGCATCCCGAGGGTGCGGAGAACATATATGTTAATGGTTTTAGAGCCTTCAGGGAAGGCGGGCTGGATGCGGAATGTCATTCAACGGATGATATTGAGGGCAGTGGTAGATCGCATCGGCACATCGGTCTACGTCTGTGCAGGGACATAGCAGGTATCTAGCATGTCGCTGCATGCTGCATAGACTAAGCAGAACCATGATTCGATTCGGCGGCGATCATAAGCACTTTTGCGCCTACATAGTCGGAGCCGTGGCTTGTTCGGTAATGAATGCATGTCAACAGTTTGTCATGAAGGCAGAACGCGCGGTAGGCCACTCGTAGTTGAAGACCTATAGACGTTTGCATCCTGATTTGAAGGCATTCTTTCCGCCGATACCGCTAGAATATCATGATGCGGTGTCTAAGTCGTGAAGCTTGAAGCCTGAGTGCGTCTGTCTCGTAATTGTTCTACGAGGCTGGAACGTTGAGCGACGTTAAATTTTGGACGGCGACGCCCTAGCAAATGCCCTACCAATACTTGATGTCTGTTATCTCAGATGAACGCAACTCGCGATTTTGTCTAATTTTGTCTGCAAGCTACACATAAATGCGACGTTCCTGTGGGTCGTAATACAGGTACGCAACAATTCTAACATCAAATCCCTCAGCCTTGATCTTGTACAACTGCCTAAGATCATCGTCAGTCCAATCACAGAATGTGTCTACGTCGTCCTGTGTAAATGTTGAGGTAACTTGGAACGTCCTCAGCGAGGAGGCCCGCCGCGCCTCAATCATCTCTACCATTATGTGATTGAAAAAGTAGACTTTGTCCAGTTCACCGAAAAGCAACAGATTGAACGTAATGCCCTTCAAACGTGGAACAAGCTCAGGCGACTCTAATAGATGGCGGAAGAGATTCTGCACATTAGTGTCGTCGCTGATGAACCAATCCCTCGCGCTGACGTCGAGAGAGACTAGAACAGGTGATAGTCGGAGGATGGGAAGTAAACTTTCGTTTAGTCTGACGTCGTTAAGAGATAGTTTGGTGAGCGTGTGGCATTGTGAATGGAAAAGAAGGTCATGGAAATCCCCTAAGCAATCTGCAGCGCTCTGAGAGAGGACGGCTTGTTTAAGCTGCGGAAGAGAGAGGCTACGAAGTAAGGTTTCCTCGCAGCCTGCGAAGTATGTGATAGCTGGTTTTGACATACGCGGCGAGACGGCATCAGCCAAACTGCCTCGATCGCAACGGTATAATGCGTGAAATACTGTCAATTTTGGGGATCGGCACAGCAGGTTTATGAAATATGTGTGTATCGCATCCGGTGCATGCCAATCCTCCCTTTTGTCTTGAAAGGATTCGAGATTGGCGCATGAGACGGGGACGAGCGTAGTAGGATCTAGAGCAATCAGAGTCATGCTCCTCAATTTCGGAGTATACTCGAATGCGTCAATGAGATCAGGGCCTGGACCGTTACGGTAGCGTTGCACGTAGCACTCCTCCAATTGCACTACACACCCACGAAGGCAAGCAAGTTGTGACACTTCCTGGCGGCCGAGGGTAACATGGATCTTTAACCAGCGCTCGGCATGGGCAGCCAATTGCCCCCACATGACGGACTGAAATGGTTCCTCTTCACGGTAGGACATGTGGAATTTAATATCCAACACACGCTGGCGCGATCGAAGTAGTACCGATCGAAGCATTGAGACGGGGTCCCTCTTGCGCCTCAATTTGTTATTATGGAAGTCGATATCTATCTTTGACCACATCGATGGACACATGGAAGTCGACACGAATCTCCATGACCTGCAGACCTGCGCGATGGCCCAGGAGTCGTGCTTTATATCGATAATGCTAAGCAGAGACCCTCGACTTGAAGCCCGTAAGAAAATTTCTATGAGAATTTCGGGGGGAAGGTGTAGGATGGGGGCCAATGGACTTTTAGCGAGGGCGAGATCGACATATGGGCGCTGGAACGACGACTCGGGAGGGTCAGAATTTGATGCAGGGAGTGGCGATGAGCGTAGAGCACAATGCTTAATGTTGCCTGTGCATTCGCATGGACGCGTCTGAATGGAAAAATTACGGCCGATGCGAAGGAATCTTATTAATGTTACTGCTTACATCGGAAACATCGTTGGCCATGGAGATGCAGAAAATCTGCAGCAAGAAAATGGCAGGAAAGAAAGTGACGAAAGTACTGTGAAAGAATCACCGTCGTAAGTTAGAGTGTAAGGGGAAAAAATGAGGGCGAGGCTGAATTGAGAAGTCCGGTACACCGTCCGACCGGCCGTCCGGGTATGACGTGATTTGGGCATTTTGTGCATCTTGTGAGCATCGTTAGGGCACTGATTTTGTACGGGCTTGTGCAGGTTCCAAGGGAGTTTGTGTGTGATCATCGGTTTTGTCGTCAACGTAGTATCGCATTCGCTGTAATACAAACATGCTCAATAATGAAGTAGACTACATTGTCCTATATGAAAATAATCTAGCTGTTGTCAAACTTGAAAGGGTAGATAGGAATTTGGATGAGGGTAAACACACTTGTCCATACTGATAACAGCGACGTCAAGACCGTCAGCCATAAAAGCCTTCAACCGTTCGATACCATCTTTGCCTAAATTGCAGAACCTGGCATAATCCGTATCTAGGCGGAACTTTCGCAGCGAGCGATGCCGCCGAGCTGCAATCATATTTACCATTGCATCATCAGCAAAGCGAATATCCACTTCCCCAGCAATCGAAAGCTTCAACACAAGCTCCTCAAGAAGAGGTACAAATGTCTCCACATTCGCAAGTTGGACGATGAATTCCTGCATAACCACATCATTCCAGGTACCATGACCCTGACGTAGCTCGAACGAGATGAGCGCGGGCGCCAGTTCGAGGATAGAGAGAAGATGCTGACCCAGAATGTCAACCGATATGAGAAGGTGACTAAGAGAGGAGCACCGCGATTCGACAAGAAGGTCATGGAAATCAGCAAGGAAAGCCAACGGGGGCCTAGGGGGGCCATCATGATCGCCGCTATCTGAAAATAAGGATGCATCCTTCAGAGCCGGCAATGACAGACTGCGAAGGAAGGCGGTACCATTGACTACTAGCTTTGATAGTGTCGGCTTTATAATGCGTGGGGAAACAGTGGCATAGGATGAATACTCGTGGAAGACGTCAAAGACTGCGAGTTTTGGCGAGGAGCGTAGGATATCGAAGTATTCGAGCGGTATCCCATCACCAACGACCCATCCCTCACCCTCGTAGGGCTCAGTCCGATACCTGAACCTCTCGAGTTTCGCGGTGGTGATTGGAACGACGGTGTCAGGGTTTATTCCTTTCAACGACATATGCGTCAACTCGGGAGTATGTTCGAAAGCGGCGATCTGAGAAGGTTTCATTTCAAAGTCTCCAGCGTCGTAGCAATCGACATCACAGTCTTGGAGCGACAGCAACTTGCGTCCTTGAAGATCGTACAACACATGCGCGTCTGAAGGACTGACAGAAAGATGGAGCTTTCTCCAGCGCTCCGCATGCATGATCAAAAGCGTCCAAACTTCCTCTTGAAGCTCTTGCACAGAAAAATGCATCAAGTTAGGACACCCAAACGCCATTGTAATTTCCAGCTTGCTTTGACTTGACCGAGATAGTACGGCGTCAAGCAGGGAGATAACGTCAACTGCAGGCACCGGGTCGCTGAAGAATCCAATCGATATCCTTGTCCATATGTCTGGACAGAGACGTGTGGTGATGGACCACCACAGCTGGGAGACCTTGCTAATGGACCATGCTGGATGCTTGGTGTCGAAAATGTCGATGGGCTGGCTCGCAGCATAGCGAAAGACATCAGTGAGATGATGATGATGATGATGATGAAGTCAAGTTTAAAGTAACCTAAGGCCCTATGGAGCCTATGCGTACATCTTGCGCTGTGTAACACTACGTTGTATCTAACTGTATGTAAGAGTATCTGCATGTCGTGTGAATCTATCTAAGGCGGAATATCTAACCGTGCTGAGCTGTGGTGGTTGCCTGGTCGTGCGTGGTTGTGTGCATCTTGGAGCAGGAAAAGAGCTTTGAGTGGAAGACATGACCGTGTCGTGGACGGTCGGTGGATGGGGTGTGTTGGATGGGGTTCGCGGCGGAGTTTGGGAGGTGTCGTGTCGCTGTTGCCTGTGGCGTCGAAAGTAGCTGCTTAACTGGTTTGAAACATGGAGTTAGCAAGTGCGGGGAAAAGGCACAGTTTGGGTACTCTCCTCCATAGCAGAGGTGGGAGGAAAGTCTGCGAACTATTCCTCCCCCTCGCATGCCCAAGTGAGGCACAGATAATTCGGTGTCCATTCATCTTGAGCTACTTCACTACGGGGGAGGACCACCTTTGTTGTTGGAGAAGTCAGGGAATCGCTTGGTGCGTTGCACGTAGGCGAGAGTGGCGAAGATATGCCGAGATGTGGTGGATAGTAGATGTCGGAGCTGTAGGTTGCCAAGCCTCGTACGGCGTCGAAGAGCTTGTCTCTCATTGGAATAGCGTCGGCAGACTAGTAGGTAATGTGTCACCGTTTCCGGAACTTTGCAGTGTGGGCAGTTAGGGGACAGTGTTGCTCGTGAGCGGAAGAGGTATGCGTTGAGCGGGATATGGCCGGTACGTAGCTGTGTGAACATGCTTGCTTCGGCTCTTGACATGTTCTTGAAGATCCGTTGGATTTTGGGCGAGGGTGGTGAGCGGTCAAAACATTTTGTGAAGCTCCCCTTGGATGATGTGAGCCACAGGCTTATCCACTGTGCTCTGACGCGTTTCGAGAAGTCTGCTTTTGCTGCTGCCTTGCTGCGTGGGAGAGGGCTGGCGAGCACTGAACGTTTATTGAAAAGTGGGGTGGAGGAACCCTCGGCCGCTAGTTTTGCTTCCGCATCAACCATTTTGTTTCCGATCACGCCAACGTGCCCTGGCACCCACTGTATTCGGATGCGGAGAGATCTTCTTTTTGACTGCAGGCGTCGCGCTTGGCGATGGAATTCTTCCACTAGGTATCTTCCTGACTTGGTCTGACCGGATTGGAGGGCAAGGATGGCGGCTTGGGAGTCTATGAGGATCGTAGCCTTGGTGAGTCTGGTGGTGCTCTTGATGATGTCCAGGGCTAGTATTGCGCCTGCTAGTTCCGCTTCAAAGACTGTATGATGAGTTTCTGGACCCAGATGGAGATGACGATGGACTTCCCCATGCGGGGCGTTTTCGTAAGTCTGCGACCAAGCAGCCACCCCGATTCCGGTTTTGAACCCTGATCCATCAGAAAAGATGAGGCGATCTCCTCTCGGGGTCGTCGCTGCCCTTCGTTCTGCTTGATCTTTGTTCGGAGCGATGTCAAATTCGATACAGTCCGCTCTTTGGATCGGGGTGGTGTCGATCTGTTCCCATTCTTCCTGGAAGTCTTCGAGGGCATTGAGGAGATGATGGATCGGCGAGCGATGGAAGCGAGGTTGACGTTTGCATCTGCGAACCGTCTTGAAGAGCGGGTGGGTTGAGGGGAGCGTGCATAAACGGGCTGCAAACTTGTAAGCTACCAAGTTCAGACGCAGGTGGGTGGGGAGTACGTTGGCGTGGTAGTCTAAGGCGTCTGTAGATGTCGACCTTAGGCCACCAGCCATCACCTTGCATGCTAGACGTTGTGGTTTGCTTAGCTTGCATGCTATGCCCACCGCGCCGCTTCTTCTTCCCGAGCCCTCCTTCACTGGGTTGTACCACACCGGGAGAGCGTATTCCATCCGGGGTGTGACCAGGCCGATGAATAGGCGGCGAACGAATTTGTGGGGCATGCCGATCTTGGTGTTTGCTAGCCGGGTAAGCGCTACTGCAGCCTTGACACCTTTCCCTACCGCATATTCAACGTGCTCTTTGAAGTTCAGGCGCCGGTCAATGTGCATGCCGAGGTATTTGGCGCTCTCCTTGGGCTTGATCGTGTGTCCCGCTACCGTCATTGCAGGCATTAACCCCCCTATAATCAATTAAAGAACTGCAGCAGCAAAGCAGTGCTTAATGTATTATTGCCTGCCCTTGTAATATAGGTCTCATTAATTATCCTCTACAGTGGTTCCAGCAACAGGCGGGCGACCGGGGGGGTTATTTGCGCGCTCGTGCGCTCCCCCGCCCATTGCACCCGCCAGAAATCGGGTGGATAATCGGTTAGGGTGATAAATTTAGATTTTCGCCCTTGATGTTGTATTTTTAGGTTTTTTTCTACAGCTGTCAGTCCATACCGCGAATCCGTCGCCCTCCATCGGAGTGAGCACTATTATTGGATCCCTCGTGTGTCCTCCCCTACCGCGAATCCGTCGCTACGCTCTGGCGTGAGCGCTATTATTGGATCCGCTTACGGGTGTGAGCACTATTAATGGATCTCGCGTGTCATGTCTTTCCTATGTGTTGACATGTTTTTCCGACTTTGGTCATTCCCATTTCCTGATACACGCCTACAACTAACCGTTGGACGCGACATGTTTCAAGCATTCATCGTCTCCATCATTCCCCTCTGTACTATCCTTCGTATGTTTTTCCCCCCATGATGCAAAAGAAATATTTATTCGATCTTTCGTCTGACGAGGCATGCTCAGCCTCGCCCTGAAAATGTTGAAACAAGAGACTTTGAAGTCGGTCGCCTTGATGTCGAACGCGTAATTCCATCCAAGTCCGGCCTCTCTGTGCGCTTAAGTCCGAGGACCACGTTTCAAGATATCAAGACACATCAAAATTGGCACGTCGAATTACAGACACAAGTATTTGCTACACTACGTCTTCCTCACTCTACGCTTAGGAGCTTTTGGCGCACGAACTTGAGCTAGATCTCCTGCGAGCTCCGCCCGCTCCGCCAGCGTCAGGATCTCCTTTGGCGCAGGTCCTGCACGTACTCTTTTTGGCCGCGTAATCACCAGGCTCTCGTCGACTTGGGCTCGGGATCGTTGGCGTTTGCCACTTTTGGCCTCTCTTGGGTGTTCAACTATCGGATTGATCGTACCATGGACGGGGTTCTGAGAAGACGCATCGGCCGAAGACTGCTCCTCTGATGACAGCGTATCATCATTCACCGGGTCTTCAGGCTGTTTCCCAGAGCAATCGTGTCCCTCTGCTGGGCCAGCGCCCTCGATTTCTATTGGTTCGTGAGTGTCGTTTGTGTCTGCGTCTATGTCGAGGCCGGGAATGGTACGCGAGGGGGGTATCTGGTCGTTGTCTTCAGGGACACGAGGAGAAGGCGGAGCAGGGTTAATTGCTTGCCGGGCTTCCGAAGCATCGCCTTCGATATCGATGTTATCCGCGGCTCCACTGACAGCCTCGTGGCCTTCTGTGCTTTTGGTATTCGTTCCGGCTCCTGTAACAACGTCCTCATCAAGCTCCCTATTCCCATCTTCTTCAACATCTGGACTTGGCTTTCTGGGGCTCCCTACACGGTCTTGAGATGAACTTCCAGGAGCGTTTACATCTCGTTTAAGAGCTCGAGCCAAACGAACCTCCGGTGCTGTCATGAACACGTACGTCAAAGTGTACAAACTATTTATGGCAAATTCACGTACGATAAACCTCTCGAAGAAATCTAGTGAACGGCGTTAGGTAATTTTCCTTGAAATGAGGATACACCTGGCCGAACGTCCTTCCGTGCTGGTCTTCTCCCGCATGAACACTGAACTAAGTGTTAGTGCATCTTCTTCCGTGTACTAAGTATATGAATATACACACCCATACGTCGTGATCTTACCATTTTCCCAAGGGTCTGGACCACCCACTATAGTTAGCATGGACCAGCCTGTTGCCTTTGACAGCGCCGCATTGAAAGCTTTGATTTGTCCAGCGGCGTCACCAAGCGCACTAAAATTATTTAGAACCAAACAAAATCGCGGTGCGTATGAACGTACGCCGCGTACATCTCAGGAGTGGTGTGATCACCGTTCTCCGCTGTCGACGTGACTACCTGAGCCTCAGCCTGCTCTTTCATCCGTGCTGACACCTCCGCGCGCACCTCCGAACTCTCTGCGGCAAACAACTCTTTCGTCGTATCCTTAATTATACGTAGCACCTCTGAACGAGAACTAACCCCAGCCTTTCGCTCATCTACCAGGGGTTTGACGCGATCCTTGTAATACAGCTGCGAATACACCTCCTCTGCTTTCAGGGCACGCGTCCTCGCCTTGGGAAAGATATCGGCCACACGGACCGCGGTCTCAGTTTTTTTATTTCCGTGATTTTGATACCACTGTTTTACACGCTAGCAAGCTATTAGACGAGAACACCGCACTCTAATATTAATATTGCTTACCGTGCGATCACCCGCAGCTGTTCTATCACCCGTTATTGGATGCATGGCCCAAAATTTTGGCATGAAGTCGTTCAAGAAATTGTCGATAGCCGATACTTTCCCCTTGACAGCCTGCGCACCCCGATAGTCAGGGATCCCTGTCTCCAGGAACGCCCACAGTTCGGGAGTCACCCAAGGTTTCGGGCCAGGTTTCTTCCGTGCGGGTACAGTCGAGGTGGCGCTTGTCGGATCGGGTGGTGGCGGTGATAGTGATTTAGGCTTTGATAGGTCCATCTGAACAGAATGTCATCGGAAGCTTGATATCACAAGGATAAACATACCTTTTCTTCAATTTGCAAGCAACTACGTTTTGTAGAAAAATACGAGAATAAATTTTCAGTGGGATACGACCACAGTGCCTGTATAGTTATGCTCGGCTTCCACCCTGCCGTCCCTCCAGCCGAAATGCCAGGCAGAAGCTAATCTTAATTTGCTACAAATACTAGCAAATCTCCCGTGGGTGCTATAAAAAGTGCCGTGATCACTTACGGGAGCTTTTCATCCCTTGATTGATACCATCATCCGCCCCTGAACCTAAACCAAATGGCCCAACAAAAGTTCAACCTCGCCCCTGAAGCCCTCGCGGCGCTTTTTGAGGTGCTCAATGCCCTCACCAGTAAGCTTATTCGTGCCCGCAGTATTGCCACCTTCATTGACTTTCTTTTAGTCCACGACGCAGCACCTCCCTCCACTCCTGCGACGTCTGCTCCTGGAGAGCAAGACGGTGACGCCGGTGCAGCGAGCACGGCGCCAACGTCTGGTCCTGAAGTGCCTGTGGCGCTCTCTCAAGGCAATGCTGGTGTCTCCCTGGCTGGTAAGTGCTCACCTTTCCTTCACATCTATCAAGCTGAATCTCTTTCTAGTCGCCGGTACATCTTCCGAGATGCCTGTCGTTGCCCGTCAACTGTTCCCCAGGGCTACGGGTGCGACATTCCCAGCGCGCATGCCGGCGCCGCCAGTAGCCTCATCTTCTCGTGTGCCGCCGACTCAACAACCACCAGCGCAGGTCCATTCTGGTTTCCATTGCTCCCACTGTGGAGCCTTCAATCCCGCTGTCGGACAGTCGTCGGAAGCATGGTATGTGGTTACTGCCGGCCGCGAGGTGGGCATCTTCTCGAACTGGTACGTTCTTCGTTTAATCCTTGGATCTTACTCACTCGAGATATAGGGAAGTCGTTCAGCCTTTGGTCTCGGGGGTAGCGCATGCCTGCCACAAGAAGTACAAGACCCGTGCCGAAGCTGAGGAGGCATTCCAGGCTGCCCTCGCACAGGGCAAGGTTCGTGTACTTTGAGTCGGCGCAACATTTTTTTTTTCTTGGACATTATTACGTCGACTATCGCTATCCCTGCTCCTGTTTTCTTACATTGCTCTGTCTCGCTATCTTTTTTTTTTATCTCTTTTATGTTTGTCTAAACCCCCCCCAAAAAAAATTATCTCTAGTACCGTAGTTAGATGTAGCTAGCTCTAAAAATAAATACTGTGATTATACCCTGTAAAAAAGCTCCCGCAGCGACATGTTTCCTCGGTGATATCGGTTATTCTTCACTTGGGACCTGATCTTGAGATTTCTCGGTCCGAGTTCCTCACGGCAGGTCGGCATCATCCGGACTTATTTGGTGGCTTGGTGGCTGCAACTATACAGCTCAACTTCGGGTAATACCGAAAGACTTCCTGTCAACCCAGTCCCTTCCAAAAAAGATCACCCAACATGGCACGCACCGACACAGATGAAAATCTACTGTAAGTATATTTTCCTGATCTCAGCCATCATTATTATACAGATCTCTTTGCAGGGCAGCTGCATGGGCAATGGTCCGGTGGCGCAACCCTTCCCTGCCACGTTACCGAGGGTCAGTCGTCCCTTGATAGGGTCCATTTCATTTTCTGAATTTCACGCAGGCTGCAATCGATTCCACGATCTCTCAGCCTCAATGTAGATTCAACCTGGCAAACGGCAGTTGCTCGCACCTTTGATACAAACTTCCGATTAACAAAAATGCACCACAATTCGCATACGAGATCGGTTGGATCAACTACAGATCAAGAGGGTGTAGAGAGGATGTGGAGCTCCGCACTCCCTGTGGTGACTTACCGTACTCATAATCCCCGTCATATATTCCATTGGTCCTGCTTGTAGTTGAACGAGAAATCATTAACCTTTTCGCGACCGAATCACTCCCAAAACTGAGAGATATAACCTAAGCGCGCACCGCCGGCAAGTCCGGCACGACCCATCGTTAATGTAGAAACTCATCTCCCAGATGGTTCAGAATGAAAATAGGTAGTTGGGGCATGTAGACAACTCTTAAACAACTCTGAGGGCCTAGCATAAAAATATAAGAAGTGTAGGTACTGCTAATATGGCGCAGAGGGCCAAATGAATTAATATCATTATAAAGTCATCAGGCAAACGTAGGCTGATATCCGCTAGTGATCCATGCCCAAGTAGCCGGTTCCATCTTTAGCAATCTCACCACACTTTCGTGCGTCCTTCCTCCTGTTGAATCCGCCGCGTTCAGACTCAGTACAACGACTATTATCCATTTATGAAGCCAAATTTCAATCGCGTTCATCTCAAGCTATTGATATTCATTTAAAATCATTAGATTCGGTGAAGTGTGGACCCTGCATTCCAGTCACGGCATCTTCACTCGGCACACTTTTCACCCTTCACGGCTGACCATGACAGACGACGATGGTAATGCCACCGACTCCGCTGCCACACTCACGCCCAGTTCTGGTGCCATAACCGCCAGCACGTCACAACCTGATCTACCTCGTCGGAGACCGCGCGGCCGTCCACGCAAGTACAACACAGAAGATGAAAAAGCTGTTGCCCATGCCCTGGCGCAGCAGGGCTACTATCAAAGGTGAACTCGGTCTCAACACACTGGAAATTCAATTAACCTCTCCTCCCTCACAGAAATCGCGACATAGTTTGCAGGAAGGCGCGTCGACGCTATACCTCATCGTCAGACAACCATGAACGAGACCGCCGGCATGTGTCTTCCAAGGAGCCATGTCGACCTCGTCGTCCGTCAGCTGCCTACCCGTACGCCATCTATATCATGCAAATTTCTTCCTGAGCCGTATCTAATGGTGCCTAGGTCCGTGCCCAAACTGACTACTCTCGACGAATGGAAAGCTGGCATCACCAAAAACCAGGCTAGACTCACTCGACGTCTCAACAACGAACCCCCCGTCACGCTTGCAGCCGCTGTGTATGCCCAGGCAAGCGAGGAACATGTCACCGACCCTGGTGCCATGATTTCAGAGGCGCTCGAACCATTCAACAGGTTGCACAACCGTGTGACTGTAATCGTTACTGGAATTTATCGACGGATGGGCTGTACTGACTTATGGAAGGACGCCGAGCAGCTTTGTCGTGATGTACAAGATGTGGTGGACCTGTTACAGGATCTCTTATGTTCAGCACTTTCTGGAGTCAGCGAGCTCAGGGCGGCATTCAGGCAAGGCCTACTAGCATTTCAACTACAGTAGGATAGTTTCGTTTGTACAGACAATTTAGTCCGCGGATACCGGTCGTGTTCCCATTTAATCGCATTTACTTTGTAATGTCACACCACTGTGACATGTTCAACCAGCTGGTTTGTCACGTTCCCTTCACTGCCACTTTCCACTTGCCTACCCCGCTACACACTTCCTACTTCATCATGGGGCGTCGTCGTCGCTGCCTACACCGCTACACACGTTTCTAACTGGACTGGGACACATCACTTCACAGATTTCCCCACGTGTCAGAGCTGGCTTCTCATACGTCTTCTGGCTCTGTCGACGACTCATAAGACTATATATGGCTGGCGCCATCTTCAGACGTCTTTAGCTCCTCGCTTTGTAGGCTCGGTCCCTCCACCTCTCCTGGTCACTGTAGAAAATGGACGATGATGATGATAAGAATGTATGGGGTTTGCCACCACGTCCGGTATGAATTGTTCACGTTGCTGTGAATGTTTTCTACATCTAACGGTTTTCCTTGGTGTCTAGAAACGGATCCCCCAAAAAAATTTCAGTGGACCCATGCGACGTGCATTGAAAGAACATCTGGATACATATGTGCATGCAATCGAGCAGGAGGAGACGGCTCACTTTTGGGAGTGGTTCCTGTGGATGTGGGTCAGATGGTTCCCCGAGAGTGTCACGAATTCTTGGGCCAAGGAATACCGGGCCAGCGCACGAGAGTGCTACCATGTGAGTAGACCTGTCACTGCAACCTTCCCTCCCTGACTGAATTTATTGCCTAGCGCCTCGAGTACCAACTGGATCGCATGGGCGGGCAGGTCGCCAAGAACGAACTCCCCATGTCTAAATTCATGTTCAGTAACTCCCAAGAAGATAGCGACTCCTCGGTGTCTTCCAGGTCTAGCGAAGACTCATCTATGTCAAACGAGGGGTCGTCACACGAAGGATCATCATCTGGCATGGACAAGAGCAGCAGTGACCACTCAATGTCCGTGTTGGCTCGGGCAGACGATGGCCATGACATTCTCTCGACGGATGCAAAACAAGGAGCGAAAGCCAAACGTGTTGGGCTGGACTTGAGGATGCGAGCGAAGACTAGACTTCTATACTGGCGAGCAGCGCTGCCGACGGGTAGTGACAATGATCCGGCTGAGTGGGAGCGTCTCGATGTTGATGCCTGGGTGACAGCCACGGGATATGATGAGCTAGAGGTGGAAGTGCTGGTGACCAGCATGACTGTGGGAGGGGTAACTACTGTTTACGAGATCTAAGAGTTTCATAGTGTCTTGTAATTATTTCGCCGCAACAAGTGTTTTAAATCCGTCTTAGTATACGTTGAGAATAAGGTCTGTAGTGCACTTAATTTGGCCGAGTTTGGTTGGCGAAGTCAGCGTGCTTAGCTAAAGATAAGGGCCTCACGATCACCATGAGAAACAAACTGAAAAGACCAAGGTTCACAGGCGACAATGTGTTCCGAGAAGACGAACTCGAAGAGACCCAAACGGCCTCCCCTCCAGTTAGGGTACGACATACAGATTTCAATGTAACCGCTGCCACAGGGACTCCTAAGCACCGCAAGAAAACGACTTATACTGAGGTCCCCCCCAGCCCTTCCAAGCAATCTACCTCACACGATGCGGTTCTGGATGATTTCACAGGCGTCGACTTGTCGTGGCTTAACGGGCCAACCCTTGAAGAGGAAAACAGCAACTCCGACTCAGAGGATGAAGGGATCGCGGCAATGGACCCTGGGGCATCGACAGAGGATAATGCAATTCAACAGGTATGTCTGATGGTTTCTCTCCTGCAGCTTCTTGCTAATCTGCATACAATTGCCAGGACGATCCTCATTTCCGTGATTGGTTGCCCCTTACTTGGGACTTTCTCGAGGAGATGTTTCGGGATGAACATCCTCGACAGTTTCGTTCATCCTGTGCACGATGTCAAGTATCCGCGGACAAGGAAACTCTCTACAGGTGTGCCTCATGCAACGAGGTGTTCATGTACTGCCAGGAGTGCATGATTTTTCGTCATTACCACAATCCTTTGCACAGAATCCAGGTAACGGTCTCTTACCGACTTGCATCGTTCACTTCTCATAGTACTTAGGAATGGACAGGAACCTTTTTTCAGAAGACAACCCTGGGAGCGCTTGGTCTGGTCATGCCTCTAGGCCATGATCCTGATACCTTCTGCCCTACTCCACGACGCGGGCGACTCCAAGTTCTGGATCTGGACGGTATTCAAACGGTACACGTCGACTACTGCGAATGTACACAATCCCTGGGTCGATGGCGCCAGCTTCTCTGCTCCCATTTCTTTCCATCAACTGTGGTGAATCCTCAGATGGCGACAACATTCCGCACGTTGGAGGTGTTCCACCTCCTCTCGTTCATGTCCAAGGTCTCGGGCTATGAATTCTATCATACTCTCGTCCGTCTGACTGATAACACAGGTACATGCCAACCGCCGGTAAGCCAAGCAGTTATTGTGGTGACCACGTCTCATTCACTTTGACAGAGCCGATTCCAAGCGTTTATGCGCATGGTACGGGAGTGGCGCTATCTAAAGCTGCTGAAACGAAAGCTCGACAAATCTCCCCATGATTTGAAGGGCGTCGTTCCGGGCAAACTGCCCATTCCAGCTGGTTCATTGGCTGTCAAATGTCCGGCATGTCCTTGGCCAGGAATAAATCTGGATGAAGATTGGGAGCAGGACACAGTTAATCCGTACGTGTGAACACCTAAAATGTTGATGATGTGCTGATCAGTGTGTACAGGTGGAAATATAGTTTGTTTCTGGCTATTGATGCCAATTTTCGCCTCGTCCGTTTTGTGGTTTCAAACTCGGCACGGGATCCGAGCCTAGTCAACGGAGCTGGTTTTGTAGTAGCACAGGATGACTTTAGGCAGCATGTCGCCGAGTATGGGAAACGCATACCATATGATCCCAGCGACTGCAGAGACCATCAGGCCGTCAAACTGGTGACATCAAAACGTGGCGCAGGTTTGGCTACTAGTGGTGTGGCCACAGTGGATTGTGCTCGTCATGATTCTAAAGGGCCGGGCGCAGTTACAATCCTCGACCACGGTGAAGAGTGAGTTTTTTTTGGTTGCTTTATCATATAAGACTAACATCTTTGGACAGACAAGTGCGGATGGATTATATCTTTTGCTCAAGGATGCAGCATTCGACCCCTCAGCGTGTGGTAGTTTCGTATGACATCAACTGTCAGTGGTCGAAGAAACTCTGGGATCGAATCGCGATCTATCCGCCTTCAATGACGCCCCATCAAGACCCTGCGGACTTCGTTTATCTCATCCCCAAGTTTCATCTGCCAGCGCATATACCAAGCTGCCATCTCAAATTTTCCTTCAACAAGACACCTCACGTAGGGGAGACGGATGGAGAGGCCCCCGAACGCGGTTGGAGTCGGCTCAACCAGCTGGCAGCGAGTTTGAAGGTCATGGGTCCAGGAGGATATCTCGACACCCTGGATGACCATATTGGAGACTACAACTATAGGAAATCGGCATTGATGGGTACATCATCGCGTGCATGGTTCAGAGTACTGGATCTCATATCCATTTGACAGGTTCTAGTCTGTTGAGAGCCATGCTTGAGGCGATACCCGCCTGTACTTTGCATAGTGCCGTCTATGCTGAGTTCACCGCATCCCTCCCCTTGGCTGATGTTCAACTCTGGACGGTTGCTATCGAGGGGTGGGAGCAAAATCCGTCCAATGCAGTGAATCCATTTGAAACAACTGTCGCTCGTACGTACTAATTATCAAGTATTTTGGGATCGAAGGTTCTGATGCCATGCTTAGAGCTTACAACGTCCAAAGTCCGCCTCACACTGGCTCAAGAGGAAGCCGCGGAGATAGCCAAAATCACGGCACGCGAAATACAAGAGCGTGAAGAAGGAGCAGCACAGAATAACAATGTGGCTGAGAGCACAGAAAAAGATGACAGCGAAGATATTTTTGCAGTCTGTCACGAGGTAGGGCCAAGCTCGATGATCCTGCAAGGTGTTGAATTAGAATGTGATCAGTGAGTGTCACCATGAATTTCACTATGTTCTCAGCTGATGATGTGTGAAAGACGATGCCTGAAATTGGCTTACGCAGCGCTCGGACCTCATTCAACGGATCGTGATCGTGCACGAGTCACCAAAGGTCTCAACAGGCTTCGACGGCGCATGGATACTTGGTTTGAGGTTCAGCAGGTTTATATGCCGGGTGTAGCCGTGTGGCGAGCCGAGTGGAATAAGGCACAATTAATGGCTAGGTCTGAGGCTGAAGCCTTGGCAGCGGCACGAGCAGATGCAGATGCAGACGAAGCGGGGGGGCGAGGATGACGGAAGAAGTCACGACGAAGCAAACACCGTCCGAAGGTGTCATTGGAGGAAGCTCTTGATGCTGTCGCAATGCCGCTCTTTCTCCCAAGTGCTTGTCTGGAACGCCGTCGCCAGAACCAAAAGCTTATGGACTTTGAGTTCCGTCTGCGGGAGGCTGAGGCTTACGAATGCTTGACGACGATGCGCCGACTGCTGATTTACCGGTCGCATCTCTACAAGTTCAAGGACAAGCATGTTACCGGACAAATGATGAGTACCTGAGCAAGATCGACCGTCTCTAATGTCCTCAGTAACATTGATGAAGCCGCCACAAGATACCGAACACTTCGCAGCCATCTCGTAGTTTTGGCAGGTGCCATCGAGGGTGGAAAGCCAGACTGGGACCGTCAGCTACGAGAGCTTAGCTCATCAGATGTTCGGCCTCTCGAAGATGTTTTGCCAGGGGAGACAGAGGGACGGCGTGCGATGAGCTGGATCTGGCGTGTTCATCGACATGAAACTGATGCCGAAGAGACCGCGGAAGGTACGTCACCTTTGATTTGATGTGTCCTCAGAACTGATCGCGACACCGACTCTAGCCTTGAGGATCGAATGGTGCAAGACAAGGGCGCGGGCTCATCGCTGGCATGAGGAGACTATTCTATTGGAGGAAGAAATGAAACGAGTGAAGGCATTTTTCGCATGGGAAGGGAGGACCTGGTTGGCGCGTGCAGCGCAGGACGACATCTCGGATGGTGAGCGCGCTTATGCTCTACGCCAGGCCGATATACGTTGTCATATGCGGCTGAACTGCATCAAGCTCTGGGAGAACGTACCCACGTGGTTAGCCAGCGGTGTGGTCCCTCTTTCAAAGCGAGGTCGTCCCCGTAAACCTAAGACATCTCCCCTTGCCACCGTGTAAAATTATATACTGTTGTATTGAACGCGAAAATGACAAGCATGTTATGATTTAAAAAAACATACAAAAAACACCGGAAAACATATCCCAATTTTCTGAGCATGGCTGGAGATTGACATGGGGAGCAACATCATTGAGAACCACATGGCGGAAGGCACCGGAGAGTGACAGGACAAAACAGAAATAGAAGGGAGGAGAAGATGACAGGACGAACGTTTCACATCAAAAGAACAGCCAAAATTTGATCCCTGACATAAAAGATACAGAATGAACACAAATAGATGGCGAAGGTCTGATCCTATCATGTTGGACCCAAGTGGGAGTCAAGGCGTGAACTGACAAAGCAGGTCGCGCCTCACTCGTCGTCGCCCACGATGAGCAGGCCTCTTGCCCGTCGACCCTGGCTAGGATGCGATGCAGACGCTCATCCTCAACCAAAATCTCCCTGCCAAATTTCCATTGCAGTGGCAATCAGTAATAAATTGTCCTTGTCCTTACAACTGCAAGGGATTATTCGATTATCCCTGTACTGACTCGGCAGTCTGTAATACATTATCCTTCAATTAGAGGGTGGTCATTGTTCTTTTCTGGTCTTCAACCGAGTCAGAGCGCTGCGTGTGGTGGACTAGTTGGTACTTAGCAATGTCGAAGGACGATGCTGAGTCCTTTGCCCAGGTGAGGCCTTCCACCGCAAGTTTTTGAAGCTTGTTGATGTTCTCTGCCACGCTGTTCGAAACCGCCACTAGGGCCGTGTCGTCGATGAAGCCGTATATCTTGTCATTCTTCTCTTTGATGTCAGAGCCGATCTCCAGTAGACTTGAGCTGTATATGAGGTACAGGATGACGCTGAGCGGCAAGCCTTGTGAAACACCTGTAGGAACCTGAACAGGATCAGAAGTGTAGTCATCAAAAGCTAATGAGGTGGTTCTGCCCGACAGAAATGACTCTGTCCAGTTCACCACCACATCGCTTAGTCCCATCACCTCCATCCTCTCTAGGAGGCGTTCATGTGTGACGTTTGGAAAAGCTTGCGAGACGTCCAAGTACAGGACGCTCACTACCTGTTTCCTCCTCCAGGCATCCTTAATCGTCTGGGTTAGCTGCAGTAACGGGTCTACCGTGCACCTTCCTGCCCTCCCACCATAGTGGTGTTCAGGGAGACGTCCGTTAGCCTCAAGTATGTCCGTCATCCATCCCGCCATTGCCGATTCAAGCATCTTCCCTAACGTTTCCTCCAGTGCGATTGGTCTATACGCTTTGGGGATCGTGTAGTCGTCTTTACCTGGCTTGCGGAGTACAATTGTTTTGAAGATCTTGAAGCATGTAGGGAAGTGGCCTAGGCAGAGTGAAGCTTTCAGGATTTCATGGAGTATTGGCGCATAGAAGTCAATTGCTGATTGGATCGCAATGTTCGGTATCCCCATCGGGCCTGGCGCCGAGTACGACTTTGTTTGCTTGATCGTGTTGACTATCCGTTCCAGGTCAATGTCTGGGTTGGGGAGAGGGTTCAGGGGTTCTTTATGTCGCCTTACGAGGTTAGGACGCTCTGGGAAAAATGACGACGTGAGGAGCTTAGCTTTTGCTCCGGGGTTTACTTGTACCTGCCCCCCGGAGTCTTTCAACGCAGGTGTTTTTGTGGGACCGGCGTTCTCGCCTGGTTCCGTGGCATATTTTGCTGCTGACCAGATATCCTTATCTAGGATCTCCGTTAGCCAGCCCTGCCAATGCTCCTTCTTCTGCTTCTTGATCTCGCGGCGGTACCGTTTCTTCAGTTCGATCATTTCGGCCCACCATTCTGCTGTCCTCCATTTCATCCATTGACGTTGCGCCTTGTGGTAATGTTTTCGTAGGGTCGTGAGCTCTCTCGTCCACCAGCGTTTCAAGTACTTTGAGGGTTTGGACTGCGGGACGACCTGTCGAAGGATTTCCTCTGAACCTGCTATTAGTTTGTCTACAACCTCTTCCAGTGCTGCCATTGTCTGCAGTGCATCCACAGAGGTGTCGATCGGGTTCTCCTTGAAATAATCGACCAGTCGTTCCTGGAAGTCGGTCCAGTCCGTGTCTCTGTACAGCGGCCTCGAAGGTGGGAGGTTTCGTACAAGCTCTAGGTCAAGGTCAACTCTCAGCATTCTGTGCCATGCTGATTCCCCTAGAACAGCATCACATTTCACCACGCAGGGTGCCAGAACGTCCCGTGTGGCGAAGACAAGGTCAATAGTTGATGTTGTCTTGTGAGCTGCCGATATGTACATGGGTGTTCCAGCTGGGAGGCAGAGGTCCAACCCCAGCTCTGCTAAGAGTTGCAGTAGGTCTTCCGTGTCGCTTGTCGCACATCATTCCGGGTAGTGAGGTCCAGCCCAGAGCACATGGTGCTTGTTAAAGTCACCAATGAAGAGGATAGGGATGTCGGGGTCATGGTTAGAGAAATAGTTGCGTAGCTCATGGATAGTGTTGTTGGAGTTAGGGATATTATAGATATTGCATAGGATGAATTCCGGTCCAGACGTCATCACCTTGATGGCAGTGATATGGGTGCTTGGGATTTCGACTGTTGTCCATGTTGTTGAGTTAAGGAGAGTGCTGACATACATCGCACAGCCATACGGAATGCAGTTGGGTGTCGCCTTCGCCGGAAGGATGCGCGTCCAATGGGATGGGTTTAGGGATGGGAGACGTGCCAGGAATTTCGGACATTCCTGAATGCATAAGATGTCGGTGTTCTTCGGGTTCATAGCTTGGAGGAGAGATTGAAGGGTAGTTGGTGATTTATCAACGTTGAGGCTTCTTATGCATAGGTGTGTGCTATGGTTATTGAGGTGTTCGTTCTGCATTAACTTGCATGGTACGACGAGTACTCTCTCGAGTCGTACGTTGAATGGGCTGCTTGCTGCATGGCGATCTTCTGTAGTGGACAGGCACGGTCAAATGCGCAGTGGGGTCCGTCGCAGCGGGCACATTTGAGGGTGATCTTGCACTGCTTCGTCTCCTGACAAGGCGTAGCGTGCAGGCATGGACACTTCTGAGTTGGGTGATGGCCGGCACAGCGAGCACAGATGGAATGGGGAGAAGGGCAGGCATATGAGCGATGACCGAAGTCCTGGCATTTGTAGCATAGGTCTGGTCCTTTATGATACCAGTCACCTTTGCAGAGAGCATTCTCTAGGAAGAGGCCTCTGTAGGCGACTTCTTCCGCAACCTCATAGTCTGATAATGCGAGCACGAGAGTGGAGTCTTTCTTCTCTTTGTTCTTCACTACATCCTCTTTCAACCACCTGACGTGGCGTAAGTTTCTCGAGGTCACCTCCGGGTTTCTTTCATACAGGTAGGCGAGGTCGTCTTGGTTTTGGGGCCGAAATGTGGTCGGGACGGAGTGTACCACTACGCTCCATGTCCTGACAACCAAGATGGCACCCGGCGCAAGCTTCGGGATCCAGATGTTGGAAGCCTGTAAGAGAGCGTCGGCGTCGTCTTCCGAGCTAACAAAGACTTTCATCCTTGTTTTGCTCATAAACTGCGCCCCGATGATGCTAAGCTGTTCCACAGAGGGTAGGCCACATCCTCGGACCGCTTCCTGTACTCGTAGTGAGAGCTGCCGAGGGGTGATCCCCGCTAAGTGTGTCGTGTCGCGAGCTCCACTCAGGGAGATGACTACGTGGTGGTGTTTTGGCTTTGGTGGTGGTGTAGGAAGTGGATCTGGCTGCCTGTGGCCTCCTCGTGCTCTGTTTCCTCTTGGACTGGAGGGGGGGGCCTGCGGCACGTTCTGTAGTACATTTCCCCCTATGGTCCTGGGTGCAATCGCCAAGAGAATCCTCTTCTCCATCGCGTCTAGACGGTCTGCTACTGTCTCCGCCATTCCGGTCTCCCTCCTGCGACCTGCGTTCCCTTCCTTCCCCGACATTGCCAGCATTGCCAGTTGCATCTCGCAAAGGTCTATCAGAGTCGCCGTCACCTCCGCTCCCAGTCTGTACTTGTTCTTTGCCCTAGTCGATGCTAGCAGCACATCCCGAATTGCTGTCAGTGAGCCCATCGATGAGACTCCGAGCTCTTGAATTGAGATCTTGCCAGTTATCTCGGTCGCTGTTGCGTTTTGAACATCGCAGTATGCGTAACCTGGGAAGGCTGGGCGCGAGCTGTTAGTGTTGCTCGAAACGGAAGTCGTGGAAGCACTTTCCCTCGCGTGTGAGGGTGGGAGGGATGGGCTCTTGTCGCAGCCATCGCCTCCCCCTCGCGTGCTCGTGGCACTAGGATTCTGGTCCGTGGTCTGGGCTACTTTTAGCGGGAGAGGCTTATCTTGGCTGTCGTCACTGCTTGTTTGGCATGGGGAGGGGGTAGTAGGTACTGTCGCTGCCGACTGGGACCATAGTGGGAGTAGACCTGCAACTTTCTTTCTCGTCAGTTCCGTTTCCAATGCTTCAGGGTGCAACACGTCCCTGCCACCTGGAGGTGGAGGAGATGGCGCTTTCGCAGTGGTCTCCTCCCCTCGCTTTCCTGGGGTGTCCACCACGCCTATAGCAGAGTGCGACGTTCCTCCGGTAACATCCTGGGGAGGTATTGCTGGGTTCCTTGGCATCGGGCGGACTGGTCTTGCTCGCATTGCGTAACTGAGGTCGTTTTTGGATGGATTTCGCATGGATTTCACTTTGGGTTGGGACATTAATGAAAGAAGTATGTTATATGCGCGTAATGAGTGGTAAAACGAGTGTCTACGCTCTATTCTCTACCCTCTACGCCCGCCAGCTGGTTCCCTGCCCGCGTAAAAGGGCGTGGGAAGATTTGAGCAGGTGGCGGTGTGAGATCAAGAAGCGTCCAGACATCAGTGAGAATTTCCAGAGAAAGGGTGCTAATGGGGGATAAAGCTGCTTGATGCTTTCGTTTGGCCTCTTCCAATAGGCAGCGGTTCTCCATGAGTTGACGAAGGGCATCAGTGAAATGGGAGATATCCGCATTGATGCAGGCAAGGTCATGGTCGACGCTGAGCTCCGATTCTTTCAAGATCGCCTTGTTCCTTTCATCGAGAGGGCCACTGTCCGTTCGACGAAGCAAGAGAATGACCGGTTGTTTCTCGGTTGAAAGGCCGTCATATCTTGATATTTGCGAGCGCAGCGAGTAGAGTTGGCTAACGTGTAAGACCAGTCCGGTGTGGGATGCCAAACAAGTACAAATGTCACGGTCCCCGATAACTTTTCTTGCCATCGTCCTCGTCGTCTCGTTGGGTCTTATCTCTTTCATTTCTTACCGTATCACTTTGTGATTTGGGAATGTTGTTTTTGCGTGTATAAAGAATGTTTATGTGGCTTTTCAACGGGTGAAAATGAGTATGTCGTCGTCTTTCTGTTTCCTTGCTGGCACCGGTATTGGCCGCTCTTGGTTCATTCATCGGGAGCTACCGGAGGCACCACCTGTCCAGTCATTCTGTGTGAACTAACTTATGTGCTTGCCTACGCTCGCAAAATGTGGGTACTCCCACAGTCCATATTATAGTTTGTAGCATGGATGGAACATCGATGATTTCTTGCATGAGCTAGACATGAGCAAAATTGAGTTGTCTGACGCAGCACTGTTGCCTGCCACTCACAGAGGATCTGTTCATTGGAGAGATGTTGGCAAACTGAATAAAGAAAAAAGTTGGAAAAATGCTGGGGTGTCTCTTGGCCAAGGTGCAGTGTGATAAAGGGAGTAAATGCCCGCTGCGACTGCTCGTAGGCGGGTGGTTACGCCTTCTACTTTTTTTGTTCAGGTCGTGGGATAATATAAAAGTTGAAAGAAGTGGCGGTAGAATTCCCCTTATCGGCCCACGTTCCCACGCTATAGTAAATAGGAATATTGTCATTGTCACTGCTCACGTCGGAGAAATTGTTGACATGGGGACACAGGCAAGCTGCAGCGAGACAATGACAGGAAAGCCTATTATGGACAGTGACGAAACTATTGTGAAAGAATCGCCACCGTAGAGCAGGAGGAAAGAAAAAACTGTTCGGAACTTGCCGCCGTCCAGTATACCTGGCCCGGAGCCACTGCACCAAACTTGCCTTTTGCCTGTGACGTTTGTCTGTTCAAGCTGGGCCGTCTTCTCTGTTATTCAATTGTAAGTGGCACATAGGGAGCTGCTTGTCAATTTTCTCCAAAAGGCCTCACATATGTGCTCCAGGTTAATGTGAACAGGACGCAAGGCTCGTGATTGCTGTAGTAAGGATGTTGTTGTGTTTCTATTAAGGAGCCACGACGACTAAAAGAACAACTGTCTTTCCTTCTACTCGTGAAGATTCCTCTTCGTAGACCTCTGTCTTGCATCCACTACCAGTGATTTATTCGGTCTCTACGAAGTAGTATCAGTACGTCACGACTTGCAATGTCGGAATGTCCCTTATTTTCACATCTTGACTTATAACAGATTGTCAAACCGAGGGATAGTCCCATCTTTACCATGAACGCCATTTTATTGGATTATGAGACAATGCCCGTTCCCAAGCCTCCCAACCTCCACCCAACGGGCAGGTGCCGGCACCCTTTCTTCGAACGAGTCATCGAACGACGCCGTCTCTGGGGAGAGGAAGCAGAGGGTGCAGATGAACCAGTCCCAGTATGTCATCTACCGGACCCATAATCCTCTTTCTGACATATTCACAGTTCAATGAGCTAACCATGTGCGAGCTCTCTGCCATAATACGCGACAAGCCCAACTGGTGGGAGAAATACAAGGACCCAGCAATTCGCGCCAAGTGGAAAGAGGAGGCGGCGACTCAGACGGGGAGCTATGAGTGTCGACCGCTTAAGGAGGACGAGATCGACTATGTACTCGATGAGCTTGAAGGATATGCTGCTGTTCGAGATCCAGAGACTGGAATTGAGGCGAGTAAGCATTTTCCTCCTCTGAGTTTACCGCTAACAGGTTATGTGATAGGCATCTTGCTACCGTCGAGTCTGGCAGTCAGACAGTCTAATCGAATCAAGCCTCTGCGAATCCCTAATATCCTCTGTCACCCCTCTTGAAAATGTCCCTGACGCTGAGAAAGACTGGCATCCACGAGCCAACAAACAAGTCTTGGACCTCGTTCATCCGTCCCTATACTGTATCATTTACGGTCGTACACTTATTCGTAACATCGACGGCTCAGCCATTCCACTTCAATGTGACATCTCCAAGGAGGACGATTCAATCCCTGATTACACTGTTTCGAAGCATTTTTCCTGGCTTCCCACAGACTTTCTCATCTCCCCAGATGGCAAAAGCGTGAAGAGTTTGGGATACATTAATAACATCCATCCGCAAAATAATGCTGCACTACACGCTGCTATTGAAACCCTCGTGGCACGTTTTATCCCATTGTGGTCACGCGTAGTTGTTGGGTCCAAAGAGGATTACAAACTCCACTTACGTACTTGCACTCGCTACTACTGGGAACCTTTAGATTGGGATTATTATCGGGCTCAGCCTATACGAGAGGACAAGACTGAAAAAGATTATGCGGTACTGCGCGAAGCGTGGAAAGCGATACGTGTGCTGCAATATCCTCGTTTGTTGGAAGCTTATGAACCCGGGGCCCTGGGCTTCCCGGAACCGATGGATCTTACAGGGAGGAAGCTCCAGGTCATCGTCAAGCTTGCGAATATCCTCTTGGTGGGTGCACTCTTTTCCGTCACTCGCCCGCTTTTTTTTTTAACGTGTTGTTTAGACACCAGAAAAGCCTGTCTACGGGGGTGGGTCATGGCATGTTGAAGGCATGAAAAATGAATGCATCGTCTCCACGGGCATATACTATTACGACCAGGAAAATATCACCCAGAGTAAGCTCTCTTTCTGCGCGAGCGTCGCAGAGCCACCGGGCTATGACCAAGATGATGGGGATGGGACCAGGGCCATTTGGGGTTTAGATCGGTTAGCACCCACTATGTCTTTTCCCGCTGACTCTTAACTTTGTTGGTTCTGCAGAGACGAGCCATTGAATCAAATCGTCAGGGAAGTATTGACGAAGGCGGGGCATTGTATCGCATTTCCGAATATGTACCAGCACTGTGTATCGCCCTTTTCCCTTCTGGATCCTTCAAAGCCAGGTTACCGCAAAATTGTTGCGCTCTTTCTAGTCAACCCGGAACTTAAGAACCCAAGGCCGTCTACGACTACTGTACCTCCGCAGGGCCGGGATTGGTGGTTTCAAGAGCTGCTTGGACTGGCAGAGGGAGGTAGCAACCAATTGGGACTTCTCCCCACCGAGCTGTTGGATCTCATGACGAGGAAGGAGGCAGAGGAGGTGAGGCTCCAGTTGATGGACGAGCGGACAGTCTTCGTCAGGGAAAATAGTGAGAACATGTTTGATACGCCATTCAATATGTGCGAGCACTAGTAGCATATTTTATTTGTATTTATATTCTCCTAACAATTGAACTCCGACGCTCTCAGGTAATCCGCTTGTTCAGACTTCCAGCGAACTTATCAATTCATACTCAATCATCTGAACGCCGGACTATATTACTGCGCTGTCGTCAATCACTGTCTCCCGATATATCATTGAATCCTCGGTATCAACATGACCGATCTGCGACAACTTTCTTTTTACAGGATACTTATGTTGGTTCAGTCGCGATGCAATTCGCTGACCCCGTTGCAGATATTTGACATCCTTCTTCACTCAAGGAATCTCCTTCGCATTTTAAAATTGAGCCCCGCCGCGGTCTTTATTGATTATCCTTCTCATGGATGAGCAGCCAATTGCAAACACGATGATGACTCAGGTAGTCTTCGTATCTAATGGATTGTTGGCTTCGCGCCAAAAAAATTCTCATTTCAAGGACGTCGCTCTCGAAATGACCCATCAACTTCTAATGAGGTGGACATTCTACTATGTGAATCAGACCGTGGTGCCGGAGGCTCTTGACAGCGGAAGCCGTTAGATCTTTCGCGAAGGAGGGTGTTGCGACAGGTGACGATGTCGTTTAACGGCTAACGCGGAGGGTTGCCTTCATGTATACTACATTACCCCAGTTTGAATATGATTTTCTTCAGTGGGAGATTCGATTTGCACTAAAATTGTTTCTTCCCGAGATGCAGCGGCGAGTCTGAGGCTAAGCCTGACGACGTGTTTGTGGCGTGGGAAGAAGCAGCTACCGCAGAATTTTAGCAAAGTTGCAATCGTGTTATGCATGTCAGGTACGGAGAGACGAGCGCTGGACATCGAACCATGAGCGCTCACTTGAGCTTAAGACGACACTACGCTTGAGACGAAATAGGTGGTTGGAAAAGGAAAAGCAAGGGGTGGCGGAAATAAAATTGCGCACATGACGTACATTTTCGCGTTTAAGGTCAGGTCGACCCCCCCCTCCCTCCCCCTCCTGCCATATATGGTAGTAATATGACCATATATGGATGACTTAGTAATGCTATGTCAGCGCAATATGGTGGCCCGAAGTTGCTGGCCGGGTTGCCGTGACTCACTATAACACGAAAAAGTAATATAAAGTGTTTTGGATGCTTTAACAAGTTCACAATAAATCCTATTCAGATGGAACCATCTCTACATGCCTCATTGGGCCATATCATAGTGCTATGTAAGGTAATTCGGTATCGCGTTTAAGGTCAGGACCCCTCCCCCCCTCCCCCCCCCCCTGTCCGGGATTTTATTTCCACCACCCCCTTGAGGAAAAGCCACGAGAATTGCAGTATCCAACCTGAGAAACTTCTCCGGGTCTTCAAAGGCGTACTCCTTGCCGTCTTCCCATGAAGTATCGACTTGAAGTTACGAGCAATGTTGATTTTCGTCGTCGTTGTCTGTGAGCTAAAAGGGGGCAATACCGAAATATTCATTCATTATTTATTTATGTAATAGATAATTGCAATTCTCGTCTTCTCTTTACCACAATCATCACTAGTGGCAGCAATGAGAGCCATAAACTCGACGACGACGACGACATTTTTGTAAAGATGCGCTTGCGATAATCCATAGTTCCGCCACGTACATCCGATTATGACGCGACTAGGGCGACCCGTTTGCGGAGGGATTTCACTTCTTGAATACTTGCCAAGGCTGTTGGCAGTAAGCCGAAAACAATTCCGTGTTCTCTCGAGCTGACCTAGTCAACTGTAGACCCGAACCCTGGAATCCAGGTATCTAGCCTACGAGCAATCGTCACAAAGACTGCCCTACATTGTAGCAATATCTCAGGCACTACACCAGTAACGAAAAGGTACGTAGCGGCACTTGCATCAGTTATATGCTGATGACCGTGTGGCAGATTTTATCAATATCTTTCCTTCTTTTACTTACATAGCTATTCCGACGTTGCGTCAAGTCGTGATGAGAACAATTGCCCTGTCTTGCTTGCTTTGCCTTACTCCACCTGAAGTCGAGTACTGCGCCGTCTGTCACGACCGCGTGAATTTCCCGAAGTTAGCGGATCGGTCGAAGCATGCTCAGAATGGCCGGCTTCGCCGTGGGGAGCATAGCATCACGATGGAAACGTGGTTGCCTGCTGTTAGCGTTCATCCTTAGCACTGATGCTTGGTATGTCATGTTTTTAAGCTACGCGCAGGATGCTAACGCCTTGATAGGTATATCTAGCAGACTCATTAGACAAATTGTCGTTTTTTTGACTTCTATGATATGGAGAAGCATCCAACGACCAAGCCTAGACCCGATTCTCTTCAATACAGCCCTCCTAGACCTGAGACGCCAGGACGACCAAGATCAAGGCACAAAGCTAGCAATCCATGTTCTTGCAGAAATCATTAGATATCGAGAAGTGAGTGTTTTACTCGCTGTTAAATTGACGTTTGTATCCATGTCCTGTACAGGAGTCATTTCCATGTAACGAGTTATGGACACCCATCATGCGTGACCTCGATTCTCTCAGGGAACAACTTCTTGATTATGATCGACGTTTGGAGTGCATCCAGGCCAACAGGTCGTCTGGGCTCGATACACAGCTGAAGATTGGCTCACAACATCTCGACTTGTGAGATCTTTCTCTGAGCTTACTCTCTGTTCGCCTGAACTTTCATGTTATTAGGACGCTTATACATGCGATACAAGTATTACAGGAATGTCTTGAAGCCCGCCAGTAGTTTCTTGTTTTCCTCTTCTTCCGTCTTCCCAACTTGCGAAAAGAGATTGAGAAGTGTGCACGTAACATAAATACATCCGGTAATCTCCTTAGCGTGAGTCTTATTGTTTATTTGCATGATGGCATCTGATAACTCGTGGTTTATCAGGCGGCCATGAAACCAAAGGTTATCTACGAGAAACCGCTCCATCTACTTCGTCGAGGAGATGAAGCAGTGGATATCACATCCTCTGCGATCACACAACGGTACCGCCTGGTGGACTGCAAGGCTCTTACCGAGAATAAAGTCCTTCGCATCTGCGAGTTCACCGATTTCCCTGCCGTAGCGTACTGCGCTATATCCTACGTCTGGCGCAATCCACGAATTGGGAAGAGTTTTGTGGAAGACGGTGACGGCGTTGAATTTGACGTCAAGGGTGCTGAAGAGGCGGATCCCATCAACACCAACGTGCTGTACCACGCGTGTATGGCGTCCCTCCGACGGGGCTGCACGCATCTCTGGCTGGATCGGTTATGCATCATGCAGACGAGCAAAGATGACAAGCGGTGGCAGATCAAAGAGATGTACAGGATGTATCAATCCTGTAGTGTGTGCGTTGTCCTCGCGGGCGGATTACAGTACATGGTGTCTCTCGAGGAAGAAACGGCGTGGATCCACCGCGGTTGGACTCTCCAGGAAGCGCTAGCTCCGCCGATTATTGAAGTTCTTTTTGCATGGAAGCTCCACTCAGGCCAAGCAGTAGCTGCCACTGGTGTGGGAAATTCCGAGCGCCCAGAAGAAGTCGTGCCAAACCAATCCGCTGTCACTTCTCTGTCTCTCCTTCTCAAAACCTGCACCACCGGCGTTTTGTCGTTCATTCGAGATGGTCATTCCAAATTACTAATGGTAGAAGCCAAAATATTTAGTGCCTATCCAATGCAGCATACCTATAATGACATTCCGTTCTGGCGACTAACACGCAAGATATTCTCCCCCAACGTCGCGGCGTTGTGTATTGCCATGGACAACGACATGGACGAGGACACAAAACTGTACGCAATCTGGAAGAGTGAGCTCATGAGGACGTCCTCATGACCTGTGGACATGGTGTTCAGCATCATGGGTCTCTTTGGTGTCATCCTTGATCCCATCTGCTTCACGAAAGATGACCGGCTCAATGCAACGATCGCCCTTGCGCGCGCAATTCTCGAGAAGGGAGGGCGCGCAACGTGGCTCGGGGCTTCGTTCAAGCTCCCACCGTGCAAACAGCTCCCAACATTCTCCGTGTTTCCGCGTACGCAGGTCGCAGGAAAGGCACTATTTAAGGGACAGGAAGTGTCGGAGATGATGGATAGTGAATATCATTGTCCAGGGGCGCTTATACCCTTCCTTCAGGGGAGCATGGACAAGAATGGATTTTTGACGTTCACTGCTAAAGCAGTACGTGTCATGGCTACAACAGGAACCGAGGTACTAAGCACTTCACCATCTCCGTCGATACTCAAGGCCAAAGATGAATCTCTATGGCGGGTCTGTGACACCACTGATTCGCACAATACTCAGGGAGCCGCATTCGCAGTGCTCCTTGGATGGTTCAACGCGTATGTTCCAAACGTGACCCCTGCGCATGATGCAGATAACATCTGGGCAATGCTCGTCACCGAACACGCACCCGAAAAATTTCATGTACACTCATATGTTTTCTTGAGCATGAGATGCAAACCTTGGGTGACTGCGTGGGAGGAGTGTAGTTTCTGTGTTGGTCCTGAGACACCTTCGGATACCGAAACGGAACTTGAAGAAGAGCTGGTCGAAGTGACCACCCCCCCGGATCTGCAATTACTGCATTCTGCTCCGAACTTTCCGGAACGTTCGAGGCCAACGCTGATGGATACAACGGCGCGGAAGGCAAGGCGGGCTGTTCCTCAGCATACGCTAGAAAGGCACTATGGGAAGAATATCGATTCTTTTTGAGATCACTATTTCTGCATGTAAGTACTCTGTTGTAATATTAAGGGTTTCGGCCGTCCCATTGTATGGCAGGCGGTGATGGTTTCTTTTTCATGATGATCTCCGCATGATGTTGTCTGGCTTGAGCTGCATTATACGTGACCGGTCCTTGCTTAGCCAAGCTATAAGGGCGCTTTTCCCTTCGGAGCTTCTCATATCCCTCCTTCGACCCGGCCCACCACTTCGTCTCAGCTTCGTGTAAACCGCTTGGGAAAAACTCGGCAACCAAGGACTTCCCGACTTTGGGATAGTCCTCCTCGAGATCCATCAGCGTGTCCATAGCCTTTTCCTGCTGGTATTCTTCTATTTTTTTCAGGTGGATCCCGCTCGTGTCAATACGCCGCTCGGTCCCTGCTACCACAACGTTCTGCACCATGCCCAGACCTCCGACGCCAAGCAAATACCACGTATCTTCCTTGAGCGCAGTGACGGTAATGAGAAAGATGATCCAAAGTATTGCGAGCAACAAACACACAACCTGAGTGAAAAAGAACCCAGAGTTGTCATCCTTCCCGCGCTGTCTCATTCTTGGTGATTCCGCTGCGGCCAGATCCTCGAGGTCCAAGCCTACTCCCCTTCCAAGTATCACCATCACATACCTGGTCCCATTCCCACCTGTGATGCTGCACACTTTCTTCGTCTTCCGTCGACAGGCCCACTTTTCGCGTCGCCACTGCGGAAGTGCGCCCGTGATCAAGGTAAGAACCGTTCCTGCGGCGGTGATGAATAAAATCGACCAGTTCCCGTGTAGCCCACAGGGAATGGCAGCAAGGGCATGCTGGATGACGATGACGACAAGACCGCTGTACCACCACGAATCTACACTCGGCACCCCTGCCAAATCCTCTTCGACAGCTTCAAATACAGTGACGCTCAACCCTACTTTGTCACCCAGCGGCCTCTCAAAGTCGCGTAACAGCCGCCCGATTACCCACGACTTACTGTCGCGTTTATAGCCATTCTCTGCATTGACCACTTTGGCTGGGTAGTCGGGTGCAGGTACGAGTCGTCCGTCGCCCAAGACGCTCATGAGCGTGTTGAACGAATATGACACCCAGCCGAAACTGAAGGCGATGGGAGTGAATGAACGGCCCGTGAGCTGGGCCAGTGCTTTGAGGACGACATCGCCGCCGATAATAAGTAGTATGGATAGAGTGTCTGAGGGGTTTTGCCAAGTACCCTGGATCATTTTAGATATCGAGTCCCTTTGCATGATAGATGATTTTGAGATGGGGGAACATAGTGCGAGGTCTGCTGCGAATAAAAGCAGGACGAATAGGGCGATGCTAGTTAGCATCACGACTAGGAGTGCATAAACCCAATGATACGTACGATTCAGTACTTATACAGCTAATACAAAGCACCATCAAAGTGTTGTAAAAAAAATGCCGTATCCCGGCACTTCAGGGTCAGTATGCTATTTCGGTGAAAGGTTGCTACTAAAGGTGATCACGATGTGCAAATGGATCGCGATGTGCAAATTTTAGTTTTTAGCACGTTCTAGCAAGTTATTGGCTTCGGAGTTTTTTTTGACAGCTCAATGAATCTATATAACTAATATTGCACAAGAATTTTATTTGTAGGGTTAGAGGAAGCCTTGCGAGGCAGCGAAAACTGGTCGAAATTGGCCTTTGTAAGGACCGGCTACCTCCGGTTTCACATTCGTACCATTGAACAGCCTCGGAATGACTTGGGGGCATGATTAAGGCTTATTATAAGAGTTCAAAACAGAAAAAGCGAGCCTGTAGCTGGAGGGATGCACGAAAGATGAGAGATACATTGAATTCAGCGTTACAAGATGTGACAATTTCAACGTCCGCTCCGCCGCTCTTCGGTTGCCAATTGCAGCCTGAACGTGTTTCCTTGTGAGCAAGCCGTAACCGGCAATGTCGGACCTCCAATTTCACCGTGACATTTGCTGTGACGAAAATTTGCATATAGCGATTTTTTGACACTTGCACCTCGGCCACCGTCCGATGCTTGCTCTACTGAACGAAATCCCCAAGGATATTTACCTTGGCATTGGAACACATTTAGGAAGATACGGTTAAAATTTCTAAGGAAACAGAGCCCAGATGAGAGCTACAGAAAATCATTTATCGAAATTTTGCATTTCCCGACCACCTATAGTACAGCATCCAGATAGAACACAATGCGATTCCCAAGTGAACAGGATCAAGCAAAAGGCCGATCCGCGGAAGCTTTTTTCGAAGATGCCGGGGATTATCGATTGTGAGTTTCCCGTCGATAGGTCTTCAAGCTCTACAACGGCTTGGGTGGCTCGGTCTGAGGTTTCTCGATCTTGGGTTTTTCGGTCGTGAGCTCAGCTTGGGGTTGACTAGATGGTAGTGAGGATTGAGTTTCGTACTAGTACAGTCAGTCGCCTGTATCCTTGCGTCCGGCGTGCCTGAAGGTAACTTACTAAGTACCCGAACATTATCAAATTTCGCTTTACTCGGAGTGATGCTCCCACGGTAGAGCGCTTGGACCGCATACGGTAGAATTTATGGTTTTGAGACAACTGTGCCAAGTTTGATGAATTGGATTGCTCGGCTGTCGTAATGAAGGGACGCTCATACATATTAAGTAGTATCGAATGGTCTCCTTCCTCCAATGATCGGAGCAATCGGACTGGTCTACTACGTGAAGCGGAGTCAAAAACAAGAAGCGCTGGGAAGACATATTCAGCAGATATTCCGAAGAGGCGAGTACACTCCTCCGTGAGTTTCACTACGCCCCGTACAAAACATCAGATCGATATCATACGTCTTCATCTCAGATAGGAATTGGACAGGAATCTGGACTTTGGCTTCATGAATAAGTTGCTCCGTTTGTCAAACTCAGTTAAGTCTGACCCGAAGGCATCACGAGGATCATGTTGAAGTGTACCAGCGTCTGGCCTATACTACTCCCTCACTATTAATGAAGACTCTGTCGAGCTGTCATGTCCCTCGAGTATACATTATTCACGTTCCGTATGCCCATTACATCAAACAACGGGAAATAGGACAGGTATACGGAGACATACAATTAACACACCAAACATTCCCAAAACACAGCGTGTACAGTACAAGGTATTACTATTACAACAATAAGTACTTACCGATGGTCAACGAAATCCAAAGCCGGATCTAAACCTCTCACGGATTTCTCCATGCCCCGTTCTTCTTCTTCCCTTCCGCGTCCGCCGGTTCATCGCAATGGATAGGTTTCGACCGATCTTTCTTTCTCTCCGTCCTCTTCCCCAACACACTGCCCGACCTCCCAATATTAGATCCTCCAAACAACAGCGACGGCATAGACCTTGTTCACGCAGCTGCGGCTCATCCGACCTGCTGTGTTGCAACTCGCGGCCGTGCCCGTCAACTAGTACATTCACATTCAGTGCCCCAGACCGCCTGTAGAGGATGATGGGGACGACAGCGGGGGCGTGGTCGCAGGAGAAGCAAACGGCGGGGTCGAGGTTACGACACCAGAAGGCTCCAAGGCCATTCTATCAGACTGCTCATCGCCGTAGTCCGCGTCGTCGCGTCGTCTTCACAATCCTTATCATTCGTTGGCGCTTTCTCACGCTCGCTCCTTCAAAGCGGTAGTCTGCTTCGCCAGATCAACCATCTACCCATCTCACTCAGGCTGCGAACCCGTACCACTCTCGTCCTCTTCTACCTCTTCCTCCTCCTCTCTCGTATGTGCCAGACCCCAGACCTGACACCTTATGGCGCCGCCGTTGTTCCCCATTCCTGCTTTACGAGGCCATTCGGGGAACGCCAATGCACCGTAGTTGTGCGGTAGAGAAGGGAGCAGTGAGCTCAGGTGCGTTGAAGTCGACGTCGGCGGCGGAGTAAGAGGGATGGACATGCTTGATGAGTCCAATGAGGGTAGAAGGCTCGAGACAAACGTCGATGCTTTGCAGACGGACAAGTGCCCGCTATCTTCGAGCAGGTCCAGGACGATCCATTCACCAATTTCTGATGATTTCTCTCCTGGTGGGTCGATTGAGGGCAAATCGTCGTCATCTTCCGCAGGGCCACGGATTTTAATGGCTCTCTCATGTCTATATCGATAGCGGGGAAGGCTCAAGACTGGCTTGATGTCGTCTCCATCATCAAGATCATCGACGTCCTCGTTCGTTCGGTCGTGTTCGAATCAGCGTCGTCCGAGTCATAAGTCCAACTCAAGCCCAGCTTTGCGAGGTAGTGTGACATTATCAAAACACGTTTCCGAGTCAGTCAAGGGTCTATGGTCACCGGTCAACCATGGTGGGGATTCATTAGATATTGTAGAAGACATAGTCGAATATACAGTGTGTCATTCTTGAAATAAATTGTCTCGAGCACTGTTGATGTCGCTCGAGCGAGTCCTGAACTTGGCAGTAATAATTCGCATTTCCGGGGTGACCTTGATGGCGCTCTCCTTGAGGTGATCTGACTTGCGAATCGTAGTCAAATGGGACAGGAAACGAGGCTTGTGTGGAATGAGATCCTTTGGCAAATGTGAGAATGAAAGAAATACAAGACAGGACAGACTCCGGGAAAAGGTCTTTGAACAAATGAATCTGACCTTCTCTAATCACCAAAAGCCGGTCCTTCCATTCAAACATGCATTCCCTCCTCCCGTCGCCTATGACGTTCTTCTTCTTTCGCAATAAGGCTTCGCATACTCTGTTGGCGCTGTTCTCTGCAGCTTCACTACGGCCATCGTGTTGAATCTCGAACAGCTCAGCAGACTGAATACCGTACCAAACCCAGGCGAAGTCATCCTCCAGGATCTGACTGGTCGAAAAGCGTAGCAGAGTGAGACGAGAAGGCTCGTATCTTCGGGGATGTCCCAATGGCTTAATCGCTGTCAAGTTTAAACCAAAGTAAGCGGAACGTACCTCGAGTCCTCCTTTCCTTGTCTGTCCCCACCACTCCTTCTCGGACGCGTATCCCGTGAATATTGACGGTGGTACATCATCTTGGCCGTAAGGGCAAGACGTTGCTTCCAAAAATCGATGCCAACTACCTGAATTCGATAAGTAAATCCAATAAGATAGAAACATACCTCTGGTGTCCGCACTGCCTGGACATCTTGGATTTGTTCACGATTAGTACCAGGAGGCAACCACGTCTCCATCGTGATGTCATGCTCCCCGCGGCGAAACGGGACATTCTGAGTATGCTTGCGACCGATCCGTCAACTTTGGGGAATTCACGCGTTCGTGACAGGCGGCACAGTACTCGACGTCGGGGTAAGGCAAAGCAAGCAAGACCGGACAATTGCTCTCATCACGACTTAACACAACGTCGGAATAGTTATATATGTAAAAGAAAGAAAGATATTGATAAAATCTGCCACAAGGCCATCAGCACATAACTGATGCAAGTGCTGCTGTACGTACCTTTTCGTTACCGGTGTAGTTCCTGAGATATTGCTACAATGTAGGGCAAACTTTGGCCTCCTCACCACTGCTGAAGCGCTGACATCTCACTATCCTGAGATTCCCCACTTCCAATAGTCAATGATTCCCCGCATCGGACCGTAGGCTATGTGCCCGGATTCCATGGTTCGGGTTTACAGCCGACTAGGTCAGCTCGAGAGAAAACAGAATTATTTTTCGGTTACCGTTGATAGCCTTGGCAAGTATGCATGACGTGAGATCCCTTCGCATTACAGATTCCTCTGGAACAAGTCGCCCTAGTCGCGCCATAAAGAATGCCGTGGTCGTCATCGTCGAGGTTATGGCTCTCAGTGCTGCGGCTGCTTGCGATGATTGTGGTAAAGAGAAGAGAAGGTTGGAGGTGAGCGCTGAATTTGTTCCATGACGTCTAGCACATCACTCTTCATCGCGGTGTCTTCACAGAGGAATCGGACGCAGAGATTCGTGTCACCACGAATCAGATACGCACCAGCACCATTAGTCGATGGAACGTGGTCTTCGTCTTCAGATTCGGAATCATCCTTAGTATTGGGCATGTACAGAAGGGAAGCAGCGAGAGCGATAAACAGAAGCGGCAGACGTCGTGATGGTCAAGGGGCCTTGTCAATGGTCAAAGTCACATTACCCTGTTCCGCTCTTTGCCGCCGACCACATGATGTCCAAGGGCAAAATTCTCCTCCTTCGTGAACCGACGCCATCCTCTGATAGTGGTCAGGACAGAAATGACGCCGCCTTTTCTGCAGCAAGATACACTCCCCTTCTCGATTCCAGTGCGAGCCGGTGCTCACCAATTTCACTGAACTCGCACCAATGACTGCGCTGGGCAATTTGGATGGAATTATCACGACCGGTGTACGCTCATGCAACGCTTGAGCTGAGGAGAATAGTACAGGGAAGGACGGTACGTGTCGTGTTCACTAACCCAGCATCTTGTTTTCACTCTCACCGACAGACGTTTCATTATATGTCGTCGGGAAGGATACTGCTTCGATGCTACGTTCCATCGCGCCCGATGCCAATGTCCAGGGTAAATATTCTACAACAGAAGAGCTGCCTGCCGACTTTATTCTTGCGGTAGAACGAAATTGCGACCGACCGGCACAGGAGCTTCCTCGCATTCTTCCAAGATGTACAAGTCCCAAGGCAGCTTTACTTTTCTCGGAACGTTTGAAAGAGACCGTAGTCAAGAGACCGAAAGGATTGTGTTCTTTGCACCGTCGGTTGCAGAATTTGTTAGACAAAGATCAGTGGAACATGGTTTGCAGTCATTCAACCGGCAACTACGAACCGGTAACTGCGACATCGCTGCTCGACGCTCTGAGGCCCCGCATGTACACATACACCGCTAGACTATGGCAGATGAACCGCTACGAAGCATGATTGGTGTGGATGCGGCGCCTTGATAAACCAAAAAATTGTCATTATTGCGTTCTGGGCTGTGTGTCAGAGCAGTGCTGAACCATCCTGCACGGTAAGCCTCACACCTTGATTCGTTAGGAATGCTACCTGCTCATTTCATATACAGAATCCATTCTTCTCATTGCTGTTGGACGTTAGGCCTGGGCGTCGTACAGGTGATGGTGGTCATGTATTTCGTAGTTTGTACTCGTAGTACCGATCGCCACCACAGTGTACGTAATGTCTGGAACCGGCGTTCACTGTGTGGACACTGCCGTGTAATACTACCTACCTACCTACTGCGTCGGCCTTGAGCGCCCTTACGATTTTATACCCCAAGCGTTATCGTTCCTCACAAAGTATGTCCCTCGTACATCATTTCCTCGCCGCTCGCTCATCCCTGTGTCTACAGGAGAAACCGGTGGTCTTGAAACTTTGTTTCACCCGCAGATCGTTCTCCTATAGCGAATGTTGTCAAGGAGGGACGGAGGCTATCAAATACGACGGAAAATCCCTTCTCCACGCATTGCTGTCTTGCCCCAAACATGATCACACCGCACTCATCACACGCAGCTGCCGTGGGACTAGGATTCACTGCCCTTCGAGATTGTCTACGGTCTATAGCCCCTGTTGAGCTGATCGAAGACGATACGTCCGTGGAACTAAAAAAGCCTCCTTTCGACTCGAGGGGCCACATTCGAAGAACCGGCAGTCTTGGATACTTGTTTCTCCGGAGGCCATGTCTGAGACGTGTCAAAACATGCGCATACCAACGAAGGGTATAAATTCGGTGCGCTCTCCAGCCTGGATCCCCACAATTACAACACTTTGAACAACCAACAACAACCACCATCGAACCAGACAACAATTATCATCTATCATCATGTCTACCGATATGATACGCATGGACGGAGTGTACTGCGCGTTGTGCGACGAGTACTTCTTCGATAAACGGCAACGAGCCGAGCACATCATGAATTCCAACGACCATCCTGAATGTTGGAGATGTGGCCGTCGATTTTTGAATGGCCAAATTCTTCGTCGCGTAAGCTGGTCGTCTTTCTACTCTTGTTGAAAAATCTGACGCGTTTATTTCATTGCACTGTGTCACCGCACCGAATCATCACTATTGTGTTCCCTGCGACAAGCACTGTTGTACAGCAGCAGGCTTCCGTGTCCACATGGAGCAAGTTCACGGCTCCGACGACGATGACAGTGACGACGACGACAAGGAAGAAGAGGATTATTATGACCTCGAAGACGGTTGGGAGGATGAGAGGGGAGAAGAGGAGTATCCTGACGAAGTCTCCGAAACAGGAGATGAGCCCCTTGACACTTCCTGGGAAGACAACAATGAGTACGACTTTGAAGACCCGGAGTATCTCAGGTTGCCGCCATCATCTGTGTGTAGACCCTTCTCCTGTTCACCTGCTAGTCCTTATATTGGCCCTTCCAGAATGATGCGGCAACCGACGACGCAGAGGAGAGCGGTGAAGAAGACGTCGAAGAGACGTCTCACTTCTCGTGTCCGATGTGCGAAAAAGAGCACACAACTCTCTGCGCGACTCCGTGTGGACATGTGTATTGCGTACGGTGCATTCGCGCTGCGCTGAAATATACAGAAGCATGTCCCGTCTGCGCCAAAGAGCCACCGAGGACCAGCTCCGGAAGATATATATCTCCCAGGAGTGACGAAACCGAATGGCTCGGTGGTGTCGCACGAGATCTTCAAGTCGATCTATCGAATATCCATTTATTTGCTCATGCTGTCATATATACCATACATCTCCCATGATACCTCTCTACCTTCGGACAATCTATTTCTCAGACATGGACATTTTATTGCTACTTTAAAGCACTTCTACATATATTCAACAAACGCAAATGAACAAACATGTTAAATCCACCTGTTTGCAAACGTTAAGCAATTCGTTCGACATTATATGGGTCTCGATTTTCATCTTACACGATCCATATCGAGCACAACGAAGATAAAAGCACTTACCATTGCGTCGCCGTTATCCCCTGCTCCCTGAGCTGCCTTAGTCTTTGTAACCTCCTTGAGCAACCCAAGAGCAGCGCGGCGTTCAAGCATATCCATCACTCCACTTTCCTTCGAGCAGGTTGATCTGGCAGCAGTTAAAACCAGCTCTATACTTTCCAAGACCGGGTGTTCGCACAGGTAGTTTATGAACCCTTCCGTGATCACCGGTAAATGCTTCAAACGCTGCCCTCTGTCTGTTCCTATGATGGATATCTTTCTGAGGAGCGGTATACGATCGAGAATATTGATGAGGTCTGCGTCAGAGAAGGGTATATATCGCAGACTAAGTGATGTGATCGGCGGGGGATCCGGTTTCAATACTAGGCAGTTCAGTAAATCATCGAGGAGTGTAGCAGCGGGGAGTTCGGAGTCAGGCGTGAGGATGATTTCCAAGGTGGCGAGACGCGGTAACCTCGTGCACAGAGACCCCGCTTGTGGGTATAAGTATTTATTGGTATACATAGCCATACGAAGTGAACGACAAGCTAAAGAAATTAAATAGTGAAGACGCGTTTCTGCCATCCCTCAAACCGATAAGTCATAGTATTGAATGTGAACCAGCAACCGCCTTCCGCTCGACGAAACCTTCCTTCCTGGTATTCCTCCAACAATATGGCTTTAGCTAATGCCATGGGATCCAAGAACCGGAAGGCAGATTGAGTAAACATACGACCAAGCAGGGCCACATAAAACTTTGTATTTTCCACGGCCTCAGAGAGCCTCCACACCTTGCCATGATTGTCCACGATAAATGGCGATCGGTGAAGATCATGGAAATGTAAGAGCTGGTTGTCGTAAGACTGCTTCAGAGACTGGACGGGGGGTCGTTCTTGGTAAACCCCAGTCCACGTCACAGGTACGCATTTCAAGGTCAAGGTCAAAAACCCATGAGTATCCATTTCCGCCCCTGGTATCTCCTCTGTGGCAAGCCAGCCATCAACGTCTTGCATCAGCTCAGCCGCCTCGAGTCTCCGTGGACCAACTTCATAGACCGCCGCACCAGCCTTGTCAGTTTCCGGGAATTTGGGGAAAGAGCGAATCGAAGGGTTCTCCGGGAGTGAAAGTGACGTCGCGAGCCAAGTCGGCGAACCTCCTTGCTTCAAGATTTCCCTGGCCAGCGCTATAGTCGCCCCCAGACGATCATGGGTTTCGAACTCTCTCGGGTTCAGGATGACGCCGAATAACCCCATAATGCTGAAAACCATGTCTACCGGACGCGACGAGGTTCTCATCTGTGCGCTCCTCCAGAACGCGGTTTTCTTCTTAATGCACTGGGGGTCTACGACTTCATCTACCGGCTTCAACGCTGCAGAAAGAGCAAAGGCATGGCGCCAGCCAGCTTCTTCGTCTGTGCCAAAAATGCGAATGGTGATGTCGACTTTCTGCCCTATCCAAGTCCCTGGGCCTGCAGGAATGCGGAACTCGACGTTCTCTGCGACACTGGCTTTGAGAAGAGAGGACAATTCAATTTGGGCGGATTCCCCAAAAACGATTTCCTCGACAGTACCGCTGGTGCCGAGGCGCTTGCGTGGATTTCCAAACAAACCAGAGGTGTACTCCCACTGAATCACTACACTGCACTTCTTCGGTGCCACGGCCTCCTGGAGAGTCCAGCCTCTGTGAATCCACAACGTCGGTTCTCCAATACTTGCCAGACGGCGAGTACCGCCAGGAAGGACGTAACACTTTGTGCATGAAGCATAAACACTGTACATCCTCTGAATTTGCCAAGCCTTATCCTCTCTACTTGTCTGGATGATGCCCAATCTATCCAACCAGATTAGCGGGATCTTGTCAAGAAGACACGCTCTGCAGACGTGGAGGAGGACATCGATGCTGATAGGATCCCCGTCTATTGCGCCAGCGACAGCAAATGATCCATACTTCGCCATGGAAGCAGTGGCCGGACCGATGACACCACGCCATACGTAGGAGATAGTTGCGTACGATTGAGCAGAGAGATCACTGTACTCGAGCACACGGAGGGTGCACTCATGGACAAGTTTTGAACAGTCAATGAAGCGGAAACGGCGGGGCGTCGCATTGTCAGAAATATCGACCACTGCGTCTGAGAGAGCAGATAATGGCTCTGAGAGCACAACAGCTTGAGGTTCGGGGCACGGCATTGCGACCGGAGTAGACGGCGCAGACGACTCGTCATCTGGTAGAAGACCTGCCTCCTTGGCGCGCATTCCTTCTTCAACAAGTCGCTTCATAACCACGTCTTGGAACATTTGGATGAAGTCACCCAGCACGCCGTCTATTGCTATTACGGCGCTAGGCAAAAGTCAGCCTTGAGTTGTGCCACAGATGTTTCATGAAGACAGACCCATTCATTTTATGGGCGTAATCGGGCACAGAGGAGGATTCTTGTACATCGTTGGTTGCCCGGGATACGGCTTCGGCTTGTTGAAGTCCATTGTGGAAGTTCTCCTTCGCTTGTTGCAGGATACCTGCAAAAAGTCTGGATGACGGATATCGATGAGGTGGTGTCGTCAACACGAGGTCAGTCGGATACATACTGTTTCCTCGTCTCCTCAGACAGCAGTGTTGGGGACTGACATGATGCCCTCGCAGTCGGAATGTTGTCCTGCTTTGGCGTCGTCTCTGGAATGCTCATTGTCGGTAATAAGCAATTGATGTCAATAACCTGATCCAAATCGACTTACCGATATGTTTGGGCGTCTATCGATATCGTTCGGCAACACGGCTGATACTTAGCTGAACTTGGACCTGAGCTTGAGGCCCAGGACTTGCAATAGAATCGATTCGTCTCAAATTTAGGGCAGGGCAACAAAATTACCTTTTCTGGGTGTTTCAACTGTCGGGCCCCGGCCCGGAGCCAACTCACCTCGATTCAGTCGCAGCACCAACGGTACGAGCCTTTGCGGCCACGGCGCATGGCTTGCCACGTTAGGGTTATGGACCCGGCCGTTCCTGATTGGGACCTGTCGCCGGTACCACCACCACTACCAACCACTCAATTCAGACTAGTATTGGTTTCAACAGAGCGCCTGCTATCAGTTCAATTTCCTAGATAACAATCCTTGCTATTTCCCAAGGTACAATTGGGTTCAATTCCTACTCAGAATGTACGTATCAATACCAAAGCATGTATGTTGTTTTGGACTAACATGAGGGGACGACGTCGACATGATGTAACCGAGATTTTCCTACGGCGAAAAGAAAGGAAGGTGTTGGCCAGGAATTACAATCCAGAGTGTTATCGATATGAATCCCTGATCGATACAGCCTGGGGTACCTAAACCATCACAGATGCATTTTTTTAAATATCTCACTAGCCGCCCAAGTGTAACGTGCAAGGATGCTGTCATGACCACTTTAAGAGCGGCTCTCTCCGAAACGACCACCGCATATCTCAGCCGCGCTACGAAGCATAAAGTTGGCACCGGTAGAGTTTCTGTCCTTTACACAATCTCACTGGGATCTCATAGTTTGGCCAACACAGGCGTCCCCCGTAATACTATATGTCATGGATGCCACTCTCCTTGAGCTGCCAGACCCGCTCGTACCCGCCAATCGCACGTTCTATTTCAAGGCCGTAAAATGGCTTGGGGGGAAGCACGACGGATACGTGCTCGCGCCGATGAAGAAATACCTCGCCGTACGCAAAGCCCAGCTCCGCGCCGTAGATGAGATGCTCATCCATTTCCAATGCCTCTTCACATTCGGGCTCCTCGAGTCTGTCTTTGAACGCAAAGTACCCGAGAAACTCCTGCTTTCCGTGGATAGCGAAGGAAACACAGTCATGACCGATGAGAACATGCTTATTCTGCTGCTTCTTTGGTGGCGACACGTTCATCAGTTGTCCCAACGGTATCCGGATCGATATCGTCGATGGGCAGAGCGCGTGGAAGAGGATTTGACCTCCCTGGAGACCTTGATCTACAGACTGGCCTCTTTCTGTACTTCACGCTCGCAAGAGGTCGCGCCATACTTTGTTGGCATGGCCTCTGTCGCCGTGACAGTCGCCAGTTTCCGAGGGGCGCTCTTCGCTCATGGCATGTCAGCCGTTCCCAAAAAACCAGGCCACTCCTTTCCAGTGTCGTCCTTTTTCCCTTTTATCAAGGACGCCGTGTGCTCTAAGGGGTAGTGTCCCCTCGCTATTAAGCGCTTCCTTGAATCATCGATAATCCTTCTGGAGTATGCGGGCACATGCAAGCCCCCCATCCATCACGGAGCTGACTGCACCGAGGAAGCCTGCACTCGGAATACGATTGATATCTCCACCTACACTAGAAAGCACGTCATGGAGACTCAGTGCACTTGTGCGTATACGAAACCTCCTATATCAGCTGTATACGATCTGCTACAAGGAGGAGGGATCCCAGTCGTCCAGCACATGCCAGACGGCACGCTATGCATTAGAGATGCTTCAGAAACTCCCTACATCGCTATATCCCACGTTTGGGTGGACGGCCTCGGAAGCACGAGCGAGGCAGGGCTACCCACATGTCAAATTGAACGCATAGCAGAGTTGGTCCACACCCTGCTTCCCGGTGGGGCATTCTGGATAGATTCGCTCTGCATTCCTGAAGTTAGAGAACTGAGGAAGCAGGCAATCAGGAAGATGACGCTGACATATGCGAATGCACGTGCAGTGCTTGTGATTGACGCAGGCATCCGTCCACTCTCGCTTTCTTCTCCTTTGGAAGAAACAGCACTGGCGATCTTAACTTCAGGTTCGATGCAGCGCCTCTGGACGCTCCAGGAAGGACTATTAGCAAAGAAACTGATATTTGAACTCTCGGATGATTTTGCGCCTCTGGACAACCTCTTCCCCGATGCTGTCGTTCAGTGGTGTAACCCGGTTCTATCCCACTGTCTCTCAGAACTAGTTCGTTTCATCAGACGACACAATTCCGACCTCTCATCTATCCCCGACGCTCGTATAGAATTCACCGACCTCGTGCGGTTCTTGGTTGGGAGATGGACGAGCAGACCGGAGGACGAGACGATTGCGGTATGCAGACTACTGAACGTGGATCCCAATATATTCTTCGACGTCCAGCCTTCTGAGCGTTTGAAGACTCTGCTTCTGCAACTCCGGCACCTGCCTGGGGATATCATTCTTATGGATTGTCCAAAGATGGAGGACGAACCTGGCTTTCGCTGGGCACCGAAATCTCTGATGCGATCTGACTCTCGCGTGGGACACGAGTGTCGAGCGGTGTGTACAGTAGATGGGTTAGAGGCGGAGTACTGCTGCGCTCGGCTTGCCCAGGCCGTCAACGTCTCTGCCGGGATTTCTGTCAAGCTTTTCGTCAAACTTACTCACCAGGACCAGGGAGGTCCTGCTACCCAAGTGCTCAACGCGACAATAGAAAGGCCAGCCCGTTCCTATGCTTTCAACACTGTGCTTTTAGAGAAATACCCAGAGACAGGACACGCGTGGGTGAAAGGCGTACTTGGATTGCTGGATGCTAGTGACTCTGACACAGTTTCGGGTTTGAGAGGATGCGAATATCAGGAGCGCACGATGTTCTTTAGGTCGACAGAGAGAATGATGAGGAAATGTGTAGCCGAGGATTCTAGCTCTGCTATAGTCGTAGAGGCGACACTAGAGACTCTACGGGTGCTAGTGAAGTAGGGGAAGAAAGCTTCACTGTGTTGCATTTTGTGTGGCGTAACGTTCTTGTGATTATCATTTAGCTAGCCGGGGGAACGAGTCTAGACGGTATCAACCTCGAGTATGACTATATGAGTTGGACTGATGTAGAGCGCAAGTACTACGACTTTCTCCGTGTTCTGAGTCCTCGATGTTTTAGGCGAAACAGTTAAACCGTTGTTGTACAGAGAAGTGAGCGCTGAGAGTTGGCGTTGAGTGCTACGAGAATTGCGATTATTTATTTATTATACACAATAAATGAATATTTCGGTATATGCCCCGACTCTTACTTAGCTCTTGGACAACGACGACCACGACAATCAACATTGCTCGTAACTTCAAGACAGGATTCCATCCTACAGCTGCGAATAATCCTCGAAATAATGTCAACAAGGACGTTAGTTTCGCCATGGAGCCCATAGCAATAGCGTCAGTAATCACCCTGCGAGCAAAACTGTTTCCTGACGAAAGCGCAGTATGATAACGGATTTCTTCCATCCAAATGTTGGCGGGGTAGAAAATCACGTTTACATGCTGAACGCGAACCTGATAAAACGTGGCCACAAGGTGTGTCCTACAAAAATATTTCCAGTTCTTCATTGACAATCCCAGGTCATCGTTATCACACACAGCCATTCACCTAATCGCATCGGTATTCGCTGGCTTCTTCCTTCACTGAAAGTGTATTATCTTATTATCTTCCTTTTGTTCCGATTGCTTCCTCTGCGACGTTGCCCAACTTTTTCACTTTTCTGCCCTACCTCCGGACGATCCTCATTCGAGAGCACATTCACCTCATCCATGCCCATGCTAGCCTGTCTTCTCTCGGCCACGAAGGAATTCTGCATTCCCATCTACTTGGCGTCAGAACAGTGTTCACCATAGTCTGTTTGGCTTCGAAGACGCTGTGAGCATCCTGAAGAACAAGCTCTTAGCGGGGACGCTGGGGAATGTCGATGCAGTCATTTGTGTATCTCATACTGGGTGAGGATATCTCCGTGTTATCTCTCTGTTGTACTGACTATTTGTAGGAGGGAGAACACCGTCCTTCGAGGAGAGCTCTTTGACCAGTCAGGCAGAGTTCGGGGGAATGTATATGTTATTCCGAATGCACTGGTACCAGAGCCTTTTCGGCCTGGGACGTCGAAGTCTAGCGATACTGGTAAGACATGACTGCCAGTGACCTTTGGCCCACTAACATCCTCGTAGTGCCCCATCGTCGTCCTCTCCCGACTTGCATACCGCAAAGGCATCGATCTCCTCGTCGCCACCGCTCCCCGTGTCTGCAGCGCCTTCGCCAACGTCCACTTCGTCGTCAGTAGGTATTTTACCCTCGCTGCTACCCCCTTCATTCATTGTCTACCCAGGCGGTGACGGCCCAAAACTCGTCGACCTCCAAATGCGCGAAAAACATAATATTCAAGATTGCATCGAGCTCCTAGGAACCGTCCGGCCCATTGATGTCCGCTATGTCCTCATGCGAGGCGCCAATGATTTCCGAGTCATTACCTATCTTGTACAGTTCTGGCTAGGGTCAACACATCACTATTGGTGAATGATTTAAATGCTTACATGTCTTCCTCATTGTGGCCCAGTGAAACGACTTTGAACTAAATGACCTTGATATGCTGGTAGCTCGAGCTCAGCCATGCTGACTTGTCGCAGAACGGAGCTGTGAACCAACCAACACGACGGAAATAAGGGCAGTCATTCTGTTCTGCACTTGAGATTTGGCTGGTCAGGAATGAGAACGAGGCCGAGCAATGTACTGCCAGTATTGCTCACGAGGGCGAGATGAACCTTTCCGATTCTCTCTGAGACTGGTTCTATGGCATCGCGTACCACATATCCAATCTCACCTCGCTCAGAGTCAGAGCGGGTTAGCTCTGGCCACTCAAGAGGGTCGTCGGTTGGCACACCCGCCCCATCGAACAACGAACTATCTACCGGATCCCACACCGCCTGCTGTAGAATTGTGTCAAGAACCAGAGAACCAGCTGTAACCTCGCCATACGGGTTAATCTGCCGTGTCACAATCGCATCACACTGGATAACGGTGCACAAAACGCCATGGTTGCTACACGATGACATGTTCACTTTTCCATTCGTTGACGCCCAGCTCCATGAGGGAGCGCGGTAGCGATCTGGTCGACTGTGGCACTGGGAATCACCGCTATTGTACCACAGCAAGCAACCAGGAAGCTGGTGCTCCCACAGGCCTGCGATGTATGTGGTATGCGACCAGAAGCGGTGAAATTGCTCGACAATTCCAGACAGGGCAACGAGCCGGTCTCTGGGCTTGGTGAGGGCACGTTGTGTGTAAAGGCCTAGTATACTGCGCCACGCCTTTGCCACATCTTCGTCTGCTGGTAGATCACCACTGGGAGTAGCAGGTGTGGGGAGGAATATACGGTCAGGCAGACGGGGGATTCCAGATAATGGCTCGATAAAGTTGGGAGCACCATTCGCGTTAAAGTGTGTCGTCTGGCATTCATACTGAAGGGTATGTGAGGCATAGATCACCCTACGTGGTGACAACACGCGTTCCTCCAGGCACCATGCACGTTCGCTGACAGGTTCCTTCGGAGCATGCTGACCCTCTCGCAATTGCATCGTCCCTATGCCGCCATCGGGACAGCGAAACGGGAATGTGCTAGCCGCATACCGTGTGCTTCGCTTGTGTAAGAATCCATTGCTAACTTTGTGAGCGCAGGCGGCAATAATGGTCACATAAGCATCCCGGAATATCCGGCGAATCTGTGCGATTTCTTGTGCCTTATCGTCTTTCGAATCCTGCAGGATGCATAGGGCGTCTACCCACAGAAAGCGTAAACCGAGTTTCTGTGTCACTTTAATGGCGTCCATAATAGTTTTTGGGATATTTTGCAATGGGATGCCTGCGATGTAGGAATCTAAATTTTTAGTCGTCGTACAGTGCGGTTGCTTCTCGCCCCACACGTAGCTCAGTGCAACGTAGTCATCCTTGATGCCTTGGTTGATGATGAGATGAGGCTGTTCCGGATTTGTGCAATCTATCACCCGAGTTGGCAAGAGAGCACGGAGGGGTGGGGCGCAGCGTTCATGACGCAAACATTCGCCGACGCATTTCTTAATCAGATCATAGCCTAAGGTCGAATCAACATGTAATAGCACCTCGCGATGACGGATGAACCGTGCAGCCTGATCGTCTTGAAAGTTCAAATCAGAATATGGGCTGTATTCGGGACATATAGCTATTGTTGGACATACCTACAGCAGTGTGGATGAGATAGGTAGGTGACCAGCTGTTTTCTATGATCAACTGAAGGGTAACGATGGATTCATCTGCAATATTGTTCTTGGACATGAATCGCACTCTCAGCTGAAATGTGCTGTCTGCAGGTGGCGCTTCCTTTGTTTTCGTTTGGTGATGATAATAAAATTCAATCTCCTCGCAGACGAGGTCGCACCATTCGCACATCAAGTCGATCGAATGTTGCATCTCCTCCCATGCAGGCGTTGTGTATGAGAACCCGGCTGATTCTGGACTAGTCGACACAAATTGAGCGACCCAAGCTGTATGGAACGAATCGACAGAAAAGACTGTGCGCCAACAGGACTCACAGACTAGACTGCGTATTCCAGGAGACACGCTTGGTATGCAGGATGCATGAGAGGAGAGACATTTATCGGAAGAAACAGCCTGTGCCTCGTGCTCAAGTCGTGTCATCGTTGTCCTTGGTGGTAGGGAGGTAGGAATCTGTGTTGACGCTTTTGGAAATCGCACCGGTCCGCCTTCACTGATGCCTTTCCGTCTCCGACTGTCAAAAGGTAAACGCTGAAGGTAATTCATTGAAACAATTGAGTAACTTCTACGGCGACCCCTACACCTGTGACATTCTACTTGATACCTATTTTAAGACGACAGATGCATTGCCTTTCTATTCACCGAAGTCGACCCAAACAAGCCATCGTCGTGCAAGCACAGTTCGCAGCTGATATCAAAGTCAGCACCAGCGCCTGAAAGATGAGAATTGCAGGTGTCATGAGCTTCGGTACGACGCCGTGGTATGTCGTATTGTTGATTACCAGGCTCTCATGGCTTAATCCCGCATTACCCAGACGTTTAGAGTGAATTCAGAGCCGTACACGTAGCGGAGCACGCGGAATTTGACTGGGACTGAGTAGATTGAATCTGGATCGAAATACACGCTTTGAACGTTGCAGCAGGTGTAGATTTGATTTCGAGAGGAGATATGTACATTCGAGTGGTACTCGAAGTAATAGAACGAGTATTATTGCAATGCCTGAGCAAAAATATTAGATTGAACCCATTTGAAAACACCCCAAAGTAAGCGGCACTCACCATATTTGCACCGAATTCGATGTTGAGATTTTTGTTCCTGGGGTATTTCCTCCGCGAAATTCGCATACCGCTGTCCATGTCCATGCAAATACGTTAGTCTGAGCGAACGAGAGGTCAGACTTCGGTCATATGGACGAGGAAGAAGAGATATCGACGTCAGAACGAAATTCCCAAGTTGAACATCAAGCCAGATTCACCGCCGTGGATACCCAGAATGAAAAGGAAGGACCGAGTAGTGAATTGGATAAATATATCCATGCCTTTCCAAAGCATGTCGTAGCCGTTACCAGGCATCGCCAAAGAATCTAGGGTGGAATATAATAGAAGACGTTAGCAGGCGAATACATGAAACTGAATCAACTTGCTCGAGTGTGCGCAACGTCGGCCCATCAATGTTACTCTATCATCCCCAGCCGTAAGCGTGCTGAATTCTGAAAATTTGGTATACTTTCTCGCAATGAACTCTCAAGAGAGTAGCGTAGAGTCGAGGAAAGCATGAGACGAGATGAGAGCATAAGTTAAAGAGGAAGGTACCCGGGGCACCGGACCGTCTGGCTTGATTTCGGCATCGTGCGACTTTGCCTTCCACCACCACCTCCTCGCGTTCATTCTTGGAGTTCTAAATCCATTCCCGTCCTCTCCTCGTCCTCTACCTATGTCTCTTATCCCTACTAGAAAGCCTCAGCCTCTAGCGCTTACAGGATCAGAATTACGTCCGTGGCGCGTCGACATCCCATGCTCTTGTGATGAGTTTGTTGATTTTCGTGACGGGTCATCACGCTGCCAGCCTGAAGCTGGACCACTATCATTGAATTTGGCACGCAGGTAAGGCTCGTTGTTAGCACCATTGCTCTCCCTTTCGTTGACTTGTTTTTTCAATAGCTTTGTGTAACCGTTACCCTCAAGGCTTGCAATGGTAAAGCGGCCTAGTCCTGGGTCGTAGGCTCGTTTCCTGCACTGGTAAGCCATTCTCTTTCATTTCTGAAGATTCGTTATTTGAGTGGACGTTTATGCAAGCGTCGGCTTGATGGATACCAGAGGGCGATTTGAATATTGCCGAGATTTGGAGGGGTAGGTTTATTTTATCTTGTTGGCGAGTTGGACGTGCTGACGACGATTCTAGGCTCAGCACCCATCTTGCTCGCTCTCAAGTGCAGAGCGCAACATGTGGAGACTCGATGTCAAGCTTCAAGGCCCACCCCTCGCCATTGGACTGCTTTAGGCATGATAGCGTGGGGTCAGGGTTTGCCCCAAGGTAAGCCCCATGCTTTTCATTTTGATTTTTCTGTTAACGGACACTTCGCAGACGTTACCGTGAACAAACTCAAGATGTCTAGGTAGTACAGACACCAAGGTATGTTTCTATTTCATCTGTTTTGCATTGGATGTACTTATAACGGTTGAATCCAGGCAGTCGGCGTCGATTTCTGGGAGCAACGTCTCGACCTTACGTCCAAGATAATCTGCGGGATCGCTGCCTTCAGCAGTGTTGAAGGTCAGGCGGCAGAAGAAATCTACTTCGTCCTCGGAGCCTATGCATCCCCATCACCGCTCTGCAGACGAGCCTTCTCGTCTCACTCTGCTACGCTTTTCGACCGGTCAGATCCTGGAGGATGACTTCGCCTGGGTTCGGTATAGTATTCAGTCTGCCGAGCTGTTCGAGGTCCAACACGATGGTCGTGGTGAAGCTGCAAAGAACGGCGCCGACAGAGTATGCGAAGCCTTATCGCGAGGGATGGGCGAAAGCAGTCGAATCGAATCAGAATGGGAAGAAGAAGCACGTCATGGGGATGCATGATTGAATGGAAGGACCGGCTGCTGGTGATTAAAGAAGGTTAGATTCATCTATTCAAAGACCTTTCCGTGAGTCTGTTCTATCTTGCATTTCTTTCATTCTCACATTTGCCAAAGGATCTCATTCCACACAAGCCTCGTTTCCTGTCCTGTTTGACTGTGATTCGAAAGTCAGATTACCTCAAGGACTCAGAGAGCGCCATCGAGGTCACCCCAGAATTGCGAATTCCCAGCGCCAAGTTCAGGACTCGGAGAGCGACATCAACAGTAATCGAGATAATTTATTTCGAAAATGACACTGTACATTCAACTATGTTTTTTATTACTGAAACCTAATGAATCCCCACCATCGTTGACCGGTGACCATAGACCCTCGACTGACTCGTAAACGTGTTTTGACAATATCCCATCTACCTCGCAAAACTGGGCTTGATTTGGACTCATGACTCGGATGGCACTGATTCAAGCACGCTGTATTCGCTCACGACCCAACGGACGAGGATCTCAATGATCTTGACGGTGAAGACGACATCAAGTCAGTCTTGGGCCTTCCCCGCTATCGATAGCCATTAAAATCTTTGGCTCTGCGGAAGATGTCGACGATTTACTCCTCCATCGACCCACTGGGAGAAAGATCATCAGAAATCGGTGAATGGATCGTCCTGGACCTGCTCTAAGATAGCGGGTACTTGTCCTTACTGCGTACTCTTTCGTCGGCTATTCTCGCATGAGCGCTGAGCACTTGTCCATCTCCGAGGCATCGAGGTTTGTCTCGAACCTTCTACCCTCGTTGGAGCCACCGAACACACCCATCCCTCCTACACCTCCGCCGACGTCGACTTCAACGTACCCGGGCTCACTGCTCCCTTCTCTACCACACAACTACGACGCATTGGCGTTCCCCGAATGGCGCATGGAGTTTGTACACCGTGCTCGTAAATCCGGAATGGGGAACATCGGCGGTGTCTGATGCGAGGTCTGGCACATACGAGAGAGGAGGAGGAAGAAGTAGAAGAGGACAAGGGTGATACGGGTTCACTGGCTGAGTGGATGGTCGATCTGGCGAGGCAGGCTACCATTATGAAGGAGCGTGAGAAAGAGCCGGCGAATGACGAGGATTATGAAGACGACGAAGAGGACGACGCAGACTACTACCAGGAGCAGTCTGATAGAATAGCCTTGGAGCCTTCAGTGGTGTCGTAACCTCGATCCCGCCGTTTGCTTCGGCTGTGACCATGCCCCCGCTATCGTCCCCATCATCCTCTACAGGCGGTCTGGGGCACTGACTGTGAATGTGGTAGTTGACGGGCGCGGCCGTGAGTTGCGACACAGCAGGTCGGATGAGCCGCAGCTGCATGAACACGGTCTGGCGTGTCGCCCGAGTTGTTCGGAGGGGGGGCCAGGCAGTGTGTTGAAGGAGGGGAAGGGGAAGGAAAAAAAGAAAGACCGGGCGAGAACTATTCATCGTGATGAACCGGCGGCCGCGAAAGGGAAGAAGAAGAGCGGAGCACCGAGAAATCCGTGAGAGGTTCAGATCCGGCTCTGGATTTCGTTGACCCTCGGTAAGTGCTTATCGTTGTAATAGCAATACCTTGCACTGTACACGCTGTGTTTTGGGAATGTTTGGTGTATTAATTGTATGTCTCCGTATACCTGTCCTACTTCCTGTTGTTTAATGTATTGAGCTTGTAGAATGTGAATAAAGGGACATGACAGCTCGACAGAGTCTTCATTAATGGTGAGGGATTAGTACACGCCAGACGCTGGTGCACTTCAACATGATACTCGTGCTGCCTTCGGGTCAGACTTAACTGAGTTTGACAAACGGAGTAACTTATTCACGAGGCCAAAGTCTAGATTCCTGTCTAATTCCTGTCTGAGATGAAGGTGTATGAAGGACCCCCGAATATCCCTACTAATGTTTGATCCGTGTACGGATCCCAAATGAGAAAATTTTGGGCAACCGTGGTCCGAAAACGGATCCAGAACCGCATTTTTGGCCCGGAAGCCCTGATGCACTATACGGATACGAGATTGGGTTCTGGAAGGGGTCTGAGCCCCCTACGGATCCAGATTGCCGGATTCTCGGCATGCCAAGGCCCCGCACCGAACGAGAGCAAATATCTGAGAATCTGCACCAAATGTTAATCCATAGAGCTAAAATAGAGAAAATCAGCGCAAAACTATGATTTTAGCACACGAGCCGCGAAAAACGGCTTCCGGGCCGACCTATTGTCTGAGGAGGTGTACGGATCCCAGACCCTCTTTTGAGAGGTCTGAGGCAAAGTACGGATCCCGACTTCCTAATCGGGGTACGGATCCAGAATGCCAAAATCCAGAAATTTTGGATCAAACATTTGTAGGGATATTCGGAGGTCCTGTGTATGATATCGATCTGATGTTTTGTACAGGGTGTAGTGAAACTCACGGAGGAGAGTACTCGCCTATGAATATCTGCGGAATAATGTCTTCCCAGCGCTTCTTTTTTTGACCCCGTAGACAGTCCGATCGCTCCGATCATCGGGGGAAGGAGACTAATATGTATGAGCGTCCCTTCATTACGACAGCCGAGCAGCAACAAAGGCATTCAATTCATCAAACTTAGCGCAGTTGTCTCAAAACTATAAGTAAATTCTGCCATATTCGGTGTACTTACTTTCCTCCAAGCGCTCTACCCGTGGGAACCATCACTCCGAATAAAGCGAAATTTGATAACATTCGACAGATCATCTCATCATTACACGGCACGGTACCCTCAGGCACGCTAGACGCAAGGATACAGGTAACTGTACTACGAAACCCAATCCTCACTACCATCTAGTCAACCCCCAAGCCGAGCTCACGAGCGAGAAACCTCAGGGCGAGCCACGCAAGCTCCGTTGTAGAGCTTGAAGACCTATAGACGGGAAAAGAAACTCGCAATCTATAATCCCCTGCATCTTCGAAAAAAGCCTCCGCAAATCGGCGTTTTGCTTGATCCTGTTCACTTGGGAATCACATTGTGTTCTATCTGCTGGACGCTGTAGCAACCGAAATAGCATACCGTATTGCCCCTGAAGTGCCGGGATACGGAGTTTTTTGACAGCACTTTGATGATGCTTGACTTTGCTGTATAAGTGCTGAATCGTACGTATCATTGGATTTATGCACTCTTTTTCATGATGCTAACTAGCATCGCCCTATTCGTCCTGCTTTTATTCGCAGTAGACCTCGCACTATGTTCCCCCATCTCAAAACCATCTATCATGCAAAGGGACTCGATATCTAAAATGATCCAGGGTACTTGGCAAAACCCCTCAGACACTCTATCCATACTACTTATTATCGGCGGCGATGTCGTCCTCAAAGCACTGGCCCAGCTCACGGGCCGTTCATTCACTCCCATCGCCTTCAGTTTCGGCTGGGTGTCATATTCGTTCAACACGCTCATGAGCGTCTTGGGCGACGGACGACTCATACCTGCACCCGACTACCCAGCCAAAGTAATTAACACCGACAATGGGTATAAACGCGACAGTAAGTCGTGGGTTCTCGGGCGACTGTTACGCGACTTTGAGAGGCCGCTGGCTGACAATGTGGGGTTGAGCGTCGCTGTGTTTGAAGCTGTCGAAGAGGATTCGGCCGGCGTGCCAAGTGTAGATTCGTGGTGGTACAGCGGTCTTATCGTTATCGTCATCCAGCATGCCCTTGCTGCCATTCCCTGTGGGCTACACAGGAACTGGTCGATTTTATTCATCACCGCCGCAGGAACGATGCTTGCCTTGATCACGGGCGCACTTCCGCAGTGGCGACGCGAAAAGTGGGCCTGTCGACGGAAGACGAAGAAAGTGTGCAGCATCACAGGCGGGAATGGGACCAGGTATGTGATGGTGATACTTGGAATGGGAGTTGGCTTGGACCTCGAGGATCTGGCCGCAGCGGAATCACCAAGAATGAGACGGCGCGGGAAGGATGACAACCTTGAGTTCTTTTTCACTCAGGTCGCGTGTTTATTGCTCGCAATACTTTGGATCATCTTCCTCATTACCGTCACTGCGCTCAAGGAAGATACGTGGTATTTGCTTGGCGTCGGAGGTCTGGGCATGATGCAGAACGTTGTGGTAGCGGGGACCGAGCGGCATATTGGCACGAGCGGGATCCACCTGAAAAAGATAAAAGAATACCAGCAGGAAAAGGTTATGGATACGTTGATGGATCTCGAGAAGGAATATCCCAAAGTCGGGAAGTCCTTGGTTACCGAATTTTTCCCAAGCGGTTTACGCGAAGCTGAGACGCAGTGGTGGGCCGGGTCGAAAGAGACATATGAGGAGCTCCGAAGGCAAAAGCGCCCATATAGTTTGCCGCCTAGTGAGCAAGGGCCGGTCATGTCTAATGGAGCCCAGGCCAGACAACATCATGCGGAGATCATAAAAAAGAAACCATCACCGCCTACCATATAATGCGACTGCTGAAACCCTTAATATTACAACATTGAACAGAGTACTTACATGCACAAATAGTGATCTCAAAAGGAATCGATATTTAACCCATAGTGCCTTTCTAGCGTATGCTGAGAAACAGCCTACCTTGCCTTCCGCGCCGCTGTATCCATCAACGTTGGCCTCGAACGTTCTGGAAAGTTCGGAGCAGAATGCAGTAATTGCAGATCCGGGGGGGTGGTCACTTCGACCAGCTCTTCTTCAAGTTCCGTTTCGGTATCCGAAGGTGTCTCAGGACCAACACAGAAACTACGCTCCTCCCACGCAGTCACCCAAGGTTTGCATCTCATACTCACGAAAACATATGAGTGTACATGAAATTTTCCGGGTGCGTGTTCGGTGACGAGCATTGCCCGGATGTTATCTGCATCATGCGCGGGGGTCACGTTTGGAACATACACATTGAATCATCTAAGGAGCACTGCGAATGCGGCTCCCTGAGTATTGTGCGAATCAGTGGTGTCACAGACCCGCCATAGAGATTCATCTTTGGCCTTGAGTATCGACGGAGATGGCGAAGTGCTTAGTACCTGTTCTTGTTGTAGCCATGACACGCACTGCTTTAGCAGTGAACGTAAAGAATCCATTCTTGTCCATGCTCCCCTAAGGGAAGGGTACAAGCGCCCCTGGACAATGATATTCACTATCCATCATCGATCATCTCCGACACTTCCTGTCCCTTAAACAGTGCCTTTCCTGTGACCTGCGTACGCGGAAACACGGAGAATGTTGGGAGCTGTTTGCACAGTGGGAGCTTGAACGAGGCCCCGAGCCACGTTGCGCGTCCTCCCTTCTCGAGAATCGCGCGTGCAAGGGCGATCGTCGCACTGAGCCGGTCATCTTTCGTGAAGCACATGGAGTCAAGGATGACACCAAGGAGACCCATGATGCTGAACACCATATCCACATGTCGTGAGGACGTCTGCATGAGTGCACTCTTCCAGATTGCGTACAGTTTTGTGTCCTCGTCCATGTTGTTGTCCATGGCAATACACAACGCCGCAACGTTGGGGTAGAATAACTTGCGTGTTGGTCGCCAGAAAGGAACGTCATTATACGTATGGTGCATTGGATAGGGACTAAAGATTTTGGCTTCTACCTTTAATGATTCGGATTGGCCATCTCGAATGAACGACATAACGCCGGTGGTGCAGGTTTTGAGAAGGAGAGACAGAGAAGTGACAGCGGATTGGTTTGGAACGACTTCTTCTAGGCGCTCGGTACTTTCCATCGTGACACCAGCGCTTGCTTGGCCTGAGTGGAGCTTCCACGTAAAAAGGACTTCAATAATCGGCGGAGCTAGCGCTTCCTGGAGAGTCCAACCGCGGTGGATCCACGCCGTTTCTTCGTCGAGAGACACCATGTACTGTAATCCTCCGGCGAGGACAACACACACCATCCTGTACATCTCTTTGATCTGCCACGGCTTGTCATCTTCGCTCGTCTGCATGATGCATAACCGATCCAGCCAGAGATGCGTGCAGCCCTGTCGGAGGGACGCTGTACAGCACGTTTGTGCTGATGGGATTCGCTCCTTAAGCACCCTTGACGTCAAATTCAATGCCTTTACCGCCTCCCACAAAGCTCTTGCCAGTTCGTACATTGCACCAGACGTAGGATATGGCGCAGTACGCTACGACAGGGAAATCGGTGAACTCGCAGCTGAGAAGGACCGCATTCTCGGTAAGAGCCTTGTAGTCTAGCAGGCGGTACCGTTGTGGGATCGCAGAGGGTGTGATATCCACTGCTTCATCTCCAGGGCCAAGTAGATGGAGCGATTTCTCGTAGATAACCTTTGGTTTCGTGGCCACCTGATAAACCACGATATATCACGCGAATCAACAATAAGACTCACACTGACAGACACCATTAAAAAATCCCGCTGGCTCGCTACTGAGTACTAGTACTGATGCTTGTGGGTTGGTCTGAGAAAAAAAAAACGCGATATGGCGGATATCATTGTTTGGGCGTCTATCGATGTCGTTCGGCAACATGGCCGATACTTTGCTGAAGGACTTGTAACGAACCAGCTCGTCTCAAAGTTAGGGCAGGGCAATAAATTTTCCTTTTCTGGATTGAACGACTTTTCTTCATACGGATCGTTGAGTCTGGTTTACGAGACTACTTTCTGGGTGACATAGCGGTGGAAAACACTCACCTCGATTCAATCGTAGCACTTTCCACGATTCAGACTGTTTTCAACAGTGCCTCTACAGATAACAATCCGTGTTATTTCCTTGGTTCTGGTCGTTAATGCTATTTTGAACCATAATAACGCAGATTTCCCTACGGCGAGAAGAAAGGAAGGTGTTGTCCCGAATTGAATCCAGTGTTATCGATATGGACCCCTGATCGATACAGCCTGGGCACAGCTGGGCCGCGACTATTTTGAACGAGTCAAAAATAGAATCAGTGCGAAATCTCGGAAAATCGGCATCTCGGATTTTGATTCTATTTTGATCATCCACAAATAGTCGCCCCCCAGCTGTGGGGGTACGTAAACCATCACAGATGCCTTTTTTTATATCTCACTAGCCGCCCAAGTGTAACGTGCCAGGATGCTGTCGTGACCACTTCAAGAACAGCTCTCTCCGGAACGGCCGCTGCATATTCCGGTTGCACTACCAGACATCAAGTTGGCATTGGTAGAGTGTCTGTCTTTTACACAATCTCACTGGGATCTCATAGTTTGGCCAACACAGGCGTTCCACGGGCCACGTTCCATATGTCATGGATGCCACTCTCCTTGAGCTGCCAGACCCGCTCGTACCCGCCAACCGCACGTTCTATTTCAAGGCCGTAAAATGGCTTGGGGGGAAGCACGACGGATATGTGCTCGCGCCGATGAAGAAATACCTCGCCGTACGCAAAGCCCAGCTCCGCACCGTAGATGAGATGCTCATCCATTTCCAATGCCTCTTCACATTCGGGCTCCTCGAGTCTGTCTTTGAACGCAAAGTACCCGAGAAACTCCTGCTTTCCGTGGATAGCGAAGGAAACACAGTCATGACCGATGAGAACATGCTTATTCTGCTGCTTCTTTGGTGGCGACACGTGCAGCAGTTGTCCCAGCGGTATCCGGATCGATATCGTCGATGGGCAGAGCGCGTGGATGAGGATTTGACTTCCCTAGAGACCTTAATCTACAGACTGGCCTCTTTCTGTACTTCACGTGCACAAGAGGTCGCCCCATACTTCGTTGGCATGGCCTCTGTCGCCGTGACAGTCGCCAGTTTCCGAGGGGCGCTCTTTGCTCATGGCATGTCGGCCGTTCCCAAAAAACCCGGCCACTCCTTTCCAGTGTCATCCTTTTTCCCTCTTATCAAGGACGCCGTGTGCTCTAAGGGGTGGTGTCCCCTCGCTATTAAGCGCTTCCTTGAATCGTCGATAATCCTTCTGGAGTATGCGGGCACATGCAAACCCCCCATCCATCACGGAGCTGACTGCACCGAGGAAGCCTGCACTCGGAATACGATTGATATCTCCACCTACACCAGAAAGCACGTCATGGGGACTTGCGCTTGTGCGTATACGAAACCTCCTATATCAGCTGTATACGATCTGCTACAAGGAGGAGGGATCCCAGTTGTCCAGCACATGCCAGACGGCACGCTATGTATCAGAGATGCATCTGAAATTCCCTACATCGCTATATCCCACGTTTGGGTGGATGGCCTCGGAAGCACGAGCGAGGCAGGGCTACCCACATGCCAAATTGAACGCCTAGCGGAGTTGGTCCACACCCTGCTTCCCGGTGGGGCATTCTGGATAGATTCCCTTTGCATTCCTGAAGTTAGAGAACTGAGGAAGCAGGCAATCAGGAAGATGACGCTGACATATGCGAATGCGCGTGCTGTGCTTGTGATCGACGCAGGCATCCGTTCTCTCTCGCTTTCTTCTCCTTTGGAAGAAACAGCACTATCAATCTTAACTTCAGGTTGGATGCAGCGCCTCTGGACACTCCAAGAAGGTCTGTTAGCAAAGAAACTGATATTTGAACTCTCGGATGGTTTTGCACCTCTGGACAACCTCTTCCCCGATGCTGTCGTTCAGTGGTGTAACCCGGTTCTATCCCATTGTCTCTCGGAACTAGTTCGTTTCACCAGACGACACAATCCCGACCTCTCATCTATCCCCGACGCTCGTATAGAATTCACCGACCTCGTGCGATTCCTGGTTGGGAGATGGACGAGCAGACCGGAGGACGAGACGATTGCGGTATGCGGGCTGCTGAACGTGGATCCCAATATATTCTTCGACGTCCAGCCTTCTGAGCGTTTGAAGACTCTACTTCTCCAACTCCGGCACCTGCCTGGGGATATTATTTTTATGGATTGTCCAAAGATGGAGGACGAACCTGGCTTTCGCTGGGCACCGAAATCTCTGATGCGATCTGACTCTCGTGTGGGACACGAGTGCCGAGCAGTGTGTACGGTAGATGGGTTAGAAGCGGAGTACTGCTGCGCCCGGCTTGCCCAGGTCGTCAGAGTCTCTACTGGGGCTTCTGTGAAGCTTTTCGTCAAATTCGCTCCCCAGGACCAGGGAGGTACTACTACCCAAGTGCTCAGCGCGACGATAGAAAGGCCAGCCTATTCCTATGCTCTCAACGCCGTGCTTTTAGAGAAATACCCAGAGACGGGGCACGCGTGGGTGAAAGGCGTACTTGGATTGCTGTCTGAGTCTGACGGAGTTTTGGGTTTGAGAGGGTGCGAGTATCAGGAGCGCACGATGCTCTTTAGGTCAACAGAGAGAGTGATGAGGAAATGTGTAGCCGAGGATTCCAGCTCTGCTATAGTCGTAGAGGCGACACTAGAGACCCTACGGTTGCTGGTGAAGTAGGGAGGAAAGCTTCACTGTGTTGCATTCTGCGTGGCGTAACCGTGTTCCTGTCATTATCATTTAGCTAGCTGGGGGAACGAGTCTAGACGGTATCAACCTTGAGTATGACTGTATGAGTTGGACTAATGTAGAGCGCAAGTACTACATTTTTCTCCGTGTTCCGAGTCCTCGATGTTCTAGATGAAACAGTCAAACCGTTGTTGTACAGAGAAGTGAGTGCCGAGAGTTGGTCGGTTGAGTGCTACGAGAATTGCAATTATTTATTTATTATAAATAATAAATGAATAGTTCGGTATAAGCCCCAATGCAACCCTTCTAGCTCTTGGACAACGACGACCACGACAATCAACATTGCCCGTAACTTCAAGATAGGATCTTATCCTACGGCTGCGAATAATCCTCGAAATAATGTCAACAAGGACGTTAGTTTCGCCATGGAGCCCATAGCAATAGCGTCAGTAATCACCCTGCGAGCAAAACTGTTTACTGACGAAAGCGCAGTATGATAACGGATTTCTTCCATCCAAATGTTGGCGGCGTAGAAAATCACGTTTACATGCTGAGCGCGAACCTGATAAAACGTGGCCACAAGGTGTGTCCTACGAAAATATTTCCAGTTCTTCATTGACAATCCCAGGTCATCGTTATCACACACAGCCATTCACCTAACCGCGTCGGTATCCGTTGGCTCCTTCCTTCACTAAAAGTGTATTATCTTCCTTTCGTGCCAATTGCTTCCTCTGCGACACTACCCAACTTCTTCACTTTCCTGCCCTACCTCCGGACGATCCTCATTCGAGAGCACATTCTCCTTATTCATGCTCATGCTAGCTTGTCTTCTCTCGGCCACGAAGGAATTCTGCATTCCCATCTACTTGGCGTCAGGACAGTATTCACCGATCACAGTCTGTTTGGTTTCGAAGACGCTGCGAGCATCCTGACGAACAAGCTCTTAGCGGGGACGCTGAGGAATGTCGATGCAGTCATTTGTGTATCTCATACGGGGTGAGGGTATCTCCAATTTATCTCTCTGTTATACTGACTATCTGTAGGAGGGAGAACACCGTCCTTCGAGGAGAGCTCTTTGACAAATCAGGCAGAGTCCGGGATAATGTATATGTTATCCCGAATACACTGGTACCAGAGCATTTTCAACCTGGAATGCCGAAATCCAGTGATACTGGTAAAACATAGTTGCCAGTGACCCTTGACTCGCTAACATCTTCTCAGTGACCATTGTCGTACTCTCCCGACTTGCATACCGCAAAGGCATCGATCTCCTCGTCGCCACCGCACCCCGTATCTGTAGCGCCTTCCCCCATGTTCGCTTCGTCGTCGGTACGTATCTTACTCTCGCTGCTATCCCGTTATTTATTGTCTATTCAGGCGGTGACGGCCCGAAACTCATCGACCTCCTCCAAATGCGCGAAAAATATAACCTTCAAGATCGTATCGAGCTTCTGGGACCCATCCGGCCCAATGACGTCCGCTCTGTCCTCATGCGAGGCGTCATATTCCTCAACACGTCGCTCACAGAATCCTTTGGGATCGCCATCCTCGAAGCGGCATGCGCAGGGCTGTATGTAGTATCTACACGCGTGGGCGGGGTGCCGGAGATTCTGCCTGAGGATATGATCAGTTTTGCGGAGCCTGAGGAAGATGGTACGTTCTGCTTCCTGCCATCATTCACCATCTCTCATGCAGTTTCATGTAGATGTGTTCCGAGCCATATCAGAGGCTATCGAGATCATCTCCGACGGGAAGCATGATCCCATTCGTGCACACGAGCGGATCAAGACGTTCTACGACTGGGCGCAAGTCGCGGAGCGTACCGAGGTTGTGTATGATACCGTCGTCAAGTCGAGACAGATGGAACTCTGGGAAAGAATGAAGAGGTTCGTTCGGTCGTCCTGCTCTTTGAATTTTGCTTATGTTATTGGACAGAACGATGGGGCTAGGCCCTTTCGCAGGACCGATATACTTAATCATCCTTGTCGTGGACTGTCTATTTTTCATGTTTTTGGAGTGGTGGTTCCCGAGGGACGATATGGATTTCGTTGTTAGACATTGGGATCATGACCGCTTTGCTCAGGTTGGCGTTCCTGTGCGGTTCAGTGAAAATCAGGCTAACCTTTTCTTGTTAGTGCGTCAATCAGGACCCGGGAGGTTGAGACTCTTTAGTCATGCCTTCAGGGTCTCCTACCCTCCTCGGCCCTATTTAACATCGTTTCTCAGCCAACTTTATTCAAACTGCTACTCCACGGCCCCGAGATCTATCACCTTAATCATAGGCGCACAGTGGTCACTACACGATCGAATCTCCATCGTATACCGCTGCTCGGAAAGATATCGATTAGAGGGTGCAGTGTCTTCCGTCCAGGTTATTTCTCCCATACATTCCGCGCGATAGGTCCTTGTACCGCTTCTGTCGACTAGCAGCAGAGGATGAGCAGCACACTTCGTCTGTGCTACCATTCCCGGTCTCGCCTGCCTACGACAGAATTTTTGGATCGGCCTCAGGCTGTGTCGTATATGCCCACAATTGCATTTAGCATGGGGCTTGGTATTGCCGACCGGTTGACTTGCCTGTTACAGTTCCCTGCGGCCGAGCCTCTCTTTGCATAGTTGGTTCATCAGGTTTTCAAAATCTTCCGTAGCGTCTCGGTGTGTATACCGTCGCTCAGTCTTTGTACTGCTGCGTCCGAAGGAGACATGTGAACACGTCGAGTATTGTGTTTGACGTACTATACCGCGTAGGATAGAATGCATTGTCAGTTCTTTTTCAATTTTTTCCGCTTGTCCCTACAACACTTTAAACCCGTGAGACGTCCTTGGCTGGCAACCGAGGGTATCACAGCGGGCACAGCGGCATGAAGGGTTGTAGTCTGTGCGTCGGCGCAGAACCCCGGCGTTCCTTTTTGGGACCTTGTCCGGTTCCCAAAACGAGGGATCTACATAGGCGCCGTGTGGATCTGGTGTTGCTCAAAGTGATTATAGTCGGACTGGTCATGGAAAGGAGACGCAGCGAATGTAATCCGGAGAAATGGAAGCCAGAGTCGACGGTACCTTCATGATATGGCAGCTGTTTGTACTGTTTATGAGAAACAGTCGGGACCACGCGGTTTGCGGCAAGTCATGCAGGTGGTTTCCCATCAAATTTCCGACTGGGACCTTGTGCCGGTACCATCACAATCCAATTTCCTTCGCCTTGGATTATCACCATTTCTCGTGATTCGATTGAACGCTAAACAGGAGGAAGTTGCAGTAAGTAGCAGTCTTTCCTGGTGCTCCTTTCTTGATGCCGATCTTCGACTAGGTTTTAATGGCCCACGTTCTTCCACCCAATGACAATCTGCTAGAGTATACTTGGACTCTTCCTGTGGACCAAAACGCCAAAAAGTTCAAAGACTCTGTTTTACGTGAACTGCGTAACGAGGGGATAAATGAGACATCCACTTGCTCCGCGATGATCAATGATTTATTGCAGCTGCAATCATATCTCCCGCGGTATGATCTCGAGATGTCGCGGCTCAAGCGTACTTTATGCATTTTATCCGTGACCAAGCGATGCATTAACCAGTGTTCTCTCTTCCACAAATCTTCCCTGGCCCCCATTCGTAGACTCCCCGTAGAGATGCTAGTCACCATCTTTGAAGAGGCGTGTACCCTCCCTACCTTTGGCGTAAACTCTCCAATCACACTTCCTACAACCATATCGTCTGTATGTTTCTATTGGCGCAGTATCTGTCTGTCTACTCCCTCCATATGGTCGAATATCACAGCCCGTCACACCTCTCCAGACAGTTCTAAAATTATTGCTCGTATCAATCATTATCAATCCATGTCTCTGAACCACGCCCTCACTTTCGACCTCACCGCTATGATTGACAAAGCCAGTCAAAGGCGGATCGCGTCAACTTTTCGCATTGTACCTTCCTTCCTGGATCGATGCAGCACGGTTCGCTTCACCATGACTGGACGGGCAAAGGCGGTCTACAATAAGGCCCTCACATTTCGTTCTCCTTTATTAAAGTCGGTTGAAATCTGTTCTCTGGACGGTTCTGTGAAGCCTTGGGCAATGTTCGCGGAAGCACCGAATATACAGTGTCTCCATATTCATGGCTTGCAAGGACCAGCGACCCAGCACTTTCTATCCGAGCATCCAATTACTACACTTTCTTTATCTCAATGCTCGTCGCATTTGTTGTGGGAGTTCGTAGGGGTAACAAAGGCCACGCTCGTGGACTGTATGGGGAAAAGACCAGTGACGGCAATATCCATTCCCATCAACCCCGCCCCTCATCTCCTCGAATCCCTCTCGCTAACTAACACTCTCCTCGGTCCAATCATAACCAATCCATCCTTCTCGTTTTCTCGTCTCGCCACCTTGGAAATCATCCTCACGCCCGACTCCGAACTAGCCGTTGCTACACTCCTCGATGATCTACAAAACTGCCTTGTATCGAAACCAGATCCCCCGCCGATAACGTCCCTTAGTCTAAGATGTGTGCCCATATCTGATGCAGAGCTCATCAATATTCTCGATCGTATACCGCTCAGAAAGATATCCATCATAGAACCAGACAGAGGGCAGCGTTCGAATCATTTACCGGTGATCACGGAAGGGTTCATAAATTGCCTGCACGAACACCCGGTCTTAGAAAGTATAGAGTTGGGTTTCGCTGCTGCCAGATCAATCTTCTTGGAGGAAAGTGGAGTGATGGATATGCTTGAACACCGCGCTACTGTTGCATTGCTCAAGGAGGTTACAGTTGGGATTCGTCGTGGGAGAGAGATGAGTGCGCAGACACTAGAAAGACTAAGGCAGCTCAGGGAGCAGGGGATAATGGCGACGCAATGGTGAATACTTTTATCTTCGTTGTGCTCGATATGGATCGTGTAAGATGAAAATCGAGACTCATATAATGTCGAACGAATTGCTTAACGTTTGCAAACGGGTGGATTTTAACATGTTTGTTCATTTGCGTTTGTTGAATATATGTAGAAGCCCTTTAAAGTAGCAATAAAATGTCCATGTCTGAGAAATAGATTGTCCGAAGGTAGGGAGGTATCATGGGAGATGTATGGTATATATGATAGCATAAGCAAATAGATGGATATTCGATAGATCGACTTGAAGACCTCGTGCGACACCACCGAGCCATTCGGTTTCGTCACTCCTGGGAGATATATATCTTCCGGAGCTGGTCCTCGGTGGCTCTTTCGTCGCAGACGGGACATGCCTCTGTATATTTCAGCGCGGCGCGAATGCACCGTACGCAATACACATGTCCACACGGAGTTGCGCAGAGGGTTGTGTGCTCTTTTTCGCACATCGGACACGAGAAGTGAGACGTCTCTTCAACGTCTTCTTCATCGCTCTCCTCTTCGTCGTCGGTTACCGCATCATTCTGGAAGGGCCAATGTAAGGACTAGCAGGCGAACAGGAGAAAGGTCTACACACAGATGATGGCGGCAACCTGAGATACTCCGGGTCTTCAAAGTCGTACTCATTGCTGTCTTCCCATGAAGTATCGAGGGGCTCATCTCCTGAGTCGGAGACTTCGTCAGGATACTCCTCTTCTCCCCTCTCATCCTCCCAACCATCTTCGAGGTCATAATAATCCTCTTCTTCTGAGTCGTCGTCGTCACTGTCATCGTCGTCAGAGTCATGAACTTGCTCCATGTGGACGCGGAAGCCTGCCGCTGTACGGCAGTGCTTGTCGCACGGCACACAATAGTGATGATTCGGTGCGGTGACGCAGTGCTATGAAATAAACGCGTTAGACTTTTCAACAAACATAGAAAGACTACCAGCTTACGCGACGAAGAACTTGGCCGTTCAAGAATCGACGGCCACATCTCCAACATTCGGGATGGTCGTTGGAGTTCATAATGTGCTCGGCTCGTTGCCGTTTATCGAAGAAGTACTCGTCGCACAATGCACAGTACACTCCGTCCATGCGTATCATATCAGTAGACATGATGATAGATGATATTGGTTGGTTGGTTCAATGGTGGTGGTTGTTGGTTGTTCAAAGTGTTGTAATTGTGGGGATCCTGGTTGCAGAGCGCACCCATTTTATACCCTTCGTTGGTATGCACATGTTTTGACACGTCTTAGACATGGTCTCCGGAGAAACAGACTGCCGGCCCGAAAGGAGGCATTTTTTGGTTCCACGGAAGAATCGTCTTCGATCAGTTCAAAAGGGGCTATGGGTAGACAGTCTCGAAGGGCAGTGAATCCTAGTCCTGAGGCAGCTGCGGGCGACGAGTGGAGTGTGATCATGTTTGGCGCAAAACGACGATGCGTGGAGATGGGATTTCCGTCATATTCAATAGCTTCCGTCCCCCCTTGACAACATAGGTGTCGCTATAGGAGGACGATCTGCCGGTGAAACAAAGTTTCAAGACCAACGGTTCCTCCGCGGACGAAGAACTCTGTCGACACAGAGATCAGAAAGCAGCGAGGAAACGAACTACAAGGAACATACTTTGCGTTCGATGTGACGAGACAGAAGAAGGAAAATAGCACAAAAAAGGACGCATGGGGCATGAACTCGCAGTGGCCGACGCAGTAGGAACAACTATGAGAAAAGTGGATTCTGTCTATTATATGAGCAAGTAACCTTTCTAACGAAGCCGTGAAGCCTACCGTGCAGGATGGTTCAGCATTGCCCTGATAGCCCAGAGCGCAATAATGACAAGTTTTTGTTTATCAAGACATCGCACCCACGCCGACAACGCTTCGCAGCGGCTCATCTGCCGTGGTTTAGCAGGATACGTGAGCATACGAAGCCTCAGCGCGTGGGGCAGCGATATCGCAGTTGCCGGTTCGTAGTTGTCGGTCGAATGTCTGCAAACCATGCTCGACTGCCCTTTGCCCAACAAGCTCTGCAGTCGGCGGTGCAAAGTACACGATCCATTCGTTCTCTTTCAGGTATTCCGAGAAAAGTAAAGCTGCCTTGGGACTGGTACATCATGGAAGAATGCGAGGAAGCCCCTGCGCCGGTCGGTCACCATCTCATTCTACCGCAAGAATAAAATCGGCAAATAGCTCTGCTGTCGTAGAAGATTCTTCACGGATATTGGCGTCGGGCTTGATGGAGCGTAGCGTCGAAGCGGTATCCTTCTCGACGACACATAATTCTGTCGATGAGAGTGAGAACAAGATGCTGGGTTAGTGAAGACAACACGTACCATCCTTCCCTATACTATTCTCTTCAACTAAAGCGTCGCATGAGCGTGCACAAGTTGTGATAATCCCATCGAAATCGTCCAGCCCAGTTACTGGCGCCAGTTCAGTGATATTGGTGAGCACCGTCACGGGGCTCACGATTACCCGCACTGGAATCGAGAAAGGCGTGTTTTTTTCTGCAGCAAAGGCGGTGTCATTTCCATCCTGGTCACTGTCAGAGGATGACGTCGTTTCACGAAGGAGGAGAATGTTGCTCTTGGACCATGGAGATCGGCGGCAAAGAGCGGAACAGGGTAATGTGACCTTGACCATCGACCATCACGACGTGCGCCGCTTCTGTTGATCGCTCTCGCTACTTCTCTTCTGTACATGGCCAATGCTAAGGATGATTCCGACTCTGAAGACAAAGCCACGTTCCTTCTGCTGGTGATGCTGGTGCGTATTTGATTCGTGGTGACAAGACTCTGCTCACCAGGCTGCAGCAGCGTCCGATTCCTCCGTAGAGATGCTACCTACCCACCTCGAATGAAGAACGACGTGCTAGACGTCAAGGGACAAATCTCCATCACCATGGTCGACGATGCAGTGAGCTGCCCTCCCGATGCCCTGTGCGTAGCGTCGACTTTGATGAGACTGTAGCTAGCCAAAAACTGGCCAGGGAAGGAAAAGACTCCGCATCGATGGCAACAATATTGTGTACGTTCGCTATGCATGCTTCCACAGTGCGTCGCCTTTATTGCATGTAATAGACAAATCGTTAAAGTTTCAGACCCACCAGATACGAAGTAATACCCTCTATCGTATATGCCGCCAGAGCACGATGTTGCCATATGACCAACAGCTCTCGTTACTGAACCATAAAGGACGACTTGTACGAAGCGGAAGTCTGAACCAAAGGAAGGCAAATCCTGGACGATCTCTCTGGCTCTGTTGAAAAGCACCAAAGAACTTAATCTTCTCTTTTCAACTCGCCTTGGACTAGCGGCGCTTCGGGCAAACAGGTTTCAATTTCTTCAGTTCCAAGGACGAGTTGGATGCCAATCGACGGCGAATCGGCAGGCCACCTCGAAAGGATAGATTCATATGAGAGAGTCGCGGAGCAGCGTGAAGGAGCTCCTGAAGCCAAGAGCAGAGGTATGCGATTTAATGGCTCCTCTGTCTAATACTTCCGCTAACCTCAGTCAGGTGTCCTTCTTTCTTTAGCCTGAGGTACTCTGTTCTACGCTATCAGATATAACACTTGGTGCCCTCCATGAATTGTCGGTGCTTGGTGTTTAGTTAAAAAATATTTCCATGAGTTGAAACTTGAGCTTGAGTCGAAGGTGCAGACATTAGACTGAGAGGCGAACCACCAACAATCCAGATATTGATCTGATCTCTACAAGTAATCTACAGCTCAGCGTCATTGGTTTACTATCATGGGATCTGATTGACTCGTAAATTATAGAAATCGCACCAAAGAGGGCTGAGCTCAAGATTCGCAATCGCCCGGCGTTCATGCTTCCATTTGGATATTCTGGATCAATTCGACCCCTACGTACAACATACAACATACAATCATCACTAATGTTCGTAGTCTTCACTGGTCGTCACCTTCCTCGGATTCCCACCTGGTTCTCATTTCTGCTCGATCACCATCTTGTAAAACAGTACTGCCTTGCGCGTCAAGGAGGCTATTACCGGGACCCAGAGAAAGCCAAGACCGTATGGCAACGCTTACCACCTCTGCAACTTTGGGATGATCATAGTAAACGTATAGATAGATAGCGTGAAGATCTTCTCCAGACGAAGCAGTAGCGTCCAATGGCGGTCGATTTTGCATGGCCGTATTTTGATGCTGCGCTAGGTTTTCAAGGTCCTCGCCGTCCAACCCGTCGGTGAACTCCCTCTTGGGATTGTGACGGTTTTTGGTGACCATCCCTCCAATCTTGAGCACGACGAGGTCGAGCAGAGTGGCGGAGGCTTGCACGTCAAAGTTATACGGAAACTGGGCCATCTGACTAATTGAGAACATAGTTGACGTCGCAGGGTGATTTTCAGGTAGCTGTCGTGGAAATTGTGAGATCTAGGTAAGAAATCAGCGTGAAAGGAACTTACATAGCTGACCGACATCAGACGTAAGCGGACGTAATCAACTGGGTCGTCCCAGAATTTTACACTCATGTTCAACGACCTTTCTTCCAAATCTAAGGAATATTTGTCGGGGTATGTTTCGACGAGAATCTTTTCGATGTTCCGAGCGTCTGACACAATGAAATCGAGGTCCTGCTGTGTCACCGTCAGCATCAATCTTGGATGTGCATCATAGAGACTTACCATGGTTTCACGGTACCACTTGGGAGTAGAGGAAGCGAACATCGCCTCTGCCGCGTGGTCCCCAATAATCTTGATGGTCGTCTCTGGAATGATCCCGTCTCGACGAAGTCGATGTAGATCTTCCATAAACATTGTCACAAGCTCCAGGCGACACACAAGACCGAAAAGGAACTAACGAAGGCTTTAGTGTCACAGATTAGTATCAGGGTAGTTGAATATACGTACATAGGTGACCATGGTCTAGTTCTCGAAAGATCAGATGGACTGGAAAGGTGAAAAGGATGTGAAAGAGTGGGTATATTTGAGACGCATTATATAGTATGCGTACTAGGTCAAAGCACAGTTTCCGTTTGCAGAATACAGAACCAAGCCGCAGCTACATACAATTATGGATGGGTCAGCCAAGCCAAGAAGGACGTTCGGCATGCCCGGACCCCAAATGCATTTCGTATCACAAAGGAAAAAATCGCCTTCATAGGCTTCCTGCACGTAGATCCGAGAGACACCAGACAAGATGTGACCCTGGAAGCAAGACCATGGAAGACTCGAAAGGAACGAGCAAGGCGCCAATCATTCATACCGCTATTGTCACAAAAAGAACCCGCTTTGTTTGCCCCAGCACACGGTCAAGTCGGTCCAAGTCAAGTCCAAGTTGTGGTCAAAGCGAATGGATGATGTTTGTCGGTCATTCATGCATTGCTTGCCGGATCGACATCGCCTTGGCCAATAGCGCTATACATAATCCAATGCGTCAATCTTGAGATCGAATCACTAGCATAGTATACCCTCCGGATTTGAGTCTGTCTTTGCGTAACAGGAATGTAGAATGCAAGGGGGTGGCGGAAATAAAATTGCGCACATGACGTACATTTTCGCGTTTAAGGTCAGGTAGACCCTCCCCTCCCTCCCCCTCCTGCCATATACGGTAGTAATATGACCATATATGGGTGGCTTAGTAATGCTATGTCAGCGCAATATGGTCACCAAAAGTGCCGGCCAGGTTGCCGTGCCTCATTATAGCACGGAAAAGGTATATAAAGCGCGTTGGATGTTTTAATTAGCTCACAAGAGATCGTATTGAGATGGAACTATCTCGCTATACCTCATTAGGCTCTCTCATACTGCTACATAAGGAAATTTGGTATCGCGTTTAAGGTCAGGACCCCTCCCCCCCTCCCCCCCCCTCCCCTGTCCGGGATTTTATTCCCACCACCCCCTTGGTAGAATGTCCCCTATGGCCGACAGTTCAGTTCTCATCGTCCGCTCGGGAGGTGGGGCATGATAAAGCTGAATTTAGTGTCCTAAGTCGGTTGAGACAATCACAATTCACAAGCGATCGCGGCACAGGTACGTACCTTAGTATGAAGCCCAAGCTTTCCATTTTTCAGATAAGAGGGAAAATTCCGGCTACTGCTTAATTTGTCTATCCTCTATTGTTCAACGCTATTGTTGATTTCGTCTTTGCGACTTCGAAGTTGCGTTGTTTCGGAGACTCCTGTGAAAGCCAAATAAACCCCAACAACGCGTCTTGTTGTTGCACGTGTCATGCAGGGACCTGACTGGAACCATCAACTTCACTGAGCATTGTTCAGAGTAAGCAACGTTCAACGTTCAGCGCTTCGGTGTTTGGCGCCTAGCTTTCAAATTAAACTTCTTTTCTTTCACTTATGTGCTACGCTCTGAACTTTCAAAAAAAAACTTGGGCACGTCACTAGGTGCACGTTTCAATGAACTGAATCAGCATCAAACTTGTAACCTGCAGCCATGTGTCACCCAGAGCTTATACGTCTAGATGCACACCCAACGTCAGAATCATGCTATCTGTTCGATATCCATTCATGGAATTGGGCTCTGGCTGGCTGTGATCTGGGAATCGGCTTTATCGTCGCTCTCAACCTCGCCGACGACGGCTTCCTCACTCAAAGCTCTTCTTTCAGTAGGAGCAGAACATGATATCCTAGTATCGGAAATGCGGTGCTGGTGAGGTGCGAGGATGTTAGTTTTACATAATCTGTACACGAGATAAAGAAAATCTAAGAAGACAATAAGAACGACCTTCACGAAAGGATGACCTTGAAAATGCCTCCCTCAACAGCCAACCCTCTGAACATCGTTTTTCCCAACAAAAGATCCACCCTCTTCACTCCATCCTGCCTCTCCGCGTATTCCAGGTCAGGATTGCCTAGAGCCCTGCACCTACGAGCAAAAGCCCTCGCAACTACAGCCCTGTCACCTTCGGGTATCCTCTCCCATTCGGCCCTACTGATTCTCCACATCATCATCCGGTATAAACCCTGCAAGACATCTCCCAACGACACTCCCCTGATCCCATCACCAGCGACAGTTACAGGCCAACACGGCAGTTCATCACAGATAATCGTCATCCTCTGGACATGAGGGCGCGTAGCTGGACCATTGAGTTCATTTAAACCCAACTGAATTTGCATACCCATGTTATCCACCCGGATTGGGTTGAACGCAGCCATCGACAAGTCGAACCACAGATATCCGGCTTGTGCATATTCACTGAGCCATGGATTAAGTTGGAGCTGCTGCTGATTCTGCTGATAAATGTTGTACAAGGGGGACCGGGTACTATTGTAGAAATGGTCTCTGTACGTATCTGCTTGACCGCCGATACCCCCGAATGACCCGGAGTTGGTTCGCTGATAGGGTGAATTGTAGAAAGGAGGGTCGCCAAGATGTGGAGAGCCTCTGGGGAGGGGTATATTGTGGGCGTATGGCGAGGGGGTACTGGCACATAGTGCAGAGGGAGGTACAAAAGGGCTGCTCTGTGCGGCGGCGGCGCCGGTGCGGTCATAGAATGGCGACGTGTAAGGTGACGCACTGGTGTAAGAACTGGTATAGGAAAATCGTCCAGCCATGCACGACAGTTCGCAAGACTCGTAACGTTGTGAATATTGCATCGATATACCCGTGAGTAGTCTCTGCACTTGGTATTGTGTCCGCAAGTCCTCTTTATGAAGTTGTGATCGTACCTTTCACTCGGGTCTCGTAGTCCTATAGCCCAGTGTAGTCTGTTGCTTCCGGCTTGTATGTGCTCTAGTAGCACTACTGTAGGCACATATATAACTAGCGAGTCGATGCCGCTTCTGAGGTAGACACTAAAAATCATGCAAAAAGCTGATGTATTTCCTGGAAGACTTATCCTAATACATTGCTATAATGTATTCTGCATATGGTTCCTCGTTCCACAACTAGCCCTTGGCCGAAAATACTAAAGGTAGTCCACCGGACGATGTCGGGGTCATGCACAATAAGGAAGTCGCCGGAAAAGCTGCCCGTATGTCGCACAGTCGCAGACTGATGTCCTATCAAGGGGTGTAGGTAAGCGCAAATCCTGATACAATAGACTGATCCTACAGTGACGATTCGATCCGCATCCAAAAAGAGCTAAAACCGAGTTCTGCTTGCCTAGCCTGTATACTGCCGGCGTGCTCGTAGGCATGCACGATGACCTTGCTTTTGGGGTGGTACCCTCACTCGCTGCTTGCCGATACCTACTAAAATCATCATGGAGTCGCGCCGTCGCATGGTTAAATCATGCTTGAGATCTTCACAGATCAGGGTCTATCGGTATTGTAGGGGATCGTTGCGCGGCGCCTGAAGTGGAATTTGAACTCGGAACAACTTGAGATGAAACACAGGGTCGATGGGAGCAGTAGTCAGTAAAGAGGTGTTCTTGGTTCCGTGGAGGTATCGTCTGCGATCTTTTGATGGGCTACAGCTGGACTGGCGAACCATTTTCCGGCGGTAGTGGGCAACAAACGCAGCGCGATTCTGTTCGTCGCACGACGAGGTGTAAAATGAGATTTTCCGGCGTCCCGTCCCTCCTTCTCACAGATATGTGTGAAAAAAAGACGACCTGCCCGCGAAACAAGTTGCCCAAGACTACTGTCGGTTTCTCCGCGGACGAGGACATCTATGACATTAAACAAGATAGCTGAACCCGCGGTGAAATGATGAAGGGCAGTACATACTTTCTGTGAATACGACGCCAGCAGGAAAATCAGCACAAAATGCAGCACTTGAGCCCATCTTTGGCGTTGCGAGGACCGTGGTGACCAATAACCGCAACCCTAACTGACTTTAGGTCGAACGATTCCTTCAGGAATGGTAGAATGCGAAGAACATGATCCGCCATGGCGCATTCAGCATCTCGAGCACAATATCTTTCAAGCGTTGAGAGAAGACGTGACTGCCATGGGCCCGGTACCTCGAGCAGATACAGCAAAATTCTTCACCGCCAAGGGGGGCCAGAAAGAGTGTCCCCGGTTTTGCCGCCAGTGAGATACAGTAATCTCGTAGAATGAGGCAATATTGCAAGAGTGAAGTCGGCGAGCTGCTCTGCTGTCTCCGAAGATTGTCCACGGATGCCGACGTTGGGCATGACGGAACGAGGCAGTAGCCTTCCCGGCGACATGGAAGGCAGATTCTTTTTTTTTTTGGTTGGGGCTATCGCAGAGGCGGTCCGGCGACATAGTCGCTTCCAACGTGCAGCCGTATTTGTTGCCAGGGATTAAAATCAAGCAGGTGGAAGGCAGATTCTGTCGGTAAGCTTGAGAACAGGATTTTGCATTAGTGAATACGACTCGTACCGTTCTTCCCTGTACCGTTTGCCTTATCCAAAGCTTCGTATGAGCGTGTATCGGTCGTGATAATTCCATCGAAATCGTCCAGCGCAATTACTGGTGCCTTCAGTGATATTGGTGAGCACCGTCTCGCACTGGACTTGAGAAAGGCGTGTATTTGCTGCAGAAAAATTGGCGTCATTTCTGTCCCGGTCACTGTCAGAGGACAGTGTCGGTTCAAGGGAGGAGTAGAACTTTGGCTTTGGGCGTCATGGTGGTCGGCGGCAAAGAACGGAACAAGATCATGTGACCTTGACCATCGGCCGTCACGACGCCCATCCTTGCTGTATATTGATCCCATATCCACCACTATTCTGCCTCTGAAGACGAAGATTGCGTTTCATTGACTGATTATGCTGGTATTTGCGGTGACGAGTCTGCTCACCGCCCTACGGCATCGTCTATAGCGAGGTGCTAAACGTCAACGAACAGGTTCTCCAGCGCCGTCAACGAAGATACAACGAAGAAACAGCGACAGTTGCTAGCTGCTCTAACCTGAGCTCGCGGGCTTTATTATCAGTAGTGCCTTGATGACACCTGTAGCAACCAAAAATATTTGGCGCTACTGGTACATTCAATTCCTGGTGACACTGAGCAGAATCTCTTGCTGCAGTAGCTTCTGATTTCTCAAAGGAAGAATGAGCTGCTCAATGTCAACAAAAAAATTCTTCAATGCCGTGGAAGACAGTACAGTGGGGATTACCAGCTCCTGCGGTCGTTTGATCCGTTTTTCTTCGTTCGAGTCGTTGCCGGATCTCACACAGGACTCGGACCTGCCATGCCCCGTGATGGCTCACCACTTCATCGAGAAAGGAGTGTATTTTGCTGCAGAAAAGGGGGATTCATGTAGTCCTGGCCAGTGTCAGAGGACCACTTTGGCTCACGAAGGAGGAGGATATTGCCCTTATTTAACATCATGGTGGTCGGCGGCAAAGAGCGAGGCAGGGTAATGTGACCTTGACCATTGACCATCACAACGGCTACAGTCCGCTCTCACTGTCTTCCAAAATGTTTCCCATGTCGAACACGAAGAGAACATTTCCATCGATTGTCGATGCTGGTACACATTTAAATGTTTGCGTGACGATGTTCTGCTCACCGTGCTGCACTAGCGTCCGATTACTCAAGGGAACGAGGTACTCAGCGCCAATGAACAAGTTCTCCGATGCCGTGGACGACGATCTAGTGAAGGTTTTTGGCTGCTCTAATCTGAGCTTGCAATGCACTATTACTGGAATCAGTAATGCTGAATTTGATGACAGTAGAGTAAGTTAAGAATTGGTTGAGATAGGATAAGATACCTCTTCCCCCGTGTACGCTCCTTATCCAACAGGAAAATAAATCTCTTTGCAGGCAACAATGCTATGTACCCCCCTACCCATGCTTCTATCGTGCTTCACCGCAGTAAAGAAATCATTGAAGTTCTGGAAAATCTCAAACCAAGTCGCAACGGAGAAGCCGCCAAGTACAGTTCCCCTCATTATCATCGGAACACCAATGTGAGCCACTTTTACGAATTGATCCTCGAATTTTACGAACGCCTTTTTTAGAACGAGTTGATGCAGCCAGCGTCAGATTTAAAAAAAATTAGGCCTATGTAGTATGGAAACAAAGAATGTTTCCATCCGCTAGGAACCTAGTCCTGTGACAGGCCCTTCTAAGTGGCAAGCTGACGCCAGACGATAGCTTGCTTCATATTCAGGATGGCAACGAGACGAATAGGATCCGATGGTACGAATGGCCGTTACCTTGTAAGCCTACAATATGTTTTCCATGGACAACCTGATCGACTCGATTCTCAAACAAGCAACGGTTTCTAGACAACGATAATTCTGAACATCTGCTAGGTTCAACCAGGTGCTCCTTCCCAATTTCAAGAGTCAGGAACTGGCAGAAACTCTGAAGCGGACCATATTATTCCTTCGCTAACGATGCAGAACTACCTGAATACCTGTCAGCATAATGCTGAAAAAGTACTTGGGCGGGACGAAATCTTTTTCCGTATTGATTGAGTGAGTTACGTTCGCATTCTCACAGCGTAATTATGGAAGTGATGAACTGAGGTCAGTGCCAGAGTCAAGAGAGATGACAATGCAATTGATTGGAAAGAGCTCCAGTGCTACACAAATAATTCAAAACCTCTTCTATAGCATACTGGATGGGATCTGTGGGAGGTACCAACTCACAAAAGACGCATGAGCACCGATGATGCCAAAGCATATACGTGTCAGTCTATTCATGAAATGACTCGACTCGGAGATGAATAATATTTTGCTGTAAGTACCTATGCTATCGTTTATTCAAGCGTCTCATATTCACGCGGTAACGCTGTGGACTCTCACATCCATCCAGGTAACTGAAGCTCACGAGAGAAAGACTCGGGGTGAAGAATATAATGAACTCACTACGAGTTGCACCAAACTGACGAACGGTTCACCAGGGTGGTTTCTTGCGACCATGATCCGCCATCAGTTCACAACGATACAATACAGTCGCCTACATATAACACTGGGTATTCTGGCCTTCACTAAACGCTTTACAATACCAGACTTTACCTTTTCCAGCTGTCCACTTTCGGTCCTTTATGATAACACCCGCGGAGAAGGCACATTCTGATATCTATATTCAGACTTGGCTCGATGACGCTTTGAATTCCCAAATCCTTGGATATTTCGCCCACGGTCGGGCACTGAAACAGCATTTTTGAGCACGTACTAACAATGAAATAGGTTTTTATACCGGCCTTTTTGGAATATCAATATGGCGACTACTAGGTATGAATAACAACTCGCTATTTCAACCTGTTCTGAATATTTCCCCTCAAGCTGTTAAGAAGATCTCTAAGGCACGAATATACATGGGATGTATAATTACAGCTCTGTACATTTTTTCTATGATCTATGTAGTCACTTCGTGGTGGGAATTCAGCAGAGTCTATGTCTTCGCGACATCTTCCCGGGCGCGATACGACATGATGTATTACTCTCTGTTATGCGAGATCATGGGTGATACGGCGAAAGTTCTGAACCTTATAATTGCTGACTGCACTATAGTACGTGTTCCTTACCCCTACGGGGATTACTGCTCTTAATGGTTGCCCTTTAGATCTGGCGTTGTTGGGTTGTGTGGGCTCACGATTGGAAGGTAATAGTCCTTCCAATTTTCTTCATCATAGGCGAGACAGGCACGCGGCTTTATCGATGTTGTCCTCCAAGGACTTATCACTTTTTTACAGTCTGCGGAATCAGTGCTGTTGTTCGTCAGTTCATGGTATCGTTTGAATTCAACAATATTGGTATAGATTGGGGTGTGTCCACCGTAGCTACAACTTTGGGAACTAACATTCTGTGCACCGCTCTTATTGTCGCACGTATCGTTTATCTTGCTAGAGGATATCGTGGGATTATGGGCGGCATCCGGACTTACCATGGGGTTCTCGAGATTCTGGTGGAGTCAGCCGCACTGTATTCTATAACCTTCTTGGTCTATATAATACTCTACCCTCTTGATGGTGATGGATATATGTATGCTGAGGCATTGGTTTATCCTATCACCGTACGTCTTATTGCTTCAATTTACATCGTCTTTTGTCTAACAAGCACTGCTTAGGGTATTGCACCGACCTTAATCATTTTCCGCGTCGCCTCGGGACAAGGCAGTCCCGAAGAGTCTTCGCAGGAAACTCAGTCTTCTTTGCACTTTCAGAGATCTCGAGGAAGCACTATTGGGACAGCCACGGACGTGGGAGAGGAGGATATGATACGGGGAAGTACAGGAGAAACTGCGCTCGTGCTATCTGATTCAGTCGAGCAAGTTTGAAGCTGTGAGATAGAGATGAGTTCACCTCATCTTTGCATCTACTAGACTGTCAATAATTTTCGCCTCGTGAAGTACAGCATCCTTTGTATTTATGTATGAATCATAACCTGTACCGGATTCTTGATGGTAAAAAAATGACTCAGGGCCAGGGACCTTGCAGTAACGACGCAAGGCGATGTGCGTCCTGATATCACAGTGCATACTACACTAATTCCTATTTGAGTAAATGGTTCAGAGACTTATGTGGGAAGTTCCGAACAGTGTACAGATCTTGGCCTCTAGGCTCTAGGCCGCTCAGGGCTTGCCTATTTTTATATATGGTATTCATACCCTAGTCACTTCGGATGTCAGTCACAGCGGCTGGATTCCGAGTCCTGTGTATACAGGATTCGGTCTTTGCAACTTGAGCTTTTTTGGTGGCTGTGTATTCGGTGTATTCGGTAGTATGATGCAAGGCACCTAGTCACCTCCCCTGGTGTGCAGTGGCCAAATTCCCGGAGGGAAATTTTTTGAGAACTTGCACACGGTTTTACCCAGATTTGGCAGTAGATTTGATGAAAAATACATTTGTAATGCACCTCAGTAACTGGGCACGGTGATTAGTCGAGATGCGGCAATATTCGAACCGGTTTGACAAAAGAAAATATTCGGCAGGTGGAAACTTTATTTATTTATTTATTTACATTTACATTTTCTGACCAAATTTGGGTCGATTTTAGCCCCAAATGCCAGTGTTGGACGGGCAGTGACCCAAAGCGGAAAGTCGCGGTAGTGCCCGTGTGACTAGTCGCTGACTAGTCGCTAAGTCGTTTTCTGCCCCGACTTTCAGGGCACGACCAAGTATTACAAAGCGTCTGATGTTCTCACGCAGTGAGGCGCTTTTTGAACATCAAACCACCTCTTAACGTGAGGTATGACGACGCTGGGGCCGAGACCAGAATTGGAGTCTCGTACCGAGCCTTTGGTGTCATGCAAAGGCCATGGGAAGAGGTCGAGGCATAAATCGCCCTGCCTTTGGTTGACTAACGACTTGGCCCTGACTTTGCGACTAGTCGCTGACCGGCACATCACTGCCAAATGCAACGTCAGATAGCAGGAAGCATAGTGGGAAAGGCGGATATTATCATACATAGAGGCTACGGCCCCTTGATCTGTTGTGGCCAAATTGGTCCCAGATGACATTCTGTATCTCACGTTACAGGTAATTTTATTGAAATTCCTCTTGCCAATCGTCTTGTCTTACCGAAAGAATGCGTTTGGCAAGAGCAAAAAAAAATTGGCTAACCCCGACTTCAGTTCCTGGCTTTCCACTGCCAAAATCTTAAATGGTCAGCTTAAGTCGGCTTCGGAGTCATATAGTCCTGTCAAGGGGTTTGCGCATTTTAAATACATGATATCGGGTCCAAAAAATATTTTAGCCCTCACTGGCTCGACCGACCGACCCCTGTGAGAATAATATCCCAAAGTTAGATGTATCACATGATCTATATGATGACATCGTACCCTTTGATTCTTGCAAGACCCCTGAGTCAACCTGTTCTTGAGCTTGTAAGTTGCAGGTTTGGCATGACCTGACGATACTTTAATGCATTATATTATCTTTCTTGATTTAGACTGCTCACTGGAGCACCGTGGACCATGTTTGATCTATGCCAGGGCAAGTGGCAACACTGGCAAATGTTTCTTTCTTGAAGTTCTGTCCTTGTTCACTGAAATTTCTGGTGAACCCTTGTTAGAAAGATAGTAAACAGCTTGAATATATGCTATGAAATATGTCATAATGCTTGAATGGTTATGTTTTTCAGTTGGAGCAGGTGAGGTCCAAAAAATTTTTTAGGTGTCGTGAGGTCGACCGACCGACCGACCCGATGTGCCGGAACAACGGTCCGCCAACCCCTTGAGTCCTGTTGTCATGCTCCACCCCTGTGCCGATGCTGTGCTCACTCTGGCCAACCACTACTGTCTTCCCGCTCATCATATGTGATGAGCACGACATTATCAGGAAAATGGTGCAAAAGTGGACTATGTATTCATTATAATTAATGGTTGAGTAAAATGAGCTCATTTCTGACAAGTGCTGTGACTGATATGTCGGCCAATGAGTGGCATAGGCGGGGTGGTGAAAGGTGCCCTTTGGTGAAGCGGGGGAACAATGACAACCGACATCCCACATCGTTTGGATCAAGGGGGTGGCGGAAATAAAATTGCGCACATGACGTACATTTTTGCGTTTAAGGTCAGGTAGACCCTCCCCTCCCTCCCCCTCCTGCCATATACAGTAGTAATATGACCATATATGGGTGGCTTAGTAATGCTATGTCAGCGCAATATGGTCACCCAAAAGTGCCGGCCAGGTTGCTGTGCCTCATTATAGCACGGAAAAGGTATATAAAGCGCGTTGGATGTTTTAATTAGCTCACAAGAGATCGTATTGAGATGGAACTATCTCGCTATACCTCATTAGGCTCTCTCATACTGCTACATAAGGAAATTTGGTATCACGTTTAAGGTCAGGACCCCTCCCCCCCCCTCCCCTGTCCGGGATTTTATTCCCACCACCCCCTTGGTTTGGATATTATCCAAAACTACCTGGTGACTGTGACAATTTGTGACCACTCTGGTTAATATTTCCATAACTGCTGATCTTAGCCAGAGGCACATGAATGGGCCCTAAGCACCTTGCACCATAGGTACGTCATTTCTGCTAAGAGCCTTGATGCCCTTTTTGCTCCGCTTTGTTTCCTCTCAGCTTGCCTGTTCCTCTGTAATCTAATTTTTAAGCAACACCATTGTATGTGTTGAACACACCTTTAATTTTTCTGAGCTTAATGGCTTAATGTCAACCTCGACCAACTACTGAGTTCCTGAAACTGATCAGGCCTCAGCGTCATTGATCGAGATCTCACAGTCAAAATCATCGCTCACACCACTGCCACCACCACCTAGCACTGACTGGCTCAAAGATTACAAGTCCGAGTTTATGAGAATTCATTCTTTTATGCTACATTTCGACCCAGGACCCTGCATTTTAAGTGTTACCTTAGAATTCAACAGTGACAAACAACGCTCCTTTTATAGTAACAGTGTCACTTGGTAAATAATAGTGTCAAACAAATGTTTGCTCTGCAGGCTCTTATCCGTGCGCTCGCCATTCACTTCTGCTGTTTCTGCATTTGAGAGACGACAAATATATATATATATTTAAGGAATAATGTCTTCTTCTATAGCCCTTATAGGCCTTCTTGCTGATGGCAATCATTGTCTGGTGCAATTTGTCCGGTACATACCTCTGAGCAGTCTATATAACACTCATCCTGATGTTCAACTTTTCAGAAGCTCTCAGGTACTGTCAAGCTAAGCGCTTTGTTTTGTTATGGCCATTTCTGCTCCACAGGACTTGCAAAATTTGAGTCACGACTGGTCATGTGACTTTTCGAGTAGCACAGTATTTCCTACCGGAAATTGTTGCGTGGCTCTTTCCATGGCTGCCCTCCCCTCTTTCGCATCATTTTGCAACGATTGGTTCCCTCCAGAATCGCTGCCCGTTTTGAGGCAAATGTTGTCCTGTAGTGGCGCCATCTTTTATGGCTTGGAGGTTCTTCGATTTATCCGGACAATCCCATCCTCTTCGAAGCCAGTTCTGAATATTGCTGTACTTTTGGAGTACTGAGGGAGCTTTGCAGTGCTTTTATGTTTGCACGGATATGTATCAGATGGCTCCGGTGAGCATTTCATCTTCTTCTAGTTGATAGTTGTAACCCTTCTTAGATTCGCCAGCCTGTAATCATGCAAGGCCTATTGCAAAGTTGTATGAAAACTTCACTCACTTTGGTAGTGGAAGGAAGATTACTCTGGTACTTTCATTGCATTCCACCATGGCTGTTGTCTTGTTCGTGCCCTCCAGTAAGGCCTTTATAAGCTATTCGTCAGATTCTGATCAATCTACACAGCTGTGGACATGGCAATCATCACTGCCTGTCACTGCATTGTGCTTTATCCCACCCTGGTGATGGAACTGAAGGTGTCACTCAATTTAGGTACCCGAACTTCATTGGAACACCTTAACAAATACAGCATCACTTGCTTACAAGAAGTGGGACCAGTCGGAGATGAGATATTTGGGTCAAGATATGTGGGGGATGACGTATGTTATCAATTCGAGTTCCAGGATGGAACTGCTGATGACTACCTGCAGTTGACCATCCATTCTTGGTCCTTAAACCTGCGTTCGATGGAGGGTGACAGTCCATCCCAGGTATACGTGGACGCTCTACTAAGACCATTTTGGTCAGAGTTCATCACTTATTGCAAAGCTATCCATTGTCGTTGCCGACCTTGGCTCAACACTCCACCCTGGTGCATCCAGCTGTCTTTCATTTTGAATTGATTACTCACCAAAATTTGCATTTAGGACTCATGAAGAATACATGGAACGTTTGACTGCTGTGGTCAAGACAGATAGACAGAGATATAATTTTCATTCAAGTTTGGGCCATGTAATTAAACCTTCAAAGTAGTAGAATCCATCTCCTCCCCTTCGTGAATCTTCATGTGACTGAACTTGTGCCTAGTATCATTCATCATCTCACTGTCATGAACACCCCGCTTCCTAGGCACCGTAGTAGCTTGTAGCCTGAGATTGGTTTTTGCTGCAATCGCCATCTTCAATATTACAATCAGACTTCATCTGACATTGCTGATGTAGAATCTCACCTCGGTTAGGTTACCGTCCAGTAAAGTGATAGATCTCAATGTTGAAATGACCTTCTTCTTTCCATCTTTCACTGGAACAGCCATGAATGTCATATGGACTTCGACAATGTCTCCAATTTGAATCTTGCTTGGCGAGATGTCCACAAATCTATAGTGGTCGGTAATCATTATAGGCTTTGAAGTGGACCAGAAGACTCACTCTCTTTCACCAGAGTCCATTATTTTCCGCTCGTAGCAGAATATCTCATTATCGTCAGTGTACACATACTTCTCTCCAGCCGCTTCCTCCAAGTGTCAATGTGGATCCATCGCAGGTGGGATGAGAACTTCAGCAAGATTGTCTGCTTGATCCTGTCTCATAAGGTAGCGATTTGAGGAGCTGGGAGATTGAAAGCCTTGATGCATTCCAACACACTCGATGTTGGCCATATTCCTTTCACTGATATCACAAGAGAACAGAGCGTAAATGCTAGAGACAGCTTCAATCGCATGCCCAAATGTCAGGGAACCGTATCCAGTGATAGATATTCCCTGTCACAAATACATGGCTCACTTCGGGCTGTGGCTTATTTAGTTCCATAAAGGTGGCGCGTTTTTAATACACACCTCACTCTAGCTTTCACTGGTGGTAAGTCGAGGCGACAAACGGTGCTGTGGAGGACCAGAACTGTCTCTGATACTGTTTTGTTACTGCTTTTGAATACCAATCACCATTCCACTGGGCTGAGTCACTGGATGAAGTCGAACTGCTTTTATCATTCTTTGTTCTGATACAGACCCGTGAGTTTCTTCCAGGATCTTCACATTGGACACTCACCAGATTGACTTCGGAGAGATAGCACGCATCGGGGTTTTGACTCTGTCTCTCTTTCGCCAGAGTTTCAATCAATTCAGCTGGCATTAATTGACTGTTAACTTGTGCATACTCATATATGAGTAGAATGTGCTTACCTGCCTTGACCTTGTCGTAGAAAGTTTCCATCTTCGTCAAAGTATAACCATGTTCTGGCTATTATTTAAAAAAGGAACCAAGGTAGGCACCTGGCCTAGAATCAATATACAGCCTTCGATGATGACAATATGACAGTTTTGCCAAGGAATGGCACTATTATTGCTCAAAACAATAGACGAAATGAATTATGTATGGGCCTAAGAAATACCGGTATTTGGTCCCACGTCTGGCGGTTAGCGACGGGCCCTGACCACGTGACATATTCTGGTCACTGTTAGTTCTGCTCTTTAGATTCGCTCAGCTGGTATCTCAGCTATAGTCGGTTGCTTCCTCCACAGTAGAAAAGGGTATGGCAGGCTCGTGAGTCAGGGTTTATATTCAGTATAGCTTCCCAGTCAACAGTTGGTTGTTTGAAATTCTAACTATGAATGCGATGCCAGATGGAAATACTTGACACCGCTCATCTGTTCCTAAGTCACCTGAGTTGGCAGGCAGGATATATATGAGCCAATCTAGTTCTCTGGTCCTCCTGTCGCATTTTCCCCCAGTTCGAATCAACCCATCATGTCAAAATGGTTTGTGGTATCCCATTTTTTTGAATTTTATTATGGGTACTGATGTTCGCTGCAGATACAAGTCAGCAGCCACTGTGGACTCTGATTCTGATCTGCCGCCTGTTGAGGAGATAATGACACCCAGACATGGCAAGAAGAGGTAAGGTAACTTTCCAATGCGAGTACTTCGATCTAATACAGAACATAGAGCTCCAAGATATTCATCCAGTCCATCTAACGACTCTCCCGCATCTAAGCCTCAAGCTAAGAAGGTTCGGGGTAATCAGTCAAACAGTGTGACCAAGCGTAGTTCGACAAGGTTGCCATTGAAATGTAGCACTCAGGGCAATTCGGTGTTGGAAGACATTGTTACTGGCAAGCGCACATAAGGGTTTCTTTCAAGTCTAGTGATATCATTGCTCAGTTTGTCAGTCGCAACCCATCCAGATGTGCCAAGGAAGCTGCTCAGGTGAACAACTTATCTTCTGACGAAGAAGAGGCTGGACTATCAGCCTCTCCAACCAGGAATAAAATGGCCAGGTAATTTGACCTCGAACTTTTCTAAATATCAGTTTAATGATTCCTCAGTAGTCAGTCCAAGAAACCGACTGTACGCATTGAGTACAAGTATGTCCAGCTTCAATAACATGCGTTTTCCTGTATTATTGCTGATATGTGTCCAGTCCTGATGTCACCTTCAAGATTGGTAAGGGTAAAACTATCAAACAGTCTGTCCAAGTTGCCGATGCCTCAGAGTCAGTGACTAACATCTTCCTTTACTTTTTCGCTTCTCACCTTCGTACCATGGGTATCATTTTGTAGGGATTCGCCTTCTGAGTCTGAACTGGAAGATCAGCCTGTACCTAATCAGGATAAACCAGAGGAAGAAGCAACTCCTAGGGTCTCTCGTTCCCAGACTCAAAGAAAGGGGTAGGTCTTGAGCATTCGGCTTGGCTTCTTCCCCTCTAACCCTGAGCAAAAGAAATACAGGTCATCAAGAGTCTGATACTGTTTCGTGCATACAGACCCATATCTGTAATTCTGGTTTAACCAGCGTTTGTCTAGATCTGATGGTGAGGCAGCTTTGTCCTGGAGTGCCGACACCAAGTAAGCTGAATCCTTTTTTGTGCGATGCATCCTGAGCTTCATTCCCCAGGTCCAAGTATGATGTCAAAGATGAGTGAGTCCGCAATTTGTCATTCTTCCGAATGTGTTGCTGATGAAGCATACAGCACAACCTTTGATACACCAACCGCATCTTGAGCACGAGTCAAGAACACTCAACGTGGTGCCCGTGATGGTGACGCCTCGCTAGTCATCAAACAGGAGTGCATATAACTGGTTAATGCCATTGTCTCCATATTTAGACTGAACTGTCGGTGTTAGGGCTGCCCCAGACGATGTTTTAAACGTGAAATCAGTTAAAAAGAAGCCTGATTCAGCAAAATCCATAGTGTACGTCAAGTAGCTGTATTTCCTTCGAGCCAAGATAGATCTGCTGATTGCATAGTTCCAAATTCAAGCCAGGCAAGAACTCGAAGAAAGACTCAGGGTATGATCAAGTGCTTGCTCGCAATCTGGATGCTAATGTTCATTTTAGCACAATTTGCAATGAGGGGCATAAGGAGGTAGTCATCATCAGTACTGATGATGAATATGAGCTCATATCTAAGAGGTAACATCATCTTGTGCAATAAATTGGATTTTCTAATCTGCTGAATAGTCCTTCCAACTCAAGCTATAGAAAAGCTCAAGATCATGAAGAAGATGCTGGTCAAGCTACAAGGTCATTGGTGTTTCATCATTGGAGTTTCCACATTGATGTTTGGATAGTCCTTCAAAGGCCCGGAATAGAAACCCTCGAAAGGCTGATGATGATGAAGACGTGTTCGACACTAAATGGTATTTGCTTATTATTTGATCCTTGAAACTCCAGCCTGAAAGCCCCAGCAGTCCAACAAAATCACGAGGCAGAGTCACTCAATATTCTGACGACGACTTTGAGGAGTCGGTCGCCAAGAGGTGAGACATACAGTATGCATGTTACAGTTTGTCTAATATTGAATTAGTGTCAGTCCTTTGAAGGCCCAAGCTCTGGAAGTTTCACAGACCAATTCTGATAGTGACCCTAGTCCTCCAAAAGGTTGTGTCCATGATTGCAGCATGGTGAGCGAAGATGAATCGCAGCCAGTCTCTTCATCTAAGTCTGGCGGTGTGGTTTCCCCCAAGAAGTGAGTGGTTTCAAATCGATGAGCTCGCAGACACCTTATATTATATCAGACCCCTTTCCCACAGTCAATCAAAGTATGCAAGTGTCAATGAAGGTGATGAAACAGATACAATGTTCGTGCTACCCTTTGTTCTTTGTTTGTTTTGTGTCCTAATGTCCTTATGTAATTTGCCATAAATTCAGTCCAGAAGGCAAAGGCAAACAGTCCAAAAAGTGAGCACTCATTTCGGTCCTTGAATCCAATTCTGATTCACGCTATCTCTAGGTCTAGAGGTGTTGATTTTGGTATTCCCACCCTTATTTCTGGTGATCTGCCTTTGTTCGGGAGTGAATTTAGCGATCCACCTGACCCAATTTTGGGGGAGGTGCATGCTGAATTTTCTTGGGCACAGTGCGTGCTGACTCGAATGGTAGTGACCTTTGGCTCATATATTTTAGGTACATTGCCCTGTTGCCTTTTGGTGGTGCGGGCAAGTATAGGCACATCGCCCGTAGTGTCGCTGATGTCCTGGATAATACTTCTGAACAGGTTGGAAAGTAAGACAGTCCTGCAATCATCTTTAGCATGGCATTTACGATGCATGGTTTCTTCAGGTTCTATTTGGATGCTCTGAACTTCACTCAAACTGATCAGATCATCAACCCTTCCCATTGCAATCCCTGCGACTTCGCGCTATCCACGAATCTTCCTACTGGATCCAGCCCTGGTGTCACCAGCTTGGAAACCGACCACCACATTATTTCTTGTTTGATGAATGATCCAGTTGTGTTCATATTCACTGGGTTCCTGTCCGAGGTTAGCCATCTAGTTGATCCGCTCCACAAAAATGCAGGTACATCATACCCAGTCACCGTCGTCTGCCAGATGGCTCTGGAGGTCCCTCAAGCTGAGTTCCAGCTTTTCATGTCATTCATGTCCTACCTCCTTAATCATCATCAGCATCCAGATAATACTCGCATGCTGACTCTTCAACTGTTGCCTCCTACTGAGGGTTGTTCCTGGTCCTCTATTGTCTTTGCTACCCTGCACAAAGGAGCTGCCCATGGTGGGTCTGGTGCCCAAATGAATTTGTTCCAACATCATGCATTAGTGGAGTCTCCAACTAAAGGCAAGGGAAAAGAAGACGAATGGACGGTCCCAGTCAACGTGCGCTTGTTCGAAGATGGCAGTAGGTACCTCCTGTGATTATCCATTTTGTGTACTAAACCATGCCCCAGTTCCTATTTACAATGCCCACAAGGACACCGGTTTTGTGTTTGATTCCGAACACCTGGACAATATTCCGAACCGTTACCCTGTGTACAAGAATGGGGCTAGCGACCTCTATCCAGGATCATTCGTGTCTGTTATCTACCAATATGGTTTCTATCAGAAGTTGGGTGAGATGTTGACACCAGAGACGTCTCCTCACCTTCAGCTGCATCCAGTGCTTGTATTAGTTCACAAGCGCTATTAAATTATGACCCAGGTAGGCATATTTTCTATAAACTCAATTTTTATGCCGAAATCTCGCATCTCCTTATAGCCACCTAAAGTGCTCTCAACAGCGAACCTGATTTGTTTTTCTTCTTCCCATTCCCTCATGGCTTTCTCAACAAAACAGAGTGTGGGTGGTTAACTTTATGTAGAGAACTTCAACATTTCTCGTATCTCCTTCCTGCATATCAAGTATCAACTACTTATTTACAAGGCTCAACCCTTTTCTCCTTCTGACCGCTTGTCTTCCTCTTCGAGCACAACTTTAACTTACATCATACTGCTGGCTTCAACTCCGTATTTTTTCTACCATGTCTTCAACAGTAGACTACTATTTAAATTTGACATTTGTTTATTTGACTGGTCCTGCAAACTGAGAGTGATGAATTGGGATGAAGATTCAGGTGTCACATTCCGGAATGTCACGAGATATGACAGTGCCTCGGATTGAATTTCTCTCTACCGCGCCACAAGCATCTGCAGCGAAGGAGGGGGCATCGAGTATGCCTTTATTGTGAGTTCATTCAACCATGTTTGCCTTTTCTGAATGTGAGTACAGTTCAGTATACAAGCTTCACGATGAAGTATACCAATATCTACCCCCTCAAGAGCTCGCAAGATTTTTGCAAACCAGTTTACGAGCCCACTACTCTGTTTTTGCCTATATTTGATGTGCATGTAGTGTCTATCAAGCCATCGCATGTTGGTTTGATGACATCGATGGATTTTATGACCTTCAGGGAGCCACGGGTCTGCTGGTCTCCAGTTCAGCAGCATTGTCTTTGTTTGAGCATATTTGTTATCCGAGTGCAGATATGGACTTGTATGTTCTTGCAGATCATTGGAGTCCAGTCATGGAGTACATGATCCAGTCTGGCTATCAGCCTATCTTGCCGTCAGTCCTGCAAATGGACAATCTGGTGAGCGAAAAGTCACGGAAGTGGGATCTCTGCGAATATCGACATTACAAATGGGGATGTGGGATGCCATGGCTTATACCCTTCCTGGGATAAAAACTGTTGTTGATCTTGTGGACAGTGTGGGTCGTAAGGTGCAGGTGGTGTTCGCGATTTACAACCCACTGGATGTCATTCTGGGCTTTCACTCCAGTGATTTTTCCTCAATGTATTCAGAGGATATTATCTTATATCACTTAGCTGTGGTCATGAATTTTATTAGCCACTCAGGGGCCTTCTCGTTGTTTCCCTTCTCCACTTTTGTTTTGAGGCGGTCCATTGTGTTTGGTTTTACGGGGACCCCTGATCAACGGGATGAGGTTTTTGAAAAATACAGTTTGAGAGGCTGGCTGTTCTATTCTAATCCTTCTGGTGTTCTTCAACATCCCGAATACTTTTTGAGATGTAGGCGGGTTGGCGATAGCAGGTGTTGGTTTGTCCCATGGTTGTTGCCCAATCATGGCTACGATGAGGCCGACATCGTTTTTGGAAACACTTGGATCATGCAGACTCGCTGAAAGAGTTCTCCTTCCCCCAGGATGTTCAGCCTGGTCCGACTTCATTACACAATCTTTCGAACTAGATTTCCTGACTCTTTATCCACATTTCTGACTTTGGCCGGTCCCTGCTATTTCACTTTGAATATGAAGGATCCTCAGGAATGGCAGGTTATTCGCAATGAGTGGTACAGCCAACTCCTTGGTCATTCCATCTTCTGATCTGGTTTGTAGGTCTTACTGTCAGTGGCTGGCTCGTTTCGATTCAAGGTGCGAACTGTGGGGACTATTTTATCGACTACGCAGTAGTAGATGATCTGAATCTTTATGTACCAAGCTGTAGCTGCAACGCGGTATCCGTCCGGTTGAACGCAGTGTCTGTATTTGTTTTTGAATAAAGTGTGCACAGGTAACGATGGGACTTACAGAACCGTGGTTTGAATATCAGAACCATCCATAACAATAATATCTCCCTGGGGTACGGTCAGCATGATTATTCAGGACAGCAGTGACAGCACAAACGTGGGTCAGTTTGATGGTCAGTAGGATAGGGCAGTCTTTGATATCTCCCTTTGCATGGAACTCCATGAGTGCATCGGAACCCATAGAAAGCCCAGCTATAAAACCTTGAATGCCCATCTCGTCGTCGCTGTGGAACTGACCATACTAGTTATGGATATTTACCGATGAGAACACACAGATATGTACGGCCATATTTTGGTTTGGCAGATATGCAACACTAAATCTCAATAAGTGAAGTTCCTGCTGGTGCAAGGCGGACAAGCCTACCTTAGCAGCTCATTGAAATCAGGAACATTGGGAAGGATGGCCTTCAGACTTTGAATGATAAATGCTTTGGCTAATTTCGGTGGCTGAGTTTCATCCTTCCATTTGGTCGTGTTGCCACTTCCACTGATGTACTGGATATACGGCTTCAACATCAGTGTACTATCTGGTATAACACTTGAATCGTTCCTACCTTGTATGGTTGACTGGCTATCGCAGGCTTGATCAATGTACTTTAGATTTAAAGGTAATACTCACAGTTATGTGAGAAGTAGTTCGTGTACATGATTCCCCGACCTGTGTCTAATATGAGCGAAGAATCTGCATGAAGATATGCAATGGTGACCTCTGTGCTATGGAACTTATCATCTTCCCATCGTTGACCAAGGAGAAAACACTTACACATCGCAACGGTGTCCGTTTGAGTATCAAGCGATCCGCGCTACTCTCTTGAAGATACTGGTCTAGTACTTGCCTCGCCTCTTTCAAAGCCGTTTCGGATGGCCTGACCAGATGAATCGTGGCCCTAAAGGTTCATGTCAGTGGGGACCAGATACTGTACCAAGAAGACATACTTGGACCTGGTCAGTTGGAAAGTTATCACATCTTTGATTCGGGGTGACGTTTTCATTCCTGCATCAATAATTCAATGGAAAGCTGCGGTTATGCTTGATGAGTCTGTTTCGTACAATCAATAAATGTACCTACCACTGTCTGGAGTGCACCAGTATAATTTGTGTTTGGTTGAGACGTTGTACCACAGTACATTCAGAGGACATTGTTCTCCGCAGTAATCGCAGATTAATTTGTTCCAAATGTATCTGAATGCCACCTGAGCTCATACAGAATCCATCTTGTAAATAAATGCCGCACCGAGGAGTTAATAGACCGCACTGAGAGCAATGATATGCTAAGGGCTTCACAGAAGTTCCGCCCGCGTCGAATTCTTCATCCTTAGGATCAAAATTGGTAGCCAATACGTACAACAGGAAATCGTTATTCAGTGATAACGCCGCTCCTTCACATACTGTCCAAAATACAGGGCAACCTTGACGAAGACAGATCGGGCCAACTTCATATAAGACTGGGCTGTAATTCTTGCAGAATGGGCATACAAACATTGGCTCCTTTGGGGCTTGGATGTCGTATTGGGTGTGTTCCGGACACCACCACATCGACGGCTGACTCTATGAAATGTGTTAATGCTATTGGGTTTCTCTAGGGAATCAATTAAACCTACCTGAGTGTATAAGAACTTGAACATGGCTTTTCGGTAAGTTGTAACGTTCTCTTTCTCGTCCCAAACATGTGTGACCGTGTAGAATCTGAGTTGACAATATGCGATGGGTTTTGGGATCGCATACAAAAATAAAGGATAGTCGTCGCTGATAAATATTGCAATTGGTTTTTTATCGTTGTAGGCACGAAGGAGAGTGGGTCGACGATCCTGTTGTTGCATATCTGTGCTGCTGGATTTGGTTTTGAATTCGCTGTGTCCCTGTCAGTAGAGCGGCACTTACACATATGATATAATGATTTCCCCATCGAATAGGAACACGTCTCGTCTGTTCAAGCGAGTGAGATATGTGCGACATGTTTGGTTGGACTTATGGTGCAGTATTTTTGGTGAGGAGAAGTCTGATGATTCTTCCTTCATGGATGTAGACACCACTGTGGTAGCTCTTCATGAAATCTGAACCTTCACAGAGACCTTGATGTGAAGTGCTCCACAGTAAAGGCAGATGGCATAGCTCCAAAGACATTGCTGGTCCAGCAAAAAGTTGCTAGGTCAGACGTATGGCAAATTGGGACGCCGATCAGCAGTTACACGCATGCCAAGTCACCTGGCTCAGCGTCTCAGCAGGATATGCTGTATATTCATGTCTTCGAAAACCAACAATAATGGCTCGCGTGTTGTACTACATACCTGGTGCCACAATTCTCGTCTCGATGAAGTCAAAAAGGCATTTCAGTCCGTTGCTAGCAAGCTACGCACAAATCAGGGACTGTCACAACCAGCAGTTAAGGTCAGGAACTGTGTATTTTATTCTAGCCTCTCCTCGTATGCTTCTACCACACAGGAACACGCTTTACAATCCTTACGAGCGCTCAATGGTAATTACATCATTGAATCGGGATCCGACATGCTGTTATTCCAAGATGGGAGGCAGAAATTTGATCAGGTATTGGTAAAACTAAAGTAGGCTGGTTCGGAACTGACCTTGGCAGTTTAAGATCAAATATATGGAGGGGACCGACGCTGGACTTGAGATGTTTCTTCTCTGGGAATCAAGCTTGAAGTCCTTCTTTCAATGCATGGACAAAGTGTTCAAAAGTCGAGTCAAAGAGTGGTTAAAAGAGAACGATTGGGCACTTCTCGTTGCGTGTCATATGGGCTTCTCAGCTTATGTGCATATCCGGCGTGGAGTGGCTTTGGGAGCGGCTATTCTAATGTCGTGGGCTGTATTTCCGCTCCTGGTTGAGATACCTGTGAGTGTAGTAAATTCTCTGATGAATGTTGCCCTTACATTGGATCTTTAGTGCAGAAGATGCATAGAGAATGATTTCGGTTGTCAGTACCAGGGTCACAACGATAAGGGAGCCTGCAGAGCATGCATGATCTGTGGTGATACTTGTCTACCACCATCACCTTCAGAATTGGCCCTTTTCAAACTCAAAAACCATGTCGAACTTCTCTTCACTTCAAATGCCATAGCGAAGGAGAGGGTTCGAGAGCTGGCAGACCGTGACTTTCAAGCTACCACTGCAATGTTTCGGTACACCACGAACTCGATGCATGTGGTACAAGCTGGACTGAACAAGTTGAGGCAGATGCTGGCTAGTGATCTCGAATAATGAGCTAGTAGTGTAGCACAATACCAATACATAGATCAATTTCAAATATTACACAATTGCCTCTGTGGGATCAATTTGCTGTCCCATGATATTTTTGTCTTTTACTCTCATGTCTTCATCCACATTCGCTAGTTCGATGCCATTGTCTACCAGGGTCCTTTGTGGCCATGACCCTCTGTTGTTTAGGGTACATGCTAGCTCTTTAAGCATCAAAGATATAACGGCTATCGGCATTCAAGCTAAACATTACATGCGCTATTGAACTGACTTCGCTGTTACTGGGGATGCTGAGGCAACAGAGCTAAAGGTAAGATCATGTTTTACTACTTAGCTGTAAGCTAATGGTCTGCAGGTCCGATTGTTGGCCTCCCTCGATAAGTTAGGTCAATGGAGTTGCACTCATGAAGAACTTCTGGAGGATCTCCAAATGTTCAAACCAATGCCTTTGAATATCAAATTGGTGAAAACTGTCCCGGGTTCACAGGTATGTCTAATTTTTATTGTTTAGCACTGTAAATGTTATTGTTGGCTTCTGGTATCAGGAACATGAAATTCTCTCTGAGCCTCAGATACTGGAGACGACATTCGCATGTGATCAGGTTCGCCTTCCTTGTATTTTGCCTTCCAACTTGCTTATGTATTTCAAGCTGCCTGTGTCAGATCAAGACGACCTCCTGGAGCAACCCACATCTCCTTCTCCATCAATCAGCCAACTGTTTACCGATGCGGTGAGATGAGAATACCTCAGTATAAATTCCTGCTTCTCATTTTACGATCCAGGTTTGGACATCTCCTGTTTCTGTTCCACCAATTAACTACCCAGTCAAACTGGTACCAGCCTCCAATCCTGGACCTTCAGGGTTACGGGTTCCATCACTCACTCCCGTGATGCCAACTCCCATCAAAGCCTCATCGATTGACAGAGCATCTCCAACCTTGGATATGGAACTGAGCCTTCTCGATGAACCGGTCCATTCCAGTGTACAACCGGCAGATTCACCCATGGATCTTGGTTCAGTTTCTTCCCCAATATGTGAGATGGAACTGAGCCCCCTCAATGAGTCTGTCAATTCCAGCGTACAACTGGCAGATCCCCCCACGAAGTTGGGTGAGGTTGCAGACAACGAACCCGATGACAGGCCTCTACCAATAGATTCTAGCATCGATGAGGGGGAAATGTGGACAGATGTGAGTCTATCGGTCTGTATCCTTAACGACTGCTGATGAGCTCAGGTGATGACTACTTTCAGTCGCTTGCTCAAACTGTCAGATACAATGGACAATTCCCCAGCCATGGATACATTATATGCTGTAGCTAAGACAATGGATGCAAGACAATGCGACGTTGCTCGCCAGGAAGCTGGTGATGTTCTTTGGTCCCAGCTTGTTTTTAAGAACATCAGAAGGACCAAAACCAGGACATTAAAGGGATGTAAGGTCGCCAACTGAGTCAATATCACAGGCTGGGATTTGATACCAGTAAAGGCAGACAGTGCAGTAGGTTGTTTGACTTCGTAAACAAACCCCGTGGCTGACACAGTCTGAAATCAGTGTACACGTTACGGAATGTTGTATCCCTGCAAATATACAATGCAAGTCGATGTCTTGAAGTGCCGTGAATGCAAAATGAATGGCAAGAGTTGCTCCTGGGCAGGCAGAGTTATTGTCATACATGACTCAGATTCAGATTCCAAACAGTCTGTGTTCGATGCGCTCACTGCAGATGACGACGGAGATACCACATCCAAGATCCCCTCTTTGAAAAGACTAGGGGAGCAATCAGCTGAAGAAGATATCCAGCCCAAAAAGATTCGAAAGGTGGAATCATCAGATCGACTAACCAGGTCCAAAACGGCTTCGACGAAGAAACTGATTCCTTCTCCTAAAGCTGTTCATTTTGGTATATCCAACTCGCCACCTAATGAGCCACTCAACAAGCACTCTGAGATGGATAGTGAACTCTTGACACGAAAGCAAACGATGTTACAAAGGTCTTCTAACAAAATTCCGATGGTTACCCTGCGACAATTTCTCCCCCCTGGGCATGAGGAAGTGAAGTCAGCTTCATCCGCGACTCCAGTGCCCTCTGACACTGCCACATCGTATGCACCCCCTACTATGACTGTAGAGGATAAACTGGGCCAGGCAGATGAATCGCTAGGGACGGTGCACATGAAAGAGATGTTTGAGCGATGAGAGCAAGTTGTGCAAGTTGCAATGGAGCAGCTATGCAATATGGAACCTAAGCAGATCATTGAAGAGGTGGCAAGAATTGTTGTGGATCGAGCTGAGCTGTGCAATAACCTGGAGTCTTTGGAAAGAAAGTGGAATCAGAACGAGCTGATGCAAGAGGAGATCTTCGAACTGGTGATCAACAGGTTTACCAGTTTCCAAGAGAAGCTTATAGAAGAGGTAATAGGGATTAAGCATAAATGGCAGGCCAACGACTGACTTTATTTATCTTACCTTCCAATTTGTTTGCTATCTTCGGGTTGTTCTGGAATATCTTGATGTTTGAATAATTTAGGCCACATGATAATCCGATTACTTTTTCCCTTCCTGCCTCTACCGCCCTCTGCTTAAATCTTCTTTGTCTGTGGGATATCATGTTACCTCTTTGGTGGCTATTTTTCATTACTCTACTGATCTCTGACAGTCACAAAAGGCCTCCATCATCATATTCCGATCGGGTCTCAGTGACAACAGTGGGGAAAACTTTTGCCACAAATCAAGCTTGCAACCAAATACACGGTTACACTCACAGAAGGTTGGATGTCCTCGACAACACAAGGAGATACAGCTCCAATATATCAGTCAGTTTCACGTCCCTGCACGGTTCGTCTCCCCTCTACGGCTGCTGTAGTGGCTTCCAGTCTACGGCTTCGCTTTCTTCCACTACTAGGTTCGCACCCGGTTTATGTTTGACTTCCAATTCTCAGGATACCACTTCGAGACTGGGTTATCTCGCATTGATGTTGATGTGCCACAGGACCTTGTCAAATAGGTCCAACCCATGCAATGAACCATTTGCCAAGGAGGTCAGCTACTCATTCGAGCTCACACTCAATCCATGTTCGACAACACTGTCTTGGGATGGCATCTCGGAGCATGGGTCTCTCGTATCAAGTCCGAGTCCGATGGACCATCAGTCTTCATCCACCTTGACTACTCTCTCCGAGGAGCCCCTTGTTACGGATGATGGATCTGAATCCGTATCGATGCAGTTTAAACTGCTTCGTATGCCTACAGGCAAAGCCATAATTTGGTGTTTCGATGCAGTGTTCCACAAACCTGCATGCACCTTAGTGCATGGTATAGAAGGGTTGATCATCCCTTGGTCTCGATTTTGAGACTGTATAATCTGGTTGGTCTGAACGAACCATGTCCGATGGATACATTTTCTCTTGGCGCATGTAATGGCGCACCCTAGGGAGACAGTTCGTAGATTATACTTCCGGTTTCTGAAACAAAATATTCGGCGCCACAATTTCAGAGCTATTTCCCACAAATCACTGCATGTAGTTATTGGAATGAATGTAGACACGCTATTGTGCTTGGTTGATATTAGTAGGATCAGGTTATCAGAGCTGTGATTGAGTGTCCATAGGTTCATGGTGCATTGGAGTCCGTTCCCATATTGCAATCAATGGACTAAGGTGGCAAACTCTTCTAACGGTGTGGAGGGTAGACGTGAGCGTATTAGATGGGGTCCTCGAGGGGGTTATAAAGTCAAAGAGGTAACCTTCAAGGATTTATCAGAGTACATTATCAATGGCTGGAACAAGGATGGCCTTGAAGGGCATATCCTTAAATTTGCTGCCCACGTATCCAGTGATAAAAGTGCACCTTACGATGATAAGCAGTTTGTCAAGGCACATATACCTCTACCAGTTCTCGTTATGCTCCTTGCCTGATCTACGAGCATTGGCATTGCTAATCAGCACAACATTCATCTCAATAAAAAATGTCTCGTGGTTAAGGATATCCAACTGGCCTTCCAGAGTCATAGCTGCTCCAACTGTCCAGTCTTCCATACAATCTTCAGTGTCTTATGACTGCAAAAGGCTGCACCTGCCAAGACCATTAATCGGAAAATGCGGTTAAATGAGTCAGCCGCTACTCCTATACATTCATCCATTTCCAAGATGTTTCCTCCAGCTCCTCCATCTTCTGATCTGAGATGAGATATCATCCAAAGATGTTGTCGACGATTTCGTCCGGACTTAATAGAAGAGGCAGGTTGTGCAGTATGTGGTCAACTTGTTTTGAGTAAATCACTGGTTCATCTGAAGAGTATGAAGAATCATTTCACTGTATTGAATGTTCCAGATATTACACAAGTGGAGAGAACAGCTGACTCCAAGCAGATACATGGTTACAAGGGTCCTGTTTTGGACCACAGTGCAAAGGGGGTATGCGAGATCTGTAGAGCGGCCTTGTATAAAAACAAAATGCCTGAACATGCCTTGGCCAGAGGAACCTGGTTAGGTGATGTACCTCCGGTGTTACAAAATCTGACCTTCATGGAACATATGCTCATTGCACATGTAAGACATACATGTGCCTTTGTTCATATATCAACAAGCATGAGAAAAATGAAGGCCAATGTGATTGCCTTTGAGAATCCCACCCCAAAGATTTATGATATATTGCCTCCTCCTATTGAAGATATTCAGGAAGTTATGGCCATTCTTTTCACCAGACCAGCTAAACTGACTCTAGAGGACTTTAAGTGCACACCTGTACTAGTTTGTCGGAATCCAGTGTTCAATGCTCTGAATTGGCTATGCCTCAATCATAGTGACTACCATGATATAACCATTTCTCGTGAAAATCTCGCTCGCTACCCAGAAGATATGCCACCTGTTTCCATAGAATATAAAGAGAGATTAACAAATAAAACACCAGAGGGTATAAGTGTACATGGCAATGAAGAGGAAGACGGTGTCGAAGATGGTGAATGTCCATTCATTGTTCATGGTCTTACAGGCAAAGACCTTGAGACTATGACTTCCAATGCGATGAAAATCCAGGGTGTTTTGCATTTGAACTCAAATGGTAAAGTACTTGCTGTGGGCCACAGTGCTCAATCAGAAAGCATATGAAACAATCCTCAGCTGTACCCAAAGATGTTTCCGTGGCTGTTTCCATATGGTAAAGGTGGAATCGGAGATACAGCCTTTTCCAATGACAAGCATAAGAAATTGCTTATGATGTACCATGACAAGCGATTCCAGTGCGATCCGACATTTGCATTTGTGGCATTCAGCCACATGCAAGTTAAAGCTTCCACTACAGGCACCTTTTTGTTGGCTGATAAAAAGAACTTTCAAGCCATAACTCAACGGTTGATGAATGTAGACCAGATTGTGCTTACTAGTCTTGCTTCACGTCTTGCAAATGGTGAACATGTAATTCCACAGTCTGATGCTGAGAAAGTTTGTTATCAGCTAATTAGGGATCTGGACCATGTTTCAGGGAGAGTTCATGGTACATCAACAACTAAGTGTTATATGAATAGTGAAATATGGTCTTTGATTGCAGACAAAGGTGCACCATCCTGGTATATTACACTCTCTCCAGTAGATAATCGCCATCCTCTTTGTTTGTATCTTGCTGGCCATGATGAAAAGTTTGTGGAGATCCCTCTGCTTGACTATAAACAAAGACAGAGACTGATTGTAAACAATCCTGCTGCTGCTGCTCGTTTTTTTAACTTTCTTGTCAATCTGTTCATTGAAGAATTCCTTGGATGCAAAGGAAACAGGAGAACTGAAGGATTCTATGGAAAGACCAATGGTTATTATGGGACAGTAGAACAGCAAGGCCGACTTACATTGCACTTGCACATGTTGCTATGGATTAAAGGTGCACTCAGCCCTCAGGAAATATGTGACCGTATTTTGGATGAAGGATCTGACTTTAAAAAGAAGATAATTGCCTGGCTAGAAAGCTCACATAGCAGAGACTTCTTCAATGGTAATAAAGAAAATATATGGTCAGCTGTGGATAAGATGAGTGATACAAAAGGATATTTAGATCCAACTTTGAGAATGCCAAAACCACCTCCACCTTCTTGTGTAGATATACATGATAACTGCCCTAAATGTGAGGATATACAGTTGTGGGATAAGTCCTTTAAATTAGAGGTAGATGATCTGGTTGTCTGCTCTAATGTCCACGATTGTGAAAAATACAAAAAGAAGGATGGATCTTACAATCGCAAAAAAACATACACAGGCTGCAAAGATAATAAATTCAAGAAATGCAGGGCACGTTTTCCAAGGAAGCTGTATGACATGACTGAGGTAGATGTTGAGACTGGTGCATTGAATGTAAGAAAACAAGAGGCTTGGATCAATACTTTTACTCCTGAGCTCACTTATGTTATGCAGTGTAATACAGATGTTACAAGTCTTTCTTCAGGGACTGCAATTAAAGCAGTTGTGCTCTACATATCTAATTACATTACCAAATCCTCACTCAAGACACATGTGGTTTTTGAGGTGATTCATGATATATTTGCTAAAAGTTCTGATGTATTACAGTCACACCTGCCAGAAAAAGAGAAAGCTCGATGGCTGGTTGGTAAGATTGTTAATTTATTAGCTGTCAAGCTAGAACTAGGTGCTCCAATGTTAGCTATGTATTTATTGGGCTATCCTGATCATTACACTGATCATAAGTTTATACCGTTTTATTGGAAAACCTTTGTCAATGATGTCAGGAATTATTGGACTCTTCCTGATGAAGAACCAGAAGGTTCTGATAATGTAATCATTATATGTCAGGGTAGCAATTTGCATGGGTTTTCTCCGGTAATGGATTATACTCTCAGAAACCAGCAACTTGTCAATCTGAGTTTGTATGATTGGGTCCGTCGGTGTAAGCATATTCCCAAACATAAAACCAAGGAGAATAAAGATGTGGAAGAATCATCTCTGGAGACTATCAAAGATCCAGAAGATGCCCTTGATGTTGATTGTCCATCACAAGCAGGAAAAATACTAAAAAATGGTTATGCCTTTTTGGATGGTCATACATTCCAGAAAACACATTATCTACAAATGCGCAAAGATGATGAGTTTCTGATACCTAATTTTATTGGAGGTACTCTCCCTCAGCGTGATAGTGGTGATCGTGAATATTACTGTTGTGTTATGTTGACTTTGTTCAGACCATGGTGATCTGGAGCAGACTTAAAAAAGCCAGAAGAAAATTGGCATGAAGCATTCAGTTCCTATGAGTTTACTAACTGACAGAAACAACTGATGAATAATCTTAACCTGAGGTATGAGTGTTTGGATGAACATGATGATTTCCATGCACAAATGCAGAAAAATGATGGATCTACATTGATTGTGCCCAGCTGGGATGAAGAGGTTGCAAAAGAGATGGGTAATAATTACTTTCCTACTGTTCATCCAAAATCTGATGATTTTGATGAGGCTATCGAAGTAGCTTTAGCAAAGCAAGGGCACACAGACCTTCTCCATTTACAGCAAATGAAAGATATGCGTGATATTTTGAGAAGTGCACATTTGACACGTGAAGGTATCAATGTCGAAAAAATCACTCCCTTGTCACAGCCTGATCGGATGCTCAGTGGTGGTCAATGGGCTTCAGAAGTTCAGAAAAAGAAAGATGAGGTCATTGCACGATGTATGAAGTCTCTGCCTGAATCACAAGAAAAGGATAAGCAAAATAACAGCTTTAAACCCAATGAAGTGAAAGTGGTTGACAAATGATACCTTGAGAAGCGATTTCATTCTCCAGAGTTTAAGGCCACCGTAGATGCAACTTCAAGTGACTTCAATCTGAATGCTGAACAAGATAGAGCCTTTAGAATAGTTGCCAATCATGCTATCAGCCCTTATAGTGATTAATTGCGGATGTATATCGGTGGGATGGGTGGGACTGGTAAAACACAGGTACTAAAAGCCCTGGTAAAATTCTTTGAGCTCAGGAATGAGGCCCATTGTATTTTGATTGTAGCACCAACTGGTACAGCTGCAGCTTTACTTGGGGGATTCACTTATCATTCAGCATTTGGAATCAATGATTGGACACATGTAGAGAGCGATGGGTCACAAGTGATGTCCACATTGACAGGTGTGGATTACATATTTTTGGATGAGGTGTCTATGCTGTCTGCCTATGATATGCATAAGATAAGTAGTAAGCTATGTCGTATTCTTGGTGTCAAGCATAAACCTTTTGGAGGTTTGAACATGATATTTGCAGGAGATTTTGCTCAGCTTCCTCCAATCCAAGGCAAAAATGCTTCATTGTATGGTAGAAAGATTGGTGAGGATTCATCTGCAAAAAGGTCACAGGAACAAGCAATAGGAAAATCCTTATAGCATCAGGTAACTACAGTTGTTATCCTTCAGGAAAATATGCGTCAGAGGCAACAAAGTGCTGATGATGCCAAGTTGCAAATGGCATTAGAAAATTTACGGTACAATGCCTGTACACAGAAGGACATTGCATTTTTAGAGTCAAGAGTTACATCAATGATACCAGGTAAGGCTTCAGTATCTGATGATGTGTTTCAGAATGTATCTGTCATAACATCTTGGAATGTACATAAGGATGAAGCCAATAGATTAGGATCAATTCATTTTGCAAACGAAACTAGTCAAACACTGACTGATTTTTATTCAGAAGATAGTCTGCATCAGGTTGCAAAACTACACACAGATGAAAATGCCAATGAACAATGGAATAAACAAAAATTAATACATTTGAAGACAATCACAGATGAGTTTCAATGTGCTTTTTGGGACCAACCTCCTTCTAGTACTGATCTCAAAATTCCTGGAAAGCTCAGCTTGTGTGTTGGCATGCTGGTCATGATTTGACATAATTCTGCTACTGAATTGGGTATGACCAAAGGACAGGAAGGTACTGTTTATGCTTGGCAATCATGTAAGGGCTCCAGAGGACAGCGTGTGCTTGATACCTTATTTGTTTTGCTTCAGAATCCTCCATCCCCGGTACAGTTTGATGGTCTTCCCTTAAATGTTGTCCCCATAGTTCCATCGAAAGCCAGAGTATGTGTAAATCTTCCTGGTAACAAGCGTACTATGATCACTCATGAATAGGTCGAGGTCCTTCCAAACTTTGCCATGACTGATTATGCTGCGCAAGGAAAAACCCGTCCATTCAATGTTGTTGACTTGCATAAATGCAAGTCACATCAGTCACTGTACACCTGTCTTTCCCGTTGACACACTTGAAAAGTGTTCACACGTGTAATTTCGCGAAATGTATTAATACATACATTTTATATAAGCTAGATACCAAGGAAATGAGATATACCTTAGAGCGCAATGTCCTAAGTGCAGGCAATGCAATACCTTGAGTGATGTTCGGTGGAGCGCATGGCTTAACTGTAGAGTGATACCAGAAGGGTCATGCTAAGTCTAAAGCCCCAGCACTTGACACTGAATACACTGACAACGCACAGAAGACGCGCGCTAAGAATAGAACCAGCGAAGCTCAGGAGATAACTGATACTTCGCGCAACCTTGATCTATGACGCACAAGGCACTGCCATGCTGGGAGCTAGCGCTCTAGACCTCAGAATGTGTAGAATTGAAGTAAGACCAATGTCTCTGACTTCGGCCGATGCGCGTGAGGCCTAGACTGAAAGCCAGTGGTCCTAGAAGACCATGGAAATCACTAGAAGATATTATTACCATAAAGACGAGTTGCGCTCTAGGCCACAACTCCGAGGAGATACTAGGCGATGTCAGTACGCGTGTATAGCACAGCTAACCGATGTCGCGCAGCTGAGAGACTGGGATCTGGCCCCGAGCCGGAGCTCTGAGTAAGCGCCAAGCAATGGCATGATTATGGTGACATGCATGGGACCCAGGAAAGGAAGTTCCACCAGCCAAGAGTTACTATTTAAGGTTGTATTAATATGTAGAGCGTATAGTATAAATACCGTAGTATAGTAATAGTGAAAAAGCTTCGGACCCCCGCTGTAGTTGCGCGCAAGCCTCCCGCTTGACGCTCTAGCTTTGGGATTAGTTTGTAGCTTCGAGCGAGAGAATATACCTTTTATTGATAACATTTGAGAGACTTGAGTAGCGCGCGAGGCATAGAAAGCTAGCGGGAGACTTGGGTACGGTTTGAGTGATTGGTTGACTTGCGCTCCACCCTGAGAATAAGAGATATTGTGTCAGTGCGGACGCGCTCTTGAGTTTTGAGGGTTTCTTGTGACGTGCGGTGCTACAGGCAGCAGAGGTTCAAACCCTTTGGTCTGGTTAGTGTTCATACAGAGGCCTTCTTTTAACGTGTGGTGCTACAGGCGGCACAGGTTCAAACCCTGTGGTTTGATTAGTGTGCGCTTGAGGGTTCTCATTTCCGCAAGCGGCAGAGGTTCAAACCCTTTGGCTTGTCGGACGGGGTTTATTTGGTTATTGTTTCTCTGGATTGGCACAGGTTCAAACCCTGTGGGTCTACGATCGGTTTTGGAAGCTGGAGCGCATAGGTTCAAATCCTGTGGCTTGAGTGGACGTGTTTTGAAGGGTTTCTGCTTAGAGCGCAAGCTTTGAGTTGTGTTTAGAGTGTGTTTAGGTTGTTGTGGTTACCTGTGTGTGTCGCGCGAGACTTATTGAGGGTTTTGTGGGTGTGTGGTGATGTATCGTGTATTGTAGTACACCTTGCCTTGAGGCCCGGCAACATTGGTCACCCCTCTTGTTATAAAAGCCTTTGGACTTAGAGAGATCTAGATACGTGACATGCGCTATTGCTATACGTGTGTATCGTATATTCTGAGAGTTTAGTTGTCTTGCTTCAATCTGCTTCTATCGCATAATATCCCCCCAAGAACTTGAGGGTTTGTGTGTGTAGTGTTGGGTGTGAGTGTGATCAGTGTCTTCGACACTGCTGCATTTCTAGCCTGCGCGCACAGAGTCTCTTCACCGTAGTGCCAGTGCAGCTGGTACCATAATCCTACAAGGTATGTCTGAAGATATGAGATCCAAGATCACAAAAGGTGCCAGTGGTGCACTGTGACAAGAGTTTCATGAGTTGGAACTATCAGATGAGATCACTGCTCTGTGATTCAATGGTGAACTACACTCTGATATTTCAGGCTTCACCCAAAACGACATCCTCTTGGGTTACCGAAAATACAGGGGCATGTCCTATATACCTACCAAACTCCATACTGCACTTAAATGGAACTGTCATAATCCCTGGCTTGACCCAGAGGTTCAGGTACATGTTGACATACTTGATTATTCCACTGATGTTGTAAGTACAAAGGCCTCCACAACACCTCAGTCACATAAACAAGTCAGAACTGCTGATAAAACTGAAACACTACATGATGCAAAGTGGCAGAAAAGCACCTCTGTATCTAGCCATGATATTTCCCTCCAACCACCAGGTCTGATCTGGAGCAACAACAGCTGTGCGTACAATCCTATATAACATTTGGTTGGCTGATACCACCTCTTGGGATGCAGAGTTTTGCGCCATCAATGAAGAATGGTTGGGTCTTGTCTGTCAGTTGTTCTCACAGTGTAACAATGGAACTATGACATTGGAAAACATGAGAGATGATTTGTGAAGAAAATACCATGATCATAATCCACAGAATATGCGATTTGGTGACTTCACAACTGTAGGAAATGTTCTTGATCCTTTGTTTGAGCATATAAATCCAGTTAGAACCTCAATGGTTGTATGCAGCGATGCTACATGCGATTATGAACAGCATGACAATGCTTGGAACACCTATAACTGCGTGCTGGAAGAAGCAACACCAGTCACATCAGTAAGAGAATGGGTCGCAATGGAATATAGAGAACGCGACAACCACCGCTGTGGCCAGTGTGGATCCCTGTTGCTGAGAAAATACACATGGCTGACTCTGCCTTCCTTACTGACATTTAACATTGGTGGGTATCAAACCGCACTCAAAGAGTTTGACAGATCTTTTGTTTTGAAGGATCGCCTTCAAATTGAAAGGACTTATTATTTATGTGGGCTAATCTACTTCTCGCATAATCATTTCACAGCTAGGATGTTTATAGCGGATCGCTGCTGGTTGTACGATGGGGCCAGTGCTGGTAGGCAAATGGTCCCAGAGGCTCACTTCAACTGGTCTGAGCGTGCTGTGGTGGCTGCAATTTACTCCTGGTAGAGAAAAATGGGTTGTGCTGATAGCAGCACGTCACAAGGCGGTGCAGTAGTATAATCATGTGTGAGCAACCAGCGAAATTTTTCACAGAGTGGCAGGTATCCATCCAATCGCAATTTCTTCCATAGCATCAATATGCATGTTACCCATTCGCTCCTGCAGAATCCTGCCGCTGAAAAGGAACAGAAACATTCCTTGCTTTCTAGTACAGCACCAATGGATATTCCTACAGTCAAAAGTTCAGAGGGGTTGTCCCCAGTGAGATTCCCAGGTCTCTCTGGTCACCCAATATGCTCATTGCTTAATTGTAGACACCGGTGAAATCTATCACCTCTATCCTAGCTCGGGTGCCCACAGAACTGCTGAGGAAGATCTTCCTGGCTACAAAGGAAGGTTCAGACCGAACATTTTGGGTCGGAGATTCCACGGAGACTGGGTACTGCCTGGCTGCTGTGAGTAGAGCATGGAGAGATATTGTGTTGAACCACTGTCCAGATCTATGGGCTTATTTCTGCATGGAGTTTATGGATTTCTGTGTGCCAGAGGATAGCCGTGCATTTTTGGAACAGCCTGCGGGCCTGGTACTGAAAAGGTCAGGCTGTCGTCCTTTGCATTTTTGGTTCAGCTCTTCCAGTGCTGAGTGCGACAAGATGTCCAGCCTCACTGTTTTTCAGTTGCTACTTATCCTCGGACCCTGTTGGGGCTCTGCCATGCTATCCCTCAATTCACTCCATCTCTCCTTGTTGGAATCGCTTTGTGGCACATGTCCAGAACTCTTATCATGCTGAATAATGCTCCAAGAGCCTGCAGCTCAATTTTGCAACAATATGTACGCATTCGAATTTGTGGAATCCATCCAGATTTTTGGGACCATCAGTCTAGGGCCTGCCACCTCAGTATTCCTACCAGCATCTCACCTGACCCAGTTCGTGGATAGACAACTTAGTATAGACCAGACCACTCTGGAGCGTATAGTTGCTTTTTTGCCTCTCGCAAGCAACCTTGTACAAGTGGAACTGTACTATGCACAAATTGTGGGAATTTCAAGTTTTCGCAGTACCCCATGTCGCACTATCCTACCCAGGGTCTTTTTCTTCTGAACAGGATGCATCACAGTGATAGATTCAGTAACCTTGCCAGCCCTTCATGCTTTGCTCGTGGAATTGGGTTTTATTAGTTCATTTGAGCATAACTATCCCAAACTCGACCCACTTACTCTGTCCTCCATCAAAAATATGCTGGTTCAGTCTCAGTGCCAGAATACACTGCGTACTGTAGAGTTCCACAGGATCACCCTCACCGATGATATCTTGGCCATTATTCAACTCTCACTGGCTCTAGATGCAATTCTGCTCAAAGTTAGTGGCTGGGAAACAGAGGCTGATTTGGTTTTTCAGTGTTTATTGGCAGAGTTAGGATGCACCAATAGTGATAGCACCCTATCCTGCATTCCCTCACTGTCCTTACTGACACTTCATGTCAAGTATACTCCTCACCAGCTCATGCTGTCATTTTACCAGGACGACCTTGTTGATGTCATGGAATCGAGAGTATCATCTCTTCCTGATATGCATTTCAGTCTGTCCATCCTCATTGAAAACAACAATGCATTGTTTGTCCCTCTCAAACCAAATTCATGAGCTCGGTTGGTACAAAGCCGAAAAAATGGCAGTGTCTGCACATCTACCATTGGGGATGTCACCAATGAACATGACTCCGTCGTGCGTTTCCTCGACTGTTCTCACTTCCTTATACTTAAGCTCTCTCACCAGGAATGATAAACTTGCCAGTGTAAGGTTACACGGACACTGCCCCATACACATAACAAATAAAATACTAATGATTTTCAAATATACATCTAATACAAATCTCATTCTTACCAAAAGTCAGTGCAGGTTCACTCAGACATCTAATGGGGGTGGCATGACATTGTAAGCTGAATATTAAACGTACAGTTTGATAGTCACATGTATGCATACTGGAGCAAATGTCCTGGATCGCTCCTTCTTTTTCCACTCCCACTTTGCTTTGCTTGGTCATGCAATGCCTTCCCATGGTTCTCGGGTAAGTACTCGACTTTAATCGATTTTTGTTCATATATGACTTCAATTGTTACACATAGGTTAATCTGCTCGACGTGCAAGACCAGAGGGGTATGGAGCGACTGGCCCAAGCTATTTTAAACACAGACTTCGACTTCAGCTCGCATGCTCCGTTGATCGTAGATGCTCCCAGTGTGGTTGAAGATGTTGAAGAATACTGGCTCTGGGTTTCCTCTCCTTTCCATTCTGGTTTGATGGGCCTCAATGTTGTGTGGAGTCAATTGCTCAGAATGGCAGAGGTTCGTGGGGTGACAGATGTTTTTTACGAGACCCAGTTACAAGCCCTAAAAAGAGAGGTCATTCGCTGGAATCTTTGTGAGTTACAGTGATATCTAATATGGGCCAATTCACATGAATGAACAGGGACTTCTGTGAACACCACTCAGTACACACTCAGCCTAGTGTAAAGAACGGATAAGTCCATCCCGCCTGGCCACATCCCGCTTGAAATTCAAATGATGGTGATTGCCTTGTGTGCATCCACCCATGGCCAGCTGAAGAATGTCTGCTTGGTCTGCCATGTGTGGAATGATGAAGTGATTTACAGACAAGCCTTTTTCCATTTGCTCTGGTTCAAAAATCGACCAGATGATGTTAGAGGCTGTCAGCATACTGAGCATTGGCTCTGCTCTTCCATTCACTGCCAGCAACTATCCGACACAATTACAGCGATAACTCTGTACTGTTGGTTGATGGATAGCCATTGCTGGTTTTTACATACCCTGAATCACATCGTAGAAGTCAAGATCATCGAGTGCGGAACCTGGCACTGGCTGTATTGCCTACTGAGCTCAGTCCAGAAGCTGCTTGTTCACCACACGGAGATACAGGTGTGCCTGGGTCTGTACAGACTTTGTGATCACGACAGTCAACTATCCACTTTGGTTTTGGACGATGATACGCTTGGTATCAGGCTACCCATAGATTTTGCGAATTTCTATCAAATAGCACAGTCTATAAGCAGTACAGAGAGCTATAGTGAAGGCTTTACACTGATAGCTAGTATACTACATAAGATAGTGAGCAATACAGTATAAGAACAGACTTAGAAGCGACATCTAGATGAGTCAACTCTATAAGCCTTCAACACTGAATGCTATTCCCTGCCCAAAACAAGACTAGTTACAGTCAGAACCAAGGGACACATCGAGATGGGTTACCAACCTAAAGCAGAACACAGAAGGACTAGATTACTTGTCATCTCGATGACCTGAATGAACCTAGAAGAGAATCACTAAGTCCATAACGGTTCACAACATGAAATGAACTTAGTCTAGAACACGAATAAACTTGGAATAACTGAATAATCGACGCTTGGCACCGAGATAGCTAAAAATCGCACAGTGATCGAAGCAAATACAATCTCGGTCTGATGATCAATCACGATTGGTGGTTACATCCTCAAAATACTGCGCAATTCATAGTATTAAATAGGAATCCACATGGCAAGGCATGAAGGAGAAGCAAGGAGTTCCTATGGACCATTAGGGCACTCCTCGGCAATAGAATGACTAGTAGTCATTCTGCCCAACTGAATAGAAACCTCAGAATGGCACAATACTTATAAATTAATTACTCATCATTTGTATTGATACCCAGAGCTTGTACCATAATTACTTTTAGATACAAAGCTCCTATACCTAGGCTAGAAATCATATAAATTAGCAGCAACTAGATGCATAATGGCAGGAAAGCATTCCCCTGCATTTGTGCTAGTAGCCTTATAGCTACCTAATCAATCACTGGTTTTAAATTGCATATCCTCGACTGAAGTGAATTAAGTTTACCAAGTCAACCCCAAAAGGGCAGCTATAAGTAATCTAGAAGAACTAAGTAGGAAGAAGAGTCATCCCCACGTTTGCGCCTTGCTAGTTAATTGAACTGCTCCGCATACAAAGGCCTCATGCTCCCTCATTGACTAAAGTGATCTAGATGTGCTAAGTTGACCACAGACTGAAGATGTTGCCTAGTTGAAGTGAAATAAGCCCTAGAACACTTTAAGTTCGAACAGTTAACGAGTCAGTGTACTCTAGAGTCTGTGTGCTCTTTGCAAGTCTTGTACTTGAAGCCAGGACCTGTGTGTTCTTTGTAGAGTCTGTGTACTCTTTGTAGAACTTCGGTTCTTTGTTGCAAGTGCATGTGCTTGTGTTGTAATCAAGTCCATGTACTCCAGAGCAATTATGCTCTTTGTAGACCTCTAGGTCTTTGGTTGTTCGATTGTTAAAGCTTCCCTAGTTAAAGCCTTACCAGCTCTTCTAGATGAAGTTGTTTCGAGTCTAAGCCACTCAAATTATACCTTACAAAACCCCCACATTCATATACCTCACTATCATGATTAGTGTATCTCATGTAAACACTTCTAAACTTGAATCGAAGTTGTTTTAAAGCAAAAACCCAATTGATTATCGAAATCTATGTACACCATGAGTGCTTCTACCATACTCACCCTCGAACTTAATATTGGTGATTGTGTGTGTGTGTGTGTGTGATTTAGTATCTAGATTGACAATCTAGACACTAGTATCATTTGCACGCTGCCTGTTACCGAGCACATCAACGAAGTAACAGTGCCTTTTATAGTAAAGTCCAACCATCTCCCATTGAAGGTACTTGCTGAATGTTTGAAAAGGTTGGGGGGAATGGCTAAGATAGTATCCTGGATGACACCTGGCATGCAGACCATGGCCTAATGCACCTGATCGATTTGCCTATTGAACCCGTACCTGAATACGCTTGTGTTCTGACCGAACTTGCCATATACCACACCAGGTTTCCTACCTATAGCAGCTTTGCACTTATCATGGATAACCTAGTTGGACTGTTGGAAGAGCATTTAAGTCTCTCAGATATTGATGCTGCCTGGCCTCAAAGGTTGAATGGATCTGAAATTTACAAGCTCACCTTGGGGTTTGGAACCTTCGTCAGTATTGACTCAGAGATCTGGGATACGTGGGGGACTTCGGTACATGATCTGACCCTAGGAGGTGAGCATACATCCCTGGCTATTAATATTTGAATCACTCATTGAAACTGGCAGCAAACGATGATGAAGAGGAGGAAATACTGTCTCTCAAACATTTCAAACATCTCGACATGTTATGATTTGAAGTGGATTTGACCTCCGGATCCTTCGCTTGGGCACTCCAGGTTCTACGAACGTGGATCCAACCGGAGAAATCTCTATTCAAGCTTATCATATATGAAGACATGGCTTTAGAAAGCACTGGTGAATGGCATTGTACTCAGCGAACCTGGGGGGATGACCCAGGGGTCTGGGTTTACTGTGACAGTTGGCAGAAATGGTGGGAGTTCATTACGGATGCATTGCTGGATGCATTTTCTCCCAACCTGGCCAATTGCAGGACTAGGTTCGGTGGTGATTTCGTGATTTCCTTTGTGTCCACTAAATCTTGGTCTGGGGTGGCCGCACCCAGTAGTCCTTTCCGTTACACAGAGCGTGTACTGGACACTTACCAATGGTGGTTGAGATGGCATAAATTGGGGGAAGCTGAAGTCAAGGTACAGATGTTAACATACGAGGCCTATCGCTATTCTGTTTAGGTACATAGGTAATCAATTATTATTACCTTAAATGTAAAATATTATCATGTGACCATTTTGCCAAACCTGCAACAGGCATCTGCGTCGACGCTGAGCTCCATTGTCCCTTCTAATCACTTGAGCATATATCTTCCCACCTGGTGAGCCTAGTGTTATTTAAAGTGCTGCATCTCTTGACACCACACAAGATGTCTGACGACTCTACTGTTGCTGCCTTGCCAGTGGAACTCTGGACCAAAATTTTCAGGGCAACAAAAGATGCAGAAGAAGGACCACTACTCGTGGGTAATGCCAGAGACACACCATATGTCATCTCTCAAGTTTGTGCAGATTGGCGAGGTATAATCCTAGAGGCTTGTCCCGATGTCTGGGCCAATATGAAGGTTGTCATGGGTCGCAGGGATGGTGGCCTGGGTCTGAAAGCCTGGGATTCACTTGTGCTTGCAGTGATGGAATGTTCGGGGAGTCATTCGCTGGATATAGAATTCTATGGTCTCGAACAGGATCCCTCCGACTACGCCAGTGTCCATTGCTTCCAGTATCTACTCGGAGAAGGTTATCGCTGGAGGACCGTGACTTTGAAGATCGGTCCATGACATTTATCTTTCCTCAACCATCTCTTCGATTATTGCCCCCGAATAGAGTCATCTTTGGTAGAGTTGTGCACATTGGATATGTCGGGAACTACAGACATTGTAGCTTTTTCCACAGCTGCGAGTCTGGGATGGTTGGCCTTTACTGGTCTCGGAACCAACGCCAACCTGAAATTTCCAGCTCGCAACATCACTCACTTTTTGGACATTTGCTTATGCATGCAGTCTGATATTCATGATGAGGTCATCCAACTATTGGCCAGTGTGTCCAGTCTGAAAAGCTTGGAGCTGCTATATGCAGACATATTCATTCACTCCAACCAGATCCCACATCCGACGATGTTGTCTTCAGTATCCTACTTCTGTGCGACGAACCTGCGTACCTTGAATGCAGTTAGTATGCCCAACCTTGAAACCCTTGCTGTAGAACCAGCTCAAGTTGGTTCCTCCAATATCCACGAGACTGAACTGCATGTAAACACACTTTCTCCAGTTTGCGATATGGTTCGACGTTCCGGATGTTATGTGTCCTTGCACACAATCAAGATGTACAACATCCCCCTCTATTCAATCTCAAACTTGGTTTGTCTCATACCGTGGATAAAAGTGATGTGTTTGGGTTTCACTCGTTGGACTGGGGTGTACGATGGAGCATTGGATTCACTGCTGGCTGATTTGACTGCATCAGCAGTGGACATCAGGGGAATAAGGAGACCGAGATGGATGCAAGATCTCTCTTGCTTATCCCTCACTATCGAGACCCATGGACCTCACAGTATGTGGTTCTTATCCGAGTCACTGGTAGGGTCGATGGAAGCACATGTCCCAGCCAACCTTGATTCACCCTTTGAGTTCCTCATTGAATTCAAATACGGTAGTGAACGTATGCCTGAAATGTTGAAGGAGTTCTGGGATCGACTGGATTTCTGCCACCAGTTGGGTAGTTCTTATAAATTGATTTCCCATAGACAGGGAGAAATTTAGAATATATAACATAGTGCATCACATAGACGATTGCATTGTACAAGTATGCATGTGCGAATGAACCTTATACTTGAGAAATGTCCTCGAGGGAGTATTCTGACATTGCCAGAGATCCTTCAGAAGATTAGATAAGACGCAGAGGTACCTATCATTATTAACGTCAGTGGGAGTTGTGTGTTCAGACACATACCAGTGCAGGCAGCAAGCCCAATTATCATCTACATCACAGATATCCAAGCTCGACTAGATTGATTGTAGTAGTCAGTGTGCGAACCTCGCTGAGTGCAAAGTGAGGCAATAGATTGAAAGCTGGCGAAGACCTAGGACTTATGCGTAAGTATACCCAAAGATCTTCAAGGGATGAAATGTATTGGTCAAAGGTAGGCACAGCAGAAGGAGAATGTTGAGTCCTTGTGGCCCAGGGTGTATGCGGAGGGTAGAGTGTTAGCGGAGGGAGGGACTGGCAAGGGTGCTTTCTATTAATAGCATGGATGGGAGTGTGTCGGACGGAGCTTCTTGGTGTGGATGGACAGCATCTAGTAGAGAAGGGACAGGTCATGAAAGTGAATTTCGGGAGTCCGATGCATGTTAGATCGTCATCAGGGTGGTTTGCGGAGGTTGGATGAGACGTCGACGGGTGCGAGAAGGGTGCAGGACAAGGGAAATCACAGATGATGGCGAGGATAGGACAGTTGCAAACACTTGAAGCTAGCTCATCTCATACTGACGTAGGTAAGAATCTAATCATACAGCTCGATGTCTTTTTCTTACCCCATATTGACCGGTACTCCAGGCTGCTATATCAATGAAGGAAAGGATTGGACCAGGGAACTGTGTAATAACATCGAATACATACCTTGCATGCCATTGTGTTAACTCTGTTGGGGTACCATTGAATGATCTGAGGAAGGCATATGTTAGCACGGCAGAAGTAACCGAACCTTACATTACCATAGTTTCCAGGCAAGGCTATAGAATAAAAACGAGTCAGGAAATAAATAATCAAAGGCCAGAACGAGTGGGGTCAAGAAATCTTCTGCTCTATTGAAACTCCAGCGAAAGGCTATGAGTTGGATCACATGATAGCGAAGTGATTTTGCTTCTGTGGACTTCGCTGTCACTGTCCCCTCCCTGCATCCATTGTGGGCTCTATCATGTAGTCTGTTGGCATCATGGGACAACTACTTTATGTTCCTTCTGGATAAAGACGAAAATGGCTGTTCGACATTGGAAGTGAGTGGATCCCTATATAGCTCAACATCGACCTTTGATGACCACCCACACAGGTGGAATTACCCATTGGACCCGATAGAATTTGGGCTGTACTGATGGGTATCGATGGGTATTCGTCCTACCCTTTACGTGGATGTGTCGCAGATGCTTTGGCGATGAGTGACTACCTGATTAAAGACCTTGACATTCCTAAAGAGCAAATCCAACGCCTTCTCGTGCCAACAAGTGAAAGTGATACTTACACAGACTTGGGCTCAGTTCCTTCTTGTGCCAATATTCTATCCCTTCTTCTTGGTCTCGCTGCGAATCCCGATATCAAACATGGAGACCCTATCATCATCTTTTTCACCAGACATGGTACTCGCTATCTATGGTTGGACGAAGATGCTGATTTTGATGAGGAGCATGACAATGATCCACAGAATTTTGTTGAGGCACTTTGCCCTCTGGATCGTAATACCTGGGACATTAACGGCATGCTCATCCCCGATATCACCGACCATGAGCTCAATGTTATTCTCGTACATATTGCCAGGATGAAAGGGAACCAAATCACTTTCATATTGGACTGCTGCCATGCAGGCAGTGTCACTCGAACAATAAGTCAGGGAGTGTGATCTATTCCCCCGCTTGAAGGCCTCTCGCTCAAGGATATGCTCTTCGCCGCCAGCGATGCCCTCAGAGTTTTGTCTGATCCGAATGTCATATCTATTGTCACAGAGGACTGGAGCCCTGACATGGATTCCCATGTTATTGTGGCCACGTGCATGGAAAACGAGTTGGCAAAGGCCAAATGGGTAAAGAAGGCAGGGATGGAGGTGTGGGGAGGAATCTTCACAAACTTGCTCATCAAAACCCTGAGGTCTGGTGTCTTGAAGGATAGAGCCACATACGTGGATCTTATTAAAGCCCTCCCCCAGCTCCAATCCCAAACACCAGTCGCAGTAGGTTTGTCGTAACAATACATGCCTTTGGTATCAGGACTGATATTGATAGAATATTTGATCTTGTCTGGTTCAATTGACGTCAAGTCCCCCTGTTCAGACTGGTGATGCCAGGATGTTTTTATATTGTATATAAATATACTCCACATATTGAAACTTAGAAGCTTGCTCTGTAGTGACATCTTCAGCATCGTAGGCTTATGCTGACGGTACCTAGGTGAAATGTTGATTTTGGGTTACTAAATACAATGCTTCTGGTGATTCATATGGATGTTGACGCACAGTGCGACCCGGAATTTGGACTCATACCTGCCATGCTTGCAACGGCCCACACTGGCTAAGTATCGATGAGGCTGCTCCTGAGAGTCATTTGTTCTGATGAGGAGAGGCTTGAAACTTGGGTTCCCAGGGCGAATGGCTAGCCCAACGACCATCAACATTGATGCTGGGACAGTCAAAAGATCGGTTGACGCTGAGGTCAGCACGAGTGATGAGGAAGGGAAAATAGTCTCAGGTATCATGGCAAAAGTCAATGTTCATAGTATTTTCACCTCAGTGCATTATATACTCATGGCACGTCTAGAATTGTCTATTGAATACATCAGCAGAACAAGGATCATGCAAACGATAAGCTGTTCCACAGTGGCAAGCAGCTTTTGATTGAGGATTATTTCAGTAAGGGAAGGTGGGAGCAGTGGATTTGAAGGGTGAAGAAGGTATCATTTTGTTGGTTACTTATCTTTCACTTGTGTTCTGACGTCCTTCACATAGGTTGCAGTTGAGTGTCAAAACATAACCATTATCAGAGCCCTTGCACTGGCTGCTGGACTATATTGGAGAGTATGCAGGCTATAGGTGAGGCATCATAAACAGCACCAAGAGCGAGGCTATTGGGGGTTGTGAAGAACATAATTACATGCCTTGCTTTCTATTTGCTATTTCTTATCCCTTTTTCAGAGCAAGCTTCAATCCTCACTCATCCAACTACATGCAATTCTGGAGCGCTTTGTCAATGGACTTCATCATTGACCCTTTCTACACACATACCAACAATACCCTATGCAATCCTGAACTACATGCATGGCTCAGAGAGGGTATTGAATGACTGCAAAGTGTAGTCTTGAAGACTGGATATATTCTTGAACCTCAGGCTGGGTCTGACAGATGTAAAAGGACAGATTGCAAGGCTTTTTATGGATCAGATGGCACATACATGGAGCACTTTGATAGGATTTTCAGCGGCGCTACTTAGTTGAATGGGACAGGAGATGACACTATTAGCCGGAATTTTACTGGTCGATGGACTTGACTCATGAAGGATCTTCTTTGTTGAGGACGGCGGGTTGACATTCAAAAGTGAACTTGGGGGTGATATTCGTAGCCTAATGTTGATTGAGAAGGTCTAGTTCTGCCGCTACTTTCAATTATCATTCTGACTGATATATTTCAGGCTGGCTACATCCCCCTTCCAAGAATCGAGTATACAGACAACTCTGTTATCGTTGTTGTCAAGAACGTTACCTTTAGTGATCGTAATCTGTTCCCCAATATCATTTCAATTGAGGCACACAACTACATATCATTTTTTCTATATGGCACTATTCAAGATGATACTGAGGAAAGCCAGCGTCTTGGCCTTGAGCTTGACAGGACATCACAGCTCATAACCTGCCCCGTACATGTATGAACGTACCTCATCAGCCACCTGGTGCCCCGCCATCAACTATTCCACATTTTTGTATCAAGGATCTCATTGCTGATGTCAGTGCCTGCAAGCACTGCATCCTAAATGCCATGCCTCCCCTTCCAATGTCTAATGCTCCCATTTTCGAAAGCAATGTATTTTGTTTGAATTTCTAGTAATATTCTTCTTCTTTGGGAGCATCCACAATACCTTCTGCTTTGCCATGAATTCCCAAAGCTGATTGAGGACTCGGATTTGCCACACTTACAATGGCTGCCCACTTTATCCAGTAGTTATCAAACGAAGAAAATGGTCTCGAGGATCAATGCTGAACCCCAAGGAACCTCTGATCGGCAAAAATTGGACTGGGGCCCAGTTAAGGTAGCGGGCTCTGCTGCACATGACCCTATTTATCATGTTGTACAAGGGGGACTGGGTATTGCTCTGTAAGTATCTGCCTGACTGCCGATACCCCCAAATGACCCAGAGTTGGTTTGCTGATAGGGTGAACTGAAGAATGGAGGGTCGCCAAGATGTGAAGAGCCTCCAGAGAGGGGTATATTGTGGGCATATGATGAGAGGGTACCAGTAAATAGTGCAGTGGGAGATACAAAAGGGCTGCTCTGTGTGGTGGCACCAGTGCGGTCATAGGATGGCGACATGTAAGATGATGCACAGGTCTGAGAACTGGCATAGGAAATTTGTCCAGCCACAAATGAGAGGTCGCAAGACTCATAATGTTGTGAATATTGCATTGATATACCCGTGAGTAGTCTTTGCACTTGGTATTGTGTCTGCAAGTCCTCTTTATGAAGTTGTGATTGTACCTTTCACTCGGGTCTTGTAGTCCTATAGCCCAGTGTAGTCTGTTGCTTCCGGCTTGTATGTGCTCTAGTAGCACTACTGTAGGCACATATATAACTAGCGAGTCGATGCCGCTTCTGAGGTAGATACTAAAAATCATGCAAAAAGCTGATATATTTCCTGGAAGACTTATCCTAATACATTGCTATAATGTATTCTGCATATGGTTCCTCATTCCACAACTAGCCCTTGGCTGAAAATACTAAAGGTAGTCCACCAGACGATGTCAGGGTCATGCACAATAAGGAAGTCGCCGGAAAAGCTGCCTGTATGTTGCACAGTCACAGACTGATGTCCTATCAAGGGGTGTAGGTAAGCACAAATCCTGATACAATAGACTGATCCTACAGTGACAATTTGATCCACATCCAAAAAGAGCTAAAACCGAGTTCTGCTTGCCTAGCCTGTATACTGCCAGCGTGCTCATAGGCATGCATGGTGACCTTGCTTTTGGGGTGGTACCCTCACTCGCTGCTTGCTGATATCTACTAAAATCATCATGGAGTCATGCCATCGCATGGTTAAATTGTGCTTGAGATCTTTACAGATCAGGGTCTATTGGTATTGTAGGATAGCCCTTGTGTGCCTCAGGGATCATTGCACAGTGCCTGAAGTGGAATTTGAACTCAGAACAACTTGAGATGAAACACAGGGTTGATAAGAGCAGTAGTCAGTAAAGAGGTATTCTTGGTTCCATGGAAGTATTGTCTGTGATCAGTTGAAAATGGGCTACAGCTGGACTAGCGAACCCTTTTCTGGCAGCAATGGGCAACAAATGCAGCGCGATTCTGTTTGACGCAAGACGAGGTGTAAAATGAGATTTTCCAGTGTTCCATCTCTCCTTCTCACAGATATGTGTGAGAAAAGAACAATCTGCTTGCGAAACAAGTTGCCCAAGACTACCGTTGGTTTCTCCGCAGATGAGGACATCTATGACATTAAACAAGATAGCTGAGCCTGTGGTGAAATAATGAAGGGTGACATACTTTTTGTGGATACGACACCAGCAGGAAAATGAGCACAAAATGCAGCACTTGGGGGCCATCTTTGAAGTTGCAAGGACTGTAGTGACCAATAACCACAACATTACCTGACTTTAGGTTGAACGGCTCCTTCAAAAATGGTAGAATGAATTCAGAACACGATCCACCATGGTGCACTCAGTATCTCGGGCACAATCTCTTTCAAGCATTGAGCGAAGATGGGGCTGTCTTGAGCATGATAGCACTTGAGCAAATGCAGCAAAACTGCTTCACCGCTAACAGAGCCAGCAAGAATGTCATGGTCACTGTTCTTGTCACCAGTGAGATACAGTAATCTTGTATAATGAAGTAGTATTGCAAGAATGAATTCGACGAGCTGCTCTGCTGTCCCCGAAGATTGTCTACAAATACCGACATTGGGCATGACAGAATGAGGCAGTAGCCTTCCCAGTGACATAGAAGGCAGATTCTGTCAGTAAGCTTGAGAACAGGATTTTGCATTAGTGAATATGACTCGTACTGTTCTTCCCTGTACTGTTCGCCTTATCCAAAGCTTCATATGAGCGTGTACTGGTTGTAATAATTCCATTGAAATCTTCCAGCACAATTACTGGCACCTTCGGTAATATTGGTGAGCATTGTCTCACACTGGACTCGAGAAAGGTGTATATTTGCCACAACAAAATTGGTGTCATTTCTGTCCTGGTCACTGTCAGAGGACAGTGTCAGTTCAAGGGAGGGGTAGAACTTTGGCTTTGGGTATCATGGTGGTCGATGGCAAAGAACGGAACAAGGTAATGTGACCTTGACAGGCAGCCAGGCCCACCTTGACCATTGACTGTCATGATGTCCACCCTTGCTGTATATTGACCCCATATCCACCATTGTTCTGCCTCTGAAGATGAGGATTGTGTTTCATTGATTGAGTATGCTAGTATTTGCAGTGATGAGTCTGATCACTGCCCTGCGGCATCATCCATAGCAAGGTGCTAAATGTCAATGAACAAGTCCTCTAATGCCATGGATGAAGATACAACAAAGAAACAGCGACAGTTGCTAGCTGCTCTAACCTGAGCTCACAGGCTTCATTATCAGTGGTGCCTTGACGACATCTGTAGCAACCAAAAAATTTTGATGCTACTGGAACATTCAATTCCTGGTGACGCTGAGCAGAATCTTGTGCTGCAGTAGCTTCAAGGGAGAATATTAGACCTGAATTCCTATCAAGGATAAACACCGGCTGTCTCGCGTTCGGGCAGTCACCAATGTTTCCTTAGTAATAGGCGTTCCGACTAAGTCTTTAGTTCTTTGGCCTGGGATTAAGCAATAGATTCAGTATGGATTAAAGTTAGTTTGAGGCTGGCGTACATGAAGTGAGAACTACTACTTAAATACGAGAGATGAAGGTCTAAGTATAAGATGACCGTGAGTGGTCAATAACGAAGTACAAGGACTTGGAGCCGCATCATGCAATAGCGAAGCGAGAACGTGGGGAATCGAGAGATAACATGGGAACGTTTACATGATTCCCCTGTGGATAGCGGCCCGGTTGGTCCGGTGTGAAAGATAAGATAAGATAAAGGAAAAAGTGAATAAATCATAACATTACCCCCTCCTTAAGGCAGGCGTCCTGACTGTCATTAAGGTATGGTTCCCGGTTTGAAGGGTGATTTTGTCTCCGTCGATGAGTCGTCGTTTCCTCTGAATATGTCCCATAGTTCGTATAACTCCTCCCAACTTCTTAGCTTTTTTCTGGTCCTTGGGTCGATGTGGTATTCCCAATCCTCCTTTTCGTGGATGACTTGGTCTACGTGTTCAGCGAGGTATTCTTCGATGAGCTCGTCTGCGTCCATGTCGTTCTCCCTTACTCAGCTATTTGACTCTGGTCTGTACCCCTTCCATTTGACGAAGTAATTGGTGGTTCTCCTGGATGGTTCGCCTCATCTTCCCCGGACGTTCCGCTGCCTGCTGTCTAGGATTTTTTCGGCTTTGTAGTGTTCTTCATTGTCGATCAAATCTGGTGGTGGCGGCGGCGGTTGTTCTTGATTGGGGAATGCCAGCAGGATATAAGGAGTGAGTAATGCTTCATTGAAGGTGGTGTGAATCTTCCAGCTGGTTGGTAGCTTAAGCGTGTAGGCGGAGTCACCCTTCTTGCTTGTGATTTCAAAGGGGCCTGTCCGTTTATCGTCAAGTTTTTTCTTTGGACGAGGGAGGTGGAGGTTGGTAGTGTCAAGCCAGACCTTGTCGCCTATTTTGTATTCGATGGCTGCATGCTTGTTTTTGTCGTATTGTGCTTTCATTTGCGATGCAGCCTTCTCGAGTGATTTTTGGGTGGAGGCATGGATGTCTTGCATTTTTGAGACGAAGGTGCCGGAGGCGGGGGTTCGGAATGGGACTGTCGGTTTTGCTCCCAGTAGAACTGAGGGGTTATAGCTGTAATTGACTTCAAAGGGGCTCTTGCCGGTGGAGGAGTGGGTGCGATTGTTATGGGCGAATGCGGCAAGGGAGAGCCATTCGGCCCAATCAGTTTGGAGATGATTGACGAACATGCGAAGATACTTCTCAATTTCCTGGTTGACCCTCTCGGTCTGCCCGTCTGTCTGGGGGTGATAAGCCGTGGAGGCGTTCCCTTTGATCTGAAGAAGGTCATAGAGGTCCTTCATGAATTTGGATATGAATACCGTTCCCCTATCCGAGATGACGACTTGGGGCATGCCGTGCTTGGCGTAGACCTCGTCGCATAGGATTTTCGCCCACCCTTCCGAGGATAGCTCTGTGGAACATGTGACAGGAATGATTCCTTTAGAGAACCGGTCGACGATTACAAGGATAGCGTCGTGACCGTTACTCTTTGGTAGTCCTGTCACCATGTCTACTGAGATGTGAGTCCACGGTCGCGAGGGTATCTCATTCGGGTGTAGGGGTGCCGCCTTCGCTTGGGTACTGCTTTTCGTTCGTTGGCAGGTTTCACAGGCCTTTACATAGGCTTCGATATCCTTTTTCATCTTTGGCCACCAGAACTCTCATAATATGAGTTCCTTGGTTTTTTCGATGCCTGGATGTCCAGCAGTAATATGATCGTGAGATCGGGCGATAATTTCCCCTCGAAGAGTATGGTCTCTGGGGACATAGATTCTGCCGTCGTACCAGACGAGTCCGTCTTTCATTTTCATACCACGGTCGTGGTCTACGGATCCAGCAACAGCTCTGTCCCAAAGATGAGCTTTCCTGGTGGCGACCTGTATATCTCGGTGGGTTTCTCCAATAGTCGGCATAATCATGGCTCTGAAATGCTCTGGGGACAGAACTACGACTTGATCGTTATCGTCCTGGCCTTGGTCGTGGTCTGCCCGTCGCGAGAGAAGGTCCGCCTTTTTGTTTGCGGTGCCGGCTTTGTGATGGAGGGTGAAATGGTATTCTGCCAGCTCGGTGATCCATCGAGCTTGGTGTCGGTTTACCTTTTGGGGTTTTCGGAAATACTGGAGGTTTTGGTGATCTGTCCAGATTTCAAAGTCTTGGTAGGCGCCCATAAGGTAATGCCTCCACTCTTCGAGGGCCAGCATGATCGCCAGGAGCTCCTTATCGTAAATCTCGTAGTTACGTTCCGTGACTGACAGCAATTTGGATAGGAAGGAGACTGGTCTCCACTTGCCATCCTGCTCTTGGGAGAGAACCGCACCAATGGCCCCTTCGCTAGCATCCGCTTCCACCCTGAACTTCCCTTCATTGGTTGGTATGGCGAGCATGACGTCCTCGGCCAACTGCTTCTTTAACTGCTCAAAGGCCTCCTGCTGCGCCTTGCCCCATTTCCATGTGTCATTACCCGTTAGCTGAGTCATAGGCTTCACGATCTTGCTGTAGTTTTTTATGAAGCGCCGGTAGAAGTTGGTGAACCCTAGGAATGATTGGAGTTCTTTCTTTTTGGTCAGTGCCGGCCAATCGAGAATGCCTTTGATCTTGACCGGGTCCATACGGATGCTTCCTTCGCTGATGATGATGCCCAAATACTCTGTTTCTAGGACTTCAAATTCGCATTTCTTGGCTTTGAGGAACAACTTGTGCTTTCGTAAAGTCGCCAACACCTTCTGTGTGATCTGGCGGTGTTCCTCCCTCATCTTGGACATGATGAGGATATCATCGAGGTAAATGGTAACCTTTCCGGAAGCGATGAGATCTTTGAAGATGTCATTCATCATCCATTGGAAGGTAGTGGGTGAGTTGGTGAGCCCAAAGAACATGACCGTGGGCTCGTACAGGCCATGATTAGTTCTGAAGGCCGCCTTCCACTCATCGCCCATTTTGATATGAACATTGTTGTACCCCCACCGGACGTCCAGCTTGGAGAAATACTTGGCGCCGCATAGCTTGTCCATAAGTTCCGAGATTAAAGGAAGTGGGTAACGATTCTTGATCGTCATCTCATTCAGCTTCCGATAATCTTGAACAGGTCGTAGCTTCCCGTCTTTCTTTTTGACAAAGAAGAATGGTGACGCCATAGGTGACTTGGAGGGTCGTATTCTCCCACTGGATAGGTTCTCGTTGAGAAACTTGTCTAGTTCCTCCTGTTCTGCTCGGCTAAGGGGATAAACCTTGCAGTCGAGGTTGGCGTTGGCATTGGGGATGAGTTTGATAGTGTGGTCCCATGGCTTTGGTTCTGGGAGTTCATCGAAGTTCTCTTTATCAAATAAGTCCTGGAAGTCTCTGCACCACTCGGGAACCATCTCTTCGAAGGTCTTAGCCTTCTTTTCGGCATTAGCTTGGGCTGCTAAATCGTTGGCTACATGTTGCATGGCTCTGACGCGGATGGCTTCTTCAAAGCTTATCGCGAGAATGGTGTCGCCTTCCTCAAGCTCTTCGTCCCATTTGTCGTATGGGTCTGCGTCTGGTAATGGGAGCGGAATATGACAACATTGGCACCGGGCGAAAGTCATCTTTCCAGTCTGCCAATTGATCAACAGGTTGTATTTAGCTAGCCAGTCGTGCCCAAGGAAGACATCCCGATCTTGCAGGTTGGTGACGGCCAAATCAATGCTTTCGGTATGATCTCCGATGGTGATGCGTAGTTCCGCATAGGCTGTGATCTGTCCCGCACTGTTTTTTGATCCATCTGCATTGTAGACTGTGATGGGTGCTGTGGTTGCTTTCGTGGGGAGATTGTGGGCTTCTACGAAGGCTCGGTTGATGGCGCTGCTAGTACAGCCACTATCGACTAGGGCTGAGGAGGCAATAAGGCGGTGTTTCCCTGGTACTCTGATCTGGATGTCGGTTGTCAAAGCTTTATCGCCCCCGCTCAATCGGCAAACGTAGCGTCGGGGCTGCTGGAGTTTGTACATTATGTCCAGTGCATTGAGTTTGGTCCGTAACCCCTCAATCATCTCGTCGACTACTTCCTCCACCTGGGTCTTGTGAATCCAGTTCTTCAGGATGGCCCTGGCTTCCGACTCGGTTGTTGCGTCCTTAATCCCGCGTAATGTCCATTCGGCCCCAAAGGGTTTGAGCCAACGGTGTGGGACCTTCTCAGTCTTCGCGCTAGAGCCTGAGGGTTCTGCTACCGTCGACTGGGTCACCTCAGGAGCTACAGGGGGTTTCTGGTTAGCTTTTCGACTTCGTTGGAAACTCGTATCATCTTCGTCGTCTGGGATCTCCTCCATCTGTACCTTATGCCCCCTTTTCACCGCCTGGGCGCTAGCAGCTTCCGTCCCTTCGGCTGCCTTGGTCGGGGCTGTTGCGCATCCAACAGTTCTTGCTACTCGCTGGTCTTCGTCGGGATCGCCTAGGGGGTGTTTGGAATGCCGCAAGCTCGTCTGGACGTCGGGGCTGTCATTTGCATAGACAGCAGACTTGACCTGTGCCGAATGAATGGACTTACCGGCCTGGTCAGTTCCCGCCGGACTTAGCGAGTCGTTCGGCTCCTGCCTAGGGCCTCTGCTGACCTGGTTCCAGCCATCGTCTTGACGCTGGCTCGTGCACCCGGGACTCTTGCAAGGCTGCCTGTCGTCAGGTCGAGCTATCAGTCCGCTGCGCATGGCGTTCGGAGAATCCTCCTCCTTCAGCCCGGTGACGGTCATCACCTTCGCTTGTGCCGTGGCCAAAGGCGGCACTGTCGACCGCTTGAGTGTTTCTGGCTCTTCATTCGCAGTGTTCCCCTTGCCAGGGGCCGCTTCTTCAAGGGGAGCGCTAGGCGCTTGTTCCCTTGCCCCATCCAGTCACGGGTTAGGCGCTGTTATGACGGGTAGCACTATGGTGGGTGCCTTTTCGTCCGATGCTTTCGCTTGCAATGAGTTACTTGCCGAACGTTTAGTCGGTGAGTCGTTCCCGACATCCTGTGCTGATTCTTTCTTAATTTTAGTCCCGGTAGTGAAGTCGCGAGTGGGTATATTCGAATGCGTATGTTCAACTACAGGAATACAATGAGCCTTGCTAGCAGGCGTTAAGGGCATACCGGATGAAACTAAGTCCTTCGCCGAGTCAGTCGAATCATTTACTGCTCGGCGCCGTCTTTTACCTCCTCGACTTTCGAATCCGTCTTTTCGTTCGTCGCTATATTGTCCCAGTAGTAGGCGCATCGGCGGAGCGCCTCTTCCTTCGTCTTGGGTCATTTGGGGCAGTCCTGTTTAAAGTGCCCAAGTTGGCCGCATCCGAAACACTTGGTTTTGGCGCGCACCGCGTCGATGTCCATGGGCTTCCCCTGTCCTCCATATGTCATGCCTGTCGCCGTTACCTTTTCTGGGACACTGTTTTGCTGTTGATTCCCCTTTGTTGTCGGGGTCGTGGTTGGCTTGACCTGCTGCTTCCATTCCACCACTTTTCCTCCGCGCTGTTCTGCCTTCCGCGTCCTCCAGTTATGATCAATACGAAGTATCCGCCGTTTCCATTCTTGGTAACTGCCGGGGACGTCTGCATCTGAGGTGTAGATGATGTCTTTGGCCGATGATCGGCACACCTTTTTGACTTGGGTGACCATCATCATGTCGATGCCCAGGACGCCCGCCTCAAAGGCTAGTGACTCGAACTGCTGGAAGAACAAGTCACCGTCGGGGAAGTGGCTTTGTCAGAGCGCTTCCCATTGGGTGAACTTGATCTCAGCGTTGGCATCCTTCCAAAACCTTCGCCTGACTTCGTCAATGAAGTCTTCATACGCCGGGTAGAGTTGGAACCCGTAGTCGTCCCTTCCTAGTCCTTGTGCGCACAGTTCCCACCATACCTGCGCATCTTTGGAAAAGCGTGATACACAGAAGATAACCTTGTGCGGGTGGTGGTAGAAGTGTTGGTTGAACACGGAAAAGTACATGTCGCACTGGGAGAAGAAACGAGCGATGCCGTTAGAGTCGCCACTGAAGTTCTCGGGTATTTTGACCATTTCTGGTTTCAGCGACGACCACGGTCCCTGGTTAGCTGGGTCAAGGATCCATGGAGCAGGAGGGTCTGGCGGTCCCGGCGGTGGTGGATAGCGGGGTGGCGCCCATCTTTGAGGCACAGGAGGCGGCGGTGGTGGTGGACCTGACAGGGGCGGACCAGGTGGCGGTTGTGGCTTGGCGGGCGGTTGGGCGGGTACCTGGGGTGCATTTGATGGTCCTGCGCCATCGCCTGTGATTGCGGCTGTGAAGAGTCGGCTTGTTGTCTGCGTGCCTGGTGGTCCGTATCCACGAGGGTATGCATAGCTTGGTCGCGTTGGCGCGTAGCCCAGTTCCCACCTTGGGTAGCTGGGTACAGCAGCTCGTCGCGGCGGTATGGGTGGTTCATCATCCATTGGTTCTGGTGTGTACACAATTGGGGGTAAGTCAATCTGGGGTCATTGGTACCTGGCTGGTACCTCAGTCTGGCTGTCGTCATGAATCATGTTATAGGCGGTGCAGGCGAAATGGGTGCCTTCTTCTTTTAATATATAGCTGTATCCATAATGGGCATAATCTCTCCCAGCCGGTGTTAAGGCCCAGTCCTGATCTGCTAATAGCTCTTGCCTGAAGTGCTCAAAGAGCTCCTCCAGGGTCGCGGCTACGAGGACAGCGGGGACCTGAACCAGCTTGCCTGTCGATAGGAGGTATAGCGCCCGAGCGATGGTTATCGGGGTGGTCGGCTGGGGGAGTGTTCGGGACCTCGAGGGTTGGGACAGGGCTCGGGGCAGGGCTCCTCCCTCCGACGATGCCGTTGACATACTCCTCGACGGAGGGTTGCTCAGTCCTGGAGCTATTGGCGGTGTTGTATACCGTTTCTCCCCTGCCCTCGATACTTGACTCGTTGCTTGCCTCGACTCTCCCTGCCTCGACATCGATTCTCCTGATCTCTGCCACTCGCTCTCTCTCAACTCTTCTCCTTTCCCGGTCGAACCAATTGAGTCCCTGCTCGTCGACTGTGTAGCGGGCATCAAACTCCTGTTCGATGCTGGCCGCTGACCTTGGTGGCTCCCTTCTTTGCCTTGGAATGGCAAGTCTGTTCGAGGTCTCTGGGGTTCCTCGAGGAGGGAACTCCGGCGTCGAAGACTGTCCACTGGCGACTGGGGGAGTGGGGGATCAGGTCGTGATTCGTACTGGGGTATCCCAGTAATGGGGGGTGGCATAGGGATTTGGGTGGTAGGGGAAGAAGGCGCTAACGGGAAGGTTGAGGTTGTCCCAGACAAGGTTGAGCTCGGAAGTGGAACTGACACGAATCTCGTAGGGATCGGGGGCGACTGCGGGTAGTCTGCCATCCCCAGGACTACTGCTGGCAGGTTGCTCTGCGGCTGGGGATGCGCTAAGGCCTGGCTGACCCAAGCCGAGTTGGACGAGGTACCTTGCCAGGTCTGCGGCGGTTGGAACGTCTCGTGTGGTTGGATGGGGGGTAGCGCCGGCGGACTGGTGAGGGGAGGGCGGGTCAGTAGAAAGCTCGATAAAGGGGAGTCTTGCTCCGGTAGTACCTCCATCGCTTCCTTCCTGAATGCCGACTTCCACCTCCCCAGGAACGTTTTCTTCTCCCCTGTCGAGGCTAGAGTGCTTGTCGACGACTGGGGCTCGTGGCGGTAAGGGTGGGTAGAAGTGCGCCGGTGGTGGCTGCTGTGGGAGGACATAGTTGAAAGGTGGGGGAGGATATTGAATTCTTCTGTTGCGTCTGCGACGAGTTGTCCTTTGGTAGTGTATGATAGCCAATACAAGTGTGGCGGCGAAGAATGCTAGTCCAACACCGAGGTAGACCGCAGATAGCAGGATCTCGAGTGTCAACATCTGTTGGCTCCAGTCAAGGAGCAAGGGTAAGCCTCGAACTAATTATTAGACCTGAATTCCTATCAAGGATAAACACCGGCTGTCTCGCGTTCGGGCAGTCACCAACGTTTCCTTAGTAATAGGCGTTCCGACTAAGTCTTTAGTTCTTTGGCCTGGGATTAAGCAATAGATTCAGTATGGATTAAAGTTAGTTCGAGGCTGGCGTACATGAAGTGAGAACTACTACTTAAATACGAGAGGTGAAGGTCTAAGTATAAGATGACCGTGAGTGGTCGATAACGAAGTACAAGGACTTGGAGCCGCATCATGCAATAGCGAAGCGAGAACATGGGGAATCGAGAGATAACATGGGAACGTTTACATGATTCCCCTGTGGATAGCGGCCCGGTTGGTCCAGTGTGAAAGATAAGATAAGATAAAGGAAAAAGTGAATAAATCATAACAGAGAATGAGCTCCTCAATGTCAACAAAAAATTCTCCAATGCCATGGAAGACAGTACAGTGAGGATTACTAACTCCTGCGGTCGTTTGATCTGCTTTTCTTCATTGTGGATCCTATGGTGTTCAATAATACTTCCTAACTCGCTCAAGGTACTATGGATAGCAATGTGAGTGATTTGGTAGTGTAAGTGCTGATCCTATACTGGCATATAGTTATCCAGCTGAGGGCTAGCAATGACAGGTCAAGAACTCCTGTGGCACAAGCACTGATTTTTATGTTTTGCTGCTATTCCTTGAGGTATGTTAGTCAATATTCTGCTCCTGCAGCTTCTAACATCCTTCTCTGGACAGGGATAGGTAATACAGGTGACTTTTGAAGTTCCAGAACATCTCAAACTAGTAACAAGAGGAAAGCTCCCCTCATTGTCAGTAGACCTTCACCTCAGGTTACTGCTCTCATCGAGAGCATGTGCAAGCTGAACACCAATGTGAGCCTCTTTTACAAGTTGATGTGCTTGAATTTTGTGAACACCTGGTTGACAACCAGTTGGAGCAGCCGGCATCTGAGGGAAAGTCTAGCTTATATTTGGAGTCAAGAAATATTTCCGTCCACTAGGACCAGATGGCATGACTGGCAGTTACCTTGGAAGCCTCCAAGATCTTCATCATCGACAAACTGATCACTTTGACTATCAAACAAGTGAGAGTGATGGTTTCTGGACAATGATATGTGTTCTGAGCATCTTGTAGGTTCAGGCAATCCTTACCGACTCTTGGAGAAACTGCTAAAAACTTTGAAGCGGGACCAAAGTATTCCTTACCCAACAATGCAAGACCATCTGAATATTCGGCATAAAGCTGAAAGATGTTTTGGCTGGACAAGAATCTGTTCCATATCGGGGCAAGAAGGGCAGCGGCCCTATTCATTGGGTTAGTTATACTGGCTTCTTCTCATTGTATTTCTGGAATTGATGAGGTGGTGTCCTCTGCCAGAGACGAGGGAGACGACGATGCAATTGACTGGTAAGAATGGTTCTAGCTCCAGCATTACAGCCCTCATTCGTAGCCTATTGGAAGGCCCAGCTCCTACTGGAAGGGTCTAGTGGGTGGTACCAGGCGATACTAACTCACAAAACATAGATCATGAGCACCCATCATCACATCTACTGTCAAGATGCCAAAGCTTCTATTAGGCTGTCTATTTATGAAATAACTCGGGACAGAATAGCATTTTACTGTAAGTATCTTGTTATTATCTACCGAGCATCTCATATTCATGCAGTTATACAGTGCACCCCTACATCCATCCAGATAACCAAAGCTCGCAAGAGAAAGACTCGGGCTGAAGAATATAATGAGTGCACTACAAGTTACACCAAACTGACAAACAGTTCAACATGATGGGCCTTGCAACCATGATTCGCCATCAGTTCACAATATAGTCTCCTGCATATAATGCAGGGTCTACCAGCCCTGACTGAGTGTTCTCCAGCACCGGACTTTATTTTTTCTAGCTGCTCACTTCACCTTCACTACTTCATGGCAACACTCTCAGACAAGGAACTCTCTGATATAAAAATCCAGACTTGGCTCAATGACTCTTTGAATTCCCAGATCCTTGGATATTTCATCTATGGTCAGACATCGAAATAGCACCCTCGAGCACATCCTAACAATGAAATAGGTTTTTATACTGGCCTTTTTGGAATATCAATATGGCAACTACTAGGTATGAATAACAACTCGCCTTCTTGATGTGTTCTAAATCTTTTCCCATCAAGCTGTCAAGAAGATCTCCAGGGCACGATTATACATGGGAGGTATAATCACAGCCCTGTACATCTTTTCTATGATCTATGTCATCACTTCATGGATAGAAATGAGTAGAGCCTTTGTCTTTGCTACATTCTTCCAGGCATGATATGACTCATGGTACTCATCTCTGTTCTGGAAGATCATGGGTGACACAGCAACAGCTCTGAACCTTATAATTGCTGACTGCACCATAGTATGTGTTGTTTACCTCTACTGGGATGACTGCTCTTAACAGCTGCCTTTTAGGTCTGGCATTGTTGGATTGTGTGGGGTCACAATCAAAGAGTAATAATCCTTCCAATTCTCTTTGTCATAGGCGAAATAGGTATGCAGCTTTATCACTGTCATCCTCCAAGCACTTATCACCTTTTGAAGTTTGTGGAGTCAATATCATTGTCCACCAGTTCACAGTGTCATTCAAAGATGAGACTCAGATGCATTGGGCTGTGGCTATCATGGCTGCAACTGTGGGAACTAACATTCTATGCACCACTCTTATCGTTGTGCGTATCCTTTATAATGCTAGATGACACTGTGGCATTATGGATGGCATCCAGACTTATCATGGTGTTCTTGAGATTGTAGTGGAATCAGCCACACTTAAGGGGGTTCCAAAAAGTAAATAAATACATAGGGTCAATTAAAAATTTTCAGGCTTTCACTGGACCCTCTCTCCCTATCACATGACTGTTATGATGTCATGCCTACCATTTTGGGTGTTCCAGGAGAGCTGGACTTGGACTTAGCCGATAAATCTGCAATCTTAGCCTGCATTCCTCTTCACTTAGCTGGTGTGGGCCATTGTACACACAGCAGGTATGAGTCCAAAGCCCGGGTCACTCTGTTCAGAATACTTGCAGAAATGAGAGATACCAGACATAACGTGGTTGTTACTGGCAAGCGAGAGCGAAATGACATGACTTGAAGAAGAATCATCATCTCAGTCATGTGGCCCTTGGCTGTAGTGAAAGTGTTGCATCATGGCATGTCTATCTGGTATTTTGCTTGCTTAGTACTTAACAGGACCCGAATGAAGAATGAAACATATGGCACTGCTCGTAAGTTCATTATTCCAATGTTCTTGATTCTCGACATTCTTTCTGGCTCTGACAGAATTATTGGTACCAAGGCTGGATGGAACATCAACTAAACTCTAGTCTCTAGCTTTTGAGTAGTTCCAATTTCCCATTGCCATCCTCTCTCCCTCCCTTCATCTTCTCTTCTCCCTCCCTACTATACTGTTCTTCATTGACACCAACTCAGATCCCTGACCTCCCCACCATCTTGAATCATGTCGTCTGCTACTCAAGTTTATGCCAAACCCATCCTCGAAATTTGATTTCGTTTGACGTTCTTGAGGTATGTCCCAGGCTCATACATTTGGTGATTTTGTGATGGATGTGACAGTCACCTTTTCTCTTTCACCATGACATTGACATTGACAATGATGGTGAGTGGGACCTTTCCCCTTTTCTTATACTTTAACTGTGCTCATTTCCAGTGTCTAGACACCATTTATGCTTGGTTTGAAGGAGCCACAGTTTGCCTTGTTGAAAGATACATGTCCATTTTCTGAGTGTGCATGTTTGTAGTGCTCACTCTTTTCATCAGGACTATTTTGCTTCAGGTGTAGGATGGTGAGGACACTCTGAAATTGCAGGGATTGCCTCGCAAGTAGTAAGTTCCTTACCATTGTTCTTTTTGCTAATCATCCGCATTAGATGTTGTTTTCTTCATGAATGGATGGTTTATGTTGAAGATGATGCCTAGCGTTGAAGTGGCTTCTCTTGTGATTGTCCGTGAGCTTTTTTTCCCTGTTTTCTTTCCATCGCTCCCTTTACTTACTATGGCACTTAGGTTCCAACACCTCACTGGCATGTCAGAACAAGCATGGGTATATTGACTAAAAAGGCAGGCAAATACTTACTTGGGAAAATGGGTTGGTGAAAGAGCACATCATTAGGAGGAGGCAAGACTCATATCGAGGCGATCAATTGAGATCGATTGAAGGTGGATTTGAATGGATCCTGTTTCGTGTTCCACTCATCAATCTCGTTCGCAGGCCATCTCAACCTCAAGAAATGACAATTTGCAAGCCCTCCAATGTCTACAATGATGGTGATCCTTGCATCAGGTTTCAGTAGAGTGAGAAGTGGGGGAGAATGAGTTTTAGTCGTGGTGCGTGCACTAGCCATCATACCTGTAAATTGAGTGCTTACTTGTTTTTGTGAGCATAGCCATGTCTCGCCTGCTGGCTGCTAGCAAGAGGCAGCAATACATTACGACTCATGTGTGTTTCTTAGCACTCATTGTCGAGATACTGACTGTTCGAAGGGTTCCGACTTGGAGTCAAAATCTCAATGACGATAGTTCATGGGAGGTGAACAAGCTAACCAGAAACCAGGTGTGCATGCAGTTCAACGATCCTGGCACCGTACTCACTTGTACACCACAGGCTCTACCTTCAAGTTTATACACTTTTTCATCGAATTTTCAGCAGTCCAGTACGCTGCCTTGGCATCTGGTTGTATGTTCCATTGCTCATATCAGACTAGAATGGACCCGAAACAAGGGGTAGCACTGGATAAGAGCGAACAAGCTTACTAGGTAACTATTCCCTGCCTAGTTGTTGTCTTGTTTGCTTACTGTTCTCTCCACAGCTTAGTACGAAATGGTAGGTGGATAACAGGCAAGCATGATGAGGACGACTAGCCTATGACTGGCAAATACATTAGAAGAGAACTGACAAAAGATTAAAGCACAATTTGTTACCAAGGCATCTCTCACCCATCCTGGATGCTAGCATGTGTGCTGCTCATGCTGCAAGGATTCTCATTAGGTGAACATTGTTGACCTTAGACAGAGCACTAACACACTCCAGCCACATTATTTGCCACACTAGCGGAACTGCCGCCTTATTTATTGGCAGGTTGGCAGAATGGACATGAAATGTGAAACATACATGATCACAAGACCAAAGAAGACATACTGTCCCTCATCTGGTGAACAATTTGCTACACATCTCATGTTCACCTCGCTTCCATGCAACCCATAACCCATGTTCCCTGATGACTCTCAACATCTCGTACTTCCTTTCCTGCTCATTGATGAATTCATGTTATAAGTAATGATCATGTATAAAATATTATGATACAAATCAATATATGAAACAAATAAAATAGGCAGAATTTTGGGCAGGGCATTCTACCATGCATAGATGGCTGCAATGGATCCTCCACCAACATAGTCCCCAAAATGCAGCACACAAGGGCTGCGCAACACTGTGAAAAATGAAAAACTTCGGTATCGAGGCCAGAATGTCATCGACATCAGCGAGCATCATTGGCTGTGTCGGGTGGGTGTGCGGTGGGTAGCACCATCCTACTCTATGTCATATATGGCACAGGCCCTATATTTGTGGCTGTGGCATGAACTAGCAATGAGGGAGGGGGTGAGGTAGGGATCGGCAGCACCATAGTGTGTCACAGGGTGCTCGTAAGGGGAAACAGCGACCACAATTGGATTCCCCAGTATTAAAAATGGGGGTGAGGGTCTGATGGTAATCACATAGTCAATAGAGGGTGCGGGATGCAGTGGGGATGGGGGTCAGGTGTCATTATTGTCATTATTGGTGATGATGACATCAGGGAGGAAAACAGGCATGATAGCTGTAATGCCCCATATTGAAAATGGGGGATTGCATGGAGATGGAGGGTATTAAACCTGGAGCGGGCAGTAGGACCAACATTGATGTTGGGCAGGGGTGGTAGTGGCATGGCCATTGGTGCTTGCATTGCTGTCATCTTGGTGTCGTCTGTTGCATACTGAATGGTAGAATTGATGCCCAGACGGACACTGTCATTGCTGGCTTCGTTGGATGTCGGGGGTCTGATCTTGCTCCAGCCCTCCTGCTCACACTATTCCACCTCCTGCACCCTCCCCAGCACGTTCCCCTTCCACTGTGCCCATGCCCTACCTTCCTCCATACCTCTCTGATGTTCTCAGACCCTCTCCGGCCCTCTTGTCATTGCCCTGTTTGTCTTCATCGTTGTCTCCATTGCTGAACACTTGTTCCCATGCCATGCTTGCAGATGGCACCTGATTTCATATCCTGCACTTCATCTGTGATTGTTTCCGTGTGCAAAATCACCGTACGAGGGCGATTGGTCCTGATGTCGATGTGGGCGATGCCGGGTAGGGAGATAGGCAGGGATGGTACTGGTTCTCGGGCCAATAGCAGGTGGTGATGGGCGTCAGCTTCATCCTGGTCAACAGTCTTCACTGGGGCAGTATCTTGTGGGCATCATATGCAATGCTGCCTCGTGGGATGGCTTGCACGCAGGCGGGGGAAATATAGCTGCTATTTGGGGCTCTTGGGGCCTCCAGATGAGCCAAAAGTACCTAAAATAAACCAATAAATACAGAATTTAATGAAACATACTTTTTGTGCATCAATCTGAGAGCGAACAACATGGATACACCATGTGGAGAGATAAGTATGAGTGAAGCTGCAGGGTTATTGCTTATTATTGAATTGCTATAAAAGGTGCAATGTTTGTTGCTGTTGAATTCTAAGGTAGAACTTAAAATGCAGGGTCCTTGTTCAAAATGTAGTGTAAAAGAACAAATCCTCATAAACTTGGACTCATAACTGCGGGTTTCACACTGTTTGCAATATGAATTTCTTGTGTATAAATGAAGAACCCTTATAACTGTAGAGTATTATTCTATCTTCAATTATATGACAATACATCAGAAAAGATGTCAACTTGTAGTGTGGCTCAGCTTATTATGTATCATTAGCTGGTTATAGATGTATTGGGGTCACATTGACTAAGATAGTGAACATTGAAGTAAAATAAAGGTGCAAAGATCTTTTTATATCAAGTTACAAAGGAAATTTTCAAAAATTTGAGGGGTCATATAAATTTTTTCATGACCAGCGCTTGACCCTCCCTCCCTACCCGGTAGTCCGGGCTGACATTCCGGTACCCCCTTGGCTGCACTGCATTCTATCATCTTCATGGCCCTTGTGATATTCTACCCAATCGAGGGTAATGGATATATGTATCCACAGGTGTTGATGTATCCTGTCACTGTGCATCCTTTCTCTTCAATTTACCTCATTTTTTGCCTGAACAAGCACTTAGGGTATTGCTCCTACTCTGATTATTCTCTGGGTTACCTCGGGACAAGGCCATCCCAAAGAGTCTTCACTTGAAACTCAATCTTCTTTGAACTTTCGAGCATCACGAGGAAGCACTATTGAACCAGTGATGGATGGGAGAGAGGAGGATACGATACAGGTAAATACGTCAGAAGCTGTGCCCATGCTATTTGGTTCAGTCGAGCAAGTTTGAAGCTGTGAGATAAAGGTAGATTCACCTGGTATCCAGATTTTTTTGCCTGTACAAATAAACCATCCTCTTATTACCATCCGTATTTCCCCATTAGCTCAGGTTGACTCTCGATGTGCAACTTATTCACCCTACTCGCTTCTAAGGTAGACACCAGAAATCATATGAACAATTGATATATTTTCCTGGAAGAATTATCATAATACACCATGCTATGCCAGTTCCTCATTCGTGCACCTAACCCTTGGCCAAAGATACTAAGAGTAGTCCACCAGATGATGCTGGGGCCAAGCATGACAAGGAAGTCACCAGAAGAGCTACCCATACGTCGCAGACAGATATCGATAACCATATAAAGGAGTGTGGGTAAGGGTAAATCTTGCTACAGTGGATGCGATGCTAGAAGGAAAATGTGCACAAAGTACAGTCTTTGAAGTTAGAACGACTGTCGTTCATGCACATCAGGAGCAGTAACACGAGGGACGAAGTCTATCCAGCATATGAGCAAGTCACTCTCCCTGACCAATCATGGCATGGAGATGAGGTAGCTCAATGTTGCTCTAATGGGCCAAGAGTGCATTGGCAACATAATTTTATCATCAAGATGCTGCAGCATCCATGTCCACAATCACCCTCAGCAGGTCCTCTGGCAATAATTTCCCAAGAACAGAATCCACATGTAGCCTCTGAGTCTCATGCAAGAGCTCTGTAGATGTCAATCCAGTGACCCCAACAGGTCGAACTGCTCCTTCAGAATTGGTTGGACAGCCGGCGAATACAATCTGTCATATTGCACTCAGTCTCTCAGTTACAATCTCGAGAGAAAGTGGTGCTTCTCAGGGCTTTGTACAGGCCTCATACACCTCGAGAGAGTACAGAGAAACTCCTGTGCCACCAAGAATATTGAAAAAAGTGTTGTGATTATTGTCGCCAGTCAGATACAGTAATTTCATAGGACAATATTGTACTGTAAGAATGAAGCAGCCAGCTGCTGTGCTGTCCTGGAAGATTCTCTACATATGTCAGCATTGTGGATTGTAGCATCAAGGCAGTAGCTTTCCCGACAACACAGAAGAGAAATTCTGTCGCTGAGGCTGAGAATAAAATCTGGCATGGGTGAATATGCCACATACCTCCTTCCCTGTACCCGCCTTTTCTCAAGCTTCACATGGGCATGCATTGGTGACAACAGCTCCATCAAAACTATCCTGCACCATTACTGATGCGAGCTGCGTGATACTGGTGGGGACTGTCTCAAGCATGGCACTGGAATCAAGAAAGTCATAGATTTTGCGGCGGATTCATATGGTCCTGGTCACTGTCAGAGGACAGCTTTGCACCATGAAGGAGGAGAATGTTGCCCTTGACAACATGGTGGTCAGTGGCAAAGAGCGAGACAAGGTAATGTGACCTTGACCATCGATGACTACGGTCCGCTCTTGCTGTCGTTTCTGGAGAAGAGAACTGTTTTCCAAGATGATTCTGATGTTGAACATGAAGGGAACATTCTATCGCCTGGCAATACTGGTACGTATTTGAATAATTCATGGTGGGATATTCTCCTCACCATGCTGCAGCACACAGCTGGGTGGTGACTATTTTGGATGAGTCAAAAGAGTATCAAAGTGCAAAATATTGGATTTTGCCTCGCCCAAAATCAGCATCTCGGATTTTGATTTTATTTTGACCATCTATAAATAGTCACCCCCCAGCTGTGGCAGCCTCCAATTCTTCAGAAGAAGAACGAGGTACTCAACAAGATTCTCCAACACCATGGGAGGAGATATATTTCCTGTCTGTTCTTTACTTGCTGCTGTGATCAAATTCAACATTATGAATTCCAACAACAGAGCACCGCAATATCAGATTAGAGCAGCTGTAAATCTTCACTGGATCGTTGTCCATATTCACTCCCTACCCATGCTTCTATAGTACTTCACTGGAATCAAGAAATCATTGAACTTTGAAGTTGTGGACCATCTTGAACCAGTTAGTGATGGAGAAGTTGCCCAGTACAGCTCCCTCATTATCATCCAGATGCCAATGTGAGCCACTTTTACGAGTTAATACTCGAATTTGCAAACACCTGTTTGACAACAAGTTTAAGCAGCCAGTGACAGATTAAAAAAATACAGCTTATGTATGGAATCAAGGAGTATTTCCAACAGTCCCTTCGATGTAGCAAGCCGACGATAGTAGATGATCACTTGCTTCATATACATGATGGTAACGAGGCCACTAGGTACAAATGACAGTTACCTTCAAGTAAGCCTACTAGATCTTTTCCATCAACAAGCTGACCGGCTCAATTCTCAAACAAGCAAGAGTGACAGTTTCTGAGCATCTGCCAACTTCAAGAGTCCGGAACTGGCAGAAACTCTGAGGTAGTCCATGATATTCCTTCACTGATGATGCAGAACTACCTGAATACCTGTTGGCCATAATGCTGAAAAGGTACTTGGACCGGATGAAATATGTTCCATATTGATTGGGTGAGTCATGTCCACATTCTCACAGTGTATCTATGGAAGTGATGAACTGGGATCAGTTGCCAGAGTCAAGAGAGATGTCAATGCAATTGTTTCAAAAGAGAGGTTCCAGCTCCAGTGCTACATGAATATTTCAAACCCCCCTTGGTAGCATATTGGATGGGATCTGTGAGAGGTATCAACTTGCAAAAGACACATGAACACCGGTGATGCTAAAGCTTATACGAGTCTATCCGTTTATAAAATAACTCGATTCGGAGATGGATAGTTTTTTGCTGTAAGTATCTTGCTATTACTTATTCGAGCGTCTCATATTCACGTGGGTAGTACAGTGCACTCAATGTTCATTCAGGTAGCCAAAGCTCACAAGAGAAAGACTTGGGGTGAAGAACATAATGAGTGCACCATGAGTTACATTGCATTGACGGACATTTCAAACTTCAACATCATGGTTTCCTTGCAACCATAATCCGTCATCAGTTCACAACGATACAATATAGTCACCTGCATATAACACAGGGTCTACCAGCTATGACTGAACACTTTCCAACATGGGACCTTCTCTTTTCTAGCCGTCCACTTTCGCTACTCCATGACAACACCCCAGGACGAGGGACTCTCTGATATTTTTATTCAGACCTGGGCTGATGCCAATTTGAATTCCAAAATCCTTGGATTTTTTTTCTATGGTCAGGCATTGAAAGTTTCAAACAGCATTTTCGAACTTGTCCTAACAATGAAAAAGGTTTCTATACCGGCCTTTTTGGAATATCAATATGGCAACTGCTAGGTGTGAATTAACAACTCGCCTTTTGAACCAGTTTCTGATATTTCTTCTCAAGCTGTTAAGAAGGTCTCCAAGGCACAAATATACATGGGATGTATAATCACAGCTCTGTACATTTTTTCGGTGATTCATATCATTATTTGGTGGATTTATGTCAACAGTGCCTATGTCTTGTTGACATCTTCAATGGACACGATACGACTTTGATTTATCTCTGTTGTTGGTCATCATAGATACTATGGTGATGGCTCTGAACCTTATAATTGCTGATTGCACTATAGTACATGTTGCTTAACCCTACTTTGATTACTACTCTTAATGGTTGCCCTTTAGATCTGGCATTGTTGGGTTGTGTGGGCTCACGATTGGAGAGTAATAATCCTTCCGATTTTCTTTCTCCTAGGCAAGATAAGTATGCAGCTTTATTGATGACATCCTCCAGGTACTTATCACCATTTGAAGTCTGCAGATGCAAAAGTGTTGTTTCTGAGTCCATGACATTGGATGTAGTCTCTTGTAGACAGACGGATGATACACACCTATGGAGGGAAGGAGTGATGGTGTGTATGAGTCTGTTGTTTATCTGGGGGGTCTTGTTATCACTGATGGATCTATTATGTAATGGAATCACATGCACTGCCAGCACATCAATTTACTGATGTGTTTCTATCCAAAGCCATGTGTTTTCATGCAGAGAAGTGACTAGAGCCTAACTTCTATGACTGGTGATGGTGCATAGAAGGTCATATCTGCCATTGAGAATATGAATAGGTGGCTGCTCTTGAAATACCCTGACCATCCTTTCAGCTTGGTATTTGCTTTGAAACAGTATTGTTAACAATTTTCATGCCTTCTTGATTGTTTCATGAGAGAGTTTGAGTCATAGGGTCATCATTCAATGAGACAAGCAAAGAGAAACGATGCCAACACAGTAGTATTGCTTCAAAGAGTGATGGGAAAGTCCTTCTATGTATGGTAGCTGACATAACAGCATCGACGGTGATAACAAGGGGGGCGTGATTAAAACAAGACTACGTTGGATGAGATCAACGAGGCTGAGATGCATTAGACTATCCCCCTCATAGCTGCAACTGTGGGGATTAATATTTTATGCACCGCTCTTATTGTCAGACATGTCATTTATGTTGCTAGAGGACATCGTGGCATCATGGGCAGCATCTGGACTTACCATGGTATTATCAAGATTCTGGTGGAATTGGCTGCACTGTATTCTATCATCTGCATGGTCCTGATGATATTCTATCCTCTCAAGGGTAATGGATATATGTATCTCCAGAATTTATGTCATCCTGTCACCATGCGTTGATGGGCCTAAGACTTCCGTGGCAACAGCAACACCAACTCAGAATGAGATTGGTTAATTAACGTAGTAGCATGGCAATCAAGGCGATCGTGTGTGTGAGTGGTTCGGGGCACCTCCGTGCAGTAGAACAATTCCTCTATATGCAAGAATACACTGCGACTTTAAGTCTGCGAAGTAGTACTGCTTGGTAGTCAAGTACTAAATGCTATGGCTTCAAGCCGGTAGGGATCTCTCGAAATGAGAGGGAACGAAAATGGGTATGACGTGAATACCATGAATCTGTATGAGAAAACGTGCTGCGAGACTAGAAAACGTTGCTCGATGTTAATCAGAGCGAGGTGAATGATGGAGAATAGACTAAACGGTCGGCAATAGTCTATGGGCGAGCGAGGCGATGAGAAAACGGTGTGGGGACTGCGAGTGGTGAAATAAACATGGAACGAGGTGCGGAGGGTGGGCTGGCGAGAGAAAACGTGGAACTACGAAAACTGGTGGCAATACTGGTCCTATACGATGCGAGGGTGCTGAGTCGATGTCAAAACTTGTCTGGTACTGAAACGATCCTATCCTATGTCAAACTAACCTTCAAGTCCACTCGGGGGACTGATACTATATGAAAACTGGCTGAAACTGATCCTAAGTCTGCTCTGAGACTACCCAAGTGGGCGACGATAACGATGGCGAAAGTGAAACTGTAAAAAACTCCAATGGTGCGAAAGAGAAACAATGACGGCCTATAAAAGATAACAGGGGCGAGGTATAGCATGGCGATCATGTATTGGCACAGTATGAGTGTGCACCAATAGTGTTAAGAGCGAAGGACTCTTCACAGTTAAAACCATGAGATAACTCTGGTGAGCTCAAGAGTCGGTGTGCAATCAAGAATATGCTGGTGCAAACAGTATATTGCCGTAGAACGGTGAATAAACGTTGTTTACTGGCGATAGACTAGAGCGTGATGATAATTGACGTAGTCTGGGGTCAACTGGAGATGAACTGCCCTGTAACTACATTTTCTAGCTAGTTTTTATACTACAAGTACGAATTTATAAATAGAGTAGCTATGCGAGACTTAGTAAGGCCGTAAAGCCTTGGCTTTGTAAAAATCATAAGTAATATATGGTCCTTGGTCTTCTAGAGTAACAGCAACTCGTCGACGTTGCCTCGTATGGATGCGAACCATATGGTTTTTGCTGAGCAATGCTTGGATCATTAGGTGCTGTTTAGCTGCGGATTACTGAGCGATAGTTGTCGTACTGAGGAATACGCGTGGGGCAACGTTTTCTTGAGGCCTTGGCGGAGTAACAGCCTTAGTAAACACGGTCTGTAGTTGCCGTAGCTGGGAGGGTACTCATGCCAATCATGTCATTTTCATTAAGTGATCAATGAGTGCGTCAACTAGGTGCTTCTGAGTGATGCGTCAATTCCGTATTGGGATGATTGTCGATCGAAGGTGCCTTGCCATGATGAAGTACGGCAATTATGATGTGTGGCAAGATGGGATGGATAACAAAGTGCGGAAGGAGTGGTTGCCGTAGGATGAAAGTGGTATCAGTGTGCATGCAATCATTGGTTTGCTGAAAGGCCGTTGAAGGGACAATAGCGTTAATTAGCAGGCAAAATCCGCGAATTCTGAGTGTACAGAGCCTGGAGGCTCATCAGCATCCTGTCACTTCATTGTACATTGTCTTTTGCCTAACAGGCACTTAGGGTATTGCACCTACCTTGATTATTCTCCACATCGCTTCAGGACAAGGCCAACCCAAGGAGTCTTCACAGGGAACTCAATCTTCTTTGCACTTTCAGACTTCTCAAGGAAGCACTATTGAAACAGCGATGGATGATGGAGAGGAGGATATGAGGCAGGGGAATGTGGAAGGAACTGTGCCTATGCTATCTGATTCAGTTGAGCAAGTTTGAAGCCATGAGATAGATATAAATTCACCAAATCTTTGCATCTAGAGTGTTAATGGGTTTTGCTTTGTTAGATAGGATATCCTCTTTTCTACTTGTGCATGAATCAGATCCTGTGCTGGATGCATTATGTTAAAAGGAAAGACTCATGGCTGTGGACCATCCTGCATGAGGTGCGTCCTGATGTCATGCACCCCATAGTGATTCCTATTCAAGCAAACAGCTAAGAGACTGCTGTGAAACAGATCCCTAATAACCACGTACCTTATCTCACGACAGTTTCCCCAGTACATTCCCAGGTTTCAACGTCTGTGCACTGAGAGTGCAAAATAGCAATGGAACGATGATGTAGCATGTTGGGCAGGACTTTGAGCTAACGTCTTCGTCAACAATGTCAAACCTTGCTATGAGTGCTTAGTGAAGCAAGATCTAGAGTGAAGACAAGATGTGATTCATTCTCACTGACATTAGATTCATGTTAAACGCATGTCTTTTGATTTGTGGCATATACAGTCATCAACCAGCCAGTGAGACAGGAGGATCAGAATTACTCAGGCAGGGCAATAGGGTTTCGGAGTTTTATCTGAACTGTTTTATATCATATAGAGTACATTCTGTAGATTTCCGGGCATGCATAAATCTAGGATGCATGGACTGTAACCAATATTAGAGAGAAAATGGTGAAAATGAATATGTTTTAACCTGCCATGAGCCTGGAATGAGTCCTGCTGCTGCTAGATTTGGGATATGTAATCTTATACATGGTTAAATCATTACTGAATAATTTCATCTGAGATCCATGGTTGGTAGGAGGTAAAATTGCAGTAGTAGGGGTTGGAGGTAGTCCCATCATGTCACATCATGACATTGCCAAATTGGGTCAACAATTTTATCTCGACGTGTCTCATCCATTGGACTCAATATCTCACGTTTTCCTCACTTCTTCTTGGGAAAAACTCACCATAATCTTCAAATGGTTGGCCGTGCCAAATCACTCACTAAAAAGAGGCAGAAACACATCGAAATTCAAGAAAAATAGATCAGACGTGCTGCTCTTCTTTACAAAGCAGAGCAGGAAAAGCAGGGTACAGAAGAAAAGAAGAGACTAATAACCGTATGCAAAGAGATGGTAGAGAGATGCTGGCAGGAAGATCAGGAGAGGATCACCGTAGACAAACAAACTGTCTTGCAAAGGCTAGCCAGAGTTCAAAGCCAAGCCCAGTCTAATGCCGAGCAAAATGAGGCACTCAATGCTGAGGAAAGCGAATCACTCATCAGCTATGCAGTCAATATTGCACAGAGAGGTTTTCCACTCACCCCACACTGACTTGCAGAGCTAGCCAACAAGATCTTGAAGGCATGCAATGGAGATAATTTTGAACCGGTGGGAAGGAATTGGGCTAGCTGCTTCATTGAGAAGCACTCTGATCGATTGAAGACATATTGGTCCCATCCCCTTGATCACTCCCAAGCACGAGCTGTGAATCCTGTCACAAAAGAATCTTTTTTTACATTGCTGGAGAAGGTTCTTGAAGGGGAAGGGGAAGAAGACCGCATCGATGAGGATTGCATTTATGGTGCTGATGAAACCAGGATCCAGCATGGTGTTGGCACATCAGAGAGGGTAATTGGATCTGCCGCACAATGTGTTCAGCATCAGCAAAGAGGAGGAGATTGCAAAAATATCACTGTTCTCATTACCATATGTGCAGATGGTACATCTCTTGCTCCTGCAGTAATCTTTAAAGGAGAGTGTTATCAATCATCCTGGAAGCAGAGCAACCCCTTGAATGCCTTGTAAGTAATCTATAACAAACAGAATATGGCTATTACTCACCATACACAGACTAGGATATCAGAAGAAGAGATATATTGATGGCGAAATCGGAGTAGAGTGGATCAAGCACTTCGACAGGCAGACAAAGGCCAAGGTGCAAGGCTGCCGCTGCCTACTACTTGTTGATGGCCATGCCTCACACTATACCCTTGGTTTTCTCAATTACGCACATGAGAATCAAATTGACATACTGTGCTATCTGGCTCATTCAACACATGTCTATCAAGGTCTTGATGTTGTGATATTCAGCATATTGAAATGCCACTGGTCCAAGGCCTGTGATGACTATGAAAGGACATGTGGACATCACATTACCAAGTCAAATTTTTTAGCACTCTATGCCCAAGCACACATGAAGGTGCTCACCGAGGAGAACATAATTTCAGCCTTCAAAAAGACTGGTGTTGTTTCCTACAATCCTGATATTGTCATAGTAGAGACAATGGCCCCCAGCCTTGCAACATTGGTGCATAACTCACTTCTGGTGGATCTGAGCAGCCCTGTATGTGCTGTGTCAACCATGATCATGGACTACAAGAAGCAAAGTCAGCTGGAAACAGACAACGAGACAATTAGAACAATGCAACTTTCCACTCCCACATGGCAAGGGCTATGGGATCTCGCAGCTTCATCTTCTGGATCCTTTCTGCTGTCATCAAGTCCATTAACATCAGCTGTCTCTCCCCCCATGTACAACACACTTCCCATCTCTCCAATGAAGCGCTGCTACACCAAGCTGCTAAACATAGAACCTGAGACTGAACACGAGGAGGCATTGCAAGAAGCCCTCCAGGAGTCTCAGGATATTATTTGACAACAGAAGATACAGATCAGAGGCATGCAGGCTACCACAGTCATTCAAAATGTGTATGTGGGGGAGAGCCACTCGCAGCTTCAGGAACAGGAGGAGAGAAAGAAGAGACCAAAAAAGTGAACATGGATTATGGGAGATGGGATGGCAAAGCTTGTGACTGGAGATGAATTTACTAAGCGTGTTGAAGAGCATGAACAAGAGGGTATTGATGAACAGGAGGCCAAGGATGCAAGGGCAGAGCTCATGGAACATTACAAGACAGCAATCAAGGAATGGGAGGAGAGAGAAGCAAAGGAGTATCCAAAATGAGAAGAAAGAAGCCTGGTTTTGCAGCATGCTGGCAGTGTGGGAGAAAGAGAGAGATAGAGTGAAGAAAGGAAAAAGGAGAGTGGGGTGGGCAAAGCCAAAGAAGGCAGACTTCGACTTTGAGGCAGCTGCCACCAACCCCAAACCAATGAAGAAATCCATGGAAAAGGACAGCTTGGCTGGGCCATCAGCACCTATACAGTCACCCGGGGGGTTCAGTGATAAGGGCGACAATTTCTCAATGTCTGGGGGGGATAATGAGGGCTATGGATCATACGATAACGAGCACGAGGCTGATTCTGATGATGATGAGGAAGGATCTGATGAGACTGATTAGATATTCATAGCATTCTGGATATAGTATATCAGCATGATGTGACATGTCTCACTGGGTTGAAATCACTGTAACCACACATTTTCTACTGATCTTGCATGATATTGTGTTTCCCTCCTCCGATAAGGTATGATTTGTATCTAATATGAGTTATTGGTACATAATACATATTTTGGCACAGCCCGATCTCTGCCCAGCCCCATGGTATATATTTCCGATGGCATTCCCTATTTGGGTGTCTCACTGGCCAGTTGATGACTGTATGTTATTTAAACAAAGAAAAGATCTGTTGATGACCTATTCCCAGACAATAACAACTTCTGAACAAACTGTCGGAAGAACACCCCTTTCTTCTGCAAACCAGCACATTAACCAAATCAGTCAGCTGTATAGGTTCCTTGTCAACCTTGGCCACCAAGGCCACGTCCACCTCGCCAATACCCTCTCCTTCTTTCATGTCCGGCACCTCAACATTGATTTGGACTGAGTGAGTCTCTGGTGTGATAGGTCCATCACTATCCACCGATGAAGCCAGCAAGTTGGAGGATAACACGGGTTGGATCAAAGTATCAAGACCACTGGTTTCTCTGTGGATGAGATCCTTTGTCAACAGATGGGTGAACGTGCAGTGAGAAAATGAAGTCCATTGTGCATACTCCGAAACGTACCTTGCAAGATGGTTCAGCGCTCTGATAGCCGATAGGCTTATCAACGTGCCACATTGACATTGACAATGCCTCACTCCTCCAGCTACAGTTTAGCAGAGATGGTGGCCATATGAAGCTTCAGAGCCTGGCGCAGCAATGTTGCAAATGAATTCTGTGGCTGACAGTGAAAGGAACACGATTCACCATGGCACTCTCGAGGACAACATCCTTCAAAGTACCAGGGGAATTTAGAGCTGCATTGGGTTTTGTCCATCTTGGGGGAGTGCAGAGAAACTCCAGTGCCACCAAGTATGTTAGGAAGGGTGTCGCAATCCTTGTCACCAGTCAGGTGCAGTAGTTTTGCAGGATGAGGTTGTACTGCAAGAATGAAGTGGCAAGCTGCTTTCTGTCCCAAGATATTCTCTGTGGATGTTGATGTTGAGAATGATGGAATGTAGCATTGATGATTGAGGTAGCAGCCTTCCTGATGGCATAGGAGGGAAATTCTGTCGATGAGCTTGAGAACAGGATTTTGGTAGGTGAATACGACACGTACCATCCTTTCCTGTACCATTTGCCTTATCAAAAGCTTTGAATGAGTGTGCATTGGTGGTACTCAGTCAAAAATTTGACTGTTCGCAGGAAGTCAGGGAGGATAGATAGAGTTGTCACTCCTATTAGGATTGCCAGGATGCCCTTTGCTCAAAGGTTAGTAATTGGCAAAACGTAGCAAATTGATGCTTGCCGATGATGAAGAGCTTGTGAAGAGCCATCTCAATCCTGTCAGAACCCATCTGCATATGAAATCACAAACACTGGGAACCCTCCCACCAAACTGCCGACTTGGCTGAAAGAGTAGAATGCGGCAACTCAGAGAGTGAGCTCCTCCGGTCTAAACCAGAAGGTGAGGTAGTATATCATGCAGGCGTAGTACCTGGCTTTGGTGGCTCTGAGTACTAGAAGGACTATTCAGCTAATATGATAGAAGAAAGAAACACTTACAGACTTGGCAGGTTATGGGACCACCATAGTTTTGCACCGACGCTATACACTTTACAGCGATTCCCCATTTTATCATGATCTGCCAAATCTGAAAGCTTGGGATGTTGGTGCTGTCAAGTGACAATAACTCCATCTAAATTGTTCTGCACCATTCCTGAATCCTGATGGGAGCTGAGCAGTAATAATATTGGTGAGCACCATCTCGAGCACTAGAATTGAGAAAGGATTGCATTTTCATGCATAAATTCCTATCGGTCCTGATCACTGCCAAAGGACACCGTCGGGTCATGAAGGAGAATGTTGGGTATCGGGACAGAGTAATGTGACCTTGACTATTGACCATCATGACATCTACAGACCCGGTCCGCTTTCGCGGTCTTCCAGGATGCCGGACACAAAAAAATGTTCCATCGGCTGAGATGCTGGTACATTTTTCATTCACACAACGAAAATTTCTGCTCACTGTGCTACATTAACTTTCAATTACTCAAAGGAAGAATGAGGAAGGTCGATGAACAAGTTCTCCAATGCCGTGGATGATTGGTGGACAACGATACAGTGAAAATTTCCAGCAGCTCTAATCTGAGCTTGCAATACTCCATAGCTGGAAATGAATCCATAACATCGACTTTGATAACAGCAGCAAGTAAAGAATTGGTCGAAAGAGAAAAAGAAATCTCTTTGCTGGCAACAATGCCAGGGATTATAACCCCTTAGCCATGCTTCTATGGTGCTTCACCACAAAGTTCTGGAACATCTTGAACCAACTTGTGGCCGAGGGGCTATAAAGAAAGCTCCCCTCATCATCAGTATATTTTCCCCTCAAGCCACGGCGTTTATCGAGAGCATGAACTATCTTTACCATTTTTACAACTTGATGTTCAAATCTCACGAACACATGGTTGACAATGAGTTGGAGCAATCGGCATTCAAGGAACAGTCTGGCTTATATTTGGAGTCAAGAAATGTTTCTGTCCACTAGGACCTGATGGCATGACTGGCAGTTACCTTGGAAGCCTACAAGATCTTCACCATCAACAAGCTGATCAGCTCCATCATTGAACAAGCAGGAGTGATGGTTTCTGGTCCCTGGACAATGATATATTGTCTGAGTATTTCCTAGGTTCAGGTGATCCTTGCCAATGACTCCAAGAGTCAGGAGCTGCTAGAAATTCTGAAGTGGGACCAAAGTATTCCTTCACTAACGACGCAATTGAAAGACTACCTGAATGGTTGGTATAGTGCTGAAAAGGTCCTTAGGCTGGACGAAATCTGTTCCATATTGATTGGGTGAGTTACATCCACATTCTCACAGTGTATCTATGGAAGTGATGAACTGGGATCAATGGTTGCCAGAGTCAAGAGAGATGACAATGCAATGGGTTGGAAAGAGCGATTCCTGCTCCAGCGCTACACAAATAATTCAAAACCCTTTTCGTAGAGGGGATCTGTGGGAGGTACCAACTCACAAAATACGCATGAGCACCAATGATGCCAAAGCATATACAAGTAGTCTATCTAAATAACTCGACTCAGAGATAAATAGTGCTTTGCTGTAAGTATCCTGCTATTACTTATTTGAGCATCTCGTATTCATGCAGGTAATACAGTGCACTCAATGTTCATCCAGGTAGCCAAAGCTCACAAGAGAAAGACCCGGACTGAAAAATATAATGTGCACACTACAAGTTATGCCAAACTGATGAACAGTTCAACATGATGGACCTTGCGACCATGAATTGCCATCAGTTCACAATATAGTCCCCTGCATATAATGCAGGGTCTACCAGTCCTGACTGAGCGTTTTCCAGCACCAGACCTTTTCTTTTCTAGCCATCCACTTTTGCTACTTCATGATAATATCTTTGCATGTGGGGCTCTCTGATATAGAGATTCAGACTTGGCTCGATGACAACTTGAATTCCTACATCCTTGGATTTTTCATCCACGGTCAGGCATCGAAAGTTCCATAGCATTTTCGAATATGTCCTCACAATGAAAAAGGTTTTTATACCGGCCTTTTTGGAATGTCAATATGGCAACTCCTTGGTATGAATTAACAACTTGTCTTTTGGTCCAGTTTCTGATATTTCCCCTCAGGCTATTAAGAAGATCTCCAAGGTGCGAATATTCATGGGATGTATAATCACAGCTCTGTACATTTTCTCTATAATCCATGTCATTATTTTGTGGATTTACGTCAACAGTGCCTATGTCTTGTTGACATCTCCATGGGCACGATTTGACTTTGATGTATCTCTGTTGTTGAACATCATAGATACTATGGTGACAGCTTTGAACCTTATAATCGCTGATTGCACTATAGTACATGTTGCTTACCCCTACTTGGATTACTACTATTAATGGTGACCCTTTAGATCTGGCGTTGTTGGGTTGTGTGGACTCACGATTGGAGAATAATAATCCTTCCAGTTTTCTTCATCATAGGCGAGATAGGTATGCAGCTTTATGGATGACATCCTCCAGGCACTTATCACCTTGTGAAGTCTGCAGAGGGAAAGGTGTTGTTTCTGAGTTCATGACGTTGGACAAGGTCAATGAGGCTGAAATGCATTGGGCTGTGGCCCTCATAGCTGCAACTGTGGGGACTAATGTTCTATGCACCGCTCTTATTGTTGGACATATCATTTATGTTGCTAGAAGACATCGTGGCATCATGGGTGGCATCCGGACTTACTGTGGTGTTATTGAGATTCTGGTGGAATTGGCTGCACTGTATTCTATCATCTATGTGATCCTTATGATACTCTTCTCTTTCATGGGTAATGCAGTTCTGTATCCTGAGGAGTGAGTTATCCTGTCACCATGCGTCCTATCACCTCAGTTTATATTGTATTTTCTGACAAGCATTTAGGGTATTGCACCTACCTTGATTGTTCTTCACATCACCTCAGATCAAGGTCATCCTGAAGAGTTTTCACAGGAAACACAATCTTCTTTGCACTTTCAGACATCTTGAGGAAGCACTGTTGAAACAGCGACAGATGACAGAGAGGATGATACGAGGCAGGGGAATGTGGAAGCAACTGCATCCATGCTATCTGGTTTAGTCGAGCAAGTTTGAAGTCGTGAGATAGAGATAATTCACCATACCTTTGCATTTGAACTGTTGATAGTTAACTTTCGCCTTCTTAGATAAGGTGTCCTTTTCTATCTGTGTACGAATCAGACCCTGTGCCAGACTCGTTATGTTAAGAAAACTGACTCAAGGGTAGGGACCATCCAATGCAATGTGGGTCCTGATACCATACATCCGATAGTGATTCCTGTTCAAGCAAACAGCTAAGAGACTAATGTAAAACAAAGCCTTAATGACCACATACCTTTTCTTGCAACAGGTTTCCCTGTATGTTTTCAGGTTTCAACGTCTGTACAATAAGAGTGCAAAATAGCAATGAAATGACAACTTAGCATGTTGTGCAGAACTTTGAACCTTGAGCTTGAGATGCAAACTCTTCGTGTCAATCATGTCAAACTTTGCTATGAGTGCTTAGTGAAGCAAGACCTACATAGAGTGAAGAGAAGATGTGATTCATTCCCACCAACATTAAATTTATGTAAATGCATGGCTATGATTTGTGGCATATATATTATTTTTAAACGAAGGAAAGAACCATCAATGACCTATTCCCAGATGATACCAGCTTCCAAACAAGGCACCAGAAGACCACCCATTTCTTCTGCAAGCCAGCACTGTCAGCCAAATCAGCCGGCTGAGTAGGCTTCTCATCAGCCTTGACCATCAAAGCCACATCATGGCACTTCACCAATACCTTCTCCTTCTTTGACATTGATGTGAACTGAGTGAATCTTTGGTGTGATAGGTCCATCACTGTCCACTAACAAAGCCAGCGAGCTGGAGGACAAGACAGGACGAATCAAAGATTCAGGACCACCGATTTCTCTGTGGATGGACATCTGTCAACAGATGGGTGAGCATGCGATGAGAGAATGAAGTACGTCATATGTACTTTGTGTATGTGACCAAAGAAGCTCATGAGCACAAGAGGATAGCACCTGGGGCAGGATGAGACAGCATTGCTCTATAGCCGACAAACTTTTTAACAAGACACAGCATTCACATTGACAATGCCTCACAGCAGCTCCTCTAGCCACAGATTAGCAAGGCCGATGTCTATATGAAGCTTCAGAGCCTTGCAGAGGAATTCTGCATCCGATGGTGCAAAGAACACGATCCACTGTGGCACTCTTGAGGATGATGTCATTCAAAGCACCGGGAGAAATTAGATCTGCCCTTGGCTTCGCTCACCTTGAGGGAGTGCAGAGAAACTCCTGTGCTGCCAAGAATGTTGAGAAGGGTGTCGCAATTTTTGTCGCCAGTGAGATGCAGTAGTTTCATAGGACGAGGTTGTACTGCAAGAATGAAATGGCGAGCTGCTCTGCTGTCCCAGAAGATTTGCCACGGATGTCGGCATTGGGAATGATGGAATGTAGCATTGAGACAGTAGCCTTCCTGATGACATAGAAGGGAAATTCTGTCGACGAGCTTGAGAAAAGGATTTTGATAGGTGAATATGACACGTACCATCCTTCCCTGTACCATTCACCTTATCTTGAGCTTCGAATGTGCATGACGATAAGTCTATCCAAACCGTCCTGTGCCATTCCTGAATCCTGATAGGAGGTGCTATTGGATGTTGACCAATATCGGTGAGCACCGCCTCGAGCACTAGAATCGAGAAAGAATTACATTTTCATGCAGCAGAAGTGGATTCCTGAGAATGTTAGCCTTGGGTATCATGGCAGTCGGCGGCAAACGGGACAGGGTAACGTGACTTTGACCATTGACCATCACAATGCCTATATCGGTAGATTTCTACCTCAGGCCTCGGCTTTCATCGAGAGCATGAGAAATCAGAATACCATTCTTATGACTCAATGTTCAAATCTTGTGGATGCCTGGTTGACAATGAGTTGGAGCAACCAGCATTCAAGGAACATTCTGGCTAATATTTGATGTCTAGGGTTCCATAAGATATTATGGGTCTGTGTTTAAAACTGATTATAAACATCCTTCTTAATTTGGGTTTTATAAACAGAGGTTTCAAACATGTTTCAAACAACTTGGTAAGAAATGTTAATAACCTGTTAAAAATGAGATATAAATGATGTTTATAACATGCTTGCATGTAGACAACTTCAATACCCTTGTAAAATGCCAGAGGAGCACTGTATACTGTTGGCGATTACTGTACTATTACGACTGTGTATTCACATAATGCATAACAAGGACTTGTAATGTGAATATCCATGAAGATCATAACACGTAACATGGCCCAGTGAAGATGGTACATATTGTATCTGTAAATGGCTTTTTTCACAGCCAAAACCCATAAATTTTGCTTGAATTTCCCACTGCCATGCATTATAATACCTGTGGCGAGGTGTGGACAGCTAAACAAGGGATATATTAGGGATATCATACTCTAAGATTGTTCCCATTCTTCTCCCTTGTACCACTAATCAGATACGTTGCATGTAATACATGCTGACAAAATGAAGATCTACTTTGACCATAATGCGTGACATCAGGTTGTGAAGATCCATTCCAGTGAAGATCTGCATAACGCGTAATATGGCATGAAGATCCAGTCATAATAGTACAGTAGTTGGTCACATTGTTACATTAGCCAAGATGACTGGATATATATAGACATATTCATTACTTTTGTGAGGATTAGTGACAAAACCAAGAAAACTGTCAGAATTTCATCTGGAATGCCAACAAATATTATGTTCATCCACCAAATTTGCTCTAGAGGTGGATAGAGCACTGATTTCTGCTTGTAAAAGCTGTGAAAACGTCATAATTATTAACAATTGTAAACACACCTATTTGGACCCCTCATGTTTAAAACCGGTTTCAAACATGTTATAAACCATGTTTTAAATACGATGTTTAGAATTCAGACATTTCTTACAGAACCCTATTGATGTCAAGGAGTGTTCCCATCCACTAAAATCTGATGGCATGCCTGACAGTTGCCTTAGCAGCCTACAAGATCTTACCATTGACAAGCTGATCATCTCAATTATTGAACAAGCATGAGTGATGGTTTCCCGACAATGATATGTGTTCACTGTTCTGAGCATCTCCTAGGTTCAGGTGATCCTTACCGGCGACTTCAAGAGTCAGGAACTGCTAGAAACTTTGATGCGAGACCGAATTATTCCTTCAACACTAGCACTGCAAGACTACTTGGATAGTCAGCATGATGCTGAAATGGTACTTGGGCTGGACGAGTAGTGTTGCCACAGCTCAGCCTTGAGTCGCCGAGTCATCGAACGGAGCTGAAGTCAGACTGAGCTGAGTCAATAAAATGACTTCGGCCCTCAAATGGCTTGACTCGGCTCCAACTCAACTTTTATAGCTTGAAGCCGGCTCAAGTCAATGATTCCATCCGATTTTGGACTATCATGCTTGATTGGACTGATAGGGATATTTATGAGATAATTTAACCATACCAACTTTATTAAATGTGTATCAGAGGAAGGGAAAATTAAGATGCTCTCGTTCTGCTCAATTGCTGACCAGCGGTGGAGGAGAAGTCTACATTGGACAACATGGGAAAATGTCAACCTAAATCGCCGCATTTTCACCATGCTCCTTTCAAGGATAGCAAGCTTTCAGTTTTTGTGGCCTGTAGATGTTTAGGAGTCCTCAGAGTGGATAATTATGACATTAGATATGCAATTACAGACTTTTGAAGCTACTTTTATGTATCTACCATCTGTTATTGTAGAATTCTTCTATGACCTTCCTATTTGGGTAGACAGTCAATGACTCGGCAAAAGTCATCGGCTTTAAGCCGAGTTGAGCCGAAGTCAAAGATTTCAATTGACTTCGGAGTCATTCCAAAGCTGAGTCATCTGGAGTTGAGCCAAGTTGAGCCAAGTTGAGCCATGGCAACACTACAGACAAGAATCTGTTCCGTATCGATTGGCTGAGTTACATCCGCAATTTTTCATCATATCTATGGAATTTATCAGATGGAGTCAGGTCCCAGGGTCGAAGAAGATACATCACCCCCCCCCCCTTCATAGCCTATTGGTTCCCCATTGGAAGGGTTCTCTAGGTATCAACTCACAAAACACACGAGCACTGAACATCACATCTGTGATGTTAAGATGTCACAATCCACTGTCTATTTATGAAATAATCTGAGAAATAGTGATTGGTGTTTGCTGTAAGTATCTTGCTATTGCTTATTCAAGTGTCTCATATTCACACGGTAGTACAGTGCACTTTAACATTCATCCAGATGGCTGAAGCTCATGAGAGAAAGACTTGGGGTGAAGACCATAATGAGCGCACTACGAGTTATGCTGTACTAACAGACAGTTCAATACCATGGTTTCCTTGCGACCATAATCTGCCATCAGAAGTTCAAATCACAATGATATACATATAACACAGGGTCTACCAGCCCTTACTGAATGTTTTACAACACTGGACCTTCTCCTTTCTAGCCGTCCATCTTTGCTACATTATGGTAACACCCTCGGACAAGGGACACTCTGATATCTTTATTCAGACCTGGCTCAATGACACTTTGAATTCCTACATCCTTGAATATTTTGTCCATGGTTAGGCAACCAAAATGAGCGTCTTCGAATCTGTACTAACAATGAAAAAGGTATGTATACCGGCCTTTTTGGAATATCAATGTGGCAACTACTAGGTATGAGCAACCACTCACCTTGTCAGCCCGTTTTAAATATTTTCCCCTCAAGCCGTTAAAAAGAATTCCAAGGCGTGAAAATACATGGGATGTATAATCACAGCTCTGTACATTTTGTCTACAATCCATGTCGTTGCTGCATGGGTGGGACTCGGCAGAGCCTATATCTTTGCGACATCCTTCCGGATGCGATATGACTTGATGGGTTCATCTTTGTTGTTGCAGATCGTGGCTACTGCGGCGACAGCTCTGAATTGTATTGTTGCTGACTGCACTATAGTACATGTTGTTTACCCTACTGAAACTGCCACTCTTAATTGTTGCCCTTTAGATCTGGCAGTGTTGGGTTGTGTGGGCTCAAGATGGGAGAGTGATAATCCTTCCAATTTTCTCTTTCATAGGCTTGATAGGTATGCAACTGTATCGATGTCATCCATCAACTTATCACATTTTATAGTCTGCGGAGCCAATGGCATTGTATATCAGTTCTTGGTGGAGGATGAAATCAATGTGACTCAGACAAATTGGGCTCTGGCCACCATGGCTACAACTTTGGGAACTAACTTTCTCTGCACCGCTCTTATTATTGCGCGTATCCTTTATCTTACTAGAAGACATCGTGGGATTATGGGCGGCATCCGTACTTACCGTGGCATTCTCGAGATTCTGGTGGAATCGGCCGCACTGCAATCTATCATTTTCGTAGTCCTCATGATACTCTACCCTCTTGATGGTAATGGATATATGTATCCCCAAGTGTTGGTATATCCTGTCACTGTGTGTCTTGTCCCTTCAATCTACATCGTCTTTTGCCTAACAAACATTTAGGGTATTGCACCTACCTTGATCATTCTCCATGTCGCCTCGGGACAAGGTCGTCCCGAAGAGTCTTCACAGGAAACACAATCTTCTTCGCACTTTCAGAGATCCTGAGGAAGCACTATTGAAACAGCGACGGATGAGGGAGAGGAGAATACGATCCAGGGAAATACGCGAGGAACTGCGCCCATGCTATCTGGTTCAGTCGAGCAAGTTTGAAGCCGTGAGATAGAGATAAATTAACCAAACCTTTGCATTTAAATTTTTAAAGGTTCTCGCCTTGTTAGATAAGGCATCCTTTCTTCTATCTATGTACGAATCAGACCCTGTTGCCAGACTTGTTATGTCAAGAGAAAAGGCTCAGGCTAGGGACCATCCAACGCGATGTGCGTCCTGATGTCATGTATCCCATAGTGATTCCTATACAAGCAAACAGCTAAGAGACTGGTGTGAAATGAACCCTTAATGACCACGTACCCTTTCTCGCGACATTTTCCCCATTACGTTCCCAGGTTTCAACGTCTGTACAATAAGAGTACAAAATAGCAATGAAACGATGATGTAGCATGTTGCGCAAGACTTTGAACCTTGAGATTGCGAGTGTCAGCATCAATAATGTCAAACCTTGCTATGAGTGCTTAGTGAAGCAAGATCTAGAGTGAAGAGAAGATGTGATTCATTCCTGCAGACATTAATTTATGTAACCGCATGACTTCGATTTGTGGCATATATATTATTTAACCGAAGGAAGAAACCGTCGACGGCCTATTCCCAGGCAGTACCAGCTTGTGAACAAAGCGTCCAAAGAACACCCGTTTCTCCTGCAAACTAACGCTATTTGCTAAGCTAGCCGGCTGAGTAGGCTTCTCGCCAGCCTTGGCCATCAAGGCCATGTCCACCTAGCCAATACCCTCTCCTTCTATGTCCGGCACTTTGATATCGATGTGAACGGGGCGAGTCTCTGGCATGATGGGTCCATCATTGTCCACCGACGAAGCCAGCGGGCTGGAGGACAAGACAGGACGAATCAAAGGTTCAAGACTACCGGTTTCTCTGTGGACGAGGACCTCTGTCAACAGATAGGTAAATGTGTGGTGAGAAAATGGAGTCTGTCGTACGTACTTTGTGTGTACGCGACCGAAGGTCACGAGCACAAAGGATAGCACCTGGGGCATGGATGCATGCAAGTCGTGATGATGCTCATGGGCTGCGCAAGAGTAATAGCAATGCAGAGAATGAATTCTATGCATTATGCAAGTATGTGACCGAAGCGTACCTTGCAAGATGGTTCAGCATTGCTCTGGTAGACGACAGGCTCTTCAACAAGCCGCCGCATTCACGTCAGCGATGCCTCAGAGCAGCTACTCTAGTCACAGATTAGCAGAGTCAGTGTCTATACGAAGCTTTAGAGCCTTGCGCAGCAATGTCGCAAACGAATTCTGCAGCACAGAACACGATCCACCATGACACTCTCGAGGGCGATATCCTTCAAGTGGAGGAAGAATTAGAGCTGCCTTTGGTTTGTTACACCTTGAGGGAGTGCAGATAAACTCCTACGCCGCCAAAAATGTTAAAAAGGGTGTCACGATTCTTGTCGCCAGTCAGATGCAGTAGTTTCGTATGATGAGGTTGTACTGCAAGAATGAAGCGGCGAGCTGCTCTTCCATCCCAAGAGATTCTCCACGGATGTCGGCGTCGGGCTGACGGAATATAGCAGCCTTCCCGACGGCATAGAAGGGGAATTCTGTCGGCGAACTTGAGAACAGGATTTTAGGAGCTGAATATGACACGTACCATCCTTCCCTGTACCATTCACATTATCCCAAGCTTCGAATGAGCGTGCATTTGTGACAATAACTCCATCTGAATCGTCTTGCGTCATTCTTGAATCCTGATGGCAGCTGAGCAATATTGGTGAGCACCATCTCGAGCCGAGAAAGGAGTGTATTTTCATGCAGCAAGGGCGGATTCCTATCTGTCCTGGTCACTGCCAAAGGACACCGTCGCGTCACGAAGGAGATTGTTGGCCTTGGGTACCATCCCCGATTCTTTCCGAAACTTGTTGAGGAGAAGAGAGGGCTTTATCACGGAGAAACCGACCAATCACCCACTGTACGTCGTGGGCAGGGGCTATTTGGTCCCATTATTATGTCATCTTCGGGACCTTCTCAAAAAAATAAATGGCCGGGTTCGTTCGGAGTGCTGCTTTCAGGTCTCAGCCGCGTAAGATGTGTCTGACCTTCGCCTCCCATATATAAACCTATTCATCCTCGCCATAGAATGGTTCCCAGTGCCATGATTTTGCGATAGAACCCCTGTCATAAACTACACGCTTGTGGGGGTTGTTCAAGCATGGTTCGGTAATGCTGTTGGCCTTGGGGTACGTGTAATGTCTAGCTGTGGACATGAAGTAATGAATCATTCTTTTTAGATCGTCTGTGCTAAGTGTTCTTTTCTCCGCTAGGTCATGACTATATCAGTATTCAAAATTGTATCGGATGTATACAAGGTATTCTTCCCAGTAAGTATTGCTCTGTAAGACCTTTGTGCAAAATGACTGAAATTGGGACAGTTTACTTTGATAGCGTACTCCAAAACATAGCGATCTACCCAACAGAGAGGGATATCTTCTACCAGGTGTGTTATTCGGTTCTTGAGCTCTTGTTTGGATGGGTCCACATCCCGGACTCTAGAGGTCGTCCCGACGCCGACTTGCGAGGTGTCGAACATTATGTCAGAGACCGACATTGCTTGATCTTAACACTACCTTTTTGCCTGATCGTACTTGTCCGTCTCCAATCGGACATTTTTGGGTGCTCTCGTATCTGCGTCCCAATGCCGGATGGGTGACCCAATACGCTCTTCTCGCCCTTCCACGTACACTGTCTCCTTTCTGTGCCTCTGCGAGCATCATCAGTTGATTTGAAAGGAAATGGTGTCTTGGTGAATTTTGGTCTTCTGCTCATTACTTTTAGCTGATCTCAAGTTAGGTGCGATGATGATTTGTCGGGTTTTGTAAAAGATCTTCTGGATGCATTGCCTAGCAATGAGTCAGTGTAGCTCTCGCAATGTCTGCGGTTCATCTGACCTATCTACTTCCTCAGGAGTAGTGTCCCCCTTGCCAATGGCATCATTGAGGTCAACCAGACGGCCTCTTCAGCCTCGGATCTCTCTCCCGGTGTCGGTTTCAATTTGGCCCCTGTGGATGGAGGTACACAAGCTGGATATGACAACTTCGCTAATATTCCAAGATCCATCGTAAGGTATGGAAATTGTTCGTTGCCGTACTGCCATGTTAACAGGAATTTAAAAGATCTATTGTATGCAACTTAGTCAGCGCCTTTGGCATCCCAGAGGTGGTGCTATCCTCATCAGAGACTAACACTCAATCTGCCTCGCATCTAAGTGTTGTTGCCGTTGCGGGCGCAGGGTGCATGACCGCCTATTATTACAACTTTGGCAATGTACCCAGAGTCGTCTTCCGGTATGTTTCCTATTTTTTTATGGCCGTAACTCTGTGCCTCAAGTTGCTGTCGTTGGCCTACAATTCACAGTATCTTCAATGCTCAAGATACTATGGCTACAGAACCTGCGTAAATTATTGTTACCACTGTGCCATGTCTTGTGGTGAACCTTTTTCATTGAAAGAAATTGATAGTTTTGCTGATTATTATCTAAGAGTTCAAATCACGTGTTTGATTGTCATTCGCATCGTCTTCTTTCTCTCCTTTTCCTTCCTTCCCTCGTCAATACTTGTCCCACCGTCTTTAAAGTTCGCTTTGCTCGTCATTACCAAAATCGCTATTGCCTTTTCGTGAAATGACTCTATTTGATCACGTCTCCCCTGCTTGCCTATCAGCGTCGTTGGTGTTCATTGTCAGTGTTCATTCCTTGCTTATTGTGTGTACATGATGCCTCTTCAGTTTTGGTTGGTTTGGTCAAAATATCGCTCATTGTGCCTGAAAACCATCTGTGTACTCTGCTTCATTGACGAGTTGTCCTGGGTTCGTCCATGTCTGCCAGACGCTGCAAGAGTTCGTACTTCCACACCGTCAAAATTGCCATATATGCGCGCGACTCTTTCTGTCCCGATGGCGATTCATCGGAGCCTTTGCTCACGCCGACTGCCGACAGGCTAATCATTTTTCCCTTGAAAGATTCTGAGGTCAGTTGTCAGCTATCAATTCTGCGGCGTGGTGACTGTCCTCCAGATCCTGGATTTCTACAAGCTACATGAAGCTTCTTTCTGGACAGCGGAAGAGATCGACTTTGCAACAGATGTCACTGACTGGACAACGAAACTCAGTCTTTCCGAACGTGCTTTGTTTTCGATGATACTCGCTTTCTTCGCATCCGCAGATTCTATTGTCAATGAGAATCTCCTTCAACATTTCTCCTCCGAAGTTCAGTTGCCGGAAGCTCGATACTTCTATATGTTCCAAGCCGCAATGGAAACATCCATTCTAAGGTGTACTCGGCGACTATACAAACCATTATTCGCGACAACGTCGAGCAACTTCGCCTTTCAATGGCATATCCGAATACCCTTGTGTTGCAGCCAAGGCGAATTGGGCGCTTCAATGGGCCCAATCTACCGCCTCGTTTCCTCAGCGCTTGGTCACCTTTGTGGCTGTCGAGGGTATCTTTTTCTCCAGTTCTTTCGCTGCAATCTACGTGCTCAAGCAGCGTGGGGTCATGCCCAGGCTCTGCTTTTCAAACGAACTCATATGCCATGACGAAGGACTTCATATGGATTTCACGTGCTTCTTGTACACACGGCTGAAATCAACGCTCCTCGTCGACAACGTTGCTCAAATTCTAATCGAAGCTTGTGGTATAGTAAAGTCCTTTTGGACAGGTGCGCAGTTCTGTTATGACCTGCGGTGCTTTTTCTCAGTGCCCAACAGACATTATGCTTTCGGATCTATTGGGAATGAACACAAGTCTCATGCATCAGTACATAGAATTCGTTACCGATCGCCTTCTCGTTGCTCTCAGTTGTGCCAAATTGTACTGCATCGGCAATCTGCTCCCTTTCATGGACATGATTTCTTTACGTGGCAAAACCAACTTTTTTGAGCGCCATAATGCCGAGTACGCTTTGGCCAACGTCGATGAAGAACTTCCGAAAATTGTTCGTCTTCAATAGTTCTCTTTGCTGTTGAATCTGACTAACAACCTTCAGAGTGTTTGAGGCCGACTTTTAGTTGTCTGCCGCTATTTTATGTGTGTACATAGTAATTGATTGTGAAATTTATATAAAAATGTTTGGAAACAAAAGGGAAGAATCGGGGACAGGCGCGCAGCCGCCGCTACAGGGTGGCAGTTAGCGGTAATAAGCGGGACAGAGTAACGTGACCTTGATCATGGGAGTCCACTGACACGCCCGGGCCATCAATGATCATTGGGCCATCACGACGTCTACCGTTACGGTTCGCTTTCGTTGTCTTCCAGGATGATTCCGATATCGAAGACGAAAAGAATGCTCTATCAGCTGGCGATGCTGGGACCTATCTGGACGAATGTCTCTGCACACCGTGCTACAGTATCGTTTGATTACTCAAAGGGAATGTTCTCCGACGCCGTGGACGACGATCCAGTGAAGATTTCCAGCTGCTCTAATCTGAGATTACGATGCTCCATGGCTGGGATCCGTAACACTGAATTTGATGACAGCAGCAAGTAAGAATTGTTTGAAACAGGAAAAGAACTCTCTTCGCTGGCAACAATGCCATGGCTCCCCTACCCCGAGGTAAAAATCTACCGACAATGAGGAGAGCCTTGCTTTATGGCCCCTCCGTTGCGAGTTGGTTCGAGATGTCTCAGAACCTCAGATTTCAACGATTTCTTTATTGCGGTGAAGCACCATAGAAGCATGCATGGCCACGGCTTTCATCGAGAATATAAGCGATCTGAGCACCATTTTTGCGACTTGATGTTCGAATCTTGCGAACACCTGGTTGACAACGAGTTGGAGTGGCCAGCGTTCGAATATTTGGAGTCAAGGAGTGTTTCCATCCACTACGATCCGATGGCATGACTGACAGTTACCTTAAAAGCCTACATCTTACCATCAACAAGACGGTCAGCTCAATTATCGAACAAGCGAGATAGATGGTTTCTGGACAACACTGAATGATATGTGTTCTGAGCATCTCCTAGGTTCAGGTGATCCTTGCCGGCGACTCCAAGACTGCTAGAAATTTTGATGCGGGACCGAAGTATTCCTTCGCTAACGACGCAAGACTACCTGGATAGTCGGCATAATGATACTTGGGCCGGACGAGAATCTGTTCCGTATTGATTGGGTGAGTTACGTCCGCATTTTTTTAATCATATTTATGGAATTGATTAGATGGAGTCGGCTGCCAGAGTCGAAGAGTTTAGAGTTTAGATAATCGGACAAGGTCCCAAAAAGGAACGCCGCGGTTCTGTGCTGCCACTAAACGTGTCACAGACTACAACACTCCATGCCGCTATGATACCCTCAGTTGCCAGCCAAGGACGTCTCACGGATTTAAAGTGTCATAGGGACAAGTGAAAAACACCAAAAAAACATAAAGAACCAGAACAGACGAAGTGGCAAGGTCCCACCGCATACTCCCAACAATGCCAACAACGAAACACACCATGACAGGGTCATTATACAACGCCCCGCCAACGAAAGTGACAGGACAGAGAAATGGATCCACGGAACACGGAGCATGGACATGGAACACCAATAACACGGACAATGAACACGACGGAACATGGAACAAGGCAACACACAAAGGAAACACAGAAAACGCGACACAGTGGTAACACACAGCGGGAACACAGAGAAGCATGCATAAGCGACGCAACCCCTGTTTCCTGCATCAGACGATATGGGCACCATCTGTCGAAATAAATGCGTCTAGAGAAACCCGCGACACCGCGGGATATGCACAGAGGCTATTCGAGAGAAGGTAGCCAAATTATCCCAAGGGGGACGCTCAACATCCTGACCCCTATTTTCCACTCGGATCGCTTGTGTATCATCCATCGAAAAAGGCGCTCCATGAGCAACCTGCGACCCTGATGACGATGCAATTAATTGGAAAGAACGATTCCAGCTCCAAATGTTACGAGATTAATTCATCACCACCCTTCATAGTCTACTGATTCCCTATTTGACAGGTTCTGTGGACGGTATCGACTCACAAAACACACATAAGCACCGAGCATCATATCTGCGATGTCAAGGTGTCATGATTCGCTGTCTATTTACGAAATCACTTATCGGTGTTTGCTATATGTATCTTGCTATTACTTATTCGAGCGTCTCATATTCACCGCGGTAGTACAGTGCACTCAACGTTCATCCAGGTAGCTGAAGCTCACGAGAAAAGACCCGGGACGAAGAATACAATGAGCGCACTACGAGTTACGCTGCACTGACGGGCAGTTCAACATCATGTTTTCCTTGCGACCGTAATCCGACATCAGTTCGCAACGATACAATATAGCCACCTACATATAACATATGCTCTACCAGCCCTGACTGAACGCCTTCCAACACCGGACCTTCTCTTTTCTAGCCAGCCACTTTCGCTACTTCATGACAACACTCCAGGACGGGGGACTCTCTGATATCTCTATTCAGAGTTGGGCCGATGACTATTTGAATTCCCATATCCTTGGATATTTCGTCTACGGTCAGGCATCGAAAGTTTCAAACAGCATTTCCGAACATGTCCTAACAATGAAAAAGGGTTTTATACCGGCCTTTTTGGAATGACAATATGGCAACTATTAAGTATGAATAACAGCTCACCTTTTCAACGTGTTTTAAATACTTTCTCAGCTGTTAAGAAGACATCCAAGGCACGAATATATATGGGATGCATAGTCACAGCTCTGTACATGTTTTCTATGATCTATGCCATTACTAGGTGGATTGTGCTCAGCAGAGCCAATTTCTTCGTGACTTCTTCCCGGGCGCGATATTCATATGAGTTGACGGGTTCTCCGAGTCTGAAGGTGTTGGCAATCATGTCCACTACGGCGTCAGCTCTGAACCTTAATATTGCTGATTGCACTATAGTACGTCTTGTTTACCCCCGCTGGGATCACTACTCTTATTAATGGTTGCCCTTTAGATCTGGCGTTGTTGGGTTGTGTGGGCTCACGATTATAAAGTAATAATCCTTCCGATTTTCTTTGTCATAGGCGAGATAGGTACGCGGCTGTATCGATGTCATCCTCCAAGCACTTATCGCTGTTTGTAGTATGCGGAGCCAATAGCGTTGTTTCTGAGTTCATGGCGGAGGGTGAGACTCAGACAAACTGGGCTCTGTCCCTCATGGCTACAACTTTGGGAACCAACATTCTATGCACCGCTCTTATTATCGCGCGCATCCTTTATCTTGCTAGAGGAAATCGTGGCATAATGGGCGGCATCCGGACTTACCGTGGTGTTCTCGAGATCGTGGTGGAATCGGCAGCGCTGTATTCTATCACCCTCGTAGTCCTGATGGTACTCTACCCTATCGAGGGTGGTGGATATATGTATCCCCAGGTGTTGAATATTCCTTTCACTGTGCGTCCTGTCACCCCAGTTTACAACTTTTCTTGCCTAACAAGCATTTAGGGTATTGCACCTACCTTGATCGTTCTCCGCGTCGCCTCGGGACAAGGTCGTCCCAAAGAGTCTTCGCTTGAAACTCAATCTTCTTTGCACTTCCAGACATCTCGAGGAAGCACTATTGAAACAGTGACGGACGGGGGAGAGGAGGATACGATGCAGGGGAATACGGGAGGAATCGCACCCGTGCCATCTGGTTCAGTCGAGCAAGTTTGAAGCCGTGAGATAGATAAATTTACTTTATCATTGCATTTAGATTGTCAATAGTTTCCGCCTTGTTAGATAAGGCATCCTTTTTTCTACCTCGTTACGAATGATACCCCGTACCGGACTTGTTATGGTAAAAGGAAGACTCAGGGCTAGGAACCACACAGCGCGATGTGCGTCCTTATACCATGCATCCTGTAACGATTCCTATTCGAGAAAACAGTTGAGGGACTTTTGTAGGAACACTGTACAGATCTTGACCTTTAGGGCTTGCCTACATATGTTCACATCCTAGTCCCTTCGTATGGATCCGATTCCGTTGGCCGCTTCATAGTCACCTACACTATGGCGTCAGTCACAACGGCAAGGTCCTGCGCGGTCTGAGATGATATTATGAAGTATACACGATGACCACGTACCTTGTCTTGCAACAGCGGGCCCTGTACATTTTTGGCAAGTTTCAATCTCAATAAGAGTGAAAAATCGCAATGAAACGATGTCGTAGCATGTTGCGTAAGACTTTGTTCTTGTGATGCATCTTGGATCCCCAAACTTCGCGGCAAATATACTCCAGAAGATCTTCGTCGATAGTGTCAAGCCTTGCCATGAGTGCTCAATGAAGTAAGACCCAGAGTGAAGACAAGACGCTATTCATGGCGACACCAGATTCATGTAAACGCGTGGTTTGAATTGCGGCATAGAATGTGGCATATACAAAATACTTAAACGAAGGAAAGAACCGTCGACGACCTATTCCCAGACGATACCAGCTTCTGAACAAATCGTCGGAAGAATACCCGTTTCTTCTGCGAACCAGCGCTGTTAGCCAAATCAGACGGCTGAATAGGCTTAACGTCATCCTTGACCACCAAGGCCACGTCCACCTCGCCAATACCCTCTCCTTCTTCCATGTCCGGCACTTCGACATCGATGTGAACTGGGTGAGTCTCTGGTGTGATAGGTCCATCGCTGTCCACCGACGAAGCCAGCGAGCTGGAGGACATGACAGGACAGATTTCCCTCAGTGACGGCGGTGCGGATGATATGTCACGCTCATCGCCCGCAAACTGAGAATACGCGACCTCCGGAGCACTGACGGGTCTTTCGACAAGACGGATTGCGTCGAGGTCGCGTGCAAGTGAGTCGTCATCCGTGACACCAGCTTCCATATCGTCGCGGGCGACCAAAAATATATCATCGTCATCGTCAATACGCAGCGCGCCAATCTCGTTCGAAGGGGTGGAGCCCAGTGATGAAATGGAGCGTTGGAGAGCAGGAGAATGGCGAGACGAAGATTCGGGAGAAAGTTCATCGGAGAAGAATGACTCGAGTTCGCTGATTTCACGTTGAAGATCAGCCAAAGAGATACGGCTGCGAGGTTCTAGACGGAAGATTTTCTTGAGGATGGTACAGGCGCCAGCAGAAATACCTGGCAAAGAGCGTCCCAAGTGATCTGCGTCTTCAAGATATGACCTGAAGAAGAAATCTGTCGTCATCGCCACCGCCCAAGGTGCACGCCTAGAGACCATCGTGACGAGAACGACACCGAGGGCCCATATATCGTTTGTACGAGTCGAGTATCTTCTGTGGGGCGTGTAACCAAACTCCTTCCCTATACATTCTGGCCAAACGTCAGCAAGGAGGCGCGCATATATGGACCAATACCATACCAGGACTCATGTACTCCATGCTCCCACACTCATGGGTAGTCGAGGTCCCACTCTGCGTCGACAGACCAAAATCGGTGAGGTAAATCTTCGAACCGTCCTTCGAACAGAGGATATTCTCCGGCTTGATATCCCGATGGTACACGCCGTTCTCGTGACAGAACGCGACGGCGTCGATGAGCTGTAGAAAGGCGTTTCGCACCCTGTCGTCTCGCTGATAGAAGAACCTGGTCTGAAGAATCTTGTCAAAGAGATCGCCGCCTTCGCAGAAATCCAACACAACGTAGATGAAGTCGTCGTGGAAGATGGCTTTGTGGTATGTGATGATGTTGGGATGGTCAGAGACGGAATTGTGATTGTCGAGTTCGCAAATCTGGAAACAGTGCTCGCGAGTGCCTTCTTCCAGAGCGCGAAGACATTTGACGGCATAGTAGGAGGGATTGCTACTAGGCGATTTCGTGTCCAAGGCTCGATAGACCTTTCCAAAGGCGCCAGCGCCGAGGCAGTCGAGGAGACGAAGGCGACCATGGTCGAGGAAAGTGCCGGTAAAGTCTGGGAAAGAATCCGTCGCGTAAGGCATGTTGAAAAAAAGTAGGATGTGCGAAAAGAGACTATCAAAGTCGAAAGAAGATGAAAGTAGGAAGGCAAGATGTGAATGCTGCAATATCAACCAACTCGCCGTTTTATACGCGGTCCGAATTAGGAAGGAAGGATGTCGGCCTTGACCGGAGGTGAAGAATCGCTAAGGAGAACATATCCTACCACGCTCTCTGGTCGCTGGCTCATACACGAACTGAGTTCTTCGTGTACTACGTCCTTGGAATGGCGTTAGTGAATTCTAGATGGAAAGCTATCATACAACATACGAGAGTACCCTCCAAGTATGTAATTAACACAAGACCGTAAGAATAGATACACTCCTTCAAGCCCAACTAGACTTTCTCGCACCGCTCCTTCCGTACGAACCGCCACCGCCACCACCTGAATACGAGCCCCGGTTTCCACCACGACTGCCTCCTCCGTACGAACCACCACCACCTGAATATGAGCCTCGGTCTCTACTTTGACCGCCCCCTCCGTACGAACCACCGCCACCTGAATACGAGCCCCGGTCTCCACCGCGACTGTCCCGCTCAAAAGAGCCTCCACGGTCACCACGCCCGCCGGAGCTCCTCTGGTACGGCGCACGATCTCCAGGTTCACCCTGCGGTCTACGTCCACCCGAAAAGATACCCTCGCCTGTACCATCCCGCTCTGCTGTCCTTTTCTGCCTCAATGAAGCCTTCAGGTACTTATCACCATAGCTTGTTCCCTTGAACTCGCTGAGATCCAAATTACGCTCGTCCGGCGTCAGATCATCGCTCTCGTCCGCCTGGTCCCATGCAATGTCTCTTGTCCTCTGGTGTCCACGTCCAGACCATGGTGTCGATCGGGCGCGTGCCGCAGTGGCCAATTTGCCCCTGCCGAAATACTTGGTCCTGTTATCATGGACACCCATCTCCGCGAGGAAAGCCTGCGACACCATAGGGGCCTCTTCCAGCCCACATCCAGCGGTAGTCCACTCCTTCAAACCCTCAAACACAATACTCTTGGCTACGCGGAGTTCAGAGTACTTGGGGAAGTAATAACCGAGCATGGACATGAACGCCTCCTTCACAGCCTGGGGGTCCAAGCGGTCATACCGCAAGTGGTTCACTGCACGCTCAATCTCGTCCAAGACAGGCGCCATAGGATGTCTGTATGTCGTAGCTGCCTGCTTGTTGCCGCTAAAGTGCGCGATAGGGTTGGCATCGTACGCCTCGGCCAGTTCCGCAAGCTGCGAATCCAGCTCAGTGATTGATAAAGACTTGAGCGGTATTTCTGTGAGATGCCACGTCAGGAAGCCAAGCTCCCAAGGAAGCAGGACCAAGTCTCCACGTCCATCCATGCCGGCACGTCCTGTTCGACCAACACGATGTATATATTGCTCCATACTGTGAGGTATACCCACCTGGATGACACGCGTCACTCCAGGATAATCAACACCGCGAGCAGATACGTCTGATGTTACGAGGATAGTTGGCTGGTCAGTGATCTTCCTGAACGTGTTAGACATCTTCGTGCGCATCTCCTGAGAGAGTTTGGAATGTATTTCGCCAACCCAAGTGTCCTTGCCTGCAGGAAGGACGGCCTTAGCCATCGTCTTCAACATTGATGAGAACAGCATGGTGAGCTTGGTAGTAGGCAGGAACACGACGACCTTGGATTTTCCGGGGTGCTTCAGCTGGTCATGGATGATGAGTTTCATGATGTGAGGGAGCTGATGTGAAGGATTCGGAACCGTGGTAGCGTACTGGGGAACGCTGAGATGGGTGGGCGTCGAGTCATCAACACAGTTAATGTACTTGTAGTCCTTGGCCAAGGCCTCACGAACAACTTGTCGAATAGCCGGAGTGAGGGTAGCGGAGAGAAACAGGGTTTGACGTTCGGGTGTCGGAGGCAGGTCCCTGATGATTGCGCTAATATCGTCGCGGAAACCAATATCCAGGAGCGTGTCGACTTCATCAAGCACCAACTGGATATTCACCATCAATAATGTGGATATGAACATAAAACAAACTCACAGTACGAGTTGTCTTCAAAGCCTTTGCAATATCCGGTTCAGAGTTGACGATATCGCGTATACGACCAGGAGTCGCTACAACAATATCCGGTCTTCCTTTAGCCCAGTCACGCAACTGTACGCGCTTGCTCATCCCGCCAACCAAAAGCCGAACCTCGAATCCCTCGTGGTGGTACGAAAGCCTCAAAGCTTCGTTAGCGATCTGAGTAGCCAGTTCCCGAGTAGGGCTGATAATAACAGCCCCAACATTTGCCCGTGCCCAATTCTTCGCCGCCTGTCCCGCAAGATGAGGCTTGGAGAGCAGTCCATCGTCCAAAACCCTCTTTTGACCGGCATTTTCAACAGCCCTAACGCGAGCTTCGATGATGGGGACTAGGAAAGCGAGGGTCTTGCCTGTACCTGTCCGTGCACGGACGAGGAGATCGCGTGTGGAGGTAGATTCGGGATCGTAGGGTTTAGCCAGGTCTGGAAGAAGCGACAAGACTTCCTCTTGCACGGCGGTCATGTTGGTGAGTTTAAATGGCTTGACGGTGATGGCTTTCAAGGTTTCGGGCAGGAGAACGTCCTTGAGGCCGGTGAAAGGCTTTCCGACCGTCCCTGGCACAGGTGCAGATTTGGGCGTCACAACGGCACCGGCATCCAACTCTTCATCTTCGTATGCTACTGCAGTCGACGCTGAACGAACAGAGCCTAAAACAGTATAAGGAGATATTCATGATACACAAGTCCACGACGCACCATTCTTTTGTAGCAACCGTAGAATCCCATTCCGTTGCGAAAATGTAAGGAGCGAACGTCTGGACATACAGTTCGTCCGACTTATTTTTGAAGCCTGTAAAGCCCGAAGGCTGGCTGGCAGGGCCATAGTGAGAGCTTCGTCAAAAAGCTAGTCACTTTTGAGCCCAACAGAGACGTCGAGACGATGGGTCGTTAGCGGAGGATGAAAGAAGGATACCGGAAAAGTCGTCTAGGAAAAAAAATCATGCACGTGATCCGATCAGACTCCGGGGATGATCGGTCCGAAGATTTCTTCGCCTTCAACATTCATTCACCACGTACGCTGGCTGCCGCACCTGCGAATCTCAAACAGAATGCCAGCATCCAGGTGAACCTGTAACACTATTCAGCGTGTAGTACATACAATTGCGTCCGTTCACTACACTGAAATACGAATTTAAGGCGATGCCCACTTCGACCTTGTAGCTTCCGGACTTGCTTCTGACTTCCGAGTTCGACAAGTTCCTTCGCATGGATAGTCCAACGAATCTGTGTCGCGGGAACGACCTCTCTGGTAATCGTAACTGAGCCCTTGAGCGACGAACATCGGTTTGGATGGTTCTGCTGGGAGCCCTGCAGCATCACTTTCGAGGTTCTTTCAAAACAAACATCATGTGGATTACAAACAGGCGACAATAAGCGTACGTTTATACATTATGGTGCGCTCCACATGTCATTTTGCACCAGACTGCCGCCGACATGATATGTTTCATTGCAGGTTGCAGTATTAGACCACGTTTCCCATGGGCATGCATTAGTAACACTTGATGACCGTACCTTCGTTGGCAATTAATGCATATTGCGAGGAAACTCGTCGGAGATCCTCAAGTTCCTAAACGTTTATACGTTCACGATGTTCTTAGGAGAGCGACCTTTTGTCTAACTTTACCCTCAAAAACAGCACTGAACGTGGGTAATGAAACCGAATTTCATACTATTGAGCCGCAGTATTCACTCGTGGCCGTCATTCTGCCCCCGTGATGGGCGCTTATTCTCTCGGTTTCTATTAGCCTGGCGAGTCCGGCTTTATCAGATACTCGCGGAACTTAGGTTTCTATCTTTGATTATGGAACTGAAGGGCAAAGCAGCACAAAGCAGGTGCTCGTTGTGGAGATGACCGGTGTTTTAGAACCATAACCATATATCAGAACCGGCTCAAAGAAGGCCGTGATGACAGAGTTCACGGTACTTCCCTAACAAAACATCGAGCGTGTGCGAAGACAAGCCCGCGTCAGTTCGGTACATGTATTTTACGCCTTTGACTGACGCTTTCTGGGTCGCCAGCAATAAAATGGCCTTTGGCCATTCGGATAAGCTCCAGCTTTGACTGGTGACTGGTCTAAAGTTGTATCTACTCTTGTACAGCAGTCTTCTTTTCTTCAAGTTCCTTCTAATTGCCGCTAAACGATACAGCACCTCGAAATAGCTAAATCGGGCTCGGTAACCGCGTGTCAAGAGAAGTATAATTTCGTATTTGAAGCAACTCGAGCAGCCCTGTGATGTGTGTACGTTAATCCAGGTTCATGTGGCCCTATTAGAGTGCTATGAGTGAGCCATCTTTCGGAGCACTATTCCTCAGGTAGGGAATCGCATAAGAATATACGAAAAACAGCACTTGGCGGATGATATATGATACATCAGCAAACGAAGTGAGTTTTGGCGCTTGTCGGGATAGATGAGCCTCCGAGTCCGGTTCACACGGGATAGGTCTTCACTGTGGACAAGAGCATCGATGCCATGACTAGAACACTCTGGTAAGAAGTGGCCGTAAGACGAGTCCTGATACCAATCCGGCAGTCGCCGCAGGACTCCGCAGTAGCTCTCGGCACCTCCGAGTTCTATTGCCACCATCACAAAATGATCGATTGGTAGGATTTTCCCCAGGAACCATATCAAAAATTTTGATTTCTGGAAAGGTCTAGGAGGAAATAGTCATAAAATAACCCGGATCCTCAACCGATCAGGATGCAATGTCTGGGCGGTATGAAAGGAGCGCGATGAAATAAATAAATCGCAACCAAACAACCCGATCGCGTCTTCACTTCTTACCACCACCATCCTCTCCTCCTCCTCCCGCCCAGCCGAGTCGAACCTAGCTGCCGTACTCCAGTGTGGTCGCTAGGATTGGATAGCACAATCACCGCCCGCGGCGCCCTCTTGAAACGCGAAACACCCCTTAGGTCACTGTGATAAGTATCTTAGGCGTCTAAAAAATCTGGTTATCAATCCGCTTGCGACGACATCTCTAGCGCGTTGATTCGCCTAGGTTCGGCGCTCACTGTTCTTTGCGGGCTAGAACGGCATCATCGGTACCGCATCCATCTTATTTATTCTGTACTTGGCGACTGATTATCTTTTCATCAGGACGCTATCGACGATCCATCTTGTGGGGCCACAACATCACAATACTTCATCGCCAGTCACAAAAACATAGCTTATCAGTCTCTACACGCCATTGTCCTCGAGAGTCCAACTGACTCAAATCCCGTCACTACCCGTACAACTCCAGATAAGCGCCTTCTCGTACAAGCTCCTGCATCCCAGGGCGATTTGTAAAACGCGCAGTATTTTCAAGGCTACCCTCTCTCATAAATACTCGCTCTGTAACTTGTTTTCTATCCCCTACCTTACGACTTCTCAATCATGGCCGGACGATTCTCCTATACCCCCAACGCGACACCTTACACACCATTTTACGATCCTTTCACCGCCGCGGCCGTACAGAATAGCCCCTTCATCCCTCCTGCTGCATTATATCCCGGTACGCCCTCGCCTTACGCCGCCAATATCCCCCTTCCCGGAGGTTCACCTCATCTAGGCCCCGTTCCCTTCCCACCTACCCCAGGTGGTGGCGCCGGGTTCTTTTACGACCCAACGGTTGGATGGGTGCCTCCCCGTGAACGTAGACCTTCTTGGAATGGTCCTGAAAATCCATTCTTCAATGTGCCCTTAGGTGTCCGTCAGCGAACCAACTCATTCGGGGGTATCGGTGGCCAAGCAGATACTCATGGAGATCATTTCCACAATACCTCATTGTACAACCTTTACCAGCAGAACCAGCAGCTACCCGCGCAGCTTCAAACCAATCCGTGGCTCACTACGTACGCGCAAGCCGGATATCTACGTTTTGACTTGTCGATGGCTGCGTTCAACCCAATCCGGGTGGATAACATGGGTATGCAGACGCAGTTGGGTTTCAATGAACTCAGTGGTCCAGCTACGCACCCTCATATCCAGCGAATGACGATTATCTGTGACGCGATGCCTTATTGGCCTATAACCATCGGGGATGGGAGTGGGGGGCTGTCGTTGGGCGATGTTTTGCAGGGTTTATACCGGATGATGATGTGGAGAATCAGCAGGGTCGAATGGGAGAGGTTCCCCGAAGGCGACAGGACTGCCATTGCAAAGGCTTTTGCTCGTAGGTGCAGGGCTCTAGGAAATTCTCAACTGGAGAATGCGGAGAGGCAGGATGGAGTAAAGAGGGTGGATCTTTTGTTGGGAAAGACGATGTTCCGAGGACTGGTTGTTGAGGGGGGTGTTTTCAAACTCCGTCTTTCGTGAAGATTGTGTTCATTGTCCGTTTGGGTTTTCTATCTCGTATGTAAATCATGAAATGCATTAGCTTTTATTTATCTTATGTAAACAGGCGCTATGAAAATTGTCCTGCCTCCCGCAGTACATATCGAGTCACCTCCTGCACAGTCTCAAAGGTTTGGTAGTCACCCACTCTCACGTCCTCGCACGTCACCAACACAGCACCCTTTGCCGAATTCCACTCATTCACGAACTAGCAATATCCTGTGCTATGGAACCCATAGGCCCTGGCTCGGGAAGTGGAAAATGGTATATCTAGAACGTTCTTTCTATGCCATCTATGATCATTTGCACACATGTGCACTCACGATTCATGTCTAATATACCTATCACAATCTTTCGAAAGTATGGAATCTACTATAACATGTGATTATTCGGCAATGATGTCACAATTGGTTACTCGAGGGCACTCATCTACTTCCTTACGATGACGCAGACCACAGAGTTCCTGCACCGTCTCACACCTCACCTCTTCCCACCATCCACCCACCGTCGGAGTCGTTCCCACCGCCGATACATCAAAACGGCGGCCAATTCCACCGACGACCACGAAGAATTAGCATCTAATAGCTCCTCGGGGTAAGCTCCATCGGTTAGCTGTTTTCCTTGTCGCGTAGCCTGATATGGGGTCCTGCAGCTCTTCGGCAGCCCCGCATTCGTCCCTTAGTAGCCTCGATGCAGAACCAGGAAAAGGAGCTACCGAGGACACCCAGTGAGGAAGCGCATCTTCGTTATTGTATATTAGATATTCATCAGTCTAGGTGTTCCAAGAACAGTAATGTTCAAGCGTCGTCCGATTCCGAAGAGGCGCCCTCTTTCTACCGTTTGGGCGAAGGCGGGGGAAGCAGTTCCGACAATATGTGAGTTCCCTCCAAATGTATCCATGTATATCAGTGAACCAGCTATTTTTTTTCCAGGGCCGAGATAGCAGGTGCGCTTACTCTACTACCTCAAAGTTTATTTTCAGAACCCGTGTCTGGCCAGCGAGGAGGAGTAACTTGCCGTCCAACTGGTCCAAGTTCCATCACTCAGTCAGAGCCCCCGGAAAGTATGACCGCCCTTCTGATTTTATGTGTTGTCGTCATACTCAATGATGCCTATTAGCCAGTCTGTGCGAAAAGTTTCAGAGTAAGAGCATCTATCATTTGCGCATACCGGTAGACTATTCATCTTTGGTTTATTACAGGCCCGAGGCTGGTCAAACAAACCAGGAATTTACAGAGGACACCGTTCAGGCGATATCACGTAGAATGGACGAGTTGGAACAGGATTTCGGCGCTGCCATTGACAAGGTGGACAGGAGATTCAGTGACATGGAAAAGAGGCAAGACGAGATATTCAGTGAAATGTCGAAGAAGCAAGACGAGATCCTCGCTGCGTTAGCAGCAGGACAACCGGCATCGTCTACTAGCTCTAATTACTGCTACTTGCAATAATCGGTTTGATGCCTTTTTAAATTTCGGTGGTTGTCTTACCATTTCTCCAGTGTTCCTCATAATATGTACAAAAGTATCCCCTGCCGTTGTACTATCGTCTTGATCAGAACTTGCCGGACGAAAGACGGTGAGAGTAACTCCATTATGCATCTTAATAATCGGTCCATAGAAAGCTCGTAGACTGTAGCATCAAGGCTGAGAAGATATACAGTCGACTCTGTAATAACCCATACCTCTATAAGGACATACACCCCCATAACCCATAGGTTTGTCCGTCTACCAAAGTACAAATTACCCTCAAATTCCTCTCTTTAAATCCATACTCCCTCATAACCCATAGCGCCGAGTGGGAACAGAGGGGTATGGGTTATTACAGAGTCGACTGTAGAATGAAGCCGAATTGACTGGATGCGCCGACAGTACCTGTCAGTATTTGGGAGTGGTTGAAAATAAGATGGCCGGGGAATCGTGGACAGGTACTAGTACTATTATATCGAGCTGCTTTCCTTCAATAGTGTTATTGCGATTTTAGTGAAAGGTGGAGCGAGTGTCTCGCGGAGCTCTTTGCATTGTCCATTCAGGTTTTCTATCTCGTATGTAAATCATGATATGCATTAGCGTTTATTTATCTTATGGAAACAGGCGTTATGGAGATTGTCCCGCCTCCCGCAGCACATATCGAGTCACCTCCTGCACAGTCTCAAAAGTTGGGTAGTCACCCACGGCCACGTCCTCGCATGTCACCAATACCGCATCCATTGCCGAATGCCCCTCGTTCACGAACCAGTCAACAGTATCTTGTGCTATGGAACCTAAATCGATGGCTGCCCCGTTAAGGGTAGGCGGAACGCCAGAATCCCTTATACACACTCTCGCAGGGAGCTCAGGGATCGTCGCCTCGCTGATCGTGAATATCCTCGACGTGTCATCCGGCACCTTGCCCGACTGCAAGAAGACATTATCCCGCAGCTGGACTGTCGACTGGTTGTACACCCCCAAGTGGTACTCGAAGACGGCATCCAATGGCACGTTCTCGTCCCTCTTCAGATTGGCGCCGAACCGTGGTTGGTTATCATTGATGTCCTCAAACAGGTTCGCATACACGTCAAACGTTCCGAATCGCATCGTGGGGTTCCTCGAAGCCGAGTTGTTGAAGTGATTGCCGAATATCGTGAAATGCATCTTTCCGAGGTCGCGTGGGGCCTCTTTGGTGCCCCCACCAAGGAGTAGGGATTTGTGATGGTTGCGAATGATGTTGTGCGAGAAGGTCACATTATCCGTGCCATCTTCGCAGTCGAAGAGACCTGGGGGTGTTGTTAGCGACAGAAAGAGGTGAGTTGAAAGGCTTACCATCAAATCGGTCTACCTGCCAGCCTGGGTCGATAATATCCGGCTGGATGTATTCTCCACTGAGCTGGTCTTGGAGTTCGCACCCGTCAACCCAGACATTCGCAGCTGTGACGATTCCTACAGCGTCGAATCTATCGCCTCTCAATAAATGTGCTTGCAAGGACAAGAAAAACACACCTGGCATTCCACGACGAAGGGAAAGTTTCCGGGGCTGGGAAACAATCTGCTGGCGATACAAGCTTGAGATTCCGTATCCAGATGTTATCCACCGAGCTCAGGTATAGGTTTATACCATTCAACGCTGCGCCTTTCCCCATCCCGATCAGTGACGTGTTATTCGTGAGCGAGAATCCTACTTGGGCTTTCTGGGTGTTAGATACCACGGGCCGCCAGCCGTTCTGGTGCCCAAGGAGGGCTCGGTATTCCGTGGCGTTCTTTCCTTCGAAGGTGATGTTCTGGGATATAGCGTCCTCGACGAGTGAGACGTAGGTCGCGTTGAGGCTGAGAAGGTATAGAATAAAATCGAATTGACTGGATGCGCCGCTCGTGGCGGCGGTATAGTATTCGCATGTTGCGAGAGTACCTGTCAGTACTTGTGAGTGGGTAAAAATAAGATGAGGATCGTGGATAGGTACCGTTATCGAGCTGGCTTCCTTCAATAGTGCCGTTCACGTATATAGTTTTAGTGAAAGGTAGAGCGAGAGCTTCGCGTAGCTCTGTGTGGTTTGAAACGATGTAGATCGATGATTCGTTCGTCGATCCTCCGGTAGACGCGCCACCATATCCGAATGGGGCGTGGCTTAGCTTAGGAAGCGTCTCGGGATCGCCTGCCACAGCACTTAACATGGTCACCACATTAAAAAGATACGTACGTACTTACCTGCGAAGATGACCACGGATACCGCGCGCAGTGGAGCTAAAAGGGCAAAGAACAAATAGCGCCACATATTCAGAGCGTTGCAAAGCAGTCTCGTACGCTCGTTTCCTCAGGTATAAGTACCCATAACGGGCCGACGGACCGACTCTGAGAAGATGGCGACCTCATGAGGAGGCTCAGGACTGTCATGGGTAATAAGTACCACTCCGACGAGAAGCCGAGCGGCGTTGGAGGAGAATTTCTGTAGATAGAAAGTGTTGGGATTGTCTGTTCGTTACTTACTTATATGAGCTATGCACCGAGGTTGGTTGATTAGAAGATAGGCCGTTGCAACTGCTGGGAATAGACGTCGGCAGGGAAATGAATGTGGCGGTGATGGCTCGAACGAACGTATATTCTGGGTGCTGATTCGCGGTACGAAGCCAAGAAGCGGTAATGATCGGCACGGAAATCAAAATAAGGTAAAACAATGGGCTAGCTGTGAAACCATATCCGCAACAGCAACTTAGTACGTGCATATTTCCTGAACCCTCGCGGCATGGTTGTTTGACAGAACCTCGTTGTTGACGAAGCTCAGCTCGGCTATGTTTCCTCTCAGTGAAGTGAGAGCTCAGAAGGAACTCGAATATCATCACGTGCTAACTCGTACACAAACCCTATTCTGACTCCGCTCGTACCTCACGTACTCTCAGAACGTCAAGATATGCTGTTCACTACAGTTCCACCAGCAGGTCTTGAACTGAATATCAAAGTTGTTTGCGGAGCATTTACCTCGCGTGGTCAGCTACAATACAATGCCTTCGAAGAAAGGGAAACCCTACTATATGCCCTATGCTTATGAGAGGTTACAGCCTCGTTTCATTAACGGGCCGAGTATGGCAGGCTCTACTGGACTTTACTCAGATAAGCCAGTGAAGGCCAGTGATATCACGTGAGAAGGGATTGGTAATGATGCACACGGGTTGTCACTGATGTTCACTGCAGTTCACTGCGGTCCACTGAATAACATGAACAGGTCTTCGCATGGATATCTGATGGATATCAGTGTAGAGTTGACCGCTCCTACACTTGAATTCACTGCTGGATGCCACCCATCGCATGGCATAGCGTGGAGTGGATATCAGTGAATACCAGTGAAGAGGGGTTACTACTGTCACGTTTTGACGGGCTGTCACGGCTGTTTCTACGGGCCCTGACCGTCTGCTATCATCATCATCATCATCCTTACACGGCACGGTATGCTCACTGGCAGGTTCCTGACGCTGTCGATTGACTGTCGCCTCGTTTCGTGGATGGATGACGTAGACTAAATTTTCTTGACTTACAACTCACAAAATGCATTTATAGCGCACAGTCGCAAACATAACAATTCCTTCTATCTTCGTTCTGCTCGCAAGGTTCATGTCAAAATTCCCCACGAGCTCAGCTTATAAGTCCTATCTGAATTTACCCGTGCTGGCAGCTCATGAAGCTTGAGGATCAACCTTCCCTGAGTCCTGACTCAATGATCCCAACAGATGCGTTAAATCTGATTAATCATGCAAAGAGACTGTGAGTCCGAATAGATTAGATCTCAAAAAGGTGATGGTCTAGTACTCTCGAGATACAGCCAAACCAGAAGGGTGTCCTTGAACCCTAAACTCCCTGGCGGGGCAGGTGATTCGTAATGGTGCTCCCGGGGGAGCCAAATAGATACAGCCTTATGAAATTTGATTATTTATTACTAGACTTTTATCGTACCCGCTGCAATGTCTCTCCTCCTGCACCCCTTTCCTTTACGACACTATGTCTAGTAACGAGAAAACATATCCAGGACATGTGCAGAAACCCGAACGTTTCGTATACGGTGTCATCGAGGCCGTGGGGTTTACTAAGGCCATCGCAGATTGGTTTGAGATTATTTCTCAAGATCGTAGCGCCCTTCGTCTCCGGGCCCTTTAATCGTGCCACGTCGCCCATATCGAGCACTATCGCTCAGGCCAGGGGACCATCTGCCACGAGCTCGTCGTGGTCCATATACGGTCGGGTGATGACGACCAAGTACGGGCACGACAAGCAGATTACAGAATTATGATCATCGAACACTTCAAACAGGGGTCGTCGTCTGTAACGTCAGTACTCACAGTTAATTCTTCCCATTGCTAACTAGGGTCAAGCGATCGAATAATGCACTCGATGCAAGAGCCAACAGCAAGCAACTCGGTATATGCCGACATCGTCACTTTTGGAGCTTACCTCAACGACGCCTGTCAAGACTTCAACTCGAAATACAAGCTAGTACAGAGGTTCGATGTACCACCTGGGAAAATGGATGTAATCCATTGCGCTTGTCTCGCTACCTCTATCACGCAGAGTGCCAAGAACTACAGCACGTTATACCGCATGTGCCATTGGTTTGCCGCTCTTTTCTTTCATACAGCAAGGTCCCTGTGCACGAGAGACGACTCAGATGGATGTGTTATTGAACATGGACCCTTATACGCAGACCGTGGAACGGTGGCCCTCGTCCGCCTTGTTGACGACAACTGTGTTCTACTTCCTGGCAGTGCAGTGACTCTAGATCTCATCCTGGGGCAACTCCGTGACGGGATGGTGAAGGAAGGGATTACCCGGAAGCTTGTAACTGCCTTTGAAGCGACACTGCGAAGAGACATCGAAGTGATGGACGATCATCCGGAGTTGAAGAAAGCACCAGTGAGACATGCTCCATTCAAGCCAAAGTGTGTCCGCAACTGTTCGGGCTCGTATGGACGAGCCAGACACTGATGCAGAGAGGGAGTGTAGGCTTGCAGAGAGGGAGCGGAAGGTTGAAGGGAGGGAGAGGAAGGTTGAAGAGTTGGAAAGGGAGAGGAAGCAGAGGCTCGACCAGGCCACTGGCGGTCGAGCGGCCTGAGTCTATCTTGGATTAAAAGTATTGTAAAGGATATCTATGGGTAAGTCACTTCATATGTCTTCTTCTCCTTTCCCGCGAACCAGATGCTGTGCTCGTGTTCCAACTTCCGCCTTCTCCGATTACCGTCCGACCTGTAGCATGCCGACTCATGGGTATGCAGCGACTCGCTTGCCGCCTCGCATCCCATCTACCATGCCTGCTATTCATTCCCGGAATGTGACTTGTGTATCCCTGTTCTGTAGCTCCTTGAGACCTCTGTAATCCCACTCGCGAGAGGCGTGCCTAAGCAGCTCATCCCCTCCCATGTTGCAATATCAATGTATTGTTTTACTGTGATACGGAGAGCTTAGGCAGCTTCAAAAAGTGTACAGAAAGTGAAACAAACGTTGATAGCAAGCGTTGCAGCGTTCTTTATTCCATTGTTCTCAAACGTTTGTATGCTCTTCTATGCCAGAACCAACCCGAAGCACTCTTGATTGTATGTCTAAACTTGCCAGTGAATAAGCAATAAGATCCAAATATATGGCATGCTAGATTCCGACTGGGTCTGGACCCTTTGTTGTCTCATTATATCGGTACAACCGTTAGTCTCATGAGTGGTGCTTCCTCTGATTAAAACTACTTGGATAACTCAGGCGTTCCCTGCAACACTAATGCCATCCCAGCTTCTGGATATCTTGTTCCAGGAATATCGCTTTCTTCTGCGAGTTTACGAATAGCGGCAACCTCCTCTTGGCTGAGCTTGACCTTGGCCGCTCCGAGGTTTTCATCCAGATACTAAGGGCACAAGTTAGTGTAGGCCAGCTCTGAAGATTTACTGCATGACTACCTTGATCTTCTTCGTGCCCGGAATAACGACAAAGTCGTCGCCTTGTGCAAGGATCCAAGCGAGGGTGACCTGACCAGGCGTCGCATTATGCTTTGATGCAATCGCCTTCAAATGACCGACAAGTCCAAGAATCTTGGGGAAGTTCTCCTTGGAATAAAGAGAGTTGATGGTTTGGCAGCTGAGGTGACTACGGTGGGAGGCTGGATTGCGGAACTGGAGATTGAGGTTATGAGCGACCCCAAGGAGTTAATCAGACTTCACCGCGAGCGTAAACTGATGTACCAAATGTAGCAGAGATGTACTTCATCGAAGCTCTCAATTTCCAGCCTGTACAATTGATGCTGAGGAACCGCTGTTGTCCTTGAAGCCTCGCTTCAACCCTTTGTTACTTCGAAATTAATGTAAGATGCTTGTTGTATTGGACTTGAAGTACTTATTATACACCGGGTTTTCTGTACAAAAATAATGCAATGGCGTTGATAGAGCATTCTAGACTCTTAACCTAGCTACACTCGCCGCAGCCAAATACGTACTTGCAGAACTGAGAGGCCTAGGCAGGATCCTCCGCACGTGTAAGACCAGACGAGCAGTTTCGGACTCGTCGGCAGGATAAATCTTGGAGGTGTTGCTCTTGAATGTCTCAGGCCATACCGATGAAGGTCCAGAACCAATGGTCGCCGCAATCGAGGAGGTTGGTGTGAGGCGCAACTTTCTCCTCTGCTGCTGAAAAAGTCAGCACTTGCATCACGCTGAGGTTTTCCGGGACCGTCGTCTCCGAACAGACAAGGCGCCGTCGTAGTAGACTTGGCATCAGCAAGGCAAGTACCCTCCGAGGTAACATCGGCATTGATTTCTGAAAGAGTCTTTTTGACCGACCTACCAAAAGGATCGCCATCGCTGGCAGCGTGGAAGGTAAGCTCTTCAGCAGGGTCACAACGGGTTCGTAAGGCTTCAGCTCGCTATCATCTTCGGTCTCAACCTCTTTCTCCCATGACTGCCTTACAACCTTGAGCTTCTCGACCGCGTCGGCGATACAAGCTGCAATACCGGCCTTTGAGAATCCCAAGAGCGTCATCAGCTCATTTCGAGAGTCTGCATAGAAGAGACTCAGCAGTGCCTTCCAGGCCTCTTGCTCATCAGGCGCCGCATCCAGTCTCCTTTGATGCCCGCCATCGACGTCGTAGCTTGCACGATGAGCTCTTGTTCGGTAACGACTTTACGGAGATGGAGGACGACGCTCCGGTGTTTCCCTTGCGCAGAGGGGAGGTTGGATACTGACACTAGCTTCCTTCTAAAACCGAAAGTTTTCGAAGCTGAATGTCTTAACTATTTGGTGGCTGCTTGAGGGAAAGTGTCCCGCCTTGGGTCTGCGAGCAATCTGTAGAATCAAATATGTCGGCATTGTTCCCGGCAGTAGCGGGGGTGGCGGAAGCTGTTGGCTCATTAGTCGACTGAATAGAATGGATGCCAACGGTACAATCGACGAAGACAGTAGCGATGTGGTCAGGGTTACGAGGACATCATCCGACTTGGAACGGCCAGTTCAACATGCTCAAGAGCTCGCCGATGATCTCTTCAGACGCCGTTACAAGTCTGGTAGCCTGGATTGATAGTGTGAGCAAAATGTCACAAAGTCAGCATAGGACGCACGTTATCTGGATGCCAGACGATGACGCTCATTCCTCGCCGTCCACCAATAGCAAGACCATTCGTCACACTGACTTGGCCTGCAAACGTTCTGGCTCCACCATCGTACACCAGAACGATGATCTCACGCCTCCCTCTGAAATCCTAGACGACAGTGTAGCCCGTCGTGCGCACCCCAGCAAGAACATACAGTGCTTGCTGATTCCATGCGACCAACGTAATCTCGTCCAGTTTTATGCTGTTGGATCGCGGGTGTACGGCCCTATAGGGTCTTTGAGATTCCATACGACCAACGACTACTAACCTCTCCATCGACGGCGCTGGGATTTTGAAGAATGGGAGATTTGCTGGAGCTGTACGATACATTTAGCAAAAGAAAAAAAGAACCTCAACCCAACGACAGACTATCCATGGCGACGAAGAACTGACCGGGACAGTCCATCTTCACTGCCATGATGGACCCAGTCCCGATGAGTCATATACGGAATCTGTACGCGGATATATCACGCTCTCCTCGCCGCCCGCCCTTGGTAAAACACGGCATCTTGACGTCCTGGTACCGTCTCAAATAGAGGGAGATACTCCGACAGTAACATCCACTCGACCAACCCGAGGGGAGAGTTGATGATGGAGCTCAACTTTGCTCGCGGTCTGTCAAGCGTACATGTTCTTGGTCATGAAGGGGTACGAGATCGAGGCGGAGACCGACGCCCCTTCCATCGCTATCCATTGCCCACCCAATACTCCCGTGGCCAATAGCCATTCAGACGTCGGGTTACCGAGAGTGAGTTACAGTTGACGACGTCATCGAGATGCTATGGTATGCTCTGCAGATGACCATCCCCCTGCGGACGTCTTTATCGTTGCAGCTCCTCGGAAATCAGGATGATGCTCCTTTGGACAGTCATCAGAGTATGCAGGGCTGTGAAGAGCGAGTTGTGGTTTAGCGGTCCAGACTTGCGTAGTTGAAAGGAAAGACACGGTTTATGGGTGCCGTGCCATCGAAGGCGACACCTGGTAATTGGCTGTTGCGCCTATGTGGACGTCGGGATATCTATTCAATGCAACTGTTGATTCGAACGTCGCTACAAGCATGTATTGTATCAGCTAAGCTCCACAGAAAATGACAATGGACTACCTCTGGAAAAACTGTGCGTAAGCGCCAGCGCATGAATTGGTGGCGGCCGTAGACGTCGAGCTCAGCTGTAGACGGGTGTCCATTAAGCAACCATGAAGCCTAGGTAAAATAGGGTTAGGGTTACAACTCTACGTTGGATACAAATACCTACCTAACCTGGCCACCGATGGATTCAATCTTGTTGTACTTTTAAAATCCACCTCTTCGAGCGTAGAGACGGGGGAAATCTTTCTGCACGACACCCTGTAGGTATCGGTCCTCTCCCCCAAAAGTGCCTTGAGTCGCCACTGCGCCCATCACAATGTTTTAGGCTCGTCGTGCGAGTAAGACGACAGCCTAATCCGTTCTTGCGACGAACTGAGGGTAACCCCGAATCGGTATGACAGTTATGAATCAACGCCACATCGTTAGAGCCAACAAATAATCTTCTAAAAATCTTTCCTTGTCCACTGAGACTCGTCAGTCTGTTACGACAGAAAGACGGGAGATACTTACGCAACATCAAATTGAAAAAGATCATTCCGCCACTGTAAATAGCTGATATCATTGAGAGAGCTAATATCCCAATTCAACAACGTTTGGACCACTTTTTTGATACGACTTCCCGGAGCGCCACCCCTGGTTGATTATCGCCAAAGTAGCCTCCTTCCTAATACAACCAGCGCTGTTCAAGTAAGAGAACGATTGGAGCAACAAGCGAAAAAATCGCCGATGACGCATTTGCGGTATCAGCCCCAGCCCACCGATTGGTGCCATCATCACAGTTATCTTGCGGCTGAGTATCAGGGGTCCGAGCTCATGCGACGAGGTTGGATTCAGAAGGAAGTACGAGGTGACGGGCGAGATTCACATGCTCAGGAAGCAAGCAAAGAAAGAGATGAGGGGGGCAGTCTGCTACCTGACACCGCTTCCATGATAGCATATATGGATGCCTCTGCCTGTAAATCGAGCGACGAGACTGGAAGCGGGTCAAGGTGTGGCGTGGAGAACATGGGCCGAATGCAACAAGCAAACATCTGGACCGTTCTCCTGATACAATGGTCCACATCACTCTCGGCACTTGAAACTGATGGATGCCCAGTGATAACAACCGCAAAAACGAGCATCTCGCGTGTCCGGAAACCGCCTTGAGCAGGCTACAAGATCGCCGACATCAGAACTAAAAGACTTTGAAACAATGCCCTGGACTAACCATGCGCTACTGTGACATGAGCATTGCACTCCCTCAGAGTATCTCTTTCGCTGTAATGGTCCCCATTGCCGTCACCACCATTTTATGCACCGATAGACGTGATGACCCTCTGTTAGCAGCAACTAGTCCAACGCCGGCAGCATATATGCAGCCCACCATCATATAAGGTCATGACCCCTTCGCGTGTGGTCTCGCTACAGTCGCGATATCTTTCGTTATCGGCATGCTTATCGTTACCGCCCTGTCAGTGCTGAGGATCTGAAAGATGAGGCCTGAGGCGCTGGGAACTCGCAGAGGATGTCCAACATATGCTGCTTAGAACACCTAGTGATATGCGTACGACTACGGTGGGCAGAAAAATGAGCGCTAACTTTGTTACACTTAAAAGTTACATACCTGCGGGTGTTCGCACCTAGCATTTGCCGTGTCACCATCGCCTCTTCCCCTAACCCTTTCATTGATGATGCTGTGTCTCAAAGGTCGCCACCATCGGATTCGTCTTACACTAGAATACCTGTCAGACATGTATATAAGTTCATCAAAAATGTACTGACCTTGAGTTTGATAGCTTGATCACTTAGCCAAAGTGCACCGCATGACTTCTCACATTGATTCCCGTAAAATTTCCTAGTCCTTTCCTCACGCCTCAGCACTCGGAGCCTTTGAACCTAAGCATATCATCAGACTCTCGGGCACCGTCACAAACATGAAAGGGACCCACTTCAAGAACGGATAAGGTTTGTCGACACCGCCATTCGTGCCTTCCCCGTCCCAGTAATCGGTGCCATTTCCCTATCAATACCATTGGCACGTTAAAGCGTCAAAACAATAGAGGACTACTCACGTCAAACGAGTATCCTGCACCAGCGAACGTGACGTCATCGCTATCGATGGTGAATTTTTGCCGGCAGTGTGACGGTTTGTGACGGACGTGAAAATCGGTGCCGTAGGGTGTGGTACGGTGCATGAACACACGGGTGGCGCACTGTCGACGCGTGTGGAGTTGACAGGTTTGTCACGTGGCTGACACGGCAGCACACAGTTGCGTAATCATCTCGGCAAGGATTATGTGTACGGCACACCCGGGATCTCACGGAATTCCATCAGTGTAGAGTCATGTACAGTAATGCTCGGGCCTATACATCAGTGTAAACTGGTGACAACAGTGTTACACCGATGTACAGCTGCTTTTGTCCAGAAAATCCAGGTATAGCCGAGTACAACGTCGTTGGCGTGCCAACCCGTAGCCAGGAGGGTGTTGTACACCCTGACCAGCAGGGGCGTACAAAACGTAGTCTCTCGCAGACAGACGGACGATACACGCCTACGGAGGGAGGGAGTGACGGCGTGTACCAAGCGTTCCACAAAATTGCGGAGATATGCGGTAGCTTCGGACCGGCAGCGATAAACAACGACCAACAAACACGTTTCTCTTTCCCCACTCTCTGTGTTCGTGGTCTTCCGAAGGGTCCTAATCGAAACGATTATCAATATTTGTCGATGGCCGATTCAATACTAACAGAAATACGAAAAATACCGCCAGTGACTCGGTTCCTTACTACTTCACTGCTGGGCGTGACAATACCGTATCTGCTTGGGATAATATCACCGTATACTTTGCTTTACCATCGCGATTCGGTGCTACAAAAGCTGCAGGTGAGTCGGTACCAAATTCCTATGAAATTTTATCCAGATCTCTTCAGATATGGCGACTCTACACAAGCTTCTTCATTGGAAGTAAGGACAGTTTGAATGGCTAATGTTCACCATGCCAATGATTTTGCTGCAGGCTCTGGAATAAACTTTATATTTGAACTGGCGATGCTCTAGTGAGTTTGGTTAGTATCCGTACCTCGACCCGCCCTCATGTCACCTAGCCAAACATCCAACCAGCTCGAAGCAACATTCGACTCTGCAGACCTTGCTTGGCAATTATTTTTTGCTTGTATAGCAATCAATGTACGCCAGCTCATTGCTCACTTGTCTTCTCAACTGATTATCATTAGGTTGCAAGCCATCCTCTTGGCGCCTCTATATTTCTACGTCCTCTCATGCACTGTCTCACATACATCTCCTCAGCTCGTGCACCGCCGGGCGCGCAATCCTCGTTCTTCGGTCTTCTTACCATTCCTGTCGTATATGTACCGTACACGATGCTTGCGGTCGAGTTCCTCATGGGCGGGCCGGCAGCCGCAGGTCGAGCTGTTGTCGGGACCGTTGTAGGTCATCTGTGGTGGTGGCGTGTTTGGAGTGCTGGTGATGCACGGGGCGCCGCGTGGGCTAGGGCACCTCGGTGGGTCAAAGATCTGGTTGGATCAAGAGCTGTATCTGGAGGGAGCGGGAGTGCCAGTGGTGTCCATGTGTACCCGCCTCGTACCCGGGGTGGTGCATCAGGATCTGGAACCGGTTCAAGCAGTGGAACCAGCAGGGGTTACAATTGGGGATCAGGACAGCGGTTAGGGAATAATTGACGGAAAATGTTAGTATTTTTCCGTCTTCTTCCTTTGCTGTTCTGACGCGCCTTCAGGTACAATTGATACTACTAAATGTTTTGGGCGCCAACCGTGTATATCCGAATAAAAGAATATCGAATATTCGTTCTATCTGTCCTTAAAATGGCTGCCCATTCAGCGCGGTTGATGGTGTTCCGAATAACTATTTTGACGACAATTACTGACTATAGATCATCCTATCAACACTACGTCCGTCCGTAATCGGCCGATGATGAACATCGGTCGACTTTTCCCGAACGGCGTGGCACCATTGTATCTGAGACGATACTCACTATCTACCTCCATGTTTGACCGTTCCCAGTTTGAGGCGGCCTGGGTCGCCATTAAGCAAGAGCTGCTGGATCATTTCAACGGTGAAGGCATGCCTAAAGATGCCGCAGAGTGGTATGAAAGAGTGAGTCCGAGTCGACTTCTCTTCACGTATTCTCTCTCACTCGCCAGACAGAGCCTAGACTACAATGTTTTAGGAGGCAAACTCAACCGTGGAATGTCAGTCGTTGATACTGTTGAGATACTCAAGGGGCGCGCCCTTACTAGTGACGAGTACATGCAAGCCGCCGTGCTGGGATGGAGTGTCGAGATGGTGAGTTGACCGGGGCTCGTCCATGCCGCCTTAGCTTATTGTCTTTTCAGCTCCAGGCATTTTTCCTCGTCGCCGACGATATAATGGACAGCTCAGTCACGCGACGCGGCCAGCCTTGTTGGTACCGCGTCCCCCAAGTTGGACATATCGCAATAAATGACTCGTTCATGCTTGAGAGCGCTATATACTTTCTCCTCAAGAAACACTTCCGAGCGGAAAGTTATTATGTTGACCTACTCGAACTCTTCCACGAGACTACCTATCAAACTGAGATGGGACAGTTGATTGATCAGCTTACTGCTCCCGAGCATAAAGTTGATCTTAGTACGTTCTCCATAAACCGGTAAGAGGCTTCTTCCTTTGGACGCATTCCGTTTACATCTCGCTTGTGTAGACACAGCCTCATCGTAATATACAAGACTGCATACTACTCCTTCTACCTCCCTGTTGCACTCGCCATGCACATGTGCCGCGTTCCCACAACTTACACCATCGACTCAACTAACGGTCAACCATACGAATCTGCCAAATCCATTCTGATCCCCCTTGGCGAGTACTTCCAGATCCAAGACGACTTCCTTGACTTTTCCGGAACCCCGGAGCAGATTGGAAAGGTTGGCACGGATATCTTGGATAACAAGTGCTCATGGTGTATCAACACAGCTTTAGAATTGGCATCTCCGGAGCAGAGGACGGTGCTTGATGAGAATTACGGCAGGAAGGATGCCGCGGCTGAGGGAAGGGTAAAGGCGATGTTCGAAGAGGTTGGGTTGAGGCAGCGGTATCATGTTTATGAGGAGGGAGTTTATGAGGAGCTGGTACGGATGATTGATGCTATACCGGAGACACAACAGGAAGGGACGTTGAAAAGAGAGGTGTTCCGGAGTTTCGTGAACAAAGTCTACAAGAGAGAGAAGTAGGACAGCGTTAACCGATAGAAGCCTGGCCTTGCGCTACCGAACAATACATACTTGGTGCGTATCCCTATTTTTTTTTACTTGTACCACGACCCCTCGTTGACTGACATCTGGAAACTCAGGAAGATGAGTGTCTCGTAGGACTGGTACATGACATTGAGTTGGCCTTTCAATGATTAGGACTTCAATCGTTGACCACCAGAGAATGCGAGTTACCCGTCACCGAAAAGTGGGCTTCTTTGGAAGCCAGATACGAAACCATACTTGCTATATCAGCAGGTGCGCCGGACCTATCCTTCTGCCGTTTGGTACCAAGTTAGCAGGAGATGGTACGGTCTCGGGGCATACCTTTTCATGAACTCTCTTCCAATCTCCCATGAGAGTATCGCCGATCCCCACGACTAGTCAGGTGGTCAGTATCGGTAAACAATCTCCAAGGACGCAGGCTTTTACGCATTTCGGTGTCGGTGGGAACTAAGAATATGCATTAATGCATCAGAAAAGTATAAATGACGGAACGAGAAGCGTACCCGGTGCATATGCATTGATTGTAACACCACACCGATCGAACTTGGGTGCTTGAACTTCGGTCAATCGATGAAAGTGTAAAGGTGACTCGAATATCCTTACCTGCCATGGCATGCGCTGAAAACTTTGAAGGGCGGCACGCAACACTAATCGGCGGTCCTTTATTGCTTTAGATGAGGTAGGATTCAAGAGGAGCATGCACATACCTCTTTTGCCTGCGACAGACGATGCCCCGATGATCCTTATTTCACGTCCTTGATCCCTCATCTGCTTCGCGGCGTACTTATGGCACAAGGAAGTATCATGGCTGTTGATAGCAGCTATCCGGTCCCATTCTCCCGAAGACGCTGAACGATGATGAGCGATCCAGGTCCTCGATACACGGCCCATGCAGACGTACTTGACAATATACTTTTCATTATACACACACCCGCGTTGGCGACCATCTTGAGCGACGATCAGCAAACCAAGAACACGTCGGAAAATTGCCTACGCACGACATCCAACGAGCCCAGCTCCTCTACGGTAGAAGAAATCATCTCTTGCACGTCGGCCTCAGATGATGCGTCCCCGAGAACTGTGCAGCTTCTTCGTCCTTTCAGAGCTATCTTACATGCGAGCGCCTCGAGGTTGCGAACTCTTGAAGGCAAGTCATTCACAGCGACATCGAACCCGTCGTCAGCGAGCCTCAGAGCAATCGCGGGGCCAACGCCTTGAGTAGAGCTAGTGACTAGGGCGACGACCATGGGGGGAGGGGGAAGCCGAGTTTCAAACTCGTCTATTCTCGAACAAGTTAATCACAAGGGAGGACGTATCGCGCTTGTGAATCCAGCCAATACAGACGGAGGTAACGCGGTGACCATGGGCACTATGGGAAAGAACGTCATTTGCGCCACAAGAAGGCGCGGCCCTTGAGCGACGATGCATTTTTAGCCCACATGTAAAGCGTTGTGCAGGCCAATCTCCGGAAAAAAGTCGTGTAGCCTAGCGATAATCATTCATACATGACCATGGAATATTTCTTTCGGTTCACTAGGGCAGTAGCACATGTTCAGTTAATCCTAGTAACGCGTATAGCAATGGCTCGGAACCGAAAATCGTTGGTCAAATTTTACAGATATGTTGGTACAACTCGACTGTCAGCAGATACTTTCCTTTAGTCGCAGAAAATGCCCCCATTGATAGACACCTAGTAAGGCAATAGAGTGAGCATCCAGGGATACTACACGGGCATGCGTGGATCGTACCGATTGACCTTGCAAGGAACCACCAAAGTCAGAAAGCAACGGAAACGGTGCAGGGAGAGCCTCGTACCCGTAATGAAACTGGCCTCCTTGGAAACGAGGTATGATACCAAGCCGGCAATATCGGCGGGTGTTCCGTTTCTTCCTACGTCGGTCCTTTCGCTTATATCTTTAAGGTATTGTTCGGGATTACTGGGATTGACAGCGCTAGCAATGCCAGTGACTTAGGGGTTGACGGTTGGAAGATAATAAGCCATGAGGATGAAAAGCCTACTCATGTCAGTTTCAATATAACCTGGGGGGGCGCCATAATCAAAGCAATTGATAAAATAAATGCAAGGTAGACATACCTGGAGCATAAGCGTTAACAGTGATACCGTATTTACCGAACTCGTGGGCTAACCATGTATAGTTGAGAACAGGTGTGATGTTCATCAAAAAGAGAAGTACTCACCCGCACTCTGCGTAAGTCCACGTATAGCCCACTTCGAGGCGCCATATCCCGGTAGGTTGGGAGAGCCTATCACAGAGCTTAGTTTTAATCCGTAGATAGCGACGCCATGAAATCCGCACACCTAGCTTTCCGGCGACGGATGATGCCCCGATAATTCTCCCGCCATGGCCTTGATCAATCATCTGCTTTGCGGCGTACTTGTAGCAGAGGAAGGTTCCGCGACCATTAACTGCGAAGATTCGGTCCCATTCTTCTGTTGAGGCTTTCCGGGGTTATAGGAGATCTACGCCGCAATGATTTTATAAGGGACGTACTAGACATGATACTTTTTGTAATGCATATGCCTGCGTTAGCAACCATCTCCGCCAAGTCTCAGCTTCGCGTCTTGATCAGATAAAGAAATAATTTTACTCACTACGTCGAGGGATCCTAAAGCCTGGACTGTCGACTCGATTATCCTTTGTACATCGGATTCAGAGGAGATGTCTCCGGTGACAACGTGGGATTTACGCCCTTTGGAGGTTATTTCGGAGGCTAAGATATCAAGTTCTGTTCCCGCTGAAGGAAGATCATTGAGCGAGACGTTGAAGCCGTCGTCTGCGAGTCTGAGAGCAATGGCTCTACCAATTCCCTGAGCGGAGCCGGTGATCAGAGCAATTCCTAATTCCATGAACGGATATCGAAGCAAATGCAGAGAGATAGTGCGATGTTAGGTATGCAATGCGCATAAGATGCCCTGGGTAACACATGACTGCAAGCTTTGATCCAGTTCAGGCAAAGGTTTTTTTTAGAAAAGTTCAGAGCGCAGCACATACGTGAAGGAGGGAGCGGTGATTTTTAACGTTAGGTACCCAAGCGCCGAAACGCTGAAGTACTTGAGTATTACTGAACAGTGAAGTTGGTGGTTCCAATTCAGGTTCGAGCCTATAAGTTTGCACGTGCTGGCAACTTGAAGAAAACGCGTTGTTGGGGTCTATTTGGCTTTCACGCCCTTGAAGTAACCGAAGTCGCAAAGATTTGGATATCAGGCCATACTTAGCGACCATAGATACTATTAATAATCACTATAATGCCAGAGGTTCTCCTCTGCTCTTCAACAAATAGGATGGCAGCTTGGGCTACATAGGGTACTTCCGCGATCCATCAAGGTCCTTATGCCCTTCAAGATGCGACACAAATTCGACTTCTTGTTGCTCTTATATGAGCGATAGCGTCTACTAGCTGTAGGTGGGCGCAAGCTCGCGTTTCCCCCGCTTTGTTAGAGGTAGGCAATGTTGTTTACGTGACAACTATCTGCTCATTAGGAACCCATCTGGGTGATGCCTTATCTGTCGCGGCGAGCGATTGAGAACAAGTCGATCCTTAGAGATGGGCAAGTACCTGAAGAGAGGCGGAGAGCGGGATCACAAATTTGGAAAGGTGTATTTGAGGTAAGTCTATCGGAACACGATTTTATTGGGTCTATCGAAGTAGTTGCCGGCGCGATTTCATGATATAACCTATTTCCTCTGTACCTTGATAGATGAATGTATAACCAACGAAAGAAGAACAATATTAAGCGCAATGAGTATCACGATGAGTCGATTCTGTGCGCGAGAGCTCGGCGGCTCTTTTCCAGCTCGTATATGAGTAACCGGGGTAACGTCCCTAGCATCCTTGTCATGGTGGCCGTGGACAGGTGCTGGTGACGCGATTTGGTTGAACTCGCGGTCTGTGTGCTTTTTCAGCAGAGTGCGTGAGCACAAGATATCAGATCTTGACTTACCAGCAAAGACTTCCACCGGATTCTCAAAGATCTCCATGCGAGGAAGATCCAAGTACTCGCATATGTCGGCACCCTCGAGGGCAGGATCGAATCCGCACATGGTATTTATCTCAACGATTGTTGAAAGTTGCTTCATCTGTGCGCGGTACTGGCGTGCCCGAGTATGTAAGCTGACTTTGACTCCGAAAAGATTTTCCGCTTCTTCGACGGATATCTCATTAGATAGATTCAGGTCGCAAAACCAATGAATGACGGGCCAGGGAAATTTGTTGGATTGTGAATCAAGACGGGGTTCACATACTGTTAGCGAGAGAGCGAATATGTATTCGCTGTCTGCCATAAATGTGTCCAGTAACTGGAAGGGATCGTAGCACGGGGTTATTTGGATTTCAAAGAGTACATGGTGACACACTAGATTGGTCAGTATATCTCTTAGGTCCCCTGATATGCCGCACTAACCTTCGACGTCTTTCATGCCGTGCACCCTACGATTACTGCCCGTTGAGTCCTGAGAACGGGACAACGACAGTCGCGAAGCTTGTGCAAACAATGAGTACACCATCCGCCGCGGATTTGTGAAATATTCAGATGTCCAGAGGTGATAGGGGGATATCACCAGACAATGGTTTTGAACGACAGACAAATGATGCGTGGTAGGTGATCCACTGGACGGCAAAGTCAGCAGGGAGTACACATAAATGTTCACCTATACCTGCACACACGAAGCACTGACGTTGAATCCCCGTTATTATGGTCCACTTCCCATGCTACAGCCTGTTCAGTCAATTCGATTAGTATCTGGCCGACTACCAAACAGTCCACGGGAGGGGTTAGCTCTGTCCGTGTGGATATGCTGCCTAGGTCGTAGGGAAATTGTAATCCAGGAGGGTATGCCCACACATCGGTAGTGTAAGTGAGAACATAAAGGGCGTCGTAAATATCGATAAGATAGTTTTTATCCAAAATCGTACAACGCAGCAGCGAGTTCAAATTCCTGAATAGGCCAGATGGTGGTGTGTCCAAAGCCACCGGGGGTCCTAGCAATGCCAATTCAGGATGCACTTCGCTGTCCTGAATTATATCCATCATATAATAGAAAAGATCATATTGAGACGAGAGTTCTGTAAACACGATTCGGCCTCGTTCATTGATATACACGCTGCTGAGGTCACCATCCTTCGAAGCATTGGCTGTGAGTTCATACATGTATTCTCTCCAGGAAATTACTTACAAACACGTAGTCGGTCCAACCATGGGGACATTGGCGGTAGAAACTACCGAGATAATCTGAGGCAGACTATTTTGATTGTTCAATATTGATATGCAGACAACCGGGAACTGCAGCACCTCTAAATCATTGAACTACCATAAGCGCATAATTTTAGTGACGTTGTACGTCTACAATAAATTTCGGAGCAGCCTACCAATTGAATATTGAATTGCAACAACTGGATCACAGTCAAGGACGCACAGTGATTGCGGACTGTGTCTTGTACGGTACCTCCAGGAAGGCATGAGCTTAGAAATGCCAAATGAATTATGATTATCGTTACCGTGAAGTATAATTGCAGTAAAAGCTGGAGATCTGCATACACCAAATATCTGGGCAAAATTTTGGTGTCTAGGTTGCGTAAGATCAGTGTTGCACGAACAAAATGTCGCAGGCATACTTAAGATGGAGTAGTATATCAACGTCTGTATGGAATCGCTAGGGAACATATGAGCATTACTAGGAATCAGGCAGGACTGACACTACTCGCTTTCAGAAATTCTTGTTCATTGATCTTGTTGTGGCCGCGGGGACCTCGATATACACGAACAATTTTGGGTGTGTTACTGCCATAAACGTCGGCGTTATAATCAGAGAACACTGCGCCGTCGTTGGTTGCCAGTGAGTATAGGCCACCTGAAGGATCAAGGCGCTCTCTCAAATAGACATCCCCTGGACGGACGTCTCGAATCTGCAATAAAGTGACAATTAATTGGTAGATTCATAATATAAGAAGAATAAAGTACAGATCCCTTATAGAAGCCCCGTTCCTTCAATACTTGGACATCCGCGCTAAGCTTGTCGGCTTTCTGGGTCTGCAAGACACCCCACGTGTGTATCTCTTCGCATATCCTGTCTGTGTTCTTGTCAATATCAGATATGGTATGTCTTTGTGACGTCTCGACGACGCTAGCAAGAGCCTCTGTACTAGTCCTTAATCCATTTTTGAGGTCTGAAATAACAAGACGCGAGTCGATGGCCGTGTGAATCTTTAGACCAGCATGGGTAAGCACATATTGGTAACGGTTTCATGACGAACCAGAAAGTCTTCCTTGATCGCGCGCACACGTTCTCGGCAACCGTTGATAGCGTCGGAAACATTCCTCGCCTTCAAGAAACGCTTCATCCCACGGGACTTGCGCCGAGTACCGTTCAACTGAATATGTAAGTCTGTCAAGTGTCTAAAAGATGCATCGTAAGCAACGGTTCAGGCCTGTTGGTGCGCTCTCTCACATTTCAAGCTCGGCGCAGACATCACGGAAACGAAGAGCGCAACTTTCTCCGTGTTCCATGACGGTATTTTGAACCATCTCGATCGTCTTCTGTACACTGTCCGCCAAATCCAGAAGATCCTCGTTATTCTTGTCGGCTTTCTGCGGCCCCTGGTCAACGATGATGCACAGTGAAGGCGAGACTTGTCACCTACTTCAATGGCCTCCAGTACAAGCACAGCACACCCACAGAGGCCTTTGATATATGGAAATGGTGCCAATTCACCTGCGGCCGCGCCAAGCTTAACGACATTGATCCAGGTTTCCAGACTAGATGGTCGAGTCATGGCGGATCTAGCTGTCGATAAAGTAAGAGAATAGATATGAACACTGGGTTGAGGTGTTATGGGTTCTGGAAGGATGGTGAAAGGGCAAGGGTACCGAAAAAGACCCTTTCGCTGAGAACTTTTATGGCAGGCTTCGTCTCACACGAATGATATATCATACAGCTGAGCACAGCAGTATATACAGCATTGGCGCTAACATGACTGTTACGGGGTCATAGGATATTGATGTGGTGGATAGATCACTATCAAACGTTTATCAGTGAGGTCTTTGATGCTGAATCGGCCATATCCCGAAGAACCGCTTGGTAAAATTCAGCAATGAACTTGAGCCGCTATATGCGAGTAAAAAGCTCACCCAAATCCGATAAGGCATAAGAACGACTCGGCGTGAATTGTGGTGAATTGTGCAGCCATTAACATTGGCATACCCTGACTTCTGTCAGTAACCGGGAGCCCATTAGCTTCACGTACTCGAATCCGAGGTGCTAGCACTTTTGCAGCAGTCAAACCCGACATCCACAGAGATGAGGAAAGCGCTGGATCGGACGAATTAAGTACTATAGGGTTCTACAGCTTCATCGATCCTGTCGAACATTGCAATTGAAAGCTGTATACCGCGTGTCACGAGAGCACAGCCTCAGTGCATCGGTGCTTGCCGTGATCGTGACGACCTTCAAACGTGCGCGTCTGTATATGCTGCCTCCCGGCCAACGCACCCCGAGGCTTAGCTGCGCAGTTACTTTTTGGGTGTACTCAGAATTCCGTTTGCCAGCGTATCCTTCTCTGACGCCTCTCATCACCGACTACGCCTAATGAATGGACCCTACAACGTCTCTTGGCCCATACTGGTAGTGTCCAGGACAAATCTGGAGAACCATCTCTTCGCGTAACTGAGTTCAGGATCTCGTTACCTGGACCTTCCTTCCCCGCTCCCAGTCATCCTATGCACCAAGACAACATGGCTTCTCAGGACTTCATTGCACACGTATCTGGAACATGGTTCGATCCTGGACTACGCTACGAGTGCAAAGGCACGGCGATGAAGGAGTCTGGCGAGCTCGTGGTAGAGTCGCTGGCTGATAGGCACGATACTAGTCAAGAAGGGGGAGAAATAAGGTCAGTCTTTTCTCATGCTGATTGGAGTGATCCAGTAAACATCCTTGTCAGCACTGCCCAGCTAGTCAAGTGCTATATCCTCGTTCTTCATGCACTAGAGCCACGGAATAAGCTAGGATCTCGTCGCCGCTGCGCGTATGCGACACCCCAAACCAACCCCGTACGATCTCCATGGAATTATCTTTAACGGACATAGTAGAGATAAATGACGCAGGACGTAGCTGGGAAGCTTATGCTACGAGAGTGGCTACTGTAGGATATGACGGCGTACAATTATAGGTTCGTACCCAGTCTCATTGCTTCTTTTTCCATGGCTAACTGGCTGGTACAGAGCTTTCATGGAGTATGCCCGGATTATGAGCACCGAGCGTGTCGCAATGAATAATGAGGGCAGGGTTCAAACCAACCCGGCGATCGGTGCACGGACCACCTTTCCCTCTCCCACAACGTCAACAGCGACACCCGGACTGTCCTCTTGCCGACATTCCGTCACCAATTCGATCCTCTCTGACGAAGAGGCCATCGCATAGGAGAAAAAGACTGGTGATCGATTGCATTCAGCGAGAGGGTCCCTCTCGTTCGGGATACGGAATGGCAATTTTCGCACCCTATACGCATGATGGATTAGGTCGAGAAGGGCATGGATGGAAATGCGACGAGTGTCGTGCCACTGAGGTCCAGAGAGAAGCCAGTGGGGGAGGGGGAGTTGGTCCGGAAGGCAAGGTATGCCACGGCGATACTTGATATGGCGCTCGGACGATCCTGGAAAGTGTGACCCTGATCTTTGCGAAGGCCTGGTCAGGTTGTACGACTTTACAAAGTGGCGGTCCCAGAAGGAGCACGCGAGGTACAAGTATTATTTCGATGTTAGTGTCCGAGTCGTGTTTCTGCTTCTTTCTTTTATTACTCTATCCCTCTTTTGTATAGGTCGATGGTAACGCATGGCCTGGACGTTTTAAATGGTTCTTGTCCTCTCTGGCACTCATCTGTAGCTCTACGATGGCTGTCGACGTCGCTCCACCTTCGCCACCGATGAATATCCTGGAAGTACACCGACCGCTTAACGTGACAGATGCCCTCAACTACCCATTGGTTGCGTCCTTCTATTTACTTTAGGTGATTAGTTTGTCAGAGGCAACACCGCTGTGCAGATATTCCCGCTACTGAAGAACTTTCGTTCGGCTAACAAACTTTAGCATTGTCTGCTTCTTCCGTTGAGGTTGACGAACATGAGGCAACAGCAAGCGCGGCATATCAGTGAGGTTACGGGAAGGCTAACTATTGGACAGCTTTTTGGTGAGTGAAATATATCTGTCTAGATCTATGGCGGTGGATTGGTGTTGTCCTCTTTCAGGCATGAGCTTGACCGACTACTTAGAGGGAAGAACACGATCGAGTACCCCCATAATCATCAAGTGAGTAATTTTACACCTCGCCAAGTTTAGCCACTCGATTCGCTCAGACACGTTCTGTGTGACACTTTGTTAGAGGTATGCAATGTCGTTTACGTTGCAACTGTCCATATTCATTGGCAACCCATCTCGGTGATGCCATATCTGTAACGGCGAGTGAGATCACAGATTTGAAAGTGTACATTTAAATAGGTCTATGAGTTCAAGATTTTTGGTGGATCGAAGTAGCAGCTGACGCGATAGGTAACCTGTTTCCTGTATACCTTAATAGATAAATGTATAACCAATGAAATAAGAACAATATTAAGTGCAATGAGTATCACGACGAGCCGATTCGGTGCACGGAAGGTTGATAACTCTTGCTCAGCTCGTATATGAGTAACTGGAGTAACGTCTGTAGTAGCCTTATCATCATGAACAGGCGCTGTCAATGCGATTTGGTTGATCTCGCGGTCTGTGACCTTTTTTAGCAGAGTGTGCAAGCACAAGGTACTAGATCTTCACTCACCAGGATAGAGTTCTACCGGGTTTTCAATGATCTCCATGCGAGGAAGCCCAAAATATTCGCATATGTCCGCCCCCTCAAGTGCAGGATCAAACCCGCACATGGTGTTTATCTCAACGATTGTTGAAAGTGGCTTTTCCGGTACGCGGTAATGGTATGCATCAGCGCATACGGTGACTTTGAATCCGAAAAGGGCTTCCGCTTCTTCGACGGATATCTCATTGGATAAATTCAGGTCACAAAACCAATGAATGACCGGCCAGGAAATCCTGTTGGATTGTAAATCAAGACGGGGTTCGCAGACTGTTAGTGAGAGAGCAAATGCATATTCGCTGTCCGCCATAAAAGTGTCCAGTAGCTGGAAGGGGTCGTAGCACGGCGTTATTTGGAGGTAGAACTGCACACGTTCGCACACTAGACATTAATCAGTATATTTCTGAGTCTCTCTGATAGGCTACACCAACCTTCGACGTATTTCGTGCTGTGCGCCCTACGATCAATGCCCTTTGGGTTCTGAGACGAAGAGAATGACAGCCGCGAAGCCTGTGCAAACCATGCATACATCATCCGCCGTGATTTTGCATAACCTTCGGGTATCGAGACGGTCCGGGGGCATATCGCCAGGAAATGACCTTGAATGACAGACAAGCAATGAATGGTAATTGACCCACTGAACGGGCGAAGTCAGTAGGGTATACACACAAATACTCACGTTGACCACACCTGCACATTGGAAACGGCGTTGAATGACCATTATTATCCAGTCTCCACTTTACGGCCTGTTTGGTCGGCTCACTGACTGGTATCCTTCCGATCACCAGAGAGTCCATGGGAAAGCTTAACGCTGTCCGTGTAGATACGCTGCCTGGGCCATAGGGGCAAAATTCAGGGCCGTATACCAACGTACACTCGTCGCCTATGAAACGATAAAGGGCTTCATAAATCTGCATAAGATGGCTTTTATCCAACTTCGTACGACACAGCAGCGAATTCCAATTCTTGATAGAGTCAGAGCGTGGTATGTATGAAGTCATCTGGTTTCCGAAGTATGTCACTTTAGGATGTGCTTCGCTGTTCTGGATTGTGTCCACTATACGGCGTTTCAAACAGTATCGAAATGAGAGTCTTGCGAGCACAATTCGGCCTCGTTCGTTGATATACATGCTGCCAAGATCGCCATCCTTTGAAGTGTTGGCCGTTAGTTCATGCATGCATTCTCTCAACGCAATTACTCACAAACACATAGCCGTACCAACCCTTGGGAGAGGCGTAGTAAAGCCTACCGAGATAATCTGAGGTCGACTAATTCGACTATTCAATATTGATAGTATGCAGAAAATAAGAATTGCAGTACCTTTAAATCATTGAACTATAGAAAGCACATAAGTTGAGTCGTGTCCACAGCATATGTTGGTGCGGCGCACCAATTGAATATAGAAGTGCAACGACTGAATCGCAGTCAAGGAGGCACAATGGTTGAAGATTGAGTGTCGTGTGGTACCTCCAGGCAGGCGTAAGCTTAGAAATGTCATACAAATTATGGTTATCATTACCATGAAGAATAATTGCAGTGAAATTCGGAGATCTGCATACACCAAATACTTGGGCAATATTTTGATGCCTAGACCGTTAGATTAATGTTGCATGAACACTGTCACAAAATGTTGCAGGCATACTTCAGATTTATTAGTCTATCGACGTCTGTATGGAATTGCTAGAGGATGCCTTAGCACCAGGAAACGAGTCAGAGAGCTGGGGAAACTCACTTTCATGACATCTTGTTCGTTAGGACGTCGATATACACGAACAATTTTAGGCATGTTGCTGTTATCAACGTCGGCATTATAATCAGAGAACACTGGGGGCGGGCCAAGATAATACGAAAAAACAAGGTGCTCTCTCAAATAGATATCCCCTGGAAGGATATCCCGAATCTGCAATTTTGCAATGATCAATCGGTAGATTATCGTATATATAAGAAAAATGAAGTACAATTCCTTTATAGAAGCCCCGTTCCCTCAATGTTCTGACTTCTGCGCTAAGCTTATCTGCTTTGCTGCTCTGCGACATACCCCACGTGCGTATCTCTTCGTATATGTCATTTGCGTGCTTGTCGATATCAAATATGATATGCCTTTGCGACGTCTCGATGGCATTAGTAAGAGTATCAGCGTTGGTCTTTAATCCGTCTTTGATGTCTGATATAACAAAACGTGAATCGATGGCCGTGTGAATCTGCCAATTAAATAGTAAGCATATCGTAGCAAAACTCTCAACTGACGCACCAGAAAATCAGCCTTGATCGTGCGCGCGCGTTCCTGGCAACTATTGATAGCGTCAGAGACATTCTTTGTCTTAAAG